>JAITYX010000011.1:572500-5372500 GCA_021018815.1 Talinum fruticosum
ATGCCTAGTGCTTGCCAAGGCCTGCCATGGCCTTTCCAAGCCAAGCCAAGCCAAGCACTTGTCAATGCATGCCATGACCTTGTCAACGTGTGTCAAGGTGCTTGTCATGGCTTGCTATAGCCTTGCTAAGGCATGCCCAGTGCTTGCCAAGGCCTTCCATGGCCTTTCCAAGCCAAGCCAAGCACTTGTCAATGTATGCCACGACCTTGTCAACGTGTGTCAAGGTGCTTGTCAACGTGTGTCAAGTGCTTGTCAACGTGTGTCAAGTGCTTGTCATGGCATGCTATGGCCTTGCTAAGGCATGCCTAGTGCTTGCCAAGGCCTGCCATGGCCTTTCCAAGGCAAGCCAAGCACTTGTCAATGTATGCCACGACCTTGTCAACGTGTGCCATGGTGCTTGTCAACGTGTGTCAAGTGCTTGTCAACGTGTGTCATGTGCTTGTCATGGCATGCCATGGCCTTGCTAAGGCATGCCTAGTGCTTGCCAAGGCCTGCCATGGCCTTTCCAAGGCAAGCCAAGCACTTGTCAATGTATGCCACGACCTTGTCAACGTGTGTCAAGGTGCTTGTCAACGTGTGTCAAGTGCTTGTCAACGTGTGTCAAGGACATTTCATGGCATGCTATGGCCTTGCTATGGCATGCTAAGGGCGTGGAAAGGCTTGGCGTGGCCTTGTCCAGGCGTGGGCAGGCGCTGTCCAGCGCGCGCAGGCCTGCCAGTGGCCTTCCAAGTGCCTTGTCGATGCCTTGTCGAGGTTGCGGACGCTGCCAGAATCGCATTCTGAAAAAAACCCCGTGTTTTTGTCGTGTGTTTTTGCTCAAATTTTGCAGTCCCTTTTCTCCCTATTTTTAGAGAATTACCAAGCTTTGAATCGTATTTTTCCGATTTTTCTGTGATTTATACGAATTTTTTCTTTGTGTTCGGCATAAAAAACGACGTCAAGAACAATATGCCCTTGTCAACCCCGTATTTTTGTCGTGCGTTTTTGCTGAAACTTTGCAGTCCTCTTTCTGCATATTTTTAGGGAATTATCAAGCTTTTTCTGGAATTTTTGGATTGTTTTACGATTTATAGGATTTTTTCCTTTTTCTGCACTAAAAATAATAAAAATAGCTCCGGTTGCCAAAAAATCCCAAAAAATATTTTTTACTAAATTTACATCATTATCTTTCTAGTGGTATCCTCAGAAAAATTACAAAAATCTGGAACTTCAAAAACCCCAAGTATGATTTTTTCACCCCTTTTTGGGTTACTACTCGTAGAGTCGCTCAACCACTTAAGACTCTTTATAGGGGAGGAGTCCGGCAAGGCGCCTGGGCAGCGACAAGGTCAGCGACAGCACGCCCATGCATGGCTTGGCGTGGCAGCACGTCAAAGACATTGTCTACGGTGATCATGGCCCTCCCCTATCCCGGTGATGACGGACCCACCCCGGCTCTGGTGTCGCTTACGGAGCGGGTGAGTGAAAGTTGATGACCTGTGTTGCCTACTCCACACCAAATTGTCCATTTACGACCAACTTCGGCAGTGTCCTTCAACACGGGCTACCCGTGTTGATTGTTGGTTGAGTCGGGACGTTGATCGTGACATTAGCAACTTGATGTCGAGTGAAAGTTAAAGTTGTCTTGGACTTGATTTTGGGTTATCACCCAACAATTAATAATCAGATTATGGAATTAAAACCAATTTGAGAAGAAAACAATTTGAGCCCTAAAATCATATCCAATCCATTATACCAATTAAAAATCTCCAGATTAAACCGTAACACAACACGAAGTCACTTGAGAATGGAAAAATTGATGAACATTGTGAGAATGAGTAATAAAGGAAATTGGGAGAGAGAACATTACACACACCTAAGCGAGATAGGAGAGAACAACGAACAGAATATGACCGAGATAGGAGTAGAGTAGAGCGACGCACGGCGATGGGAGAGACATGTCGAACAAAGTTATGAGAGAGAGGAGAACAAAGTGAGGCAAAAGTTGGACATGAGCCGAGCGAACAGATTGAGCGCAAAAAGTAGAGAGAGAGGATTAGGGGTTCAAAAAAATAAAATTAAAATAAATATTTAAAGGCTATTTGATTAAATTTCATGGGCGTCATTAAGGATAAAATAAACTTTTCATATTTCCGATAACTTTGTGGGCTAAAAAGGGCCACAAAAATATTACAAAGAAAGGTTATTAGGGTACCTAGAAATAGTTTTTCATACCTGCAGGACCTTAAAATAGTTATACCAAATCTTAGGATACCTCTACTTAATTTTTTACAAATTGATGAGTCATTCCATCACATATCTTCCACATAGTATCGGAGCAATTGTGGCGATTGGAAGCTAGCCAATTGTTGCAACTATTGTGGTTCCGATTATGATTGTTTTTTCCACCTTTAGGTTTTTGTAGCTTCCAATCGCCACAACTATTCCGATCAAGCTTCTATCGGAGTGTGCCTATAGGTATTGCATTTAGTAATCAGTTAGGTCATTATCTTGAACTCTTCGACTGTCAACTTTGTGTATTAATTCCTTTGATGCGAGGCACTAACCGTTATGAAGGGATATTACGTTCCCGACGTAGTGTTATTTTCTAGACTTTTCATGCCCCGGAGCATTCTGTTGATGATTGTTCCAGCTTGTTACCAACCTCGTCAGTAGCAGTGCTTCCTACATTCGAAGATTTCAATCCTATTGAAATTGGTGAGCAATTATGGTATCCTAATTTAGTAGTAGCCTCTCACATGACGCCCGATGCGGGTAAGCTATCTTATAAGTCTGTTTACTCCGGACCTATTTATGTTCGTGTCGGAAATGGAACCTTATCGCCTATTTCTAATGTTGGTATTATCAAATTGTAAACCGCTTCTAAGCCACTTATTTTAAAACCTATTTATCATGTGCCTTGACTTCAGGATAACCTTATATTTTTCAAACAATGGTGTTGAGACAATAATTGTCATGTCATCTTTCATACTCGATTTTGTTTCTTTAAAGGACACCACCTCGGGTAACGTCCTTTTGTAGGCCCCTAATATAGGCAATGTATATTCCTTGTGCTCGCCTACCGGTGAGATACCATATCTTTCAGCTATCTTAGCCCCGAGAGAGACCGACGATACTTAGGTATTGGAGACTGGGACACTCGTAGAGCTCAAGTTTTGGATTTCCTTAGGATAAATAAGATGGTTAAACTTACTAGTCATTTTCATGATAGTTATATGACTTGTCCGTTGGCAAATCCACATATTCTTCCTTTACATTGGTAGAACATAGATATGTTTCTCCCTTTTAGTTAATACATTTAAATGTTTGACAATCGCCATGGTTTTCACATGAAGGTTTTAAATATGTTGTTATGTTCATCGATGATTTTACTAGGTTTACCTCGATTTATCCTATGCGATTGAAATCTGAAATATACTCAATTGTTTGCAATTTTCACGCTCTAGTTGAAAATGTTTCTCATTATAAAATTAAAATGTTTCAAAGTAACGAAGGAAACGATTTTGATAACTCCCCTCTCTTTGCTCCCTTTCTTCAAGTTTCTTCAGAAAGGAATCTTTTTCAAAACTCTTTTTCAAAAATCTTACCCCGGTACACGACAACAGAATCGGGTTGTTGAGCATAAGCATCATCACATTTTAGAAATGGCTCGTGCATTTCTATTTGATGCTTCTATGTCCGCCGCTTTGGATAGATATTACTCTTACAATTGTCCGTACTATAAATTGCTCACGTACCGCTTTGCTTCAAAATCGTCACTATTTGAGCTTTATTTGGCCGTTTGCTTGATTATAGTTTTCTCAAATCTTTTGATTGATCGTGTTTTCTAAATTTTGTTACAAAAATAAACTTTTTCCACGGTCAATTCATTGGAATTTTTAGTATATGCTCCTCATGTTAAGGATTATCGTTGTTTGGATCCCCTAATGGGTCATGTGTATGTGAGAAGAAATGTTCAATTTCATGAAAGCATTTATCCTTTTCCTACACTTACTTCTAATTCATCTCTAAATGCCCCCTTTTTTATTAAATGATGTACTTTGTCTCGCTCCCACTTGTGCTCCGATTATCCCGTCTTCGCTCTCTCCATTTGGCTTGGTCTCTTATATGAAAATTGTGTCACCTGGGCCGAGCCCAGCCTTTGGTCCTTCCTACCCCATCGTCTAGTCTTGCTTCTTCTGTTACCAAGGTGTCTCACCCTCTTTCCTTAACCTCTTCATCCTCATCAATTCTCAGCCCTAACCCAACTTTTATGACCCACGTGTCTCGTGAGCTTGACAATGCGACAAGTCCCCGTCCTCCGCCCCTAGTCCTGTGTTTACCTCATCCCCTATCGCATCTCTGTCATCAAGCCCCCTTGCTTATGCTAGTGATTCTATGGGTCAGTCATCAAGTCTTGTTGTCTCTCTTAATATCCCTGTGTCTCGGTCCACCAATGCTCCCCTATGCAGGCTTATTCCAAGTCTAGCATTATCAAATCTAAGTGTCTCCGTCCTTCGGTGCATGTCTTGCTAAAGCTAAACCTACATGTTTTTCATGGGCTTCCAAACATTCCAAATAGAAGCAAGATGGTTGAGAAGTATAATGTTTTTATTACCAATAACACATGGGATTTGGTTCCATCCCAACTGAATCTCACTTTGGTTGGAAGAAAATGGGTTTATAGGAGCAAATACCGATCCGATTGGGCCATGGAGAGGTGCAAAGCTCGACTTATAACACATGGGTTTTACTAACAACTAGGTATTGACTACCATGAGACTTTCAGCCTCGTTACTAATCCTACTACTCGTTCGTTTGGTTGTGACTCTTGTTGTTTCCTTTAGCCCATTTGGCAACTAGATGTTAAGAATTCCTTTTTACAAGCAACCCCCGGGTTTGTTCATCCCGACCTTCCCACCCATGTTTTCCGCCTTCGAAGGGGCTCGTGGCTTGAAACAAGCTCCCCGTGCTTGGTTTCATCACTTTACCAACATCGTCCGATGGTTTTGTATGTAACAATATTGACACCCCTATGTTTGTTCTTCACACTAGTAGCCATGTCTTGATTCTCCTTCTTTATGCGAATGACATTATTTTGATTGATAGTTCATCCACCTCACTTCAATCTTTTGTTGACTCCCTTGCCAATCAGTTTGATATGAAAGTTCTTGGGAACCACCTTATCCCTTATAGGTGATGATCCCTCTCAATACGAAGTATGGTGAGTTCCTTACGGTATTTAACTATAACTCATCCCGATCATCGCTGGTGCGGTACATGTAGTTTCCCAATTCTTGCACGCTCCCGTACTACTCATCTACATACTATGAAGCACATTTTCAGGAATTTGTAGGGAACTTTTCAGCATGGGCTTTTCCTATGAGCTATCTGTTCACCATCAATCATTATAGACTATTCCGATCTTGGCCGGGCTAGGTGTTGTGACACTTATCGGTCTACCATAGGCTATTTAGTTTACTTTTGGCCGAACATCATCTTGTGGCATTCTAAGAAGCAACGCTTGGTCTTTGTTAGGAAGAATTAAGTTCTAAAATTGTAATAGCAAGTGCACGGCGTAGTTGTAGCTAGCCGACAAGCACGGGTCGTGTCCACAGAGAGTTGTGTTTCAAATATCAAAGCTAACTTAAACTTTCTATCTAGGCGAATCAACACGGATGAGATCGATATGGTGACTAAACTAATCTAGAAAGAAAAATAAATAAAATACTCGGGTTGTAATTTTACCACTTAATAAACTAATTAATCAAGTCAAGCTTAAACCTATCCAAGTTTAAACAAGTATTTAGGAGTGGTTAGTTACACCATCAAAGCCTACTCAAGCTACACTTTCGAGGGTCATGAGCTAATTTAGTTATTCTAACCACCTACGTTCGTGGGGGTTAGCCCAACTAAACTACAAAAATACCAACCTCGAACCTAACTAGAATTCGGGCTATTTTCATGCCAAAATACCAACTATTCTCTTTACTCACACTAGCAAATTTACTCCACCTTTCGATGATAGACTAACCGCCTAAAAATCAAGATGAAAAGACTCTTTCGAGCATCTCATCGAACCAATGTGGCAGTGTATGAGAAACAATCCCAAAATACTAATATAAACTAGGTAAGTAAAGGCCTAAATAAAATTAATTAGCCATCAAGGAGGTTAATCACAACCAAAGCGACTCAAACTAACAACTAATTAACATGAAATACGATTAATCTAACAACTAAATTAATAAAGATTGACTCAAACAATGACATAAACTAACAAATTAAAGTTAAACATGAAATTAAACAAATAATATAACTACTACTAACATCAAAATATAATAAAAATTGAATTTTTAAACTAAATTAAACAAATTAGAAACAAAGGAGAGACAAAAGGGAAGAAGTTACCGAGAACGAATCGAACTAAATTGAAAACCGTTAGAAACCGAACTTTCTAAACTAATAATTAAAACTAAAACAAATTAAATCTCAATATTTATAAGAGAAAAATTAATTGAATGAAACTAAAATTAACCTTTAAAAAACTAATTCTTAGGCTAAATAAAAATCCAGCAACCGAACAAAGCTGCGGCCCTCTCCAGCCTCAGGCGAACTGAGCCCCCGCCCCTTTTATAATATGTTTGCTGCCCTTGATTTTCTTTGCAATCCCGTGGGAATTCTTGATGTCATCATCATAATCTTGTTTCCTTTTCTTTTTTTTTCTTTTTTTTCTTTGCCATATATGTCAATGGAATATGGGTTTTGGGCCTCGTATTTTTACATTTGATCCATCCGAGTTGCTCAACTTAGTCTCTCAATCTGTATTTTTCATTTATTTTGAGCTCAAATTATGGGATCCACTCAACCAAATTTATTACCTACAAAATTAAACAAAATAAATAAAAATCTATAAAAAATATTATTTTACGAGACAAAAAATTAGATAAATAAGAGTACAAATAACGTAATATTTAGACCGAACAGTCTTCAAAATCATCCATTGAAGTCAAGTATTGATTTGTTGGTTACACAATTGCTTGAGACACTTTGGCTTTGCAAGCTTCGTTTTATGTTGATATCACCCTTTCTAGTCATGTGCCGCTATGTTGTAACAATGCCAATCTCACATATATGACTGTAATCCGGTCAATCGTGATCGGAACAAACCTATAACTATGGATTATCATTTTGTTCGAGAGCAAGTTGTCGATAGAGATCTTGTTGTGCGATATATCCTTACTACCTCACATATTACAAATATCTTTATTAAAGGGTTGTCTTCAGAACAATTTTAGTTTCTTAAATCCAAACAGTCCATGTGTCCCCGATCAACTTGACGAGGAGTAATAGGGTATTAGAGATATTATTGTAAATAAAATAATTTGTAAATTATTTTTGTATGGTCTCCTATATATATAGAATTCTAGACTCCTACATTGGTGAGTCATTCCATCAAATATCTTCCACAAATTTAATTGTAGTTTTAATTAACTTTTTTTGTCTCGCAAGTATATGTCGCTTTATAATTTTAACAAGCATATTAATATGACTAGTGTACCATTTTTTCACTTATTAATTACTTTTATAATTCTCTTTGCTTTCCTGTTTCCTTTGAAATCCAAGAGATATTATGTTTTTTAATGCTAATTTGTTTTAAAGTTACCTCCACCTTAATATTTTCTTAATAAAAATGATAAATAAATCGTAATGGAGGGATGAAGGGAGTGTATCTACCTCTAATATTAATCATTTTAATTTCATTTAAATACAAAACAATTCTTACAATTAATTTTTTTTATTTTTAAATGAATAAATTTTAAGCACGTACACAACCTATACGAGAATCAAACCCTTATCTCTTTTTCGAAAACTAGTCATTTTATCACTCAATTACCCCCAAAGGGATACTAATTAATTTTGTGTTGATATGATTTTTCTTCTGTTCTCGTTCTTTTGTTCTAAATCAAAATAAAATTCAAGAAATTTCTCTTACTTGCAGTTGCAAGGCAAACAATCCTTTGTTTTCTAAAGCAATAAAGAATCCAATTTATTTATTTATTTTTTTTGGAAGAGATATTTTTCTAATATTCTTGCTAGTGGTACGTAAATTTAGTGATTAGTTTTTTTGCAAGATTTTTTAAAACCATTTGAGTACCCAAAATAATGTACAAATTATTATATAGGTCCGGATTTATAAATCCGAACACAGTACAATTTTTCTCCCTCAAAATTATTATATTTTTACATGTATAACCTATCATTAAGTGATAAATAAATATTTTTACATGTATAACCAAAAGGAGTTGCTTAAATTGACATTTTTTGGTTTTCTCGGCAAAAAGATATTACACAAAGTAATTAATGGGCCCATTGGTGTGAAGTGTGTAATTAGATAAGTAATTAGTATTTTCCAATCTAAGTTTATTTAAACAGGCATGATCTCATTGTTTGAAAAAACAGAAAGCCACAGTATTTCGTCTTTGTTTTGATTTCCTTCTTTGCTTGTCAAGCCAAGAAGCATTTGTGCTCGGTTACGCTCGATAAATTGAATGTCGCCAATGCAGACAAAAAAATTTGTAAAAAAATAAATAGAAATTGTTTCCGGAGAAATTTGAGTTAATGATGTGGATGATGATTCGGAGAGAGGAAGGATTTACTGCTTCCGGTTCCGAGGACGTGGCACAATCGATTCGAGTCCGAGTGATGACTCGCTCGAACCCGCAAAAGGCGAAGCCCGGGTGGTGGATCCCGGGAACGCCCTCCGACGCTCAAGTTAGTATCCGATTTGATTGAAAGGATCGAGGAGATCTTCCTCGATATGCGTGAAGGATTCCTTGGGAGACGAGAAGATTTTCAAAGATGGAAGTTCTCGGGGATGAATGTGTGTCGATGAACGTTATGAATGTTTGATGAATGTGGATGAGTGTTGAGAGCTAAGGAGTTTAAGAGCTTGGGAGCTTAAGTGATTATCCTCCAAATGGGACTTCTTGCCAAGTGAACATAACATGCCTTGGGGTTGAGGAAAGATGGGTATTTATAGGGGATTTTAAAGGGGTAAAACGGTACTTTACCATGGTTTAGGGAAACCCTAGCCCTAGTGGGCTTTGGGGCTTTTACCTAGCCCGTTAAGGGTTATCTTGGGCTGATTCTTCCTTTATCCAACTGATTAGGCCCGATCGGCCGGTGACGTGTCGGTTGAGCTGAAGCTGTCCAGGAAATACCCGAATCGAAATAATACTAAAGGGCGTGTCTTATAATGCATAGACATGGATACCTCTATCTAATGAGTGTTGTTATACTCGACAAATATTTCATACTTCTATTCTCTTTATTAGGGTTTAAAGTTTGGAGGAGACTAAGTTATACAAAGCGAGTTGAAATGAGTTGTGGGCTTAGTACCCCTACCCCTTGGGCCTTCAAATCTAACTCGATTTTTTTGAAACAAAGTCAAGAACTTAGGTTTAGATTTCGTTTACGGGGTTTCCGCGTGTGCCTAATTTAAAAATTTTAACACCGAGGGAGTTACTTTTTAAGTCTTTTCCGTGGAAGAGCCGGTTTTAGTCCGCCATGTTGATGAGCCCGAAGGAAGTGTTTGATCTTTACGGATTTTTTCTTATATATTTACATAAAATCTTCAGTTATTTCAAAAATAGGTACTTTTGTCTTATTAACTTGCAAGATAAGATATTCATCTATGAATATGTGATTGGAAAATGATTGAAATTGGGTTTTTAAATTCACTACCTTGAAAATTTGCCTATTTAAAAAGAAATTAAAAAGCAAACTAATTGTGAAAAGAAAATGTAAGAAAATAAATAAATTACTATCTTTCCTTTGTCCTAAGTGATTCTACGTTCCGATTTCAAATATTTATTTGAGAGTCATAATTGAAACCGATTGGATCGTTTTCTATTGTTTTAAAACCAAAACTAGAATCACGTTACAGTTCAGTAACAGGTTTCGAAGGTACTCGAGTACCGTGCTTACCCTTACTTCGAGACACTAATAGTAATTATATCATTGAGTGAGACACGAGTGTAACAGAGACCTCCTTTTATCCGAAAGACTTATTTGGAAGACACGAGTTATTTACTAATAACCAACACAAGTCAATTTAAATAATTTGTCACTTACTATTTGAAGTACTCCCTCTATTTCATAATATTTTTTTCTAAATATGAATGATATATATTTTAAGATATTGAAGTATTAACAGATACTACATGATAAATTTGGTGAAAACATTGAAATATAATTAATTGAAGTTGCATTTAATGAGCATATAGGGAAGCTAATTTAGAAATTTTTTTATTATTTAGAAAGATCATTGATGCATGGAGGGAATAATATTTTAAGTTCAAATTTGGTGAATAAGGAAAAAATGTGATGAGATTATGAGCTTTATTTCGACCCTATTTTATTTAGTTATAAAATTATAAGGAATTATAAATAAAATTTTAAAAAGGTGTAAGAAGATTTAAGATAATTATAAAATTAATTATAAAAAATTATAAAAATATAAAAAATTAAATAAATAATTAACCAAAATACACTAAAATAAATATATCGCCCTCGACATTTTTCTTTGCGCTTTACTTTTATGTAACAATGAGCGTCTGGTAAAACGACAGAGAAGTTATTTGAAATCTACCGACTGGGCTGATGGAGATAGATTTGCCACGTCATGTTGTTGGGAGGTTTGGGAATAATTTTTCATTCTTTTGACTTGTTGATAAATGTTACTCTAATAATTTATTGTTTCAACTTTGAAAAATATGTTGTCCACTTTTGCGTCCCCTTTGCCCGTATCTTTTCCTCCCACCCATTTTTTAAATCCATGCGTGACCATTGTTTCAAAATAGATAACCCCCACCCCCAACAAAACAATAAAAAAGTAAAAATTAAATTCCTACTGATAAAAAAAAAACGATAAAAGTGTATCGATATTATATTTGGTTGATTTTAGTAGTATTAAAATTTTCTAGTTTTAAATTGATTTTTTTATATGAGTATGTCACGTTGTATTAGTAAATATTTGATATTTATTTTTTAGCAAATTTAAAATAGTTAATATAACATAACCATAAGCATAAACTTGAAAATAAGACATTCAATATTCTAAATAACAAAATGATGTGCATATTGTTACAAGATACTTCTCAAGTACTTTCGCTTAATTTAAAAATTATAATATTATATGTTAAATTGAAAAAATAGTATAATTGAAATGTGAAATGGTGTTAAAATTTATAATTGGTATAATATCATTCTCTTACATATAATTTTACACAATTGTATGATGACCTTATTACTATGTGTACGAGCACGACTATTAGAGTTAATTACCATAGTTTCCATTTTACGACAACTACTATATATGCTCTTTTAATATGACTTTTACATAAGTACAAACATGTAATAACTTATTAATTACTAGATAATTAGGTTTGAACTGGTTAGAAATTAACTAGGCTAATAAATTCACAATTGTACTTTTTTTTTCCATCAATGAGTTCATACCTCGAGTGGGAAGAAGGCTACTTTTCTTTGTGGAGGTCGTGGGATCAATTCTTATAACTTGTAATTTTCTTTGTGTGGAGATGAGTAAGGTTGCCAACTAGGCTCTTGGGCTTGGATTTCCCTCTTTCCCTTGGCCACTTAGTATGTTGGTGATTTCCTTGAAATAGACGTCTAACATGAATGGCCTGCACTTACCTTTCAAGAAAAAAATTGCCTCTCTTTTTCAGGACGGTTTGTGAACATTTTAAATTTTAAACAACTAATACTTTGACTTAAAAATATTTTATTTGCACTAGTCGTGACTACTGTATTTGACTTTCTACAGTAAACATTTTGGGCGAGGGTCTCAAAGTCCTCAAACATATTTTCAAGTCGTATGTCATGCAAAGAGAGACCTTTCCACTTTCCAAGACGATGTGATATTATTGTACACGAAGTTATTGGGATTTTGACATCGATAATCCCAAATATACTCATATCTAGGGTTGGCCAAAAATTGTCTGATCTGATTGTTCGGTGGGATGTAATGAAAAAGGATTTGGCGAAGTTTGATTTCAAAAAAATCGGGTCTTATCACAAAATTTTTTCAAATTTTAAATTCGAACAATCGGTCATCTCCGAATTGAAATTTGGGTCGGATTCGAGTTTGACAATTCGGATCTGAATTGTCCAAATTTTGTGACTAATTCAAGTTCGAACAAATTCGGACAATCGGACAACGAGGTTCGGACATTCGGTCATTCGGGTTTATGTATAATTTAGTTCGAAGGTACAAAATTTTCGATAAAAAAATTCATAAATTCAATCATTCGGGTTTATGTATAATTTAGTCCAGAAGTTACAAAATCTTCGATAAAAAATTCGGATATCCAGGTTCGAACATTGAAAATTCGGGTGTGAGTTCGGTCATATACATAATTTCAGTCCAATTTTTGAAAATTTATATGACAAATTTGAACATTCGGACATTCGGGTTCGGACATCCGACATTCGGGTTCAAATCGACTAGGGCGTCCGAATACGTAATTCGATAGGACCCATATAAAGTTTTTGAAATGTCCAAATTGTCCTAATCGAAATTTTTGTCAACGCAACTCACATCTAATTTTTTGTAGGCATTTTAAAAAAATTAATAAAATAATCTCTTTGATAAATAAAATACCATAATAACCTTAATATTTTAATTTAGATTTTTTAAAATTTTTCCTTCATTCTATAAATAGTTTTAAAATTTAAAGGAAGGGTAATTTAAGAATACTATGATATTACAATTTTTAAAAAAGTAGACGATATTTTTGTGACATTCTAATAAAGAAATCTTTTTGAGAGGGGAGAGTAATACAAATAATGCTTATTACTTAGTATACCGAGAAAAATGTTGTGTCGTGGTATAATTACTCGACCTAAAAGCGATTTCCGTCCAACATAATGCAATCGTAACAGTCGGATGTGTCAACTCAAACATGACAAGACCCGGACCCAGGCAACGCACACGCACATGTGTGGTGATCCAAATCGTCCTCAATCTAAACCATAGTGCTAACTTCTCAAATAGTAACGAGGAGGAGGGAGTATTTAAGCCCATGAAGATTGCTCCAAAACTTCAATGTGGGACAAAAAAAAGAGAGAAAAATCATGCCATTATCCAATAGCTTACACGTGAGGGATGCATGTGAATAATATATAGTGAGTGTTGTCCCGTTTGATAAAATATATTACCTTAAAAATGTTTATCAATTTATAAGTTACTTGTCCAGTTATCAATTATTTTTAGGATTGAAACTATAAACTGAGAAATTATTAAAGACAATGAACAACACAATCGAGAGTACGATCCTTACTTGGATACGGATAAGTGATGCCTGATTTTTTAAATTTCAAAGAAGTAAGTGATCACTTTAGTGATTTTAACAGGAATATATTTTTAAAAAAATAAATGTCTAATAATAAAATAAGCAGCTGTACATTGTTGAATATAGTGGGCGATTCTGTCCTTCTCATTGGGTTTTCAAAATAAAAAATATGGAAGGGCGTGAATGTGAGTGGCATGTGCCATCTATAAATACGTAACACGGCTTCCAGTTCTCTCATCGCATCCAGAAAACAAAAACCAAGTAGAGTGAGTAAGAGGAGACTAGAAGAGTGAAAACAAAAAGGAAACTAACATGGCAAAACTTGCAAAGTTCATAGGCCTCTTTGCCATCTGCCTTTTTGTAGTGCTTCTTCTTGCTAGCCAAGGCAAGTTCACTATATTTCTTTTTTTTAAAAAATTTTTCCCTTCTATAACAAATAGATCAAATCCAGTAGTTACTAGCTACACCTTTTAAGTTAAAGACCATCCATTAGACTCCCTATCTTAGGGGTACTTAATAGGGCAACCAGCCCAACGGGGAAGGGAAAAACTGCGCCCGAAACAGCCCAGTAGCACCCTAACAGCTTGCCCCAACGAAGAACAAATTGCTTCCCTGAGGCATCAAACCTAGGGTGTGAGGTGGACTCAGGGCAGGTTGCTCATGCCATTGGGGCTAATAGCTAGGCCTTATAACTAAAACATTATCATTAACTGCATGTACGTATGCGATAGAGTACTATTAATGGATGCAAATGCGTGTACTTTTATGCAGGTCCAACATTGGCGGAAGCAAAATGCAAAGCCAATGGAGCAAGCTGCACAGAGAATAGTAATCCATGGTGCTGCTCGGGTTTCTGTTACCGTCAAGTGGGTTGGAAGACAGGGTACTGTAAGAACAGATCATAGAAAACGTATGTGTACTAAGTTGAAGCTGCTACAAAATGGGTCTAATGTCTTTGAGGATAGGACTTGATCCATTCTAAGTGTTTAACATAATTATGTTTGCGCCATTGTCTTCTATCGGGTTCGTCTTTGTTAGTGTTAATGTCGTCGTTCTCTGTCACTGTCACCTGTAATACCTCTGTACAAGTTTATGCCATTTTCATGGTGTAAATCTGTTGTATTTGGAACTAAATAAATAGCAGCTTCGCTCTTTTAAGGACTCAACTTAATTTATTGTGTATTTTTATTTGTCCAAACCGTCTTATGCAATGGTATTTCTGATATTTCTAGCATAGTTGATACAAATAAGGCCATTAAGGCCCGATTTCATTTAAATTTAACTTACAGTTTACAGATTCTTAAACTTACAATTAACTTACAAATATTTTAAATCTCCTCATAGTTTCTTATAACTTTTTACAGTTTACAACTTATATTCTTATAACTCCTTACAACTAAATGGAACAACGCCTAAATTTCAATACGAAAATTTAGATAGAAGATGGAGACGGTTAGATTGGAAGAACGAAACAGAAATAAGGTAAAACATTCTATATCTTATAGTTTCTAAGGTACTTGTTGCTTAGATTTCTGAAAAATTGCCTCAATCTCTTTTTTTTTTTTTTTATAGAAAAAGAAATTTCACTAATAAAAAGTCATACGATATTTATAAATATAATTTTTTGACAAAAATAAATCTAAATACTACCTCAATCTCATAAAGACAGTCCATCTAGAGAGAATCACTTTTTGAAACATAAATAAAGTTCTATACATGCTCTAATTAAGCTAATAGGAGCCTTAATAATTTTTATTTTTAAAAAATAATAGATACTGATTCGGGTATTTTCCGGACAATACCGACTCACCCGCCACGTCACCGACCAACTGTGCCTAATTAGTCGGATAACGGAGATCTCGGCCCAAGTCAACCCTTAACGGGTCGGTAAAAGCCCAAAGCCCACTAAGGCAAGGGTTTCCCATACCATGGCAAAGTACTTGTTTTACCCCTTTAAAATCTTCTATAAATACTCACCATTTCCCAATCCCAAGGCATGTTATGCTCATTTGACAAGACATCTCATTTGGAAGATAATCACTCAAGTCTCCAAGCTCTCAAGCTCCTAAGCTCTCAATACTCATCCACACTCATAACGTTCGTCAACGTTCATCGGTACTCATCCCGAGAACTTCCATCTTTGGAAATCTTCTCGTCTCCCAAGGAGTCCCCCATGCACATCGAGGAAGATCTCCTCGATCCTTTCAATCAAATCGGATACTAACTTGAGCGTCGGAGGGTCGTTCCCAGGATCCACCACCCGGGCTTCGCCTTTGCGGGTTCAAGCGGTCGCCATTCGGACTCGAATCGATCGTGCCACGTCCTCGGAACCGGAGCGAGAAATCCTTCCTCTCTCCGAATCATCATCCACCTCATCAACTCGGATTTCTCCGGAAACAGTTTGGCGCCGTCCGTGGGGATGAAGGTAGCATATGGTCGCCGGTGGCACTCGATCTCGATCCAAGATGACTCGCGATATGAACAACCCACCAGTCCCTCACCCTCATCGTTCAATGCCTACGGGGGCCAATCCCGCGACGCTCCTCAAGCCGAGGATGCGGAATCGTCTCGGCGGTCTACCGGCAACCACCATACCAGGCCGGAGGGGTACGTCACCTTAGGGGCTCTCCGGAACCTAATAGAGACCCTTAAAGCGACCGTCGCACGGCAAGTGCAAGAACAAGTGCGAGCCACCATGGAACAGCGCATGCCAATCATGCCTTTCCACTACGCCCCAACTCCTGGGTATGGCACAACCCCCAGGGAGGTCAGCTGTTGGCTACTTTTCGGGCGGGATGCCCTCCCACGTAGCCCCGGAACAACCAAGCGAGGCACCAACTACGCTTGCTTTTGAACAGCCAAGTGCCCTCCCAACAAGGCGTCATGAAGAAGGTGACGCTCGAGGGATTATCGACGCAAAGAAAGCTCTCCATAAAGCCAACGAGAATATTGCAACTTCGCACACGGCCTCGACCCCTCATGCTACCCACAGCAGACGTTCTGCCTGGTTCGACGATCATGGCGACGCCCTTGCCCCAAACATGGAGCGAGGACCCTAGGGGAGCAGAAGGTCCGCTAGTCCTGTACGATCGAGTCACACGTAGCCACAATTCTCGGCGAGCCTACAATGCTCCAAGGCGCGACCAAGAGCTGTCCGTCGCCCTGGAGCGGGAGCGATCAAGAGAAAGGCGTCATGAGCAATCAAATCGAAGGGTCCCGAGAAGTCGGAGAGGACCAGGCGCACTCCTCCTCGATCCGAGAGGAGGAAGAGTCCTTCCCCGGTGGAAGTTCCACGCCATCAACCCCGTGCGAGTCCCCATCTCCGGCTCCGATTCAAGGCCAACCCAAAATACTTTCAACACTCCATTTTCGAAGAAGATTATGAATGCCCCTGGATGAAGAAGATAAAGGTCCCAAACATTGATCCATACAATGGCACAACCGATCCCGAAGATCACTTGGCGTACTACAAGTCCCACATGTACGTTCGGGACGGGGACGATGCAACCTACTGCCGATTCTTCCTCGCTACACTAAAGGGAGTCGCGCAGAAATGGTTCAACAATCTTCCCCAAGGGAGCATATCTTCCTTTGAAGAGTTATGCGAGAAATTCGTCGCACAATTCATCGCGAGTTGCAAGCGTAAGAAGACTAGCATCCACCTCCCCAAGATTAAGCAAGGGAGAAACGAGACCCTTAAGGACTATGTCCGAAGGTTTCATGGAGAGGTCGTCCTTATCTCCGACCTGCAAGACAGAGTTGCCTACACTGCCTTCCTTAACGGACTCAAAAGCGGAAGATTCAAATTTTCCTCGCTAAACAAAAGGTGTCCACCTTGGCGAAGCACTCCGAAAGGCGGCCGACTTTATTCGAGGCCATAGAGATCCGCACGGAGGAAGGAGATGAGGTCGAAAGAAAGGAGGAGATGGAAAATGTAATCCTCGAAATGAAGTTGACCACCGCTTCAGCACCGACCCCCAAAGTATTCCGATGGAGATCAAAGGGCACCCCATGCTCAAGAAACCACCTCCCATGTCGACTCCTACGAAGCGCGAGCTTCCAACAAATATTGCGAATTTCATGAACAAACCGGACACAACACTACAGAGTGTCGCGCGTTAAAGAAGGCGCTTGGGGTGTTAGCGGATAACGGGCAAATTGATCGTTTCCTCAAAAAGATACTTGTGGAGCACAAGGAGGTTCTTCAAGGCAAGGATATGAGCACTACGATGATGACGATACTACTAAGATTGTAGCCACCATCGTCTGGGGATTTGTAGGGGCACGACCCTCTCCTCCCGGAAGGTTCACCTCGGGAGCGCTCAACAAGTCTTGATCACCGGCCAACCTCCACCTCCGAAGGTGCCCACAGTGACCTTCGGAAAACAAGATTTGAAAAGCATGGCCGCCCCACATGAGGATCCTTTGGTCATCACATCGAAGATTTCGGACGTCATAGTCCGCGGGGTTCTTATCGACACGAGGAGCTCGGTAGATGTCATCACCATGGAATGCCTAAGACAGCTGAAGTATGCCCCTCAAAATCTTGTTTCCCTCGTCAATCCTATCGTCGGATTTGGAGAGCGGACGACACACCCCATAGGCATGATCCGCCTACCAATTAGGGTTGGAGAGAAGGTCGGGGCCGAAACATCGAAGTCAAATTCCTAGTGATCGACATCCCCTCTCGCCTACAATGTCATCATTGGACGTCCCACCCTCAACAAGATCAAAGCGGTCGTCGCTCCATACCTTCTCCTTATGAAGTATGAGCTTGATGATGGATCCGTAGGTGAGACCTATGGAGACCAAAAGACCGCACGTGAATGCTATGTAGTAAGCCTTCGACCTTTGATGGAGAAGCGAGAAGAGGAGGGAAGACTCATGATGATCCTAAGGGTAAGAAGCCAAAAGCGGAGCCCCAACCAAAGTCTTCGAGACGATGATGGTGTGCTTCACCACCACAGGAAATCATGTCAAGGTCCGACTTGCGCCTCCCGAAGACATCGAACTCGGGAGATAATGGTGCTTATGTAAATAATGCGAGCTCATTGTGCGGAGTGGGGGCCTTTCTTTAAAGACCCACCCAGCAGAGTCCCAAAGATTTTGTAAAGGAATCACCCACAATTGATGCGACTTTTCCGAAAACGCTCAACGGGGCACACATTCCTCTCTTTTGTACGGACTTCGATCTTTTATCAATACAATGAGCAAGCTTTACGCATCTTTACGTCCCATACTTTACTCTAAGACAATCTTGGGGGCATGAATAGGGGCTAATACAATCCCCTAGAACACCCAAGTCCCTAGTTCCTTTCGTTGTATTTTCTTAACTTTGTCAAAGTTAGAAGAAAAAGTAGGGGCTAATATGACCCCCTAAGGCAGCCTACGCTGCTAGTTTCTTTCGTTGTATGTTTTTCATTGTGCTCGATTTTGGGGGCAACACTGAGGCTAATACAATCCCCTAGGATAGCCAAGTTGTAAAACTCAAAGAAGACCCAACTATGATGAAGGGTGATCATGTGCCCCAAGTGGCAAGAAAGTAAAAATCGACAATAATAAAAAGAAGCAACGAGGCAAGTGAGCATCCAACAAGCATCAAAGCAAGGATCGATCGAAGATAAAAGTTCAAACAAAACGAAAGAGTATCAAGTCATAATGGCACGCGAGGATGTAAAAATAACTCATATCCCACGAAGAGTCATGGAAAGGGGGCCAATCCTCGGAGCCATCTTTGGCATCCTCGCCAACGTCGTCATCCTCGGAGATCTCCCCTCCTTTGGTGCTTCTTCCTAAGGGGATTGATACGGCCAAAGAGCTTGACTCCAAAGTAAGACCTTCGGAGCGAGATCCAAGCATAAGACAAGTAAATGCCAAGCATGAAGAGATCAACTAGGGTCTTCGAGATGTGTACATTCGTCAAAAGAAGGCCTTTTGGACGAAAAAATATTGAGCGTACGCGACTCGATAAGCGAAGATCTCATAGGATCATAGAGGATCCCTAGGAGACATCACTTAAGCTCTCAGTCACCGAAAAAAGCACAAGAGCTCCGAATTCAGGCAAAGGTTAATCGGGTGCCCATATTTTTTCTAAAAAAGAAGGGAGCGATGGTTCGCAAATTAAAGACGAAGAAGATTTTTTGGCCGTCAAGGCGCACGGTCATAGCCCAACGCTAAACGTCGTTTGATGACATCAAGCTCGGAGGCAAACGAGAAGCTAACGAAGACCTCCAGCGTAAAATTACGACTTGGGCACAATCGGAGGCACCCTACGAAGGCCCATACTAAAGAGTTGATACAATTTAAGCCTAACGGAGAGTCAACACGAGCTCATTGAAGAGGGGTTTGATTTTTCTCGATCATAAAACGCCTAATATGTTTCGACTAACGGAGCCGGGGCCATCGCATTTCCGCTACGAATTAGGTTGATATTCTCCGTCCGAAGGAGCCTACAATTTATTCGCTCTAAAATCGAGGTCGGTATTTTTCCATCCCCTTTGAAAATTTTTTGCGCATAAAATTGGTTGGGAATGTTTCCCAAAAAATATGTCAACTCAAAAAAAAAAAAAAAGTCGGTAGAGAGGGGCTGCCCGAGGACTCGGCCTCGGGGTCGGTCCCGGGACTCGGCCTCGGGGTCGGTCCGGGACTCGGCCTCGGGGTCGGTCCCGGGACTCGGCCTCGGGGTCGGTCGCCGGGCGGGGTCCACCGAGGGGGCGTGAGGGTTCGGCGGCGCAGAGGGGAGCGCCGAGTGAAAAGTCTCGCGCGGGGAGGGGCTCGGTCCGGGGTCGGCCTCGGGGTCGGCCTCGCGGGGGTGTGGCGAGGGTCGGCCGCACGGGGGTGTGCCGAGGGGTCGGCCTCGCGGGGGTGTGAGGACGGGTCGGCCGCACGGGGGTGTGCCGAGGGGTCGGCCTCGCGGGGAGGGTCGGCCGCACGGGGGTGTGTCGAGGGGTCGGCCTCGCGGGGGTAAGTCGAGGGGTCGGCCTCGCGGAGGGGTGCCGAGGGTTCGGCAGCACGGGGGTGTGCCGAGGGGTCGGCCTCGCGGGGGTGCACCGAGGGGTCGGCCTCGCGGGGGTGCACCGAGGGTGGGCCTCGCGGGGGTGTGTCGAGGGTCGGCCGCACGGGGGTGTGCTGAGGGGTCGGCCTCGCGGGGTTGTGTCGAAGGGTCGGCCCCGCGGGGGTGTGTCGAGGGGTCGGCCTCGCGGGGTGTGTGTGTGAGGGGTCGCCGCGAGGGGTGGGCATGAGGGGTCGCCGCGAGGGTGTGCGTGAGGGTCGCCGTGAGGGGTGCGCGTGAGTGTACGTGAGGGGTCGCCGCAAGGGGTGTGTGTGAGGGGTCACTGCGAGGGGTGTGCGTGAGGGGTCGGTGCGAGGGGTGTGGAGAGGTAGCGTAATTATTTGGGGTTGGAGTCGTAGCGTAAGTATTTGGGTTGGAGTCGTAGCGTAAGTATTTGGGGTTGGAGTCGTAAACCCCTCAAGATTGAAATTTGCGTTAAATTCTCAAAAACTTTCCGTAACGAAGCATATGATTGCGGAGTCCGAACGTCTCTCGACGACAAGCAACGACTTAGCCTCCGGGAGCTAATAAGTCTCATTTCCACCTCCACAAGGGGACATCCTTCGAAGTTACGGTAGCGATAACGCCTTCGGGAGCTAAAAATAATACGCCTAACTTCATAAAAGGAACACCTCTTAGAGGACACACAATCATGCACTTCTAAGCCTACGGGAGCTGGAAGGTCGCGTAAAGATCTATGTCCGCATGGGCACTCGCACTCCTAAGTTAAGGTTAGGGGTCGCGCTCTCGTGGGATGTTCCCTAGCGAGAATCATGCACTTCTAAGCCTACGGGAGCTGGAAGGTCGCGTAAAGACCCATGTCCGCATGGGCACTCGCACTCCTAACTTAAGGTTAGGAGGTCGCGCTCGACAATCATGCACTTCTAAGCCTACGAGAGCTGGAAGGTCGCGTAAAGACCTATTTCCACATGGGCACTCGCACTCCTAACTTAAGGTTAGGAGGTCGTGCTCGACAATCATGCACTTCTAAGCCTACGGGAGGCTGGAAGGTCGCGTAAAGACCCATGTCCGCATGGGCACTCGCACTCCTAACTTAAGGTTAGGAGGTCGCGCTCTACGATCATGCACTTCTAAGCCCACGGGAGGCTGGAAGGTCGCACAAAGACCCATGTCCGCATGGGCACTTGCACTCCTAACTTCGGATTAGGGGTCGCGCTCTCCGTGAGATATGCCCTCGCGAGATAATTACGTTCATGCACTTTCAAGCCTCCGGGAGCTGAAAGGTCGCATAAAAGACCCATAACAACATTACCGTGGGCAAACCCACTTTCTTCGAATCCGAGGCGCTTAGGGGCTGGGACGCCTTGAGAGCCCTAAAAGGACCACGGGAGGACTCATCCTCCACATAAGAGCCCCCGGGAGGATCACAAGAGAACTCATCCTCCTCGCAAGACTCCTTTTTAACCCCAAGGGGCTAAGTAAAAAATCATCCACCACAAACAAAGCGTCAACAATGGGATAGGAAGGCGAAGAAAAGTAAGGTTGGCAAAGCCAACTTCATTCATTCATTCATTCATGGAGACAAGAACAAGCAACGCGCCATTACAAGAGAAGCAAAGCGTATAAAACTCAAGATACTACGCTACGACGCTATGGCTATACTAATACGCTACGGTTACACTACTTAGACGAAATGAGAGCCCCGGCTACCACATCACTTCTCCTTCGAAAGGTTCCTATTTTTCTCCGCCGGAAGGTTCCTCTTCTTCTCGGCGGGAGGC
Organism: Talinum fruticosum; assembly: GCA_021018815.1. NCBI lineage: Eukaryota > Viridiplantae > Streptophyta > Magnoliopsida > Caryophyllales > Talinaceae > Talinum > Talinum fruticosum. Next base: position 594,646 of record JAITYX010000011.1, read on the forward strand.
CAATCCCCTTTGCCTTGGGCAAGTCCCTACGTTCATCAAAGGAATGGATCGAAGGGTCATCCACCGACTCGCCACTCTCCATAGGAAGATTAGAAGACGAGCCAACACTCGAGCGGCCCCTTCACCCGCCGCATCACTTGCTGAAAAGCTCGGGTTCGTTGCCCGAAGTTCGACGAAGAGATCATGGTTGCACTCCACCCGGGCCTCAAGAATATCCCACTCGGAGCGGATCGTGGCTTGAAACAATTTATCATACTCCTCACCGTCATTTATCAACCTCAGCTTCCAAGCATCATCAATGAGAAGCTGGTAGAACGTTCTGCGACAAAGGATGGCCGGCAACGCTCCATCGCTGTTTCTCGGTTGAAGCAAGGACACAACTTCTCGTATCCGACCGGAAGCGCTCGAACGCTCATTTTCTCCTAAGCAAGAGAAAAGAGAAGGTTGAAGAAGTGGAAATGTGATATCCTTATCAAGATTCACCCCTTGTTTATAAGAACTTGGGGTCATAAAGGCATAGCGGAATGGACTCCACATTCCACCTACCTACCTCGGGAGGCATGCAGGCGAACGTGAGGGGCTAAATGATTCGGGTATTTCCTGGACAATACCAGCTCACTCGCCATGTCACTAGCCAAGCTGTGCCTAATCGGTCGGATAACGGAGATCTCGGACCAAGCCAACCCTTAACGGGTCGGGTAAAAGCCCAAAGCCCACTAGGGCAAGGGCTTCCCATACCATGGCAAAGTACTTGTTTTACCCCTTTAAAATCTTCTATAAATACTCACCATTTCCCAATCCCAAGGCATGTTATGCTCATTTGACAAGACATCTCATTTGGAGGATAATCACTCAAGTCTCCAAGCTCTCAAGCTCCTAAGCTCTCAATACTCATCCACACTCATAACGTTCATCAACGTTCATCGAGCACTCATCCCGAGAACTTCCATCTTTGGAAATCTTCTCGTCTCCCAAGGAATCCCCCACGCACATCGAGGAAGATCTCCTCGATCCTTTCAATCAAATCAGATACTAACTTGAGCGTCGGAAGGGCGTTCCCGGGATCCACCACCCGGGGTTTCGCCTTTTTGCGGGTTCAAGCAGTCGTCATTCGGACTCGGATCGATCGTGCCACGTCCTCGGAACCGGAGCGAGTAAATCCTTCCTCTCTCCGAATCATCATCCACCTCATCAACTCAGATTTCTCCGGAAACGGATACAAAGTTACATTGCTTGAAATTGAGAACAGTAGATTATATATAAATTAGTAGTAATACGTCATAATAGATTGCATTAACAGAGAGATTCAAGTACTTATTAAAGACCACATATGTGCGGAAAGTTAGAAACGTTTTGTAGATATATTATGAACTGTAATATTGAATTATAACACGTCCTTCTTAGCTTATATAAAAATTAAAAAAAATTATGCTCCAATACTTTCCTCAATTTGGGCGTTAAAAGGCTTAAAACTCCAATTTAGATGAATGTTTCATTGGGCACCTAGGTGTCTATAAACTTGGGTCAAACTAGTGTCTCCACAATCGGCAGTAAGCCTAAAAGGTAAGCACAATGGAATTCTAACCAAATTGCCAACAAATCGAGTGTGTCATCCAAATTTACAAGTACATGTATGAGATCTTATCGAATCTCCAAGCTAACGCAAAGATCATGTGAATAAACATATTTAGGGTGCGTTTGTTTGGAAAGAAAATATTTTGTTGGAAAATTAACATTCCATTTTCTAGTGTTTGGTAAATAAAAATTTGGAAATAATTTTCTAAAATAAAATATTTTCTCGTTACTTAGAGAAAATATTTTCTTGTATTTTTGGAGGAAGTTAATTTTCGGGTTATCTCTTCTCACTCGCCTCTACCTCTCGCGAGCCCCCTCCCTCGCGCGACCTCTCCCTCTCGTAGAACCCTAAGCCTCTCCCCCTCTCGCAGCTTTCTCTCTCCTCCTCGCTTTCTCTCTCCTCTCGCTTGCTCGCTCGTTCAACAATGGCGTTCAGCTCGCTTTCGTCAATTTCTGCGATTCTTAAACCCTAACTTCCTCTCTCCGGTGGCACGATATCCGATTGGATTCTCTCTCTTTCCACCATTGCCGACCTTCATCATTGTTGGCCTTTGTTCTCTCTTCTTCAACCTCTCTCGGAATTGTTTGCGCTGCTGATTTACTGGTACATTTCTTTCTATATTAATCTCAATTCATAAATCAATTTGATTTTGAAAGTCTATTGTCTTCTTTTCGAAAATGGGACTATGAACTGGTTCGACCTCTTTGTTCTGTTTTAGCTACAATGTCCAGGCTGATTTCGAAAGTCAATGCAATGTCCGAGGCTTTGAGGCCTTACCATCACAAATTATACTAATGAATGATAGTATTTCAATGTTGAGCACTAGTTCGACCTCTTTGTTCTGTTTAGCTACAATTACATTAAACTAGCACCGACTTACCTTCCAATTGGCTTTCGATTACTTTCAATGGGTCTTGAGTCGTAGTTTATCATATGAGATATGTCCTGATGCATTTTGTGTGTAATGTTGTGAGTTAAATATCAAAGTTCCCATTTGCCTATGTGAGGATTGAGGAGTGATTCATTTATTTTGAACTTGTCCAATCCGTGGACTACAGGTGAAGTTCTATATGTCCGAGATTCATATACGAGGCAAAGATTGTTCAACCTTTATAATGAGTGATACTTGAGGAATGTTTAGAACTCGAATCATGCTTATAGATTGGTCGAGTTTTAAACTTGTTTGATGTCTGGTCTCCAAGCATTATTTAGAATGAGTCGCTTGATTTGAGGGTGGGTTTGGTCGTTTATGTGAATCTCCCCCAATTTTTTAATTTTCTTGTCACAAACATGGACTGTTACTCGTGATGTATATATTGGCAGTTTGATCATTTGGAACAGAGGGTCGCAAGAAGGATGGTGCGCAAGTCCTCGCCAATGATAAAGTTTATGAATATATAGTATTTAGAGGAAGTGACATCAAGGTAAACCGAACTTTCATAGGTCGTTTGATTGTTTAGGATAATGGGTTCTTCAATGTGCATGCCAGTTTGATAAGATAAGTATTGATTGCATGGGAAATTGGTTTTATTTCCTCTTCCTCCGCCCCCACCTTTAAGAAACTTTCAAGAGTAACGAGGTTGTTTGGAAACATGTCTTCTAGTAGCAGGTCATTTTTAGCTATCGGTTGGGATCTTGGATGAAAAAACTAAGATGCTTGGAGGGTATTTTTTAATCATAGTAAGTAATGTAGATATCAGTTGGGATCTTTCTTTCATTTTTCCTTTTTAATTAATTGTTGCATTGGATGGGTACCTTCTGTTTTGGGTTTTTATTGAGTAAAATTTCTCTAACTCTACTTTTCTTCTCTCGCCCTACTCTTCTGTTTTTCTTATTCTCATTTTCTACATTGCTCTGTCTTTTTATTTTTCTGGGTGTCACTTGATATAGTAGTAGTCATTATTTGCTTGCTTAGTAGATCCGATCTTAAGCTACTTGTTAGCCTCTAGGATTTTATGATTTCCGGTTCCATGTCATTTAAACATCACTTGCTGAATTTTGGCTTTAGTTTCTCTGTCCTTCTATGCCCCGATTGATTTTTTCAGCTATTTTCTTTTGGTTTTGTTTGTATACCCAAGAGAGATATCAGTCGAGTATGACCATTAAGCTTATCTTGATTTCATGTCGGACAAAGGTGATTCTTAAAGGTGGCGGGAGACCACAAAGGAAGCTTTGTGAGTTCTTGTCAATTTGAAGAAGCAAACAGAGTGGCGTAAGACCAATAAGGGTGATTTTTGCAGATTTGCTATTCATGTTGGTAACATTTAACTAATCATAAACTACATGCAAAACATACTTTCATTTGATTTTAATAGAGCTTGGCCAATTGTTATTAAGTCAATTAGAACATTCATGTCCAAGATCTTGAACATTAGTTTTCTCATAATAATTTAAGTCAATTGTGCGGTATAACCGATGCATTTAACTTTAATTATATTCTTTAGATGGCGAGATGAATTAAAAGAAGAAGAAGTTGTAGTCACCGGTGCTACTATTGCTTTTGTACGAGGCACATTAACCTTTCTTAAAAAGTATAAGAAGACAAATAGTGATGAATTTCTTACAATCCCACGTCAACCACATGTCAACAGAGATCTTGAGAGAGAAAATTATATAAATAGTGCATTGTTATGTGGGGATAGACATTGTATTGATCAAATTCGAATGAGTCCTATGACCTTTTTACATTGTGTGAAACTCTTGAAAGGAGGGGACTTCTTGCTAACACTCGTACATATGAGTGTTAGAGAACAAGTTGTGATGTTTCTACACCTATTAGGCCATAATGTAAGATTTAGGGCAATAGGAGGAAGATTCTTCCGTTCTACTTGGACCGTTCATATCTATTTTTACAAGGTCCTTAAAGCTATGCTTAAGTTGTATCCAGAGTTTGTTAACCCTCCTAGCTCCTCTACCCTCCGAAAATTGTAAACAACTCTAGGTTTTATCCATGGTTTGAGGATTGTATAGGAGCTTTAGACGGCACTTATGTGCGTGCATTTATACCGTCGAAGATCAAGATAAGTATAGGAATAGAAAAGGTGGGTTGTCCCAAAATGTGCTCGGCTGCCATATCTTTCGATGACCTCAAGTTCACATATGTACTAACAGGGTGGGAAGGATCAGCACATGATTCTAGGGTGTTAAATGATGCGGTTTTGTTGAGAGAAATATAATACCGCAAGTGCACGGTGTAGTTGTAGCTAGGAACCAGGCAAGTACGGGTCGTGTCCACAAGGAACTCGTTTTTAAATACTAAATCCACCTAAAAACTCTAATCTAGGTAAAAACTCGGTTCGACAATGATTTGGTTTTTAGATCAACTAATAACAAAATAACTAAGAGAAACAGATGAATAAAAAGCTTTATATTGGGATTAATCACACTAATATGCCTGAAACTAGAATCGAATACCGCTTGAGATTTGCCTATGCTAGTAGTTTAGAAGAGGGAGACACCAATTAAGCCTATCTTCGCCTACTTTCGAAGGTCAAAGACTAATCTTGCACAATCCAATCACCTATTTTCATGGGATTAATAAAGGGCAAAATTACAATGAATGCATCTCACAACCCCCAATTAAAACCTTAATTATTTTCATATCAAAGTTCTAATCGTTCACAACGTCATTCTAGGTAAGTTTTCATCTTTCGATGTTCCACAAAACCCTAATAAAAGCATATGAGTCCTCTCTCGAGGCAATCAATGAAAAAGTGATGAACGAAGTGAATTCTAACCTAAAAAGCATAGAACAACCCAATTGGTACTCAATTCATGATTATCAAGGCATAATAGGGATCAATCCCAACCTAAGTAAAGAAATTAGCCCCTAAACATGATACTAAACAATTGACAAAGATTAGAGAAAATAGCCATAGAGAAACAAAGAGAAATTGTGAAGAAAAGATAAAGAGAAGAAATTACGATTACCGAATAAAAAGTTTGATGCGATTCAATCATAAAAACTTGAAGTAGATGAACAATAAAGAGTGTTCTTGAGTCTCCTCTCGAGCCCTCTCGAAACCCTAGCTAAATCTCTAAATTATGGAATGAGAATCCTTCAACAAATACAATTAGGAAACTTAAATAATCGCCAGTAACAGTAGTCGCACGGGTACCGTGCGAAATTGCTTCACTCTCTGGTCGCTTCGCACGGCTGTGCGAAATGTGCACAGTGGTACCGTGCGAACCGGGTAATCGCTGGATGTTCTCGCACGGTTGTGCGAAAGATGCACGGTGGGGTGTGCGAATTGGCCGAACTCTCGGCTGAATTGCACGGCCGTGCGACGTATGCACTGGGTACCGTGCGAAATGCAGCAGCTTTTCGAACGATTCGCACGGCTATGCGAAAGTCGCACAGGGGCCGTGCAAGGTCTTTTGATGTGCTTTAGGCTTCTTCCTTGCCTCCTCTTGGGCCCGAACTCTCCTCTTCGTCGCTTTTCATCAAATTTGTCTCGAATCTCTCGAATTTAAGCCCAAAAACCTAAAATAAGGAGATTTACGAGCTTAGGTGACGATAAAGAGAAAATGAGCAAAATCTAACCCAAAACTAAATAAATATCATTAAAATCATCATGGAATTGGATTAAATAATGCCTTAAAAACCGGCAAAAACGAGGTTTATCAAGTTTCAAGAGGCTTCCATGCCCCGGAAGGTATCACTTGATAACTTGTTTTTTCCCCTTAAAGTAATGCCACCTAGATAGTAATGAAATTTTTGATCTCTTGTAGGGAAATATTTTACGCTAGATTCGGGTATGCTCTTCGGAAAGGTTTTGTACCACCTTATAGGAAAGTTCGATATCACCCGAAAGAGTTTGATGAGAATTCACCTCCAACAAATGCCAAGGAGTTGTTTAACCTACGCCATTCTTCCTTGAGGATTAGTATAGAAAGGGCATTTGGTGTCTTGAAAAGCGCTTTCGTGTGCTAGACGCAGAGCCATTTTGGGATTTTAAAACTCAAGTGGATGTCGTTCTTGTATGTTATGTGTTACACAACTTTCTTAGGGGTGTTGATCCAAATGACTATATGATGAGAGAAGTTGATCAAGAATTTTCAAATTATACACAAAGATCTCGATTCTCACAAAGAGAAGAGAGGGAAGAAAACCAAGTTTGGAAAATAAAAAGGGATGCTATAGCGAATGCAATGTGGCAAAATTATCAAGAACGAAGATGAAATGTTTCTCATAATAATGTGTACTTGTAAGTTTGATTTTCTTTTTCAAGTGTTATTTTCAATATTTGCCTTGTGTTGAATTTTGATAAACTGATTTATGCAGCATGGACAAAGGGAAGAATAAGGAAGTTGATGAGAAAAGAACTCAATTCCGGTGACCAAAGGTAATGTCAAAGGAGGTACTGAAATTTTTGGCTAATGAAGTGAAGAAGGGCAATCGACCAAATAATACTTTCAAGTCTATCTCCTTTGCTGCTGCTACAGATTTCATATCAAAGAAGTACACTTGTCAAATGCTTGTCCGATCATGTTGAAAATCATCTCGAAGACAGTCAAAGCTACATGGGGAGTGATATCAAAGCTTCGAAATAAAGATTCTAGCTTTGGGTGGGATGAAAACCTTAAGATGATCCAAGCATCACCTACTGTGTATGATGCATACATTGAGGTATGGTAAAATCCCCTTCCCGTTTTCTTGCTTTTAAAATGGGAATTTTTCTTTTGCCTTGTGCCAACGATTGAGATTTGATGTCATATGTTGCCTGTTATAATGCATTCTAAATCTGCACAGTTAATTGTAGACTAGTTAGACCAAATCTAAATTGTCACCTCTAGGTCATTGCTCCAGCAATAAAGGACTCTCACACAAAATTATGATAGCTTGCACCATAACAGACATAACAAACCTGACCTGCTTTGCCGAGAAAACAGGACACCAACCTTCTGCAACAAGACACTTCTTTGTCACATCTAAGCTTAGCATATTCAACATATGATAAATGGATTTCTGCTTCTTTACCTTCAAAATGAAAAAAAAAAAAACAGTAAAACCAGATTCAGGAGCTAAAGTTTTGTATTCATTGTCACGGTGCACATGGCCAACATCTATGGTGGTCTTCAGCTCGGAAATTTTTGTATTAACCTGGCAATGAAGCTGTTATTTTCTCATTATACAAAAGCAACTATACCCAGCAAAGATATGCCCCTAGAAGGGTTCAGAAATTAAAAATTCTAAAGAGAATTATGGTAATCAGATTGTCCAAAATAAATGCAGGATTTATTGAAAAACAGGAAAAATATTGACCTGCCATATAATAACAAGACCTCATATCATTATGCAAAATTGCTCTACCTATTACAGCTGGTTTTGCTAACTATACAACACACATTAGGTTTCACAACCCACAAAATATCTGTATAAAGATAAATATGGAAACCTTGTCAATTCTGCATGTAGAAACAGTTGAATACCTGTGTTATCATCTCCTGTTGCTTTCTAGTGTCATCGGAGAAAGTGTAACGTATAACCCAAGTGGAGAAATCTCAGGAGATAAATCCAGAATGGAGAATAATTGTGCCTAGAAATGTAGCTCATTTAGGACTGCCCCAAACAGACTTCATGTCAAAAAATGGCCAGGAGGAAACAAATGAGTTCATTCTAGCTAAAATTTACTTTGATGAATGATCATTATTGAATTAGGGGATTTATATTTTAGCATTTGGCAATGAAAAAATCATATATTTGCATAGTATTGTATTTTTGGTTGGTTACTCCCCCTTTGTACATTACTGTTAAGCTACACAGGGGGTTCACGCCTGCATATATCCATATATCCATATAAGTTGCTGAACGTGTATTTTGGTTGGTTACTTGAGTAATTGATACAGAGAACAAGTTGTGATGTTTATTTTATGTTTTTTTCTGATTAGGCAAATCTTGCTCATGACAAGTATTTGAATAAAAAATTGAGATGTACGATGAAATGGCAATCGTTATGGGGAAGGATGTAGCTAGAGGAAGTTCCACTAAATCATTTGATGAGGTTGAAGTGGAGTCTTGTGATAATGCGATAAATCTAGAAGAGAAGAGTAATGATGAAAGTGAAACCGTGAAAGCAAATGACAATCCATCGGTTTCTTCTATTGGTGTACCATCGGGGTCAACAAAAGTTGAAAGAGAGCTTGTGAGTTTGACCCGGATATACAAGTAATTTCTTCCCATCTTGGTCAAGTTGCAACAGCTCTTGAAAAATTCTCTAAGTCCAAGCTCGATGTTGAGGTACTCTTTGAAGAAGTTATGAAGACCGAAGGTTTTGAAAATGAGTTTTTGGCTTCGCATTCGATTATCCGATTGCAAATGAAATTCAAGGCAGAGGCTTTCTTGTGAAAAATGAGAAGCTTTGCAAAATTTGGCTTCAAAACTTCATGAAGAAGAACAACACAACCTGATAGTATTGTATTTTTCCTTTCGGACTTTTTAGTTTGTTATGTTTATGTCTTAAGGTTTCACTATTATTCGGTTTGGATATGACTTATGAGGAAGTTGTTAGATTATGTTAACTAATTAGTGTTAGCGTTTTGAATGCTTGTTAAGTTAAATTGAGGTTCTTGAATTGTTAGTGGGACCATATGGATTTATGCTTTATGCTTGGTGTTTTACGTATGGTATGAGAGAGAAGATGATTTTATTTTTTAGTTCAGTTAGAATGTTTAACTATCTTCAACTTGTATTATTCTTTTGGGTTTATACAACCAACGACTTAATCAAAAAAAATATACATGTTTTTGGTGAACTTACATCGGTTGCATTGTCTTCTCTTTCTTCATTTACTTCTATTTCACTATGTTTTTGGAGAACTTACATCAATTAATTTGTTAACTTTGCCACATTTTTTATTTTGTTTTAGGGTTTAAGGTTTAGGGTTAGGGTATGGGGTTTAGGGTTTAGGATTAAGGTATGAGGTTTAGGGTTTAGGGTTAGGGTATCGGATTTAGGGTTTAGGGTTAGAGTTTATTTTCCTTGAAAATAAATTATATTCCTTCCTACCAAACAAAGGAAAAAATTTTTTAGAAAATTATTTTCCTTCTACCAAACAAAGGAAAATGTGGGTGGAAAATGATTTTCCTTGGAAATCATTTTTCCATGGAAAATATTCCCCCAACAAAACACACCCTAATTAAAATTTTTCTAGAATGAGTTTTGTTAAGAGTCGGATCATAACCTTATATTGGTTATGATTGCACCCTAGAGGTAAGCCTTGGCAGCATAAAACTATAATTCTCATCCATATTATCCAAAGTTCTAAGAGAGAACACCTTGTCGAAGACTTTTTTTTTGTTGGGTTCTTATATGATGCAACACTAACAAAAATTAGGGTTCGAGTTGAAATTGACTTGGAAAAATCGATCATCGGACGAAATTTTTTGTCCGATATCCGAGTTTTTTTAGTCGGACAATTCGGATAAGTGTAAATTTGGGTTAAAATCGGGTTTAGACAACAAAAATAGGAAAATTTTATGTCCATATTTAAAATTAGGACAAAAACGGTTATACTCGGACTTGATTTTTTTGGGTTGAACGATTTCGGATAGTCAAATCGGATGAAATTTTACGAGTGCTATAAAGATACAAGCTTCTAAAGGTCGAAATCAACCTAGTTCTGTCCTATGTCTCAAAAAAATATTTATTCTGCATTTTATGACTAAAAAATTAAAATAAGTTCAGGATATATATCTTGGATATAAGATGTAACATATTTTATTTTATATGAAAATTACCTTTACCATAATTTTCGCAATTGTGTGAAGAACACTTTTGAGCTAGGTTAACCCAACAGGTAGCCAAAAAAAAAAAAAAATCAAGTACAAGTCAAACTTGGATCAACAAATCAAACAAGTGTTCTAAAATTGGAACCAAATTTTGTTGATCATATTTTTTATCGATAGATCGGATGAGTCTAAATTTAAGTCGGAATTAAGTTCGCGCAATAAAAATACGAAAAATATTGTGTCTATATTAAAATTTAAATAAATAATTTATGAGCATACTCAACTTCTACAGCTATGAAAAAAAAATGAGTAATCAGCTTAGAGAATTTTTTTTCCACCACTAGACTTAGCTATAGAATGGAGTGATTCTATTATCTCTGTCTCGTTTCTCTTTCTCCTCTCTTTTCAGTTATTAATCTCTACTCTATCTCTCCTTCTCTCTCCTATATCTCTATCTCTCTCATTTCAATTTTTCTTCAAAATAATTTAAAAAAATATTTTTAAAAAATAAAAATAATTTTTTTTAAATCAGGCCAAATATGCTCTTAATAAACAAAAACAAAAGGCAAAGACGAAATGAAACAAAATGGGGATGTGACTCAGTGGTTCTGGAAGTGATGGTAATTGGTACCTTCTGGAACGTGGTTGGCCTTCTCCCCAAAGCCCAAGCCCGCAGCTTCTCTCACCCTTTTAGCTCCTTATCCTGTGCGGTCACCCCAGCCCTTCTATCCCAATTTCAAAGACTCGATAACCCCCAAAACTAATCCTCTGTCAATCACATTTCTCTCTCCTCCCCCTCTGGAGCACTCTGCGAAAATGGCTTCAGCAAATGCTATTTCCACTACTTCCATTCTCTATACACCTCAAAAGGTATTCCCTATTGTGCTTTTCCATCACTTTCTGTATCTTTGTTTTCATTTTTGCATTAATCTGTTAGCTCTCTCGCACAAATGCCCGTTGCCCTTTTTTGAATCCATTTCATTGACTTTGGTTTTTAACTTTTTAGGCTGAGCAGATTGATTTTGGGGGTTTAGTTATGCGAATATACTATTAATATTGTTGCTATTGTTACTGCTGCTGCTGTTCTTGTAAACAGTGTTGGAAATAAATTGGGGTATATGGGTTGGCTTTAACCCAATTTTCGTTTAAGTTGAATGGTTTTAGCCGTTCCCTAGAGAGGCTGGTTTCACTCATTCTTGAGAGTGGATGTTATCCCACGTTGATAAATTCGAGGCCTTGAGCTTATGGCTGTTTTGGCTAATGACTTTTTAGCAAAAGACGACTGTTTTTAGGGAGTTTTGGCCTTTTTGACTTGGTTAAAAAGTTAATATTTAATAAGTTGGTTTTTGTAACAGCCTTTTGCCTTTTTGAGGTTGACTTTATGTAAAATAACTTTTGGTCTCACGTCTCGAGGAACAACTAATTTTATCGTATTTTTTTTTAGAAAAGCTAAATATAAACAAGTAATATAAATAGTTAATCCAATCAGTAAACAACTAGCAACTAATTTAATCTGCCAACAGCCTTCAGCTGATTGCCAAACAGGGCCTATATATATATGCGCTAATGTGTCGCATTGCCGGTTTTGGGTTGGAATTTTCACTTGATTTATATGTCTTGCTCATTTGTTTTAGGCCTAATTCATCTAAAGTTTAACATGTTTAATGGTTCTCTCTCTCTCTCTCCCTCTCGCTCGCTTATTTTGTGTGTACTCTTTAAGAGTTTTGCACTTGGTAACGATGTCTAGATTACAGTGCTGTAGGGAAGAAGAGATGGGCATCTGGGTACCTTATAGTGCCTTGTGATATGGCTTGCTTGGCTCTTGCCCAAAAATTTCTTACATTCTCCTTTGGAGTTTGGAATGGATAATGCCACAAAGTAAAGTACCTTGTTGCTACTCTGAAAATTAGGATTTCTTGAGGGTTCTTTATGCCCCCAAGAAAGTTTCACCTGTCAAGGTGAAACAAGTGTTTTGGAAAGGATGAAGTAGTTGAATTAGGCTCTTTAGCCTCCTGAAACTCCCTTCTTAAGGCTGTTGGACTGCTGCATTGCTATGCTTTTCCAGATTGTCACACTTGTTCTACGTTTCCAATTTACAATGATCTGAATATTTACAATACTTTTCTTTTCAAATACGAACTTACAAAGATATGAAATCGTTTACAATTCCCTTCAAGAAAGTGTGAATAGCAGTTGTTGGAAGAGAGACAGTAAGAGTATGGAAGAAAAGGGAATTTTTGATGTATAACATAACTAACTTGGTCATTAATTGTTTACCTACCACAATCTTTTACTAATCTGTGTCCTGGATCAGGGAAGCTTGAGGAAAGCAATTCCTCAGCGAGCTCAGAGGGTGCAATATAAGCCATCTAGAAGCCGGTTAGTGGTGCGAGCTGCTGCAAAGGAAATTGCATTTGACCAGAGCTCTAGGGCAGCTCTTCAGGCTGGCATTGATAAACTTGCTGATGCTGTGGGACTTACCCTTGGTCCCAGAGGTATGCCCTGTAATGAAACATATATTTTCAGCTCAATTCTCTAGCTGAATGCAGTCATCTCCTAGTGGTTTGTTTATCCCTGGTATGATGTCATCTAGTAGTTACTTATATGTGAGATTGAGTACATATTAAGAGGTCCTGGACAAGTGTTCTGGTTATATGCTTGCCACTAAATTGATGGCTTTATAGCAGTGGTTTAGTGCAGTCTGTTGGGACAAATGATGAATTCTGAATTAGTTCTTTCACCTGTGGAGCGTGACTGACCTTTTTCTACCTGTCTCTGGGGATGCTCTAAAAGTGTTGAACACATGCTGTTATTGGTTTCATTTATGGCTACACCCGTTTGTTTAAAATTCTAACAACAGAAATTAAGCATTTTATTGGCCACCGGTTTCCAGTATTGGTACATTTCTGAGTGTATGTTGTTTATTTTCCAAAATTTCGTTTCCATATCTATGCAGTATCAAGTGTCGCACATAGGCACCTAATATGAAGTGTCAGAAGAACACAAGTTTTTAGCATATGATGCTATTTATTGTTAACCTTTTATAAGTATATGTTTCTTTCGGTTTCTATGAAATTTTGGTGCTGATATAGATCTCTACCTTAAAATTGGGATATCAACTGAGAAGCTTTGGAGTGGGCTTGACAAAGAATTTGGAAATTCTAATGAAAATGCACGGGCTCTGTTAACAGTTTCAGAGTTCTTAAAAGTTTCTTCTGACCAAGGCCTGGCATAGTAGACAATGTGAAGAAAGCTAATATCTTCAACAAAGTTGTCTTTGCATGCATAAATTAATTATGGAAGCAACTAACAATATGCTGTTCTGTGTGATTGTTGACCGGTCAATTCTATCATTGAATGACAATGACAGATAATCTTTCAAAATTTTGTTACAGGGAGAAATGTTGTCTTGGATGAATTTGGGAGCCCGAGGGTCGTTAATGATGGGGTTACTATTGCTCGAGCTATTGAGCTGGCTGATCCAATGGAGAATGCTGGTGCAGCTTTGATTCGAGAGGTATTCTATTTGTATGTTTGATTATGCAATATGCTCAGTTTCTAAGCGCATTTAAACTATCACTTTTATGCTTTAGTAATGGATGATCTTAATGGATGGGGTCAGACTTTGTCACCACTCACCATGATAACTTAAAGCACCTTTAATTGTGTTTGTGGATTGAAGGTTGCGAGCAAAACAAATGATACTGCTGGTGATGGAACAACAACTGCCTCAGTTCTTGCTCGTGAAATTATTAGACAGGGTCTGCTGAGTGTTACAGCTGGTGCAAATCCTGTGTCTTTGAAGAGAGGCATTGATAAAACCATCCAAGGGTTGATAGAAGAGCTAGAAAAGAAAGCTAAGCCAGTTAATGGTCGTGATGACATCAAAGGTACTGTCATTGTTTCTGCAAATGGCTGTATTCTGTTTCTCTTGAATCTGGATTGCTTTAACATGACTAACTGTTGCATCAATTGCTAGGAAGAGAGCGAGACTAATTTTGTGGCTTGTTGTTTTCAGCTGTTGCCTCCATTTCATCTGGGAATGATGAATTGATTGGTACCATGATTGCTGATGCTATTGACAAAGTTGGCCCAGATGGTGTGTTATCCATTGAGTCATCATCTTCCTTCGAGACTACAATTGAAGTTCAAGAAGGAATGGAGGTTTGTGGCTCGTAGACAAGCAGCTGGAATAGTTTTAAGTATCATTGTAATATTGAAACAATCATGATCTTTTCTTGTTTTGCAGATTGATAGAGGGTATATCTCCCCACAATTTGTGACAAACCCTGAGAAATCCATTGTTGAATTTGAAAATGCACGAGTATTGGTGACTGATCAGAAGATTTCCGCAATAAAAGATATAATCCCATTATTGGAGAAGACTACTCAAATGAGAGCACCTTTGCTCATCATTTCTGAGGATGTTACTGGGGAGGCATTGGCTACCCTTGTCGTAAACAAGTTGCGAGGAATTCTTAATGTTGCTGCCATCAAGGCACCTGGCTTTGGAGACAGGAGAAAGGCTATGCTTCAAGACATTGCTATCTTGACAGGTATTTGATGGCTTCTATACTACTTACAGCTGCCAATTATTTCTATTATTTGGATTGCTGTTGTGCATAATTCAATCAATGTTGATTTTAAGCTAAGTAGTGAGGGTGTCAGTAATTGATATAATAGTCTTAACCAGACCAAACCGATCTCTGAGATTGACTCAACCTTATATAACTGTACTGCAGCCTATATTTGAAAGGCATTGATATCCTTTATTTCGTGATAGAGAAGTAGAGGATTGTTTGATGATATATTCAGAGGTGCAAAATTGTCAATATTGATTTATTCAGATGCCTAGAAAGTGGATCCAGATTATGTAGTACTTCAATCAAATTGAAAACTTACTTGATAGAGATAAACAGCAGCAAACTATCGCTTGATTTTAGTTTTGTGCTTGGTTTGGACTGGAAATTTTTATTATGGTGACCATTTATATTGATTCTGATCATGATAATATGTGCAGTCCCCGCTTTTTGCATTTGTGACTGGATATGATCGTAATAGATATAATGTGGGGAACTTTTGGGGGGGCATCGGACTACATGCCCTGGGTATTGTAGATAGACTATTTTCATTGGACCCTAGAGTTAGAAACATTGGATGCCTGGTATTATCCAAAAGAAAGCTGATCATCTCTTTCAGCATTTGTTGTTGAAACTTTTGTGAGGTATGTATTGATACCTTTTATTTGTACGAACAGGCGCAGAGTTCCAAGCTAGTGACATGGGTTTGCTGGTTGCGAATACATCTATTGACCAGCTTGGCTTGGCAAGGAAGGTGACAATCACCAAGGATTCTACCACCATCATCGCTGATGCTGCATCAAAAGATGAGCTTCAGGCCAGGATTGACCAGCTTAAAAAGAGTTGTTTGAGACCGATTCTGTTTATGATTCACAGAAGCTTGCTGAGAGAATTGCCAAACTGGCTGGTGGTGTTGCTGTTATTAAGGTGGGTGCAGCAACAGAGACAGAGCTTGAAGACCGTAAATTGCGAATTGAAGATGCAAAGAACGCCACTTTTGCTGCTTTAGAGGAAGGTATTGTGCCTGGTGGTGGTGCTGCTCTTGTTCACCTCTCAACATGTGTGCCTGCTATCAAGGACAAGATGGAGGATCCAGATGAACGCTTAGGTGCTGACATTGTACAGAAGGTAAAAGCTCTCCTATTGTCAATTACACCCAATGTTATACACTTGCAAACTTATATTTACTGGATGAAGCAAAGTTGAAATTTTGTGTCCAATTTGAATTTCCGACTGCCCAAACCAAAACAATACTTGTCCTATCTGAGCAAGGTGTGGGGGACATTAGGTGGGTTTTTTCTTTTTCTTTTTGGGGTGGGGGGACGGAATGTTGGATTAAAATAGCTGTACTTGTCGAGGATTTCATAGCTGTGGGTAACCATGAAGCACTGGTGCACCTTGTGAGAAGGATATTACTAATCTGTCAAGACTTTTAGAGCAGGGTTCTATAACTATGCGCTGGCCATAAAGTATTATGGGATGTATTTGACATGACATCTGTAGTCTAGTAAGACTTACATGCTTCAAACATCCAAAAATGACATGCTGTAGTGCAATCGGTTGAAGACACCACATGTACCTTGATAATTACATGTGCACCTGCACGTGTTTTTTCCCAGCATTTTACAGTGATGACGTGTTAAATTTATTTGATATTTGAAGGGCTATTAAGTTCTGCATCATTGCTTGTGGCCAATTCGGAAATGGGATGAGTTGAGAGTAACTTGAGCACCAATAGAATATGCACCATTGTTTAATGTTATCTTGGTAAATGCAGGCACTTGTAGGACCAGCATGTCTGATTGCCCATAATGCCGGGGTTGAAGGCGAGGTAGTCGTAGAGAAGGTGAAAGCGAGTGAGTGGGAGATAGGTTACAATGCCATGGCTGACAAGTTTGAGAACTTGGTCGAGTCGGGAGTCATTGACCCAGCTAAGGTAACAAGGTGTGCATTGCAAAATGCTGCTTCTGTTGCCGGGATGGTCTTGACCACCCAAGCGATTGTCGTGGAAAAGCCCAAGCCAAAGGCAGGAGCTGCTGCTCCTGAACAAGGTTTGACCATTTAAGGCACATGGTTGCGTGCTAGCTGAGGTAGGGCTTTTAGTGGTTATTGTTTTGGTGCTCTTGTATTCAAGAATGGAAAAATTTTGTGCTGAGAAAATTCATAATGGAAGCTGATTGCTGTTAGTCAAATCTTGATTGAAGAATCTGTGCGTAGATGTTGTCGTGCTCACGTTATAGCAACATAATTCTTGCACTATATTTTTATTGTTTTCATTTGATCTACAACATTATATCATTTCGGACCTGTTCTATCGATGGCAAAAATCCACCCTCAATTACACTTACAGAAAATCCACTCAACCACACGCAATAGCTTCCAACTATTCTCATTCATATTCAACCACATTCACCCACTCAAATTACAAAAAGATCTACCAATTACACCCAATAACTCTCTATCACTCTCAATCATACTTTCAGAAAATATACACTTAATCATACTCATCCACAAACTCATTCACCCACACTCAAAAATTTAAGTTTATAAATTATACGGGTGCCGCTTATCACCATATAAGGAGTATAATAAAAAAACAAATGTACTCAAGTTAAATTTGGAGTTGTAAATACCTGATGTTTGATCATACAATATAAAAGAGCTATTGACGAAGACATTGCTCATTATTGCATAACGGTAGGGGACTTGGAGAAGATGGAGGAATGCGTTTTGAATCCCAATAAGGTTAAAGAGGAAGTTCTATCATACGGCTCGTAGGCTTGTTCTTTTTAATTATAAGTAATAAAGCTGTAAGTTAAAGTTAAAATGAATATGATCATTGTGTTTGCCGAAAAAGTTGATAGTTGTAGATATGGGGATAATTTAGGTGGATGTATGGTTGAACACGATTTAATGAGATTAAGAACAAAATGATTAGTGGAAACATAGGAATGGTTCCTATAGAAGATAGACAACGGAAAAAATACTCAAATTATTTGAAGAGTTTAGATGCAAGTGTGCAAAGGTGTGATATTATTGACCTTTCAGAATGAAAAAAGGGTACATGAAGACCAAATAATTATGGAATGAGCTGATTAGACAAGGTATGACATATTTAGGATTTGCGGAGGACATGACTCAAGATATGGAGTGTTTGGAGGTCTAGAAAAGTAGTAGATGTTGAGATTTCTCCTTAATTTGGCTTTTATTGTAGATGTTGATTGACTTGTGCCCTCATTGATACTTTTAGCTTACTGATTTGCTACTTGTTAGTAGTATTTGATTTGATTTTACTTGATTGTAAGCATTGTTTTAATATTAGTATATTTAACATACTGTACTTGTAATTTAGTCATTTCCGATGTTACTTGAGTTTAGTATATGTTACTTATATTATCTCAATTATTTCATTAGATTTCAACTCTATAAAAATATTTTCTAATTTGTTTTCACCAAACAGCTACTTGATATTATTAGTATTTATGATTGATGTGTTTCCAACATGTTTCAAAAATTCAGTTTGATACATAATATGTGGGTCTCTTAAAATTGACTTCTCTACTGCTAGAAATGTTCACATGGGTAATGCTCCATAAATGAATTTCCCCAAACCCAATAAGACGTAAAATCCATACCACGAGTAATTGTTGCACTCAAGTTAATTTGGAGACTAGGTTATGAATGTACGTAAAAATTTACACTTATATAATTAGTTGATTAAAAAACCTATGTGCCGAAATTAATCGGGACGTTCAGAGAAGTTGTTTGACTTGCATACTAGGCTACTGTGCCCCTTACTAAACTTGTTACTGTTATTATTTTCAAAGCTAATGTAAGTTGTAATTAAGATTTAATGCTTCTATATGCAATTTTTTTAAAAAAAAAAAATTGAACCTAGCAAAATATTTGTTTTTTAAAAAATTAATGGATCTCTTAAAATTGGTTTCTCTGCCTGTAGAAATAATGACAGGGATAAGCCTACTTATATTAGGATCTCCTCACATACCGTGAAGGTGGAATCCCACATTGAGAATTGTTGTTGTTGTTGTATTACGGGTGTAATTAGTTAATTAAAAAATTAATGTACCAAAATGAATTTAAATTTGAACTAGATTGTGGGTATACTTAGTTAATTAAAAAATTAATGTACTAAAATGAATTTAATAATAATAATCAACAGTATAAGCACTAATTGTCTTATAAATACAAATATCTCAAAGTTAATTTGGTGGTAGTTGGGAAAAAGAAATACCAGAGTGGTAAAAGGGAGAAAATTGATAACTTAGTGGTATTAAGGTTCAGCAATACAAGTTACATGTATATCCAAAAGTTTGTTAATCTTAATTAATAATTACTGCTACACTACATGCATTTGACTCTTAAACTAGAGTTCTTGAATTAAAATATTACTAAACTATTTCAAAATGTCGAAAATGTTACGAATTAATTTAATGTTCAACAATTATTACTAATTAATAATTGAAATTGCTGCAGGTGTAGCATATGTGAGAGAGAGAGAGAGAGAGGGAGGCTGGTGAGTTGATGGCGGTGGGCAGGGTTCGGGGAGTCGATGGCGGTGGGTGTGGGCGAGGGCGTGAGAGTAGACTGAGGGTTAGAGATATACATAGGCAAGAGAGAAACAGAGGGAATGAGACGTCTAGCGTGCGTGAGAGAGTGAATGAGTTTGTGTTTATTTTGGGCAATTTATTTATTTGGGCTGCACACTTTGATTCATGCATGTCCCCATATATGAAATAAAAACTCAAGCCTATTACATGATAAAAACGTTTTTGGTTCTATGGGTGTCCTGGGACACCCATATGCCCTTCATAAATCTACCCCTGCCTCCCACTGTGGTAGCTAAAATAAAGTTATAGTATTAATTTTAACCATTAATAATTAGTCCAATGACAATCGTTAACTATTTAATTAATTAATTAATTAATTATATATATATATATATATATATTTGGGTTTGTAGTAGAGATAATAAAATGCATTAAATAAGGTGAGATTTTAAATTAAAGTATTAAGTTCTTTTTTTCATAAATTTTTTATCAAAAAATTCATTTGAATAATAGTTTACAAGATTATTTTTTGATCCAAGATAATAGTTTTTATTCATATTAGTTTATAAGATAATAGTTTACAGGATTATTAAAGGAAGTAAAATGATAATTCAGTTTTTAAAAAATTATTTTTAAATAAAAATTATTAAATTATTTTAGGGAATAAATACATTTAAGTGCTTCAATCAATTAAATAATATGAACAGAAACATACACCAAACAATAAACAAAAACAAAAATAATTCAAAGCAACAATTCAACTATACTTTTTTATACACTTCCTTCATAGTTAACAATATAAATGAATAAATTATGAGCTCTATATATGTCCATACAATTCATAATTAAACAAAAATAATTCATACACCTCTTTCATAGTTATCTCTTAATCCATTATCGTGCTTTCAAATTTACATGAACTCCTCCACCTTACAATTCATACGTCAACAAGTTAAACAAAAATATGAGAAAAATTGAATTGATGATTAAATAAAAAAGTAATTTGATCCAAATGAGTGAGAACAAAATGTAATCTTATTTAAAATCAACCCGACTTGAATTCAAAACAAGTCATGCATATTTTACAAAAAGTTAAAAAAATTCAGGAAAACAAAAATCAGTTTAAAAAATTAAAAATTATTTCTATTTTATTTTTTTCCTCCCATTTCATTGAATAAATAGATTATATTCCTAAAAAACAGTTTTAAAATGACTGATTTATAGAAACAAATTTCTTTTAATAATTAGATTATACAAATAAATTTCATAATTAGATTATAATTAGTTTGTTTGTATAATTTATAGTAGCTTCCATTAAAGAATTTTCTCTCGTTAAATAAATTTCCGTTTTAAAATTTATTTCTTCCCATTTCCTTAAATAAATAGTTTGTACAAGTAGCTGTTGTTTAACTTCAATATAGTGATTTTAAACTTCATCTATGTCTATATAATTGTCATTATTATTTATTTTATTTAAAAAACAATATCAATTTTTCCTCTAACCAAATATTATAAAACATACACAAATAAATAACAACTCGTGTAATGCACGGATCGAAAAGCTAGTTAGTGATATTTTTGATATTTTGAAATATTTAAGTGGTATTTTAATCCGAGCACTCTCTTAAATAAGATTTTCGATAAATTTATTTGTAAGTCGAAGTGAACTTTAAGTGATTATTTCAAAATTTTAGGCACACATTATACACCCATAATTAAAGAATATCCAAACCCCAAACGTCCCACTTATGTAGCTGGGGAGTTCATTGTAACTAAATCTAGAAAAAATTATCCGACATCTGAAATCTCAATTGAATAATTTGGACCCGTACTCATCCCGACATCCGAAACATGTGTATTTAAAAGTGGACACAAAATCCGAATTAACCCGAACATGAAGTTAGTACAACCAATACTCAAACGAACGACCCGTTTGCCAAGTCTAGATGTAACAACGTTACCTCTAAATTGCATATAGGCCATTTTTCTATGAGGCAAGCTCATGCCCGTGAGGCAGCGTGCGGTGGTCCTCTTTTGGCCATTTTTCTGGTTTTTCATCTAGAGCCTAACATGACCACGCTTGTGTCACTTGAAACAACCATGTCAAGGCTCGTGTCAACTTGAAACGATCGTGTCACGACCTGTGTCAAGTGAGAGGGGCCCCGGGTCTCGATTTTTGGTTGTTTTTAGGCTGTTTAAAGCCATTGTTTTGGATGAATTTGGGAGGAAAAGCCTCTTGGAGATAGCCATTTTTTAGGGTTTAGGAGTTAGATTAATTTTATACTTTGTTAAAATAAAACTCTATTAGGGAGATTAATTAGGTTTGGTTAGTGTAGATTTGGGTTGAGAATTGTGAACCATGGAGCTTTGAAGCATAACCACTAAGCTTTCTTTTCCCTCTCTCTTTATTTCTTGCTTTGTTCTTTTAATTTTGTTAGATTAATGTTAATTTAGTTAATATTTTGTCTAAATGTTTGATTTTTGTTGATTTATGGAAGTTAGTTTAGTTTTCTCTCTCCTTTCCAAGCTTGTTTGTTATATTACTAGTTTAGACTTTAGTTTGAATTTTCTCATGTTTAATGAGTAGTTTTGTTGGATTTGGTTGTGATTAGCCTTTTAATGGCTAATTAGTCATGTATTAGGCTTAGCCAAACCCAATTTATGGTTGCAAATTTGAGTTTTCACTCATGTTTACCCATTGTTCGATGAAATGTTTGAAAGGGCTTTCATCTATATTTTTGGATGATTGACTTACACCGAAAGGTGAGGTTGATTAACTAGTGTAGAAGAGTTGAATAGGTGGAATTTTGGCTTGAAAATAGCCCGAACCCAAGTTAGGTTCAAGGATTGCTAATCATGTGGTTTATTTGGGCTAACCCCATGAGAATAGGTGGTTAGGCAACTTGAACTAGCTCACAACCCATGAAAGTCGGCTTGGGTGAGCTTTCTCGATGCAACCAACCATCTCAATTTGCTAGCTTAAGTTGGATAGGTTATGACCTTATCTTGGCTAATTAGATCATTAATTGGTGAAATCATAACTGAGTCACCTTTTAACTTTCTTAATTTAGTTTTTATTATTTCATTTCCCAAACATATTTGATTTTTCCTAACTTGAGCCTCTCAAATTAGGCTCGATAATTGAAACATACTCCTTGTGGTTCGACACCACGAGTACTCACTCGATGTCACTTTTATTTGTGAGTCGTACAAACTACGACGAACATTGATATAATAAATCTAATATGAAGGAAATATTACTTTGATCGAGTCATATGAAATTCCATTGTTGGATCATTCTCAATCAAAATAAATGAAACTAATTGATAAAAATATCAAAAATATACCATCTAATTGAATCAACAACCCTAATAAAACTTACACATATTGACAAAAGAAATGTCACAAAAGGCGAGGAACAAGACTCTCACAAGAATGAGAGAAACCCTAACTTTAACAAGAAGGAGAAAAACCTAAACTCTCATAAAAATGAGAAAAATTATTGGAAAGAAAATAACGATACGTTTATATCTTGATTCGATTGTACACTATTACAAGAACCACTTTTAACTACGGTTAAAAACAACCTTTAATTACGGTTATCAGGCGTCGTCTATATGGCGTTGTTGAGGGTGGACATCTTTTGCTACAAATCAAAACCATAGTAAAAAAGGCACTATAACGAAGGTATACCTATGACTATGGTTCTTCATCCGAATCGTAGTCATAGGTCCGAATCCGAATCTTTTACTACGATTCTTCCTTAAGAATCGTAGTAATAGGTCTGATTTTTTTAATAATTTTTCTTGTGTTTGCTTGCCCTTTGTACAATACAAATCATATACAAACTTACACAAACTCTTTCAGAATATACAAACCACAATCCAATACGAGGCTTGACTAGAATATATACAAAACAACATATTCATCACATTTGTATATGGTACATATAAAAGATAGTGTACAAATATATATACATATGTAAATATATATACCTATGTACATATATACCTATAAGTGTATGATTATTAAAATCACAAACTTAACCAATCAAACAATGAAGAATAAGTGTAAATATATACATATGTCTTTATACGGTAATATACAAACTCTACTCAACCTTGTTTTAATTTGTTGAGCACTTCATTTGTATAGGGAGTGGGTGGATTCTTTGCCGAGAAATATTGTGACCAATGTCTGTAAAAGACATATTAATTAGGTCAAGTGCAACTGTTAGTCAAGCTGAAAAAGAACATTAAAAAATTTCATAATCAAATACAAGAACATTAAAAAAATGCAAGTATACCTCTTTGGGACTAGAATTATTTAAATCGAGTTTGGTCACAATTTTTCTCATGTACGGGAGAATGTAGAAGTCGCACTCCACGTTCCCTGGTTGTTTATGACACTTCAATAATAAAATAGATTTTCAACACATAGAGAATTAATTAGTACTTTATGTAGTTAGTAAGTAATATGAAATGAAAAACAAGCAAAGTAGACTCTAACAAGAGAACTTCACCTTTACGGGGACAATTATTGGTTTTGGTCTCGCTCGTCGGTCTCTCAAGCCTCCACCATAATAATAATGTGATAGAACAATATTTTTCAATCGGAAAAATTAAATTCAAATTAGACATATAATTGAAATGAATACTAATTAACAAAATAACATAAAATGATTAAAATATGAACTCATGTCTCGAGTACGTTCTTGATATCTTCCCTCACGTTATGATCCAGGAGGATCAAGCCGATACTGCAATATTAGCCCTTGGAAATATGACAGCAAGCATCCAATGGTTGCTACACGACTACGAATAATGCATTTATATAAGTATGTATAACACCATAAAAACTTCAATTAATAAGTTTATTTGTACACTTACTTCTCAATGAACGACGTCAAATAACATGTTTTATCCTGCGCATTACTTTTCATGACTTCGAAGATATAGTTGGCTCATTCTTTATGTTTACGCCCAACTCCTTGAATGGAATTAGAGTTAAGAAATTGAACGAAGTCTTTTCCAATCTCGTGGAGCCACCTTACATATTAATTATACTTATGAATATAGTAACTCACATAATGCCAAGCATAACAGGTGATGTGTCAATCTCCTACATCTCCAAAAATTGCAGTATGTCCTCCGGAAGACAAAGACAGTCATGTCCCCATTGTCCCCTTCACGTTACCCAAACACGTGACCTAACGCGCTCATTAGCAACAATGTCTCTGTTAACAAAGTATTCACATAACTTTGAAGAGTAGCACACTAATTCATGCAGGACTCCTCAATAGATACGAGAAGAAACTTCTTCAAATGACGAATGTGCGTCGCTGAACGTTTGCTTATGCCAACCGAGGGAGATGGAGTACCCTTAATCCCACTCTCGGATCTATAATGATATCCTAGTGAATAATCAATACAAAAGTTAGAATTATATATACATGATATTAAGAACGACTAAATCTAATATTTTAAAAAATGAATTACCATAGAGAGGATGACCAAACTCTTGGGCCAATGAAGAAAAGTGTTGATGACGTCGTCAATAGTGTGGAGGTCCGGTGTGCTGGATCGGCAACTCACACTCGCCTTTCTTGTGCATGACCTCTTTAACACTCACCCTCACCTCATCAACTCAAAGGGGCATCCCGTGAACGACAATATTTGACCTCTACAGGAAAACAACACCTAATGCCACAACATGTTCTAGGGGAGGGTGATGAGAAGCTAGCTTGCAATTCGCTGGCTGCATAAAAATAAGTATAACAATTACAATCATAAGATAACCTTTGTCATAAAAGTTAAACAACCTAAAAATCATGAAAATAAATGGACAGAGTTTCCCTTTAAAAGTAAATATTTTCCCGGGATAATGACCCTCATCCGAAACAAAAAAATATATTAAATAAGTAAGTACTCAACAGACCACACGTCGGAGTTCCACAACAACCACACAATATACAACATTCATTCAATAAGATTATACACCAATTAGTCAAAATATAAACATGCATGTAAATAACGGCACTCATCCAAAACAACAAAAACATACTATAAGTAATTACTCAACGGTCATACACCGAGTTCCACAACAACCACACAATATACACCATTCATTCAACAAATTTATACACCAATTAGTCAAAATATAAACATGTATGTAAATATAATTAGGTTGCAAAATATGAATTACCTCCAACATAAGTTCGAATTGGTCGACGGGTGAACTCATGTTTGCGCTCCCCCACGTTTGGGGTAAGAATGGATCCAAATCCCACATGGGTATGCCGGGTGCCGACATACTCATCTTGGTGAAGTACGCCATATGAGCGTGCATCTGTTCCCTCATATGTTCTATCCGGGCAACCATTTGTGTCATTTAGGACTGTTGGAACTTCATTTGGAACCTCATTTGGGCCATTTCGGCCTTCATATACCCTTAGTCGGAGAAGACCGGGCATTTCTTCCTACCCCCAAAGTGCTCAACTATCTCCACCCTCCCAACGATGGCTCGAACACGACCGGGATGTTCATTTCTTTGTAGGGACAAGGCTAGCTTGTCCCTCCTTCCGGTGGTGTCAACGACTTCGAAGTCAATGTCCGTGACAAAGACTTCGTAAGAAGAAAAAAATTATCATTTGACAATTCATAAATATAAAATCAATAAGTTCTCAAAATAAATAAAGGAAATAGTAAAAAAACTCACGAGTCAACTGCGAAATAGATTCTACTTTGGTCGTAGTGAAGGTTCCATCTTTTTCTTTCTTCCTTCCACCCACGAGTTATCCCTCTCGATAGCGATTTGTGAAGTATCTATAATAAAACCTTCACCGGATGTAGTTTGAAATTGTTCAAACTTTTTCTTGTACAACCTTTCCTCCAACTTCGTGTATCCCCACGGGACATCACATGAAAATACATATTGCTCCTAATCCTCTTCTAGCTGGCTTCACCTAGGGCCTGTGCAAGTAATTAAGACAACGAAAATATCGAGTGTATAAGACTTAAATAAAAAAAAAGATAACAAATCATAATGATAAATTACCTTGTATTCTAGAGAGGAGACATATGCTTCAAACGATCTCCAATCCTCGTCGGTGATGAAATTGAAGAGACCTTGGAGCTCCCGAGGTCTACCTTCTACCTTTATCCGCTTTGTTTTATAAACCCATATCTTGGCGAGTGCGACATTTGAAGTATCTAAACTTTTTGCCGCCGACATAAGAGTCTTGTGTCTCACCAAGGGGATCTCGGGTTCATTAACATTCAAGATAAATGTTTTCCGAAACATAAGAATGACATGCATTAGTACATATGTATTAACCATTTACAATAATTTGCAATACTAAGTTGAGATATAGTGCATTTAAGCTGAATATTGTTCCAAAGGTTGTCCTTAATGGATTCGGGATTTCGGCCCATTTTACGTAGTGGATGTTTACGTATGTGCAGGTTGTCACACCAACATAGCTCATGAAGAGAGCTTTATGATCACCTACAGCATTTCCATGCCTATCAAAATCAACATGTGTAAGGAGAGTTGGATCGTCTCTAGTTCGGACCAACTTCTCCTTATTCATCATTGTTCGGTCCCTTATTTCTTTTGTACTTTTGGAAGAATCCATTTTATACTATAACAAATTATACAGCTCTTGATAAATAAACATGTACAACAATATTTGGACGAAAACATAGAAGTTAGGTTGGGCGAGCAACCAAAGCGGGCTGACCGTGTTGTGCAGCACGGCTCCCGGGCCCTCCCGCTCCCTCTCCTCTCAATTTTCAACAATGTATGTGTTTCAACTCGGGAAATTACATGCATTGACTGACTAAAGTAATGCCAAGTTAGAAACATGAGAAGGATAGTAAAGGAAAACACATCAATACACAACGGAATGTCATCAAAAGCCAAACCTAAAACTAAGCACAGGACAACCCAAACTAGGGAAAGTGGCATGGAAGACATAAGAGAGGGAGCTCACATAATTGTGTCGTTAATTCTACATTTCATAAAGCATGTCACATAAGAGAGGGAGACATGAGTTACATACCGGCCGAGAGTGGGCAGCGAGAGAGGGAGGGAGATGGAGCGGCAACAACGATAAAGAGAGTGGGTAGCGAGAGATGAGAGCACGAATAGAGGCTGCGGACAATAGAGAGAGACGAGAGCAATGAGAGTGAGCACGCCGGAAACCGCCGACCACGGCAAGGACACAACAGAGAGAAGAGAGACGAGAGTAATCGAAAACCGCAGACAGCGAGCGAGACCCGAGTGATGTGAGAAGTGGAGAGACTAACGAGTGAAAGTGAGAGCGGCCGAGGGTTTGGTTTTGTGTGTATCTATGATGACGGTTCTTTGAATGAGCTGTCGTTAAAAGTTAACTTTTAACAACGGTTCTTTCGTTGAACCATCATCATAAATACAACTATGATGACGGTTCTTTTAACGAATCGTCGTTAAAAGTTAACTTCCAAATTTTAATGACGGTTCATTCAAAGAATCATCGTCATATGTACATTAACAATCGCTTTTATTACAAAAATGTCACCACATTATTTTTTACAACGGTTTTTCACTTATAAACGTCATTAAAGACTCGTCGTTAAAAGTGTTTCCTATAGTAGTGGTAGGAGTTGAAGTAAAAGGGGTTCACCAATAGCTGTCACTAGGTCAGTAGCAACCCCTACAATTCAGAAAAAGAGTAGTCGATACATAATTAGGGTTTAGAGAGAAGTAAGGGAGAGCGAGAGAAGGAGGGGGTTCAATAATAGGTACAATATTATACTTTAACAATATACCTCTCCCATAATTTCTCATGAAAGAGTTCATACGGTAATAATTGAATTTAAAATAATAGAAACTTAAAAAATATCATTATATTTTTTAAAAGTTTTTAATAAAAATATGAATAAAATTAAAAAAATTATCTCCAATGTTTATAGAGCAAAGGGTATAGGCCTAGTATTTTTAATAAATTAGAGAATTTTTTTGCACAAAGCACTTTTCAATTAGCTGGATTAGAAATATTTACTTTACAAGTGTCTATTATGTGAAGAATAAGGGCAGGATCATTGCCAACATTTATTCTTTTCATGCTCTTTCTCAAATATAATGTGTGGTTCGATCCTTCAGTGGTCCAAGATGCAACTGAGAAGATGGGGATTAGAAGAAGAGTTGCAATGGTTAAGGGATACAAAGGCAATACAGAGAGGAACAAATGGCTTAGATCCATTTATGCAGACACAATATATGGAATTTGGAGAGAAAGATGCTTAAGGAAATTTGAGCACAAACAACAATCCTCAAGGATGATCATTAGATAGACACGACACATTATGTAGTGTGAGAGGAGAAAAGCTTGTTATGAAATGGGAAAATCTAGTTGCTATGTAAGCTCTTACAACTACTGTACAAAAAGACCAAACTCCTACTTTTTGGGAAAAGTTAAATGATAATTATTTACTTTTTCCAAAAAATATGGGTTTCATGTTCTATTGATATTTCGAATACGAATTAATCTCCATCATTTGTTTCATCTTACCGGCTCACTTTTTCATCCCATTACCTTGCCTCTACCTTAAACCAAACAATATAATGAACCTTAAGAAACTGTCTTCTACTTCTACATATGTTAACTTTGCATCATTTACAAGGCTAATAGTATATCGATTTGCACACTTATACAAAAATTATTATAAAAGAGGTCCTTATCAATTAGCAATGGCCAAATTATATTTTTAACACATAGTCAAAGTTTTTAATTTTATTTTCAACATATAGTCAAAATTTCAAGAATTATTTTAATATCATGTTCGTACTAAGTTTAATTTTAAAACTATATGTGACAATTTTTCAAACAATATAATTTTATATCATTGTTAATATATTTTAATTAATCATAATTTTATAAGTATTTGAACAATAATATGTTCAAATAATACAATTTTATGTTATCGCTTTATGTCAAAAACAACAACAAAATGGTGAATGAATAATGTTGATGATATTAATATATTTAACACCCATAATAAATGCTTAGATAAAACCCAAACTCACAACAAATAAATCGATGGTTACATAACAATTGAACTGTCAATTAACATCTGAATCTATGCATACTCGAATACATATTAACAAAAGCGGTTTGCAAACTACAATAATCCAAAAATTACAACACTCATTAAAAACGATAAATTTGAGGAAAATATCCAATCACTTTGTGTCCAATATAAAAGTAATTATTTATCCTTGAAAAAAAGGACCCAATATAAAAATTATAAAGCAATTAATGTGCTTTTAATTTACCTTTTGTAGATGCAAATATAATTTTTCAAATGTCCAATAAGAAAGTTGTGCGCTTTATTTTTTTAAAATCATGGTATTCAACTAAAATTCGATAGAAAATCATAATCATTGAAATTGTCTTTAGTGTTTGATATTTTGTCAAAGGAGTAAAATATGCATGAAAGATATGGGATCAATAGAGTTTATTTGCTGAGGTTTTTCTATTATTATTATTATTATTATTATTATTATTATTATTATTATTATTATTATTATTATTATTATTATTATTATGGCAAGTGAGACTTAGAGAGTTCATAGATGAGTGAAAATATATTTTTATGTATAATTTATTATTTTTATATTGGACAAAACTCATAAATTCAATCTCGGGTCACCATTTGATAATTTTGAAAAGATTGTTATTAAATCCATTTGATATACACAAAAATAGATGAGAATTTATATTAAATCCAAACCCTAAATAAATAAATACATGACTATATTATAATTTTCAATTATAAATTTAACTTCTGAATTTTTTCATACTCAAATAATATATATAATCAAAAGTAGCCCATAAAATTATAATATTTTCAAAATTATGACACTCTTTAAAAAGTGTAAATTTTTCCGTTCACTTAAAAAAGAAAAAAAAAGATGATTAATGTGAGGGACAATATCCAATTCAATTCATGATTTTCAAAAATAAAAACAATATGAACATGAGGAGAAAAATCAAATTCTTATTACCCAAGGAGCTCAATTAGTCAAATATTGAGTGAGTGCTCCATCACCATGGCACCACCTTACTAAGAAAAAAATGGAAATTGCTAAATAAGTACACATCAAACATTATAATAATAATCAAACAACATGATGATCACCTAAAACTCAAATCAAAATGCATTTAGCTAAACACATCAAAAAAAGTTTAAATAATTGTTGCTTTAGTGAGAGGGAGCTAGTATCAGTTACTTTAACAGATCGACTTATTAATTGCTATTGTTTTGTCAAACATCAGACATGAGCATGAGAATTTAAGTGAAATATTACCCATTTTTAAAATAAGAAAATATTGAAGAGTTAATATTGAGAACAAACTCAAACCAAACATTTCAGAATATGAATATCTCCATCATTTGTTTTATCTTAGCTGCCACTATTCCTTCCCATTACCTTCATTCCACCCCCAGACCAAACAAAAGAGCTATATTCTATGATATTGAATATTTTCTGCATATTGCATATTTTTCAGAGTTGGTTATATATATGTCTATTATTTAATAGCAACCTATTTTGAATGAAGAATTAAATTAAAATTTAATAACAAAAAAAGGACCGAGAAAAAGAAAAAGAAAAAAAGATGGAGTGTCATTATGCATGTACAAAGAATTTGTTTGAGTGATAAGTTAGATACACAATATATGCATATTGTTTTTTACAACAATTAGATATCAATTGAATCAATCTTGAGTAATTATTGAGTTTAAACTTGGGTTTGATCTAACCTATATATCAAAATTCTTTAAAACTAATGCAAATAATAAAAGATAGAGGATATACACAAAAATAGAAAATAACTGGA
Source organism: Talinum fruticosum (assembly GCA_021018815.1). Taxonomy (NCBI): domain Eukaryota; kingdom Viridiplantae; phylum Streptophyta; class Magnoliopsida; order Caryophyllales; family Talinaceae; genus Talinum; species Talinum fruticosum. Next base: position 625,984 of record JAITYX010000011.1, read on the forward strand.
GGAATAGAGAAAAACATGATCTAATACACTGAATTAGACAAAAATTTACATATTAAAAAATAAAAATAGAAAATAAGTAATTAAACTAATACTTTAGTCATAGTTGACTTCGTCTAATTGACCTAACCATCTTTTGTGAAGATGTAATGAATGATTTTTTGAGAAGACAGGCTCAAAACAAATTCAAATTACGGGGTCCAAGACAACTTTAACTAAACATAATTAAAAGGCATCGTCATAAATGATAAAATTTCATAATTTCACAATAAAGAGTCAAAAATCGACATAATAAAGAAACACATATGTTAAGTAAGTAAAAAAACAATATAATGAATTTTAAGAAATTATATCTTATACATATGTTGAATTTGCATCATTTGCAAGGGTTAGTAGTATATAAACTTGTGCTTTTGTACAAAAATTATTATAAAATAGGTCTTGATTAATTATATCTTCAATATATAGTTACAGTTTTTAATTTTATTTTCAACATATAGTTAAAGTGTCAAGTTATTTCAATAGCATGTATGTACTAAGTTTAATTTTGAAACTATATGTGGCAATTTTTCGAATAATATAATTTATATCACTTCTAGCATATTTCAGTTAATCATAATTTTATAACTAATTGAACAATTATATGTTCAAATAATATAATTTTATGTCACCACTTTAAGTCAAAACAACAAAAAAATGTTGAATGAATAATGTTAATAATCTTAATATATTTCTCACCATAATTAATGATAACTTAGATAAAACCCAAACCTACAACAAATAACTCGATGAATGCATGAAAATTTAAATTGTCAATTAACTTCTAAATATATCCATACTCGAGTACATATTAACGAAATCAGTTTGCAAAACTACGATAATCCATAAATTACAACGCTAATTAAAAATGATGAATTTGAGGGAAATATTCAATTCACTTTGTATTATAAAAATAATAATTTTACGTTATAAAACAGTCTACAACAAAATGTCACCACTTTAAATCAAAACAACAACAAAATATTTTTTGTTGAATGAATAATGTTAATGATTTTAATATATTTCACACCATAATTAATGATAACTTAGATAAAATATATTTAATGGTAGAAGTGATCCAAATATATTTAACAATAATAGGTAATGAGTAAAAAGATGTAATTCGTATCACGTTAAAGGGCATGATATGTCAATTCGCAGCATAACGTAATAAAATCATCTGTATTGATACAATTGTGATTTTATAAATACATATTGTTTTACTCGATTAACAACCAATTGCTTCCCTCAAGACACAACTATTCCTCCCAATTAATTAATAAAATAAGGGTAACATGAACTTCTATTTCAAGATGGAGGGAGTCGTATAAAAAAAAAAATGGCGGGGAGACTTGATGGCAAATACTCATATTTTAATAATTTAGAGAATTTACAATAGTAAAAGATATGATTTAAATATGTTATCGATAATAAGTAAGAGATAGAAATGTTAGGAAGAGACTAAAATAAATTGTATTTGTAACAAAAAAATGATCCGTATGTTGTGTAAAAATTTTGAGACAAATTAATTTATTCAAAGTTCTACAAGCTTAACAAAAGTTGACATATTAAGTTTTCATCCCTTTAAACATAACACAAATTATGAACTTAAAGTCCACAAATTATGAACTTGAAGCGAGTATAATTCCTAACTTTTTATTCAATACATCTTATTCCATAACATATTTGAATCATAATTTTCTATCTTGTAGGCATTTTCAATTATTAACATCAAGTATATATGTATTTGTTATATTTGTATTATATTAATTTATGATTTTTTAAGTTTATTACATCATTTTGTGCATAGGATGAATTTGATTAGCAATAACCAAATTTCTTCCTCATATAAATATTTAAATTTTATTTTTATAACATGTTTCTATTGATTTTAATTTTAAAAATTCCTATAACAAACATATTTTCAATTAGGAAAAACTTATAACGATTGTCGCTATATGACGAGTCACCATAAGATGCATTAATGCATACCGTACATGTGTATCACAATAATCACAACCGTTCATTTTTTTTCTTCTAATTAAATTAAAAATTATACTTTAAAAATTAAAAATTATACTTTAAAAATTAAAAATTATACATAAATAGACCCCTTTAAGAATCAAACAATTTAAATAATCCTAACTCATACATTTATAAATATAGTGTGACAATATGTTTGGGTATCAAAAGGTCAATATTAGTAGGAAAATATATGATTGGTAGATAATGAGCTAGATGACATATAGATGACAATAAATATCATTATGTGACAAATTAATATTACAATATAAAGTACATCAAATCAATAAAAGAATATCAAATTTATAACTCATAACTCTTTACAAAATCAATACTAATTTAACTTAATAGACGCCTAGATAAATATTTATATGCAACTAACCTACTAAAACTTCATTAACTTAAATATTACACGAACTCTTAAAAATTATACATATATCCATAATGGGATCTCATTTTTTTAAAATTATAAGGTGAGTTACAATTATTTATCCAGTCTTACCTACCTCTGCACACAAAGATAATTAAACATATAATAACTACTTATATTGAGATTAATAATGAAAAATATTATAATGATAGAAGTGATCCAAATATATTTAACAATAATAGCTAATTTGTATTATAATAAAGGGCATGATAGGTCAATTCGCGGCATAGGGTAATAAAATCATTTGTGTTTTGTACTTACATTGAAAATTGATCACGATTTTAGTAGTGAATCAATGGGGCAAAAATATTGATACAATTGAGATTTTATAAATACATATTTTACTTGATTAACAACCAATTGTTTTCCTCAAGACACAACTCTTCCTTTTAATTAACTAACATAATAAGAGTAACATAAATTTCTATTTCAAGATGGCGGGGAGGTTTGATGACAAATACTCATCTTTTAATAATTTAGAAAACTTACAATAGTAAAAGATATGATTTAAATATGTTTGTCAATAATAAGTCACGAGATAGACATGTTAGGAAGAAACTAAAATAAAGCGTATTTGTAACAAAAAAAAAATGATCTGTATATTATACAAAAATTTTGAGACAAATGAATTTATTCGAAGTCCTATGGGATAATAAAAGTTGGCATATTAAGTTTGCAATCCTTTAAACATAACATAAATTACAAACTTAAAGTATACAAATTACGAACTGAAATAATATAATTCCTAACTTTTTATTCATTAGATTTTATTCCACAACATATTTGAATCATAATTTTCTATCTTGTAGGCATTTTTAATTGTTAATATCAAGTATATATGTAATTGTTATATTTTTATTATATTAATTTATGATTTATTAAGGTTTATTAAATCATTCTATACATAGGATGAAGGTAATAACCAAATTGCTTCCTCGGATAGTTAAATATTTAAATATTATTTTTATAACATGCTCCTGTTGATTTTAATTTTAAAAATTTTTATAATAAATATATTTTAAACTAATACAATTTTATAACACCAAGTCAAAAAAACACCATCAACAATGAAAAATTAATAATGTTAGACAAAATTATTATATTTCGGACCCAAAATAATATTGCATATCAATATACATAAAAATAAATGACAGCTAATGTTCAATCCAAACCCTAAATAAATAAATATATAACTATATATATTAATTTTATTTTATGTCTTAATATATTTTAATTTTCAGATTACTTTTGTTTTCGTTTTTGTTATTTTTTAATCGGTTTGTTAGAAGTTAGAATAAAATTAGTCTTCTTCGGTTTATTTTATTTTTATATTATTATAGGGTTTAGTTAGAATCTTTTTAATCTATTAGTATTAATTTTCTTAGTTTTTATACCTGATTTGATAATTTTTTAGATTTTTTTCTAATTTAGGTTAAAGCGGGTCTTTAATTTAACAAATTTATACATTTAGTTTTTTCATTTTGATTTTAAGTGTTTAGGATATATTCAGGTCCAAAAATAATTTTAATATTCTGGTAATTTAATTATTTATTTTCTCATTTATTTAGTGTAGTTTATTATTTGTTTTCCTTTCTGTTTAAGATTATATTTTTATTTTATTATTTTTAATTCTGTTTAATTTTTCTGAAAAACTATAAAAAATATTTTTTGGTCCTTTTCAGATTTTTGATTTAATTTATTATATAACTTTGTATATTTGTTATTTATTAATTTTCTACTTAATTTTGTTTTTATTTTCTGTTTTATATTTTTATGAATTAATTAGGATGATTAATTATTATTTAATTTTCATATTAAGATTAGATAATTTTATAATATATAATGGATTTGATAATTTTTCAAACTTATTTACTAATTTATGTTGAAGCATGTCTTTAATTTAATAAATTTATAAATTTAGGTTTTTCATTTTTATTTTAGGTTTTTATGCTATTAGGTCCATAAATTAGGTTTAATATTTTGGTAATTTAATTATTTATTTTCGTATTTATTTAATGCATTTTATTATTTGTTTAACTTTTTGTTTAAGATTATGTTTTTATTTTATTATTTTTAATTTTGTTTAATTTTTCTGAAAAATTATTATTATTATTATTATTATTATTTATTTTGGCATGTACTAAAAAAGAGTCTATATATGAGCGAAAAACTATTTTTTAATGATAAATTATTATTTTTTATTAGATGAAACTCATAAATTTACTTTCAGACCACCATGTCATCTTTTTTAAAAGATTGACATTGATATAAATTTATTTTATTTTTCCAGGACGTTTGAACATCTTAAAGCAATAAATATTTGGCTTGAAGATCTTAAAGCAATAAACATTGGGCTTAAAATTATGTAGTTGAACCAATCCTGAGTATTCTACGATAAACATTTTAGGGCAGGAACTAAAATGTTATCCAACATATTTTTGAGTCTGAAGCGATGAAAAGATTGACTTTCAACTTTCATGATACTGTTACTGTATCATGAAAAATTAAATAGGTTTTTGATGTCGATAAATTTAAATTTAAATGTGTTAGATGAGCATTCTATATTTTTATTCTCCAACGAACATTAAAAGAATTAAAATAATTTTAAATAAAAATAACCATTTAGGGCAGGAAATATAGGAAAATTTTTAAAGAGAGTGAAATATTTGGATTTTTCTTCTTCAAATTAAGGTTGATTGTTACCTTTTTACTCATTAATACAAAAGGCCAGCACACATATTTAGATAAATAGAAATTTCATATGAAAAAATCTACTACAAAAATCAGCAAAACATAAAGGATCAACCATAAGTCTAATGGGTTTAATCCAAATGGGTTCGGGTTCTATAATTTTGTCCATAACTCTAACTTTCTTGGGCAGATTCATATATTGAGTTATCGGGCTAGGTAAATTTTTGTAAAATCTTACAGCATGCCATAAACACTTAGATTCATGAAATCGATAATGTTACTAATATTTTTATCGTATTTGTCGTCCATCATTTCTAAACTTTTGGGGTTTTCTTTTTAAAACGTATGAGACACGAAATGTTGATGTAAGCGAGATTTGGACCTAGAACCTAGGCAATAACATACAAGATCTTTACTCATTATGCTAGTTGGTCCCCACATAATTTTAGATTTTAATCAGACCCAATACAATATGCTCTAGGTTGGCCCAGGATCAACCTAAAATTGAAGTGCTACTCTAAAATCAATTAAACCGAAAAACAAAAACAAAAAAACTCGTATATATATATATTATCTTTTATAAAGAGCCAAGCTGCTATTTATTCGACTTGGAGCAAATTATAGTGCAACAATTGTACAATAAACATGGTAGAAACTTATTTTAAAGGAATAGACGGTGCAACAACATGAGTACTCTCGCACAAACCAACATGACAAAGGACAACAACGAACGTACATAGCCATAATACTAAAAGGACATGCCAAGTAGCAGCTTCAAGCTTTATTTAATTGATTCGCCCAAGCCGAGGAAGTAGTTATTTTATGAGCGGTAAGTACAATACCCATAGCTCCATCCCACTTGACGGTAACAGAAGCCAGTGCAGCAATAAGGGTAGCTCCACTCTGTGCATCTTGTCCCATAGCCTTTGCATTTTGCTGCTTCCGCCACCATTGGACCTGCATATATTATATATATATATACATTATTTCAAGTATATCCCAGTAGTCCTTCACCCATTAAGGGTAGGGACACCAAAATGCAGAAAAAACCCTAAAACACAAGCGCACCACAACAAACTTTCTAGCGTAAAGTTGGATTCTCCCCCTCCCCCTTCCCAGAATCAAATTTGGGAGAGTTAGATGGCACGGTAGAGGCTTGGCCAACAGGTCAACCTCTCTTCTGTATATTCTTAAATTAATGCCTCAATAGTTAATAAGTTGCTTAATTAAGCCAAAATTAGAGACAGGGTAGGGTAAAGTGAATGTAAATGGGACTTTTGTTTTTGAATTGATAGGCAGGCTCACCCTCTCACCTCCTATTTTAGGAAAAATTTAAAGGGCTGATTGGACCTAGGGAGTGGAGTGGGTGTCAAAACACATCAATTATTCCCCCTTAATTTTCTCCAATAAAAAATTATTTCCTCAAAAATCGAACCGGAAGGAAGGAGGGAATAAAATGAGTGACTACTGGACAAGTAAACGGGGACATGCCTTGGCTAGCGAGAAGCACCACGACAAAAGGCAGATGGCAAAGAGCCCCATGAATGTTGCGGTTTTTGCCATTTTAGCCTTTAGTTTTCTCTGCTCGCTCCCTCTCTCTCTTGCTAGTATTATTATTGTTTGCTTGCCTTTAGTACAAGATATGGTGTACGTATTTATAGATAACAAAGGTACTATGCATGACCATCCATTGTTCGTGCCTCGTAATTTTTGTCAATCTCATATAATAATAAAGAAATAATCCATTCAAAATGTACAGCTGGATGCTTACATTATTTCATTATGAATTTTTATTCGTATGTCAATAATTTGACTTTGATCTTGTCCAATGTTGTTGAATTGATTGACCGACTCTCACATTTATATTACACTCATGAAGTTTTTAAGTTATCTCAAGGATTAATTTCAAACATACATTCACTCTTAAACTTCTTTTGATTAACGTAATATTCTTTTTTATCTATTGGTTAAATTATAAAATTGTAAGTAATTATAAAAATATCGCAAGGATTTTTTTGAGGTCTAAAAACATTGAAAGGATTGGATGTTTTGTGACCCCTACTTTTTGGGAATTAATACTAATTTAATAACCTTTTTCCAAAAATATTTATGAGGATATACATTGTTGTATGAGAAGGGAGAAACTTTTGCGAAAAAATTATAAATAAACTAACTAATCTTACTTACAACCATAACCACCTTAGAGTAGCATAACCTATATAGTTCTCAAAAAGAATCTAATTGAGCTCCTATGGTCGAGAATGATAAAATTGAAAAGATGGAGAGCAACCTACTCGTATATTAGCCAATCAATAGTTCTATTAGTTTCTTGATAATAATGTTCGAGTTTAAACTTTCACAGAGTCTCAAACAGGATATGTAAATAGTTATAAATAGCTGTAAATATAAGATTAATACTTATCGGAGGGGTAAGAAATATTAAAATGTTATATAAATATAAGATTTTCGAGGGAAAAAATGATTAAAATGATATGATAATGCAATTTTGCTCCATAGTCAACTTATAGTTTTTTTTTTTTTTTGATGTATAGAATAATTGCACGAGTACTACTCTAGGAATTAGGTATGTGTTGATTTTTGTTTAGAGAAATAATATGTGTGTTGTATAAGACACACTTTAAGTATCTTCTCTCGACTTAAAAATTATTATATCATATAATAAATTGAAAAAGAATGGTATGGTTGAATAGTATAATTGTATTACAACTTACAAATTATGTAAAATTGTCATTTTATCCATCATTTTTTATATTTATAAAATTATGTGTATGATACACCTTTTAGGTAGAGTTGATCCGATTAGGATGTCATTTGATACTTGTCGGCGTAACCGACGATTATTAAAGCTTTACTTTCATAATTAATCATAATTATTAAAAAATAGTGGTTTCAAATCATAAAATACATTAAAAAAATAATGATTAAATAATATAAATGTATTGTTAGAATATTATTATTAAATAAAATAATATAAATTTATTGTTAAAAATATTATTATTAAATGTATTGATTTCTACCATCGATTATCTACTCTGTTTTAACTCCAATTATTCACGATTTACTTCATCTCTCTCCTCTGGCTTCCTCCCCTGTCTATTTCTCTTCTCTCTATCCCCCTACTTTAGTCTCTCACTGTCTTCCTTCTCATTTCACTTGCACAAATTCTTCACAGTGCACCCAACAGCCAAAACTTTGACAACCATTGTCATTTCCATTAGAAAAATATATTACATGAAAAATGGTTTTCAAGAAAATAAAATACAATATCCTCTGAGTTACTGCCCGTAATATAAATATGCTGACATAATTTAGCTAAAAAAAAAAAAATTTAGCTGATTGCAAATTCATGAAATAGACCTAATTATCAAAATCCTTATATGTTCATTTTTTTTATTAGCACAATACTTACATGATTATTAATATATTTTCACTTCTTAAACAGTAACGTTAAGTATCTACTGCAAAACACCAATTAGCAACTCTTAGCACTGGCATAAAATCAGGTTGAATAAATTGTATCGGATGGAATTTTTTGTCCAATACTTGATTTTTCAGGTGGGGCAATTCAGATAAGTCTAAATTCTTGTTAAAATTTGATTTGTACAATAGAAATAGGAAAATCTTATGTCCAAATTTAAAGTTCGGATAAAAAATCATGATCGGACTCGACTTTTTCTGGTCGAACAAATTTGGATAATTAGGTCGGGTGAAATTTTTTTCAGCTTCGTTTCAATATAATTGTTAATTAAACGAACTTCTTTTATTTTACAAAATTCATCGCCTTACAATTTCAGTTATTTATCAATGACTAGTTTATAAAAAAAATTTCTTGTTAATTATTTTCTTATATCTTCTTGTTAATTGACTTTTCTCATTTTTAATGGTTCAATTTAATCCCTTTAACTTAAAATTTATCATATAACTTGTCTTTTCTTAATATTACGTGATAAACTCCAAATTGATAATCATTTTAAAATAAAAAAAGTATTTTATACGTTTAATACTGCTGGAATTGATTACTTTTTGTCTCTCCTTTATCATACCAACTGCCCAAAGTCACCCCACTCGCTAAATATGCTCGTCAGACCTCAATGCCTCCCTCCTTTTGAGTCTCTTAAATAGAAAAGTCTCTAACATATAAAAAAAAAAGGGACAAAGAAATAGCTACACATGTTATCTAACAATTATTTTATCTTAGAGCAATCAACAAATAATTGACAAGAAAATTATTTTCTTTGAAAAACCATTTTCAACAAAAAATAAATCTTAATAGGTTACTTATATCTAAATTTCTTTACGGGGATGAGTACAAGCGATGGGTACCTTGGAACCGAACCGGAACCGGTTAAACGGGTAAGGTTCCAAAACCGCAATGGTCAAACGGTTCGAGTAAGATTCCTAAAATTTTGGAACCTGTCAAACGAGGTTCGGTTCCGGTTCCAAAATCAAACCCCGGAAACGGAACCTGGAACAATTAAGACGAGATAAGTTTTTCAGGATTTTAAGTTTTTAGTTTTTGAATATGAGGCCCGTATAATTTCGGGTTTTATTAGTTTGTGGTTCATGATATTTACTCTTTAAATGCAAAGAGAAGCGAAATTGATGTTTTGCTTCTCGTTTCCTTTTGCCTAGGATGTTTAAGTTCTCTTCTAACTCTTCCTGTGACAAATTGATTTGCTATTTATTAATGCTTGAAATGTAATTAATCCAAGAATATATAATTTTTAAAGGCTTAAAAAATTTTTCATAAAAATAATGGTATGGACATGGTACCCTAGAATCGGAATCGGACCCCGAGGTTCGAGTTCGGGTTCCTAAAATTTAGGAACCGATCAAATAGGTTCGCGTTTAAGTTCCTAAAATTTAAGAACCGGTCAAACAGGGTCGAGTTCAAGTTCCCAATTTTGGGACTGGATATTTGCAACCACTCATCCCTAGCAACCAACATGGAAGCATTACATTTTCGAAGATAATTTATCTTTTTAAAAATAAGTTGTAGGAAACCTTTTGGTGAACCAACTCCGCACTTGAATTAGAAGCATTTTTTTAATTTTGTTAATTACTGCTTTTAAGCAAAATAAATTTAGAAACGGTCTCTCTACCAACGAAGTGCTTGTAGAGGTAACACTCAATACATTTGGATGTTCTCAACCCTTGCACAAGTAAGACCTACACTGAAAGTTGTTTTCAGCAAACTAAACACGTAAAAGTTGTGACTTGGCCAAATATTTTCCACTTGTTTTAACTTTGGACCAAATAATGATTTTGTGCCATTATTAACATGGTGGCCATTTTGTTCAATTCAATATCGCCCACAACCTTAATAAAATTATGATGAAATTAACTATTATTATGCCTTTCCCTTTCATTGAGAGTCTAGCCCATTTAGAAATGATCAAAGTCTAACTAATAATTAAAAAAATCAAAACCCAATGAAATTAATATGACTAGGCTTAATTTTTCGTTGTTTAATATAGTTGATTAAATTTTGTCGATGTCATTACACGAAGAAAATCTGCAAGGGCTAAGCACGGATGTTATCCTATGCTATCCATAAATATGTACCATGTCCCTAGCGCTTTTCTCTCAGCGTCCACAAGAGGGAAACACTTAATTAGTACTGCTTTTACTAAGCTGAAGTAGTTACAAATAAATGGTATGGTAAAACCAGCCAAATTAGGTCCCTATAAGAATCAAATAATTTAAATAAACCTTACTCATATAGTTTGGATATCAAAAGACAAATATTAGTAGGAAAATAAATAATATATAATTGGTAGATATTGAATTAGATGACCTATAGATAAAAATAAATATCATTATGTCACAAATTAATATTTATAATACAAAGTACATCAAATCAATAAAAGAATATCAAATTTATAACTCATAACTCTCGAGCAAAGGTTGGGGTTGTTCGGGAACATCCCCGACTTGCGATCCGGAGAGTCCTCGAAAAAATGATGCAATCAATCCGGGACCGCATTCGCGGTCCGGAAGACAGGAAGAGGGCACTCCTCGAGGAGCAGCAAGCACCGATTGTGTGGGCAGCCACCCTAGGTGCCGGGGCCTCTCCCAACCTTACCTAAAGTCGAGCCTTTCCTTTAATGGTTAGAGAAAGCATTCTCTTATCCGAACTTGGCGGGCTTCCAGCCCTTCCAAATTTCATTCTATTGAAGCGTTACAAAGTCAATACTAATTTAACTTAATTGACGTCTAAATAAATATTTACATGCAACATACTAAAACATCATTGACTCAAATATTACACGAACCCTTAAAAAGTACACGTATACCCATAATGGGATATCAATTTTTTAAAATATAGGGTGAATATGATGATTTATTCATTCTTACTTACTTTTACATATAAAGACAATCTCTTTTCCTCCTACACTCTTTAGTCATCCTCATGAGGTTATAGATAATAGAAGTTATTATAAATAACTTCAAGCCGAGACTCCACCTCGTAATCATAAATAATTTTATGTTGAGATTCTGCCCCTTATCTTCTTACATTTACATCCTTAAATCAATTATATTTCCCAATCATTTGCCCAACATCCAACTCATCTTGCAAAATGGATTCACATATTTTAGCTTCATTTATGGCACTTTCGAAACTGAATTTGCAACTATATATGCTCTTTAAGAGTTATAACATCTAAAAGGGAATGAGAAAATTCATTAAAGAATAAATTTACTAGTTGTAAACATTCACAAGCAATGATAAAAGTATGGTGAGAGAAAATTCATTGTGCAAGCTTACCCAAAAATTCTATAGACACTAACATCATTTAAGATATAAATGTGGTGAGAAAGAATGACAACTTCACTTTTGCATAAATTAGCAAGTGAAACATATATAATTCAACTTAATAATTATCAAATTAGACTTCATAAATCATACTAATGATCAAGTAGGTAGTAAACTAAATAAATGGTTTCTAAGGGAGTATATATATACAAATCCTAGAGACAGATAACTTAAGACAATTTTTTTTGGGTTGGTGTAATTTACATAGTTAGGCAAAAAAACATATAATGAAGATATCACATATACTTGAGGTAAGCTATTGAAATGCCTTCAACTTGTTTTAAGCATTATATAACAAACCTTGATCATCTAATCTCTATTCTTTGATCCTATATTTGCGAAGAAAATATAGATAAAAATAAGTGTAAGGATTCATCGTTAATCAATCAAGACGACATCTCAAACTCCTCCTCCCTAATTTAAAGTACGCACTATTATTCGATTAAGGCCCAAATCAAGAGATGCCTAAATACCAAAGCTAAACTACCAAAGCAACCAAACTTGCTAGAGTTAGGCATCTATAACTCAAAGTCACGAGACCTTTGACCCATTCTTCGATATTTCGAAACCCCTTTCTCTTTTCATCACAACAAATATGTCATTTTCTTGTTCCTAAATTTTGCTTATCCTAAATTATGACTCTATTCTATTTATATTGCAAACAACTAAAACTAAAATAACCTAAATTAAGATCTTGAAATTGTAAAAAGAAACGTGAAAGGTGATATATCAACTCCACATAAGCCAATTACCATTATTCAACATTAGTTTCAATATATGAAAGAGAAAAGATACTAATAAGACTATATTATCACACAAAAAAAAAAAAAAGGAAGAGGAGAGTCCACTTATTAAAGGCAGTATTTTTTTTATTTGGGTAAATTATATTTATTTATTTATATCAACGATTTGTATATAATGGACAAATAATTTTTATAGTTAAGATTACCCTAAGCTCCTACAATCACTCCCGTTATTATTATTATTATTATTATTATTATTATTATTATTATTATTATTATTATTATTATTATTATTATTATTATTATTATTATTATTATTATTATTATTATTATTATCGCAAGGAGTAAAAGAGAGTCTATAAATGAGTGGAAACCTATTTTTTTCCAGAATAAATTACTATTTTTTTATGGACAAAATTCCTAAATTCACTCTCGGACCACCATTTTATAATTTTCAAAAGATTGCTATTATATATAGTACAGATTTTTCAAAATTTGGAAAGACCAAAATAGTAATAATTGGAAGTACAAAGAAGAAATTAAATAGTATTTTAAGAATCTTTAAATAATAAAAAATGGAAATTATTGTAACACCCCAAAACACCCCACAGGAGTATTACTTCACCGGAGTTCCTTAAAGGAACTCCCAAGGCTCTTTACGGTGTTGGTTTGGTCTGTCTAAACTCAACTTAAAAGTAATACTCGGTGGTTTTCCCAAAAGAATTTGAGATTCTCTGAAAATTTCGGCGAGTTCCGTTTATAACATGGACTAACCCATAGGCTTAAAGCCTTAAAATCCTGCATAAAAAGCATAATAAAACTCGACGAGCCACACGCTCGGAGTATACAACTCAACGGCCACACGCCGGAGTTCAACCAATCATGCGGTAAAACTTAAAACAATCTAACTGGGTTACTATACATTTGGTACAACTATATGCACTAAATTACAAGTACAATCATTTAGAAACAAGACAATGCATGACAGCCACTTGGGTCGCTTTAACCGTCAACAATCGGCAGGAGTCCGAAGCGTGCTAAGTGTAGATTATGCTTACGAAAGTGTACCTGCACATCTGGGTGGGGACGGGGCAATTTGTGGGGGTGAGCAATAATCAACGGGCTCACCGGAGTCTTAAACCCTTAAAATGGAAATTCTTTATACATAATACACATAATAATGAAATTGGCGAAAACATAATAACGTAATACCAATCTATATACTTTTAATGAAATCCTTTGCAACGTAAAGTTCAAGACTCTTTTGTAACGCCCTAATTACCATTACTTAATAATTCCCTAATTCGAGAATATTAGGTAAGGTCGCAGCGGAAGTTAGCGGCGAAGGCGTCACCGCCGCCCTAATAATAGGACAAGGCTAAAATAAAATACCATAGCACCCTGTGTTTATCGGTTATGCGTAAGTCTTTGAAAGCACTAAATGTTATGTTGCACGGGGCCAAGCCCGGCAATATAAATAAACCAATCCCACGAGTAGAGTCCTGCTAACTATTATACATTAGACAAGCCAATACAACAATCTACGGTAGAAAATACGCAATATTTAATTACATTCCAAAGTCAAACCCGGAATTTAACGAGGTTGAGAATCACTCGTGAGCATCTAATCCCATCGTAGCACAATGATAACGACATACCCAGACCATGTCTTGCTCCCATCAGGTTTCTTAGGCAATGGACTGTTCACGTATGCTTTTCCTAAAACAAAAACATTAAAATAATTCGAAAAATGAGTCGAAACTCGGTACGAACATTCTGCACTGAGTTAAATAATTTTGAAACACATTGATTGAGCGCGCGCATTTCAATTCATTTTAGTTTGAAATCGGGGGAGAGAATATAAGTAAAACTTGCTTGCCGGTTATTATCCGAAAGTGGAACCCTTTGATAATTGATACGATCTTAGTAAGGTGCACACCTCCCGGGCCGACCGAGAACCCGAGTTGAAGCCGCGCGGGTTGGGCATAAGCCACGATGATTGATAATTGATGGGCATAAGCCCCGATAATTGATGATTGGGCGGGGACCACTTGATTAGGTGGCAAAACTTGATTTGCAAATGATTCATTATTAATTATATATATAAGAAATGTTGAGATTTGATGAAACATGTGAGTTTTCGAAAGGTACGAGCAATGAACGTACCTTAATTGAGAATGCTTGTTTCTCCCCTTTTCATAAAGTTTTAATTTACCAGCAATCCAGCAACTGAAGTGGCCTCGGTTACATTTCAAATAGATTTCCCTTGTTAATAATGCTTTTCTTGAGTTTTAATACTTGAATTCGTATAATCGTTGGCGATTTGATTTACTTTCTTTATTTATTAAGTAATCGATTAAACTAAAATTCTTGTTACTCAACTCCCTTGCGCTAATTCCGTTTAGATCTTAATTGACCATATACTCGTTAAAGTAGTCGATTAGATCAAGCAATGATATTCACACGAGGTAATGCCTTACGGATTCAAATCAAGAAAATGAAAATACATATATACATGTATATATATATATTTGTGCATATATACAAATACCTAAACATTTCGTAGTTAATATTGTTGTTATTATTATTGTCATTGTGATTGTTATTATTAGATGCAACTAATTCGATTAATTTGCCAAGCCCAACTTATCTTTCGATCCTTATTCCTAACGTAATTTCTTTATTTCTCACTTCATCGAATTCAAGCCCATAGCAATTACTCAATCTACCAATGCCTTTCCATAGGGAGGCTTCACGATTAACCCAATTGCTCAAAATTCATACATATACCAACTTAAGGTCATGAGCATTACTTTCACCACAAAATTCACATTCGAAATCACAATTAGGCATGCTTAATATTTGAACTATCTTCTCAAACCTCTGCAAGTACACATTAGCTAGTTCAACTTATGCATATACTACGCCCTACGTTTGCTCAATATAGTCATTCCCCAAAATCTCAGAATCCATCTAATTACTCAATTACATAACCAAACATCCCTAATTTCGTTCTCTACATTATAATTTCCTAAAAGAAATTACATTGATAGACAATTAGTCCATCAACTGCCATACCTCGAGTCATCCATACCAATCTGAATTTTCCCAAATCAATCCTCAAATTCACTTTACAAATATATTTCTAGATTATATACTTCAATTTACCACTACAATTGCTTAAATAAATAAGGAATTTGATAGCTTAGGCTTTAACGTTTACCTTCAAATTCGGAGAGGAGAAGTCGAGGAGGACAAGCGGGGGTGGCGGTGGACGCCGGCTGCACCGGCAACCACTTGGCGAGGCGGCGACAAACTCCGGCGGTCGCTGCGGCTGGGGTTGGCTGCCAACCGAACCGCGGCGAGAGGAATCGAACAGCGCCGCGGGAGGAAGAGAGGGATGGCGAGAGCACGATCGAGGGAGGGAGCGAGACCGAGGGGCGCGGGCGTCCTCCTAGCAACGCCGATGCGGCTTCGGCCGGCGTTGGTGGCGTTTGGTGACCGAGAGAAGACCGCGGCGATGGCTGCGAAGGGAAGCCAGGAACAGGGGAGCGAGGCACCGCGAGAGCGAGAACCCGCACGAGGCGCGACGGAGAGAGAGGGAGGAAACAGATGGCCGGCGCCGGTCGTGCGGCCGGCGTCGGTCTGCTCGGTGGCCGGAGTAGCGGCACGGATGCGGAGGAAGAGGTGGAGGAGGGCGGGAGGAAGCGAGAGGGAGCGGGGAAGCGAATTGAGAGAATTAGGAGGCTGAAGCTTGCCCGGCATTTCTATCCCTGATTCTATTTTATTTATTTATTATTATTATTATTTTTTTTTTGTAAACATTTCCAGATTAATCCAATTCTGGATTTTTCTAAAAAAATCTGCTTAATTCACCATTATTATTATTATTATTATTATTATTATTTTTGCTTTATTTTTATGTATTTATTTATTTATTTGTTATTTTTTTGTTACTCTTTAATTTTATTTTATCTTACTGCTGATGTTTATAACTTGTAAATATAATTGCCCGCTTGAAATATAATATTAGCGACCTTGCAATTATATGCCAACTCATGTAAATTTTTGAAATTTACATATGCGAAATTTTATAATCATTATTATGAGATTTTATCAAGGCCACTTCGTCGCCTTGAGCTGCATAACACGTATACATAAAAATAATTTAAATATGAAATATCGAATTGAAGTGCACGCGCTCGATTATATTAATCTTGTAATTAATAAGATAGATAATGTGATTTAAGGTCGGGTTGTTACACTTTTAATTATTCAAAAGCACAGATTCACATTCATAAACAATTCTTTTCGGGTTGAATCAACTTTTTGGGCCTTTTGAGGATTCGAACTAGCACTTCTTTTCTCATAATTTCACATAGTTTCTCGATTTCTCGATTTCTCTTATTTCGCTGAGGCGCGACCCCGGATAAAAGGCTCCGGGACCTATCTTCTAGGAAGTCTCGGATCGGGCATCCCGCCTCTGCAGGACCCCTGTTAGAATCCTTCCCTCGAAGTTTCTAGCTGGGCGTCCCCGGTTCGAACCCTTCGGTATGCTAAACGATCCGTAGTCTGTTGATTCAAAACTATTTGCACATTCTCATTCATCACATTCACTTCACAACCTTCTCAATCGATTTAGTATCAAGGGAGGCATGACACCACGTGTCACCCTTACAAATTCACTTTCTCAAATCAGCTTTGCTTCTTTAAAACACATTCATGTTCGAAAGACAGTTCACGAGAAATTGCAATCAAGAATCATTTCACATAAAATACAAAACTCCTTTCGAAACTATTTTTGAGCATCACGTAAAGTAATCACATAGCACGAAGAATCACCAATCATTGCAAGCAATCATCCTCAACTCTTTTCCAACTAAGCTTTTCTCAATTCATTAGTTTAGTACGATTGAATCCATTTTCCGAGCCACAATAACCACAAGTAGATATTATTTAACTCGACGTTCTCACTTCTCCCAATTCACTATCTTTACCTCAATTCCTCATTTCATGACTTCATGTGTAAACCGACCTCTTTTGCCCTCATTCAACCATATAACCTTAAATTTATGTTATCGAGTCTCCTCTATCCCCATTCACCCTTTAATTTGATTCATTCTCAAGGATCTTAGAAATGACTTTGGCTTAGTTCAACTTTACCGTCCCCAACTTGCTATTCCCCAACCTCAATTTCCCATTTAATATCTCTTACCTTATTAATCGATTCTTACTCGCCCATCCTTAATTATGTACCTCTTACTTACTTTTCATTATTCAATTCTCGTTAGCTTTACTTACTTTCACGCTCGGTTCAACCTCGGGATTTAATCACCTTTTGAACTCCATTAGTCCGACAATCACCTGTCTCTCACTCCCGTGCACGCAATCGTAAAACTTTTGCTATGAACTTACTCCTCTTTTATGCTTAACTCGCTATTTCCGCTATTAGCAATTATACCTTGATGTCGTAACTTCAATAAATCTCTAAGAGTCAATCTAAATATCAATTCCATAACTTATGCCCAAACCACATGTGCTTATCCCCGTCTCCAATCGACCCGATTCCGGTACTACTCATTATACCCAAGCAACCCAACTCCGTCTGAATTCCCGGTTTCCACCTCGAGGCCTAAACGACTACCGATTCCCATCACGACTCATTAATTCAACTTTCAGCAACTACTAGTCTTATTCAATGGCATACATGCGTTCAATATTCACAATCACATTCAACAATCACAATAAACTCATTTGGGTTCGAAATTACTAATAGTTTAGAGTATAAGACTACCCACTTCGATTCGGGGATTGGAGGTTTGTGGTTTGCTAAGGTTCGAGCTCCCCGGTTCGGTTCCCTCTTTCGTTTCTCCTTCCCTGCTGCTAGCCTCGGTTTCCGCCGCCCTCCTCTGCGCTCGACGTCGTCGCCGGTCGCCGTCCGCGTCCCCGGTTGCCCCCGGTTCCCGTTCCTCACTTCCTCTGTTTCGGTTCGTGGTTCTTGGCCTAGGCTATCTCTCGACCAGGCCTGCGCGCTCGCCGCCGGTCTTCCTCCCGGGCAGCCGCTACTTTCCCGGTTTCGGCCTCTCGGTTCCTCTCGCTCTGTCCCTGCCTCCGGTCCGGCTTCCGCCCTCTCGCTGCCCCGGTCTCTCGCTCTCTTTTCCTCTTCGCTCGCGCCTAGTCGCGTCGCCGACCGCCGCCTCCGGTCCTACGGTGGTCGCCGGTCCTCCTCCTCGGTCTCCTTCGTCCGTGCGCTCGCCTCCTCCCTCTCTTCCTCTCTCTCTTTCCCCGTTCGGTGCTCCTTTCCCCCTCCCTGTTACTGCCTCTGCGGTTCCGCTTCTTCTTCCTTTCTTTCTTTCTTTCTTTGTTTTCTCCCTTGTCCCCCTCCCTTCGGTCCTCCTTTCTTTTATTTTTGCACCTCCTCTCTCCACCGTTTGACAAAGCCCACCCTTTCTTCCCATTGGACCTTCATTAAACCTCATTTGTCTCTTCATGGCCAAAGTAATCTTTTTCCTCATAAAACAAATCCGTGCCTCTTCCTTCCTCCGTCCTCATATGTTTTGTCTTTTAATTTATTTTTTGATGCATCACTTAGGACACTCGCCTAGGCGCACCGAATTTTAGCTCAAATAAGAAGGGAAGGTATTTCCTTGATTCCTTATTTGACAACGGCTCTCGAAGGAATATCTGAAGTAATACGTCCGGCTGCAAATAAAATCAGTCACTCAACCCCCTAGTTGCGGGGAATTATATTCAATATTTCCATGCTTGTCCAAGTACTTTCTTTAAAATTCCGAGTATTACAATTATATATATATATATATATATATATATATATATATATATATATATATTTATTTTGAAAAAATGATAAATACATCAACTAATAGGTAGCCCTTCTCGTAAGGGTTATATACCCAAGTTGTCCTACATGAGAATGGAGAGGAAAGAAGAAGAAGAAGGAAGAAAATCCGAATGGGAGATAGAAAGACTTATTCTTATTATCCAATCCGCAAACCTATTGCCCTCACGAAAATGATGATTGATAAGAACATTACAACAATTCCTAAGATAAAAATGAGTATCCTAGATAAGAGTTTGGATCTCCCATGGTGGTTGACATTCTCTGCGTAAAGCTTTAATAACTAACTGGTTATCTCCCTCAATAATAATGGAATGAAATCCTGCTTGAATTGCTGCTCTTACTCCATTCTTCATAGCAGTAGGTTCAACAATTAGGAATGAGGTTGACCCTAAATTTGAAACTCGTATTTGGATAAATCTTCCATCCGAACTTCGATAACAAATCCTCCAACCGTAATCGTGGAGGATTTTGAGCCATCAAAGTTATTTCTATGTATATTTTTACAGCATCTCTTAGCTCATATTCGTGTCAAACATCTATAATTCAACTTTTTGTAGGGTCCAAATACTGTGCTATGGCTAAAGTCAACTTTTAGCGTATTAAATTAATAGCTACGTTTTTGACATTAACTTGTGCAATGACGTTAATCTGTTTAATAGCTCATATTAATTTCCAAATGCAACTTTTGTGAAAGCCAATTTCTATTTGGTTTATTTCAAAACCTGGTTTTCGTAGCATATTCTCACATCTCATTTCAGTTCTTTTTTTTTCTTTTTGTTTAAAGAAAATGCAGGACTGCTGCATGAAGCAACCATTCACTTTTTTTTTTTTTTTTTCTCGAAGAAAGCAACCATTCACTTGAAATATAAGTATTTATTCATGCAATTGAGCAAATCAAACAGAAATTAGCTTTTCTTCTCGGTACAATACATTTATTATTTCAGAGCATCTATTATACACCAAAAGTATATACTCCCATACAAATATTAATAAATGGTTGGACGAAAAGAAAAATAAAACAATCTGGTATTTCTTTGATACTTGGAAATGAACCAAAGCTGGAATTCTAAAAGAATTTCACTTATCCCTAACCCTAAGGTAAATAGTCCAGCAAATGCATCCGAACACGGACCTATTGCATGCTGCAATACTTTGTATAAGTGTGTATCGAAGCTAACCTATTACAGAGTTGAAAACAGTCCTTCCATCTCTAGTGCAAGAAAACCAATCAGCCTTCATAGAAGGCAGATTAATCTCCCATAATATTATGATCAATTAAGATCTAGTGAAGTCTGTATCGAGAGGAAAATTGTGTCTGCTAGATGCCTCTTTAAAGTGGATTTAAAGAAAGCTTATGACTCGGTGTCTTGGAAGTTTGTTCATGGTGTTACGAGTAAATTGAAATTTCCTCCAACTTTTATCCGAGTGGATTATGACTTTGATCTCTACATGCAATTACACACTCAACTTAAATGGCTCGGATGATGGTTCCTTTAAGGGATAGAAGGGTTTAAGGCATGGTGATCCACTCATTTTTGTGCTAGTAATGGATTATCTTACAAGAACACTAAGCCTTGCAGTCCAGCACCAAAACTTCATATTCCATCCCTTATGTAAAGGGCTGAATTTGGTGAACCTTTGCTTTGCGAGATGATCTAATGATCTTACAGTAAAGCCCATATTCCTACGGTGCAGATTATTATGAAAGCTTTTGATCTTTTTACCAACGGCACAAGCTTGGCAATTAATAAGCATAAGTCGCAAGCATTTAGCAGGTATTCTTGAAGCTAGCAAGGCTGAACTACTCGGATCGACTGGATTCGAGTCTTAGTGATTTCCCTATGAAATACACGGGGATTCCACTCAATACCAAAAGATGGAGTAAGGCTGATTGTAATAAGCTCATAGAGAAGATAGTTGCTAGAATCAAGATTTGGCAAACAAGGCATTTATCTTATGTTGGAAGGTTGCAACTTATCAATTTAGTATTCTTCTCATTGCACACATATTGGTCTTCTTTGTTCATCCTCCCTCAAAGTATCATTAAGGAAATTGAGGACATATGCAAAAATTTCCTATGGGAACAATCATCAATTTATAGTAGACCACCCTATTGTATGGGATCTAATATGCAAACCTAAAAGAGCTGGGGGCTTAGAATTATAAACCTGCAGAAATGGAACCAAGGAGCTGTGGGCAAGCATTTATGGTATCTCTATGCAGACAAAGAATGTTTATGAGTGAAATGAGTAAATGACATTTTATATCAAGGATGGAAACACTAGGAATTCAAAACTAGTAGCACAAACAGCTTGGCACTTGAGGAAACTAATGAAAATTAGGGGTTGTTTGATAAGGGTTACCAAGGTAGTACATGGACTCAACACCATTGAGGAAACTACACCATTCACAGTGGCTACCAATGTCTTATTGAGGTCTGTGTAAATTGATGAAATGGCCAAATATACATGGGGAAGGTTCAATATTCCCAAGCACATGTTCTGTTTCTGGATAATTTTGAAGGGAAGATTGCAGACAAGAGATAGAATGAAAAGAACGGGAATTTAGACAAGTGAGGATTTCCCCTATGCTATAATAGTATAGAATCACATGGTCACCTCTTTTATACTTGTGCGGTTAGTCAATCCTTCTACCAAAACACCATGTCTTGTTTTGGACTGCTTGCACTCCCATTACCAAGACAAGATATGGCTCAGCAAATACAAAAGAAATTTAAGAATAAAATAGTCGGAGAAGCTTTCATGTTATGTCTCACAGCGAGTCACGTACCATATCCGGACGACAAAAAACCACAACATCTACGAGAGGGACTCAATACGGTGCGGACCAATTCACAACCAAATGCGAGACAGCTAATAGTGTCTAAAATCTCATACATTGTAAATAGTTCAAGGAAACCTAAGACTAAGGTGTTGCTTAATTTGCTTCAACATTAGAAGGTAGGGTAAACTACCCAGGCTCTAATGGTTGTACGGTTGTGGAAATTTTCCTACAGTGGTAATGACATAACAAACCTTTACCAAAAAAAAAAAAAGAAAAATAAAGGGGATTTTGTGAGTAAAACATAATGACGTGGCATTGAGAGTATATACTCCCGGATGAATATAAGAATTTGCATTATTATTATTATTCAAGAAACACTAGTCAATGTTTCTCTTATTGCAACTTAATTACTCAAGAAATTGAAATTAATTATTAAATAGGTTTGTTCGGAAAAATAGATGTTTTAGTAGTGGTTAGTTGTTAGACTAACCAATAGTTATTTAACTAGTTGTTAGTTGTTAGATGTCTAGTGGATAGTTGTTCAAACCAGATGTTTTATTGTTAGGCACATAAACGCCGTATTTTTTACGCTATCTAACGCTTGTGTGTTTGGCTTATAAATAATACAATCTTAGGAAGCAAGGCTCTCTCTTAGAGGCAACCCCTCAAAATTAAGCTAAAACAGCCTTACCCACTATCGTGCGGTCTCCCACAGTTAGCCCATAGGCCTCTTCCCGGGCACTTCTCATTTTGGCGTTTGTTGGGTAGCTTTCCGGTTTTTGATTGCTCCAAACGGTCATCGGGAGATTTGTCTTGGGTCTTGAAATGTCACAAATGCTTGAGGATTTGAGTGCGATGGTTCGGAGATTCGATTTGAAAGTTCTAAAACTATCGTGGAAAGTTCACTTGGGTCCAAATTGGTTGCGAGAAGACGGGTATAAATCTTTGAAGCTGAATTTGGCAAATTTTTATTCTCCTTTGCTGTATTTTCCAAAACTTGTCAAATTTGGCTTATTTCCTCAAAAGTAAATATAAACAGTTAAAAATTGTTTGTAGTTATTAGTCAAAAACAAAGGTCCATTAGGGAGTAATTATGTTAGATGTACAGTTGATTTTTGTACAAATTGAATATTTTTTCTTTCAAAGCCTCTAATCCACTAAGTTTTCTCTCTCTCTCTCTATTTCTTGTTTCATGTTGGTTTAATTCGTTAGATTTGTGTTATTTATGTTTATGTTTAACCTGAATTTCTATAGCTTTTATTGTTCATTCATATTTATTTCTTTGTTTTATGCTAGTTTAATCTATTTTCTCTCTTATTCACGATTAATTAATTTAGCTGCTAGAGTAAGTTTTGTTCATGTTTTCATGTTGATTAGTAGCTAATTTTATGACTTTGGTTGTGATTAGTCCTTTGATGGCTAATTACTCGTGTATTAGGGTTAACCACATCCAATTTATACTTACAAATTAGAGTTTTTTCTCATGCCTACCAAGTGTTTGATAAAATTGAAAGAGTTTTCATACATATTTTCGAGCAACCGACTTATACCGAAAGGTAAAATCGATTTGCTAGTATACGAGAGTTGAACAGCGTGATAAAACCATTTGTACACTAGTGTTCGACAAGTAGCGTTTAAGATGAACAATTAGTGAAAATTGACATAAAAGGATATGCTTATTATTGTTCTTTGATGTATTTCTTTATTATTATTAGTAACAGTAGTAATATAATATTTTTTTAAAAAATTTATTTATAATGTTGAAAGTATAGAAAAATACGCATTCATAGTTAGAAAAAATAGACATATACAGCAGTGGAAACTAACGTATGATTACTATGCATTTTCTCTTACTTTTGCTTAAAGTAATGGCTCCTGGAATGGTGGTTCTACATATACCCAGCGATCGGGTCATTCGGTTCGGGTTCGGTTTGGGTTAGTTTGGTTCGGGTTAACTTCGGGTCGATCTTGTTCGGGTCCGGTTCGGTTTCGGGTTCAGGTTAACTTCGGTTTGGGTAAACTTCGGGTTGATCTCGTTCGGTTTCGGTTCGGTTCAACTTCGGGTCAATCTCGTTCGGGTTCGATTCGGGTCAATTTCGGATCGGGTCAACTTCGGGTTGTAATCGGGTCACTTTTTAGGTCAAAATCGATTCAAAATTGTACCCACCAAAAAAATGGTACTACTATAGGCACAAAAGTCCATCCTAAGAGACCCAACAAAAAAAATGTGGGTTGGGTCACTTTTATTCGGGTTAAATTGATTCGGGTCCGATTTGGTTCGGGTCATTTCGGTTCGAGTCGGAATCGGGTTCATTAGATTTCGGGTCGGTTCGGGTCGAGTCGGTTCATTTCGGTTTTGGGGTTCAAGCTGTTTTGGATGGCGGTTCGGTTCGGATTTCGGGTCGTTCGGGTTGACCCGTTACGTTCGAGTTAGTTTTGTCGAGTCTAGTTCTACATATGTACGAGAGAGGGTTTGGCCTTTCATAATTTTTTTGTTTTAAAAATAGTGAGAGTCCATAGAAATTAACGAAGCGAAAAGAATAGATATGGGGTTATAGGAGGTAAAAATTGGTTAGCCAACTATACGCCGCCACATAAAAATTAAATTATTTTTATTCGACCTATTGCAAATTGTCACGTGTAAAATTGGCTTCGGAAAGCCTTTAAGATTAAAATCAAAAGAAATTAAATTCGGCCAAATAGAAGTCTGTCATATGTCGTTGATGACCCGAGAAAATAGTAAATATTTCTTTTAAAAAATAATTACTAAATTATGCGCCTGGACCCAAAATCAAACTCAAACCTTAACTCCAAAAGGTTATAAATAGAGGTCATCCCCTTATTTTTTACACTCATTCAGCATCTCGCAAAATTTAGAGCTCGGACTGCAAACAACATCCAACTAACAAGGGTCAAGGATAAAAGTCTCGTAGCTGTTCAAAAATTAGAGTCAAGAATTTAGATTCAAGACTCTCATCACATCTCGATCAAGAACACGAAGGTTTGCTCGGGGAGAGTCCGAGTCACCCTAGAGGGGGTGAATAGGGTGAGGAAGTAATCTTGTGGAAATTCAAACTCTTTTGCCAAGTAAGATATAGAATGCGGTTACGAGTCAAAACGAGTAAGAAAGGTAGAGACTCGGAAAGACTGAATAGATAGAAATAGTAAGTAAAGCAACTGCTTTAAGACAGTCTGAGTCTAGAATGAACTCGGAAAGTAAACACTTAAAGATTACGTGGAAACCCTCCTGGGGCGAGAAAACCACGGACCGTGTCAATCCGGACACGAAGTCAAATCCACTATTTTGAGTCCACAAAATACCGTGAACCGACCGAACTCGAGTTGCTCCCTTAGACAACTCTTTACAAGTTTTCCTAGACTCGAAATTCCCTTATCCGATCTAGTACTTCCTAACTGAGATAACCCTTACGAGTTAGGGACAACTAAGCTGAGTTAACCCTTACGGCTTAGTCAAGGGACCTTACAAAGAATGTAAGAAAGAGTTTGTAGCGAGTACAAGACCTTACAACTCGAAAGTAATGAATTACGAGTGGGAGTTGTAAGTAGAAGATTGAAAGTAAATACAATGACTTTGCTCAAGTACGTGTATTAACAATAATTTCGGCAATCTTCGGTCTTGTGAAGTGGCTTCTATTTATAGATGACCAGGCGAGTAGCCGTTATCTTCATCTGCTGACTGAGAGTCCTCTGTGACCGTTGATAGAAGCTTTCTTTTTGAGTCACTCGGAAAGTATCCGTTGTAATGTGAACGTTGGACAACGGTTTAACTCTCTTGGAAGTCCCAAAACCATTGGCGGTGTCTTGAAAGATAAGGTGGAAACCACCGTTAAGTTTGGCGTTCAGTTTTCCAGATTTGGAAACAAACAGCACTGACAAAATCTTACGGGACTGGAGCGAGAGAAGGTGAAAAGCCATGTCTGCTGCTGATTTGACGTTTTGAAGCCGATTACTTTTGTAGTTTGAAAAGTGTATCCTCGATTGAATAACCTACAAAAGTAAATCAATTTTGGTTCTCAAAGTATAAAATACTTTGGTCCAATATTAGACACGAGATAATAAAATAATTACGATAATTAAGCAGCGATTATACGAGTCGGAAACGAAATGGAATTTTCGAGTCCAATATCCATGTAACTCAAAATTCCACCGAGCTAGTATGAGCACGAGAATCAAGTTAAGTAAATAACATCGAGTGAGATAACTTGATATAGACTAAGCAATAATCATACCAAAAGTGAACTTATAACCGGAAGTCGGATTACGAGTGAGAAGAGACGAAATACTAGTCTATTCAATCGGCGATAAATGCGAGTGATCTTGGACTCGAGAACAAAGAACCGGTTTTACGAGTCACTTACGAGATAAGCGGGAAATATAAGAAGTAAGAGCTGTATCACTTAGAGAAGATACCATTTTACTCAAGGAAGTTTACGAGATACGAGAGAATGCCTTGGAATCAATATTCTATAAGTATGAGATGGTTATACCGATTCATTTAATGCAACTCGAAATGCGTTGAGAAGTGTCCGAGTCTTCAATCTCCCCTTTTTGATGAAAGGCATTCCAGTCTCGGACAGAAACTTTGTTAGTAAAAAAATCGACTACGAGTAGTTGCTTATGAGGAAAGTTAAGTAAAGAATTCTCGGTGTATCGGAGCAAGAGGTATATAGTCGAGCATAAAGTAAGAATGTTTAGCAATGAAATAATGTAAACTCGGATAGATTATAAACACGAGAAAACATGTAAGATAAAGCATTAATTCATTGAACTCCACGAAATTACAAGGATTAAAAGGGAAAACTCCCCTAAACAAGACAACAAGTTTTTAAGATATTTCTCCCCCTTGCCTTTCAGCAAAAACAACAAAAAGAAGGGAAGAAAAGAACAGATAGTGCAACCTAGTTGTCCGGACAAAAGAAATAGAAATAAAAAAATCTCTCTGGAAGAAGACTCTGCGGGCGAGGAATTGTGACTCGGTGCATGACGCCTACGAGGGAGAGGGAGATAAAAGATTTTGAAAATATGATCCGAAACTCTCCACCGATCTAGAGATAGTTTCAGAAAATTTGAAGTCCAAGTTTCTCTACGTCCGAGTTTGACTCGAGATAGGTTTCGAGTGACTCGAAACATGAAATAACTACCAGCCCAAGTATCATCTGAATCAACTGAGCTAATGGTTATTAAACACATAGCACGAGAATTATGCAATGAATAAGAATAGCACATAATTAAGCATTTAACATACCAAGCTCATTCCGAATAAAACAAAACTGATCTTCACCAAGAGGCTTAGTAAAGATATCGGCTAATTGAAGATTAGTAGGAATGAACTCAAGTTCAATATCACCTTTTTCGAGTGATAGCGTAGGAAGTGATATCCGACCTCGATATGCTTTGTTTTCGAATGCTTCGGACAGGGTTCTTGGTGATGCTAATTGTGCTTTGGTTGTCACACTTGATTGGTACTGATTTGAATGATAGTCCAAGATCTTTCAAGTGTTGCTTTATCTAGAGAATCTGAGCGCAACAAGCTCCAGCTGCAATATATTCGACTTCAGCAGTTGATAAAGCTACTGAGTTCCGCTTCTTTGAGTGCCAAGATATTAGGGATTGACCCAGAAATTGGCACGCTCCGGATGTGCTCTTTCGATCAACTTTGTATCCTGCGTAGTTGGCGTCCGAGTATCTAGAAAGAGTCGGTTCCGAGTCTCTGGAATACCATAGACCTAAATTATGAGTGCCTGCAAGATATCTCGAATATTCTCTTCACCGCAGTGAGATGTGATTTTTTGGATTAGCTTGAAATCTTGCGCATAGACAAACACCGAACATTATGTCCGGCCTCACTGGAAGTAAGATATAGTAAAGATCCAATCATACCTCGATAGAGTTTCGATCTATCGCTTTACCTTTCTCATCCGAGTCAAGCTTTATACTCGCTGCTCATGGGAGTAAATGCGTGCTTTGCATCTTGAAGTTTGTATTTCTTCAGCAGTTCCTTGGTATACTTAGATTGATGAACAAAGATCCCATCCTTGTCTTGTTTGATTTGTAAGCCAAGGAAGAAATTAAGTTCCCCATCATGCTCATTTGGAATTCTTGACTCATCAACTCGGAAAATTCTCGGCACGTAAACTCATTAGTAGCACCAAAAATAATATCATCAACATAGATTTGAACAATAAGGAAATCTTTCCCCTTGGTCTTTATGAAGAGAGTCTTGTCGATCCGACCTCTTTTAAAATCATTTTGAACCAAGAAGCTACTTAGTCTTTCATACCAAGCTCGAGGTGCTTGTTTAAGATCATAGAGAGCCTTTTGAAGTTTGAAAACATGATTTGGAAATTCTGAGTTTTCAAAACCAGGAGGTCTGCTCGACATAGACTTCTTCTTCAATAAAACCATTGAGAAAAGCACACTTAACATCCATTTGATATAATTTAATATGCATGCTGGATGCAAATGCCAACGATATTCTAATGGCTTCAATTCGGCTACAGGTGCAAAGGTTTCCCCACAATCAATTCCTTCTTCTTGATTATATCCTCGAGCCACAAGTCTAGCCTTATTTCGACTATCACACCATCCTCATCCAGTTTGTTCTTGAAAACCCATTTGGTTCCTATAACTGGGTGGTTAGAAGGTCGGTTGGTCGGAGTCCGGACTTGGTTTCTCTCGAATTGATTGAATTCCTCTTGCATGGCCTCTACCCATTTAGGTTCATTAAGGGCCTCTAGTGCATTTTTGGGTTCATTTAATGAAATGAATGCAGTGAATGCACACAGATTATGTCAAGATGAACGAGTTCTTACCCCGGTGTTGATGTCGAGAGTATGTTCTCTAGTGGATGACTAGAAGTAAACTTGAATGCTTTACTCGTTCTCCGATTCACAAGATTTGTGGGTTGAACCGTTTGATCTTGTTCTCGAGTGATCTTCTTCATTGGCTTCTTCGTTCGAGTGAGCTCTTGAGTTGTCTCATTATGAGTTTCCTCGTTCGAGTGACCTTATTTTGAGCGAGGTTGAGTCCGAGTCTTTATAGTCTCGGCTTCGTCATCATTTCTACCGAGCTTCAGCTCCGAGTATGACGACTCACTTGGCTTCTCCTGGTCAAACTCATCAAACACTACGTGGATGCTTTCTTCCACTTTGTTAGTTCTTTCGTTAAAAACACGATAAGCTTTACTATGTGAAGAGTAACCCGGAAAAATACCTTCATCCGACCTAGCATCAAACTTGGTCGAGTGATCCTTACCATTATTGTGAATAAAACACTTTCAACCAAAGGGCTTAAAGTATGAGATGTTTGGCTTCTTCCCTTTGTAGAGCTCGTAGGGTGTTTTCTTCGTAATGGGTCCGATAAGGCATCTGTTCAAAGTGTAGTTAGTCTGTGTTGATCGCCTCAGCCCAGAAATAGTAAGGCAAGTTGTGCTCAATCATCATCGTCCTTGCTATTTCTTCAAGGGTTCTGTTCTTTCTCTCTACTACTCCATTCCGTTGAGGAGTTCTTAGTGCTGAGAAGTTGTGAGAGATTCCATTCGATCGCGGAACTCGAGAATTCCGAGTAGTCGAACTCCCTTCCATGGCTAGTTCGAATCTTTTGAATCTGAGTCCGAGACTCAACTAGAATCTTTCTACAGAGCTTGCTGAACTCCTTGAATGCTTCATTTTTATGCTTGAGAAAACACACCCAGGTAAATCTTAAAAAGTCATCAATAATGACAACAATGTAGGATTTACCTCCGAGGCTCTTCATTGGAATTTCACCACATAGATCCATATGTAGCAGTTCAAGCACCTTTGATGTCGAAACAGTCTTGAGAGGCTTGAATGAGGATATGACCTGTTTCCCCCTTGTACATGCTTCACAAACTTTGTCTTTCTCAAAAACACAGTTAGGTAAACCCCTAACTGGACCATGAGATGCCAGCTTTTTGATAGTATGCATGCTAATATGACCTAATCTACGATGCCAAGACCATGAATCATCATGAAGAGATGCTTTTAAGCAAGATAAATTTTGGCTTGGGTCAAAAAGAGGAATGATATAAGTGTTACCAGATCTCTTACCCGAGAGCTTTACCTCTTTGGTGGTCTCATCCGAGATGTAGCACTTAGATTGAGTGAATCTTACCTCCCGACCTTTGTCGCATAGCTGGGAGATGCTAAGCGGATTGTATTTTAGTCCTTTGACAAGGTAGACTGGGCTCACCAGATTGCTTCCATTTCCAATCTTGCCAATACCCACTATCTTGCCTTTGCTGTCATCTCCAAAAGTCACTTTTCCTCCTTTGTATGATTCTAGCTCGTAAAAGAGTCCTTGGTCACTCGACATGTGTCGTGAACATCCGCTGTCTAGGTACCAATGTCCTTTTGATCTTTTCTGAGTGACTCGCAAAACAGAGAGAATCTAACCCTTCTCACTTCCTCTAACGAACCTAGTAACATTCCTTACTGTGGTCCTTTTCGAGGAAGAAGGTGTTTCGGAACCCGATTTGAATGACTTTGGGTTTTGTCGGATTCTCGAGTCTTCCTCTCGGAGAACCGAGTCCGTATCTCTTTCTTTTTGAAAACTTTTCCTTTTGAAAAAGGAGAGAATGGTTTCTTTTGTAAATAGTTCGGGCTTAGTCCTCCCTCCATTTCGTGAATGGGACCGTGCTCAGCTTTCCTGAACTTTACGGTTCGGAATCCTTTTTGAACAATTCCGAGTAGGAATTGGATTCTTCCTCTTTGTTGAAACCAAGACCTTCTTTTCGAAAAGAGACACATTGTGATCCTAAGAGCATGTCAAGGTTCTTTTGACCTTGAGTAAACTTTAAAACCAGATCTTGAGACTCAGTGAGCTTTCTTTTTAATTGCTCATTTTCCTTCCCGAGCAGCTCGGACTCGGTCTCATTAGTTTGAGCACTAGTCTTGAGTTCTCTCGAGTGTGAGTCTCAGCTTTTCCAATTCGTTTTTCAAAGAATTGTTCTCATAAGAAATTGACTCAAGTTGTTCTTTGAAATGAGAAGAGTCGAATTGGACTTTTCTTCCAAAGTAAAAATATACTTAGCTAAATCAACTTTGGAGAACTTAAGAAAGTATTCGATTACCTCCCGAGGATTTGTTTCCTCATTGTCCGAGTCCGAGTCCGACTCTGTTCAGCTTCCGAGTCGAAATCGCCATCGGACATTTCGAGTCGTCTCGAGTCCTCATCATCTTCCGATGAATCCTCATCGCTCCATGTTGCCATCATGGCTTTCTTCTTCTTTCTGTCCCTTTTCCTTTTAGGACAGTCCTTGACTATGTGGTCTTTGCTGCCACATTCGAAACAACCGTAATTCTTAGTCAAAGAGAATTTAGACGGGGAAGTAAACTTACCTTTTCTGTCTTTCTTATCTTTCTTGTAGAATTCTTCTTTTGGCCTTTTGTCCCATCTTTTGTGCTTCATCATTCTCTTGAAGCCTCTTGCAATGAGTGCCATGGGATCGTCTTCCGAGTCGAAGAGCTCGGATTTGCTTCTTTGGATTCCGAGGCTTTCAGTGCTATGTTTCTTTTGGTATCGCCCTCAGCATCCTCTTCTTCTAGATGGATCTCGTGAGTTAGAAGCTTTCCGATGAGCTCGTCCGGCTTTAAGAGTGAGAGGTTTTGAGCCTCCTCTATGGCGAGTCACCTTCGGACCCCATCGTCTCTTGGGTAGGCTTCGAGAAATTTCCAGCACATTTCTTCATGGGAAATTTTCTTTCCCAGAGATTTGAGATTATTGGTAATCTCGGTGAAGCGAATGAACATCCGAGTAATGTTCTCCTCTCGGCTCCATTTTGAAAAGCTCATATTTATGAAGATACCGACCGATCTTTGCTTGTCTTACCCGACTTGTACCTTCGTAGGTGTTGACTAAAGTATCCCACACCTCTTTAGCAGAGTCACGAGCAGAGACTCGATTATATTCTTCCGAGCTTATTGCGCACATAAGGATGTTCATTGCTTTGAAGTTCTTTATGAACTTCTCGCTTCTCCTGGTGTGAACTCAGCCTTTGTCTTGGGAATGATTCTGAATTCATCTCGTCTTCATTGGAATGTAGTTTCCTTGTTGTATGATTTCCCATACCTCTTCATCATGATCCATAAGAAAACATTCCATAAGCTTCTTCCAAGTGCCCAAAGTTTGATCCTTTGAATTTTGGTGGCCTGTTGGAAGATCTTCCTTCATCGAACTCTCCGGTGTTCCGAGCCATTTGATCTTTAGACCTTTGGATGGTTAGATCCTTTCGAAAGGCTAGGCTCGATACCAATTGAAGGTTTGCTCGGGAGAGTCCGAGTCACCCTAGAGGGGGTGAATAGGGTGAGGAAGTAATCTTGTGGAAATTCAAACTTTTTGCCAAGTAAGATACGGAATGCGGTTCCGAGTCAAAACAGAGTAAGAAAGGTAGAGACTCGTAAAGACTGAATAGATAGAAATAGCAAGTAAAGCAAGCTGCTTTAAGATAGTCCGAGTCTAGAATGAACTCGGAAAGTAAACACTTAAAGATTACGTGGAAACCCTCCTGGGGCAGAAAACCACGGACCGTGTCAATCCAGCACACGAAGTCAATTCCACTATTTTGAGTCCACAAAATACCGTGAACTAACCGAACCTGAGTTGCTCCCTTAGACAACTCTTTACAAGTTTTCCTAGACTCGAAATTCCCTTATCTCGATCTAGTACTTCCTAGCTGAGATAACCCTTACAGCTAGGGACAACTAAGCTGAGTTAACCCTTACAGCTTAGTCAAGGGACCTTACAAAGAATGTAAGAAAGAGTTTGTAATCGAGTACAAGACCTTACAACTCGAAAGTAATGAATTACGAGTGGGAGTTGTAAGTAGAAGATTGAAAGTAAATACAATGACTTTGCTCAAGTACGTGTATTAACAATAATTTCGGCAATCTTCTGGTCTTGTGAAGTGGCTTCTATTTATAGATGACCATGCAGAGTAGCCGTTATCTTCATCTCGCTGACCGAGAGTCCTCTATGACCGTTGATAGAAGCTTTCTTTTGAGTCACTCGAAAGTATCCGTTGTAATGTGAACGTTGGACAACGGTTTAACTCTCTTGGAAGTCCCAAAACCATTGGCGGTGTCTTGAAAGATAAGGTGGAAACCACAATTAAGTTTGGCATTCCAGTTTTCCAGATTTGGAAACAGACAGCCACGACAAAATCTTACGGGACTCGGAGCAGAGAAGGTGAAAAGCCATGTCTCGCTGGTGATTTGACGTTTTGAAGTCGGTTACTTTTGTAGTTTGAAAAGTGTATCCTCGATTGAATAACCTACAAAAGTAAATCAATTTTGGTTCTCAAAGTATAAAATACTTTGGTCCAATATTAGAAACAGATAATAAAATAATTACGATAATTAAGCAACCGATTATCCGAGTCGAAACAAAATGGAATTTTCCGAGTCCAATATCCATGTAACTCAAAATTCCACCAGAGCTAGTATGAGCACGGAATCAAGTTAAGTAAATAACATCGAGTGAGATAACTTGATATAGACTAAGCAATAATCATACTAAAAGTGAACTTATAACCGGAAGTCGATTCGAGTGAGAAGAGACGAAATACTAGTCTATGCAATCTGCGATAAATCTGAGTGATACTTGGACTTAGAACAAAGAACCAGTTTTTGAGTCACTTACGGATAAGCGGGAAATATAAGAAGTAAGAGTCTGTATCACTTAGAGAAGATACCATTTTACTCAAGGAAGTTTCGAGATACAAAGAATGCCTTGGAATCAATATTCTATAAGTATGAGATGGTTATACCCGATTCATTTAATGCAACTCGAAATGCGTTGAGAAGTGTCCGAGTCTTCTAGCGTTCATCATCCGACTCTACATCAACATTCGAGATCAAACTACAATACCCTCGAATCGTTCAAATTACAAGAAGATTGAATCCGAGGATTACATCAATCGTATTTGATACGGAGATTGTACCCATTCAAAGAAAAATAATTATAAATTATATTTGTTTCCTAATTTCCTATCTTTATTTATTTTAGACTCAAAATTTGTGTTTACAAATTTTGACACACTCAGTGAGACATCTCTGTCTCTCATATCTTTCTCTAAACAAATCAACATTGAAGGTTTGCTCGGGGAGAGTCCGAGTCACCCTAGAGGGGGTGAATAGGGTGATAGAAGTTTTTCGTGGAAACTTTAGCTCTTCCGTTAACAACAAGACAGAGACAGATTCCGAGTCTATCAACAGGGTCCAAAAAGATTTAACTCGAAGGCTATTAAGCGGAATGAGCAAGAGTCAGTAAAGCTGTCCGAGTCTAGAATGAACTCGGAAAGATAACACTTAGAGATTACGTGGATACCCTCCCGGGGCGGAAAACCACGGACCGTGTCAATCCGGACACGAAGTCAAATCCACTATTTTGAGTCCACAAAATACCGTGAACTGATCGAACCCGAGTTGCTCCCTTAGACAACTCTATACAAGTTTTCCTAGACTCGAAATTCCCTTATCCGATTTAGTACTTCCTAGCTGAGATAACCCTTACAGCTAGGGACAACTAAGCTGAGTTAACCCTTACAGCTTAGTCAAGGGACCTTACAAAGAATGTAAGAAAGAGTTTGTAATTGAGTACAAGACCTTACAACTCGAAAGTAATGAATTACAGAGTGGGAGTTGTAAGTTGAAGATTGAAAGTAAATACAATAACTTTGAGCAAGTATGTGTATTAACAATATGTTCGGCAACCTTCAAGTCTTGTGAGATGGATTCTATTTATAGATGACCAGACAGAGTAGCCGTTATCTTCATCTCGCCGACCGAGAGTCCTCTCGTGACCGTTGATATAAGCTTTCGAGTCACTCGTAAAGTATCCGTTGTAATATGAACGTTGGACAACGGTTTAACTCTCTTGGAAGTCCTAAAACCATTAGCGGTGTCCGGAAAGATAAGGTGGAAACCACCGTTAAGCTTGGCGTTCCAGCTTTCCAGATTTGGAAACAGACAGCCTCGACACAAGCTACTGGGACTCGGAGCGAGAGAAGGTGAAGAGCCATGTCTCGCTGGTGATTTGACGTTCGAGCCGGTTACTTTTGTAGTTTGAAAAGTGTATCCTCGATTGAATAACCTACAAAAGTAAATCAATTTTGGTTCTCAAAGTATAAAATACTTTGGCCCAAGATTAGACACAGATAATAAAATAATTACGATAAATAAACCAACCGATTATCCGAGTCGAAACGGAATGGAATTTTCCGAGTCCAATATCCATGATACTTAGAATTCCATCCGACTTAGTCTAAGCGAAGAATCAAGTTCGATAAAGAATATCGGAGAGGATTAACTTGATATAGACTAAGCATGAAACAAGCTAAAAATACCGACTATAACAAAATAGGACTTATAACCAAAAGGCGGATTCCGAGTGAGAAAAGACGAAATACTAGTCTATTCAATCTGCGATTAATCCGAGTGATGCTTGGACTCGGAACAAAGAACCAGTTTTCGAGTCGACTACGGATAGGCAAGAAATATAATAAGTAATATCCGTATCACTTAGAAAAGATACTATTTTACTCAAATAAGTTTCGAGATACGAGAGAATGCCTTGGAATCAAAACTCTGTAGGTATGAGATTGTTATACCTGATTCCATTTATACAACTCGGAAAAGTATTGAGCAAGGTGTCCGAGTCTTCAAACATTATACACCTTTGAAGAACACATGGCTCCCAAGAACACCATCGCTCTATCTTCAAAGAACAAAACTAGTTGATCCACTTCGAAAGGATCCAACAATATTAGCAATACATCTAGCGAGAATGATGACCGGAAGTATGACAAGAGCTGCTACCGCTTGTTCGCTGTGAAGGAACCAAGCATAGTTGTACCATTGCAGCTACATCCATTCGAAACCTTGACTCCAACTTGCTCAACGGAGTCAATCAAATTGTGTCGCATGTTAGTCCGAAGGAGAGAACTGTTCTTGTCTTCAACTTGAAGCACACAATTCCTCGTGGGATGGACGAACTTCAAGCTTACACCAACCCTATCTTCATGCTTTTTGATGAAGAAAATGATGTTTATGCCGATAGGGATTCCGCACCTCCATCTCCCAAAGACTCGCTGGTCTCTCAATCTAAAGTTGAATCCTCCAACACCTGTCATCATGCCAGTAATGGTGACAAGAGCTATTAACATTGAAGAGCAACTTAGTGAGATGAAGGAAACACTAGCGAGACTTGCTAAAGAAAGTGCGAAAAGGACACGCAGATCAAGTTTCTAAGTGAGCAAATCGCTAGCTTAACAAAGAAGTTGGAGAAAAAGTCATCTGAAGCCTCTAACAAAGGCTCGACAATGAAGGGTCCGATAAGGAGTACAACCACGACAAAGAATCGACGATGAACAGAAGAAGACTCCACTAACTTCAATGTCCATTGAACAAATCTAGAACTTAATTGCAAAGGCGAGTTAAGAATCAAGTAGGAGAAGGGTCTCATAAGTCTCACCCGTAAACAAAGCCCTATACTAAGAGGATCGATGCCTTAAGAATGCCGCATGACTATCAACCGCCAAAGTTCCAACAGTTCGATGGTAAAGGAAATCCTAAGCAGCACATCGCGCACTTTATCGAAACTTGCAGTAATGCTGGCACGGAAGGCGATAGGTTGGTGAAGCAATTTGTTCGAACTCGAAGGGAATTGCTTTTGACTGGTACACGGACTTGGAACCAGAATCCATCAACAAGCTGCGAACACATGGAACAAGAATTCCTTAACGGATTCTATAGCACTCAACACGTTGTTAGTATGACGGAGCTGACTAATGCAAGGCAATGGAAAGAGGAACCGCTTCTCTATTACATCAATCGTTGGAGAGCCCTTAGCCTCGAATGCAAGGATCAATTGTTTGAAGCATCTGCTTGTGGAGATTTGTACTCAAGGCATGGAATGGGATTTTCTTTATGTTCTGCAGATGAACAAGCCAAGGAGTTTCTAGGGATTGGCTACCAAGGCCCACGACATTGAAATGACGATAACAAGTTGTCGCGAGTAATACGAATCAAGAAAGGATCAATGCGAGTACTAGAAGAGTACTAAGTCTTCAAAAACAAAGTCAATGTTTATTTACGCTGGAGAGCCAGTGCAAATTTCGGGAAGTCCAAGCGAGAGAAAAGAAACGTCCCACGCTAAAGGAGCTTCGGGAGAAGAAGTATCCATTCCCAAACTCGGACTTGTCGGGAATGTTGGATGACTTCTTAGAAAACAAGGTGGTTGAACTTCTTGAGCCAAAACGGTCGAAGAAGCTGGGAATACTTCGATCCAAAATACTATGGATACCATAGGATTATTAGTCACCCTCTTGAGAAGTGTGTCACACTCCATATTATGCGGTTGGCGAAGGATGGGAGGATCGTATTGGATGTTGACGACACGGCTGAGACCAACTGCACCTCCATTCAACTAGAGAGCTCTCTACTTTCAAAACCATTACGAGTCTTACCGAGAGGAAATCCCTTATTAGGCTCCGTCTTTCAAAAGGAGTTATTTGCACTTCAATCCGTAAGTTTGGAACCAGGGATCTTACCAATAATAGTACAAGCACCGCACATGGAAGTCAATCCTACTGTGGACATTCCAAATGAAGATCAAGAAGGATGGACCCTTGTCACTTGTCGGAGGCCAAGGAAACAAAGACATGTTCAACCATTGCCTCGTCCATCATAGAAAAAGACAAAGCAAAAGGAAGAATCTCGGGCATACAAAGAATAAGAAAAAGTCAAAAATAAGCAAGAAACAGGAAATTTAACTTCGTGGACTTACTTGAACAAGAGCCACTTGTTCCCATCACCTTAGAGGAATTCTTCCCAACAACTTTCTTTGAAAAATTCGCGGTGAACATGACTTCCTGTTTAGAGCTTAAAGATGATGAAGATGTCTAGCCTACCTCGAAAAAGTCACGGTGAAAAAGTCCTCGGTGTTCGATAGGTTGCGGTCGTCTACCTCGAAAAGGCACCTTTCTGTTTTCATAAGAATAGGGGAAGCCAAACTCCCAAACCCTTGGTATTTAAAGAATAAAAGGAAGTGGGCAATCAAGACCTTCGGTCTTCAGCAGAATTAAGAAAGAGGAAGACGTGTCTAAGCCGGAAGCTTTTCAACAAAAAGACTCGGTGTTCCATCGTCTTGGCGATACAAATGAAGTACAAAGTTCTATCCCTTCTCGTATAAAGAGCATCTCGACAATGGATGTAAAGATAGATGAGTCACTAAGAGTAAAAAGACTCACTGTGGTCTTTACGGATCAACGGGGTAACTTTAGTCCTAAAAAGGATGTGGAGTAAGGAGAAGTAACTTCATCCAATCACATTACCCATGAAGATTCGGACTTAGAGATAGAGCTTAAGCAAACTCCTCAAACTCTTGAAGATTAAAATCACAAGTTTCGTCTAGCAAAGTTGGAAGCCTTGGATGAAAAAAAAGAGACTTCGGGCCTAACGAAGTTAGAATGTTATCAAGTTCGCCTATCATGGGCATTCAACAAAGAAATTCGACCGCGCTCATTTGAAGTAGGAGAGCAGGTACTTGCAGTAAGAAGGGTGATCATCATGTCTCACAAGAGTGGAATCAAGTTCACTTCAAAGTGGGATGGTCCCTATATGGTGCAAGAAGTCTACACGAATGGTACTTACAAGATAGTCGACACCTGAAGGAGTACGATTTGGTCTCATAAATGGAAAATTTTTGAAGCTTTATTATCCTTGAACACTGTCGCTTGTAAGCTCCTAGCGAGGAGCCTAAACCGCTTATTCTTTCAAGTGGAAATTAAATGAACTACTCCTGTCTCGCAAGAGTATAAAGCGTGAACGACAAAAATTCAATAAAATAATTCATTCCTTTCAATTTGAACTACGTTTGGCTTGATCCTTTAGGGTATGGTATTCCCTTAAGGTATGTAGGTAGTTTAAGAATAAACTTGAGCACAGCCGCGCCAAAAAAAAAAAAAAAAAAAAAAAACCAGTATGCTCAAAACCAATGCCAACGTAAATTAATATCAAAGTTCAAGACTCGAAGTTAGCAAAATGCAAGAGTATCAAGTAACATAAGTTCAAGACTCTCAAGTCACATAAATTCAAGACTATCAAGTCACACAAATTCAAGACTCTCAAGTCATACAAATTCAAGACTCTCAAATCACCCAAATTAGAGACTCTCAAGTCACTAAAAGGACCCTCAAGTCACTCAAATTAAAGACTCTCAAATCACATAAATTCAAGAAGTTTAAGACTTTCAAATCAAGCAAACTCAACACTCTCAAGTCACACAAATTCAAGACTCTCAAGTCACATAAGTTCAAGACTTTCAAGTCACATAAACTTAAGACTATCAAGTCAAACAAGGTGCAAGTCTAAAAGACTCTCAAGTCATTTAAATTAAAGATTCCCAAGTCACCAAATAGATCATTTAGTCATTGAAATAGGTTTAACTCGTTCATGTATCCTAAAAGAGGCAAAAATATGGAAGAGGTTAACCAAAAATATATTCTTCAGATTTGCGTGACGTAAAAGAAGTTTAACCCGTTCATGCACCCTAAAAGGGTAAATGAAAAAGCACCTGACTATTATCACATATTGAAAAAAACGTGAGTGTATTTTTAAAAGGAAACATTTAGTGAGGCCCAATGGATTCTCCTTCTTGTTGCTACCATGTCTTATTGTTTCACTCAAAATTTAAAAATGTGATGGTAATTTACAAGAGAAAAAATAAGTGCGTTACATTCAAGCGTACCTCACAAGTTCCTCCTCTTTCCATTGTTACTAAATTTTTGTTATAACTCCAAATAAATTTTCTATACTCACCTATTAAAGAAAAACAAGGGGATCTCATGAATTGTACCTAAACAAGTCCAAACATACGACCTAGGTAATTCTGGTATTATCCCTCGTCAAGTTAAAAAGTTGCAAATTAAGAGGGTGATTAAAGTCGACCCGTATCAATTATCTTCTAAATGTTCGAGATCCAACCGCTCCAAGCACTCAAGAAAGCTAGTGCATGCAGTGACTCTCGAAGGGGGCATTTGTAGGAGGCAAAAATTTGTTAGTTTAACTATATGCCGCCACGTGAAAAATTAAATTATTTTTATTCGACATATTGCAAATTGTCACGTGTAAAATTGGCTTGGAAAGCCTTTAAAATTAAAATCGAAGAAATTAAATTCCAGCCAATTAGAAGCTGTCACGTGTCGCTAATGATGCAAGTAAATAGTAAATATTTCTTTCAAGAAATAATTACTAAATTATGGGCTCGGACCCAAAATCCAACTCAAATGCTAGCTCGAAAAGATTATAAATAGAAGTCATCCCCTCATTTTTTATACACATTAAGCATCCGTAAAATCCACACCTCAGCCTACAAAAATTCAGATTCAAGAATCTCATCACATCCACATCAAGAACCAACTAGCGTTTATCATCTAACTCTATATTAACATTTGAGGTCAAGCGACAACGCCTCGAAGATTGAATCAAAGGATTACATCAATCGTATTTGATATAGAGATTGTACCCATTCAAAGAAAAATCAATATAAATTATATTTATATTCTAATTTTCTATCTTTATTTATTTTAGACTCTTGCAGGGGTTGTAGAGAGATCCAAGGACAGAGTTGCGAATGAGGCAACCCAATCAGCGGCAAAAGTTCCAATGCAAGAACAGTAAGTTATAACTATCCATGCATCAAAGCAGTGATGACGGTGCAGTGGTCAGAAGTTGCTTAGTTTAAGCTATGCGTTTTGTGTAGTTTTAAGGGCATCTGCAGTTTATAATCTTTGGGTCTCATTCAACAAGATCAAGAATGGGACGAAGAGCACCATCCTTATAGTAATCAAAGCAATTAAGCTCTATCTTACCAGCATTCTTTGCGGCATTTTTTTAAACAGGCGGTGAGTTTGTTAGTTATTGTACCCTTTGAACCATAATCAAGGATTTAAAGGGATAGATTGAACGAAGGATCCTGTAAGGAAAGATGTAAAATCTCGGCTAAGACTTAACTGTCAAGAGCAATTTCCTCTTGAGGCACCAACTCCAGGTACGGGCTATAGGAGATTCTTCCTCCGATTGTGTTCATACAATTTAGCTCAAGTTTTTCATGGGAATTGATAGCAGAGACCAATGGACTACGTCTAATATGAGATGAAATTTAGAGATCACACTCAAATCGGTCTCTAATTAAGACTAAATATATCATAAAATGATGCAATAAGATGATACATGACTTTTTGGGATTTATTTGTTGCTATTGAGTCTCGTATGGACTCTTTTTTACCTAATAGTTTTAATTAGTCCAAAAAATAGTCTTGTATGGCAAAATCTTTTGGAAACCTTTATCTTTTTCTTTCTTTGCTTTCTGCAAATTTTTGTATGACTATATAAGTACAACAACAAAATATTAGGTCTTATATAAGATCATTTTATACTTTAGAATG
Source organism: Talinum fruticosum (assembly GCA_021018815.1). NCBI lineage: Eukaryota > Viridiplantae > Streptophyta > Magnoliopsida > Caryophyllales > Talinaceae > Talinum > Talinum fruticosum. Next base: position 667,876 of record JAITYX010000011.1, read on the forward strand.
CACTTATAATAATTGTTGTTATACAACAACCACTATAATTAAATAAATCTAAACCATTTGTTTGTCATAAGTAGATATTGACCATCTATTTTATTTTTGCTTTTCAATGATCGAAAATAGATTACAAAAATCAATTTATAAGTATTGAAAAAAATAATTTTGGCGAGATTTGTTTGGTTGATCCCATTCACAAAGCACTCTATTTATACAAACATAATTTTCAAAAAGTAAAAAGAAATAAAAGGTAACAGCCTATCCGTTGTTTCCATTGCTACATTTGTAACAACCCTATTTTATTCAAATCTTGCATTGAAAGTCTAGTCAATGTTGATTAGCGCATGTACTAATGAGGTTCTGGTATAGTAGTCAAGACCGAGGTTTTGAGTACATTAGGTCTCACGTTTAATTTTTCCTTTTCTATTATATTGTATTGTTATTTGTGACTCCTCTGCACCAAAAAAAAAAATTAATTAATGCATGTTATTTTGTTTGCACATCTAAAATAATTTTTGTTAGGTTTGAGACTAGATTTATGAAAGTAAACCAAAAGTCAAGGTCCTTACGTAAAAGGTTAATAGCCAGGGTTAGTTTGCCAGTTTAATGCAAACATTTCAGGACTCATAACCATTGAATTTGCAGCTCTAATAATTACCCTTCAAAGTTATCTCATGAAAAATTGAAAGGAGAATAAATTAATGCGAAAATATCATGCTGGGGGCGGGCTGGGTGGATGCAAAGTTCTTCATGTTGAGTAAGGCTCAGTAAAGGAAACTAGGATGGGATCGCTGACTGGCTATGGCTATGTGATTCTAAAGGTTGAAGATAGTTTGGGTTAAGACTGGATCATGCGGTTCTTCATAAATCAAATCAAGAAGATCACGTTGTTTTCCCTGTAGCTCATTTCTGCCTTTTTTCAAAGGCTCGTTATCAATTTTGCGTTCATAAATCTAAACCGATGAGTCCATAACAATTTGTGTTAACTAGTATTTGAATTTTATTAGGCAAGTTATAAGCAAGTAGTATTTGAATTTTATTAGGTGATCTAGTTTGAGACAAACTCAAAGTAAGATCAATAGTTTGAATAGGAGTAGTTTACTCTATGTATAAATATGCTTGTAATGACATCCACAATATATACGAAATAAATTCCTTAACGAACAGAAAGTTCTTTTCTCAAATTATACAATTTTATCATGGTATCGAGCACTAAGATTGACATCACAAAGTCATCATGTCAAAGAAATTTGTGATTGATAATACATCACTTTACTATCTACATCCATCCGATGGATCGGGAATATCAATCACGGCAGTAGTGTTTGATGGAGACAATTACGATCTTTGGGGAAAAAGCTGTAACAACAGCACTAAGATCAAAAAACAAACTTGGGTTTGTTAACGGTAAAATTACATTACCGGATGAAGCTGAAGAAGCTGAAAGAGATGCGTGGGATATGATAAACTCCACCATATGTTCATGGTTTTTAAACATGGTTTTTAAACATTACATCAATTGCTTATGCAAACATAGCTAAAGTAATGTGGGAGGACCTCAAAAAGAGATACGGTACATCGGACATACCAAAGAAGCACGATCTAAAAGTAAAGATTGCAAATTGCAAACAAGAAACGAGAACAGCTTGTTGAATACTATTCAAAACTCATGGGATTATGGAGTGAATTAGACAATGTGAATATTCAACGACATTGTACCTGTTGAAAGTGCAAATGTAATCTCGGGAGATGCTATAAAAGGTTGCCGAAGAGGAGAAAGCTCATCAATTTCTAATGGGTTTGTGTGACGAAAAGTATTCAACCATCCGAGGTCACATACTTACCATGGAGCCCCTCCCATCTCTTGAAAAAATCTTCAATATCGTTCGATAGGAAGAGCATCACAAGAAATTTGTGATAGAACGTGAATCGAAGCAAGAAGCCGCTGCCTTTGCTGTGAACACAAAACCGGCGAGCACCCAAATTGGAAGAACGGGAGAGAGAAGCATATGCACTCACCTGTGGAAAAATTGGACATGAAGAAGTAAATTGCTTTGAAATCGTGGGCTACCCAGCCAATTGGGGAACGCGCAGCCGAGGTCGAGGCGGAAGAGGAGGAGGTCGCGGTGGCGAGCAAGCCGCGCAAGTTACGATAGAGGACGAGGAGGAGGCAGAGAAGGAGCTCACGCAGCGAGCCACCGTCGCTCCCACGCCCGACTCCGCGCCGGTGGCCGATTAAACCCGTAAATCGGTGGACTGTCTTCCAACTTCACCACCGAACAGATTCGGAGGCTTCTGTCTCTTATTGAAACGCCAACGCCCGGAGGAAGCAACGCAGGTAACTTAAGGTGGTTAATTGATAGTGGGGCATCGACCCACATGACGAGCAAAGAAGATCTGCCGAGGGATTTGGAGAAAATCCCTCCGAGTGGAAATAGATCTTCCTAATGGGGAGACAACCATAGCCACAAGAAAAGGGACAGTGAATCTAACAAAAGACCTCACTCCGTATAACACTTTACTTGTCCCCTCTTTAAACTGCAATCTTGTCTCAGTAGCTCGTATGTGTAAGGACTTAAATTGTACGGTGATGTTTGACAAAAATTCTTGTGTTATACAGGACCACACCTCAAAGATTCCGATTGGTACGGGTAAAGAATGAGACGGGGTTTATTATTACGAAGAAGAAACGAAGAAGTTTCAGGCAAATGTAGTCAACACCGGACACCTGTGGCACAAACGAATGGGTCATCCTTCCTTCGGAGTAATGAGTTTGTTTTCTAGATTTTTGATTGTTCTAGAACGCAAAAATTAGATGATGTGTGTGAGATTTGTCTTCGTGCAAAACAAACAAGAAATAAATTTTCTTAAGCGAAAATAAAGCTGAAAACTTGTTTGACATTATTCATTGTGATATTTGGGGTCCTTATAAAGTACCATCCTCATGCGGTGTCCATTATTTCCTTTCAATGGTTGATGACTTTAGTAGAGGGGTATGGATTTACTTGATGAAGGAAAAGAGTGAAACCGAAAAACTTCTCAAAGGTTTTGTGGCCATGGTAAACACCCAGCTTTAATACCCTTGTCAAAGTTGTGAGAAGCGACAATGGGCTTGAATTTAAATCGGGCCTATGAAAAGTTTTTATGTCGACCAAGGAATAATACACCGGACTAGTTGCACAGGAACACCCCAACAAAATGGGAGAGTAGAACGAAAGCATAGGCACCTTTTAAATGTGGCCCGAGCCTTGAGATTCCAAGCAAGCTTACCTTTGATTTTCTAGGGAGAATGTATATTGACAGACATCGTATTTGATAAATAAAATACCAAATAGGCTCCTAAACGGAAAAACCCCATATGAGTTGATCTTTAATAAGATACCTTCCTACGATCATATTAGAACCTTTGGGTGTTTGAGTTTTGTCAAGACTTTGGGGCATGACAAATTTTCTAGTAGGAGCTGAAAGTTTATTTTTGTGGGCTACCCCTTTGAGAAAAAGGCTTGGAGATTGTACTATTTGGAAACCCAAAATTTTTTTGATAGTCGGGATGTTGTGTTTTTAGAAGAAGTCTTCCCTTTTATCAACAACAATTCAGAAAAAGAGAAAAGAAACTTTAATTTGTCATCTTGGGCCAACCCGGAAAGCTCACAATTCTTTGAGAGCCCATCTGTTTTAGAGGATGAAAGACCAAGGGGGAGTGAAAATGGGCTATTAGAAGAAGATGGGCCGCAGCGAGCAGGGAGCTGGACAAGGGTCCTCTAGGCCGTTGGAGCAAGGCGCTGGGCCGCCTGATCGGACCGGGCCGCGGCAGCAAAGCCGAACAAAATCTGACTAAACCAAGTAGCCATACTTAGCCCAAAAAGTGGGCCTGGGCTAGAAGAAGGGCCGGAAGAACCAGCAGCTCAAGCAGCAAACATCGAAATTTAGAATCCGGAATGGTTGCATCGAACGAAGAGGCCGCCTACTCGATCGAATGACTACATTTGCTACAATGCCATGTTGAAAAACCCCGTCTCCGCTGCAACCTCGTGCCAAAAGGATATTTCGGTGTGTGTTACCCTTTACATAAGTATGTCACATACACCAACTTTTCTCCTTCACATCAAAAGTTCTTAGCAAGTCACTATGAAGATTCGCGAACCTCGTTTTTATCAAGAGGCTGTAAAAGACGAGTCCTGGAAGAAGGCAATGAACTCGAAATCCCCGCTTTAGACAAAAATGAAACATGGGATGTAGTTGATCTTCCCGCCGGAAAGAAACCCATTAGCAGCAAGTGGGTTTATCGAGTGAAATACAACTCGGATGGTAGCATCCAATGCAACAAGGCGCGCCTAGTAGTATGGGGAGATCCCCAAGTGGAAGGAATTGACTACAAAGAGACATTTGCACCTGTGGCTAAGATGACTAATGTACGTTGTTTTCTTCGTCGTTGTTGTTGCAAAAGGATGGGATCCGCATCAAATGGACATTAATAATGCTTTCCGCATGGAGACTTGAATGAAGAGGTATACATGAAATTGCCACCTGGGTACACAGCGCCTAATCCTAACAAGATTTGCAAACTAAAGAAATCATTATATGGGCTACGTCAAGCACCTCGCCAATGGTTTGCCAAACTTTGCTCCAAACTTTGTGAATACGGATTCACCAAGTCATATGCAGATTATTCTCTGTTTACCTATCAACATGGAGATGTCTTTATGGCACTTCTAGTGTATATAGATGATATAGTCCTTGCCAAGCAACAACTCTTAAGCATGTCGAATTTCAAGGACTATCGAAATAAATGTTTCAAGCATAAAAGACCTTGGTCCTTTGAAGTATTTTCTTGGAATCGAGGTTGCCGAGAGGACCTCGGGGTCTATTTCTAAGTCAAAGGAAGTACGCCTTAGAGATAGTAGACGAGTGTGGACTTTTAGGAGCAAAACCCGCAGAGTTCCCTATTGAGCATAATCACAAACTCGCCCTTGCAAAGGGAAAGTTGTTAGAAGACCCCTCCAGCTTATCGTCGCTTGGTAGGACACCCGATCTATCTCACTATTACTAGACATGATCTTACCTATGCAGTCCACATTCTATCCCGGTTTATGCATGCACCCAAAATCGAGCATATGGAAGCTGCACGTCGTGTTATACGGTACCTAAAGGGATCCGCTGGACAAGGTATTGTCCTCCGAAAGGACTGCGACCTCCAACTTAGAGGATTCTCGTGATTCGGACTCGGGAGCATGTCCTATCTCACGAAGATCTTTGATTGGGTATTTTATGTTGCTCGGAGAGTCAACCATATCCTGGAAAACAAAGAAACAAGCCACCGTGTCTCGATCATCGGCAGAGGCCGAATATCGCTCAATGGCCGCTGCCACTAGTGAGCTAATATGGTTGAAGACTTTTTAGCCGCCTTAGGAATCTTTCATAATACTCTTATGCGACTATTTTGTGACAGTCAGGCAGCCCTACACATCGCCAACAATCCAAGTGTTTCATGATCGAACAAAACATATTGAAATTGACTGCCATTTCATACGTGAAAAGGTTGAAGCACAAATACTCAAATTGGCCAAGATTCACACTTCGCAGCAGCCAGCCGACATCTTCACAAAAGCCCTAGGACGGGAGCAGTTCAAGTTTCTCAAATTCAAGTTGGGCATTGTCAATCCACATGCTCCAACTTGAGGGGAGTGTTAACTAGTATTTGAATTTTATTAGGAAAGTTATAAGCAAGTAGTATTTGAATTTTATTAGGTGATCTAGTTTGAGACAAACTCAAAGTAAGATCAATAGTTTGAATAGGAGTAGTTTACTCTATGTATAAATATGCTTGTAATGACATCCACAATATATACGAAATAAATTCCTTAATAGAACAGAAAGTTCTTTTCTCAAATTATACAATTTTATCGCCTTCCAAAACATGATCTCAAAATAAATAAGAAACTACCAACATTTAAACACGACATTACTTTATTAAAGAAAGCCGACATTTGAGTAATTATAAACGGCAAATTCTTTCTTATCTTGTTTGTTCTCAAAATAATGGGAATATAATTTTTTAAAAATTAAACACTCTAAGAGCAATATACGGATATTGAGATGTTACCTTTAAAACAAAAGTAAAAATCAGAGAATTAGTTAATCTAAATATTACGTCATTTATACCTTTATTTATCTAAGTTTAACTCGTCAATAATATTATTTTATAATTTTTATATATTTTATTTAATTTTATGGATAATAAATAAAATTAAGTAAATATGAAAAATTTAATGTAAAAGAAAAATTGGAGCTTTGAAGCATTCAAGTAAGACTATCTGCAAGCTTACCGGAGCATTCAATTCTTTTGGCTCGTTCTTATCTCTCACATGGACTATGACATATTATACAAATTCTCTAATAACCCACGAATTGTCACTTCAATCAGGAACTCACGTGAGGCAATTCTCAAATACTGGATTTTGAGATTGCTTAATTTTCCTAAGTGGTAAAAAATTAGGAATTGATGAATTTGAATTTCAGTAGAACTCAATGTTGGGTGATGGAGCCTAATGGTCCGGTTGGGCTCGGTTTTGCAAGTAAAGGAATTGGCATGGTCACGGGAAAGGTGGCACAAGCATGACAGCATTGGCACGGACATGCTCGGCAAGAAGGAGCTGCAGGAATTTAGGGCCGAGAGGTGGCATGGTCGTGCCAAGTTCATGGCATGACTGTGCCATGTAGTACTTGTCTCGGATGCTATTTTTCTTTGTCTGTTTTCGTCGGTTTCTTGTTTTTATTGCCTCGGTTAATGCTTGTAAATGTTGTATTAACTGATTATGCCTATTTAATCAATGCTTAAACCTCCATTGTTAAGTAAGTGAGTAGTGTATTACAAAGTGAAGCTAGTGAGAGCTTGGGAGAAATTTTTTGTAGATTACTCAAAGTCTAGTGCATCGATTTCGTGGTTTTCCCGATTTTGTGTTTTTCCACGTTAAAATCTCGTGTCCCAAATTCTAGTTTATTTTCTTTTGTCCAAGTTTCATTGTTTGTGAACCCCGATCCTAACAACCGGTATTAGAGCATAGGTTAGATTGAGAGTTCACAAAAATGGAGAGTGATAAGGTAAAAATTGAGAGGTTCGATGGAAAGGACTTTACATTCTGGAAAATGCAAGTTGAAGACTTGTTATTCTAGAAGGAGTTGTATCAACCACTTGGAGATAAGCCTACGGATATGGCAGAAAAGGATTAGAAGTTGCTTGATCGGCAAGTCCTTGGGACGGTTAGATTGACGTTGTCGCGGAACGTGGCATTCAACGTGATGGAACAAACAACGACAAAGGGACTATTGGAAGTGTTGTCCAATCTCTACGAGAAACCTTCGGCGATGAACAAGGTATATCTCATGCGTCGATTGTTTGACTTAAAAATCGGTGATAGCCCTAGTGTAGCGAGATCATATTAATGAGTTGAATATGATCATCTCTAATCTTGCTTCGGTGAAAATAAACTTTGAGGATGAAGTAAAGGCCCTAATTTTTTTGTCTTCACTGCCCAAGTCATGGGATACCATAGTGTCTAGGGGTTCAAATGCATTGAAATATGATGAGGTTCGGGATGTGATCTTGAGCGAAAGCATTCGTAAGAAAGATACTCTAGAGTCATCGGGGAGTGCATTTCATGTGAGGGGTAGGGAAAAATAAGGAAAAAATGGCCGGGAAAATCCAAAGCAAGGGGTAAGTCCCAAAACTAGGGGAGTTTGTTTGTTGGGGCTGTGGGGATAAAGGTCATTTTAAGAAAAAATGTCCTAAAGCGTTTGATGACCAGAGTTCTATAAATTCCATGAAAGATGTAGGTGATGCACTTGTGGTTAGTGAGGAAAATCGTATTGAGTCTTGGGTGGTTGATTCCGGGGCATCATTTCATTCTGGGTTTAGGAGAAGCTTGTTTCACAATTTTGTTACGGGAAAATTTGGGAAAGTTTTTGTAGCAAATGGGAAGAGTTTGGACATTCTAGGCAAAGGGGATGTGAGGATCAAAACCTCAAGCGAGGGTTTTGGACATTGCAAGGTGTTAGGTATATCCAGGGGTTGGCTAGAAATCTGATTTCGGTGAGTCAATTGGATGAGTCGGGATAACTAATGAAGTTTGGCAATGGTGGTTGGAAAATCATTAAGGGGGCATTGGTTGTGGCTAAGGGTATAAAATCGGCTCTTTATACTATGCCGGGGATGGTAGTGACTTAGCTTTGGATGTCGGGGTTAACAATTCCAGTGGGAGTCTTTGGGATGAAGGACTTCGTTCGGGTTCTACTCGTAGTGGGAGTTTGTGATGATGACGGGGTGTTTTACAAATGGGTCATCGGGTACTCCACGAGAAGATTTGAAAGAATTTGGGATAATGAAGAATGCGGCGTTGTCTATGGAAGGTAAGGCCCGAAGGTACAAATTTTCTCTTCATTATGTTTTATTGACTAACGCCAGTGAGCCTCGTTGTGCATGGTGAAAGCGTGCAAGATGTAGATTGATCCGAGTGGGAGTTCGCGTCGGGTTATGAAAATGGGCTTAAAGGCTTCAATAGCGGGAATCCGGTGAAGGAGCTAGTCCAAAGAGGAAGTACCGAGACATTGAAGCGGTGCATGGCCTCGGTGGGTCTCTTGTGTTGAAGGGGGCAGGGTGTTTCGGAGAACTAGATGGGTGCAACAAGGAGGTGACCCATTAGTCTCCAAGTGGAAGATTGTTGGGTGATGGAGCCTAATGGTCGGGTTGGGCTCGGGATTTGCAAGAAAAGGAGTTGGCATGGTCATGGGAAAGATGGCATGAGCATGACAACTTTGGCATGGACAGAGCTCGTCACAATGGCCATTTCGACGAGCCTCATCGAACGTGTCCGACGGGTTGTCCGATGGGCCGGACAACCCGTCGGATACTTGTCTTAATGCCTTTTCAGACCAGTTTGGTATCCTATTGGATTCTTCTCCGATGAAGGTCCAGACACTGTTAGAACATGTCTAACAGGATGTCGGACGGGTTCTACGGTGGGAGGAATTTTTCTGGGTAGGTTCGGATCGGAAGTCCGACGCTATTTCCGACATGGATTTTTTTATGTCGATGACATTGTAAAGAAATTCGTATATATCAAAATATAATTTGCTAAATAAGCGTATGAATTTATAAAAAAAATGTAAGAATTATAAAAAAAATAGTGTTTTGAGTTATCTGCATGTATAAAAATATTATATATGGCAAGCAAATATTGTTCAAAAAAATTAAAAATAAATTGTTCTAGAAAGCATAAAATTAAAAATTGTTCAAACAAATAAACCAACATAAGTGTCATGTCAATATTATATATGGTAAGCAAATATTGTTCAAAAAAATTAAAAATAAATTGTTCTAGAAAACAAAAAATTAAAAATTGTTCAAACAAATAAACCAACATAAGTGAGTCAATATTATCTATGGCAAGCAAATATTATTCAAACGAAATTAAAAATAAATTATTCTAGAAAACACAAAATTAAAAATTGTTCAAACAAATAAGCTAACATAAATGTCATGTCAAATCGAAAAGGTAAAATTACATGCTAGTTAGCATCCAAGAGGTGGTTGTTGTCCTTGTGACCTTAGAATTAATTCCGCTTCTTTTTCCTTTAAACCTGTTCCAAAATGGTCGAATCTGCTTCACAATACTTAACATATCCAAACCTCTCAAAAGATTTTTATTGTAGGGAGAAAAGTTATTTTAATTGAAATAAATGTAAATAATAATAAGAAAAATATGAATATTTTTTTTCTTTAAATATAGTGGGGACGTTTGATTTTAGGCCTAATTTTACATATATTGAATTTACTATTTTACCCTTTATCTTTAAATGAGTATAATACAACAAAGAAATATAATTATATCGAATTCTATGTTACGTATCTTTATTTGTATGCACGAATCAGGGGTACCATTTTCACCAATGTCAACTAACGTCGTCACAATCCCCAACAACGAGTTGTATGATGAGTGTAATAAAAAGGTAATCAATAAACTTTGGGATATAATAGTTCATATGATTTGAACTATAACAAATTATTAGAAGAATTTGAGCTCTACATATTTGTTGTGATGGATGGCATTCAACCTCAGGAAAATTTATATTTGTATGATTTTACCTATAATAAATAATAATTATTCTTTTCTACAATTAAAAATATAAAAATATGAAAAAAATTACGCTAAAAAAATATACAAATATACAGGAGTTATAACTTATAAAACTATTTTATTTTACAACATAATATTCATTGTACAAAAATCGTAACATAAATATACGAAAATGCTATGTTAGCCCTCCAAAATTGTACAAAAAATATACTCCATTTAAGAAAAAAATGATTCTTTTCTTTAATTTATCCACAGTGTGCATTTGTTTCATGATTTTATTTTTCAATTCATCTAAATAGTTATTTGGTACTAAATTGAAATTACCCCTTGTGCAAAAACTAAAAAGAAGCAACCAACAAGCTTCAAAAATAAAATGAATATGAAGCATACCAAAAAAATTTTAAAAATAATAAAGTAGCAGGACAAATAAAGAATATCACCAAAATTAAAGTCTAATTATATGATTTAATTAGGTAATTTTAGTTAAAAAAAATAGCTAGGCAATGACGTTACTTATAAGGAGTTAAGAGGAGAGTTTAAGTTTAGATGGCAACTAAAAATACTAGTTTGGACCCATGCTATACACAGAGTAATGTAATACTCCTTAATAAGTTATGAACTAAAAAGTAAATATTTAATAACTACATTTAATAAATGAGATTAATAATCGAAAATGCTACAATCACCATATGGTATGCTTCCACCCTTATCTAATTACACTTGATTGAGTGTGGTAGAAAAATAAGCAAAAATGAGTTGCCCGAAATCATTTTCACACATAATAATGTGGAAAAATATAACCACTCTTGTAAGAGTGGTACTAACCTATTAAGGTATATCCATGTATATTAAGAGTGGTGATTTACATCTATTGAAAAAATGATTATTTAGCATGGATAATAAGCGTGGCGGATAATAAGCGTGACAGCTTATTTTGAGATAATTGAAATACATAAAAAGAATTTTTTCGCATTGGAAAATTTATGATAATCATATAAGTCAAATACTAAATTTACAATCAAAAAGAAATTTTTTAAAAAATAATTGTAAAGAATTTTTATAAAAATTAAACACATAAAGGAAATATTTTTATACAAATTTTCGATTTCTCTCTTTTATAGCACAATGCCCAATATATTGAAAAAATCAAAATAAGAAATAAACCTCAAATCTCAAACTCTAATCTCGTTTTCTCTCTTATTTTCTCGCTTAATCAGTAAATTTTACATGTGCCCGCTTTATATCTTTTTTTTCTTGATGTTGTTTAAAGAAAAGTAAAATAAAATAAAACTAAAAAAATTCACCTTAATGAACAGAACCTAAATTTGAAGAAGAACTAAGTATTTTTAATCCAGAGGTAGATCTACGTTAGGGTAACCGCGGTCACCCAACCCCGTCCTTTCGAGAGAAAAACATGACATAAAGAGTTAAAAAAATATATTTTAATTAACCCTAGTTAATTTCAAAAAGAATTTTGTAGCTTAACCGGTGACAACCTAAGTGTTTATATCAGTGGTAGAAGTTGCTTCAAGCGCAAACTGGTAATAGGAAAAAAGACTCGCTCAAGGGCTAATATGTCCATAGATATAAGTATGGCGAGTGATGGTGTTTTCTTTGGATATAAGTGTGTGGTTAAAGACGACTCTCATCCGACTTATTTAGTGTGTGGAATATTTGTCCACTCATACCATTTCCACACTTAACATAATTATGGTAAAAGCGTGGATGCATGTCGTATTTTGAAAATGATAGAATAGACACAAAATTAAAAAGTAAGTGGAAAGACAGAGAAACTCATGATCCAAACAAATCAAATTAGACAAAAATTACATAAATAAGTAGTTAAACTCATACCTTAATCATAACAGACCTCCTCCAATTGACCGACCCTTGTTGATTCAATTACTTTCAAAACTTAAAGCCACTAATTAAAAATTAGTTTGAAACCGATACCATGTTCTTTAGTCACCTCAACCACATCTTCCTAGCAAATTAATAAATCAAACAATGACGAAGCTATTGTTACATCTTTACTAGGCCCGGGCAGTGGGCGGGGCCCCTATGGGTATCCAGGGCCGGGCTTAAAAAGAGGGTCAAAGCCCATTTTTTTAGTTAAGAGGGTCGGGCCCAAAGGGCCACCAAAAAAAGGGTCATACGTGGGTCATGCACGGGTCATTCGCGGGCCAATTCGAGAAGCCCATCTCGTCTTGTCTCTCACGCGGTCACGCCCAAAACCCTTCTGCCATTGCTCTCTCTCACATGCCCTGTCTCTCTGTCCATCGTGTTCTCGCCTCTCTCTCTCTCGCATTGCACGCCTAGTCTCTCTCGCCGTCGCTCTTCCACCATCTCGCGATCGTCGCCGGTGAACCGGAGCCCGAAGCTTTCGCCACCGTCACTCTCTCTCTCTCGCACGCCCTGTCTCTCTGTCCCTCGTGTTCTCGCTGCCATTACTCTCTCTCTTCGCACGCCCTGTCTCTCTCGCCGTCGCTCTTCCACCATCTCGCCACCGTCACCGGTGAACCGGAGCCCGAAGCCTTCGCCACCGTCGCTCTCTCTCTCGCGCTTCGCCGAAACCCTAATTTGGCCAGCATCGCTTCCTTCCGATCCCACTCCTCGGATACATGCTTTGTATTTTTCGAAATTGGGCTTTGCTTGTTCTGTTTTGAATTGGGTTTTGTTGCTCTTCCGCTTTGAATTGGGTTTTGCTTTTCATTGATGAGTCTAGTTTGCTTATCACTTGTCACAATGTGTAATTTGGAGATATTAAGGATGACTTGTGTAATTTGGAGAGGAGCAATGCAACTAGTAATTCTAGTTACTGACTCGGTGAATCTCCCTATTGACTTTCCAGGATAGTTGATTCATTATCTGTATATTCTTTATGGATGGTACTCGAAGTCTGGAGGGGTTTGATTTCCTCTCTTACTCGCCTTCATCTTGGACAAGTTTGCTACATTTTTCTTTGGGTTTGCGAGCATGGTGTTTGAATTTTGATTTCTTCCGATTGGGTCCGATTGTGAGTGCATGGCAACCCAATGACAAAAAATGAGTCATATACTTGGAATTTTCAAGTACTTCCCATTTGAGCAATTGGCCCTTTAATAATTAAAGTAGGGTGAAAAACTGAATAGATTGCTTGGGAGTTTAGAATTCAATGGTAACGTGTCAAGACTGTTGTGTTTGGAATATCTTCGGAGGGTCTATTATGCATTTTAGAAAAGAAGGTGCATCAGATTATCATTCAATTTCTAGCTACACTTTGTCTATGACTACTATGTTTTTGAATCTAGATATGGTGCGATTGATGAGCTCAAGACTGTTGTGAATAAGTTCCATGAAGTTGATATAAAAGTTCTTGGAGATGCTTGTCTTAAATCATCGTTGTGCGGACTACCGGAATCAAAGTGGTGTTTGGAATATCTTCGGAGGTTCTCTTAATTGGGATGATCGTGCGAGTCGTTTCGATGACCCTCATTTCCATGTATGCCATTTTTTTCTGTTATTAATCAAATATAGTGGTCTTAGTCATTACTTTAATGTCATTCTAATTGATTTAGGCTTCATTATAACTTGTAAGTGTTATATATCAGTGCAGCACTATATAGGCTTTTAGAGATTTATATTAGGCTGCATATCCATATGGAGATCGATTGCATAACAGATTAAGAACCATAACATCCAGGGTAGGGGAATAAGAGCAGTGGAGATAACTTCCATGCTGCACTCGATATATTTCCTTGGTTCTTTTAAGGGCCATCATGTAGTAGGAAACTTTTCGAGCTCTCTCGTAATCTCATCTTTCCCATGGATATCCTGTAGGGGCATTGGAGATTTCGTAATGAAAGGAAATACAGGGGTATGCCTATATATTGACTCACCCCGGAACACCATCAGTTTTCTATGACCACATATTTTCACACTACCAATCGAAATATCAGCACTTATGTCTTTCGGAACAAGGAAAAAGTTACATTGCGAAGTGTTGTAAGTTTTTTTTTTCTCGATTTGTTCTCTACACAATACAAGCCATCTCCCATATGTAATAACAATTCCCCCTTTGGACCCTCGGTTTGCACCGACAAGTGGAATCAAAACTATAATATATTCGAGTTCTTTATGTGAAGAACTTAAATTTTACATGTTTATCTATTCTTAATTCTCTTAAATAAAATGGATTTTTTTCTTCTCAATTTCTATTTCTCATCTCCCCTCCCCCCAAAAAACCGAAAAAATGGATCTACTCGCTTTATGCTATCAAACCAAGCATTAATATCAAATGTTTAGCTCCGGACCATGGGCCGGTTATGGGCGAGTCGGGGTCAACTGGCCCATGACCCGACCCAGTCCATTTATTTTTCCCTGGCCCGGCCCGACCCTTTGTAGAAATGGGTCGACCCCGACCCGGCCCGACCCATTGCCCAGACCCTAATCTTTACAATACATATTTTATTTTTTAGTAGAAAGGAAGAACAAATTTTCTCATCTAATGAAATATCTTATTCATCCACCCAAAAATATATAATTAAATACATATTATTCACTTTGATAGTTATCTCATTAGATTTCAATCGAGTCACAATTTGAAGTCACAAAGGAAAAAAAAACGTAACTTGTGATTCTCAAATGTAAATCAAATCAAACCAAAATTTGAAATAATATAGATTATACTTTTTAGGTTAAAAATATTGGTGAATTAACCTTAACATCGTTAAAAATAATAGAATATCCTTTAATTATTTTCTAAAATATTATTCTATAATTTATCTTAAATAAAATTACTCTTAATTACATCCCTTCTTTAAAATCATTCAATATACTTTTTGTCATCAATATATTTTTTTTGAATTTTTCACGGGTTTTTACTAATGATTGACATGAGAATGAATTACATTGATTGATAATAGGATAGATATCTCAATAATTTTATATTAATTTTATTTTGAGTCCTAATATATTTTAATTTTCAGATTATTTTTCTATTTATTTTTGTTATTTTTAGTCAAATTGTTAGAAGTTGGATTAAATTAGTTTCCTTTGGTTAATTTTATTTTTTATATTATTATAGGGTTTAGTTAGAGTATTAATATCTTAGTATTAATTTTCTTAGTTTTTATGATTAATTTAATTATTTTTTTGATTTATTTTCTAATTTAGGTTAAAGCAAGTTTTTAATTTAATAAATTTATAAATTAAATTTTTGTATTTTAATTTTAGGTTTTTAGTGTATGTTTCGGTCCAAAAATAGTTTTAATATTCTAGTTTATTTAATTATTTATTTTCATATGTATTGTAGTGTAATTGATTATTTGTTTAACTTTCTATTTTAGATTATGTTTTTGTTTTTCTGTTTTAATTGTGTTTAATTTTTCTGAAAAATTTATAAAAGTTTTTATGTTTTTAATTCTGTCCAGATTTTTAATTTAGTTCATTATATAATTTTCTGTAATTTTTATTTATTAATTTTCTGCTCAATTTGGTTTTATTTTATGTTTTATATTTTTAAAATTAATAAGGCTAATTATTTACTGTTTAATTTTTAGATTTAGATTAAATAATTTTATAATATTATTTATTTATTTTTCAGCAAGGGGATCCAATATTACCTTGATACAGTCTACTTTTAAAGGGAAACCTTTTTTTTTCCTTTCGATGAATTTTATCGTTTATTTAATTATTTACATCAATGACTTATTTTTAATGAACAAATAATTTTTATGGTTGAGACTACACCAAGCTCCTACAATCACTCTTGTTGTAGTATTTAGTCTATTTAAAAAGATTACTATTATATATTGTATAGATTTATTAGAAAAAAATACTAATGAGACTGTATTATCACACACACAACAAAAGGAGGAGGATAGTTCACTTATAAAAGGATTTTTTTATTTGGATAAATTATATTATTTATTTATTTATTTAATTATTTACATCAACGACTCATATTCAATGGACAAATAATTTTTATGGTTAAGATTACCCTAATTTCTTACAATCACTCCCATTACAATATTTGACCAATTTAAAAATATTACTATTATATATTGCATAGATTATTATTATTATTATTATTATTATTATTATTATTATTATTATTATTATTATTATTATTATTATTATTATTATTATGATTATCATCATTATGATTATTATTATTATTATTATTATTATTATTATTATTATTATTATTATTATTATTATTATTGTTATTATTATTATTATTATTATTATTATTATTACTACTACTACTACTACTATTATAGTTATTATTATTGCATAGATTATTATTATTATTATTATTATTATTATTATTATTATCATCATCATTATGATTATTATTATTATTACTAGTCTGGACCTGTGCTATGCACGGAGTAATGTAATAAATCTTAAAATATTTATAAAAAATACTTACGATAATAAAAATAGCAACGTCATAAATACATGTGTTTGTAAAAAATACTATCTTAAAATGTTTAAAATATTAGGGAGTAAATATTAGGAGAGACATCAAATTAAATGACACAATGATAAATTCACCGATGGTGCGGGATCACGAAGACTTCTCTTCCTCTACTTACTCTGCTTGTACCTATAGGGAACCATGATAAAGTTATATTTTATTGCAAATAATGTTAGAATATGAATATTATGTGTGTATATTGTGTACCTTCTGTATGTAGAATTGGTATTTTGTAAGTGATAAACTTCTTCCTCCCAATCCACGGATGTAATAAGAGCGATGGGTTCTTCTAATTTTTGATTGCGTGGAGGCTCAATAAGAAATACCCATGGTTTATTTAGGTAATCATCTATGATAGCGTACAATGAAAGCTCCCCATACGGCTGCAGGAAAACATAATGTGGAAATATTACTAATATGTACAATAAATGCTGTAGAATGCAATGGGTAGTACAATACCTGTGTTGCATATGTATCTAAGTCTATCGTGCTTGCATGAAGAAGAATTCGAACATCATCGTGGAGAACAGTAAATGTTCTATAATATGTATGATGTTTTAAAAGAACCCTCAAGAAGTACCTATAATTTGAATAAGATAGTGAATAATAATGTTATCATTCAAGTAGAAAATGTATAATAAGAAGTATATATCAATAACAAAAATTTGAGTATAACAAACCTTTTTTGAGTGATATCTGTTGGAGTTCGACATGTACAATAAGGTAGATTCAATGCCCATACAGAAGTATGGACACTCTTTTGCAACTAATGCAAGCGTCATAAACCATGGGGTAAATGTCACAAACATATGCAAAAATCCTGAGATATTTCACCTGTATATATATAGAAAACTTATAATATCATAATATAAAATTTAGAAGGAATTAGGAAATTTATATGAGATTGAGAAGTGTGCTTTACATTTGGCCTAGATCCATACTCGCCCAACGTAATCCTCGTAGCAGCGAACAACTTCTCCATATGCACAATCCGTAAAGTTCTCTTACGAATGAAATCAAAGTGATCTACCATACCTTTAGTACCAGAATACCTAATAAATGCAATAAAATTATTAGGTGTGTTCAAATATATGTAACTTGTATTAAGTATGAAAATTTAACATAATGCTATAAGTACCATCCTTCCAATACGTGTGTCTGCTTCAATTTTGGGATTAATCACCAATCTACTAATTGGTAAAGTAGACACCGATATCCTTAAAATCAAAATATGTAGAAAATACACATTATAAATGTATACCATTATAATGGCCAATATTGAACAATTTTACAAATAAAATATACTTTATTTGGATAGTATAAGTACCATTATAGTCTCTAACATGTACTCTAGAAGCAAGAAGTACAACTTCATTGTACAAAGAATGGTGAAGATGAGTGCCCTCCACTTCCACAAAATCTCCCCACAAAGTTAACCTCAAAGAATGCATCCTATACGTATAGATTATATGTACGAATGTTAGGTAACAAAGATGCATTGATAAGTAAGCGTAAAAGTGTTAGAGTCATGATAATACATATTGTATATCACAAAGTAGTACTTCGCGCTTCGCAGTTCCATTATTTCTTGTTCTTTCCAGAGGGGATACATAAACCACCATGCCGATGATATCTGTACGAAAAAAGTAAATATATAAGCATACTTGAAAGAATATAAATGTATAAATACCGTAAGAAATTTGAATTTATAAACTATATTTACCTATGACATTAGCTTGTGACCGCAGGCATGGTGGGACATTGATGAATGGCACCAAATGTGGTAGGTGCTTGGTAAGGAATTTCATCACAATCATTAATGATGCCAAGAAGTGTCGTTCTAGGCGTGAAAATCAACTTCAATATATTGGTGACCACTTTTTCTCTCCATCCGATGCAGCATGTAATCGACAACCCGGAGATGCGATGAACCTTGCCAGTTATCAGAACATTCATCCATCTACTAATATTATCATCACCTTCTATGATGCCAAATATCTCATCACACTACAAAATAAAGTATTACATAGTTATTTAATATACATGTACATATTGGTGAAATTGTGACAATTTTGATAACGATAATACCCGATAATCCATGAATATCACTTTCCAAGTAGTTCGTCCCGCATATTTTCGAACACACATGCATCGCATCAAGCGGATGGTTAAAGTCACGGACTTGCTGCAAGGGTTGATTGCACATATCGGCATATAACTACACACTAAATCTGTCATCTCTATAATTAAAAATAAATGAAAGTTAGCATGTAAGAGTATAATATATTCAACTCATCATAATTGTTTGATAAAATTAAAAGTATCCATAAACGTACAACACATTACAATAATAAGAACATAATAATATAATAATTTTTAAATGTATATTCACATCCATATTTAGCAAGAAAAGGACTTATCAAACATCAAGAATTTCATTAAAAATTTCTCGATATACAATATTCTTGGTCATATTATTCGGCACATCCCTTTTATTGCAAATCGAAACTTTAGTCCTGAAGGGAAGTCAAGCGAGAGATTGCAACATATAGTTGTCCATGAGAGAAAACGGGTTGAGGAAGATAAATGCCCACATATTGCAATGTTTGACCTTGACTTTTATTGATTGTCATTGCAAAGGCAAGCTTTAGAGGGAATTGCCTCTTCTTCAATGCGAATGGCGAGTCCTTAGTCTGTAACACCCCGTCCCTAAGAAAATAATTAACTATAAATACATTCAAGATTAGCATGAGCGCGTGCATTTCAAATTTTCAAATATTTTCATATTACTCATGTGTATATACGTACGTGTATATATATAAATATATATGTCAATGTTGTTTAAAATGAAGGAACCGGATGATGACAACGACGACGCATAAATATATTTTATAAATTTTCATGACTCATAAGATAATTAACATTATTATGTAGCTAATTTATTTTGAATTCTAAAAATCCTTAAACAAATGAAATTAATATAATTTTTGTAAACTTAATATTACTAAAAATAAAATTCTTAGATTAAGATAAGTTTAATGAGCAAAATAATAAAAAGTTTAGAAGATTAAGAAAATAGTTAGGATGAGCAAGTTGGATCAAATTAGGTGCTAACGGGAATTGGGCTAGAAAAGAAATAAGTTAGGTCAGTCGGCCCATTATAGGAGAAGGTAAGAGGGAGTATAAAAGCAATGAGGTAACCTAGAGCCTCATTATCCTAAACCTAAAACTGGTTAAACCCACAAATCACTCTCTCTCTCTCCTCTCCAGCCATCGTCCGCCTGCCTTACTCTCTGCGCCCCTCCCGTTTTCACCACCAACCGACGGCATCGGCGGCCCTCCGGCCACACCGACATTCGCCGCCAGCTAGCCACCAACGCCACCACCATCATCTTCACCGGGTTCCTCAGCAAACACCTAGCAATTCATCCTTCCCTTCGCAGCTTCCTCCGCCCCCTCTTTCCGCTTGTTTCAGCCACCGGAAACACCACCACGACACACCGACAGTCGCCGCTACTACCTTCTCGCTGCGCTGTCGCCGCCCCAACCACCAAACACCAGCACACCGCCATCCTTACTCCCACATCTGCTCGGGTTTTCGCCTACCTCGCCCGAGCTTGCCCTACTTCGATCACGGTGCCTTCGGTTGGTCTCGGTTCCCGGTTTTCAAACCTGTCCGGCTCATCGCCACCTTGACCGAGCACCGACACCTCGTGCTACTCCCGGCAACCGCTCCGACCGCCGACTCGCTGCTCTGTTTCGGTTCTCCCCGATCTTCCACCACCACCTTCAACCACCTCAAAAACCCTCAAAAAAATTAACCCCGTTCACTTTGGTTTTTGGGTAATTTTTCAGCTTTTAAGTTAATTTCTTAGAGTAAATTTCAGTTTCAGTTCGTTTAATTAAATTCTTAGGTTAATTTTTCAGATTTAGTTCTTCATTCTTTTAATTTAAGCATTTAAGTTGTAATTAGTTATTCATTTTCTGTTTGGAGATTAAATTTGATTATGGTATGTATGTAAATGATGCATGGAAAAATTGGTCGATTTGGATATACTGAAAATTGAAGAAGAACCATGGACAATACCTATATGAAAGACATTTATGGACAAATCCCTGTATGAAGGGTATTTATGGACAATTTCGTATAAAGGACACTCGGGAAGTAATTCTGAGTTAGGAATTACTTTTGATTAGTTTACATGGTTATTTAACCTAATGAAGAGATTAAAGGACAGATTGAGGATGAGAATGATAACTAATTATGGGCAGTTTATGAAACCGAAATGTGAGGAATGGACATCTTTGGGGAATTAGTATGCCCTTATAAAATAAAATAAGGTTAGAAAGATTAGAAAACAAGTATATAAAAGAATGAATGAAGATATTTATGTAATAAGATAACTAATGGAGTTAGTGTTCAATGCATCATTTAGAAGAGAATTATGTATATTTGAGGTTACCATATATATATATATATATATATATATATATATATATATATATATATATATATATATATATATATATATATATATATAAGTGTGTACATATATTTATGTATGTGTTTAGAAGAAAGCCATACGTATACTTTAAAGTGTTGTAAATAGATGCATATATATATATAGTTATGCTTGCATTGTATAAAAGAAGATAATCAGTCATATAAATTAAAGATAACCTTAATATCTTTTAGTAGAAGCTAACCTTATTAGTTTTCGTTTCAAACGATTTTGAAATGATTTAATAAATAAGCCATAAAAATTTAGTTTAATAATAAAACTTTTTATCCTTAATTAAGGTCATCAAGTGTCAGCGTCGTGCGTTCATCCGGATTCCGCCCGAAGGAAAAAGGAGGAACATCGAGCAAGGTACGTTCATTGATCGTGCCTTCAATGTTTTATTTATAAATCAAGGCCGGATATGGCCGACATTAACAATAATAAAGAGTTGTTTGCAAATAATATTTGCCATCATTAATATGGACCCGCCCATCAAGTGCCATTATTTGGTACGCCCAATATCCAGGTTGGTAACCCCGTAACGGTTAACCGCCTTCAACCGGACTATCCGATCGGTGCCGGTGTGTGCACATGCGTTTAGGGAAACCCGATGATCATAAAGGGATCCATTCAGATAATTAATCAGCAACAGTTTTACATTATTCACTCCCCTCATTTACAGATGAATTGAAATGCATGCGCTCAACTCAATTAGTTCATAACTATTATTTTACTCGCATGATAGTGAACGTATTGAGCTTCGGCTCACATTTCGACAATGTTTTCTTGTTTTGTTTTAGGTAAAGGTGTGGAAGATTTGAAGCAAAGGTCCGTTAAGGACTTAGAGGCTCGCAGTGACAACCTAGTTGGGGTATCAAGGGTTAAGTGCCGTTGTTGTAGTTTACCATACTCGTAGTCTATACTTATGCTTAATCTTCGTACAAGTTATAGTTTATGCCTTATCATGAGACACCTGTTGTTAGCGGCAAAGCAAGTGTAACCCAAGGTTAGAAATGTACCTATTGTTTTAGCCTTGCCCTTTCCTCCGGTAAGGGCGGCGTAATGCCCTCGACCTACTTTCCGCTGCGCTAATCATCGGCTAGCGGCTTATTTAGCCAAAAACCGGTGATTATGGGTTTGGGGTGTTACATTAGCGGAAGGACTTAGGTTAACTCGTGAGATAGTAACTCGAATGTCCAATGTTTCGACCCGTCAAGAGTTTTGCTTGTATCACCCTATTTCCCAACTTTTGAATAATTAAGTGGGTGCCGTTACATAATCCAATTGATGGGTCAAGATTTCTCAATAGAACCACAGGAGCACCAACTTTCAATTCAATTTCATGATTCGGAATCCTGAAAAGTTCATCCCATTTAACAACTCTGGTGGATTAATGTCATCAATCATGTTATCATTGTGGCTTGGTAGAAACGTATCGGAACTCAAATATGTACGAGTTTCACCTGGAAGTCGTGCCAGAATTTTGGAATTAATTTCATCGACATCAATATTCAAGGGTGCCAATATACAACGGTCCCGAAAGTAGGAATCATCTTTGTATCTATCAACCAAATTTAGGTACACGAATTTTGTCAAATTCGTAAGGCCATTATTGTCATTATTAATGAGGAATTCTATCGGAATCTCTATCCAATCTGACTCGCTGCCCCCAAAAATGAATATCCTTGAATAGAACCTTTACCAACATTTAAAGTCCATTCCGCAAAATTTCACAATTTCTCATGATCATCGTCACTTAGATTTGCATGCATGAGTCGCATGTTGATCTTTAGAAGTTGGATATTGCAAAGAGACCAAAATGTAGCTCTTGCTATCGAAGATGCAACAATATCTGCTCTATTCCCCTTGGCCACAACCGAAAGAACTTGCCTAAAGCCACCTCCAAAAATCACCAATTTCCCCCAAATGCTTGGTTCGGACTACAAATATCTCGTAAGGAGCGTTCAAATGCTTCTAATGTATAGCGATGAGTCATTGGAGCCTCATCCCATATAATAAGGGACGCTTCCCTAATGAGTTTTGCTAATTCGGATTGCTTGGAAATTGAGCAGGTGGACGTCTCGTTTGCATCAATTGGGATCTTAAACATTGAATGAGCTGTTTTCCCAAAAGGTAACAACAGTGCGGCTATTCCGGATGATGCCATCGACAACACTATCAAACCTTTTGACCTAAAATAAGTAACGGTAGCCTTCCAAAGATATGTTTTCCCAGTCCCTCCACTTGCCATAAATAAAAAACAGCCCCGTTGCCATCTTCATCCGAATGAATTATCGACTGGAATACCCGCAATTGATCCGAATTTAATGTCGGAAGTAACATGTGAAAGTTTTCTCCTTCCTCTTCTTGATCATAATCTAATTGCTCTCTTATGAGTCCTGTTCCCAAGCCGTTACCATATCAAGTGAAGGTAAAGGCATAGGAGGGTGATCCTTTAGCGATCGACCGTTCTTATTCAAAACTAACTCAATTTCATAAAGTCCCATATTTTTCTATTGTTCTACGGTTATCTCTAAAGAAGAGTGTCTATTTTCTCTTTGCAACATTCTATGTAAATCATCGGTAAGATCTTCCCAGTGTTATTCCCACAATCGAAGAGCATTTGATACCTCTGAAAACATAAGCATTGAACAAAACATACTCCTCAATTCTCGCACTGTTGCCCATGTTGATGCTTCGTTAGTGCTTCGTGTCATTCATTAGTGTCATTTAACAACCCTCGTGCTAAGCAAGCTTCCTTAAAAGTTGAATATACGACTCCATCAACGAGTTCTTAAGTCCTCATATGATGTGGTTCCTTTAACAATATGCAACAACATTCGTAGATAATATCTCTCTCCCATATTTGGATGAGCATATGGCAATTGCCCAATACATACCCTTTGCTTTCTCTTAGTCCATTTCTTATGGGATTTATTCCAGACATAGTAAGACGGGAATGTTGCAAAGGTATAATGTCTTGCTTCAACATCTTCAATGTTCGCGAGTAAACCACGAAGTCAACATAGTAACTCTCTCACTTGCTGTATCAACAACTCTAGGAAGTGAATCCGTGTCATTGAATACAACATACTGTTGTCCAGGCAAATAGTATTGTAACAACTCAAGGGAAGGATAACGTTGTGTAATGTCAAATTCAAATATTCTCCAAATAGCATCCACAGGTGACACATAACGACAATCTAAATACTGTTTAATCTCATCAACCAATTCATAACGTTCAGGACCTGTACCATATTCTCGCACATTGTCCATTATCTTCAATAACAATGGTCGCTCGATCGGGACCCTTGTGCATATACTTGTGAAGGTATTTAATCACTTTCCTTTGTGCACAACGTTCGACATTAATATGTGCATCATATTTCACACAGAGATCACGATTATACGGTACTACCCATCTATTGTCAACATCATTACCCCGGATAGTTACACTTCTACCAAGCATCCCTACGTCTATATTTGACAAAACCATTTTCTTCAATAATGGTATTATCACAAAATAGTTTAGGATAATGCTTTGAGCAAGTGCCACCATCCATACAAGGAGCATAAGAGGTGTTAATACCACATGGACCATGTATCATATGTTTGGTCACGATTTCAAACGCAAGGGATCATTATCCATATCGGGAAGCTCGCACATATAATACGGTCTATGTCTTCAGCACATGTTGGCTTATCCTCATTTGCAACGGTTAATAGTATATGGGCATGTGGTAATCCCCGCTTTTGGAATTCAATAACATGTATATCCGTAATAACTTTGCCAAATATATTCCTTTCTTTGGAGTCCCGTTTTAGCTCTTTTAACCTTAAATGAAAAATTCTAGCAACAATGTCCGGTCTATTATTTGCATGTTGGCCTGGTTGTTGTGACAAAGCCTCTTGAATTTCGGGCCAATTTGGATTACACGTGAACGTCACAAAGAAATCAGGGTAAGCCATTTGATTACATATGGCCATTGCATCCAAAAAGTGTTGTCTCATATAATGTGGCCCCCCGTAAATGTTGCAGGTAAGATTAACCTCTTTCCAACTGCAAAAGCATCATTTGCTCCAGCAGATAATAGCATCTTGCAAGCCATTGTATAATTCCGCCCTGAATGTACTTTGGTGCTCCTTAATATATCTTAACCTCCAAGCCTCAATTGCACTATAACAATCTATAATAAATTGTAGAAACAATCTACAACATCGAAGTAGAATGTTCCCTTCATTTGCTCTATATTGTATAATGAATGCAAAAACTCTCTCTTTGTCACCATTGCACGACTACTACTTGATCCTTCGACACATGGAATATTGAACGTCCAATCATCTGTTCCATATGGAAATAGTAGTGGATATTGAAGAGGCATATACGACGGAGAAGTTTCATATATTCGCTGTAGATTTCCGTCTACTTTACGGACAATGAGGTCTCGATGTTGTTCTACTTCATGGTCACCGCCGACTATGAGAGCTGCTACTTCATCTACTGTGGGCATTATGTATTGTCGTTCGGGCGTGCTACGATTATCCGAATGCTTAAATTAACAACGTTGTCTACTTGTAAGACATCTCGTGCATTTCGGAAAATCTTCACGTAAGGATTCACATCATCAAGCATACGTTGTAAGGACTCTAAAGTAGTATGATCAAGTCCACGTATGGTTTGTTCGGCATTCAAAGCCCTACATCGATTTTGGAGTTCATTATTGGTGTCATAGATGTATAGTTGTGCAAATTTGGGCCTTTGTCCTTGTCCAGGAAGTAATGAACCAATATGATGATAATTTTGCCCACTTATTCCGAAAGAGTAAGGACCTTGCCCATCCATTACGGATCGATCGATAGATCCACCCATTGATGTGAATGATAACATGGAGTTATACATCCTTATATTATCAAGAAAATTTTGTTGATTCAACAATGTATTTAGTAGAGGAGGAGGTGGGGGTAATGCTGCTAACCTAACATGCCCACCTTGACGAAGCATAACATGAATCGAGGTTCCGAGACGCTGTTTTGGCGACTCTTTCCTCTAGCCATGGTTGCTTTACGGTGATTGCAAGAAATCAAAGTTTCGTGAAATGCCAACGATGCGAGAACCTTCCGACAGGTGGATTTGTACATGTAATTGATAACCGAGTTGCTCTAGATTGTGCTTGATGGCGTTCGTGTTCTGCAATAAGGTGTGGTTACGCTCGATTAGGATGTCGCTGGTTAAATAGCCGCGTTCTTGTATTATGTCGAGCAAGTCTTGTTCGAAGGTTATTCCTAATGTTATCCACACTTTCGGATGGTGGTTACGCTCGATTAGGATGTCACCTAGGTTATGTGGCCTCATTCTTGTATTATGTCGAACAAGTCTTGTTCGAAGGCTATTCCTAATGTTATCCACACTTTCGGATGGAGCTTCAATAACTACGTTTGAAAAAAGATATATTTCCACAATAATTTAGAATATATTTTTCATAGTTCGAGTCAAGTATAAATTACTATTTTTTTAAATGTTTAAAATATGCTATATTTTATATTGTTTCTATTTTATGAAAGAGATATGTGGTTCAATTTTAATTGTATTATATTATATTCCATATTGTTTTAGTTTTAGGAAGGAAATATGTGGTTTAATTTTAATTTTACTATATTAAGTTTAATTTTTTTATAGTACGTTTGAAAAAAGATATATTTTCACAATAATTTAGACTATAATTGTCATAGTTCAGTCAAGTATAAATTACTATTTTTTTAAAATGTTTAAAATATACTATATTTCATATTGTTTTAATTTTATGAAGGAGATATGTGGTTCAATTATAATTGTATTATATTCCATATTGTTTTAGTTTTAGAAAGGAAATATGTGGTTCAAAATTAAATGTATATATTATTTTTAATTTTTTATAATATGTAAAAATATGAATGAGCTTAAGCACATATTATTTTTAAAAAGTTACATCGTGCTATGCATAGAGAAATATAATAATTTTTAAAAAGCACATATGCTATAATATTTCATATTTTTTATAGTCCTAGTAAGGAAATATACGAGATAAAAATTGGAGGTGCACATTAACTTTAAATTAGTTATAGAGGATTAAAAGAAATACGATATGGATGTTAAGTAATATTTTTTATTAATTTCCTATTGGAGTGAAATTTAATATTTATAATAAAAAAATAAAAATAAAAATAAAATGATAAAAAAATTAATATAATTATAAAATAATAAGACATGGTCATATTCAATGTAAATTAGGGGTGCATAACAACATAATTTAATATATCAAACAAATTTATTAAAAAACTATAAAATTTTAAATATTTCAAATAAAGAGAATGAAAAAATTAATACATATATACATATAATAACATATAAATGATAAACTTAAGATAAAAAAGAAAATGTGAATTTGAAATCTACCTGTCAAAGAAGAAACGTATGAAATCAAAATAAAACTTTAGAAGAAACTTGAATTCGAGTACCTCCAATAATGCCCGAGAATGATAGAACAGACCTAATCAAAATTTTAAAAACAAATTTATGCTTAAGTAAAAATGTCTATTCAAATTATAGAATTAGAAAAAGCTGTACTCATTCATTTGGTCAACTCCGATTCTTTATCACACAAAGAAAAGAGCATAACGACATTAAAAAACAAATATCGATAACATCAAAGGATCAATTATAGTTCTTAATTCATGAATAACTTTAAATTGCTAGACAACTATTCCAAATAATAACTTTAAGTTGAAGCTCATTTGTTATTATACATTGTACAAATTACTATGATAGACTTAAGTTAAATATAATAACTCGAATATTACATCAAGGAGCAAGGTAGTATTCTTAATTCATAAAAAAGGTGTAATTTCTATCTTTACGTTTCATACTACAATGTTTAAGTTAATTTCATCTCTTTATCCGCCGGATCCTGAAACCATTTTCTCTTTCCTATTCTTGGTTGGAACATTGAAGTGGGTTAAACCCATCCCAAATTTAATTGGGATCTTTCCCTTGTTGCATAGCCTAATATAGGAAGAAAGATGATATTAGTAGTCATTAATCACCAAAATCCACCCAAAATCAAACAACATTACAAATTGGATAGGCATATTTCTGGAGCACATGAACAACAACAACTACAATAATTGTAGATGGATTAAACACCAGAATTTCTTTTAGAATACTATATTAATTACTTAACCGGCTACATCCAAAATTAAAGGTGGCATTGTAGCGAGATATAAGCAAAAAATGAAAGTCAAACCCTTAATGAGTCGCAAAAATTCTGCTCCGGTGATTGAAGATCGGTGATCCTTTTCGTAATCAAGGATTTCTCTATCAAAGCGATATCTTCTCATGAAAGTATTGGTTCACCTGTGGTTCTCTCATGGGTCGTCGAAACACTCGAACCACGGTAGTACAATGGGAAATTCACAATATTTGGGCATGAAAGAGATGGTATATCATGACATTACTGATATTTATTTATCTAGCGGAAGATTTGTTTGATAATTTTCATCTTGGTGGTGTTTGGTTACCTCTCACGAAAACTCTTTCTCACTATTAAAGCCTTATTACTCATTACTGGACATTTGCGATCCGCCACCGGACCTTGGCATTACTTGTGCCGGATATTCGAACTTTATGGAAGCATTATGAATGGTAGGGTTAATTAGTCGTAGATAAATGTCATTCCTGCTTTTTGACAGAGTTGGGCATATATGAACACTCGTGGGACATTATTATTTTGTTGCATTTGATCGGACTACCTTGGCTTCCAATGCTTGGCTACGAACTGTATTCTCGCCTATCATAGTACTTCAGAATCAACTTTTGTGGCTACATTAAGGTAATTCAGAACCCAAAATTTGTTATCAATGCCTGTCCTCTTTTTAACTGGGTGCATTAATCAACATGTGTTATGGTCTTCTTTTCAAAATCTGGTTGAGCACTTCTCGATCGAATCTTATTTGACATTTTTAGTTCGATTGGTAAGATAGCCTAACTAAAGGCTCTAAATCCCATAGAGACACATCCTCAAAGCGAAGCTATGAGGAGGAAGTGGGGTGGGGTAGGTGGAGGGAAACTCTTCCATGTGCATTGTGGGGTTTGAACCCAAACCTTGATGGAAGGTTGTTGGACATGCTCGCTTAATGAGGCTAATTCTAATTTGAGTTGACCAGTTGTATTGAAATATAGGTTTTTAGCGAGCTTAAGGTTTCGTTAGACTGCTGATTATTCTTTTTTCAAAGGAAAAAAAATTAGGTGGTGGTCATCTTAGTTTAGTATATTCTTCCGATTCATCTACTCTTTTTTGTAGCTAACATCTTTTGGTAATATGATAATTGGAGAGATTTACAAAGCTATTCAATTAGATGCTAGAAAGAAATGGGGTGTGTTTATAGGGAACAACACTATAATGTGTTACAAAGTGGTTAAGGATTATCTTAGGGACAATGCCTACTGGGCAAACACTGAAAATTAATACTCGAAATCTTAAAATTTGAATTGACTTCCTCGAGCATTTGCCAGTTCATCTTATCAAATCAATTAGACATTCAGTTTCTTTAATTGAACCTAGCTTATTCTTTTTGCATTGTAAAGGTGCTTCGGCAAACAGAACAACACAACCCCTGTGCCCCCCTCCTCCAACAAAAAAAGGGAAAAGGGGCTACGAAAATAGTTTATGGTTCTTAATTATCAATAATAATATCATATTTTTCCTAATTGAGATGCCTAATTCGGTGGCTACAACTCTTATGAATGTTTGAATTCATTAGTATTCATAGGATTTTACAAAAAACAAAAAAATCATATAGCATGTCTATATTACTTGAAGTTTTCAAGTTAATTATACCATTGTCATTAAAAAAACTCCCATGCCCATAAGGAGATCCCAGTCAATAGCTTGTCCGACATTTTAGTGGTTCATGATTGAGTCGGTATTCATAGTGCAAGATCCGGAAAAGCTTACGGAAAAGTATGCTTAAACATTGCAGCCAATTTCAATCCGAACAGATTGCAGCCAAGTCAAGCGAAGAGAGACACACTAAACCTTTGGACCATTCTCATCATCACACTAAACCTTAAGTGGAAGCTTAAACAACCAATACACAAATTTCCCTCAACTTTAAGTGTATGCAAAATAAAATGTCAAACAAAAATATATTTAAATCCAGAACAAATTCAGACCTAAAGCCCGCCGTCCATTTCTACATATGCAGAAATATGAAGCTTGAAACTAAAAATGCAAAGGAACCACAAACAATTAACAGGAAAATCTTTCAAAGAGTAAAATTACTCGAAGAACCACGCCCGCTTGCGAATGCAGGGGCGGAAGAACGAGAGAATAACGGGGAATTAATTTATAGATCCGAAAAGGAGTAGACGAAACTTAGAATACGCACCGATTTTCAAATTACATCAATTTACTCACAACTAAATGAGTGACAGAGTAAAAGCCACACAACAATTGCGAACATGAGAAAGTGAGAGAGAGAGAGAGAGAGACGGAGGACGTCGGAACTCGAAGAGGAAGGAGACGACGGCGGCCTCGGCGACTGTGGACGACGACGGTGGGTGTAGGACTGGTTGATTCCGGCTTTAGAGGAGGAGGACGACCGCGGCCTCGGCTTCGGAGCGATGATTCGGGAGACGGCCGCGGCCTCGGCTTCAAAAGAGGAAGGAGACGACGGCGGCCTCGGCGGCTGTGGACGACGATGGTGGGTGTAGGGCTGGTTGATTCCGGCTTTAGAGGAGGAGGACGATGGCAATGCGAGGCGGGTTGATTCCGGGAGACGACCGCGGCCTCGGCTTCGGAGCGTTGATTCCGGGAGACGACCGCGGCCTCCGCTCCGAGCGTTGATTCGGGAGACGACCGCTGCCTCGGCTCGGAGCAGGACGACGATGGCGGTGCGAAGGTGGTTGATTCCGGTGAGAATTGGTGGAAGAGAGAGAGAGCCCGAAGTAGAAGAAGCGTTATAGATACGGGGATTTGGTGGAAGAGAGAGAAGAAATATAGAGAGAAGGTAGAGGTATAGATAGAAGCGAAAGGGATAGAGACGTGACAAGACGTCGGAGGTCGGAGTTTAGCGGAAGGAGAGAGACGTAAGCGGCTCAAGTTTATCATCGATGAATATTTAATTTAAATTTTTTACCGATGATAAATTAATTTAGATCAATGGCTGGAGGTTATCTCGCACAATTTTAACGGTTGAGATCATTTTAAATTCGAAAATTACTCCGGTTGCAGCATTTTGAAATTTGAAAAGATTGGCATTATATAGTGTATAGATCATTATTATTATTATTATTATTATTATTATTATTATTATTATTATTATTATTATTATTATTGTTATTATTATTATTATTATTGTTATTATTATAATTATTATCATTATGATTATTATTATTATTATTATTATTATTATTATTATTACTAATATTATAGTTATTATTACTTGTTATTGTTATTATTGTTATTATTATTATTATTATTATTATTATTATTATTATTATTATTATTATTATTATTATTATTATTATTATTATTATTATTAGTATTAGTATTATATTATCATTATGATTATTATTATCATTATGATTATTACTATTATTATTATTATTATTATTATTATTATTATTATTATTATTATTATTATTACTAATATTATAGTTATTATTACTATTATTGTTATTATTGTTATTATTATTATTATTATTATTATTATTATTATTATTATTATCATTATTATCATTATTATTATTATTGTTATTATTATTATTATTATTATTATTATTATTGTTATTATTATTATTATTATTATTATTATTATTATTATTATTATTATTACTATTATTGTTATTATTACTGTTATTATTATTATTGTTGTTGTTGTTATTATTATTATTATTATTATTATTATTATTATTATTATTATTATTATCATTATGATTATGATTATTATTATCATTATGATTATTATTATTATTATTATTATTATTATTATTATTATTATTATTATTATTAGAGTCCATAGATGAGTGAAAACTTATTTTTTAAATGATAAATTATTTATTTTTTATTGGATGAAACTCGCTTAATTCACTCTGGTTGCAGGCATTTCAAAATTTGAAAAGATTGGCATTATATAGTGTATAAATTGCACTTAAAAAGAAATTTAGAATAAACTTTTACCATATATATTAAATTAATTGGATAAGATTCTACTTAATAAGATACCAATACTCTTTATTCGTTGCCCTAAAGATGACAATTAGCGAAATCGTAAATTAAACTGTGACATATGTCTTTTTCGTTTTACTACGGGTAATAAACTATTAAAAAATAATCATATCTTAGATATCTAATTTATTATTCATGAAATCTGATGATTTTTTTTTTTGTTATGGATGATAAAAAGAGTAAAGAGTTAATATTTGTATTATAAATTATATTGTGATTTCTGAAAACAGAGGGACAAATACAATGCTGGGATAATGGTAATGGATTGAAGTCAAAAAGCTGGGGCTGGGTGGCGGGCTACGCTTTAGACAAAGTTTGCCGCGGCACAATCCAATCCCCATACACTAATACCACCTTATAAATACCCTTCACTATCTCTTCTTACTCTCAACTCGAGCCATCTACGACTGGAAATATAATTGAGCTACACAAAGTTTGAGTGAGGGAAAGTATGGCAAAAGTAGCTCAATTCCTTGGATTCTTTGCCCTTTGCCTCGTTGTGCTTCTCCTTGTTAGCCAAGGTACGTACCTTTACTTGTCTCTTCTTTTTTTCTTTTCCATTTCTCTCTCTCTCTCTCTCTCTCCCCTCCCCCCGGCTAATTCTATATCTGCAGACAATTTTATTCAGAATGCCAATGATAATTTGGATGTATGTCTTTGTGTATGGGTGATGGTGCAGGTCCAACTTTGGCTGCAGCACAATGCAAGTCGAATGGACTAAGCTGTGTAGAGGGAGTTCCTCCGTATTGCTGCTCGGGTTTCTGTTACCGTCAAGTGGGCTGGTCGAGTGGTTACTGCCGGAACCGATGAGTTCCTTAGAACTTCTTATAGCTGTACACCTTGCTGCAAAGGTCTAGTGTCCGCGGGCATTGCCTTAATCGTGTCTTCAATAAGTTGACTGTCAACATTAGCCAGTGGGGTGTTCCGTTTACTTAAATAAGACGATGAACAAGTTTGCTTGTGAAATAAGAAAAATAAGCGTCTAGCATCTCAGCTTAATGATGTATTTTTTATTTTGTATCCGATAATATATATACTATTAAATATGTTTCTTGTGTTCATTTGGTGTTGAACTCCGTTTGATTGGACGTATTTTGTCGAATTAAACCAAATCAGCGTATTAGCATCTCAGTTTAAAAACAACATTGTGGGTTCGTTTCAAGTATATATATATATAAGCAATCAAATTACCTCAATAATTAAATTGCCAAAAAAGGAAGTTTTTATTATGCTATAAATCTAAAACAACGCTGATAGACTGCCGTACAGATATAGATTAAAACATTACTTATGCTTATAGTTAATAATTAAACCACGAGTTAAGATTTTAATTTACAATAGCATAGGGAAGTAGACATCGAATCCCTGAACAAAGATGATAATATACAAATTTTATTCTAATTAAATTTAGTAGTGTTAAAAATTAAAATAGAAAATATAAATAAGAAAATTAATAACTAAAACTTGTAGAAAATTTGCTAATAAACTAACCAAATAAAATGGACAGAATATATGTAAATAAAATCCAGAAAATATATTTTTATAATTTTAGAATAAATAAAACAGAAATTAAAGAAAGGAAAAGAAAAAACAGAATCTAAAACAAAAAATTAAACAAATAATAAACTGCACTAAAATAAAAT
Organism: Talinum fruticosum; assembly: GCA_021018815.1. Taxonomy (NCBI): domain Eukaryota; kingdom Viridiplantae; phylum Streptophyta; class Magnoliopsida; order Caryophyllales; family Talinaceae; genus Talinum; species Talinum fruticosum. The sequence goes on from JAITYX010000011.1 coordinate 701,875, forward strand.
TAAAAGTAATTAATAAAATTAATCAGAATATTAAACCTAATTTTTTAGACCTAAATAAACCATGACAACAACATAAAACCAAAATTAAAAACAGAATTTACAAATTTTTTTGAAGGCACTGAATTTACACTTTTATTAAACCAAAAACTGCACTAATCAAATTATTACAAAATAATTCAGAAAAATTATAAAACGAATCCCAAAAATTTGAAATTTAATCACAACATATCAAGACTATACCTAAATCCTATAATGACTTTGTTTTTTTATGAACTCTATAATGACGTAAAACATGAAAATAATAAAAAGAAACTTATTATAACCTAATTTCTAAGAAACCAACTTAAAAAAAAAAGAAAAGGAATTGATAGAAAAATAATCACAAAATTAAAATATACTACAATTAAAAAATTAAATTAATCTAAAATTACTAAGATATACGTAAAAGAATAATCTTTATAGAAACTTTCTTCACCTAGGCAACCCCCTACTCTCACTTCCTCCTCTCTAACTTCTAATTCTGTATCCACCACTTTTTCTCTTTTTATATTATTGGGACTACTACCGACTTAGTTAGAATTAGTGGTAAATATCTTTACTTCAATGTTTTTGATTGTATCAAGATCTAAAGGTATTTTTCTAATAAATTTTCTCTCCTTGTAAAGAGTTTGAATTTCTCTCCTTTTTGTAAGAATTTGTGTTTCTCTCTTTTTTTTGTGAGAGTTAGGGTTTTTCTCCTTCTTGTGAGAATCTTGTTTCTTGCCTTTGTGTGAGTTATTTCGAATCATTCAACAATGAAATTTCATATGGCTCAACTAAAGTGATATTTCCTCCAGGTTGGTTTTATTATATCACACATAGATATACTCTATAAAGTTGTATAATAGCTCGTCGATATTCGGGAAAGACATTGAAATCGAAGTACACGGTTTGTGGTCGAATGATGCTACAAGTATAGAGCCGAACGGAAGTATATTTACAATTAATTTTGTCGAAATAGAGATTTGTTTTGATATTTTAGATTTATTCTTGTGAGAAAATTATCTTTGTACATGTCGTATGACTTTTTATTAATAAAATTTCTCTTTCTATAAAAAAGAATAATCTTTAGGGGGAAAATATTAAAAATTATAAATTTAAAAATAAAATTAATAAACTAAAAAGAAAATAAATAATTATCAAAGATTTGAAATTCATAAAACACGTAGCATAATCTACATCCACCAGGAAAGTTAATATTTATTATTAACACACAAGTTTATTTACTTTTGAACTAGACCGTAAAAGACACCTACTAGCAAATCTTTCCCGTTTTTCCATAATTATTAGTTTAACTAGGTCTATCACTAAAATAAATTTTACTAATTTTGATAACCCTAGCACTAGTACTAGAATTTAATCAAATCAAAGTATTAAGAACTAAATAAATATTATCTAGCACCTTGTCACCAACTCACTAGCAAGCTAATTGCCATAGAAAAATTGCTTCCAGTATTTTGGTCATTCAGTACGGAAAACCAAAGAGAGAGACAAATTATGTGTACAAAGCCAAAGATTATAAAATCGTCGGTGTTAATTTTATGCTCAAGCCAAATAATATCCGTACCATTACAATTGAATTACGCCCTCGTAGTAAAAACTCATGGTAAATAGAAATTATTTATGTTGAACTGAACCGAATTTATTTTTTTCAACTGAATTAAACTTATTTTCTCTTTTTTTTTGAAATTAGTGAGAAAGATTTTATTGCCAACAAAATTTGTCCCAGTATAGGTGAAATTTTATTTTATTTTTTGCACATCCAGAACAGACAAGCCATTATCATGGACATGACCTTTCCATTGCACATATTTGCCATTGATTTTGGCTAAGTATTCAAATCTAGAATTGAGCTCTTGTTGAATCTACTTACACATAAGTATACCCTGCAATCGGGTCATTCGGTTCGAGTTCGGTTCGTGTTAACTTTGGGTCGATCTTGTTCGAGTCCGGTTCGGTTTCGGGTTCGGGTCAACTTCGCTCGAGTAAATTTCGGGTCGATCTCGTTCGGGTTCGTTCGGTTCGGGTCAACTTCGGTTCGGGTCAACTTCGGGTCGGTTCAACTTGGTCAATCTCTTCGGTCGGTTCGGGTTCGATTCGGGTTAATTTCGGATCGGGTGAACTTCGTGTCGTAATCGGGTCACTTTTTGGGTCAAAATCGATTCAAAATTGTACCCACCAAAAAATTGTACCACTATAGGCACAAAAATCCATCCCGAGAGACCCAACAAAAAAAAAATCGTGGGTTGGGTGACTTTTATTTTGGTTAAATTGATTCGGGTCGGTTCGGTTTCGGTTCGGGTCGGAATCGGGTTCATTAGATTTCTGGTCTGTTCGAGTTGGTTTATTTCGGTTCGGGTCAAAATAGGTTCAACTGTTTCGGATGTCGGTTCGGTTTGGGTTTCGAGTTGTTCGGTTTGACCTGTTCGGTTCGGTCGGCTTTGCTGCAGTCTACACATAGGAATGAAAATGGGGCAGATTCGGGTCGGTTGGATTTGTACCCTTACCTGTATCCATACCCGTTTACAAATATTGTACCTGTATCCTTACCCACACCCATCGAATTTTGAAAACCTATACCTTACCTATACCGACTGGGTATTTCAGGTTTACGGGTTTTATTCGATTTTGAATAATGGAGGCGAAATCATTAAGTGTTGGTTGCTGGAACGCTTCAAACTGAGCGTACAAGACAGACGACTAAGCGAGAGAGATAGAGATGACTTAGCAAGAAAAGGAGAGAGTCACATGAGGTGACTGAGCGAGAGAAGCAGAGAAAGCAACGAGATCTGAGAGAGCAGTGACCCTAGGAGCGAGCGAGCACTGCACAGTGAGAGGAGATGGAGAGAGAGAATAGATGAGAAAGAGAGAGAGCAAAGAGGAGAGCAGCAAGAATAGATAGAGAGCAACAAAATAAGAGAGATACTACAGCGAAGAGAGAGAGAGAGAGAGAGAGAGAGGAGATTGAAAAGAAGATTACGGTTTTTTGGTCCTAAAGTTTCCTCACCTCAATTCAGATTGGGCTTAGGCCGCTTAGACCATTTCACAATCAGGCTTCTCACTGTTGGTGGTTACCCAAAAAATAAAATATTTCACATTAAACAATCGGGTACGAGTTGGTTCGGGGTTGGATACGTGCCAGGTGAACCATGAAACAGATCTGAACCCGAATTTTTTCCACCCACCTATCCCCAAATTTTGACAATTTTTCATACCCACAATCTATAAAAACAGGTCCGATTTGGGTCGGGTTTTTGGGGTTCGGATGAAATTTCTATCCCTATATTCTGGTTGAGATACTTGACTAAAAATCTAGCATTCCTTTATAGCCGAATGGATACTAATAAGCTGCATATGCAGAAAAAATCATATGTTTCTGCCTTTTACTCCACACACCAAAGTGCATAGCCTGATGTAATTCAATCAGATTGTCGCAGTAGTTGAACCAATGACAAACATAATTCTATACACCTTTAGCATATATGAATTGCGATAAAATATGTTCCACAGAATCCTCAGCCTCATCTTCTTAGCAAATCTTGCATCTTGTTTCTATACCTTCCATGAAAGAAGCCAGCCTAACTACAGTTAGTGTTTTATTATGCAAAAATCCAGCTTGTGTATGAATGTTTGGGGACATTTTCTGTATTCCAATCCATCTTTCCCCAATTCAACCCATGATTTAATATGTTGTTCTCCTAAGAGCCATCTGTACCTTGATTTGGTATTATACTGGCCATCATCTCCACTATTCCATTCCTAGTTTGTGTTGAATCCCTCCATGAACTAAATTTGACTTTATATAACTTTTTCTAATACCAGCATGTATCTGGGGCTGATGAGTAGTGTCTCCAACTGATGTTCTTCAAGTAATGTCCATGTACCCACCTAACCCATATTTTGTCCACTTTCCTTACAATGGCCCACATATATATGGCTATTAATGCTTTTTTCTAGCTAGTGCCTATGTTTCTCAACCCCAAGCATCCATTGCACACTATATCCCATGCTATTAGACGATTCTTCTCTTGTCTTCATAACCTTCCCATCTGAACTGTCAACATTTTTCCTTAATATCTTTCATCACCTGCTGTGGCAGAACAAACATGCTACCACATAAGGCCAATACTCCCATAAGCACATAGTTGATGAGAACCACCCTCCCTGCATAAGAAAAGTGTCTGACCCATACTTTGATATTACTTGTAATCTTATCAACTAGTATTGCACAATCATTTTTTGACAATCTGGCATAACTAATAGGTATTCCTGGGTACCCAAATGGTAACCGACCATCCACAAAACCACTTCTATTGATAAGATCCAGTTTCCTATCTTCTTGTAATCCACCAACTACAATCGAGATTTCTCCTTGCTCGCTTTGATATTACTTTTGAAGAACGTGGACCAAAGCTATTGTAGAAGGGATATCTGTCTTTGCAATAATATTAAATCATCCGCAAACATCATATGGTCAATCTTCATTGCTCTACATCTAAGGTGGAATCTGAACCCTTGCTCCCCAGCACACAGACCTAACATTCTAGAAAGGTATTTCATTACAATAGAACTAAAAGGAGGGCGAAAGAGACATAGGATCTTTTTTCCCTCTTGTGCTCCTTTGAAAGGTGGTAAATCATGTTCATTAAAATGAAGAGAGTAGGAAACAGACTGTATACAAATCATAGTCCAAGAGACAACCTTTTGGGGAAAGTGAAAACCGTATAAAACTTCTTCAAGGAAGGTCGATTGTAAGGAATTATAAGCTTTTTGGATATCCACTTTTATCATGCATCTGGGGGTGGAATTTTTCCTCTTATATCTTGTGGCTAGTTTTGAACGCATCATCACATCATGCACCAACTTCCTCGCTTTTATAAAGGTACATTGGTTTTCAGAGATGAGATTAGGAAGTACTTCAATTAGGCTCTGACGAATAAGCTTTGCGATGCATTTATAAATGACATTACAACAGGCAATGGGCCTAAAATCTTTAGCTTGAGTTGGATGAGTCACTTTTGGGATGACCTCTGTAGCATTCATCTATTATAATGATTTCCCACATTGGAAGAAATCATGCACTGCATTACATACCATAAGGCTAATTTCTGACCAAGTGACCTTAAGAAAGCTGCTTGAATACCCATCAGGTCCTGGGATGTGGAATTGGGGATTAAGAAAATAGCTTCTTGAACATATTCATTTGTAAGGTTTATACAAGGCTAATTGTTGATCCATTGTCAGTAATAGTCCATTGTGAAAAACAACCTCATCACACTGAGTTCTCCATTATTTATTACCCAATAAATATGTGTAGTAGTACCTCATTTCTCAGTTATTCTGCCTGATCTTCAGTCAGCATACCCTTCTTGTTCTGCAACTGAAGCACTTAATTAGCTTGTTTTCTCTTCTTAACAACTGCAAAAAAAAAAAAAAAAAAAAGAATTTAGTGCATTGGTTCCCTATGCTACTCCACTTGAATAATCTGTATCCCTTGGTTAAACATCATGCTCTTGTGATATGACATTCCTAAGATCATTATGCAAGGCTTTCTGAGTCTCCTCTAGTTTAGCCTTTGCCAACTCTTTATTGTAGTGAACGTTGCCAAACTTCCTACTATTCAACATTTGTAGAGGTCTTTGAAGCTCATTTAGGAAAGTAGTCGATTGGAACATTGGGGTGCTTATATATTCAAGTTTTCTAGCATGTTGAACAATAAGAAACAGACCGCCGCAAAGCTCCCTAGGCCGGACAACTTAACTACTTGGACCAAGAGCTAGGCCCAATCAGTAGACTGGAGGGCGGAGTCGGTCCTTTAGAACTACTAGACCGACATTGTCCATTTGGCCTAGACTGCCGACGTAGTCTCAATTAGATGGTTTAGACCATCAATCAACTCTAATTTTTCCAAATTTATGTAGAAAAACCGAGATGCGCTTCTAAGCCAAGATTTCCTATTTTTGAAACAAAAATTATCAAAAATAAAGAATCACTTTCCTGATTTTGAGTTTACGAAAGGGACTATCGAAAGGGACAAAAACTCAAAATTAGCAAAGGTTTTAAAGAAAAGGTCACCATTGGCCTTAAACCAATGATCAAATGTTTGGGGGCGAAGGTATGAAATGAAGAAGGACGTTCTTTATTCCTCCCATCATAAAGATGACCTCTACTAATTGAATAGGTGAGTAAAAATTAACGTTAAAGAAGAAGACAACATACAACATGTAAAAGGTGAAATGAAAACACTCAAAACATGATGTAAAGCGATAAAGAAAACCGATAAAGAGAAGTATAAAAGAAAGCGATAAATAAAATATTACACCGTACAGGGTTAAAATTTAAATGAAATTACAACTCAAAATCCACAATATGAAAGCAATAAATGACTAAGTTTAAATAAAGCACAAAACAAACTCCGAGTGAGTGGAATAACATCGTCACGTTGACCAATCTTCTAGACTCGGATCTTGATTGCATTTTGGCTAAGTAACGGTGTATCGGAATGAGCAAAAACTAGCAAAAAGAGGGCCTTTTGTGAGGTTTTAGAAAAGGAATTTTTAAATGTGAGTGAAGGAAAAAGGAGAGAAGAGTAAGGGAGAGATTTCAGTAGCCTAAGGGCAGAAAATGCAGCTTAATTAGTATGTTAAAGAGGGGGCGGGAGGAGGGGGAAACCCTCTACTTATTGAAACATTTTGGGTTTAGGAAACCCTAAATTTAGCCCCCTACTGCTGGTTAAACGGAAACTAAGCCAAGATATCCAGAAATGGATAAAAAAATCTGAAAAACTAAAATAGTAAAAACGACACCGTTCGAGAGACCCAAAGGTCGGTACTAGACAAAAACGACCACACCTTATGATATGGGGAAGCATGCCACGCTTTTACGCGGAAAGAAGTCAAAATGCTACGTGTTTGCGGGTTAAGAGGCTTGTGTCGGTTTGGAGTAAGGCTTGGGAGCCCGAGCCTGGTTTGGACTGACCGAAAAATTGGATGATGGGTTTGTCTAGCCCTAGGAAATGCACTTTGGAGTTGGTTGGCTTTTTGGTGGGATTAAATTGGTTTTGCCACTCTTCTTTAATCTTATCTCAACTCGAGCATGCAAATAAGGTTGGGTTTTCATCACCGAGCTAACGAAACAAATAAAATAATTAAAACAAATAAGGATAACACATTTTACATGTCTACGGTTAAGCCCCACTTTGACCGAGTCTAAAAGACGAAAGGCTTGGACTTGACCGAGTCAAAGTAGACACTAAAGGGTACTTATCTATTTAGTTGGTGTTACTTTGGATGCTAGTTGTTTTCGTGAATTTGGGGTGCCTATAATTGGTCATCTCACAACTTAAACTCTAGCGATAACCCCGGATTTGACTTGCGACATGAAGTATGAAATCTAGTGGGTTGATTCCTAAGCTAGGTTTGATTAAACTTGGTCGTTTGATGACCTCGAAATCTAGGGGTTCCTAAGCTTTGACTTATATGATTAAGTTTGAGGCTCGGGGGATGTCTAACTTGAATGCTTTAGGATCTAAAGCTCGAATTTTGCTAAGTATGTGACTATGGAAGGATGTTAAGGTGCTCCAACTTAAACGATGTAGCCCCACTTTGAATGAGTGGGAATGTTATGGATGATCATTGCTAATGTAATCATTAGGATAGTTTTCTATGGTCGTGTTCCCTTTATTTTTGGTGTTGTGTCCTTATTGAGGAGAAAAGGTGAAAGCGATCTTGGAGAACCATGAGTCGTGACATTTGTGAAGGCTGAATGTCATGTGCCCCTTTTTCCATGCTTTTTATGACAAATTTAAATGTCCTTTGATGTTGATTCAGGGTTACTTGCCCTTGATGCCCGGTGAAGACTCGAGTATGAATTTATTGACCCCTTACATGGTTTTGAGTTGAGGACATTCATTTAAATTTAGGTTTGACTAAGAAGGATCCCAAATAGAAATTCACAAGATAAAGTCATTTGTTATAACAATCATTTACTTAACATGACTAATTAATGATTGACCTAAGACTTTGATGTCGAAGTTTTCTGAAAGTCTTCTAACTCGGCTCTACTTCAAAATGTAGAAACTAACCTAGTCACACTAATTGAGATTAACCGAGCTACTCGGTTATCAAAAACCGACTAACTCAATATTCTCGGACATTAAGTTTTCCTAATATCACATTTATAATATCACTCTAAATTTGGCATGCTTCAAGAACTGAACTAGAATCAATTGTCTTAATTCTAAGTAAGCCAAATTTATTACGCTAGAATTAATAAACTTAGTAAACATTGAAAAATATCTAAATAACTCATGTACTTATCAATATTAAATTTATCTTTGAGTGAAGACATATGTAGAATTTGAAAATATTGAATATTAGACTTGAAAAACTCCAACTTAACTCGATTAAGGGTAATTTGTCTTTAATTGATTTATTGAAAACTAATCCTAATCTAATTATGGATCAAAGTATTTTTATACTTCGAAAACCATTATCTAATTTATTTTTGCATGTTTTCTACAATAGGATTATCTCAAATAAATGCAAAAACAAAGGCTTTTTAAAACATTAAAGATCTGCGAGACAAACAAGGCGAAAAATCCAAAACAACTCGTGACTAAGTTGACACGCTTGTTTGTTACCATTCTAGGAAATTTATTATTTCTCAGTCTAACTAGTTTTTCTACCTAATCTTTCAGACTCTTAGATTTGGTAGAACTGATTTTGAAAGCTAAGACCTAGGTTCAACGGCTAATTCAAATACGGTACGTAAATTGAGTCCTCGGACTATCCGTTGCAACAACTAGCTAACCCAGCTTCTTCCAGCTTGAAGACTCAACGACTTTCTCTCAACGTAGACTATAAATAAAAGCCTTAATATAAGACTCTCACTCAGGAGAAATACCGCTGAAATTATCATTCATACTTGTAGCTTACAACTCCCAATTTAATCTCTTATTTTCCGAGTTGTAAACTTCAATGAGAAAAGTCCTGTGAACTCTCTCTTTACTTCAAACATTTTTCTAGTCTTCCCTTGATTGAGTTGATAACATAAATTCAAATCGGTTATCCCAAGTTGACAAGGGAATTTCAACATGGAATTATAGGTCGATAAGAAACTTTATTAGCCTAAAACTTTATTAGCCTAAAACATGGAATTATAGGACATATTTATCTTGGTAGTCATTATCTTTGTATTTGAGGATTCAAATAATGGATTTTGACTTGGCGCTTGGATTAGCACTGTTCGAGATTTTCTACCCCATGAGGATTTCCTCATAAAAACTACACATCTTTCTTTCTTCTTATTTTGAGTCAATCTACACAGCTTTTTCTGTCCGAGTAGTCAAATTAGTTTTGAACTTCAAATTTCCGCTATTTTCCTTTAACACCCTATTCACCCCTCCTCTAGGGTGATTTCTCTCTCTGTCTAAACTTTTATTTGGTATCAAAGTCCAACCTTCTTCAAATAAATTTACACTTAGAAGGTTAAAGATTATGGCTCATCTCACCAGAGAGTTCGATGAAGGAAGGTTTTTTATAAGACCACGGAAGTTCAAGGGCTCCAACTTTTCCCATTAGAAGAAATTGATGTAATGCTTCATACAAGATCAAGATAAATATGTATGGGACATCATCACGGGATAAAAACTATGTCATAATGAAGCAAATTGAGAGTGAACAATGCCAAAGTTGAAGACCAAGTTCACCACAAATGAGAAAGAAAAGCACAAGAAGAACCACAAAGCTATGAATATCTTTATATGCACGTTAAACTCATTTGAGAGTCTCCGTGACACGACCAAAGAATTGTGGGACACTTTTGTGACCACTTATGAAGGAACAAATAAGGTGAAGCAAGCCTAAATATGTTAGTACCTCTACAAGTACGAGCCACTCAAGATGGAGGAAGAGAAAGGGATTACCGAGATGTATATAAGGTTTACTGAGATAGTAAATAATCTAAAGTCCCTCGGTAAGAAGATGTCCAATGAAGAAGTTGTCAAGCAAACTTCCGATATGTCTTCCAAAGAAGAAATGTAGTCTAAAGGTGATGGACACCGAAGAAGCTTAGGACCTCAGTAAGTTAAAGCTTGATGAGCTCACTAAGAAACTACCGATCCATGAGCTTCATCTCGGAAGAGGAGGAATCCGAGGTCGCAGAATACCGAATATTGCCTTAAAAACCTCAAAAGATGCTCGGACCTAGTCCACGCAGCCTCGATTCGGAGGAAGACCCTATGGTACTTCAAACCAGAGGTTTCAAAAGAATTATGAAATACAAGAAGTGGCGTAAGAAGCCAAGAAATGAAGTCTTCGTAAAAGACAAGAAAGGTAAATCCTCCTTCTCTCTCGAATGCTTCTTCTATTAAAAACTCCGGTTGTTTTGACTATGGTAGTAAAGAACATATTGTCAAAGACTCGCTCAAAGAGAAAGAAGGAGTACAAAAGAATAAAGCCATGTTGGCTACATGGACTAAAAATTAATCGGATGATAAGGATGACACTAAGGACGAATTGAAGTGTATATAATAGCCATGACAGACTCGGATGCGTAAACTAAGTCGAAGAAGAGTTGTCCGATTATGAGGAAACTAATCCTCAAGCGGTAATCGACTATTTCCATAAGTTTTCAAAGAAAGACCTAACTTAATTTATCTTTATTTTAGAGAAAAGGTCCAATTTTGATTCTTTTCTCTTCAAAGAAAAAGTTGAGTCTTTACAAATTGAGAACAAGGTTTTGAAATATGACTTAGAAAACCCGAGACCTAGCATAAAGGTACTTGAGACCATCTCACAAAATAATTGGATTGAGTTTGAGAGCCCGAAATCTAAAAATGAGCTTTTGTGGAAAAAGCTTGAAGAGTCTTAGAACTTAGTTTTAAAACTCACCCAAGATTAGAAAAATGTTGATTTATGACTGGTTTCTCAGCGTATCTCTTTTATAAAAGGGTCTTGGTTGCAACTTTGAATTGGAGGATAACTCTTACAAGAGTCTTTTTAAAAGGATTCTCAAAAATCATTTCTAAAAAGGTTGAGCATGGTCCAACTCAACCTATGAGGAAAAAGATTGAGCCCAAAAAGGTTTATCGTAAAAGGTCTCCCGGACTTCTCATAAAAGAAATGATCTTAATAAAACAGAGACTCTATTTTCAAAGAAAAGGGGTCGAATCGGATTAGACCAAAAATTATTCAAATCTTGGTTCCCAAGAGTTCCGTTACTCCAAAACTAACCTCAAGCAAGGACAATTTATGGGTTTGTTAGAGGAAGTGAAAAATGTTAGTGTGTTTTGTTTTGCGTAAATGTTACAAAGAGAAGAAAGACGACCGATACTTAGATAGTGGTTGTTCAAGACACACGGCCGAGAATTTATCTCTTTAATCAATTCTACTCGTAATTATCATGTCTTAAAGATGCGATTAATAATGATTCCTGGACATGACATCATAGATTAGGTTATATTAGCATGCATACAATTAAAAAATTGTCATCATATAGGTTAGTCCGAGGACTCCCGAATATACATTTAATATGTGATGCTTATATAAAAGGAAAACAAGTTAGGTCATCATTTAAACCACTTAAAACTATTCCCACATCTAAAGTGCTTAAATTAATTCACATGGACTTATGTGGGTAAATTCCAAGAAAGAGCCTAGGAGGTAAATTTTATGTGCTTGTTATTATTGATGATTATTCTAGATTTTCTTTGGTGTGTTTTCTTAAGGCTTTATTTGGACCTAGGAAAATTACTTGGAAAGAAAAAATATTGGAAAATTACTTTTTTTTCCTTTGTTTGGATTAAAGAAAAAGAGATGGAAAAAAACTTAATTGGAAAATATGGGAAAAAGTTAGGGAAAGTTAGTGTAAAACATTTTTTCTACTAAAACATGAGGAAAATGGATAGAAAATAAACCTGAGGCCCTCCCCGAGCCCCCTCTCGATCTTCGCTCATCTCTCCTCTCTCCTCTTGGGCTCTCCTCTTCTTGGTCCATTGGCGTTCTTCTCCGTCAGCGTCCTCTTTGCCGGTGTTAAGAGGGCCTCACTGAAGCCCCTTGCCTCTCACTTTCGCTCACCTCAACCAAGCCCTCTCTTCTCCTCGGGCCCTCCTCTCGTCGCTCTCCTCGTGCTCTTCTCTGTCGGCGTTCTTCTCTGCCAGCGATCTCTCTCCTTCGACAGCCTCTTTCCTCTGGTAAATCTCTCTCTCTCTCTCTCTCTCTCTCTCTCTCTCTCTCTCTCTCTCTCTCTCTATCTCTCTCTCTCTCCACCCCCTTTTGGTAACCCGTCCCTTTCTAATATTTCGAAAGCTAGGGTTTTAGGGTTCAATTTGGATCCAAGCATTTTTGGGTTCATTTTGACAAATTATATGAATTTGTGGGCATTTGATGTTGTGTGTTTGTGATTGAGTGGATTTATCCATCTGGGTTTGGAATTTTTGGGTCAAGTGTTGTTCTTCTTGATTTGGTTGTTTCCTAGTTTTATTTTTCATTGCTTTTTAGTTGCTATAACTGTCGAGATAGATATGTGGTGTTGATGATTATGTCCCTTTGTATTCTCTATTTTTGAAAATAAGTGAATTGCACTGTCTAACTGAAACTGAAAGCCTAGCATTCCTTTCTTGCCCAAACAATATGTAATGGATGTAAGGATGAGAGATAGATTTGGTAGCAGATAAAGTGACCTTCCCCAAGCTGATGAGGATCGACAAATCCAGGTAGTATGCAGAGAAATTGAATAAAGAAGCCAAATAATTGCTTTCTGGGTTTGATTCCCACAAAGTTAAACCCGTGGTTGCTCTTGCAGATTACATTGATTATAGGCAGAATTGATGTATCCTACATTTCAAAATCAGGATGGGAATTCTTGTTCACCTTTTTTTAGGTAGACACATGATGGATGTTCATTACTATATGATAGTGATGAGGTCAATTGTTGTTATAGTTACATGGCAATTGTAAGGTTTAGAAAGAATGGAAAAACCTAGAGATATTCATATCTCAATTTTTAGGATCATCTACTACTGTTATGGATAAACGATATTTGAAGTTTCTCCAATCTTTTCCTGACATTTAATTGTCAGCTGCATATGATGTTTTGCATTTAGATGTTTATATCAAATTGATGGTTCGTAAATGAATCATTGATTGTCAATTATGGGGTCATGTCATATGTCCCTTCTTATTCCATGGTCTTATTATTCCTGTCTCAGTCTGCCTTTCTTTCTTATTAATAACTTCACTGACATCCAAAGGGTTTTACATGTGGAAGGTTGGATAAGATATTTGGTGCTCCTTGTAACTGAATAAACGGGAGCATGTCTCAGTGACAAAAGGGTGAATACGCATAGTTTCTAGATGTGTAAGATGAGTGAACGTTGCTGGTCCTTTGTTTTTACATCTTATTGCTCCGTTAATGAGCATAAAGTGCAAGTAAGAGACTGACTTTTAACTTTTTTACACATCATTCAGCTAGGGAACAAACTGTAGCTGTGGCCTAGATGAGATAACAACTATAGAATTGCACAGCAAGCCTGTTGTGAACAAGGCCACAAATTGTTGCTTCAGTCATGTTATCGCAAAACCACCCTAATGTGGCAATCACCTAGCGTATTGGGGTTGTCGCATATTTAAACGTTGTTGCTCAACTTCAAATGAGGCTATTTCGTTGTGGACCTGCCTCTTTTGAATCCATGCTCATGAGTTGAAGATTGCAGCTGTGATGGTGCTTGCACTTCAATTTCCAAATTCAAATTAAAAGTAATAATATGTGTGTTTTCACTATTTTATACAAGCTGTGTAGGTATATAGTTTCTATTTAGTTTCGTCTTGGTCTATGAGGATATACGAGGTTGCAAGCATTTGTAAAAGCTAATTGTAAAAGCTAAATGTCACTGCTAAACTGGTAACTATGTTGTTTGAGAGGCAATGGCAACATTCAATGTAACTTTATCTTGATTATATCTATGGTTCCCCTTTTTTCATTTTCAGTTGCAAAATTAGATCATAAGATCAAGTGTAATTTTCGCTAGTGTTTTCACTTTCATGGTTAAACCTTTCGGTTTGTGACATGATTCTATCTATAATTTTGTTTCTAATGCTTTCTTGGGTTAATAGGTTGATGGTCTGAGCGATATATCACAAATGAAGGTCTATCAAGCTCTTTCTGCGGATCCTAATTCAACTGGAGCTTTCCTTACTTGCCCAAGTACTTGTCATGTGTTGTGGTTAAAACTGAAGTTTGGCAATGATGTTATCTAATTTGTTAGTATCTTATTTGTTATGGATTGTAAATTTTGTGTTTGATTTTTAAAATATTTGGAGAGATGATGGATAGTATGGTGTTACTTTTGAGATTGTTGGGGATTTAATTCTAGCATTTGGTTTTTGATGGCAATGTTAAAAAGGGTTATGAGCTCCTTATCAAATTTGGTTTTTAATATTTTTAACGTGATGGTAATTTCTTATTGATTGTTATATGTTGTAAGTAATTGGTTTAGTCATGGCTAACTTACATCACTGGTATGAGAGCTTGCATACAATAATTTAATAAAGTTAGAAACTCACTAGATTAAGTGTTTTTTTTTATTTTCCCAATCAACTTTCCTGTTTTCAAACAATGAAAAAAATGTGAACCCTCTACACTGGCCTCCATACTTAAACCGGTTTTTTATTCCCACATTCTTTCTCTTCATGTTTCAATGACCACTGTCTGGCCACTCACCCTACCTTCCAAACCCCCTCCCCCTCAGGTTCGAATCTGGGGCACAAATTTCCTCTTCTGAGGAATTTGTGTGTGTTGGAGATAGTTGGGGGCTTGACATATTTCCCTCTCCGGCCCAATCAGCTCATTAGACTTCCTTGAGATATGGGGTCCAAGGGAGGAGGGTATACTTACGAATCCAAAAAATAAATGTCTCAATGACCACATTTTGTAGGCTTCCATTCATATTCAACCTCTTGTTGCATGATAATAATTTTTTCATTCAGGTAATCCACAATATCAAGCAGATGATTGTCAAGGTGAACCTCAACTAAGATCCTTGCATACTACATTTTATCCTTCAATGAAATTGCTTTGTCCATTCCCTATTGGTCTACCAATTAGACTCCCAAGTTTGCTCAGGCTACTAAAGCTCCAATACTTGGCATCCAATCCTGAGAACTGAATCCATATTGGCAATTATTAAATGTTCCTTTCATCCATATTCGGGTCAGGTGACCAAGGCTAAACAACCGCTGGCTTTTTGTAAAAAACAAAAAAACAAAAAACTACTCATCGACAAGCTTGCTCTTGCTGTTGTTTAGTCTCAAATCTCACCACGAACAGACCATTATTAATACTGACCACCTTTTTATATCCAAATGCCCCCAAATTTGTTTAAAAACCCTCCGTGACAAACAAAGGAGGGTTACTCTCATATGACACAACAAACTGTTGCTAATCGAACCGAACGGAATTTATTTTGAAAAAATAAGCTGAACAGAACTAAATCTTATAAGAAATTCGATGGATTGTACATTGCAATTTCGAGTTCCTCATCTCTTTCAATCAACTGATCTTGTGCATGTTGAAAGTTTGGGATCAAAAATTTACCAAAGCTCTCAACTTTTGGTTGGATTAAGTGCTCTTGGTAATAACTTTTTAATCCCTTGTGTTTCTCTTGCGAACTTGATGGTACTTGTGATTTGGATTGTGAATTTCCCCTGTGATTTTGGTCGTGTGATTAGTTAAATACGTTGCTTGATTAGTTGAATTAATTCGGTAATATTAAGTTGTTTAATACCAGTAATTTGATTCAAACCAACCGTAAGAACAACCTGTATTTACCACCGCGGAAGTCATATGATTGAGGCATAAAATTCACCCTTTTCAGAACATTACAGAAATCCACCCTGGAACAGTTCAATAAATAGAAACATATAAAGAGAATTTCAAAGCTGCCAATAAAAAAATTATTCAGTCCTACGTTGTAAATTAGCCAAGTTTGTTATTCCCTTGGGTCAAAGTCAATTCGACCAGGATTAAGCTCTATTAGCGTTTAGCTTAGTTTAAATATTTAGTTAGCCAAACCCAAGCCTAGTGAATTGCAACTCAACTCAGTTCAACAAACTTATTAGTTGCGAGAAAAAAAAAGAACTAATTGAGCTAATACATGCCAACTGAGCCGAGCCTTGTTGCGCTTGAGCTATGCTCAGGCTTGGTTTGACTTGAGGTCGAGCCAAATTTTGACCAAGTGCCGCCGGCTCAGTCTCGTTACAGCTCTAAGCGAGCCTCAATGTCTCATGTCATACAACCTTTTTTTTGGGGGGGAGAACAAACAAAGCTACCATTACCAATCTGAAAAGCATAACCTTCATATTCCTCAAAAGCTTGACAAAGTCATACATCTCCAACTGAAGAAATAATTATACAAACATTTGATAAGGAAATAATTATACAAAAGTTTTCTTTCGGAAATTAATGATAATTATTTACCATTTCCAAAAAAACAATAATTATACAAAAATAATGCATGCGCATGTCCAACCTATGGATTACCACTAAGATACATGTATGGCAATTATATAAATATGAGAATATCATAAAAAAAGAATAAAACTTTCATCAAACTGGGTATTTCACTAGCAAATAAAGCTTCAAAACAAAGCTGGACAAGTTTTTACAGAAAATGAGAAACAGAAAAAAGGAAAAATGAAAATGTAAAAGCCCCTTATTTCATAAGAACCCTAGGTGGGTTCCCTCAATTGTTTCACACTACTAAACCAACCAGCAACAGCCTCAATACAATATGAGGTAGAACTACAAGAACCAAACTGGAAAAAAAAAAATAATAACCCAAATGTTGCCATAGTTATTACACCACAAAACAAACTATGTAGAGAACAAAGAGGAGGAGAAAAGATCGGAAAATTGGAGAGTAAAAAGAAAATTTAAAGTAGGGGGTCGTCTATCCTTTTCGATGAATCTGCCATCTCGCCAGAGATGAACGAGACATTTTTCTCACTATAATCCCGCAATCTAAGTTATACACCTCACTCAAAAACCCTAGAACGATGATGGACTTGAAAAACTCCAAGCTGTAAAAACAAATTCCCTTACAACTTACTCTATTGGTTCTATGTAATCTTCTTCAAGACAGGCATTCTCCAGTCAGTTCTTCTAGGTAACCAATTAACTTGTTTTTCACAGTTTTTAAACTGGACTAAAAATACGAGTCACGGTTCACCTGCTTTTCCAGATTGCTCCATCTACTATAATAGCCTTATACTTAAGCCTTCTAGCTAGGAATTCCTGTCAAGAGGAGAAAAGAGAACCATATAAGCACACTGCAAAATTGATATATGAAGCAAATCATCTTGATAAAAACCATTGAGATCTGGATACAATGAAAAAAACCAAAAAAATCAAACCAATAAACCAAAGTCCAGCCTTGGTAGGGTACAGGTACTGGTGGCAGGTGATGGATCCGATACACACAGCCTTACTCTTGAGTCTTACAAAGGTTGCTTCCGTTGGACCCTAGATCAACTTGTGATTCATTCAGAGTACAGAGCTTTAGCAAATATACCCATGCTAAATGCATTTAAGGTATTATCAATTCAAAATCAGACCACACAAGATCATAGCATTTGCTAGGACATTGTGCTTCCGCAGAGAATCATTTGAGTTGCAGGGCAACACTGCTAAAGCTCAAAACAAACTGAATATCTTTCAAAATAGTACACCTTCCACCATTTTTTTTACTTAGACTTGGTTAGTACTTTTGCTAGAGAGTCAAGCAACAAACACGGAACTCAGTGTTGGGCTTGCCCATTTTGGAAATCTTTCTGCTTTTACTTAAATGTATCCATACCCATATCAGAGTCAGCCTTCGCCTTGTTTCCTTTCTTTTTCACTCTTGTTAGGTTAGGAAGGAGCAAGCCTTTTATTTTAGACTAAAAAAAAGTCAAGCCCGCAGAGCAGTCACAAAGAAGAGGTTGTACCAGGCGTACTACTTGGAAACCTTTCTTCTCTTATGATATTTCTACTTTCTTTAGTTTAGTGATTGATATCTTTGAGAGTCTCAGAAATCTCCAAAGAAGCAAGCTTCCCTTTCTCACAGCATTTTTCGGAGCAGGCCTTTCAGTGCTGAGTGCTTAACACGAGGCTTTAGCTGTCACCAGACTAATATACCATTTTCTGAAATCTGTGTGCTCTTTTTTTTTTGTCATGATGAAGAGTCCACTGCCTAAAAGCTTTTGGAGAAGGGAAGACCAACACTCACAAAGATGAAAATTCTAAACACTATAACAGTGTTAGTCTAGAGGATGATGATCATATCTTAACATAAATATAGACTTATTGAAAAACGCGCACTTCCAAATACTAACCATCCAATAGATTAGGATTTACTTATTTAGTTATGAAAATGTCGACAATTGAAAAACCAACGAGACTCGGGTGAATGGACAAGGTGACAATGGTTCCGCCACCCACCAGCATTAAAATGGTGGATTGACCTCCTGGATAATCAGCGATTGTTGACAGGTCACTAAACACACTAAACAACAAATTTCTAAAAGGCTTCTCCAAAACCACCTTTATTTTGGGTATATTTGTCCAAAACCAATCCAGTTCACGTCAGATTTTGAAACCAACCAAAAGTCAAGCTATGTGAGACCACAGCCACCAATGCATTCTACAATTTTTTAGTATTAATATTTCAATCTTTGGAGTCCAAAAATGCCTTGTCCTTCTCCAACAAAGAAGCATGATCTCTTTGCAAGTTCGTCATTTTAAAAGCTTCAGATATAAGGTAATATGAATAGATACTCTGTTTGCCTAATGCGAAAACCATATGATGATTATATAACATTTTGCTACAGCCACAAAACAAAATTAATTTTAAACTGATGCCATAGCAACAGGAAAGTCCATGAGGAAATGAAATTAGAAAATTGTTTCACGAGTGGCTTCATAAAAGGATGTCAAATGCATTTGGCATTTGAGCTCAAAAAACCAGGAAATATGGGTGATTTACAGGTTCTGCAACAATCATTTTCAAGATAAGGCCACCAATACCTATAGGCTCTAGCATATTGCAACCAACAAATTATGATCACACCTCCTCTCAATCTCTCTACAAACCTACAACAAACATCTTCTGTATATCACCATTGGACGAACCTACATCATCTTCACAACTCTACAGTCTATGCTTGAACTTGGGACAGAGGAAATGACACTGCTGAAGTTAAATGGAGACTCTCCAACCATTTCTAGAGCTATTCCTAAGAACCCACCGGCCGTTCTTCAAACCATTTCTAGAGTTTCCATTCTGTAATTTTCTAATAATACCAAATCTCCAACATGAGGCCGAACTGAACAAGACTCTCAAGTTGCAGAGAGGTTTCACCAAGTTAAGTTCTAAAAACTACCCTACTTCACCAACATATCAGGATTTCTGGCATAACCCAACTACAATGCTCTATGAAATCTTCCCCTATCATGTGAGTGATCTCAAATCAAGAATTGTCAGCAGAAGATGAAATCTAAAACCCTTATGAGTGATGATTGATGATTGAAAGAACACTAATTACTAGAAATTTGGTACATCATTCAGAAACTTTCATAATTAATTCAGTTTGACCCAATGTTGTCAAGAGTATCTAAACTGCTGCTGTTATGATCAACAAGGTGTTCACTGCTTCAATCTGAGGTTAGAGAAACACAGGTTATGAGACCAACTGCATCTTTATACCAATTTCCATAAACAGAAACTACACATAATTATACACTTGAAACAAGGGGAAGGGAAAAGAACAAAGAAAAGCAGAGACCAAGGGTTGAACATCCTTAAAAATGAAATTGATGCTTAGTCTTGTTTCTATTATTTCATGAGCCTCTACTTCCGGTCGCTATCAGCTTAGTCATCAGATGGACAACCAACCATGAGTATTAATGAGTTTCAGCCTCTTTACTCAATGCCCAGCCCATAAACTCCTCCCACCACCTTCTAGAGCAAAGAAAAGATGAAATTAGAAACTTGACTACAAAGACTTTCCCCTGATTTATTGGAGGTCAGAGCTAAAACGTGAACAAATCCACCAATAAAATCAAGAGTGAAGTTTTGGCTTAGGACAATAAGCAATTATCCAGTCAGCCAGTGTGTGACTAGTTAGGAACAAATGATCACATTGTCCTGTCCCTTGTATACACTAAAAGATCCATTCAAACAGGGATTTTAGGAAATCGCTTGGCAAAATCACTAAAATGGAGAGCATAGAAATAACATTCAGACACAAAGCATAATTGACTCAAATTGACTTTTTCTAAAAGGATGGGTTAAGTCGCAGATACTGCCTCTTCAGAAATGCGGGAATATGACTCCATAAATATAGTGTGCCACCCTAGACCCGATTATGAAGAGCCTCATGGACTCGCTCCCTTCTAGCTAAAAACAATAGATATGGCATGGTAGCAGCATGTTAACTGAACTCATCCTACACAGCATAGTGCCTTAGTTCCACAATTCCTTTTATTTTGTTTTTTATGTTTTTGTTTTTGGATCAACATCAAGAATGCTCATTGCATGACCCTGATGCAAACAAAATCCTCCATTATAGGAGGAGGATATGAGTATTAACTATTATCAACTGCTGCTTTGTGTAAACTGTTGTCGAGTGTAAATCAAAAATCAGAATTAAACCAAATGCATGAGTGGCTACAAGTTATATACTCAACCAGACATACCATGTCATCCATTTTGACACAATAAGACCAATAAGAATCATTCTACTGCTGTAATACTCATCAATCATCCCATAAATGACTATATAGCACAAAATTTGGTGTTGAATAATAGCAAGAAAACGCCTCAACAGGATGCCTCCTGGCCATGGCAGGGACTATAACATAGACATCAAGAGAGGCAAACAATAATTTTCCTTTTTAAAAAAAGAATGGTAAATCAGGCTTCACATGGACTACAACAAAGATCACATTTGCGTAACTCAAGAAACTTTATTCCATAACCCCACCAATCAAATAACTACAAGCAGAACAGGTTCATTTACCGTCGCCCAACCCCGACCTAAAAATAAACAAAACAAACAATAAAGGAAAAAAGAATAGAAGGAAGACCAAAATGAAAAAAGAAAACAGAAAACTGTGGCAAGTAACACTTCTAGCAGCAGATCTCTGAAGGTTAACACACCATGCACAACCCAGACATTTAAACACTACAGCAGCAAGGACAATTCACCAAATCAATGCTGTCCCCAAGATTTCAAGCACTGATTCTTACAAGTGCACTTTCACATATATGCCTTTACTATCTCCAAATCCCAAAATGCAGTCAGGTCATTTCCTCACTATTCCCTCAAGATTATAAGTTCTATAAATTGGATTACGAAGCAGGTCTATTTTTATATTTGTTTCATACTTTCATATGCATCATGCTACCCTAAAGGCGGATATGTTCCCACAGTCCAAACCCTTCTCTTTTACAGCACAAATGAATGGGATGATGAGGACAATAAAAGACATCCCAGCTAATAATCAATTTGCTGTAACAAACAGAATTCCGGAAAACCTATCTATTTAGGACAATATATCATACCTAAATTCTCTATGCTACACTTAAACACACAAGATATGCATTTTAGAAAAACCACAACCCTACTCCCTTGCTCAAGGTAACGGTCGTTGGACTTTACATGAGCCAAAGGATGGATGTCAAACTTACATACACTGTCTAATCAAGTATGCATGTAACAAACTATCATCCTTAGGCAGCCAAAAGTGTCGCATTCAATTTCAAGGGAAGTCACCATAAAAGTTTCCATCAGTAATATAACATTTCCTCGAGCCAGTCAAGACCAGAAGGTTTTCGGATGCCAAGTTGTTCGATACGGTCGTTAACCGTATTAGAGTAAAGCCATCCAAATATGTAGAACCATGCACTGACAAGGCAAAGATACATGCAAGAATCACCCTCTCAACATCCTAGCATCCAAAATTATCCGAAGCAAGCTCCTCGGCACTATCTACAAGTATCATGTTGGATGCTCAATTTGCAGAGAAGGGTATTGATACTTTTAACACTTCATCTCATCCCAAAAATGTACAAAATTTATCAAAACCTTGCCAAGTCCAACACAACACTAGTGTCAAACTCTTGACACTTTAACATGGGTGTAGCTGAGTCTAAGTAACATAGGCCACTATAAACAAGGATAATTGTGGGAACATATACTGATGCAAGATAAGAATAAAGGAAAGATAAGAAGATATGGATATATCTCTATATTAGCATATGTGAAATATATTTTTGTTATTTTTATTATTTTCGTAGGTTCATTATTAACATATTTTAAGATAGGTAAAAAAGATATTTAGTAGTATTTTATGAAGACTTAGGATAATATTAGGTTATATATTTCAATCCTTTTATATTCTATATCTTATGTTTAGGTTTCATAATATTAGCTAATCTCTCAATTATATAAACCTCTTTATGTAATTGAGATAAGCAGACTATGAATGACAATTGACATTGAATTTTGTGTTTCTCCGTGTGAGATTGTTTGGTTACGTGTGAGTCACCCCTTATTCCATTAGGAATTGCTCTAGGAGCATCCTACATCTATCCCTTTGTAGCCATTGCTCTGAAAGCGTCCTACATCAAATTGATATCAGAGCCTTTTGTTGTTCCCAGCTGCAGTGACATTCTCTTTTCATTCTCTTCGATTTCCAAATTTCCAAAGAAAAAAAAAACTGCCACACAAAAAAGGAATTCCACTTCACAATTTGCTGCCCTCTGCAAAATTCAAAATTGTTTTTTTTTCTAGATCAATTTACTGCTGCTCACATCAGTTGCCAATGCTGCTGAGATCGGTTCATGCACACTACTTCCTGTCTGCAGCTAGGTGCTTGCTGTTTGATAGTTTATCCATTGCTTGCCTGAAAATTATTGCCTACAGCAACCATGGTTTGGTGTGAAAAACATCATCGAGCTTTTTTGTGATAATTCGCTACAAGGATCTCCCTGTTACAATGAATGTTATGTACTCTGTTTTCTCTCCTTATGGGGATGTGGAAAAACTGAGATTCCGGACAATGGGTGAATTTCATGCTCAAGTTAATTTTTATTCCCATGAAGATGTTGTATATGCTTTCTGCAGGCTTCAAGGGCATCAACTTTGTGATGGTTGCTGTGAATTGGATCTCTATTTTGCTAGTGAGTTTATATGTGGTAGCACACCCTACATCCCTAGGTATATGTTGGACTACAAACCTACCAGAGCTCCTTTGATACCTTCGTGAATTCCCACAAATGATTATATAGATCCATCTTCAAGGTTTCTTAGGGAACTACCAGTTTATTATTTAGAGGAACGTCCAACCTACCATGATGCAGGCTATAAGTGAGCCTTCATTGAGGATGATAAGGACACCTTTGAGGAGTCTAGCAAAGAAGATTTCCAAATGACAAAGAAACAAATTGTCGACAAATATGTCACTATTTAAAACAGTGTTGTTCCTCAAGTTGATTCTCAGTCTTTTGTGGATGAGGCAATTAAAAAGGAAAGATCCACTCTAGATATTGATGATGAAGTCTTTTCAAGGGAAGACATTGTGCAACCAGTAGAAAAGGAAGTATATTTGGAACTGATGCCAGAGGGCATTAGTTTGACACAAGGAGATGTTGAACATGTTCACTGCTTCATTCCAAAAGACTTCTTTGTGAAGATTGAACTTCATCCAATGTTTGCAATATTACTAGCAGGGAAGCATATTTTCAAGATTGAATATCACAAAATCTGTCATGAAGTTAAATCAATTATGTCTTCATACCCAATTTTAGGTCATTTTAAAACTCAAGGTCTAGTTTTTCCCAACTGGAGGAGACTGATGCAAGATAAGAATAAAGGAAAGATAAGAAGCTATGGATATATCTCTATATTAGCATATGTGAAATATATTTTGTTATTTTCGTTATTTTCATAGGTTCACATATTTTAAGATAGATAAACAAAGATATTTAGTAGTATTTTATCGAGATTTAGTTTCCTAATCCATTAGGATAATATTAGGTTATATATTTCGATCCTTTCATATTCTACATCTTATTATATAAACCCCTTTATGTGATTGAGATAAGCAAACTATGAATGAGAACCGATATTGAATTTTGAGTTTCTCTATGTGAGATTGTTTGGTTATGTACGAGCCAACCCTTCTTCTCGTAGGAATTGCTCTCGCAGTGTCCTACATCTATCCCCTTGTACGAATTGTCCTCACAGCGTCCTGCATCATATACCCATATCTTTGTTTGCAAGAATGTGAGGTTGCCCAAAGGCCATGCTGCTGACAAAAGCATTAAACTTTTGGTATAATGAGAAACATTGTAACACCAACCACATGGGCTTAGTTCACAGTATGTGATAAAGAACAAACAAAAAGAGTTCAATCTTCATAGTTCATTAAAACAAACATCTTATTTCCGCTACTCTAGGAAAAGGAAAAGAAAAAGAAGGACATGGTAAATGAAACTAGACCACTGTGTGACAAGTCATAGTCCAAGATTAAGTTTCTTTCAACTCACAAACAATTAGAGGAGTGGGAGGGACGACTGATATATCTATTGCAATGTCCCTAGGTAGAAAGCAAGTACACCAGAACAAAATGGGAACATATATCCACATCTTGGTTTGCAAGAATGTGAGGTTGCCCAAGCCCCAAAGACCTTGCTGCTAACAAAAGCATCAAACTTTTGGGCATGATCAGAAACAGCAAAACTATGTAAGACCAACCATACGGGATTAGTTCACAGCCTGAGGAACAGAACAAAGATTAAAGTACAATCTTCGTAGTTTGTTAAAACAAACATCTTGCACTGCTCCAAAAAAGACCCAGGACATCATCAATGAAGGAACTAGACCACTTGTGAAAAATGATCATTCAAGAGAGGGTGACTATGATCAAAAAAAGAGAGTGGCGACCTACGTATCTATTGGAAAGCCCCTAACTAGAAAGTAAGTCCAAAAATAAAATGCTAGAAAATCATCTGCTAATTGATTTTACCTCAGCAGCCTAAGCCTTCAAACAAAACAACTAACACTAAGATGTTTAGGCTCACCTTGATTCCAGAATCTAGATCAATGCTACAAAAAGGAATATACCTTCCTGTTGGCTTACTCAAATATAAGGACAGGATGTAACACATATATTGTCAACACTCAAAATGATGGAAGCAAAAATGTATTAAGAAAAATTTTGAAACACAATATGTAAAACCACATTGAAATTCAGTCTACTTAAGAATATCCTCCTTTCAGCTAAACAAATCAACATGTCGCGCAGCTAAACATGAAGAGGCTATCAACTCTCAACTGATATTTAGAACTCGATATGTTCAGTGGATAAAGAGTCCCTTAATACTTAAGAGGCATATCATTAGTTTAATCCTACTATGATAGAAAAAGGGATTTTAAAAAATAACAGGTTATATGGTGAGATCGTACCTCTGTTTGACTGTCTCTTATTAACACTATATCCACCTACATAACCAGCAGAACCTTTAGCAGAGACATCTGAAGCAGCATTCCCAAGCCCATACCCAAAAGAACTAGAACCATCCCTCTCAGTAGCTTCCGTTCTCCAAGTAGAGTCTCCATAAATAGAGCTGCCGCCATATAAGTCTGCAAATGCCCCTTCATAGCCGCCATTTGATGATGCGTAAGAAGATGACGTTGGGGCTGGATTGCTTCCACCATTTCTTCCATAGCCTCCACCTCCCAGGTTGTAACTACTATCAGCACCCACATAGCCCAGGTTCCCATCACTGCCAGTAGCATTTCCCCTACCTGGCCAGGTAATTGAGAAGAACCCCAGTTCACATTGCTACTCGCAAATGTTCCTCCAACAGTACCAATCCCGGATCCCATAAAAGCGGTGGAAGTAGAGGAGTTTGAGCCATAACTAAGCCCCCATTTCCCCACAAATTCCTATTTGAGCTGAACAGTGAAGTGCTTCCCACATTTCCTCCATCGTAGCCAACAGGACTGCCAAACCTATTAGAGTTTCCAATATAATAGGGGTTCATGCCCCGCCCAAAACCGAGACCACTCCCAAAGTTTGCACTTCCTCCATAGCTAGCATTAAGTCCAGGTTCAAAATTCATACCCATTCCATAACTAGAGCCAAATGGAGGGAACCCGCTTCTTCCACTTGCAATTGGATTAAATCGTCCGTCCATCCTGACTCCATAACCTCCGAGTGTGCCTGGATTATAACCTTGGGTGTAACCATTAAGGTAGTTATTGAGCCTATTAAGACCAAAATTATAACCACCAATAGGGCTCCGAGTTGGACCAGGAGATAGTTCTTTCGGGACTGCACGCTTGACTTCGACCACCTTACCGTTCAGTTCATGAAATGTTTTGACCAAAACCCTATCCACTGCTTCCTCGGAATCATAAGTGATGAACCCAAAACCTCTTGGCCTCTGTGTATTATGATCGTACATTACGACGACGTCTGTAATTGTGCCAAACTGCTCAAAGTACTTTTTAAAGTCATTTTCTGTGACGGAGGAAGCTAAACCTCCTACAAAAATCTTCCTAGTGCGGCCTGGACCAGGAGAACCGTGCACACTACTACTGTTTCTGCTCAGAATGGTTTGATCATCCCTAGGAACAGCCTTTTTCGCCTCGACCTAAAGTTCAAAGATTAAAAGGGTAATAAACCAAAGGAATTCACATACCCAAAGCTTTGATAAATACCATAACAAGATCAAATTAACGAAATTATACAAAGTGATAGTGAATCAGCTAATTTGAATGCAATCACCTCTTGTAACTTCAGATGTCTACTTCCATCACTAAAAAGACTTTCTAAACAGTATCCTGGTAAGAGAAAGACGGAATACTACCAATGAAATGAAAAAGATAAGAGTTCAGTAATTACCATCCTTCCATCAATGTTGTGTTTCTCCTTGATGACTCTCTCAGCAACAGCTGGATCAGAGAAAACAATGAAACCAAAACCTCTAGCACGACCAGTGGTCCGATCTTTCATAATGACAGCTTCAACAACCTCGCCAAATGTGCTGAAATACTCCTTGAGGCGTTCCTCATTAGTCTCCCACGAAATTCCACCGATGAAGAGCTTACCAAGGTCAGATTGCATATTTCTACAGACCAAAAATCACATCTTTCATAAACCTCCCAGAATTCAGCAAATGCAAATAACTAAGAAGTCAATCCGCTACGAGCAGAGGACTACTTTGATAAGATTAAGCACACTTTCACACACGGATCCAATACATTGAGACAAAATTCAAGTGAAAGATGTAACTGACAGTAGTTGCATTAGTCATTAAGCTCTATCTTCCATTGACCCAATTGAATTTAGAAACAAATGGATTGGAAATACACCAACGACAACATATAAGGAAGGAAAAGCAGGAGGAGCCATACCTTATCTGAAGAATCACAAGAACCCCACACTAAAGATATAATGCCGGATTAAAATTTGGGAGATTCTCGGATTCAATCAAGAAGCATCGGATCCTTCATCGATCAATGAATATGGAGAATTATAAGACCTCCTGAAAATTGTCTGATCATTTTACATTAATCAGTAAAACACCCAGATCAACAAAAACAGCCAGCTCAACAGAAGATCGAGAATCCATATCCAGAATCCAGATTATTGAGCATAGATTAAGAAAAATACCCACCGATTGAAGAAGACCCAGATGCGAGAATTGAGAGAAAACGCCTTTTAAGATCTGATGAGAGGGGAGATTGAGGACATGTTCAGCATATCCTCATCACTCAATACCAGACCTCCACACACAATAAAAAAACGGTCTTCCCTTTTATAATTTCCTCTATCTGTTCAATTTTAAGTCAATTAATTCGGATTGGAAATGTGAAAAACAAATAATAATTACTAAACCAAAAAAAGTAGTAATTAAAACTATCAAGCGCACACTGAAAAGGAAACGTTTCTCTCTGATATTTTTTGGGTATGAGAAAAATTTTCCAAATTTATATTGGAGGAGGGTGATTGAAGATATTTGGGAGGAGAAATAGGTTTGAAAACAATTCAGAAATGGGTTTGTACAGGAGAGGAGAGAGAAGAGAGGAGAGAGTAGGAGATCTGATAATGCGAGGATTGCTTGTCCTCTCATTCTCATTCTCTTGCTTTTATACTTATGGGCAAAAAAATGGTAGTACACCAACACCACCACCACCCTTGAGCTCCCTCATTCTCCTGCCCTGAAACACATTCACTTCTCCTCCCAAAATCATTCAAGGCCCATGTTATTGCATAGTCATCAACTGCTAAAATCTGGCCCAAATATTGCCACTTCCTTTTTTTTCTTCTTTCTTTTTTTAGTCCATTTTATGGATGACATAATTATATTATTAAAAGTCGAATATTAACATTTAAAAGTCTTTTGAGATCGTCTTATGTTAAATTTAAAGTTGAAGAAGAATGATTCGATGGTCTTAGTTGTTGGCCTATTAATTGATAATATTTTCTCACTTTGTTCTCATTTTTATTATATAAATTTGAGTAACATTAAGTTTGAATAATGTAGTTTTTTTTCTGATTTTTTAAATAAAAAATATTAGCATACATATAGTGTAAGTTATGTATTATATATATAGATATTTATTTTCAATAGTGTTCAACTAACCAAACTATAAATTTCAAAGAACATAATGATAGTTTGATTTTTCTTTCCCATTTGAAATTAAGTTTCTTAGAGATGTAGTGTAAAATGTAGTATCACTTATTGAAGATTGATTTGAAAGAATCAAACATGGCTTATGATTTGGATATTTGAGTGGATATTTAATGCTCTTCAATATACAGCTTTCCTTTTAAAAATTTAGAATTTGGATGTTTTAGTGTCTTTTTTGGCATGTAAATAAATCATTTGATGTTAATAGTGATATCAACTTAAATATATTAAAATAAGAAATGTATATTTGAATTTTTTTTCACTTACTAATCTAGGTGCTTGAAAATTGTGAGAAAAGCATGATTCTTTTCCACCTAGTTGTAAAACATACTCATTTTTTAAAGGGTTTTGGATTAAAATAAATTTTATTTTGAGGATGTTGGACGTTTACATACCAAACTATAAAGTTGACTAATCATGCACCTTATTTTGGGGGTAATTTTTATTTTCTATACCATTGCCAATTTAGGGGTGACAATTCGATTGTGTTTATTACCTGTCAAGCTTATAAGGAAATTATTATGTTACCCCCTACTAAATCAGCTTATTGTTCTCATTTTCTCAACTTGACAAATCATAAACAATCGAGTTATCACCTCCTAAATCGGTGGTAGTTTAGAAAAAAATCACCCCCAAAGTACTATACATGATTAATCAACTATATAGTTTGGTAGATAAACGTTCAATACCCCAAAATATAATTTATTTTAATCAAAATATCCTTTTTTAAAAGGAAAACTATAAAGAAAAAATTATCAAACTGGTCATTATCTTCATGCTCCCTCAAACCATCATCAAGAAAGTGGAATCAAAGTAAGCAGGGGTTAAATATACAAAGTTGCAGGGTTTGGAACACTGCAATAATGGGAAGTGTTGGAAGATTGGAGGTTTTTATGAAAAGAAAAATATCAAACAATGTTAGACATTGGATTCTTAATCTCAAAGAAAATTCATACAGGGAAATGGAACCCTTCCAGCTCCCTCATGGGCTTGATTTAGTTTATATATACACTTTGTATAACTTTTTAGTAATATTATACCCACACTTCCATCCTCTCTTTCGAAGTTTGAACATTGGAGATTTTTATGCAAAGGAGTGTGGTGGGTTAAGGTTTTGAGCTTTAAGCTTAAGTGGTATTCCTATCCTCTAAAACTTTCAAACCCAAAATATGCCAATTGAAAAAGATTAATATTTTGTTATTCAAATATTATACAACTCCCGCAAAATAATATGGATAAAAAAGTATACCAACAATAATAACAATTTTTACTATACACTCCGCTTTTACGAGATTCGAGAAAATTTAAATATATAAAGTCTTATCCCAATAAAGAGACTGATCTCAAGATATCCATCTAAAAAAATTTGAAAATATTTTGATAATTAAATCCTTTGAACAAATTAGAAAATTGAGGTATGAAATACTCCGTCGATGCTTTTTGTTTACCTATTATTTTGTTTATGAATCCCCAATATTATTTGCTTGTTTTCAACAAGTAGCTTATTAATTTATTTTTTAAAATAATAATAATAATCAATGACTTTGTAAAATAGAAATGTGTATTTTCCAATAGCTAAAGTACCAACGAAAAGAACATTCTTTCAATGTAAGACCTTTTTTTGGCCTATGCTCCCATGTAAGGCTTTATTTTTAAATTAATATACGTACTCTAACAACAACAACAACAAAAACAACAACAACAACAACAACAACAATAACAATAATAATAATAATGAAAATAGGAACTAGCAACTCGGAAGGATCAAATGAACATAAAGTATTTAAGTTAAACAACAATAGTATTTGTTTTTATTATTGATAAAGCCCTAAGGGCAAAGGTAACATAGAGCTCAATATAGGCACAACTTTCAGTTATAAAATTAGTACCCCTTACTCTCTAGTTTTGACCTAATCCAAGAGTATGAGTGCTACTACTTCTACTAACTGGATTTTATGGAAAAAGAATGGGAATGGATTGGAAGTTTCTAGCCAACTCATATTTGTTCTTTTCATGCCTTTAACCATAGGGCTACTCTTTATTTGATAGTATTTTTCAAACCTTCTACATCCTTCTCTAGATTTTTAAAGACAATACTATTTCTAGGCCTCCACAATCTCCAAATGACTCGCAAAGAAATTGGCAATCCAAAACTTTTTCTAAGCTTGTCCGAATTCTCTTCCTTGTCCATATTTCATACATTTGCCTAGTTTGTTCCTGTTGTGGTATTGGGTTGCCCAAGTTCACTACAATGTTAAGCTATATGTTCTAAATGAATGGACAAAAAGATATAGGTGATGGATTCTTTCGAGTATGAAGAGAGCG
Organism: Talinum fruticosum; assembly: GCA_021018815.1. NCBI lineage: Eukaryota > Viridiplantae > Streptophyta > Magnoliopsida > Caryophyllales > Talinaceae > Talinum > Talinum fruticosum. The sequence continues at coordinate 732,983 of JAITYX010000011.1, forward strand.
AGAAAGTGCACTTATTTTCTTCCGCAAACAATATTACTTTCCTATGTAGTAAGTTTTTTGTGTTAAGTTTGCCTAGTAAGGCCAGCCATACCATGAATTCCACCTTTGGGGGTGCCACATTCATCCATGCTGACAACACAAGCTTATCAACCATGCTTCCTTAGGACACCGAATTCGAGCCTCGGATGATAGTTTTTTAACTAAAAATCAGGTTTTCCATACCATATTCGGCATCCTTTTTCTACCTTTCTGGATGACATAGGATTAGCTAATTATTAAGGTCTACAAGTTATTGTTGATCTTCTTCATTGAGCTTCCTTCTCCAAGCTAATGCTCACCTCTAATTTTCACTTTTAAATGACCCCATGTTGTAAATTATTTTTCTTTTTTTTGGCTGGGTGGACTGTTGGAATAGGCTTGGATAGGTAACTTTAAGTGGATTTCTCATCAACTAGCTATCCTCCCAAAATCGGATATCTTTGCCTTCTCCCACTTCCAATCACAGGTTTTGAAAAAATGATACTTTTTATTGGACTGTCTTCATAGGTCGGTTTCTTGATGTCTCTTCATGGGCCTAGTATTTGTGTTAAAATTCTTGATGACCTTTTACGCCCATCTTCCTTGTGAATGGAGTTAATAGCCTTTCTCCATAGAGCTCCTTCTTCACATGCATATCTCTACCACTACTTGAAGAGCAGGGTTGAATTTTTTAGTGTCATTTCTCTAACTCCCACCCCTCCCTCTTTATTCTTAGGTAATTGAATGATTTCCTATTTAACAAGGGCACAAACCCTTCTTTCTTTATTTACATTCAATATGAATTCCCTCTGTATTGAAATAATTTTAGATACCACTTTTTAGGCATTTTAAAGAGTGCAAATAGCATAGAGGAAGACTATTTGGGACAATCTTTATTAGGATAGTCTACCAGCTCTTGATAGGCAACTAGCTTCACAAGAGATGAGTATATTTTGAATCCTCTCCTTACCCATGTGTTGTTGTGTGCTTCTTTTTGTGAAGATGGTTGACTCTTAACTTAATAGTTTTCTTTATGTGGGGTTAATATCCTTTGATGTACATTACCATGATGAAGCTTTCCTCATATTTGCTCCAAGTGGTATTCCTAGATATGTGATAGGCAATTTTGTTAATGTACATCTAAGTTCTTCGCAGGCAGTTGTCCCTAATCGGCCCCCTTGCCTTGTGCTGTAAGGCTTGATTTGTTGTAGTTGACCTCTAAACCTGAGAATGATTGAAAGCACCGAAGGATCCTCTTAACGTTTTATAAAAACGCTTTTTTTTTACTTTACTGAAGATAAGAGTATCATCAACAAATTGTAGTTGACTTATTTGCAAATTACTTCTTAGTTGCAACCCTTTAAAAAGACCCATTTCAGTTGCTTTGTTAATCATTCTATTTAAAACCTCGGACATGATCGGAAAAAAGGGGAATAGAGGGTCCCCTTGTGTTAGAACCTCTTTCCATTTTAGAGAGTTTACATGGGGAGTCATTGAACTTAATTGATATAGTTGCTATACTTAGACAAGTTCTTATCCACTTGTCTCTATGTAACACCAAAATTCATCTCTTCTAAGACTAAATCAAGGCTTTCCCATTCAATTAAAGTCATGTTTTTTGACAACCCAATTTTAGAAGAGTTCTAGCTTTCCTATTTTTCTTCAGCCAACCCACTAACTCATTTGCTATCAAAGCCCCATCAAGGATCGCCTCTCTCTAACAAATGCAGTTTATGATTCTCCTATTAAGTGAGATAGCACCTCTCTAAGTCTATAACTTAAGATCTTGCCAATGATTTTGTATATTCTACCCACTATACTAATGGTTCCAAAATCATTACGCTGATTAGGTCCTTTCTTTTTGGAACTAAGAATACCCATATAGTGTTAAGTGTAGTTGGACATTCACGTAACTCAAAGAAGTGGATGATTTTTTTTTTTGCATATCTCATCTCCAATAACGAGTACAAATGTGTTTTGTACACTTGATGTTGAATCCATAATACCCTGGAGCTTTTGAGGGATCATAACTTTAAATTGTCTCCTTGATTTCTTATTGGCTTATTGGTTCTTCAAGCATCTACCTTTGTTCAATCGATAGTTTTTGTAACCCTAGTGAAGTTATCCTAAACTTTAGGTTACGAGTGTCTTGTTGAGTCATGTCTACTAAATTGTTTCTTGAAGTGCTTGATTATTGCCTTTTTTATTTCCTCTAGTTCAGATAACTCCACTTCATCTACAATTAGCTTCTTCTTCCTCATTTAGGTTGCAAGCAAATGAAAAATACTTTGTGTCCTGTCACCTTTGTTTAGGATCTTACACCTACAGTTGCTTCTAAAATCTTTTGCTACCTTTGTATAGGTCTCTATTCTCATGCTACCTTCTTTTTCTTGCATTCATATTCCACCATTTGTTGCATAATAATTCCTTTTTCATTCAAAAAATCAACTCAGTCAAGAGGGTCATTTATCTCGCACCTCAACCAATATCCTCGCAAAACTCTTCATGTCTTTCATAGTTGTTGCTTTGTCTATTTTGATAGGTTTCCCCACTAAGCTTCACAACTTGCTCAAACTAATAGGACTCCAACATTTGCATCCAACTCAAGGAATTGTATCCATATAGATGGATTTTTGGATGTTCTTCTTATCCATAATTAGATTAGGGGTCCATTTCTTAACTATTACTGGCTTTCTATCAAAATACACAAGCCTCTTACTTGCTTTTTCCTATTGCTCTTTTGTGTCAAATCTTACCATAAAGATCCCATTCTTGATGTTCACCACTCTTTCAACATGAATGTGTCCCCATGTCCTTTTGAAGAGCCCCTCTCTAACAAAAAAAGGGGTTAGCCTCAACAACACAGACATACCACCGTATATTGTCAAAACTCCACTTCAAATTTGACATCGTCCAATTCAATCATAGCATATTTAGTACCATTTCTATCAAGACAAGAAAAAAAAACCCTAGCTCATCCCTCTCATTGAGATCAACAACCGCAACATAAGATTTACCTAAAATTATTTCGTCTTTGGTTCACTAGCATCTCGCCTATGGCCGGTAGGTTGAATCGAGTTTGCACGATCTTTTCTTCCTAGCTTCTTGCCATTAATCAATTGTCTATTTGGGGTAACGTATCCCTTTGCTTCCATTTCTATTTGGGTTACTATTCCATTTATTAGAGCATTAATTTTGTTTGGTATGCCATTGCTTAGTAACGGCGATTTCTTCGTGCCGCTCTTAGCTCTAAGGTTCAACGATCGTGGTCTTCCTCTCCCTCTTCCTCGACCTTGCCCTCTCGCTCGCCCTTGCTATAGCTAGAGAGGTTATATTGGTGAAGTTGTTTTTGATGTGTTAGCTTTTGAGGTTTCATGTTCTCTATTTGATTATTGCACCTTCTTCTTTCCTACTTTGGTTGTTTTTTTTCTTCCCACCTTGCCTTCTGCTTCCTTCCTTGTTGTCTTCCTTTCTCAAATCTTTCCATACATACCATGATTTTATTTCCTCCTATGATGGTATTATTCAAACAATATATGCTTCGATTGCATCCTCCTTCTAGAACCTAACAAAACTAAAATTTTCTCTTTTCATCCTATTTTTCCCGAATGATATATATGTGTCAATTACTCTCCCTATATTTTGAAATATTCCTCTTGGGCCATCGTGATCTAGGTGCAAAGGAATATTATGGACATAGACCGATAACTCCTTTCCTTCTTCTCGTTCTATTTTCTATTCCCTGTACCCCTCTCTATAGAACCATCTACTCTCTTCGATATTTGTGGAGTCAACAAGCCATATAGTAATATTTGTTAAGAGACTAGAATCTAAAGTATATATGTGAAAACAAGTACTTAAGATCTATACCCTAATTCTATATCCCTATAAACTCCTCTCTTAAGGTAGCTATAAACTCTATTATGCTATTTGATTGGATGTAATGCAATATAATCAACTTTGTAAAAGTATCTAGATTGCATAATTTATGGTAATCATAATTGCATGGTAGGTATTTTATTTCAATACGAAGACTCGGACACTCGCTCGACACAATTCCGAGTTCTAATAGAGGAATCGGGTATAAGAATTTCTCACTTATAGAGTTTTGATTCCAAGGCATTCTCTGTATCTTAGAAACTTTTCTGAGTGATATGGTATCTTCTCTAAGTGATATAGCATTTACTTCATGTATTTCTTGCTTGTCTCTAAGTGACTCGGAAAACAGATCTGCATGTCTCACTCGGTTCCGAGTTCCTCATCACTTAGATATATCGCATGCTGAATTGACTAGTATTTCGCTTTAGCACACTCGGATCCGACTTCATGTTATAAGTTCTATTTTGTTGGAGTCGGTGCTTCTAGTCCGAATCGTGCTTAGTCTATATCAAGTTATTTCACTCGATATTCTTTATGTAACTTGATTCTTCGCTTAGACTAACTAAGATGGAATTTTGAGTTTCATGGATATTAGACTAAGAAAATTCCATTCCTTTTCCGACTCGGATAATTACCAACTTAATTATCTTAATTATTTTTATTATCTCGTGTCTAATCGTGGACCAAAGTATTTTATACTTTGAGAACCAAAATTTGGTTTACTTTTGTAGGTTATTCAAACGAGGATACACTTTTTGAATTACAAAAGTAACCTAGCTTCAAAACGTCAAATCACCAGCGAGACATGACTTTTCCTCTTCTCTGTCCCGAGTCTCGGAAGATTGTGTCGTGGCCGTCTGTTTCCAAATCTGAAAACCGAAATGCCAAGCTTAACGAGTGGTTTCCACCTTATCCTTCAAGACACCGCCGAGTGATTTTGGGACTTCCAAGAGAGTTAAGAATCGTTGCCCAATGTTCATATCACAACGGATACTTTCGAGTGACTCGAAAGCCTTTATCAACGGTCACAAAGGACTTCCCGTCGGAAGTTGGAGATAACGGCTATGCTCGCTTGGTCATCTATAAATAGAAGCTAACTTTCAAGACTTGAAGATTGCCGAACCTATTTGTTAATACTTGTACTTAAGAAAAGTCGGTGTATTCATTATCAATCTTCTACTTACAACTCCCACTCTGTAATTTCATTACTTTATGAGTTGTAAGGTCTTGTACTTAGTTACAAACACTTTCTTACTTTCTGGGTAAGGTCCCTTGAGTAAGTCTGTAAAGGTTAACTCAGCTTAGTTGTCCCTAACTGTAAGGGTTATCTCGACTAGGAAGTACTAGATCGAGATAAAGGAATTTCCGAGTCTAGGAAAACTTGTAAAGAGTTGTTTAAGGGAGCAACTTGGGTTCGGTCGGTCCACTGTATTTTGTGGACTCAAAATAGTGGATTTGACTTCGTGCTTGGACTAACATGGTCCGTGGTTTTCTGCCCCAGGAGGGTTTCCACGTAATTCCTGTGTATTTACTTTACGAGTTCATTGTAGACTCGGACAGGTCTCAAAGCTTCGCTTAATCGCTTCATTACTCTTTACTGCAATTCGAGTTCATACTTTTTGACCCCGCTTTTGACTCGGAATCTATTTGCGTTTCTACTTTGGCAAAAGAGTTTGATTTTCAACGAAAATCTTCCATCACCCTATTCACGCCCCTCTAGGGTGACTCGAGACTCTCCTCGAGCAAACCTTCAATTGGTATCGAGCCTAGCCTTTCAGAAAGGATCTAACCATCCAAAGGTCTAAAGATCAAATGGCTCGGAACAACGGAGAGTTCGATAAAGGAAGATCTTCCAGCGAGACCACCAAAATTCAAAGGATCAAATTTCATGCACTTGGAAGAAGCTCATGGAATGTTTCCTTCTAGATCACGATGAAGATGTTTGGGAGATTATACAACAAAGAAACTATATTCCCATGAAGACGAGAGGAGTTTAGAATCATTCCCAAGACAAAGTCCGAGTTTACTCCAGGCGAAGCGAGAAGTTCAGAAAGAACTTCAAGGCAATGAACATTCGATGTGCGTCATCGGCTCGGAGGAATATAATGAGGATCCGCCTGTGATTCAGCCAAAGAAGTGTGGGACACACTGGTCAACACTTATGAAGGCACAAGCCAGGTCGGACAAGCGAAGATTAGTCAATATCTTCATAAATATGAGCTGTTCAAGATGGAGCCCGAAGAGAACATTACTCGAGAGGTTCATTCGATTTCTCGAGATTACCAACAATCTCAAGTCTCTGGGTAAGAAGATTACACACGAAGAAATGTGCAAAAAGATACTCGAAGTCTACTAAAGAGAAGATGGGGTCCTAAGGTGACTGCCATAGAGGAGGCTCGAGAATCTGTCACTTCTTAAGCCGGACGATCTCATCGGGAAGCTTCTCACTCATGAAATCCACTGGAAGAGGAGGATGCTTGAGGGCAGCACAAAAAGGAACATAGCGTCGAAAGCCTCGAAACCCGAGAAGAAAATCTGAGTTCCTCCGACTCAAAAGAGGATCCCATGGCACTTATTGCTAGAGGCTTCAAGAGAATGATGAAGCACAAAAGATGGGATAAAAGGCCAAAAGAAGATTCTACAAGAACGATAAGAGGGACGAGAAAAGGTAAGTATTCTTCTCCTTCAAAATTATCTTTAACTAAAAATTCTGGATGTTTTGAGTGTGGCAGCAAAGAACACATAGTCAAAGACTGTCCAAAGAGAAAAAGGGACGAGAAGAAGAAAAAAGGCTATGATGGCAACATGGAGCGATAAGGACTCATCGAGAAGATGATGAGGAGTCGAGATGACTCAAAATGTCGATGGCAATCTCGACTCGAAGGCTGAAAGAGAGTCGGACTCGGACTCGAACAATGACGAAACAAATCCTCAAAAGGTAATTGAATACTTCCTCAAATTCTCCAAAGCTGATTTAGCTAAATATATTTTTACTTTGGAAGAAAAGTCCAATTCGATTCTTCTCGTTTCAAAGAACAATTTGAGTCAATTTCATCCGAGAGCATCTCTTTGAAAAATGAATTGGAAAAGCTGAGACTCACACTCGAGAGAACTCAAGACTAGTGCTCAATCCAATGAGGCTGAGTCCGAGTTACTCGGAAAAGAAAATGAGCGGCTAAAGCGAAGCTCATTGAGTCTCAAGATCTGGTTTTAAAATTTACTCAAGGTCGGAAAAACCTAGACATGCTCTTAGGATCTCAATGAGTCTCCTTCGGAAAAGAAGGTCTTGGTTTCAACAAAGAGGAGGAATCCAATTCCTACTCGGAACTATTTAAAAGGATTCCAGAGCTGTAAAGTTCGGGAAAGCTGAGCATGGTCCCATTCATAGAAATGAAGGGAGGACTAAGCCCGGAGCTGTTTACAAGAAGAAACCATCCCCTTCGGTTTCTAAAGGAAATGTTTTCAAAAAGAAAGAGACACGGACTCGGTTCTCTGCAAGGAAGACTCGAGAATCGGACTAAACCCAAAGTCATTCAAATCTGGGTTCCAAAAACCTTCTTCCTCGAGAAAAGGACCACGAGTAAGGAATGTTACTTGGGTTCGTTAGAGGAAGTGAGAAGGGTTAGATTTTCTCTGTTTTGCGGGTCACTCGGAAGAGATCAAAAGACATTGGTACCTTGACGGTGGATGTTCACGCCACATGTCGGGAGACACAGGACTCTTCTCCGAGTTAGAAAAACATAAAGGAGGAAAGGTCACTTTTGGAGATGACAGCAAAGGCAAGATAGTTGGGATAGGCAAGATTGGGAAAGGATGCAATCTGGTCGATCCAGTTTATCTTGTCAAAGGATTAAAGTACAATATGCTCAGCATCTCTCAACTGTGCGATAAAGGTCAAAAGGTAAGATTCACTTAGACCAACTGTTACATTTCCGATGTTACCACCAAGGAGGTCAAACTTTCAGGTAAAAGATTAGGTAACACTTATATTATTCCTCTTTCGATCCGAGTCGAATTTATCTTGCTTAAAAGCATCTCTTCATGATGACTCATGGACATGGCATCGTAGATTAGGCCATATTAGCATGCATACTATCAAAAAATTGGCATTTCATGGTCCGGTTAAGGGTTTACCTAACTATGCTTTTGAGAAAGATAAAGTTTGTGAAACATGCACAAAAGGGAAACAAGTCGGATCATCATTCAAATCTCTGAAGACAGTTTCCACATCCAAAGTGCTTGAGCTACTGCATATGGACTTATGTGTTGAAATCCCTGTTAAGAGCCTCGGAGGTAAATCATATATATTTGTTATTATTGATGATTATTCACGATTTACCTAGGTGTGTTTTCTTAAGCACAAAAATGAAGCATTCAAGGAGTTCAGCAAGCTCTGTAGAAAAATGCAAGTTGAGTCTCAAACTCGGATCCAGAGAATTCGAACCGACCATGGAAGGGAGTTTGACTACTCGGAATTCTCGAGTTTTGTGACAAAAATGGCATCTCACATAACTTCTCAGCACCAAGAACTCCTCAACAAAATGGAGTAGTGGAGAGAAAGAACAGAACCCTTGAAGAAATAGCAAGGACAATGATGATTGAGCACAACTTACCTTACTATTTCCGGGTTGAAGCGATCAACACGACCTAACCATACTCGAATAGATGCTTCATCGGACCCATATTGAAGAAAACACCTTATGAGCTCTACAAAGGGAAGAAACCAAATATTTCCTACTTCGGACCTTTTGGATGTAAGTGTTTCGTTCACAACAATGGTAAGGATCACTCGACCAAGTTTGATGCTCGGTCGGACGAAGGTATTTTTCCGGGTTATTCTTCTCACAAGCAAAGCTTATCGCATTTTCAATAAGAGAACTAATAAAGTGGAAGAAAGCATCCACGTTGTCTTTGATGAGCTTGAACAGGATAAACCAAGTGAGTCTTCATACTCGGATCCGAAACTCAGCAGAGAAGATGATGAAGCCGAGTCTACAAAGACTCAAGCTCAACCGGCTCGGAATGAAGTCACTCGGAACAAGTGACTCGGAATGAGACAACTCAAGAGCCCGCTCGGAATGAACAAGCTATTATAGAAGATCACTCGGAACAAGCTTCGACGATCAGGTAGCTTAGCTCACAAATCTTGTGAATCGGAGAACAGGTAAAGCATTCAAGTTTACTTCTAGTCATCCACTAGAAAACATACTATCCGATATCAACGAGTGGCGTAAGAACTCGTTCCTCTCTTCAAAATCTATGTGCATTCACTGCATTCATTTCATTAACTCGAACCCAAAAATGCACTAGAGGCCCTAAATGAACCTGAATGGGTAGAGGCCATGCAAGAGGAACTCAATCAATTCGAAAGAAACCAAGTCCGGACTCGACCAACCGACCTTCGACCACCCAGTCATAGGAACCAAATGGGTTTTCAAGAACAAACTGGATGAAGGAGGGGTGGTAGTCGAAACAAGGCTAGACTTGTGGCTCAAGGTTACAATCAAGAAGAAGGAATTGATTGTGGGGAAACCTTTGCACTTGTTGTCGAATCGAAGCTATTAGAATATTGTTGGCATTTGCATCCAAGCATACATATTGAATTATATCAAATGGATGTTAAGTGTGCATTTCTCAATGGTTTTATTGAAGAGGAAGTCTATGTCGAGCGAGCCTTCGGGTTTTGAAAACTCGGAATTTCCGGATCATGTTTTCAAACTTCAAAAAGCTCTCTATGGTCTTAAACAAGCTCCCGAGCTTGGTATGAAAGACCGAGCAGTTTCTTGGTTCAAAATAATTTTAAAAGAGGTCGGATCGACAAGACTCTTTTTATAAAAACCAAGGGGAAAGATTTCCTTATTGTTCAAATCTATGTTGATGATATTATCTTCGAGCTACTAATGAATATCTCGTGTCGAGAATTTTCTAAGTTGATGAGTCGGGAATTCCAAATGAGTATGATGGGAGAACTCAATTTCTTCCTTAGTTTACAAATCAAACAAGATAAAGATAGAATCTATGTCCATCAATCAAAGTATACCAAGGAACTGTTGAAGAAATACAAACTTCAAGATGCAATGCACGCATCTACACCCATGAGCAAGCAGTATAAAACTTGACTCGGATGAGAAAGGTAAAGCAATAGATCGAAACTCTATCGGGGTATGATTGGATCCTTGCTATATCTTACTTCCAGCCGGCCGGATATAATGTTCGGTGTTTGTTTATGCGCAAGATTCCAAGCTAATCCAAAAGAATCACATCTCACTGCGATGAAGAGAATATTCAGATATCTTGCAGGAACTCGGAACTTAGGTCTATGGTACTCAAGAGACTCGGAACCGACCCTCACTGGATACTCGAGATGCGGACTACGCTGGATATAAAGTTGATAGAAAGAGCACTTCGGAGCTTGCCAATTTCTGGGTTAATCCTTAATATCTTGGCACTCAAAGAAGCGTAACTTAGTAGCTCTATCAACTGCCGAAGCCGAGTATATTGCGGTTGGAGCGTGTTGCGCTCGGATTTTATGGATAAAGCAACACTTGAGAGATCTTGGACTTTCTTTCAAATCGGTTCCAATCAAGTGTGATAATCGAGTGCAATCAGCATCACTAAGAATCCAGCTTCAGGACTCAAAGACAAAACACATTGAGGTCATATATCATTTCTTAAGAGACCACTCCGAGAAAGGTGATATTGAACTTGAGTTCATTCCTACTAATCTTCAATTAGCCGATATCTTTACTAAGCCTCTTGGTGAAGATCAATTTTGCTTTATTCGGAATGAGCTTGGTATGTTAAATGCATAACTATTTTCCATTGCTTGATTATGCGTTATGTGCTTATGCTTTATTGCTAGCTATTAGTTCGGTTGATTTCGTGATACCGAGCCGATAGCTGTTAGTTTCGAGTTACTCGAAACCAATCCGAGTCGGACTCGGACGTCGAGAAAAATTGGACTCCAAATTTTCCGGAGTTATCTTTAGATGAGTGGAGAATTTCCGAATATTTTTTTCTTTTCAAATTTGTTTTTCTCTCTCCCGCTCTCTCGCGATCCGTGATGAAACGCTAGTCGATGGATTTCAAACTGCGCTGAATCGTAACCGTCGAAGAAAGAGAACCATCACACCGGTCAAAGATGATCGATGGACGAGCCGAGTCGAACGGAAAGTTAACGGACGTTTTCTTTCTATATATAGCGCCTATTCATCTTCATCTCCTTACTTCACATTCCATTCTCTATCTCTCTCGTACGTAAAACTTCTCACGGAAGCTTTCTACGTCTACGAGTGCTCACCGGACATCTTCAAGCAACGCAAAGCTCATCTCAAGTAAGTTCGATCGCTCTCATCTTTTTTTTTTCTACCCCTTTCCCGTTGCTCTCGTCTACCTACTCTCTTCTTCTCTTCCTTAAAAGTTTCATCTTTCTTTCCTCATTCTCAAAATGCCTAAGAGAGGTAATCATCCCGACTTTCGTGGCTCTTCCTCCAAAAAGCCTCGCACCAAAACCCGAAAGCTCAACCCCTTCTAAGCCCATTGTCACCCAACATCTCACACTAGACGACAAGTTCTTCCCAACCACAAAATTTTCGTGGTTGCCCCACATTCAAACCACCTGGAGTGTATAATTTTTTGTGTTTCAGCGAGTTCATTTACCCCGAACTCATTTCGAGTTTTACACTCACCTCACTCACTCGAAGGTGTCCTAACCTCCGGAGTTCGGAATGTGATCTGTCCGAATAAACACCTCTCTCCTCTACCGCCTGTTCAAGGTTTCCTCTCTTTTCTTGAATAGCAACCCCATTCCTTTCACCGAAGTCGCCAATGACTTCTTTGAAAAATTCGCTAAAGAGTTCCCCGAGTCACGTAAAATTTTTCGGTGACTCGGTTGAAGTCGAAGCACGCCTTCGTGCTTCTTGCTTATGAGAACCTTTTTCTCTCAGCATTCCAAGCAAGGAGAACCCCAACTCCAAGCATCTCAAATCTCTTTTTGACATTCTTGAGGGCTACGATTCCACGAGTGTCACAATTCCACAGTCCGCGATTCTTCTTTCGAGAGATTTCTACTTATTTCTTTTGTCCAGGACATCAAATTTGTACTAACTGCTTGTATTCTTCCCTTCTTGTTGTTGTTTTTGTTGAAAGGCAAGGGGAGAATATAGATAGAAAACTTGTTGTCTTGTTTAGGGGAGTTTCTCCATCTATGTACTCTCTTTAATCTCAATGAATTAATGCTTTCTCTTCAATTTTCTCTGTGATTGCAACCCTTTACGAGTTAACATTATTTAATGGCTAAGCATATATTTTTATGATCCGATACATTAGGCTTGCTTTACTTATCTAATTTCTTACGCAAGTATTCAAAAGCGGATCTTTATCACTAACAAAGTTTCTGTCTAAGTATGGAATGACTTTCATCAAAAAGGGGAGATTGAAGACTCGGACACTCGCTTGGCACAATTCCGAGTTCTAATAGAGGAATCAGGTATAAGAATTTCTCACTTATAGAGTTTTGATTCCAAGGCATTCTCTCGTACCTTAGAAACTTTTCTGAGTGATATGGTATCTTCTCTAAGTGATATAGCATTTACTTCATGTATTTCTTGCTTGCCTCTAAGTGACTCGGAAAACAGATCTGCATGTCTCACTCGGTTCGAGTTCCTCATCACTTAGATATATCGCATGCTTGAATTGACTAGTATTTCGCTTTAGCACACTCGGATCCGACTTCATGTTATAAGTTCTATTTTGTTGGAGTCGGTGCTTCTAGTCCGAATCGTGCTTAGTCTATATCAAGTTATTTCACTCGATATTCTTTATGTAACTTGATTCTTCGCTTAGACTAACTAAGATGGAATTTTGAGTTTCATGGATATTAGACTAAGAAAATTCCATTCCTTTTCCGACTCGAGATAATTACCAACTTAATTATCTTAATTATTTTTATTATCTCGTGTCTAATCGTGGACCAAAGTATTTATACTTTGAGAACCAAAATTTGGTTTACTTTTGTAGGTTATTCAAACGAGGATACACTTTTTGAATTACAAAAGTAACCGGCTTCAAAACATCAAATCACCAGCAAACATGACTTTTCCTCTTCTCTGTCCCAGTCTCGGAAGATTGTGTCGGAGTCTGTCTGTTTCCAAATCTGAAAAACATCAAATCACCACCTTATTCTTCAAGACACCGCCGAGTGGTTTTGGGACTTCCAAGAGAGTTAAGAATCGTTGCCCAACGTTCATATCACAACGGATACTTTCGAGTGACTCGTAAAGCCTTTATCCCGTCGAAGTTGGAGATAACGACTGAAGACTCGGACATTGTTCAACATATTTCGAGTTCTATTGAAGGAATCAGGTATAAGAACTTCTTAAGTATAGAGTTTTGATTCCAAGGCATTCTCCGATCCTTAGAAACTTTTATGAAGTGATATAGTATGTCTTCTAAGTGATATAGCATTTACTTCACGTATTCTTGCTTATCTCCGAGTACTCGGAAAACAGATATGCGTATCTTACTCGAGCTTTGAGTCCCTCATCACTTAGACATATCGCATGTCGAATTGACTAGTATTTCGCATAATCTCACTCGGTTCGACTTCATGATATAAGTCTTATTTTGTTATAGTCGGCGCTTCTAATCGAATCATGCTTAGTTTGTATCAAGTTATTTCACTCGATATTCCTTGTGTAACTTGATTCTTTGCTTAGACTAACTCATATGGAATTTTGAGTTTCATGGATATTAGACTCGGAAAATTTCATTCCTTTTCCGACTCGGATAATTACCAACTTAATTATCTTAATTATTTATATTATTTGTGTCTAATCGTGGACCAAAGTATTTTATACTTTGAGAACCAAAATTTGGTTTACTTTTGTAGGTTATTCAAACGAGGATACACTTTTGAATTACAAAAGTAACCTAGGCTTCAAAACGTCAAATCACCAAGCAGACATGACTTTTCCTCTTCTCGATCTCGGTTCCAGAAGATTGTGTCGGGGATGTATGTTTCCAAATCCGAAAACCGAAACGATAAGCTTAACGGTGGTTTCCACCTTATCTTTCAAGACACCGCCAATGGTTTTGGGACTTCCAAGAGAGTTAAACCGTTGTCCAACGTTCATATCACAACGGATACTTTCCGAGTGACTCGAAAGCTTTTGTCAACGGTCACGAAGGATTCTCGGTCGGCAGATGGAGATAACGGCTACTCTGCCTGGTCATCTATAAATAGAAGCCAACTCTCAAGACTTGAAGATTGCCGAACCTATTGTTAATACACGTACATGAGCAAAGTCATTGTATTCATTCTCAATCTTCTACTCACAACTCCCACTCGTAATTCATTACTTTACGAGTTGTAAGGTCTTGTACTTAGTTACAAAACAATTTCTTACTTTCGAGTAAGGTCCCTTGACTAAGTCTGTAAAGGTTATCTCAGCTTAGTTGTCCTTAGTCTGTAAGGGTTATCTCAGCTAGGAAGTACTAGATCGGATAAGGGAATTTCGAGTCTAGGAAAACTTGTAAAGAGTTGTCTAAGGGAGCAACTCGGGTTCGGTCGATCTACGGTATTTTGTGGACTCAAAATAGTGGATTTGACTTCGTGCTTGGACTAGCACGGTCCGTGGTTTTCTGCCCCGGGAGGGTTTCCACGTAATCTCTCGGTGTTTACTTTCCGAGTTTATTCTAGACTCGGATTGCTTCAAAGCTTTAGCTTAATTTGCTTCGTACTCTTTATAGCATTTCGAGTCCATACCTTTCGACCCTGCTTTTGACTCGGAATCTGTTTCTATCTTGACTTTGCTAAAAGAGTTTGAATTTCTATTAGAATCCTCCATCACCCTATTCACCCCCTCTAGGGTGACTCGAGACTCTCCCCGAGCAAACCTTCAACGGCTATGTCTGCTTGGTCATCTATAAATAGAAGCCAACTTTCAAGACTTGAAGATTGCCGAACCTATTTATTAATACTTGTACTTGACAAAAGTCAGTATATTCATTATCAATCTTCTACTTACAACTCCTACTCTGTAATTTCATTACTTTATGAGTTGTAAGGTCTTGTACTCGTTACAAACACTTTCTTACTTTCGGGTAAGGTCCCTTGACTAAGCCGTAAAAGTTAACTCAGCTTAGTTGTCCCTAGCTGTAAGGGTTATCTCAGCTAGGAAGTACTAGATCGGATAAAGGAATTTCGAGTCTAGGAAAACTTGTAAAGAGTTGTTTAAGGGAGCAACTTGGGTTCGGTCGGTCTATCGTATTTTGTGGACTCAAAATAGTGGATTTGACTTCGTGCTTGGACTAGCACGGTCCGTGGTTTTCTCGCCCGAGGAGGGTTTCCACGTAATTCCTGTGTCTTTACTTTCCGAGTTCATTCTAGACTCGGACAGTCTCAAAGCTTCGCTTAATCCGCTTCATTACTCTTTACTCGTAATTCCGAGTTCATACTTTTCGACCTCGCTTTTGACTCGGAATCTATTTGCGTTTCTACTTTGGCAAAAGAGTTTGATTTTCAACGAAAATCTTCCATCACCCTATTCACCCCTCCCCCTCTCTAGGGTGACTTAGACTCTCCCCGAGCAAACCTTCAAATACTCTCCGACAACCAAATAAATTAATGGAAATAAATTTGTTTGCATTGTCCGGTTGATTACCACCAACCAAATGCTAAATATGTGTCTCATGTTTATCATATCATCTCTAGTTACCTTATCAATTCTTCTTTGCTTAGGACGTGAAATTTTTATGTCTTAGCAAAGGAATGTCAAGTCCTTGGATCTTTCTCGCCCTTAAAGTATTAAAAAATTTAATTTTTTCCACCACCTGTTTTTCCGCTTAATCGTGCCATTAATTTTGTTTAAGAATTCAAAATTACTCTTGGGTCCCATAGAAATAAGTTATTGTCTATTTTAAAGTATTTTTGATTTATTTTTTAGCCGGTTAATGGGTTTGGACATGGTTAAAAAGGAAAAATAAAAATTTCGATTCTGTTCCTTCCAACTCACTTTATTTCCTCTCAAACCCGTTCACTCCTTCCCAAGTTAGTCATCATCTCCCTCCTTCTCCCTCCTTCTATTTCTCTTTGTGAAGTTCAAGTTGCTTCATGATGAAAACCCGATCTCCAAGCAAAGGTCGTTGAAGAAGAAGGGGTAATCATCTGCGAAAATTATAAGACCAAAGAAAAGGAGGTGTGAGTTTTGCTGATCATAAGGTATTTTCTTTGCCAAGAACGATGAAATGTGTGATTTATAAAATCATAATAAATTAAGAAATTGAATGTAGATTGTTGATTTTTTTTTGTATAAATCATGCTGTGAAAGCTTTACATTGATTCAAAATTTAGTGGTTGTTGTGATATTGAATAGTTCTCTATTTTTTTTTTAATGAAAGTAATGGTTTCTGTTGAATAAAGATTAGATTTTTTTAATTGAATTATCTTTTTGATGTAATATAATTTCATTATAATTTGTGTCCGGATGTTTGGTAAGATTGGTGTAGTTATCAATCATGGTAGAGAATTTGAGCAAGGGTCATACCTAGTATATCGTGAAGGGGAATGTTACGTTTATGATGATGAGGACCTTGATTATCTAAGTGTGATGACATAAAGGAAATGGTTATGAAGTTAGGGTACTCGGAAGACAGAATCGAACCGTGTGTTACTGTAATCTAGATAAACAATTGGTAGAGAGTTTTGTAGCCATTGAGAGATATGAACAAATTCATGATATACTTGGTATTATTGAACAATAGAATTTTGTTGAGTTGTATGTTGAACATAATAATGTAGTTGAGGACAATGGACAGAATAGAGGTAAAAATGTTGAAGATGAGAGTGACTTTATAAAGGGTGATGGAACCACCCTTTTTGATGACTTAGACGTTTTATCGGATGATTATAATTGGGTAAATTCAGATGAAGATGATGAAGAATATGTTCAGGTGAGGGGACAAAGAAGAAATTGAGGGAAGATGTTTTGTAAAATATGCAATTGATTAATGAAAACAATGCAAATGCAAATGCAACTGAACTATAACAAGACTCGGATTATGTAGAGAGTACTTCATCTAAGTCAGGTGATGAAAATGAAAACTCCAAGAAGAGAAAGAAAAATAAGAAGATGAAGTACCCTAGACATAGAGGCAGGGTAACACTTAAAGATTATGAGCTGGAGGTTGGGATGTATTTTGTTGATAAGAAAGAATTTAAGAAAGTTGTGGATGATTATAAGATATTTAGAGGATACAATTTGAGGGTTGGGAAAAGTGATAAGGGTAGGTTGAACTACTAATGTTGAGCAGAGAATTGTGAGTGGTATGTTCATTGTTCTTACTATGGGACAACTAAGACTTAGAAGATTAAAACTATGAGAACACCACATACATGTATCCTATTTGGTATAGAGGAGGGACAGAGTAGGATAAACACCTGTCCGGCTTGATAGTGAATACATATAGACTTTTAGGGTTATGCCTACTTTGAGGGTGAGGGCTTTCTAAGAGTTGGTTTTGAGGGAAAGAAATTAAAAGCTCTCAGTTTATGTGCTTAAGGTCTAAAAATTTGGCATTAACAGCCATTGTTAGAGACTACAAAGAATAGTTTGGACTTTAAGGGATTATGCGTATGAGGTGTTCAATCAAAACAGTGGGTCAACACAAGTTTACAACAATTAGAACTCACGAGGGGTATATTTTTAAACCATTGTACATGTGTGTGGGGAGGCTAAAGAGAGGGTTCTTGGCAGGATGCGGGCACGTGTTATCCATTGATGCATGTTTCATTAAAGGATCATGGAATGGTAAAATATTTGTGGTTGTAGGAAGGGATACAAATAATTAGATGTACCCTATAGCTTGGGGTGCATCTCAGGTGGTGGTGCTAATTAGTCATGATTTACCAAGTTCTTAAATGAAGACTTGCATATGGGTGATGGGGATGGTTGGGTTATAATATCTTATCAACAAAACATTAGAATTATTACATATTAATTGATTTATTTAAATTTTATGCTTGCATTTTTAAAAATATATTACTAACATTGTTTTCTTAATAAGGTCTTATTGATGCTATATCAACTTTGTTGCCAAAATGCGAGTATAGACTTTATGCTAGACATGTTAATGCTAATTTGAGGAAGACAAGGAAATTATTGGTGTATATGGATGCCTTTTGGAGTCTTGCTAAGAGCACAAATGAGATGCATTTTAATAAGTTTAAATAGGAAATCCATGACTTAGACCCTGCTGCTGAAACCATTTAGTAAAAGGATTCTAAACATTTCGCAGGAGTTTCTTTTCCACCATAGTCAAATGTGATTCTCGTGGACAATAACATAGCATAAATCTTCAATGGGAGTATTGTTGAAGCTAGGTACAAGCCAATTCAAACAATGCTTGATGATATTTACAATTTTGTGATGAATAGGATTGCTAAAAGACAAAAGTGGGTTGCATCTTTAGATTAACCAATCTGCCCTAGGATCATTACTAAGCTACAAACCAAGAAAGATCAGTCTAGATTTTGGATTGCAATGAGGGTTGGAAATGGGATGTATAGTGTTAAGTATGGGATAGAAGGGTTAATTGTTGATATAAATGAAAAAGTTTGTTCCTACAAATATTGGCAACTAAGTGGCATCCCTTGCCCCTATGTTATATCTATCATGGGGCTTAAGAGGTTAGACCCTGTGAACTATGTTGATGAGTGTTATAAAACTGAATTATTGAGGAAGACATATGCACACATATTCCATCCCTTTAATGGTAAGGACATGTGGGAAAAGGCAAGAAAGGAGTCAATCACTGCACCAAAGTTCAAATATAAGAAGAAATTGAATCAATTGTGGAAAAGAAGGCTTGAAGAAGGAGAGAGGAGGAGTGGCAGCAAAGTGTCTAAGAGAGGAGGTTTAGTGCACTTCGTATTTGTGGTCAAGAAAGGCATAAGTGTTTGACATGCCTTTGGAAGGTAACTAAACTAACTTCCTGCTGAATTTTAAGGTAACACTATTTATATTGTTGGTTATAAACTAATCTTCAATTACAGGACACATACAATGCACCTCTAGATGCCAAAGGAAGAGGCACAGGGGGTCATCTACAAGGAAAAGTGCAAGGACACCTAAAGCATCTACCCCATCACAATAGTGTAGTCACTACCAAGGGTGCATCAAGAGCTAAGCTCCAAGTATAGTTAGGTACTTTAATGAATTTTGAGGCATCTAATAGTTGTCACTTATCCATTTAACTTATGTTAATCTAGGTGAAAATATCATCTCGCACCTATTGCGAAGCTTCATCTAAGCCAAATCCCGAGTTGCTCACATAATAATTATCAACCTCCCACCAGCCATCATTATCTTCTCAGCAGCCTGTTATTTCTACCAATATATTCAAGGTTAAATTTGTCCTCCTAAATTCTCAGTAACCTACTCATGTGAAGAGAAGAAAAATAGCACATCAAATTGTAGTTCAACAGCTTCCGATGTGCCATATGTAGAAGGGAGTCTTTCACAAAATAAAAAGAAGATCTATCCTTCAAACACAAGGTGTTCTTTTTCAACTTCAATGTCACCTCTGCAAAATCCTGGCCGGATGAGGCAGATTTTATTTTCGAAAAGACATATGATGTAGCTTTTTTTTTCTCTTTTGGACAATAATGATTTTTAACTCAAGTGCTCAATCTTTTTTATGGATAGCATGTACAAAATGTACAGTACAACCGAGTGGTGATTTTTTTGGATATATGTGTAAAGGGTTTTTAGGCGGTTTATCCGATGAAAACAAGTGATCACTTGCAATGACCATATATGATATGTCGAACTCGGCTTCTATTATTCCTCTCAATGCTCTCAAGTTTAGTTTTACAATGCTTATTTCATAAATTATACACTCATATACACACTTAATCACAAAATAAAACAAATTATGAATTAACCATAAATGCATTACATAAATCAAACTTAACATTACATTCTATCAAAATACATTGTCTTCCCCAAAAGATACATCTATCCAACACACAAATTACAATTCTCTAAAATGAGATTCATTACCCATCCCTCCAACAACAATATATTCTCTAAAATGAAATTCATTACCCATTCCTACCGCACAAATTCATCTACCAATACCTAATCTTTCCTTTTGCAACTAACCTAAACACAATGGTAATAACAACGAGTGAATAACATCATCACACTCGTAATCATCTTCTCTCTGTTCACATATCCATTTACCTCCATTTTTAGTTTTCTATTTTTCCCCTTCAACTTCCTTAATTCTTCTCTATCCACTCGCTGTTTATTGCTTCAAATTCTATAGTTCTTCAACATCTCGAGTTAGGACTTTGTTTTGCATAATCAATCCTACTACCATCGATCCGATGTGGTCATAAAGAGAGTCATTCACCCATTCAAAATAGTTGCAACCCCCAACCATATCATACCTCTTGCACCTCGCGAACCTCCTCACAAGATTCTTCATTGTCATGCTTATTAAAATTATACATTTCTTCTCACATTTGCATCACCTCCGACAATTTGAAAAACATGGACAAGAACGACATGAATGAATGAGCTTTGAGCAGCTGAACTTGACATATTTTGTAATAAATTTGGTCAATTTTCAATGAACTAAACAAGCCCTAAACCAATTTCGAAAATCACCCTTCCCCTCCCCTCCAATTCGATCTCTCATGCTCTCTTAAACCCGCTAGTTCCTCTCAATTTCAAAAACCCTTGCATTTGGAGGAAACGCCACAAGTTGCCTAAACCCTTCCTCCTCCATTTTAATTCTAAATAAATTTTATCCCAAACCCGCATAAACCCATTAACGAAGCTAAACCTACCCAAACCCATTAACCGACTAAAAAGTAAATAAAAAATACTTTAAAACAGGTAATAACCGATTTCTATGGGACCCAAGGGTAATTTGAATTCTTAAACAAATTTAATGACACGACTAAACGGAAAAATAGTTAGAGGGCATAATTGAATTTTTCGAATACTTTAAGGGCAAAAAGATCCGAGGATTCAAGGAATGTCGATGAACTCGTAAACATGTGTAAAGCACACATAAAGGTGTTCTTAGGCTAATTGTTAGGTTTTTCAAATAAGAAAATTGTTATAATCTAGAACTAATTTGAAAATCAAATACTTGTTTTCCAAGTTAGGTAGGGTATGAAGTATCAAGATTTCTATTTCAAGTAAAAATATATATGAACATTATTTTTGGAACTTTTAATTAGTTAAAATCTTGACATCTTTCCATTTCTAGAAACTAAATCTCAGATTTAAGAAAGTGGAGCAAAAATATTTCACATATAACAAATTTTAATTTATAATTATTGAAGTAAATAAGGCAAGAGTTATGATATAACCTACTTAAAAACTAACTGAATAAATAATAGAAGTATGCAGTCAAAGGGAGGAAAGGCTCTGAAGTGAATTTTTGACATTGAAAATTTCTCATACTTGTTGCTACATTGTGGGATAGCAACTAGTAAATATAGATTTTCCAAATCACCAAATTGCTAAGCAAACTTTCTTAAAGAGGGTTAAACAATTTACACACACCCCTTTTGCATGGGGAAAGGAAAATAAATTATATTTCCGATATTTACTTCAAAAATGAATTACATCTCTTATATTTGATGTGAAAAAGAGAAGATTACAATATATAAAAATTAATAACAGTTAACAGATGCATTCTATGATTCAAAAATATATTTTCACAAAGGAATGTGGTATTTATAATCTTATAATTCCATCACGAATACTTGTGAACTTACTTATGATGGAATTATAAGATTACAATTATCAAGTTATTTCTCAAAATACCTGTAAACATGTTTTGAAATCATTGTCTTAATTTGTATGTAAGTTTACGGGTATTTGTGATGGAATTATAGGATTCGAATTGTCATAGTCATTTGTCTAAATACTTATGAACATATTTGAAACCGATTTTTAAATTTTAGAAACTGATTTTTTCGATTTCTAAATGTTTGTCGTATTGTAGCGTGCAACAAGCAAAATAAATAATACTCAAATAAATTGGATGACAAAGAAACTAATCTTCTGTTTCTTATATAAAAATTAATCTTCTTTTAATATCTCTAATTTAAACTAACTTATGTTGGTTTAAGTGGTTGATATTTATTTTTCTTAAGCACAATCTAATATTTAAATCTAATGAATGGAAAAAATATATGATGGGAGAGTTCTACCCCTTTATGGGTCAATAGTAATTCAACTCCAACGGAAAAAAATAAAAATTAACAAATAAAAAACCTCCAATTAAGGAAGCTTACCATAAAAAAGGATTATGATAACTATGTAGGCACTCTTATCCACATAAAAGTCCTTTTACTTATCTATCAAGAAGTGTAAAGAAAAAGTCATTAACACATTAATTGATGCTAAATGCAAGCTTTAAGGCTCTGTTTGATTTTTAGAAAAGTAGGTGGAAAGAAAAAAAATATTGAAAAAGTTACTTTATTATTCATCTCTGATTTGAAGAAAATTGTAAACAAAAAAAAAAGGCAAGGAGAAAAGTTAGGTGGAAAAATGACCTAAAATAACTTGTTTAACTTTCCTTCCAAAAGTGGGTGGAAAATTATGGGAAAATTATAAGCTCATGAATCTTAATGCTCAGCTTTCTCCTTCCTCTTTTTCCTCACCTCCGCTCGGGTGAGGTATCCGCCACTATACTCACTCTTCCACCTCCAACGCCTCCTCTAATGTTCCTTCGAATTTGATTTCTCGGTGCCCACTTCAACTCTCTAACACTAGAATTGACTCATCCATTTCCTCCACGGACGAGCACTTTCTCAATAGCCAAATTCGAACCACAAAGCTCTCTTCAAGCATTTCCAAATGGTCAAAATCTTGCTTCATTGATCGATTTGGGAAGAGATCCAACAATGAGGTTGATGATGATAAAGATCACGACTTGCGACCACCCCTCAAATTTCCACTATACGTCATCCCGTTGCCAAAAACCACCCAAAATCGACCAGGACCAGCCACTTCCTTTGCTCTTTTCCTTACAGGAATTTTGCCTTGCAATCACGATTTGTGGAGCCACCATCACCACCTTCAGGAACTTGTAGTCTCCTTCTTTTGCTGCCTCCTCCAGCGGTTACCTGTCGTGCTTGCTTCTTGAATCTGCTACTACTCTCTTTCCTTTTTCTTCCTATTTATGGGTGAATAGGTAGATACAATTTTCCTTCATGAGATAAGAATTTTTCAATTCCCCTTATCACGAGCAAGAATCTCTTTTTCCATTGTAGGTCATTAAGCTTTGTTAAAACTTTCATTGCTTGTAGAGTTTTTCTTTACCTTTGATTTTGAGTACTACAATCCAATGCTTATTGTTATAATCTATCTCAAGAATCAGGTCATTTTGATCATTAGGCATATTAAGCACATGAAACTTTTTACATAACTTTTTGAAGTTCTATATAATGTTTGAATAATTAGCAATCCAAGTCTAACTTAACTCTTTTTAAGCTTTTGTTGTATAGGCTTTCTTAATTTAGCCGGATATTTAACAAAATCTTAAGCATATGTGAGACATCTTAGAAATCTTTCTAGTTGTTTCCCATCTTTAATTTTTTCAGGAAAGATTTATATTTTTTCCTATATATGCTTTTGTAGAATTACTTGTACGGGCTTGATCTCTAAACCTAAAAATTATATTTCTTGTTCAACATAGATACATTTATTCTTATCAAGAATAATGTCATGCTCAATGCATCTTTGGTTAACAGCTAAGAATTATTTTTGTATTCTATTGTCTTAGCGAAAATAAGGATATCATCAATATAGATTAAGCAACAATCATTTAAGGCGTTAAAAATGTTATCCATTCTTCTTTGAAATATGTGAGGTGCGTTCTTTGTACCAAATGGCATCACAAATCACTCATAATGTCTTTGAGGGGTGCAAAGGCGGTTAATTGGATACTTTGTTCATCCATTTTTATCTGCTAATATCCACTTTAGCAATCCATTTGAGACTCATGAAACTCCTTGAATTCTATCAAACAAGATGGTCTAATTACATATGTAATATCCATAAAAAAAAATATATTCATTGAGTTGTTTTGTAATTGATTACCATTCTAACTTTACCTCTTTTTTCTTTGGAATGATTCATTACTATGAATGTAGGACTTGTGAGGACTCCTACTGTTTCTAATTAGACTCTTATTTAGAAGTTCCTTAATTTTTTTTTCAAATTCTTGAATGACCTGGTGTGTATACACCATTTATTTCACTCGGACAATGCTGTTAGGGTTTATCAACGTAATTTTTATAAAATGTCTTATCTTTATCTCTGCATAACCCTTCTTGGTGCTGAATATTCTCTTGTTTAACATTAAGTTTAAGTACAAAAATTTCTAATGCAGTTTTTCATTAGATGGGTGTTAACTTCTCACCACGCTTCTTGCATAAAAACTCAACTTGTTTGATTAGTATAAGCTTTACTTAGCTTATTAATATGAATTGAATAAATTTTTATTGTGAATATAGTTTTTCTTGTGGTTTTTGCACATGATGAATAAAACCTTTCAAAATTATTTTCAATTATCATATCGGGGATGGTTGGTTTGTTGCCTATAATACTCGGTATTATCAATTGAAGATTACCTATTTCTATGGATACTTTTTCAATAATTTTACTATGGCTTATTATATTATTATTTGTTATTCTTGTTTGCAAAGGACTTTTTCTTGTTTTCACATGAAATCTAGAAAAAATGATGTTTTTTCAAAGCACACAGAGCAAGCACTATCAATATAAGTACATAATTCTTACTTATTATACCCTTCAAAGCATATGTTTACTGGTATATAAATGTTATTAGGGTTGCTCTTAGTGGTGTCATATGAGACCTGTTTGGCCATATGATTAACTCATCTTCATAAATTAGCTCATTAATGGTTCTTGTCTTATAACTAATGACCCGTCGACCTAGGCGAGTGCTTCTACTCATACTTTGTTGGTGCAGTTCGGAAACTTATACCATTCATTTCACTAACCATACTAATTGTGTCATCTTCTTTAATAAATGAGGTTCCTTATCCCTATTCGAGTTTTGTGCTCATATTTCTTGTTAAAAAGCTTTTTCTTTCCATTCCGATATCCTACTCATACTCCTCAATAATTGGGGTTTTATAGTTACTTTTTCGGTCTCATCAATTTTAATAACGAAAGATCCGCTCCAATTAGGGAGTCGGAGAAGGTGCTAAGCTTGAGTGAAGTCCTTATCAAGAAAGAATTATTATTAATTTTATCGGATCGAGAAACTACTATTCCGGATCTATCAATTTTTATCTACTCATGGATTTGATTTGATCATCCGGATTGTTTAGTGAAGGGTGGGACACTTAAATTTTTCGGTTTCAATATGGTTACCTTAGATTTTGGTTTATAATGTTATCCAATTTATAAATGATTCTCTAAAATATTCTCAAAGGATAACCACATCTTTTTCATATTCATTCCTACTGTTTCTTTTGAGGGAGAAGAAATTCTTAGCAAAATCTTCCTAAGCTTGCATAATATCTAGGTCAACAATTAAAACCAATATAAACATTACACAATTTAGTTTTTATTTATGTGATTATTTGATTATTAAACTTGGTGTGTCTAATATCATATAATAAAGCATAAAGATCAATATATGTACCACAATATTTTAATGTTGTTATTTGCACTTGAATGCTTCGAACATAGATATGTTTATATTTTTTTATCCATATTGTGTTTAAGGATATTATCCCAATTAATAAGATTAACTTTGCCTACATCATAGTCACAATCTTTTATTTCTATAACTCCGTCCATTATTTCATACACATATTTGCTCTTAAGTTGAAATAAATATTTCTTGTATATTTAGGGATAATTAGGATTAAAACTAATCTCCTTTAACTTCTTCCTTTTCATTTTCATTGTCTCGCAACAAAATCTTCTCCATGTAAATCCCCAAGTGTAGACACAAAAAAGTGTCGTCATTTTCTCTGTTTTTTATTTGTTGGCTCGATGATGAAATCCAGAGTTGTTTGAGGATTTAGATCACTGGATCGTATTTGATTGGTGCGACGGAAGCCAATAAACCACAAAACCCCCAAGCACCAAATAAATAGCCTTTTTGCCTTGGATCGATTCAAAAATCCCTTTTTCTTTTAGACGGTCCAAGACCAGGCCAAGCCTCCAGAGACAACGATGCCCGATGCTCGCGTACTAAATTCCAGTGCTTAGAATATTGCGTTTCACTTCGATCCAACCAGACAAGGAGTTGAAGACCTCAAGACGACATTAGATGCTGCATTTCATGATCACAAGCATCAAAGTGCTACGTTTTGGCTCCAAGATAGCCCACCCGAGACTAGGAGCAAGCATCCCGCACCAAAAATGAACCCGCCAAAAATAGAAAACCGCCAAAATGGAAACCTACTAAAATGGAAACTTTCCATTTTTGGAAAATTGCTATGGCTGGAGCCGGTCACCTTAAAATTTTAAGTGGAACCCAGCATTTTGGCTTGGAAACTCCCTTGGAAACACATTAGGGCACAAAACCCTAGAAATCCTTTGGTAGCCGAAGGCGGCCATCCCGGTTCTATCCAATTTATCCTCCCTTTATCCGGTTCAATCTTCGATTATCTTGGCTTGATTTTGTTGCTTGCTTTTGGACGGCTGGCCGAGCTAACCCTAGGTCATTTCCTTGACCTAATATCTTCCTATAAATAAAGAGTTTTCGCTCTCATTTCAGCACAACTTCCTCGCCTTAGCATCGGGCTACTGCATTCCACCCGAATGGCTCATCCCTCAATGTTACTCTGCTGAAACTCGCCTAAGAGCTACCGATACTCATCTTTGTCTTTTGATGGGTCCCTTTTCAGCATATTCCTTCTCTACTTCCATCACACTCTTTACATCCGATCCCTAAACTCCATCATTCACCTACTTACACAAAATACTCACAAAAATCCCTCTCATTCACCATCGTCGTATCACCATATCCAAATTCGAGATCCAGATTAGCATATGGGACAACCTGAGGGCACAAATTCGATCTTCAACAGTTAATTATTTATTTTTATGCTTTTATCGCTTTACGTATTGTGGATTCGAGATGTATCGCTTTTAATTCCTCCCCACCCGATGTAATCTTTTAGATTTCTCGCTTTCTTTTCCTTTTTCACTTTTCTTTCGTTTTCACTTTTTGTTTCGCCTTTACCGCTTTCTTTATCACTTTCTTTTGCTATGTTTGGTTGCTTTAATTTCACTTAGCATGTTATTGTGTGCTTGTGTTTTTCGTATTATTTTAATTCACTACTCGAACTAGTAATGGTCATCTTCGGACGGGCGTAACGGAAGGGTTTATCCCTACGTTTCGTACCCTCGCCCCAAATCCTATTCTCGGTTCAACGACCAATGGAGTCATTTTTAGCTCTTTTAGTCTTAGTTTACCCATACTAAGATTTGAAGAGCAAACTTTTTTATGTTTTGTTAGTTTTTCATTCCTAAATATTGACTTGTGACTCCTTTTTTACTTTATTCCATTCAAATATGCTTCCGGCTATTTCGATTGAATAGTAGAAAAAAGGATTCTGGATCTGCCAAGCCGGGCTAGAGGCCGAGGCTCACTATCTCAGCCTTAGCCCCGGTCGGTGCCGGTCACCACTAGGTGCGGCTGTCGCCTGCATCGAGTGGTCAGGAGGTGGGGCTCGGGTCCAAACCGGTATTTTCACACTAGTTTGGCCCTAAAGCCTCATCGTAGATTCAATAAATCCTAATTTTTATTTTTAAGTTAAGAGATAATATCCCAGGATCGTTATGAAAATAATTTCTAAAATAAAATAATTAATAAAACCACCATTCAAACTTTGCCTAATTCGCTTTAAATTAGGTTTAATAAAACTTAAAAATCTTAATTAAAGGTTCATCCCCACTTTCAAAATTATCTTGTCTCTTTGAATATCAAAAGAGCTTTCTAAAACCCTATGCCAATCATTCGTGGGGAAGCTCGGTGCGGTCCGCCGACCGTGGTTCCTACACCAAGGATGAGTTTATTACTTTCAATCATGAAACTATTTTTTCATATTCATTGTCCGCATATTCATCTTTCACAGCAATTTTAACTATTCCTTTGTTGCTTTTTTAATGCAAGGTCTAATGCTTCATCTTCCTTAAGCTCAACATAATCTAAACATCCTAATATTTCAATAAGTTTATTATTCTTTCTACTTTTTCATTTGTTGGCATAGTGCCCAACTTCTTCACATGCACAACATTACAATTCTTTCTTTCATGGGGGATAATAAGTAGCCTTCACTACAATAAAACCAGCTTTTAGTATTAGAAAACATCCGACGGTGATATAAGAAAATCCGACACTAAAGCTGATTTACCGTCGAGTAGCGTCGAATTAGGGGTATGTAGAAAAACCCGAAATCAAAAAACCGAAAAATCGAACCGAAAAAGCGATTAACCGAACATATTACCGAAAATTATTTTCGGTTCACGGTTCGGTTTCGGTTCGTAATTATTAAAAAATCGGTTAACAGTCGGTTAACCGAACCGAACCTAACATTTTTAAAAAAATTGAGAGTATAAATAATCTCTTATGTTAACCCTAGCTGCATGGCCTTTCAATTTCTCAAGAGACCCCCTTCTCTCTCTCCTTTCTCGTGCTCTCTGCTCACTGTCGACGACCTCTCCAACCTCTTTCTTTCCTCTCTCTTGCTCTCTGTCGTCGATGACAGCCTCTTCCACCTCTCTCTATCTCCTCTCTCTTGCTCTCTCCCATCGAGTCGATCTAGATCTTCCCACCTATCTCTCTCCTCTCTCCCATCGACCGAGACGTTTGCGTTGTTTGCTTTGTCCCATCTCCCTTCCCACTTGTATCTCTCCTCTCTCCCATCGACGGACCTTCTCTGCGCCGGTGTTTGTGGTGTTTGCTTTGTTTCCGACAAATCGACCATCTCCGGTCCGGCGTTCGTGGTGGTTGCTTCCTTCGCAATAGATCCGGATCTAGTGGTTGTCCTGTCTGCAACATTTATCTTTCATGAGATTCTCATAGGATGTCTTGGTTTAGCCCCTTGCTTCTTCAACCTACAAGAGGTTCTCATATGTGATATCGGCTTGTAATTTAGTTAATTTTTTTTTGTTTTGCTTTAGTTTATCCAGATTTGTGATACGTGCAATTCATACATCGGAAAATTGTCGGCGGTTGTCATTCGACGATTTGGTTTAGCCCTTCTTTCTTTTTATTTTTAATGGTTAACTGTTAACCGACCCGAAAATCCGATTAAATAGTTATTTCGGTTCAGTTATGGATCGAATTTTTGTTTCACCGAAAAAATCGGTTCACCGAAAATTTCGATTCGGTTATGGTTAGATTTTTTGACGAACCGAAAACTCGATTAACCGATTTTCGGTTAACCAAAAGTCCAGCTTAACCGACTTTGCACACCCCTAGTCGGAATGGGAGCTAACACGAAAGGCCTCGATGCTAATTAGCATCGCATGACGTATCCGACGCTAAATAGCATCCAATTTAGTGTCGACCTACGATCGGACACTAACAATGAACGAAAAACAATTGGACACTATTGGCATCAGATTTTCAAAATTAGCCTTAGAATATTCAAACGCTAACAATATCGGATAAGAAATCTAACAAGTAAATTTTAGTCATACATTCATCCCCCCAAAAATGGAAATTTGCATCGGATATATTTATGAGTGTCGAATATCTAACGCTAATAGAATCGGATGCTCATATTTGACGCTAATTTTATCTATGCGTTTTGAGTTATGATTCAATTAGTAGGATCAAATTTTTGAAATTTAGCATATGAAAATTCGACACTAAATGCTTTTTCAACTATTCTATTTTCAATCTGTTTTGGGCATTTCCTGTAAAAATATTGCACATTTATACTCGTGTTTTCCTTCATCTGCTCATACATATTTTACTCATCCATAAATACACAAAAGTCACAAAAATAACTAACAATTCACAACAAACTACCAGCTGTTGATAACAAATCGCCAAACTATTCACAACAAACCACCAATCATTCATGATACCAAACAACATTCACAACCAAGTTACATAAGTCAAACAATGAGTTTATCAAACAAACCTCGTTAGAAGTTCCATACACAGAGCATACTAATAAATTAGTTCATAAAACAATTGCAATTAGTGTATAGACTAGTCAAGTTACTTAGAACCAAAGATCATGTCAGGTCATGTCAACTTTTGATTGGAGGCTTTAGATGAGTTTTATTACTTCTTCCATGGCCTTTTGCTAACCCTCCACAAGTTTTCTTTGTCCATCAAGTTGTTCATGGGTTGTTTTAAGCTATGATTGTAATTGAGAATAGGCTGAGGACTTTGTAGGTAGAACTCGTAGAGGATGTGGAGGCATTAAGCTTCTCATAGAACATTGTCGCGTAATTACCTAACCTATAGATGGTTAATTTTTGTTACTCCATGCACCCAATACCTCATAATAGAGATTCTCTATCTCCGGTGTCCACTCCTCAATACTACGCTCAACTCTAAGTTCCTCATATTTTTCCTACAATAAGAACCAACTTAATATATTGCTAGCTAGTGATAATTCTTTCACCAACTGTAATTATTTAAAAAGGCTCAACTTAATAACTTAATAGCAAAAATGATTAGCACAATCTTTCCCGGAAAGCTTTGGACCAGTCGTCGATGAAGACTTTTTCCCAATTGAGCATCTTCCTTGCTATGAATCTTCACAAACAACGTAGAGGCGGTAAGATTCTTCCCTCCCTTGATCTAAGAATGCAAAACATGCAATAAATTTACACGAAACTAACCTATTTTCTTAACTTTGGGATTTTAAGCACTTTTGTTATAATATTTTCTTTGTATTTTTCACCTTTCTTTTCTTCTTCTTTCATGTTCTATTCCCCACTTTTGTGGAGCATCCCAACATGCAACAAATTTTTCTTTCATTTTCTTGTCCTTTTGAATATCTAGACTTCGGTCACCAACTCATTTTCTTAGAAAAGAAATCCTTATTCACAAGGCATCTACAAGATTTGTCTTTTCTAGCCATGCAACATATTTCTCATTAATTATTGAATTAATAGGGTATGATGGTTTGCCATAGAACATACCTATATTAGTGTCGATATTACCAAATTCATAGTAGTACTAGCTAAAATCACCAATGTAATTTTTCAAATATCTCATGTCCCATAATTCTATATTATTTATTTTTTCTTTGCAACTCTCTTGGTTTTTATTCATGATCAATTTTAACTCTTATGAATTTATTTTTAATTTTCTTACATGTAGCAGTTGATGAATCCAGAGTTTTCAATTCGTATTTTCCTTCTTTACTTAATGAATTACACCGACGCCAATGGTTCCGGAAAAGTTATGTTCAATATAGTTTAAGAAATTTTCAACAATATAAGTGATATTTAGATTTAAGACATTGTTCATTCCTCTTTTCTAATATTTGAATTTTTTTTTGTTTTTTTGTTTTTTACGAGCTTTATCTATGTTCATATAACCAGTTTGCCTAATAAGAGTAAAGCTAAGTTTTTCAAGTCAAGTTGAGTTTGTTTGGGATGAATCCAAAAGATAAATTTATTATTTAACCAGTTGGGATATAGCTTTCTTTTAAGAAATTTTTATTTTTGTTGATGATTGCCAAAAATCTTTAGTTTAGGGATTTCATTATTAACCAAATTGGATTTGAAATCGTCGTCATTTAACTTTTCTCCAACCTTATTACCTTACTTTCTTCTATCATTTTTTCATATTTTCTATTTAGTTTTGTTTTTCTTCTTCTAATGGTAGAATGTTAATTTCATCCAATTTAATTAGAATCATTCGTTGATAGATCTATTTTTCAAGATAGAGAGTCTAAACCAATTGGGGATTCATCCTTGCCCCTAATCCAGTGTCTAAACCAAACCCTAACCTAACCGGATTAACTCCTATTTTTGAATTGGTTCCTAATGTGCGCCTCTACTATGGCCTGATTCAAGGCTCCATGTGTAGAAGAAGTTATTCAAGGGAGTCAAATGAGCAAATTTTTGATTCAAGTTATTGGTCTAATGTCCACTTCACTCTCAACGAATTTTGACTATACGTGATCGTAAATGGTAAGACAAATAAGTACCCTATTTCGAGGGACACTAGAGTCTATGTGATTGGCTACAACAGCTCGACCGTAATAAAAGCGTTAAAAAAATTATTACTATGAGCGTGTGTACTTAAACTTAAAATTTTTTATCTTACATTAGGCACATGTACATGCATGTATGTTGCTTTGACTGCAGGACTCTGAAGACGATGACAACACATGAACCATTTATATAATTTAAAACGTACCTCATGAGATTTAATTCATATTCTACTTTCCTTTTGTTTTATATATATATATATATATATATATATATATATATATATATATATATATATATATAGGCTCGATTGGAAAGTATATATTCGAATTTTGGGTTTAGTTTGAATTATTAATTAGGGCTCATAAGCTTGGCAAGCCATTATATATATATATATATATATATATATATATATATATATTTATAGGCTCGATTGGAAAGTATATATTCGAATTTTGGGTTTAGTTTGAATTATTAATTAGGGCTCATAAGCTTGGCAAGCCATTAGTAACATAATTTTGTTTTATAGAATTAAACTTTGGAGGTTCCTAAATTGAAATATAATAAGAGTAGTAAGAAAAAGAGATGATGAAATTTTCAAGGCTAAAGGAAAATGAGTAGTGGGAAGAAGGAAAAGTGACCAGGGCCTAATTGGAAAAAAGAAAAAAGAGCGGCTAGACACGAGGAGAGAGAAAACAGTGGGCTCACATTTGACCACTGAAGACTTAAACTCACATCTTTATTTCCCATTCCTTCTTCGCAAACATTCGCCTTCCTCTAACAACCCCTGATGCAGTCGACCACCACTGCCGCCGACACCGCCGGTCGTCGTAATAAACCCACCATTTTTACCACCTATCTTTCCTCTGTCATCCTTGCTTCCTTCTTGTTTTTCTTAAGCTTGGGTAAGAAAAATTATTTCTCTTTTTATTTTATAAAGTCGTAAGTAAAAAATTGAATAATATGTAGGTCGATATATGAATTTTATAAAGGATGAGTTTAAGTATCATGGGAAAGGAAGAGTAAAATAAGGAAACATGTGGTTGTAGATTGGTGGTTAATAGAGCATGTTTGTTGTTTTTCTTGAAAGAGTATATATATAGTTAGTAAATTTCTTGTCATGCCAAGAATGTGAAAGAGTAACTAAGGTGTACAAAGTGTATGAACTAAGGGATTTTGGATTGATGTATTTGGAATCAAGCTAAGAAAAGTGCAATTTGACATTTTTAGGGATAAATTAAAATTATTAGTGTTCCTTGTGGAGGTGCTTAGTAAAGAAATAAATCATAAATTGGATTATTCAAGAAAAATAGATCTCCCTAATTAAGTAGAAAGAGTAATATTAGTGTGGAGGTTGTAGGTGAAATAATACTCAAAAGTAGAGGTGGTTTTAAGATGTAGATTGTTTTTCTTTTTAAATATTCACATATAGTTAAAAATAAATATTTAATGATGTTAGCATGGTAAGAAACATTTTGCCTCATAAAATTCATATAATTACAATAATTAATTAGTTTAAAAATAAAATCAATTTATTTGAAGTAGCAATTTTGTTAATGTGATATTTCATTTTAAAATTATAAATAAGGTCATCGACGTCGGTTATATGGGTTATTCTTTCAAAAAGGATCAAAGAGAAAAGAAAACCAAGTTATCTAAAGTACGTTTATTATTTGTGCTATATGAAAACTCACATATTTATATATTAATACCAAAATAGTTTGCTTAATGGAAAGGAAACATTTCAAAAAATATTAGTCACATAATCATGTGGGCCCGAACCATATCAACATTATCATATCATGATCATATTAGTTATATTTGGCCATTATTAACTCGGGTTTTCCGATCGTTATGGGTATGCATATATGTAGGGAAATCGATGATCGTAAGGATTTCGCTCGGATAATAAATTACCAAATGTTTTATTATTTCTATTCCTATCCTATTTATAAATGAATTAAAATCCGCGCACTCGTAAATAACTTTACATAATATTCATTTACAATGCAGGATGGACATACTAAGCTTCGACTCACTATTTCGAAACGTGCTCTATACTTTGTTTTAGGTAAGACTAATGCGAATGGAAGCAAGAAATAGACATGCTTATTTTGATCAACGAGACTTAGAGGCTCAAAGTAGTATTTAGAAACGTCGTATTCGGGAGTTTTTCTATGTTGTGGTTAAATTAGTTGCAGTCAAGATGGTACTCATTACTTTGTTATTTTGTTTATGTTGTTATAAGTTGGACATCTTAAATATTTTGAACTTCAACTTAATAAGTGATATTTATATTTTATTTTGGGAGTTACCTTGCTCTTT
Source organism: Talinum fruticosum (assembly GCA_021018815.1). NCBI lineage: Eukaryota > Viridiplantae > Streptophyta > Magnoliopsida > Caryophyllales > Talinaceae > Talinum > Talinum fruticosum. Next base: position 767,413 of record JAITYX010000011.1, read on the forward strand.
GTTTTGGAGCTGCAATAACACTTTTGACATTCTTTTTTGTTGCATTAATTACCAATTACTTAATCATTAAAACTAAACTGGTGATTTATGAGGTATGAAGGCATTACATTGGCAAATGAGTGTTTTGAATCAATAAAGTGGCCACTATTCATTTAGCACTATTTTGATCATATTGCAACTAGACAAAGGTCAAGTAAGTAAATTAAATGATTCTTTATTGATCGACTCCGATCTATGTTTGGCTTCGATAGAATGGTCAAATGCTCATATAGTTTTATGACCTATAGCCTCACTTTAACATATGATTTTAACTTAGCTTTTCATCAAAAGCTAGCTTGACATTATATGGTGTTTAAAACCTTCAATACTATAGGAACCACTTTTAAGTACGGTTCAAAACGACCTTTAACTACTGGTTATCCGACGTCATCTATGTGGCCGTCATTGTATATAGACATCTTTTACTATGGTTCAAAACTGTAGTAAAAGAAGGCCTATGATGATGGTTCTTTTGTAGAACCATAGTACTAGCTAGCCTATTACTACGGTTCTAGAGAAAGAACCGTAATAATAGCTACCGAACCGTAGTAATAGTTATAATCATAAAAAAAAAAATTGTACCCGAGAGAGGGAGAGAATACATCTAGAGAGAGAATATATCCAAATTTGTTACATTTGCATAATAAATTAAAGTTGTCAAAGATAAACAAAATTACAAGTAAAAAATAAGAGTCTCAAACATCCAAAATCGTCTTCCGCAATTCAACCAAAAAAAAAAAAAAAACTACATTTCATGATGGATCTAACAGTTGTAGGCTTATCCATCATCTTCTACAATATAATTTTCTTGATTTTTTTTTTTTGTGGTGGGAGCAAGTTTTGGTACAGATTAAAAAGAAAAACTACATTCAATCAAACACTTTCATCACTAGCTCCAACCACAAAAAATTCAAGAAAATTGAATTAAACACCCTCGGAGCCGTCCTCCGCAATTCGAGCTACCCATCGTCAAAGTTGAACCAGTGCACCCCATTCATATCTGAAAATTGAATTAAAAAACAAGCCTACAACTGTCAGTAAAATCAGATTAGGGAAAACGGGGATCTTTCGGCAAAGAAATTCAGATCTAAAGGAGAGAGAGAGAGAGAGAGAGAGAGAGAGAGAGAGAGAGAGAGAGAGAGAGAGAGAGAGAGAGAGAGGAGTACCGAAGGCTTTGAAGTCGAACCAGTGCCGAGAGGTGCGAGTGTTGGTGAGCATAAAGACGAAGGAGGAGAGAGAAAAGATGAAGGTCGCAACACGAAAGAGGAGGATGAGGGAGTTGAATCACTTAAGCTTGTGTACCGAAAGGGTGGACTAGAAGTGAATATGGTGAGGCGAGGGAATTCTCGATGCCAACAAAGTCATCCATGGTCAGTGAGGAAGGAGAAAGGAGAGAGAACGAGGAAATTCATATCCGAAGGTGTGAGAGAGGAGAGAAAGAGAGAGAGAAATTTAGATTTGAAAAAATAAGTGGGATGAGAGAAGGGGGTTAGAAATTCGAGATATAAGGACTTTTAACTACGGTTCATTGAAAGAACCGTGGTAAAAAGCCTCTCTATTATGACAGCTTCTTTTATTGAATCATAATTAAAAGTGGACATATCCACCTATGACGACAGTTTAGTGAAAGAACCGTTGTCATAGGTGTAATAAAAGTCCGCTTATTTACAAAAATGCCACCGTCTTATTTTTTATGATGGTTTTTTCTTTTAACTGTCAGTAAATCAACCGTAGTAAAAAGTCATATACTGTAATAGTGCTTATTAAGGTCAACCTTGAGTCTACATAAGACTTTGACTGAGAAATAACAGAAATCTCAATAATATATTTACATAAATCACGGGTCTACTCGGCCAAACATTAATATTTTTCTAATATATGTGTTTTAATCATTAAGGATTTCTATTTACATGACATTATTTCCATTCTCGACCTCGTTAAGTTTAACAAATTAATTAGTTTTTACAATATAAGGATAGTGTAGTTAGCTTGTGTTGATTTTATTATTTGCATTATTTAGAATGTTTTAAGCTAGAAAAATTTCCAAGACAAAGTAAAAGCAAGGAAATGCATCTCATCACCATTACAATCTATAGTAGCGATGATGTGCATGGATACAACATAATAAGGGTAATTTATTTTATCGTACCTAAAGGTATTGACCATTAACAATTTTGGGTCTAATTTTAGGCCTGCTGAACTTTTGGAGTGAAAATTTTAGTATCTCCACCTAAAGAGCATGAATTTATTAGTACCCTCCGCCATTATTTAAACTTATATACCTAAAGTTTCTTTATATTTCATCTTAGACCCCAATATTGTTTCAGTTTGCATCTTTGACCTCAAAATTTTCAATTTTACATGTTTAACACCAATCTTTTAACAATCTTTAGCCTAATATTGTATGTTTTAGTATTATTATTTTGTGTTTTAAAATTGTTGAAGGACTTGTTATATTTGATATTAATAATTCTAATAGGTTACGAGTAATGTGTTAAATTACTATTGAATCACCGTCTATTTTCCATATCCCTGAATTTCATCATATAGTACATACTCTTGAAAGATCTATGTATGTAGCACCTCAATTAATTACATCAACGATATAGTTTTAGAACTAAAAACTAAATTAAAAAGAATTAAAGTTGAGATTAAGGAAATTAAGAATCGATTATCACACTAATACATCTCTCTTTAATCAATAAAGTTAGATATAGTGGTAAGTCTGATCTAGGTAAGAGTGTTCCTGTTTAGCATAAATACCATTCCAAAACCCTAGAAATAAAATTCATTTCTTTTGCAAGAGTTAAGAGCATCTCCAGGTGGGTGAGTCTGTTTTAGGCTCACCCGGTGGGAGTCCACATTGATACATCATTAAAAAGTCTACTTTTTCTCTCTCCTAAATCCTTACTTCCACAATGCAAGCGCTTACCAACAAGGTTCACATATTTAAATAATCCTAATGGAGCCTACTCATCAACATCTTTAATTAATTTATATATTTTATTTTATATCATTATTTATCTTTATAATATATAAAAAAAAATTATTCGGTGCAATATGAAGATTTAAATTAATTATTTTAGATTGTAAAGTTTTTTAACAAATGATGCAATAATAATAAAAATTTTATTAAATAAAAAATACATAATAATAATAATAATAGTAATGTTATTGCAATAATATAACGCGTAAATTTATTGTTTTAGGTTGCAAGTTTTTGATATAATAATATTAAAATTTTTATTAAATAAAAATGAGAGACAATAACATTAAAATTTTAGTTTCGTAACTTTTAAATAATAGGAACAATTAAATAGCAATGTTTATTTAATTCAATTAAAATTTTTGTAATCAATAGGAGAGAGAGAGAGAGCGCATCAAAAAAAAATTAGCAGAGAGAGAGAGTACAGCCACGACCCACGGGAGAGAGGGAGAGAGTCAAAAAATATATTTTCAATTTACAATATGTAATTAATATAGGCCCACACAAAGAGAGAGAAAATCTGTAATTTTTCAACCAATTATGGCGTGACATCCGAAACGGGTTACGGTTGAGCCAGGCGCCGAGAGCCGCGCCGCACGCGTGCCTCGGGAAGACGCGTGTCCACTGTGGGACGACGCGTCTCGCTCTGCGGCCATGTCGAGCACGCCTCGTCCGACGCTCCCGCACTCGTAAATGGTCTAAAAACCCCGAAATTAAAGAGAAAGCAACTATTGAAGAATCCTCAGCCAAATGTCATGACAACCAACATGACCAATACAAAAGTAACTCACAATAAGTAAAACAACAAAATAAAAATTTAATAATCGAACCAAAAACATACCACAGACACCCGATCTCCCAATCATCCATCAATTACAGGCAAATGCTTTTAGCTATTTTGACATTGTTCACTATACTAACATTGGTCACCGCCTTGAAAGCAATATTGTGCTTTCATGTACTTTTAGGTTTATCTTTTAGTATAATTTATTCGTTGATTACTCTACATATAAATTAAATAAAGTTGCAATTTTAGTTGTTCGGTTTTATTGCTATGTCAATTTCATTGCCCAGTTTACTCCTTATAGGATGTGTTAAAGCCAAACAACTCAACCTAGAAAGTTTAAAATCCTACGAGGAAGCAGAAGAGAAGAAGAAAGAATGACGATGTTCTTGAATCCGTTGATTGCGTTCTCGGTCTCCAATTTCCATGCAAATCTCCCTCTTCCCTTTTGCACTCCATTGTACTAGTACAATAAATTCTAATCTAGATGGTGGAATGAATCTGGATGGATATGAAAATAAGTCTTAAATAGCCAATACAAAGCAAGTACATCATCAAAATCGTGCGTAACCCGAACAAACTAATTGAAGCCAACCTGCCATAACCTATGGGCCGCACCATAGGCAAGCCGTGGCCATTACTACGGTTGTAGCCACCACCAAGACCAACCCATGGTGTGCTTTGGCCAAGGCATTTTGTTCTTCTCTTTTCCTTCTAATCCCCAGCCCCCTACCCTAAACAGTGTTTCTAATCACGGTCCGGCGGTGGTGACTATTGTTTGGCCTCCTTTGCTTCCATATTCAATAAACAAGACCTCAAACACTTCAATTCTTCAAGTGTCGGTTTTCATAAGCCTAACTTGTACAATCTTACCAAGAACATAGAACTGAGCATAAAGCCTAAAAGGAGCTAAAATGATTCGAATAAGCACATAAATACCCCTAAAATAGCGAGCAAAGTACCATGAAAATCAATAAGGATCAACTTCCCGTTTATCTTATGAAACTCATATAAGCTGACCTTACTGGGAAAAATGGAAGTTTCTCTCAAACTCAACCCTTTAACCACCACCCTAACCGACCGGTTGAAAAGTGTCGCACTTATAAGTGTTACAATTACAACAAATCTATAAACAAAAAAGGAATCAAAATAAACATGTATGAATAACTCATGGTAGAGTACGAGCTTTACTCCCATCAACCCACCAAAGGCATTAATGCACTTTCCTTGCAACATCCGTCAGTAAATTCGAGTGGACCCGCTGAGTTTAGTGGGTACGTAGTCGGTCAATTCGTATAATTTGTTTGCCTAGGCAAGGTGCATAGACAGTGTGCAAAGGAAACGAAGCTTTTGCAAAATAAATCTTGGGAAAAGAAAGTGTAAAGCAACAATTTGCATTGAAAACAAAAAGCATAGTTATAAAATCAACTAAGCAATCATGGAAAATAATGGACTTTCATTACTTAGCAAGGAGGCAAAAGTCTTACAAGCTCATATCCCACAAATTTACATAATCACATAATTGAAAGCAAGGGTATGCATCAGTCAAACCCGTACCAAATCGATCGGTTAGGAACAAAGAACAAATAAGGGTCAAAAAGAGGACTAAAGACCGGACTAGTGAGAAGTCGGTTTTGAACTGGACTGGATCAAACCTGGATCGGACCGAGTAAGGACCAAAAGGGCACGCCAAATGTCCAACCAACATCTGCAAAATAAGTAATGTCACTACACTGGTGTCATCCAATGTCGCCAGTAGTCAAAAACCCAAATCCTCATAACATACTTTTTTAAAAATAATCATTATTACACAAATAAACATGAAATTAAACTAAAAAAGAAAGGAAGATACTGATTTAGGCACAAAGACAACGTCGAAGGGTGGAAAAATTAAGGCATCCCAAGTAAAGTTGTTCGAGTAAGTTTTTAATAAGAATGAGCAATGATTGTAGTTAATTATTGTTAGTTCATATGCATTGTATATCGATCTTGCAATTGATTCTAATCGAGTCTAGCTTTAATGATATACGAAATGGGAGAATGTTTTCTGTTGAGGTGTGTCTCAAATCTCCCGGTTGCTTTGCTTCAAGTGGATCATACCGAGGAATTCTTGTTGGTTACGGCTACTCTCTCCGTGGGCCTTGTTTTGGCGCTTGTCAAGGAAGTCGTGCGGTAGTTGGAGAGTAATGGAAGAAGGAGAGTTTTAATATATAAGGAGATTAATTTCCATTGTCAAAAACGAGTGTGTGAAGGTGCGGATTATATATATAATCATCAAGAGCCATCAAAATAGCCAGGACGTGAAAGTTAGGCAAGATTGAGTGATCAATTTTCCCTTTGATTTAAAGTGAGTTTGAGAGAGTTTTGTGAGAGAATTATTATTCTCATCATCATTTAAAGTGAGTTTGAGAGAGTTTTGTGAGAGAATTATTATTCTCATCATCGATTAAATCGTCGTTTCGATTGTGATCGTTTTGTACTCCTTCAAATTATAGTGGATTGAGTGTGCTCCTCGCCTCCGTGGTTTTTCCCTTATTGGGTTTCCACGTAAATTCCTTGTGTCAATTGATTTATCCTTCTCATTGGTTACATACTTTTGATTATTGTATTACATCCAAATTGCTTCCGCATTCAAGTCGCTCTAAATCCTAACAAGTGGTATCGAGCTACGGTTCGGGATGGCTTCAATTTTGAAGGTTGATATTCGGAAGTTTGATGGGGAGATTAGTTTCAATCTCTGGAAAGTTCAAATGAAGGCGGTTCTCATTCAACATGGGTTGTGGAAAGTTCTTAGTGTCCCTAAGACGAAACCCGATTCAATGACAAATAAACAATGGGCTGATTACAAGACAAAGAAGAGAGGGACTATGACTGATTATGATTGGGAGGAATTGGAAGAAAAGGCACTTTCGACCATACAGTTGTGCTTGGTGCCCCATGTGTCTGCGAGAGGTACTTGACAGGACAACTACGATGGAGCTTTTGCTTCGATTGGAATAACACTACATGACGAAGAGTCTCACCAATAAGATTCGCTTGAAGGAACATCTATATACGTTTTCCATGGCCGAAGGTACTCTTGTTCGAAACATCTTAATGATTTTAATTCAATTCTTATTGATTTAGAGAGTCTAGATGTTAAAATTGAGGATGAGGACACAGCGATTTTGTTGGTCTGTTTCGTTACCCCCGTCTTACAAGCACTTTAAGGAAATCCTATTATATAGTAATACCGACACTATATCTTTTGAGGATGTTAAGGAAAACTTATTGTCGAAAGAAATGTTTGACCTTGATGTGCATGGTGAAAAAGTCAAGGGCTTAGTTGTTAGGGGTAGATCTTCCGAAAAAGGGAATGGGAGTAAGAAAAATTCCCGGCTCAAAGTCTAGGGGTCGTCATGCCAATAAAATCTGCAATTTCTACAAGAAAAAGGGTCATATTGTTGGGGATTGTTTCAAACCGAAAAATAAGAAAGAAAGAGAAGAAAGGGAGAAACAATCTCATAAACCTGCTGTTGTTGATTGTATGATTAAGTCGTAGTCCGATGGTGATGTCTTGGTTGCTACTCGCCTCTAGAAAGGAGAATTTTGATGAATGGGTTTTCGATTCTGGTTGTACCTACCATATGTGTCCTCATAGGGACTGGTTTACCACTTATAAGCCTCGTTGATTCAGGTGTTGTACTTATGGGAAATGGTACTGAGTGTAAAGTTGTTGGGATTGGTACTGTTCACATTAAAACCCATGATGGTGTAGTTAGAACCTTGTCAAAGGTTAGGCATAGTCCCGATATGACTCGTAACCTTATATCTTTGGATACTCTTGAGGCTAATGGTTGCAGGTACTCGGGTGAGAATGGTGTTCTCAAAGTAACAAAGGGTGCGTTGGTCTTGATGAAAGGATCTGAGACATGTAAGTCTCTATATTCTCCAGGGCACTATAGTTACAGTGCATCGCAGCTAGCTTGTAAAGCAACATCAGTACCGATTCTACTCGTTTATAGCATATGCGTCCGGGCCATATGAGTGAGAAAGGGATGACTATTTTGAGTAAAAGAGGTCTTTTGGGTAGCAAAGGTATGGGGAAGCTTGATTTTTGTGACCATTGTGTCTTTGGGAAACAGAAGAGGGTGAGTTTCTCAACCGCAAAGCACCATACTCGGGGATTGTAGATTATATACATTCGGATTTGTGGGGTCCTTCTAGAATTGCTTCGTTTGGAGGCAAACGCTACATGCTTACTTTTGTTGATGATTTTTCTCGTAAAGTGTGGGTTTATTTTTTGAGATAGAAAAATGAAGCATTGACTATGTTCAAGAAATTTAGGGCCCTAGTTGACAATCAAATTGGGGGAAAAATTAAGAAACTTAGGATCGACAATGGTCTTGAGTTATGTGAGGATGAGTTCAATGAGTTTTGCACAATTGAAAGAATTACACGTCACAAGACACTTGTTGGGAAGCCTCAACAAAACGGAGTTGCAGAACGTATCAACCGAGCTCTTTTGGAGAGAGATCGTTGCATGCTCTCTAATGCCTGGACTTTGGGATAACAAGGCTTTCTGGGCTGAAACTTTTGCAACGGCTCGATATCTCATCAACCTATCTCCACATTCCTCCATTGACTTTAAGATTCCTGAAAAAGTGTGGTCGAGTAACCCCGTTGATTATTCTATTCTTAGAATTTTTGGGTGTCTCGCATATGTTCATGCGAACAATGGGAAGTTGGCCCCTAGGGCTGTAAAATGTAATTTTCTTGGTTATGCATCCGAGTCTAAGGGATACCGGTTGTGGTGCCCCGAAACACACAAAATAATTCAAAGTAGGGATGTAACCTTTAACGAAACTCGTTATATTATCTTCCGGAGAAGACACTTCGTTTTTTCTACTGGTAGAGGTGATTAGCAAGATACCGAGTGAGAAGGTGGAGATTGAGTTACCAGTGAAGGTGGAGCTGCTACTAATTCTAGCAGGGAGGTTCATGCTATTGAATCCGAATCGATGCAAGTCCAATTCAGCCTCGGGTGGAGGTTGTTCATTCTATAGCCCATGATAGGCCAAGGAGGGCTATTAGAAGACTAGTTCGTTTCACATATGATGAAGACGGTCTTGTTGCATATGCTCTTACAAAGTGGCACGTAAGACTCCCGAAGGTGCGGAACCTTCAACTTATTATGAAGCTATCTCCTATCCAAGTTCATCCAATTGGGTCCTAGCTATGCAAGAAGAAATGGAGAGTCTCCACATGAATGGGACCCGGGATCTTTGCGAGTTACCTAAAGGTCGACGAGCCTTGACTGCCAAGTGGATCTACAAAAAAGGAAGGCATACCCGGGGTAGAAGCCGTAAGGTGGAAAGCACGCTTGGTTGTTCGTGGATACAACCAAAAGGAAGGTATTGACTTTAATGAAGTTCTCTCTCCTGTTGTTCGTCATACCTCCATCAGGATGCTTCTTTTTTGTTGCTTTATTTGATTTGGAGTTAGAGCAACTGGATGTCAAAACTGCGTTCTTGCATGGAGAGTTGGAGGAAGAGATTTATATGAGGCAACCCGAGGGCTTTGTTGTTCTCGGGAAGGAACATTGTGTGTGCCGATTAAAGAAGTCCTTGTATGGACTCAAGCAAGCCCCTAGGTAGTGGTACAAAAGGTTCGATACTTTCATGATTAGGCAAGGCTACACACGGAGTCGAGTATGACAACCGTGTGTATTTTCAAGCAAATTTCCGGTTCCTTCGTTTACTTCTTGTTGTATGTTGATGATATGTCGATTGCTTCCAAAGACAAGTCTTTGATCAACAAGTTAAAATCTCAACTTAGTATGGAGTTTGAGATGAAAGACCTTGGTGTAGCTAAAAAGATATTAGGGATGGAAATTCGTAGAGATCGAAAGGCTGGTAAGCTCTATATATCTCAAAGAAAATATCTTGAGAAAGTCCTTAATAGATTTAATATAAGTGATTACAAATCGGTTTGCACTCCTTTAGCTGCTCACTTTAAGTTGTCTTCCGAGTGTTGTCCTCAAATTGATGAGGAAATTAAGAAAATGTCTCACATACCTTATTCTAGTGCTGTTGGTAGTTTGATGTATGCTATGATGTGCACTAGTCCTGATATGTCACATGTAGTTAGTGTTGTAAGTCGTTATATGCATAATCTTGGTAAGGATCATTGGGAAGCCGTGAAATGGATCCTTAGGTATGTCAAAGGGACTGTTGATAGAGGGTTGGTTTTTGATAGGAGTAAGGCCGCTACATTCGATGTTACAGGTTTTGTTAATCTTATTATGGTGGAGACCTCGATAGAAGGAGGTCGATTTCGATTATATCTTCACGTTGTATGCCAGTGCTATCTCTTGGAAAGCATCATTACGAGCTATTGCAGCTCTCTCTACTACAAAAGCCGAGTATGTTGCTGCAACAAAAGGGGTGAAGGAAGCTACTTGGTTGAGGGTCTTCTCATTGAGCTTGGTGTTCAACAAGGTGTTACCGTTGTGTTTTCGGATAGTCGAGTGCTATTCATCTTGCCAAGACGATGCCTACCACTCCAAGACCAAACATATTAGTGTCAAGTTCCACTATATCGAGACACAGCTTGCTGAAGGGAAGATTGTGATGAAGAAAGTTCATACTCCGGAGAATCCCGCAAATATGCTTACAAAGCCTCTCTCTACTTCTAAGTTCGAGCATTGCTTGGACTTAGTTGGCGTTCACGAGTTGTTAATAGCCCTTCCGGGCTTTGCCCTTAGGGGCTCTACCCTTCGGGGTATTTTGAAGGAGTACTTGTGTTGGTTGGAGATTTGATCCAAGGTGGAGTTTGTTGAGGTGTGTCTCAAATCTCCCGAGTTGCTTTGCTTCAAGTGGATCGTGCCAAGGAATTCCTGTTGGTTACGGCTCCTCTCTTCATGGGCCTTGTTTTGGCGTTTGTCAAGGAAGTCGTGCGGCAGTTGGAGAGTAGTGGAAGAAGGAGAGTTTTCATATATAAGGAAACTAATTTCCATTGTCAAAAACGGGTGTGTGAAGGTGCATATTATATATATAATCATCAAGAGCCATTAAGATAGCCAAGCACGTGAAAGTTAGGCAAGATTGAGTGATCAATTTTCCCTTTAATTTAAAGTGAGTTTGAGAGAGTTTTGTGAGAGAATTATTATTCTCATCATCGATCAAATCCTTGTTTCGATTGTGATCGTTTTGTACTCCTTCAAATTATAGTGGATTGAGTGCGCTCCTCGCCTCCGTTGTTTTTTCCCGTATTGGGTTTCCACGTAAATTTCTTGTGTCAATTGATTTATCGCTTTCATTTGTTACACACTTTTGATTATCGTATTACATCCAAATCGCTTCCGCATTCAAGTCGCTCTAAATCGTAACACTTTCTCTATTTGGAAATCTAGAAAGAACTACAAGCATCGAGATACAAAATGAGAGAGAGAGGGGGGCAGAGGGAGGGAAAAATTACCATGCCACACAAAAAATCACTTGCCAATGGGGGACGCCATTGATTGGGGGGTGGGATGTCTAAAAGATGGATCTGAGTGCGAGGACTCGAGGGAGAGGCACAGTCACACAGAGTTGCTGTCAAAGAACAAGAGAGATGCAACAACCATGTTGGTTGCTAGAGGGAAAGGTGACAATTGCTGGAGGGAGAGGGAGAAGGCTATAAGCGATAAGCAACAATAGTTCGAGAAAGAGAGGGTGAGATGAGGAAAGACACACGGAGTCACAGTGGAGGTCCAATACATACAATTTGCAATTGCAACGTATATATATATTGTATACTTGGGGGCTCGTACTCCCACATTCATGTGGCAAATTAAATTACATGTCAGAAAATGATTTCAAAAAAAAAGTTTCTTTAAAAATTGAGGGTATGTTTGAAGTTGTAGTTGAAATAAATAAAAATAGCATATACAAGCATAAACTAACAGAAAAGACGAACATACATAATAATAATAATAATAATAATAATAATAATAATAATAATAATAATAATAATAATAATAATAAAACAACAACAACAATAATAATAATAATAATAAGAAGAAGAAGAAGAAGAAGAAGAATATCAACAATAATAATAATAATAATAATAACAACAACAACAATAATAATAATAATAACATGTTGTAATACTAATAATAATGATCTCAAAAAGAAATGAACAGAAAAGAATATAATCGAACAAAATCGATTATAAATAAGCAAAAATAAACAAAAAACAGAAATAGATGATGGTTTTTATGTAACTTCGAACGAGTCTTAAGTACGACATAATTTTAGGAAACTGGTTAGATGCAAAGTGTCCCAACTGCCCGTATACTTCTTCCTCCTTCTCCTCCTCACTCTCTCTTTGATCTCAAAATTCAGCATTGTTCATCACATATTTACTGTTAAATTCATCTCAATATCAAAACCAAGGATATATTTGATATCAGTTGAAGAATTTCAGTTTTAATCTCCTTGATACTGAAAATTTTCTTCCAATATTGTTGAATATGAATGAATTCAACAGAACTAGAGAAGCATTCTATTATTTTTGAAAGATGATTGGTATAGAAGCAGAAGGACAAATATTGGGATACAAGAGGAAGAACAGTAATACAATTTCAAAATCTGATTTTGGAAGTTTAAATTTTTTTAATTAAATGCCAGTTGTTGGGCTATAATTTAGGTTTCATAGTAAAAATATGTTGAATGTACAAAGTTTGTAATGTTTCTTTTTTGAACTCATGTCTCAAATTGTCAAGAATAACACTAAACACTCCAAAAATAATTTAAATTAACTGTTCATTAGTTCAATGGCGTTAATGAATTATAAAAATTCAATACATATATTTCTCAATTATTGAGTACCTACTTTTTGATTGCTACTTTTGAAATTGGTTTTATAATTTAATTGAATGGTATTGTTCATTGTAAAACAATTGTTTGTTCATGGGTTAATTTCTCTTCGTTCAATTTATATAAAAAATCATGTCCTTTTGTATCATACTTGAATGACTCAAACGCAAGGATTATAAAAAATCATGTCCTTTTGTATGATACCATACTTGAATGACTCAAACGCAAGGATTAATTTGAGTGCCGATAGAAATTGCATTGCCTAGTTCTTCATGTGGGATATATGGAAAGTAAGTTTTGTATACCTTAAAATACAGATGCAATTATTTTATGAATGTATTTTCATATTTTTTAAAATTCAAAAGAGATACCCTATTTCAACGCATTGTAGAAACTACGACCCGCCCCTATATGGCTGCCATACCACTTCTCCCCATGAAGCATGGGCTCTCTCTCTCTGACTAAGATACAATTTTTAAAAAATATGCAATTGCTCAATATGTTCATTGAATTAAACAAAGTTCTTTATTATATATTAGTTGATGATTGGCCAATTTCTATATGTCAAAACCATGCCCTAACATCATGTTTGAATGACTCAATATGCACTCTATTGCCATAGTAATTTGACATTAATTGAATTGAGTGATTGTGAAAACCTTTGCATTGATTCACTACAAGGAAGCGCCTGTTTTCAGATCAAAAAAAAAAACCACTCAAAATGCCCATAATCGGTCTTAAACTCACATTAGAGACCGAGTAGAGACCGAATTGCGTCGATCTCAATAACTTTGGACGCAATTAAAATTTAGATACCGATTTTGAAATTCGGTCTCAACTTGAGATTGACTGTAGATACCCATTCATATTGGACTCTACTAGAGTCCGACCCAGTCGATCGCTGATTGATACCAATTTGAGTATGTTATTTTTGGTCTTATTGGGGATAAAGTTTTATCATGTTTAGGAGTAGTATTAGTTATCTAATATATATGTAATTCTCTAGATGTAGGAATTTATGTACATATATAATTCCTATAGTTAGAATCCTTGTCAAGTTGTACTTCATCAATCTTTGATGTATATATAAATGTTACTACACAGAGAAGAATTTCCTCCAAAGTGTCTGATTTACATAGTATCAGAGCTTTCCAAAACACAAATTTAACAATGGGAGACAACAAAGGAGAGAGCAATACTAACAACAAAGAAGGGTATGATATCACATCCCCCTGTTTCCTAAGCACATCTAATCACCCCGGTTATGTGATCAGTCCTGTTGTTCTCAATGGAGACAATTATGGAAATTGGTCTCGAATTTGCATCAATGCCCTGAATTCAAAAATATATATTTGGTTTCATCAATGGCACTATCACAAAACCTGCAGCTAATGCCCCAGAAGCATATGCTTGGGAGAAAGCCAATTCAATGGTCATTGCATGGCTCTATAATGTCATTGACAAAAATCTTCATGGATCAGTAGCATATGTAGAGACTGTCAGAAAAATATGGACAGACCTAGAAGAACGATATTCACAGGGTAATTCCATTCGGATTCATCAACTCAAACAGGAAATTACCCTCGTTAAACAAGGCGATTTATTAGTTACTGAGTACTTCACTAAGCTCAAATCGTTATGGGATGAATTGGGGACTTACCAAGTGATGCCCAGATGCACTTGTTGTACCTGCAAATGTGGGGCTGCAAAGAAATTAACAGAATTCTTGAAGAAGAAAAATCGCACGAATTCCTTATGGGACTCAACTCGACGAAGTTCAATACCGTCAGATTTGTTATTCTCAACACCGAACCAGTCTCGTCTCTCAACAAGGCATACACGGCCATGGTTAGAGAAGAACGACAGCAATAAATTACCGGGTCGATGAGAACACCCATGGACGGAGCAGCGTTCAAGACCTCTCAAGCTAACAGGGTAGACGTCGGAAATAAACCCAAGTGTAGCTACTGTCAGAAATTGGGCCACGAGCGACACCAATGTTTCGAATTGACCAGATATCCTTCCAATTAGGGAAATCGACAGTCAAACAGAAACGGGACCGGCGGAAACACCAAAGCAAGCCGGAACTGGAACAGCGGGAACCACGGGAAACTTAATGGAGGAGCGCCGTAGACAAACAACAGTGGCAGCCGAACAGTTTTCATGAACCCGGATCTGGGTTTCAGCGGCCTCACCTTGGCGGACGTTGGCAGCAACAGCCAGGAAACCGGCGGTAGACATGGCAGTGGTGGTGAGAACATGAGAGGTAAGGAAGGGGAACTCGGTTTTGCGGGATTCACCTATTCACAGGTGGACAAGTTATTTACCCTCTTTAAGAGAGGCATAATCAAGAAAAAAGTGAGACTTTAATCTATTTGATTCTAAAAAATGATAATGAAAAAAATTAAGGGAAAATTAATTTTTTTCTTGTGTTTGGTTTATGGAAAAATAGAGGAAAAAAATTATAATCATTTTCTAACCTTTTACCCATCCACCACATTTTTATCAAGAGAAGAGAGAAAATATTCAATAATATTGATTAATTGAGAGGAGAGAGAAAATTCTTAATGACATTACTTAATAGAATTCTTTGTCTTTTCTACATTTCTCTCTTTTGTGAAATTTTTCTTCCATTTTCCTCTCAATTTTGGAAGGAAAATATGATTGA
Source organism: Talinum fruticosum (assembly GCA_021018815.1). NCBI lineage: Eukaryota > Viridiplantae > Streptophyta > Magnoliopsida > Caryophyllales > Talinaceae > Talinum > Talinum fruticosum. The sequence continues at coordinate 782,730 of JAITYX010000011.1, forward strand.
TCAAATTGACAAAATTTTCCATGAGTTTTTCCATCAAACTTTTTTTCTCTCCTTTTTCTTCAATTCAAACAAGGGAAAGAAATTTATTTTTTATATTTTTTTCTTTCTTTCTAATTTTCTTAGAATCAAATAAAGGCTAAGTGGAAAATCGTCCTAAAACTATTCCTTGAGATGAGTGTTGGATACGGGGAGCATCTCACCATATAACCCATAATTGGGGCATATTGAGCAACGTATACACTCTTTCTCCTCCAATACTTATTGGACAACCCGATGGTAGGGAAGTACGAGTTGAAAAAGTCGGAGTAGTTAAACTTGGTCCTGATATTTTTCCGAAAGATGTTCTATATATTCCAACTTTTAAATGCAACCTTATTTCGACTCAAAAGTTGGCTATAGATGAGAATTGTGGCATTTCTTACGGATTGAATTTTTGCATAATACAGGACCTTACCTCAAGGACTCTTATTGGTGCGGGTGATCCAGGCAACGGGGTGTACTTCTTCAAGAGCATTCGTAGTGGTTCGAGTACATGCAGGACCGAAGAAGGACGACACTCGTGAGATGGCATCAACGGATAGGACATCCCTTATTTGGTAGTTTAGCTTCTCCATCTTCTATTTGTGAATTCAAGTCGAATAAGGAATTACAGATTGTTGTGATGTATGCCATAGGGCTAAGAAAACTAGACATTATTTTCCTTTAAGTACTTCTCGTGCGAGTAAACCTTTCAAATTAGTACATTGTGATTTGTGGGGAAGGTATCATACGCCATCGTCTTCTAGGTGCCATTATTTTTTGTGTATGGTGGATGACTATAGTCGAGTTACTTGGGTTTACTTAATTAGAGACAAAAAGAAAGCATGTGAACGTATTATACGGTTTTGTTCCATGGTAAAAACCCAATTCAGGACATGTGTTAATAAGGTCCGTACCGACAATGGGACCGAGTTCAAGGGAAAACTCCAATAATTTTTTTGTGATCATGGGATACTTCGTGAAACTTCTTGCTTAGACACACCTCAATAGAATGGTCGGGTAGAACGGAAAATCATCACTTGCTCAATGTCGCTAGAGCTTTGAGATTCCAAGCATCCTTAGCCATTAGTTTTTGGGGGAGTGTGTACTTACCGCTGAATATCTTATAAATTACACACCCACAAAACTAAACAAATTTAAAAACCCCCTATGAGGTATTATTTGGCAAAAGTCCTTCTTACAAGCACTTGAAAGTGTTTGGGTGTTTATGTTTTGCTCACAATCATGACAGACGTCAGGATAAGTTTGTCCCTCGTGCAACTAAATGCTTATTTTTGGGGTATTCGCAAGGACAAAAAGGATGACGCGTTTATGATCTTGAAAGCAAGAAAATATTTATGTCCCGGGATGTTATTTTTTATGAGACAATATTTCCTCTTGCTTCTACTCCATCCTCAACACAAAACTCAAACCCACAAATTCAGCCCAACCCACAAACTCCAATAGCCCAATACAATTCGGACTACAAGCCATGTGATTCCCCACCATCACCTAATCTGCTCCCCAATTCCATCACACGTGGGCTTCCTTCCTTTGGTGTGCCAGCAGCCTAATCGGCCTAGGACAACCCCCTCTTCAACCACTTATCACGCCTAATACTCTACCTCCCTCATGTGGGCCTTTTGCCTTCCCCATTGCCGAACCCAACCCATGTGATTTGCCTAACTTACCCAATCCCTCCACTTATGTGTCCCAAGCCACCATGTTTTGGTGGGCCACTCCTATGAGCCCAACAATAATTGTTTAGAGACTGAACTAGGAATTTCTATGCGTGATGGAGAGTTAAATCTCAACTCCGGTTTCGATCAAACCTCTCGGCCACAGCAAGCTTGCCGAGCACCACTACATCTTCATGACTATGTGTGCCATGCTATTCGCCCAAACACCCCCGCCTCGACACCAGCCCGTAATGCGTCTTCAGGTACCTCCCATCCCTTGTCTCACTTTGTTGCTTATGATAAATTCTCCACTATTCATCGTGCCTTTTTAGCGGCCATTACCTCGGGTGATGAGCCTTCTTACTTCTCTCAAGCTATTCAAGACCCTCGATGGCGGGAGTCCATGCCCATGAAATTGCGACCCTCGAAGTAAATCACACTTGGGAACTCGGTTCACTTCCTCCGAGCAAAAAGGCACTTGGGTGCAAATGGGTCTACAAAATCAAATATAATGCCGATGGGATGGTTGAGCATTTCAAAGGCCGTCTTGTGACTCTAGGGAATCATCAAATCTAGGGGAAGGACTATCATGAGACTTTCACTCCCATAGCCAAGATGGTTACAGATCCACACCTTGTTGACACTAGTGGCAGCCAAAGGGTACGTGGGCCCTTCATCGGATGGATGTTCACAATGTTTTTCTCCATGGCGATTTAGATGAAAAAAATTATATGAAGCTTCCACCTGGTTTTAATTCTTCAAAACCCGACGTCTTCTATAAACTCAAAAAGTCGCTCTACGGTCTCCGACGAGCGCCATGCCAATGTTTCTTTAAACTTGCCTCTCGCACTTTGTGACTATGGTTTTCAAGCAATCTCCGATGAGATCATTCCTTGTTCACGTATGTTAGAGGGAATAAAATTCTTGCTTTACTCGATTTATATCGATGATTTAGTCCTTACTGGAAATTACACTCAACTTTGAGACAGCTTTTAAGGACTACTTACATACATGCTTCAAATTAAAGGATCTAGGTCCTCTCAAGTATTTTTTGGGGATTGAAGTGACTCGCTCTCCTGCCAAGTTGTTCCTGTGCCGAGAAAGTATGCACTTAACATTCTTACCGAAACGGGCATGCTTGGGTCCAAACTAAGCTCATTTCCTATGGTAACAACATAAGCTTTCATCGGACTCAGGCGATCCAATTTTTAATCCAAGTTAACTTCGACGTCCGGTAGGATGCCCGATCTATCTCACCATTACCCATCCGGAGATCACCTACTAGGTACATATACTTAGTCGGTTTATGCAAGATCCACGACAAGGTCATTGGGATACGATTGTTCATTTATTACGCTACCTAAAGTCTTGTCCTGGTCAAGGTATTCTCTTACCAAAGTCCAACGAACTCCGTTTTCATGTCTACTATGACTCGGATTGGGCAAGCTGTCCCATGACTAGACGGTTCATTACCGGATACTTCATTACACTAGGCTCGGTGCCAATTTCCTGGAAGACTAAAAAGCAACCAAGCTGTTTCTCAATCGTCCACTAAAGCCGAGTATCGTGTCATGTCTAACACCACTAGTGAGGTCATTTGGATACAAAACTTGTTACAGTCACTCTGTGTTCAAATTCCTCCCGCACTGCCTATATTGTGACAATCATGCAATCCTATGTTTCATGAATGCACTAAACATATCGAGATTGACTGTCACTTTCTTCGGGAATGATTGCTATCGAGTGAAGTCATTGCTCGGTATATTTCTCCAAATGAGAAACTTGCTAACATTTTCACTAAGGCATGGGACATCGACAATTTTGCTACTTACTTGGCAAGTTGGGTGTCCGTGACCTTCACGACCCAACTTGAGGGTGAGTATTGGGGATAAAGTTTTATCATGTTTAAGAGTAGTATTAGTTATCTAATATATCCGTAATTCTCTAGATGTAGGAATTTATGTACATATATAATTCCTGTATTTAGAATCCTTGTCAAGTTGTACTTCATCAATCATTGACGTATATATAAATGTTGCCGACTAAGGGAAGCTACATAGAGAACAATTTCCTCCAAAGTGTGAGATTTACGGGTCTCAAATTGAGACCAAAGTTTTTGGTCTCAAATTGAGACCGACCAAACTAGAGACCGACTTCGAATTCACTTGGAGATTGATTAAGACCAATAATTTTGGTCTCAATTAGAGTTCGCTCAGTATATTTGGTCCCAAATAGAGATCGAATATTTCGGTCTTAAAATTGTTGTGCATGCGTACCCTTTGAGATCGAATGTATATCCGGTCTCAAAATTAGCAATTTTTTAAAAATAATTTTTTTCCATTTTTTGACCCAAAATATGCTGTACAAATTGGCAAACCGCCACAATTACAATATGCTACGAGTTCAGCACAAACCAATGCCATGCACATTCATAATAGCAATCCAAACACAACTATCATATCCAACAACCACGAGATAACATCCAAAGTTGTTTATAAAACACTATTACATTCTTCTAACAACCACAAACAACATCCACAATTGAAGTTTCAACAACTACAAACAAAGTCCACAATTGAAGTTCCAACAACCACAAACAAAGTCCACAATTGAAGTTCCAACAACCACAAACAAAGTCCACAACATCTAGCAGAGTTTTAAGTTTACTACGAACTAGCAATAGTTAAAGATAAAGACTACAATCACACATACCGACTCCTAAGACGAGTTTTCGAGTTGTTGTTGCATGTGGGAGACCAATTTTCTCCGAGAAGCTAACAAATCGAGCAGCAGAACTCTCGAATATCAAACCTTTGCTCATAAATCTCCCTTCTAGTGGCAATCAACACTTCTTTAGTCGTCCTAAGCTCTTCACGAGTAGAGTCAAGTTCGCCCGAAGCTTAGTGACCAAAGGTGATGTGAATGATGAACTTCCTGAAGCACAGCCCCTAGACTTGGAGTAATTAATTAATACCTTAATTTTAGTTCATAATTTAAGATGGTTGTGAGCTAATGAAGGATATGGTTGTGGAGAAAATTAGATATATTTTAAATGAAAATTTTTTATTTGCCTTGAGGTTTTAGTAAGTATTTTTTCTAAATTTTAACTTTTCGAATTATTATTTATCTTTCTTCACCATCATGTTAAGTTACTATAAGTTCTCAAAATTTCATCATTGTGGCATCAAGCAATTATTGAAAATAGTATTGATGATTTATGACCATAAAGACGACAATTTATGGTCGTGATATTACCAAAAATGACAAATACTTTTGAGAGAGAAGAAAGTGTGAGAAGAACGTGAATCATTGTAAGCAAAGAAGTGTCGAACAATGGGAAAAGTAGAGTTACCAGTAAGACAGTGAGTACCCTGAGTCAAGTTTTCATAAAGGAAAACGTTTATGGGCTAACCAGGGGTTGGATAGGGGAAAGGTGAGAGAAGATGTACATTTTCATAATTTTAATTTTTATGATAATAGAGTGAAATTATCAAATGGGGTAAAACACTATTCGAAAAGTTTAAGAGTATAAAATACATCTACCAAAATCTCAAGGAGGATAAATGAAAATTTTCTATTTTAAATACTTATGATGGACTTAAATATAAACGATAAGTGAACCTTTAATTTGAAGTAATAAACTTTTTGCAAAGACCCATGTATCACAAAAAAATATTCTATCATCTAAAAAGTTAAAAAGTTTGCTAATATAGCCCTAAGGTTCATCAATATTAATTTAAAATTCATCATTTAGATATAAACAATTCACTATTTTAAGAACCATAATCTTGTTTTGATAAACAACAACCGCATATTTGTTCCCTAAATAATTCCCACTAAAGATTGTGAGGGCCACTTTTAGAATATTTTGAAGATTTTAGAATATTTTGAAGTTTTTAGAATATATATATATATATATATATATATATATATATATATATATATATATATATATTCGGACTCTATTTTTAATAAAATTGTCTCATCAAGAGAAGGTTTTAATAAACATTTTGGATTAAATTGAGAAGATAGTAGTTTGAAATAAACTATGTAAATAATAGCAAAGTTTCTTGAAAGTTTTCTAAATTGTACTTTTGAATCATTTTGTAAATGAATATCTAAGATTAATGTATCCATGATCCAGGGATCATTTAAATCTATTGAATAATTTGGACAAGCAGTTGAAATAAATAGGACCATTACATATATTAGTTTGAACCATAGTCAGTAATGAATCTTTATAGTGAATTAATCTATTATCTCTAAGAGCCATGAATATATGACAATCTAATCCTAATCTTGTTAAAGGTTTGAGAGCTATTTGAATCATACCAAAATGAATGTATCCGTATTTTTCTTTATATTTTTAATAGAGATATTTGAAAGTAACTTAAGAGTTTGAAATTCTTCATCTAAACTAAACGTTTCTTCATGATCTTTTATTGAGAAAGCAGTATTGAAATCAAACTTTCCTATTTGATAAATTGTTTCTATTTTCTGTTTTGAAATAGTCCAATTTGAGAAATCAACTTGACAACTAACTTCCTTGCTATTGACCACACTAGTACTCTTACTACTACCTAGACTTAGACGATCTCTAAACCAAGTGGCCATCTGAGTTACGCTTGAATACTTAGTTAAGAATTATGCACATACTATTAGGACCATCAAGACCACCCACACCGGGACCACCTCACACGGCTGACCAACGGATAACCCGAGGCCGACCAACGGCTGACCAACGCTAGCTATGGCGTAAAACCAACCAAATATACAAACTTGGCTCGATACCAATTGACAACAGGACCGATCTAGGAGCTAGGGAAACAGTTAGGGGACTAGGTATGGTTGAATGACAGGGGAGGCAGAGTGGCAAATTAATTTAACAAATTGATTTTCAAAATAAAAAATTAAAACTTTAAATTGAAATAACTAAATAAAACTTGATTGAAATAATAAAGATGTTGAATCAAACTTACTTTGATTGATTGAATCAAAACTTGTGCAAGAGAGTTTGGAATGTAAGCTCTCAAGAGAGAGGTTGGAGATTGAGATACAAAGGAGTTTTTGTGGCTAAGTGTTTGATTACAAGTGATTGCTCACTAGTTGTTTTCTCTGTGTCGTTTTGTGTTGTTTTTCTATTGAACTAAGGAATACATATTTATAGAATACAATCTTGAATTAGTATCAAACACTTGAACGGTTGAAGATGCTTGATTGAAATGGAATCATAATCTTGAAAATATCTCCCGACAATGTTGAATTATTGAAACAAGTATTGATTGGACCGAAAGCATGAATAGTAGCTGATGAATCACCGACTTGAACAGGTAATTTGATGAATTATTTGCCGAAAACTTTGATTGAAAGCCAAAGGATGATAATCCTCCAAATAGTACTATCCACCTCAAAACCGAATAGTAATATCCACCATTACTTGAATAGTAAGTGAACAGTAAAATTGACAACAGGACCGATCTAGGAGCTAGGGAAGCGAGTTAGGGGACTGGGTATGGTTGAATAACAGGGGAGGCAAAGTGGCAAATTAATTTAACAAATTGATTTTCAAAACAAAAGATTAAAACTCTAAATTGAAATAACTAAATAAAACTTGATTGAAATAATAAAGATGTTGAATCAAACTTACTTTGATTGATTGAATCAAAACTCATCAATATTTACATGTTAACATTTAAATATTTTGAAAAGTGCATGACGATAACGTACCTAAGGTAGTTGTTCGTTTTCTTTTAAGTATTATTTTTCGTTATTTTCTTCAATCATGTTCCCGATTTTCTCAAATTGGGTTAGATGTGAAATCGGATGTGGTGGCTCGGTGGTGGAGATCCGGCCCCATGAGAGGTTGGTTGGCGGCGTTAGGCGTTGGCAAAGGACTCGGTCGGCAGCCGGGGCGGCCAAGGGGCGGCGCCTGTCCGACCAAGTGCAGCAGCGGCAGGGCGGGACAGCCTCGCTTGACGCGAAACGAGAGGAAAGAGGGGAGAGGAGAAGGTGCTGGCGGCAGAGAGGGGGCGATAGCAGCACCGGCGTCCGGCCGGGTGGTGGCGGTAGCGGCCGGCGAGGCCTATCGGAGGTTACAGCAGAGTGGCAAGGGGAAAAGGTGAGGGAGGAGAGGTGAGAGAGAGGTAGAGGATGGATGTGTTACCTCCTTTACAAAACAAACCCCCTCCCCTAATATCCCAATGCTTCTAGCCGTTTTGTTTTTGTTTTTTTTTTTTTAAATATCTCCTATCTCTTTACTATTTTCATTACCACATGATTAAGTGTATAACTATACATTTGGCTAAATTATATTTGCTATTATAATTAAAATATTATATATATATTATTTTATTTTATTTTATTTTATTTTTGCTTGTTATTTAATTTGTTCGGGTTCGGAATAAAATTTTGCATCATCCAAAGATATATACATTCCGTTATACAATTGTAAATTTGTACGAATTATCCCCTATTATCCATGATTATCAAATTGGTTCGCATCTTTATTTAACTTTTAAATTTTTTTACAGCTTACCGCTTTTTATCAATATCATCTTAATACGATCAAATGTAACATTTAAAATAATTAAATGTGATTAAAAGTTGGGGTGTTACAATACATAAATATGGTGTCCTTTAAAAAAGAAATTTCATTAAATATTGTGAGGCCCTATAGAAAATTTTAAAGTTGTTAGAATATTGTTGTTCATAAGGTACAGTCAGATTGTTCATTGGACCTACTTTGTTGGAAAATATAAAAATTGTGAATGATTATGTCAAATGAGATTATTTTAGTTCTAACTTCCAAAATACGTCACAAAAGTTGATAATTGAATATGTATTTTTTTTTTTTTTTGTTTTTGGAAGAAGGAAATCTCTTTATTTCACTAGGAAACGGTAATCCCTTAAATAGGGTACAAACTAATGCAAAATATCTATTAGGGAAGGTCACCTTATAGGAAGGGTTTCTTAACTAAATAAAGCTCAAATTGAACCAAGCTTACCCAAATCATATTTGTACCTACTACAAACATTTAAATGGTTTACTCTAGCATACATTGAGTCTTTGATCTACCTACTAGATACATTTGCATTTGGTTTTTTTAGTGAAAATGTTTTTACTTCTGTCATGCTAAATCTAATAGAAGGTTCTTGTAGTGATGCAAATAGATAGGTTTTGTTGTACTTTAGTCCCTTTACCTAACAGTAACTTCTTGTTCCAGTCAATGAAGCTAGCAAGCTAGAAAATATGTTATCTTGTTTCTTTATTTTCTTCATATTTTCCACATATGCTAGGGATATTAGGGATGATTTTGGACAAAGTAGTTCTCAAAGCCAACTTTTTCTAAACAATAAGCCAGTAAATGATGCAATGTTTAGCCATATTACCTCTGTTGCACTCTAACTTATCCTATATGACCTTCTACTCATCTCTACACAACCAATTATATCTTTTTTGGGCTTTATATACATCGGTAGTTCGCATGTCTATAACCGAATATTGGAAACGTGTTGCAAACAAGTCTTTCAACATATAGATCTTCCTCTAACCCCAGCAAACATCTGGCTTGGGGAGTATGACCACCAAACAGAAGGCATAAGTGGTATACATGTACTTATCTTACCTAAAGTGTATCTTTCTTCTCATTAATATCCCACATATGCTTGGCCATAAAGGGTCTAGTTCTATAATTTTAAGTTATTCATGCCAAGTTCTCCATGCTTCTTCTCTTTGCGTACTTTCTCCCAAACCACATGATATAATCTCTAGGGACCTTCATGAGAGCTTCACATAAACTCTAAATATTCTGAAATTGCTTCATGACTGATTGAGGTAAAATAAAAATAGAACACCAAAAGGATATAACTCCAAGTAAGACTGAGTTGATCATGCCCACTTTGGCTGTATAGGATAAATTTTTGTTCCTTAATGGTTGTATTTTCTTAGTCATTTTTTCAACCAAGTGTTGGCAGCCCTTAGCACAAAGTCTGGAGGAGGTAATAGGAACACTTAGATATCTCAAGGGTAAGATGCATTCAGTAAATCCTAAAATCTCTAAGATTTTTTCCTTTGTTGCATTATCAGTGTCTACAAAGATCATTTAGGACTTGTGCTGATTAATAATTAGGCCTGACATTTTGGAAAAAGTCTCAAAAGTTGCTGAAACACATTGGACAGAGCCCTCATAAGCCCTGCATAAAGCCAGCAAGTCATCTACAATAGATAAATAGCGAATGCTTAACTTTTTGCATCTGAGATGGAATCTAAACTATTCATGTTGACTTGTTTCAGTTAGGAGCCTTGAGAAATATTTCATAACGAAAAGAAAGAGTAACGAAGACATTGGATCCTATTGTCTGAGCCTTCTCGCACCTTTGAAAAAATTAGTCACCTCTCCATTAAACACCAAAGAGTAAATAGGAGTGGTCAGGCATTCCATAATCCAATTTGAAACATGACAGGGATGACTATTTTAAGTCTAAAACACATAACTTTAGAGATACTCTTTAGGATGACATTACAACATGATATAGGTCTAAGATTTCCTGTATTTTCTGGGCAAGCAATCTTGGGAATGATACTGAGATTAGTTTCATTTACCTGCTTTAGCAATTTTCATGTTTGGAAGAATTCCCTTACTATAGGATAAACTGAAGGACCTACAATATCCTAATTTGCTCTAAAAAACCACTTGTGAAACTATCTGATCCTGATGGTTTCTTAGTGGAAATAGAAAACATTGCCTGCTTAATTTCTTCATTTGTAACATCTCTTGTCAATAGTAGTTGTTGCTTAATACTAAGTACAAGACCAAGATCAAATATCTTTGCATTAATGGGGAGCCTTTGAACTGTCTGTTGCCCAATAAGGTTTTTATAAAACTAAACAATATGTTCAGTAATGACATCTTTGTCTCGAAGTTTGTATCCATGTTTATCATGGAACCAAAAGTAAGAACTTTGTAACTTCCTTTGTTTTAAAACAATAAAAAAATATTTTTACATTGGTCACCCAATCTAACCCAATCAAGTTTAGTTTGTTGTCTAAGGAATGCTACAGAGACATTTAGGAATTCCAAGAATTCTTCTCTAGTATATTTCTTAATTTGTTGTAGAATAAAATCAATGCGGTTATAATGCAAGTTAGACTGTATAACATGCAATTTTAGTCTGCACATATCAACCCTTTGATGCACCTTCCCAAACTTCTCCTTATAAAAATCTTTCAGAGGATGTTTCAGCCTTTTTAGTTTGTGAGTGAGGATAAACATATGATAACCTCTCCTATCCTGATTCTATGTTTGAAGAAAAATGTCTTTAAAACTTGGGTGTTATATTAGCCTCTCACAAACTTAAAGGAATTATGTTGGCTTCCTCCAAATTTATGAAACTTGGGTGTTATATTAGCCTCTCACAAACTATAGGAGAGTGATATGAAATACCTTTAGATAAAAAGTCCACTGAGTGTCATCCCATGACAATAACCATTGTTGATTGACTATTACTCTATCTAATTTAGATAGACCAGGTCTTTCAAAGACTTCTTGTTATTTCAAGTATAAAAGTACCTGTTAAATTTAAGCTCCAATAGATCACAGTCACTGAGAAAGGTCTTGAATGGTATAATAGCTTTTGTAAGTAACTTTACTACCTCCCAATTTATCATCTTCAGTGAGAATTGCATTAAAATCACTAAGAACAACCCATTTTAGATTCATGGACTGAGATATGGCTCTGAGTCTATTCTAAAGAACCTCTATCTCAATATCATCATTAGATCCATAGATAAAAGTTGCATAAGACCTCTTATTGCTATCAATTTGATGTACATCACAATGTACCATCTGACTAGTACAATCCATAATCTTTACTTGATAAAGATTTGGACTCCATAATACCCAAACTCTACCAAGATGGTGATGAGCATTGTTAATGAAGGAATTCTAACCAAACAAACATACGATTGTAAATTGACAAACATGTGATTGCAATTTCTCACTTTAACTTCGACTAAGCCTACCAGACCTAGCTTATTAGAGGAGATGAAGTTTTTAATTTAAGTTTGTCTAGAAGGCTTGTTTAGATGAAAAATTAACATATGAGTCCATTGAGGTTTGGTGTAATAATTTACAAAACTTACAATTTTAGATAAATAATTTTGGAATCTTTGAGTTTTAGACAAATGTTTTAAGGGCCCAAATCAAGCGCGAAAGTTTCTTTTCCGGGATGAAGAATTATATGGCCTATGAAATGACGCAGATGCCCTCTCTCTAATGTACTGACGTAATAAAAAATATGACAATGACAATAATAATAATAATAATAATAATAATAATAATAATAATAATAATAATAATAATAATAATAATAATAATAATAATAAGAGATTTCTTTTGGTGGGAGTACAAAAAAATCAAGTTTTGTTATTAGTTTGTTAGATTATTATTGTTGTTGTTGTTGTTGTTGTTATTATTATTGTTGTTGTTGTCGTCGTCGTCATTGTTGTTGTCGTCGTTGTCGTTGTCGTTGTCGTTGTTGTCATTGAATGGGAATATAAGGTTAAAATGAGAGATGAAAAAATCAAACTTCAACCCTTAATTTAAAAATTAATGGTTAAGATTAATAGAGTTAATTGAAAAAAAAACTCACCCTTCCCCTCCCAAACCTTCCCATGTTTACCAAAACCTCAGTGGTCCTAAAATTATTTAGCTAAAATTATAGGTTTCATAAAATATTTTACCACACCTCAATGAAGTAATATATTTAATTTTCGGTGGGGCAGATTCATTTACGTCATTTCTAAATGTCACATCATTTTTTAGCCTAGAAAAACAACTTTCTCGCCAGATTTGGGCCCCTAAAACATATACACAAATCTGAGAAGTTCCAGAATTATTTATCTAAAATTATAGAATTTGCAAATTATTATACCAAACTGCAATGAACCCACATATAAAATTTTCTTGTTTAGTCCCTAACATTTCATGTTGCAAAATTATTTATGTAGAGGTAGGTGGTTCCCCACCACCGGTTCAGGTTCATCCAAAGACCCAAGCTCAACATCTTTTAATATGGAAATAAGAAGTATGGATAATGCCTGAAATACTGCCTCCTCTCGGTGTCGTGGAGCAGTCCTAGTCTTATTAGTAACTATCTTGAAACCTTCAACATCCATTTGTGGGGTAGATTCTGCAACTACAACCACTTACTTAAGAACCCAAACTTGTGTCACCGTCCTTTTCTTCCTACATTCCTCTATACAATGCCCAAAGATGAAAAAATGTGTACATAGTACCAATTTCTATTCATAATCAACCTCTTATCTTGCATCAACAACCCTTGTTCATTTAGAAATTTAATATAACCAAGAAATGGTGATATAAGGATATCTCAATCAATATGCGAACATAATTAAGCATATTCCTTTCCCTGGTTTTCTTATCTATTCCCATATGTTTACCTAATAAACTTTCCAATTTTTCAAGAGAAGGGACACCCCAATATTTAGCTTGTTGCCCAAGCAATTTCACCCAGATAGGAAGTTTTTTAATAGTATTCTTGTCAATACTTAGATTTTCATTCCATGGCTGCATAACCAAAGGCTTTTTGTTAAAATAGAAAATCTTCTTGCTCAAAACCGTGTCCGTATTCTCCATCAAGTCAAACCACACTAAGAACATACCCTTTGATAGGGAAGACATTTGAAGCACATTAAAGGATGCCCAAATTCTATTCACAAATATAGTCATAACCTGATAAGGCAGATTCACCTTCATGACATAACATATTTATGTTGTTTACCATAATCTATCTTATGTTGGATGTCTTCTTCACTAATTTGGATAATTTTACTACAATTAATCTCTTGAACAAAAAGTTGATCTCAAGTGAAGTCATGAGTGTACCCTCAGACAATGTTAGCATATGAAGTAGGGTTACCAATAGGGTGTTCCTCCTCGGCATTTGGTTGCTTCCCTCATCGACAAAATCATCAATCTAATTACTCGGGTCTTACTCGATTGCGGAGTACGGGAAGGTAGGTGTCACAACTTGCTGCAACATTACCATTCTAATAGTGGCCGAAAGATTGGATCCTTCGTCCAATATTGCTTTTGGTGTTGAAGTTGGTCTTTCAATTGTAAATTCAATCACTCATCCTAAATTTCTCTTACTACCTAACGATCTTTTGTTGTTCTTCTTCGGTCTTCCTCTCTAGCCTTTCACCATGGTTGAGAAACCTTCTAGAGAGAGGGACTCTCAAGTTTAATTACATAATTTATGTACATTATGATTAATATTATGTGTCTAAATATTGATGGCATATGCTAAAGTTTAATTACATAATTTATGTTCAACTTTGCATCTAAACTCTTATCTAGTTCACTAATACGAAACGTTTAAACCGGACTTTATCTATGAAAAAGAAGACTCCAATTGAACTTCCAACTTAAGCCAAGTTTGAATTATATAATACATTTATATTAATTGGTAAACATTGGTAGAATGAAGGTTATACCCTACGTTTATGTTGGTATGCATTTGTTCAATGTAAGCTTGTTCATTAATATATATATATATATATATATATATATATATATATATATATATATATATATATATATATAACGAAGCCTCTTTAAGTATATGCAAACTTGAATGCACTAGACAATAATGTCTGTTGATTTGTTAAATGCTTTAATCTATGGCTCAATTAGGCAAAATATATAGTGCATGGATGCTTTTTGAATTAACATTATATTCAGTAATGTTTTGCACTCAGATTTTGTATCACGTTCTATCAAAACTCTATTGTATATATTTGTGAGCTTTCCTTCTATCTATGTGCTTCAATATTTATTTTTGAGTTTTGAATAATATTCCAACAACATGACATATGATAAATATTAGAAAATACTTTCCCTATTACAAAAGTCATGGCGAATGCTTGGTCGGTTATACATTGTTATTATGTGCTTACCATCCACAGCCTTCAAGAACGTCTTAAAAAATCAAATGAATGACTCGATCTTTTCATTAATAAAAATCCACAGTCAAATATAACATTCTTGGAATGTTGATTCATCCTAACAAATGTGAACATATCATATCATACTTATTCTTATGGTATATTGTGTCAAAAGAATCAAATCTCTAAATAAGGCATAATCGTCCAACATGTGCTTATCGCACCAAGGAAACTAACTAAGCAATCGTTCGAATTAAGCAGCAGGAAAAAATATCCTCATACTTAGAACACCTGATCAGTTTCTTTTCTGCATTCCAGACTTGATTTCTTTTCTCGCATTCTAACTTTGAGGATATTTGCTAGGCGTTCTAAGTACTAGGGTGATTTCTTTTCTACTTTCTAGTTTGATTTGAATGGATTCTTGGTCAATTTCTTTTAGCTTGATAAGCAAATATTGATGACTATGCCTTATTTGGAGATTTGGTGATTTTTGATACAATATACGAGACGAATAAGTATGATATGATATGTGCCCCATTTGTGGGGATGAATCAACATTCCAAGAACGTTATGTTTGGTTGTAAATTTTTGGTTAATGAGAATATTGAGTGATTCATATGATTATTTAAGATATTTTTTAAGGTTATGGGTGGTGAGCACCCAATGACAAATATGACTGACCAATCATTCTCTACGGTGCATGTAGTAGGGAAGGTGTTTCCCAATGTTTGTCATAGGTTATGTTATTGACATATTATAAAAACTTAAAGAAAAATATTGGAGCATTTAGATTGAAGGAATCGTTCAGAAAGATATTCAATATAGTTCTTCTGATGGAATGTGATGCAAAATCTGAGTACAGGCATTATTAGGTATAATTTTAATTCAAAAGGCATATTTGTACTATATATTTTTGCCTAATTGAGTCATAGAACCAAGAATTTGACAATTCAATAAACATTATTGTCTAGTGTATCCATGTTTACATACGTTAAAAAAGGCTTCATCACGTAGGTATTAATGAATAAGCTTAAATTGAACAAATGCTTACAAGATAAACGCGGGGTATAATTTTAACCCCACTAGTGCTTGTTAATATAAATATATGGTATCATTTCAACTTCTTTTAAGTTGAAAGTTTGGTTGAAGTCCTTTTTTCCATAGATAAAGTCGAGTAAAACATTTTGTAGTTGTGAACCAGTTTGGAGTTCAGATGCATACTTGAAAAAAAAATTACGTAATTAAACTTTAGTATATGCCATTAATATTTAGATACATAATATTAATCATAATGTACATATTCAATTATCAAAGATCACGACATGTTTCGGAAGTTGGAACTAATCAACAATCTCATCTAAGATAATAAACAATAACCTCATTTACAATTTTTGAATTTTTATATTTCTCAATAATGCTTTATCCAATGAACTACTTGATTGTACCTAGTAAACAACAATGTGTGAATTCATTTGAATTGAAGATAATCAATAATCTCGTTAAAGCTAATCAAAAATATTTTTTAACCAATTTAATTTTTGGGATTTTTATTGTTCATGAAAAATTAATACATTAGTTTCAAACAAGTTGAAGACTCAGGTATGAACTTATCTCTTTTAATAGTTTTGAATTCAAGTAATTCTTACACTTAGAAACATTATTTTTGAGTTTTCATCTATATCCGACTCACTCAGGAAGCTTTTTCTTAAGTAACATTTAGTTTAAAATTTCTAACCCACTCGGATAGATTTAGACAGAAATATTACCTAAATAATTTCACGAGCTTAACTTATTATTCCAACTAGCTTGTTCTAAAAGTTCACATCGAATTACATTGTTAATTCTAACTTAAGTCAAATTTATCTAATTAAAATTATTTTGAAATGGCAAATAACAAAATGTGTCTATGTAGTTCTCTAACTCATTTATCATTCAAATATAGACACAAATGGAATTGAAACATTTAAATATTAGACTTATAAATTTTTATTTAATTAGATTAAGTATATTCAACGCTTAAATATTTGAATTAATTAATATATTTGACTAATCTTAGACCAAAGTTTTTTATAATTTGAGTACCACTTTGGTTTATTTTTACAGGTTGATAAAAATTGATTTATCTCAATTTGAAAAGCAAAAACAACCAGCTTCTTATCGATAAACATCACCAGACAGTAAAAGCCACATTTTCAGGCGGGTGTTAGGGTTGTTCGCTATCATTTATAGTAAACTTCAACTTTGAGTCTAACGGTTGCTTCCACCCTAGAATTCAGTTACAACAAGTGGATTGGATTACTTTTTGAACCAATAACTGAAGCACAATGACTACCCTCACAACGGTTCTTTTCCGAGGGACTCGGACTATCCGTTACAACGGCTAGTGATTCCCTTAAGTCAAGCCCAAGGCACAACGGCTACATACTTTGCTGATTATAAATAGAAGCTACTGCACAAGACTTAGAAGATTTGATGGAACATAACTCTCAATTCTTATACTCAATCTTTCTAGCTTTCAACTTTGTACTTAGATTCTCAACTTCGAGTTCAACCAAGAAATCTTGTAATCATTGATATTCATTCTTACTCAATTCTTTTGTATTTCCCTTGACTAAGTTGTACGGGGTAACTCAACTCAATTGTACCTAGTCGTAAAGGGTATCTCGGTTATAGGAAGTATTAGGGCGGATAAGGTAGCTTCTATGCCTAGGAAAACTGTCGGATATTTGCTTCAGGACTTGCTGAAACTAAGTCGATATTTTTCAGCTTCTTGTTAGTTGTGCTCCTAGTTTCTAGGATCAGTTTTCTCTATTTTTTAAGCATTTGTTTTTCTGTTGCTATTTTCTTGGAATCATGCTTTAGTAGTTGCTAGATTTCAGCCATGATGTTAGGTTGTAAGTTGTTTTTTCAGCTATTTAAGTTACTGTAATATGATGACATAATTAAAGCCTTCATATTCAGCTATAATCTGCAACTAGCTCTCTGTTGTCGAGTCTTTTTTTTCTTCACAAAAACCTACAAAGTGGTATCGAGCTCTCTTCTTAAGGGGCATGTGCAAGAAACACAAACACTTAGAGAAAATGAATGCAAAAACCAACCTCTCCTCAATAGCTCCACCTGTTTTTGATGGAGAAAATTACCGACTTTGGGCAGTGAGAATGGAGACTTACTTAGAGGCTTTGGATCTTTGGGAAGCCATGGAAGTGGATTATGAAATATCTCCGCTGCCAGAAAATCCCACCATGGCTCGGATCAAAAGCAACAAAGAGAACAGAACCAAGAAGTCAAAGGCAAAAGCATGTCTGTTTTGTCGTTGTTTCAACAACCATTTTCGCAAGGATCATGTCCCTAAAAGAAGCAAAAGGTATTTGGGACTATCTCAAAGCTGAGTATGCTGGAAATGAGAGGATTAAGGGTATGCAAGTGCTCAATCTGATAAGAGAGTTTGAGCTGTAGAAGATGAATGAATCTGAGACTATCGGAGAGTACTCGGATAAGTTGCTAAGCATTGCCAATAGGGTCAGGCTACTTGGATACTACATTTGCAGATTCTCGAATTGTAGAGAAAATACTCGTGACCGTGACTGTGCCTCGAGCGTTACGAAGCTTTGATAAGTGCCTTGGAGAACACAAAGGATCTTTCCAAAATCACTTTGGAAGAATTGCTACATGCCCTGCAAGCTCAAGATCAACGTAGGCTTATGAGGCGGAATGGTGTTGTAGAAGGAGCGTTGCAAGCGAAGCACCACGATGCAGGAAAGGGAAAGAAAACTTTCCGAAAAAATCTGGTAGTGAAGTTCAATCAAGCAGCCAAGGTCATTACAAGGGTAACGCAAAGAAGAATTACCCACCATGTCGGCATTGCGACAAAAAGGACATCCACCATTCAAATGTTGGAGGAGATCGGATGCAAAGTGCACCAAGTGTAATCAACTTGGACACGAAGCTATTATTTGTAATAATAAATTTATGAAGAATGAAGCAGAATCTCCAACTACTGCTCAAGTTGCTTGTTGAAGATGTTGAAGATCACATTTTTATGGCAAAGTGTTTTTCAAGCAAGACGAACAATACACAAAGTTGGTTGATTTATAGTGGTTACACAAATCACATGACTTATGATAAAACTCTCTTCAGGGAGTTAAACTCTCATGCTACTACAAAGATCAAAATTGGAGATGGGAGATACATCCTTGCGAAAGGAAAAGGCATAGTGGCAATCACAACTAATTCAGGTACAAAAACAATTTCGGATGTTCTTTACGTACCGAAATAGATCGAATTTGTTGAGCATTGGTCAGCTGCTTGAAAAAGAATTCAAGATGTTCTTTGATAACCCATATTGCCATATTTATGATGTCTCTGGAAATGAGATTTTGCAAGTGAAAATGATGAGAAGAAGCTTTTTATTCGATCCGATGGAAGGAGAATACATGGCTTATTCCGCAAAGGATGATGTTACTGAAATTTTTCACAAAAGGTTGGGTCATTGCCACATTTAAAGAATGCTAAAAATGACGAGAGAAGGATATGACAAGAGGGCTGCCAAGTTTTGCTGATTATTTACCAAATTGCGAGTGCTTGTCAATTTGGTAAACAACACAAGCTTCACAAAACCGCAACTAATACACACCGATGTTGCTTGGACCTCAAAGAACTCCATCACCGCAAGGTAGCCTTTATTATATTCTTTTTATTGATGATTTTACGAGAATGTGCTTGGATTTACTTCTTGAAGTTTAAGTCTGAAGTGGCTGGAGTGTTTTATAAATTCAAGAATATGGTGGAAAATCGAGTGGGTACAAAATTCAGATTTTAAGGTCCGATAATGGCAAGGAATATACATCGGCAGAATTCAATTTATTTTGCGACGAAGCAGGCATTGAACATCAACTTACAGCTCCCTACACTCCGAACAAAATGGAGTGAGTGAAAGGAGAAACAGATCGGCCGCAGAAATGGCCAGGTGCATGTTACATGAGAAGGACTTGCCAAAAGTTTCAGGCGTAAGCAGCGAACACTCGTTGTCTACCTCCAAAATCAACTTCCGACAAAGGCTTTAGAAGGAAAAACTCCATTTGAGGCTTGGTATGGTTATAAACCTTCGTTGAGCTTTCTTAAAGTGTTTGGTTGCTTGTGTTTTGTCCATGTTCCACAGGTCAAGCGTGACAAACTTGACAAGAAGGCTATTCCTGGAATTTTTGTGGGCTATAGCATTGTATCTAAAGCCTACAAGATTTATCATTCTCAAACAAGGAAGATGACAAGTATCTCGTGATGTTCATTTTTGTGAGAATGAACAATGGGATTGGAATAATCCCAAGCAGGATGATGGATTCCTACAAAAAGTGAACATTCCCTTTGAAAACCACAATGAGCAGCAAGAGGAACGGTTGAATAAGCGAGAAGACGATCCTCCTGTTAGAGGATTAAGGCTGCTCTCGAAATCTATCAAAGATGTAATGTTGCAATTTATGAACCTGCTTGGAGTTGAAGAAGCCCTTCAATACTCAAAATGGAGAAATGCAATGGAGGAGGAGATGTCCATGATAAAAATAAAAAAAAAACCAGACTTGGATGCTTGTTGATAAGCCTAAAGACAGAAAAATCATCGGGGTGAAATGGGTTTTCGAACGAAGCTCAACGCAGATGGTTCAATCAACAAGTATAACGCTAGACTTGTTGTAAAGGGGTATGCTCAAATTTCTGGTGTTGATTATTCTGATACTTTTGCTCCTGTTGCAAGGTTAGAAACAATTAGATTGTTGCTAGTCTGTAGCAGCACGGAGAGGCTGGAAACTATTCCAGCTAGATGTCAAGTCTGCATTCTTAAATGGTGTCTTGGAGAAGGAGATATACATAGAGCAACCTGACGGTTTTGTAGTGGGATTTATGGCCTTAAACAAGCACCTAGAGCGTGGTACAACAGAATTAATGATTATTTGCTTGTGTTTAGGATTTGAAAGAAGCTTGTCCGAGACCACTCTTTATGTGAAACTTAAGGGAAACGATATTCTCATAGTTTCTCTTTATGTTGACGACTTGTTGGTGACAGGAAACAACACTCATTTAATTGAGAAGTTCAAAAGGAAATGATGTAGGAGTTCGAGATGACCGATCTTGGACTGATGACATACTTTCTTGGCATAGAGGTACAACAAAATCAGCATGGAATATTTATTTGCCAAAAGAAGTATGCAAGGGAAATTTTGAAGAAGTTTCGGATGGATGAGTGCAAGGCGATGAGCACACCAATGAATCCAAAAGAAAGGTTATTTAAGCAAGATGGTACAAGTCAGGTTGATGAAGGATACTTCAGAAGTTTGATTGGTTGCTTAATATATCTAAGTGCAACAAGACCCGATATTCGGTTTGTTGTAAGGTTCTATCACGTTTATGCATTGTGCTACTGAGATGCATTTACAAGTAGCAAAAGAGTACTCGGATACATCGAGGAACTGTTGATTATGAAGTTAAGTTTGAGAATTGTCAAAGCTTCAAGTTATATGGTTTTTCGGATAGTGATTGGGGTGGAAATATGGATGATATGAGGAGTACCTCGGGGTATTGTTTCAGCTTTGGTTCAGGAATATTCTCGTGGCGCTCCAAGAAGCAAGATTTTGTGACACAATCTACTGCGAAGCGGAATTTGTAGGCTGCTGCAGCGGTTGTAAATCAAACACTACGATTGAGGAAAATATTAGTTGATCCGTACATGAAACAAGCTGAAGCTACCGATGTGTTCGTGGATAATCAAGCTGCAATTTCCATTTCAAAAATCCAATTTTTCATGGAAAAACTAAGCATTTTGACATCAAGTTATTCTCTGTGAGAGAGGTGCAAAAGAAAGGAAATGTCAGTCTTGTCTACTACAAATATGAAGATCAATTGGCTGATTTGTTCACAAAACCACTTCCAACCACCAAGTTCGAGCATCTAAGGCGAGAAAATTAGAGTTTACAGTTCCTAAAGCAAGGAGGAGTGTCGGATATTTGCTTCAGGACCTGCTGAAACTAAGCTGATATTTTTCAGCTTTTTGTTAATTGTGCTCCTAGTTTCTAGGATCAGTTTTCTCTATTTTTAGGCATTTGTTTTTCTGTTGCTATTTTCTTGGAATCATGCTTTAGTAGTTGCTAGATTTCAGCCATGATGTTAGGTTGCAAGTTGTTTTTTCAGCTATTTAAGTTACTGTAATCGATGACATAATAAAGCCTTCATATTCAGCTATAATCTGCAACTAGCTCTCTCTTGTCGGTCTTTTTTTTTCTTCACAAAAACCTACAAAAACTTGTATTGAATTGTCTACAGGAACAATTCGGAGAGTTAGTCCTTGTATTTTGTGGATTCAAAATAGTGGATTTAACTTGGTATATGAACCGATACCAGCCAGTGGTTTTTTGCCCCGGAGGGTTTCCACGTAAAATCTCCCGTTCTTATCTTTCCGAGTCAATCTAGACTTGCTTCCTCGTTTCGAGTTCGACTTGAGCACCAAATTTATAATTCAGTAAAATTTCATTCACACCCTATTCACCCCCATCTACGGTGATTCAAACTCTCGGAGCACAAACCTTCACAAGTAACATGAAGTTCAATTTTCAGCATGAAGACTCGGACATTTCTCAACGCACTTCGAGTTGCACTAAACGAGTCGGTATAACAATCCCATGCTTTTAGAGTTTTGATTCCAAGGCATTCTTGGTTTCGCAGAAACCTCTTTTAGTAAAATAGTATCTTTTCAGAGTGATACGGCTTTCACTTATTACATTTATTGCTTATCTGTTTGAGACTCGGAAAAGTGGTTCTTTGTTCCGAGTCCATCTTCACTCGCATTTATCGCAGTTTAAATAGACTAGTGTTTCGTCTTTCTCTCACTCAGAATCTTACTTCCGATTACAAGCTCTATTTTCGTTAGAGTCAATATCTTTAGTCTGTTTCACACTTAGTCTATATCAAGTTATCTCACTCGATATTCTTTATGGAACTTGTTCTATCGCTTAGACTAAGTCGGATGGAATTCCGAGTATCATGGATATTGGACTCGGAAAATTCCATTTCATTTCGACTCGGATAATCGGTTGCTTAATTATCATAATTATTTTATTATTTGTGTCTAACTTTGGACCAAAGTATTTTATACTTTGAGAACCGGAATTGATTTACTTTTGTAGGTTATTCATTCGAGGATACACCTTTTTCAAACCACAAAAGTAGCCGAAGCTTCGAACGTCAAATCACCAGCAGACATGGCTTTTCACCTTCCCCGCTTCGAGTCCCGGAAGATTGTGTCGAAGTTGTGCTGTTTCCAAATCTGGAAAACCGAAACGCCAAGCTTAACGGTGGTTTCCACCTTATCTTTCAAGACACTACCAATGGTTTTGGGACTTCTAAGAGAGATAAACCGTTGTTCAACGTTCACATTGTAACGGATACTTTCCGAGTGACTCGAAAGCTTTCATCAACGGTCACGGAAGACTCTCGGTCAGCAGATGAAGATAACGGCTACTCTGCCTGGTTACCTATAAATTGAAGCCACCTCACAAGACCCGAAGATTGCCGAATCTATTGTTAATACACATACTTGAGAAAAGTCATTGTATTTACTTTCAATCTTCTACTTACAACTCCCACTCTGTAATTCATTACTTTCGAGTTGTAAGGTCTTGTACTCGATTACAAACTCTTTCTTACATTCTTTGTAAGGTCCCTTGACTAAGTCTGTAAGGGTTAACTCAGCTTAGTTGTCCCTAGCTGTAAGGGTTATCTCAGCTAGGAAGTACTAGATCGGATAAGGGAATTTCGAGTTTAGGAAAACTTGTATAGAGTTGTCTAAGGGAGCAACTCGGGTTCGATCGAGTTCACGGTATTTTGTGGACTCAAAATAGTGGATTTGACTTCGTGTCCGGATTGACACGGTCCGTGGTTTTCTGCCCCGGGAGGGTTTCCACGTAAAATCTAAGTGTTATCTTTCCGAGTTCACTCTAGACTCGGACAGCCTTCATTGCTCTTGTTCTTTCCGATTGATTGCTTTACGAGTCTAATCTTTTCGACCCGATTAATAGACTCGGAATCTATCTTCCTTTCTACTTACGTGCAAAAGAGTGTGATTCCGCGGAGAATTTCCTATCACCCTATTCACCCCCTCTAGGGTGACTCAAACTCTCCCCGAGCAAACCTTCACAGTAGATTGTATAGAATCCTAAAAATCAAAGTTTTCAGAATGTATTACCTATTTTTTATCTTGTATGTGAATGTTTGTCCTTATTTTATTTTGATCGAGTTCTAGTAGCATTTGCACAAACAATAACTCTTCTCCATTTTCAACAATCTCGTAAACTGAGATTTTGTGTCGAGTATTTCAACCTAAAACAATAAACCTTTGTTCTGTTTTTATACTTTTTTATTCATTTTTTTCCTAATTAAAACTTATCACCGACGTGTGTTTTGTTTCCACAAGTATATAGGAGTATAAGGTCCCGGGTGCAAATATGTGTATTATTTAGGGAACATATAATAAAATGCTAGAGACATGTGTGTCTTAAAATCGAAATTGAAGGCTTATGAACTAAAAAACAATCAACCCTAATATTATTTAGTCCTCTGTTTGGGTGGGCAAATCGATGGAAAGAACCTTGATTGGATCAAAGACTGAAAGATCCAAAAGGTTGTATCAAGGATCGGACCAATTAAATTCACTTTGTCTCGTCCGGGTTGGATCAACTAATGTGCATCCCTAACAGCAGATGCAACTTCAATTCATTACAATTGCTTAACCGATAAGCATAATGTCCAATCACTTAATGCCTTAGGAGGCACTCGGATAAGAGAGGCAACCCTTGCACTTGGTGAAAATGGTCTTCTTAAAGAAATAAGAAGATAAGTGAATAGAAGACGATGTCTGGGACAATAAGTGCGGTCTCCGTGAATTCCAATGGACCTATTAACCTGAACCCCAAATAAGTAGATGACATCTCTTCCTTGTAAAGCAAGGTGTCTTAGGTTTGTCAAGCTTGTGTTCCCCAATGGCACTACTGCCATTATAGAAGATGCTATAGGAAGAACCTTTAACAATTAGTGATAGATAATCCTTTCAAGACATGAACTACTATTGCTACCTTGAAAGCCATAATAATTTTTAAGTTGTTCTTCACGTTTTCCTTTGTTTCTTAGTTTTTACATAGGTAAATCTTCATGATAGTGAATTTTACCTATTTGAATTAATTTTCAATTCTTAGAGTATGTTTGGCCTAGATTTAAAAAATATATTTTTATTTTTTAAAAGTATTTTTTGAAAATTATTTTTGGAGAAAAATAAATTAATGTTTGACCTAAATTTTATATAAGTATTTTTTAAATAATTAATTTGTTTATCCAATATTTATAGAAAAAGAGAGAGAGATGAGAGAGAGATCAAACAAAATAAGGCAGAGAAAGAGAGAAAGATAGAGGAGAGAGAGAAGATAAAAATGTAGAAAGAGAGGAGAGAGAGAGAGAGAGAATAGGGTCGTGGGTATTTACTCCTATTGTTGAGGGAGTTTTTCCAGAAATTAAAAAAGAAATAACTATTTATTGTTTCTATTTTTGAGGAGATTTTTTTCCAAAATCACTTTTGAAAAACAATTCTAATTTTTAAAAAACTAGTGTTTGACATATTTTCAGTTTTTAGAGTCCAAAAACACTTTTAAAATCTAGGCCAAACACTCATTTAATTGAAGGATGAATCATAGTATCTAGCAAGTTATTAAGATAAACCTACCTACTTATTGTGAGAATTTAACTATTTTGTATAAAGATAAAAGATAAAGGTACATAAAGATAAAACGCCTTCATCTCCCCGTTAAAACAAATTAATGAAATTAGTTAATTATATGCTAAAATTTCCAACGAGGTTCGAAATCGGAATGTGAGGTTTCGGTTTCGATGCCTAACCTTTTGGTAGGGTATTCAAAACGCCTACCCCTACTAGCTTAGAAGAGGTGTGAACTCAAAGTTGTGAATTAGAGCTAGGTAGTTCCAAGGAATCACATGAAAAATGAGACAAGACCTTAATTACAAAGTTAAGAGCACGAAGAGAAATAGGGAAAAACAAAGGTCGTGTCTTGGCACAAATAAAATCCTGGACTACAACAAGTCTAATATTAGTTTAATAATACTCATTTCTCCTCTTGCAGACGGCATGTAACTTTGTGAAATCACGAGCCGCGACGGCATGTAACTTTGTGAAATCATGAGGTCTTCCCTCTCTTTGTAAGGTTACAAGAAGAATTCTCTCCTTAGATAAGGATTAAGGTTATAGCCACAAGCAAAGCAACAACTTGTCGTACATCACCACGAACTAAGTAATCGCATCCATTGCACCTCAGCAAATTTCCTCGTACGAAACCAAGACTATCAGCAAGACCCTTTGTTAGGAAAAGTCATGTCAACATACTCTTGAATGGTCTACTCCCTAATTAAGAAGGCCCTCACTTGGCTAGAACAAAAACAGAGAGCCTAAAATAATCATAAGGGTCTACGATGGGGCCAAGTATCCCTTACAATTATGATATAAGGAATGGACTTGACATACACTATATCTTTGGAGGCACATCCCTATTGTTTAAGGCTAAATTATACACTATGATTTTGTTGCCTTGATAAGTCAAGTACATAAGCCCATCATATGGCCAATCATGCATAAATTCCCTAGGCCAAGCCCACGACATTCATAAGGGCCAAAATGTTTATATATAATAGTTGGTCTAGTCCACAACTTGATTGTTGTGTCTTGTTACTCAACAAGTGATTTTTGAGTTAGACCGAGTGTTATGTATAAATAATCTTTCCTCTAACAAAAGTAAAAACAAAATGATCAAAATGTGAACAAGGTGATCAAAATATCGTCAATGACTAAGCCATACTCTAAAACTATTTCTTCAACTTTGAAATTAATGTCAGGCAATTTGGTTAAATCACACGACTTCTAATATTCACCTTGATGGCTTTTTTCAACGTGAAAATACAAATGAAGGATACTTTCATCTCTAGGATCTTAAGTTTTGAATCAACTTCAGTTGGTATTTGTTTATCGAAAAAATGTTCCATAAATTTGGGCCAGAATTTCGAACTCGATGAACGGATGTGGTGCGGAGTTGCATGGGCCTTCCATAAATTGATATGGTGAAGGAAGTTAAGAAAAGGGTGGTGTGGTGAGGGTGTGTACTACCATTTTGCCCATAAGTATAAAAGCAAGAGAATGAGAGGACAAGCAATCCTCCCATCATCAGATCTCCTCTCTCTCTCTCCTCTCCTCTCCTCTCTCTCTCTACTCTCTTGTACAAACCATTTCTAAATTTTTTCAAACCAATTTCTGCTAAAAAGAGAGGAGAAAAAAACAGTCCCTCCCAAATATCTTCAATCCCCCAACTTTCCCATATAAATTATAAAAAAATTTCGTACAAAAAAATATCAAACAGAAATCAGTGTTCGCTTGATAGTTTTAATTACTGCTTTTTGGTTCAATTATTATTATTTGGTTTTCACATTTTCAATCGAAATTAAATTGACTTAAAATTGAACAGATAGAGGAAATTATAAAAGGGAAGACCGTTTTTTTATTGTGTGTGGAGGTCTGATATTGAGTGATGAGGATATGCTGAACATGTCCTCAATCTCCCCTCTCATCAGATCTTAAAAGGCGTTTTCTCTCAATTCTCGCATCTGGGTCTTCTTCAATCGGTGGGTATTTTTCTTAATCTATGCTCAATAATATGGATTCTGGATATGGATTCTCGATCTTCTGTTGAGCTGGCTGTTTTTGTTGATCTGGGTGTTTTACTGATTAATGTAAAATGATCAGACAATTTTCAGGGGTTCTTATAATTCTCCATATTCATTGATCGATGAAGGATCCGATGCTTCTTGATTGAATCCGAGAATCTCCCAAATTTTAATCCGGCATTATATCTTTAGTGTGGGGTTCTTGTGATTCTTCAGATAAGGTATGGCTCCTCCTGCTTTTCCTTCCTTATATGTTGTCGTTGGTGTATTTCCAATCCATTTATTTCTAAATTCAATTGGGTCAATGGTAGTTAGAGCTTGATGACTAATGCAACTACTGTCAGTTACATCTTTCACTTGAATTTTGTCTCAATGGATTGGATCCGTGTGTGAAAGTGTGCTTAATCTTATCAAAGGAGTCCTCTGCTCATAGTGGATTGACTTCTTAGTTATTTGCATTTGCTGAATTCTGGGAGGTTTATGAAAGATGTGATTTTTGGTCTGTAGAAATATGCAATCCGACCTTGGTAAGCTCTTCATCGGTGGAATTTCGTGGGAGACTAATGAGGAACGCCTCAAGGAGTATTTCAGCACATTTGGGGAGGTCGTTGAAGCTGTCATTATGAAAGATCGGACCACCGGTCGTGCTAGAGGTTTTGGTTTTATTGTTTTCTCTGATCCAGCTGTTGCTGAGAGAGTCATCAAGGAGAAACACAACATTGATGGAAGGATGGTAATTACTGAACCCTTATCTTGTTCATTTCGTTGGTATTCCGTCTTTATCTTACCAGGATAGTGTTTAGAAAGTCTGTTTCAGTGATGAAAGTAGACATCTGAAGTTACAAGGAGGTGATTGGATTCAAATTAGCTGATTCACTTTCACTTTGTATAATTTCGTTAATTTGCTGGTATTTATCAAAGCTTTGGGTATGTTCCTTTGGTTTATTACTCATTTAATCTTTGAATTTAGGTCGAGGCAAAGAAGGCCGTTCCTAGGGATGATCAAACCATTCTGAGCAGAAACAGTAGTAGTGTGCATGGTTCTCCTGGTCCTGGTCGCACTAGGAAGATTTTTGTAGGAGGTTTAGCTTCCACTGTCACAGAAAGTGACTTTAAAAAGTACTTTGAACAGTTTGGCGCAATTACAGATGTCGTTGTAATGTACGATCACAATACACAGAGGCCAAGAGGTTTTGGGTTCATCACTTATGATTCTGAGGAAGCAGTGGATAGGACTTTAGTCAAAACATTTCATGAACTGAATGGTAAGGTGGTCGAAGTCAAGCGTGCAGTCCCAAAAGAACTATCTCCTGGTCCAACTCGGAGTCCTGTCGGTGGTTATAATTATGGTCTTAATAGGCTCAATAACTACCTTAATGGTTACACCCAAGGTTATAATCCAGGTGCACTCGGAGGTTATGGAGTCAGAATGGATGGAAGATTTAATCCAATTGCAAGTGGAAGAAGCGGGTTCCCTCCGTTTGGCTCTAGTTATGGAATGGGTATGAATTTTGAGCCCGGACTTAATGCTAGCTATGGTGGAAGTGCAAACTTTGGGAGTGGTCTCGGGTTTGGACGGGGCTTGAACCCCTATTATATTGGAAACTCTAATAGGTTTGGAAGTCCTGTTGGCTATGATGGTGGAAATGTGGGAAGCACTTCACTGTTCAGCTCGAACAGGAATCTGTGGGGAAATGGGGGGCTTAATTATGGCTCAAACTCTTCTACTTCGACCGCTTTTATGGGATCTGGAACTGGTACTGTTGGAGGGGCATTTGCGAATAGCAATGTGAACTGGGGTTCCTCTCAAGTACCCGGCCAGGTTGGAGGAAATGCTGCTGGCAGTGATGGGAACCTGGGCTATGTGGGTGCTGATAGTAGTTACAACCTGGGAGGTGGAGGTTATGGAAGAAATGGTGGAAGCAATCCAGCCCCGACATCATCTTCTTATGCATCGTCAAATGGTGGCTATGATGGGGCATTTTCAGACTTATATGGTGGCAGCTCTATTTATGGAGACTCTACATGGAGAGCAGAAACTACTGAGAGAGATGGTTCTAGTTCTTTTGGGTATGGGCTTGGGAATGCTGCTTCAGATGTCTCTGCTAAAGGTTCTGCTGGTTATGTAGGTGGATATAGTGTTAATAAGAGACAGTCAAACAGAGGTAAGATCTCACCATATAGCCTTTTATTTTGTTTAATCCTTTTTTCTATCATAGTAGGATTAAATTGATGATATGCTTCTTAAGTATTAAGGGAATCTTTATTCACTAAACATATTGAGTTCTAAATATCAGTTGAGGGTTGATAGCCTCTTCATGTTTAGCTATGCAACATGTTGATTTGTTTCACTGAAAGGAAGATATTCTTAAGTAAACTGAATTTCAATGTAGTATTATGTATTATGTTTCCAAATTCTTGTTAATACGTTTTTGGTTCCATCATCTTGAGTGTTGACATCTTTTGTTATGGGCTGTCCTAATCTACTTGGTTTTGAAGTACATTAGCGCACCTGTTGTATTGTCTAAATTGCTTTTCTATAGAAGTGAGTACGAAAGGGAAGTTATAATCCTTTTTGTAACATCAATCTAGATTCTGGAATCAAGGTAGGCTTAAGCTTCTTAGTGTTAGTTGTGTGCTTTGAAGGCTTATGATTCTTAGGCAGAATTAATTAGCGGATGATTTTGTGCATGAGGATGATAGTTTGTTATATGCATACCTTATTGGACAGTATACGTTATTTTGACATCCTACCTTGGGCTCATATGTGTGCTCCAATGACCCTTGCCTTGGACGAGGGAGTACGGTTGTGGTTTTTCTACATTATATTAAGGGCGAAAGGGCATATCTTGTTTGTTTAAGGGTGGCATAGAGAAATTTTGGTAAGATACAGTATCCTAAATAGATAAGTCTTCAAGAATTCTGTCAGTTACGTCAAAGCACATGATGCGTTGGGACATCATCATTGTCCTCATCATCCCATTCTCAACAAGGTGGAGCTGTAACTTCCATGTGTACTCATTATGTGCTGTGAAAAGAGAGTAGTTTGGTCTCTGGAACATGTCCACCTTCAGGGTAGAGTGTGCATATGAAACAAATATAAAAATAGACCTGCTGCCAAGGCACACAGTCCTTTACTTAACATTTCATATGAGCATTTTTCATTCAAAGTTCGGCCTCCCAGAATTACCCAATTCTGAAACCTGACCTCATCTACCACCAAGTGATTCAAAGATCAACCTCCCAAAGACACAGTCTTTTATTCTCTTTTATTCTCTTCCTTTTCTCTAGCATTCCTATCTGGAACCCAAATCTACATCCATAGAACTTGTAATCTTGAATGAATAGTGAGGAAATGACCTGGCTGCGTTTGGGATTTGGTGACGGTTGAGGCATAGAGGTAGATGTGCTGCGACGAGCGGTGCTTGGCACAGTCTTCCTTTTATTTTCTTTTGTTTTGGGTCTTCTATGGTTTTTTCCTTTACTGTTGCTTTTGATCTTTTTTTTTTGGGGGAGGGGGAGGGAACAGTAAATGAATGTGTTTGTTTTGTAGTTATTTGATGGGGGTTTGTAGGCCTTGTGTATATTAATGCACCATGACCATCCCCCTTTTTTGGAATTTATAGGTTTACCTCTCTTAATATCTATATGTAATACAGCCTACAGTGTGGCCCTGGCATGGCCAGGAGGCATGGCTTAGTCATGTTGAGGCTTTTATTTGTTACTGTTCGATGCCAAATTTTGTTCTACGACCATATATGGAATGATTTTTGGGTATTAATGCACTAGAAGGATTCTTATCAGTCTTATAGAGTCAAATTGGAAGGCATGAGTGAAAAGTATGTCTTATTGAGCATATGACAAGTTGCCACTGATGTATTTGGTGTAATTCTGATTTTTGATTCACACTTGACAGTACTTCACCAAAACAGCTGTTGATAATAGTTAATACTCATACTCTCTCTGTGAGTTGGTGGGTCCTTTATTTGCTTTGGGGGTTGTGGAATGAGCATTGTTGGTGTTCATCTCGAGGGGGAGGGGCAGAATTGTGGAACTATATTGTGTAGGATGAGTTCAGTTGACATGCTGCTACCATGTCCCTATCTCTTGGTTTTAACTAGAAGGGGAGTGAGTCTAGAAGAGGCGCTAGGTGGTGCGCTATATTTATGGAGTCATATCCCCACATTTGTGAAGATGAAGTATCTACAACTTAGCCTTCTCAAAAAAATCAGGCTATGTCAATTATGCTTTGTGTCTGAATCTTATTTCTCTGTGCTCTGTTTTGGCAATTTTACCAAGGGGTTGTCCTAATATACTTGTTTGAGTGATTCTTCTAGTTCAGAGTACGGGAGTGGAAAATGGGATCTTTTGTTCCTTGCCTAGTCCAAACTAGCTGAATAGATAATTGCTCATTGTCCTAAAACGAGCCCAAATTCCACCGTTGAGTTTATTGATAGATTCATCAAGTCTTAGCTGTGATAAATCAGGGAGGTCTTTTGCTGTCAAGTTTCAAATTTCATCTTCTTGGTTTGGCTCTAGAAGGTGGTGGGAGTGTTAGGGGTGGGCATTGAGTAAAGAGGATCTCAAGCATTCATTTATCGAAGCTCGTTAATTCTTATGGTTGGTTGGCTGATAGTGACTAGAAGTAGAGGCTAATGAAAGAATAGAAACAAGACCAAAAATTAGGTTCATTTTTTAAGGAAGTTTAAACCTTCTTCCTTTTTTTGGGTCTTTTCCCGTTGCTCTTGTTTCTTGCATTGAGGCGTGTAGATGTCTCTTTTGATAAATTGCAAAACGTAACTTGATTGATAAACAATGAGCTGAGAACAATATGAAGAGATGGTATCATAAAAAAGGATTTTTGCTTTTCATGTAAAGCCTGCAAGGGATGTAAACTCAAGGACCTTGTTTTTTCAGTTGTCATTTACTAGTAGGATTTGATTGCTCTCGAAGTGTTGGAAACATTAGCACGTCAATCCTGTCTCTCTTCTAGGTTCTACGGTATGTTTATGTGCAGTTTCTGTTTACGGAAATTGGGAGAAAGATACTCAAGTACTTTATTCATACTATCAATGGCAACATTAGCACATCTCTCATGAATTGAAATATTAATGCTAACTAAATGTAGAATGCATTCACATTGGTGGACTTTTGGTTGGTTTCAGAAAGTGACATGAATTGAGGTTGGTTTTGGGCAAATTGATCCAAACTGCAGATGTTCTTGGAGAATTTGTTGTTTAGTGTGTTTAGTAACCTATCAACAACTGCTGATTCTCCATAAGGTCAATCCAACATTTTAATGCTGATTAGTGATGGGACCATTAATTTTCCTATTTAATCTCTTTGTGGGGCTTACATATCCACTCACCAGTCACATTGGTTTCTCCGTTGTTGACATATTCCTAACTAAACCAGCACATGAATTTTAATCTATGTATATGGTTGGTAATTTCTAGTGCTTATTCTTCTATTTTAAGTCTATTTATATCTCTTAGCAAGCTTCTTGGCATATGAGGCTGCCTTGCCTCTTTATGATGCCTCCGAATGCTTCTAGGTGTAGTCTTATGATATGATCATCATCCTCTAGATGTTGACCACATTGAACACCATCTGAGAAACTTAATGGTTTTTGCTTTAACATAGGATAGATTTGGGCTGGGTTCGGATCTTCGATGTATTGGACCATGTCGACCTGCAAAAGAACTCTAGTGGAGGGGTTGTAACCCTCCAAAGAGCCTCCCACGCTAACTTGGGAGTAAAGTAGGAATGTAGCTAATTGTAATGGAAATTACTCACCAAAGGTGTAACTATCTTGAATGACGTGTGCAGCCATAGGCTTTTTAGAAGAGATCTTGGTGGAGTGATATTAGGACTACTTCATTTATTGGATAGAGTTTGTTTACTAATTTTCTTGATCCTCCCGGGTTACCTCCTTGTCAAGGAGTTTGCCATAGTTATGATCTCCTCTCCTACTTTATCCAGGGCAAGGTCCAGTACTGTTTGGTTAAGATGGAAAACTATTGGGCTAGGTTTTCATTGTGCTACTCTTGTAGGGTTAGGCCATAGCTCAATGGTGGAGGCTTACTTCAAATTGATTTTCTTTTCCCTTTCATTGGGTTTATTTTGGGCTAAGAATCATGAGTTCTCAATCACTTCCGCTTGATGAGTGTTGGTCTTTCCTTTTACAATCCTATTTACTTCAGACAAGTTGGACATGCTTATGGACATTTGACTCTGGCAGATTTCAGAAAATGGCTTAGTAGTCTGATCTGATGACTAGCCTTGTGTTAGGTTCTCAAGGCTCTGACATGGATATGGCTATAAAAACGAGTAAAAGCAGCAAGAAGTTCAAAAATGGCTGAGCCCAACACTTAGGCCTGTGTTGGTTGCTGAGCACTCTAGCACAAGTACTAACCGAGTCTGAGGTTAAAAAAATAAAAAGTGATGGAAGAAGTCATTATTTTAAAAGATTTTCATTTTTGTCTTGACCTTTTAGGGGTGTTGTCTTGTAACTTGATTGATTTCTTCACAGAACATAATGTTCTAGCAAACGCTATGATCTTGTGTAGTCTTATATGAATTGATAATACCTTATATGTATCTAGCGCTGGTATACATGTTAAAGCTGTTTCCACACCACTCCGAATGAATCATAGTTGATATAGCGTCCAACAGAAGCAATCTCTTTAAGATTCAAGAGCAAGGCTACATGTGTCTGACCCTCGCCTGCCATCCATACCCAATCTAGGCGGGACTTTGGTTTATTGGTTTGACTTATTTGTGTTGGTAATTGTACTTTGATGTCAATTGTTTCTTGTCAAGATGATTTGCTTCATACATCAATTTAACATT
This sequence comes from Talinum fruticosum, assembly GCA_021018815.1. Lineage (NCBI taxonomy): Eukaryota > Viridiplantae > Streptophyta > Magnoliopsida > Caryophyllales > Talinaceae > Talinum > Talinum fruticosum. The sequence continues at coordinate 817,002 of JAITYX010000011.1, forward strand.
ATGCTTATGTTATTCTCTTTTCTCCTCTTGACAGGAATTCCTAGCTAGAAGGCTTAAGTACAAGGACATTATAGTAGATGGAGCAATCTGGAAAAGCAGGTGAACCGTGACTCGTATTTTAGTCCAGTTTAAAAACTGTGAAAAAAACAAGTTAATTGGTTACCTAGAAAAACTGACTGGAGAATGCCTGCCTTGAAGAAGATTACATAGAACCAATAGATTAAGTTGTAAGGGAATTTGTTTTTACGGCTTGGAGTTTTTCGAGTCATCATCATTCTAGGGTTTTTGAGTGAGGTGTAAAATTCAGATTGCGGGATTATAGTGAAAAAATGTCTCGTTCATCTCTGGCGAGGTGGCAGATTCATCGAAAAGGATAGATGACCCCCTACCTTAAATTTTCTTTTCTTCCGGCCAATTTTCCCCTCGTCTTTGTTCTCTACATAGTTTGTTTTTGTGATGTAATAGCTATGGCAAGATTTGGGTTCTTAATCAGTTTTGGTTCTTGTAGTTCTACCTCATATTGTATTGAGGCTGTTGCTGGTTGATTTAGTAGTGTGAAACAATTGAGAGAACCCACCTAGGGTTCTTATGAAATAAGGGGCTTTACATTTTCCTTTTTTCTTCTCTGATGTAAAAACTTGTCCATCTTTGTTTTTGAAGCTTTATTTGTTAGTGAAATACCCAGTTTGATGAAAGTTTTGTTCTTTTTTATGATATTCTCATTTTAATATGATATATAATATATGTAATTGCCATACGTATGCAAGTGGTAATTGTTAGGTATGACTCACTTGAGCATGGAGAATTTTCGCAATTATTTCGTCAGTTGGAGATGTAGGACTTTATCAAGCTTTTACAACTGTTGGACTTCTGAATTTCAGAACAGTCTATTTGTTTACCATCTCTCCCAAAAAAAAAAAAAAAGAAAAGAAAATAATGTATGACATGAGCCTGAGCTTCACTTGGCTTGGCTCATCAAGCATATAAGCCTAGTCTGAACCTAGTTGAGCTTGGCCAAGTCAAGTCTGCGAAGAGCTTTAACTGTGTTGCATTATCAGAGCCAAGTTTAAGCTTAACTTGTGAAACCCTGTTACTATACTTTTTCTTTATATGGTTTGAAATTTATTTTAACTTTAAAAGATTATCACTCCTAATTTTAGATAATGAGGCTTAATGTATAACTTACTGTTGAGATATGAGTGTCTAAATTTTCACCGCGTCAAAGTATAATTGCAAAATATAGCCAATTCTCCTTCCAATATTAAAAACAAAAACACAATCGAGTCGAGTCAAACTCCACCTAAATTGGGCTTGACTTTCTAAATGTTTGCACTAAGTCAAGTGCTAACCGGGCCGAGCTCTAGTCAAATTGAATAGTACCACTCGGCTTACTTTCATAATACTTAAATTTGTTTTAAATTTTGATATGCCAAATTAATTATCTCATTTTTATCTTACATTTTAACTAGCCATCATCTTAGTGGTTTGGTTCTTCATATTATGTCGATTTTTAACAAGATTTGTTAAGGGTACAACCATTACAACCTTTATGTTTACCCCCTCTTTACTATTATGCCTTGCATATAACCTACGATTTTAACCGTATTTTAGATTTGTTATCGAAAAAAAGAAGAGTGAATAGATTTGTTCTAAACACTTCTTGCTTTTTTAAATCTCCAAATGATAAAGATAGCTACTCTTTTTTAATCTCATTTATTCTTTGTTTATATCATATATTCCGACGCTTTCTAAATCATATAAACTTTTTTTTTAATCTGTAAGTCGGTTCACCTCGCTTGAACCCCCTATCTCAGGGAAACTCAAAGAACCGTGATTGGGCCGGAGAAGTGGAACATATCAAACCCATATTATCTCCACCCCCACAAATTCCTCACAAATGAGGAATTTGCGCCATCCCAAATTCGAACTCGTGGGGTGTGGCCGCTCATCGATCGACATATAAATTTTTATTATAAGTAAAGCGTAGAATTCATTTAATGTATACTCTTTTTATTTACAGGATTTGAACCCTACGCTTTACTTTGGAAAATATGCACCGATTTGAAATCAACCTACACTCGGTTACTTTAATTGAATTCCCCCTTCCTGTTGTTCGAATGAGGGAAAATAGATAATTGTTTCGGGAAGAAACCGGCGAAGTGTCATGTGAATAATGAGTCCGAGAGAGTGGATTTATTATTCCAACCCCGGCGGGTAGACCCGAGTGGGGAGCTCTCGGTGACGGCCGCTCTTTCCTCCAAAAAGACACGCCACGGGGTTGGATCCCGGAAACACCCCTTAGTTTAACAAAAGTAGAAAGTTGAGCAAAATCTCTCTTGAAGTGCACGAAGATGGTGTTTTTGAAATTTGTGTAATTTTACCAAAGAGGTAAGGATTTTATCTCTTAGTAGAGAGAATAAGTGAGTTACTCAAGAGTAAAATGACTTTTTTGAGAGTTGTGATATCATGGGCTTCGTGTCAAAGTTTGATGAGTATTTCTAGAAATAAATAAATGAGGGAGTAAAATAGTCATTTATCGTCATTAGGTATAAAATCCTAACCCTAATAAATTTTGAGCCTTACCTAACCTCATGTGATGGAGGGCTTAGACCCGAAATACATCATCAACAACATATTAAAAGAGTACATAGACCTTTTTTATGAAAAATTAGAGTATGTAGACTTCACTACACATGAAAATACATTCATTTGAACTGACAAATGGCTTAAATCCCTAGTGCTTACGTTGAATTCCATGGTTGATTTAAGTCTTGGACTATTCAACAATAATTTTATCATTAAGAACTTAAATTTGTGTTTGCGGCTCCCATATTTGTTTTTTTTAAGAATTAGTCTGTCTATTCTCAACACTATTTTAAGAGTGAATAAGACTTCCCACTCTAAATCTTATAAAAACATAACTTATGGTTGGAGTTGTTGTTACAAGCAACTCTCATAAAGTAAAACAATAGACAAACTAAGTAGCTACAGCAAAAAACTGTTCAATAGTACCTCAATTTTTGGTGTAATTATTTTCATGACTCCAACTTTTTAAAAATGATTATGAGGTATACCATGTTTTAATCTAATAAATTTTTAGTCCCTTATTTCATTTTTTTAATAGAAGACCCTTATTTCATGTTAAAATATACAATTGTCCTTCATTAAAGTAAAGAATTTAAAAATAAACTAAATATAAAAATAATAGAATGATATAAATAAAATGTAAAAAATATAATAAAGTAATTTTTCATATTTTTATATGGATTTTGCTAAATTACTTTATTATATTTTTTATACATTATTTATATCATTTTATTATGTTCTTATATTTAGTTTATTTTTAAATTCTTTATTTTGATGAACGATAATTATATCTTTCAACATAAAGTAAGTGTCTTCTATAAAACAAAATGAAATAAGAGTCCTCAAAGTTTATTATATTAAAAAATAAGGTATCTCATATTCACTTTTATAATTCGAAATCCTGAAAATAATTCCACCAAAGTAGAGATACCATTGAATAACTTTTTTTTGTAGCTATAGTGATAGGAAATTAGTTTGCTGGCTGAAACGGGGCTCAATTCCTTTACCTCTTGCAAAGCATTCGGCACTCAATTTCTTTGTCATATATTTAGGACATTCACCCTACTATTAATTCCACTTTTTCCCACTGGTAAAAATTATATCTATTAATATATAAAAGTAAAGTTGGGTTTACATCTCTCCCCTTAGTAGTAGGGGTGAAAATAATTTACAACATTTGATTAAATTTTCTGATAGATCTTAACCCTTAATTTTTTTTTGTTAACTCAACCTTCTCTCTCCTCTTATCTGTTAATCCCACGTTCATTGCATTCTCTCTGCGGTTTATTTTTGACAGCTTGTATTCCCCCACCCCTTCACGTTATCCCCTCTCTCCCCTCAAATTCTTTTTACGCTTTCCCCTCGCCCCCCAACCTATTCCCTTCATTATCATCTCCACAATGTCTCTCCCCATTATCTCTCTCATCTCCCCGCCCCCATGTCTCCCTCTATCTTTCCCGCTTGCTCTCTCTCGTCTCGTCTCTATCTCTCTCGCTCACTCTCTCTCTCACTCACCTGCTCGGTGGTCGACCGACTTCTAGGCGGGTGGTCGCTGGTGTGTAGTCGTTGGCGCCCTTTCTCTCTCTCATACTCGCTCGGCTCTCTTTGTGTGGGTGGCCGACCGCCTCCCGGCTGGGCGGTAGGCGTGGCTGTCGCTGCCACCAAGCCGATTTCCGGCAATAAGTGAGCAGGGGTTGGTGAACCGAGAGCTTGTCTCGGCTGAGAAGCTCTTCGCCGATTTCGTTGTTAACCGTCCTCAAGGTTCTAGATGTGGATTCACTTTTCTTTCTCAAATGCACATTATGTTTTGTGCAAAGACTAGCCGTGTTGCTACCCTGTGCAATTGGTTCCTTCCTTCATATGCTTTGTTCTGTGCTTTGGCGGGATTAAGCTATTACGGATCAATTTTCCAACCGAGGAAGGATATTTTTCCACTTATTTTGGTATGTTGGTGGTTCAGCAGGGAGATTACCGATTTCCGCTACCATCGTTATTACTACTTGACAATTTGTTTTCAAAGTTTCCGGATTGCTTTCTCCGTTTTCAATTTCTGGGTTTCATCTACTTCTACAAGACCTGGATGGGTTTTTCTTAGTGCTAGATGTGCTCTTTCTTCATGATCCGATTTTGGTCATGTGGGAGATGATTTGGGGAATCAAAAGCATATTTTGATTTTGATTTTCCTCCCTCACCATAGCCGCTCATCCTCTCATGCTTCCATTTGGTGTTCTTGCCTTTCGGCTTTTCCTCCTTCAAGTGAAATTGGTGACGATGAGGATTCGGATCTACTTTATGTTGATGGTTTTATGCAATTTCAAGGCAATATGAGCCTTTATATTCGATCTTCCTTCAAGTTAATCTCGGATTTGCTTCATCTCCGTGCATGTATCTCAATTTCTCTCTTATTTCTTTGTTTTTAGTTTGTTTTTGTTGTGGTTTGTCGAATCTTCTCATGTGAAGGAAGGAGCAATGTGAATTTGGACACTAAGGTTAATATATTGGAATTCTAGACTGTGAAATATAGGTTTTCTCGTGTTTAATGTGTAATTAGTTGTGTGTTGCGGATGCTTGGACTTGATTGCTTGAAGGGTTTAGTTAGTGTAGCTTAATTACGCGTTTTATACTCTCGGGTAATAGAGTATAGAGTGTAGGGATTTCAACCTCGGCTTACCTATTCATTAATTGATCGGAGGGTCAAGGATTACCCCTCCCCAAAACTGTCTCTATCCCTCAAAACCCCTCCTTACGTCACCCCTCAAATGTAGGACATCCCTCTCTATCTCCCTCCTCTCGAACTCTCTCTCCCCACCCTTTCTCTCCAGTTAATTAACTCTCTCTCTCCACTGGAAATGAGTGTGGTTGTAGTGGAAATTAGTGTGGCCGCTGCAACAAATGTTTGAGGAGAATTGGTGACTATGGTCATGCAAATAGAGAAAGGGGAGGGGAAGGCGGTTTGATACTATTGTTCTAACTTCTATATGCTGTCTTTGTTATGACTTGCATTAAAATATTTTGTAATTAATTTTTTCATCCCCTTTGAAATATTAGAAACTTGGTTATAGTTAAGCTTATTTTAACTTATATTTTAAATCCCCTTTGAATGTTAAAAACCTTAGTTTAGTTAGAGACAAATTTTAACTTAGTATGTGTATTCTTCTAATTGAGTTGCTATTTATGTTCTCTTGAAATTTCTTTTCAATATTTAGTTTTGGAAGCTTTAAAGTTGTTCGGCATGTTAGTATATATTGGAAGCGAATCAAGTGGAGTCCGGAGGGTGTAATTTCACTATGGAACAGGTATGTAAGCTAATTTTATTGTTTTGGTGATAGAGATATTATTAGATCTTAGGTTTTTTTTTTTTTATTTCGTCGCCTCTCTGTTTCTTTGTCCATTTGTTTTATTGAGTGATAAAAAAAAAGGGATGACTAGCTAATTTATGTGAGCAGAATACTACCAGTTCCGGACCTTGGAACTTGGGGCTTCCATGAATAGGTTAACCGACGTGAATGCCCACTTTTGTTATTGTCAAGTCATAGTTTCTAAAAGATCTAATATCTCTATTTCAAATAGGATATGTTCCTAATTAGTAAAAAATGATTTGCCTTTTCATATTATATTTCTTTTAATCTCAAAATGACATCTAATTTTTTCACTTAGTAAAGGAAGATGCATTGTTGTAGACACCATTGCCTTAGCGCCTCCTAATCACGAATACATTTTAAGGGGCAAAAACCAATTGGCGCTAAGCTAATTGGGGGGGTTGGCAAGAAATTATGGATGTGTTCAAGTCAAGTTGTGTCATACAGAGGCCAATACCGTGTCATTGAAATTGAAGCATATAAACTAGGTGCACCAAGGGATCAAAGAAATAGAAAGTTAGGGAGAAGGCATCATCTAATCTATGTGTGGTTGATGATGTTGCATTTACAATTCTGTTTGTTGTGAAGTTTTTATTTCTATTTATAATGCATTTAGTTTAAATTATAATATTTTGACTCAAATACCTTACCACATTGATTGACTATATACAGCCCAAAGAGGTCTTCGGAGAGGGCACGGGCGCCGCCGTCGTTGGAGCGGGAGGTGGGGCTGTAGACGAGCTTGAAGGTGTAGATGACGTAGGTAACAGAGACGAAGAGGATGAGCCAGAGCATTAGTAGTACATTAGGTTGATAAAATAGTAGTGTTAGCCCAAATTAAATTGTTGACATTCATTTCTTCCCGCCGGTTAAATAATGGACAAAGTTTATTAATTTCTTTGTTTTCAATTGAATAATGGGCATAGTTTATTCATTTCTTTGCTTCCTTTATTTACTTCCTTATTTTCCTGATTTCTTTTTCACCTTATTTTTCCCACACAAACAAGTTTCTCTATTTACTTGCATTTGCATGGTAATTCCTTCAACAGTTACCCTCATTTTTTTCTATTTTTGTGTATTCCATGTTTTCTTCTTAAGTATTGCTTGAAAATATTAAGCATCAAGAGCTTGATTGAGCATAAAAGATTTGCAAAAAGTATATATTGTTCGTTGTTACAAGTATCCGACTAATGTTTTAACAATTTCTTGGTTATTAAATGTAATGTTTAAATGAGACAAGAAGCAAGTTCGAGAAAATATGACTAATGTTAAAATGAGAGAAGCAAGAGGCACAGAAAGAGACTAGTGCAGGGATCTTAGTATGATTTTCTGGTGGTGTTGTTTTTCTAATTTTTATCATGGACATGATTAACTTTTGGTCCTTGAAACTAGGGCTTTCCTTCAATAGGTTCAATGCATCATTTTGTTCTTTGGGAATTGGGTTCTAATAGTGAATACTTAAAAATTATTTCAATGTATTATTTTGTTCAAAATTTAATCCGCTCTTTGCAACGACATTTGTATCATTGAGTTTGGAGTTATTAATAAATTTATTACTAGCTAAGACTTTATTAAAAATTATATAATTGTATGTATTATATATTAATAGATTTAAATTATGTTGAATAGATGAATAATTTATCTAATGATGCTTCTAAATTACGAAACATTTTTAGAAAATTGATATAGCGACAGTATTCGAGTGATTAGCTAAGTATATATATATGGAAGACTTCCCTCCCCTTAAGGTGTGCAGTGAGCACATCAAATACCGTTCATTTAATTTTTAGTTAAAGGCTGAGATTAAAAGAGAATTTTTAATTTTTTTAAAAAAGAAAAACAATTTGTTGGGAAGTCCCCCAATTGCTGTTGCTCAAACTTTTCTAGTCTCCCTCCCTCTCGTCCCTCGAATTCTTGCTACTCAAACTTCTCTTTCTATCTCTCGTCGAAGCTCTACCCCACGCCGGCGTCCATCTGCCGGATCCTCCCGCCGCCGGCCAGTCTCTCTCTCAGACCCTCTTTCGTCCCTCGCTCTAAAGCGCTCGCTTGTTCGTTCATCTCCCTCTACTCGCTCATTCGTTCTCTCTGTTCAATGGCCATGGGTTCAGCCTTCTCGCCGGCTGCCAAGACGCTGGCCTCACCAGCCCAGCCCAGTCATCGTCCTTCCCTCGCTATCTCTCTGACTTCCCTCGCTGAGGAGCATGACCCTGCCGGAAATTGCAAGTAAGAGTATCAATTAAATCTAGGTTTGCAATTCCTCTATGTCTCTCAACCCCTTCTTTGTCTCTATCTCTCCATTAAAATGTTCATACAGTGATTAATTTGCTCATCTTGTGGATTTTGTGGATTATGAAACTGATGATGAAGTTTGTGGATTAATTTTGTGGATTTCGAGCTCACTGGACGATTTTGATTATGAAACTGCTAAGTGGGTTCATGCTGTCTTTTCGAGCTCATTGGATGTGCCAGCGTCTGCGACAGCGACGGGATGACGCCGACGAGGTCGGACGAGTGAGGGTGGTTGCGAGGTAGAGAGAGAGTGACGATAGAGCAATGAGAGGGGGGTAGAAATTTGAATGATTTCCAGCCCTCTCCCCTCTCTCACAAAAAATAAAATAATTAAAATTTTCCCAATTAATTTCAATCATTGGATGAAACTAAATGACTAGGGCTCACTTTGAAATATATATATATATATATATATATATATATATATATATATATATAAAATATACATCACAGTACTTTTAAATGAGAATTAAAAACTTTTAATTTTGACCTTTAAATTTAAATTTAATATCTTAGATTTAACTACATATTTATCTCATAAACTCTAATCACCATACCTTCCTTTCTCTCTCCTCCTACTATGCCTCAAATTTCACCATGCTCGCCAAAAATTTCAAAACTTTCCCTTAATGGTTAATGTTGCCTCAAATTTCACCCATTTTCTTAGGGTTTTTATTATTTTCAGCGGCTTTGTCTGCCTAAAGTTTGCCGACCTCCGGTCACCGGCGCCGGCCTCCGATTTCCGGTCGGCAGTAGCCGCCGACATCGCCGATCTCCGGTCTCCGGCCTCCGGCCACCGTTCGCTGTAGCCGGCCAAAGGTTGCCTGGACGCCGAGAAAGTTGGTGGTGGTCGAATTTACATTAATGTTTAGAGGGATGTATATGTTAGAATTAAGTATATGATAATATGGCAAAATCGGAACCCTTGAATGAAAAATTACAGGATGGGATTTAAAGTTCCGAGTTCTCATTTTAAATACTAATTCTCAAAGGATATATATATATATAACATTTGGCATTATTCTATTGGTTCTTAGTTTGATCTTTTTAATTTATGTTTTTACCATCCATAATTTATTACATTAATGTTAGTATTATCATCTAAATGTAAAAAGTTAAATTAGTTATAAGTATTCCATATATTACTAAGCGTTGACTCAAATTCGACTAAAAAAATAAAGTATTGATTTAAATTAATTTTGATCTCTTTTTTTTTGGTTTTTATCTTCCCAAAATTAAAGAATGTACATTGTTAACGTACAATAGTTTTTAAAGAAAATTATATATTATAAATTTATGATTTATAATATCTTAAATCTCAAAGATGATATTAAAAAATTCAATTTTTATCAATTTTTAAAAGTTATTCAGATGGACCATACATCCATTAATATATTGATTGATAGCTTTGGAAAATTATAATTAAAATAATGAATATAATTTATGTGTTTGTTTTCTCTTAAATATTGGCAGTTAGCTCCTCTAAAAAAATATTAACAGGTCATTTTTTTTATAGCATTATTTACTTTCAAAAATTTGATGATATCATCAATTTATTGTCTTCTATGCTAAATTGCATCAGTTTATTGCTCTTTGAAATATATTTACTATTGCTTCTTTGGACGGTTCGCCTGCTTAATTTTAATTTGGATGAGCAAATGGCTGCACATTGCTTGTTCGAAATTACATAAAATCATCATCTATTTTTGTTTTTTGTTCGTTTCTATTCGTTTCTGTTCTTTTTTTTCATTTCTGTTCATTTATGCTACTCATTTCTGTTATTTATGTTTGTTTATGCTATTTCTTGTTCGTTTATATTCGTTTCTATTTCTATTTCTATTTATATGTGTTTTTTTTTAAATTGCATATAAATAGAAGACCAGTCTTCCATAGAGATAGACTTGACTGCCAATTTTTTAAAAATCTATATAAATTGAAATGTCCCTTCTTCAGTTTTGTTAGCCTAACCTTTTATAAGATAGATTTCTTTCCTTCAACCTTGTAATATTGATGATTTTTTCCCTCAACTTTGTAACATTGAAATCATCAGTAGCTTTTAATCATTATGCTTCTTTTGAGTTTGTCCAACATTATTATTGTTATGTTCATAACATTACTGGTGATTGCCAAATGTTGAGAAATGGCGTCATTCATAACTATTTCTCATTATAAGACGGTAATTTTATCCAAAAAAAAAAAAACAGTTTTAATGTGCATTTATGTATGGTCTCTGAAAATTTTACGGTTCCTTCTTCGAGTTTGGCTGAAAGAGGGATTTTATTTGGTTTGAGGAATTTAAATTTTGCAAGGGGAGGAAAATTAAGTGCTTAATGTGACAAACTAAGTCACATGTCTATCAGATTTCAAAGAACTCAAACAAATACAACAAGTCACCATTCATGTCTATCAAATTCGCTTCTCGATGAGTCAAAGGTGATCAAACTCAATGGTGGTTTAACAAAAAAAACCCCTAAAAATCATATTGTTCAAGTTCAAGAAAAAGAACGACTTATTTCTATCCAATTATCCCAAACATCGGGTTATTTTCATCTAGTGTTCCTATACTAAATTTTAGGTGAAATATTTTCATTCGATATAAATTATTTGTCTTATTTTTGTTCATTTGAAGAAATATTAGTGTATGACTGTGCGAAATACAACATTTAATCTATTACAATTATCAAAACTTTCAATCAAATAGCTGAAAGTCAAGATGGCCGAGCTGGTCTAAGGCGCCAGATTCAGGTACTGGTCCGAAAGGGCATAGGTTCGAATCCCATTCTTGACAATAGTTTGTTTTTTTCTTTACGTTTGGTATTAACCAGACTTCTTTTTTCTATTTTTAAATTGAACCAAAAGGAGAAGAAAAGGACTTCCTATCCTATCAAAATAAAAGGGCAAAGATCATTAAAAAGTTCGATGTCTGTATAACTAAAAAGAGAAGAAAGTGACCTCCTATCCTATCAAAAGAAAAGGGAAAAATAATTAATATTCATAAGATAATTCCAGGCGGGTTAATCTTCATATACAGGGCAATACAATTGTTGCATCTACTAATATCTAATATTGCTTTTTCCAGCTTACAAAATTAATAAATGCATATGCCCAAAATAAAAAATTAAAAAAGCAAGTGACCCTTTTTTCAAAAATCAGAACAAGATGGAAAATCCAAAACAAAAGAATTTTTTGTTTAGAATGAATAAATTCCGTTACTCCTACTACATGGTAATTTAATGAGGGAGTGGCTAAATTCTCCCATATCCAACAAGAAGGTTTATGAAGAAAAAGGCAACATGTGGATTACAAATCAATTGAGGGTTCCACTACCCTTTGTAGACTCTCCAATGACACCTTCTCTTCTCAATTTCTCCTCCTCAGCCTTTCTACAAAAGATCACCCAACTATTCACTTCCAAAGCTATGCATATACCTATCAAGGTAGACAGACACAAACAGTAGGCCAATTTGGCATATGACCCACCTGCCTCCATCACTTCAAACCCTTGGAAGACATTCACAACCCCTATAACAACACAAGCATACCCAACAAAGTGGTGGTATGACTTCCAATACTTCCTATACTTGTGTGTGGTCTTTGGCCTGAATAACAAAGCAATTGTTTGAACACAGGCCATGCAAAACGCGATGAATCCTAGCTTCCGATGCAGTCCATACACTTTTCCTGGTGATAGTTCCCCGAGCCTTATCCCTATAGCAAAACCAATGGTCCCTAGGAAGAAACCAGTAAGTTGTATGCCTGCATGAGCATAGAACCACGCGGGTCCTAATGCTTGGATGTGTCTGAGGTAGCGGGACATGACTATACCCATTGGGAGCATAACACCCCATGAGATTGCATTGATGGTTCCATGCACAATCTTCAGGGTCTTCAAGTCAGTCACATGTCTTGCAATACCAGAAAGAAGGTCAATTGTTGTAGCAGAAGAAAGGTCGTTGATGGTAGTGGGATGAATAGTAGGTGAATATCCTTGGACATAAAGCCCACGATTCCACACGCAATGGATCTTAGTATTATTTGGTGATAGCTTAATAGAGGCGAATATCTGGACTTGGGCTCCATTGTGAACTGTGGCTAGATGTCCACCATACATGACCACAGAGGAAGACAACAAGTGAATGTCAAGAGGGCGGGACAATAATGGAGATTTTTGAAGCTTTACCGTTGGGTCTAACACGTAGGGGAGAAGGACTAATTTGCCAGAGTTAGGGTCGGGGAAGGCAATTAGGGCACGAGTGCCTGTCATCTCAGCTGAGCTAGGATTAATCCCCCAACCTACCCAACCAGAAGGCGATATGAAACTACCAAAGAACACAAGATCGAGGGTGGCATTACGAGCATGGTATGTCCACGCCAGGGAGGCTTGTTGAGTGGGAAGTGTCATGCATTTCTCAAAGGTCTTGGTACTAGTTGTGGTGGTGCAATGGGATGAGATCACAAGTTGAAACCAATGTGAATAGAGGGCAAACAAGAGGAGAAAAGGAATCATGGTGGCTAAATTTGAGCAAGGAATTAAGAGCTAGGTTGAAGTGAATGAAGAGTAGTTATATCCACTTTTTTAGCTATGATGAAAATGATGGGCAAAGATACATCAAATAGCTAGAGGGAAAATCACTATGTCTAAGGACATCATAATAATATGTGTGCATGCTTAACTTTGAAGGGAAGCCAATATTCAAGAAAATACACATGGGATGGGAGTATATATGTTTGGTGCATACAATGATATATATGGTATTTCGGTGGAGTCGCTTTTCATTGCTTTTGATCATAACAACCTACAAAATTCATGCATATTTTTGGTATCATGGTTTTTAGGTGTAAAAAGTGAATTAGTGGAGAGAGAAACTTAAATGCTAAGGTGAGAAGGTGGATGGGTATCTGCGTGGCTTTCAAGCTAAGGGGAATCAGGTATACGTTTGTTGGCTCAAAAACATCTCAAACTCTATTCTTCCATGGCAGCTACAAATGTGTGTGTGTGAGAGAGAATTGATGTCCAATTGCATTTGTGCTGGTCAAAAGTTAGGAGAATCATTGAGTACACCAGTTACTAGATTACTTATACTTTAATATTGAAGGAGACTTACAGTTCTTGATGCGTTTAAAATATTTAAATTTATCACGATCACATTTAAATAGAATATTTTTTAAGTCTTTGATTTTTCATATGTCACAAAAGTCTGAGTAATAACTACTCAACCAAAAAATATGGTAAAAGATCTCTCATCACATAGTTTGTGAAAGAGATATACATATGTGTTATGATTTTATAACTTATTAATGCAAAGAGATATACATAGTGGTTGAATATTGTGTTACATATACACTTTTGAAATTAAATTTATGTATGATGAATTTTTACAATAAAATGATAGATTTTTTCAAATTTGATGATTATAATGTATTATTTTTTTGTATTTTAGTAAATTTTTCATTAAAATTTAATCACTTAAGTACACTTTTTCAATGCACTTGACTTAATATTATCAATACATACTAATGAATTTAATACAAATATGATGAATATTTGAATTAAATATATCCGTCTCATGATAACTTATCATGAGACGGCTTACATGACAGATTTTTTTCCATAAATCTTAAGCACACACTCTTTTTCAAAACTGAAAAAAGGAAAGTCCCCTTCTTTTCCAAACTTTTTCCCATAAATCCTAAGCACACTACAAGTCTCTTCAAAGCTTCCTTCAGGCGTCTTTGCCAGTTTGTGATTTGGATGTCATGATATAAATGAGTTCATTGTTCATCTTCAAGCATCTTTGTCGTTCAACTCCCTTTTCAAAACTTCAAAGGTTCCATGGAATTTTCAGTAGGTTTATAATTTTCATCTTCAACAATTATAGTCATACATACAAAATACAATGAGTTATACAATGATATATTAAATAGTAACAGATTGACAAATAATAACAACAAAAAAAGTCATACATCCAAAACATGATAAGTCATATGCTAACATATACTATAAAATAGAGGAGGTCACCTATTATTAGTCATCCATTGGTAATACTATTAGTCATATATATGCATCTCTATTGTCACATTTGTTTTAACACACGAATATATTTCAAACAGTCATGCTTGTAAGATATTATTAGTCACCTAATCATAATATTATTAGTCATATTTAATGTACTTTCAAAAAACCACACGTGACTAACTATATGAATAGTTTTTAAATAGTCTTACATGCAATACATGATTAACATATACAATAAAATGGAGCGTTTCAAATATGATAGTCACTTACTGTTAATATTATTAGTCATCCCATATCTTACAATAGTCACTAACGATTAATTTTCAATAAATATTCACATACAAAATATATAATTAGTTGTATATTAGTATATTAAATAGTTCTAAATAGAATTAGTCACTCATACATGATATTATTAGTCTCATAAATATTATTCTGACATCAACAATTAATTTATTACATAAACTCATCATAATTAGTCGTCTTCATCCATGCAAGTTATTAATATTAGTATTAACATACTTTGAATGTTAGTAATATTATACTTCGTAAAAAGTCATATATGAAAAACAGAAGTCGTAATATTATAATGTGTGATGCAAATTAGGGTTTATAAAGCAAAAATCAGAACATCTTTTAACTCTTTCCACCACAGATCCTTCCATTAATATACTTGGTGTTTTTTCCACTACCACGATTTCCATCGCAAAAGATCGACGATTAACGCTAAACAATCAATGAATATCTGCAAAATTTGTAGGTTACAGCAAAATTTGCACAATGAACGAATATCCAAAAAAGAATTATGTCTTGCAAAATGAACGAATAGCAAAATTTGCTCTTGTTTTATTTATTTCCTTTTAACTTAAAAACAAAATTTTAAAGAAGTGGAGAATTTTTTTGGGTGAAATTAGCCCTGAAATGCCGATGCCTTTTCCTTCCGCCTTTTGGCGCAGCTTCATCAAAGTTTCTGACTTGGGCAGTACCTCACCGAGCCCGCCGGAGCAAGCGAGGGGGAGAGAGAGAGAGAGAGAGAGAGAGAGAGAGATGTTGGGAGTAAGCCTGGAAGGGGAGAAGGTGATACTGGTTCCTTACATGAAAGAGCATGTCCCAAAGTACCATGAATGGATGCAAGACCCTGCCCTTCTTTCCGCAACTGGGTCTGAGCCACTCACCCTCGATCAGGAGTACCAGATGCAGCTCTCTTGGACCCAAGACCCCAACAGTTCTCTCTTTCTCTCTCCTAAATTTTGCATCTTTTTTTCATCTCTTATCATGGGTCCTCATTTTGGCTTACTATTCTCATTCATGTTTACAATTTCTCATTTTGGGTGTTTTCAGAGCGCACTTTTATTGTTTTGGATAAGCAGTTGATTCTGGGGAGTTTCTACATGGGCAATCCCATACAGAAGGTAGACCCTTTGTATAATTTCTTATTGAACCTAGGTCCAATTTCAGGACCCATTTTGATTTCTCAACTGTTGATGAGGTTCGTTTCTTTTTCTTTTTTGTTTTTGGTTGTTATCTCTAGCTATGGTGGGTGATGTTAATATATACATGAATGATCCTGAAGACCCTTTATTGGCAGAGATTGAGATTATGATAGCTGATCCTAAAAGGTACTCTCCCTTCTGATGCATAATCTATATGCTCCAGAAACAGTACACATTAGCTAAAAGTGAATGATTTAAAGTTTGCATTTGTATAGTAGGACATATTTGCAAGATGTGCTGCATTTGTTTGTGCATATGATATGAATATCTGAAAAGTGATATTTTTAAACCCTAAATGATTTTCATCTTAAGCTACTGCGATTTAGATTGCTTTGGATTGCTTTTCCGGATGCCTTATAATAGGTTCTCAAAGTTTAAGGGGGCCAATTTTAGTGATGGTAGGAATTCCTCCTACCACTATATTATAAAATTTTTCACATTTCCTTCGGGAGCTTTCCTAGGCCAGCATGTTCTGAAAGCAGTCCCTAACTGCTGCATGCAGGTGCTTTCCAAAGTTACTCTCTGAATTGCAAATGTAAAGCCAAACTTTTGGATGCATATATTTGGTGATCATCTATTCTCATGATTAGGTGAAGCATGGTGAAGTTACCATAATTATACTTAGGGTCTGTTCGACTTTACATGAAAAACAAAATCTATTTATGTTTTATGTTCGTTTATATTCTTTTGTGTTCGCTTATGTTCATTTATGTTTGTTTATGTTCGTTTGTTTATATTTGTATCTTATTTAACAACTCATTTTTGTTCGTTTATGTTCGTTTCAGCTCTTTTATGTTTGTTTATGTCCATTTATGTTCATTTCTGTTTATGTTTCGGTTTATGTGTGTTTTGTATATAAGTTTGAACAGGCCCTTATGATGGGATCAAAGTACTTGAAAACTGTTGAATAGCTTGATATTCTGATGCTAGATTGATTTTAGGATATTTCAGTAGCTTATTTTGGACTGGATTTTGACTATTTAAGTTGCGAAATTTGGGATAGTAGAGCAAACATTGGGGAGAAATAGAACTTTGCAAGTAAATTATGTTAGCAGAGACACAACGGTTATGCCCACAAAAAAGGTCTTCGAGGTTATAGATGTGCACAAATATCCCTAGACAAGATTGGTTTGCAGGAATGGTACAGAAAAAGAAAAATCATTGAATGGTGGCATGGAAAATTGTTGTATTTCTTTTTTTATGAGATCAATGATTTTAGACTTGTAGCTGCAGCTGTGCCTTCTCTATTCTTCTTGTCTTAGGGATTTTTTTTTGGTAGAATGTTAGTAGCTTTGTCTATTTCATACTCTATCTCAAAACATATACAATTTACTCAGGGCATACCCTGGCTTTTACAATATGTATATGACGATATATTTACTCCTTTGAGTCTATTTCGAACCGTTCTTCCTCATTCTATACTAAGTTCAAAAACATCCCTGCTGTTAGATGCAAAAATTCTGTTGTTCCTTTCTAGCCAGCAATAATATATTATCACTGTGGTTGCCATGTATACTGCATTACTTTCTTTCTTTGTCCCTTCATATTTCAGTAGATCTTGCTGTTATGTATCCCCCTGCAACTGCTTCATTTGTATCCCTTGTATTTCTGTAATTGTCTTTGTATACACTCCTCTAGTATACTCACAGTTGAAAAAGAGGTGGTTGTGAGTTTTCTCCTCATTGCAGCAGAGTACACAAGCTGTCTTACAGGTGATTCCAAAGTTCCAAAGTTCCTCAATCTGTCCCTTGTGAGCAGACGTTGATGCATGACCAGCCAAGAGATGAAAGCACATTTAGGTATTCTATGTTTGTGCCAAATGATAGGGTACCATGATACAGTCCCCTTTTTATTTCTGATCCACTCATATCCTGCCTTGGTGTTGTATACTCCATTGCCTGAGTTGACCCACCTTCCAGATTGTGTATCAAATCCCTCATGCATTATGTCTCTAGCTTTGAGAATTTGTCTCCAGTACCAACTATCCTTGGCTGCTACTTTGTGTTGTCATATGCAATCTTCCTTCAAGTAATATGGGTTGATCCATTTAATCCATAGGCTATCTTGCTTCTGTGCTATGTTCCAGATATGCTTTGTCACCAGAGCAATGTTCCTTTGCCAACATTGTTTGAGTCCCATACCTCCTTCCCTTTTAGGTAGACATATTGTATCCCAACTTATGCAAGCACATTTTCTGATGTTTTCTGAGTTCCACAAAAACTGTCTCCATATCTTCTCAACCTTTTCAATTACAGCTGAAGGTAAAATGAAAATTTGACTCCAATATACTTGCATGCTCATTAGGACAGTATTAATGAGCTGAATCTTTCCAGCATATGTGAGTTTTCTTGCAGGCCATGCTCTGATCTTACTTGTGATTTTGTCCACAATAATTCGACAGTCCATCATACTCAGTTTATGTGGTTTGACAGCCACTCTCAAGTACTTAAATGGCAGTGTTCCTGTCCTGAAACCAGTGAGCTGCTGCAGCTCATTTTCTATCAATGGACTAACCCCAGCAGTTACCATTTGTGATTTATCAAGGTTTGCCTCTAGGCCAGAACATGCCGCAAAATGCCTGAATTCACTCATGATACACTGCACACTAAATGGTTCAGCTTTGTAGAATAACAATAAGTCATCACAATAAGTTATCTGCAAAGCTGAGCATACAGAGGTTTAGTGGCTTACAGTTTGGATGGTACTTGAATGCATGTTGAGAAGCTGCTATCTTGACTGCTCTATTTAGGCACTCCATGGCCAACACAAATAGTAAAGGAGACATAGGATCTCCTTGCCTCAGTCCTCTCTTGCTGGCGAAGTATCCAAACATCCAAATAACACTTAGAAATCCGTCCACATCCAAATGTGGTCAGTGACATGAATACCATGCATATACTTTGGGTTGGATTTATGGATAGTATGGCTTGGGTTTTCTTTATACTTTGCCCCATGTCCAAATAACACTTAGAAATCCGTATTTTAACTGTAAATAAGTTATTAAGCGTGTACCTATGTACTAAACTGTGTAAACCTGATGTTTACCATGGTGTTTTGGATGGCTGATGGCCATAATGAAAATGTTAGTTTTTTCTTACCAGAAAAAGGAAGCTAAACAGATTATCTCAGAGGTGTTACCGTAGTGTTTTGATGGAGCCTGTTTTGGCATTTGGCTAATGTCTTAGAGGTGATACCCTTCATGTTTTACACATCTTTAAATCATTATATGGTCAATGACTTGAATACCATGCATATATGCAGGCCATGTGGCATACCCCTTGATTCATGATAATATCACAAATATTTAATGCCAATTAGAGTAGTGTACAAAGGATTGTGGTGGATCAATGTGTGCATTGACATTATTTTTTTGTATCGCAAAAGGCTTTATTATTCAGAACCACTATCATGTGCCACTGCTTACCTTGAGGAATGCGAATATCTCGTAATAATTGAAAGGAAATTGAACTTCTTGATATAATTTTCTTGTGGCTTAAACCTTGTAATCTTTCTCTTGGTAGCATAGTCGTGGAAAGGGACTAGGAAAGGAATCAGTCCTGATGATGATAGCTTTTGCTGTTGAGAACCTTGGTATCCACAAGTTTCGTGCCAAGATTGGTGAATCAAATCAAGCATCACTTCATATGTTCTGCAAATTGGTCTGCTCCCTTTCACTTGCCTATTGCTATATTTTGCCTAGTAGTTGAAGATACAATTAAGTATTTGCATACACCATACTCTTACTCATTAGTCACCTCATGTGATACCAGGGTTTTAAGGAGGTCTCCTTCAGTGAAATTTTCAAAGAGGTGAGCATCTAGGGAATACTATCATATCCATATTGTTTGCAACACACCATAGAGCCCTTGGCTCATTAATGGCCATCCAATTGGCTTTTGGCTATCTTATCTTAAAGATTCAATCACATTCTTTCTTTTTGCGACTTGTTTATCCACGTCGTATTTCAATGGTTTTATAGTGGACATTGGAGATCCCGGTAACAAACTCAAAGCTGGATGAGTTGCAGCATTGCGTCGGTAACGTGATCACTCATTCCTAACCTGGGATCATTGTTTTGCTGCTTTGCCCTCGTGGGGAGAAGACTTATACATCCCCTTAACCTTTGCCTACAAAAACACTTCTAATTATTATTGACCCAAAAAGTTGAGAGATTAATGATTTCTCTTTTATAAAAATGCACCCATTTTCGTGGGAGCACAGTTGAAGCTAAGCAACGCTACTTGATAATTCTCCATTAAGATCTTTGACAATTATGTAACTTGCGAGATTGAGGTGCTTATCTTGATATGGTACGTAGTATGGTTGATATATTTATGTTTAAATACCTCTTTTGCATTCCATAGTGAGCATATGTACATCCAACCCCCTCCCCCACCCCAAGGCCCCCAAACTCACCATGCTTAGGCTGAACTTTGTAGTATTGGTTTGGTATGGTTTTTGAGAAAAGTGTAAAAACAACTACTTGATAAATGGAGAACATTGTCTTATTTCACTGTGTTCATATTTAGATGCTTATTGTTGATGAAGACATTCATGTGAACACAATGTGCATAATGCATCAAGGTTTTCCCCTGAAAATTCTCCCTATGGCAAAAGGAAATCCAGTGCTCCTAATGATCTAAGATTGGAGTCAGTGATCGGGTGAGGCTGGGGAATGTCATTCAAGACGAAATCTCCAGCTTGCCAGGTGATATTAAAACTAGTTCCAATATCCAGTGGACCAAGAACAGCAAAGATGATCATCTCATTGTTTGAATACTCAGCAGAAAGCTCTGAAACCGGGAAACTTAGAGGCCTCGGTATTAAGGAAGGGCTGTAACTGGTGATCTGAGTAGAAAAGACTCATATTCTGTTGAGTATCATGGTGAGCAATCAGTGCTTGAGTTCCTATCATGCCACCTCCAGTCGGGTTGATTCCCCATGAAATCCACCCTTGGTGTGTTTTCTCGGCTCTATATGCAATCTCAACCGTTCTTTCGTAGGGGTCATAGTTCCAATGAAGATGGGCATCCAGGACTGGAAGGTGAGTGCAGGAATGAAAAATTTTGTTATTAGAAAATTTGTAGTATTTGCAGTTTTGGGCAGAAATCATGGTGAACAGGGAAGCAATTGTGAAAATCATGAAAATAGTTCTTGTTATGGCCATTACAATATTTTTTTGGTTTTTTTTTTGGGGTTGGGGGGTGGGGGAGGGTTGTAAAATTGTGAGCTCTGGTGAATCTGAGCATGGCTGAAATTGGAGAAGAGAAACCTGGTTGGGAAATGTTTTGTTTGGGGTATGAAAGAGGGAGAGAAGAGGGAGATTTATAATTTGAAAGTTAATAATAGTAATCAAAATAAAATAAGTTAGGATTGGAGTGGTTGGTTGTTTCAGCTTGAATGTTTCATTTCTTTGTGTCTTGGCGTGTGCCTTATTGTTCATTGCTTTCCATGATGTTTCTGTTTCTCTCACCTAGTAGCCCTGCTTGAGAAGGCCCCGTCAAATTGTTTTGATAATTCCTCCATTGACCAGTTGGAGTGGACCTCATCGTTTTCCTTTTTTTTTCTTTTTTTTTTTTTTTGGTTGGGGGAGGGGGAGGACGATATATATGTTACATATCTATATACTATATAATGTCAATCTTTTCAAAAAGATGACACTGGCGGTTTGAGAGTTAATTTAAGAGTTTTCTCCAATAAAAAATAATAATTTATCATTGAAAAAAATAGATTTCCACTCATATATAGACTTTTTTTTACTCCGTGCTAAAATAAATAATAATAATAATAATAATAATTTTTCAGAAAAATTAAACAAAATTAAAAATAAAAAAATAAAAAATAATCTTAAACAAAAAGTTAAAAAAATAATAAAATGCACTAAATAAATACGAAAATAAATAATTAAATTACCAAAATATTAAAACTATTTTATGGACCTAATAGCCTAAAAACCTAAAATAAAAATGAAAAAACTAAATTTATAAATTTATTAAATTAAAAACATGCTTTAACCTAAATTAGTAAATAAATCTGAAAAATTATCAAATCAGTTATATATTATAAAATTATCTAATTTTAATATAAAATTAAATAATAATTAATCATCCTAATTAATTCATAAAAATATAAAAAAGAACATAAAAACAAAGCTAAGTAGAAAATTTATGAATAAAAAATATACAAAATTATATAATAAATTAAATCAAAAATCTGAAAAATATAAAAGTAACCTAAACCTAAAAATTTTTTTACAGCTTTTCAGAAAATTTAAACAGAATTAAAAATAATAAAATAAAAGTATAATCTTAAACAGAAAGTAAAACAAATAATAAACTACACTAAATAAATGAGAAAAAATAATTAAATTACCAGAATATTAAAATTATTTTTTGGACCCGAACATATCCTAAACACCTAAAATCAAAATAAAAAAATAAATTTATAAATTTATTAAATTAAAGACCTCGCTTTAACCTAAATTAGAAAAAATCTAAAAAATTATCAAATCGGTTATAAACAGTAAGAAAATTAATACTAACAGATTAAAAAGATTCTAACTAAACCCTATAATAATATAAAAATAAAATTAACTGAAGAAGACTAATTTTTAAAAATAAAATTAATATATATAGATATGTATTTATTTATTTAGGGTTTGGATTATATATTATCTCTCATATATTTTTATGTATATTGATATGCAATATTATTTTGGGCCTGAAATATAATAATTTTATCTAACATTATTAATTTTTCATTGTCTCCTCACTCAACTATTTCTTTAGGGACAGGTTTCTTCGAACCCACCGTGCTTGCCTAGAGCTCGTCAACGGTGATGGTGTTTTTTGACTTGGTGTCATAAAATTGTATTAGTTTAAAATATATTTATTATAAGAATTTTTAAAATTAAAATCAACATGAACATGTTATAAAAATAATATTTAAATATTTAACTATCCGAGGAAGCAATTTGGTTATTACCTTCATCCTATGTACGTAATGATTTAATAAACCTTAATAAATCATAAATTAATATAACAAAAATATAGCAAATACATATATACTTGATATTAATAATTAAAAATGCCTACAAGATAGAAAATTATGATTCAAATATGTTGTGGAATAAAACATAATGAATAAAAAGTTAGGAATTATATTGCTTCAGTTCATAATTTGTGTATTTTAAGTTCGTAATTTGTGTCATATTTAAAGGTTTGCAAACTTAATATGTCAACTTCTATTAAGCTCATAGGACTTCGAAGAAATTCATTTGTCTCAAAATTTTTGCACAACATACGGATCACTTTTTTTTGTTACAAATATAGTTTATTTTAGTTTCTTCCTAACATGTCTATCTCGTGACTTATTATTGACAAACATATTTAAATCATATCTTTTACTATTGTAAGTTTTCTAAATTATTAAAAGATGAGTATTTGCTATTAAACCTCCCCGCCATCTTGAAAATTGAACTTCATGTTACTCTTATTATGTTAATTAATTGAGAGGAAGAGTTGTGTCTTGAGGAAAGTAATTGGTTGTTAATCGAGTAAAACATGTATTTATAAAATCTCAATTATATCAATATTTTTGCCCCATTGATTCACAACTAAAATCGCAATCAATTTTCAATATAAGTACAAAACACGGATGATTTTATTACTATACACCGCGAATTAACCTATTATGCCCTTTATTATGATACAAATTATCTATTATTGTATTCACCTTATAATTTTAAAAAATGAGATCCCATTATGGGTATATGTATACTTTTTAAGAGTTCGTGTAATATTTAAGTCAATGATATTTTAGTAAATTGGTTGCATATAAATATTTATCTAGGCATATATTAAGTTAAATTAGTATTGACTTTGTAAAGAGTTATGAGTTATAAGTTTGATAGTCTTTTATTTATTTGATGTACTTTGTATTGTAATATTAATTTGTGACATAATGATATTTGTTGTCATCTATAGGTCATCTAACTCAATATTTACCAATCATATATTATTCATTTTCCCACTAATATTTACCTTTTGATACACAAACATATTGTCACACTATTTCTATAACTCGTATGAGTTAGGATTATTTAAATTGTTTGATTCTTAGAGGGGCCTAACTTCTTATAATATTCCACATCACGAGTGTAATCTTAAAACTTTGATGATATTTTTTAACATTCTTTTTTATTTATTATTTTAGATTATTTGTTTATTATTTTGAAATTTAGAATGATTGGAAGATGAATGTGTAATGGGCTCGATGATTTTTATGTGTTGGGTTCGATAACTTTGATGAATCACGAAAACGTTTTCATTATGAGGAGATAACATGTATAAGAATGTTGTTGAAAGTGAAATCATTCAATAAAATCAAATGATCGAGAAAAAGAAACCTACAAGTACAACATTGCTCGCTTAATTCAATAATTTCTTAAGTTATTCATTGTACAACATTACTCCGTGCATAACACGGGTCCAAACTAGTATCACTAACACCAATTTATGGTTGTAGAACTTTTGGATTTCCTTTTTATCCTTCTTTTACTATAAATTATAGTGATAATATTGTCATAAATCATTTAATAATATATGTTAAAGATTAAAATATCTTTAAGAGCTAATTTTCCTCTAACCTATTACTACCAAAAAAATATAAAAATGAAATTTCAAATGATGAGGTGGAAGTGATTGAGGGGTATGACTCTTTGGGATAGAGGAAAAAGTGGACATATTTCTAAGTAATCTGGTTTATCAAAGGTAATGTACATCAGAAATTATAATGGTTAGAACATCGAAGAGTTTAATTCGAAAAATTATTATGATTCTCATATTTATTATTTCATATTATCAAATATAGTTATTTAAAATATAATTTTTTTTTCTATGAGCGGGAATATTAAAAAATAAATTTTAATAAACTTAAATGAATCTTGTATAAATTACGTATAATTCTAAGCTAGTAACTCCAAGGATAAGGATAAGGAGCCCAAGTGCGGTATCAAATAGCAGGGAAACCTTGCACTAAGTGAGTTTTGGAGAAAGAAAGCAATATCTACTGGGGAATTCAAAAGTAACAAGCTTCTTCAATAGAGAAAAATGTATTCACGTACAGCTCCTTATTAACCATTTTACATATATAAGTCGTGCTTTTTATCAGGAAATTCCCCTCCCTATGATGATTTTCACACCAAAAAGGATAATGGTTGACCATAAAATATGATCCTGAAGGCATTTTTTTCTTCTTGGAATAAAACCATCTTTTCTATGTGTGAGATACACCTAAAATCGATCTTCATTTTGGCACAAAATATTTGATATTGGTTTTGTGCTTTGCATTTACCTAGAAATTTTCAAATTTAAATTTTCGACAAATTCCTAAAATTTGAGATGAGAAGAGTATGGTTCATCCTTCAAATTTCTAAGTCTACCGTCTATAATACATCGATATTAGCCAATATAATAAGTAATAAAACTTACATTAAAATGCTAGCTTCAAGGCAACCAAGGACCCAGTGGCACGAGAGCAATTCCAGAATCTTTTAGAGGAAGAAGAGTAGGCAACCAAAGAAGGTTCTTCATGCAAGAAGCAAGTTTTTCTTCTCCATGGGATGGGAGTTGCATAAACCAAAAATGCTTGACAACAAGGGATAGAAAAATGGATACACAGAATAAAAAATATCAAACTAGAAGTCTTTAATTTCCATGGATGATTAGTCCTCTATTAACCAAAGCGGTGCACATGTTTGAATTCTCCTGTTGACTAGTTGAACCCTAAAAAGCATACGAACCAGTCTTGCTAACATGACAAGCAATCAGGGCAACATGCCTATAAGCACACGAGCACCAATCCCCTCTTCATCTAGCTTTGCAAGAAGGCAAATTCTTTAGGGCAGACAACTCTTGATTGGGCATTACTTGAAGGTGGATCCTGGTAAGTACTCACATCAGATCTCACACTTGAAAACAGTAATTCAACCAGAATACCCCTTTAAGAAAACCATCCACTCAACCTTCACAAACCGAATACTCGTTAATGAAAGGAGTTTTCTTTTTTTTTTTTTGGGAGGGGGCGAGGGAGGGGTGTGTTCGTGTGTTAAAAAAGGTGCAAAAACTTGTACAAATTATACTGTAGTCTCGGGTTCATAGGCCCAGGCTGCCATATATGGTAATCTGTTTTAAATTTTTAAAACTCACCTTATTTCTGCAGTCCCCTCCCAAAACAAAAAAAAACAAAAAAAGATCCCCGTGGAAATGCTGTTGACAACTTCAAGCACTACCAGGCAATAAAACATAAACGATCCTAAAACTTCAATGACCATAACACAATTTGAAGAAAATGGAAGAAGCCAAACCTCACGATGCTCCAAACATTTTCTGGAATCTTGAAACCTTATGCCATAATCTTGGCAGATCTGACATACAGGCTGTCCACAACCTTGCCCATGTTAGAAATGGTTTCCAGTGTTGCTTCATAGATTGCATCAGTTTTGGAATCCTCAAAAACAATCAGGCATCCAGCACCCTGATCAAGAGTCCCTGCAAACTTCTTATCCAAAATCATCTGAGACAGTTTCCTCTCTACATGATCAATGGGTAGTTCAATCAGCTCTGCAATGTGGGTAATCTCAACCCTCGAGAAGGGCTCAATCAACCTGCAAAGGTTCTGCTCCAATAGGGTGTCATATAGGGAAGATAGATGCCTATGAACAATGGGATCTTCTTCTAGTTGGGCCTTGTAGTTCTCTAGAGCAGCCTCAAATAGCTTTAGAGACCGCTTTGAATGAGCATCAGCAACAGCTTTCATGGCATCAAGCTCTGGGCCCAAGTACTGCAAGCCTGCTTTGGAGGATATAATTCCAGCAACATCATCAGCTTGGCTCACCATGATTTTGCACAACAGCATGTACTTCAGACTGTAAACTGCTCTGGGATCCTCAAGAGCATTAAAGGCTTCAAATGCTTCATAAAAATAGCTGTAGGCGGTTTTATAGTCTTTCTCCTCTGCATGGAGTATCCCACTCTGCAAGTCTATGGTGCCCTGCTGAGCAGGAGGCACATAAATGGCATTCGCAGCTGTTCTAGCTGCAGTCAGTGCAGCCTTGGCTTTGGGGAGGTTCCTCAAAGAGAAATGAAGCTTACTCTCAAGCAGCTCAATGTCCACTAGGAGAAGCTTGTCATCTAGCCTTCTCACCTCCTTTATCAGATCTGACAGAAGAGACAACGCTTCAGAATATTCCTTGGTCTCCATCAATAAAGCAGCAAGTCTTGCCTCAACTCGCTGGCGGAGGAAAGTTCGTTTCTCAGCACGGGTCCACTGTACCATTTCTTTGCAAAGGGCAATCTGTAGTTCAGTTGTGTTTGGTATTTTAGCCACTGCATCAATAATTCCACGGACAATTTTTGCAGTTTTAGCCTTGGGGATCAAGGAGAAGTATGGCCTCAGCTGCGTAAGAAGGTTTCGAAGATCCTCGGCCCTGTTTTCTTGCCTAAGAAGATCTGTGAGATTAGTTATTGCCTGCTCTTTTATGCGTAGGGCCTCAGGTGATGATGAAGGATCTTGAAGCACCCCGTAAAGGATGGAGATGGCTTCAGATGAGCTCTTGGCATCCAGAGCCTGAGCAATTGAATCGGTGGTCACAGGAATATGAGACGCAGACATGGTAGATACCTACTGCCCCCACAAATCCTGAAAAATTAAAAGTAAATATGTTTCACATAAAGGAACAGTAACAAATGCCTAAGCTGTAAAGTTTTTTTAAAAAAAAACTGAAATGTTTTCGTGCTAAAAATCACACAAAATAAAGCCTTTAGAATTGTAATATAGAATCAAGCAACATATAAACCTGCCTTTGCTAAAAATCCCTATAAAATAAACAACACTAAAAAGACCATTAGCATTTACATTTTACTATCTTAATTCTAAAACTCCAAAAGAAAGGGCAAAATTAACATTTTCCCTACTCAATTTATAGTCACTAAGGTTTGCGTATTATGCATAACGCATATAGATACTTCTATCTAGCAGATGTCTACAAATGAACCAATGAAAGGCAGAAGGGTGTTATAGAAACATGATATCATGGTTTCCATGAAGTGATAAGACAAGAACTACATATGGAGAAAAAACTGCTAGGGAATAAAAAGAAATAAGAGAAGAAAACCACTATAATACTCAGAGAACTAGTTGTGGTTTCCTTTATGGCCAGGCAGTCATTCCTCCACATTATGAACCTCAATTTGCCATTTATTTACTTTTTTATGACACTTGATAAAATCAACTTGCAAGAATGCCTTTGGGAGTTAAATACCACTGATTTGTGTGCTCTCTCCTCCATAAGATCTTACTCTGCTTAATCCACTATCCATCCTCCTTCGTAACAACTAGGGCCCATAATGTTATTGTCTGAGACCATTGAATTATATCCCAACAGCTCCTCTTAACACGTTTCTTTACTGCTAGCTATCACCATGAGACCACCATGATTAGCCAGATCAATTTTGCATACTAACTTTGATTATTAGGCTCATGGCTAATGCCACTCATCAGACATTGAAGCATCTACTATTAAATCTATGGTAACTCCCTGACCATCAAAAACTAATGCCAACAACAAAATAGGAAAGAATTACTCTGGAAATGTTATCATTCCTGTGACACCACCCAGCTAGAAATAAACTTGCAACATCACCACTATGAATATATCAAACCATCACCAAAGATTGATGTAAATGAGCAATTCTTGTAGTTACAGAAACTTCAACTAGTGTACCTATCACAATATTCTCTGAATACTACGCCATCATGTACAATCATTTGACCAATTCCCAACTTATCATAGTTGTAGAAACTTCATCTAACATACCTATGACAATATTATCTAAGAAGTATTGCCTACATATGAACACTCAATTGACCAATCCCTACTCCCAAGAAGCTCACCATGCAAATCGTGTATTCTTACTGAAACTTTCCTCATCCTAATCAAACAATATCATCACATCGTCCTGAGAAAGTCACTAACATCATATTACTATTCTCAAACATGAAATCCTTTTCAAGATGGCCCGACATTTCAATCTCATTTTGAAGGAAGTTTCCCTTGGAAGTCTGTCCCCAGCCCCTCTACAGCATTCTTTTTATTCTCGAGATGCATCTAGCAGGAATGTTTTGACTTCCCACCATGGTAAACAGGACCTTTAACTCCTTCAATAGTCTTTAGAACACCTTTGCTATCATTTGGCTCCTCTACTCAATTGCCTTGGCCTAAGGAATCTACATCATTAAAGTCATGATACAAATCCCTCACGATTCCATGCATTTAAACGTGTTCATCTATATCAGCTCATCATCCATCTCGACACTAGGCTCACTATTTCTCTCCCTACGAAAATACCCAAAATGGGGGGGAACCATTCATGTCTGCCAGATCATAGTAGTTCAGTATCCCTTTACGTTATCATTGTCGTCTGCCCAATCAAAGCAGTTGTCTAGCAACATTAATTCTAAAAACCACATAACATTCCTTTCTTCCTCTCAATTCGCCCCTCTCTCTCTGAATGGATGGAAATGGAAAAATAGTAAAATTTCTAAAGATTGAAGCTATATCAATGTTGATCTACATACCTACTCTATTCTAGAAGGAAAAATATTCAAACAAATTATAACATATAGAATCCAAATCAATAACATAAGTCATGAAAGTCAAAGTAGGGCATAAACCATCTTCTATATGCTCTCAAGGGTCCATACATTGTCAACCACTTCAGTAATTTTTTACCTGATTTATATACATTTCCGCGGCAGAAAAAACAAAAAAGGAGGATCAAACACTATGTATATATATATATATATATATATTGAAATGATATATATCTATCCACGTTTTTAATTAGCTCTGCTGATATTCAGGAGGAAGACTACGATGGATTCATGATTATCAATTAAACTCCAGAAAATCAAACCCTAGCAAGCCATCACAAATTTAAAAGCAATTAAACTATAATTTGAGTAAGAAATAAACCATTTGTCCAAACAAAATACGATTACAACCAACTTCGATCAAAGGGAATGAAAGATAGAGAAAGAACCCAGAAGAAATCGCCAGTGGGAAAGAGGAGAGTTGGAAGAAAGATTAATACACAGATCTAAAAGTAAAGATTAAAAGAAGAAAGAGAAATTGAACTCACAAGAAGGGAGAGAGCGAGAAGGTCGATTAGGGTTCCGAGCTTAGTCGAGCTGAGTTCCTGAGAGTTTCTTGGCCAAGCAGCAACCTCTTTCTCGCTCCGGGCACTTCAAATTCTCTTTCATCTACTTCTACTTTTCTTTTTAATTTAATAAATTCTCTCACCTCTCTCTCTCGTCAATTACTGAACATTAAGTTCTTTTCATTTGTAATTATATTTTTTTATTATTATAATTATATTTTTTTATTGTAAAATATTCCACTCATTTGTAATTATATTTTTTATTATCGTAAAATGTTAATAAGAAATTATTTTCATTTCTACTATTTTAAATATATAAAATCAGAACGTTTTTTTAGTTTTTATTAAAATATATAAAATTTAACATGTAATATTCTTTTCAAGTTATAAATAGTTAAATCCAAATTAGTAACTAATGAGGTCTTGACCTAGTGGTCAAGACTGAGGTCATTAATATATTAGATCTCAAGTTTGATTATCCTTTCCCTATGTATTGTAATGCCCTTTGTGCATCCTCTGCATAAAAAAATAAAAAAAATCCTAAATAGTCAACTTGTGTATAACTTTGTATCAATGAGTGATCTTCACTTCCCAAATTAATCGTATTTCATTAATAACTACTAGTTCTATTTTGCCTCTCATACAACATACAGAAGAATTTTGATTTTTTTATGATAATATAAACAAATTATAATAAATTATCTAGTAATTAACGAGATGCTTGAAAAAACTTTCAAAATTTTTATTTTTAAAAACTTTAGTTGTGTAAGGGATACAAATTATGAGAGACCATTGAGTTACTACTTTTAATGTAAAAATGTTATATTGAACTTATATAATTCCGATAGAAACTATATATCATCTTAATTTTGTTTAATAATTTGATAAATATGATAGTCCAAAATCATTTAATTTATTAATAAAAATGTTAATAATTTTTAGGTCATAATTTACTATATGTAATAGTTCCTTTTAACATTTGCACCAAAAAAATATTTCCTTTTAACATACTATGGGTAAGCGGTTAATTGTATTAATATTGATCGACATAACATTATAATAATATTGATCAACATAACATTATAATGTTAATTAGTTTAGAGTCAGTGCTACGTACGGAGTAATGTAGTATATTTTAAAAAGTTATGAATTAAGAAAAGTAATCATTTAACAACTGCATTTATAAATAAAATTAATAATCGAAAATACTACAATAATAGAAGTCATCTAATATATTTGACATTAAAAGACAATGAGTAAATAGTTGAAAATTATATTACGGTAAAGGATATAATTAGTCCAAGTTTATGTTCACTATATAACATAAACAATGTTAGGAAGATATTAAAATAAATAATATTTATAAAAAAATAATGATCTCGTATGTTGTACAAAAATTTTGAGATAGATGAATTTATTCAAAATCCTACAGTTTACATTTTTATCCTTTAAAAAACGACACAAATTACAAACTTGAAGTGATATAATTTTCACCATTTTAATTCATTATGTATTGTCCTCCAACATATTTGAATCATATATTTTAATCATTGTAGGTATTTTAATTATGAATTTCAAGTGTGTTTGTAATTATTGTATGCTTTTATTTTCCTAATTTATAATTTCCTAAGGTCTAACATGAGTCCAAATTAGTAATAGCCAAATTATTTTCTCAAATATTAAATATTTAAAAATTATTTTTATAACATGTTTGTGTTAATTTTAATTTTAAAAATACTTATAACAATTATATTATGACACCAAGTCAAAAAAATCATCAAATAATAAAAAAGTAAAAATGTTACAGGAAATTATTATATTTCACATCCAAAAATATTACATAGTATACACAAAAGCTCATAATTCAAACCCTAAATAAATAAATATGTGATTATATTACAAATAAATTGTCATTATCTCGTAGACACCTAAAAGTGTCGTTCTTTATCTCGTTATTTCAATGTTTTGTTTTGTCACCCGATGATGATAATTACGAGTCCTATTTGTTGATTTAGATTCCGGACCATGATCGATTGGTGCAATATAAGCCAAGAAACCATAAAGAACCCCCAACACCACTTAAATAGCCTTTTGTCTTGAGTCGATCGACAAATCCTCTTTTTTGGGACCATCCAATAGTCGGGCCGAGCCTTTGGAGATTGTGGAGTCCTATGATGTGTGCTGCGAAATTCCAAGCGCAGAATACCGCATTCTACTTTTGTCCAAGTCGAAAAGGAGTCGAAGACCCGAAGACGACGTTAAAGCGTTACATTTCATGATCGGGAGCATCAAAGTGTTGCATTTTGAGCTTCATGAGACAACCCACACGAGGCTAGAAGCTTTCCCTCTAAACGACATCGTGAGGTTGGCACCCGCCTTCTAGAAGCATGGTGGAACTTGAGCTTGGAGAATCCTCGGAGACACAACTAGGGCACGAAACCCTAGGAGGGTCCGTTGGTTGGCGCCTGCTTCTCCCTTTTAATCGGTTCTATCCGGTTTTATCATATTCCGATCCTGGTTCTATCTCTTAAGGAATGGTCCAATTTTCTTTCAACTCGTTTGGATGGCTGAATGGAGGTAAACCCTAGGTCATTTGTGACCTAGGTCCCCTCTTATAAACAGAGACGTATGGCTCTCATTCCTATATGGCTTCCTACCTTAGCATCACGCAACAGAAGCTAACTGTAATACTCTCATCTAAACATTACTTTGCCAAAATTGATCTTGAACATTCATCTTTTTTTTACTTGCTACCATTGAATCTGTGCAAAGAGATAAAGAATATTCGATTATTCCGATCTCCGGGCACTCATTCAACCGATCACTACCATACCCTAGATACAATTCACAAAACTAACCCTTTTCCTTGGATTGTTACCATTGCATCGAGAGATCCGGCGAGGAGATCCGGATCAGCAAGGTGGGACAACCCGAGGGCCATATTTCAGCCTGCGAACGGTTATATTTATTTCTGTTTTATTCGTTTTTGTATTGTGGTTTAAGAGATGTAATCGCTTTAATTTCCTCCCTAACCGATGTAATCTTTTATTTCCTATTTTTCTTTCTTTTATCGCTTTCTTTATCACTTTTCTTTACCGTTTTCCTTATTATGGTTTGGTTGCTTTAATTTTCGCTTCGCATGTTGTTGTATGCTTGCTTTCTTACACCTTTATTAACATATTACTTGAACTAGTAATGGTCGTCTTCAAACGGGCGTAACGAAAGAGTTTGTCCCTACGTTTCGTACCCTCGCCCCGACTCGATTCTCGGTTCAAGACCGATTGAGTCATTTTTAAGCCTCTTTTTGTATTAGCTTTCCGTGCTAAGATTGGAAGAGAAAATTTTGTTTTTGTTAGTTTTTCCTTCCTAAAAACGGACTGGTGACTCCTTTATTTTAAGTTTTGTTATACGCAAATTCGCATCTTGGTGTTTTCTCGGTTGTAGGAAAAAATGGCGTTACGATCCGGATCTCGCCCACAGGCAGAGGCCGAGGTTGGTTTCATCAGCCACAACCTCCGGTTGGCGCCCACCTTCCCCTAGTGCAGGCTACGGCTAGCACCGTAGGGTGGCGATGGTGGCTTCAGTCCGCATTAGTGTCTTCACACCAATCGGCCCTAAAGCCTTACGGCATGACCAAAACCCTAATGTTATTTGTTCCTTAATTAGAAAATAATATCACGGGACTTCTAAAATAATTGTCAAAATAAAATGATTAATAAAATCGTCAATCAAATCTGATTTAATTCATTTCAATTTGATTTAGTGAAGTTTGAAAATTTTAATAAAAGGTTCCTCCTCACATTCCAAAATCGACTTTCAAAAATCATTTTCAGAATCAATCCTCAAAAAAAGAGAGAGCCAACATGAGTGAGGAAGCTTGGCGGGGCCCTCGGGCCAGCCGTGGTTCCTACAATATCTAATTCAATTTTTCTTTTTCCTTTTAAAAAAGCTAGTGAACTTGAGGGAAAATATCTAATTCTTGTTACTCAATTCAACCCAATTAGTAGATTTACATTTGTCCATGGAAAACACCGAGCCAAGTTCACCACTACGGTCAAATCTCTCGTAAAAGAAAAAAATGAAGTGTTGAGTATACATCAAGAATTATAATAATAATAATGAAACATCATGATGATCACCCAAAAATCTAATAAAAATGTATTTTGTCAAATATATAAAAAAGTTTATATATTTAAACCAATTCTGTAATACAACGATAAAAGGGAGGAATGGAGCTAATATTAGTTACCCCAACATATCGAACTATTTCGAAAAGTTTATTGTGTTCTTAAACACCAGTCTTGAGCATGAGAATTCAAGTCAAATATTATCCATTTTGAAAATAAGCAAATATCAAAGAGTTAGCATTGAAAGTAAACTTTACCCTAATATGGATAATTTCATATTCTAGCAACATTTTGGAATACAAATTAATATCCTTCACTTGTTTGATCTTACATGATTAATATTTCTTCTCATTGTCTTGCCTTTCCCCCCAAAAAAACTAACCCAAACAAAAGAGTTTGTACTCTATAATATTGAGTAGTTTCTTTATGTTACATCGCCCCGTGTCCTTTTCCTTCTTTTCCGTTTCTTTATTTTCTGCATCCTAAACTATCGACAATATAAAACTGCAAAAAGAAAACTACGCGAGGCTAGGTTATTGTCGTCTC
This sequence comes from Talinum fruticosum, assembly GCA_021018815.1. Classification (NCBI taxonomy): domain Eukaryota; kingdom Viridiplantae; phylum Streptophyta; class Magnoliopsida; order Caryophyllales; family Talinaceae; genus Talinum; species Talinum fruticosum. The sequence continues at coordinate 851,637 of JAITYX010000011.1, forward strand.
TCCCTGTTGAAGGAACTTTGAATTCTCATATACTTTGACACTTTGTTTAAGATTAATCAATAGAAGAGGATTTGACATTTGTTTTATATTATTCAATAGAAGACAAGGAATTATATGTGGAGCCTTAGAGGTGAGTTTGTACAATTTCAATCTTTTCTACCCTAGAAACAAGTATATAATATTGTATGTATTATCACTGGGGAATAAGTACGACAAGAAAGTATAGTTTTAGTATATAGTCTCTCTTCTTTCTTGTTTTTCTATGTTTGTTTTTTTAACCATCTTTAAAAACTTTTCTTTTGCCCTGTTTGATATAGAATGGAAGCATATAAGCACAACATCAATGAGTATCTGTCAAGTCAATAGGAAGAAGATAATTGTGATTTGAGACCTTTGGATGAGTTATTTCAGATGATAGCTACACAATTGAGACAAATCAAGATGAACCAGTGTCAATAAATACTAGAGATGACAAAACAATTCAAAAGCCTCAAATTAGAATAATATTTGAACCTTGGATCAACTCATCCTTTACTATAAAAGCTATGCAAAGCAAGAAGGATTTGGTGTAGCTAAAAGGTATTCTGTAAAAAGGGGAGCTGATACATCAAGGTACCAAACCATTGTGTGCAATAAAGCTGGACAATCGCGTTCTAGAGGGAAGAATATTATAAAACTATGACTGGTGTTGAAGACAAACTGCAAGGCCAGAATTAATGTGATTGCTTGTGCTTGTGGAGGATGGAAGGGAGGATGGAAGATAAACATCGTAGAGCTCGATCATAATCATAATTTGAGTCCAAGTAAAGCGAGATTTTATTCTTGTCATTGGCAAATTGATACATTTGCAAAGACATTTATTTGGAGTCAACCATTATGGTCAATCTATATTATTTGATCCTTTTGTTGGAGTCAACCATCATGACTAATCCATATTATTTGACTGTGGGTTGATATGTTCTAAGGATACAAAGACATTTATTTGGTTATTTGAATCATGGATAACCTGTATGAAAGGTCGTTCTTCTAATGCAATCATCATTGATCAAGATAAAGATATGCAAAAGGTAATCGAATATGTCTTTCCCAATACTTGACATCGTTGATATCTTTGGCATATTATATTAAGAAAGTTCATGAAAAGTTAACCGGATATAAAAAGTATAGGGAAATAAAATTCATGCTAAAAGCAGTGGTATATGATACATTGACTCCTCAAGAGTTTGAATAGAGATGCGGAAACATGATTGACAAATTCAACCTTCATTGAAGTGAATGGTTGCATGTATTATATAATCTAAGGTTTTCACTGGGTTCTTGCATACGTAAAAAATGGCTTTTGAGTTAAGAATGTCAATTATGCAAAGAAGTGATAGTATAAATGCTTTCTTTGATGGATCTGTGAATTCTATAACAACACTAAAGCAATTTGTGGATCAATATGAGAATGCATTGTGTAGTAAAGTAGAAAAGGAGAAAAAACCAGATTTTTCTTCATATGATTCTTGTGTTCCTTGTATATCTCATTTTAATATTGAGAAGCAATTTCAAGAGGCTTGTACTACTTCAAAGTTTTAGGAATTCCAAGAGCAGTTAAATGTAGGAAGTTGTATTGTGAATTGTCACTTTTAAAAGAAGAAGATACACATCTTCAATATCAAGTGCGTGAAGATATCATGTACAAGGAACATCGAAAGGAATTGTTGTTTGAGGTGAACCTAGACAAGTAGAAAAGTGTTGTTGAGTGTAACTGTCACTTGTTCGAATTTTGAGGAATATTATGTAGGCATGTCATTGTTGTTCTCTTCCATAACAAAATTGACTATGTTCATTCAAGATATACTTTGGATAGATGGAGAAAGGATCTTAAGCGTAAGCATACTAATGTGAAAATTAGTTACGTTGATTAGGATAAGAGTATTGAAATATTATGGTTGGACGAGATGCTTGAATCATTTAATGAGGTTGCTAACCTAGTGGGTGATTCTGAAATCAAATTTAAGAAAGTTATTAACGGAATACAGAGACTTAATAGATATTCAGTTTTGTGATGAAATTGGCCAAGGTAGACCTTATTATCACTATTCTCAACCAGTTCTTTCATTTAAATGGTATTTTTATTTATCTAGTTGTTTGTGATTAACTTTCGTAATAAATACCCATGAAGGACAAGACTCTATGGACAAATCCCATACTTCTCAAAATATAACGAAAAAATCTAGAGGACAAGGTCATGTGCTTATCCTGTTATTGTTAAACGAAAAGGTAGTTCACGCAAAAATGGTTGAAATCTATTGTAGATCAAGCGATGCAGAAAAAGAGGACTACTAAGAGCAATGACCAACACATTAGGTCAAGTCAAGTGAAAAAAGGGGTATAATTTACTTTCAAAATTAGAATTTTTCTGTTGGAGATGTATGGTTCGTACTTAATATATTTTTTTTAATCTTCAGGTTTTAGTGCCTAAGGTAGATTCGATCATTAGCAACAGTACACAAAGCCAAATGCAACATATTGCAGTAGCAAGCTCGTGTGGATTACAAAATACATCCCCCATGGCAAACTTTGAAACTAATCCCATCTTTTATTTGCCCGAATAATTTTTTCCTTACTATGTTTTATACGTTGCAGGCCCTGTAAATAGTACAAGTGTTGATCAAAACAATTTAGTGTTTTCACAGGTATAATAAAGTTATTTTTTTGTAAGCACCCTTACCTACGTATATCTCATTATTGTCTATTTGTATTTTAATAATTAATTGACATATATGATAGCATTATCCAAGTAATGTAAGTAGGTTGGTTGATTCACTGACCCTTCCAACTGATTCAACTTCGATGACGATGAGTTCAAACATTATGCCCTTTCAATTGTTACAATTTCTTCATTTGGGGCTTGCTGATAGTGGTGACACTTCAAATACTTCCTTGAGGTAGTAATATTTGCTTAATGATTTAATTTGTGATACTTAACTAAATTAATCATATTAATTATAATTCTTATGATTAAGGGTTTTAATAAGGATGGTGAAGAAGAGTAAGCTTCTGTTCACTTATTTTGGATTATTTACTTTCAAGCTAGAAGCTATTATATTACTTAATATCTTACATAGTAGTGGTTAGAACATAAATTACAGTTTTAATATTGTTGGCATGATTTAATATAGCAGTAGTCAAAAATTAACACTGATGTTGGTACCTACTTTTATAGGAAGACCCAACAATCATAAATTATGAGGCAAAACAAGTTTCTGTTAGCAACAATCACAATTTCTGAAGTAAAACAAGTTATTAACTATAGTTTATTCATTCAACAGAGCATTTCAGTATAATAATTTGACACACTAAATATCATATTTCAAGACCTCTGTAATCCATTGAAAAGGCTTTTGTTAAACAAGTGAGTTAATAAATATAGTCAATTTTTAAACATCCCCCAATAAATTTGATACCCAACTCATAATTCTTGGGATATAAAGCACACAAGTTACACAACCCTCAGTCTCCAACCTACACTTACTGCAGCACTAAATGCATAGATCAAACAAATATAATCCAACAAATCTTAAAAGGCTAGTTCAGAAAATGCAAGATGTAGAAATTCAACCAAAATCAAACAAACCCATTTAGCAAAATTACAGAGACAACCTCAGACCACAAAGAGAGAGAGAGAGAGGAGGTGGGAGCTTACTAATCGAAAGATTCGGGAAAAGGGTAACCAACGATATGCATGCAGGAAAGCCAAATTATGTCGATCAATCCTATTGTTGTTGAAGTTTTTCGCTCGAATCCTTCCAATTTTCACTCAATTAGAGTAGAACTTTCATTAAATCAGGCACCCACATGTCACAGTTAGGAATACGAGGTACGAATTGTTCTCTGTTGAAGGCTCAACAACAGATGAAGGAGCTTCGCCATGAATCTTTGCTAGAAAAAATTAGGAGCATAAGAGTTGCTGATAATGGGGAATGGGGAGAGTGACCAACTCTTCTTTTAAAAAAAGATACGTCTGGCCAGACGAAAAAGAAGGAAAGAAAAAGTGGACGATGTGGCTTCGATGTCCGTGTTGGTGTCGCTTGTGTAAGTGCAATTAGCATTATTGAATATGGATAATTCCATATTTTAGCAATATTTTCGAATACAAATTAATCTCCTTCACTTGTTTGATCTTACATGCTTAATATTTCTTCTCATTATCTTCCCTTCCCCTCCCCCGCCCAAAAAAAAAAAAAAAACGAACCCAAACAAAAGAATTCGTACTCTATAATATTGAATAGTTTCTTTATGTTACATATTTCTCCAAGTTAGTTATACAAATCCTAAAACATTAAGAAAAAAGAAGGGGACCAAGAAGATGAAAAAAAAAAAAAGTACAGTATGCATGTATAGAATATGTTATAGTGATAAGTAAACATACAATATATGCACATTGTTTTTTGCAATCGAAAGATATCAATTGAACTAATATTGAGTAACTATTGAGCTTAAACTTGAATTTGATCTAACTTATACATCAAGATTATTTAAAATTAAGGCAGACAATGAAGGACAAAATAGACACAAAATGGGAAAATAAGTGGAGAGATAGTGAAAAAGCATGATCTAAACAAACCGAATTAAACAAATTTAAACTCATACATTAATCATACCAAACTTCCTTCAATTGACCCTACCCCTGTTGATGCAATAAGCATGTACCAAATGAAACTTTTGAAAAGAGTAACTTACCAAAATCCAAACTACATGTCTAGAAACTCTTAAACCAAACATAATTAAAGGGCGTCCTCACAATTATAAATTATCATATTTTCACAATAAAGAGTCAAAATTTGACACAATAAAGAAACGCTCTTGGACAAGTTAAAGAACAATACATTTAATATTTGAAGATCAAATAAATTTAGCTATTATGATGCAAATACCAAAACTTTCATAATATCCAAAGAACGATGAATCTCAATATTCAAATATATTTTTAAAAAATAAACACGTACATAGATACATTATACGTATATATATAAAATTCAAACAAAAGCTACAATTGTTCCTTTCCTCTTTTAATTAATTTAAGAAAAATTAGAACCCGAAGATAACATGTTAGGAAATAAGCCTAACGAGTTTACACCGAAAGCGATTAAATACAGGATGAGGGGATATCAAGAAATTAGAGGTAAGAACAATAATCAAACCGATAAAAGAAAGACAACAGATTTACATGGAAAACCCGATTGAGAAAAACCTTGGACGGCAAAGAGCAAAATAATCCACTAATAATGAAGATGGAGTACAAAGTAATATCTTTAAGACTATGAGTTCTATGAGATCAAGATAAAGAGAAAATTTTCTAAAACTCTCTCAACTAGGTATGTGGAATAGGGAGGAGAATAGCTCTCATACAACCGTGTTGGTGGGGTAGGTATTAGGTTGTAATTATAACCTAATATATAGTAAACCCCTAATACAACTCTCTCAGGAGGCTAGTAGTTAATTAGGTTAAAATAACCTAACTAACACAAACCCGCCAACCGTAGCCCATAAAATCATGAGAAACGAAGAGCTACAGGAAAAAAAAAAAGAATGGCACTACCATGCAAGACCTAGCACGGTCGTGCCATTCTTCCGGCCTATGCAACGATTGTTGTTCGAATTTTGCGTCTTCCACGGGATGTAAGCCTTACTTTGAGGAGTCTACCGACGTCGCTGAGTCGAGCCTTGGTTCATAGATGGATTTTGGGTCATACGCAACATAACATAATCATAAATCAAAGTATTAAACTTTGGCTAATACAAAACATACTAAACGAATAAAAAAGTATGAAAAACAGGAATTAAAACTCTCATATTACCATTATTTCAAGTAAACAATTATGGGAAGGAGATCATAATACCAATGTCGAAAAGGTTCAATCAATTCTAAAACTTAAAGCCACTAATTAAAATTAGTTTGAAATCCTCTTCTTTAGCGACCTCAACTACATCTTCTTAACAAACCAATAAACCAAACCTATTGCTACATTTTTGCAATATATATAATTAGATATGCACAATTTTGAGTCCTCGCATTCAAACTACAATTTAGCCAAAATAAAAAAATTAACAACAATACAATTTGATTATCTCGATAATTGTCCATTTTGGTAGTTATCATATTAAACGTCAGTTAGAGGCACAATTTAATGTCATAGAGAAAAACTATCAACATTGCTTGTGATTTTCAAATTTTAAAATAAAATCAAACCAAAAGTTGAAATAATATAGATCATGCTTTTTAGGTTAAAAATATGGTTGAATTAACCTTAATACCATTAAAGATATGGAATATCCTTTAATTTTATTTTAAAATTTCTCCTTAATAAAATTACACCTTTTTACCTCCCTTCTTTAAAATCATTCGGTATATTTTTTGACATCAATATACTTTTTTTAATTTTTTACATCAATATCTAATGCATAAATATATTTTTTGAATTTGCATGTAATCGTAAATAAGTTTTTACTAACAATTTATTTGAGATTGAATTGAATTGATTGATAATAGTATAGATATTTTAGTAATTTTATATTAGTCTTATTTTAAGTCTTAATATATTTATATTACTTTTCTGTTCATTTCTGTTACTTTTAGTCAATTTTTAGAAGTTAGAATAAAATTAATTTTCTTTGGTTAATTTTATTTTTTATATTATTACAGAATTTAGTTAGAATCTTAATATATTGGGATTAATTTTCTTAATTTTATAACTAATTTGATAATTTTTCATATTTATTTTTGAATTTAGGTTAAACTAGGTTTTTAATTTAATAAATTTATAAATTTAAAATTTTCATTTAATTTAAGATTTTTAGGGTATATTTAGGTCTAGAAAATAGTTTTAATATTTTGGTAATGTAATTATTTATTTTTATATTTATTTAGTGTAGTTTATTATTTATTTAACCTTTTGTTTTATATTATATTTTTATTTCATTGTTTTAATTCTGTTTAATTTTTCTGGAAAATTATAAAAAATTATTTCTAGGTTTTAGGTTAGTTATATTCTGTCCAGATTTTTAGTTTAATTTATTATATAATTCTCTATAATTTTTATTTATTAATTTTGTATTCAGTTTTATTTTTATTATCTGTTTTATATTTTTTCTGAATTAATTAGGATGATTAATTACTATTTAATTTTTAGATTAATATTAGATAATTTTATAATATTATTTTATTACCTTTTCAACAATGTGATCCATTATTACCCGGATAAAATTCACTTATAATAGCAAACCTGATTTTGTTTAATTATTTATTCTCGTATTTATTTAGTGTAGTTTATTATTTGTTTAAGCTTTTATTTTAGATTATATTTTTATTTTATTTATTTTTAATTCTGTTTAATTTTTTTGGAAAATTATCAAAAATTATTTTTGGAATTTAGGTTAATTACATTCTGTCCAGATTTTTAATTCAAATTATTATATAATTCTCTGTAATTTTTATTTGTTAATTTTCTGCTTAGTTTTGATTCTCTGTAATTTTTATTTATTAATTTTCTGCTCAGTTTTTTTTTGTTTTCTATTTTATATTTTTCTAAATTAATTAGGATGATTAATTATTATTTGATTTTTAAATTAAAATTAGATAATATCGTAATATTATTTATTAATTTTTCACCAATGGAATCGATAAAAGGAAAGCTGTTTGCTTTCTTTTTAATTAATTTTATTTTTTATTTAAGTATTCATATCAATGACTCATGTTTAATGGATAAATAATTTTTATGTTTGAGATTACACACAATTTCTACAATCACTTCCCTTGTAGTATTTTGACTATTTGAAAATATTATTATTATATATTGCATAGATGTGCATAAAAAGAAGACAAGTCTGCACCAAAAAAAAAAAAAAAGAAGACAAGAAGCACCATTAAAAATTACCTCTAAAAAATTATAAAAAACATGATATATATATATATATATATATATATATATATATATACCCTTGAGGTTTTGATCAATATTTTTCTAACCTGAAAATTTTGCATTAATATTTACCTTCCTTCATTTTTGTGTCAAATTACCGCAAATCCCTAAAATTTTACATTTGTGGCAACACACATTTATTGGAGCTAGGATTGATGATTTATGGTTATAATGACAACAATTTGGGAGTAGGATCTCACCGAAAATGACACATTTAAAATTTTAAGAGGGAAGAGAGAGAGGAACGCTCATCATTAGTTGTGAGCAAAGAAGCAACGAACAATGGGTAAAGTAGAGTTAATGGAGGACAATCAGTCCTTTGGGTTAGATTTTCATATGGGGAAATATTCGTGGGCTAACCAAGGGGTGGGTAGGGGGAAAGGTGAGATAAGAGGGGCTGTTTATAATTTGAGTTCTTATGATAATGTGATAAAAAATGTTAAGGAAGGTAAAAAAATAATATGAAAAGTTCAGGGGTGAAAAAAACATTTACCAAGACCTTAGGGAGAGTAAATAATCTTTTTTTTTTTCATATGTATCTAGAAGTATGAGAGTAATTCGTCGCTCATGATTTGAGTAATTTGCCCATCCAATCACAGCTAATGAACTTGCCTACTGTTCAAAGATTATTTGATGATCGATCAAAGTTAATTTTGACAAATCTTAAAATTGGTGGGTGCCATCTAATAAGATGATTTGAGGTGGAAGAGGAGAAGGAGGCTCTCCGGAGAAAGAATCAACACACATACAAGTTCAGATTCTCTATTCAACACTTATTAAATATATCGTTGTTAAAGAGTACAATATTTCTTGATTTTCATACACTCCACAACAGAATCAAGACTTTTTGGATCACTTTTGGATCATATAGTGATTATATCATGTATCTAAAATATAAAATTCATGTAATGAAGGGCCAAATCTATAAATTCAAAGGATTCCAACTATTAGAATATGTTAAATTGGGAAATCAAATCATGTTTTGGAGAGAAAGTGGAGGTAGAAATTGAAATGAGAAAGTTTTTTTATGTATCTTTCTTTTAGATTTGGTATATAATTCTTATATGCACTAGAATTAAGGTCAAACAAAGATAAGCCGACAAATATAACAAAATAACAAAAATATATGTATTGTTTGAGAATAATGGATTAATTTCATTAATTAAAGGTCATACAAGTATCTATGCGCTTTGAGCTTTCGAAATAATATTAGGGAGGATCTCCTTCAATCTATTCGTAATAACCTTCATTGCAATCTTATAGACAATGTTACAAGGGTTAATAGGACGGAAATCATTAATTTTAACCAGTTTATGCTTCTTTGGAATGAGAACAACATGGAATGGTGTAGACCTTCCGGGAATAGGGCACCACTCAACAAATTAATAACAGCCTGGGAAACATCCTCACCCATAACCGGCCAAAAATGTTGATAAAAGAAAGGGTTCATATTGTCCGGGCCCAATGCTTTACCGTGGTGCATCTAGGTAAGGGTCGTATACACTTCCTCCGCCGAATAGGGCGTAGCAACCAATCGTTCATCTTCTAGGTAACTTTGCTTGGGATGTGATTAATCACTTGCTCTAGTTGAGAGGAGTTCGCAGATAAAAATAAGACACTATAAAAGTCCACGTCAATGTACTCAAGGTCATCCATGCTAGAGTACATAATCATATCTCTAGCTTTCAGCTCTGTAATCAAATTGTGTGAGCGGCGGACACTTGCTCGAGTGTGAAACCAAGTAGAATTCTTGTCTCCAAATCGAAGAAAATCAACCCGGGCTCTTTGCCACCATAACAACTCCTCTTTGCGTCACCGATTCATCGATCCCGTCAAGGATTAGCCGTTCTCCTCCATTTCCATCACATTCATTAGAAGCTCTTGTTTAAGCCTAATCCCTCTATGAACGTTACCAAATTCCTTCATATTCCACCTCATTAGGGAAGACATACAAGGTTTAATCTTCGACACGTAACGTACTATTGTATTCGTCCCACCTTCCCCTCCCCACGACCGCTTTACTACCTCCATGCATCTATCATCGTCCGTCCACATGATTTTCAAGTGGCTCGACGATTCGCTTCCGTAGACTTTCAGGCCACCAAACTAGCTTAACTCTGAGTCAGAAAATGGTTGGATAATTTTTCTTGTAGGTGATATACCCGATGAGCCGGAAACAGACCCGTCCACTCCACATTAGCATAAAATCGTTCCAGCCTCTCCTCCAAAGCCCCACTCCTTCCTTTTCTATTATCTCACATGAACTCATATCCATTAAAGTCGAGGTCGTGAAGGCCACAATCTACAAATGTGTCATAGAACATATCAATGATCATTTGATTCTGCGAAGGTCCCCTTTTCTTCTCCAAGTTGAAGAAAATCTCGTTCAAATATCCCCCGTAAGCCAAGATAAGGACGAGTTAGAGCATATTTCCTTTATTAGTTCACAAGTATTTAGCTTAAGATAAGCCTCATGCCATCTAAAAAGACCAATAAACCTCTACTGGGGTTATCCACCCCATCCCTAATAGAAACATCTATATGGTGAATAGATTGGGACAGAAGTTACACATCAACACCCTCACGCCATAAAAGAGCTAAACCACCGGCCCTAACCTCGAGAGTCCACGTAAAGGCCGGTGAACGTAAGCCCTGGAAGGGACAAGAAATGACTAACAAATTTTTTCATTTCCGAACCACTTAGCTTGGTCTCCGAAAGGAAGACTGTAATAGGCTTGGTCCTAAGCACGAAATTGCATAGGTCTTTTCCTGCCTAGGGTTCGCCAAGTCCCCGACAGTTCGGACATATAAGAATCGTTGTCCCTTGCGGGGCCGCTCCATGACCTCCGTGTCAATTTCAACATCTCCTGATTTATCCGCCACCATACGAACATTCCTTTCCCCCACCTTCACCTCACAAACATGTGTATTTTTTCTTTTCATAGCTTCCTTATTTTTACCTTCAATGGCCATGTCCACTATAACATCCTCCTCACTTGAGTGAATGTGAGTAGAAAGATTTAGCTTGGACTTTACTCTACTTGCCACTTCCCCTAAGTTCCAAGAGTATAGCTCTTTTTCCTCCCAATCATCCTCGCCCCCACTCCTTTTCCTTTTGATCGGTGACCCTACGATTTTAAGACCATATGGTAACTCCGAGTGCCGGCGAGTAGCCATCATAGAGCTCACAAGCTTTATACACATGGCCAATAAAACCACACATGTAACAAAAGTCCGATAGTTTCACATATTGTTACGAAATCCATTTAGGCTTCCCATCCACCATCATTTGCATACCCCTACGCAAAGGTTTGGTACGTTTATGTCAATTTTATTGCGCATATACTTTGATGGGTTCAACACATCTTCCTCCTCTAACTCTACAAACTTACCAAGCTTCGACGCAAGAAACTCAACAAACGCAACCGTTTTCTTCTTCATCAAGATGTCACATATTTTCACCTAATATCGCACTATATTAAACTCCATCTCATACGGTTATTTACTTGTATCCAAATGTTGAAGAAGAAGGGTATTACTATTGGATGCCAATGGGTCATCATTCATAACCACTTCCATGTCTCGCTTGGGAAAAGAATTGAAATGAGAAGAAGTTATTTGATAACTCCTGGACAATTACACCTTTAGAGGTATGCCAAATGTTCTTCATCGTTGACTTGAAGGCCTCTAGGTTGAATTGGTTATAGGTGTGAAGTTTGCACACCAAACATAGTAAAATTTGGTTATCCACTTTATCATCTCCAGGCTCATCAATTCTAGAATTTCCTCTTCTTCCGCCATGAGCTTCATCACCTCCAGCCTGGTATCCAATTCCATCACCATTCATAAAAAGGAGCCCTACTTTCGCAGCGCAAGTTTATGTTAATCAGCAAAATCGAACAAAACACTCTCACACTCAAAGGGGACGAACGCCCACAAAGGAATGGAAGGCACCAACAACAATCCCTATAGCAAGGGCGCCACACAAGCCGCTACTAATGGCAGAAGTAGGGTTTCGCCACTAGGGTTCCAGCTCCGGGAAGAAAGTCCTTTTTTTTTTTTTGTTTTAAGTCAAGGCATGTCGTTGGGCGATCATTAAAATTCAACTCTCCGCCTTCACACCAGGTCGATTAACTACGGACAATGTTATTATTACATTTGAAGTCTTCCACTCAATGCATAATCATGCAGGCATTAATGGTAACATGGCTATCAAACTTGATATGGCCAAGGCTTATGATCATGTTGAATAGTGTTATTTGAGGAGAGTGATGATTCGGATAGGCTTTTCGAAAACTTGGGTGAATTTAGTGATGGATTATGTGACTTTTACGACGATGTCGTTCATTATCAATGGTGAGCTGCATGGATTCATTAAGTCGACAAGAGGTCTTCGCCAAGGTGATCCTATATCTCCCTACCTCTTTCTATTTTGTGTGGAAGGATTATTTTATTTGCTTGTAAATGTTGTAGATAGAGGGCGATTGAGGGGCCATTGGGTTTGTCCTATAGCTCCGGTCATATCCCATCCGCTTTTTACCGATGATACAGGTGATATTTTGTAAGGCCCAAGTCTAGCAGGCAGATGTGGTTAGGGTTGTGCATTATTCGGTCCAAAATCGGATTGGATCGAAAATTAGTGTGGACCGGACCGAACCGAAAAATGTTTGGTCCAGTTCACGGTCCTTAAATTTCCACTTTTCGGTCTTCGGACCAGTCCAGTTCGGTCCACCGGTTTTCGGTCAGGATCGAAGACCAGTTCAAAATTATGGTTTAGTAAAAAAAAAAAATGCTCTACTTTGCTTCTAGTTCATTCATTCACGGGCCTCTTAGCTTCTCTATCGTCCTCGCCCTCCCCTTGCGATTCTCTCTCCCACTCAATTCCCTCATCACTCACCCCTCTTCTCTCTCTCCCTCTCGGTGAAGTTTGGCGGTGGCGGCCTCTATTCCCAAGTTGGAACCTTCGCTGTCGGCCCTCCGCATCGCACAACACCGTGCCTAGGCCTCCCTAATTCTTTTTCTCGGAATTGTCCTATCTCGGTCTTTCCGCTTGCCCAACCATCGGTCCACCACCACCAGTTGCCTCTCTATGTGTGTATGATGTGTTCCTTCTCTCCCTCTCTTTCTCTCTATCCCAAAATCGAAGTTGTTGACAGGTCCTAAATATTTATCCTTTTCCTCGGTTTCTTGCTTTCACTTCAAGTATTTCCCCTTCGAATATAAATTATTGCTAATTGCACCAAAAACAAAGTAAATTAATACATACGAATATTAATTGCACCAAACTTCAAAAGAGGCTAATATAACAAAGTAACTACAGCTAAGTTGAGTACATACAGATACTAGTTGAACAAAAAAAAAAAGCTAGCAATGTAAACTATTTGCTATGTTATTTGCCCATTCTTTCCCAGCTTCTAGGTCAATAGATCCATCATCGGGAATGTACTTGCCCCTGAATGGATGTATACGTAAATTGATACATATATTGAAGGCAATTAAGTTAGCCATATGATTTTCAAACCAAAATAAATGAAACAAAATATGGGATTATCACTACAAAAAACAGAAAAATAGCAACGAAAATTTTCCAACGGAAATTCCCGTTGGACATTCCAATGGGAATTCGACTGGCCCGTCGGAATTCCGTTCATCTGAAGGGAATTCGATGGGCATTTCCGTCGAAATTTGGCAAATCCCGTTGGGAAACCCTTTGCTATTTTGATTTTTTTGTAGTGTATATATATGTAGTAATTATGGGAACTATACTTACTCATAATGTGTAGAAACATATGTATGACTCAGTAATGCATTGAGTGTGAATTTATGCTCAAGCCTGGTTATATATATTACTTGTCCGACTCAGTAATGCATTGAGTGTAAATTTATACTCAAGCTTGGTTATATATATGACTTGAATTTGACACTATGTTGAAGCCTCGATTATATATATATATATATAACTTGAATTTGACACAATTTGTACTTCAAATACAAGCAATATACTTGGAAGCTTGATTATTTTGAATTTGATGTTATTTTCAGGTGTGGTATTTGAGTAACTTAAGATAAATTGGATTAATCATCACGGAGTCCCCGATCGCTTGTTCTCGAAATGTAAATTCTTTATTTTTTTTATCAAATTATATGTTTGATATGGTTATAAACATATGATTTAGTTACTTAATTTTCTTAGTTTGATTTTTAATTATAGATGTTGAGCTCCCAATCCAAAAAGAAAAGAAGTTCGGAAGTGGAATAATCATTTGTCTGTGGATATCAATGATATTGAAGATGAGGAAGAAGCCGAATCAATCGAGCCAAATAACTCTTAGCCAATCTTATTACCACAGAGTCAATTGAACAAGTAGAACTTGACCCAATTTTAAGTGCAGTTGATGTTTGGCTATACATACATTTTCGCAAAGAAATTGTCCGGACAAAGGAAAACAACAAGTGGCTAGAAAGTCTAAGACTAGGGCGTAGTGTTGGAAATATTTTGACAAAATCAAAGAGAATGGCAAGAGAGTGGTGGGTAAGTGCAAATATTGTGTTATTGTTTATAAAGCTCACCTTAATAAGAATGGAAGGAAGAACTTGAATAGGCATTATCAAAAGTGTAAAAGTAACCCGGATAATCAAAGCAAGCAAACACAAACCGAATTGGTTTTTGAAAAAGATGAAAAAGATGAAGGACAAGGAAAATTAAAGCCATGGGTATTGAATCCTCATGACTCAAGGGAGTCCATAACTAAAATGGTCATAATTGATGAGTTGCCTTTTAGATTTATTGAAAAACAGGGGTTTAAGCACATGATGTCTGTTTATTGTCCTAGACTTAATCCATCTTCACGTACTACTATTGCACGAGATATTTATCATTTTTATATGGATGAGAGGTTGAAGTTAAAAGATTATCTTGTGCATGCATGTCAAAGGGTATGTGTGATAACCGACACATGGACTTCACTTCAAAGGATAAACTATATGTGTATACCTTTGTTGATAGTGATTGGAAATTGCATAAGAAAATCTTGAACTTTTGTACAATTTTAAGTCATAAAGGTGATGATATTGCTCTTGTTCTTGGTAAGTCTTTAGAGGAATGGGGGTTAGCTTTAGCTTCTCAATTGTTTAGTGTGATTGTTGATAATGCTGGAGTAACATCACTGCATGCAATGCCCTTGTTGATGATTTTAAGCGACATGGTCATTTTCTTTTCTCAAGCAGGCAATTCTTACATGTTAGATGCATTGCTCATATACTTAATTTGGTTATATGGGATGGTTTGAAAATTTTTGGAAGTCCATTAAACATGTTCAAGATGCTATGAGATTTATTAGGCAATCTCTTAGTAAGTTGCAAAGATTTCAAGAATGTGCAACTTTTGAAAAAATTGATAGTAAAGCTTTTTGTGTCTTGATGTTCCTACAAGATGGAACTCTACTTACAAGATGCTTAGCATAGCTTTAAAGTATGAGCATGCATTCACTCAATATAGTAAGAGAGACCCTTATTATAATGTGGAGTTGGAAAAAGATGAAGAAGAAGATAGGCCTCCTGATTCAAATGATTGGACACAAGTTAGACACTTAGTAGTATTTTTGGAGGCCTTTTATGACGCTACTTTGCATGTGTCTAGTATTTCTTATGTGACATCCAGTATGCTTTTTTTTTTTTTTGAGATTGTGGCTATTTATAAAATGTTAAAATTTTTGGAGAAGGTTGTGGATGAAATTGATGTTGATGAGTCCGAGGCACATGATACTAGTGGAAGTGGATCTAGAGCTATAAACTTTAAAGGTTTGGCTGAAGGATGAGGCTCAAATATGACAAATACTATGGCTCACCTGATAAAAGAAACCCCTAGGTTTATCTAGGTCTTGTGTTTGATCATAGATACAAGTTGAATGGTTTGGCAATATCTTTTAATGATATATATGGTAATACACTTTGGTGGTGCTATGATTTTAAAAGTGAAGAACAAAGTTGAAGCTTTATTTGATGAGTATTGAAAATTGTACAAGTCATTGACTTCTCATAGTGGGCAAAATGTTGGAGTGCAAAATCAAGATGATGGGTGTGCTACATCTATGGGTGGTGCATCTTATGCACAAGAGCTTCAAAAGACATCGAAAGGGGATAGTAGAACATGAATTAAGACAGAGTTGCAGGAGTATTTGAATGAGGACATTATGTTTGATGATGACTATGGGGATGATGTATTAGGTTGGTGGAGAGTACATGGTCCTCGATATCCTATAGTTGCTCGCATGGCTCGAGATGTGTTGGTTGTGCCCATTTCTACAGAGTAGCATCGTAGTCAGCATTCAATGTAGGAAGACGCCATCTTGATGCATTTAGAACATCTTTAACCCCAAAGGTACTTTACTTTATTAATGTTTCTCTTTATGTGTGATAAATTTCAAATGTATTGAGCTTTTTGTTTATTTGTTGTAATTGTTTGATTGTAATTGTCAAAAGTTGGTCCAAACCCTTATATGTGCACAAGATTGGCTAAAGCCAACCACTAGGATACGGATGGAGGAGGACAATGAGGACTTACGAGAGCTTGATAAGGGTAATATTCCTTAATAATTTAAATTATTTACTTACTTTAATATATTAATATATATTCTAACTTTTATTTTGGTTATTTTATTTTTCTTATTATTGTAAATTTTAGAATTTTCTAAGTTGGGTATGAAGGATAACGTGATTGATGTCTAATCTTGAGGTAACTTTCTTGTCAATGTTATAATTCTTTTCTAGATAAATTTAATTTTTTTCATATAATTAACTATATTTAGCTTGTATATTACCTTTTGGCAAATAACAAGGATTCAAGGAACACTAAGTTAAAGGCTTCAGGGGCGCTATGTTCAAGGATTCAAAGGCACATTGATTGATTGAACAATTGATTTTTAGTAGACTTCGTGAACTTGGTTTTGTGAACTTTTTATATGGAGAGTACATGGATTGTGATTTGTGATTGTGAACTTGTTTGTTTTGTTTATAAAAGACTTTGGACTTTTGGTATTGTACTTTGAGAGTAAAAACTTTGTTGTTAGATTTAGGCATCTAACTTTTAGGTGAATTTTATCGTAGCATCCGTGGACATGTTATTGGCCATATGATCATATCATATCAAGACAACCCTTTAGGTAACTTGTTGATATATTGCTTGTTATTGTCTAGGTAAATTAAGGGAAATAATTTTGAAATATTTCATTCTCATCATTGAACATTTTAAAAGTCACCACGACGCCAGGCATCGCATGATGCAATTAAACTAACTTATAAGGTAGAAAAAACCCGCAAGTTGTGGTCCAAGTCGGTCTGGTCCAATTTACACCGGTCCGGTCCGCGGTCCCTCGTTTTTTGTTATTCGGGTTTCGGTCCAAGCTGGTCCGGCCCGGTCTTGGACCGATGGACAACCCTAAATGTGGTAAAAAAACATTCTTGACGTGTACGAAAGGGCTTCCGAGCAAAAGTGGTGAACTATTCAAAGATGGAGGTGGCTTTTAGTCCGAGTACACCACAACAAGTCCAAAATAGTATCATGATTGACCTGGATATTCGGGAGGTCTTGTCCCACGAAAAATATCTAGGCCTCCCGATGAAGGTTGGGAGATCGAAGAGGAGACCATTTCTGTTTGTAAATGACCGTATCACTAAAAGGCTTCTTGGATGGATGGGTAGACAACTCTCATTGGCGGGTAGGGAAATGCTAGTAAAAGCGGTGGCTCAAGCAATTCCTACCGTACGATGAGTATTTTCAAGTTCCCAAAAGAGTTTTGCAATGAGATTTAGACTGTCATTAATAAGTTTTGGTGGGGTTATTCATCCTTAGAAGTGCGTAAAATCCATCTCCTAAGTAAAGATCGGTTGATGAAGGGTAAATCATATGAGGGGATCGGCTTTAAGAATTTGGATGCCTTCAACCAAGAGTTATTAGCCCGACAATTCGGCGAATCATGCATAGTGAAGTCCGGCTAGTGTGGAGACTACTAAAGGCCATTTACTTCCCTCAATGTGTTATGTTGGAGTCCCCGTTGGACATAGACTCGAGTTATATGTAGCGCAGCCTTTGTGGCATGAAATGGATCGTCTATAATAGGTCAAGGTTGGGGATGATTTTCAATAGACATTTGGGAGGAGCAATGGATCCCGAGATCGAGTACTTTTAAGGTAATAACACCCCATAACCCTCAATACTCACTACTTAGAATTGGGGACTTTATTGATAAAGATAGTAAAGCATGGCGCCTAGACATGCTAAATGAAGTGTTTTTGTCGGTGGATGTGGATATTATCAAGTATATACCACTTAGTGAGGATTTACCTTCGGACGTAAGGATTTGGCATAGATCATCGAGTGGAGAACTTACGGTTAAACATGCTTATCAATTCATTCTTTAGAATCAGCATGACGCTAGAGCCGGGTGTAGCTCGGAGGGTGCGAATATGGGTTGGCGATCGATTTGAGCTCTTCAAGTACCTTCCCGATTGAAGATGTTTGTTTGGAGATGTTGTGTACGCTACCGACAAGACACAGTGCTCGGGTTGAGAATACCCAACTTCTCGATGAGGTGCAATGCATGTGAGGCGTGGGAAGAAACAAATGTTCATGCTCTTAATGAATGTCTGCTAGTTGAATTCATATAGAGGAACGGTGAATTTCATAGCTGGGTTTTGTCTCGCCCTTTGCCACGACTGGGACTTATTAACGCCAGCGAAAGATCATTACGAGATGGACAAATGGGATGAATTTATAGTTGTGGTATGGGCTATCTCGGAAGGCCTAGAACCAGCTAATTTTCAAGACCTGAACTCTCGTCTTGTGCATACCCCTAAACGAGTACCAAGGAAATGGGAATGCCCTGTAGATGGAGTGTTTTAAATCAACTTCGACATCTGCTTTGTTTGGTGACTGGGGTCACTGCTGGGAGGTGGTTATTAGGGGTTGCAATAGGGTTGTAGCTAAGGCAGCGGTGCACAAGGGCTTGGCCAGCTTCGTCCGTAGCTGGAGGAAGCTCGGACATCCGTGTTTGTGATTAGAGAAGCCATCAATAGAGGCCTGAAGAACGTGATTTTAGAGGGTGATTGCCTATCTCTCATTGCAAAGTTGTAGAAGAAGGAGGAGATTGCTTCGAAATTGGATCTCTTTATTCATCATATTTTACCACTTTTGTGTAGTTTTTTATTCAGTTTCTTTTTCTTTTGTGAAATGTGAAGGGAACAAAATAGCTCACAAATTAGTTCACTTTCAACTCTATGATCCGATTCCTCGGATTTAGTTGGAGGACCACCCAGATTTTGTGTGTAATCCGGCGTCGGATGACCTTTGTTTTGCTTCGGATTCGGATTAATACAAATCCCCGTTTTCGATTAAAAAATCAAACTCAAACAAGTTTATTACTGAAATAACAAAATATTTTTTTTGATTGAAAGAACTAATTGAAACTCTTCCGAACGCTCATCTTACACTCTATCCTTGTTTCATCGTACAACCTCTAATGAGTATAGTTATAAATCTTGTATAGTCTTTCCGACTGAATATATTTATTTGTTACAATAGTCCGAATTTGAAGAATTGATACTCGTTGCAGAGCGATTAGACAATCAATCAACAAATACAACCACGAGAACCATAACATTATAAAAAGAAACTAATATAATTATTTGTACAGTAAAATACTCGACAAAATATAAAAGAGAGATTGAGGTTTATTATTGATAAAATACCAACCCCCAAAGAAAAGAATGAGGTAAAGTTTTCTAGAGATAAAGGGAGATAGGAGGAGGAGGAGGCTAGGTGTTTTTTTTTTTAACTTTTATACAAAAATATCTTCTTTACTAAAGTGAGAATGAGTAAAAAAACCAAAAGGAAATAACTAAATGAAAAATAAATAGGAAAAAACATTATTCCCAACAGAATAAATTAGGAATATTGGATTGGAATAATATAAACTTTGGGGGTGTTGGCCAAATTTAATACGAACAATTTCTATGGTCTGCGAACGTAACCAACTTTGGGGGTATTTTCCAATATCGTAACGCCACCGAGTTGTATGGGCGGCGACTCGTTGGGAATGTGACGTGGCAATATTTTCGGACATGTGGATGGCGGAGTCAATTATTTGACTGGATTAATGTATTTATTGACAGTTAAGGAAGATTAATTTGGCCAAAAATAAAATAAAACTAAACTAAAATTTAAGCGGTTGTTAGAATTAGGACATTAGTGAGGCCTAATTTAACCTCCATATCTCCTCTTCTTTTCTCGCTCTTTCCATGAAAACGTGTCTTTCCTCGGCAACATCTTCAAGCACTATATTCAATTCCTCCATCTCGCTCTCTTCGTATCTAAACCTCGCAAAGACCTTAATTTTTATTTCTCTCTCTTTAGTTCAAAATTCGAAATTAGGGTTTGTGAAAAGTGAGAGTTGAGAACATCGAGTGGAAGAGGAAAAATAAATTGGTGGTGGAAATGGTTAGAAAGGAAGAAGAAATCAAAGATCGAAGAGGTTGAGGTTGAAAAAGGATGTCGAGAGAAAATCAAATTGGAGAGTCTTCAAAAAGAGGCCATATTCACTCAGTGGTGGGATCTTCAAAAGCAAGCAATGAACTGGTTCGGGAAGAATTGGTAAGATGTTTTCATAATATTCCAGCCATTGAGCAGATATGTAAGAAGCCCCCAAATAGAAGGGAAAGTTCCATGGATGCCCTTTGTGGAAGGTAATTTGTTTGACAATTATTATGGAAATTTATGAAATTAGGAATTTTGAAAATTGAACAATTGTTGAATGTAAACGTACTTTTTGTGAAGGTTCCGAATCAAAATTGTGGATATTTCAATTGGGATGGTGATGAAGATGTAATCTTGAATGAGAAGAATGAGATACTCGGAAGAACGAGTTAAAGAGTTGATTAGCCTTATACTTAACTTGAATATAGAAGTGAAAAATTTGAAGGAAGTGACGACCGAGAGCAGCAAGGGAATCATCCAAGAAGAGGTATCAAGTGAAGTTAGAGACTTAATTGAAGAGAACAACAAATTAAGGAAGAAATTAGCCAAAGAGAAGGTGAAGAGGGACAAGGCAAATGAGCTACTGAATGCTTACAAGGAATAGCTTAAGGGTATAAGGAAGAATGGAAATCGGGGTTGGCTTTATTTGCTTGCAATTGTAGTGGTTGTAGTTATATTGATTAGGTTCATTTAAGAGGTGGAGGGTAGGGTAGGGTAAATGGTCTCTTTTGTTGGAAGTTTGGTTGGTGAGAATGTAATGAGGTTAGATATGTATGGCCTCTTTTGTTAGCTTATAAAATTATATGTGACAAGTTTAGCACTTATTTGCTTACTATTTTATGAAATGAAGTTTATATTTTGTTCTCAGTATGAACTTCACCGCAATGAATTTGTTTGCTTGCTATTAGGTTACTTGCAATGAAAGTGTCATATGTTAAGTAGGATGAAAAGCAATACATATAAAATGCATGGAATACGGTGTAAAGGAAAAGCAAACTATATATCACATAATTAGTCCGAATAATAATATTGGAACATCATAATTGTTATTTACATAAGCAAAGCACAAATGACAAGCTTGTGCTATAATCAAAATGTATAATATGTCTAACCATACAATTGTTTGCTGACTAAATTAGAAGGATTCATACAAATATAACTAAGAAATAGGCTTAACACAGAGTTAGTTGTTGGCCACGTAAGCTTGAGTCAATAAAATTGCTTGCTCAAGCTGAACAGAGGATGAAATGGCAATTGAAGTTGCTGCAACCTGGGGGAAAAACAAAAATGTATGTCAATTACTATGGAACATTGGGGGGCTACTATGAATGCATTATATGAGTGAAGAAACATACATTATCTGATTGCTACCTTATGCTTGTTGCACTGCTTTGCCTTCCTCTTCCCCTTCCTCTACCTCTTCCACTTGCCCTTTTTTTCCTCTTCCCCTTCCTCTACCTCTTCCACTTGCCCTTGTTTTTCTCTTCCCCTTCTAGTGGAAGGTGCAGCAGATTACAGATTGCAGTTGAAGTTGCATGAAGAGTTGTCAATGGAGTTTTCCTCGTTCTACCCCTCCCTTTCCTTTGTGTGGGAACAAGTATTGGTTGCTTGGGCATCCTTATTTGGACATGTCCTCTGATTATGACCTATCCTATGGCAGATCTTGCAAGTCATTTCCTTCCCATGTCTAGTTAAGTGACCTGCTCTCTTGGGATCTTCATGAGGATCTTTTCTCCTGTTTTTCTTTGGTCGGCCAGGCATGACTTTAACATCCGGGAGATCTAGAGGCATGTCCATGGGTGACCAATGTTTTTCCCCAACACATGGTAAGATAGGAAGTTCATATGCTTGCATGTACATTTCCCTTTTGAAGTCATCGACATCTTCTTTCATCCAAGCAAGCACAGGCAATAGCATGGCAACATGGTATTCCAGCTTAAATCCCACTTTCTACATGTACATGTTGCAACATTCATGTCTACATGGAGGCTATCAAGCCTATGACTAACCTCAAACACCCTATTTCCAAAAGGGATGGGTACACAATATCTAAACTCTTCTCTTTCTTTTTCAAACTTTGCCCTTATTTTAGGACAAACATCATCATCATCATCATTTTCCATTTGTGCTCTCTTAACAACAAGCCTTTGCATCAAAGCTAGCCTAATGTCCTCAAGCATGAATATGATATGCTTAGACCTAGCTTGAACTATGTACGCATTGAATGTTTCAGCCATGTTGTTCACAATATAGCCACACTTACTAGTTGTTCTTATAAAAGCCCCGCAAAAGTCATAGGGTTGTCGGCAACAAAGTCATGGGCAGCAATGGGGAGGCTTTCTTCAGCTCATCCAAGGCAAGGTTGAAGTCGGTTTCATTGTATGCCCTTGCCGCATTCCGAACATCAACTTCAGCCTTCTCTCCCTTGTGTTTTTATGCCAGTTTGATATATATGTCTAGCACAATTTCTGTGCTCGCCTTAGGGAACACAAGATGTAATGCATGTAGTATGGCCTGAGGTTGAAAGCATCATAATTTCAATATTAGCAAAATATATGTGTGATATTAATATGAAAATATGAACATAAACCAAATTGATGTGGAAGTTGTTACCTTATGCATGCTGATATGATTGTCCACCCACTGCCATCTATGCTCTCAATACAAGATTGAAGTTGGGATAGAAACCAACCCCAGCTGTCATTATTCTCTCCCTCTGCCACTACCCATGCAAGAGGGAACATCCGATTTTTCCCATCAACACATATTGCCGACATTATGGTGCCACCAAGAAATGTTTTAATGAAAGCAGTATTTATGCAAATCTTTTTGTTATTGATGGATTAGATTTCGAATGAAAGTGCTGCTATTGTTTGAACTCCTAAGTTCCTCTAGATACCTTCCAAGTTTGCAGTAATGATCTCTTATTGAACCATGCAACAACCTCGCCAACAACTCCGCCTAATCTTATAAGCATGCCACTTAGTAATGCATAGGGAAAAATCTTCCTTTACCATGGCTTGAATTTGCTTAGCTGACAAATGAGGACAGTCTTTAAAGTTCATCAAATAAAACCGAGCAACCCAAGAAGATTTCAATTGAGGGTTCTTCTGCATGTCTCTGTTGCACTTATGTTGATTATCAACCGATTTCACCATAAACGTACCCTTTTTCTTATCCCATGAGCAGTAATACCCTTTGCATTGCACAAACATTTTCCTCCTCTTATTGTCGGACACTATGAACTTCACAAAATACCCTTGCATCAAAGCATACTTAACCACATCATCCTTGAACTTTTTTGTTGTCCCAAAAGTCATGCCAACCTCGCCACTTCAAGGTCTTGAAATTTGTTCTGTCATCAATCGCATCAAGTTTTCTTCTTTTCTTCAACGAACCTACTGCCCTCTTCATCACTTGCAGTAGGTCTGTCTATCTCAACATCGAGTCCTCATTCTCACTTTGCCAGTTAGATTGAAATACTTCATCACCATCATCGATCCGCACTGCATCTTCATCATTCACTTCCCTTTCAATTTCTCTTAAAATTGTATCTCTTCTTGACTCTTCCCTGAACTTTTCTGCATTTGTCTTAATAGTGTGCCACTCTTCATCACTAGTATCCACATCATCCAAGTCTGTGGCTTCCTCTTCAAACCACTCCTCCCCTAAAGAAGCAAAGTCTACTTCACCAATCTTCCTTTTCCCTTTATCCCTACCACACAATGTGCAATCATCTAAATCCTCTTCTTCACTCGGTGGTTGGTAATCACTATCGGTGGAGGATTCACTCATACATTCTCCCCTAAGTAGCTCATCCCAAGGAATAGGGAATCTGGCCCGGGATCTTCCCAATCGTACTCTTCAACAAGCACCACCGCTTTCCCTCTCGCTCTGTGTCTGTTTTTTCAACTACTGAGGCTGCCTGTGTTTTTTTTTCGGTTTTTGGGGACTTTGGGCTTTAGGAGAAACATGTGTTACTTCTTTCATTTTTGGCCTTTTTTGAGTTGTAGGGAGGCCGCTGTATTTTTAGCTGCATGAGAATGGGCCTCAGAGGGGGCTTTTCTGTTTCGGGTCGTAGGGGAGGCTATTGTATTTTGGGCTACAGGAGAATGGGCCTCGGAGGGGGATTTTTGTTTTCGGCTGTAGGGGAGGAAGCAAGTGGTCTTTTAGGCTGCAGGAGAATGGGCATCGAGGGGGCTTTTTTGTTTTGGGCTTTAAGGGAAGCACTCGGTCTTTTGGGTCTGCAGGAGAATGGGCATCGAGGGGGCTTTTTTGTTTTGGGCTTTATTGGAGGCAGTAGTCTTTTGGGCCTCAAAGGGGGAAGTGTTGTTTTGGGCTTTAAGGGACCCAAGTGGTCTTTCTTGTCTGTGGTTTTTTGGCCTTTTTGTTGTTGCTTGTCTTTTTGGTTTTAGCCCCAAGGAACTTTAATTTTGGCCCACATTTTTCATTACCTTTGGGGAGGATGGTTCCGCTTCACGATCAAAGACAGAGGGAGGGGCGAGTAAAGGCTGAGCAACTTCTTCGGGCTCATCAATAGTATGTACAATGTACACATTGGCTTCCTTAAGTCCATATATAGCAGCCACCATATCCCTATCTTCATCATCACTCTTCACCCTCCTCAACCCATAGTCAAAACTTGTCCTGGTATCAAGTAGTAAAAATCTTCCACTCTCCCATACCCAACCTCTTCCGCTATCCCTTTTAACTCCCAATAACTCGGTCTATCAATATCTACATGGTATATTGTTCTAGTGCTTCCCCCTTCATACACTACCTTATTGTCGTGGACAAACTTGTCCCCATGATGAAGATGCAGTGTTATCAAATCATCATCCATTTTTTCACTTCATCAAACATAAAATAAAACCAATAACAATCCAACCATAATTGAGTCATAATTCAAGAAATTAATAACACTAAACAGAGAGTAACCCAGTAGGGCCAAAAAATTTCACATAACATTTGCCAAATGTACCCCCAATGCCAACCATAATTCAGGCAAAATTGAAGCTAAAATTTTCAATTTTCCCCCAAATTCATATACACCAACAAGTAAACCCTAAATGAAAACCATTACAACATTAACAATTATAAACTCAAATTCACACTCACTTGCATTTGCATTTCAACATCATCAATTCACAACCAAATTAAAGCTACATTCAAGTTTTTCAATTACCCGATCGTTTTCTCAAAGGACCATGCACCCTCCGATTCCTTCAACCAAAACGTCTCCCACCAACCTCTTGGTGATTTTGACACTCGCAAGAATCGTTCTACGCACACTACTACAAAAATGTTAAATAGCGATGGAATCGCTTCCGTCGTTAACTAACGACGGAAACAGAGGACGGAAACTAACAATTGTCGGATAAAATGAACTTAGCGACGGAAACAAATTCCGTCGCTATTTTACTTATTAGCGACGGACCTAACGACGGAAATGAAAAAATAGCGACGGATTTTTGAAAATAATTTAAAAATTTTTTTTTATTTAGCGACGGAATCAATCCGTCGCTGATTCCATCGCCAAATCTAATTTTTTATTTTTTATTTTTTACTTAGCGACGGAATCGGTTCGTCGCTAAATCTAATTTTTAATTTTTTGTAATTAGCTACGGAATTATTCCGTTGCTAATTCAAAATTTTAAAAATTTTAAATTTGCCGCCTATTTTAATTTGAAAAAATATAAAAATTTTCAAATTTAAATTAGCGACAAGCAAATTCCGTCGCTAATCCAAAATTTTCAAAATTTAAATGTGCCGCCTATTTTCATTTTTCAAATATATATTTTTCAAATTTTTAGTTAGCGACGGACAAATCCGTCGCTAATTCAAAATTTGAAAAATTTAGGTTGGTGGGCTATTAAATTTTCTCCAGTTTTGAAATTTTAAAATTTTTAATTAGCGATGGATGGATTCCATCGCTAATTCCGTCGTTAACTAAATTTTTTTAAGTAGCGACGGACTAGTCCGTTGCTTATCCTTCGTTATGTTGCAAATAAAAGCCCCGACTTCAATGAGGCTCGACAAAATCATTAAGAGAGATAAATTGAGAATTAGAGAGAAGTGAGAGTGTGAGAGAGAAAGAGGCCACCATCGCCACCGCCGCCACCGCCACCGCTGCCGCTACCGCCGCCGCCAACTAACCGCCTTTAACATCTTGTAGGTATGCTTTCTCAACCCTCTCTCATTGTTGGTTGTATTTATAATTTACTTTGTTTACTATAAAATTTCAGATTTTAGAGGATTTGATATAATTTATTTTGATAGGCATGATTGGAATGAAAATGAGGTAGAAGGTGAAGATAATGAGAAAGAGGAAGAAGAAGAGGAAAAGGAAGATGAAGAACATAACTTGTGTTTGTAAATAATGTAATACTCTGGTTTTTTTTTTTTTTTTTCAATTAGTTTTTATGGATGTTGATGAATTGAAGTTGGATTATTTATGACTTTTGTGTTTGTATATGATTTTTGTGTTTGAATTGAAGTTGAATTTGAGGTTGTTATGCTGCCGGATTATTTGAATTTGTATTTCGTTCAAGATTTTTTGTATTAAACACTCAAAAATACAGAAAATTGTTAATTTTTTTAAAAAACTTGGTGATGAATCAGCAACGGAATTCGCAAAGCGACGGAATCAAATTCCGTCGCTAATCCAATCAGCGACGGAACAAGAAATTCCGTTGCTGATTCGAATAGTGACGGAATCAAATTCTGTCAGCTAATCGCTGACGGAATCGCATAATTCCGTCGCTAATTTAGCGAAGCGAAAATCAGCGACGGAAAAATTCCGTCGCTAATTATGAAATTCCGTCGCTAAATTACATTTTTCCGTCATCATGTTTCCGTCGCTATATAACAATTTTCTAGTGGTGGCAATTATACCACGAGAAAGAGATAGATATAACGAGCATTCTACGTGAAACCTAGATACGAACACGAGAGAGAGAGAGAGAGAGAGCGAGAGAGAGATGAAGCCGGATGATGCAATTTACCGAGATGGACAATAACGATCGTGGATGAAGCAAGATGCAAACCGTGATGAGTGACAGGTTTGAATGTGAGATACGAGGAGAGAGAGAGAGAGGAGCATTTTTGACATGAAGAGAGGGAAACAGTAAAAAGGAGATGGAGGTTAACTAGCATTGAATTCTAATTACTTTAACGTTTTCATTTTAACTTTCATTAATCAACCTTTTTATTGTTAATTATTTTTTAAAATATTAATCACTCCTAACTCACACTGTAACCTCTTAATTACAGTCAATTTATTCACTTCACCGTACACGTGTCTCAAATAATTGACTTCGCCGTCCACGTGTCCGAAAATATTGCCACGTCATGTTCCCGACGAGTCGCCACCCATATAACTCGATGGCGTTCGATATTAGAAAATACCCCCAAAGTTGGTTACTGTTCGTAGCCAAAGAAATTATTCGTATTAAATTTGGCAAACACCCCCAAAGTTTGTATTATTCCGATTCAATAACCCAATAAATTAAAAATAAATAGGAAAAAATATTATTCCCAACCGAATAAATTATAGTTGACCTACTCTTTACTTTAGAAAAGGAACCACCCGTAATTATAAATAATAAACCGTGTTGTGAATAGTCAAGCTTTAGCTTTTCCAGAGAGGAGGAAGACAGAGTGGTTTTGGTAGCTCCCATCTTCTTGTTCAAATAAAATTTATCCTAGTCATTTGCCCAATGTTATTGTACTCATTGGAAAAGTATCTAATAAAGTGTCCTTGGTCTTTTTTAGTCAACTTTGGACGACAATATCTTATGGAAATTGATTGTCCTATTGTGATATCACATCTAGGGATTGCAGTATAACCTGGACCCGAATAAATTATCTTAAATGTATTTTGATTTTTGTGGGTATAGGTAAACAAATTGAAAAAATTCACAGGTTCAAGTACAGGGTGGGTAAGAATGTTTTTTTTTAATAAAATTTGTTGGGCAGCAAGCATTGGGCCTAAATAAATAAATATCTGACTATATTGCAGATAAATTGTCGATATTCACTTCAAGTCTTCCTTTCCCTTTAAAAAATGAACATCAAGGGAAATATCGAATTCTTGTTACTCAATTCAATAGTATCAAGGACAAGTGAACATCAAGGGAAACATCTAATTCTTGTTATTCAATTTAATAGTGTCAAGGATCCATTTAATACATTTATATTTAGGGTTATTGGATTAAAAAAATTATACTTTGGGGGTTTGGATAATTATATACCATATTATAACATTAACTATTCATTCATTGTAATTTGGGGGTATTTATCATCTCTCATCCAAACCACTTACTTTTGGACAAGTTTAAACTAAAATATGGTATATAATTTTCCAAGAAATGATTGGTATAGTTTATAAATAATAAATACCCTAAAACACGATACACGGATGGTCAATGTTATGAAATGGTATATAGTCATCAAAACCCCAAAATTACAATTTATTTTAATCCAAATAACACTTATATTTATCCACTAGTTTTTTTGACCGATGCGTTGCCAGAATTGTGATGAAATCAAATCCAATGAAACCACTATTAATCTTTTCTATTAAGAAAAGTATGGATTTGAATCGAATATAACGATTAATTGACTTTATAAATTTAAAATAATAAATCATAATAGTTATGCATAATCATGAAAATCTTAGTTCAAAGATAAAAGTCTTTCCTGATAGTAAAGATGTAACTTAGGTGCTTGTATGAATTCAAATTTAAAAATATAAGTTAATTAAAAATTTTTTTAGATTATATATATTTTTTTCTATTGGGTGTAATAGCCGAGATGTGTGAAAAATCATCAATTGCCTTGTTAGCTAATATTCTTTTTAGAGAAAAAAATATATTTAATTCTTTTTGTTCAATTGCTTCAATTTATTCAATTAAAACAAATTTCAATATTATTTGCGGAAAAGAGTGCTTAGATAAATTCATGGTAATAGAACTCATATTATTAGACTATTGCTGATTTATGTTTTCATTTAATTTTCTTTGCATCAATTAAAAGGATAAAATAGCAAATATTATGAATATATATTATTTTATTATTATTATTATTAAAATGAAGAGATGTTGATGGATCATAATTATTGATTTTAAATTTTTTTAATTATTCATAAGTTTTAAAGAACTGATAAAATGACACGGTAATTAACCGAATCAATCAAATTCTACCTCCTGTAGATTAACAAAATATATATTCACCGTAAATTTGATAAATTACAGTAATCCACATTAGAGGATCTCAAAATTAAAATACCAACTTAAAATCCAAGCCTCCAAAGTTACTTAATAAGAAGCAATGGATATCAATTAGTTGATTTCACAGTGGTAATGGTACGTAGATGATGATAGTGGGTTAGCCTGTTAGAATAAACTTTCACATTAGTCTTGATTTTTTTATTATTATTTTATTATTATAATGCAAAGGAAAATAAGGTATATATTACAAAATAATAAATTTATGTACTAGAATAAGATAATGAAGAATATAAAACTTTTATAAATGCATTGAAATTATTAGAAGAAAATAAAATATATTATAAACATAATAATTATGTGCACTTAAATAAACTTTTGTAACTCAAATAATAGGAAAGAAATAATTAATTCGTATGAGAGGATAACATATGATTACTTACCAAACAATAAAATGTAGGCTAGAGTTTAGTACTGCAGTTGCCATCAAGTGTAATTTTTATATCTTTAAGATTATAAAGATTAAAATTCACAATTTGATTTTATCTAATCAACAGTAGAAACAATAGAAAATAAAATGGGAAGTATTAAGTATAACAATATAATTAATAGTGCAAAAGAAAAAGAAATGTATAAAATACAAAAATTCACATATAGAGGAACAAAATGTTAAATAAATAATAAATATTGAGTGGATGAAGATCTAATAGGATGACCGGTAATATATGTCATTGACGTTGTAACATTTGATTTGATTTGATAATTGTTATTATTGTACACTTTTATATTAAATAGAATTCTGAAATGAAATGTTAAATATTTGACCGTGAGAGAGAGAGAGGATGGACAAATAAAGAAGAAAGATGAAAATTGATCTCAATTTATGAAGGAATATTGGATTCTAAAATCTCGAACTTTGGGCTCTTTTAATGGTAATATTCTGAAATATCTTATTGGCCCTACAACATCCGAAATTTAAACCCTAATATTTATAAGTATCCCACCACCGAGTTATGGGTGGAAAAAATCGGTGGCAATATGACGTTGCAACGGAGGTTTGACCACTTTATTTTTTCATTTTACATGTCAGCCAATTTTAACTAATTTCCTCCATCTCTACTTGCCACTCTCTCTCCTCCTCTACCTCCCTTCATCTTCTTCCTCGGAACCCCCTGCCATTCTATCTTCTCCACTGCCTCCATTCTTTGTCCATAACTGCTTTTCTCTCTCTCTCTCTCTCCTCTAACTTCTATGTGTCTTTCTTAGCATATATATATATATCTCCCCCTCTATTCCCTCTAATTTTGGAGTCCCTTTATTTGAAATCTGATTGGGGGTTTCAAGTCTCAATCCACAATGTTCCGCTCTTCTTCAATTCACACCTGACACATTAATCTCATCATCCCAACATTAAAAATCAAAGTCTTGTACCATCATTTTCTTCTCATTAAAGGACTCTAAAGTTAGAGGGACTTATTTCATAAAGCAATTAAAGCAAAAAAATCTGATTGGACCTTGTTCAAGCTCATGAAAAAAAAAAAATAAATTGTTTGGGGCTAGTTCCAGAAGGCAATTGAAGCCAAAATGATTAAAAAAAAAAAAAAAGTTAGAGGGACTTATACAGAAGGCAAATACTTAAAATGCGCTGGTTTGGGTCCGGGCTCTACATTTCTATGGTGGAGAGCTCATAAAGCCTATCTGGATTTCGTACTCTCTCTCTATCTCTCTCTCTCTCGTCCTCATCAAAACCTCTTTACCTTCCACCGGAGACAGAGAAAGGAGATATACGGAAGAGAGAGAAAGAGAGAGGGAGAAGGGTTCTTCCGGAAACACTCGTGTTGAGTGTGCTTGTGTTATGTGTTTCGTAATCTGGGCATGTATTGAGCCATTTTTTGTCGCAGAGAAAAAAAGAGAGAGAAATTAGAGAGGAGGAAATCTCGATACGGATAAAGAAAGTAAGAGACAAGACGGGGTAGAGAGAGAGAGAGATAATGCCGAGCCTCCTCTCCTCTCCCAAGTTCAAGGCTCAAATTCCATGGATTCTCCCTTCGTCCCACGTCATTCGATTGTCGAGGAGACAGACTTGCGGGGGAGTTGTGAGGAAGAAGATGAAGGGCGGTAGAGGAGGAGAGAGAGACATGTAGAGATGGGGGAAATAAGTCAAAATTGGCTGACATGTAAAATGAAAAAATAAAATGGTCAAACTTCCGCCGCCATGTCATATCGCCACCAATTTTTTTCACCCGTAACTCGGTGGTGGGATACTCGAAATATTAGAGTTTAAATTCGGGATGTCATGGGGTCAATCGATATTTCGTAATATTCCCATTAAAAGAGCTCAAAGTTCGGAATATTAGAATCCAATATTCCATTTATAAAAGAATGATTATAAGTTAGGGAGATAAAAATTTAGTGTTTTTAAGTGAATGATTATTAGGGAAGATGAGGTGAGTACTTTTCCATTTTAGCTAAAAGTTAATTGAGAAATTCAATAAACACAACAAATTCACATGTACTAATTGATTCTTTATTTAATATTCTTCTGACGACCTCTACAGCCAACTTCAAAACACACACACACATACATACATATATATATATATATATATATATATATATATATATATATATATATATATATATATAACATTAAGTCAAGTTCTTCACCACTACAATCACAGCTCTCTAAGAGAAAAAAAGGAAAGTGTTGAATACATATTAAACATTGTAATACTAATGACGCAACGTGATGATCATCCGAAATAGCAATCAAATTGTATTTAGTTAAACATATAAAAAAATTTACATATTTAAATCAATTAGGTAATACAAACAATAAAAATTAATTTGAATGCAGCACAGTTAGGTGAGCAATAAGACTGGTGGGGCTTTTGCGGCCGAGGATTGTAATAGCGATCTACTGCTCTTCGACGTGAAATAGAGGTTGGGGTTTCTAGGTTTGGAGATGGAAGAAGTGAGAGCATGCCGATTTGTTTGCAGGAAATAATCAAGATGGGGGTGACAAATGTTGTGGTAGAGGTATCTCGAAATTGAAGAGACAAGCCACTATAAGATTAGAAATTGGCCTTCTCATTCACGATATTGTTTGGCTTTGCTCTTAGTTTACTTCTATTGCTTTTTGTTTGTAAATCGAGACGGGAACAAAGTAGCATTCGCTTTAGCAAATCATTAACTCTATGATCCTTCCATTAAGGATTTGATGATATGATCGACCAGATTGTTTTTTGATATGACCTTAGAGGACTAGTGTTTGGCTTTGATTGAGTGATTAATTTGATATATATAAAAAAATTATAAAAGTTCATGATCTTATGTTAACTAAATTGTAATCAAGACTAATTTGAAATATTTGTTTCATAATAGTACCGAGCAAAATCTATAAAAAGTAAACAAAATGAATTTGATATAGAAAATTTCAAAAAAGTATTAGTGGGATCCTTAATAAATATAACGTCAATGATACACTCGGGAATATGAGCTCCTCGCACATATGTCAATAGATAGTTGGACGAACGGAAAAATATAGGGAGTTTTGTGAGCCTAAAATAATGATGTGACACTCGTGAGTATAAGCTCCCGGATGCATAAAATAATTTGCATTAATGAATATCCAATAACCACTTAGGGCATGTTTGGTTGAATGTAATTAAAGTGGTAATGTAATCAAATTGGTAATGATGATTACATTACCATATTTGGTTACAAATTTATAATGCAATCAAAATTGCATTATAATCACAATAACCTTTACTTATGCAATTATAATTACTTAGACATTTACTAAACAATTATGATTACATCCATCCTTGTGATTAAATTTTAATACACTTGCAATAATTCACTCTTTCTTCTTTTCTCTCTATATCCTTTTTCTCCCTGTTCATTGGTAAGCAAAAACTTCATCCATTTGAGAAGGAACTTGATTTTGTTTTTTTTATTATCTTAATATATGATATGATCGGTTGGTCATTAGGACAAAAATTTAACATCAATATTTTGGATTTAAATTTTAACTATTCAATTAAAAAGATAAAATAAACTTAAATTAAAATTTTTAGATCAAAATTTTTTTACTTGTTTAACATTTATCTTTAATTTAATACATATTTATCATTAATAAAATAATTTCAGTTGGTATTTTTTATCAATGAAAAAATTCAAAACTTAATTATATGATAGAAGAGATTAAAAAAGGTCAAATATAAATTTAGAATTTAAAATTTTATTATTCTGATATCTTCACTACAACAAACATTAATCGTCACTAGAATAATCCAGTTGATGTTTTTTGTCACAAAAAAAAAATTAAAATTAGAAAATATGATAGAAAAGATTAAAAAAATATCAAATATGATTTCAAATTTAAAATATTTTTATGTGGATCACATTTATTTCTATTACGATATTTATTGCCATTAGATTAATATAGTTGATATTTGCCACGAAAGAAATAAAACTTGGTTATTTGATAGAAAATATTTAAAAAGCTCAAATCTAAATATGTAGCTCAAAATTTTATTTAGATAACATTTATCTCCACTACAATAATTAATTACTATTTTTTGTCATTGAATTAATCTATTACCTTTGCGATTGCATTACATTTCTTATGTAACCAAACATGATAATGTAATTATTATCCCATTACATTACATACATAATTACATTACACAATTGATTAAATTACACTCCTATTATATTACATCCAACCAAACGCTACATTAGTTGGATATGGATGTAAATATACAAATATATAAATGGATAAAAAAAATAGTTGGATATGAATGTAAATAAAGATGGGATGGAGTTAAAATGGATATGGATATAAATATAGCCTCATTTAATCTATATTTGATCGATTATCATCCCTAACAAATACCCATAAAGCTAGTCGAGTTTTATAAATGAAAAAATTTATAATAAAAAACCTCTATATTTTATAACTAACAATAATTCGATTCTGATAACTAAAAAATTAAATAAAAAAAGATATTCTTTCAATAAATAAAATAGGGAGTAAATTGGTCAAACTTTAAAGATTGGAATTGGATCCAAAAAGAAAAGCCCATGTGAAAGCATATGGGCAGAAGCGCATAGCCGTATAGGCTGACGTTGAATTCCCCCGCTTTAATTTAGCGATTGACGTGATTATTCAACTCAAGAGGAAAGCCAAGTGAAAGTTGGAAAGTTATATCCTCTTTCTTTTATTTTTATTTTTAATTTACGTACATAATAAACATATGTTTTATTCGTTCCCATTTCGTGAAGGACGTGGATTTTCATTTCAAACACTGTTTTCTTTTGTTGGTCGACATAATTTCTACTAAATTACTACTTTTTTTTATAAAAATAAATCCTTTCCCCTTTTCAGAAACTTTTTAGCACAAAATCTAGCATTCTTAACAACTCCCTCCATTTTAAAATTTCGTGTTATTTTAGCGGGGCAAGGAAAAAATTAAAATTAACTAAGAAAAAAAGTTAATAAGTGAATTGTCTAATATATCCCCAATTTCTCTCTTTGTTATTTTCAAATAAACAATTACTAAAAGTAAAATTGGTAAATTAATTATTAATATGTCACTAAAATTGTAAAGTAATAAGTATTGTGAAGCGATAAATATTAGTTAAAGTGATATGTATCGTGAAACGGAGGGAATATCATCAACATTAGTGCTAATATTTTTACCGCCGATAGCTTGTGTATGAATGATTAATTGCATGAATCTTACACTAATATGCAAAAAGGACAATATTTTTATATCTGAATTGACGTCCTAAACTATGTTTCATGCAATGATAACATACCAAAAAAAAAAGGTTGGAGGACAACAGATTAATAAGATTACGCAATAGTTACTCGGATTTATAATTATAGACTATTATATAAATTGCAACATGTGTTCAAGACTGACATTTTTTTTAGCTTTTTAAATTTTTCTCAATTTTTTTTTTTTGTATATGCAACATATACTTGAGTGAGTGTTATTTCTTCTTTATATTGGAAAATTTTAGTAAGTATTTTTAAAATTAATACACTACTTTATATCTAAAAATGCATTTTATTTTGTATACCTTTTCTTATAATAGAATGACTTCCAAGCTAATCATTGTAGTTGAAATCAGCCTTGTCCAACAACACTTAAATTTGAAATTGAATGAAAAATATAATTTCCAAAAAGGAATTTTGAGTGTTCATCTCCCCTTCAAAGATTCAATTGCTTTCTGTCCAAATTAGCCAAAAACAAGTCAACTACCCCAACACTTGAACCTCACTTTTCCTCCCACTCCAATTCTTCATTCCCACTAGCCACACCCAGACACCTCTCTCTCTCTCTCTCTTTCTATATATATACATATATATATAGATATAAATTTCCCTCAGTTGCTCCCTTAATCAGAAAAAAATTTCCCCCAAATCACCAAAAGATGGCCAGAATCACAACGGAAACTCCATTGTTGTTGTTGTCTCTCCTCCTAATCTCTATCTTCTTCTCCACAATCTCAGCCCAAGTATGCAAAACCCACAAATTCACAAACAACGAGCAATTTGCCACCTGCAATGACCTCCCGGTGCTCAACTCCTTCCTCTACTGGACCTACGACCCCAATGCCCAAACCGCAAAGATCGCCTTCCGGGTCACCGGCTTGGCCTCCTCCAGCTGGGTCGCTTGGGCCCTGAACCCGACCGGGTCGGGCATGGTGGGGGCCCAGGCGCTGGTGGCGTACCCCAACTCCACCGGAATCGCCGCCTACACCTCTGACGTGAGCTCCCTTTCCACCACCCTGGCGCCGTCCAAGCTCAGCTTCCCGGTGTCGGATATCTCTGCAGCGATGACCGGTAAGGGGGAGATGGTGATCTTCGCCACCGTGAAGCCGCCGACGACCAAGGTTAATCAAGTGTGGCAAGTGGGCCCCTCAGCGGCGGAGCTCCGGCGCAGCATCCAACTACCGGTGATAATAGCAAGTCCACCGGAAGCATTGATTTTCTCTCCGGCCAGACGACGTCGTCGGGATCTGGGGCTGCCTCTAAACTGAGGAAGAAGAATGTGAGTACCCTCTTCCTTAATTAATTGGCCACTTTTTGGTTGGTTTATTTATTATTCTTTGAATTTTGACTGACTAGTGAAGTATGCAATTTTTATTTTTATTTGCATAATCTACTAAAACTGAAATTACTCATTTTATTCCCATTTGATAATTGGGTTCCTTTTGAAAATGACTTTGTTTATTTTATTTAATTTTCTCTAAATGACATTATTATGTGACATATTCAAGTCATCATTTTTAGGTAAAATTGGAGTTGATACCACATGCATACATGTGGTTTTCTCAATGATTTTAGTTTATTTAAAATCTTATTCTTAGGTCACTTTAGATCTTATCGGTGTGTCATGTTAGAATTTGTCAATGACAATCATTAGCGATAATAATTTAATTTAATTTACCGTCGCTATTTAAATTTAATTTCTACCTATTGTAATAAGTAACTTTTTCTCTATGAATTAATAAGCAGTTTTTGAATAGTTGCATACCGAACTTTCAATATTTAACTTTTGCACTACTAGTTTTGGAAAAGTATAATTACACCAACAAACTATACATCAAAAGTACACCGAGACATTTTGATTGGTTAATTTTATTTTTTGTTATTAAAATCACTCTATTTTTATAGTGATATATTCTATCTGATCGAATCTGGTGTCTATTTTATAAGTGGATTAGAATGATTGACTATATTTTATTCTTAAAGTGAAAAAGACAACCTAATTTATTAATTTGGATTATTGTTGTTTTTGCAAGAAATGATCCGATTTTTAATTTTTTTTTTCAGTTTCATTGAAGTAGAGCTAACTAAGTTGGTGGGTATGGTAGTAGCATTGATGGTGAGGTGGTAGAGTACGGAACAAATTTGTTGGAAAACAAGTGTGTAACCACCACTCACCATAAAATTAACAATGAAAAAAGTGGACCGATCGATGAGCTGGTTTCTTGTGGCAACGATACGCGTAATAATATACAGCTTGATAGTGAGTGAGCTTTTTCAATAAAATGTCAATACCTAAATGTCAAAAAGGAGGAAAAACAATCTGTGAGAGAGAGAGAGAGAGAGAGAGAGAGAGAGAGAAGTCTTGATTGTTTACTTACCCACTAACTAACAGATACAACCCAGGCATCTTTTTGATGTGAAATCACTTCTACCTAATTGCAAATTCTGATCACAATTGCTTTGCATAGTTTGCAACCTAACCCTATTGTTGCGTTTGGTAGTTTCAAACTTATGCACTAATTAAAGTGTACTCGATAGAAGAAAATTGACTGCGTTTCCACTGTCGATTACTTTCCAATGTATTGCAAAAACGAACGAGAAATAGTGTCAAAACGAGCTCTGTTTATCAACTTAACCAGTAAAATCTTTTCAGCTCGTTAATTCTTTGCAATTGTGAAGCTAGGAAAGTATAATTGTAAGGGAGAAACTAGAACCGGGAAAATCTGACACGACACGATTACCGACCCGGCTCGACACAAAGTTAGGCGGGTTTGGGTACAAATTTTCAACACGTTTATGTAAATGGGTTGACACGAACAAACCGTTTAAATAAATGTGTTAGGTTAAGGTTCAGAATCTTGACACGAAAAATATCTATTTAACACGATTAATTAATTAGGTTAAATAGGTCGACCTTTTACCATTTATGGTTTACCGTTTATTTGTTTAGTATTGATTTTTCAAGGGTAAATTTTAATTTTAAAAATTAGGGGAATTGAAATTTTGGGTCAGTTTTCAATGTGACAATTTCACGTTGGTTGTAATTTAAATTTAGACTTATTTAGTTGGTTTGTAACATGCTAATGTTGTACGGTTTTTTTTTTTTTAAACTACAATGCTTAATGCTTGAACAGGAAGCAAGTTTGGAAATGTGTTATTTTTTGTTTTGATATTCTTTTCATTGAATTATGTTAAATTTATACTTTCATCAACTTAGTTAAATAGGTCAAGTTTAGGTCAACCCGTTTAGTTGATAAACGGGTTAGGTCAGTGATTTTGGACCCGATTATTAAATAAGTCAGGTTTAGGTTTGACTGTTTTCAACCCGTTTAAGTTCAACACGAACACGAACCCGACCCGACCGACCTGTTGCCCAGCTCTAGGAGAAACTGAGTATTGGTAATTGACATAACAATGGTGTGGGAATGATGGGTTGATTTGGATCATGTCAAAATGTGAACAGGTGCATGGAGTGTTAAATGCTCTGAGTTGGGGCATATTGATGCCATTGGGAGCCATAATAGCAAGATACATGAGAGTGTTCAAGTCCGCGGATCCAGCTTGGTTTTACCTGCATGTAACTTGTCAATTCTCAGCCTATGTCATCGGAGTTGCCGGTTGGGGCACCGGGCTTAAGCTTGGGAGCCAGTCTCCTGGCGTGGTCTACCATTCTCACCGCAATATTGGCATCACACTTTTCTGCTTTGCCACTCTTCAGGTAACCCATAGAACTATATTACTATGGTTTTGTTAGTTCCGTCATATTATTTTTTGAGCATATCATTAGTCATGATTTCATACATATAGGAAGTATAGTCATCTTTTTCAAAAGTCTATTGAAAATCTTGAGCTTTGTAGCCTTGAATTGGGCACTCCAAATTTTCCTATTTGCTATTTTTGAGTGAAACAATCTCATACAAAATGCTCGATTTGTTTTTTGGTTAGATTGCTTGTATATTCTAACCACCTTCTAATGTTCTACTGCGGGTGGGTAGTCTTTTTAAAAACAAAAGGAAAGGTTTAAACAGTGACAAATATAAAATTGTAACACCAATTTTCAAAAACTTAGCTTCTTTATCCATTCAACCATCTATCATAAACACTATGATGGTATATGCTAGCATCATGTTTGTCACATGAATGTACCACCTTTTTCCCCAAAAGGGACGTAAAGGAGACGTTGGAACAAATTTGATCAGTTCTTTGTTCTAGATGTGACCCCCAAGGAATTTAGAAAACCCATCATTCTTTATCAACCTTGGATATGGGCCCGTACTCCCTACATTCTTCTGGCCATCATTCTTTCCTTGAAATCTAAGAATAACCAGGTGTAAAGACGAGAAGAAAACGAGTAAGAGGGTCCGTGTTTTTTTTTTCTTTACCAGTAATAGTAGAGTCTAAAACACAAAAACACCTGTTTCATTGACCTTTAAGTTTCCAAAATTGATTTCACAACTTCCAAGTGTACCTGGTGGTTTTTATAGGCGACCTAATTAAATTATGACCCCGAACATTAGCTATTTCTTTCTGAGGTGTTTAGGTATCTAACTTTTTTAAAAATTTACCCGATAACTTACTCAACGTTATCATCAAACCCAATTTTCTTACAAAAACGTCATGTAAGAAAATTGAGATTTTCGTAAAAGGATTGTTACTTTCTAAAGTTTATCAGCTACTTTATTAGATAAGACTAACTCAATACGTTACTTTCCTAAAGTTTTACTAGCTACTTGATTAAATAAGATTAACTTAATACGTTACTACCATTGATTAATCGTGTCACCTAACCAATTTGCTTCTTTGAATTTTAGGTGTTTGCATTGCTTCTAAGGCCCAAGAAGGAGCACAAGTACAGACTGTACTGGAACATCTACCACCATTCGATTGGATACGCAGTGATCATCTTGAGCATAATCAACATATTCAAGGGATTCGATATATTGGAGCCTAATGAGAAGTGGAAGAGGACATACATAGGCATTCTAATTGGCTTGGCAGCCATTGCAGTTATATTGGAGGTATTTACATGGATTGTGGTGTTGAAAAGAAAGAACAACTCAGAGAAACATGACCACAGTGCTAATGGGGCAAATGGTTATAACAATGGATATGGTAGCAGGACACAGCCAGTGGTGTAAAAATTTCACATAATTATTTTTGAGGATTGTTTTATTTAGGATGTATTATAAATATAGGGTTTTCTTTTTCCTACGTTTTTAAAATTTTATTGCAGGTGAGAAGGGGAATATTTGTTTCTTTCCCCCATATTTTCTGAGGTTATTTGGGCACTGTTAGTTTACTACAACCTGCTTTCAGCTAGTATTGTATGAAAACCTTTTCTTTTTCGCTGCTCCTCTTTTCATATAATTTTTCTGTGCGAGATATTCCCCCCTCCTTCCCCATAACAACAAATTTTAGTGCAAGTCTTATTTTTGAGGGGTTTGAGAGACTCAAAAATTTTCAAATGTAAACAATTATACCACTATTATAATAGAAGGGTCGATTTCAATAGATTTATTAAAAAAGATCAAAAAGGGATTTCAATAGATCCAATTCAAAAAATTTTAAATTCCTTATTTGTTGAATTGAAATCTTTTCCCTTTCTTTTTGAATGTTCCAAACAAATTTCAGTTTTTGAAAGGCGTTAGTAAGGAGCTATAATCACACAGGAGAAGGGAAGCAAAAATCTCACAAATAAAATAAAAAGAAGGATTATTGGATTACTCAAACTGTTCACAACCAAGGGCTTTGGTGAACATGTCAGCTACTTATTGTGTAGTACGAACTTGAGTTGTTGTGATGTTGCCGACAAGCAATTGTTCACGGACATAATGACAGTGAATCTCGATATGCTTTGTCTGACCATGGTACACAGGATTGGAAGCAATACGGAGAATAGTCTGGCTGTCAAATAAAAGACGCATAGGGTGCAAATGCAGGATAGCAAGAAAGGAGAGAAATGATTTTAGCCAAGCGAGTTCGCAAGTCGTGAGTGGCACGATATTCGGCTTCAGCAAAGGAACGACAGGCAGTGAGTTGTTTCTTAGTTCGCCAAGAAATAGGAGACACACCTGCACTCATAAAATATCCAGTCACTGATCGACGAGTCAGAGTACAACTAGCCCAATCCAAATCACAATAAGCCTGAAGTTGAAGGGAGCTGTTTGCCGGAAGAAACAATCCTTGGCCTGGTGCCCTTTTATGTAGCTCAATACTCGAAGAGCAGCCTCCCAATGTTGGCTACGTGGCTCTTGGAGAAATTGGAATAGAACATGAACAACAGAACAAAGATCGGGGCGTATGATGATGAGGTAGACGAGGCATTCGACAAGGCGACGATAAGGTCTCGGGTCGGTGAGAAGAGGGCCAATATCTTTGAGTTTAAAACACAAGAAATACTTGAGAGAGTCCAGGTCTTTGAGTTTAAAACACCCATTGAGATATTTCTTGATTTTGAGACAAGCATCATTATTATTGCCAGCAAATATAAGATCATCCACGTAGACTAGGACAACCAAAAAAATATGCCCTTTATGCAAGGTAATAGAGTGTGATCCGCATGAAACGGAAGAAATTCATAAGCTTGAAGAGTGGAAACAAACTTAACACACCAATATTGAGGAGATTTTTGTAACCCAACGTAATGACTTACGAAGATGACACACCTTGTCAGGATGAGAAAGAGAAAAACCAGGAGGAGGTCGTATATAGACTTCCTCGTGAATGCTAACCATTTTTGCAATAGGAAAATATTTCTTACATTCATTTGCTGTAATTCCCAACCATTGATGACTGCAACAACGAGAAAGATCCGAATGCTAACCATTTTTGCGACAGGACCAAAAGTTTTAGCATAAGTAAGACCTTCGACTTGGGAATCAACAAGCTTAGCTTTGTAGCGTTCGATTGAGTCATCAGATTTGTTCTTGATTTTAAAAACCCATTTGCACCCACTACTATAGGAATCACTTTTAACAATGAGTCTTTAACGAAGGTTAAAAGGACAAACTGTCATGAAAAATAGACCGGTGGCATTTTTGTAAAAAAGCGGTTATTAATGTACATATGATGACGATTCAATAAATGAACCGTCGTTAAAGGTTGACAGTTGCATTTTTAATGACGGTTCATTAGTTGAACCATCATTATAGATATCTCAAATGGGACCTATAACAACGGTTCAACTAATGAATCGTCGTTAAAAGGCAATGACTCCGCTTTCACTCTCTCACGGCCCCTTATATATGAATTTTTACCCCTCTCTCATCCCATTTATCTCTTTCTCTCTCCTTCCTCTTCCCCTAAACTCCCCAAATCCTCTACAATGACTCCGCTCCCCTGCTCTCTCTCTTTTCTCCTTCCTCACCGACCATGGATGACTCCGCCCGCACCGACAATTCTCTCGCCTCATGATATTCGCTTCAGCCTACCTGTTAGGATACAAGCTGAAGCGATTCAACTCCCTCATCCTCCTCTTCCATGTTGCGACCTTCGCCTTTTCTCTCTCCTCCTTCGTCTTTATGCTCACCAACACTCGCACCTCTCAAGCACTGGTTTGACTTCGACACCTTCAGTAATCCCCCTCTCTCTCTATCTCTATCTCTCTCACGACTTCAGCATCTAAAATTCCTCGCCGAAAGATCTTCCTCTTCTGTTTTCCCTAATCTGATTTCACTAACAGTTGTAGGCTTGTTTTTTAATTCAATTTTCAAATCTGAATAGGATGCACTCGGTTCGACTTTGACGATGGACCGCTCGAATTGCGGGGACGACTCGAAGGTATTTAATTCAATTTTCTTAATTTTTTTGTGGTTGGAGCCGATGATGAAAATATTAGATTGAATGTAATTTTTCTTTTAGATCCGTACCAAAACCGTTAGCTCTGAGGGTATCAAGAAAACTAAATTGTAGAAGAAGATGCACAAGCCTACAATTATTAGATCTGTCATGAAAATGTAGTTTTTTTGGTGGTCGAACCGCAGAAGACGATTTTGGACGTTTGAGTCTCTTATTTTTACTTGTGATTTTGTTTATCTCTAACAAATTGAATTTGTTATGCAAATACTACAAATTTGGATGTATTCTCTCTCTGGATGTATTCTCTCCTCTCTCGAGTATATTTTTAAATAATTATAGCTATTACAACGGTTCTTTCTGCAGAACCATAGTAATAGGGTAGCTATTACTACATTTCTTTTTGCGTAACCGTAGTCATAGGCTAGTTATTACTACGGTTCTGCAAAAACTGTCGTCATAGGTTCTCTTTGACTACACTTTTGAACCATAGTAAAAGATATTACATATAACGACGACCACATACACGACGTCGATTAACCGTAGTTAAATGTCGTTTTTAACCATAGTTAGAAGTGGTTCCTGTAGTGACCCAATTGGCTTCTTTCCAGGATGCAAAGTTTCAATAGTCCAAGTTCCATTTGTCCCAAGCGCATCAATTTTGTCAAGCATGGCAGCACACCGCTTGGGATCACATGCAGCAAGGACCGAGGTTCAATACCAAAACTCATTACATTCAAAAACATTTGTAAGTGCAGTGGAAAATGAATCACATGATGCATAATGGGTGAGAGGATACTTAGGGTTGCTAGAGGGTGCAAATGTTATAGGG
This sequence comes from Talinum fruticosum, assembly GCA_021018815.1. Lineage (NCBI taxonomy): Eukaryota > Viridiplantae > Streptophyta > Magnoliopsida > Caryophyllales > Talinaceae > Talinum > Talinum fruticosum. Next base: position 895,774 of record JAITYX010000011.1, read on the forward strand.
GTTGTTGAACATGGACAGTATGACAGACGTAATCACGAATAATTGTTGAAGGCTGCTTTGCGCGCTTGTCACAGGCAAGGTCAAGAGAAGGTGGTGGGGGGATGAAGAAAGTGACACGAGGGTGTCAATAAGTGGCGGATTAGGGGTATCTATAGATGACAGATCTCCCCTATTGTTGAAGAGGAAACAGGTGCGGGATCTCATATAGGAATGACAAGTAGAATGGTTGGAGTGGATGAAAAAGGTGCTGGCACTGTGGAAGTAAAAGGAAAGCGAGACTCGCTGAATTTTACATTTCAAGAAGTAAAGCATGCTTGTGTCTCAAGGTCCATGACCTTCCCTCCTTTTTTTCCAGAAGGATATATAAGAAATACACACCTTTTGCAACATGGTGCATAGTTATCCCTAGTTTTAACATGAGCACAACAAAAACAACTAAATACCTTTATATGATAATACGAGGGAATATTATTGAATAATACTTCATAAGGAGTTTTATTTTGGAGAATGTTAGAAGGCTTATGGTTTATAAGATGAGTTGCGGTTAAGACACATTCCTCCCAGAATTCAATTGGAACATTGGCTTGAAATTGAAGGGCCCGGGAATCTTCAATTACATGTCAATGTTGATGTTCAACCCGATCATTCTATCGAAGAGTATCAACCATGGATGTTTGATGGATTATACAGTATGCAACATATCGGGTCATAGGTGCAGTTGAGAATTCTTGACCATTGTCACTTCGGATAAGTTTAATAGGTTTTCCAAATTGAGTTTTCACTGTTGAAAAAATTCGAAGCAAGCTCCAGTCAACTTTTGTCATGCATTCGATAGACCAAAACAGCACGACTAAGATCATAAAAAATTGTCAAAAAATAGTGTGCATGCATAATCCATTACAATCGACATAAAAAATTGTCAAAAACTCTTGTCATGCATTCGATGATAAGGTCCCCAAATATCTTAATGTACTCAAGCAAAGCTATTGTTGCACAACTAGTACTAGATGGAAACACAGCTCTCACGGCAAAACACAACACAAAGTTTGTTACTACGAGCAATACTCACTGTAATATCAGGAAGACGAGCAAACGATTGACGTAAAGAATGCCCCAACCGATGATGCCACATATCAGGAAGCGCTTGTTCTAACAAGTAGTATGGTGATGTTAGATCAACATGCTTGGGTTTGTCGATAGTATTAGTCTTTTGTCATATTCTGAATTGATTAATTCTATCACACAGCTGCACACTAATAAAGAGAAAGCCAGAATCAAAAAAAAAAAAAAGGAAAGACAGGTTGGTCTAGGAGGAAGAAAATAATGTGAGCACCAGGCCTTGGTGGAGGAAAAAAATTCAGCGATCGTTATTCTCACTCTGATAAGAATAGTTTGGAGATGAATAATATTTTGTATATTCATACTATTGTTTTACGATAAGATGTAGATGTTAAATACAAGCTTACGTGAATGAAAATTAGGAAATGATAAATATGAGAATATAAATAAGATAGTAAACAAATATATTGAAATATTGACACAAGTAATAATAGGAAAGGATTATATCTCCATTATACAAAAACCAGAAGTTGGCAAGTAATAAGCGGTAATAAAAAAATGTAAAACTTGGAAAGTAGTTGAGCAAAATATTGTGTGTTTGGTAGGGGGAAAATATTTTCCTAGGAAATTATTTTCCATGGGAAAATGATTTCCAAGGAAAATCATTTTCCACCCATATTTTCCTTTGTTTGGTAGAATTTGTTTGGTAGGAAGGAATATAATTTATTTTCAAGGAAAATAAACTCTAACCCTAAACCTTAAAATAAATTAGCCGAAACAGTAGCCGCACGGCCGTGTGAGGGCCGCACGGCCGTGTGAGGGTCGCACGGGGTACCGTGCGGGTTTCTGCGGCGGATACGCACGGTCGTGCAAGTCTTGCACGAGGTACCGTGCACGACTTGAATTTATGTAACTTCTCGCACGGCCGTGCGAAACACGCACAGGGTGCCGTGCGAAAACTCCGAACTCTCCGGACGATTCGCACGGCCGTTCAAGTCTCGGACGGGGTACCGTGCACGACTTGAATCTATGTAACTTCTCGCACGGCCGTGTGAAAAGCGCACAGGGTGCCGTACGAAAACTCTAAACTCTCCGGACGATTCGATAATTAATTTCCTCCCAAATCAATCAACAAAACCCTAGCATTGACAGAGTTCCACAACATAAGAGCTACAAATCTCGGAAATTCGATAATCAAGGAGATTGATAGGGAACCGGGTTTGCGATGCCTGTCATTAGAGAGGGGTTGAAGAGAGAGAAGGTATTGGGATTATGACTGGAGGAGGCTTCCCCAACCTTGACGAGGAAGCCATGGGAGGGGTCATTAGGAGGAGAGAAAAGACAGATGGTTCTCCGGAAGAGAGAGAGATGAGTCGACGGCCGAGGAGGAGAGGAGGAAGAGGGTGGAGACGGGAGCTCAATAGGGAAGTGGAGGGCGAGGGGAGTAGTCAAAGAGGAGGAGAGAGAAGTAAGGAACGCCAGGAGCGGCAAACGGAGCGTAGGCGGAGGAAGCCAAGCGTCGGGTCAAGACGGTCGACGATCGCCGAGAGGACGTCCCACGGGAGATCCGACCACCGGGAATCGGAATCCAAATCCATTTTGTACGGTGGAGTTTCGGGGGTGGGGGTCCTTCAGGGCGAGAGGGAGAGGGAGGGTTAGCCGAGAGATTGGAAAATTAATTTCCTCCCAAAAAGGGAAGAATTTATTTTCTCGCTAAATGGGGAAAATATTTTAGCTCGGAAAATTTTTTCCAAATTTTTATTTACCAAACAGCAGAAAATGAAATCATAATTTTCCAAGAAAATATTTTCCTTCCAAACAAACACACCCTAAGAAGGAAATAGTGAAAAGAATTAATCGAAGTATGAAGATTTTTCACATGAAGTTGGAAAAAACTCGGAAGGTTAGAAAACGGTAGGATTCGGCACTATTGGTGACAATAATGAAACGATACAAAAAATTAAGAGCAACCTCAAAGAACGTGCAAAGCAAAATAATTGAAGAACAATTCAAGATAGGAAGTATGATAAGTTGAATGTTCTGGATTAAGAAGCGTGAGTGATATATACTAGGAAAAATAATATAATTTGATTTGGATAGTAGAAACGGATGATAAAGGAGGATGTAAATATTAGAGAAGTACTAGGCAAGATCAATCATAGAGAAATGGACTTTAACATTTTTAATTGAAAATTCGAAACGGGAGAAAATCATGGACGACGACGACATAAAATCCACTATGATAGAAAAGAGAGTATAAACAATCTTCAAGGTCTATATTCACAATGAGATCAAACAATAATAGATTAAAGAGATAAAAAAAATCTCAAATGACTTATAAGCACAACGAGATAACAATGATAAGAATACAAATTCTCTCACATTTTCTCTCAAACTAACTCTCAAGATAATGTGCAATAGACATGAATGGAGACATAAATTGGTAACAAAATCGTCACTAAAATAGCGCACAAAGGGAGGTGCCTCGAGCACTCCCGAACGCCATAATGTGGGTGCACAGCCACAGTCGACAAAGTTGAAGAACCACCATATATGTAGGCTTCAATGGTCGATAAAGGGACGATCTTTGGCATGCTTTGGTGTAGGAACCACGATCGGCCGGGGCTCGTCGAGCTTCCCCACTTGTGTCGGTCTCTTTTTAAATATTGATTTCGAAGATGGTTTTAGAATGTCGATTTTGGAATGTGGGGATGAACCTTTTATTAAGATTTTTCGAGTTTTATTAAATCTAATTAGTCAAAGTTTGAATGGCGATTTTATTAATTATTTTATTTTAACAATTATTTTCAGAATTCTTGGGATCTTATTTTCTAATTAAAGAATAAATAAAATTAGGGTTTGGTCATGCTGTGAGGCTTTAGGGCCAAACTAGTATGAAAACACCGGTTTGGACCCGAGCCCGCCTACGACCACACGGTGCAGGAGGTAGCCCGCACCCGGTGGTAGTCGGTGCCGGCCGGAGGCCACGACCGATGAGATCAGCCTCGGCCTCTGCCTTAGCCAGGCAGATCCAAATCTCGTTTTACTTGTTCTCGTAACTAGAAAACACCAAGATGTAAATTTGAATAGAACAAAACATAAAATGGAGGAGTCGCGATCGGTTTTTAAAAAGAAAAACTAACAAAAAACAAAGAAAATAAAGTTTGCTCTTCCAATCTTAGTATGAGAAAACTAAGATTAAAAGAGGCTAAAAAATGACTCCATCGGTCTTTGAACCGAGAATTGGATTCAGGGGCGAGGTATGAACCATAGGAAAAACCCTTTCGTTCCGCCCGTCCGAAGACGGTCATTACTAATTCGAGTATTGGAATAGAATGATGTAAAACAAACAAGAAAGCGGCATATTATGACGACAAATAAAAGCAACCAAACATAGTAAAGAAAGCAATAAAGAAAGTGGTAAAGAAAGCGATAAAGAAAAGAAAAGCGAGAAATAAAAGAATTACATCGATCCGGGAAGAATTTAAAGGAGCGATTACATCCCTTAAACCATAATTCGGAAAGCGATAAAAAGTATGAAAATAAATAAACCGTTCAAAGGTTGAATGATTGCCCTCGATTGTCCCACCTTGTTGATCCGGATCTTCACACTAGATCTCTAGATGCAACGGCGACAAACCGAAGAAAAGGGCTTGTTTTGTGAGATATGTGTGTAAGGTGTGGTAATGATCGATTGAATGGGTGCCCGAGGATCGAATAACTAAATATTCTTTCTTTGTGCATGGATTCAACGGTAGTAAATAGAGAAGATGAATGTTTAAGATCAATTTTAGCAGAGTAATGTTTAGATGAGAGTATTCTAGTTAGCTTTCTATAGCATGATGCTAAGGCAAGAAACCATGCGTGAATGAGAGCCAAGGCTCTCTATTTATAGGAGAGGACCTAGGTCAAAAATGACCTAGGGTTTGCCTCTAATCAGCCTATCCAAGCAGACTAAAATAAACCGGGCCAAATCCTAAGAGATAGAACTGGATCGAAAGAGATAAAACTAGATAGAATCGGATGGCAGTGCACCAGCCAACCGGGCGCCCCTAGGGTTTCGTGCCCTAGTGTGTCTCCAAAGGACTCTTCAAGCCAAAACGCAGCGTTCCACTTAATGCTTCTAGAAGACAGGCGCCAGCCACGATGTCGTTTTGAGGGGAGAATCTTCTAGCCTCATGTGGGTTGTCTTGTGAAGTTTAAATGCAACACTTTGATGCTCATGATCATGAAATACAATGGATTAACGTCGTCTTCATGTCTTCAACTCCTTGTCCGATTGGACAAAAGTAGAATGCGAGTACTCTAAACTTGGAATTTCCCGACACATAGCATTGGACTCCACAATCTTTAAAGGCTCGGCCCTATTCTTGAATGGTCCGAAAGAAAGAGGATTTGTGGACCAACCCAAGGCAAAAGGATGTTTATTTGGTGTTGGGGTCTTTTTATGGTTTACTAGCTTATGTTGCACTAATCGATCACGATCAGAGATCCGGATCCTCAAACAGGACTCGGGATTATCATCATCGGGCTAGTAATAAAAAACAGAGAAAAGGACTACACTTTTTTGGTGTCTACATTTTGGCTGAATACAACTCCTCATAAACCCCACGTAAATGCTTAACAATAAACACCCTAATGAAATCTGAAACGTTCCATAACTAAAAGGGAGTTGAATAACCGTAAAGTAGCATTGAATTCTAGAAGCAAAGCTAGCAAATAGACGAAGAGGAGCCCGACACGGATTCTATAAATCGACGCTGGCAGCCCGCGTCGGCTACTTCAACAAGGTAGAAATTTGGGACACAACCCAATTCTTGAATCTCTCAACTCTCTCTTTCTAATGGCGAAAATCGTGGATAAAGCTTAGATAGTGAAGATAGTGGATGAGGATAATGATGATGGATGCCCCCAAAACTGCTGCAAAATATAGCCTAATTGAAGTGAAACGGAAGAAAATGCAACCAACGCATGCCGTGTCTAATGACATGAATTGCCGGATCGGCTGCTGGAATGCTCAAACTTAATGGAATCATTTTGAAACGAGCTGATGTCATGAAAATGGCCTAGCCGTTTAGGTGGTAAAATAGTTAGGCAAGCTAACATCCAACACAAGCCGTGTAAGTGGACACGGGATGCCCGTGTTGGTTGCTTGGAACTATAAAATCTAGAGAAATGAAGGGAACGGTCGTTTAGACTGTAGGGTTAAACCGTATTGGTCTTTTCAACGCTCAAAACATCAGTAAATCTTAGGAATATTTGGTATTGGTGATCAAATTTGCATAACTCATCTCAATACACTAAAACACAAGTGTGAAGCCGAAAATGGAGTAAAAACTTGCTCCATTGAACTCAAATTCTCAAAGAAAAGCATTAAAACATCATAAAAACATATACATTTCATGAACTTATCAACTATATGCTAAAACGAAGGTGACTTGTTCCTATCACTACTACAAAACCGCTTAATAGTGACGAAAATTGGCGGCGGAAACAATTCCGTCGCCACATAGCGACGGAATCACGACGGAAACCGACCAAAAATGACACCTATGTCGGACATCGACGGACTTAGTGACGGAATAAGGCATCCGTCGCTAATTTAGAATCAGCGACGGAAAATTCCGTCGCTAAAACACTTAGCGACGGAATATTCCATCACTAATCCGTCGCTAGGGACAAGCCGATATTTCGGATGAAAGAAAACCCAAAAAAATAATCAAATTAATTTAGTAATTAGCGACGGAATTGTCCGTCGCTGATGGAAATTTTTTATTAGCGACTGAATAGCGACTGACTGTTCCTTCGGCCGGACTCGAACTTCCCGGAGCAAAGAGAGAGAGAGAGTCTCGGTTCCGAGCGTTAAGCCCCGCTACCGCCGATTCGTCCCCCGCCTTCACCGCCATCCCTCCGGCCGGCCGCTGTCCTTCCTCCGCCCGCTGAGGAACATGAAGGCTGAAGACTTCAGCGTTCTCCTTGGTTGCTCCCGACCCGTGTCCCGCCGCTGCTGCCGCCTGGGTGGAGGACGCCGCCGACGCACCGCGGCTGCTGCCGCCGCACGCCCGTCCTTCCGCCGTCACCGCCTGTGCCGCCGCTGGTGCTGCCCATTCTTTGAAGGTATGGTTTTGTTGATTTTTATTAGATTTATGGTTTTATAAAATTGAAATTGAAATTGATGAATATATGTAATTTGTTGGAAATTAAAGTTGTTTGTGAATGAATTTGAAAAGAAAAATGTGCAATTGTGTTATTTATGGAGTAAATGTTATTGAAGTTAGATTTAGGGTTTTTAAAAATGTAACTTGAAATTGATGAATATATGTAATTTGTTGGAAATTAATGTTGTTTGTGAATGAATTTGAAAAGAAAAATGTGCAATTGTGTTATTTATGGAGCAAATGTTATTGAAGTTAGATATAGGGTTTTTAAAAATGTAACTTGAAATTGATCAATATATGTAATTTGTTGGAAATTAATGTTGTTTGTGAATGAATTTGAAAAGAAAAAATGTGCAATTGTGTTAGATTTGTTGGACATTATTGTTGAAGTTGAGGTAAATGTTTTTTGTGATTTATATATGTGTAATTGTTTGTTGTTTATTTGTGTGAGGTTGTTTATGCTAATTAGGTATGATTATAGGTATGATTAGGTATGATTAGTTTAATTATATTTATGTGAGTTTATTTATGCTAATTAGGTATGATTAGTTTAATTATGATATAAATATTTACGAGTAAAATATAGAAATTAAAGAAATTTATGTATAATAAAAAAATATATGTTAAATGCATAATGGTTATATATAGATTATGTTCATTATAGAAAATATGTAATCATATAACATCTCCATGTATTGGTATTATTAACTAATAATTTAATAAATTATTAAATGTCAATTAGAATATATATGGATGGGCCTACGCATCGTAGATGGATGTATCGTAGGTTATTACCTGGTAGAGTTAGGTATAGACAAGAGTTTTTAGACGGAGTTAAGGAGTTTGATGCACATGCTAGAAGCCAATCAGAATTTGTACATAATCAACAACATAGGTGTCCATGTCGCAAATGCGTAAATCGGAAGTATAAAGATCCCGATGAAGTTAAGTTGCACCTTTATCAATATGGTTTTCTTCCAAACTATTAGTATTGGACTAGTAATGGAGAAATAGATCCTCATTTACATGAGGATCAAACAATGGCTTTTAACATATTCAACGACGAAAGTGGCGCCAATCATATGAACTTCGGCGATGTAGAAACAAATATCGACCGTATGAATGATATGGTCACGGATGTCATGATCTCAAATCAAAACTCTACAAGTGAGCCTCCAAATACCCATACCCAAAGTTTCTTTAAAATGGTTGAGGCTACGCGACGACAATTGTGGGTAGGAAATGAAACTCACACCGAGTTGTCTACCACCGTTAGAATGTTGAGCATCAAGTCCAACTACAACATGCCTCAAAATTGCTTTAATGAAATTGCTCAACTTATGAAGGAGATTTGTCCGCCCGATAACCGAGTTCCTCGTGACATTCACCATGCAAAGAAGGTCATTAAAAAATCTTGGGATGGATGTTCAAAAATTGATTGTTGTCGACAAGGTTGCATGTTGTTCTACAAAGAGAACATTAATCTTGATTCATGCAAGTTTTGTGGTCATGCGAGATGGAAGCGTCAAAGGGAAAGACAAGGCAAAAGTCAAAGAACTCCATTTGCAAGGATGCATTACTTGCCGTTAATACCAAGACTTCAGCGTTTGTTTGCTTCAAAAACCACAGAGAGAGCACAAGAGATGGCATTATGAGAATGTAAGAGAGGATGGTGTCCTCTATCATCCTTCAGATGGTGAAGCATGGAAACATTTTGATAGAGTTCACCCCGAATTTGCTACCGAACCTAGAAATATTAGACTTGGTTTGTGCGCGGATGGGTTTAATCTTAGCAGTATGGGTACAGTCGATCCTATAATAGAAACTTTGCCGGACACTTTGGTTGATAACTCAATCTCAAGCAAAAGAATTAGTTGATGATGTTATTTTAAACCGAGAAGATGAGATTGAGGATGTTAGTGAAGAAGAGGATGGTGAAGAAGATGAGGAAGGTGAATGGGATGATGATAACATCACCGATGACGAAGAAGAACATATCCTATTCAATGATGTCGAAGAGGATAGTGAAGAAGACGATGATGATACTGGTGATGAGGATGATGGCTAGTTGATGATGTTCTTTTTTTGGGTTTGTTTTATATTGTATAACTTTCATTTATGTTGTAATCAAATGAATTCTTATTAATGTAATGAAGGTGAAATAAGAAGAAGCGTCATTTATTCATAGAAGAATATTTATATCTAACGCTTAAATGTTTATATGTTTACTATTGTTTATATGTTGTTTTACATGGAATCACTTGAACCGTTGGATGTTTACTAATAGTGTTTTTATGTTGTTTATGTTCAGAAAAATGGAGAGAGGTAGAGGCAGGTCCAAAAGATCAGCTACTCGGGAAGGGCTAGAACCACCACTACCGATGGGGAAGGTAATGGTGTGAGCACTTCTACCCCCTCTCAAAACCCTCATAACCTTCAATCTCCTGTAGGTGGAGCACTATCTCCACACTCCCTTACAACCAAACTCCAATGGGGGGTCATTTATTCCCAACCCTCCTTTTTTCAACCCCCAAACCCACACATACAAAGCCTAATGGGTGGGTCTTTCATCCCAAACCCTCCATATTCTCAGCACCCCCATATGTACTCAAACCCATCGGTCGCTACATATGCATATCACCAATATGGTACAAATAATGTACCACGCATCCACATTCGTGTCGAACAAAGGCCACCACAAAGGCCTATAAATGATGGGCCAACTGATGCAGAGAACGAGCATCCTAGTCTTGAATCAAGCAAGTGCTAGCAGCCGAGAAAAGATTCAAATTGAGCCAGATGGTGAAGGGTAAGTATGATAATAAGTAATAAAATAAATTAAGCATAATAGTTTATTAGTAGAACTAACTATTTTATATGTTTCTTGTTTAGGTTCTTCCCCATTGACAAAGTTGTGGGTACGATTTCCCATATCTTCCAAAGCAAGTACGACGGAGCATGGCCTACATGGGGTAAAGTTCCTCGATCACAACGTGATAAGTGGTTTTCTGAGTTTAAGGTAATGACAAATCTTTAGTTTTCTGAATTTCGAGAGAATATAATGACTTATTGTGCATGTTCGAACATTATATTATAATTTCATAACTTACATATTTACTTTTTATTTATATAGAAATTTTTCACTTGGTCTCCAACCGATTAAGTCCAAATAAGAAGAAATTTTGAAAAGAAAGGAAGTGATCGATTAAAGGACTTCATGCTCGAAGGCGAGGAAAAATAAGAAGAAGCCAAAATGGTTGGGTGACAACTACCGGCGCGAGTTGCTCGAATATTGGGAAACCGCTGACTACAAAAGTTCCGTGAGCGAGGCTCGAAAAACCGCCATGCCGATCAAGGGGGACTTGGTTCATCGCTCCATACTTGTGGCTCAATCCCTATGACGGAGCATAAGCGGCGATTGGTACATACCCCTTTATTAATGATTACGCATGCAACTATTAACATGTTCATATTAGTAAATTGCTTCTCTACTAACTTTTTTTTATTTAGATGAAGGAGCTTAAAGGAGTTCAGCCTCTATCGACCCAACTATTTTCACGTACCCACAAAGCAAAAAAGGACGAATGGTTCGACCAAAAATCCAAGGCCATTTATGTGAGTAACCTTATATATGCAATTTTCATATTTTTCAATCTATGGTTTTCGTTAACAACCTCGTGATATTTACATGCCTCAAATATTTATATTATATTCAGGAGAAGTTTCAAAAAGAGTAGGAAGAGTTGCAAAACACTCAACCTTCTAGTGATGACCCCAACTCTTCTGAGGATCATGTCTCCACCCCTTCACAACGTGAGTTGTAGGTCAAAGCCAATGCGAACAAGAAGGTCACATTTATGGACTTGGATATGAGAATAAAAACTTCAAACCAACCATGCCATTCAAATCACCGAAAGCTTCTACTCCGGATGACTCAGATTTGAGAGCAACAAGTGCATAATTTAACTTCGAGTTACATCAATGGATTGAGCATGCTCGGGTGCTTGGGTTGGAAAATAGGCAGCTGAAAGAAAAGATCGACAGTTACGCCGATCCAATAGCACTTATGAATGAATTTTTGCAGTCTCAGCAAGCATCCGGATCTCACCGTCGACCAGTACAACCACAAAAGGAAGAGGAAGAGGAAGAGGAAGAGGATGAGTGAGGACCATGAATGCATTGTCAACTTTTGTGTATATTGGTGATCATCACTTTGCGAATCTGTTTGGATGTGTTTAAGGTTTCTTGTGAACTTTTGTTTGCCTGTTTTATTAAACTTATGAATTTGTTTTAAATATGTTTTGGTTGTTCATGATTTTGAACATGTAAGTTGGATTTGTATATCCAACTTTGATGAGTTATTTGTGGCCGGCATATGTAAATGCCAAATGTAAGTGTCACATATGTGAATGTTGGATTTGTATATCAATTCACAATTTTTTGTACTAGGGTAAAGAATAATTAGAAAATTGTATTTTGGATTTTTGACGGATCAGCGACGGACCGGCGACGGAACCGCGACGGATCAGCGACGAATGATAACAAATCAGTGACGGAATTCAGCGACGAAAATACCACCATTTCCGTCGCTGAATGGCATAAGCTACGAAAGAACTTCCGTCGCCGGGCCGTCGCTATTTAGCGACGGATCAGCGACGGACGTAACATTCCGTCGCTGAATTCACTCAGCGACGGAAGCTTCTTCCATCGCTAATCCGTCGCTAAAATTTAGCGACCCGTCTTTTAGCGACGGAAAAATTCCGTCGCTAATTGCGGAACTCCGTCGCTAATGACCGATTTTCCGTTGCTATTTCCGTCGCAAATTATCAGTTTTCTAGTAGTGTATAATAGGGTGAAGATTGAAGAGGCAGGAGATTTTCGGCAATCAGTACTTAATTTTAAGGTGTAAGTCTACTAGAAATTAGACTTCTAACGATGGCACTTTAACGACCAATCATAAAATTAGTCATGAAAAATTTCTAATAACGACGAAATTAATTTTTTGTTGTTTAATTTCATCAAATAACTATCATTAGACAACGAACAAAAAATAAGGTGTTATTACTTTTGATATGTTCAGTCGTTAATACTATTAAGATTGAAAATTTAATTATTAGTATTTCCTCTTTTAAGTTGAAATCATTAAGGAGAAAAATTAGATTAAAATTCTCCCTCCTAAGTTAAAATTAAACTAGTTTTTTTACCAAGTGAAAACAACTGCTACCAAAAAAAAAAAAAAAAAAAACTGATGTGAACTAATAATGATAAAAAGAAAAATTGATGAAGTAATAAAATTGGAGTCCTCGGATGATCCTCGCCCTTAATGTCTTTGAAAAATACAGTTTTGTCCCCCCAACTATTTTTCGGTTTAATCGTGCCATTAATTATGTAAAACAATTCAAAATTAGCCTTGGGGCCTACAAAAATCGATTATTGCCGGTTTTGAAATATTTTTGATTTATTTTTAGCCGGTTATTGGGTTTGGGTAGGTTTGAGTAGGGTTAGAAAAGGAAAAAATAGAAAATGCTTTTTTATTCCCTCCAACTCACTTTATTCCTTTTCAAACCCGCTCACTCCTTCCTAAGTCGAGTCATCATCTCTCTCTCTCTCTCTCTCTCTCTCTCTCTCTCTCTCTCTCTCTCGTGAAGTTCAAAGTGGTTCTCCATTAAAACCCCAAATTTCGAGCAACGATCGTTGAAGAGAAGAGGTAACCATCTACAAAAATTACAAGATCGAAGAAGAGAGAATTACCCTGATGATCATCATGTATTTCTTTGCCAAGAATGGTGAAATGTGGGATTTTTTTTTCTGAAAAATCATAATAAACCGAGAAATTTAATATAGAGTGTTGGAATTTGATTTTTGTATAAATCATGCAGTGAAAGCTTATATTGATTCAAAATTTAGTGGTTGTTGTGAAATTGAATATCTCTCTGTTTTTTGGTGAAAGTAATGATATTTATTGAATAAAGATTAAGTTTTTTAATTGAATTATGATTTTAATGTATTATAATTTGGTTATAATTTGTGTCCGGATGTCCGGTAAAGTTGGTGTGGTTATAAATCATGGTGGGGAATTTGAGTAAGGGTCATACCTAGTATATCATGAAGGGGAATACTATGTTTGTGATAATGTGGACCCTAATTATCTTAGTGTGGATGACATAAAGGAAATGGTTATGAAGTTAGGGTACTCGAGAGGACAGAATTAGAACCGTGTATTACTGCAATCCAAATAAACCATTCGTAGAGAGTTTTGTAGCCATTGAGAGAGATGAACAAATTCATGATATACTTGCAACAGAATTTGTTGAGTTGTATGTTGAACATAATAATGTAGTTGAGGACAATGGACATAATAGAGATAAAGATGTTGAAGATGAGAATGACTTTATAAAGGGTGATGGAACCACCCCTTTTGATGACTTAAAAAGTCTATCCGATGATGATAATTGGGTAAGTTCAGATGATGAGATGATGAAGAATATGTTAAGGTGAGGGAATGAAAGAAGAAAATGAGGGAAGATGTTTTGAAAAATATGCAATTGATTAATGAGAATAATACAAATGCAGATGCAACTAAATTAGAATAAGGCTCACATTACTCGGAGAGTCCTTCATCCAAGTCAAGTAATGAAAATGAAGACCCCAAGAAGAGAAAGAAAAATAAGAGGATGAAGTACCCTAGATATAGGGGCAGGGCAACACTTAAAGATTATGAGCTGAAGGTTGTGCTGTATTTTATTGATAAGAAGGAATTTAAGAAATTTGTGGATGATTATAAGATATTTGGAGGATACAATTTGAGGATTGGCAAAAGTGATAAGGGTAGGTTGTAACTACTATTGATCATAAGAGAATTGTGAGTGGTATGTTCATTGTTCTTACTATGGGACAACTAAGACTTAGTAGATTAAAACTATGAGAACACCACATAAATGTATCCCATTTGGTGTAGCGGGGCAAAGGATGATAAACACTGCCTGGCTTACTAGTGAATACATAGACACTTTTAGGGTTATGTCTACTTTGAGGGTGAGGGCTTGACAAGAGTCCGTTTTGAGGGAAAGAAATCACAAGCCCTCAGAGTTTATGTGCTTAAGGCAAGGAATTTGGCATCAACAACCCTTGTTAGAGACTACAAAGAATAGTTTGGACTGTTAAGAAATTATGCATATGAGGTATTCAAGCAAAACAGTGGGTCAACAATAAAGTTCGCAACAACCGGAACTCATGAGGGCTATATTTTTAAATTATTGTACATATGTGTGGGGAGCCTGAATAGAGGGTTATTGGCAGGATCTAGTCAGGTGTTGTCCATTGATGCATGTTTCATTAAAGGACCATAGAATAGTCAAGTGTTTGTAGCTATAGGGAGGGATGAAAATAATCATATCTACCCTATATCTTGGGGTGTATATCAGGTGGAGAATGATGCTAATTGGTAATGGTTTACCAAGTTCTTAATTAAAGACTTGCATATGGGTAATAGGGATGGTTGGGTTATAATCTCTAATCAGTAAAAGGTTAGAATTATTACATATGCATTGATTTATTTAAATTTTATACTTGCATTTTTTTTAAATGCATTACTAACATTGTTTTCTTAATAGGGTTTTATTGGTGCCAAAATATGAGCATAGACTTTGTAGTAGACATGTCTATGCTAATTTGAGGAAGACTTGGAAAGGATTGGTGTATAGGGATCCCTTTTGGAATCTTACTAAGAGCATAAATGAGATGCCTTTTAATAAGTTTAAGCAAGAAATCCATGACTTAAACCCTGCTGCATGGAACCATTTAGAGAAAAATGATCCTGAACATTTTTGTAGGAGTTTCTCTTCCAATACAGTCAAGTGTGATTCTATTGAAATAGCATGAAATAAATCTTCAATGGGAGTATTGCTGAAGCTAGGTACAAGCCAATTCAAACAATGCTTGATGATATTTACAATTTTGTGATGGATAAGATTGCTAAAAGACAAAAGTGGACTACATATTTTGATCAACCAATATGCCCTAGGATCATCAATAAGCTCTAAACCAAGAAAGATCAGTCTAGATTTCGGATTGCACCGAGGACTGGAAATGGGATGTATAATGTTAAACATGGGATAGAAAGGTTGATTGTTGATATGAACGAAAAAGTTTGTTCCTGCAAAACTTGGCAACTAAGTGGCATCCCTTGCCCCCATGCTATATTCATCGTGAGGCTTGAGAGGTTAGACCCTGTGAACTATGTTGATGAGTGTTATAAAACTAAGATGTTGAGGAAGACATATGTACACATTCTCCACCCCCTTAATGGTAAGGACATGTGGGAAAAGGCAAGTGGGGAGCCAATCACTACACCAAAGTTCAAATATAAGAAGAGATTGAATCAATTATGGAAAAGAAGGCTTCAAGAAGGTGAGACAAGGAGTGGCAACAAAGTGTCTAAGAGTGGAGGTATAGTGCACAACTCTATTTGTGGTCAAGAAGGGCATAATCTGTTTGACATGCCCTCGTAAGATATCTCTATCTAACTTCCTGCTGAATTTTGAGGTTATGTTGTTTATAATGTTGGTTATAAACTAATCTTCAATGACAGGACATACATAATGCACCTGTACATGCTAAAGGAAGAGACACAAGGGGGCCATCTACAAGGCAAAGTCCAAGGACACATAAGCATCTACCTTATCACAATCTTCTAAGGCATCCCTATCTTCGAGAACTGCAATCACTGCCAAGGGTGCATCAAGAGCTAAGATCCAAGTATGGTTAGGTATTTAATGAATTAACTTATGGATCTAATAGTTGTCACTTATCCAATTAACTTATGTTCATCCAGTTGAGAAGACCGTCATCCGCCTTTATTGCATAAGCCTCCTCTTAGCCAACTCCTGAGTTGCTCACACAATAATCATCTCGCCCTTGTTGTTTCTACCAATATGTTCAAGGTCAAATTTATCCTCCCAAATTCTCGAAACCCGACACATGTGAAGAGAAGAAAAAGAGCACAGACTCCTGAATTGCCATCTGCGAAGAGAGCCTTTCACAAAAGAAAAAGAAGATAAGCCTTCAACTTCAATGTCACCTCCGAGAAGATCCGGCAAGATGAGGAAAGTTTTATTTCCTAAAAGACATATGTTGTCATAGATAAATGAGAAGTGTTGGCAAATGTAGCCTTTTTTCCCTCTTTTGGACAACAATGGTTTTTGACTCAAATGCTCAATCTTCTTTTTCGGACAACATGTACAAAATGCATAGTACAACTAATTTGTCATTTTTTGGG
Organism: Talinum fruticosum; assembly: GCA_021018815.1. NCBI lineage: Eukaryota > Viridiplantae > Streptophyta > Magnoliopsida > Caryophyllales > Talinaceae > Talinum > Talinum fruticosum. The sequence goes on from JAITYX010000011.1 coordinate 912,268, forward strand.
TATATGTGTAAAGGGTTTTGGGCAGTTTATCCTTTCAAAACAGTGATCATTTGCAATGACAATGATATGTCCAATTCAGTTTCTATTATTCCTCTCAATGCTCTCAAATTTAGTTTTACAATGCTCATTTCATAAATTATAAAAACATACACACAATTACAGAGCATTAAAAAAATTATGAATCAACCATAAATGCATTATATAAATCAAACTTAATATTCCATTCTATCAAAATACATTGTCTTCTCCCCCAAAGATACATTTCTCCAACAAAAAAATTTACAATTCACCTAAATCGGATCAAATTCATTACTCATCCCTCCAACACAAAATATATTCTCCAAAATGAGATCTCATTACCCATTCCTACCCCACAGATGCAATTACCAATAGCTACTCTTCCCATTTGTAACTAACCCAAATACAATGACAATAACAATAGTGAATAACATCATCGCACTCATAATCATCTTTTCACTGTTCGGATATCCATTTACCTCTATTTTCAACTTTTTTTTCCCTTCAACTTCCATAATTCTTCTCTCTCTGCTGCAGTTTGTTGCTTCAAATTCTGTAGTTTTTCAACATCTCGACTAAGGAGTTCATTTGGCACAATAAGTCCTACTACCATCGATCTTATGTGGTCGAGTCATCCACCCATTCAAAATAATTGCAACCCTCAACCATTTTATACCTCTTTCACCTTACGAACCTCCTCATAGGATTCTTCGTTGTCATGTTGTCAAAATTATGCACTTCTTCTCACATTTACATCGCCTCTAACAATCTGAAAAACAGGGATAAGAACGACATGCATGAATTGGGCTTCAAGCAGTGAAACTTGACATATTTTCCCTAAATGTGGTCACTTTTTGATGAACTAAACAACCCCCAAACCAATTTTGAAAATCACCCTTCCCCTCCCCTCCAATTCGATCTCTCCTTCTCTCTCAAACCCTAATTCCTCTCAAGTTCGAAAAGCCCGATATTATTATTATTATTATTATTATTATTATTATTATTATTATTATTATTATTATTATTATTATTATTATTATTATTATTATTATTATTATTGTGACAAGTATTTCAATAAGAAATGGTTAAAGATTTTAGTTATATTCATTTTAAAATTAGACATAGACTGATTGTTATACCAAGGTAAGGTGAAGACTCAAACAACATTTGCTTTATAATTGTGCTTGTACTCATAATGTGAGAAAAAGGATTCTTAGTTGGCTAGGGTTTGCATTGCACCACTAGTTCTTATTTGGGGCTAATTCAATGCATGATAAATACTAAGATGAAGTGCAACAAGATTATTCTTTAAGGCAACTATGTTAGTTATGATTTATGAAATCTGGATTTAAAGGAATGAGGTCCATTTTAGTAAGGAACAACCAAGTTGTGAAAAGGTAATCAAGAAAGTTAAAGAGACTATATCAATGCAACAATATTTCACGTTAGCAAATACAACAAGAGAGTTTAATTTTGTAATTAAGCATATTGAAGAACTAAGTTACTTTATAAATATACTCGTATGAATAGAGGTGTTTTGATTGGTGCAATGAAATATTTTTAAGCTTTGTTCAAAAGAAAAATAAAAAAAGATACTCGAGTGTAAATACATGAGCACAAACTAGATTGTTGACAAAATGAAATGAGTATTTGTTGTAGTTGGAGGGAGGGGTTAAAGAGATAAAATTGAGGTTTGCTTTTGGAGAGCCTTAGTCACCCTAGAAGGGGGTGAATAGGGTGATGAGGAAATTTTGACAAACTTGGAAGATTTAAGCTTTGAAAAAATAATAAAGACAATCCGAATATAGATTGGACTCGGAAAAATGTAAACTCGGATACAAGTGGAAACCCTCCCGAGGCAGAAAACCACGGACGAGTGCTAATCCAAGCACCAAGTCAAATCCACTATTTTGAATCCACAAAATACAGCAAACCGACTCAACCGAATTGCTTCCTTCAACAATTCCTTACGGAGTTTTCCTAAACTCGTAAATTCCTTTATCTCGATCTAGTACTTCGTAATCGAGGTAACCTTTACAGCTAGGGACAACTAAGCTCGGTTAACCCTTACAGCTCAGTCAAGGGATCTTACTAAGAAAGTAAGAAAGAGTATGTGACTCGATTATAAGACTTTACAACTCGGAAAGTAAGAATTACAAGTTGGGAGTTGTAAGTAGAAGATTGAGTATGAATACAATGACTTTTGCTTAAGTAATGTGTATCGACAATAATTCCACCAATCTTCAAGTCTTGAGAGTTGGTTTCTATTTATAGATGATCAAGCGGATTAATCGTTGTGATTAGTTTCTTAACGTAAATCCTTTGTGACCATTGTAACGGTTCTTCCGAGTCGCTCGTAAAAGATTCGTTGAGATGTGAATGTTGTGCAACGGCTCTTGACTCCTAAACGTACTCCAATTAGCTGGTGGTGTCCGAAAAGTAAGGTGAAAACCACCGTTGAGCTTAGCGTTGAAGTTTTCTAGTTTTGGAAACAGACAAACCCGACATAGCTTCCGGGCCTTGTTCGAAGTAGAAAAGCCTTGTCTACCGGTGATTGACAACTTGAAGCCAAATACTTTTGTAATTAAAAAATGAGATAACCTCGTTTGGATAACCTACAAAAGTAAACCACTTTGGTTCTCAAAGTATAAAATACTTTGGTCCAAGATTAGGCATAGATAATAATATAATTAAGACAATTAAGTTTATAATTATCTTAGACCTAAAAAGTGGAATTTTATGAGTTTAATATCCATTATACTCAAATTCCTTCGAGTCGATCCTCGGAAAGATCAAGTTATAAGAGTGAAAATATCGAGTATACGTACTTGATCTAGACAAATAATTCTTAAACAAATATGCTGACTTAGAAAGTTGAATTAACACGAGTAATTCACTCTTCTTCGAATATGCGGTTAGAACTCGGATAAGAAGTGTTAGAGAGAATATTTGAACATGCGATAAGCTCGAGTGACGTCCGAGTGTCTCGAAACATCAATGTGAGAAGATAGACAAGAATGTGTTTTTTGAGTCAATCGGAATCGAATGAAAACATTTGCAGTAGTTTCTAATAACTCTCAAAATGACTTGTAATCAAAACTTAGGAGGAATGAGGTTTATACCGAGTCTTTTTGTAGTACTCGGAATGATATAGTTTCGAGTCCGAGTCTTCAATCTCCCCTTTTTGATGAAAAGCATTGCATAATTAGTTAAAAACTTTGTTAGTGAAATAATCATGAGTTTTTATTCTCACTTAGTATAATATCTCGAGTAGAGAGTAATGAGTAAAGTGTTTTGAACTTAGAATATTTCTACGAGATAACTCATATGGTGAAAAGTTGTGAGTAATGATATCGAGTAAGATAGAGGAATGAGCTGATATATCATATCAAAATTAAATAAGGAATTCAAACTCGTAAATCAGTATGCTCGAAACTAAGAACTTCATTCATATATATATATACAGAAAAACAAAACACAGAAAGTACAAGAAAGAGGGTGAGAAAATTTTTCCCTAAACAAGACAACAAATTTTCTAGTATTCTCCCCTTTACCTTTCAACAGAAAATAAAAAAATAGGAAAGAATGTATCAAGCTGATACAATTTGATGTCTGGACAAAGAAAAATAAAAAATAAAAAAAGAGAAAGAAATTAAGATGGTGGATTCGGGCGATCCGAGTTGAGGCGAATGAGCGTGTAGTGTGCCTCGCGTTGGTATGCTTGTGAAGATGTGGAAGATTTGGGCGGCTGCAGCATTGGTATTTCCGGGAGTGGCTCAGCTTTGAGTGGTTGACCCGAACGAGGTCGTCCGGAGGCTCATCCTCTTGAAACGTCACGGAGGGGGTGCTTCCTCCGGCTTGACTTCTGCAGACCGTCCAACATCTCGCAAGGTCTTCCGACTCACTCGGACTCGCAGTTTGAGCTTATCGGCTTTGGTTGAGGAATGGGAGCACCTTGTCCCTCGGCTTCTTCCTTCTCTTCTCCTTCTTCCTCTTTCTCTTCTTCCTTCTCTCCTTCCTCTTCTCCTCGAAGGAGCCGCTTCAGCCGTAGCCTCCTTTTCTTCTTCAGCTGCCTCTTCGGAAGGAGACTTTGCGAGGCTCGAGGACTCTTCGGATGTGTCCGAGTTGTCCGGGTCCTGAGCAGCTTTGGTTCGCCTTTCTCGAGGAGCTCAAGCATCTCCTATTGCTCCTTAACTAGAGACTTTATTTCGAGGAGCGCATCTTATTGCTCTCGAATCCGAGATTGTGTTGTCTTTTGGTTAATGGTCATGGACTCGAAGGACGGACTTGAAGGAGTGAAGAGTGTCCCGGATTGTCGCGGACACGAAGTAAGCTTGTCTATCGGTGTCGTAGACAAAGCAGCAGATGGCTTCACGAGGAGGACCCGAGGTGGAAGCACCGCCAGGTGGAGAAGGAAGTGAGAGAGGAGTCTCGAGTCCGAGGCGGAGGAGAAGGTTGCCTCGGTTATGAGCTATGGACTAAGACACCAGGTTGGGCTTCCCGGTACCCGTATCCAAGAAGCTCTTTACCGCCAACGACGATGGCAACCTCGGACACTTCGTTTGGGTATGAGGGAGGGAAACCTTAAATTGTTTAAAGATAAGGGTAAGAAGGGCTCCGAAAGGAAGAAGGGTGGATTTCTTAGTCCGAGTTGGCACAGTGGCCAACCGCTCGATGATAGCGGGAAAGAGGTCTACGTCGTAGCCCTCGAGAATGTCGAACAAAGCTTTAAGAATCTTTGAGTTCGGATTCTCTTTGTCTGGAATGATGAGAAAAGAAGGTTCTCATCGAGCAAGAAGCACAAAAGTCTAGCCTCAGTCTTCATCCGAGTCACAAAAAAATTCTTATGTGACTCGGGGACTTCCTTGGCATACTTTTCGAAAAACTCATCAAGAACTTCGTTGAAAGGGATGGGGTTGCTGTTGAGAAAGATAGAAGAGACTTTAAAAAGACGATGGAGGAGAGAGAGATTTATACGAACCACAGACCTTGCGAACTCTTGAGGTAATGATGCCCTTAGAGCAAGAAAGGTTCGAATAGAACTCAGCAACGAGTTCTAGGTATATGAATTCACCGAAACAAAGAAAGTTGTATACACCTGTTGTTTTGATGTGTTTCAACCACGAAAAGGTTGTGGTTGGAAAGAATTTGTCATCTAACGTAAGATGTTGGGTGACAAGGATTTTGGAGGGGTTAGAAGGACCCTCTTGGTGCTTGGTTTTAGGCTTTTTAGTTACGAGACCCTAGAAAGTTTGGAGCGGAACCTCTTTTAGGCATTGTTGAGATGTTTGAGAAGACATTAAGTTAACTCAAAGAAACAAGAGAGAGAGAGAGAGAGAGAGAGAGAGAGAGAGAGAGAGAGAGAGAGAGAGAGAGAGAGAGAGAGAGACTACCGAGAGTGCTTGAGAGCCTAGATTGTAAGAGTGAGTATGCGAGAGTTTAGGTTAGCAGAGAGTAAATTAATGGAATGAAAGAAAAGGGATGCTATTTATAGCGAAAAGAATGTCCTTCGATATCCGTTTTGACCCAAACCTCCAACGGTCGCCTCGGACCGATGTGACTGTTCTGCTCTCCAACAGCTTAGAATTCCAATGTTTGTCTCCCAACGGCTAGTTCACTCGATCGAAGCGGGCGATAGAGAGAGAGAAAAAGAGAAATTTTAAAAATATTTTCTGAAATTCTCCACTAATCTAGAGATGATTTCGAAGTTTGAAGTCCAATTTTCTCAAAACCGAGTCCGACTTCAGTAAAGTTTCCGAGTGACTCAGAAAGAGCAAACAGATAATAACTCCTAGTTCAGTATCACTGGGTCAACACTGGGTCAATCGAACCAATTGTTATTAAGACAAACGAAAGGAACATGTAACACATAATCATGTAAAATAATTTCACTTAGAAAGACACATAATCATGCATTTATCATGCCAAGTTCATTCCTAATAAAACAAAAGTGATCCCCTAAGTGGCTTAGTAAAGATATCAGCTAACCGAAATTTTGTAGAAATGAATTCAAGTTCAATATCACCTTTCTCGGAATGGTCTCTCGAAAATGATACCCGACCTCAATATACTTTGTCTTTGAGTGCTCGAATTGGATTCTTAGTGATGCCGATTGCACTCTCATTATCACACTTGATTGGAATTAATTTGAATGAAAGTCCAAGGTCTTTCAAGTGTTGCTTGATCCATAGAATCCGAGCACAGCACGCTCCAGCCGCAATGTACTCAGCTTCGGTAGTTGACGAGCAACTTAGTTCCGCTTCTTTGAGTGCCAAGATATAAGGGATTAACCCGAAACCGGCATGCTCCCGAGGTACTCTTTCTATCAACCTTGTATCCAACATAGTCAGCATTTGAGTATCTAGTGAGGGTCGGTTCCGAGTCTCTTGAGAACCATAGACCTAGATTCCGAGTTCCTGCAAGATATCTAAAAATTCTCTTCACCGCGAGTGAGATGTGATTCTTTTGGATTAGCTTGGAATCTTGCACACGGACATACACTAAACATAATGTCTAGCCTACTGGATGTGAGATATAGCAGTGATCCAATCATTCCTCGATAGAGTTTCGATCTCATCTCTGTACCTTTTTAGTCCGAGTCCAGACTTTAGATCGCTACTCATTGGTGTTCGCTGCATGTTTTGCATCTTGAAGCTTGTACTTCTTCAAGCAACTCCTTGGTATACTTGGATTGATGGACATAGATGCCATCTTTGTCTTGTTTGATTTGTAGACCAAGAAAGAAATTGAGCTCTCCCATCATGCTCATTTGGAATTCCTGTCTTATTAACTCGGAAAAATCTTGACAGAGATTTTCATTAGTAGCTCCAAAAATTATATTATCAACATAAATCTGAACAATAAGAAAGTCTCCCCCTTGGTTTTTATTAATAGAGTTTTTTCAATCTGACCTCTTTTAAAATCATTTTCAACCAAGAAACCGCTCGAGTCTTTCATACCAAGCTCCGGGAGCTTGTTTAAGACCATAAAGAGCTTTTTGCAACTTGAAAACATGATTTGGAAATTCTGAGTTTTCAAATCCAGGGGTTGCTCAACATAGACTTCCTCTTGAATAAAACCATTCAGAAAAGCACATTTGACATCCATTTGATACAATTTAATATTCATGCTTGATGCAAATACCAATAAGATTCTAATTGCTTTAATCCTAGCAACAGTGCAAAGGTTTCCCCACAATCAATTCCTTCTTCTTAATTGTAACCTTGAGCCACAAGTCTAGCCTTATTTCTAACTACCAACCCATCCTCATCCAGTTTGTTCTTGAAAACCCATTTGGTTCCTATGACTGGGTGGTTAGAAGGTTGTTTGGTCAAAGCCCGGACTTGATTTCTTTCAAATTGATTAAGTTCCTCTTGCATGGCCTTTACCCATTCAGGTTCATTTAGGGCCTCTAGTGTATTTCCGGGTTCGATTAATGATATGAGTGCAGTGAATGCACATAGATTTTGCAAGGAAGGGCGAGTTCTTACCCCACTTGTTGATGTCGGACAAGATGTTTTCGAGTGGGTGGCTCAAAGTATATTTGAATGCTCTACCCGTTCTTTGGTTCACCAGATTAGTGAGTTGAACTGGTTGATCTTCAGCGATCCGATCCGATTGAGCTTGCTCATTTATTTGACTTTCACCATTCCGAGCTAGCTCTTGAGCTGATTCAGTCTAAGTCATGATATTCCGAGCTACCTTATTCGGGTTGCTTTTCCTTGACTCTGTCCGAGCTCACCTCCAACAAGATCATCTTCATCTTGACTGAGTTTCGGATATGAGAATGTTAACTCACTTTGTTTTCCCCGATCAATCGCATCAAAAACAACGTGGATGCTTTCTTCCACTTTGTTAGTTCTTTTATTGAAAATGCGATATGCTTTACTATGATATGAATAACCAAGAAAGATACCTTCATTTGACCGATCATAAAACTTGGTCGAGTGATCCTTACCATTAATGTGGACATAGCACTTACATATGAAGGGTTTGAAGTATGAAATATTGGGTTTCTTTCCCTTATAGAGCTCGTATGGAGATTTCTTCAAGATGGGTCTAATGAGGCATCCGTTCGGAGTGTAGTTTCTTTGTGTTGATCTGTCTCAGCCCAAAAATAGTAAGGCGGATTGTGTTCAATCATCATTGTCCTTCCTATTTATTCAAGAGTTCTGTTCTTTCTCTCCACTACCCCATTCTCGTTGAGGAGTTCTAGGTGCTGAGAAGTTGTGGGAGATACCATTCTTATCGTAGAACTCGCAAATTCCGAGTAATCGAACTTCATTCCATGGTCGGTTGGAATTCTTCCGATATGAGTCCGAGACTCTACTTGAATTTTCCTACAGAGCTTGCTGAACTCTTTGAAAGCTTCATTTTTGTGTTTAAGAAAACACACCCTGGTAAATCGTGAGTAGTCATCAACAATTACAAGTACATATGATTTACCTCCGAGACTCTTTACAAGGATTTCACCACATAAATTCATGTGCAACATTTCAAGCACTTTGGATGTGGAAACAATTTTGAGATATTTGAAAGATGATATGACTTGTTTCCCTTTTGTGCATACTTCACAAATTTTATCTTTCTTAAATTCACAGTTAGGTAAACCTCGACTAAACTATGAGGTGCAAGCTTTTTGATAGTATGCATACTAACATGACCTAGTCTACGATGCCATGTCCAAGAATAATCATGCAGTGATGCTTTTAAACAAAATAAATTCGACTTGGATCGAAAGAGGAATAGTGTAGATATTACCCGATCTCTTACCCGAGAGCTTAGTCTCCTTGGTAGTTGCATCAGAAATATAGCAATTGGTCTACGTGAATCTTACCTCTTGACCTTTGTCACACAGTTGAGAGATGCTTGAGTAGATTGTACTTTAATCCCTTGACAAGATAGGCTGGGTCGACCAGGTTATCTCCTTTCCCAATCTTGCTTATTCCAACTATCTTACCCTTACTTGTCATCTCCAAAAGTGACTTTGCCTCCTTTGTAATCTTCCAACTCGGAAAAGAGTCTTAAATCTCCCGACATGTGACGTGAGCATCCACTGTCTAGGTACCATTGATCTTTTGTCTTTTTCGAGTTACCTGCAAGTCGAATTACACTAACCCTTCTCACTTCCTCTAATGAACCCAGTAACTCCCTTTACTCGTGGTCCTTTTATGAGGAAGAAGACTCTTGGGAACCCAGATTTGATTTACTTTGGGTTTGGTCCGATTCTTAGTCTTCTTTTCGTAAAACCGAGTCTCGTGTCTCTTTCTTTTGAAAATCTTTTCTTTTATAAACGGGTGGAGAAAGTTTTCGCCTATAAAATTTTCTGGGCTCGGTCATCCTTTCATTTTTATGAATAGGACCATGCTCAACCTTCCTGAACTTCACAGTTTTCGAGCCATTTTTGAAAAGGTTTTAGTAGGAGTTAGATTCCTCTTCCTCGTTAAAACCAAGTCCTTCTTTCCTAAAGGAGACACACCGAGAGCCTAAAAGCATGTTAAGGTTTTTCCGACCTTGAGTAAATTTCAAAATAAGCTCTTGAGACTCATTGAGCTTTTGTTTCGGATGCTCGTTTTCTCTTCGAGTGTCTCGGACTCAGTCTCATTAGCTTGAGTATTAGTCTTGAGTTCTCTTAGACTAAGTCTCGGCTTTTCCAATTCATTTTTCAAACCAATGCTCTCGAAGTAAGAGACTCAAGTTGTTCTTTGTATTGAGAAGAATCGGAATTGGACTTTTCTTCCAAAGTGTAAATATATTTAGCTAAATCAACTTTGGAGAACTTAAGAAAGTATTCTATTACCTCCCGAGGATTTGTCTCCTTAGTGTCCGAGTTGTCGAGTCCGACTCGGATTTAGCTTCCGAGTCCGATAGTGCCATCGGACATTTTGAATCGTCTCGAGTCTTCATCTTCTTCAGATGAATCTTCATCACTTCATGTGGCCATCATAGCCTTCTTCTTCTTTCTGTCCCTCTTTCTTCTTGGACAGTCTTTGACTATGTGATCTTTGCTGCCACATTCAAAAACAGCTAGAGCTCGTAGTTAAAGATAACTTTAAAGGGGATGAGTGTTTACCTTTTCTATCCTTCTTATCTTTCTTGTAGAACTCTTTTCTTAGCCTTTTCTCCCATTTCTTGTGCTTCATCATTCTTTTGAAGTCTCGAGCAATGAGTGCCATGGGATCTTCTTCGAATCTAAGGAACTCATATTTTCTCCTCTACTTTCCGAGGCCTTCAGCGCAATGTTCTTTTTGGTGCTAACCTCGGCATCCTCTTCTTCCGGATGGATTTCATGGATAAGTAGTTTCCCAATCGGTTCGTCCGGCTTTAGTTGAGAGAGGTTCCGAGCTTCCTCGATGGCTGTCACCTTGGGACCCCATCTTCTCTTGGGTAGACTTCTTAGAATTTTTCTACTCATTTCTTCATGGGAAATCTTTCTACCCAGAGATTTCGGATTGTTTGTAATCTCGGTGAAGCGTATAAACATCCGAGTGAGGTTTTCTTCGGCTCCATCTTGAACAACTCATAATTGTGAAGATATTGACTTATCTTCGGTTGTCTTACTTGGCTTGTTCCTTCATATGTGTTGAAAAGAGTGTCCACACACCTTTAGCCGTGTCACGGCCGACACTCTGTTGTATTCTTCCGAGCTGATGGCGCACATTAGAATGTTCATTGTTTTAAAGTGCTTTCCGAACTTTTTGCCTCTTCGATGGTGTACTCGAACTTTGCTTTAGGCACGAGTCTTCTATCTTCCATCTTCATTGGAATATAATTGCCTTCTCGTGTGATTTTTCATACATCTTCATCGTGGTCCAGCAGAAAGCATTCCATTAGCTTCTTCCGAGTGCACGAAATTTGATCCTTTGAACTTAGGTGGTCTGCTGGAAGATCTTCCTTCATCGAACTCTCCGTTGTTCCGAGTCATCCGATCTTTAGACCTTTGGATTGTTAGATCCTTTCCGAAAGGCTACGCTCGATACCAGTTGAACGTTTGCTCTTGGAGAATCTTAGTCACCCTAGAGGGGGTGAATAGGGTGACGAGGAAACTTTAACAAATTTGGAAGATTTAAGCTTTGAAAAGAATAATTAAGACAATTTGAGTCTAAATTGGACTCGGAACAATGTAAACTCGGATATACGTGGAAACCCTCCCGGGCCGGAAAACCACGGACAGTGCTAGTCCAAGCACCAAGTCAAATCCACTATTTTGAATCCACAAAATACAGCTGGATCGACTCAACCGAATTGCTTCCTTTAAGAATTCCTTACGAGTTTTCCTAGACTCGAAATTCCCTTATCTCGATCTAGTACTTCGTAATCGAGGTAACCTTTACAGTTAGGGACAACTAAGCTGAGTTAACCCTTACAACTCAATTAAAGGACCTTATTCGGAAAGTAAGAAAGAGAATGTGACTGATTACAAGACTTTACAACTCATAAAGTAAGAATTACAAGTCTGGGAGTTGTAAGTAGAAGATTGAGTATGAATACAATGACTTTTGCTTAAGTAATGTGTATCGACAATAATTCCAGCAATCTTCAAGTCTTGAGAGTTGGCTTCTATTTATAGATGACCAAGCAGATTAGCCATTGTGACTAATTTTTGAACAGAAGTCCTTTTTGACCGTTATAACTCGTTCTTTTGAGTCGCTCGTAAAAGATCCGTTGAGATGTGAACGTTGTGCAATGGCTCTTGACTCTTAAAGGTGCTCCAATCAGCTGGTGGTGTTCGAAAAGTAAGGTGGAAACCACCGTTGAGCTTAGCGTTGAAGTTTTCCAATTTTAGAAACAGACAACCCCGACACAGACGTCCGGGCCTTGTTCGAAGTAGAAAAGCCTTGTCTCGCTGGTGGTTGACAATTTAAAACCTAGGTTACTTTTGTAATTCAAAAATGTGATAATCTCGTTTGGATAACCTACAAAAGTAAACCACTTTGGTTCTCAAAGTATAAAATACTTTGGTCCAAGATTAGGCATAGATAGCGCTGGCAAATATCCGTCCGACTCGATAGTCCGAATTTGTCCGACCCGAAAAAGGGTCCAATCACAAATTTTTGTCCGAATTTTAAATTCGGACAATCGGTCATGTCCGAATTAAAATTCGGTCGGGTTCGGGTTTGGCAATTCGGGTTCGGGTTGTCCGAATTTTATGACTTTTTCGGGTTCGGTCAAAATCGGAAAATCGGACAAACGGGTTTGGACATTCGGTCATTCGGGTTTAGGTATAATTTAGTCCAAAATTTACAAAATTTTCAATAAAATATTCGGAGGACATCGAAAATTCGGGTTCGGGTTCGGTCAAATACATAATTTCAGTTCAATTTTCAAAAGTTCATATCAAAAATTCGGACATTCGGGTTCGGACATCGGACATTCGGGTTCGGGTTCCGGTGCAGTCGGTGCGTCCGAATCCGCAATTCGAACGAGGTCCGGGTATGGTGTTTTTGTTCGAATGTTCGAATTGTCCGAACCCGAATTGACCCGAACCCGATTTTTGCCAGCGCTAGGCATAGATAATAATTTAATTAAGACAATTAAATTCATAATTATCTTAGACCTAGAAAAGTGGAATTTTCTAAGTCTAATATTCATTATACTAAAATTCCTTCGAGTCGAGTCCTCGAAAGATCAAGTTATAAGAGTAAAAATAACAAAGTATACATACTTGATCCGGACAAATAATTCTTAAACAAATATGTCGACTTCGAAAGTTGAATTAACGCAGTAATTCACTCTTCTTCAGAATATGCAATTAGAATTCGAGATAAGAAGTGTTAGAGAGAATATTTAAACATGCAATAAATTTGAGTGATGTCCGAAATATTAATGTGAGAAGATAAACAAGAATGTGTTATCCGAGTCAATCGGAATCGAATGAAAACATATGCAGTAGTTTCTATAACACTCGGAATGACTTGTAATTAAAACTTAGGAGGAATGAGGTTTGTACACGAGTCTTTTCGTAGTACTCGTAATGATATAGTTTCGTAGTTTGGGTCTTTAAAATTAATAATCGGTACCATTATTAGGATTACTTGTCCTATTCTATTTAGTTTTAACTTACGACCTTACACCTTTCTACAGTTTCTTACGGATGCTTACAACTCTTTATAACTTCTTACAACTCCTTACAACTTTTTATAACTATCATTATGATTGTCTTACACCTCCTTATGATTCCTTATAACTAAATGGAACAAGACAATGCATAGGCGATGGAGGTAACAAAGGAAAATGATTTAGGTGGGTTGTATTCGTAAGTGTTGAGTGTTGTCCAAAAATCTTGTGTCCGAGCCTAGTTGATGCTCCTATAGTGAAGCTCACAGGTAGGCTCTAAGTTCTAGAGGGGGACCAATTACGGTTCGGTGCATCCACTCGGCTTCAGTGATCATTCTTGTGGAAGAATCTTGACAACTTATGGAAGTTATTATGCGGGATTTATTTCCTAAATTTGATTGTATTTAGAAAAGATTTTGTTTACTATTTGTATTAGGTGGTATTTACCTAATAGAATAAGCACTAAGAACTTCGGTAGGTTGAGGAGATTTATTTTAAAAGATAGTTGTTAGGGCTTCACTATAGATGAAAATTTTAGTATGACTCGAAATACCCATCCCGAACCCACCCCGTTTATAACGAGGTTTGGGCATAAAAAGTGAAAAAAAACAGGTATGGGGTGGGTGGGAAATAACGGGTTCGGTTACAAGGTTCACCCACTCTGTACTCGCACCTTTAATATGATAATTTTCTTCACACATGTGATGGTTATGTCAATTATCGTATAAGGATGCACAAAAAGGACTTCAGCACTTGATATGCTACAAATAAAAATGAATTCATCGTCATGGGACAAACACATCAAGATGATCTTCATATATCGATGTGGGTAATTTTTTCCCCATCACATTCAAATCCAAAAAAATCCACAAATTAGAAAAATCCAATGGGTATTTGTAGGGTATAGGTTGTCAAAACCAAATGCGTATGGGTATAAGTTCAATTTTTTAAAATGGGTATAGGTGAAGGTGGATCCAAACTCATCCCATTTCCATCCCTAGGCATTAACCTATAAAAGGAACATTTACATATACTGTGTGTGGCCGGGCAGAGTGGGTGAGAGCCCTTGGAGGCATCTCATGGAAAGCCTAGCTAGATGAAATATTTGATAGGATGAGAGACCGAGTTCTAATTAGAGGGGATTCTAATTAGGAAGAGACAGAAGAGTTCTATTGTGAGCAGAGTAGTATGGGATTGTGATATCTTGAGTTTAGGTTCCTAAACTCATGGTTGTGATTGTTCTTGTAATATTTCATAATAGTGGATTTGTTTTGCGTTCGTCAGTCGCCCATTTCGATTGAGTTTTCCATGTTAAATCCTTGTCTTATATCCTTATTGTTGATATGCCTTTATATTCTCAATATTACCCAATTATTTTTTCTTCCGCTGTTCACTTGGGAGATTTTCTCCCTAATAGTAAGAGACAACTTTGAGGATTATGTGTATTCTATAGTTATATACGAGAGTTGCTTCAATGATAAAAATTAGTGTATGTAACATTATGGAGGTTTGTAAATTTATGTACGCATATTTTTTATTTAACAAAGGGTGTAATCTCTTTCGGGTTGGGAGTATTTAAGGTAAAAGTTTACCCAATAAAAACGCTCCTTCATATTTAAATTTGTGTTCTCCTTCTTACTAAGGTGAGACCGCTATGACCTTAACCAATACTTTGTTGGTAAATTTATTAATATATATATATATATATATATATATATATAATTTTTACGAGAGGGGAAATGTAGAATTAATAGTAGGGTGGATGTCCTAAATATATGACAAAGAAATTGAGTGCCGAAGGTTTTGCAAGAGGAAAAGGAAGAGGTTGAGCCCTGCTTCAGCCATCGAACTAATCTCCTATCACTATATCTGCAAAAAAACCATTCAATGGTATCTCTATTTTTGGTGCAATTATTTTTAGGATTTCGACTTATAAAAAATAATTATGAGATACCTTATCTTTTAATGTAATAAATTTTTAGGACCTTTATTTCATATTTTTATAGAAGACCCTTACTTTATGTTAAAAGACATCATTATCGTTCATCAACGTAAAAATTTAAAAATAAACTAAATATAAGAACATAATGAAATGATATAAACAATATATAAAAAATATAATAAAGTAATTTAGCAAAATCCTTATAAAAATATGAAAAATTACTTTATTATATTTTTTACATTTTGTTTATATCATTTCATTATTTTTATATTTAGTTTATTTTTAAATTCTTTATGTTAGTGCATGACAATTATGTATTTTAACATGAAATAAGGGTCTTCTATAAAAAAATAAAATAAGGGTCCTAAAAATTTGTTATATTAAAACATGATGTATCTCATAATCATGTTTAAAAAGTTGGGAGTCACGAAAATAATTATATCAAAAGTTGAGGTAATATTGAACAGTTTTTTGCTATAGCTGCTTAGTTTGTCTATTGTTTTACTTTATGAGAGTTGCTTGTAGCTACAACTCCCACTAAGTCCTATTTTTACAAGCTTTAGAGTGAACAGTCTTATTCACTCTTAAAATAATGTTGCGAATAGAGAGACTAATTCTTAAAAAAAAAAAAAAATATGGGAGCTGCAAGCACAAATTTAAGTTCTTAATAATAAAATTATTGTTAAATAGTCCAAGACTTAAATCAACCACGGAATTCAACATAAACACTAGGGATATAAGCCATTTATCATTTCAAATGCAAGCCTTCTTTATGAAAGTGTTTTCATGTATAGTGAACTCTATCCAACTTTATATATATATATATATATATATATATATATATATATATATATATATATATATATTTCATGTATGAATGATACATAAGATTGTCATATTTATGATGTCATGTAATAGATAATTAATTATTATATTAATAACAAAATAAATATAGTCTGCCATGCAAAAAAAAATTAATATGATAAATTATTAAATTATACTAAAAAAGACTATCAAACTATCAAAAGTTTTAGAATGCTACTTTAATAATTATTTATTTGCCATAAACAAGTAATTAAGTAAATTATTATTGAAAAAAAAGTATATAAATTTATGAAAAATCACAATTTTAATTTTAATAAGGCCAACAAATTTAACATATTTTTTTATACATGAAATGTAATTCATATTACTATTCAACAAGTATGAAAAGAAATCCCGATATTTTACTTATTAGTGATAATCCTCCCCGATATGAAAAACAATATATTTAGTTATAGTTTTCTTGCATATTAAAATCCTTGCAAATATTAATAAAATTTAAAAAATAATTTCCATTAAATCCTTGCAGAAAACTATGACAAGTGTATTTTGGCATGCTATGCTGAATTTCTTTCGGGCATTGGCTGGACAATTTGCTCAGCTTTTTCTAAAGAGATGAACTGAAAACACTTGAATTGTTTTCCCTCGTAATAGGTTGCCGTATTTTGTTTTATTTTTTAATATTTAAAAGAAAGTTCTACTTCTAACAAGTTATTAGTAGAAGCTTCCACCCAACATCAATTTTTGATAATATTTCTTCTCCGCCGTGCCCTTCGCCCCGCAACCCCCTTCTCTCTCTCTCTCTCCCCCGCGGCAAGGGCAACCTACATCGTCGTTTTTCTCTCTCCTCATACTCCTCTCAGCCCCCGATTGCCTAAACCCTAGCCCTAAATTGCTTCTCTCAGGGTCAGCCCTTCCTCATTTCGATTAAGGTATGCCCATCTTTCTTCTTTTCTCGATTAGGGTATTCCGGTCAGAAAATTGATATTGAAATTGTTATGTGTTTTTGCGAATTTTGAGTTCTTCTATTAGAAATTAGACGAAATTAATAACCTCGGTTGTATTATCTCGTTTTGGCCTCTTCTTCAGTTCTCAATGTGTTTTGCGTATTTGGGAAGATTATTGTTGCCAATTATTGATGTGTTGCTTGAACATTTGAGCAGATTTTTGGTTGAAATGGATCTGGAAACTGAGAATCGAATAGCTTCAATTCTTTTGAAAGAGGCAGCTGAATTGCGGCGGCAAGCTCAGCAGGAAGGTGCGCTTGCTTATCTCCGGAAGCCTACGGTCCGAGGTCGCCCCAATTCCCGCTTTCTTACAGCCACTGTTCGCGGCATACAACAAGGTCAGCACTCTTTTCTTTTTGCGATTGCCATTTTCTCTGACACATAGATTGCAGATGATTGCCAATTTGTTTTGTTTTGTGGCTTTGGAAGTGTTCAATATCGTGCTATTCTTCATTTCCCTGCGCTTTTGTGTTTAATGGTGATAACTAATGTTTCATGCTCAGAGAGAGCGCGGGGGAATGATGCAATATTTATTGTTCCATGGGAAGAAAATGGGTGATGCTAATCATTTTGGTGCTGTTTGACAATTGACATTGTAATTGTTTTACTCCCAGCACAAAATTAACATCAAATGAAGAGGAACATGATTCCGCCTTTCCCCAAAAGAATAGTCTTGAGCTGCTTATCCTTGATGCGCTCAAGATAAATTAAACTCTCCAGAAAATAACGTGTTAAAATGTGGTCAAGTTTGCAAGGAACTATATTGAGGGACCTCCAATGGACTGGCCTTGACTCTGGAATCAATAAGCTCATTGGTGATTAAGATACCATCAAGAATCTGGCAGCCTTAACAAATTGTATCCTAGTAATTCAAAATCAAACTACGGCACACACCTTAGCCTACTTATTTATACCCACAACCTGCTAGACTAATTGGCTTGAATTCCCTGATGTCCCTAGCTTCAATTTCTGTATATGAGACCTGTGAGAGTCAATGTTGGAGTTATTTCTGAACTTCCTTGTGGAATGAAATGTTGAGAACACTCATAATATCAGGTTTAACAGTATGCCAGTTAGCTTTATCGCAACAAAAATCGTTAAGAGTTCTAAAAAGTACTTCTAAATGAAATGCACCCTGAAATCCTTCTTAAAAGAAGCTCATAAAAAAGGTCAGACCAACCCGTCCGCTTTTGGCCTTCACATCATGTACTTGATGAAAAGAGAGGAGTAGAAGCCCTAAATAGTATACTTCATACTTCATAGCGTCCCATTAGTTGAAAGCAGTACTCTATGCCATTATAGATGATATGAAATTAAACTGTGAAAGCATCTCTTGTTCCTGTCACCAACATTTAGTCTTAATGCTCTGTATCTTGTCTCCCAGAAATCTTGTCTGTTGAAATCACCTTGGCCAAAGTTTTGTGTGGTTCTCCTTTTTGAAGCTTGTGAGTACTCAAACCAACTGATCTTCTTTCAAATCAATGTAATTCATAGTTCCCATGAGGTAGCATCTTTGTACCTTAATATCCCTACATACTTCTTTGTTCCACTTTTTCAGTTCCTTTTTTATGATCTTAGGTCTTTTTGGCAATTACAAAGCTTGCATACCCCATCAGCTTAAGACTGTTCCCACCAATTCTTGATAAGGGAGGTTTATTAATTAGCTTCTAACTACAAATTCTCATACCTAAAAGGTATCATTTCCCAATCCGTCATGACCTTCTCTTGACTAAGAAAGATCTGATGAAGGGTGTGGAAGTCTATCCTGATTAAGATCAGGCCAAATTCCCTCTCATTCCTTTAGAAATAATGTAGATTAAACACTTAGATTGCCACTCCTAGACTACGTGAAATCACCTCCTCTAAATGAGAGGTCCATGGGATCCGAGGATTGATGATGTTGATAAAGTTTTGTGATGGTGTCAGAGGATCTTATTGGTGTGCATTTCTCATGTAAAACAAAGAATGTCATTGATATCACTTGCAATGCACCATGACCAAGTCCACTCTTCCATGATACAATGCAGTTCCACTTCATAAAATATAAAATTATCCTTTTTAGAATGGTGGCTATAGTCCTTAGATTACAAAAGCTCAAGGCGCAAAAAGCGTGAAGTGTTCTAGGGTCCAAGGCATGGGCTTTTTGGATCGGGGTGCACTATTACTTAAAAATTCTTGAAATCATTTCCAAGCCATATCTTTTGACAAATAAGTTAGATATGACATCAAATAAGTGGTTAAAGATACAAAACACACCGCATATAGTCTTAAGATACAATAATCTAACATTATAATATATCAAATACATGCAGAAGGTAGTACTTAGTAGAAGTCTGCAATGAAACAAGCAAGTATAGTCATAATATTATAAAACACAAATGAATATCTCCAGTTTCTTTAAATTGAAACAGTTAAAGCTAAAACAGCTGGTCACTTAGTGCTCACTCTCTTTTTTGTTTTTTGTTTGAAGTCGCCAGTGCGCACTTATGACAGCTTAAAAATTGACAAATTAACATAGAAAATATAACACACAAATGAATATCTACAATTTTAGAAAAAAAATTGCAGAACTGCCAGCTCACTCACCATTCACTTATTCACCGCAAATGACAAATTAGAACATAAGAAAATAAGGAAAAAAAAAGGAAGCAAATAAAGATATAAACATGGGGATAGATGATGGGGGACACAACGGAACAGAGAAGAAGAAAAGCAAAGAAGCATATATGAGAAGAATGTAAGAGAAAGAAAAAAACAAATAGGAAAAGAAGAAAGAAAAATTACATGAGGTTCAAAAGATAGAGGAGAAGGAGGAAAAGGAGAAATGAAGAAGGAAGAAGAAAAAGAAGGAAAAAGGAAGAACATACCTGTGTTATGAGCCGGGGTAGGGTTCAAGAAGTGGTCGATCATTGCCGGAGGAGCAGCTCGCCGGAGTTGCCTGGACAACCGAGTCGACTCTATGCATTGGTTGACGATTGTCGAGGAGTTGCTTGGAATGGACAATTGCTAAAAAATTTCAAGGCGCACAAAAGTGCAAAGGGTCCTGGGGCGTGGGCTTTGAGGCGAAGACGCAAACTTTTGGAACGGGGCACACTTAAAAATACTTCAAAATCCCAAGCAATATTTTTGGTCGAATATGCTAGGTGATGACATCAAATAAGTGATTTGATATCATTGTACTACAAAAAATACTACAAAGAGTCTTAGATTATGATAACACAATGAATTTGCTATAATTTTAACTGGAAAAGCAAGCAAAAAAAAATAGCACAAATTGAAAAAATGGGGCAATTTACCCACTTGCTCATTGTCTAACAAAGATAGAGACAAGAGAAGGGGGGCACAAAGAGAGAGAGAGAAATAGCAAAAAGTAGAAAACAGCCCAAGGCTCATGAGGTGCAATTGCGCCTTGGCTGGGGCGCTTGAGAGGGCTTTTGGAGGGGCTGGGCTTGACCCCTTGCAAGGCGTAAGGGGGTGGGCTTCGGGCTTTGTGCGAATAGGGCGCGTTTTTAAACTAAGGCTAGACCACGAAGAAGAACAGAGAAGAACAAGAGAAGACATGCTCACTAGGGTTTCTTGGCTAGCAATTAGTAGCCAGAACCAAGTAAGGAGGCAGCGAGCTTAGGCTTATTTGACTGATATTCTGCCCAAAAAAGGGTCGAGGGACCCGTTAAATTTTGTTTTCTTCTTCCCAAATGCTTGAATCAAACTCCATAAAGCTTGCTCCTTGAGTGAAAGCCCAGAAAAGCGCATGCTTTATGGAGGGGTGTTGCTTGACCTCTATGTCACTGCAGCCGGCTGCACCCCTCTGCTGGTTGTGCTTTTTTAAACGAAGCCATAAACACTAACGAAGGCATATTATTTGGTAGATGTTTGGGAGAACGTTTAAAAGGTTCTAAGTTGGTTATCATGAGCAATAACATGTGTTAGCTATGTCTTATTTTTCCTTGTGTAAATAGAAGAGTCTTTGGAAAAGGGTGCATGTACGTTAAATGGACTTATCTATTTATATATAATGGATTTTTTTTAATGTTGTATTATCTAAATTCTGACATGGATCTAGGCATACGTACGATATTCTTATACAATTGTGTTTGTATTCTATTCTAAAGGGAAGGGTATAGAGCGTGGAGTGTCCCATATTAGGTACTTGAGTGAAATGAAGAGTTTTTGAGTTACAATGAGAATATTCCTTCCTATTTGTAGGAGGTAAAACTAGTGACTGCATATTTACTCAAATTTTTAGTTTCAAATAGGGGTCCCTAGGTCGGAGGTGCTTGGAGGCCTTTAATATGCCTAGGTGAGTTGAGATGCCTTTACATCTTATGAAATTCTTGGAATTAAAGTGTTTTTCCCCTTTTAAGGTTTTTTTTTTTTGGGGGGTGGGGGGTTGGGGTGAGCATATAAAACCGAAAAGCCGAACCAAAAATTGGTTAACCAAACCGGAAAACCCGTTCGGTTTTGGTCCAGTCATATCCAAAATTCCGTTAACCGAGAGAAACCGAAAGTTTTTTTCCCTAAGTGATCGAAACCCTAGCTATAAATTCATTCTTACTCACGAGTCACCGTTGTTCAACCCAATCCCTAAATCCTCACTTCTTCAATCCTCCCTCCCTCTTCCTCCTCTCTCTCTCTTTCTCCGCTCCGCCCACCACGAATTCGAGTCGCAATTGCAAGTATCCGAGACTAAGACACCAAGTGAACAAACGAAACCTATTCCCATTTGATAATGATACCCACCCAATCCCCTCTCAAATATGAACCTTCGCCCCCACTCCTCTCTAGTCTACACTTAGACGAGAACCAGCGGCGGTGGAAGTTGCCGAAGTGCCTAGAACCCTGACTGAAACCGGAGCTCCTAACCCCTCACATCATCTCTCTGTCTTGATCAACACTCCATTAGATGTAAACTCTAGTAGCGTCGTCCCTCATTGCAAGTCCCTCTTGTGTTTCTTTGCATCGTAAATGGTGAAACTTTTGAGATTACTCTTTGCCTCTGCGTCTCTCTTGCACTGACAACAGAGCTGATAATCAGCATCATTGCCTTTCTCCTTAAAGATCTTTCTACTTCTTTTTTTTGTATTTTTGTTTTTTTGGTGTGTAGATCTTCTCCAGATGTTTGTTGTAATTGTGTTGTAGATTGGATAACTCATTTTCTTGTCATATTACAATAAAAATAAGTGAAAAATTAAATAAAAATTGTAGGCTTTGCTGGTTCTTTGTTATCGGTTAACCGGAAAATGTTAATAGTTTGAATTTTGGTTGAACCAAAGATATTGGTTAACCGATTTTCGGTTAGCCGAAAATTTCGGTTCGGTTTCGGTTCTCCATTCTCTTGAACCGAAAAACAGTCAACCGAAACTTTGGTTAACCGACTTTGCTCACCCAGGGGAGGGGGAGGGGGTAAGGGAGCTTCGATCTTTTAAGCACAAAAATTTCTTCAAATCGCTTTAAGTAGTCATGTATTCCAATTTTAAGCTGAAAGCCTTGATTTAATTATAGAATTACTTTAAATTCAACCTTGCATTAAATAACCGAAATATTACCCGCCTTCATTCTCAAACCAAAGTTTTGGTTCTGATCAAAGGCCTGTATGTTGTACAATTGAAGTGAGATTTCTCTTTCCCATATAAGTTTCTTTTTCTTTTTCTGCTCTATTGTATAGTGTGATTGCCCTCATCATATTATTGAACCCTAATTGAAAACCACTTCTCTTACATAACTTTTTTCTAGAAAAATATCTTTTCTGCATGTTTTTAAGCATCTTATGACAAAATCGTCTTCCTCCTCATATCTCACACCCTACACATGGGACCATTTGCAGTGCACCTTGTGCAATTTGAAACTAAGCTCTGATTGTACATAGCCGTAAGTGAGCCTGTGTTTGTGGCGTAAAAGTTTTGAGTCCTTTAGATAGCTTGATATTCATAAAAAGTTTACTGATGACAACAAACATAGAAAGCTGGATGCCTAAGTTTTCTATCTTTTATTACTGTTCATTCTTTTAATTTTTCACATCTCAAATCTAAAACTTCTGAAAGATCCTAATTCAAGCTCTTAATGTCCAAATCACTTAGTGTTGCTGTCAGTTACCAGACATTTTTGCTTTTCTTCCATGGGTTATTGTCATTTTTGGCAGGGGCTGTCATTCTGTTGATCTTCCTGTCTTATTTTCATTGCATTCTATGCTGTTAGAAGAGCATTTCTGCTGAGCGATTGATTCTCAAAGAAGAATGATGTTTACTAGGGAAGCTGGTGCTTGGTGGAGGCTCATTCCTCTGGAATGCACGCCCGTAGCATGTGGGGACAAAGAAACTTTAGAAGAGAGAAAAATCAGGAAAATGGAGGGGAGAGTACAGAAGAGTCTAAATTTGCTCGATGTTACGGTGAAGTCATCCACCTAACGGCTTATGGAACATGATGATGAGTGTTGACGAGATGCTGGAATCAGCTCTTAGGTGATAGATGTGTTAAATCTAGGTTTTCTCCATGTGCTACATGAGCATGTCGTGGTTCTTTGTGATTTTGATATTGTAGTTTTATTAAATCTATGATTACAACGCCTAGTATGGTGTCCATTTTTAACGAGGTTTGGGGGATCTACATGTGGGCAACGTTACTACTACAAGCAGATATTAAATTATGTATATTCAAGTTGCTTATGCGGTGGTCTTCCTGCTGTTCTCTTTGGTCATTATACTTAGACTACCAAAACTGTAAAATATTTTCTGTTTTGAAGGATGGCATGTTGCTATAGTGAAATGGTTTTGTATCTTGTCTTATGTGCTTATTTGTTTCCTTTCCCTCTTGCCACTTGTTAATTAAGCTTGAAGAGAATTCAATAAGGCTGGTTCATGTGATTGACCATCGAATTGCTGGGAGCAGCTTAATGCATAATGAGGTTAATTTGCGTTACATGCTAATGCCCAAGTCTTCCATAAATGTACATATGGCCATATCATGGACTGCACAAAAGACGGATCCTACCTGTTAGAAGCTCCTACTAGGTCATTCAAACTTCAAATTGGGCCATATTTCATCCCAATCAACTCAGTATGCATCTTAACAAGAAATGCCCTTTGAACCGGTGAACTTGGAGTTGACTAAGCAATTGCATCCCCCATGCCCCCCAAAAAAAAAAAAAAAAAAAAAAAGAAGAAAGTGACCCTAACTTTCTTGTTAGAGTTAAGTTGCACATAGGTTTCAACTGGTATGATTCAGCCTTTTATTTTCAGCTGAGAAAAATGATTGTTCTTGCAGCTAATCGAGCAGTGGAGGTGAATGAAATGTGGCGGGTTCGACAGAAAGAGTTAGAGCTGGATGGTAGGCTTAAAGGCAAATCGCGAGATGAAGGTAGCCATATTAGGGGAGAGGGAGATAGAGGGATGTCCCGAAGCAGAAGCAAGAGGCATGATTCAGATGCCTCATGCTCATCAAGCAAAAGATCATATGAGGATCATCATTCCAAGGATGATGAAGGGCTTAAGGATGAAGAGATTGAGAAGTTTCTACATTCAAGGTTTGACATAGAGCTCCTCTTTTGTTCCGTATTCCTTCCTGTTTTTCCTGTTTGCATGTTTTGTTGTGTTTTTTTAAAAAAAATTTATTTTCATCATTGCCACGCTTCAAATGAA
This sequence comes from Talinum fruticosum, assembly GCA_021018815.1. Classification (NCBI taxonomy): domain Eukaryota; kingdom Viridiplantae; phylum Streptophyta; class Magnoliopsida; order Caryophyllales; family Talinaceae; genus Talinum; species Talinum fruticosum. The sequence goes on from JAITYX010000011.1 coordinate 936,747, forward strand.
GCGAAAAGGAAAACGATGCTGTATTTAGCTCAATATAACAAAACAATCAATATCCAACCACCTTAATTGGGCTACGACAAAACCATGCCATCTATATTCTAATTAGTAACAATCCACCCTGATTAAGGTTGAGCAAACATGCTAATGTCCAATTGCCTGATTTCCAGCCCTATCTCCTACTGCCTTGAATCTGTGCCATCCATCCATTAGTAACTAAAGAATGAAGGAGATGAACTTAGCAAATTCTACCAGCACAGACCTCATTATTGTTCTCCCACCAGACTTTGTCATTAAAGAAAGCTACTCTTGCATCATATTTGTCATTCCAAGCCCCTATGATTTCCTTCCTCTGCTTAGTTACTGAGATGTACCTGTTTGCATGTCACATCTTATTAAAACGAGGACAATACTCACCAAGGGGGTTGTCCACTGGCATTTGATTCACCCTCTAGCATGGAGGTGTAGGGCTCAAGTGCCACTCAGGAAAAATTACTTTTTGCTCTGAAACATCTGCATTCACATCGCTGCTATGGATTCCTGCTGCTAGCGAAACTGGGCTATTTATTTTCGTGTTAGGTGGTATTCCATATTCAGTTGCTTTTGTTAAGTTCTCATGTTAGAATTTTGATTGTGATGTTCTCCTGATGGCAGGATCAAACGTGGCAGGGGTTCTGTAGGGTCAAGAATGGATGAAACTGGCCCTTACCTTCCCCTATCTTCTGGATTGGAGGATGACCACGAGGGGCAACATCGGGTGGTCCTTGGTCCTGATAGGCCTTCCTCATGGAAGCCTTGTGAATCATCAGAGGAGTCTGATGACGATGAGTGGAAGAGATCAAAGAAGGCGAGTTCGGGAGGGTCAAAGAAGAAACACTCGAGGAAGCATAAATCGAAAGAAAAGTCGAGGGACAAGAAGAAAAAAGAGAGGAGATATTAGCACTAGTTAGGGTACAATTGCAGCCATGTAACATCTTAATCAGTAGCAGGGTTTTATCCATTCTCCATGAATCCATGATGTTAATATCTACTATCACTTCAAAGAAAAAGTTAAAAGAAAAGAGGCTCCCAACTGTCAGAATATTTGTCGGATTGCCCAGTGTTTCAATTGTAATTATGTTAATTTTCTGCCCCATTGACATTGGCCCTTGCGTCTCTTCTGCTAATAGTCTCGCTTCCGTTAGCACAATTTGTGTAGTGTGGTTATGGGGGTTTAACAATGTATTCGTATATGTTATAACACAAAACAATCAACCTCTTTTTGATAGCTCAAACAAACAAACAAACAACCTGTTAGCGCAAAAGATTGTGTACATCCAAATATTCTCATTGTACATTAGGCCTTATGTTTAATAGTTCTATTTCCCATAGTATTGTATTACTTTTTATGGTTGTTACAGACCTCAAGAACAAAGAATCTTACTCAAGTTAGCGTCAAGTTTGTAGCTATGTTAAGAGAACCGACCCGACTGGAAGTGTGGGTCAATAGATCAACCTCGTTGGATTGTTTAGACCGAGTTAGATCGATTGATTCAGTTTGCTACTTGGATCGAGGTTGAATCGGCATGTTTAGGTTAATCATTAAATTATTTTTCTATATATCTAACTATTTTTTCGTTGTTTTTCTAACATAAGTATGCAAGATTATATGACATCGTCTTAAATTCTAACTTTTCCACACAAAGCACAATGATTTGAGCATTAGCATTCCGACTTTTCCATCACATAAGATACAATACCCGAAATTGAACATAATGCTCTTAATCAATTACTCACATTTAGGACAAAACTGGACACAAGATATAATACTCAAAATAATTTTTATATTAAAAGTGATAAAATCCTATTTAATCTTTTATATTTAAAATTTAAGACCATAACATATATTCCACTTCTAACACTAAGGGCTGTTCGTTTCAGTTGTTAAAACTAGCCATTATAGCGTTTATAACGTTTATGAGTCATTATGAGTCGTTATGAGTTATTATGAGTTGTTACGAGTATGTTATGGGTCATTATAATTAGCGGTTATACCGTTATGAGTTGTATAGTAGTTATAAGCTCCTATAGCGGTTATGAGAGTTTATAAGTTGTTATAATGGTAATAATAATATTAATAATTAACTTTTTAATAATAATGACAATAATAATAATAATAATAATAATAATAATAATAATAATAATAATAATAATATTATTATTATTATTATTATTATGAAATTGTCGAAAGAGTATTATAACGTTGACAATGACGTTCATTATAATAACAAGTTACAACGACGATAATGATAATAACAATAATAATTATAGTAATGATATTACTAAAATTTTTAAATATATTTAGCAATAACAATAATAATAATAATAATAACAATAATAATAATTTATTATTATTATTATTATTATTATTATTATTATTATAACAATAATCATAGTAATAATAGTAGTAGTAATACTAATAATACTAATAATAGTAATAATAGTAATAATTATTATTATAATTATAATTATAATAATAATAGTACTATTAGTAGTAGTAATAATAATAATAATAATAATAATAATAATAATAATAATAATAATAATAATAATAATAATAATAATAATAATACTAATAATAATAATAATATTAAACACCCTCCTACACCTCTCTCTCCCTATGGATCTCTTATCTTCTCTATAATAGTAGCAGTAATCTTGTATGAAAAAAAATCCCAACAATAATGACGAGTAATAAATTTTCTACCCAACCCCAAATTAAACCCATCCCCAAGTCTTTGATACCTTATGAGAAACGCCACCCTACACGTCTCTACCTCTGGAGCTCTTATCTCCCTCTAGTAGCGATAATATTGTAAGAAAAAAAAAATAGTAGGAATAATGACAGTCATAAATTTCTCACCCACTCCAAATTAAACCCCTCTTCAAATATGCTATGCCTCTCCGAGCCCCTCTTCAAATTAAACCCCTCTCCGCCTCCGGGTCTCGCGTCTCCGGGTCTCCCTCTCTACCTCTCACTCTCGCGTCTCCGGTCTCATGTCTCCCTTTACGCCTCTCGGGTCTCGCGTCTCCCTCTCTGCGAGATCCGCTACACCTTTCCCTCTCGGTTTGTCGTCTCCCTTGCCTCCTCTCATCTCTCTCTCTCGGTCTCTCGGCTCCCTCTCTACCTCTCATATCTCGTCTCCTTCTCTCGCCTCTCATCTACTCCCTCTCTGCCGAAGACGAAGGCGGTCGAAGGCCCTCACCTCCATGACTCTAATATCCTCTCTGTACTCACTATCCGCCATAGACAAACAACAATCGAAGAAAAGTGGAAGCTCGGCTCCCTGTCTCTGCTGATTCCGGGTTTATCATTCGAGTGACAGCAACACTTGAGCAAGCTATAGGTAACGATTAAGGTAACAATTTATTTGATATAATTTCCAATTTTAAATGTATAAGCAATGACTATGGTTTTTGTGTTCTGCTGGTTACTGTGTTTATCGTTACGCTCTGGAAACGATTTCAATAGTTTGTGTGAAATTAGCTGGCTATAGGCAATGACTACGGGTTTTGTGTGTTGTTATATGTTCCGTAATTGTGAATTTCCGAAACCTTGCTTTCCATTTATTCCTAGTTTGATTAATATGCTTCGAGGCTGTGAAATTTCTTTGTTAGTTGTAGTATCTTTGCTATATTTTTTATATTGTGCAATTTTATCTATTTTTGTTTTGATTGGTTGTGTTGTATGATTTGTTTTAACTCGATGTATGATTGCATATGAAGTATAGTGTTCGACCCAAAAATGCCCCGATATATGTGGACCGAAGCCGAATCGGACAAGTTTATTGAGCTGTTGTATGATATGAAAATGCAAAATAAGAGATTTGAGTGGTCTGTAATTATCAAGAAATACAAAGAATTCACTACCTTAGATAGGACGAAGGGCCAACTACGGAACTTGTATGACAATTTGAAAAGAAAACTAAATGGTCATGAAGCTCTTCTTCAATCAAGCTGGAAGTGGTGTCAACCCGGATACTAAGCTGCCCATAGTTACATATGCACAATGGGCGACCATTAAAGTGGTTAGTTCATTTACTCTCATTATTGGTAGTAAAGTTAATAGATGTAAACAAAGTAACTTATACTCATGTTTTGTTAATGTATGATATGTGCAGAGGACTAAATGCCCCTCCTCCATTGGACATGAGCCTTTACGTCATGTGGAGAAGTTGAGGTTTACCTTTAACAATAAAGGAACAACTAGAGCCCTTAGTTTTGCCCCGGGCATGGATGTTGGCCAAAGTAGTCTCCAACAAGGCATTGAAGACATGACATTTGACACTATGGAAGGTTCGGGGGACACCGATGATACTAGGGATGACAACGGGGCTCGGGGCCGGGGACACCCTCGGCCCCGTCCCTACTCTTCCCTTCGCCCCCGTCCCTGCTGCGGGGATGGTTTTTCCCCCACCCCTGCTGGGTACCCAATCTCCACTGGGGCCCCGCTTCCCGCCTCCACCGGAGAAATACGAGAGAAGAGTTGAGCGTTTTGTGGGCACTGAGTGCGATCGGAGAGATGACCGAGAGAAGATAAAGAGCGAGAGGAAGAAGAGAGAACTAGAGGAGAGAGAGAAGCAGCAAAAGGTGAAAGAGAAGCAACAAGTGGCGAGAGGGATGAGAGAGAGCTACGGGAGAGAGAGAGCGCGATGAGAGGGAGGAGAGAGAGATAGCATACCCGAGAGGAGAGAGAAAGCCAAAGGAGAGATGAGAAATTGAAAGGGGAGGTTGAGAGTTAGATAGTTTAAATACTCTAGGGTTTCTTTATTGTAATTACCTTTCTGCCCCCAAATATTCATAATTAACAGTAAAAATAACGGATATAAAAGTCATTTTCGGGCGGGGAAACGAGGGACGAGGACAGGGGAAATTTTGCCCCGTCCCCGCCTAGGGACTAATTTCTTCATCGTGCCCCCGACAGGGGCGGGAATTTTCCCCATTCCGGGCTGAGGACTCGGCGAGGTCGGGAAAACCCGCCCGAGTGCCATCCCTAGATGATACCGAAGAAGTGGCTGATATGAATGAAACAGGTGAGAGGTGAGGAAAGTCATTCCGCCCCCGCCCCAAGAAGTAGGCAAACAACATCATCGAAAAACGTAAGCGTGAAGGACGTACTCGTCACGCAAAGAAGAGGAAGGATGGTGATGTTGAAGCTAATGTGATGGCCTTAGAGGTGTTTAAGGCAACGAAGCTTTTGGAGGAAGCTGAAAGCAAACCAATGGTCATATTTAAGGAGCTTGGTGAGAGAGTCAAAGTCGTTGTAGATTCACATGGTGAAGGAGATAAATTCATTAGTGAGGCAATGGAATTTATCAAGGAGTGCAATGAGGCAGACTTCTTAGGCTTTTCAACCGATGGAGCGGCTTATGATTGGCTCACCAAAATACTTTATGAAAAGAGGACATCTTATTACATATAGTCCATATGGATATGTGACGAGGGTCTATTTCCTAACTATTCTTTCATGTCTTTGTGAGCTTTTACATTTTTCTTGTTAGAAAATAATTTCAGATATTTCGTTAGCTTTATGTTTGAATGTGTGATGTGTGGTAGTTGTCCTATTTTTTTTTTTTTTTATCATGAATCATGGACATGGTGTAAGCTAGCTTTATGTTTGTATTGAAAAACTTCATATCTCGTATCTTAGAGTTTGTTATTTGTGTTAATGTCGTCATGAATTTCGCACTTGTTTTATGTAGAATGGATGATGATAATATTGCTCTATACATACTTCTTCTTCGTAAGTTAAAACATTGGTATTCAAAGAAGTGGCGGAGGATGCCTAGGGTACCAAGGGCACTATGTGCTGCAAGTGGGAAGAATTAATGGCTAATATGTTATCATGTGCAACTCAGCGACAATTTAGGCAACAATTTCGTCTAAACAAAGAGGTATTTATACAACTTGTTAACATCATGATTGAAAGGCGTTTATTAGAAGAAGCATTTTTTATAAAGGTTGCTGAAAAAGTAAGGATTTGTTTGTGGATATTGGCTAGGGGTGGTAGTTACCGGGATGCGGAAGGTCTGTTCAACCATCCTATTTCAGGCATATGTGAATATCATAATAAGATATTGGATGCTCTAGTTGAACTGTCCGGTGATATAATTAGGCCGCATCGAAGTTTACATGAAGTACCCACTCGAACTCCAGTCCCCAGCAAAAACAAACGTTTATATTGACCATTTTTGAAGGTATACTCTATTTTTTGTTATTAAAATATTATGTTTTTCACAATTATCGTTCACATTGTATTTCTTATTAACAATTACAAATTTACGGTATGATGCAATTAGAGCTTTATGGAACATTTATCGAGGTAATCATTAGGGGCCCCGATGCTGATACTTTTCGAAACCGTCATGGAGAGAAGACTTGGAATGTGTTGGTTGTATGTTCGTTTGATATGTTGTTCACTTATGTTAATGCTGGATGGGAAGGAAGTACACATGATATGAAAGTGCTTACACATAGTGTGATAAATTCACAATTCAGATATCCTCAGCCCCTAGAAGGTGAATATCCTACAAATTTTTTTCTACCGCTCCTTATTTTGAACATATTGGTCACTTAAAAGTTATATTATATTTTTCTTTTGTTAGGAAAATATTATATGGTTGATTGTGGATATCGTAACACGGTTGTGTATTTAGCACCGTATAAGGAAACAAGTGTTCAATCCCATGTGCCTCAATTTCGAGAATACGGTCCACCGAAGGAATCAAAGAAGCGTTCAATTATCGACACTCCTCGTTACGTATGATTATTGAACGGAACTTTTCCGTGTTGAAGAATAGATGGAGAATTTTAAAGCATAGAATGCCTCGGATGAGTAGAGAGCGTCAAACGAAGATTATAATTGCGACGTGCACATTGCACAATTTAATCCGCATGCATAAAAAAGGATACCATTTAGCCATAGGCTGACGACTATCACATATGAAGTATCGTCGGAACAACAGCTTTATGATTATCGTAAGACACAAACAATGAATGTACTTAGGGATGAAATAGCTAATATAATTAGTGGCGTAGTAGGGAATGTTGCGCAATAGTTAGTCATTTGTTTGTAAATCAATTCATTACTTATTTTAATATTTTCAAGTCAATTAATGTGTGCGTGCTACAAAAATATTATTGAAAAATATTATCAAATTGTCGCAAGAGTATGATAACAATGACGATGAGGACCATTATAATAAGAAGTTACAACGACGATAATGATAATAACAATAATAATTATAGTTATGACATTAGTAATAATAATAATAATTTTTTCTTAATAATAATGATCATAATAATATAATTAAACTATTATTATTATTATTATTATTATTATTATTATTATTACTAATAATAATAATAATTTTTTCTTAATAATAATAATAATAATATTATATTATTATTATTATTATTATTATTATTATTATTATTATTATTATTACTACTACTACTAATAATAATAATCATCATTATCATCATAAATAATAATCATCACAATAATAATATAATATGAGTTTATTAGCTATTATAATGGGTAGATGTTATAGCGGTTATACCTAATCTATTACTGAGTTATTATGAATTGTTAGGAGTCATTATAGCGTTTATGAGCGGTTATTAACGGTTAGGAGTATAAACGCTAATTCAAATAGGCCCTAACTCTCCCCTCTCATTTTCTCTCTCCTCTACTTCTTTTTTTGCTCCCTCGACTAGCTCTCTCTTTTCTCCTCTGCTTCATCTTTCTTCTTTTTGAACTTCTATGTGCTCCTTTAGCTGTTCCCCTACTCCCCTTTAGCCTCCCCTTCCCTCTTTCTCTCTCCTATGCTCCTTTTTGCTCCCTCAGCTGTCTCTGTCCCCTCTCCTTTGCTCCATCTTTATTCTTTCATCTTCCCCCTACTTTTCTCTACTCTCAGTTGTCCTTCCCCTTTTGCACAAAGAGATTTCTTGTTTTGATAAGGTTTGAGCGACCAACCAAGGTGCTCTGAAGTCCTTATGAGCCCCAAGCATGTAAGTGTGCTACGATACTTTCTTCATCCAAGCTTCAAACTGGTGGTAAAGCTCTATCCTTTCTGCGCAAAGAAAGCTTTATCCAAACAAAGAACGGGGAAAAATCCTGGTTTGACCGTGGGTCATCCGGTTGTCTGAGTTGGCCAAGTCAATCGGGTAGGATCGGATTTTACTGGTTCATTATTTGAAACAAGTTTTGACAATAATCGGATCGTTAAACTGGCAGTTTCAGGAGCAACAGGTTGAAGGGACCGACCCGATTTGATTTTCTTAACATAGGTTTGCATTTGGGTTCATATTGGGGAATCTCCTCGTCAAATTTAAACGAAGTTAAACACCAATTTCTATAACACTTGGGAGTAGAGAGACATCTTTAATAACGCCCCCTGATGCATCCCAAAATAAAATCCATGTGCGCGTGCTGACATCATACACACGTCATTGTTTGGGCACAACAATTATAACCTACGCACAACAAACATGTAAATTCTGAAATGATGGGGGAGCATATACTTTTAGGAGAGAGAAAAAAGATTAAGTTCACAAAATCTCTCCCTATTTTTCCATTCATTCAACCATCTTATAACATATAGCGAAAAATAAATAGGTGCATATAAAATATTCTAAAACATGATACCGGTATACATCAATTATAATATTGATGCATACAATATATATTTTTCTCATACGTATAGATTTTGGATGTTTGGTTTGTTTTTTTTTTTTTTATGGTTTTTATTATTATATTATTTATATTATTATCAATGCGTATGGAGAATAAAGTTCACCGTATGTATTACAAGTTATTATTTTTATAGGTAGTAATTTATTTATCTATTTTTTCGTTAGTACTATTCTATTATATTTAATACCTAAAAATCTACCAAATATAATATTAATGCCATGAAACATAAGACTAATGCTCACTAGACATAGTTCAATTTATCACCATGTATAATATTAATATAATATAGTTTCTTTATATATATATATATATATATATATATATATATATATATATATATATATATGGGGTAAGAAATTATATTATGATTGATATGGGTGGCTACGTATAGGCATTGTACAGACATGATAACATTCTGGATGCGTATTTTATTGGAAGATTTACAATTAAATTATGTTTTAATTTTATCTTTTTTGGTGCAGTTGCTTTAATTTTATAATTACACTTTAATCATTTCATAAAAATAAAATAACTACATATGACTTTTTCTCAAAGCCTCTCTCTCCTCTGGTAGCCCCCTCTCTCTCTCCTCTTTAACCTTTTCTCTTTTCTCCCCTCTCCCTCTCCTCTTTAACCTTTTCTCTTTTCTCCCCTTCCCTCTCTCTCTCTCACACATATCTCTTTAATTTTTTAAAATAAAAAGATAAAATTATTTTATTTTAAATTATATTATTTTTAAAAAAAATTATATTTTTTTCCTTTAGATAATTTATTAATTATTTGTATTATAGGAAATTTTTTAAAAAGTTTTTAATGAAGAAATTATATTTTAAATTTTACTTTTATTACTCATTTCTCTTAATTTTAGTACCATTATACATTTCTCTTGCTGTAAATGGATTAACTTATTTTCACACAAAAACTTATTGTTATGATATAATTTTAAATAAAATTTAAATTTTAAGTAAAATTATAATTTTTATTCATTATTATAAAATTTAAAATTTTCACTTTTAGTTTTTTCATATTTCAATTAAAATTATTTTGATTGAAAAAATATAAAAATATTATTTAAATCCTAAACCTTAATTACTCAACCCAAAATATTATATTAACAAAGCTAAGCATAGACTGTCATTCCAAGATAACGTTAAATTTATCTGATTTTGTGCTCCCGGTTAAAATAAACAGTTATCCTTGGATAACACACACACACACACACACACACACACACACACACACACACACACACACACACACACACACACACACACACACACACACACACACACACACACACACACACACACACACACACACACACACACACACACACACACACACACACACACACACACACACACACACACACACACACACACACACACACACACACACACACACACATATAATGTCACATCTCAATATAGTATATATAATAATGTATTATTGGTGGTGACCTAAAAATATACCAAAGTTAATATAAGAAGTTATATCTATATGATTATATATTTAGATTTATTAATTTCATATTTCGAATTGATCAATTAAGCTTTAGGATTTAAACAATATTTTTTCAATCAAAATAATTTTACTTGAAATAAGAAAACTAAAAACTGAAAAATTAAAATTTTAAAATAATGAACTTAAAATTATAATTATATTTAAAATTTAAATTTTATTTATAATTAGAGTGTAAAAATTAATACATTAATTTTTTTAAAATAAAAATTTTAAATGTGAAATAATTTTTTCATTGAGAAAATTTTAAAAAATTATCTATAATACAACAATTAATTTTTTTATCTAAAATAGAAAAATATAAAATCTTTTAAAAGATAATCTATTTAAAAATAAAATAAAATATTTATTTTTATTTGAATAATTATTTAAGGAGAGAGAAGAGAGAGATAGAGTCTCATCCGATAGTGCGGGAGGGGGAGAGAGGAGGGGTGGGGGACGGGGGCATGTGAGGTATGGTGGGAAGCCATCACAATAATAATAATATGAGTTTATTAGCTGTTATAGTGGGTAAGCTGTTATAATGGTTATAACTAGATGTAATGAGTTGCTATGAGTCGTTATAGTGTTTATGAGCGAGTTATGAGCGGGTATGAACGTTTATGAGTGGTTATGAGTGGTTATGAACGTTTATGAGCGGTTGTTAGCGGTTAGCGGTTCTAAACGCTTTTATAAACGCTAATTCGGACAGATACCTTAGTAATATTTAAGAAACAAGAGGAAATTAAAAAATGAAACTAGAAGAATATATGTATATATTTTTCAAAAAAGGGGACCATAATACTAGGGGTGGATTTTTATAAAATAAAAAATTTTGTTATATATGATAATATGGTCTATAAATCCAAATTACCATAGAATTTATAATATTTTATCCCAAAAATTGGATGAAAATAAACTAACCTTTGAGACAATTGGATGAAAATAAGTCATTCTTTTTTACTTTTTGGACATGAATGGTATGAACTTTTGGGGGTATTTTTTATGTCAAACTACGGTCGATTTTGACCATCTTTGATTCACACAAAAGTAGATGTGAACGATGCTTTTGAACACTTCGATGACGGATCTACTAGATTTGGTGGTTTCTACTTTAATTTGGCTGAAATAGGGATGTTATTTGCTATTGAGGATTTAACTTTTGCAAAAGGGAGAAAAGTTAAGTGCGTAATATAACAAATTAAGTATGAACTATCTATTGGATTTCAAAAGAAGTTAAACAAATACAACGAATTATCATTCATGTCACCAAATTAGCTTCCTAGTGAGTCAAATATGGTCAAACTCATTAGTGGTTTGATAAAATAATACTTTTAAAGGTTATATTGTTCATGTCAAAAATAAATTGACTTATTTTTATTCAATTGTCCAAAAAATTAATTTATTTTCATCCAATTTTCCTATTTATCCACTCTACTCTCTAATCATCAATGCTCAAATTAGGAATATGTTTTTGAGAATTGTGCGATAATGTATTGAAATTGTAAACTTAATACAAATTGTGGGTTTAAATCACCTTATTTTGTGCCATTGATCTTAGGGGATGCTTTGACTAAGTTGCAATTTGAGTTAATCAATATGTTTCTTTATATATATATATATATATATATATATATATATATATATATATATATATATATATATATATATATATATATATATAATATTTTTATTTTTATATTTATTTATTTATTTTGATAATTTTTAATGCGTCAATAGATTTCTCTTCCTCTCGAGCTCGAACTCAGCCATGACGGGAGGAAAGAGAGGTTGAACGAGAGGGCAAACAACTACAAGTGGAGTGAGCAGATCTCAATCAAATACCCAGAATCAAGGCAATATAAGTGGTTCTTTGCGTTTAGGAGGAAGAACTTTTGGAGAAACCCGGATGAAGATAATTCCCTTTTATTTGTATCCCCAATAACAGCTTAATGACAACAAATGTGCTAAATTAGAAAGAAAGGACATTGAGGGGAGATAGAATATTGGAGTACAACAAGATCTGTGTTGTGTTCTAGGGTCCAATCCCCCATTTGAAGTAATAGACGAATTTGTGAGAATGATCTGGAAAACTCAAAACATTGACAAGGTTGCTATGGTGAGAAAGTGTCTATTCATTGTTAGATTTGCTATAATGTAGAATAAAGAGAATATTCTAAGTAGAGGAATGTTTTTCTTCGACACAAAGCCTTTCATAGTGAAACCATAGAATGCTGAATTGAACATTGATATCAACTCCATCACCTCTCTGCCCATTTGGGTACAATTTCCAGGACTAGACCAATCAAGACCGACAAACCCACAATGGAGAGAACTATGGGACACTACTTATTGAGGTTCAAATCAATGAGCCACTGCTAGAGTTTGTAGATTTTGTCAATGAGAATGATGTAGTTGTGAAACAAAAAGTGACATTTGAATGGAAGTCAATTAAGTGTAAGCATTGTGGCCTGTTTGGATATGATATCTAATAATGCACGAAAAAACAAGCGGGAAAATGGAATGGAGAAAAGTTTAGCCTAATAGGGAGACAACTACTGAAACAATTGCACAACAGGAGGGGGATGGATTCAGCAGACCTAGAGAAACTACCAAGGGATCAAATGTACAACCAAGAACCTCCAGTTTACATATAAACAACTTTGAGGCATTATTGGAGGAGAACACTGTGGAGATGGTAACATAACAAGTATTAGGGAAAATTCCCCTAGCAATGACATAACCAACTGGAATGTTAGGGGTTTGAATGACCCCAATAAACAGGTGGATCTGCAAAGCTACCTGAAAAAACAAAAAATAGACTTTGCGAGGTTGTTGGAAACTAAATTGAAGTTAGACAAGGAGGAAATGGCTGTGCACAGAATATTTGGGGGTTGGAAACACCTCTCCAATGGGCACATAATGGATAGAGGCAGAATAATGGTAGCATGGAACCCAATCATATATGATGTCCAAATGCTTTGTGTGGAAGAGCAGCTAATACACTCGCAAAGTGAAGCAATTACCAACCAAGAAAAAGGGGTACTGAACAGTAGTTTGGTTTTTAACAAGGCATAACATAGGGTCAAATTATGGGAGAAACTGAAAGCAATAGCAGAAAGTATGTAGGATGCATGGTGTATAATAGGAGTCTTCAATTTAATCCTACATGCTGAATATAGGCTTGGAGGGGCTGTTGTAACCGAGAATGATGTGGCTGACTTTAGAGAATGCCTTGACAAATGTGAGCTCAATATAATGAGGAGTTTTGGGGCCAAATACACATGGACAAACAAACATATTTGGTCCAAGATAGATTGGACACGGGTAAATATCCACTGGTACTCTTATTTTGATTATGTGCAAGCGAGAATATATGGTGCGGGGGCTATCGGATCATGCTCCCTATTATTAGCATTCCCTGAATGTACTAGATATTCAAATAACTTCAAATATTGTGGTATGTTGAGTAAAGATCCTTGGTTTATAAGTATTGTAGACACATGTATACAAGATACGAAAGGGTAATGAAAAATGACACGACTAAGATCGGTGCTCAAAGGGTTGAAAAAATCATTAAAACAGTTGAATAAAGACAAGTATGTGTACTGTTGAGAGAAATATTATACCGCAAGTGCACGGTGTAGCTGTAGCTAGGAACCGGCAAGTACGGGTCGTGTCCACAAGGAACTCGCTTTCAAATACTAAATCTACCTAAAAACTCTAATCTAGGTAAAAACTCAGTTCGACAGTGATTTGGTTTTTGGATCAACTAATAAGAAAATAACTAAGAGAAACCGATGAATAAAAAGCCTTAGATTTGGATTAATCACACTAATATGCCTGAAACCAGAATCGAATACCGTTTGAGATTTGCCTATGCTAGTAGTTTAGAAGAGGGAGACACCAATTAAGCCTATCTTCGCCTACTTTCGAAGGTCAAAGACTAATCTTGCACAATCTAATCACCTATTTTCATGGGATTAGTAAAGAGCAAAATCACAATGAATGCATCTCATAACCCCGATTAAAACTTTAATTATTTTCATATCAAAGTTCTAAACGTTCACAACGTCATTCTAGGTAAGTTTTCATCTTTCGATGTTCACAAAACCCTAATAAAAGTATATGAGTCCTCTCTCTCGGCAATCAATGAAAAAGTGATGAACGAAGTGAATTCTAACCTAACAAGCATGGAACAACTCAATTGGTACTCAATTCACGATTATCAAGGCATAATAGGGATCAATCCCAACCTAAGTAGAGAAATTAGCCCCTAAATATGATACTAAACAATTGACAAAGATTGGGGAAAATAGCCATAGAGAAACAAAGAGAAATTGTGAAGAAAAGATAAAAAGAAGAAATTACGATTACCGAATGAAAAACTTGATGTGATTCAATCATAAAAACTTGAAGTAGATGAACAATAAAGAGTGTTCTTGAGTCTCCTCTCGAGCTGCTCTCGAAACCCTAGCTAAATCTCTAAATTATGGCCAAAGAATGCTTCAACAAATACAATTAGGAAACTTAAATAATCGCCGAAACAGTAGTAGCACGAGGTACCGTGTGAAAATCTGCCGCAATTCTATGCTCTCTGCCTGTTTTGCACGACCGTGCAGATTCCGCACGGGTACCGTGCGCATCTTCAACCTTTCGTAACTTGTCGCACGGCCGTGCAAGATGTGCACGAGGGCCGTGCGGCCTTCCTTCACTTCGGGCCTTTCGCTCGATGATCCGCACGGCTGTGCGGCTTCGCACTGAGGACTGTGCGACTTCTCTTGATGTGTTTTAGGCTTCTTTCTTGCCTCCTCTTGGGCCCGAACTCTTCTCTTCATCGCTTTTCATCAAATTTACCTCGAATCTCTCTAATTTAAGCCCAAAAAGGTGAAATAAGGAGATTCACGAGCTTAGGTGACGATAATGAGAAATTAAGCAAAATCCAACCCTAAACATAATAAATATCATTGAAATCATCACGAAATTGGGCTAAATAATGCCTTAAAAACCGGCAAAAACGAGGTCTAACCTGTACATACACAATCAAGTGGATATTTTAAGAACAAAGCTTGAGCGAGGTTTAGCGAAATTGCAAAAACAACCAGCAAACATAGAACTCGTAATGAGCGTGAAGATAAATTGAGGGCGAGAATACATAGAAATTCTTCAATCTGTTATGATACTTAAGAAGAAACAAAGCAAGATTGATTGGAATCAATTTGGAGACCAGTGTAATAAATTCTTTTTGCCATAGTGAAAAGAAGAAGGATGGCCAACTACATTTACACTATCATTACCCGGGAAGGGCAAAGAGTAAATGGTTTTGAAGAGGTGGCAAATGTCACGGTAAACTATTATTAGGAGATGCTTGGGAAAACAAACAAAAGAAAGAAGACAGGAAGATCTAAATATATTTGAGCATGGTCAAACATTAAGCATTGCACAATAGTTTTGAGTTATGGAAGCCTTTCGGTGACAATGGCATCAAGCAAGCACTTTTCAGCATAACCGAAAACAAATCATCCGATCCGGATGGTTTTAGAAGTGGATTTTTCAAGGCAAGCTAGACAAGCATTAGACAATTACTTTGTGAGGTAGTTAAGGAGTTTTTCAAGCATGGCCATTTGCATGAGGCATGGAATGTAACCAACCTGGTAATCCTGCCAAAAATACCTAATCCACAAACTACTGCAGATTTTAAGCCAATATCATGCTGCAATATGATCTATAAGTGTATGTCTAAGTTGATTTGTCATAGATTATGCATTGTCCTACCTTGTACAGTGTAGCAAAATCAAAGGGAATTTGTAAAAGGTAGAGAATTGCTCTATAATGTCCTTTTATGTCAAGAGATTGCAAGGGGTTATAAAAGGAAGAATTTGTCACCCGGATGCTTATTTAAGATAGACATGAAGAAGGCTTATGACACAAGTACATTAGGGCTTTATAAAAGAAATACTGCAAGGATTAAAATTCCTTACTTAATATATGAAATAGGTCATGGCATGTGTACCTCACCTACATTCACTAACTGTTTGACTGGAAAAACACATGGATACTCCAACGGGCGGAAGGCTCGAGCAAGGAGACCCTCTTTCACATTTTTTATTTGTACTCACCATGGAATATTATCTAGATTGCTAAACAAGGAAACACAGGAACCGGGATTTAGGCATCATCTAAAATGTATGAAACTCAAACTCAATCATCTCATGTTTACTGATGATTTGATTGTGGTTAGCTCAAGCAAAAGGGAGACAAGTGCAATACAGGTCATGCAGGATTTCACACTCATTACTGGGTTGGAGATAAATCATCATAAGTCTATGATGATTAATGGGGATTGATGAAGCACAAAGACGACAAATCCTAATGAGTACTGGGTTTAAATAAGGAAAATTGCCAATCAAATATCTAGGGATACCAATTACAGTAGGTAGGTCTGGATAAGATGGATTGCGGGGTTTTAGTTGAAAAAATCACTACAAAAATACAAAGCTGAAAAGTAAGAAATTTGTCATACATAGGTAGAATGAACCTCATCAACTCAGTTCTTATGGGATTATTCAAATATTGGGCTTCTATATTCATTTTACCACATGAAGTAATCAAACAAGTGAGTGAAAAATGTAGGAACTTTCTATAGGGAGCAACAGGTGAATACAAGAAAACCCCATATGTATCTTGGAGTAATACAGGCAAACCAAAAACTTATGGAGGTGCATGGGTGAGAAATATGAAGGTATAGAATGAAGCATGTATAGCAAAATTAGTGTGGGCAATAGCTACCAAAAAGGATATTCTCGGGGTTAAATGGGTCAACAAAACATACATAAAAAATACAAATTGGTGGGCATACATTCCCTAGGGAGATGTATGCTGGTATTGGAGGAAATTATGCAGCATAAAGGACACATTCAAGTAGGGGAGCACTGCAGGCTACCCATGAAAATGGAGCAAAGGAAAGGATGGGGCATACTTAGTTAACTTAGGATACATGTGGAGACTAAAGTTGGATGGAAAAGTCCCATGGGCTAGACCTGTGTGGTCTAGAATAAATCTACCTAGGCATGTTTTTGCATACTGGCTCTTCATGCACAAAAAGCTTCCAATATGAGAAAGGTTAGCAAAATTCATGCCAAACATTGACACAATATGTGTAGTTTGCAATGGAGACCCTGAAACTATAGAACATCCGAGATAACAAATAAGCCGAGAAGAGAAATGACTAGATGGATTAGACCGCCTGTGGGCGGATCAAACTTCCGGCATTGGATGGAGAAAATTCACAAAGTAAGAGGGAAAAACTAGAGAAAGCAATTCATTTGGGCGGGGTGGCAGCCATGATATATGACATATGGAAGAACAGAAATTGTTGTGTATTTTAGAACACAAAACAGGATGTCAAGAGGATATTTACTAATATACAAGAACATATGAGATAGAGAATCTTATTTTTTACAGCTACATCGGAAAAATACGGAAATTGTATAGATATGATATTCCGATGTAAAGAAATAAAAGAGAGTCATGAAGGGAAAAGGTGGAATGACGTGTGAAAGGTTGGAATGGTCTCGTGAAGCGGTTTTGGTAATGAATACAAATACAAAATTATTCCATATATATATATATATATATATATATATATATATATATATATATATATATATATATATATATATATATATATATATATATATATATATATGTATATGTATATATATATCTCATTTTCTCTTTGGTCTAGTATGAAGGGAAGTTGTCTATATTGATGTGAATTGTATTTGTTTGTTATTGTTCCTAATTTAGGGTAAGGGTACGGATGGCGGTAGGTCTTGCACCCGATCCGGACCCGCCGGACCTGACCCATTTAATCGGGTCCGGGTCCCAAAAATTGGACCACGTGGGTCCGGGTTGGGTCTGGGTCTAACTGTCCGGGTCCGGGTCCGGGTCTCAAAAATAAGACCCGGACCGACCCCGAGACTCGTTTAAGACCCGAATATTAATTTATTTGTTTTTTAATTCTAACGAGCAGCCGAGTGCAATTTGGAAACCCTTCCATTACTGGCTTGCTCACTTCACTTCGTTCTCCCTCCTCACTCACGCGAGCACGGCCCCCATCCTCTCGCACTCCCTCTTATCTCCGGCGCGATCGCCGGCCGGAGTTCACTCTCTTCGATCCCTCCTCTCTCCGGCCTCGCTCTTCGGCGTCGTTCTTCGCTGGTCGCCCTCGCTCTTTGGCCTATTGTGGTTGGTTTTTGTCTCCTCCCTCGTACTCGCACTTGCAATCGCAGCAAGCAGCGACATCTTCATCATCAACATTCGTCACTTGCTATCGCCGGCTAGAGTTCACTCTCTCCGGCCCTTCCTCTCTCCGACCTCGCTGTTCGGCCTCGTTCTTCGCTCGTCGGCCTCGCTTTTGGCCTATTGTGCTCGATTTTTGCCGCACTCGCCATATTTCAATCCATCTTTTGGTTCCGGGAAGCTAATCACTCCCGGCAAGCTTTTCGGTACTTGATTAAACCCCGATTAATTTTTTTTCCAGTTGTATTTGTTCTGGTTTCGGGAAGTTAATCGCAACAATGGGACAACTATTTGGTTACGTTAGTGCTTTTTTTTCTTTATATGGGTAATCATCTAGTTAGTTTTTACACAGCTAAAGTATTGGTTAAGATTTGTTTTGCATTGGTTTTGTTTCTCCGATCGGACTTTGTAATGTTAGGTAGTCGTAATTTGGATGGTCTTCACTCTTTGCCTCAAGTTATGATTTTGTGATTCTCGACAAATGTGTTTGCAGGAATGTTGGAAAGAATTTTAATGAAACTTTGTCCGAAGTGTAGTTTTCATTTGTAATGTACAAGCAGATATATTTTAATTTTTGAACAATCGGTTTATTGAATCAGTCACAAAATAACTTAAAGCTGTTCAAATGAATAACTAGAACACGTTCGGTCCATGTTAGCTGTTGAGCCTATTCATCCGTATAGCATGTCAACTTGAATTTTACAGTTTAATCTTAAGTTACCAACTCTATGATGCCCCTATGCCAAACTGCAATTGAGGACTTAGTTGGAGACATTCCATCGTGTCTAGGTTCGGATTGCACAAATTTATATTTGGCTAACGAGTCACTTACAATGAACTTGACAAGGCCAAAGTTGTGTGCATCTAGCTTCCTCCCTGCAGAAGTTGCCTCCATGGACACACATATACACTAATGATTTAAAATTATTTGTTAATTTAATTGGTAAAATTTTAAAGAATTAATTGTGAAATTTTATATAGTTTCATTATGGATGAAGATTCAAAGCGTGTGGAATCTAATGCTAAGTGTGATCGAGTCAAAAGATGGTGGTGGTTCATCTCAATCTGTGCCTCCTGGTTTTGAAAATGAGAAATGGGATACACCTTTTGTCGACGTAGAAGGTGGTGGTGATGGGAATAACATGCCAATTGAAGAACCAATTTCGGGTACTTCTACACAAAGAACTAGAAGGGCCACTTCAAAAGTATGGGAATATTTTAAAAGATACATGTCAAAGGGGTGCTTACGGGAGCCAGATGTAACCATTATAAAAAGGCGTTGTCGGCTAATAGTTCAAGTGGAACTTCACATCTTATAAAGCATGTAGAGAAGGTATGTAGTGTTAGGCATTTGAAAATTGCGAATGCCCAAAGAAGATTGAACATAGTAAAGGAAGATGATGGGACAAGTAGTTTGGAGTTGAAATCAAAGTCCTCTGATTTTAATTTTGATCAAGAATTCTCTAGGAGAAAGTTATTGGATATGATTGTGATACACGAGTATCCATTATCCATGGTTGATCATGTTGGATTTAGAGAGTTTGTCGAAAGTTTAAATAATTCTTTCAAGATGATTTCTCGCAACACTTTAAAATCGGACATTATGAAAGTCTTTCAAAGTGAGAAAGTTATCCTCAAAGATATGTTGGTGCATAATTCTAGTAGAGTTGCAATCACAACAGACATGTGGACAGCTTCAAATAAAAAAAAGACTATATGATTGTAACTTCTCACTTTGTAAATGAGCAATGAGTTTTACGTAGTAGAACTTTGAGGTAATATTTCTTTAACTTATCTATTATATTTCTCATTTATTAGGTTTAATTTATTTAATTTAATATTTATATTTATAATATGCTTATAGTAGTTATGTTTCATTTATTTAGGTTTTCATATGTGTCATATTCACATACCAAAATAATCCTTGCAAAGATTCTCATGGATTATTTATCACATTATTCCATTGTAAATAAAATTTCATCGGTAGTTGTTGACAATTGTACTACTAATGATGCAATGATGGGTATGTTGTTGGAGGAATTTAAACCAAAGTAATATTAGGTGGTGCTTTCTTACACATGAGATGTGTTGCCCATATTTTGAATTTGATTGTTAAGGATGGATTGGATGTGATTGAATCTTCAATTGAGAAGATTAGAGATTGTGTTGCTTTTTGGACATTAACTCCAAAAAGAATTGAAAAGTTCACCGACGCTTGTAGGTTTTTGTAATTGTGTAGTTTTAAAATGTTCACTCTTGATTGTAAAACAAGATGGAACTCTACATTTTTATGCTTCAAACATGTCTGCCTTATAAGGATGTACTTGATAGATTAAAACATTTGAATAAGAGGCTTAAGTTTGTAGTTACTTCTGAAGATGATTGGGAAATGGCCGAAAAGGTTTGTGAGAAATTGGAGATTTTTATAGAACAACAAAGGCTTTTTCTGGTCGGAAATATTCTACATCCAACTTGTTTTTCGTCGTATTTGGGCTATTGGACTTGCTTTAAAAAGTTGGTTAGAAAGTGATTGTGAACTCATTAGAAATATGGCAACAAATATGATTGAAAAGTTTGATAAATATTGGAGTCAAACTAATGGACTTTTGGTTATTGCTACTATTTTGGATCCAAGAAATAAGATGGATTGTGTTGATTATTGTTTCAAGAGGATATACAATGAAGGGGTTGAGATAGAGTTGGAAAGAATTAGGGGTTTGTTTGGTGATCTTTTGGTAGAATACCAAAAAGTTGATGGTGCCACCGAGCACGAAGAAGGTGCTTCTTCTAGGAAACCACCTGTTATTTCTTTGAAGCGAAAAAAGTCCCAATACGTTTGATATTGAGGATGAAGAAGATTTTGCTCGAGCAAATAAATCAAAACAACGAAAGTGAATGTAAAATGTGAGTTGGAGCATTATTTGAATGATGACACATTGCTTGATGATCAAGAGTTTGATGTTCTTTACTTTTGGAAAAAAGATGTCAAGTATCCAACGTTGAGGAGAATTGCTAGGGATATTCTTGCCATGCCCATTTCTACTGTAGTGTCTTAAAGTGCTTTTAGCATGGGTGGAAGAGTAATTAGTCCTCATCGGTCCCCGACTTCATGCAAATGTCGTAGAGGCACTAATGTGTTTGCAAAATTGGATGACTGAAGCTATCATTGCTAAGGGTAATATTATTTGTTTTTCTTTATTTATTATCAATTAACATATAATACATTATTATTTATTAATGTAATTTTGTTTTATTTTGTAGTTGCAATTAAAACTCCTCGTGCTTATGGTATAATTATTGAAAATTCTGATGGCGATGAAGAAAACCTAAAATATGACGTCATTGATATGGTATATAGCTTAATTGATGAACTTAGATTTCAATATATTTTTAGTTATATTTTATTGAAAGTAAGTTATAATCTATCTTTTCACATTTTAGGATCTTGACGCATACACTGAAACGGATGGTAGCATACATCTTTGAAGCCAAATTCTTGAAGTGGTTTGATGGATTGAAGATGCTTATTGTGCCACTTTGATGGAGTTTGTGTTAAACTTGAACTCTTTTAAACTTTGTGTTAAACTTTGATGGACTTTTTGTTGTTAAGCTTTGATGGACTTTGGACTTTGTGGTGTCAAACTTTGATGAATTTTGTGTTTAATATATTGGTGTATTTGGTTTGTATGAACTAAGTATTTGGTTTGTACAATAGGTTGGTTGATAGATAGGTTAGTATAATGCTAAATAGGTTATATGTAACAAAATTGTTTGTAAATTTATAATGATATTAAACAGGGCACAAAATACTAATTTTTAAACTCATTTATGATAAAAGTATACTAGATCCGTTTAAGACCCGTGGACCCGCCGGGTCTGGGTCCCTATCCAAATTTTACAAACTCGCCGGGTCCGGATCGGGTTTGGGTCCAATTTTAAAAAGTTAAATGGGTGCTGGATTCAGTTGGACCCGACTCAGACCGGACCCATTGCCATCCCTAGGTAAGGGTGAGTATAGTTATAGGATATCCCATTTCAATTGATTGGGCCTTTGAATCAAACATTCATGGCTGTAGATGGAGTGTTAGATCGTGAATTATTCCCATTTTTTACTTTTGCCATGGGTACGATGAAAATAAATTTATAATTGATCCCTTATTAAATTTGGATGAGAAACATCACTTTTGGCAAAAAAATTTTCCCCGCTATAAATAATCAACAGAGTAGAGTCGAATGTCTGGATAAGCTGTTCTCTACTTCTATTGCTCTAAGCAGTAGGCAATCAACTCTTTTCAATCTGGGTAAACACTTTTGTTAAGTGTTTTTATTGGGATATGTAGTGTGCACCTAGAAGCTGCATTGACTTTATGGGGTTATGTAATTGAAAAAATCTGAATCTGTTTTGCTTTGGCCAGGTTGATTTCAATTTGCCTGAATGATTCGACATCACATATGTGGACTCCAATCCAGAAAAGAAACGGCCTATTATGATCCACAGAGCTGTACTTGGATCATTGGAAAGGTTTTTCGGAGTTCTTATAGAGCATTATCCTGGGGATTTCCCATTGTGGCTATCTCCTGTACAAGCTCGAGTCCTACCTGTCACTGACACACAGGTAAGTGTCTGAAAGATTTTTCGTTAGTTCTTGATACTTCCAATTCGATCCATTTGACAGAATCCAATCTATTTATAGTGTCAGCTATAGTTTATCCCTTTTCTGCTTTTGGGATAAAGAGAATGCAAGGGGCTGATACTTGACAAACTCAATGGTTCTCGTAGTGATCTTCAACAGCACCACCCCCAAAAAAAGAAACAAAAAAAAAAAAAAACTGGGAAGTGAATCCCTCAGCTTCCATTCCTTCTGTTCTATCTAGTTACTCTTTTGCTTATGTATATTCTTTCAGCTTGATGTATATAATGGAAGGCTTTAATGTGATGTTTTTGATCTTTACCTTCTTCAAGGAGGGTGAGTCTTATATATGCTAAACCAGACTTGTTACATGGACTTGGCTACAAATATCTGATATGGGCAAATTTTGTCTAAGGCCAGTTGCTGGAATTGCTCATTTTCTAAAAGAAGCAAACGAATATTTTTAATCTAAAATGAAGCGTACATGTCTATATCCATGTCTAAGTTACTTGGGATCAAATGGACTTGCTACTATAGATCTGGGCAAACTTAAATAAAAGATGACAACATGAAAAGAATTGAACAAGTCGAGGTTACTGAGAGAAACACGAACCTAACATGAAAAGAATTGAACAAGTCGAGGTTACTTGAAATGGAGTTGACTAGACAGTTTGAAAATGAGCCCTTTGAGATTTTTTTTTGGAGGATAGGTTAGAGCTGTTTTCAAATAAATTAGAACTTGTCAACTTGGTACGTCTACTAAATCCATAAACATATGGTCCTCCCAGATTGTGAAGTCCATAGACATGCAGCCTAGGCCATTGCCCCATTGCAGTTGTGATTAGGGGTGAGCATGATTGAAGGGTACCCTGGAGCTGGATCGGAACCAGTCAAACGGGTAAGGGTAATGTTCCTAAAATTTAGGAACCGGTCAAACGGATAAGGGTAAGATTCCTAAAATGAAATCATGGAACCAGAACCTGAAACCGTTTAAAGGGTATTTTATTTTATATTTCATAGATCTTGCCGACGGTGATGGATAAGTTATTGATGTTGAAGATGTAATAGAAGTTTAAAGGTTCCATTATTTTTATTTAAATTTGGTTAATGAACTTGAAACATTTGGTTGTATTAGTTTTTGAAGAGACTTTGTAAGATTTTGATCACATCCCCTTTAAAACATTGTTTCTACTACCAACTTTGATTTTGTTAAAAATTGCTAAAAATTGTGGTATTTAATTATTTGCTTGTTGAACTTCAACTAATTAAATGATTAACGTGAGTTGACGTTTGTAAGTTTTTAAGGGTTTAAAAAAAATTTTCATAAGAATAATAGTGTGAAAAGGGTACCTTGGAACCGGAACCGGAACCCGAGGTTCAAGGTAAGGTTCTTAAAATTTAGGAACCGGTCAAACAGGGTAAGGGTAAGGTTCCTAAAATTTAGGAACCGGTCAAACAAGATAAGGGTAAGGTTCCTGGTTTTGGGATAGGATATCCGGAACCGCTCACCCCTAGTTGTGATAATGTCTCATCTTGTTGGAGAATTGTCTTATTTTTGTTTACAACTGAATGTTTAACATGCATGGTCAACTAAAGTATTAGAACTTTAGAAGCTGGTAAAACTTCTGTATTGTTACCGTATACTGAAACACAAACATGTCAATATGTCATGACCCGAATTGAAATAAAGTCGACTAGTTATTGTGAAAATAAGTTATTTGGGACTTCTTTTGGTAAAAATCAAAGCTGTTTGGAAGCAAACAAGTTGACAGTTATTCAATGGATCAATATGGTCTGGTCAGATTATCAACTCTACATGCTGAGCAACATAGGCAATTTACCCATTAGCACTTATACCATGGACCCAAGACTATAAACCTAGTGACATGGTGCATTTTTGGTAGGGAATCTAATTTTTTTTTGAAAGGGGAACCACAAAAATTAAAACAAATTACCATATATAGCAACTGGGCCGTATAGGCCAGGGATTATGGTATAATTTTTGTAGTTACCCATTGTGATGTGATAATGTCAGAGAAATCTGTTTACAACTGAAATTTGACACGCTTGGACTTGGTCACCTAACACGAGAAATCTGTTTTCTGTTCTTTTTATCAACCATTTCACGTGTTGAAATTGTTGTCTAACGGTCATAGCACTATCTATGAAGACTTTGGATTTGAGCATGACATTCAAATTAACCGATATCTGCAGCTTCCATTTTGCTACGAGGTTGTGAACAAACTCGAGGAAAATGGGATCCGAGCTGAAGTTTGCCATGGTGAGCGGCTGCCAAAGCTCATCAGAAACGCAGAGAAGCAGAGAATCCCGTTGATGGGGGTCGTGGGTCCAAGAGAGGTTGAAACCGGAACCCTAACTGTCAGGTCCAGATTTGGCGGGGAGTTGGGCACCATGTTCACCTCAAGAGTCACGAAAGCTGTTGAGAACAGAACCTCGTTCTGAGATTGTCTGGACTTGTACTTTGAAGAATATCCAGGGATGGGGATTCCCTTCACCTGAGCCCCAAAAAAAAAGTTTCCATTCCCATGAAACGGTACAGTATACAAATTTAATTGTTAGTAGCTCTCTTTTGACAACCTTTCAGAAAAATAAAAGATATTTGTACAAATACAAAAAGCTTTTATTTCCAAGTGTTTGTAAGGTGGAGGTACTTGAGCTAGATACGTTGTTAGCCTTGTAAACTCAAAGGTTTTTGAATTTCTATAATTTTCTGTTTGCAGACCCCTCTCAGAGGGTCCATAATGGGATTGGAGTTCTTGCAACCTTTCTCTTTTTTTTTTCGGTTGAGGAAACTATCTCCAGCAGAGCAGTGAATAAGCTTGCATATCATCTGGTTTGCCTACAGATATAGCTCGCAATGCCACGTAGTCACTTAAAACATCTAATATTCTTCTAAATATTTCTTCTCCATAATCTCTCTTTCACCTGCAAATCACCTGTGTTTTGAGAACATAGGTGGTTTAAACACTGATAAAGCCATGTAGAAAGCCTAATATTTGTTTTTGGATTTGAATATGCATTATTGACAATAGTTAACAGCCATCCATGCTGGCCTTTAGGTCCTTAACCCTTCTGGAATCCATTTTTTATCCAAGAAAAAAAAGCATAGATCTGCTCTGTGCTCCTCTGTAGCTACACTTGCCCATGCACAGATTAAGTGGTCTAAAACTATATAAAAATTCATCTAGCACCGTTGGTATAAATTGACTTAATTGGTAAAGTATTTTGTTATCAGAGATATATATTCGAATTTCGACCAGTGTTAAAAAATCGATCTGGTAATCAGTAGGGTCAAGAGAGTGGGTCAATACTTTAACTGATTAGACAACGATTAAGCTGATTGACCTATTTTGTATTTGAATTGAATTGAATCGGCATAACCTGGTCTATCATATTATTAATTCAATTCCTTACATTTAAATTTTCATTGTAAAGTTAAGATATTTTTTTCTTCTAATTCTTTTTTGGCAGAAATATAATATAAATACATAGAAGAAATTAAGAAACAAGGATTTAGCCTTGGCCCGATTAATTAAGGAATGCTCCAAAAAATTATAAAATTTAAAAATCCATTATTGTTCCATATGTACGTAGAAGAACTTTTTATAAAATTTTAAATCTATCTATTTCCCTACATTCAACTTAACAATTTTTTTTTTTTTTTTTTTGTCAGAGGAAGCATAAAAGACAATATACAATTACAATCTAACAAGGGAGGGAGAAATAGAAGGTAGGACCTCAGTATTGCCCAATAAATCAAAACCTTATTGTTTTCTCCAAAGAGTATAAGATATAAAAAAATTATGAATTAAATTTATATCTCTTTTACTTCTTACAAAAATGAATAGTAAAAGAGTGAACCTTATTTAACTACGGCTTGCTAGCTACACCATGAATGACGGTCAAAAATTGTAAAGAAATAATAAGATGATATTCGACAATAATGTTTGGAGCAACGTTTAGTATTTTGGCCAAGTTAAAACTCTAACTAATCAAATATTAATGTGCGATAAGATAGTGTTTTAACTAGAATTTGCAGTACCTTATAGTGTTTCAAATACCATTATTGAAAGCTTTTTACATTTGAATTAGTGTTTCATATTTTTTTCAAGTGTTAATTTATATTTGTCAAATTATTTTATATCTTTTCATTTCAATTTATAATATTCAGCTAGCCCTACTCGCTAAATTTAACAAACACATTTTCTTCTATCTTTCAGTTGAATAGCTACACTGTTAACAGACTAAAATCTAACAGACTATCCGCTACCTAAACAATTGTCCTCTATACAAATAGCCATCAAATACTCAAACAACTCATTTTATCGGACATGGCTTAAGCACTAAAGCAACAACCAGCGCAAATTTTAATATGCACCTGGGAGTATAAGCCCCTAGGTGACACATCATAGCCACATGTGCACAAATGCCATGTAAATAGCCATATATGCAGAATGTCTTATATGCACTTGGGAGTATATGCTCCTCGTCATATATCAACAAATTGTTGGACGAACGAGAAAATAGGGAAGGTTTTGTGGGCCTAATCTCCTCTCTCTCTATCTATCTCTTGGGAGTATATGCTCCGAGGAGCATTTAAGAACTGGACGTCATTAATCCAAAGTTTGGGAGTGTTGGACGTCATTAATCCCAATTGAAGAATTGGATGCCAACACCCTCAACTTTGAACCTATTTACATTTCTTACACTACTACCGAGTTGAACTCGATTGCTGCATGACATGGACGGTAGTGCTATTACATGTGGACAATAATAATAATAAAAAATTTTATTTATTTTTTGGATGACAATTCAGTAAAGATGGTAAAAAACTACAATGAGAGAGAAAGTATACAACATGCGAGGGGTAACAACATTAGGTTTAATTTGTATATTTTTTTCTACACCATCTTTGCTGAATTGTCATCCAAAAATAGATAAATATTATTTATTATTATTATTGTCCACATGTAACATTACTGTCGTCCACGTCATTCAACAATCGAGTTCAACTCGGTGGTGGTGAAAGAAATATAAATAGGTCCAAAGTTGGGGGTGTCGACGTTCAATTCTCCATAAGAATATAGTCAAAATATTAAAGTAAATCCTTATCTCTAAAACATCAATGTAAAATAATGTTGACCAATTCTAAACTTGGAACATCCTTCTAACAACTAACTTAATCTTTAAGACCATTTTCTATTTTTCGAATGTAGGTGATCTATAGTACAACTCTATTGATTTATGATATGATACATTATACTTGAAAAAAGATCGTTATGATAGAATTATTTGAAATTATATTGCGGATTTACCTTATTTCAAAATGAATAAGCCTTATACGACCAAATTTAATTATCTTCCACAATTTGACTACTCCAAATTTACAAA
Organism: Talinum fruticosum; assembly: GCA_021018815.1. Classification (NCBI taxonomy): domain Eukaryota; kingdom Viridiplantae; phylum Streptophyta; class Magnoliopsida; order Caryophyllales; family Talinaceae; genus Talinum; species Talinum fruticosum. Next base: position 965,328 of record JAITYX010000011.1, read on the forward strand.
AACTGACATTAAGCTAATATGAAAAATGATAATGATACGTGTCTTGTATAAGACACATCTTAAGTGTTTTCTCTCAACTTAAAAATTATTATATCATGTAATAAATTAAAAAAGAATGGTATGATTGATTAGTATAATAGTATTACAACTTAGAAATTATGTAAATTCGTCATTTATCCATCATTTTCCATATTTATAAAATTATGTGTATAACACATCTTCTAGATAGGGTTGATCCAATTAGGGTATCATTTAATACTTGTCGGCGTATCCGACGATTATTAAAGATTTACCTTCATAATTAATTATAATTATTAAAAAATAATGATTTTAAATTATAAAATAAATTAATATAGGTGAATACAAGACATTTTAAGAGTGTCTTCGTGTAAGATAAATATCATCACCCTATGAAAAATTCACACTAAAACTTGAACCAAGGTGGGAGACACAAAATCTATGTCAAAAACATGAAACCTTAACTCTCATGAAAAGAAAAATTTTGTTGGAAAGAGATACAAATCTAATAATAAATTTACTTATAAATTGAATAGGACGTTCAAAAAGGAGAAAATGGAAGCTTACCACTAACAGTTAGGTTGCGTTTAGTTGGATGTAATGTAATTAGATTGTAATGAAATCAATAATGTAATGTAATGGAAGTGAAATGTAATGCATTGTTGATTGCATTGTCATGTTTAGTTAGTCATTAACTAATTATAGAAGGTAATATAATCACCATTCCATTGCTACATTTGGTTTATTTTATTTATAATATGTAATGGAATCAATTTACATCCACTATCTTGACTAAAATTAATTTTGAAGATAAGACAACCTAATATAATTTTATAATTTTATTTTTTTCCTTTATTTTTATTTTTTTAATATTGAAAATAATTTATTATTATCAATCTCTTCCTTTCTATCTTATTTTTTAATAAAAAATAAATAACCTATATGTAATAGAACATCAACTATGCACTCTTTGAAACATGCCAAACATATTGTTGGTCATTGTAACAAACCAATAAATATTAAAAAGACATACCAATGAGCCAAACTTTGAAATTACTTGAACTCCCAACAACATAATTCTTTAATATTTTGTCATTGTAACAAACCACAAAATAAAGAAGTTTATAAAAAATTCCTAAATTCTTCATAAGGGCCTCCATATCAATACTAGCAAGTAGCAACCATGTTTACCTTCTTTAGCAATATGAAGATGAGATTATCCAGCTTGACATAAACATAGAAAAACAGGGGAAAAAAACGAAGCAAACACAACAAGTATCAGTAGAGGAGAGCAACAAGATCAACAAAAAGTAACTTTATTTAAAATTAAATAGTTAATTGATTTATCGAGTCTAAATGTATCCTCAGAGAAGAGCTTACACCCATTTTTTGTTTTTTTTTTTTTGGCGTCAGGGATATTGAAAAATACATTTATAGTTTCAAACTCATATGTAATTTTTTTGTTTCTCGATACCTCTCCATTTAATTTGAGGCCTATCACTATGATCCTCGTCCAAATCCAAATCTAAATCCAAAGTTGATTTTTTTAGAAATGTTATTATACTGAAAAATCAATCTGCATGTTCTAGTTATGATATTGCTAGCATTTGGTTTTCAATTTTCTGAATCAGAAGTTGAATTGGATGAAATATAATTTGTTATGGTGGATTTATGTCATGAAAATCTCATGAGAAGCAACTGGAATTTATTTCTATTTTCTCATTTCTGCATTTTTAAGAAAGCTTGAACATTCAAAAGTTATATCTTTTTGTAGAGTAGGAGGACATGGGTAAACTAGATTTGGGTCGAAACATAAGTAATGAACAATTAGGGTACCATGACATGGATACATATTGCATGAATTACTAAGAAGTATAGTCATATTGATGAAGAAAGTTGTGATGTACTAAGGTTTCCAAGGGTTATACAAAGTTTTGAGTTTTATTATCCTTTTCTTATTCTAGCTCAGAAATCCATTCTACTCTACTACAGATTTTTTTGTTAGCTTTCATATATTCATTGTGAAGCTGCTATGTATGTTACTGGTGCTTGTCGTAGATCATTCAGGTTCCCCTCTTTTTCTTCCACCTATTGAGTATTGACCTCCACATTCATAGCTTATAGTCAGGATTGGGTTTTTATTTTTTCTTATTTTTTTAAGATTCAGGTATGTTAATTAGGGATAATAATTTATGTCTTTGCAGTACGACTCTTAAACATTATCAAGTGCTTCTGTCATTTTTCTTAATAATCTAACATTGTCATTGCTTTCCATGTTCTGAAATAGCCATTATCTTTGGCCCCTCTATAGCCATTCAAATTTCCTCTCGTTAGCTTTGTATATGGACTCATTACATAAATATATGACCCAAGAAATTAAAAAGAATTTCAAAAAGAAGAGACATCGAAAAATGCATGCAACATCAGTGACAAGAATCCTAATAAGCTCTTTCTTCATCTTCAAGAAGTTCCAAATATGTTTAACCAACATAAATGACAGAGCAAAACAAATTGAAAGTACCCCAATTTCTCAATAACTTCTACATCCCAATCAAGCCCAACTTCAGGAGGAATGGTACCGGTGAGCGAGTTATGAGACAAATCTAGGGCTTGTAGGTTACTACAACTAGCTAATCTTGGAGGTTCGAAAGGGCACTGAGTTGGGGTGAAATCAAACCCAAAATCTAATTTGTATCCAACTGTAACCGAACCATTTTGGTGCATTTTGAGAACACACCGGGTACTGAACCAATCACATTGTTATTACTAACCATGAACTTTTGAAGCTCAGATAAACCCCTATTAAGTGCCCACAATCAATAATCAAGGGAAATGACAATACTTGATCATAATTACATGCCATACAACAAATCAGCCCAATACACTCACAATATAACAACAAAAACCAGAGACCTCATCTTGCCCCTAACATACGCAATACACTCATAATTCACAAATTTAGAAATTCAAATATCAAATCAAACCAAAAAACTTACCCGAAATCAAATTGAGGAAAAACCATAAATACTTGAGACAGAGGAGGAAGAAAGATCAGAACCCTAATTAAGCCTTAAAATTTAATAACAAAAGCCACATATCAAAAATTGCAACTTTGAAATTCAAAGAAATAGAGAGAAAAAAAGTCAAAAGAAAGACAAATGTGTTCTTATACAAAATTTCCAGCGAACTTTTCAAAAAAGTCAGAAATGTCACAAACTTTTTTTGTACCTTTCAATGCCTTTTAACTTGAGAAAACGAGATTGATATGCCCAGGTAACCCACAGTTGGTGGTTAATGAATTAAAATAGACTTACTACTTGGAAGTTTGACCTGAAGAGGGAAAAAATTTTTAAAACATTACCTTCCTTATTTAAGTCATTCCCTCTAAAGTCGAAGAACCCCTCTTTAGCTCTCTCCATTTCTCTCTCTATCCTTTTGTCTCTCACAAACCCTAAACTCTTGGTGGTAATTTGCGAGAAGAAGGCGTTGACGTGGAAGATCAGTGAAGTTCATGACAGTTGGAGTCATTGAACGAGTGAAATCATCATTGTTTTGTTGATGTAAGTTTTAGGGTTTTATAATTTTCGAAATTTTGAATCATAGAGTAGATTATTGTGTTTTAACTATGAGCCTGTTTGAAGTTACATAAAAAATAAACTGAAATAACACATATATTAGAAACGAACATATAAGAATAGAAAGAGTAGAAATGAATAGAAACGAATAATAATGATTAAAAGAAAAAGAAGAAACGAACAAAAATGAACAAAAATGAATAGAAATGAGTTCTTATAACTATTATCGAAAATGTTGTGAGTTGTTGCAAAATTTGTGTTATACTGTTAAAAACATTATTCATTTTATATATTTCATAATATCGAATATTTGATAAATAATAAATATTTGAAAAAATATAATTTATGATTTTTTAAAATATTATATTATATTTTTATGTTAGTTTTTCTCAAATATACAAAAAATAATTTTATATAGAATTAAAATATTATAAAAAATCAAAATAAAAAAATTTAAAAACTCCCAATAGTACTTTTACCTTCTATCTTTAATAATAATAATAATAATAATAATAATAATAATAATAATAATAATAATAATAATAACAATCATAATATCAAAATTAATAATAATAATAATAATAATAATAATAATAATCATAATCATAATATCAAAAATTTAAAATGCCCGTAATTACAATATCTTTCACAATCACAAAATCAGGGGCATGATCGGCAACCTTGAGCGAGGCTCCAGGTAGCAGATGAAGATATTGTAGGGTTTTTCTCAAAGGACTTCATAGGAAGCACACAATGCTCAAGTTAGCAACGACGAAACAGAAAAGCATTCTAGGATTTTTAGAAGTACTAGAATGACGATAAAGTAGAAAAGAGGAGGAAAAATAGAAGAAGAGACCGAGAGCAGAAGAAGTGAATTTGGGGGTTTGACTTCAAACTCCCTTTTATTCTTCCTTTTCTTTTAAGTTCCTTCATCTTTTTAAAAAGTTAGCAAAAAATTAAAGCAAAATTGGTAATAACCGGTTGCTAACCGGTCAAATACTTCATTAATGGAATTTTCATCTCATTTTATCAAGTTAAAGGCATTGAAATGGCACTAAAATGGTACAGAAAAAAATTTGCAGTATTTTTGACTTTTTTGAGAAGTTCGCTCGTAATTTTGGCTAAGAACTCAAATTCGAATACATGGATTAAGCATACCTCAAAATCAAAGTGACAGACTAGGAGAGCAATTTTGAGCTTGCAATTGGTAAAGATGAAAGCTACCATAGAAAGAACAAGGAGACAGAACACTACCAGAAGCAGAAAAATCGGATCGAGGCAGCGAGAAATTGTATAGATCACTACCAGAAACACATTACCAAAGAGTGAACGAACGGTGTCGTGAAGAGAGAAAAAAAGGAGAAAGAGTGATATAGAGAGCCATGGCCTCACTGTCGTGAGGAAAGAATGAAACAGGAGAGAGAATGAGCTCGGTAAGGAGCCACTGTGTTTTGATTGCAAATGGGCCAAGAGTTGATTACATTGAATGAGGTAATAAGGACAGAGAATGACCCATGTTATTCCTTTTACAGCCTTCTATACCATTATGATTACAAAGTAATTTTAATATGGTAATATAATGAGTTGTATTATTTTAATTACATTACAACTCGGAATACCTCCAATTAAACGAGTCTTTATAATTAATGGCAACCCTTTATTAGAGAAAATGGATGCGATTAGAGATTTTCCCTATTAAATATGATGTGAAAAAAGCTCAATTTTTTTTTCTTGAATTCTACATTTGATCAACCATTTGCAAATAAATATATGTATAGCTGCCAAAATTGATTATTTGCAACTAAGCTAAGTCTTAGGTATTTAATTTATCCCCCCCAAAAAAAAGGTCTTAAATATTTAATCTTATATAGCGTGCACTGGTTAGGCTTGACATCACATTTCTAGCTCACCAAGCATCACACTTGAACTTGCAATTTATAAATTACGTAGGATTGGAGGAAACAGCTCTTAATCACAAACAATTTTAACACTTGTAGTTTTCTATCCTTTGAAAGATGAATGTGGAGGTAATCACAAGGGAGATAGTTAAGCCATCTAATCCGACCCCTAAACACCTTCGCTATCATCACCTCTCGCTACTCGATCATGTAAACAGCCCAATTCTCATGCCCACAATATTGTTTTACTCACCCATCAAGAATCCAAGTTTGGAAATTGCAGTTGACAAGGTGGTGAACCGGTTGAAAGAATCACTAGCCACAACATTAACTATCTTCTACCCTCTTGCGGGAAGGATCCAAGATGATCATCAACATATCGTTTGTAACGATGAGGGTGTTCCCTATATGCACGGGCAAGTCAATCATTGCCTATTTGATGTTGTCGATAAGGTGGAGGTGAGTGAGCTAGACAAATTATTACCTTATAGGATCAAAGGTCTTAGTGATTTGATGCTAGCTGTTCAAGTTAATGTATTTGCGTGTCGTGGAATAACTATAGGATTATGCACAAATCATAAGATTTTAGATGCCTTTTCAGCCTTTATGTTCATAAAAACTTGGACAACTATTGCTCGAGGTGGAACTACTAGTGGAAGTTATCTATTACCTTTGTTCGATGTAGCAAAACTCTTCCCATTACAGAATAGTTTCCCACCCTTCAATCTCAAGGAGGAGGAAGTGGTGACAAAACGATATGTTTTCAGTTCCGAAAAGATCAACGCTCTTAAATTGAAGTACTCGAACAATAAACAAGTTCTCATATCCTCTGGCTTGGTTGTGTTGGCCTTCATTTCCAACCGCATAGTGGTGGCTTGCTCAAACTATCAAGATACCAAGTACGAAATTTTTCAAGCTGTCAATATTCGTCCAATGTTAGGAGCTCCACCATCTAAACACTTCTATTTTGGGAATGTTTTTGTCAACGCAATAACCAAGCCCATGACTAGGAAAGACGACCTATTCATTGACCTTGTGGATCGCATGAGGGAAGCTACCACAAAAATAAATGTCGATTTCATAAGGAAGATCAAAAATCACGAGGTGAACTTCAATTTCATGACAGACCACTTTGAGAGAGACAAAAGAGGAGAAATAATTTCACTCGGATTTACAAACTATTCTAGGTTGCCTATCTATGAACAAGACTTCGGTTGGGGAAAACCTATTTGGGTAACAACTGCTACACTGGCTGTTAAGAACGTCATGGTCTTCGTTCCTAGACCATCAAGAAAAGAAATAGAAGTTTTTCTATCATTAAGCAAAGAGAACATGAACCAACTCGAAATGGATGAGGAGTTCAAGTCATTTACAGTAAGGCCTCTTTCAGCCAAGCTATAGTCCCTTGAAGAGCATAAACATATTCATATAATTTGTACTTCAAAAGACAGTTACATTGTGCATGTTTATTTTCTGTATTTGTGTATATTTTTAGTAAACTTTTGCTGTGTGCCCCTCCCCCATTTTCTTCTACATGTGTATGAATGATCTTACCTTTACACTAATATATATAAAATCTTATTTGGCCTTTCTTGCTATCAATGTGTTACAGTATTACAACACTCAGTGATATATTGTATTTACAATTAATTAGCTGTTGATTGTTGCAACTTTTATATGATCGAAGAATTAAACCTGATAGACTAACATATACACAGAATACTTATGTGTGCTAGGGTGAAATGTCAATGATGGGTTTGAGCTTGGTGGTGGTATTTAAGTATACGTGATGGATAATCTTTTCTTCGACACGCAATTTTATTTTTAGAAATTTAGTGGTTGTATTAATTATTTGGTTAGCTAGTAACCTGTTTTATTAGGTGTAATTTTATTTTCTTTACGAACACAAAACCTTGTAACCTGTACACTTCCATATAATGAAGATTTATTTAAACTTGATATTTTTATGTTCTAGTTTGGGGTTTTGGTGCGAGATTATAGTTTGCAACTTTTTTTATTTTTCCACTTACAATTTCTTTTTTAACACAAGAAGTCCCTGAAACTGTAATTTGCTAATAAAGAAATACATCTTTACCATAATTATTATAGTCAAACTATTTGTCAAACTCAAGTTTATTACAAGATAATTGATTTTAAATATATTGACCTCAACCAAAAAAAAAAACAAAAAAAAGCTAAGTCTTTTTAAATCTTATATATGTTGCAATGATTATGCTTGACAGCACATTTCTAGTTCACCAAGTCTGGCATATTTGAAGTTTATAAATTCTGAAGTGCTGGGAGTAAGTTGACATCATGGCCACATATGCTGCATATCTCATGTAAACATTGAGATTAAATTTTTTTTATAAGTCACTTAAGTGTGTATGAAATCTTAATTGTCCATGAATCTCTCACAAAACCGCTAGGTGGTTTTCGTTTTTTTTTTCAATAATTTTTTTTATAATTAAGTAAATTATTTTATCTTATCACAAAATTCAGTTTCTATTTTCTTAAAAAAATTATTTTCAAATATCACAAATTTTATATATAACGATATACCATTAAAATTTCTTCACCTAACATTTATCATCTCTCTTTGTGATTATTGATATTGAGTAAGATATGATTGTGGTTTTAATATCGAATTGAGATTGGTGCTTAATTATTATTGATATCGAATTGTTTGAAGTTCATTGATTATTTGTGGGTATTTCCATTTGTTGATAATCAACAATGTATAGTAACAAAGTTGAGTTTAATTTATTATTATATTTATATTTTTTCCTTCAATAACGTTGAGTTTGATGATGAATATGTATAGTAACAAAAATATATGACAAAAGAAAAATTAATCTTAGACAAATCATCGTTTAGACATAATTACCATCCAATTATCTTGTCCAAAGAAATAGGAAAAAGAAAATGAATCAATAAATTAAAATATAATTACCTACAATTTGATATTACATCATAAGACAAGATATCAAACAAGTTAATTAATAATATCATTTAGAACATTCTACTTCGTTTTCCTGCCACCGAACTCAACAATTTATCATGAAGAGTTGACTCTCGGACTCTTGAACCTTGAGTAGTATCTTTTATGGAATCACTTACAACTTCTGGAAGTGAATCAGGTGGTACAAAATCTGGATCTTCATCAATTATTCTAAAAGTTGGATCTTGAATTGTGTTTCTTCTTATATTATTATATAATGCAAAAGTTGCTAATAACATTCTATTTTGATCTTTGATTGAATATCGAGGCATACCACGTAATATTTTTCACCAAGCCTTTAGAACACCAAAAGCCCTCTCAATATAACTTCTAAAAGAAGATGAGCTCGATTGAAGATTTCCTTATTGCCTCTAGGATTCACACTATAAAATTCTGACTGATGATATCTTGTCTTAAAATATGGCTTCAGAATTTCTTATCATTCTTTCTAACCTTTATCCACCAAATAATGTTTTCCAAAATACAAACTAAAAATTAGAACACAACTTTAGAAAATAGCAAGTTAACAAAAAAAAAAGAAAATTAAATGTACTACATAATACCTGGAGGTGGCTTTGGAAACTTAAGTCTTGGATTACTCATGATGGATAACAAGATGTGTGCATCATGTGCTGATCCCTCCCAACTAGTTAGTACGTATGTGAATTGCAAATTAAAATCACATATTGCTAATGCATTTATAATCGGTATCTCTTTTCATGCTCTATAGTGCATTTTGTCCTCCTCAGGGACAATTATTACAATATGTGTTCCATCTAAAGTTTCAATGTAATCCTAAATACAATATAAGTTTTATGTTATATAGTGAAGCTAGTTATAAACAATATAGATGAATAAGAAACACACTCTTACATTAAAACTAGCTTTTTTACCCGCTCGTTGCACGGATTGTTATTTATTTGTGTACGTTTTATAATATTTGGCTAGAGAGGAAAAATTGATATTGTTTTTCAAATAAAATGAATAACAATAACTATTATATAGACGTAGATAAAGTTTAAAATCAGTCTGTTTAAGCTAAACAATGGCTAATTGTACAAATTATTTATTCGAGGAAATGGGAAGAAATAAATTTTAAAATAAAAATTTATTTCAGGAGAGAAAATTCTTTAATGGAAGCTACTATAAATTATACAAACAAACTAATTATAATCTAATTCTGAAATTTATTTGTATAATCTATTTATTAAAGGAAATTTGTTTCTATAAATTAGTCATTTTAAAATAGTTTTTTTTCTAGGAATATAATTTATTTATTCGACGAAATTGGAGGAAAAAAGTATAAAATGGAAATAATTTTTAATTTTTTAAACTGGTTTTTGTTTTCCTAATTTTTTTTACTTTTTTGTAAAATGTGCATGAGTTGTTTTGAATTCAAGTCATGTCAATTTTAAATAAGATTATATTTTGTTCCCACTCATTTGGATCAAATTGCTTTTTTTTTTTTTTTAATCATCCATTCGATTTGTTTCATGTTTTTGTTGAACTTGTTGATGTATGAATTGTTAGGCGGAAAGTTCATGTAGAGTTGAAAGCACGACAATGGATTAAGAGTTAATTATGAAAGAGGTTTATGAATTGTTTTTGTTTAACTATGAATGGTATGGACGTATATAGAGTTCATAATTTATTCATGTATGTTGTTAACTGTAAAGGAAGTGTATGAAAGAGGGGTATGGTTAAATTGTTACTTTGAATTTTTTTATTTTTGTTTATTGTTAGGTGTATATTTATGTTCATATTATTTAATTGATTGAAGGCATTTAAATAGATTTATTCTCTAAAATAATTTAATAATTTTTATTTTAAAATGGTTGTTTTTAAATGAATTATCATTTTACTTCCTTTAATAATCTTGTAAACTAATATGAACAAAAACTATTATCTTGGATCAAAAAATAATCTTGCAAACTATTATTCAAATGAATTTTTTTAAAATTTTTTATAAAAAAAGAACTTAATACTTTAATTTAAAATCTCACCTTATTTAATGCGTGCTGGGGAGGGGGAATTTAAACTCTCACCTTATTTAATTATTTTGTAAACTAATATGAACAAAAACTATTATCTTGATCAAAAACATAATCTTGTAAACTATTATTCAAATGAAAGTTTTTTAAAAATTTTTAGGAAAAAAAACTTAATACTTTAATTTAAAATCTCATCTTATTTAATACAGGTTCTTATCTCTACTACAAAACCCAAATATTTTTACAGAGAAAACTTCTTTAAATACTCTACTAATAGTTTCACCAAAACGTTGTAATTGCTCTTGGGTATCCCTATTAGAGGCACCTTTACTAAGGATAGTGGTGGAGCTACCAAATATATTTAAGGGCGTCCCTTTTTTAATATTCTTAAATTTTATAAATATTATTATTTTTTATGGTGTCCCTTTTAATAATTTTATAAATTTTATAAATATAATTTTTAATAATTTTTTTTTTTTGATATGGTGTCCTGGGACCCTGTAGGCTTAACATAACTGGCTAAGGATATTTCCACTTTCTCTAAAATTGACATCAACTCAAAAGAGTCCAATCCATATTTAATTTCTAAGTCGACATATAAATAATGAAAAATTATTTGATCCATTTTAAACATATTAAAATATCTTTTTTCATGTCCATTTAATAATTCATTCATCCATTTTTCCCCGGTCATATATGATCCATTTTTCATGTACGTTTAATAAATTGCGATATAACATGTTGTACAAAGCAATTTATTCCATAACTTGTCATCACTATCTTCATCATCATCATTATCCACAAATGTCAATTGTACAATTTGGTCATCCATCCCCATATCTTCAACTGTATGACATTTAAAATACATGCAACTTGAAATGAAAAAGTCAAAATTAGCAATCTAAATATATAAATTCAGTTTGCAATACTTAAAACTTGGTCATCAATATAAAAATTACAATGCTTACAAGTTCATTTGTACCCACTAAAAGTTACAAGCCCCTGAAGTCACAAGTTCATTCGTAACTGCCAAAAGGTACGTGCCCTAAAAGTTACAAATAATATGAACCCATCCTTGGGTCACCCCGGTCTAGCCCACCTGCATTAATCCAGCCCTATGTGCTTATCTCTGTTATGACCCAAACCCCTTGCCTCACACAGCCTTTGTCGGTCCAACCTAGTCTACCACATTCTCCAGGCTTGCCCCCTGTTGCATCTACAACTCCTATCACTAGGGTTGGCCAATGGGTAGGGTACCCATTGGGCCAGCAGGGTTGGGCCAAAAGAAAGGGTCAAAGCCCAAATTTAGTAATAAAAGGGTCGAGCTAATTTAGGGTACATGTGAAGATGGGCCATTAAAGTGTCGCCCGCGGCCATTAATGGGTCAAAGTAAAAGGCCATCTCATAATATTCACAAATTCCATTATTAATTCTAATTTTAAAAATAATTTTTTCAATCTACTTTCTCTTTCCATTCTTTTTTTTTTTTAAAAAATAATTTTATTACTTTTGATAACTTATTTATTTGTAGATAAATTAAAAATCAATTTACATGTATTTTTAATTTGTATAGTAAATGTTATGAGAAATTAAAGCTCTGTATTCATTCATTGATTGGGTTTGCTCAAAATCTCAGCACTGCCAACATGGGATTCTTTTTTTATGATGTTCCAAAATATTTTACTTCAAAAAAAAAATAATGAAATTTGATTAAGGATAATTTTTTTCTTTTTAAGATTAATTATTCTATATTTTTTTCCATTTCTAGCAGTGAAAAAAGAGAACAGAACCTTCTATTTTTTGTATTTTTTGGTTAACCAAGTGGGAATATTTTTTATAGTGGAAAATAGAAAAAAATAAAGGAGTTTTTTTCTCTCAAAGAAATGACGCTAATTAGGGCAGGGGCAACGGGCCGTACCAGGCCGGGCTGGGCTGCCCACTTACTTAACGGGCTGGGCAATACTTTTTAATAAATGGGTCGGGTCGAGTCATGGGTCAAATGACCGTGACCACCCAAGACCCACCCAATACATGCTTGCAGAGAATATGTGACGCTCGAATTAAAGGAAAGTCTAAACAAGAAAGTTCGATTTATATATGCGACTTATTTATTAAATAACTTGAATTGAAGATTGATCATAAATTTTATGTAGTGTTAGTTTGTCCAAAACTTGGTATGAAAAGTATGTATGTTGCATGTGTATTTTAATGGGTTTTATTGAGCTAATATATTACTTAGAATGTTGAAATGAACCTTTCATAGACATCCCACAAGGACAAGATAGATAGAAGATAAGAAAATAGAGTTTGGGAGCCACTGCCACTCACCACGGGTGTCCTCACAGGCTGTGGGGTAGGCTGTGGTGGCCAGCAGCAATTTATTTAACCCGAAATACCCACCGCGGGTGCTCCCACAGGCCTTGGGTTAGGCCGTGGTGGCCACCAGAAGTCCTCACTAACCATGGGAAGGCCCTTGATGACCTCTAGAGCCAACCATTGACCTCCACGGGCTGTGGGAAGGTCTGTAGAGCTCCAAAGCAATTTTGGACCCGCACAACCTCTAGACTTTGTCCCGTGATACTTGTAAATCTTGTATGTTGTGTCGAGAAACAAGTCTCGGACCTTAAAGTATGGCTTTGGGTCCCGTGAAAAGTTTTTTACTGAGAAACAAGAGTTTAATATCATGTAGAGTTGCAAATTACGACATATGCTTTTTCCAGGCGATTACCAATTTGTATTAGCTATGTCTTTAATGGAATTGGCCATGGGTTGAAAATTAGGAACTCGTTGTCTTACAAGTTGTTTCAAGTACGGATGTTCTGCTACTCGTTTTATGCTACCAAACCAAACACTAATGTCAATTCATGTTTAGCTCTGCCCATGGGCCGGTCATCGGCGGGTCAGGGTCAGCTGGCCCATGACCCGGCCCAGCCCACTTATTTTTCCCTGGCCCGGCCCGACCTGTCATAGTAATGGGCCGGCCCTGACCCGCCCTGGCCCGCCCCATTGCCCAGCCCTACCTATCACCCAACCTCTGTCCATCACAAGCCATAATATCCACCCCATACAAACCCCAATCTAGTCGGTTTCAAGTATATTTAAGATTACTGTCCACATAAAGGGAGGAAATAGCACATATAGTAGAAACAAACATATAAGAATAGAAAGAGTAGAAATGAATAGAAACGAACAAAATGAATAGAAATGAGTTCTTATAACTGTTATCGAAACTGTTGTGAGTTGTTGCAAAATTTGTGTTGTACTGTTAAAAACATTATTCATTTTATATATTTCATAATATCGAATATTTGATAAATAATAAATATTTAAAAAAATATAATTTATAATTTTTTAAAATATTTTATTTTATTTTTATATTAGTTTTTCTCAAATATACAAAAAATAATTTTATATAGAATTAAAATATTATAAAAAATCCAAATAAAAAAATTTAAAAACTCCCAATAATACTTTTCCCTTCTATCTTTTTAATAATAATAATAATAATATTATTATTATTATTATTATTATTATTATTATTATAATAATAATAATAATAATAATAACAATCATACTATCAAAATTAATAATAATAATAATAATCATAATCATAATATTAAAAATTTAAAATCCCCGTAATTACAATATCTTTCGCAATCACAAAAACAGGGGCATGATCGGCAAGCTTGAGCAAGGCTCCAGGTAGCAGATGAAGACATTGTAGGGTTTTTCTCAAAGGATTTCATAGGAAGCACACAATGCCCAAGTTAGCAAAGATGAAACAGAAAAGCATTTTAGGATTTTCAGAAGTCCTAGAATGACAATAAAGTAGAAAAGAGAAAAGGAAAAATAGAAGAAGAAGGAGACCGAGAGGAGAAGAAGTGAATTTGGGGGTTTGACTTCAAACTCCCTTTTATTCTTCCTTTTCTTTTAAGTTCCTTCATTTTTTAAAAAGTTAGCAAAAAATTAAATCAAAATTGGTAATAACCGGTTGCTAACCGGTCAAATACTTCATTAATGTAATTTTCATCTCATTTTATCAAGTTAAAGGCATTGAAATGGTACAGAAAAAAGTTTGTAATATTTTTGACTTTTTTGAAAAGTTCGCTACTAATTTTGGCTAAGAACTCAAATTCAAATACATGGATTAAGCATACCTCAAAATCAAAGTTACTGACTAGGACAGTAATTTTGAGCTTGCAATTGGTAAAGATGAAAGCTACCATAGAGAGAACAAGGAGACAGAACACTACCAGAAGCAGAAAAATCGGATCGAGGCAGCGAGAAATTGTATAGATCACTACCAGAAACACATTACCAAAGAGTGAATGAACCGTGTCGTGAAGAGAGAGAAAAAGGGGAGAGAGCGATATAGGGAGCCATTGCCTCACTGTCGTGAGGAAAGAATGAAACAGGAGAGAGAATGAGCTCGGTAAGGAGCCACTGTGTTTTGATTGAATGAGGTAATAAGGAGAGAGAATGACCCATGCTATTCCTTTTACAGCCTTCTATGCCATTATGATTACAAATTAATTTTAATTACACAAGAGTTTTATAAACTAAACCTGGTAATGTAATGAGTTATATTATTTTAATTACATTACAACTTAAAATACCTTCAATCACACGAGCCTTTATAGTTAATGGAAACCCTTTAGTAGAAAAAATGGATACGATTAGAGATTTTCCCTTATTTGAAAAAAGCTTTTTTTTCTTGAATTCTACATTAAATAAATAAATGTATAGCTGCCAAAATTGATTATTTGCAACTAAGCTAAGTCCTAGGTATTTAATTTATCCTCCCCCCAAAATGGTCTTAAATATTTAATCTTATATAGCATGCACTGGTTAGACTTGACATCACATTTCTAGCTCACCAAGGCATCACACTTGAACTTGCAATTTATAAATTACATAGGATTTGGAGGAAATCTCAGCTCACAAACAACTTTAACACTTGTAGTTTTCTCTCCTTTGAAAGATGAATGTGGAGGTAATCACAAGGGAGATAGTTAAGCCATCTAATCCGACCCCTAAACACCTTCGTTATCACCACCTCTCGCTACTCGATCATGTAAATAGCCCAATTCTTATGCCCGCAGTATATTTTTACTCACCCATCAAGAATCTGAGTTTGGAAATTGCAGTTGACAAGGTGGTGAAAAGGTTGAAAGAATCACTAGCCACAACATTAACTATCTTCTACCCTCTTGCGGGAAGGATCCAAGATGATCATCAACATATAGTTTGTAACGATGAGGGTGTTCCCTATATGCACGGGCAAGTCAATCATTGCCTATTTGATGTTGTCGATAAGGTGGAAGTAAGTGAGCTAGACAAATTATTACCTTGTATGATCAAAGGTCTTAGTGATTTGATGCTAGCTGTTCAAGTTAATGTATTTGCGTGTGGTGGAATAGCTATAGGATTATGCATAAATCATAAGATTTCAGATGCCTTTTCATTCCATATGTTCGTAAAAACTTGGACAACTATTGCTCGAGATGGAACTGCTAGTGGAGATTATCTATTACCTTTGTTCGATGTAGCAAAACTCTTCCCATTACAGAATAGTTTCCCACCCTTCAATCTCAAGGAGGAGGAAGTGGTGACAAAAGATATGTTTTCAGTGCCGAAAAGATCAACGCTCTTAAATTGAAGTACTCGAACAATAAACAAGTTCTCATATCATCTGGCTTGGTTGTGTTGGCCTTCATTTCCAACCGCATAGTGGTGGCTTGCTCAAACTATCAAGATACCAAGTTCGAAATTTTTCAAGCTGTCAATATTCGGCCAATGTTAGGAGCTCCACCATCTAAACACTTCTATTTTGGGAATGTTTTTGTCAACGCAATAACCAAGCCCATGACCAGGAAAGACGACCTATTCATTGACCTTGTGGATTGCATGAGGGAAGCTACCACAAAAATAAATGTCAATTTCATAAGGAAGATCAAAACTCACAAGGTGAACTTGAATTTCACGATAGACCACTTTGAGAGAGACAAAAGAGGAGAAATAATTTCACTTGGATTTTCTAACCTTGGTAGTTTGCCTATCTATGAACAAGACTTCGGTTGGGGAAAACCTATTTGGGTAACATCTGCTACACTGGCTGTTAAGAACGTCATGCTCTTCGCTCCTAAACCATCAAGAAAAGAAATAGAAGTTTTTCTATCATTAAGCAAAAAGAACATGAACCAACTCGAAACAGATGAGGAGTTCAAGTCATTTACAGTAAGGCCTCTTTCAGCCAAGCTATAGTCCCTTGAAGAGCATAAACATATTCATACAATTTGTACTTCAAAAGATAGTTACATTGTGCATGTTTATTTTTTGTATTTGTGTATATTTTTGGTAAACTTTTGCTGTGTGCCCCTCCCCCATTTTCTTCTACATGTGTGTGAATGATCTTACCTTTATACAAATATATATGAAATCTTATTTGGCCTTTCTTGCTATCAATGTGTTACAGTATTACAACACTTAGTGATATATTGTATTTACAATTAATTAGCTGTTGATTGTTGCAACTTTTATATGATCGAAGAATTAAACCTGATAAACTAACATATACACGGACATACACAGAATACTTATGTGTGCTAGGGTGAAATTTCAATGATGGGTTTGAGCTTGGTGGTGTTATTTAAGTGTACGTAATGGATAATCTTTTCTTTGGCACTCAATTTTATTTTTAGAAATTTAGTGGTAGTATTAATTATTTAGTTAGCTGTTTTATTAGGTGTAATTTTATTTTCTTTATGAACACAAAACCTTGCAAACCTGTACACTAATTCCATATAATGAAGATTTATTTAAACTTGATATTTGTATGTTCTAGTTTGGGGTTTTGGTGCGAGATTAGAGTTTGCAACCTTTTTTATATTTCCACTTACAATTTCTTTTTTAACACAAGAAGTCCCTAAAACTGTAAGTTTGATCTGCCCTTTGCTAATAAAGAAATACATCTTTACCATAATTGATTTTGTCAAACTTGTGTTTTTTACAAGAATTGATTTTAAATATATTGACCTCAACCAAAAAAAGAAAACAAAAAAAGCTAAGTCTTTTTAAATCTTATATTATTATACTTGACAGCACATTTTTAGTTTACTTAAGTCGGCATATTTAAAGTTTGTAAATTCTGAAGTGCACGCGAGAGTAAGTTGACATCATGGCCATAATTATTATAATCAAACTATTTGTCAAACTCCAGTTTGTTACAAGATAATTGATTTTAAATATATTCCTATTAGAGAGGCCCTTTAAGGGTGTTCCTTTTTTAATATTCTTAAATTTTATAAATATTATTATTTTTTATGGTGTCACCTTTAATAATTTTATAAATTTTTTTAAATTTTTAAATATAAATTTTAATTTTGTTTTTCTATGGTATCCTGGAACACCCGTAGGCTTAACATAGCTCTGTCACTGACTAAGGATGTTCTCACTTTCTCTAAAATTGACATCAGCTCAGAAGATATTAAAAAATTCATATTTGATTTCTATGTCGAGATATAAATAAGGAAAAGTTATTTGATCCATTTTAAACATATTAAAATACCTTTTTTCATATCTATTTAATAATTTATTCATCCATTTTTCCCTAGTCATATATGATCCATTTTTCATGTGCGTTTAATAAATTGCGATATAATATGTTACACAAAGCAATTTATTCCATAACTTGTCATCACTATCTTCATCATCATCGTTATCCACATATGTCAATTGTACAATTTGGTCATCCATCCATCCCTATATCTACAACTTGAAATGAGAAAAGTCAAACTTAGCAATCTAAATATACATAAATTCAGTTTGTAATGCTTAAAACTTTGTCATCAATATAAAAATCACAATGCTTACAAGTTCATTTATATCCACCAAAAGATACCAGCCCCTAAAGTTACAAGTTCATTCGTAACTGCCAAAAGGAACAAGTCCTAAAAGTTACAAGTAATATGAACCCATCCTTGGGTCACCCCGGTCCAGCCGACCTGCATTAATCCAGCCCTATGTGCTTATCTCTGTTTTGACGCAAACCCCTTGCCTCACACAGCCTTTGTCGATCCAACCTGGTCTACCACATTCTCCAGGCTTGCCCCCTGTTGCTTCTACAACTCCTATCACCCAACCTCTGTCCATCACAAGCCATAATATCCACGCCATACAAACCCGCTCCAAATCAAACATCACCGAGCCCAAACAATTTTTATCTTTGTGTTCGACGTCAGTTTCAAGTATATTTAAGATTACTATCCTAAAAAATGGAGGAAATTCCCACTAAACTAATCTAACGGTGATCATATAACCATCATGGCTCTCAACAAATAAAATTATATCCTCAAAATTGATTACCAATCACAACTACCTAATATCCATTAACAATCCTAATACACACTATTAAAGAAAACAATAAAGAGGAAAAAAATTAAAGACAAATTACCTAAGTAGAGCACTTCGAAAATCACCTTCTATCTATTTTCTAAGCTAATGACTCCACCG
The DNA here is from genome assembly GCA_021018815.1 of Talinum fruticosum. Taxonomy (NCBI): domain Eukaryota; kingdom Viridiplantae; phylum Streptophyta; class Magnoliopsida; order Caryophyllales; family Talinaceae; genus Talinum; species Talinum fruticosum. The sequence continues at coordinate 984,322 of JAITYX010000011.1, forward strand.
AAACAAGCTTCTCTTGTGGGTCGAAAATATTGAAAAATCAAAAGAAAAGGTGAGGAGAGAGAAATTAAGACAAATTGTAATCACGGGAGTGTTTGAGATTACAACAGGGAAGAAAAGCTCTCAACCTACTTACAAATGAGTTTTTGCTCCCTTTTACCTTCTCACACCTAAACAACTGGATTTGAGGTAGATTTTTGAGGATTTAAAAATAGAACACGGACGGAACTAAGAGAAATTGACATCAAATTTCATGAAAATCAGCTAAGAAATCAAAAAGGAAACTTAAAATATTAAACTTGCATAAACTAAAATTTAAACTCACAAGAAAGTATTGAGAGGAAAGTTATAGATAAAAATCAAAAGAACATGAAAAATATAGATCCCTTTTTTTGTTAGAGGTGAACCAATATTTTATACAACCCAGAAAACTAAGTTGTCATAGTCGTTCTATTAGACACGGTCATCATGACCATGCCACCCCTCTAGTTAAAAAACTGTAACTTAGAGTCTCAGTTTCTGCTGAGCTTCCTCCCTGTTCTTTGCTCTTAGCGTCTTCGGGCCCAAACGACGAGCTTTCTTAGATAAGCTTTGGCTTCTTTGATCTTGAATAGCTTTGAGTTTTTACTCTCTTTGACTCAATGTCTAATAAAACTTAAAGAATACATAAGAATTTCAAATTAGGCTTTATGAGGAGCTAAAATTAAGTGATAAGAGTGCAAAAATTGTCATTGGTACAAACCCGAACACTTTTCATACTGTGACTGAAACTGAGTCCACATGTTATATCCAAGCCGCTTGGGACTCTCAATGGTGTGACACCATGGTTGAAGAATATAATGCCTTTATTGAAAATAATACTTGGGATCTTGTGCCACCTAATGTTAACATTAATTTTCTTACTTATAAGTGAGTTTAATGGATCAAATATCATTTAGTAGGGTCTTTTGAGTGGTGAAAAGACCGCCTAGTGGTTCGTGGTTTGATCATCATATTTGTTGTGGTAAAACTTCGAACCATACAGGTTATTTTCTCACTTGCTCTCACTCAAACTTGGCCTATACGTGAATTTGTTGTAAAGAATGCTTTTCTGCATAGGTATCTACAAGAAGAGGTATATATGACATAAGCCCCTGGTTTCTATCACCTTGACTACCCTAACCATATTTTATGATGTTAAGAAACATTTTTATGGTCTTAAGCAAGTTCTCAGGGCATAGTTTTATAAGTTTAGTAGCTATGTACAATTTTGTAGCTTCCATTGTAGTACTACTGACCCCTCCATGTTCATATATCTCCAAGGATCCCACCTTCAAATCTTACTATTATATGTTGATGACATAATTTTCACTGTCAATTCTTCATCTTTACTTTATCATGTCGTCAAACTTTTGTCTACTCACTTCCCTTTGAAAGACCTTGGTGATCGTACATTATTTCATGGGGGTATAAGTTGTGTGGACTCCTAATCATAGTTTTCTCTCGCAAGAAAGGTATGTCACCGATCTCATTAAACTCTTTGATCTCCAACATGCTAAACCTAGCTGTACACCTATTTCTTCCAAAACCTCATTTGTCCTTATTAGATGATGACTTGTTAGCAGATCCAACTCCGTTCAGGAGCATGGTAAGAGCCTTGCAGTATTTAACAATGACTAGACAGATATAGCTTATGCTGTACTCACAATTTATGCATGCTTCTCGCACTTCACATCTTTGAACGGGAAGCATATTTTTGGTATTTGCTGGGGACATTGGATCATAGGCTCATGTTAAAAGCTACATAAGGTATGTCGATGTAACGCCCGACTCTCAGGTAGGAATATCATATCGCCATATCGCCAAAACCTTCTCCAGAATCCTTAAAACTAATTTAGGCTCATGTTGAAACCTGCATAAGATATTTTTAGGTATTTGCTGGGAACATTAGATCATAGGCTCATGTTGAAACCTCCATAAGATATGTTGATGTAATACCCCGTTCCTCGGGTAGGGATGTCACATCGTCAATACCTTTTGAGGATCATTCAGGCTAATCTAGAGAACAACTTGGCAAACGTAACATGTTTTTAAAACTCTTTGAATCAAGCTAGCAATTTTTTTGGAGACACTTGAGCCCACACGGTTTCAAAAGTTAAATTTTAGAGTTCACACAACCCTACACCATAAAATGTATTACAATAATAACGGAATCTTGGTGGGGCCACCAAGGTCGAATTAGAGCGTTTACAAATGTTAACATACATCTAGTTACAAACATACTCAATCACTGGATATGATTTACATGCCAAGTTCCAAAAGTAATCATGAGTAAACTATGTGTATAAAGTTCCTTGTAACTAAAAGAGTATCCCATACAGCCTCCAAAATTGTAAAGCTTGCCAAAAACCTTACTCTTGTTCTTGATCTGAAAAAACGTAAAAGTAGGGGAATGAACTACCACCGCTCAATGGTAGTCCTTCGCTTCCCAAAACCAAAACAACTTTACATGTATATAATAACAATCATAATTAAGTTAATTATAATAATATTAGTGATGAGTAGCATTAAAAAGGTAATCTTACCATACACCACTCTTAATCGAATGAGAAAACCATAATGTATTAGAACTCAAGTAATCCACATTTCCTTCATGACCAAATCACTTTTCAATTTGGTACTTGGCTTAATTTTATTATCTTGAATTTCCTTGGTTAAGAGCTAGTACCATGGTACTCAATTGACACCTGTGAGCCCACCCAATGTACCATGATATGGGAATGCAGAACCACTCACGCATGAGCACAAGTTTCCTATACGGGAAGACTCATAATCTAAGTAGGAGTGAAAGTACTGCCTTTAGGCCGGAATAAGTCACCTTCCTAGCTTTTATTTATTTATTTTGGAGCCTATGGTCAACCCAACTTACCATGGTACAGGGATTTGGAACAACTCAGGTGTATAAACAAATTTACCACGCGAAAGGAGTCATGGTCTAGAAGTAAAAGCCATTGCCTGTACGCCAGAATATAATTTCATGTCTCATTCCTAAATTTTATCCAGTAAAGTGCTCAAACTCAAGAAATTAACTTCTCATTTTGTATTATGGTCGTTATCACTCTCATTTCTTTTATATGTATATTAATTAAATCACTATGTGAGGCACATAGTCATACTTCAATGGCTTGCATCACTTCTCAATACAAGTTACAAGGCTAATGAATACCCCAGGATATGCCAACGGCACGTGGGGGTCAAAGGTTAGCTTTGGAGGTCACATGAAACTCCCCACAGCCAGTGGGGGTCAATGGTTTGGCTCCAAAGATCACCATGGAGCACCCGACGGTCGGTGGGGGCTTCTGGTGGCCACCACAGGCTGCCCATTGCCCCTGGGAGCACCCGTGGTGGGTGTTTCTAATCATTTTAGCAGCTGCTGGCCACCACGGCCTGCCGCACAGCCCATGAGGAAACCCGTGGTGGTGGCAGTGGCTCCCAAACTCCTTTATTATTTTTTATTTGTTGCTTTTGCGTTTTTTCTTTTTTCGTGGGATATCTATGAGAGGTTAATTTTAGAAATTTTTCAGTCTTTTTAAATGTCATAACAACACATTTTAGCTCAAAAGAAAATTATTCAACACTCATGTAAGGGTAACTAATTAACAAAGATGAATTGAGCAACTCTACCTAAAATTTTCATTCACCATTTACTGAAATTACCAACCATAGATATAAATTACTAATTTAATTTGAACCTCAATAAAATCATAATTCCATAAAGATATAAACATATTTAATATTCACTTAAGTCAAAATCACAACAATAAAGGAAAACCGAACTAAGCAGATAGTGATGTTTAAATTTTTACTCTTCTTTTCTAACCTTTTCCTAACACATATATATCAACCAGTCTCTCCAAAATACATGCATGCAATAATTTCTTAAAGTTTTCTGCATTTAAGGTAGGTCTACAAGCATACATATGAAATTCATTTTGGTTGGAAAAATATACAGTGGGGAGTATAAGGAAACCTACCTTAATGAAGATGATTAAAGCTAAGCTATTGTTGTTTGTTGTTTCCTTAAACCTTCCTTCTACCTTTGTACATGTGTTATGGACTCTACTCTTAGTGAAGATGCTCAATAATGTAGATTAAAACTTGAAATGAATGAGATTGAAAAAGATGAGGTCAACTTAGTTTTCTCCCCTTCTCTCTCTCTCTCTCTTTTCTCTGGAGCTGTTGGATTTTGCATGAGAAAATAAGCAGACATCTCTAGATTAAGTATCCTAATTGATTTATACGACAGATTTGGAGCAGTGGAATAATTGTGAAGCATGAAGACTTGGAGTTAGGGACTAAAATGTAGGGAGTAACAGTAGACAAAGAAGAGTACAACAAACAATCAGATTTTGGTCTAAATGCTAAGGTTTTAGGAAGAAAGGAGTAAGTTTTGCATGTTTAGGCCTTAGGATGATAATTGTGTTGTGACTAAATATATTGGTGCTTATTTTGAGACCAATAATCCCCTTCTTATTTATTCCAAGCACATTTGTAGATCAAATAAATATTTTACAAAGCTCATTTTTAATATTATTTCCAACAAAATTAGCCCGTCAACTAGTAATCATGTACATAAATATATATGTATATTAACTAGTACAATATATGATTTTATCATCAATCATTAAGTTATTTAGTGAATAAATCACATATATAAATCAATTTTTTTCTTAATCTTTCTTTTAGCTCGGGCGTAACAGTCAGTCGTCCTAACATGTTCAAATGTTGATTGGACCGAATGCCTAGATAGTTCCCTATCCACGACTTAATATGCAGTTTTTCTAGGCCTGAATGTCATATCCAAGAAATAACCAACTATGTCTAGCTCCTCTATTGAAACTGAGTATCGTGGCGTAGGTTACACTTTTGTTAAATCATTGTGGTTATGGTACTTATTGAATTGGGTATTCCTGTCACTTTCTATTAAAGTCCTCTGTGATATCATAAGTGCTACATACATTACTTCCAATCTAGTTCTACATGACAGAGTAAGCATATTAAAGTTGATTATCATTTCATTCAAGAATGTATCTCCCATGGTGATCTTACAGTTCAGTATGTTCCTACCCTGCTTCAACTTGCTGACATCTTTACTTAAGGTCTCTCTACTCAGCGTTTTCATTTTCTCATGTCAAATTGTCTGTCTATCCTGGTGCACGGATTGATGGGGTATAATAAAGAATAATGATAAAGATATAGTTTGTAATGTGTATATATCTTTCCTTTTTATCTTGCCATATCCTCCCAAGGTATCATAGTTGTATTTGGATCATATTTTCTGTATCATAAATACAATATACTCGGCACCCTATTGGGAAAGTCGAGCCAATTATTTTCTCAAATAACATTTTAAAATTGGTTACATCTGATTAAACATTATATATGCCCTTGGATTCTACATTTCTTTATTGAAAAGGGGGATTCATTAACTAAAAGTAAAAATTATACGATAAGAATATAGCCAAAACATCAAAATAAATCCCTATCTCTAAGACATCAATAGTAAATATATTGTCGACCGGTTCTAAATTTGTAGCAAACTTCAAGCAATTAATTGCAATCTTTAATGTCATTGCTCTTTTTTCGAATGTCGGCAAATTATAGTATAACTATATGAAGTATAAATCTGTATGGCATGATATATTATACTTGAAAATAAGATCATTATTATAAAACTATATGAAATTAATTACTGATTTACCTCCTTTCAAAATAAGTAAGCCTTATATGATCAGATCCAATTACCTTCCACAAATCTTAACTTTCATAAAAAGAGAGAATTTATTAAAAAGAGATATAAATCTAATTATAAACTTACTTATAAACTGAATAGGATGTTTAAAGGATAAAATAGAGGCTTACCACTAAGGCTGGCCAATGGGCAGGGTACCCATTGGGCCAGCAGGGCTGGGCCAAAAAAAGGGTTAAAGCTCAAGTTTAGTAATAAAAGGGTCGAGACTGATTTAGGGTCATGTGAAGATGGGCCATTAAAGGGTCGACCAGCGGGCCATTAATGGGTCAAAGTAAAAAGGATCATCTCATAATATTCACAAATTCCATTATTAATTCTAATTTTATTATTATCCTAATTTGTTAAGGTGGGGAAAAAAGGGTATCTTTTCAATCCACTTTCTCTTTCCATTCTTTTTTTTTTTAAATAATAATTTTATTACTTTTGATAACTTATTTATTTGTGGATAAATTAAAAATCAATTTACATGTATTTTTAATTTGTATAGTAAATGTTATGAGAAATTAAAGCTCTGTATTCATTCATTGATTGGGTTTGCTCAAAATCTCAGCACTGCCAACCTAGGATTCTTTTTTTTTAATGATGTTCCAAAATATTTTACTTCAAAAAAAAATAATGAAATTTGATTACGGATGATTTTTTTCTTTTTAAGATTAATTATTCTACATTTTTTTCTATTGCTAGCAGTGAAAAAAAGAACAGAACCTTCTGTTTTTTGTATTTTTGGTTAATCAAGTGGGAATTTTTTTACAGTGGAAAATAGAAAAAATAAAGGGGTTTTTTCTCTCAAAGAAATGACGCTAATTAAGGCTGGGGCAATGGGCCGGACCAGGCCGGGCTGCCCACTTACTTAACGGGCTGAGCGATACTTTTTAATAAATGGGTCGGGTCGGGTCATGGGTCAAATGACCCTGACCACCCAGGACCCACCCAATACATGCTTGCGAGAGAATATGTGACGCTCGAATTAAAGGAAAGTCTAAACAAGAAAGTTCGATTTATATATGCGACTTATTTATTAAATAACTCGAATTGAAGATTGATCATAAATTTTATATAGTGTTAGTTTGTCCAAAACTTGGTATAAAAAGTATGTATCTTGCATATGTATTTTAATGGGTTTTATTGAGCTAATATGTTACTTAGAATGTTGAAATGAACCTTTCATAGACATCCCACAAGGACAAGATAGATAGAAGATAAGAAAATAGAGTTTGGGAGCCACTGCCACTCACCACGGGTACTCCCACAGGCTGTGGGGTAGGCTGTGGTGGACAGCAGCGATTTATTTAACCCAAAATACCCACCGCGGGTGCTCCCACAGGCCGTGGGGTAGGCCGTGGTGGCCACCAGAAGTCCTCACTAACCATGGGAAGGCCCTTGATGACCTCTAGAGCCAACCATTGACCTCCACGGGCTGTGGGAAGATCTGTGGAGCCTCCAAAGCAATTTTGGACCCGCACAACCTGTGGGCTTTGTCCCGTGATGCTTGTAAATCTTGTATGTTATGTCGAGAAACGAGTCTAAGATCTTAAAGTATGACTTTGGGTCCCGTGAAGAAGTTTTTTACTGAGAAACAAGAGTTTAATATCATGTAGAGTTGCAAATTACAACATATGCTTTTTCCAGGCGATTACCAATTTGTATTAGTTATGTCTTTAATGGAATTTGCCATGGGTTGAAAACTAGGAACTCTGTTGCCTTACAAGTTGTTTCAAGTACAGATGTTCTACTACTCGCTTTATGCTACCAAACCAAGCACTAATGTCAATTCATGTTTAGCTCTGGCCCATGGGCCGGTCATGGGCGGGTCAGGGTCAGCTGGCCCATGACCCGGCCCAACCCATTTATTTTTTCCCTGACCCGACCCGTTATAGTAATGGGCTGACCCTGACCCGCCCTGGCCCGCCCCATTGCCCAGCCCTACTTACCACTAACAGTTATAGTTGATGGCAAATCTTTATTAGAGAAAATAGACACGGTTAGAATTTTTCACCATGAAAAAGAGGCTTACCTCTAACAGTTATAGTTGATGACAACCCTTGAAACGGTTTGAATTTTTCCCTATGAAATATGATGGGATACAGGCTTGAATTGTTTTTCTTGAATTCTACGATTGATCAGCTAGTTGCAAATAAATATAGGCAAGTCTACCCAAAGTAATTATTTGCAATTAAGCTAAGTCTTAGATATTTAATCTATTGAAAAAAAGTCTTAGGTATTTAATCTTATATTGCGTGCACTGGGTAGGCTTGACAGCATGTTTCTATTTCAGCAAGGCAACACACTTGAACTCGCAATTTATAAATTACACAGGATTTGGAGAAAATCTCAGCTCTTGATCACAAACAACTTTTAACACTTGTAGTTTTCTCTCCTTTGAAAGATGAATGTGGAGGTAATCTTAAGGGAGATACTTAAGCCATCTAATCCAACCCCTAAACACCTTCGTTATAACCACCTCTCGTTACTCGATCATGTAAACAGCCCATTTCTTATGCCCTTAATATTGTTTTACTCAACCATTAAGAATTTGAATTTGGAAATTGCCTTTGACAAGGTGGTGAACCGGTTGAAAGAATCACTAGCGACAACATTAACTATCTTCTACCCTTTCACGGGGAGGATCCAAGATGGTCATCAACATATAGTTTGTAATGATGAGGGTGTTCCCTATATGCACGGGCAAGTCAATCATTGCCTATTTGATGTTGTCGATAAGGCGGAGTGAGTGAGCTAGACAAATTATTACCTTGTAGGTTCAAAGGTCTTAGTGATTTGATGGAACTGCTAGTGGAAGTTAATGTATTTGTCTGTGGTGGAATAGCTATAGGATTATGCATAAATCATAAGATCTCAGATGCCTTTTCGTTCCATATGTTCGTAAAAACTTGGACAACTATCGCTCGAGATGGAACTGCTAGTGGAAGTTATCTATTACCTTTGTTCAATGTAGCAAAGCTCTTTCCATTAAAGAATAGGTTCCCTCCCTTCAAGCTCAAGGAGGAGGAAGTGGTGACAAAACAATTTGTTTTTAGTCCCGAAAAGATGAACGCTATTAAATCAAAGTACTCGAGCAATAAACAAGTTCTCATATCCTCTGGCTTGGTTTTGTTGGCCTTCATTTGCAACCGCATAATGGCTTGCTCAAACGAACAAGATAGCAAGTACGAAATTTTTCAAGCTGTCAATATTCGTCCAATGTTAGGATCCCACAATCTAAACACTTCTATTTTGGGAACGTTTTTATCAACGCAATAACCAAGCCCATGACATGGAAAGAGGACCTATTCATTGACCTTGTAGATTACATGAGGGAAGCTACCACAAAAATAAATGTCGATGTCATATGGAAGATCAAAAATCACAAGGTGAACTTGAATTTCATGACAGACCACTTTGAGACAGACAAAAGAGGAGAAATAATTTCACTTGGATTTACAAACTAGGTTGCCTATCTATGAACAAGACTTCAGTTGGAGAAAACCTATGTGGGTAACATCTGCTACACTAGCTGTTAAAAACGTCATGGTCTTCATTCCTAGACCAACACGAGAAGGAATAGAAGTTTTTCTATCATTAAACAAAGAGAACATGAATCAACTTGAAACAGATGAGGAGTTCAAGTCGTTTACAATAAGGCCTCTTTCAGCCAAGCTATAATCGCTTGAAAACATAAATATATACATACAATTTGTACTTTAAAAGATAGTTACCTTGTGCATGTTTATTATCCGTATTTGTGTATATTTTTGGTAAACTTTTACTTTGTGCCCCTCCCCCATTTTCTTCTACATGTGTATGAATGATCTTACCTTTACACTAATATCTAAAACCTTATTTGGCTTTCTTACTTTGAATGTGTTACAATATTACAACACTCAATGATGTATTGTATTTACAACTAATTAGCTGTTTATTGTTGTAACTTTTACATGATCGAAGAATTAAACCTAATAGACTAACATATGCATGGACATACATAGAATAAGGTATATGTGTGCTAGGGCGAAATATCGATGATGGGTTTGAGCTTGGTGGTGGACATATGTAAGTGTACGTAATGGATAATCTTTTGTTCGACACTCAATTGTAAGCTAGTAACTTGTTTTATTTGTAGTTGTTTTGTTTTTCTGTGCGAGCACAAAACCTTATAACCTGTACACTAATTCCTTATAACCTGTACACTAATTCCATACTATGAAGATTTAACTTCCTAGCTATAATTTGCAAATAGATGGACAAATGAACAAGGAATTAGCAAATTAACTTGCAAATAAGCTAAATTGCAAGTAATCCACCCTTTAGATTTATCAATAACCATTTAAACTTGATATCTGGATGCTCTAGTTTCGGGTTTTGGTGAGAGAGTATAGTTTGCAACTTTTTGTATTGTTTACACTTATAATTTCTTTTTAACAATGCAAGCCCCTAAAACTATAAGTTTGATGTTCCATTTGCTGATAAAGAAATATATCTTTACAATAAGTATTATAATAGGATTATTTGTCAAACTAAAATTTATAACAAGATAATTGATTTTAAATATATTGACCTTAACCAAAAAAATAAAGAAGAAGAAGCTAAGTCTTTTTAAATCTTATATATGTTGCGTGCAATAATTAGGCTTGACATCACATATCTAGTTCACCAAGTCAACATTTGAAGTTAATGTTTATAAATTGTTACATAGGACTTGGAGGACATTTTAGCTCTTGACAAGCAACACTTGAAAATTGAAATCTTCCTCCTCTAACTTTGAGCAATCATTTCAAAGATGAATGTAAATGTGTTGCTAAGGGAGACGATCAAGCCATCTAAACCAACCCCTAATCACCTTCTTTATCATCACCTATCGGTGCTTGATCATGTGAACAGCCCTATTCTTATGCCTTTAATATTCTTTTACTCGCCCATCGAGATGCCGAGTTTGGACATTGGCATTAACAAAATGATGAACCGGTTGAAAGAATCACTAGCCACCACCCTAACTATCTTCTACCCTCTTGCGGGAGGTTCAAACATGCTCATGGTCACTACATTGTTTGTAACGATGGGGGATTCCTTATGTGCAAGGGCAAGTCAATCGTCGTCTATTTGAAGTTGTCCATAGGGTGGAGGTGAGTGAGCTCGACAAATTGTTACCTTGTAAACCCTTAGGTTGTCCTAGTGACTTGCTCTTGGCAATTCAAGTTAATGTATTTTCATGTGGTGGAATAGCTTTAGGATTATGCGTGAACCATAAGGTTTCAGATGCCTTTTCACTTTATATGTTTGTCAAAACTTGGGCAACTATTGCCCGAGATGGAGCTTGTGGAAATTATCTTTTACCTTTCTTCGATGCAGAAAAGCTCTTTCCATTGCGAAATAACTGTCCACCCTTCAAGCTGAAGGAGGAAGAAGTGGTGACAAAAAGATTCGTGTTTAGTGTTAAAAAGCTTAGAAATCTCGTATCAAAATACTCCACGGGTAAACAAGTTGTCATATCATCAGGTTTGGTCTTGTTGGCCTTCATTTATCACCACATAGCAGCCAACGTGCAATATCAAGAAACTACGTATGAAGTTTTTCAGGCAGTCAATATTCGTGACATAATAGAGCCTCCACCATCCAAACACTTCTACTTTGGGAACATATTCGTCAATGCGTTAGCAAAGCCAACCATAACTAGGAAAGATAAACTACTCATCGACATCATAGATCGAATGAAGGAAGCTATGGTGAAAATAAAGGCCGATTTCATAAGGGAAATCCAGCATGGTAAGGAGCACATGAACTTCATGATTGACCACTTAGAGAGAGACAAAAAGCTGAGATAACTTATTTTGGATTTTCAAACCATTGTAAGCTGCCGGTATATGAATCGGATTTCGGTTGGGGAAGACCTGTTTGTGTAACATCCGCTACAGCTGCTGTTAAGAATCTCATAGTCTTCATTCCTAGCCCATCACAAGAGGAAATACAAGTTTATATATCTTTGGGCAAAGAGGATATGAATAAACTTGAGAAGGACAGGGAGTTCATTTCGGTCACTACAATAAGGCCCCTTTCATACAATTGCAAGCTCTAGGCACTTGAAAAGCGTACCTATATTCATAGCAATTTCATCTGAAAACATAATGGTCCATGTTTCCTACATATTTGCGTTTATTATTTTGTAATTTTTGTATTGAGTTTGCGTGATAACCCTTTCCACACCCTGTACATTTTCCTCTCGATATGTATGGATAGCCCTCTCTCTCTCATATATATATATATATATATATATATATATATATATATATATATATATATATATATATATATATATATATATATATATATATTCCTGAGGTAAATGGCAAGAGAAGAGCACATATAAATAACCTGCTAGGATTTGAATGTGACTCCATAATTTTTATTATGTGGACAGTTCACATCCTTTAGAGCGAGGGTGCCTGGTTGGTATCATATGTTTGAATTGTAACTGGTCTACTTATTGGTACCATATAATGAGTTGCGGATGGTGCTTCCAGGATTTGTTTGTTACCCTTTTGTTATGATGGTTCTTGGTGTGGGTCATGTGTTGACTTCCCTTAAGTTAAGTAATTTCGTTTATATAAGAATATTACGAATATGATTTGAGTATGGATTTTGATTTGGATTTGAACGGTTTATGATGTGAATATGGATTCCGATTTGGATTTGAAAGTTTTATGATATAAGTTCCGACTTATGATATTTGTGAGAATATGTTTGATTTTAAGTATATGTACAGTTATGATTTTATGTAAAGAAATATTTCGTGATTTCAACGAGTTTGTGAAAACCTACTTATATATGTATATGCTTTTATGTATTTGTGATTTGTGGTTATAGTCGAGTTATTTGTCTAATTTAGTGGACTTTACTTTCTTTTGGACTCGAGTGGGGACTATGAGCCCAAGGGACATGGTTGGTATGGGACAATTATGGTTAGTTTAGTGAACAAACTAGCAGCGGAGTTTATTTAGGGACTTGAATGAAAACGAGAGTCTCTAAATCGTATCTGGAATGGAATAGGTATGACTAAGTTAGGCGAGTTGCTCGTGCATATGATTTGTTTTGTTTATTTGTAAGCACTTATGTACTTAAGTGATATGATATGAATGATAATATTGTGAAATTTATGTGCAAGAAAGATTTGCATTCATGTGTTACCTTCCATATGGCTCATTTTTGGATATTATATATGTTTATGTGAATTATGTGATTATGTGTTAACCGGTTAATGTGCAAAGTGTAACGACGGGGAAGGTAAGGGTTATTCACTTGGCTCGGGAGCTCATGACCTCACCATTTTTCAGGTTTTGAAAGTTAAAGAGATATAGAGAAGCATTTAAGAAGGCCAAAGGGTAGCGACATTTTCGGAGGCCCAAGCTAGGAAGACGACCCTGTTATTTTTGCTACTTGTTATACTCTAAACTATATTGATAAATGAACATGGATGTATACGGAATTGGTGGGAAGGATATGGCTAGAGAAGAAATGGAATTGTCTGAGTGAGTCGAGGACTCGGAAGAAGGAGATCTGGCAGCTAAAGTAGGGGGTAGTGGAAAGAGGATCAAAGAAAGAGTATACGGAAGCAGAAGAAGGGTAAGAAGGGAAAACAACAAAAGGAAATTCAGTTTCATTAAAAACATGTCGTCAAATAATGATATGACGAGTTGTTAAATTAAGGCAATGATACCCTTTATGATGAGAGGGTACCCTAAGAAGACACACACGATAAACCGAGGAGCCAATTTGTAAGGAGAGGTGGCAGAGAGATTGGGATAACAAGTAAACCCAAAAACACACAAGTGATGATAAGAAGTTGGTTTATGATACAGTAATTCATAAGGAATGGCATGGAGAGCCTCAACCCAATAATTAGGAGGTGTACGAGCTTGAAATAGTAAAGTTTGAATCATATTATTGATAGTGCGAATCATTCTTTTGGCTTTACCATTTTGTTGAGATGTGTGAGGACAAGAGAGTCAAGGTTGAATGCCAAGAGAAGAGAAGAAAAATTCAAAAGAAGAATTATCATATTCATAACCATTGTCACACTGAAAGGATTTGATAGGAAAAATATATTGTGTTTTGACAAAGGACTGAAATTTGACAAAAGTAGCATAAACATCATATTTAGCGCATAAAGGAAATGTCCATAAATAGTGTGTAAAGGCATTCAGAAATAAGATATAGTATTTGTAGCCACTAACACTAAGTTCTGGAGATGTCCACAAGTCAGAATGAAGAAGTTCAAAGGGAGCATGAGTAGCTTTTAAGTGTTTGCCTAATTGACAATCATGACAAGTATTCTTGGATAAATCATCCTTACTACATGAAATAACACCACTAGAAAGAAGTCGTTGCATAGTGGAAGAGCTTGGATGACCAAGGCAACGATGCCAAGTAAAAAGTGGTAGAGTAGTGGCAGTAAGAGCATGAGAGGCTATGGTGGAGGAAGGGGTGGTGTTGCACAGTTGATATAGATCTCTAGAACTATTGCACTGATAAATCACCATCCTCATGTGAAGGTCGTTAATAGAAAAAACCAAAAGGATTAAATTCTATAGAGCATAAGTTTTCATGGGTAAATTGATGAACATAAATAAGATTTCTTTATGAGATCAGGGGATACAAGAAGCCTAAAGTGTGAGAGAGGAAGGGTGTGACGAGCCAAGGGTGAATGACGAAAAAGGAGGAAGCGTGGGTTTGGATTGCAACAATGAGAAGCCAGGTAGAGGACAACCATGAAAAAGTGCATGAGTCGAAGATGGAGACGGTGGTGGAGGAGGAAAGGACATGCCATGGAGAATTTCTGGTTATGGGGAGGAAAAGGGGCATGCTTTGCACGTTCATGGGATGAGGAATAAGGTATGAGTGGACAGTTTCTGTAACGCCCCCAATCACCATTCCTTAATAATCCCTTAATTAGATAATGTTAGGTATGATCGCAGCGGAAGTTGACGACTGAAGGCGTTACCGCCACCCTAATAATAGGACCAGGCTAAAATAAAATACAATAAAAACATGTGTCCATCGGTTATGCTCTAGTAAGTCCTGATAGCACTAATATCATGTCCCAATAGCTAAACCATACAACATAATTAAACTAACCCCAAAATATAGTTCTGATATATTTAAACTATACAAACCCATATAATCGTCTGCGGTAAGAAACAAGCAACATGTAATGCATTCCATGGTCAAACCCAAAACCAAATAAGGAGATAATCATTGTGAGCGTCTAGACCCATCATAGATCTTATGGAAAGGACACATCCAGTTAGGTCTTGCTTCCGTCAGGCTTCTTAGGCAATGGGCTGTTGACAAAACCTTTTCCTAAAAACAAAAACAGTAAAATAATTCAAAGAATGAGTCGAAACTCAGTACGAACATTCCTGCACGAGTCAAATATCTTTGAAAACATTTTAATTGAGCGCGCGCATTTCAATTCATTTTAGTTCGAAATAAGAGTTAAGAGAATATAAGTCAAACTTGCTTGCCAATTATTATTTGAAAGTGGAACCCCTTGTATAATTGATGCGATCTTTGAATAAGGTGCACACCTCCCAGGCCGACCGAGAACCCGAGTTGAAGCCGCACGGGTGGAATTGAAGGGCGTAAGCCCTGATAATTGATAATTGATAATTGATCGGGGACCACTTAATTAGGTAACAAAACTTGATTTGCAAATGATTCATCATTAGTTATTTATATAAGAAATGTTGAGATTTGCTGAAACATGTGAATTTTCGAAAGGTAAAGGTAATGAACGTACCTGGATTGAAAATCTTTGTTTCTCCCCCTTATAGAAATTCAAGTTACCAGCTAGTTGGCAAAGGAAGTGGCCTCAATACTGTTTCAAATAGATTTCTGTGGTTAATAACGTTTCTCTCGAGTTTCAATAACTGAATTCGTACAAGTGTTTGCAATTTATTTCATCTTCTTTATTTATTACGTAATCGATAGATTTAAGATTTTTATTACTCGACTTTATTGTGTTACTTTCGTCTAAAATTTTGTCCACAACACATAATTTGCGCAAGAGATTTGTTTAAGCTAATTATTGACGTTTTACACAATTTAATATGTTACTCCGCTTAGATCGAAAGACTTTTATTTTGGACTTCTAATTATCCCTTAGCTATTGTAATTTGTTTAGCATACAAAATATATGCTCTAATTATTGTTATTAACTACCCCCAATTCGATTAGCTTTGCCAAGCCTAATATCACTTTGAATCCTTGCCACTAACTCACTTTTCACCTCATTACTTCCCATAAATTAATTTAATTTACTCAAATTACACATATGACACAATACACTACTTTAATTTAAGGATATACGCATCGTTACCTCACACAAAGTCCACATCTACATATACAATTAAGTACACTAAATTTCTCAAAGTTTTACATATATTCAACTCCACTTCTTATCTAACTTCAATCTCTATATATATACATTCTTTTTCTTTTGCTCAAATATATCCAATTCCAACTACAATGAAAACCATCAAATTCACTCAAAATCTATATCAAAACATCCCCAATTAAATTCACTAACTCATAATTTTACAAATTCACCGACTCACAATTTCACAAGAGCAATCTATTCATAAACTTTCACAACAATCATTCCACCAAAATCCCAAATCACAATTATTCACAATAACTCAAAATTTTCTAATTCAACCTTTAAATTCACACCATAAACATCCTTCTAACCCATATAGTTCAATTAACAATTATAATCAATAAGTAAATAATGAAGTGTGATAATTTAGGGCTTAGGTTTTTACCTTCAAAACCCAAAGAGTGGAAGCCAATGAGAGGAAGGAGGGATGGTGGCGCGCAGCTGTTGCTCCGACGACTACTGGGACGACCGGCGACAGGCTTTAGTGGCCGGGGCTACGGTGGCTGGCCAATAGTTGGGCCGCGGCAGGGAGCAGGGCAGGCGCACCGTGGGGGAGAGAGGGAGCGCGAACGAGACAAAGAGAGAGAGAGAGATGAAGGTGGCCTTCGGCCGGTGCTAGCGCCGACTTCCGACCGGTGTTGGCGACGTCCGGTTGCCGGAAAACAATGCAACAGAGAGGGGTGGAGAGGCAAGGGAGAGGAAAAGCGAGAGGAACTAAAGATGGAGAGAGAATAGCGAGGGGACAGTGAAATAAGCCTCGGTGAGTTCTAGATAATTTAATCTGGATCCTTCCTCATAAAAATCTCTCATTTTTACTCCTATATTATTATTATTATTATTATTATTATTATTATTATTATTATTATTATTATTATTATTATTATTATTATTATTTTATTATTTTATTATTTTATTATTTTATTTTTAATTTTTAATTTTAATTTTAATTTTAATTTTATTTTACTTATCTTATTTCATGTATACAATTTATATTATTATTATTTTGTTCTAATAATGTTGTAAATAGATTATACGATCTGTTTTAAATGTAACGCTTCGCTTAAAATATAACCTTTAATAATTTTATAACCATGTATTTTCACATTTATACTTGTTATATATTTATGAAGACTCGGACACTCGCTCTATATCTTTCCGAGTCATGCAAAAGGAATCAGGTATAACGATGTCATTCATATAGTGTTTTGATTCCAAGGCATTCTCTCGTGTCTTAGAAACTTACTTGAGTGAAATAGTATCTTTTCTATGCGATTTGGCCTTCACTTATCTCTTTAATCGCTTTCAGCTAGCGACTCGTAAAACTTGTTCTTTATTCCGAGTCCACTCTCACTCGTAATCTGACTTGTGATTATCTACTCTATTGTTTGCAAAGTCAGCATTCGTAGTTCTTTTCGTGCTTAGTCTACATCAAGTGTTTCCCACTCGATATTTGTTAATAGAACTTGATTCTTTGCTTAAGACTAAGTCTTATGGAACTCGAGTATCATGGATATTAGACTCAGAATATTCCATTTCTTTTCCGACTCGTATAATCAATTACGTAATTTTCATAATTATTCTATTATCTCGTGTCTAACCTTGGACCAAAGTATTTTATACTTTGAGAACCGAAGGTGTTTTACTTTTGTAGGTTATTCAATCGAGGATATCTTTTCAAACTACAAAAGTAGCCGGCTTCGTAACGTCAAATCACTAGCAGATATGGCTTTTCACCTTCCCCGCTCTAGTCCCGTAAGATTGTGTCGAAGCCGTCCGCTTCCATATCCGGAAAACTGGAACGCTAAGCCTAACGGTGGTTTCCACCTCATTTTTCAAGACACAACCGATGGTTTTGGGACTTCCAAGAGAGTTAAACCGTTGTCCAACGTCCATATTTCAACGGATACTTTCCGAGTGACTCGAAAGCCTTTCACAACGGTCACAGAGGACTCTCGGTCAGCAGATGAAGATAACGGCTACTCGCTGGGTTATCTATAAATAGAAGCCACTTCACAAGACTTGAAGGTTGCCGAACATATTGTCAATACTCCAACTTGAACAAAGTTATTGTATTTACTTTCAATCTTCAACTTACAACTCCCACTCGTAATTCATTACTTTCGAGTTGTAAGGTCTTGTACTCGCTACAAACACTTCTTACATTCTTTGTAAGGTCCCTTGACTAAGCCGTAAGGGTTAACTCAGCTTAGTTGTCCCTAGCTGTAAGGGTTATCTCAGCTAGGAAGTACTAGATCAGATAAGAGAATTTCGAGTCTAGGAAAACTTGTTTAGAGTTGTCTAAGGGAGCAACTCGGGTTCTCGTCAAGTTCACGGTATTTTGTGGACTCAAAATAGTGGATTTGACTTCGTGTCCGGATTGACACGGGCCGTGGTTTTCTGCCCCAGGAGGGTTTCCACGTAAATTCTCTCGTGTTCTATTTCTGAGTTCATTCTAGACTCGACATGCCCCGCTGAACGTGTTTACTCCGATTCATTACATTCCGAGTCCAATTTTTCTGACCCCTTGCTTAGACTCGTAATCTGTCTTTGACTCTTCTCTCGTCAAAAGGTGTGTGCTTTCGCAAAGAATTTTTCATCACCCTATTCACCCCCTCTAGGGTGACTCGGACTCTCCCCGAGCAAACCTTCAATTGGTATCGAGCCTAGCCTTTCGTAAAGGATCTAACAGTCCAAAGGTTTAAAGATCGATGGCTCGTAACACCGGAGAGTTCGACGAAGGTAGATCTTCCAACAGGCCACCAAAATTCAAAGGTTCAAATTTCGGTCACTGGAAGAAGCTTATGGAATGTTTCCTTATGGATCATGATGAAGAAGTATGGGAAATCATACAACAAGGAAACTACATTCCAACGAAGACAGATGAATTCGTAATCCTTCCAAAGACAAAGGCCGAGTTCACGCCAGCAGAGGCGGAGAAGTTCGTAAAGAACTTCAAAGCCATGAACATCCTCATGTGCGCCATAAGCTCGAAGAATATAATCGAGTCTCCGCTCGTGACTCGCTAAAGAGGTGTGGGACACTCGGTCAACACCTACGAAGGTACAAGTCGGGTGAGACAAGCGAAGATCAGCCAAGTATCTTCACAAATATGAGCTTTTCAAAATGGAGCCGAAGAGAACATTACTCGGATGTTCATACGCTTCACCGAGATCACCAACAATCTCAAATCTCTGGGAAAGAAAATCTCCCATGAAGAAATGTGCCGGAAAATTCTCGTAAGCCTACCCAAGAAACGATGGGGTCCGAAGGTAACCGCCATAGAAGAGGCTCGTAACCTCTCACTCTTGAAGCCGACGAGCTCATCGGAAAGCTTCGACCCATGAGATACATCTGGAAGAAGAAGATGCCGAGGGTACTTCCAAAAGGAACATCGCGCTTAAAGCCTCGTAATCCAAAGAAGCAAGTCCAAGCTCCTCCGACTCGAAGATGATCCCATGGCACTCATTGCAAGAGGCTTCAAGAGAATGATGAAGCACAAAAGATGGGATAAAAGGCCAAAAGAAGAATTCTACAAAAAGGACAAGAGAGACAGTAAAAGGTAAGTTTTCTTCACCTTCAAAGTTATCTTTGTCTAAGAATGCTGGATGTTTTGAATGTGGCAAAGCAAAGACCACATAGTCAAGGACTGTCCAAAACGAAGAAGGGACAGGAAGAAGAAAAAGGCCATGATGGCAACATGGAGTGACGAGGATTCATCCGAAGACGACGAGGATTCGATGACTCAAAGTGTCTAATGGCAATCACCGACTCGTAAGCCGAAAAGAGTCGACTCGCACTACGTACTCGCATAATGAGGAAACCGATCCTCAAGAGGTAATAAATTACTTCCTCAAATTTTCCAAAGTTGATTTAGCTAAATACATCTTTACTTTGGAAGAAAAGTCCAATTCCGATTCTTCTCATTTCAAGGAACAACTGGAGTCAATCACTACCGAGAGCACCTTTTAAAAAATGAATTGGAAAACCGAGACTCACACTCGGAGAACTCAAGACAAGTGCTCAAACTAATGAGACCGAGTCCGAGTTACTCAGAAAAGAAAATGAGCAACCGAAACAGAAGCTCATTGAGTCTCAAGATCTCGGTTTTGAAGTTTTCTCAAGGACAGAAGAACCTTGATATGCTCTTAGGATCACAATGTGTCTCATTTCGAAAAGAAGGTCTTGGTTTCAACAAAGAGGAAGAATCTAATTCTTACTCGTAATTGTTCAAAAAGGATTCCGTAACCGTTAAGTTCAAAAAGGCCGAGCATGGTCCCATTCACAAAAATGAAAGGAGGACTAAACCCAGCACCTATTTACAAAAAGAAACCATTTTCCTCTGTTTCAAAAGGAAAGGTTTTTAAAAGGAAAGAGACACAGACTCAGTCCTCTCGAAAAGAAGGAGACTCGTAATCGACTAAAACCAAAGTCATTCAAATCTGGGTTCCGAAGCACCTTCTTCCTCGTAAAAGGACCACAAGTAAGGAATGTTACCGGGTTCGTTAGAGGAAGTGAGAAGGGTTAGATTCTCTCTGTTTTGCAGGTCACTCGTAAAAGATCAAAAGGACACCGGTACCTGGACAGCGGATGTTCTCGACACATGTCAGTGACCAAGGACTCTTTTCCGAGCCGAAGTCATATAAAGGAGGAAAGGTGACCTTTGGTGATGACAAGCAAGGGCAAGATAGTGGGCATTGGGAAGATTGGTAATGGAAACAATCTGGTGAGCCCAGTCTACCTTGTCAAAGGACTTAAGTACAACCTACTTAGCATCTCCCAGCTTTGTGACAAAGGTCAAGAGGTAAAATTCACTCAATCCAAGTGCTACATCACGTATGAGACCACCAAAGAGGTAAAGCTCTCGGTAAGAGATCAGGTAATACCTACATCATCCCTCTTTCTGACCCAAGTCAGAACTTATCCTGTTTAAAAGCATATCTTCAAGATGATTCTTGGATTTGGCATCGTAGATTAGGTCATATTAGCATGCATACTATCAAAAAGCTTGCATCTCATCATCTCGGTTAGAGGATTACCTAACTCGTGCGTTTGAGAAGGACAAAGTATGTGGAGCATGCACCAAAGGGAAACAAGTCAGATCTTCATTCAAATCTCTGAAGACAGTTTCCACATCCAACGTGCTTGAATTACTACACATGGACTTATGTGGTGAAATCCCCGTAAAGAGTCTCGGAGGTAAATCTTACATACTTGTTATTATTGATGATTTTTCAAGATTTACCTGGGTGTGTTTTCTGAAGCATAAGAATGAGGCTTTTAAGGAGTTCAGCAAGCTCGTAGAAAGATTCAAGTTGAGTCTCGTACTCAGATTCAAAAGATTCGAACCGACCATGGAAGGGAGTTCGACTACTCGAATTCTCGTAGTTTTGTGACAAGAATGGAATTTCTCACAACTTCTCAAGCACCCGTAACTCCTCAGCAGAATGGAGTAGTTGAGAGAAAGAACAGAACCCTTGAAGAAATAGCAAGGACGATGATGATTGAACACAACCTGCCTTACTATTTCTCGGGCGAGGCAAGAAACACAGCCAACTACACTCTCAATCGATGCCTCATCGTACCCATTCTCAAGAAAACACCTTATGAGCTCTACAAAGGAAGGAAGCCAAATATTTCCTATTTCAGCATCTTTCGGATGTAAGTGCTTTGTCCACAACAACGGTAAGGATCATCTCGACCAAGTTTGATGCTCGGTCGACGAAGGAATTTTTCTAGGTTATTCTTCTCATAGCAAAGCTTATCGTATATTCAACAAGAGAACTAACAAAGTGGAAGAAAGTATCCACGTAGTGTTTGATGAGCTTGAACAGGGAAAACCAAGTGAATCTTCATACTCGTAACCGAAGCTCGTAAAGGATGATGACGAAGATGAGTCTATAAAGACTCGAAGGAGACCACTCGTAACGAGGAAGCTCGGAATGAGACAACTCTAGAGGTCGCTCGTAACGAGCAAGTCAATGAAGAAGATCACTTAGAGCAAGCTTCGAAGATCAAGCAATTCAACCAACAAACCTGGTGAATCAAAGAACTGGTAAAGCATTCAAATTTACTTCCAGTCATCCCCAAGAAAACATTATTTCTGATATCAACAAGTGGGGTAAGAACTCGTTCTTCTCTTCATAATCTATGTGCATTCACCGCATTCATTTCACTAACCGAACCCAAAAATGCACTAGAAGCCCTTAATGAACCCGAATGGGTAGAGGCCATGCAAGAAGAGCTGAATCAATTCGAGAGAAACCAAGTCTCGGACTCGACCAACCGACCTTCCGACCACCCAGCTATAGGAACCAAATGGGTTTTCAAAAACAAACTGGATGAGGGTGGAGTAGTAGTCGAAACAAGGCTAGACTTGTAGCTCAGTGGTTACAATCAAGAGGAAGGAATTGATTGTGGGGAAACCTTTGCACCAAGTAGCTAGAATTGAAGCCATTAGAATATCGTTGGCATTTGCATCCCGCATGCATATTAAATTATATCAAATGGATGTTAAGTGTGCCTTTCTCAATGGTTTTATTGAAGAAGAGGTCTATGTCGAGCAGCCTCCTGGTTTTGAAAACTCAGAATTTCCAAATCATGTTTTCAAACTCCAAAAGGCTCTCTATGGTCTTAAGCAAGCCCCTAGAGCTTGGTATGAAAGACTCGAGCAGCCTTCCTCGGTTCAAAATGATTTCAAAAGAGGTCGATCGACAAGACTCTATTCATAAAGACCAAAGGGAAAGATTTTCTCATTGTTCAAATATATGTTGATGATATTATTTTCGGTGCTACTAATGAATTTCGTGCCGAGAATTTTCCGAGTTGATGAGTCAAGAGTTCCAAATGAGCATGATGGGAGAACTCAACTTCTTCCTTGGGCTGCAAATCAAACAAGACAAAGATGGAATCTTTGTCCATCAATCAAAGTACACCAAGGAACCGCTGAAGAAATACAAACTTCAAGATGCAAAGCACGCATCTACTCCTATGAGCAAGCAAGATAAAACTCGACTCGGATGAAACAGTAAAGCAAGAGATCGAAACTCTATCGAGGTATGATTGGATCACTGCTATATCTTACTTCAAGCGCACTGTATATAATGTTCAGTGTTTGTTTATGTGCACGATTTCAAGCTAATCCAAAAGAATCTCATCTCACTGCGGTGAAGAGAATATTCGGATATCTTGCAGCACTCGGAATCTAGGACTATGGTACTCCGGAGACTCGTAACCGACTCCGACCGGGTACTCGACGCAGACTACGCAGGATACAAAGTTGATCGAAAGAGCACATCCGGAGCTTGCCAGCTTCGGGTCAATCCCTAATATCCCGGCACTCAAAGAAGCAAAACTCAGTAGCTCTATCAACTGCAGAAGCTGAATATATTGCCGCTGGAGCTTGTTGCGCTCGCATTCTCTCGGATAAAACAACACTTGAAGGATCTCGGACTATGTCTCAACTCGGTCCCAATCAAGTGTGACAATCAAAGCGCAACCAGCATCACTAAGAATCCTGTCCAAGCACTCAAAAACAAAGCATATTGAAGTCGGTATCATTTCTTACGCGATCACTCGTAAAAGGGTGACATTACACTTGAATTCATTCCGACTAATCTTCAATTAGCTGATATCTTTACTAAGCCACTTGGTGAAGATCAATTCTGTTTTATTCGGAATGAGCTTGGTATGTTAAATGCTTAGTTTCGCGTTATGATTCTTGAATTTTTCTGTGCTATGTGCTTTAGTTGTCAATAACCATTGGTTCAGCTTGATCATGTGATACCTGGGCCGATAGTTATTTCGTGTTTCGAGTCACTCGTAAACTTTTCCGAGTCAAACTCGGATGTAGAGAAAATTGGACATCAAATTTTCTGAAGCTATCTCTAGAACAGTGGAGAGTTTCGGATTATAATTTCAAACTCTTTTTCTCTCTCTTTCTCGAGCGCTGCGATCGGATCTTAACCGCAGATTTCAAACCGCCGATATCTCAACCGTTGAAGAAGAACTGTCACACCGGGCATTAATGATCGATGGACGGGTAAGACGGAACGGAGTTACTTAACGGATAGTGAACGGGCGCGCGTACTCATTATATATAACGTTTATCTATCTTCCTCTCGGTATTCTAAAACTCCTTCCCTCTCAAACGAAAACCCTCTCGCGGAAGTTTTCTACGTGAACAAGTGACCCTTGATCGTCTCGCAAGTGTTGAAGAAGCTCTCTCTCTCTCGTAAGTTTTCGACTGCTCTCTTCTCATTTTCTTCTACCATTTTCGTTTTCTTCTCTTCTACATCTCCATCTCTTTCTCTTTCGAAAAGTTTCATCTTTTCATCTCTCACAATGCCTAAAAGAGGAAACCACCCCGACTTTCAGTGTTTCTTCATCCTCCAAAAGCCTCGCTCCAACAAGCCGTAAAGCTCAACCCCTTCAAAACCCATTGTCACCCAAAGATCTTGCGCTGGACGACAAGTTCTTCCCAACAACCAAATTCTCCTGGTTGTCCAACATTCAAACCACCGGAGTCTACCATTTCTTGTGTTTCAACGAGTTCATCTATCCCGAACTCGTTTCGAGTTTTATACTCATCTCTCCCACTCTGAAAATGTTCTAACCTCTCGGGTTCGTAACATTACCGTTCAGTATCAACACCTCTCTCCTTCACCGTCTGTTCAAAGTCTCTTCTCTCTTCTTGAACAGCAACCCTATCCTCTTCACCGAAGTCGCCGACGACTTCTTTGAAAAGTATGCTAAAGAATTCCCCGGGTCCGTAAAGAACTTTTCGTGACTCGCTTGAAGTCGAAGCCAGGCTTCGTGTTTCCCGCTGATGAGAACCTTCTTCTCTCAAGCATTCTAGCAAGGAGAACCCCAACTCCAAGCACCTCAAAGCCCTCTTCGATATCCCGGAGGGATACGAAGTCGACCTCTTCCCCTCCATCATTGAGCGGATGGCCGCTGTGCCAGCTCAACTTCAAACCAAGAAGAACACCTCCCTCCCTTTCGGTGCTCTTCTCACCCTTGTCTTCAAACAATTCCAAGTTCCTCTTCCTCTCGACCCTAACGCGGTGTCCGAGGCGGCCATTGTGGTCGGCAAGAAGGAACTCCGAGGGTACGGATACCAGGAAACCAACCCCGGTGTCCGGGTTCACAACTCGGAGCCGAGGCCTCCTTCTCCACCTCGGACTCGAAATCAACCCCTCTCCCTCTTCCCTCTTCACCTGGTGGTGTCTCCACCTCCAGTGCTTCCAAAACTCTCTCAGCCCTCTTGTCCCCTGTCTTCATGGACAAGATCACCTCTGTGTCTTCCGATTTCGGAGACATGCTCAAAGGTTTCAAGTCTGTTCTTCGTGGTCCGACCATCAACCAAAAGACCGGTCAGCCCCAAATCCGAGAGCAGCAGTCTCTCGTTCTTGAGATGAGAGAGCTGGTTAAGGAGCGAAGGAGCTGGCTGAGCTCCTCGAGAGAGACGGTCCAAGGCCGCTCAGGATCCCGATGACTCGGACCCATCCGAGACGTCTTCGAGCCCGAGCCCGACCTCCTCGGACAGCGAGGAAGCGGAGGAAGCGAGAGGAAGAAGCTACGGATGCAGCGGAGGACGCCGAGGAACCTGCGGGCTGAGGCAGCTCCTTCCGGGCAAAGGGAAGAAGAGGCTGTGGTAGCTGCCGAGGGACAGCCTGCTCCCCAAGCTCAAATTGTTGTACTCAGCTCGGACAATGGTCCGAGTGGGTCGAAGATCTCGCTCCTCCAGCGAGTCAGCCCGAGCAGCCCCTCCAGCCCTCGAGGTCCCAAGGGAAGAACCCTCGATCCACTTTCTCCGGGTCGGCCACTCGAGCCGAGCCCCTCCGAATTGTCCCGGTTCTCCCTTCGCCGCGCTCAAGCACATCGTCAAGATCTTATCAGCGCCGGCGCACCTCCGCCTCCACTCGAAATCCCCTCCTTCCTAGTTGGAGCCATGCACCGAGTCACGATTCCTCGGTGTCTCCGAATTTCGTTTCAAAATTTTCTTTTTGTCCGGACAACTTATGTGTATTACTTGTACTTTTCTCCCTTCTTTTTATTACTTGTTTTTGCTGAAAGGCAAGGGGAGAAATGTAGTCGAAACTGGTTGTCTTGTTTAGGGGAGTTTATTCCCTTGATATTTTTTGAATTAAAGCATTTCTTTATTAATTTATGAGTTCTTTCTTTTCCGAGTTAATGAGTTCAAGCATACTTTATTTCGCTCCGATATATTGTATATTGCTCTCGTTCAATATGTCTTACTCTCTATCAAACTACTCGGAATCAACCTATTTCCCTCTAACAAAGTTTCGTGTGAGTATGGAATGCCTTTCATCAAAAAGGGGAGATTGAAGACTCGGACACTCGCTCTATATCTTTCTCGAGTCATGCAAAAGGAATCGGGTATAACGATGTCATTCATATAGTGTTTTGATTCCAAGGCATTCTCTGTGTCTTAGAAACTTACTTGAGTGAAATAGTATCTTTTCTATGCGATTTGGCCTTCACTTATCTCTTTAATCGCTTTTCAGTTAGCGACTCGTAAAACTTGTTCTTTATTCCGAGTCCACTCTCACTCGGAATCCGACTTGTGATTATCTACTCTATTGTTTGCAAAGTCAGCATTCGTAGTTCTTTTCGTGCTTAGTCTACATCAAGTGTTTCCCACTCGATATTTGTTAATAGAACTTGATTCTTTGCTTAAGACTAAGTCTTATGGAACTCCGAGTATCATGGATATTAGACTCGTAATATTCCATTTCTTTTCGACTCGGATAATCAATTACGTAATTTTCATAATTATTCTATTATCTCGTGTCTAACCTTGGACCAAAGTATTTTATACTTTGAGAACCGAAGGTGTTTTACTTTTGTAGGTTATTCAATCGAGGATATCTTTTCAAACTACAAAAGTAGCCGGCTTCGTAACGTCAAATCACATATGGCTTTTCACCTTCCTCGCTCTAGTCCCGGAAGATTGTGTCGAAGCCGTCTCGCTTCCATATCCGGAAAACTGGAACGCCAAGCCTAACGGTGGTTTCCACCTCATTTTTCAAGACACAACCGATGGTTTTGGGACTTCCAAGAGAGTTAAACCGTTGTCCAACGTCCATATTTCAACGGATACTTTCCGAGTGACTCGGAAAGCCTTTCACAACGGTCACGAGAGGACTCTCGGTCAGCGAGATGAAGATAACGGCTACTCTGCTGGGTTATCTATAAATAGAAGCCACTTCACAAGACTTGAAGGTTGCCGAACATATTGTCAATACTCCAACTTGAACAAAGTTATTGTATTTACTTTCAATCTTCAACTTACAACTCCCACTCGTAATTCATTACTTTCGAGTTGTAAGGTCTTGTACTCGATTACAAACACTTCTTACATTCTTTGTAAGGTCCCTTGACTAAGCTGTAAGGGTTAACTCAGCTTAGTTGTCCCTAGCTGTAAGGGTTATCTCAGCTAGGAAGTACTAGATCGGATAAGAGAATTTCGAGTCTAGGAAAACTTGTTTAGAGTTGTCTAAGGGAGCAACTCGGGTTACGTCAAGTTCACGGTATTTTGTGGACTCAAAATAGTGGATTTGACTTCGTGTCTGGATTGACACGGGCCGTGGTTTTCTGCCCCAGGAGGGTTTCCACGTAAATTCTCCGTGTTCTATTTCCGAGTTCATTCTAGACTCGGACAGCCTCGCTGAACGTGTTTACTACGATTCATTACATTACGAGTCCAATTTTTCCGACCCCTTGCTTAGACTCGGAATCTGTCTTTGACTCTTCTCTCGTCAAAAGGTGTGTGCTTTCGCAAAGAATTTTTCATCACCCTATTCACCCCCCTCTAGGGTGACTCGAGACTCTCCCGAGCAAACCTTCAATTTATACAAATTTCTAAATATTTTTTTTACATATGTGTAAATTTACAATTATTAATATGAAATTTTATTGGAGGCCACTTCGTCGCCTTAGTTGCATAACACACATATAAAAAATAATTTAAATATAAAATATCGAATTTAAGTGTGCGCGCTCGATTATGTAAATTTTATAATCAGTAAAATAAATAATGTGGTTTAGGGTCGAGTTGTTACGAGTTTCAAATTAGGGAGGGATACCATAGGAACCATGCCACCGTGAGCGGCTGCACCTGGACCGGAGTTTCCCTACGAAGGCGTCAACTTTTTAGGTTTTTAAAAATGATATTGAAAGTAGGGTGCGCCTTTTATTAAGATCACCGATTTTCATAATCTGATTTTTAAAAAACGATTTAAGTGAAATGGTGAATGGTGATATTGTTAATCATTTATTTTTGAAATTAATTTTAAGAAATCTTGGGATATTATTTTATAATTTATAAAAAATAGAAAAATAAAAAGTTACCTTCTATCGTAAGGCTTCGGGCCAAAATGGTGAGGTGAACTAGTTTGGACCGAGCCAAGCCCGGTTATCGGTCGGTGCCGGCGAGAGCTAGCACTAATTGGTAATCGGCACCGATTATAGATCGAGGTTTAAGAATCAATCTCGGTCCTATAGCTTCGCCTGTCGGAAAATAAATTTCTTCAATTTTTAAATCAGAAATGCTCGGAAGCAATTAGGAGAAATAAAGGCAAAAGAGAGAGATAGCATCACTAGTTAACTTTAGAAAGTAAAAACTAACAAAAATAAAGAAAATACTCTTCCAATCTCAGTATGAAAAAACTAAGCTTAAAAGAGGTTTGAAAAGTGACTACATCGGTCTAACACCTAGAATCCGGTGTTTAGGGGTGATGAAATGAAAAGATAAACTCTCCATTTCGCCCGTCAATAGACGAATTTTACTAGTTCGAGTTGTGAGTTAAAAGAATGTGTTTATCAGTCAAGCATACAACATGTGAAGTATGGAAATCAAATCAACCAAAGCATGCTAGAAAAACGGTAAATAGAAAGTAGGAAAGCAATAAAGGAAAGCAACAAAGGAAAGCGTAAAAAAGCGAGAAATAAAAATTATAATGGGTGGGGAGGAATTTAAGAGCGATTACATCCTTGATCCACAAAATGGAAAGCATTAAAAAAACATAAATAAATAAAATCGTAGAAGGAAGTGAAGGTTGATCTGATGCCCTCAAGTTATGTCATTTGCTAGGCTTGGATCATGAACTGAATCCAACAACATGATAGCACGATGGTGAGCTCGGAAAGTAGGATGAAGAGGGTTATTTTGTGGATGTAAGAGTTGGGAAGTGCGTACGACGATATGGTGAAAATGGAGGGATTAGGAAGTGGAAGAGAGAAATGAGAATGTAGTAGTACTTGACTCAAAATTAAGCCAAGAGATCAAAATGCAGCTTCTAGCTTCACAATCAGACAAAAGCTTAACATTCAGCAGCTCTTACCTTAAAAATCAGCAGCAAAAAATGAGGGATTAGGCCCTCTATTTAGAGAAGAAAATTAGGTCACAAAAAATGACCCAAAACTCACTTTAACATTCCATAACAACTAAACCGAGCCTGGTTAGCCGGCGGAATTAAGGGAATAAACCGGATAAAAATCAACTGAGCCGGAAATCCCACGGAGGGAGGCGATATATGCCGCGCCAGTCTCAAATGACGTTGTATGAACGTCTTTGGGTTTCGTGCCTCGGTTGGGTTTTGGGACCAACGCAGCGTTTTGACGAGTTAACGCTGAAAATGCGACGCCGGTTACAAACGGCATCGTATGGCCGCTTTGGGTTCTATGCCTTGGTTGGTCACATGGAACAAAATGTAGCATTTTGGCGAGTTAAGGCTGAAAACACGACACCGGTCTAAGCGCCGTTGTGCTGACGTTTAAGTTATGTATTCTGTTGGAACGCCGAGAGTGAAATGTTGTGTTTGATGCGCAAGTTTGACTGAAAAGTGGTGCCGAACTTGGTTTCCTGATTGGGAGCCCAACTTGGGCTTGGTTCGGCCAAAAGAAAATGGGTTTGTGGGCTAGCCCAATAAAAAGGGCTAACTTTTGTGGTGCTAATGGGTATTTTGTGGTTTACTAGCTTCGTCACGTCGATCAAACTTTAAACATGATCCGAGTTCGCGAACATGATTGGGATTTCAACACCGGGCTAATAAAATAAATAACGGAAATAATATAGAGAAGGGCAACCATTTTCAGGGTCTATAATTAGCCCCTACTTTGACTGAATCCGAAAGACGAAGGGTCTAAAAGGTACTTATCTTATTTTCTCGACATTGCCTTAGATGTCGATCGATTTAAGGTGTCTTGAATTGGCTAATGTTTAACCTAAGCTCCGCTACAGGAGGCCTAGACTTGATCGTGATTCGTGTGTTCTGAAATCCAACTAAATAGTCTTGAACTTGGCTTGATCAAAGTTCGGAAGATGGTAATTTTGTCTGAAGCTTGATCATTTCTTGATCTAAAGCTTGGCTTAATAATTTTGTTGTACTAACATACTGTTAAAAATAGACTAAGAAGAATATGGCAAAGTCGAAACAATGGGTCCAATGAAATCACTTGCATACATGGGCTGCAAAGTTGGTCAACCATGCTTGATGGGACACGACACTGGATAGGCCCGGACCGACACCTGCAATGTTGTCGCCGAGCCGACTCCGGTCAAACCTCGGTAACCGGCTCTGGCTGGGCTTTGGGCAGAGGGTTGTCTCGGTGCATGCATTTGGTCCTTCCCGGCGTGGTTTTTTAAATCTAAAATGTTGGCTAAGCTTGCTTATAAAAGGGAGCCTCGTGTGTTAATTTTACACACTTCACTTACTCTTCTCTTTGCTTCGACTTGCTTGCTCCAGACTTACTTTATTATTGCTCTAGCTTACTCTAATTTTTCTTTGAGAAAACTAGAGTGGTTTTCTTAAAAAATTTTCACAAACATGTCTCAAAGGCATGCTCATCCTGTGAGAAGGACAACAGTCAAGGGACTAACCGACGACAACTTCCTAGAGCGGGAGTGGCGTCCTCACAATGAGTGAAACCCCAATGACCTCTTGGTGGAAGCCGAAAACCATGTTTCTTCATTAGCGATAGTCGCTATGGTAAGTATCTTGACTTGAATTTCTTCTTTTATATGATAGTATGGCATTCTTAACTAAGGCATTTTATTTGAACTTCCATTTTTGTAGAGGACAACCGTTCGTAGTAGTGGCGCCATCACAAAATTCTTTGACACCTTTTGAGGGCGGAACTACCTGTTAGAGCAAGTCATGACTAGTGTCAGGTTTGGTTCCCTTTACGTCACCTTAAGTCATATGTGTGATCGTACGGAACGGGGTATTACCCAGGCCATTTGTAATGGTTCTAGGACATAACCAACACTTTCTATCTCTAGACTTCGCAATTCTCACGGGTTTAGACTCTCGGGGAACCCTTAGTTTATGACCAGGACTTATACAAAAATTGTTACTATCTTCGTCACCTTTTTTCGGTCCTATTGCCGCTCGATTTTCCCAAGCCAATTATTTTTAAGTATTCTATCCTTTTTAGGCTTTTGAAAATGTCTATTTGTGGGCTCAACATAGTTTGTAACAACAAATTCGCGTAGTGATTGCTCTTATGCTATGCATATCCATTCTTTCAGACCAAGAGTCCAAGGTGCATGTCCACTATTTAGTCAATTTGATGGACTTATATAAAATCAAGGACCTTAATTGGTGGATGCCCTCGTATACTTGCTTGATAAGGGGCTTACGTGTTGGGGCTAGGCGCACTACTTCTAAGAAGGATTCGGACAACTACAAGCCCTTATGTGGCCTATGGAAGATCATAGAGGTATGCTCGTTGTTCTTGTCTTTGAATATTTATCTTGAATGGATAAGAGATTTACTTGTGTAGTAAATTTGCAGTTGTGGTTATACAAGTACTTTTCCTAGTTTTCACCCGGTTTGAGAAATCATCCATCCTTCCCGGCGTCGGTGGCATGGGAAAAAGTCCATCTTAGGTGGCAGAAAAGTGCTTGGGATTGCATTTTTGCGATCGACCCTCAACAATATGGCCACCATATGTCATTTTAAAACTCAAATTTCAAGCTCAAAATGGCCCGAATTTTTTCTGCTCTTTAATTTTAACTTCTGCCTTAGCCCACGACTTGACATGGGCCAGTGGTGAGGTCGGCACCGACCATGGGCCGTGCTTCATTACTTTGGTTCGTCTTGTCACACTTCGCTACTTTATGGGTCATGCGTATGTGCAGGCCAACTTTCATCCTTGGTCCCAAAGTCGGCTCCCTCCAAGGTTTCAGGTCGTGAGGGAGTTGAGCGAAAGGCGAGTTTTTGTTTAAAGGTCCGTTCAGCTTCAGTTTATTATTGCATGGGACATATTTGTTAGTTTGTCGTATAGTTATAAATTAAATCACTACTTAAGTTTATAATAAACAATATAACATAGGAAAGTAGGGATTGAATCCACGAGGAAAGATATAATAATATGTAAGCTTTAATCTAATTAACTTTACCACTTTTTAAAACAAAACAGAAAATATATATCAGAAAATTAATAACTAAAAATCACAGAAAATTATCTTAAAACCTAAATAAATAATATATACAGAACATAAAAATTCTAAAAACCCAGAAATATTTTTTACATTTTTTTAGTTTAATTAAAACAGAAAACTAAAACAGTAAAATAAAAGAAAATCTAAAATAGAAAATTAAATAAGTAAAATTATGCACTAAAATAATTACAAAAATAAATACTAAAATTATCAAGAATAAAATCTGAAAAAATATCAAATCAATTCCAAAAATTCCAAAATTTAATACAAAAACTAGGACTCTATCTAAACCCTAGAAACACATAAAACACAAAAAATAATAAAAGACACTATTTTTTTTACGTAATTTCTAACAAGCTGATTCAAAAATAACAAAAACTGACAGAAAAGTAATCTAAAAATTAAAATATACAAAGAATCAAAATTAAATTAAACTAAAATTACTAAAACCAACCTAAAATACTGATCTTTAGGGTGGGATAAACAAAATTTATTATAAAATACTATAAATTTATAAATAAAAATTGACAAACTAAAGAAAATAACTAAAAACCAAATAAATAATTATCAAAGATATCAAATTTGTAAAAAGAACTTAGTATAATATATATCTACCATGTAAACTATTATTTATCATTAAAACACAAATTGATCTACCCATGAGCTAAACTGTAAAAGATAACTACTAGTAGATCTTCCTCTTTTTTCTTAATTATTAGTTTACTTAGGCCTAGCTCTAATATAAACCCTACTAATTTTCATAACCCTAGCACTAACACTAGAATTTAATCAAAATAGAGCATTATGTATTAGAAAAATATCATCTAACACCTAGTAACCAATCTATTAGCAAATTGATTTAAAATGGATACATGATAATTTCTTAATTAAAAGAGATGAGTATGAGTCACCCATGATTAACTAGGGTGATATTTATGTCTAAAAGACCAAGCGATTACGTACTTAAGTCCTTTAAACTATCATATGAATTTATATAAAACTAATTAGTGTGCACTCTAATTAATTAACCATAAAATCATAAATGTGAAGTGCAAATTATTGTAGAATCATGGATCGAATTAATAAGATATTAAAGATCGAAACTTTGTTTCAAAGTAAATAATTTTACATGATTAAAAACTACTCAAAGATAATATAATCTAAAACACATAAATTAAATAAAAATAATATCTTTAAACTAAAAATAAAGATAAAGTCTTAAAATAAAAATTACTATAATAATAATAATAATACCATAATATTATGGTGATGATCAAGATGGTGGTGATGGATGGTTGAATGATGAAGATGGAGATAATGATGCTAGCGTGAGGATTATGGTGTTGCCGAGAGGGAGAGTTGGTGAGGTCCGGGATGGTGATCAAGATGAGTGTTGGCGTTGATGATGATGGATGATGATATGATAGGAAGTGTGAGATGGTGATGATAGGGCACCCGTGAGGGCTACTTGGGAGGCTCGCCGTGAAATGTGATGACAGATGAGGGAGATATACGGAGGGTTGGCGTGTGTATTTTTTTTTTTCCCTTGAAAATGGTAAGTACAATAACTAATCGGCAACCTTTTTCACAAGTGTTATACTCAAATTATTCTCCATTAAAATGGAGAGAAAAGAAGAACGAATAGACATCCAAGTTAAAGACGAAGAAATAGAAAGATCAAACTTGGCCACCCGAGTCAGCGATACTATTCCCTCTCTCGAACGTATCATGTATAAAAACTCGGTTGCATCTTTGAAGATAGCATCGTGTGTCATGGATGAGCATTTGGATTTTCCATGGAACCTGAATCTCTCCTTTAATTGTTTTGATGATCACTTGATTATCTCCTTCTAAAACAATTGAACTATATCCTGCTTGAACTGGTGCTCTAACTCTATTATGCATAGCAGAAGCTTATGTTACCAACACAGATGCTAACCCTAGATTATATGTCCCGGCGTGTGTAGTTTGTTGATGTTGATATTGCTCTTTCTTCTTTTCTAAGTCTCCTCCTTTTCATGTAACTCTAAGGAGGATTCGAGTGAGTTTAGCAATATGATTATTTCTTTTCACTCTCCTCTTCAAAGTAAGAATTCATAAAATAAATCCTCATAAAATAAATATTCTATGAGTTATTAGTTTTGGACCAACTTTATATATTATCTTGAACGCTTGTCGGTAGTTAAAACCTGCTTTTGATGTCTTTTCTTCTCTTCTACACTTTATTAGACAATACCTAAAGATATACAAAATAAGATAAATTAGATAAAATAAACTATGTAATATAAACTAAATAATTACTAAAAATACGTATAAAATACGACTTAACAAATTCCACAACACTTACACTTTGGACGTCGTCGTGTAAAGAAATTAAATACTCGACCTAAAATTACGTTTTCTCATGGAGACACACATAAAACATAAAGTATACATTAGGGTTGCCTCGCTTTAAAAACAGTTTCATTAAAAGTTGTCTTTCCCAAGCAAGTGAAAAACTAAAAATTGAATTGTCATTAGAGAGTTTATTCATCAGCCTCACAATATCTCTTTCAATTAAGCAACAAGATCAAAAATTATCCATCTTATTCAAACATGCACTTACCGATCAAGAGGTCTAAAAAGTCTTAAGTAGGAAAAAATTAAGGTGCAGTATGACTATAGAGAGAACTGAATTAGTAGAGATAACATATTAAAAATTGATAAACTTAACTTGCAATTTTTTTGAACTTATTTTATTTCTCTTTTTTCATTTTATAACTCCATTCGATCACATATTCGAGGCCCATATAGGATCTTAAAAATATAATACTCCCTGTCTTGCACTCACTCAAATAGAGGTGGTGGAGTTTATACTTTATTCCCTTTTTTTTGTTAGTATAGTTCGAGTCATTGATCGGCCTAAAAGGGGTATGACTCTCCCAACATGTGTTACTCCATTCATAAAGGCTCAACTTGAGACCTAAACATAAGGGGAAATGGTGCTAGGTCACTAACTCCGACCCATGTTGGTAAACTAACATTTTTGCCTTTTTTTTAACTATTGTTCGAATGTTTCGAGTTGTAAATGACCCTTAATGGGGTTAACTCTTCCACCACAAGCCTTTTCCACTCACAAGCTACTTAAGGAGAACATCCGTCATACCACTTAAACCAGCATGTATTGGTAAACCAATATATACTGAACTTTATTAAACAAGAAAAGAAAATTCACAATTTCAATGAGTTATTATGTTAAATTAAGTAGTCTAGGTAAACAGTTTAAGTCATTTTGTTGCCTCCATCATGGTCATATAACATGATCAAATATAAATAACAAATTATGATTGTCATTAATTGAAGAGATATGTGAGGATCAACTCAAACAACTCTGAATGACAATTAACATGCTCAAATTTCTCACTTACAAAAAGGAAAAACTATAAACAAAAAAAATTAAGCTAGTTGACCTAACATATATTCATGTTCATGCATTTCTTTACAAGAAAGACACTAAAAAATTCAAAAAAATAAGATAAAAATTAAATGCAGAAAATTAAAATGCAAGATGCACTCCCCACACTTAATTCATGCATTGTCCCTAATGTATCCTCCCCCATACTTATCTTTTTGTTTCTTTTCAATTTTAATTTGTTCATGAATAGCTAGCTGTTCAAGGAACTTAGTATAACAAGGTACTTTCTTGATGGCATAAGGAGAGGAATGTTGATTGCGACCTTCCTAATTGTTTCTAATATATCTTGTTTTTCATCATTTAATTAGGAGTTGTTCTTATCAATCTATTAGGAAAAGGTGGGATATGCTTGTAAAGATTTTTCTTGTTTTCACCTATTTCCTTAGCATTAGAGGTGTTATCTTTGTTTTTGTCGGTTCAAATTCCTTGACCTCTAATTCTGGCTCAACCTCTATGTTTTTCCTAGGTTCCTCTAATTTTTTCCCAATTTGAGGTGTTATGACAATAGTATTTTCTTTTGGATCCTCGAAACATTGAGATTGTATTTGGGTTTATAGGTTGCTAATTATGGTATCATTGGCAGTTTGTCTCTCTTGAACCTGTTTAATGGTCATCTCCAAACTTTGGAACCCTAAGCTCGGTCTCTTTTTCTAGTCATCCATTTTCTTAATGATTTGCTCTAAAAGATAATTAGTTCTATCTTGAGTAATAGATTGATCAAATTCTAGGGGTTCTCTTCAAATCCATACTTAAGTTTAGAGTAGTCACTACATTCTTTATAAGTGTTGGAGAATGGGTCGTACTTCATTTAACCTTGGTTGGAAAAAATAGCATTCATATACCCCATTCGTTGAGTAGGGCGTGCATTAGTAACATGACCCTCTAAACAACAAATACTACAAACTACTGTTTCTCCTCTATTGACTAGTTTATTCAGCAAAACAATAATTTGGGACAATTGGGTCTCTATAGAAAGACCTAAGCTGAACTCATTAAATCTTCTAAATTGGGTATCTCCAATTCCAAATTGTTGAGTATTTCGGGCCATAATATTAAACAGTTCTTTAGCTTAAGCTAGAGTCTTATTAAACAATGCTCCTACACTAGCAACATCTACCATATTTCTGTCTATTAGTAATAAACCTTCATAAAAATATTAAATCAATAAATGCTCAAAAATTTGATGTTAAAACGTTCCCAATATTTATAACAAGTCTCCCCGTTCATTTTTTTAATGCCACAATTTTATTTTTTAATGGACCCTATCCTAGATGCACGAAAAGATTTATCTAAAAATGCTTTATGAACTTGGGTTCATGTAGTGAATGTTGCAGGGGGTAGGTAATAGAACCAATCTTTAGCATTACCTTAAAGTGAAAAGGGAAAAGTTCTCAACTTAATTTGGTCTTGGATGATTCCCCCAAGTTGCAGGTGGAACATGTAATAATAAACTCATTGATATGACGTATAGGTCTTCACCAAGCAATCCATAAAATTTAAGTAATAAATTTAAAAATTCAGAGTTCAATTGCAGTGGTCGGTCCAATGGAGGATATGAGATAAGTAGAAGTTGTGTATCCAAGTTAGGTGCAGCAAGTTCACGTAAAGTAGTAATCTCAATAATTTCGGAACTTACAGAAACAGAATCGAGAATCGCTTACTTGGCTTTCAACTTCGTCAAATGTATGCTCCTTGTTCAAAAAACAAACTAAAACCAACTATTAAAATAAATAGAAAAGTCAAAACAAAATAGTAAAAGTGTAGTAAATTTAAATTAGGTAAAAACTAACGGTTATTGTTTTCTTTCCCGACAACGAAGCCAAAATTTGTTAGCTTGTCATACAATTACAAATTAAACCACTACTTAGGCTTATAAAAAACAATATAGCATAAGGAAGTAGGAATCAAATCCACAAAGAAAGATATAATAATATGTGAGCTTTAATCTAATTAAATTTATCACTTTTTAAAACAAAACAGAAAATATAAATAACAAAATTAATAACTAAAAATCACAGAAAATTATCTAAAAACCTAAATAAATAATATATACAAGACATAAAAATTCTAACATCCCAGAAATATTTATGTAAATTTTTTAGAATAATTAAAACAGAAAACTAAAACAGTAAAATAAAACTGAATCTAAAATAGAAGATTAAATAAATAAAATTCTGCACTAAAATAATTACGAAAATAAATACTAAAATTATTCATAATATTAACACTAATTTTCTAGACCTAAATAAACCCTAAAAATATAGAATAAAAAATCCAAATCCGAATTTATGAATTAATTAGACAAAAAAAACTGCATTAATTAATTTCAAGAATTAAATCTGAAAAAATATCAAATCAATTCCAAAAGTTCTAAAATTTAATCACAGAAAAATAGGACTCTATTTAAACCCTAGAAAGACATAAAATATAAAAAATAATAAAAATCACTATTTGTTTACTTAATTTCTAACAAACTGACTAAAAAATAACAAAAACTGACAGAAAAATAATCTGAAAATTAAAATATATAAAGGGTCAAAATTAAATTAAACTAAAATTAATAAAACTAACATAAAAGACTGATCTTTAGGGGGATAAACGAAATTAATTATAAAAGACTATAATTAGTAAACAAAATTGAGAAACTAAAGAAAATAACTAAAAAGCAAATAAATAATTATCAAAGATATCAAATTTGTAAAAAGCACTTAGTATAATATATATCCACCATGAAAATTATTATTTATTATTAACATGCAAATTGATCTACCCATGAGCTAAACTGTAAAAGACAACGATTAGCGAATCTTTCCCGTTTTTCCTTAGTTATTAGTCTACTTAGGTATAGCCATAATATAAACCCTACTAATTTTGATAACCCTAATACTAGTACTAGAATTTAATCAAATTAGAGTATTAAGTATTAGAAAAATATCATCTAGCACCAATTAACCAATCTACTAGCAAATTAATTTAAAAATGATCTATGATAATTTTCTAATTAAAAGAGATGGGTATGAGTCATCCATGATTAATTAGGATGATACTTATTTGTAAAAAGACCAAGTGATATTTGTAAAAAGACCAAGTGATTATGTACTTAAATCCTTTAAACTATCATATGAATTTATATAAAACTAATTAGCGTGCACTCTAATTAATTAAACATAAAATCATAAACGTGAAGCAAAATTATCATAGAATCATAGATTGAATCAATAAGACATTAAAAATCGAAACTTTGTTTCAAAATAAATAATTTAACATGGTTTCAAGTAGATTATACTAAATGAAAAGGTGGACCCGGACTCGTTATCCGAGTACCCAATTTATATTTAAATATATATATATTGTAATAACAGTAATTTTAATTGAGATGATTATAGGAGTGGAATTAATTAATTAGCTTTAATTAAATAAATTTGTACGATTACCTAAAATATATGCGTGAGTGTACATTTATTTTGGGCAAATTATCATGTGTTATAAACATTAGTTAGTGAAACATATTGTTAAATCCTTTCCTTGATTTTCCACCTGGACCCGAATGAATGAAAACTCGAGACACGTATATTAACTGTTCTTATTTTTACCTAAATCATCCCTAACTAAAAAAAAAAAAAAAAAAAAGCAAAGAAAGCAAGCAATCCGTGTGAGATGGTGGGCAAATTGAGTGATTAGTCTAAAGAGGAAATTTCTGGCGTTTCCTAAAAAGCCCACGAAAGAGTGAATAAGAAAAGAGAAATAAATGGAAATTAAGTAGAAAAAGAAGGGGGGTTCGGGAAAAACAAAAGAGAAAAGGGAGCGTGAGGGAGAGCAGAGAAGAAGCAGCAGAACGGGAAAGCGAGAGGAAGCCAGAGACTTAGGGATAGAGGGCGAGAGTGAGAGAAAGCAGGAGATTGAGGAGCAAACACAGAGAGAGCGAGATACCCGGTGAGACAAAGGAGGAAGAGCAGAATGAGGGGAGGTGCGCGAAGGGGAATAACAAGAACCCTTTAGACATGCGTGTTTAGGTGTTACCGATTGAGGTAATATTTGCTATTGGCCAAGACTTACTTTTTAAATGAAGTGAAAATAAAGTACTAGGCAAGTGAGTTTAGGTAGTTGTGTAAGCATAAAGAAAGAGAACAATGGTACACTTACAAATCACGCTCTAGGTCGGATTCACTATGCTTAATGGAATAAAGCGGTGGAAACATTGATGTATGCTTGTCATCAAACGAAGATGAAATGTTTGATATATGTAATATACCTAAATACAAGTTGATACCTGAGTTTCAAAGGTGATATGATTGATCTTGATATATATATATATATATATATATGTCTCCCAATTATAAATATTTTTGTAAAGTTCTTTTTAGTTTTTCTTTCTCCATCTACCTTTCTTTTCTAGATTTTGTGGGTATATCTCGCTTTAAACCCACATGAGACCTTACTCATCCACTTCGGCTACCAAGGAGTTTAAAGGACTTATTGCATGTGCTAAATGCAATCGTGATTCCTATGAAAGTGAGTTAGAATTTTTTTTTCTAATTTTATTTTAGTCGAGGACGAGCAAAATTTAGGTGTGGGGTATTTGTTTGGTTCAAAATTATGATATTTTAAATATTTTTACATCCTATTATGTTCGAAATAATTATTAAATTAAAGATTTTAATTTAATTTATTTTATTTTTATAAGAATTGTGGAAAA
This sequence comes from Talinum fruticosum, assembly GCA_021018815.1. Classification (NCBI taxonomy): domain Eukaryota; kingdom Viridiplantae; phylum Streptophyta; class Magnoliopsida; order Caryophyllales; family Talinaceae; genus Talinum; species Talinum fruticosum. Next base: position 1,025,157 of record JAITYX010000011.1, read on the forward strand.
ATACGAGAAACAATAAATAAAAAAAAGCTGAAAGTTGGCGAATTGAATCATCAATTTGCATTTGGCCTGAACCGAGCCCAAAACCGTGTGCTTTTCTCTCCCCTCGGCCCTGATACTGGAAACCCTCCTTCTCTCCTTTCCCCGTCATTTCTGTTCCTCTTCGGGCCTTCACCAGCAAAACCCTAAACCCAGCTTCCTTCTTCCTCTCTTTCCCACGTTGCTTCAAGCCTCACGCCTACCTCCCACTTCACGCAAACCCTACCAGAAAACCCTAGTCCTCTCCCCTCTCCTTCTTTCCCTCTCATACTGCTGCCCGAAGAAATCAAACCCATCTCCATCTCTTCCTCTTCGGCACCTTCAACCGAGTCCCCCTTGCTGCTACATCTCAAACTCTCCACGCTTATCCTTCTCTCTCGCTGCTGCTTCCCTCCAGAACTCCATTCGCCTCTTCCTCTCGTCAAGACCCCGAAACCCCATCAACGTCAAATTCTCATTCTCTCCCTTTCCTCTTCGGTATCAACTGCTGCACCGAGACTACATCCAACCCGAGCTTTTCACGCCAGACTTCCACCATTATCTGGACTCATCTTCTTCCGTCTCTCTCGCGGTTGCAACCGAAGTTAAACCGGACTCAAACTCTATCCATAATGAAGACAAGAATGGGAGGACGAGAAGTATAAAAGAGAAGGAGCAAGACAGGAAGCGCGGAGCCGGAGATCGGACAGACGGCGTAACAGGCGAACCAGAAGCCACAACCTTAAGTTTTTTAGATTTCCAGCTTTTAATTCTCAAATTTGAATTCTAGTTCCCCAATTTAGTTTTTAGTTTCGAAAAAGTAGTATATATTTTTTTTTCTCTTGAAGCTGAATTTCAGTATTAGTAGTTTTTCAATTTTTCGGAATTTCTTTTGAAGCTGAATTCAGATTGTTGGGTTGAAGTTGATATTGAATTGTTGCGCATCTGATTTTGTAATTGCATCCTTTGAATTTGAGTTGATACGGCGTTCATTTGTCGTTGGTTCGGATCTGGTTGTGTTGAGCAGACAAAGCTGGGTACAATATCTAATCTATTGCAATTTAGTTTTCTGTTAGTTCAATTTTCAATAGTTTAGTTCTTGCACTATTTTCTGAATTTCGGTTTTAGTTTCTGATTGAATGTTAGTTTGAATGAATTATTAAATGGTTGTTAGTTTAGTTTCTAATTAGTTCTAATTAGTGATTAGGTGGTTGAAGAATTGTATAGGTTTGTAAATGCGACTTCTGATTTATGATAGTTTAGGTTAGTTCAAATTTCAATTTTAGTTTATCAAGGTCAGTTTATTTTAGGTGTCTTAGCCTCGTTTAGCAATCTTATTTTGATTTGATTCCATCTGTGTGATTTGAAAAATCTATGTACTCCCTAAAATCACTTCAACAAGCCCTCGCCTATTAGGATACCCGACTAGAGATTTCGAGGGAAGGGTTTTAATTGGGATCCTTGTGTATCCTGACTGGAGATTTCCTTGTGTATCGGGATGTCTAACTGGAGACTTCCTAGAAATAGGTCCCGGAGCCTAAGTCGGGGTTGCACCTATACCTGTAATCGGGTCATTCGGTTCGGGTTCGGTTCGGGTTAGTTCGGTTCGGGTTAACTTCGGGTCAATCTTGTTCGGGTCCGGTTCGGTTTCGGGTTCGGTTCAACTTCGGTTCGGGTAAACTTCGGGTCGATCTCGTTCGGGTTCGTTCGGTTTCGGTTCGGGTCAACTTTGGTTCGGTTCAACTTCGGGTCAATCTCGTTCGGGTTCGATAAGGGTTAATTTCGGATCTAGTTGTAATCGGGTCACTTTTTGGGTCAAAATCGATTCAAAATTGTACCACTATAGGTATAAAAGTCCATCCTAAGAGACCCAACAAAAAAAATGTGGGTTGGGTCACTTTTATTGGGGTTAAATCGATTCGGATCCGATTCGGTTCGGGTCATTTTGGGTTCTGTTCGGTTTCGGTTCGGGTCATTTTGCATTCGGGTTGGTTTCGGTTCGGGTCATGTCGGGTCGGTTCGGTTCGGATCGGTTCATTTCGGTTTTGGGTCAAAATCGGTTCATTTCGGTTTTGGGTCAAAATCGGTTCAACTGTTTCGGATGTCGGTTCGATTTGGGTTTCGGGTCGTTCGGGTTGACCCTTTCGGTTCGGGTCGGTTTGCCGAGTCTAGTTGCACCCCAGAAATTGTATGGTGCTAGTTCGATTTTATAGCCTAGAATGTTGCTTCGGTTCCAATGAGTTGTTAATGATTTCGAAACTTTGTTTATAAATTATTGAAATGTTTATAATTGTAAGCTGCGAGGATTTCTGGAAAGAGACTCGATGTTTCGAGTGGTTGTTAACAAGTGAAGAAACTTGTTTGAGAAAAATGTGGAAATATGATTTCAATGTTAATTTACGTGAACTTGTGTGTATATTGAATAACTAGAGTTTTACCTTGTGTGATAAGAGTTGATTCATTTAGTAAGTCGTTTGGAAATACCGAAATGGTTATTCAAGTAATACGTGGAATACGTGAAGCTTTTAAACTCGAAATTGAAAATACAAAATGGAAGTTACAATGTGGTTGATGGACTTTACTGCTACTTGCTTCGTGGTTTGTCAAATGTGTATAACGTGCAAATGTGTAATTTTTGGGATAGGATTACCAACTCGAGCTTGTGGTTTTCTCACCTTGTATCTCTGTCCGGTTGTAGGTACTACTTTAAGATGAATTGCCCCATATCTTTGTCATACCCTGGATTCATGTGCGTGATGTTATCTTTGAGTGCCACAAGTTGTCGAGACATGTATTTCATATATTTCTAATTGTTGTAACGAGTAACTAAGTTCATATACTTGTATAGGTTGTGTCCTACGCAATTAGATTTTTTTAAGTTTCAATGCATATTGGTTGGACTTCAGCATTTGGCCGTTGAGTTGTATACTCCGAGCTTGTGGTTCATTAAGTTTTATTGTGGTTTTGTGCAGGTTTAAGACTTATAACCTAAGGGATATGCCATATTGCAAACGGAACTCTACCGAAATTTTTTGAAAAATTCTCAAGAAAAGTGTAAAATCGCCTCTATTACCTTTTTAGCTGGGATTAAAAACCAAACCAACACCTTAATTAGCGTTAGGGGTTCCTTTGGGGAACCCCGGTAATGTAATACTCCTCGGGTGGGGTTCGGGGTGTTACATTTATGGTATCGAGCATTGACTTTGGTGACCTTAAGTTTGTACTGCGTATAGCCGTTTAGGTTCCTTCTAGCCTAAGGGATAGGTTATACCGCAAACGGAACTCGGCGAAATTTTTCGAAAAATCTCAAGAAAAGTGTAAAATCACCTCTATTACCTTTTTAGTTGGGATTAAAAAACCAAATTGACACCTTAATTAGCGTTAGGGGTTCTTTTGGGGAACCCCAGCGATGTAATACTCTTCGGATAGGGTTTGGGGTGTTACATTTATGGTATTAGAGCATAGATTTTGATAACCTTAAATTTGCACTCGCATATATCCGTCTAGGTTCCTTCTTTATGTGATAATGTGATCTACTTGTGACAAGTATACATGTGGCATAAGTGTAATATTTGAGTGATAGGTGATTACCTAGTCAACTTAGTTGAGTGTACATTGCCTATTAAGGTGATATACGAATGACTTGTGCATGCTAAGTGTGTGACTGAGTATGGTTGAATTTTATTTCCAGTCCGTTTCATTTGTTTTGTGATAGCGCTTATGAGTTAACTGAATTAGAGACCTCTGCCTCTAAGAAGTAGATAAGTATTCATTATATATTGATTATCTTTACGTATATATCATTCTAGTGAGATTATGTAATGTATAATTGATTTTGAGCCTTTGAAAGAGAGAAAAGAAAAGGGATATGGTACACTAGAGTAATTAGGGTGTTTGTTATGTACCTATGACTCTATTTCATTAATTTAGGTGTTCAAGTTGTCTATTTTCTAGAAGTTGTCATTAAGGAATGAATCAAAGTATCGCATTGTTATATAGGACAGTGCTAAGCAACTGAAGTGTTGAGGGATACTGGTATATATTCAGTAAGGTATGAATGGGAAGTACAATGTGAAAGGTACATTATATCATTGGTGGATTTGGCTACTCCAAATGGTCAGAATCTTTCCATGTTTATCACCAAAGGATGGCAATGGAATTTATCACTAGTTTTCTTATGAGAGTAAATGTAGTTTCATATTTATTTCTAATAGTAATGGTTGAAGTGATAGTGTTTGGCAGACAACGATGAATCGAATTCTCATTATTTGGAATTTTATTTTAGTAATATCAATGATGCCTTATTAGTTATGTTTGGAAGTTATATGTGTTGTTTTAAAGAATTATTGTCATGATTCAATTTAGTTGAAATCTCTTTGTTTTGGAAAATTCTTACTTTTAGAAAGGATTGTTTTCGAAGATTGCATTCAAGTTTTCTACGAGTATGGGGTATGTTGTATGCTGAGTATAGGAAGCAGTATGGGGATGGGTCATGACATGTGATAGTGGTTGTTTCATGATATGAATACTTGTAAAGCGTAATATCAATCAATTGATTAGTCTTTAGAGTTGTGAAGGATACCCTGAAGTGTCACAAGTATAGGGAATCACGATTTTTAAATTGTCCCATTATTCCGGACAACGAGAACATTTCTTAGACATTTTTAAAATTTTCGAGATAATTGACCGAAGGCCTTTCTATAGGAGTTGATGTCTCCTTTAAATAGAAAATTAGATTATGCTAGCGCGTATAAAACACACCAACATCGCCTTGTAGGCATTTGATCTTTGGGCTTTTGATTAGGTAACCGTACATGGCTTTTCTTCGTAATAATATTTGGGTCTATAATCGAAGATTTCAAACTTGGTGTTTTTCTTGTAGTTTCATGTTTGTTTAGTAGGTTGTGCTGTAAGATCTTCCCTACTTTCTACCAGAATTTTCAAGGAATGCTAAACTAATTAAGACATCAATAGAGTCTGTTCATAGAGTAGAGTGAAAATATCCCCTTTGAGCTGAGATGAGTGTTTGATATGTATGGTTGTGTTGTAGTATATCTTTTCATTGCATTTGGGAGTCATTTTGTAGAAATAGTTGATTTAGGGATTTTCTCTTTTTCCACCTGAGTTTTCGGGTCGACCAAACATAGGATGCATTAGATATAGAGATCCCTATATAAGTTCCAATTTGAGGGGCTTATGAGAAAGGTCTAAAATAAGCCGAGTATGAAACCAGAAAAAGTTAATTGATTCACATTGAAGGTTGTGCTTTTTACCATCTTGAGTTCCTTTAACTTAACTATCTCACCAAGAGGAGTTGATTGATAGATGCAGAAATCACGCTCTCTGCCGTTTTGAGTTTATATGTGGTGATTCTTTGTCGATGATTTAAATGTTAAAAATCTTTTAGAGGTAGTTTCTTCGGGTTCTTTATAAACCTTTGGTTTTGATAAAAATCTTATATGTTGAGTGTCTTGTTTACAAATGGAGTATGGAAGTTGTTCTATCACTTGCGTACTTCAATTGGAGTTCATTTGTGTTTCCTGGTACTCATTGGAGTTAACTATAAGATACTTGGGAGTTAGATATGCTTAAGTTTAAAGATCTTAGGTTTGAACTTAACTTCCACAAAAGAGAAATAATGGCATAAAGACCTACTACCTATTATGGTTAACATGAGTTGCTTAGCGATCTTGTTGCTCTAGGTATAATCTCACATAGTTTTGCTACCTTTAAGATCTGACTTGGTTTCAACTCCAGCATTTTGTTTCTACTTCCGAGTTCCATCTACTTCTTTTTGTGATGTTACTTTCCTAATATGCGTGTCATTCTTACAGTTTGGCCATTGATACAACTTTAGATAATTTGTTGAACTAGCCAATCCAATTAGCTTGGCCATAGAGTCTGCTTAGTTTATAGAGGATAAGGAACTAGAGAGTGATGTAAATGTATAGAATTGAAATAACCTACAATAGATTTGACCTATGTGTGTGCCAAATTAGTATGTAAATAAGGAAATAATTACCTCCTATATGCCTGGGAATGAAATTGATTTAACTTGACTACGTTGATATGATCTTAGTTGTGTTATTGAATTAGAAGAAAATCTTTAAATGTCAAGTGTGTATCCGTGCATAACTAAAAAGTTAATGTATTGGTTGCTTAGGCATATGGTTGGCATAGTGGTACTCATTGCAAAACAAGTCGTGAAATTGCAACTTTCAAGCCCACTTTTTGCCTTTTTCTGACACGATTTGCTCCTTGGGCCCTGTAATTAAGTGAGCAAACGTACAAAAATGTTGGTAGAGAGGAGGCTAACGCATATTAACTTCTTTTCATAATTTCAGAACTTGCTTTTGTTGACTTTGAAATAATTACAGTTCATATTCCATTAGAATGTATTTGTGTTTTGTTTCTAAAGAAACCTAAAAGTTACTTGAATGATACCTTGAATGTTAGATTTCGAAAAGAAAGTTACACTAATACATGGAGACTTTCGTAAAAATTCTAATAATCATGTTTGAAAATAATCGCTTGATTAAGTTGTATTCTATGTTAAGTAATACTACTAGGCTTCATGTATTTATACCTATATTGTACTTATTTTAGATGCTACCTACTTATTACAAATTTCGGGGACGAAATTCTTTTAAGGGGTGAAGAAATGTAATAACTATAATTTTAATTGAGATTATTATAGTAGTGGAATTAATTAATCAGCTTTAATTAAATAAATTTGACCTATTACCTAAAATATTTACATAAGTGTATATTTGTAATTTTATTTTGGGCAAATTATCATGTGTTATATTAGACACGAGTTCGACTTATGATAAAGAAAATTTTCAATTTAGGAATTTAGACCCGAGTTCGACTTATGATAATGGGTTTCGTAAATTCAATTAAAAAAAAAAGAGAAAAAAGGGAAAAGGAAAAAGGGACAATTAAGTGTTAGAATTAGAGGGGGATTAGTGTAAAGGTATCAAGTGGTGACTTTTTCGGTGAGGACACGACAGAAAGAGAGACCGAGAGAAGTAAAGGGATTAGAAGCGAGAGGAAAAGGAGAGAGAGCGGGAGGTGGGTAGTAGGGGTGAGCGGGACCGGGTGCTGGTCATTTTCGCTTGACCCGGTCCCAGTTCCGTCCGAGTCCAAAATCCTGGACCCGATTGACCTTCTTTTTTTTTTTTTAATAGTTTTTCATATACCATTTTACTTTTTATAATTTTTACTTTTTTTTTGGTAAAGTTTTAGCCAATAATTAAAAAATCGGGTACCCAGCTTGCTTGATATATATATATATTAATAAAACCGGGTAACCGGTCCGGATCCAAGATTTCACTACCCGTTCCCGGACCCGGTTATAACTGGGTCTTAAAATTTGGACCCGAGTCCCGGTCCCGGTTCAACCGGGTCCGGGTCTAGACCCACCGGGTTTAGACCGGGTCCGGTTCCGTAACCGGGTACCCGAAATTTTTGCTCAGCCCTAGCGGGTAGACGAGGAACCGAAAGTGAGAAAAGGACTGAGAGTAAGGATCGAAAGAGGGAAGAAGAGGAAGATCACAACAGAAAGAGAGGGCGAGAGGTTGAAGGCAAAAGAGGTTGAGAACGAGCAAGCGACAAAGGAAAAAGGAGCTCGAGCAAAAGGAAGGACGGAGAAAGAAGGAAAAGCTTGGGCAAGAGAAGGAGCAAGAGAGAACGAGACCAGATGCAAGGCTAGAGGACGAAAATCAGAAACAAAAGCAACAAGTGAGGTAGCGAAAATTGGGAACGAGAAACCGAAAGCTAAAACCAGAGGCAGAGAACGAGAGGGCAAGGGGAAGAGATAGAGTGAAAGGCATGAGCACGGACAAACGAGAAGAAGGAGGAGGCAATGAAGCCAAATATATTCCATTCAATCAATTATCATGTCAATGAATTGGGAACAATAAGCTAGACCGAGGATGTGTGGGTTTAAGTATTTGATGTCGAATTGTTAAGTGCCTCATGAATTTGAAGGTTTGAGTTGGTATTAATGGAATTAGAATGTTAAATTGATGTATTTAGCATGTGAATGAATCGGGAAGCCTAAGTTAGATTGAGGATTTGTGGATCTGAACATTTGATGTTTAATTATTACTTGCTTTGTGAATCCATAGGTTTGAGTTAGTGATAACGATATTGAAGTGCTAAATTGGGATGTAGAGATTAACTTTGGGATAGTAGTAGGCGGATAGAGATACAAAGAGATTGTTGCATATGCCTATTTCGTTTCATTGTAAGAGATTACTAATTGAGTATAGATTACTGGAAATGAGAACAAGAGCGAGTATGATTCATGAAACTAAATTGAATTTGAGGATTACCTTAATTGCCGAAAAGTGAGTCATGAAGTGGAAATAAGAATTATATGGCTAAATGAGTTCACAAAATCCAATAGTGAATTGGTTGTCAATATATATTCGGGGATTGGAGTTATGAAATAAAATTAGGAATAAACAACTTTGAATTGAGTTGAGTTGGAGAGAATACTCAAGTTATGGATTGCAAATTGTTATTTTGTTGTGGTTAAACTCTAGTGCTTTGGAGGCTTGCGTATATGGATATGATGGCTTGAATTATAGAAGGGAATGGGAATTTACACTGAAAATTGATGTCCAATCAAGGTCTGAAAATGATACATCACCATTGAAATGCTTGGTGTGTAGTTACTTCTTAATTGGTGAATACTATGACTCAAATGTGGAATTGGTGAAGGGAGTAATCCTATTACCGATAATAAAAATTTGAGCATGAGGTGAAGTTGAATCGAACCAAAATGTGAAAATCATACTGAATTGAATATATATGCTTTAACTTAAATATATGATTTTGTGAAAGTGAAAAGTGAGTATTGGCTTTGAATATAAGTTCTGTACGTTCTCTTTACATCTATTTACGCATTCGTTTTATGTCTATTTACACAAATTGGTTTACACAAAATCTATTCCCAATACTTTTGATAATTTTAGAAAATGATTGAGAAATGAATTCAACGGTTTATGTGGATTAGTTGTGATTTGAATGCTAGTTGAGATGGTTTTGAATATTTCAAAGGTTCTATCTTGAAACAAGATTGAATTGAGCTGATTCTTGAGAAGTGTGACTTTAAATGAGAATTTGGAAATGCCATCTTTTCAGATGTCCTCTTTAAAGTAAGTGTTTTGATGTTGAGTGGCTTTGAGAGTCAAGGTGTCTAGCACCACATGATATCGTGCAGTCCGATACTTTTGATTAACCTATGCGGTCGGGGTTAATGGTGTGGTACTAACGAAGGACTTGGTCACACGTGAAGACTTAGGTATGACTGACTAACCCCTTGAATATGTTTTGATTTCATGCATTCATCTAAATTTAGGATAAAGCAAGAAGCATCCTAAAAGGAATTCATTTAACTAAGTCATATGCTTTACAATTCATCATTTCAATATGACTTATTCTTGACTAGACTCGGACTTAGAAAGTAGAATCCGAGTTAGTTATGATAGACTCGAGTAAGTCCGACCCACTCAGATCTAACCCACTTAGAACTCGGATTCGAACCACTTAGTCGGACTCGGACATTTAGTTTGCCTAGGCTATTATTTGTTTAATTATGCGTAATTGTAAAATGTCTATATAACTCTTGTGCCCATTAAGATTGAATGATTTATTTATGAGTTTTAGCATATCCGGAATCTAAGTATATTGAATATTAGACTTGAAATATTCCAGATTAATAGATTAAGGTAATTAGTCATTAAATGCTTTATTTAGACTAATCCTTATCTAATTATTGACCAAAGTATATTTATACTTTGAGAACCATTGTGCTTAATGTTTTTGCAGGTTTTTCTAATGTCAATTATCTGAAGAAAAAGCAAAAGCAAAAGGCTTCGACCGTTAAAGCACTCGCCGGACAAAAAGCTGGAATTTCTAGAAAAGCTCGGAACTTACCGACGGCCTTGTCTCATTCTTGTTTTGGGTAATATTTTATTTCGTGTCTAACGGTCTTTTCGTTTTGCTTTTCCAGTTTACAAAAGCTGGAAAAAGAGTTGTTGGAAGCTAGGACCAAGGCACAACGGTTATTTCAAGGTGGTCTAGAAATCTGAGTGACTCGGACTATCCGTTACAACGGCTAGTTGACTCGGACAGCTTCAACAGAAAGACGTTGGAGGCACAACGGCTATCTCTTCTAGGCAGACTATTTATATAAGCCTTATGTCACGGAACGCTCTAGAAGAACCCGGAATCTTCTAGAGTTCTCTCCTTGGTTCCACCAAGGACTCCCAAGTTCCAGAATATTCTAAACTAATGTAGAGATGTAGATACTTGTATAGAGGATTCTAGATGTGTAATCCTAACCGTTGGATCAATTAGATCTCCACCGTCCATTGAGGAGGTGGCCATGTATAAATACCCCCATGGGGTCCTCATTTGTAATCATCCAAGAGTTCAATACACAAAGCATTCTCCCAAACTCTCTCTCTCTAAGTGTCCTTGCTTACTAAGCTTCCTCTCTCTAGCTTAAGTTAAGCATCGTTAAGGCTTACTAGCAAGCTTATAAAAGGGTCTCGGGTGTAGTTTGCTAGCGCCGCACGGGTACTAAGTTCGAGTGAATTATCGTCCCGTGACAGTTGGTATCGGAGCCGAGGTTTGGGCAAGAATGTCGAGCATCACCGAAGGAGGCCAACAACCACAAGGAGGCAAGAAGGGCCGGGAGAAGTCCCGAGAGGCCGTTGCCGCTCTCGAGGAAAGGGTGGCCCAACTGCACGATCTCTTTGTCGGCTTAAGGGAAGAAGTCGACACCACGACTCAGCAAGTCGGGGAGCTCCGAGTCTAGGGAAGATGACTCGGAGCTCAAGGAAGAGATGCGGTTGGCCTTGAATGCGGTAGTGACGGACTTCACCAAGGAGGTGGCCGCCCTTAAAGCCACGAGTGGAGGCCAAAGATAACGAACTCAAGGCCGCTCTCAATGGTCAACAAGAGCTTCGGGCCGCTCTCCACGACCAAAGGGAGCAAATGGAGGAATTAAAGGCACAAATGAAGTTGTGCACGGCTGCGGTGGCCAACAGTGGGTCGGTCCAAGGAGCGACTGCCCCCGGGATTAGCGCATCTAAGCCTCCGGACTACAAGGGAGCCAGGAGTGCGAAAGAGATTGACAACTTCCTATGGGGACTCGAGGCTTACTTCAAAGCCTCATGCATCGAGGGAGACGACCTCAAGGTGAGTAACGCTTCCCTCTTTCTTAAAGATACGACTCTTGTTTGGTGGCGACGTCGATGTGACGATGTTAATAGAGGGTCGGAACCCGTTACCACGTGGGAAGCATTCAAGGAAGAACTCAAAAAGCAGTTCTACCCTACGGATGCCCAACGGGAAGCACGGGTCAAACTCCGACACCTCCAACATAAGGAGGGTCACATTCGAGAATATGTGAAGGAATTCCAAGAATTACGCTTGGAAATTCCCTCCATGGGAGACCAAGACGCTTTATGCTTCTTCCTCGATGGCCTATGTGGATGGGCCGAGGATGGAGTTAGAAAGGCGGGGGTACAAGACCTCGCCTCCGCAATTGCTTGCCGCCGAATCGCTCTATGAATTCAAGTCATCGAAGGGACAAACCAAGAAGGCGGAACATAGCAAAAGTGGGGGAGACCGTGACAAGTCTCCTAAGAAGGGAAAGCCGACCTCCTATAAGGACAAGGGGAAGTCCAAGGAGGCCCACACTAAGAAGGAAATCTCTTGCTTCCTTTGCAACGGGCCTCATCGAGTCTTTGAGTGTCCGAAAGGGGCAAGCTTGCCGCTCTAGTCATGGAAGAAGAGCGACAAGAGGAGAAGAAGCTCGCTTCCATGAGGCTTCTCAATGCCATCCAAGCCAAAGTGGAAGGGCAGCCTCGTGGACGTATGTACGTGGAAACCCACATCAACGGCGAGCCACTACAAGCCATGTTGGATACGGGAGCTGACACGGTCTATATGGCTAAGGAGCTTGCCGAGGAGATTGGTCTCTCTTACACCAAGGAGAAGGGCTTCGTCAAGGGGGTCAACGCGAGGAGTCTCCCAATTGACGGTGTTGCGCGTAACACCGAGATCCGGATCGGCCGGTGGAAAGGTAAGGCCGATATCACCGTTGCTCCTTTAGACGATAAGAAATTCTACCTTGGAATAGATTTCCTTGATATGGTGAAGGCATTCTTAGTGCCTTATACCAACACCATGTGTATCATGGAGACGGGACAGCCGTGTGTCGTCCCCGTGAAGAGGGAGATCGATGAAGGAAAAATGCTCTCCGCTCTTCAATTCTCTAAGGGCATCGAAAAGGGGAACCAACTTTCATCGCCGCCCTCAAAGAGGATGGGGGGCCGGAAATGTCCAAGCACCCAAAGCCGTCCAAGAGGTGCTGGATGAGTTTCAAGATGTGATGCCCGCCGAGCTGCCAAAGAAACTTCCTCCAAGGCGGGAAGTAGATCATACCATTGAGTTGGAGCAAGGGGCAAAACCACCGGCATTTACGCCCTACCGGATGGCACCTCCGGAGCTCGAGGAGCTACGGAGACAATTGAAGGAGTTGTTGGATGCTGGGTACATCCGTCCTTCAAAATCACCCTATGGTGCGCCGGTTCTTTTCCAAAAGAAGCATGATGGGTCCCTTCGACCGTGCATCGACTACCGGGCACTCAACAAGATTACTATCAAGAATAAGTACCCGATTCCGCGCATCGATGATCTATTCGATCAGCTGGGAGATGCAAGGTACTTCACCAAGTTAGACTTGAGGAGCGGGTACTATCAAGTCCGCATAGCCGAAGGGGATGAGGCCAAGACGGCATGTGTCACACGCTACGGTTCGTACGAGTTTCCGGTCATGCCCTTTGGCCTCACGAACGCACCGGCCACATTTTGTACCCTCATGAACAAGGTACTTGCTCCTTACCTTGATCGCTTCGTAGTCGTCTACTTAGATGATATTGTCATCTATAGTAAAAATTTGGAGGAGCATGTGAGACACTTGCGGGAGGTGTTCTCAACCTTGAGGGACAACCAGCTCTATGTCAAGAAGGAGAAATGCTCCTTCGCCCAAGAAGAGGTGCCTTTCTTGGGTCATATTGTCGGCAAGGGAAGGATTCGGATGGACCCTTCCAAGGTGAAGGCTATACAGGAGTGGGAGCCACCCACTAAGGTCACTAGAGCTAAGATCTTTCCTTGGCTTAGTGAACTACTACCGGCGGTTCATTCAAAGTTATTCCGCAATCGCTGCTCCTCTCACCGACTTGTTGAAGAAGGGAAGAGGATGGGCTTGGAGGCCGAGTGCCAACAAGCATTCGAAGCTTTGAAGAAGGCTATCACGAAGGAACCAGTGCTAGTCCTCCACGACCTTCACAAGTCGTTTGAGTTACACATCGATGCTTCCGACTTCGCCATCGGAGGAGTTCTAATGCGGGAAGGTCATCCCATTGCCTTCGAGAGTCGGAAACTTAATGATACGAGAGGCGTTACACGGTACAAGAGAAAGAAATGACCGCGAGTAGTGCATTGTCTCCGCACGTGGAGGCATTACTTGCTAGGGAGTAAGTTCGTCATCAAGACGGACAACGTTGCCACGAGCTATTTTCAAACACGGAAGAAGCTCACTCCCAAGCAAGCGAGGTGGCAAGATTTCCTGGCGGAATTTGACTATGAGCTGGAGTACAAACCCGGCAAGGCTAATCTGGTAGCCGACGCCCTGAGCCGAAAAGGGAGCTTGCCGACATAAGCCGGCCTCAAAGCAACTTGAGGGACCGGATTCGTGAAGGGCTTCGAGCACGATCGCTTGGCCCGGACCATCGTCAACCTCGTGCGGGAAGGCAAAACCAGGAGATTGCGGGTTGAAGATGGTCTCGTTCTCACAAAGGGAAACGCCTTTATGTGCACTGCCTACGACAACCTACGGAGGGAAGTCGTAAAGGAATGTCATGATAGCAAATGGGCAGGACATCCGGGGTTACACCGCACGCTCGCACTTGTGAACGACTCTTATTATTGGCCTCACTTAAAGGATGATGTGGAGGCCTATGTGAGGACTTGTCTTGTGTGCCAGCAAGACAAGATTGAACAAAGAGCTCTGCGAGGACTCTTAGAGCCACTTCCCATTCCCGAAAGACCATGGGAAAGTGTCTCCATGGACTTCATCGTGGGCTTACCCACGAGCGATGGGTGCAATTGGGTAATTGTTGTGGTAGACCGGTACTCCAAGTACGCAACCTTCATCCCAGCACCCAAGGAATGTTCAGCCGAGCAGAGCCGCCCGGCTATTCTTTAAGAATGTGGTGAAGTATTGGGGCTGCCGCGTTCGATAGTGAGTGATCGGGACACTCGCTTCACGGGTCGTTTACGGACGGAGCTATTCAAGCTCCCGGGGTCCGAACTCAACTTCTCCACCAGCTTTCACCCTCGGACCGATGGACAAACGGAGCGGGTGAATGCACTTTTGGAACTTTACCCGAGGCACTATGTGTGTGCCAACCAACGGGATTGGGCGAAGCTACTTGATGTAGCTCGGTTCTCGTACAACTTACGGAGGAGCGAGTCCACCGGCCGGAGTCCGTTTGAGATTGTTATGGGGCAACAACCTCCGACTCCGAGCACGATCGCCACAGAGTTACAAGGGTCCAAGCTCGCCCGCTTTCAAGTTCGCAAAGGACTGGAATGATCAAGCCGACATGGCGCGGGCTTACTTGGAGAAAGCCTCCAAGAAGATGAAGAAATGGGCCGACAAGAAGCGTCGCCCACGAGAGTTCCAAGTTGGGGACCTTGTCCTCGTCAAGATGTACAACCACGCGAGGTTGAGTGGTCGACATCGAGGACTTATCCGGAGATACGAAGGACCCTTCCCCATCCTTAAGAAGGTTGGGGCACAAGCCTACAAAGTAGAGTTGCCTCCGAAAATCAAGTATCATCCTGTCTTCCATGTAAGTCTACTCAAGCCTTACCATGGAGACCAAGTGGATCCGAATAGGGGCATCTCTCGACGAGCACCGATGGGCATAACGGTGCAACATGACAAACAAGTGGAGGAGGTACTAGCCGATAGAGTGGTCCGTCACCAAACAAGCCTCCAACACATGAGTTGCTCGTCAAATGGAAGGGACTACCGGATAGCGAAGCAAGTCGGGAGCCCATCCAGAACTTGTGGCGGTTCAAGGAACAAATACAAGAATTCGAAGACGCTAAGGCTACGAGGACGTCGCCGGAATAGGTGGGGGAGGATGTCACGGAACGCTCTAGAAGAACCCGGAATCTTCTAGAGTTCTCTCCTTGGTTCCACCAAGGACTCCCAAGTTCCAGAATATTCTACACTAATGTAGAGATGTAGATACTTGTATAGAGGATTCTAGATGTGTAATCCTAACCGTTGGATCAATTAGATCTCCACCGTCCATTGAGGAGGTGGCCATGTATAAATACCCCCATGGGGTCCTCATTTGTAATCATCCAAGAGTTCAATACACAAAGCATTCTCCCAAACTCTCTCTCTCTAAGTGTCCTTGCTTACTAAGCTTCCTCTCTCTAGCTTAAGTTAAGCATCGTTAAGGCTTACTAGCAAGCTTATAAAAGGGTCTCAGGTGTAGTTTGCTAGCGCCGCACGGGTACTAAGTTCGAGTGAATTATCGTCCCGTGACAGCACAAGATTTCAACTGACGAATGGAAGAAAAAGAGATACCATATTGAACATCTTCTCTAGCATACAACTCCCAAACTCGTAATTCTAATATTCCGAGTTGTATTTTTCTGAGTCGGTTGTATTGCAATTCTTACTACTCTTCTACTCTTTCTCTCCGACCGAGTTGTAAAGGTTACCTTAACTCGGTTGTCCCAAACTGTAAAGGTTACCTCGGTTTGGAAGTACCAGAGTTAGATAAGGGAACTTCTAACCCCGGGAAAAATTGGAGGATCCCAAGTTGATAAGGTAACTTCAACTTGGAAGTACTAGGTCGATCGGATAAGGTAAATTTTGAGCCCGGGAAAATTGTAATAGATTTGTTTGGGAACAAATCTGGGTAGTCATATTCATTGTAATTGAGGATTCAATTAGTGGATTTGACTTGGTGTCCGGATTGACACTCGTCCGTGGTTTTCTCGCCCGGGAGGGTTCCACGTAATCTCTAAGTATTATCTTTCCGAGTTCATTCTAGACTCGGACAGCTTTACAGACTCTTGCTTATTTTGCTTATCCATTCGTAATAGCATTTCGAGTCCAAACTTTTCTGACCTCGTTGATAGACTCGGAATGCATTTCTGTCTCTATTACGTGCAAAAGAGTTTGATTTTCCGAAAAATCTTCCATCACCCTATTCACCCCCTCTAGGGTGACTTAACTTCTCCCGAGCAAACCTTCAACACGGTTTGGCCTTAGGATACCTTGCGGTCCAGTATTCCTTGACAAGAGTTCATCCTTGACTTTAGTAGTTCCCGTGATTCGAAAAGATTACATTTGGGTTGCGGTCACCCAAACGAAAAAGGTACTAGTGTCTAGATAGTGATTTGATGCTTTGAGTATAACCTTTATTCAATTAGGGAATTGAATAATGGTTTATTGTTTGACAATTCTTTTATCCAATTAGAGAATTGAGTAAGCTGTTTGATGTTTGAAAATACCTTTATTCAATCGGAGAATTGAATAATGGTTTGCGAAATGAGTTTGATTGAATTGTATTGGTGACAATGCGACTTTGAAAATCCAAAATTTGAAAGACGACTAAAATTGTGTTTCGGTGAGGTTCGATTCTTTTAGTCAGCTTGTTTGGAAATATGAGGAATAATTATTCGAGAAATATGTGAAACACATGATTTTTTTGAATTGGAGTAGAAACCAAGGATTGGAATATACAATATGATTGAAGGACTGTGCTATTAAACTGCTAATACTCTATGGTTTGAATGTATGCATATAAAGTATAAATGTTGTGATTTTTGGGATAGGATTACCCATCGAGCTTGTGGTTTGCTCACCCCGTATCTTTTTGGAGTTGTAGGTACTCCTTAACGTGAATGGCCTCGTATCCTTAGCTACCTTGGACTTATGTGCTTGATGTTGTTGCTTGCTGAATAACGTAAGTTGCTGATGTGTATTCTATATGTTTTTATTGGTTGTAATTTGTAATTAAGTTCATGTAGTTGTATAGGCATGTCCTAGGCCAATTAGATTGTTTTAAGTTTTAAATGCATATTGGTTGGATTCAGGCTTGTGTCCATTAAGTTGTGTACTCCGAGCGTATGGCTCGTTGAGTTATATTATGGTTTTTATGTAGGGTTTTAAGGCTTTAAGCCTAGGGGATATGCCATATCACATGTGGAATTCTGCCGAAATTTTCAGAAAAATCTCCAACCAAAATGTAAAATTACCTTTACGTAATTAAGTTGAAGTTAGAAAACTAAATTGACACCTTAATTAGCCTTAGGGGTTCCTTTGAAGAACCCCGGCAATATAATACTCCTAGGGTGGGGTTCGGGGTGTTACAGAGGAACCGAGAGAATGATAAAGAAGAAGAAGTGGAGACAAAGGAAGAGAATGAGAGTTGGGGAGCGGAAAAGGCAGGCTGGCAAGCAAGGGAAAAAAGAGATCGAGCCAGGACAAGAGAACCAAAAGCGAGAGGGCGAGAGTCGAC
The DNA here is from genome assembly GCA_021018815.1 of Talinum fruticosum. Taxonomy (NCBI): domain Eukaryota; kingdom Viridiplantae; phylum Streptophyta; class Magnoliopsida; order Caryophyllales; family Talinaceae; genus Talinum; species Talinum fruticosum. The sequence goes on from JAITYX010000011.1 coordinate 1,042,811, forward strand.
CAAAACAAAGCAAAACGAGGCAGAGAAAGAAAGGGGCCAAGAACCATAGAAGAAAAGCAGAATTCCAAATCAATTGCTCAAGCTCTAGAATTCAAAGTGGATAATTTAACTCTTGAATTAATGGAATTAGTAGATTGATTTAGTATGTGAATGGTTTGGTAAATGAGTTGATTCTGGTGTGATTGAATTTCAGTTGAAGTTATTTGGTGTTTGATTATGTGAAATTATAGATTTAGCTAACCTTTGGAATGACTAAGAATTAAGAAACGAAGTAGTGCATCTATTGGGTAGTCAAACGAAATTGCGGGAATTGAATCGAATTTAACAGTTTGCAATGAGTTGTGACTCCTTGGGTTAAAATTATAATTGTTTGTGGTTATTGTGGCTCGTGTGAACTAAATTTGTGAATTGAAAGGTTAGGGGATACAATACGTGAGTTCAGATTGAATATGGCAGTTTGGGACAAGTTGTGACAGTTTAGGCTAAATTATAATTGTTCTTGATATTATGTGGTTTTACGGATTGTGGTAATTGTGGCTATTGTGACTGAGGAGAATTAAACTCCATGTGCTTCCCGAGTTTGTTGTGCTTGTAATTGAATTGGAGGTTAATGTGAAATTGATACTTAGAGTATAAGAAAGGAGCGTAAATTTGGAATATAGAGGTTCAAAATGAATTTTGGAACTCCAAGTTATTGTGGTGGTAATTGTGTGATTTAAAGTATTGTTGATGATACTTGTTGTAGTTTGGGAAATATGTTGAATCACTTAATTGAAGGAAAATTAGGAATGAAACATGAGCTTGAGGTGCACCTGTTTGAAATGAACTAAATATCGTGGAATTTAACCATCTATGTTGGATTATAAGGGATTTGCATAAGTGAGAATTTAGTACGTATATATGCTTGTAAATGCTTGATTTAAAGATGTGGTATTAATTCCAAAACCAAGTGTTTAGCTGCGAATATGTGAAAGAATACGCTAATGTGAATAATTGAATTTGATTGTGGTTCTCAATAACTTTTAGTCAAAACTCAATTTTCTGTGATTAGTTTTTAAAAAACTCTTAGTTAAGTACGCAAAACGACTATTGCATATGATTTATTGATATTTGATTTTCGAACTTAAAAATATGTTCCAAAGAAATGAGATTGAGTTTGGAAGGGTGGCAAGTGGTGTTATACTTTCTACCATGTTAAAATGATTTGAGATTGCTATCCGAAACAACAAGATGAATATGTTCACATTGGTTTGAATCAAGTGGGCTAAGATCGTTTAGCACAGTAGAAGGGTTCTAATTAGGGTCCTAACTTGTCGGGATACCCGATCGGAGACTTCGAGGGAAGGGTTCTAATTGGGGTCCTTGTGTATCACGATGCCCGGCCGGAGACTTCCTAGAAATAGGTCCCGGGAGCCTAAGTCGGGGTCACGCCCCGAAACTCGTGGTGCTAGTTCGAGTCCGTAGCCTAGAATGTTGATTAAGTTCCAATGAGTTGTTAATGATTTTGAAACTTCGTTTATGAATGATTGAAATGTTTATAATTGTAAGTTGCGGGGATTTCCCTAGAAAGAGAGTCGATGGTTCAAGTGATTGTTGACAAGTGCGAGAACCTTGTTTGACAAAAATGTGGAAATATGATTTCAATGTTAAATTGAGTGAACTTGTGTGCATATTAAATAACTAGAGTTTAACCTTGTTTTGATAAGGGTTGATTCATTTAGTAACTCCTTTGGAATACGATAAATAGTCATTCGAGTAATATGTGGAACACGTGAAGCGTTTAAGCTAAAATACATAATGGAAGTTACAATGCGGTTGATGCACTTGATTGCTACTAGTCCGTGGTTTGTTAAATGTGTATAATGTGAAAATGTATAATTTTTAGGATAGGATTACCCACTAAACTTGTGGTTTGCTCACCCCGTATCTCTGTCCGATTGCAGGTACTACTTTAAGATGAATTGCGTTGTATCTTTGTTATACCCTGGATTCATGTACGTGATGCTATCTCCGAGTGACATAAGTTGATGAGACATGTATTTTATATATTTCTAATTATTGTAACTTGTAAGTAAGTTCATATAGTTGTATGGGTTGTGTCCTAGGCCAATTAGATTGCTTTTAAGTTTCCATGCATATTGGTTGGACTCCGATGTTTGGCCATTGAGTTGCATACTTCGAGTGTGTGACTCGTTGAGTTTTATTTTGGTTTTGTGCAGGTTTAAGGCTTTTAGCCCAAGGGATAAGCCATATTACAAACGGAACTCTACCGAAATTTTCTAAAAATTTCTCAAGAAAAATGTAAAATCACATCTATTACCTTTTTAGTTGGGATTAGAAAATCAATCCGACACCTTAATTAGTCTTAAGGGTTCTTTTTGGGAATCCTAACAGTGTAATACTCATCGGGTGGTATTATATATATATATATATATATATATTACTACTACTACTACTACTACTACTACTACTACTACAATAACAACAAATACGACTTTTTATTACGATCAATTTACGACCGTCAAAAGAAAAACCGTCATGAAAAATGAGGCAATGACATTTTTGTAAATAAACAGTCTTCCGTACCACCTATGACAACGGTTGTTTCAATGAAACATCGTCATAGGTTGAGCTATCAATTTTTTCTTTGAAGGAACCGTCGTGATAGGTTACATTTGATGAAGGTTCTTCAATTGGATCGCCATTAAATGTGTCGCCAAATTAGCTCTAAAAACCGAGAACTGGTACTCGCTGTTTTACACGCCCAGTTCATATGCTTTCTACTCTGGGTCTTATCGCGCTTCTATAGTTCCTCTCGTTCATAATACCTTAGATCTAGATCTTCTCGGTTTGATGCTTGTTGCCGATATCTGTCATTGTCGTTGTACCTCTTCTTACTCTTTCCTTTCACTCACTCTTTCCTCTCGTCTCTTTTAGGTGTTGTTGTCCTCTCTTGCCGTGGTATTTGTCCTCTGTCATTGTCGTTGTGGTTCGCCCTCTAGCCTCTCGTCATTGTTGTCTTTCAGTATGAATCTCAATACTTTCTTAATTTTCGCTTTAAGTTATTTACAAAATTTACGTAGTTGAATGTCAAATGTATTTGTGGTAATTATTTGAATGTTGAGAATGTGGGTAGTATTTGAGATTGTTGAAATAGTGAATCGTTTATTGAGAATGTGGGTAACATTTATTTAGTTTGTTAAGTTGAAAATTCGTGAAATGTTTGAGATTTTGAGGAAAGAGTTTAGGAGTTTAGGATTTATTAATATAGGAAAATAGAATGATAGTTAGGATGGTAAATCGAAGGAGTGTATCAAAATTTGTTTATGGTTTGTAGAAATACAAAGATAATTTGGATATAAATTCATCCCTAAAAATTAGTTACAAAGATAAATTTGTATCCAAATTTGTTTAGTTTGATTACGTGATGTTGAGGTGGACTTATTTATCCAATTATTGAAATTGGTATCCAAATTTGGGTAAAGTTTAGAGAAATAGAAATATTTATAGTTAAAGATTTGGGGAAATAGAAAAATTTGTGGTTTAGGATTTAGGAAAATAGAAATATTTATTGTTTAGGGTTTAAGGATCACAAGGGATAAAATATAAAGGTGAAAATGTGAAAAAATGAAAAGGTATTTGGATATAGGGATCTCTTCAAATACTTGTCATAAAGATAAATTTATTATCAAATTTTTTTATTTTGGTGAGTTGATGTTGGGGTAGATTAATTTATCCAATTATCTAAATTTCCGGTTTCCCTTTTGGTTGCAAGTTTGTTGTATTATACATGATAGTAAACTAGATGCCATATTTTTTGAAGTTTATGTAATTCATAAGAAAATAATGAAATATGAATGAAATGTTGAGGCCACCTTTTAATTAGATTTAACGACCGGGGACGTAACAAAAACCAGAGTTCCTTTATTGTGTTTAACAATGGGTTCGGTGTAAGACCCGTAATTTTGGGCTTAGGTGGTCTTACGAGTTAGAGCTGATTATTTAGCCTTGATTAAATAGAGTAGGTCGAGTGACCAAGTTTTATACGTGGTTAGATATTCGTAAATTTATCCGAGCGAATTATTATTAGTCCGCGTATTTATAATTGGTAGAGCGCGCTAATTCTTTCCTCTCGAATTTTCTGCCGAACCGGCTATATAAAAACTTGAGACCGTGTACGCTGCTTATTTGGGTCTAGTTAAGTTATTGCTAGGCGGAAGAAAAGGAAAGAAGAGCAGAGCAGGGGAAATAAAAGAAAGAAAACAAATGAGATTAGTATTATTCTTAAACTAAATGGATTAGAGAGGAAAATTGGGGTCCAATAAGGATGATAGACCGACGGTTAGTCGGTGGAGAACGAGGGAAGGAAAGAAGAAGGCTCGGGGGCCCGAGCAGAGGAAAAGAAAGGAGAAAAGCGAGAGGGGGAAACCGGAAAAGAGAGGAAGAGCGGGCGGGAGCGAGAGGACGCCGGAAAGCGGCGGGCCTGCCGTGCCCAAGATAGACAGCGGACGAAGGAAAAGGAAAGAGGGAGCGAAAGGAAGGAGGAGCGGAACCGGAACGAGGGAAAACAAGAGAAGGGAGATCGGGCGAGGGCGAAACATAGCGAGCAAGAGAATAGAGCAGAGAAAGAGAGTGCGAGCGTGAGAGCCAACGAGGGTGGTGGCCGCTCGAACGGCGAGAACGCCGTGGCTAGTGAGCGAAGAGAGGGAGAAGACCGGACCCGAAATAGAGGAGAAAAGCAAGGCGCGAAGGACGAGAGGGCCGGGGTAGCAACCGATGAGCGAAGAAAGGAATGAGGGGTCGGGACAGAGCGAGAGGCGAAGGACCCGGAGCGAGAGACAGAGAGCGCGAAGAGCAGAGGAAGCAAGAAACGCTGAACCGAAGCAAGAGGAAGCGTGAGTTACCTAAAACCGAACACAACCGAACGCAGAACGCAGACATAAGCAATTATCCAAAACCCTAGAATTCGAGGTGGGTAGTCATATACTCTAAACTATTAGTACTTTCAAAACCTAATTGAATTTATCGTGATTGTGGAATATGATTGTAAATGTTGAACATGTATGCTATTGAACGAGTGTAGTAGTTGCTGAAAGTGGAATTAGGAGTCTTGAAGGGAATTGGTAGTTGTTGAGGCCTAAATTGAAAATCGGGAATTCGGACGGAGTTAGGCTGCTTGAGTGTAGTGAGTCGTATCAAGAATTCGATCGGTTGGAATGAGCACGTTATGGTTTGGGTATAAGATTATGAATTAATATTTCAGATTAAGCCTTAGAGATTTCTTGAACTTGCGATATTGAGAGCTAGTTACGAATATTGGGTAATGATGGGTCGAAGTATAAAGAGGAGTATGAATTCATATTGATTGATGCACAATTGAGGCGTGGGAGTGAGAAATAGGTGATTGTCCGATTAATTGAGTTCAAAATATGTTTAAATCCTCAAGGTTGAATTAAATTCGAAGATAAGTGGAGCTAGCGAAAGTAGAGCGATAAAAAGAAATTAAGAACTGTATGATTGAGTTGGTCAAGAAAGAACGATTAATGGGATAGAAACCTAAGATGAGAGCAAATTGCACTTGGAGATGAAGGGAGTTAGAGGAATTTTAGCATCAAAGTAAGGATGAGAGCTATCCGAATAAGTATGAGTAGGAAGAGGTTGATTAGTAATGTGGAGGCATAATCGGAAAACATTAAAGTAAAAATGGTAAAGTGTGAGATGATGAGTTATTAAGTGGAAGCATAAATGAGGAATTGAGGTAAAGACAATGAACTGTGGAAAGTGAGAACGTTAAATTAGATAATATCTACCTGTGGTTATTGTGGCTCGGAAAATGGAAATTAACCGTATAAGAATGGTGGATTGAGAAAGGTATAGTGGGAAAGAGTTGAGAATGATTGCTTGCATGGAATGGTGATTATTCGTGCTATGTGATTACTTTACATGATGCTCAAAAGTGGTTTTGAAAGGCACTTTGTATTTTACGTGAGATACTTGAATGCAACTTCTTGTGAATTGCCTTTCAAATGTGATTTTGTTTTAAAGTATCATGAGAAATTGAATTTGAGGAATGACACGTAGTGCTATGCCTTTTGACAAAGTGAATCGGATTTGAGAAAGTGAATTTAGAAGGGTGACACGTGTGTCATGCCTTCTACGATGATAAATTGATTGAGATCTTGGTTAGAAACCAAGTTTGATAAGTGATTGTGATCACTTCGATTTAAATGAATTATGGGCTAAGATTGTTTAGACCGGAGGAAGGAGGTGGTCGTGCATATCAGTAGGGATGGCAACGGGCGGGTCGGGGCCGGGAGGACACCCCCGCCCCGTCCCTGTCCCCGCTGCGGGGATGGTTTTGCCCCGTCCCGCCCCCGCCGGGTACCCAAACTCCACTGGGGCCCGCTTCCCTGCCTCCACCGAGGAGAGAGCGCGGCGAGAGGGAGGAGAGAGAGCATGGCGAGAGGGAGACGGCGATGGCGACGGCGAGAGGGAGACGGAACGGCGAGAGGGAGAGACAGCGAGAGATGGCGAGAGGGCGAGACACGGCGAGAGATGGCGAGAGGGCGAGAGGGAGAGACGGCGAGAGACGGCGAGAGGGAGAGAGACGGCGAGAGATGGCGAGAGACGGCGAGAGCGAGGAGAGAGAGAGATCATCCGAGGCTCGGAGGCCGAGAGGACCGAGGAGAGAGAGAGAGGAGGGAGGCGAGAGCTTTTATAGTTAGGGTTTTGGGGGAAGGAAAATTACAAATCGACCCTAATTTTAAATTTTTTTATAAAAACGGGGACGGGGACGAGGAACGGGGCCAGGATTTTCCCGGCCTCGTCCCCGCTCGGGGAAAATTTTCCCCATCCCCGCCCCGTTCCCCGTTCGGGCGGGGATTTTTCCCCGATACGGGGTCGGGGCCCGGCGGGGCGAGGTATCCCCGCCCGTTGCCATCCCTACGTATCGAGCCACGGGGTCCTTGCGTATCAGGATGCCCATCAACGGGAGAGGTTGATTCTTTCCTAACGAGGAAAGCGGAGCCTTCCGGGTATTTGACTAGAGATAGGTCCCGAGAACCCGAGTCGGGGTAGCGCCCCGAGAACCGCCTGGTGCTAGTTCAATCGTCGAAAGCCCCGAAAGAATTTTCGGAAAGTATTTGAAAGAAAGTGCAGATGATTCCACCTTGTTTAATGTGATTCCATTCCTAAAATGATTGCAAATCGTGCTTCCAAATGATTAAAGTGTTACGAGCTTTATGATGCGAATGATTCCAAGAGATTTCATTGAAAAGTATATAGATTTGTATTATATTATTATGCTTTCGCTAATTTCATTATTATGAGTATTATGTGTAAAGAATTTCCATTTTAGGGGTATAGGACTCCGGTGAGCCCGTGGTTTATTGCTCACCCCCACAAATTTTCCCCCTCCCGGTGTTGCGGGTGCATTCTCGGTGTGTGTGCTGCTTAGCTTATTTTGGACCCCGTTGATTGCCGTTTGCTGGTTGTCTGCGCGATTCGAATCGCAGATGTGCATTTCTTATGTTTCTAAGTATTGTACTTGTAATTTAGTTCATGTAGTTTGTACCATATGTATAGTAAACCCTTTTCGATTGTTGTAAGTTTTATCGCATTATTGGTTGGACTCCAGCGTGTGGCCGTTGAGTTGTATACTCCGAGCGGGTGGCTCGTTGAGTTATGTTATGCTTTTTATGCAGGGTTTTAGGGCTTTAAGCCTAAGGGTTAGTCCGCTTTACAAACATAACTCTGCCGAAATTTTTAGGAATCTTAGATTCTTTGGGAAAACCACCCTTATTATCTTTAAGTCGAGTTTATACAGCTAAACCGACACCGAAAGAGCCCGGGGAGTTCCTTTAGGGAACTCTAGCGATGTAATACTCCTAGGGGGTGTTTTGGGGTGTTACATTCGGTTTCACAACACAAAAAATGGGGTGTACATGCAACGACCCGCACGAAGAAGGGGAGAAGGGATAGAGGAGTCAAATGGAAACAACGGTGATAAACAATGAGAAACTAATAATAATTCACTATTGTTTATCACCTTTTGTTTCCATTTGACTTGTCCCCTTTTTCGTAGATCGACCTATGTTGCATATATACTCCATGTTTTGTCTTATAAACCTGACCTCTTTGTTAATCACAACAATGGTGTTCCGGTTCCTGTTATGTCTTGGTTGTTAAAGGAAATTAAAAGGTTGACCTCAACATTTATTTCATATTTTAATTTTCCTAGGCATTATGTAAAACTTAAAAAAATCATGTCTAGTTTATGATAAATGTATAATACATCAAAATTGGAAGCAAAAAGGAAACCACATATTATATACATACATACCTTTTTATATTTAAAAAAAAGACAAAATTTAACCACTACAAAAAAAAAATAACAAGTTACAACAATGGTCCGTGTTCAGAATATATACTAAGTAACATCATCTTTTTTGTTTTAATGTAATTTGATAAATGACATGCTTAATAGTGTATAATTGTGCTTAGTTTTCTTATCGATCTATGCTTTTCATAGAATTACCGTATGCATTTCATAAGCATGGAACAACCGTTCAAAAATCTATACAAAATAACTTATCCTATGTCACGAGTATGTGCATAAATGTGAGTATAACGCTCATGATATTAGCTGGGTATGTATAGGTTTTGAATTCTCCGTGTTGGAAAGTTTGAGAATAATATGATAATAGGTTGTGTTGCTATTATAATCTTATCATACATTTGATAAAATATCACGATGCTCAATTCCCCTCTCGTTCTTCGTGAGCAATTATGATGACGATCAGCTTGATGTGTATATCTTTACTTTTATAAGGATATACACATTAGCCATTTTGTTTTCGTATGTTATACTTGAAGGACTTAGGGAAAATGCTGTCGAAATCTTGTCAAATGTATGATAAGATTTTGCTACACGATCTAGAGTCATATTATTCTTGAATGCATTTAGGACCATCTATCGTTGTATAAGGATGTTAGGCTCATGTCATATTATTTGTGCTTATTAAATGATGAAAGTACGTATTTTTCGAACTATATGGAGTGAATTGCTTCTCGTGTTTATGGGTAAGGTATGGATCGATCGTGGATTTATAGCGATATGAGGAGTGTAGAATATCGTGATGGTGTTAACTGTAATACCTAACTTTTTGAAGGAATTACTCATTTAAACCAAATCAAATTTGGAAATATTCAACTGCTAGAGTGTCATGCCACGTCCCTAAAAAGACATGTAAGGCTTATAGTTTCAATAAAATAAAAAGAAACTTTATCAATCACTAACATTTGTTGGAACTATAATTTTTCACAATGATTTTATAATATAACTAAAATAGTTGAAAACTTATTCCAACTAGAAAATGAACTAGGCGAGCGTTCCGATGATCCAATTGTCCCCATGCCTTCACACTTTACTTAAAAACAATAAAATATTTAAAAGAATGAGAAGAAAAACTCTCATCACAATACACCCAATTATGGAAATAACAACTTTGTGAAATTTAATTTGTTTAGAAATAACATAAGAAAACACTTAGACTTCAGATGCCCCAATAATGAATGATGATTCCCTTTGAAAGGGACGATAAACAATGAGTCCATGAGCGCGGGTACCAAGGTGATCATTTGAGCAATGAATAATAAGCAATATATGCATCATTTGTCATGAAAACACTTAAAAATCGGTGCACACACACACACATACTCTTTAACTAAAAGTGATAATTTCGATGAAAGAATTGACATGCGTTGTACCTTCCTATTTGCACTTGGAAAGTAATCTCTAGGTATCTTCAATGAACTCTAGGAACGAAGAATTTCACTCAAGATAAGAGTAAAAAAGCTGTAGAAAAAAAAAACTAAAAATGAGTGGAGATGAGAAAAGATGAGTGAGTGAGTGTTTTGCCTAATCTTTTGGGGGTATTTATAGGGGAGTAAAAATGAAATACTCTAAGGTTATGGTACACCAAAGGTCTTAATAAGTACCCTAATTATTTCTAAAAATTATGATACAAATTAATCTCTTACCTTAATAGCTTGTCTCTTTACTTATCCATATGCATCTAGACACTATTTTAGCAATAATAATAATAATAATAATAATAATAATAATAATAATAATAATAATAATAATAATAATAATAATAAATTGGGTTGTTACATTAACAACTTTCTAGAGATTGTCATCGAACATGCAACCAAATTCAGAGAAGAGTCCATATTGTTTTTGTGTTTAAGGTGTTTTAACTCCTCAAGATTGCCTCCTAAGGTTGTAAAAGGTCACCTATATTTGTATGAGTTTGACACAACTTATAAGGTGTGGGTATAGTATGAGGAAGAGGAGTATGTGAGTAATGGTGTACGAGAAGATGAAGGGTACGATGAAAATGAAACCAGCGAGTATGAATTAGAAGATCGATCCGAAGATCGGGTTCGTGGAGTAGAACGTGAATTAGTCGATCAACCACATGTATTGGAGCAATTGTTAGCTGATTTGGAGAACCCAATTTACCCAGAGTGTGATAAATATACTCGTTATCAGCTATGTTGAAGTTGATGAACTTAAAAACGGCTAATGGCTAGAGTGACAAAAGTTGTACGGACTTGATGAGTGAGCTCAAAGATATACTCCTATAAGGCAATGTCCTTCTCAGCTATATATATGACGTGAAGAAGATGTTATGTCCTATGGACAAGGGTTATAAGAAGATACATGTCTGCCCTAACGATTGCATATTGTACCGGAAAGAACATGCACATATACATGAATGTCCTCAATGTGGTGTACTTCGATACAAAATGAAAAGCATCGATGGAGATAGTGTTGAGGGAGCACCCCAAAGGTTTTGTGGTAGTTACTGATAATACCGAGGTTTAAGCACTTGTTTTCAAGAGCCATTGATGCCAAGAACTTGATGTGGCATGCCGATGTAAGAGTTTGTGATGACAAGCTACGTCACCATGCCGATTCTCCTCAATGGAAGAAGATCAATTCATTTTTCCTGGAATTTGGTAGGAAGACATGGAATCTACGTCCGGGTCTTTCTGTGGACAAAATAAATCCCCATGGTGACCTTAGTAGCAAGTATAACAGTTGCCCCGTTCTTTTGGTTATCTACAACCTAATATCATCGTTGTGTATGAATCGCAAGTACATTATGTCGTCAATGCTCATTTTCGAGCCTAAACAGCCAGGAAATGATATAGATGTGTACTTGACGCTTCTTGTTGAAAATTTTAAACTGTTGTGGGATAAAAGTGTTTCAGTTTATTATGCATACCGTGAAGATAAATTTACATTACGAGCTATGATCTTTACCACAATCAATAACTTTCCTGCGTACGGAAACTTATCCGGATACACCGTCAAAGGCCACAAGGCATGCCCTATTTGTACAGAGGGTACTTGCTCCTATCAAATTAAGCACGGAAAAAGATGGTCTATCACGGACACCGAAAGTTTCTTCCCTTTTTCCATCAATATCGTAAGAAAAGGAAGGCTTTCAATGGTAAAACCTAGATGGATTCTGCTCCAACTCCATTAACGGGACATCAAATATATGACCAAGTGAAAGATCTTGACATGGATTTCGGCAAACCATACCGACATCAATCCGAAAATCATGTGTGAAAAAAGATATCGTTATTTTTGATCTTCCATATTGAAAAAAGTTGTATGTGAGACATAATTTTGATGTAATGCATATAAATAAAAACATATGTAAAAGTCTCATTGGCACTCTTTTGAACATACGAGAGGAAGACTAAGGACGGAGAGAAAACACGACTCGACATATGTAAAATGAGAATACGGGAGGAATTAGCACCACAGCTAAAGGGGAAGAGAACATATTTTCCTTTGGCATCTTACACATTGAGTAGAAGGGAAAAACAACGTTTGTGTGAGACCTTTAAGAAACATAAAGCGCCATAGGGATATTCTACAAATATCGGTAGACTTGTTTTGATGTCCGATTATGGACTAATTGGTCTAAAGTATCACAATTGTCATGTTTTGATGGAACAAATAATGTCGGTTGCTATCCGAGCCGTGATGCCTAAACATGTCAGACAATCAATTACAAGACTTTGTTTTTTCTTCAATGTCATATGAAACAAAGTCGTTGATTTGGAGAAATTGAATAATCTTCGAGTGCGGCGTGATCGTTACATTGTGCTAACTTGAGATTTATTTCTCATCTTCTGTTTTTGATTTCATGGTGCACCTAGTTGTCCATTTGGTGATAGAAGTACGATTCTGTGGCCCAATTTTTTTACCGATGGATATACTCTTTCGAACGTTTTATAAAAATTCTCAAAGGTTATGTTAGAAATCAGTACCGACCGGAAGCGTGCATTGTTGAGGCATACACACCTGAGGAGTGTGTTGAGTTTTGCTGTTAATACTACCCCAAATGAAAATTATTGTTATTCCAAAACATCGATTTATAGGAAAGATCGGTGTGTAGGGGAAATTGGGGGTGACAGTTCTAACACTCGGTGGAGATATGGGGAATCAAGCACATACTTTATATTCTACGGAAGAATGATAAAGTGCGACCATTCTTCAATAAGCACAAATCCCTCACAAAGAGATAGTACCGAGGAAAAAATGAGACGTGGGTATTGACCCATCATAATCGCACATTTGTCAACTGATTTAGAGATAGAATAATCACTAACCAATTGGAAGAATCACGAGAACATATCTCGCAAACATTAGTAAGCTTGGCTAGATGGTCGCAATTGGAAGTCATATCTTACTATGGGTATCATCTCAATGAATACTCTTTCTACATAAAGAGTCGGGACAATAGAAGCATCGTGCAAAATAGTGGAGTCACATTGGAGGCTCATGCACTTCATGTTTCCAACTTCAAAGACAAAAATCCCATTGTAACTAAAATGTCATACTCGGAGTCATTGAGGAGATATGAAACCTAGACTATGTTGATTTCCGTGAACCTGTTTTTTGGTGCAAATAGGTTGACAATAACAATAGTGTTCGAGTTGATGAGATGGGATTCACGATGGTCGATCTCACCAGATTAAATTTACTCTTAACATTTTTTGAATTTAAGATTCTCTTTTTATTGTTAATGTTGGATTATTTTAGATTTTTTCTTTATTTTTTTCTATGATATCTAAGATTGAAACTTGTAATTCAATATTTGTATTACATGTGGATTTGAAACTTTTTGTTTCGTTATTGATATTGGATTTGAAACTTTTTGTGGTTTCATGCTTCGTATTATTAGATTGAGTACATTGAAAATATGAAATAATTATACACCAAAACTTTACAAAAAAAAAAAATTAAGAAGCAAAAATCACAAAAACTCAAATTGTGAAGCAAATAACCGGGTACCCGATCCCACCAAATTCGGGACCGGTTCCAAATTTTTGGACCCGGTTCTAACCAGGACTAGGTCTAGATTTCTAGACCCGATTCAAACCAGGTTCGGCCAAAATAACTAGGTACATAGTCCTGCTCACCCCTAGTAACAATGTTATGTTAAACCTAAAACAATCTGAAAGATACAATGGATGGTCCAACCATTGTCCCACTATGCAGAACAAATCAACGTAGTAGGTTACAGGATTTTGATATGGGCATTAGGAGGTGCAATCAGACCATAATTCCTCCTGCAACTGTTGTTTGGTTCTTGGCAGCTCATGGCTAGTCTTGGATGGTCTTTTGGGTGGCCTTAGGTGAGCTTGTAATTACTTGCAGAAGGTTTACATTTGACAATCGAAAAAACTCTCTTGTTAGCATTACATATCTTTTTTGCAATCTTGCTCAACTTGTTTGATCCTCTTTATTACCTACAAAATCAAGAAAACACTAATAAAAATTCTAAACAAATGATTAGTAAGAGCCAGGTAAATGAAGATATGGTTGTCACATTTTAGAAATGAGTAGCTTCCACCACTAGTGAGCTAATGACATTTATCTCAAACTCTACTTATACTTCCCCCACAAAATGGATTTTTGACCAGGGCACCTTTTAAGCTTAAATTGGTAGATTTTGTTTCCATAAGTTCCCACAGCTTCGGTGTAGTCAACAACCTTATATAACCCATCATAAATAAAGATGACTTTCTTAGTTCTACCTAAGGAACTAACATAGTTAGGCCCAGGCTTAACCCCTCGGACAACCCTAATGAAATTCCCTTCTTGGATACTATTCTTCAATGCCAAGTTACCCTTTTTGAGCTCTTGGTCTTTCATGTTTTTCCCTTTGTCCTCAAACAAACCTCCTTCCCCTACATATACAAGCCAATCTGATTTCACCATGATGTCTAAATACCCTTCTGTAGCAACAATAGAGGTAGCCAAAACTTTCCCATTATATCCCATCTTGTAATCGATCCCATTAATACTATGGAAATGGAGGCCGGTGATCATGAGCTCAACCCTAAACTCAAACTCATCTTGAATATTGACATCTGGTATAGGTCCAATAATGCGAGGAAAGTTAAAGAGCTTGCCACTTTGTTTTAGCACTTGATATGCTTCAATGTCAATCCTCTTCTTAAATAGCTTGCCTTCTTGTTCTTCCCTTTTAAGTACCTTATACAAAACTCGAAATAAATGGAGAAGCTTGTTTCTATCATCTATTTTATTTATTGTTGTAATGTTATGAGCACTTTTGGCTTCATAACCTACTTCGTCTTTTCTTTTTTACCATCGTGCTTATTTATATCATCATCATTGTTGTCATTATCATCGTCATTGTTGTCATTGTTATCATCATCATCATCATGATCAGGATAACTGAAAGACTCAGTTAGTTTTAGGTTCTTCTCTATCTTTTTCCTCATATTCTTGAAGCCCACAACATTGCTCCTAGTTTCACATGAAGCATGATTGTGACGAACTGGATTCTCGATCCATCGAGTTCTTGTTGGTTTAATACTTGGGGACTTTTTCACATAATCTTCAACTGGCAAATGACAATTCCTCCGGATGGGTTTCATTCTTCTTGCACAATAAGACCTACCACAGCTATGGCAATGCTTGGTCTTCCATTTTTGTCCGTGTGTTTGTTTAGTTGTTGAAAAATTGCAACATTTCTGAAAAGCATCGCCGTCCATTTGTGAACTTCAAATGTGACTATTACACAAAACAAAAAGGCTATTAGAAATATATAGGAGGTGTCTGGCAAAGAGTTTTTTAGCAAAGAGCTCTTTTTGAACCAATAGTTGTTTTACTTTAGTCAAAAAGCTAGTTGAGTTTTTAATGAAAAGCTTTTCGGAAGAGCTTTTTATAAATAATAAATAAAATTATCATATTACCCTTATGACTTTAACAAAATTACAATAAATACCTTTAAAAAGAGAACACTATTTAACTTACTTTTTTAATATTAATTTTTTAAATTATAAATAATTTTTATTAATTAGCCTATTATAATTTGGGAGGACAATTGAACTCAAACACTTAGGTATCCGCCCGAACAAGGGATGGGCGTGGGGCGGATACGAGGCGGATAAAGTTATACCCTCACCAATACCCATTTTTAAAAATCATCCCTATACCCATCAAGTTTTTATAATCTATCCCTACATCCATACACATTGGGGTTTTCGGGTATTTTGGGGTTTACTCGGGTACTTATAAATGTTAAAAAATAATATACATAAGGTTTTATTCTAAAATAATTTTTATTTATGTAAAATATTATTATACATTGGGTCCCACATGACATTTTTGGGCATGAGTCGTCACTATTCACTTATGAATACCCACAAAACATTCATCCTAATTTACACATTATCAACAACATAAGTACACAACTACTAAAGCCCTAATATAGATTCTGGATATATATTTAGGTTATGAGAGAGAAAATGAGAGATGGAGAGAGCCATAGAGTACAAAGAGAAGAGAAAGGAAGCGCCTCACAAAGTTATCGCCTTAGGATTTAGCCATAAATCTTTTGTTCCTCCAAATTTTGAATGCATACACCAAAACTTATAGAAAAAAAAAATATTCAAGTATAGATTCTGATATAGAGCAGGTGATGCCTATACCCGGACCCGTGCCATACCCAAATGCTTTATACACAAACCTGCCCCATACTCATTTTTTGTAAATTTTATGTAACCATACCCACTATATTCAAGACAGGGTCAAGAGGGGTTTATCGGGTTCGGGTTATACTCTCATTCCTAGCCCCAACCTACCCTTAATCGGATGGGTTTTGGGTTACTTTATAAATAGGTTGGTATGGATTTGTGAATCATTATTAATAATTAGATTGTGATGGATTAAAAGAGGAATGCCCTATTGTCATTGCTAATTATAAAAAATAAATAGTTTTGTCATATAAATGTTAAATATATAATACGAAATGAAATAGTAAACAAAAATATTTTCGTCATCAAAGATAGGTAGAGATATAAATGTGCTTCATATATCACATAATATTGAGAAGAAAAATAAATATGCAATATTAGAATTGAAATGTTTAATGAAGCATGCCCAAGAAGCAACTGGCATGAGCTGGCCGTGTCAAAGGACACAGCCTATCCCAGTGACACTCGCGTCAAGTGTGGCCTTTAGGCGGCTTCTGTTTTTGTCCGTTTTCTTCGTTTTCTTACAATTAAGGCTCGGTTTATAGCTATGTAATTATATGCGGACCTCCATTGTTATGTGTAGCAATGAGTACCAAGGTGAAAAGTTTGTAATAGCAAGAGAGTGCAAAATTCCTTGTGGCTACCAAAGTTCTAGTGCATTGTTCGTGGTTTTTCCAAATTTTGGGTTTTCTAAGTAAAATTCTTGTGCCTTTATTTCTCTGTTTCTTCTTGTTCTCATTGTTGTTTGTGAGAATGAACTCTCGGATCCTAACAACTGGTATCAAAGAATGAGAGTTTGGTTAGAGAGTTCACATCAAACATGGAGGAAGGAAATGTGAAGATCCAACGGTTAGAGGGAAAGGATTTTGCATTTTGGACGATGCGGAGAGAGGATCTACTATACTAGAAGGAGTTGTATGAACCCTTCGGAGAGAAACCAGCAACCATGGAGCAAAAAGATTGGGATAGCCTTGATCAGCAAGCATTGGGAATGGTGAGACTAATGTTGACTAGAAACATCGCATTCAACATTATGGATCAAAAACGACGATGGAGTTTGAAGCTATGTTAGATATGTACAAGAAGCCTTCTATGATGAATAAGGTATATTTGATGCGTCACTTATTTGATCTTAAGATTCTAGATAGCACTAGTGTAACATATCATATTAACGATTTTAGTATTATAATTTTGAATCTTGATTCAGTGAAAATAAATTTTGACGAGGAAATAAAGGCCTTAATTTTATTGTCTTCCTTGCCTCGAGTCGTGGGACACTATCGTTTTTGTGGTTAGTCGTGCTAGAGTATAAAATGTACTAAAATATGATAAAAGTCCGAGATGTAATCTTAAGTGAAAGTCTTTGCAAGCAAGATCTAGAAGAATCATCGGGAAGTGCATTTAATGTTAGAGGTACGGGAAATAGGAAAACTTTAGAGGTCGGTCAAATTCCAAAGCAAGGGGTAGGTTTCAAAACCTGAGGGAGGTTGAGTGTTGGCTGTGGAAATAAAGGACGTTTTAAGAAAAATTGTCCTAAAAGATCTTGCTTGCGCAACTTGGTTAAAGATGTAGGTGATACTCTTGTCTTGACTGTGGTCCTATTCAGTCTTAGATTGTGGATTTGGGTGCATCATTTCACTCCTCATCTAGTATAAACTTGTTATAGAACTTTGTTGGTGCAAATTTTGGCAAGATGTACATTGCTATCGGGAAAAATTTGAAAATACTAGAGGAGGGGATGTGAGAATTAAAATATCTAGTGGGGGTTTTGGAAATTGCTAGGTTTTACATTTATTCCAAGCTTGACGAAAAATATGATTTTTATAAGTCGGTTGGATGAGACGGGTTACCTAACCGAGTTTTGTAATGGGGCTAAAAAATTATTTAAGGGGCATTGGTTGTAGATAAGGGTGTGAAATTTGCCTCATTGTACTCTACTATATGATGCACTAACTTGGTTACAAATATCAAGGTTAATTATTCTAGTGTGAGTCTATGGCATGATAGACTTGGTGTTACTATGGGTTCTGCTGAAGTGAGAGTTGGTAACGGTGACGGGTAATCTGTTAAGTTTACAAACGAGTCATCGGTTGCTCTACAAGATAAATTGCAAGAACTGGGTATGATGAGAAAGATGACAATGTCAACAAAAGATAAAGCCCAAAGGTATATACTTTCTCTTCATTATGTTTTATTAATTGATGTCGGTGAGCCGGTGTTACGGGGTGATCTTATGCATAAAGTTGATCAATCCAAGTGGGATCTTACTTCAAATGATGGTGGGTTTGAGAAGATTTTGAGTAGCAGGATTTCGGCAAACATACTAGCCTTAAAAGTTGATGTCGAGAAGGTGAAGTTGTGCAAAACCTCAATTGGTCTCTCTCTATGAAGAGGCCAAATTCGATGAACTAGAAGGGTGTGTGCCAACAAGGAGATTGAGCCATTAGTCTCCAAGTGAGAGATTGTTGGAATTGTGTGGAGCCTAATAGGTGTTTTGGGCTTGGGAAATATTGGTTCAAGTTTTAGAATAGCGAGCACAACCCAAGAGCAAGAAAAACAGACCATGTAGGCCAAAGGAAATAAAGCTTGCCCAGCCAGCAACCGGCACTAGCTGACCGTATCAAAGGACACGACTCGTGCCACGCCTACTTGTGTGTTTTCTTCCGTTTTCTTGCAATTAAGGCTTGATTTATGGCTATATAATTGTATGTAGATATCCATTGTTGTGTGTAGTAGTGAGTAGCAAGGTGAAAATCTTGTAATAGCTAGATTATAAAATTTCTTGTAACTACCAAAGTTGTAGTGCATCATTCATAATTTTCCATGTAAAATTCTTGTGTCTTCATTTCTCTCTTTCATCTTGTTCTTATTATTGTTTGTGAGAGTTTACTCCCTAATCCTAACAGTTTATTGGAATTTTAAAGGGAGTTCTAGTTAGAATGACAAATTATACAATCGATTTTAAGAATTAATTTATTGTATTTTGAACTAGATATCCTTCACCCCATCTATTTTTATTCCTGAGACATCTCCAATCAAATTTCTTATAATTTCAGGAAATGGAATTGAATTTGAGCACAAACATCTATTTTAGGATAAATATCAAGAGTCTTTTAATCATAAAGTTCTTCCTAAATAAGTAATATGACTAATCACAAAATAAATATTTCTAAAATTCAAGGACTTACAACCGAGTGAATGCTAAAATTTCCAACACATAGTCACTGTAGGCGACTCTAATTACTGGTGATGCTCCCCAACACCTTAATAGTTACACGCATCCCACCTAGAAAAACAGAGCGGGAAGAGGGTGGACGGGAAAGGTAAAAATATTTACTCTAGTAAGACCCTTGATAACTTAGGTAGATTAAGTCATCAAGCGTTACAAAGCACATTGGCACATCAATATATAGTCTATTAGATTACTAACTGAATGTTGGTCTGGTAAGAAGCACTCCACACTCTCCCCTATTCCCCAAGCCTCGAACCTTGTGAAAGAATTATTTAAAGGAGTGGGATGGATTCTAGGTCTAAATTTTAAGATTGGACTTGATATCCTTATCTCCTGGAGGCCTTTAAATCCAATAGAAATTACCCCTTACGATAGCAGTCCAATTAAGTGACCTAATAACTATTATTAGATTGTCAAACTTGGGTTTGGAATTGGGTAGATCTTATTGGACTTGGAACGAACTGTAATCAAGTATCCTACTACGGGCAAAACGTGATTGTAAAATTAAAGTAAAGAAATAGGAGTGACGCAGCTAGCAATTATATTTAAAGATGTATTTTTTAATATGTTTTAATTTTATAAGTATTATTATTTTTTATAGTATTCTCTTAATTTTATAAATTTTTTAGATTTCTAAGCATAAATTTTAACAAATCTTTTTGCCAAGGATGTTCAGGGACATCTTGACAAACAAATAGCTCCCCCAAATAGCAATGTGATAAATAAATTGAGTTCTAATTTGGCTTACTTTGATGAAAGGTTGAGCAGTTTTTGAAAAATTTTTTTCTTAAAAAATAGTTTCGTGGTGCCTAAAGGAGTCAAATATCTTAAACTCCAAGGTTAACAATAACTTCAACAAAATACAAAATTAAAAAAATTATTTTAGTTATACTGAGTTTTAATGAATGCTACTTGCAACCAAACTACTTTTGCACATCGAATTTTACTGAATGGGTACAAGTTAATTTCAGAATTACAAAGAATTAAAACAAATTATATGAATTAGAAAGGTAAAATTAAAAAAAAGAAATATAAAGATTCTATTTTTAAAAAAATCCTGGAAAATAGTTATCAAAGAATTCGACCGAAAATTGTTTAGGGTTTCATTGTTCTGATCTATAAAAACAAAATAAGAAACTAAAGGTAAAAATAGTGACTGAATATGGTTATAAATATACCGTCTGCAATTGTACCATCAGTGTGGAACTTACACTGGAAAAATGGTTTCAAAATTTTACCACTTTGACCAATAAAAATAATTTTTACCACATCGTTATCAACTACAAGTTAC
The DNA here is from genome assembly GCA_021018815.1 of Talinum fruticosum. Lineage (NCBI taxonomy): Eukaryota > Viridiplantae > Streptophyta > Magnoliopsida > Caryophyllales > Talinaceae > Talinum > Talinum fruticosum. Next base: position 1,063,429 of record JAITYX010000011.1, read on the forward strand.
TAATAATGAAATCTAATCAAGAATCGATAACTTGTGGTGCAGAAAATCAAACTAAAGAAACAAAACCTAAGCGTCTGTTTTACTATTCCCTCTCGTTTTTCTCAGTTTCAAATTCTGGTTTTTTATAAAAAAATTTATTTCAGCTTTAAGCAAATTCAATACACCTAATTAATCTAACCTAACGGAACGTTTAGTATGTGATGATAGATTAATGGAGGAATATGAGATGACATAATATATTTCCCCATGTTTGATTTACGGGAATAGGAACTTAGAGAATCATAATGAGAATGGAGTTTTTATCATCGAAATTTATTCCTATGAAAGAGGTAGGAATTCTGAAAGTGAATACATTTATAACTATTTAATAGCAATATAAGCTTATTCCTAATCGTATTTTCACTTTAAACTCCCTGATGGTGTAAATTTATAAAATAATTCCCATCTCAAAAATAAATTTTCATTTCTATGATGAATTTTCATCTCATATATAGCAATGAGCCGTAAGTAATTCTAGAGTAAAAATGACGTAAACCCTCCAATGTTACAATTTTTTCCTATCAAACTGACAGCTACTAAGCCGAAAATTAAAGGAAATAGGCATAGAAATACAAAAATAAATCTATAAAATTATTAAAAGAAGAAGGGTCAAAACAGTTACCTTCACCATGAACTGCCGATGAAGATCTACACAAGTCCTGAACCAATGCCTCTTGTACTTCTTAAATTGAATAACCGAGATTAGAAAAAGAATATTTCTTGCAGAATAAACTTCAAGGAAAAAATATTCTGAAAATCTCCACCCCAGTTCAAAATGATTTTTTTTTTTTGAAAAAAATAACTGAAGCCCTACAACTAAACCCTAAAACTAATTACCTTCTATGAATACATCGTGTGTGATAACGGGCACAACCCCTTTTTATACAGAATTTGCACCGCCTCTAGAGTTTCCTAATTATTGTTTTTAAAAAATAACAGTTTCCTAGTCCTTGCCAATTTCTTATCACCATGACTTTCCGAATCCTGTATACGGTGATAGGAGAGAGATTACTGCCTTGTTAATCCGTGTTTGACAGGGATTAAAATTGGCTTTTTGAGTTTGTTGGGCTCATGTGAGAGAGAGACACACACAGAGAGATAGAGAGAGAGACCCAGTAAGCTAAATGGGCTGTGATGTGCTGGGTAACTCATGATTTGAGTTACCATAACTTGGGTTAAGGATGGATTATCTTTTTTTTTTTTTTTTAGTGTATACATAAAGGGATGCACAAATATGAATGTGGGTATAATTTAAATGCACGGTTGAACTAAGTAACTAACCGTTATCCACTAACAATGGATTTTATCTAGATCTAGATTGTTGATAAAAGTATCCGTTTGGCGGTTTTTAAGAGAAATTCAATATTAACATGTTTATTTTACAAAATTAATCAAACAAAGTTACGTTATAAAATCCAATACATTGGCAGGTCATTGTTATGCAGATTTAGTATACGCTTTGTATGTTTTTGTTGTGGGAAAAGGCAAATAATTACCATTTTATTACCAAAAACATGAAGTGCAGGAGCAAAGTACCTCTCAAACTACAAGTTCATGTTACTCCAACACACACTACATGAGCATTTGCTCTAATACAGCATGTATACTGTATTTGCCTGATCAGAACATCTATTGTTCTACTCTTGCCCTGAAATCTTCTCATGTTCCTTTCTCTCCAAATTTCGTAGACTGCTCCTACTAAATAGTTCTCAACTATTTACAGCATTGTGAATTGCCCCTGCAATGCTTCTAAAACTGCTTGCATTCTTGTTTGAAGTTCCAACATATTGTGGTTGATTCCTAAACCAAATCAGGGAGCACTCCATACAACGTGGGAAACAGGACAAGCAAAAAATAGGTGATCCCCATTATCTGCACCTACTTCAACGCATAGAGCACATCGATTTTCCACTTGTATGCCTCTCTCCCTAAGTAATTTTGTTGTAGCAAGCCTCTCTTGACAGGCTTGCTATGGAATCATCCTATGCCCGTCCCAGGACCAGCTTTTCCACATTGATTTCCACCAAGTGGCTCTGTCTGCAACATTAGAGAACAACTCTTGACCTTTATGCACCCAGAACTGCCCTTCCAACCGACAATTCTGTAGCCAATGCTTAGTTTGCTCAGCACCTCCTAGAATATGCAATATATATTGTCCTTTCAGGAGATATATGCTCTGGCCCACATAGTGAGGACTGATGTGGAATAACATAAATTTCAAATCCATTTGGCACATAAAGCTTTTATTCCAGAATAAATTTTCCTTAAAATTAAGGCCACCATTCCTACAAGGTGTGCTCATAGCACTCCAACTTACTAGAGCCATCTTCCTTTGGGTGTGTGGAGCCTAATGGGTGCTTTGGCTCGGCAAGGAACGGCGTGCAGGGGTTAAGTACATCGAAAACAGGGCGTGCCGGACGAAAAGGCAAAGGGCCGCCTGGCATCAGCCAACACGGGCTATGTTGGCTTATACGGCCCGTGCCGGTTGCCCAGCTGCGGGCTCTTCGGTTTTCAGCCGCTGTTCTTCAGTTATCTTCGTGTTTATTGCTCGATTAATGCGTGTAATTGCTCAATTTGGTTATATATTAATGCAGTACAATCCTCCATTGTTGATGAAAGTAGTGCGAGTTCAAGGTGTAAGCTTGTAATTAGCTTGAGTGAAAATCCTTGTAAATCTACTTGAAATCTAGTGCATCAGTTTGTAGTTTATTTTACTGGTTTAAGCTTTTCCACGTTAAAATCTTGTGTCTCATTTTTGCTATTTCTTTTGTTTCTTGTTTTATTATTTGAGTGAGTTCCCAATCCTAACAAGTGGCATTAGAGCGTGGTTGGATTTGAGAGTTCAAATCAAACATGGAGAACAGAAATATGAAAATTAAAAGGTTTGATGGCAAAGACTTTGCGTTGTGGAAAATGAAAATCAAGGATTTGTTGTACAAGAAGGGGTTGTATCAACCCCTCGAAGAGAAGCCCGCTGAAATGGAGCAAAAGATTTGGGAGGTGCCAAATTAGCAAGCACTGGGGACAATTAGATTGACGTTGGTGCATAACGTGGCGTTCAACATGATGGATCAAAAACGACCAAGGGATAGTTGGAGGCGTTGTCAAATTTGTATGAGAAACCCTCGGTCATGAATAAGGTATATCTTATGCGTCGTTTGTTCAATCTAAAAATGCATGATGGCACTAGTGTAGCGGATCATATTAATGAGTTTAATATGATCATCTCTAATGTTGTTTCGGGGAAAATAAATTTTGAGGATGAAGTTAAGGTGTTAATCTTATTGTCGTCCTTAACCAAGTCATAGGATACCATAGTGTGTTGTTACTAGAGCTATGGGGTCAAATGCCTTGAAGTATGATGAGGTCCGTGATGTAATCTTGAGTGAAAGTATCGCAAGAAAGATTTGGGGAGTCATCGGGAAGTGCATTTCATGTTAGAGGTAGGGAGAAACATGTGCAAAATGGCCAGTCAAAGTCCAAAGCAACCCGGTCGGTCCCAAGACCTGGCGGAAGTTGTTTGTTGGGGTTGTGGTGATAAGGGACATTTTAAGAAAAATTTTCCTAAAAAGTTTGATGACCGGGATTCTTTGTATTCAGTTGAGGATGTAGGTGATGCACTTGTGTTGAGTGTGGAAAGTCCTATTGAGTTATGGATAATCGATTCGGGGCATCATTTCATTCTAAGTATAGTAGAAACTTGTTCCACGACTTTGTTGCTTGGGAAGTTTGGCAAGGTGTTTATTGCTAATGGGAAGAGTTTGGACATACTAGGCAAAGGAGATGTGAGGATCAAAACCTCTAGTGGGGGCTTTGGACATTGCAAAGAGTTAGGTTTATCCCGGGTTGGCTAAGAATTTTATTTCGGTGAGTCAATTGGATGAGTCAGGGTATCTAACCAAGTTTTGCAATGGTAGATGGAAAAATCATTAAAGGGGCATTGGTTGTAGCTAAGGGTATGAAATCTGGCTCATTTTACTCTATCGAGGGGTGTATGGGCTTAGTTGCAAATGTCGGGGTTGATTGTTCTAGTGGAGTCTACAGGGTGTTAGACTTGATATGGGTTCTACTATAGTGGGAGTTGGTAAGGGTGATGGGATATTCATTGGGTCTACAAATAGGTCATCAGGTGCTCCACAAAGTAAATTGCAAGAATCGGGTGTAATGAAGAAGACGACGTTGTCAAAGGAAGGTAAAGCCTAAAGGTGTAAATTACTTCTTCATTATGTTTTGTTGACTAATGCGGATGCGTCGGTTTTTCATGGTGAATGTATGCAAGAGGTTTATCAATCTGAGTTGGAGTTTACATCGGATGATGATGGGCTTGAGAACAACTTGGAGAGCGAGGATATCGGAAAATGTGCTAGTCCAAGGAGAAGGTGCTAAAACGGTGAGGCGGTGCAAAGCTTCGGTTGGTCTCTCTCAATAAAGGGGCTGAGTTTCAATAAACTAGAAGGGTGTGACAAAGGAGGTGAGCCATTAGTCTACAAATGGGGGATTATTGGGGGTATGGAGCTTGATGGGTGCTTTGGGCTCGAAAAGATTGCATTATGGGGCAACGAACGACATGCACAGGCTAAGTACATCGAAAGCGGGGCATGTCGGATCAAAAAGGTGAAGGACCGCCTGGGCAGCAACCAACACGGGCTGGCCGTGTTGGCTGACATGGCCCGTGCTGGCTGCCCGGCTTCGGGCTCTTCGGTTTTCAGCTATTTTTCTTCAATTATCTTCGTGTCTATTGCTCGGTTAATGCGTGTAATTGTTTAGTTTGGCTATATAATGCAGTACAATCCTCCATTATTGATGAAAGTAGTGAGAGTTGTAAGCTTGTAATTAGCTTGAGTGAAAATCCTTGTAAATCTACTTGAAATCTAGTGCATCGATTCGTGGTTTTTCCCTATTTGAGTTTTTCACGTTAAAATCTTATGTCTCATGTTAGTTATTTCTTTTGTTCCTTATTTTATTGTTTGAGTGAACTCCCAATCCTAACACTTCTTCCCTTCAATCCCACGACTCGAAAGGAACCTACTACATGTAGATTCAATAGCTTGAATAACACACTTGGTCAGTAAAAAATATGAGACTAGAAAGTAAGCACATCTCAATCACCACATTTATCATAAGCCTCTAGAGCTTACTAATAAGTCAGTTCAAGTCAGGTATGTGTTCAATGGCGGAATGAGGGGACCGGGGCGTGGTCCCCCATGATTTTGGAAAGTTTTTCTTTTACTACAATTTATCCTTAAAAAAATTAATGTATGAAAAAAAGTTTTTTAGGAAAATTATTTTCATATTTCTCAACTCCCCCAATAAAATAAATTTTTATAACCATTATTCAGTGTAAGGTCAACTTATTTATTGTGTAAATGTATTATTTTTCATATAATATCTTGAACATGACTTATAACAGTTTAATAAATTAGGAAGGAGAAAGTATGGCAACTTGGCAATGCAACTTATTAATTTGTCTCAACTCCTCTCTCTCTCTCTCTCTTCATCCCTCCTTCCTCTCTTTAATCCCTTCATCTGTTATCTTATAAGCTAGAATACTACTTTTTTCTCTACCTTTAATGTAAATTAGTGTAAATTTTATTCCCAATTAGCAATTTTTAAAAGAAGATAATTTTTTGGCCTTCCAAGACTCCTGATTCAAACATGTATGTTTAGTATTAATATTATATTTCTTTTATTAAGTTAATTATTATTAGATTTATGCATTATTGTATTAGTTAATTTAATTTATTTCTCAATAGTTGGTGATAATGATGCTAGTTGTTTTGTTGTTCAATTGAATTAGTTAATCACTATATTGAATAATTAGTAAAATTAGAGTTGCATCACCTAATTTAATAACATAAACTAATGAAGTAGATTTTATAAGTGATCATTATTTAAGGGATAACGTCTATTCTATTAGTTATAAGGTATGATTTCTTATCTATTTATTACTTAAATTTTCTTCATATTATTCTTGTAGTTAATGTTTGACATATGATAATAGTTTAGTTTATAACTTATATAAATGGCAATGGCGGAGCTAAAAATTTTATTTAGCGAGTTTCCCTTTTTCGTATCCTTGAACCTTATATGTATTAATTATTTTTTATGGGTGTCCCTTTAATATTTTTATGGATATTTTTGAGGATTTTTACTCATACATCATTACTCCCGCCCAAAGAAATTTTTTTAGTTCCGCCCATGTTTGTGTTCGTCTCGAACTTACAAAATTATTAGTATAAGAAATAATACTTGAATCTCGTTCATCGTCTTGAAGCCATTATGCATACTCCATAACTCTAAAAACATACATTCTCGATCGTAAATATGTAAGAAACTTTCAGTTTTCACATTTTTATTATCCCTGATGGCCCCATCCCCTTTAATTTTCAATTTTCAATTCCCCTCCCATTTTAAAAATCACATGGATATTTTTATTTTAATTTTTAAAAATAAACAGGTTAAACGCGTTATTGTTGTATTGAGAATTTTAACCTGAACCTAACCCAATTAATTAAATGGGTTGAACATGTTAACTCATTTAAGTAAACGGGTTGAAAATCTCTATCCTAACACACCTAATTTCATATAAGATTCGTGTCAGTAAGCATGTCAGGTAAGCATTTTGCAGCGCTAGAAGCCTCCTCCCTACCTAGTGGCCAATGATGTGATTTTCTGCTTAATTTTACCAATTAAAGCCTAGCACATATGACTTGTAAGCTTTTAGTAGATAGAAGCACAAGCCCTCCACAAACTAACGAGTTTAATGCACAAGGGCTTGATTTTCGCCCCCTCCCAGAATGGAACTCGAGAGTGCAGATGGCATAACAGAAGCGTCGCCAACTTGACCAGTCTGTCTTTGATGATTATTACGTCTATATATTTTGACTTTATATGGTAATCAAACTTGAAAGTTGAAACGAAAAACATGTAAGTCAATTTTTTATGAATCATCTTTTATATGAAATTGTGCACACATAACTAATGAATTTTATATTAAGCTTAATATTTTACCTACCTATATAGTATGCAATTAATATTAACTTTTTTCCAATGTGAAGAACCATATTTTTAAGAAAGAAAGATTGCAGACATTAGAATAACATACGTATACTTCGTTATTTTGTTAGTAACGCAATTGGGAACCATATTTTTAAGGAAGAAAAGTTACAGACATTAGAATAACATACATTTACCTCGTTATTTTGTTAGTAACATAATTGTGTAATGCATGTAGGCATTTCTATGAATCCAGATTTTTCTGAGAGAGAGAGGGTCAGACTATCTAGAGAGAGAAGAACCCATTTGTTTCTTACACCCTCATGGACCCCATGATTGACCCGCCTCCAAAACCTCCAGATGATTCTATCTTAAACCCTAGCCTCCATTCGCATCAAATACTAGCTCATTCTACCGTCAATCCTAGCCGCTCATCTTCACAGACTTTCGACGAAAATCGTCCCCTCGCTTAACCCTAGCTTGATGCTACCCATATTAGTTTTGCCTTCGACAAATTGCAGACCACCTTTCCCATTTTTCTCCCACCAATTTCTGAATCCTGATCGAAAGAGGAAAGAATCCTCCAAGACTTTCCATCCCTAAACCACTCCGGTCGATTTTCAGCGCTGCCCTTACCCAAACCAGCCCTAACCACTCGCCTTACCCGCTTTAATCGAGACCCATCCGATGCCACTTTTCGTCTTGTCATGAATCGTCCCATCTTGACTAGCATCGGAACCTACGCTCCTCGTCCTCGGGCGAACCGGTCACGAAGCGATTTTGGCTGGTCATGGATGGTCAAAGCAAGAATGCTTAGTTTTCCTAGAAGGGAAAACCAGATCTTTTTCTTTCACGGTGATTCTATCAAAGCCTCTCCGAATCTCGGTAGAAGGAAAGGGTTAGCTGGATCTGATTTTTCGAAAAGCGAGGTATACAAAGCCAACGTACGGGAGGTGCGGAGACGTGAGCCCGAGTGAAAACGACACATCGGAGGACAAAGGAAGAAGTCTTCGTTCGGAACTCTCACTGAGACCTAGCACACTCGTGGGTATGTTGCTCAAATTTGATAGCCGTGGAATAGACCGGAAAGAAGGTTCGGGACCTTTCTTCTTCAGGTAATATCTTTCCTCTTTGCTCTACTATTCTTCGGTTTCTACTATGTTTAGTCTCCCTAAATGCTCGGTGTTTAGATGTTGTTGCTTTTTGGGATATGTACTGCTTATTGCCTCCTCCTCTTGTCTTGGTAAATTGTCTTTGTTCCCGTTATGAATATTGCCTTGCTCTTTCCGGCTATAAAAAGGGCTGTTTGATGTGTGTCTTTCCCCATCCCCTCTTCCAAATCATCTGCCTCCTTAGAGCCTTCCCTCTTATGTCTCAACCTGTGCACGCCTCCATAAGGCCAAAGATGCACATATTTAGAACCAACTCCTCATTCCCAGTCTTAATGCTCAATTCTAGCGAGAGAATCCGAGTGATGTGGATGAAGTGCTAGTGGAAGTCGTAGCTCTACTTGTCCCGATCGAAGCTCTCCTATTCCAGCTCCATCATCTTTAGCCCGGGAAGCAAGCGTCAAGATCACAATGCCTTTGATGTCGAGAGAAATCATCCTCACTCTCCCTCCTATTCTACGGCCGAGAGGGAAACATTTGAACCCCTCTATCCTTGATCTCGATTGCAATAAGCAACTTGACCTGAACCAGGAATCCTCCCCGCCCTGAATCTTCCGAATGATTTCTCGTCTCTCGTCCGTTGGGTAAAGTTTGGGCAGAACACATCCCCCTTCCCGCTATAGTTGTTAAGACAAAAGTCGACAGGAAATGTGTCAAAGGGTAGGTTGACTATATTGAGCTGGGAAATGACTAGATCCTTTTCCGGTTTGCTAATGTTCAGGATAAGCAACTGGTCTTTGAAAACCGTCCTTGGTTTGTGAATGGTCTTAACCTTGTCCTCCTCCTCTAGATCCCCTTCTTTGACCCCTTTGCTACCAATATCTCTAACATTGATCGGTGGGTTAGAATTCCATGACTCACTTGGGAGTTTTGCAATTTTAACTCACTCGTCCCACGTGCTTGAAACTTGTCGAGACTAGGGGTGTGCAAAAAAACCGAAACCGAAAAACCGAATCGAAAAACCGAAAAACCGAACCCGGAAAGCAATTAACCGGAAAAAGTTTTTAAAAAATAGGTTCGGTTAACCGAACCGAAAATTATTTTCGGTTTACGGTTCGGTTTCGGTTCGAGAGATATGAAAAATCGGTTAACCGAACCGAACTGAACTTTTTTTAAAAAAAAAAAACTTAAGTATAAATAGTCTCTTACTCTAACCCTAGTTGCTTCTCGGTTTCACGAGGGACCTCTCCTCTCCCATCCCTCGCGCTCTCTCTCTTCTCTCTCCTCTCTCTTGCTCTCTCACGTCGACGGCCCCTTGGTCGCTCTGTGTTTGTGGTGGTACCTCTCTCCTCTCCCGCCTCTGTCTACTCTCTCTTGCTCTCTCCCGTCGATGGAACCTTCCTCACTGGCATTCGTGGTGGTCCGTCTCTCCTCTTCCACCTCTCTCTCTCCTCTCGTTCACTTTCTCCCGTCGACATAACCTCCTCAACACCGGCGTTTGCGGTGGTTGCCTCCTTCCCCACGGATCCGACCCTCCTAACGCTGGCGTTCACGGTGGTTGTTTCCTTCTCGACGGATCTAGCGGCTGCTACAACCTTCAGCCTTCAAGAGGTTCTCTTTGGACGTTTTGTTTTAGCCCCTTACAATTTTGATTTAACCTTAGCATCTGTAGTTGATCATTTTTCTTGTAATTTAGTTGTTAATTTTTTGTTTTGATTTTACTTTTGAATTAATGGTTTGTTATGAGGATACATACTTTGATTTGCTTTTACTTTTTAACAATTAACCGTTAACCGGTCCGAAAAATTGGTTAACCGATCCGAAAATTCGGTTAACCGATTATTTCGGTTCGATTCTGGATCGAACTTTGTCGAACCGAAAATTTCGGTTAACCGAAAGTCGATTAACCGAAAATTTCAGTTCGGTTACGGTTCGACTTTTGACGAACCGAAAATTCGGTTAACCGAAAGTCCGGTTAACCGACTTTGCACACCCCTAGTTGGGACTTGTTGTTAAACTGGACTAGCACACTCTTTTAAGGCAAAAGGGTCGCTTTGCTAGAGTTTGTGTTAATATTGATATCTCCAAACCTTTGAGAGGTTGCATTAATATCTCAAGTGGGACTTTCTCACTGATTGTCCCTCTAATTTATGAAGGTTTACATGAAGTTTGTGCTCTTTGCGGCGAGTGATTCTCATGCGCTCAAAGCTTGTCTTATCTACCCTCCTCATCCCAAAATCAAGGTTGTGGTTGAAAATTTTGGTTCTCATTATTGCCCTACCCAAACCACCCCTGCCTTTTATGCTCCAAATCATGCCCCTAAAGATAGATGGGTCATCTGTTACTCCAAGGAAGAGAACTAAGTCTACCAAAGGACTTAGAAGTGACAACCCCACTTTAAAAAGTATGCCTGTCTCTGTCATGTCCTAGGAGCCCTCAAAAACTGCCCTACTTTAAGTCATGAGAAGAACAACTTGGGAGAATCTTCTACTCTTATCTCTTCTAGCCACGAAATTACCAATTCCATTAAAAAGGCTCCTTTTGTTGAGATCCCTTGTCCGAAACAGACAAGTGATGATTGATATCCTCAACTTGAGACAAAAAGCTGTGCTCTTGTAAGTAAGGGTCCACCTCTGTTTACTACCCATTTTGCAAATGATGAGGATGATATTGCTTGAGGATGAAATGGATGAAGGTACTCGTTGGTTCTGAAGAGGATGTGTGTGATATGTTCCTTGACCTGGAAAATTTTGAGGATTTTGCACTCTCAACTGATTCTTCAAAGAAAAGGAAAATGGGGGAAGACGAAGAGGGGCTATCTTCTCACCCCTCCCCTAAGTTATCTTTTGATGGTTCTGTACACTCCGAGTCTTTTGGTTGGGGTCTAGTGGCTGTGGCCGTGGTTTATGACTACATGTATTTTCACCCCTCTTAGTCTTCCCCATTGTTGTCCTTCCCTCACTGCCTGGCTTTTGTATGGCTTGTCCTTCCGGAAAGGACCTTTTGGTGTTTGTATGTGGGCGGTGAGGCTGTATGCTATTGTTTCTAGTCTTTACAGGGTTTGTTCCTTGTGCTCTTTCGCCTCGTGTCCTACAGAGAGCATAATTTGTGGCCAATGTGTTGGGCCTGTTTCTGGTTTGTTAAGTTGGTGGTTGCTCTTTACTCAAAGTGGTTGGTTGTTATGTATTGGTTTGTCCATCTCTTTATAAATCATGTTGTTTCGCGAGTCCATTTGTCTTCCTACTACCTGGAATATGGTTGGATGGAAGAAGGCATTTGTTTCAAACCTTGTAAAAAGGGTTTCTTAGCTAGTTCGAAACTTTTTATGTTCATGTTACTATCGGTGATGACTATGCCCATATGCTATGGAGTCCGAACCGCATTTTTAAGTGCTTGTTCGGAAAGGTCTTTGTCCATTGGAAACCATTGCTTGCATTTTCATTCCGCAATATAAGAGTACTAGGAAGGCATACCTCTTGCCTTGTGTTACCCCCTATATGGGTTGGAAGCCAAAAAGAGTAGTACCTCATAGTACTCACCGAATCAAGGATGACTTCTCCCCAGAGTCGAGATTCGCCCTCTTTGTATCTTACTAGTTTTCCGGCTTTCTTTATCTCTCCAGACTTCCTATGGCTCTCTATGTTATTGTTAAAGCTGACTGGTTTGTTTGGTTGGGGCTCCCGGATGGGTATACTAGGCATCGCCGATTGGTCCTTCATCCCTATTACTACTCTGTGTTGTTTGGTAGTTATTTCATGTCCTATGCAGGAAACTACATCGTACTATTACGGACGTGGATTACGAGCGTGCAGAACATTGGCAAACATGTGGGATTTCATCTTAAGGATTATCTATGTAACTTTCGGTGTTCCGCCTACGTTTACGTTTATCTTTGTAATTTACGTATCATATGTATTTTGTGTTTTTATGGCGAGAGGAAATTTGGAATGTGCAGGGTGTTAAAAGAGAGAAAATCCTTACCGAGCTAAACTACTTAAAGACCTTACATTAGCCTAACATCTTGTTTCTAATTGAAACTATGGTTAATACTACAAATGCGGATAGAATTATCCGCAAGCTCGGCTACGACCATTATGAAATGATTCCTTCGTTAAACCATTCCGGGGAATATGGGCACTATGGAATACTTCAAATGTTACTCGTCCACACTCTAGCAAAAGAGAATCGAGCTATACATATCTATGTGAAAGATAAAGAAACAAATAAAGAGTCTCGTTATATCGGGGTCTATGGACCGGCCAATGAACGGCATAAAGCTGAGTTCGGAATAAGCTTCCCTTATTGAATATAGTTTTTGATCTCCCGTGGTGTATAATAGGGGACTTTAATGAAATCTCTTGCGCTGATGAGAAAAAGGAGGTAATATTCTTACCCCGGAAAGAATGGTCCGACTCAATAAATTTATGAACTCTATAAATGGTAGTACCTTACCACCGAGTGGTAGGATTTTTCTTGGAAAAGACGCATTAGAGGCAATCTCATCTATGAACAACTCGACGAGCTATTGTTAGACACGATTGGCTCAATTGTTATCCCCGAAAGTAAAATTATCCATGGTCCTTTTTCCTGTTCGGATCATTCTTATATCCTTTTGGATACTAAGCCTAATATTAATGGATAAAAAATTGCAGCTTTAGATTCCAACCTCATTGAGCGCACTCGCCAAAAGTCCATACTATTGTCCATGAAAACTGGAAAAATGAGGTTAGAGGTACTACTTTGTTTAGAATTATATGCAAACTCAAACGGATTAAGAGTTAGCTCAAAGACTGGAATAGGTCAACCAATCTAAATTTTAAAAACAAAATGGAAGTTAACACTGAAAAAATTTAGTATGTTGAAACAAAGCTTATTGACCAGCCTCAAAACTTTAGATTCAATCGGTGGCTTTGTAGACTAATAAGGCAAAGAGAAAAGTTACTTATGTTCAACCAAAGGTAATGGGGAAAATATTTTAGAAGGAAATGGTTAACGAAGGTGAGAGGAACTCCAAGTTTTTTCATATCAATGTTACGACTAGAAAACGAAGAAAGACCATCACTCGTTTAAAAGATAACTCTGGAATATGGATTGAAGATATGACCTCCATTTGCGATAAATTTGTAAATAACTATAAATGTCGTTTCATGAGTAATCAAAATAGAAAAAGATGCTACCATCATTTATTAATAAAATAGATGATCACCAAAGAAAGGAACTAAGTCCTTCTCCGTCGACGAAATAAAAATGCAGTCTTCCGGATGGATACCTCAAAAGCTCCAGGTTCAAATGGTTTTGGTCTGAAATTTTTTCAGAAATATTGGGAAATTGTGAGTCATGATATTATTTTGATGGTTAATGATTTCCATGAAAAAGGGAAAATCCTTTAAGAAATTAACCACATTTTTATCACTCTTGTTCCAAAAGTGGATGACCCAACCACTACGAGTCATTTTAGACCAATTAGCCTCTACAACACAATTTACAAGATTATTGCAAAGATGCTTGCAAATAGACTGAAACTTTGTTTGAATGACATTATCTCATCCCTACAAAATGCTTTTGTCCCGAGGAGACAAATCCATGACAATATATTGCTTACTCATGAAATTATGAACAAATTTAGGAAAGCAAAGAGCAAAACGACATGGGTGGCCCTTAAGTTAGACATGGAAAAAGCTTATGACCAGGTCGAATAGGACTTCTTATTTGATTGCCTTATTGGTATGGGTTTTCCACCAAAGTAGAATAGTTGGATAAAGGAGTGTATATCCTCGGTTTCTTATTCTATACTCATAAATGACCAACCTCAGAGTTTTTCAAACCATCTAGAGGACTAAAACAAGGAGACCCACTATCACCTTATCTTTTCCTTATCTACATGGAAGCACTTTCAACAAAACCGATCCGTGCTAGAACCATCGGAAAATAAGGAATTGGAATTAAAATTAGTGCAAAAGAGGACCTTATCCCCGCACTCTTTTTGCCAATGATAGTCTTTTATTTTGCAAAGCAAAAGCATAGGCTTGTTGTAATTTAAAAAAGATAATGGATGAATTTTGCGCATCCTCCGGCCAACTGATTAATTTTCACAAATCATCAATAATCTTTTCTTCAAAAGCAGATAGAAGGGATATGGAAATAACTTCTGCCATTTTCCATATCCCCATAGTTGAATCTCTTGGAAAATACTTAGGAACTATACATGGAAAAACGAAAATCCTGCTATTTTCACCTCTTCTAGACAAAGCAAATAGCGACCTTAGTTCTTAGAAGGCAAATTGCTCGTCAAAAGCTGGTAGAACAAGTATTAATACAATCAAATCTAGAATCTCTCCCAGCTCACACTAAGCAATGCTTTAAGCTCCCAAAGCATATTACTCATTCGCTTGATAAAGTTAATAGGAATTTTTTTGGAAGAATAATGGTAATAAAGGAATTCCCATGATTGCATGGGATCATATTTGTCGACCAAAATGTGAAGGTGGATAAGGTCTACGTAAATCGAAGATGTTAATACTGCTTTCCATGTAAACTTTTATGGAAACTAATGAAAGAACCAAATAATTTATGGGTCAAAAATATGAAAGCAAAATATACGGACCGGAGCGAATCTGCTTTCCGGACCCCCAAAGCGGGGGACTCCTGGGTTTGGAAATCACCGGCTAAAAGCTATCCTACTTTCCGTAAAGGGATTCGGTGGAAAGTTGGTGATGGATCAAACATTCGTTTCTGGACAGATTGTTGGTGTCACCACCAAAATCTCCTTTAGCTCACAGGTTTCGGCCCTCAAACGCTCAACCTACAAACAAAGGTAAGTTTTTTCATAAACAAAGATAATGAATGGGATATCCCTAAACTCATAACGGTGTTGCCTAACGAGTATATAGATATCATTACTGGTATCCAACTTTTAATGTTTAAAAACAAGATGAATCATGTTGGGGTTTATCGGGAAATGGGTTGTTCACAACAAAAACGACAACTAAACTTGTCCAGAATGCACATAGTCACGACAGATTGGGAGGGTAGCTGGATTTGGAATACGGACATAGCTCCTAAGATTAAGATCTTCCTTTGGAAATTTCTACTGGATGGGCTACCTTTGAGAAAGACTCTTGCTAATAAGGGGTTACAACTTGACCCAAGATGCAAAATCTGCCATCGGGATGATGAATCAAGCGATCACTGTTTTTTAACCGCCAAATAATATCCTAAATATAGAACCTTGCAAAAAGCCACTAATGGATCAACTTGATTAACTTCATCAATTCCCACAATAATGGTATCTTCATCCTCCAAGCGGCGCACACCTCTCTCACAAAGGACCAACTTCAACTAGTCATCTTCCTCTTATGGAGTATTTGGAAGGAAAGGAATGCGGTAATCTTCAGCGAAGAAGGATTTCACCATATTAGGGTTCTTATTAGAGCAAAGAAAGCAACGGCAGAATGGAAATCAAGAAAATTTTTCTCTTAATCAGATGTTTGCAACAACGGCAGTTCAACAAGAGACAAACGACTTCATTTGGTGAAATGGAATAAACCAGTCAAAGGACATGTTAAGCTCAATTTTGATGGTTCATTTAGAAACAATAGTGCAGCTATGGGCTTCCTATTGAGAGATGACCAAGGCAATCTTCTACTTTTGGGAGCAGCCAGGTTAGGCCACACATCAATTCTAGTAGTCGAAGAGAGTGTACTTAGATTTGGGATTCAGCAAGCAATTAAAGCAAACATCGGGAAAATAGTTATTGAAGGTGACAACAAAGTGATCATTGAAAGCATCGGAGGAAAGTATAAAATACCATGGGAAATCGACTACATCATTCAAGACATCGGACGGATGATGTCTACTTTTTAAAACTACATTATCAATCATATTTATAAAGAAGCAAATAATACAGCTAATTGGTTGGCTCACTATGGACGCACGATTACGTCTCCTACTTGTTTGGGACGAGTGCCCCTCCCGTTCTCTTTCTTATATCCTGGCAAATGATAATTTAGGTAGAACTCTTGTGAGAAGGGCTGTCTAAGTTTTGATGTCCCTCCATTCTTTACCCATTGCAAAAAAAAAATTAAAAAAATTAAAAAATTAAAAATGTAGGCATTTCTATTAGGAGGCAAATACATGTCAATACAACGAGCATAAGCGACCTCGGAGAGGTCGTATATGGTGTTGCCATCCTTTATATGGGCAACTTGACTAGCCCCTCGAAGCTCCTCTTACAAGACTCAACATTGGTCAGGATAGAGGCCATTGAGTCTCAAGCAAAGCTATAGTGTCTATTACAACTCTTTCAGACTTTCCCAAAGCCAATACATAGACAAATAGCTTATATGATTTGACACTTATTCCCGGCCTTAAGAAAGATTTTAGGTTTGAATTTCTTGAATGTAAAAGGTGGAAGAGCTCTATCTCGTATATAGGTTAATAGTAATTCGACTCTAGTGAAATAAAATATTGAAGATTAAAAAAAGGAAAATTTCATTTGGTGACCTTGTATTTATGATTCCATTTGAATTCCAAATAATATCTAAAGAGTGTCCATATAGCTAATGTCCCTTTGTCACAAACATGGTTAAAAATCAATTGAAATGAAAAAATTGCCCTTGTATTCTTTCTCTAACCCTCTTTCCCATTTCTAATCTCTCTCGCTCTGTGTTCCCACCACTACTACAGTAACCATCTTTTAATACGGTTGAAAAAGATATTTTACTACGATTATTGACGTCGTGTATGCGGGCGTAGTAGTGATAGACATTTTTCTTAATTGTAGTAAAAGAGAACCTATTACTACGGTTGATTTGAGGAACCATAATAAAAGATGACCTATTACCACAGTTCTAGATATAAAACCGTAGTAATAGGTTCATCTATTACTACGGTTCTTTCTCCGTAACCGTAGTAATAGGTTGTTTCGGACATATTACTATAGTTCTTCGGTAAGGACAGTAGTAAAAGGTTTGAATTTTTTTATAATATTTTACAATTATACAATTAACCAAAATATATACAACCTTTTATACATATACATATATACAAAATGTTTCAATATATATATAATCAGAATATATCCCAGAATATATACAACCAATAGCCTCACTTGTTTCACACAATAGTATAATATTACTACGGATCTTTCACGAAACCAAAGTAAAAAGTGGACATATCGACCTATTACTATGGTTCAATGAAAGAACCACAATAATAGGTAAAATAAAAGAATGGTTATTTATAAAAATATCACCGTCTCATTTTTTACTTTAGTTGTTATTTTCAACTATCGTAAAAGGCCTCGTAATAAAAAGTCATATATGTGGTAGTGCCCTCCCACACTCACTCATAAGGGTACTATTTGAAATTAAAAAATTTTTGTGTCAAAACACTCTTTAAAACATGACACCCCATCGATTAACAATCAAATTTAATGATAGATGTCATGGATCAAATTTTGTTAAAACATAAGGCTACAATTTAAATGTCTAAATTTTTACGTTCACCGAATGGAATTTGCGAAAACACAAGGGCATCAAAATGAGATTTCCCACAAAAAAAATGGAAAGAACTGAGTATGTATAATTTGACCCAAATAGGAGGTTGTGAACTTAAGGTTTGTTTGAATGAACGTTTATAAAATCGTTTCTAACCGTTAACAACTCATAATAACTAAATGTTCAACATAAAAGCTCTTAACTATCAATTAGAACTTCATATATTATTATTATTATTATTATTATTATTATTATTATTATTATTATTATTGTCGTTCTTGTTGTCGTTCTTGTTGTCGTTGTTGTTGTTATTATTATTATTGTTATTGTTTTTGTTATTATTATTATTATTATTATTATTATTATTATTATTATTATTATTATTAACCGATATTATTATCATTGAATGGTATAAAAAATATTCATGTACATTGTAATTACATTTATGTTTCATTTTTTGAGATAGGTATTAACCGGACCTACTTTTCCCTCAAAAGATATTCACATAAAATTATGACCACCGAAATTTGTAATCGAATAAAAATTAATAAATTAGGAAAAAAATTATTCCGAAAATTCATTATTGACCAATATATGTTGTTTTCAAATACACAACAAATAATATCAGTAATCTGTATCTTTAAAATTTCATAAACACTCATAACAATTCATAATAACTCATAACTGTTATAACCACTCATAACAACTATGACACTTAATCATAACAAGTAATTGCTAACCATAACAGTTCATAATAGGTATAACAACTTAATTCAACAGTTAAAAGTAACGAACCCTTAGTGGTAGAACACATGCTTCATCCATGATGACCTATTTGGAGGTTGGGAGTTCAATGCCTATCATATAAATTAAGGATTTTTCATTTTAAGGGTTGTTTATATATATATATATATATATATATATATATATATATATATATATATATATATATATAGTTTCCCTTTCATGGTGGTTTCCTTTTTAAGTGAAAATACGTAATTGATACTAAGTAACACTTTTAAAATCATTAGTCACGTGGGTTGGTTATGCATGTATGGAGGCAAACAAGGTGGCCTATATTTTAGCTGGAGAGGCTTGGAATCTTAATGAGACTGCCCTTTATGTATTACAATCTTAATGCCTATATTTTAGTTCGTGTCTTTTATGCAAAAGAAAAAAACATTAATATCAAGAAGAGAAATTTTAGAATTTCGAAGTTTGTTATTTTGCAAAATTTGGGATTTTGAGAGATTTAATGTATAAATTTATCAAATTAAATGAAAATTAAATGTAATCATAAATATTTTTTCAATTTTAAAAATGAGTTATCCAATTATTTGTGTCCAAACTCTTCATCCCAAAATTACTTGTCAACCACCATCTAATAGTGAACTTAATTTTGACCTTCGTCAATAAAAATCCTGAGCATTAAATGGGCTTTAAAGACGGGCCTAAGTCGGGCCCGTAAGCTAATTTAGACTTTGATGAATATATGAAGCTTTAATAGCCTACACCTCAGACTACATACACGGAATTATGCAACTTTTCTTAGCCATCGTAATGGAAGCATGATATCCAATATCTAATGATTTTTCTATACAAGAACTCCCTGATGGATGCCATTTTTAAAAAATAAAAATAAAAAACTTCCTAATAATTAAATTGTATGCACGTTTTTCATGATTTATACACATATCCTAAAGTGATAGAGTTCTTTATCCTAAAGGATGCTTAATTAATTGGTTGTATAAAAATTTTATATATATTCTTTCCTTTTATTTTTCCTTTTCTCTTAGTAATTTTTATAGATGCCTATCCTATAATATGGACGAAATATCCAAATGGAATATTTTCCTTGACTCTTGGTGATCATATACATGTTGTTTTTTTTATCTTTTATTTACGTGGATATAGCCTATATGCTTTCTGATATTTACCTGTACGATTGTTTTTTTCTTTTTTGGGATAAATCTAAATTAGGATAAGATATTTATGAACATCTTCAGTATATATAAAAACCTATTTAATGATTTGCATGAACCTTTCTTTTTGTTTTTAGAAAACCTAACTCTGCTATTTGTTTGTGCATGGATTTTGAGTTTCAACCTGGTAATTTTATATTTGAGCTTTTATATCTGATTTTCTTAAAAATGATTTTCCTAACCTAAGCGCCTCTATGGTCTCTCCAACAAGTTCTAACATAACCCTACTTCTCAAGTTCCAACCTAGGTTGTTTACAAGAGTTATAATATTATATGTGATCAAAAAACAAAAAAAAACCAAAAAAAGAGTGAGAGAGTGTTAAAGGTCTAGAACAATAAGATGTAGTTCCGTCCAAGTGATTGTTATATATTCCAGGGTTAGGGTAGGGTTACGGTATACCCTAAACATTATCTATCGGATGTATGGTAACAACTTTTAAAAACACATTGAAATTGTCTAAACCATAAATTTTCTTTTATTTGCAATGACTAAATATTGCTATAGCAACCACCTTTTATTATACCCGGCAATCGGGTCATTCGGTTCAAATTCGGTTCGGGTTAACTTCGGGTCAATCTTGTTTGGGTCCGGTTCGGTTTCGAGTTTGGGTCAACTTCGGTTCGAGTAAACTTCGGTCGATCTCGTTCGGGTTCGTTCAGTTTCGGTTCGGGTCAACTTCGGTTCGGTTCAACTTTGGGTCAGGTTCGGGTTCGATTCGGGTTAATTTCGGATAGGGTCAACTTCAGGTCGTAATCGGATCACTTTTTGGGTCAAAATCGATTCAAAATTGTACCCACAAAAAAATTATACCACTATAGGCATAAAAATCTATCCTGAAAGACCCAACAAAAAAATGTGGGTTAGGTCACTTTTATTCGAGTTAAATCGATTCGGGTTTGATTTGATTCGGGTCAGTTTGGATTCGATTCGTAATCGGGTCAATCATATTTTGGGTCGGTTCGGGTCATTTCGGTTCGGGTCGAATCGGGTTCATTAGATTTCGGGTCGGTTCGGTTCGGATCGGTTCGGTTCGATTTTCGAGTCAAAATCGGTTCAACTATTTCGAAATCGGTTCGATTTGGGTTTCGGGTCGTTCGAGTTGACCCGTTCGGTTTGGGTCGATTTTTCCAAGTCTGCCTTTTATTATGGTTGAAAAAGACCTTTTTACTATCGATGTGGAATAATCCCGAGTTATCCACGTAAGATGCCACACTAATGCTAAATCGGATCAAGTCGAGCTTGACGTTAGATATTAACTTCATATTGGGCCTAATGAGGCCCAACTCTCTATGTAAAAGGTAAAACCAAGGTTGTGGGTAAAATGTCCATTTTACCCTTCATTCTTGTGTCCTATAAATACTAAACTACTCATGCACAAAACCTAAGTCACCTTCATTACACAAAACACCTTAAGAGATAATATGCTTTTTTCTCTCTGGAACTCATAATCATATTGAATCAACTCTCCCATAATCTTCATAAAGATCACATCTTTATTTAAGCATGTTCAAAGGTCTGAAATTTCGAACCCAAAAATCGATCTTCTTCAAAGTTCAGATTTTTACTCATCCTTCATTCCCTCTTCTAACTTAAGTATCGGAGGGGCATTCCCCAGGATCCAACCCCGGGGTGTGCCTTTGTGTAGGTTAGGAGCGCACCAAGTGGGACACGTGACCGTTTGACCCTCCCACGAGCGTAAGTCCACTTCTCTGAATCATCAAAAATAATCATCTAAGTTTCTTCGGAAACAACTATGGTTATTGAACGTCGTGTATGCGGCCGTAATATTAGATGGACATTTTTTACTACGGTTTACAAAAGTTATGAAAGGTCTTTGCAATAAAGGAATCTTCTTGTAGTGTCTCCTTCTTTGGTGGATTTAGAAAAAGTTTGTCAAGATTACTAAGAAAATAGTCCTAAGTTCAATCAAAAGTAACCATTACATACGTCCAATTAGAAGTTTTGCTTGGAGATGATGTTAACATACAACTCTTGTGCTTATCTTTAATGATGGAACATTGACAAAACTAATATATCTTCAATAAACGACCATCTGACTGCGTCATAGGCTTTTTGCAGGTCTATTTTCATTATACACCTATGGAAGACACCTTTCCTATTGTAGAACTTCACTAGGTCTTCATAGATCATGATATTGTGCATGATAGACCTACCCTCTACAAATGCCCCTTGAGTCTCATTCACTAAAAGATGCATCACAGGCTTTAATCTCTTGCAAATAAGCTTTGTTATGCATTTGCTTATTGTATTGCAGCAAGCTATTGACCTTAGTACCAAAGGTGTAGAGGGGTTTGCTACCCTGGGTATTATAGCTAAAGTAGTAGCGTTTACTTGTTTTAGTAACTTTCCTAAACCAAAGAAATCTCTCACTGTTTTGCAAACATCCTCCCATGTTATCTGCGAGGTAGCCTTGAAGAAAAGACTCCCAAAGCCATCTGGATCCATACTCTTTTCATTCCCAATGTCAAATATAGCAACCTTTATGTCCTCATCTGTGAAAGGCTTCATCATTTCCTTCCTATGTTGATCATTCAGCACAAGACCATGCAGCATTACTTCCAAAGATGCTTTACTGCCTTGTTTTTCCTCGCTCAGGAATTTTTCAAAATGCTCCACAATGATTGCTCCAATTTTTCCTTGCTTATATTCAGGCCTTCCATGTTTGTCATGCGTAGTTCTAATGGCCATGTTATAGTTCCTATGGGCTATAGCAACAAAAAAATATGTTGAGTTTTGGTCCCCATGTGTAAGCCATGTTTCCTTGGATTTTTGCTTCAAAAATTCCTTTTAAGCTATTCCCAGCAAACAGTATCTAGCTAGAGCTTCTTTTTCAACAACATAAAGGGCAGTATCGAAAGGGTTCAAATGAATTTCAGATTGTATTATGTGCACATCAATTAGGTTTGTTGTTGTCTGTACTTGGATTTGGTAAACTCCTTTTTGTTGAAGGTTTTTAGTGGTTTCTTCACCAGCTTTACCTTTTTCTCAAGCTTGAACATTTGAGTTCCATGTATCTTTGTGTACCACCTAATAAAAGGACTCACTTAAGGTCCACATGTTGTAGAACTTGAAAGAGCATTTCTTCCTTTGATTTTTTTCTTTAACTGCACAATAAGGGGTGTACTATTAGATATATCCTCAGGCAAAATAAGATATTGCATCTTTGGGAATTTGATAATTCCAGCATCATTAGTGAGAACCCTATCCAGTTTAGAGAAAACTCTCATGTGGTCATGTTTATTATTCCAAGTAAAAATGGGACCATTGTGATGTATTTCTTACAGAAAACTTGTGCATACACAATCCTTGAAGTCCATTATATCAGCGGCTTGTACTATGTAACCACCAATTATGTCCTCAAAATCAAGTAAACTATTGAAGTCACCTGCTACTACCCATGGGTCTTCCATGACCTCACTGTATTTGGCTATGTGATCCCATAGTTCTTTCCTCTCTCATTGGGATCATTAGAACCATAAAAACTATTATATACAGTTTGACGTTGTCCCAAGTCCAGGACCTGAGGTGTATGTATTGAGCATGTCTTTGCAGTATTTCTACTTGTATTTTGGAGTCATCCCACATTAGCCATATGCTCCCTCTCTTCAAAATCAAGTTGTTTGACACCATTGACCAAGAAGGGTCAATAGCATACCTGATCCGTTCCTCCGCTGTCTTCCTTATTTTAGTTTCCAATATGCCTAAAAGTTGGCATTGATTATTTTGCATAAGCCTTCTGATAGCACTTTACCTATTTGGCTCATTTAGACCCCTTATGTTCCAAAAGTCAAAGTTATCCATGATCCCCTGACAAGGATCTGAAGCTATTTTGCAACACTATATTATCTGGAGGCCTAGCTGTTGGGGGAGTATTAAAGTCCATATATTGGTGCTGAATATACTCAATAACATGGTTCGCTTGTTGTGTAGTTTGTTGTTGTTCGTGGTTTTCAACCTGTACAGGTGCAATTTGCAACTCAACTTGTTCTTGTGGTTCCTTTCTCCTCCACACCCTTTTAATACGCTTCCTGCATTCTTCTATAACATGGCCATATTGCTGACATTTTGGTACATATAATGGGTTGCTACTCATATTCAATGTATTGGACAACCAGCTCACCCTTTTCATCCATAAATGTCACTTGTTGTGGAAAGTCAACACTTGTATCCATTTCCATGAGCACTCGGGTATATCTTGTCCTAGACTTGTTTTGTCTAGTCTTATCCACAGCTAGAGGTTTTCCAATTAGCTAAGACCCTCTTTATGCCAAAATTTTAGATCAAATTTAGGTAGGTTTGTCGAGACTAGTATCTCGGCCAACAGATCTTTATCAATCGGTTGTCCAAGTCTCCAAGATTTGAAAAGAATGGTTTTTTGGTCAAAATACATAATTGCATGTGACAATATTGCATCCCTTTTAGCCACGGTGTGGAAACATGCAATGAAAACCCCATTTGGCTTAGCAATCACTTTATCATACCCTCCCCCCAATTTTATTGAAGAAACCATCCATTACCAACAATGGGGGATTACCCCCTAGAACATAGTATATTATTGAGGAACTCCAGTACTCCACCTCATATTCAATTTCATGAGGCTCTATACAATGAATTTTTATGCCATTATGTTCAATTGGAGGTACATAATCTAGTGTCAAAGGCGGATTAGGAATATGCTCAATAATCGGGTGGTTACCATTGTTCTCATTAGCTGTATCCATCTCATTTTCCCACGATGTTGACCAGCGTCTCTTCCTTAAATCATCAATCCAACTCCTATATGTCTCGCGCATCTCTACTTAAGCTTGATTGCTAGATTAGTAATCTACTTTATTCAAGGGAACATTAACGATGGGCGGTGTTACTAGTATCCTTCGGTTGGTTTGTTCTTCCTGAAAGTCCTTGGTAACTTCATTTTGATTTTTGGTTGGCTACTGTCACAGGAGATGGAGTTGGGAGTTGCTTCTTATTCTTTGATTTTGCCTTCCTCGCCATTGACGATTCAGGCACTTCTCTCTCTTGTTTCTCTCTCTAGTCCATCTCTTTTAAAAATAATAATTTATTACCCTAAAATATGACAATCTAATAGTTTAGTCATTTTTCCGACGAGATGTTTTAGCATCATATTTTTTGACATTTTAAAAATTATATTATTTTAACTTAAATTTAATAATGATCTAAAAGCATGCAAATACGTAATAAAGTATTATCTAGGTGCATCCAACCTCTTGAAAAGCATACAAGACAAAGTCTAAGGGTGCAATGGATATATATGTAGAGGTACATAAAAAATGTGTACCATAATGAAGCACATTTTGAGAAATGGGTTGTCATGAACATTTTGCAAATAACCTAATATTTTCATTCACTTTTTTTTATGAAACATTTTTAGTGAATGGTACTGTGGTACTCTTTTTTAGCAACTTTTTCTTAGGAACTTTCCCCTTTCATTCTTTTATTTTTTGGATTATTATAATATTGCATATAAATAGAAACCCAATAATAAAGTAGGATAATGAGTATTCAGTTTATTGAAAAAGCATGTAAGACAAATTAAACCTTATTAGGTATACATGCATCTATAAATTGTACATGAGCATAAAAAGTAAATTATTCTTGGCCAACCCAATAATAATAATAATAATAATAATAATAATAATGCTGACAAATTTGTATGTATTTATTGTCTATTTCAAGTTGACCTCCCTATTTGTTTATGCGTTTTCCGCCACTAAAAGAGATGTTATATTTATACATGTGATAAACGACAAAAATCGCTTGCCTTTATAATGCTGGGACATGAATTATTAGCTCCTTTCTCTGCTCCATAATTATTGCCTTGTAATAATTCTATCCTTCTTTTATCAAATTATTATTATTATTATTATTATTATTATTATTATTATTATTATTATTATTATTATTATTATTATCCTTCATCCTTTTATTTTTGTCCTCCTCCATTTTAAAGTTTGGTAGGATGCTTAATTGACTCTAAAAAGTTTTTCAACTTTTTTGTATAATAATATAAATACTTCCTAGCCATCTTTTAAAAATACTTAACATGAACCAAAATTTCACATTGATAATTTTGAAAATAAAGAGAAAAACAAGAGTTACTCCCATTTAAAAAAAAACTCAAAATTAATATGACAAATTTTTAAAATAATATAAGGAGTTTAAGTTAAAAACGTATACACGTATTAATAACGTACATCTCAACAGATTGGAGTACGATATGCATGCAGTTATGAGGAAAGAAAATACAGAAATACCCCCAAATGTACTTCACTTTGAATCCATTTGACTAATAAACAAATATTTATAGGAGAAACAAAAGAATTTTGGAGAATATAAAAGTGGGTGTTGTCCCAAAATGACAAAATAGATGGTCTTTAGATGGAATCTCATAGATTTAACAATAATATATTAAAAAACAAACGTGTGAATTACTCTTCCTATTGCCAATTGCTTTTAGTATGAAACCTCATAGGTTTGTATACTTTGCTCATTTGTAAGACCTAATTTATATAAAATTTAACGATATTATTATATAGAAAAATAAGCACCGAATTAAATGATAATTGTGTATTTTTGGAAATTAATTTTTTAAAAATTATGATCACAAAAATAATTGCAATTTTTTAAGATAAACCATGAACTGATATGTCTTAGGCTCAGTTTAAAAACATGCCGTGGGTTTTAGTATTCTTGCAATGCTCATTTTCATCTTCACCACTTACCATATTCATATCAAAAATAAGAAAATCATTCTAAAACACATTTACAAAATGAACATTAAATTAACACTTACATGATATGGTGCAATCAGATAAAATATATCAATATAAAAATAAAAAATTTTAAAAATAAAAATAAAATCTACTAAATATAATGTGTTAGGTGTATTTGAGGTCTACATTTGGTGGTGTACTTATACTTTTCCAAAACCAAGAAAAAGTTTTAGGACCCAACTCCAAAGGAGGGTGGGGAGAAGCTTACACAAACCCCACCAACGCACCTTCGAGAAAAGAGAAATTGAATTACCTTAATATCCCTAATTAAATGATGCAGCCGAAAGAAAAATCTCCCTAATAAAATGGGATATCCAACAAAACAAAAAATAATCCAAAACTAACACATTTTCAAAAACTATTGCCACTAAACACATATTTCACTTAATAATTTTATATACATTATATAAAATTGAATTATTTAAAATTTGACATGACGGGATATCAATTTCAAAGTTTTTTTTTTGTAATAAAAATAAGAGATTAGAGAGTTCAATTAAATTGAATTACTTTTAAGTTCTAAAAACCCTAGCTCCAACCCTTTTCTGTATGAGAGGGGTTGCCATTAATGTTCTTCGATATTAATACTAAAAAAAACAGTTGAAATAGCGACGGGTTTTTGATGGATTTTCCGACGGAATTTGCTAAATTTTGATGGGAATTTTGACGAAAATGTCCATTTGAATTCCGCTCATCGATGTGGAATTTCCGTCAGAATTCCTAAAAAATCTGTCGAAATCTCGTCGGAATGCCCGATAGGATTTTTCCAGATCGGAAAATGTCCGTCGCTATTTTTGTGTTTTTTTGTAGTGTAAGTCCCTTTCTGAGTAGCTTTGCATCAATTGTCATTTTAGTTGCAGGTTTTTACAAATATAAATTTCGTCTTTTTATTTCTAAGTTTTTTACCTTTAATGAAAGCTTTAGTCTCTCTTTATATGAGAGTTATAATAAATTGGTATGGTTCAAGATGATAGATGAAGGTCGATTCAAATAACTATACTATGGATGTTAAAGTCCTTCATCATATATAAATTTAATTTTAATAGGGTACACTTGACAGTGTATTGAATTATTTAGATAGATACTTGAATGATTATGCTAGAATTTGTTGGAGTTTTATGGAGTTATTGAATGTAAACATATGATCGTACTGAAATCACGTGACATTTTTGTTAAATTGGAAAAAGGTATATCTTTTGGTATAAATCGACTACATCGATTGTGATCTATCACTTATCCTAATTAGGTCCTTCCTACGTCAATGGTCCAAGATTTTTTTTTCCAATTAGTATTTTCCGGTTGAATAAGAATATATAGGTAGGTCTATTATTAGTCAATTACCCAACAAAAAGAAAAAAATTCATAAAATTATAAAACTTAAAGGGACAAAAACAAAAAACTTGTTGGGCCAAAATGCATGATGATAACTTTAAATCAAGTCAATAGTTGGAAAAATTTTTGATAGGTAAATTGATATAATAATAATAATAATAATAATAATAATAATAAATTAAAGGCACAAGTGGGAAAAAGTTGAATAATATTATCATGAGTCGTTAGCCAATAGAGATTTTTGAGAGACATGAATCCAAAGAAAAAGTAAGAGTAACATAAGACTATGATTAAGTGCCTTTGTCGGCGTAGTGATTTCTACACGTACAAACAAACCCCACAAAACCCATCTTTTCTTCCCTCCCAAAACATATACGCTGCAAGATTCATAGTATTTCTCAAATTCTGCCCAGTAATGCCTCACCCAATTATGCCAGCTTTATATTATTACTAGTTTTCCAACCCATGCATTATACATATTATTATTTATTTGTGTACGTTTTATAATATTTGATTAAAATAAAAATTGATATATATTTTTTTAATAAAATGAATAACAATGACTACTATATACACATAAATGAAGTTTAAAGTCACTCCGTTGAATCTAAATAACGACTACTTTATATACACTACAAGATTCATAGTATTTTACAATCTTGTAAACTATTACAATTTAATAATAATTCTACGATACTCGATTCATTAGAATTTAATTCCACAAAAAGTACCCACAAATAATTATATTTTGTATCAAAATCTTTGATAGAGTATAGTTGCACTAGATTTTTATAAATTTTTATGAATGCTACAAATATTTTTATTTTTGTAAAAAATAATTTTATTATTAAAAATAAATATTAGAATCTTACGATCCTCGATCCAATTTTATAATTATGATTCTAACCATCCCACCCCCACCCCCAAATTGATTCTAACTTGGATATTAATTCTAACAACCTTGAATTTAATAGGTTATAATACTGTGTGATACGGTTAGATTTTTGGTTTACGTATACATACATTTAATATGTTATAATATATATAGTTAGCTGATTAGAGGGTCATATCTTGAGATTTTTTTCGTATATTATTATTACATTGTTTGGCATTATTTTTATAATATAAATATTATGCATCCTATTACGAGTTATTAGAATGAATATAAATAATTTTAAGATGATATTTTTATTAATTTATTCATAATTAGGATTTATGTAATTTTTATTTCTATAATTATCTTTTTGAAAGTATTATTACAAAATATTTTTATGTCATTTAGAATTTATTTGTTGATACAACAATTATCATTGAAATTTTGTCTATTAAAGTAAATTTGTTTCTATAAATCAGTCATTTTAAAATAATTTTTTCTAAGAATATAATCTATTTATTCAACAAAATGGGAGAAAAAAGTATAAAATAGAAATAATTTTTAATTTTTTAAATTGATTTTTGTTTTCCTAAATTTTTTATTTTTACTTTTTTTAAAATATGCATGGGTTGTTTTGAATTCACATCGGGTCGATTTTAAATAAGATTACATTTTGTTCCCACTCATTTGGATCAAATTGCTTTTTTTCAATCATCAATTTGATTTGTCTCATATTTTTGTTTAACTTGTTGATGTATGAATTATTAGCTACAGGAGTTCATGTATAGTTGAAAGCACGACAATGGATTAAGAGCTAACTATGAAAGAGGTGTATGAATTGTTTCTGTTTAACTATGAATTGTATGGATGCATATAGAGTTCAAAATTTATTCATGTATGTTGTTAACTATGAAGGAAGTGTATGAAAGAGGTGTATAGTTGAATTGTTGCTTTAAATTTTTTTTTTTTTGTTTTTCCTTATTGTTAGGTGTATGTTTATGTTCATATTATTTAATTGATTAAAGACACTTAATTGAATTTATTTCCTAAAATAATTTAATAATTTTTATTTTAAAATAGTTTTTTTAAATGAGTTATCATTTCACTTCCTTTAATAATCTTGTAAACTATTAATATGAACAAAAACTATTATCTTAGATAAAAAAATAATCTTATAAACTATTATTCAAATGAAAATTTTCTTAAAAAATTTTTATGAAAAAAGAAATTAATACTTTAATTTAAAGTTTCACCGCATATATATATATATATATATATATATATATATATATTAACTGGAGATGGTCGTCTTTAATGCGATACTTTGATATTTAATTTTTGTTTGTATATTTTATTAATGTCATGTTCAGCAAATTGAGTTACTTGAGTACCGGATAGTTGTTTGTGTAGCGGATATCTGTTTAAATAACTGATAGTTATTAAATTTTAACTATTAATTGATAGATGTTCAGTTGAGAGGTTGAATAAAAGTGTTCGATAAATTTAGTGATTGAATTAGTTGATTATTATAAATTGACATAAAATGATATAAATAATTTGCCAAATGTAAATTAATGAAGGGATATTTTTTCATAAAAATATGAAGCATTACTTTTAAATGTGAAAAACTCATTTTTAGCTTTTCACAAATACTACTTTAAAAACGTTAGAAGCTACTCGTAAAAACTAGTTGAAATATTAACCTATTGAACACAAATATTTGGTTGGTTAGAGTTTTGACTTGGTAAAAATATTAAACGTTACTCCAAACATTGTTGTCGAATAAAGCCTAAATGTTATAAACTAATATTTTATTATTCTTATATATTTTTTTATTATTATAAAGATAGTTCCTACATCTTGCACTTGAGAGTATATACTTCCACAAGTCGTGTGGGGAAAATAAATCTAGGTGACATGTGAGATTAAGTGCTTCCAGAAACACACAACAATTTGCTTGTCTTAATTTAATGAAAATATTTTGCAAAGTAAATCTAATAGTAGTGGTTTTGTATTTTACGAATCAATATTATTTATCGTAAATTTACTGTACAGTTTTGATCTTAAAAGTTAAATATGGGCAATTTTTTGGGACGAAATTATCACACCCCTTACGTTACGTGAGTGATGCATGAATATGTTGGATGTAAAAATACAAACATTCTTTAAAAAAACAACACTGTAAAAACATCATCAATCAAATTGAGTCGAGATATAACAATTTACAAGATTTCCATTGCCACTCGTCTCCAAACAAGATGGTAGTCTGTGGCAATATGCTTACTTTTGTCGTGTTAGACTGGGTTTACCATCATATACGTTACATTTTATCACAGTATAGACACACTGGATGAGGAATAGTGACGCCAAGAACAAACGGAAGCTTGCAAAGCCAAACAGTTTAGCGAGTGTATCCTACCGACTGATATGGACACTTACTGAACGAGTTGGAAATGGTGCACTATTTCTTGGAGCTCTTCTCAATGCAGTTAGGTTGCGAAATAGGCCGTGTAACTAGTGATATGATCAGCCTTGGAAAACTATAAAACAATTCAAAAGAAATCCCCTAGTGGTAAAATCTAGATCCTTCATTACAATGCGGTTAGGTTGCGAAATAGGCCGTGTAACTAGTGATATGATCAGCCTTGGAAAACTATAAAACAATTCAAAAGAAATCCCTAGTGGTAAAAACTAGATCCTTCATTACAAAATTAGCTCGGGAG
Organism: Talinum fruticosum; assembly: GCA_021018815.1. Taxonomy (NCBI): domain Eukaryota; kingdom Viridiplantae; phylum Streptophyta; class Magnoliopsida; order Caryophyllales; family Talinaceae; genus Talinum; species Talinum fruticosum. The sequence goes on from JAITYX010000011.1 coordinate 1,094,797, forward strand.
TTTATTTTTAAGTTTAGACAGAAAATAAGAAAATTAAAGGTGAATAAACTTTAGGAACTATTTCAATTGTTAAATAAATTTTCATCGATATCAAAAGACACTTTGACATAGTAAATTAAACCAAAAAAAAAAAAATTTAGAAACACCTAAAAAGAATAGATAAAGAGTGGCAGGCTTAACAATAAAGCGTTACTTTATAAACATTTACTCCCTACTAGTTTTTTTTTTTTTGATTAGATTGGTCCATTGAAGTGGTACTAACAAGTCCTAGTGAGTGGTTTGAAATAGCCTTCCACAATGGACATACCCGTCGAGTAGTCCTACTAGAGGCAGCAAACATGACGGCTAATGTAGACTCGGCTCGAGGTCAGGTTTAGCAAACAATAATTGTTAATATAAGCCTTAATTTAACAGAGTAATGTATACAAGTTTATGAGCTTTCATAATAAAATTCTTGGCAATGGGAGGTGTAACTCATAAGGTTATAAAGCTGCTCAAGGTCATCTATATTATCAATATAGGACAATATTATCCACTATATATTCTTCACACCCCTTACGTATGGATTACTCACAAGGTCCAACATGTGACATGATCCGATGGGATGACAGTGACAAATCATAAGCAATTGTGGCTCGGATACCATGTTAAATATTTTATTCGTACATTTTACGATCTCTATTTTGTCATTGACTGTTTGAGTATGACATGTGAAGATAAATTCCATGTTGAACAAAAGTGAAGAAACAAAAGAGTTTCTTTTCCCCATCATTTTGGTTCATTTTTACTTTACAGTTGAATAATTCTTCACTAGGGCTTGACAAATTGCTAGGGTCAAGAATTACGATTTTTGCTTCATTAATTCAGGTAAGCCTACAATAATCATCACTTTGAGATAAAGCATGTGATTGGCAAACATCATAATGAACCAGTTCAAGAGGAGAACATAGTACGATGTACAATAGTATCAAAAGGAAGTTTTGGGGCCTCTGCCAAACCTTCCAAATTCGTTTTGATTATCAAAATTCAGACGGTTAGCTATTACAAACTGTTATGGGTTGTTAGCTATTGAAAGTGGTTATAAATTATTACGAGTTGTCATTATTAGTTATTAGTTGTTAAGAGTGGTTATAAGTTATTACAAGTCATTACGATTAGTGGTTAACTGTTAGAAATTTTTAAACATATTGTACACTAATCCATTTAATTTTTATTCAGTTAAAAGTTCATATATTTTTTTGCCAATCATATTTTATTTTTACATGAATGTTTTTGGTAGCTTCCAATATAACTGACCCAAAAACATAAAAAAGACAATTATAAAATTTAATAAAAAACCCAAAAATTATGCAGTTCAAAAATTCAACAAAAAATCCAAACAAAATTTCACAAAAAACCTAACCATTCATATCCCTTCTATCCAAAAAATAAAACAAAATAAAAACAATACTTATCTTAAAATCAAAGGCTCAAATCTGATCTGCCTCTCCATTCCTCTCTCTACTTCAACCCGATTTCTCTCTGTACTCTCTCTTGTTACTCCAATCCGAGTGCCTATGGAGTAAAAATATTTATATATCTCGCATATCAATATACAATTGTCACAACAATAATAAGAACTATGATGATGACGATAAATAATAATAATAATAATAATAATAATAATAATAATTAATCCGTTGACAATGGTACTTTTCTATTCATTGCTTATTATACTTATAATATTTAAATCATACTTCTACAATTTTAAGTTCTTTAAACTATTAAACCATGTATATTTTTCATTGAGTATCTTTGTCATCTTGAAATAAAAGTTCATGTTACTCTTATTATGTTACTTATTGATTGGAAAGAAAAATGTTTGTCTTGAGGAAAACATTTGGCTCTTAATTAGGTAAAATATTTATTTATGAAATCTTGATTGTACCAATCTCCTTAAGCCACCGACTTAATATTAAAATCTTAATTTTCAACACAAGTACAAAACACAAATGTTTTTATTATCCCGCCATGAAATGACTCATCATGTCGATCATTTGCCGTGATACATTTTTTTACCTTTTTACTCATTAACTTTTTTGTCAAATATAATTGGATCACTTCTACCATCGTTGTATTTTTTATTATTAATTTCAACTATATATATAGTTATTATATTTTTGTTTTTTTACTTCATAACTTCCTAGCGTCTATTACGTTGCAACCTACCTAGTATGGATCCATACTAGTTGTTGTAATAATAATAATAATAATAATAATAATAATAATAATAATAATAATAATAATAATAATAATAATAATAATAATAATAATAAATATAATGATTAACAGTTATAACTATTATATGCGTTTATAAGCGGTTAACTATTAATAATATCCTTATAAATGCTAAAACAAAAAGGCTCCTAATTGTATCTATTAACATTTCTGTAACATGTTTTTGAAATTTGGAAGAGGGGTTTTTTTTACGAGATATAATAATTCCATGCGAGTGAGGAGTTCACAATACTCAATATTTAAAATTGAAAAATATTATTTTTATTAGAAATCCATAGTTACTAAATAGTAAGAAAATAATATTAAAGGAATAAGATTTGTTCCTCTAGTCTGTTAAAATTAGCGGTTACGAGTTAGCATTTATGAGCAATTACAATTAGCAATTAACTGTTACTAGTTAGTTGTTATGAGCGGTTACAATTAGTAATTAAAGGTTACGAACAATTGCAATTATAATTTGAGCATTTAATGGCGGTTATGATTTTTATAAGTTCCCATTTGTGATAGTATTCATTGTACATTTCACTATAATAAATAATGGTTCATAACTAACATTAGAATAAAAATGTTTTTATCTTAATTTTTGTTTTTCCTTATCAATTTCATTTTTATTCAATCAGAAACTCATACATTTTATTGTTAATCATAATATTTTTTTTAATGATTGTGTACATTTTAGAAGAATGTTTTCACAACCAATTATTTGCGTAATAATTTCATATCATTATCGTGATAGTTGTGACCTATTAGATATAAATATTTGTATATCTTTTTATATCAATATACAATAACTATTTAAAAATTTAACAATAATAATAACGATGACGATCATAATAATAATAATAATAATAATAATAATAATAATAATAATAATAATAAATAATTGCAATAATAATAATAATAATAATATTATTATTATTATTATTATTAGTGATTATAGTGCTTACAAACTGTTCGGAAGCGATTACGATTAACTATTAGCAATTATGAACAGTTAAAATTAACTATTAATGATTATAAATGGTTACGAATTATTAGCTATTCAAATATTTTCACAAACATTAATTCAAATAGGCTTAACTCCACGAGATCAACTCATTAAAAATATACGTTCACTTACATGAAAAATTACATGGAATGGAAAGCAAGTCAGAAATAATAAAAAAATATCCCATATGATGATGGTCACAAGCACTAATACAGTAGACAAAAGCCCCACCAGGTCACCACCAAGCACCAATTTGCCAATATGAGAACCTTCTCCACCCACCACCATCTTCCCCTACCCCACCCCACCCCACCCCACCCCACCCCACCCCCAAAAAAAAAGTTTAGAAAAATAAGAAAATACCACAATTTAAAAAGGGAGAGGCGTCCCTCTTTTCCAGAGAACCTCAGGCATAATTTCATTTGCTCCCAAGTTAAAAGCATCACCAAACCAACACTGTCCACCCTAGCTGAGAGAATCTAGGATTAACTGAGCTTTGCTCCTTTCCTCTGTAAGAAAATCCCCCCGGGGAAAAGAAAAAAGAAAATAGAAAAAACGATGTTTCGTACCTTCGCAGCTGTTAGTCACCACTTACTCAGCAAAAGGAAGAGCCCCAAAGTTGCAGATGAAACCATGTTTACAATTCCAAATGAAGAAGACCCAGCAGTACCAGTATATGCCCATGATGAGATCAACAGAGGAACCAGGCAGCAAAGGAGCAAGGGCTTTTTGGTCATTTCAACCATTGCCCGGGTCCCCTTCTCTCTCCTCTCCTGCTTCTTCTACCACCGAAGCCATGGGATCAGCGGCCCAGATGGGATGTGGGTCACCGGAGAAATGGTGAGGACAGCAGAGATCGACCATCTTATGGTAAGTGACAGCATGCGCTACGCAATTTTGATGTAGAATTATTCACCACCTTCGTGTAGTATACTAGTAGCAACAGTAGTAGTAGAATTGAGCTTGGTGAAATATTTTTTGGTCTAAGGAAAGAAATACGTACAAGTGAATTCCCAAGTGCACCTAGTTTCTTTTCTGTATATTCCAGTCAGTTATTAGGGGGAATCAGAAAGTTTCTGAATCTTCTGTCAGCTTTCACTGTAAAAATCCAATGCCTACAGTAATTGAAAACATGTTCATAAGCTTCAGGGTAGAAATCAGAGATTAAAACATCTCAAACTGCTTTATATACTATGTTTTTCCGAACAAGCAACAAACACCTAAAAAATTCAAACTAAAAGGTTTAATCCTCACAAAAGCTGCGATCATATAGTGAAAGTTATTCAGTGCCCATGGTTGTCAAAAACGGTTAACAGAACAGCGAAAGGGAATGCAGATTGATCAAATTTAGCTTAATTTTGGCTTCAGATGTACAAGCATTTGCAGGAACTTCGCCTCTGTTATCTAAAAGATTCTGAGGATTCCCCTCAGTCTTTTGGAGAAGAAGTGCCACTCACATTTATGTTTATTGAGCAATGTATGTAGTTTATGTTTGTCAACAAAAAGCCATTGTGGCTTTAATACTGTTGAAACCGTCAACCTGCTACTTTGAGAAACAAGAGCAAAACGGCAGTTTGTTTTGCAAACATAAATTACGACAGTTCAAACCATATAAATTTCTAACTTATGTTATGACATGCAACAACACAGGCTACAGAAGCATGCATAATTATAAATGACTATCTAATTACATGGTCTTCTACATTGAAACATACATAGTAAGAGAATTATGCTTAATATAATCATTCTCCAGTTTCGCCCAAAATGAGAGAGAGTGAGGGCTGAAGGGCAATTGTCCAACTACTCAGCAAGTCAGAGTTACAAAAGTTGGGCATATAATTGACGCAACAAATACTCATCATGTACAATTTCGGCACTTACCTCCCAAAGTATTGGCAGAAATGGCTTTACCCTCCCACCAATGATACTAATGCACTAACGTTGTGAATCTGTCATCTGGGCATTCATTATTCTTCTTTTAGCCTTTAGCGAGCTACTGTGCACTGCTTCGAGGCGAAGCTAAGATTTAAAAAGAAATATTAATTCAAAAAGAAAGTCATAATCCATGGATGAAAACCATTATTAAAGGACTTGGATATCAGCCTTAATCATAATAATTAATTGCATGGACATCAACAAGCAGGGAAAGAAAAGAGGAGAGGGAGGGGGACTGAGCTGGCAATCTAGGTACTTGAGATTAGACTGTTATTTGGGCAGTTCTTCCCTGCTTTCACTACTACAAAACAGCAGATTAGCGACGGAAATAGCGACGGAATATTAATAATTAGCGACGGAATTTCGCCATTAGCGACGGAATTAGTGACGGAAAAGTTCCGTCGCTGAAAAGCGAGTCGCTAAATATCAGCGACGGAAATTTTCAAGTCCGTCGCCAATTAGCGACGGATTAGCGACGGAATCTTGTTCCGTAGCCGATAGAAATCAACGACGGAAAGTATTCCGTCGCTGATTTAGCGACGGAAATAGGCGACGGACATCCCACCTTTCCGTCGCTAAATCAGCGACGGAATAGAGTGATTTCCGTCGCTGATAGCCGTATTAGCGACGGAATTTCCCCATTTCCGTCGCTAAGTTCCGTCGCTAAGTGGCACGGACCGTCGCTGATCCGTCGCCGATCCGTCGCTGTTCGTGAAAAATTTTGTATATTATTTGCTAATTATTCGTTATCCTAGTACGAACATTGTGAATGGATATACAAATCCAACATTCACATATGTGACACTTACATTTGGCATTTACATATGCCGGCCACAAATAATTCATCAAAGTTGGATATACAAATCCAACTTACATATTCAACATCATCAACAACCATAACATAGTTAAAACAAATTTGTAAATAGTTCGCAAAGTGATGATCACCAATATATACAAAAGTTCACATTTGAATTCACTCATCCTCTTCCTCATCTTCTTTCTCTTCCTCTTCCTGTTGTGGTTCCGGTGGTCGACGGTATATTCCGATTGAAATTTAACAATTTATTACATTATTAGTTAAAAATACCAACACATGGAGATGGTATATGATTACATATTTTCTATAACGAACATAATCTATATATAACCAGTATGCATCTATAAATTTTTTTAATATACATAGATTTCTATAATTTTTATATTTTACTCTTCAATATTTATTTCATAATTAAAGTAATCATACCTAATTAGCATAAATGAACTCATATACATATAATTACACTAATCATACGAGTAAAGCAATCATACCTATAAGCATACCTAATTAGCGTCAAGAACCTCACACAAATAAACAACAAACAATTACGCATCTATAAATCAAAAACACCATTTCCCTCAACTTCAACAATAATGCCCCACATATCCTACACAATTGCACATTTGTCTATTCAAATTCATCCACAAACAACATTAATTTCCACCAAATTACATATATTCGTCAATTTCAGCTTACATTTTTTAAACCCTAAATTTAACTTCAATAACATTTAATCCATAAAGAACCCAATTGCACAGTTTTCTATTCAAATTCATCTACAAACAACATTAATTTCCACTAAATTACATATATACGTTACTTTCAAGTTACAATGTTCAAAACCCTAAATTTAACTTCCATAACATTTACTCCACAAACAACACAATTGCACATTTTTCTTCTCAAATTCATTCACAAACAACATTAATTCCCACCAAAGTACGTATATTCGTCAATTCCAAGTTATATTTTGTAAAACCCTAAATTAAACTTCAATAACATTTACTCCTTAAACAACACAATTTCACAATTTTCTTCTCAAATTCATTCACAAACAACATTAATTTCCCACAAATTACATATATTCATCAATTTCAATATCAATTTTGTAAAACCATAAGTCTACAAAAATCAACACAAAAATACCTCCAATGTATGGGCGGCACCGGCGGCGGCACAGGCTGCGACGGCGAAGCTCAGGCGTGAGCCGCAGCGGCGGCGGTTGGTCGGCGGCGTCCTCCACCCGAGCGGCAGCGGCGGCGGTGCGGGGTCGGGCGAAACGAAGCCGAGAGCGGTGGTGTTTCGGCCTTCGGGGTCCCGAACTAGCGGCGGCAGGAGGCGGCGGCAACGAGCGACGGCGGCGTGCCTCGTCGCCGGCGGTAGCGGCTGATGGCGGTGGTGTCGCGGCTGATTGCTCTCGCTCTCGCTCTCGGTCTCGGTCTCGCTCTCGCTCTCTGTTGGTTTGCGAAATCCGAAGCGGCGGTGCCGGTTCCGGATTTATTCGTAATTAGCGACGGAACAGTCCGTCGCTAATTACAAAATTGTCATTAGCGACGCCATAGCGACGGACTATTCCGTCGCTAATAAGTACTGATTAATTTTTTTTTCTTTCAGGGAATACGAATTCCCGTCGACAGAGTAGCGACGGAATATTCCGTCGCTGAATCAATTCAGCGACGGAACATTCCGTCGCTGAGCCGTCGCGGATAACAAAACAGCGACGGAAGTTACTTTCCGTCGCTAAATCCGTCGTTGTATGATCCAGGTGGCATTTTTGTCGGTTTCCGTCGCTGATTCCGTCGCTACCTGGCGACAGATTGGTTTCCGTCGCTATTTCCGTCGCTATTTTAAAGTTTTGTAGTAGTGTTTGTGAAGCTTATATCGTGAAAGTAGAAAGATTTTCCACAGTGACATGTAAAATAGACAACTTTATCAAAGAAAAGGGGGAGAGGGTAGGGGTCATCCTGTCAGGGGCATGTCCCACATCATTAGTCTTGGCTACTCTTTGTTCTTCCGGTTGCCCCCACAGAAAATACTGTCGTTAACCAACCACCAATGAAACCAAAACCCTGGAATCCCACACAAGGGAGGATTGGCGGGAGAAGGGTTGGACATGTACATAGCCTAGATTTTGAAAAGCATAGTAGTTAATAAGGCAGTAAAACAGTTAATCAAGGGGGCAAACAAGGAACACATCATGTAAGATGAGTGAGGAATTAGAAGAAAGATGCCTAGGAGAAAATTGGTGAACAAAATGCAAAGAGCATCCATCATTATATATTTCCTTATTTCCAAACCACTGGAACACAATTATTCTCCTGCATCCCACTATAAGAGGCACAAGAGACAAAGGTCCCATATTGCTAGTTTTCAAACAAGACAGGAACATATTCTCCACTGCACATATCTTTTCCCAAAAGAAGCATCACTACCTGCCCGCTGACACGATAATCATCATCTCAATCTGTAATGTGATAACTAGTTCAATAATATTAACAATAGCAAGAATCTAAAATCGGGCTCATTATTGACAGGAACTCCATTTAAGGGATGAGTATCAAAATTTATGCAAAGAAGAAATCGATTCAAAGAAGAAGGATTGCTTTCAAACTGAGAGGGCACTCATCATAGGCAAGATTCAAAATCCGTACAGGATGCTAATGCAAAATGTTAAATATTGGCTTGGCAAGCCAATGGTTAAAGGAATATAATATGCTTTAGAGAAAAAGAGGTGTGGTAGTCGTAATGATGGGATTCAAACCAATTCATGTTAAGTGGGATTGAAAGAGAATTGTGCAGCAACTCCAATTTGATTAGGCTCACAAAAGGGAGCTGACATGCAATTAGTCATCATGAGAGCAATTCATGATATCCATTGGTGGCAACCTCTAGTAAACAATGTCAACTCCTCAATTTTTTTTAAAATATCCTGCTCCGTGCAAAAAAGACGGAATATGGGGGAAAAGTCAACTTAAACACAATTATATCAGGACTCGATTGCCTAGTGGACTGTTGGGATCTCTTTTGGCCTTAGTTGCCTGAACTCTTCATTTCATTTTATATGTTCACATTAGACACGCAATGAAATGTATATAGAAACTTGACACATCATTCTAATCATGCAAAGTTTTCAAACAATGTACGAATCTACGTTCTAGATACACATACATGTTATATGCTTGCAGCTGATTTGAGGAACGCCGCTTTTCAGCCAAATGGATTTTGGTATCCCCTTCAGGGGCAAGCTTTCTTTCATCTTCCCTAGGAAGAGAGCATTACCCAAAAGCATACGGAAGCAATTTGGCTAACTGAAATAGAGTGTACACAAGATATTCCACCTTGACAGTCTTACAGTGTCAACAAGCAAAGACTCGCCAGAAGTTTGGTTTTCTTATATTAGAGGACTACTGAATGACCTAAATATTATCGTTATGAAACAATTCAACAGCAGGGAGAACAAATTCATAATATGCTTACATAAATACATGTCATGCTGTGATCACCTGCAAACTGTGCATGTGCATTTGAGAAATGAAGGCACTTGTGTGAACAACTATACCAAATACCTATATGCACACCTAATCTCAATCCATAGGTTGCAGAATCTTTTGGGTTATCATACTGCAAGTACATATGGGCTAGGTAGGGTAAATCTAAAGGAGAGGAAAAGCTAAAAGAGTTCCAACTTTCAAGTTGCCAGTTGCTAAATAGTAAACCAACCATTACCACTAAATTATTGCAGATCCCAACCCTATAGACCTAACATTTCTAAGGACTTTGGCTATATTAACAATATCATTAGCAACGCAACATATATCTTATCTGTTTCACTTTTCTCCATGATGTGAACTAATTGAGGCACGCAGTGTACCAACCTTTTCATCCTATCCTTTATCTTTTACCAATATATTTAAGAAATCGCCTTGGTCATTTGAACATAAGCAATTATAATTAACAGCAGCCTGAGGGAAAAAAGGCAAATAAACTAAAATGCCAGCAAGCTCAAGCGGTAAAGCCTAGGAATAAGTGGTGTACCAAGACCAAGGATTAAAACGTATCTTCACAAACCCATGTGCCTCTCTTGAACCCACCAAAAAAAAAGAGACAACCCCCTCCCCCGGCCCAAAAAAAAATCCCTCCTATTCTTCAATCATCGGTGTCACTGGAATCCATGATTAGAAATTGGAATTATAACTGGGGAATCTTCATTGCTAAAAGAACATACTTTTGATCACATTCACTGACAAAGCCAAAACAGTACAAAAATTTTTCATCTTTCGAGGAGCTGATATCCACATGAACTGAACAGTTAAATTTTCCTTCGCACTAAAATCTGGCAAGCAGGAGTATATATCAGATTGCTATCAATGTACAATCTTTTGTCCTTTAGGGGCAGAATAGGTAATTAGGTGAAAAAAACACAAAACTGAAGTTACAATTAAGCAAAAAGCTGTAATCCAATCAAGGTTCCATCCAAAACCACTAAGAAATACAAGCAACTAAGGTACCTTTCAAGCTTTGATTCTTCTGCTTTTCCTCTTTAAAGGTGATTTTCCAAATGCAAGACCTGATGCTCTTCCTTTACCCCACCTCATTAGCTACATGTCCAGAAATGACAGAATTAATAAAGTTGATTATCAACTAACAAAATCAATAATTGAGCCTTTAGGCTTATAAAGTTGTACTTCCATATTACCTTTCTCCTTAAAAGAAATGGGGAAGAGAAAGGAGAATAATGAAGATGTCCTGGAGCACACAAGCAACTTAAATGGGATAATAGCCATCCGAGCAGCATTTTATGCCATATCAGATTTTTTTCTGCGCTATCAAAATTATGACCTATATGATACTTTCCTCTACAAAGACAATACCATCTCTGTAAGGACAGAGGAAGAAATAAAAGAATATAGGTCAAGAACAAGAGACAAGAGCCGGAGGGGGGAGGGAGAGAGAGAGAGAGAGTAAAAAAGGTGGAGTGGGGTACAGAGAGAGATATTGGATTTGAAAAAAAAAAAAGGCGGTGCTCTCACCTATCAAGAGGGAAGACAAAGTGATGCAGAGATCTATTATTTATTGGGGAGAAAAAAAGGATGATAAAGGAAACCATCCTTCATCCCCACATGGAGCATATCATCTACACAGGTATTGTTTAGGAGATGATAATCCCATTGTGGTTCCTCTAAGTATATTCTCAAACAGAAAATAAACAAAGTAATGAAACATATACAGTAAGATACCCTGATGAAATTATCCATACCATACACTCTGCCGCAGTCAAAATAAAGCATACTATATTTCTGTAAAAACGCCATTCATTTACTGACAAACATTTCTTTTCTTGTCTCTCTCTTTTTTAGAATAAGGATGAATAGCACCAACAAGTTGACATATTTTGAGGCACATATGAATCTTTTGAATTTTAGCCCAAACTACAAGCACCCAATAATACATCAGAACAATCATCAATACATTGACAATATATAAGCAGTTTTCACAAACAAGCATGCTTAAAAATTACTTAAGTGCATATATTTGCCAAGTTTTCATCCCAACTTCTATCATTACCATAAAACGTTGTGTGGTGACTGGCCCTTACTCACCCCAACCCGACTCATAAAATGAAGAAGCTGTACACCAGTAATTTGCCCAAGGGAAACCCTTCAGTGAAGTCATAATTTCCCTAAGACCAATTGTCAACAGGCACCTAATTTTGCAAGTTATGGCTACCTTGAGGTACAAATTACACGCAGCCACTTTCCCAAATCTCTCAGGAGTGATAATTGCAAAGGTGATGATACTAATGCAGTGAATCTGTCGCAAGTTGCAGAATCTCGAATCAGAAAAGATGACAGCAATTAAAGAATCACGTTCTACTTATGTCCATTATGGCATGCATAACAATGACACCATGACATGGATTTAGAAAGGAACTGTTTAAGCCCTTATAGTCAAGGTGGTAAAAGGCAACAAAAACTACATCGAAAAGGACCTTTTATTTTTGTAATCCAGTGAGCCATAGGCTATAACTAGCGCTGGCAAAAAGCTGACCGATCTGAATACCCGAATTTGTCCGACCTAAAAAATCGGTTTTGATCACATTTTTTTGACCGAATTTTAAAAATCTGTTTTGATCACATTTTTTTTGACCGAATTTAAAATTCGGTCATTCAGACTATGTCCAAATGGAAAACCGGGTCAGGTTCGGGTTTTTTTTTTTGGGGGAGAATTCGGGTTGATCGAATTTTTAAAGAAATTGGAGTTCGGACAAATTTGGACAATTGGACTGTCCGAACCCGAATGTTTATTGTATACAAAATTGGGCTACGTGCATTGGGCCAAAAAAATGAAATGGGTAGCAACAAGTTTTAAATGGAAATTGGATGTTTAAATGGACTTTTGGGCTGCCCAAATTAATGTTATGGTGGCTCGACTTAAAAATGTCCTAATTTTAGATGCTTCGGGACTCTCTCTCCAACTCCAATATAAAACCACAAAGAAACCCCAATTTCAACCCCAAAGCCAAACCCCATCTGTTTTCCGGATACACTCCCACCTCCCTCTCTTCCTTCCATGCCTAGCGGCCTCCCTCCCTCCACCTTCTCCACCCTCCAGTCGCCTCTCCCTCTAGTATCACGCAACATTCGTTGCCATCGCTAATCAAGCCCTCCATCCTTAATCGATTCCTCACTTTCTCTCTCCGATCACCGGATTTCTTTCTCCTGGTTATCCGGTGGCCGGATCTTGTCGTTGCCGCCATTCGTTGCCACCGTTCGTTGCCGTCGTTCGTTGCTTTACTCCTCTCCAACAGGTAAATCTAAACTTTTCACTTTCCGATGACCGGATTTCTTTTTCCTCTCCCTCTCTCGTCTCTATATGTGTTCATGTGTGTTTGTGTTTCATGGTTTTTGTATTTTTCCGGTATATGTGTTCATGGTGTATGTGTTCATGTGTGTTTGCCGTTCATTGCCTGCCGCCGTTTGTTGCTTTTCCGTATTCTAGATCTAGGGTTTTGTATTCATGAATTTGTGTATTTTTTCTGGTAATTGTCTGATTTTTTTATTTCATGAATTTCTTTCTAGTATTTTTCTAGATATAGGATAAATTTGTACCGGAAATGTTTAGATCGGGTATTTTGATTTTTTCGGTAATTTTCTCCCACCATTCGTGTGTAATGGTCTTCTAGATCTAGGATAAATTTATACCCATAAATGAATTTGTATGTCTGATTTTTTTAAATAATTAATTTTTCAATCTTTACCTACCAGAAATAATTAACACTAATAGATACACTATTTTTTTTAATTAAATATGTAAAAATAATTAATTTCTCAAACTCATAAAATATATGTAGAAATTTGTATTGTATATAATTTGTAAATTATATTCATCAATTCCTTTAATTGGCATGTCTAATTTTTTTGTTTAGATAATTAATTTTTTGTTTGATTTTTTATATAATTTAAAAAATTTCCATCTTTTACTTACCAGAACTCAAACCCTAAAAACCCTAAATAAAAACCCTAGACCCCAAAGCCCAAAGCCCAAAATTGCAAGCCCAAAACCGTAACCGTAACCGTAACCCTAAACCTCAAACCCCAAACCCCAAACCCTAAACCCCAAATCCCAAGCCCCAAACCCTATACCCCAAGTCCCAAACCCTAAATCTGACTTTCTATTTATCTATTGTCTATTTAAAAATGTTTTATTTCTAAATGACATTCTCCTACAATTTTTTTATTGTTTCAGGTTGGATATTATGGCAACAATTGATATTGGTGTACTTTCCGATTCAGCAGAAGTGGTAAGGGTTCTATCTTAATTTTTTTTTGTTGTTATTGTTCTGTTAATTTTAATTATTACAATTTTTCTTGTAGAATGTCAATAGTACCATCCATTCTGTAAAGAAAGAGCCCACAAAATCTGGAGTCACCCGGCACCAAGATAAAGAGGAAAAATCAATAAGAAGTTAGGGACCTCTTTGAAAAACTAAAGGAAGGAACATATGAGGTTGAGGAAGGTGATGACTACAAAAGGGGTAAGTGCTTGGGTTGTAATACTATCATGATTTGTGATGGAAGGTATGGTACCACAAACCTTAAGCGTCATATTAAGAATTGTTTGAAGTTGCCAGGTCAAAATAATGTGAAACAAATGCTTTTGACTGGTGGTATGTCAATGAGAGAGCCCAAACTTGATAATGAAATATATAGGGAGTTTCTTACAAAAATGATTGCGTCATGAACTACCGTCCTCTCTTGTTGAGTATGAAGGTTTTAGAGATTGTCATATCCATCCGAACCCTTATGTGAAGCATATTTCTAAAAATACTACAAAAGCTGATATATTCAAACTCTACCAAACGGGCAAGAGTTAGGTTATGGATTTGTTACGAGTCATGTCCGGGTAGAATTTCTTTGACTTCGATTTTTGGGGTTCTTTGACATCGGATTCTTATATGGACATCACTGCTCATTTCACCGACAAAAATTGGAAGGTTCAAGAGTTTATTCTCAATTTTTATTGTTTTCCTTCCCCTCACAATGGTCCAGTCATCGGTGAACACTTTTCTAAATTGATGGGTAAAAGTGGTTGGAACATTGAACATAAGTTGATGGCTATTACGTTGGATAATGCCACCAATAACGATACATTTATTGGTACGTATAAGACTATATTATTGTCTCAAGGTGCTTTGGTTAGAAGGGGTAAGTTCTTTAGAGTACGGTGTGTTGCACATGTAATTAACTTACTTGTGAAGTCTGGTTTAGAGGAGTTTCATGAGGCTATTGTTAAGATCAAAGAAACTGGAAAATATTTGAAAGCTTCATCTGCTAGGGTTGCTAAGTTTAATGAGGTCTGCTAAAGCTAAGAAAATTTCTGTTGTTAGAAAGCTCAAACAAGATTCCTTAACAAGGTGGAATTCCACATTTCTTATGCTTGAGTGTGCTTTGTTTTATAGGGTTGTCTTGTCTCACTTGGCCATAATTGATAAGCGAGTATACTTATTGTCCTTTTCCTGATGAATGGGATAAAGTTGAGGTGTTTTGCAAGTTTTTCAAACTTTACTTTGACTTGACCAATCTGTTTTCGAGAAGCAAGTATCCTACTTCTAATTTTTTTTCATGGTGTGTGCGCTATCTAACAAAACCATTTGCAAGAAGAGGTTACAAATCCCGATCCTTTTATACAAGCAATGGTTGTTAGAATGCAAAAGAAGTTTGATAGTAATTGGCAAGAGTGTAACTTGGTGCTGGGTATTGCCGTTGTCCTAGACCCTCGTTATAAGATGAAGGTGGTTGAGTTTGCTTATGATAAACTATATGGGTCCGTTGAGGGTGGAAGGAGATCTAAATTAGTTTATGATACTTTACTCGCTCTCTTTAATGAGTATGTTGTTGACATTACTGCCGATCCAAACCCACCATCACCATTACAAATGTAGCCTCCTACTGATTTGCTTTCAGCATCAACTACTTCTGGTTTGTATTCTAATATAAGTAATTGTTGTGATTTAATTATAGAAGAAAGTGTAAGTTTTTAAGCAATTTTTATTTTTGTTTTATTAATAAGTTAATTGTCTTTTTAAATATTTATTTTGTTCATTAGCTATTGATTTTTCTGTTTACTTATTCTATCTAATTTGTTTTGGAAGGATTTTGAAAATTTTGTGAATTCGTCTAACTTTGGGGAACGCAAGTCAAAACTGGATTTATATTAGAGGAGCTTCTCAACGATCGTCTTGTAGATATGGACATCTTGTAATGGTGGAAAACAAGTACAATATCGTTGGCCTTGTCTCACCAATCTTACTCGTGATGTTTTATGTATTCCTATTACCTCTATTTATTCCAAGTCTCGCTTTTAGTGTTGGTGGAAGAATTGTAAAGCCTTCAAGATGTTCCTTGTCTCCTGATTCTGTAGAAGCTTTGATTTGTGCTCGCAATTGGCTGTTTGGTTTGAAAGGTATAATGTTACGTAAAAGTATTTATGTGATATTTTAAATGTTTTTGAGTTTGTTGGACAATTAATAAGTTTTAACCTTTTTTTAGAGGAGGACGAGAGGACATATAGATCCTTCGAGTTGGGCAATCTAAATGTTGATGTTGATCGATCTTGTTCGAAGTCGGATCGGGCCAACCAGTTGATGAGCGTTAAGGCTTTAAAGATATGAATTATAATTTAGTTTTTTATTTACATTAGTCTTAATCTTTTATATATTTTGTAGAATTTGAAGTTGTCATCTTTGTTTAGATTCTAATTCTATTTCTTTTTATGGGAGGTATCTTTATTTAAAAAGCTGAATGAATGGTGCAAGTTTGTCTGTCGGTGAATAATTTTTTAGGGCAAGTTTGCTGATTTGAGGTTCATCTTTACGGAGACCAAGATTGTCTGTGTTGCTGATCTGCGGATTTATTTTTGGAGCAATGCTATAGATTCTCTTAACAATATCTCTAATTCCAACTGTTATGATTATTACTTTTATTTGTTATGCTTGGATAGTTGTAATTCTTAATTTCAACTAATATTGTATGCATACTTGTTTGTATGACTTTTATTTATATGCTCTTGATGTGTTTGTAATATATATATTTTTTGCAAAATAGTAAGTAAAACGTAATTTTTAAAGTCGGGGAACTTAAACTTCATCTTTTAAGTCTTCATTCTTCATTAACGAATAGCTATTTATACCAGAAGTTAAAATATAAATTCAGTCAAATAGACAATCGGGTTCGGTAATCGGACATTGGGGTTAGGGTTCGGGTTCGAAAAGTGCGTCCGAATTGAAATTCGGACAGGGTTCGGATAAGGGTGATGTGTCCAAATGTCCGACTTGACCGAACCCGATAAGACCCGAACCCGAATTTTTGCCAGCGCTAGCTATAACCCCTGTTACCTCCAATACACAACCAAGTAAGCTTTACACTATATTTGGATATTACTGAGGGAAAAGGAAGGGAGGTATGAAGGGGAAGGGAATGGGAGGAACAGGAAGGAAATTGTGATTAAATTTAGTCTTGTTTGGATTTGTTAACGAGGAAAATGGAGGGGAATAAGGCAAAATCATTAAAAATCTTCACTCACCCTCCATTCATCCCCAATTTGGGGGCAAACAAAAACTAAGTTGATGAGGGGAGAAAGGGGGTCAAGTCACCTCCTCCTCACTCTTGATTTTCCCAAATAAGGATAGTGTGTTAGATAGCCTCTCATTCCCTCCTTTCCTCCTCGGTATGATCAATTCAAACAAAACAAGGAAACTATGTTATTAACCAATAAAATAGCTACAAAGGTAAGGAAACAAGTACAATTGCAGGTCAACAATGGATACAACATAAGCAATAGTAGGTATTCTACACCTAATGCTACATGACTCCAGTAACAATACCACTGTAAAGATCAACATCAAGAAATTCAATAGTTATTGTATCCAAATACAAGCATACTCGGATACTATGTTGATTTTAAGGTAGACCCCCTGGAATAGATTCACAAATCTAAAAAACGGAGCTGATAGATTTCATTAAAGACATGGACATAAGGCACTACCATGTTAGTAAACCCCTGCTGCATGCATAGAATGCAAAATTTCCAACTCTCCTATCAAAATTCCACACAAGTAATAAACATTGTCAAAATGAACATTAAAGCAAACCGAAGAAATTGCCACTATATCTGAGTTACCCCCTCAAACAACCTGTTAAGATAAACCTGCTTCTCACAATATATTTTCAAAAACAGTGAAACTAGTTCCTTAGCGGAAGGTAACAAGACAAACAAGAAGAAAGTATCAGGGTTCAACTATTGCTCGATGAGGCTTTGGTGCATTAGGATTCCCGCGTTCATAAAAGATCTGAAAAAGAGAAACTGCTTCTGATGCCATTATTGCTCCAATACATTTGAAACCCTTTGATCCCAAAATACTACACTGCTCGGAGCTGGTTAAATGTAGCGAAAGAATCGAATCGCATCCTCCAAATTTATTGTTGGCACATCCATAGTAGACTTCTTTCAATCCAAGAAATAATAATGCAGCTGCACACATTATGCAAGGCTCACAAGTAACGTAGAGGACACACTCTGTAAGTTTTTTAACATCGGATTGTGAAAGTCCATCTCCCTGCCACAGTTGTAGTAGACCGTCAATGGCTTCCATTTCTGCATGCCTTGTGGCATTTCTAGTCTCATTAGTACGATCATTTCCAGATGCAATGAGTTTCCCATTTTCTACAATCACACAAGCAACTAGCACTACAAGTCTCAGCAAAGCCGATTCTGCTTCTTGTATTGCTAGCTTCATAAATACATGTGAATCGAGAGAATTTTCTGACTCAACCACACCCATCTCAAAAAGAAGTTTATGCAAGATACTACTCAAATTGAGCAGTTCAGCTTCAAATGCAGACTATTGCGCGCTAATGCAGATAGGTCTTTGGTTTGAAAGGCCGGATCAATAAGGGGTATTGCCTTTCGTCAAAAGATGGGAGCAAGAAATCCAATCTGCATTTATAGGTACGTAAAAGAAGAAAGCTTGTGATGCCAAATCCTGTATAATATAGAGCAAAAGCTGACTAAAGTATGACACTGAGAAAATCTCATTTTGAACACAAAGCTCAGTGAAGAGATGAAGCAACTTGCTGATTGTAAAAAGTTACAGGCGGCTCGTAGGCATCATTGATGCAAAGGAAAGCTTCCATACAAACAAGAACAGCAATGTGCCATGATATTCAGTTAGAAGGCCAAATGCAATGAGTTTAGTCCACATAAAACAGTAGCTATAGATAGCAGAATGTTCGTTTCATGTCAGAAGTTGGTTTGCATGCTCCAAATTTATCAAAAATCCATTTTTACCCAATCAAACACCCCTTCTCTCTCTCTCTCTATCTCTCTCTCTCTCTCTCTCTCTCTCTCTCTCTCTCTCTCTCTCTCTCTCTCTCTCTCTCTCTCTCTCTCTCTCTCTCTCTCTCTCTCTCCAGGCCCATCAGGGGGATAAGGCATGTACATAGAAAAATAAAAGCAGATTCTTGAAGGTTGTCTAAATAAGATGTTGTCCCCAAGCTCTACAAACACTTTGTACACAGACCTAATTGATGCCTAGGCCTATAGACTTCTATCAAAAAGCACCAATGAGCTTTCAGAATATTCTAAAATATATAATGTTGGATAATTAGTTCAAATCCAGCCAACCAAAAAAAAAAAAAGTATTACAACTAAGATTAATTAGATTTATTATCAAACTCACCATTGCTTTATCCACTTTTGGACAAATGAGAAGTTGTTCTTTCAACAATTCTTTCATCTTGGATTATAATAGATACCAAAGCAACATGATCAATGACTATGCTATCCAATTTATTTATTTTTTTAGGTTTTCGTACAGTAGTAGTAGTAAAAAATTTGCACTTTTTAATCTAAGATCTAATGGAAACATTCTCTCCGCAATGTAGAGGTAAGGCTACTCCGTCTCCCCCCAAAAAAAAAAACAATTAAAAATTAAATTTTTAACTTTTGAAAAAAGAACCTTGCCTACCAAAGACTGGAGGGTGTAGATTTGGAGTCCACTAAAGGAAAAAGTACAAATGAAAGCAAGTTTTGTGGTGTCATTAACAAAAAGTTACAGGCACAAAGTTTCTGAATCCTATTCAGTTTGGGAAGGGGTTGAGAAACTGAACACATAACCACCTGAATGATAAGTATTCTAGCAAAGACTTGTATCAAATTCATCAATCATACAATCTGCCAGTAGTTCTACAGATGAAAATGTTCTTGTGATGTTCCTTGGCTTTGGGTGCATGTCTACTATTGAGACTTGGCTAGAGGTGTTAGTTTCCCACATGGCCCTTTTCATGGTTTTAGTTCACATTAAAAGCACCCATTTAAACTTGATGACTAAGTCTTGCTAATCAATGTCTAAAAATAATTGCTAATCAATGAGAATATGTAATAGAAACAGGGAGAAGAAGAGAGAAACACATAAGAATCCCATCACCTAGAACAAGGTCTTCATGATAGACTCACGACTGCTTGTATATTCAAACTTGTGCTTATTGATATCGCAGACAAAAAGTTATACCACTGAATTTAGGAAGCGTGAGGCACCTGAATGCACAAAAGGAATTCATTTTTATCTTCAAAGATTAAGGCTCGCTAATCTTGGTTTGCGAAAAGAATAGTAATCAATGCTACAGTAAGAGAGGAGGAATTCATACAGGTTACTCTAGTTTCTTTTTAATTCTATTGTCTTTATTTTTAGTGGGGTCTTTTTTTCTTTTTTATATTTGTTATTTTTAGGGAGGAGGGGATTTCTCATTAGACAACACTAGTCTCCCTTCCTTTAATGACATTTCAATCAGCTCCCCTGGCTCCTGAGAACTAATTGGGTGTTGAACACCAGAGTCTATATACGTTTCTCTCACTTTGCTGACTTGTTAATATGGGACCTGTTCTGAGTGTTGGACAACAGTTCGATTTAATCAAGCCTTTTACTGATCAAGAGATAACATATGCTTATTTGCAATTCCAAACACAAAATAACCAGCTCCGCATGGTTTTATAGAAGATTCTTCAAGGCTGAAAGATCAGTGATGGAAGTTGTTTCAAATTTTTTTATAATGGTAAACTCTTGCCATAATGTAATGTTACAAATTTGGTTTTAGTTTCTATGTAGAGTTATGTGCCTAGCGACTTTAGACCAATTGCTTGTTCCAATGCAGCCTATAAAGGCAAGTCAAAGTTGTTATGCTCAACACTGAAGCAAGATTCACCCACCTTGGTCAACAAAAATCAGGGCTCAGGAGGGGGTCGTTTCTTGTAAGAAACTTGTTCATGAGATAATGCTTCCCCAAGCACTTGCCTGTGGGCATAAAAGGAAGAATATTAGCCAAATATATGCTGAAGCTCAAACTCTAGAAACCATATGACTCAGCACATTGGGGTTTTGAGAAAGATTCTCAGAGTTTAAACTTCCCAGAGGAGTTTATCGATTGGATCTGGTGTTATGTCCTGTTTGCATCTTTTTCTTTCTAAATTAATGGTGAATGTCATAGTTTTCTTTCAAGGGTGGTTAGGATTAAGGCAAGGAGATCTTATGTCTCCTTTATGTTAGGAATCGGGGTTCACAACAATGAGACTTAGGACAAAAGAAAATAAAGGAAGAATTGAGACACAAGAATTTAACGTAGAAAAACCCAAACCAGGAAAAAATCACAAAACCGATGCACTAGAATTTGAGTAATTTACAAAGATTTTCCCTCAAGCACTCACTTGCTTCACTTTGCAATACACTACTCACTTCTCTATACAACAATGGAGGATAGCTCTAATTTTATAGCCTTAGACAGTCACACTTGCATTTACAAGCCATAAACCGAGCATTAACACGCATTAATACACAAGAAACTGCCCAAGCGCTTAAATCTGTGCAGCCCGAAGGCCACACAGCTGGCACGGGTCGTGCCCAAGCAGCACGGGCTGCCCGTGCTGCTGGCACGGCCGTGCTCCTTGAACACGGCCAGCCCGAGTTCGGTGCTTGAGTCGGGCTGGCTGCAGTTGTTTTGTCCGAGACGACCCGTGCTCGAAACCTCTTGCCCGTGTTCGCGTTTCTTGCCCCGTAATGCGATTTCCCGAGCCTAAAACAACCATTAGACTCCATATTCCCAACAATCTCCCACTTGGAGACTAATGACTCACCTCCTTTGTTGCATTCATCTAGCCACCGAAACACCCCGGCCCCTTCAACATGAGAGACCCACCAAGGCCTTGAACCTCCTCAATGTTTCGGTACCTTTACCTTGGACTAGCTCCTTCACCGGATTTTCGCTATCCAAGCCTTCAAGCCCATTTTCATCACCCGACGTGAACTCCCGGTCAGATCGATCTACTTCTTGCACACTTTCACCATGCACAACTAGCTCACCGGCGTTAGTCGATAAAACTTAATGAAGACATAATTTGTACCTTTGGGCTTTACCTTCCGTAGACAATGCCGCGTTCTTCATTACCATGGATTCTTGCAAATTTCCTTGTGGAGCACCCGATGACCCATTTGTTGACCCAACAAACACCTTGTCATCAACTCCAACTACAGCGAGAATCCACACCAAATCCTTCATCCCGAAGACTCCCACTGTAATTGTTAACCCCGGCATCCAAAGCTAAGTCACTACTATCCTCGGTATAGTATAAAGAGCCAGATTTTATACACTCGAGCCACAACCATTGCCCCCTTAACAATTTTCCAGCCACCATTGCCAAACTTCATTAGGTATCCCGACTCATCCAATTGACTTACCGAAATCAAATTCTTTGCCAATCCCGGGATATACCTAACACCTTGCAATGTCCAAAACCCCCACTTGAGGTTTTGATCCTCACATCCCCCTTGCCTAGAATGTCCAAGCTCTTCCCATTTGCTACAAAAACTTTCCCAAGTTTTTCCCCAACAAAATTGTGAAACAAGCTTCTCATAGACCCGGAATGAAACGATGCCCCGGAATCAACCACCTAAGACTCAATAGGACTTTCCGCACTAACCACAAGTGCATCACCTACATCTTCCATGGAATTTATAGAACACCGGTCATCAAAATTTTTAGGACAATTTTTCTTAAAATGTCTCTTATCCCCACAGCCCCAACACACAACCTCTCCCGGTTTTGGGACTGTCCCCTTGCTTTGGATTTTCCCGGCCATTTTTCCTTTGTTTCTCCCTACCCCCTACATGTAATGCATTCCCCAATGATTCTAGTGTACCTCCCTTGCGAATGCTTTCGCTCAAGATCACATCCCGAACCTCATCAAACTTTAATGCATTAGAACCCCTATCACTACTAACTGCAGATACTACGGTATCCCATGACTCGGGTAACGAAGACAACAAGATTAAAGCCTTAACTTCATCCTCAAAGTTTATACTCACCGAAGCAAGATTAGAGATAATCATATTAAAATCATTAATATGATCCGCTACACTAGTGCTTACACCCATTTTTAATTCAAACAATCGAAGCATGAGATATACCTTATTTACCGCTGAAGGTTTCTCATAGAGGTTGGACAACGCTTCCAACAACCCTTTCGTCGTCTTTTGTTCCATCACGTTGAAAGCCACATTCCGTGATAATGTCAATCTAACCATCCCAAGCGCTTGTCGATTAAGCAACTTCCAATCTTTTTCTTCCATGACCGCGGTCACTCCCAAGAGGGGTTGATGCAACTCCTTCCGGTACAACAAGTCTTCTACTTGCATTTTCCGAACGCAAAGTCCTTTCCATCGAACCTCTCAATCTGTATTTTGCCACTCTCCATTTTGTGAACTCTCAACCTCACCTCGCCACGATACCAATTGTTAGGAATCGGGGTTCACAACAATGAGACTTAGGACAAAAGAAAATAAAGGAAGAATTGAGACACAAGATTTTAACGTGGAAAAACCCAAACCCGGAAAAAAACCACAAAATCGATGCACTAGAATTTGAGTAATTTACAAAGATTTTCCCTCAAGCACTCACTTGCTTCACTTTGCAATACACTACTCACGTCTCTATGCAACAATGGAGGATAGCTCTAATTTTATAGCCTTAGACAGTCACACTGCATTTACAAGCCATAAACCGAGCATTAACACGCATTAATACACAAGAAACCGCCCAAAACGCTTAAATCTGTGCAGCCCGAAGGCCACACAGCTGGCACGGGCCGTGCCCGAGCAGCACGGGTTCGGTGTCTGGTCGGGCGAGCTGCAGCTGTTTTGTCCGAGACGACCTGTGCTCGAAACCTCTTGCCCGTGTTCACCGTTTCTTGCCCCGTAATGCGATTTCCCGAGCCTAAAACAACCATTAGACTCCATATTCCCAACACTTTACTCTTAGTTTCGACTTTGGAATATCTTACAAGGACTCGTATGGATTAAGCAACTGGATACCACATCTATGGTTTTGATATAGGCATACGCTCGAGCTAATGTTGGCCTGTCTAAAGCTCCATTAGAGAAAAGTTTTGTGGTTACAAAAACAGAATTCCTTATGGTGTTTGATTCCAATACAAAATACAGGAATCGGCACATTCTTCCTCATCGATATCGAAACCACAGACTTATCCATCCTTCTTAGCGTTGACCTCATTCAATCATGCTTCACCATTAGGAGGCTGAAAATCCTACCCTTCTCAGTACTCTTACTTGTCACCTCAATAGCAACTATGCCACTCGCTTTCACAAACAAATTAAAGAAAAAGCTGATAACCAATGGGCGAGTCACCCCAACAATGATCGGAATAAGATTTAATGAAATTGTTCATATTGTGAGCACAATCAATTCAGAATTCTTATACTAACAATCAAATGGGTCAAATTAAAAAGTAAAAAACAAAAAACAATTAATAAGACTAACTAGTTTCACCAACTCCCCAAAGTTACTCGACCTAGACCTCATACAAAAAAAGGAGGGAAACCAAATGAGAGCCGAGCCCTAACGATGGGCCAAAAGAGCAATCAAATTCGATCTAAATGAAATCTAAATTATACATCGCAATTTTCCCAAAAGTTTTTAGACAATTTACAAGTGAGTAGTTCACAGTAGATAAAGTAACTCCCAGTTTGAAGTCTGTGTTCTTCATCGAAAACATCGTCGTAGATAATATACATCACCGGGGGTGGGGGGCGAAATCAATGGCGGACCCGGGATTTTAAGGAGGGGGTCGGAAAAGACTGAATGGTAGTGCACATTTTACAAATTAGGGGAGTTGTAGGATCTTTAGATACAAATGAAAGAAGCTGAAAAATCCCACAAACTTTCATAGACACGCTCGGCACGGCTTCAAGTTTGGGAAAGCAACGGTGTAAATTAATGACAATAGCCCCGCGCCATACTCTTCTCGAACAGTCAGCTCAACCGGCCGGGGTTTGATTTCGGAACAAATGGAGTAAAACATAATGCAATCACTAATTTCTTTGTTATAAAAGGCAATGAAAACAAGCTGTAAGGAGGCTATCACAATCACAAGACTAATTAGCGGGAGAAGCTGTAGAGCTGGCAATTATGGGAGGTCATAGAACGAGTGTATCACTTTTAATTGGCATCATCTTCTTCATTCAATGATGAATTTTTGGATCTATAACTTGAAGGAATGGAGGAGTTCGTACCTTATATTTTTGAAATATCGAAGCTTTCGATCTCTAATAAGAATTAAACCACAAATTAAACTCGCCCACAAGTCATAAATATAACTACAAAAAACAAATTAGCAACAAAAGAAAAAAAAACACAATAACTTTAGCATTCACACAACATAATCCATTTTCGTATATTCTAATTCCATAATTCACAATCTATAATCAAAGAAATCAAGCCTAAAATAGTAAAACCAATCTATGGAATGAAGTAATTGTAATGAAATAACATACATTAAGCCTAAAATCAAAGAAATTAAACCTAAAATCACATAAATTAAACCTTGAGTTCAAATGAAATTGATAATTTTATAACTTAATAAACTTACATATCCGAGAAGACCATGAGTAGGCTGGGTGGCGTTAGCATTGACGATGGTGGTGGGCGGTAGCAACGGTGGTTACTGATTGGGGAGGCAGCCACCGGCTGGCCGTGGTAATGGCCGAGAGATAACTCGCTTGCGTGCATGAGTGAAAGTGAGGAGAGGGTGTGAATAGAAGCCGGTGAAGGGTTGGGCTAAGGCTGGGTGATGTCGGCGGTGGCGGCGGGCGCCGCACAAGAGTGGGGCCGCGGCCACTGGTCGTGGTAGTGGCCGAGAGAAGTCGTTCGGGTCATGTGCGTGAGTGTAGGAGAGGAGTTTTAGAAGTAATGATTTTTTAAAAAACATTAAAGAAGCAATGAATTTATGAAAGAGAACAGACAAAAAATAATAATAAAGGGAAGGTGAGAAGTTTAAAACAAAAAAGAATAATAAAGGGAAGATGAGAAGTTTAAAAATAAAAGGAAGGTTGCGCACAACATGTTTCGAACCTCAAACCTCTCGCAATTCCTAAAGCGCTTAACATTGGGTTAGGAAGTCACCTAAAGATATATTTATTTGTTTTTGAGAGGGGTCACATGGCGCCACTGATCCCATGTTGGATCCATCAAGGATGGAAATTCATAAAAGTATCGAGAGAGAGGAATGACGATGGCGGCGGCAATGATGAGATAGAGAGCACGCGATGGTCGGGGGTTGCAAAGTGATCGGTTGTACGCCTTCACGAGAGGGAAGGGAGTGGGGCGACGTTGTAATGCATCCTTCATACTTCCAGTCTGTATGTACTATCATACATTCCTGACCCTTATTACGTCCTTCATACATCCAGTTGTATGTACTATCATATACTCCGACCCTTATTAAACAGAGCCAAATAGACTTAAGAAGCATTGTACACATGCCTCAAAGTGATGTAGCCCAACGTTAAAAAAACATTAACATGTGAACTAAAATTTAATTAAATTACTATAATTATAATGCAACAACAAACATTCATTTCTTCCGGTTTTCTAGAATTCGTCAATGCATAGCACCTCTATCAACAATTCGCACTGGCAAACCCTAAATCCAATCGAGAATAGAATCATATCCCTTTTATAAACAACAATCAAATTCGATGCATTATTGATGGATCTTACAAAAGGGAAAAAAAAAAGGATCAACAAAAGTGCTCTATAGTTGGAGAACTAAACTTCATCAATCTTGATTCGATAACCAAATTGATTCAATTAAAAACAATGATAAACCAGATCAAAAAATTATAACACCCCAAACCCCACCCCGGGAGTATTACATCGCTAGAGTTCCTCAAAAGGAACTTTTAAGGCTAATTAAGGTGTCGGTTTGGCTTTCCAATTACAACTTAAAGGCAATAGAGGTTATTTTACACCTTACTTGAAAACTTTTCTGAAATTTTTCGAAACTACGTAATATGGCTTATCCCCTAAGCTTAAAACCCTAAAAACCTGCATAAAAACCACAATATAACTCAACGAGCCACACGCTCGGAGTACACAGACTCAACGGCTACATGTTGGAATCTAACCAACATGCCTTAAAACTTAAAACAATAGAAATGGTTCATGATATGGCTAATACAATAATATTAACTTAGTTACAAGCTACAACAATTAGAAATACATGGAATGCCACTCGGGACTATCCAGCAAACAACACATAGGGGTCCGGATTATGCTAAAGTACAAGACACACCACCTGAGAGAGTACTTGCAATTAGGAGAGGGGAGAAATGGGGTGAGCAAACCACAAGCTCGGTGGATAATCCTATCCCAAAATCTACAACATTCATACTTTATCCACATGTGATAATCCTATGTCATAACTTTTGCTCCATAATCTTGATCTTTCATTAAACATATCATACCGAAATCATATTTCCATATTTTCTCAAACAGGGTTACGTATTTATCAACAATTACTCGAAATATCAAGTCTCTTTTCAGGGAAATCCCCGGAGCTTATCAATCCTTTAAAATAGAGTTTCGAAATCATTATCAACTCATTGGATCCGAATCAACATTCTAGGCTACGGACTCGAACTAGCACTACATAGTTTCTCTAGGCACGACCCTAATAAAGGCTTCGGGACCTATCTTTAGGAAGTTTCGATCGGGCATCCTGATACACCAGGACCCTATTAGAACCCTTCCCTTGAAGTTTCGGTCGGGCATTCTCACTAGGGTTCTCCCGGTTAGAACCCTTCCAATGTGCTAAACAATCCTACCCCACTTGATTCAAACCAATGTAAACACATTCATTAAAGCTGTTTCGAGACAACATTAACAAATCAATTTAACACACTAGAAGGCATAGAACCACGTGCCACCCCTCCAAATTCGGTTTCTCAAATTAGTTTCACTTCTTAGGAATACATTTTCACATTTGAAAAGCGAGATATCAAGAAATTATACTCAAGAATCATTTTACGTAAACAAAACTCCTTTCAGAACTAACCACTTGAAAACGAATTGACTATCTAGAGTCACATTCAAGTTTACTCACGCACACTCAACACTTTCTTTGCGTATTCCTAGCATGACAATCGAATTCACCATAATATCACACGAATAATTAATATACTTGAATCTGTAGATTCTTTTTTCCTCTTATCTCGCATTTAAGCTCCTTTAGTAATATTTCTCCATTAAATCACACATTAAATGCCACATGATCACCATTATAATAACTTGGGATTCCAAACTTCATTTTTGAACCTCTGTATGCCTAATTCACATTCCTTTCCTATACTTCATACATCGGTTCTCAATAGTCTCGGTTCAACCACTCAGCCACAATGACCACAAGTTATTACCATTTCAACCCCGGATTCATACCTAATCACAGTTTGATATATTTGCTTCAAATTTTTATATTACGTCTCCCGACTTGTTAATTTACTAATATAATTTACAATGAACCACAATAACCACAAACAGCTAATATCCCCTATATTTGATTCAATTTCGCAATTTCCTTTGTCTAACCAATAAATTCCCAATTGTGACCTCCCATTTCAAGTTACTCCAAGGTTAATTTCACATACTCAATCCACTAATTCTATTCTCAATTTTTCTCATATTTAACAGTTAATCCATTCCACCATATCCACTATCAAACTACTTAATACACTTCCAAACGGGGATTCAATCACAAACATGATAGATTCATGAACTATAAACTTCAATCAAGCGGGAATAAATTCACATACTAAGTCAATTCAATAATTCCATTAACTCATAAGTTGAATTACCTACCTCGAATTGTAGGGTTTGGAATCAATTTGGGCTTCTAGCTTCCCCTTCATTTTCCTCGCTCTCTGCCTCTAGGTTTTTCGGCCTCCTACTCTCTTGCCTGCTGCTCTTGGTCCCGTTACGCTTCGATTCTCTCTCAATCTGGCCCTCGCTCGTCCGTCGGTCCTCCTCCCTTGTCATTGTTTGATAAACCGGAATTTTACGTGTTTTTCCATTCTCTTATTGGCTAATTTCGACACTTCAAAGGCCTTCTCACCTAAATTCTTATTTGATTTCGCTTACTTTCTTCATTTATGATTAAAGTATGCGGATTTCTACATTTTCAGGTAATCCCGCATTTTATGATAAAGAATACATCTTTCAAAGTGCTAAGGAAAAGAGCGGGAAACCATAGAAGGTCGAAGAGCGAAGAAAAGGTCAAGCCAAGTCGAGCATCGGCTGTAGCACTGGCTGTCGTTGAAGGAAAGAAGGAAAAGAAGACCTAGCACAGGCTGTCGCTGAAGCCCAAGAGGTAAGCACAAGCAATGCCAATGTCAGCACGAGGCCATGCTAGGAATTTAGAATTTAATTGAAGAAGTCGTGAGCTTGCACGGGTTAAGCACGGTTTTAGAATCGGCGGTTTTCGTTTTCTGCATCTTTTATTCCACAAACTATTATTTTCGAGAGGGACTTTCATGCTACGTTTTAGGCTAGTTTTCTCTCTACTTGTAAGCACTTATTTCCATTGTTAAGGGATCAAAGGTTGGATTTATTTTCATCTAATCGCAATTTAATTCAAGTTTACGGTATTATTATTCTTCTCTCTACTTTTATCTTGCATTCCTTTTGGTGTTCATCCCTCAATTTGCTGTCATATGCCATGAATATGTGTGGCTAATTTTCCAACTTAGGTTGGGGATTTGCCACTAATATGCTAGTTTAATCGTAATTATGCTTTGATGCTAATTAGCAATTGCTTGATGAATTTCCGACTTGTTGATACTTATTGAATTGGTGTGAGGTTCAAGAGAATCCTACCTTTATTGTTTTTGGGAATTGAGTAGACTTCGAGAGAAGAGGCTTAGTTCTACTTCAACTTATTGGATGATTACAACTTAGATATGAGAATAATTTAGGTTGTTATTAAGGGAAGAATCGATAATTTTGTAATTCTTTGGTTTTCAACAATTAATTCTGTTGAGTTAGCTTAATGACCTTTGAGAGAAGGCTTAGGTGGTTTGAACTGCATCGATTCCCTAGTTTATCTCGAGTTGTGAATAGTGTAGAAGCATGTAATTAAGATTGTTGGCATATTAGCTTGGTAAATCCCTGCCTAAGGATTTCTTTATCCGATTTCATTTTGTTCTTTAAGTGTTTTCATTACCAACCAATTTGAACTGTTCCTTTACTTAGTTCAAAAGGACATTGACCTTAGATTTGTATGAGACCTAGCTCCCTAAGACCGACAACCGTACTCTCTATAGTACAACAACAAAATGGCGCCGTTGCTTGGGTGCTAGCGCCACTCCCTAGTTTAAGTCACGTGACACTTTTGAATTGAGTTTTTTATTTATTTATTATTTTTCTTTATTTTTCTTCTTCCTTTTTGCTTTTATCTTTCCTTGAGCCTACTTACGCTTGGTATAGTTTCTTGAGTGTATGCTTAGGAGGAATCATAGAGGTGAAGAATTAGCACCTCTTGATCCCGAAATTAAAGCAACCGTCGGGCGCATAAGTGGTGCAGCTCGTAGGCGAAGAAAGAAGCAGAATATGGCTGGAAATCCACCCCACTTCGTACCCTTCAATCCTACTCCGCTCCTATCACGGGTACGGGAGGCTCCGCTATTGTGTTGCCCGATCTACCGGAGGGAACTAATTTTGATTTCAAGCCCGGTTTCGTATACCTCATTGAGCGAGAATCAATTCGGGGGTCACTTGCGGAGAACCCCATTAAGCACATCAATTCATTTCTTGAGCGTTGTGGCATGATCAAGATGGCGGGTGTAAATGACGATTACATCGGATTAAAGTTCTTTCCTTTTTCCCTCACCGATAAGGCAAAGAGCGGCTCGAAAATTGTGCTCCCAACTCTTTCCGCACTTGGGCTGAGTTGAACCTTGCCTTCCTCAATCGGTTCTTTCCACCGGGCAAGGCTTCCAAGTTAAGACTTGACATTATCCAGTTCAAGTAACATCCCGGAGAGTCTTTGTTTGAAGCTTAGAAGCGGTTCAAAGGGATGCAACGAGAGTGCCCTCATCATGGTATTCAACCATGGATGTTCATTCAAATTTTTATGAGGGGCTTTCGGACTCGGTGCGTCTATCGGTGGACAATGCTTCGAGGGGCACCTTTATGAAGAAGACAACAGAGCAAGCTGATGCTCTGTTAGAGGAGATGGCTTCCAATGCCTACGGTTGGGGCGTTGGAAGAGATGATCGAGAACGTATAAAGCATAACGTGGATGCAGTGGCTCCTTTGGCCAACAAGGTAGAAGCTCTCACGTTGCAAATGGAGAAATTTGTGACAAACCCTTCAATTGGCACTTCTTTTTCTTCCACCGCTCAAGAGATGGGATATTCTTGTGAAGCATGTGGCGGTCCTCATTCCCATTTAGAGTGTCATCCTAGCCTCTCTACATCCGAGCAAGCTAATGCTCTCCACAACTTCCCTCCTAGGCCACCATCACACCCTACTCTCATACCTATAACCCCGGTTGGAAAAATCATCCCAATTTCTCTTACCGAAACAACAATCCTCATACCCACCAAAATCCATCTCAACCACCCGGTTTCTATCTACCATCATAAAACCGGCCTCCCATTCCATACAATCCTGCTCCACCTCCACAGAAATCTAACCTTGAAACTCTCATGGAAGGTTTCATCCAAACAAAGACCAATGAGCAATTGTTTACTCATCAAAAGATGCTAGAGACCCAAATTGCACAAATTGCTCAACGAGTCAACCACCTTACCCAATCCCAAGGAAAGTTGCCGGCACAACCCGAACCTAATCCTAAGGCGCACATCAATGCCATAATCTTGAGGAGTGGGAAAGAGTTAGAGGGCACTAAGGTGAATGAGAAAGAGAAGGAGAAGGTGAGTGAGGATATGACTGATGTTGAGAAGGAGAATGCTATTGAGAGCGATGGTCTTACAAATGCGATTGCTAAGGAGAGCGAGAGTGAGCCATCTTTGAATCGGTGTTCATCCATGCGACCACCTAAGCCTTACAAGCCTCCCATCCCATTTCCACAATGGCTTGTGAAGGCTAAGGAGGAGAAGAAATTTTCTAGGTTCATGGAGATGTTGAAGAAGTTGTATAACAACATCCCTTTTTGGAAGCTATCACCAATATGCCTTCTTATGCCAAGTTTCTTAAGGAGATGCTTTCCAATAAAGGGAAATTGTTAGAGCATGCCACAATATCTCTCACAGAGGAGTGTAGTGCCATCATCCAAAATAAACTACCTCCAAAGCTTTACGATCCGGGTAGTTTTACCATACCATGCTCTGTGGGAGATGTAGCCATTAGTAGGGCCTTGTGTGATCTTGGAGCAAGTGTTAGCCTTATGCCCTATTCTATTTGCAAGCGGCTTCAAATGGGAGAGTTGAAGCCAACCACCATCTCTCTTCAATTGGCGGATCGATCCGTCAAGTTCCCCATTGGAATTCTAGAAGATGTGCCACTCCGGGCCGGGAAATTCTTCATCCCATGTGATTTTGTGGTAATGGAAATGGCTGAGGATGCACAAAATCCTATCATTTTGGGACGAACTTTCCTTGCCACCGCCGGAGCCTTAATAGATGTGAAGAACGGCAAGCTATCATTACATGTCGGGAAGAGAAGGTGGAGTTCAATCCCACCAAGTCCATGTCCACCCCAACTCTTGAAGACACATGTTGTGGGGTGGATGTGTTGGAGCAAATTATTCATGATGAGTGGCTACCACATGGGTTTTTAAGAGACCCTTTAGAGAAATGCTTGATTGGTGATGACTCTAAGAGCCAATCTAAGGAGGCAACAATAAGGCTCAAGGCTCAAGCACTACATCCAAGGAGAACCTATTCCGGGGTGGTTTCAAGCACTTTCCTCCCCATTTTCGATAGCTCAAGAGTTTTGGTCAAGCTCGTGACCTTAAACAAGCGCTTCTTGGGAGGCAACCCAAGTTTTCTAGCTTTCTAGCTTAGGTTATTTTTATTTAGAAAAAAAAAGGAGATGATGAAAAGTTTGTGTGATAATTGAGGGGTGAGAGTGAAAAAAAATCTGAGTGAAAAGAAAATGAAATGCGAGAAAAAAAAAAGAGTGCAATAAAATGTTTGAGGAATAGGGAATCAAGTAGGGTTGATGAGAGTGTGTTTGAGAGAGTTTATTGGATTAATTTGAGGCATTTTGATGCTTAATTGGTTGAGTGTTGCAGGTTAAGAACTCCATTGAGCTCAAAATTGGTGAAAATTGGCACAAACTTGCGACACGAGTTCAGCGCGGTTGCAGCACGGGTTGTGCGGCCTGCCCGGACGAAATTTTTCGAAATGTCGTGGGCTAGCATAGGTTCAGCACGGTTGTAGCACGGGTTGTGCGACCCCGGATGAAATTTTCCAGAAATGTCGTGGGCTAGCATAGGTTCAGCACGGTTGGAGCACAGGTTGTGCGACACTGCCCAAATGAAATTTTCCGAAATGCCATGGGTTGGCACGAGTTCGAGCACGGTTCCAAGCACTCGGTTCTGCGATGCGTCCGCCCGCATTCAAATTCGCAGTTCTCTCTCCTCCTTCTATTATTTCAATTTCTCCACGCCGTGCTTCCCATCCCGCTCGCTCATATCTTCTTCCATTACATCAATTCTACCTTCAATCATCATCTCCCACTCGATTTCATCACTAACCATCCCATCCCCATTTCACCCATTTTCACCCACCAATTTTTAGATTTTCTCTCTCCTCACGATCATCCTCCATTGTTGCATTTTTAGAGCTTGAGGTGAGAGAAACCTTGCATTTTAAGTTGTAGAAGAATTTAGGAAGTCCGATTTCACCAATTTTACTTGGCTATGGTTCCATCCAAAAGTGCTAGAACTCAATCCGGCGTCCGAGTGACCCCATTGTAATTTTCCCCATTCCCTCCTTTGCTCCTTTCGATTTTTGCATTTCATTTAGGACAATGAAAGTCCTAAGCATGGGAGGGGTGGCTTGGATGATGGTTATAATGTTTTGATGGGTGACTTGGGTACATATTAGTTTAGGTTGTATATACTGATCATCATCTTCATTTAGGTTAGTTTTTTTTTGGCAATTGCATAAATTTGCATGCATAAGCGGGAATTAGAGGAGAAAGGGATCATCTTTTAAGCATTTGAGGTAATCATTCTTCCCTTCTACTTTTATTTTCGCTTTTAGTGGTAGCCTTAAAAAAATTATTTTCGTTGTGAAAACCCTCCTGTGATGAACATTTGGAGGGGTGTGTACTTGAATTATCATGGGAAGTGTGTACTTTGGGATTTTTGGCTTGGTTTGGATGATGAAAGAGACTTGGTTGCTAAATTGATTGAGATTGATTGTCATGTTTGTGATTCATATAATCTTGAACGATTCTTGTGCATAATTGTGAAAGTCTTATGTTTGGTACATCAAATGAACTAGTTGTTGTGATTGTGGTATGGATAAACTCGTGAGACTCTTTTGTGCTTTAACGACTACCATATTTTTTGTAGTCTCATTTCTCATGAGTGTTACTTTCCCATGCTTGCAACTCTAGAACTTGCCATCTTTCTCTTCAAAATCACATTTGACACATGCATGTTGACCAAGAGGATAGAAGCATTCATTTTGATAAACCACATGAGCCAAGTAGCCACCTGAATGTTACGTATCCTTTGTTTCAAACCCTTCAAACCTTTCCCCTTCCCTGCACTTGTAGACACCAAATTTTGACCTTTATATATTTAAAATTTTACTAACATTTATCTTTTCTTTTAAAAAAATATAAAAAATATATAAATAACAATTAAATTGTGATAAAGAAAGAGCCCATAAAGCCCCAAAATACACCCTAATATATATATATATATATATATATATATATATATATATATATATATATATATAAAGGAAAAAGTAAAAAATTTGGAGGGGACATGGCTGGCAAACTGCAGGCCACGCCCCCTCCCCTTTAAAAAAAAAAGGGAAAAGAAAGAGTAAGACAAATTTTTTTACAGCTTTTCCATTTTTTTTGTCATTACTTGATAAACACCCACCTCCCCCAACGGCTCTCCAGTCTTTTCTTTTTATTTTTATTTATTTATTATTATTATTATTATTATTATTATTATTATTATTATTATTATTATTATCATTTTGTCTTTTTATAAAAAGAAGGTTACTAGGGTTTAGAAGGCCCCATTTGTTCTATAAATACCCCTCATCAATCTCTAGAGGGGGTTGGTTTTTTTTGAAAAAATCTCTATCTTCTTCAAAATTCTCTCTCCCTTCTTTAATCTCCTAAGGAGTGGTTCGATTAACTAAAGATTAACTCCATTGGGAGTTGATTGAGTTTAAGTTAATCTTTCTAATTTTATTTTTTTATCTTGAACAAACCAAACTTTTCTTTCAACTAAGTCAAAATATCTTCTTCATCTCAAGAAAACAGAGGGTAATTCTTCTTATTACCACTAAGTTTAATGAGATTACATTTTTTCTTTCTCTCTACTCTTATCTTTCTTTATTTCATGATGATCAAGCATACACATACATGGCATTTTCTTCTTCCTTACTTTCTTTTATTTTCTTTTGCCTACCCATTATTTAGTTATTCTTGTTTTTTTTTATCACTAACCCCTCCATTATTATTATTGTTCATTTAATCTCATTTATCATGAGTATTGTTATTGTTTTGTTTAGTACTACTAACTCTACCATTATTATTATTGTTACTAACCTTATCATTATCATTGCTATTGTTACTATCTTTATTGTTTGTTTATGTTGGTTTTGTTTATTATTTTTGTTAATACTTAACCCTAACATTATTGCTATTATCGTTACTATTATCAATTTTTTTTATTATGATTATGTATTGCTACTAACGTTTTGGTGTTTTCTTGTCTCTTTTGGGTTAGGCCGGTTCCGGGTTGGTTTCGGCCTCCGGGTTTTACCGTCCGTCCCTTTAGGACCTGCGCGGCCGTTCCCCTATTTGGGTGGAACACTAGTTTTCCTTTTTTCGGGAGTGAGCGGTGAGATCCGAGAGTTGATTGCAAAATTGAGTGTTATTTTCTTTCTCATCTTCCTCATTTTTATTTTCTCTTGTAATACTTGAAAAATGAAGAAAAATAGGCTAAGTCATGCTTGAACATGAAGAATAATAACTTGGAGTAAAGTGGTATGAACCGGAAGGTTGTATGTATTTCTAGGGCACTTTAGTGGAATAAATTTTGATTCCAAAATTTTTCTTTTTATGTCATTCAAGGGAGTAATGAAAGAGCTTTCCGGAAAGTGGTCACTCACCCAAATCCAAGTCCCGAGCTATTTATAACAAATTTTTTTCGGTGGAAGGCCTAATCAGTCCAAAAACCGGCACCATCACTGTTTTTCTAATTTTTCATCATCTAATCGATTTTTTCTAGAAAAATGTCCTTCATAAGAAATAAAATAGACTTTCTGATCTTTCTAATTTGGTAAATTTTATCTCCTAACTCCTTATAGTTTGAGAGATATGATTTTTTAAAGTCAGCATTGCAAAACTGTAATTTCTGCAGTGCCCAGATCAGAATATATATGTTGAAAAATCTGTTAAAATATCTTAAAGTGCTTTAAAAATTAAACAAAAAATCATACTGGTTCCTTTTTGTGTCTAGTTAACCCAGTTTTTACAGTTTCTTAATATATGATTTATTTTATTCTTAATAAATAAATGAATACCTTATTATCCAGAATGGTATAAATCAGGGCATCGCCTAAGTTTTCGACTTATCAGTTTTACATGCTTGCGAATTTATTTTTCATATTTTTACCATTGAAACTAGACTTAAATATAAAACTCTAGGCTTTAGAATCACCTTGATAGGATCTTCCTCAAAAAAGTTATGATTTTTTGAAACCAGCATCCACTATGGCAAGTGCGGTGCAAGAGTGTCACTTTAAGACTTTATTAAATCAATTTGAAAGCTTCTAAAAAGGTAAAATTTTTACATCTGAGCTTCTTATGAAGTTTTCCAGTCGTATAAATTTTCTTCACATTTTTAAAGCTCATCTTACCTAGTTTCGGGATTTCTCTTTCAAAAATTGGTTTTAAAATCAACCAATGATACCTTTCAATAAAATAAATACTCGGGACTTTGTTTGGTCAGTCAAGACTCATTGTTCATCATAATGCGAGCCAAGGATCTATCAAGAAGTTGAATCATGAGCACTTCTCATCTCCGTGGTGTTGAAGAATTTTATTTACGTTCTTTTTAGATTTCTTGTATTTAGGAAAACCTTGTATATTTCATTTTGTTCATTGTATTGTAATAATCCGGTACTTGTAAAACCACTAGCTCCAAAGTGTGAATAATAATAATATTCGCTTCAAGCATGACTTAGCCCATTCATCACAATGTAATCAACTCGATCAAAAATAATAAAATGAACCGTCTAAGATCACTAATTAGTTTTATTGCCAAAATTGAAGTATGGCCCATGAATAGGGGACGATGGTAATCATAATTCTCCCTTTATGATCATCTTGACCTTAATCATGAGTCATAACAATGGTTGGCTAAATACCGAACGGTGATCATTAGACGCAACCGTGCGTGTCTTGTATATGTTTGCATGCTTGTCCTTAGGGCCGACATATTCTTTGATGTATGGTCGTGACCTCTCATCAAACTTGAGGCCTTAATTAGAAATTCGTTCATATCCGATCTTTAGGATGATCCACATCCACTTCAATTCAAATAGCCTTCACAATCTCGCCGCTATCCTAGTGGATCACCTTGATCAGATATGACCGAATCGCTGATCGTATCCTCTTGTTTGGCGACAGGCCATCGGCAGGGATTCCATCTGAATCTTTGAGAACCATTAGCCATAAAACACCGACCCATTAACTCCACAAAATAATCCATCCCCCTTCATACCCAAGGATTTATTCTCTCAGTTCAAATGGGAATGATAAAAGGTCTAACCCTTATACTCATGCCTAAACTTGAGTCAATCCACCTTTCATTTCACTTATCACCTTGAGTAACAGAGTTGAGACCCTGAGTCACTCTCCCTTTTTCAACCGGATTGACTCGGCTATAGGAATGAGTCATCTCTAAAGTCTTTTAACATGACCATAAAACAGAGAAATGACCCCTAACTATCCCGGTGGAACTCACAAGAGTCATGACGGAATCCTTGCTAGAACTACGTGGGGTTTTGATCCGAGAGTAGATTCAAGTCCTACGATGATCGATACGTAGAGCAATTTGGCTCTCATCCGAATGCAAACCCACCATACATCAACGAATCTGTTGGCCCTAAGTTTTCCATTCGTGTGCTTGCTTGTGTGTGCTTACGTGCATAATAATGTGTTTTTCTTTTATGCTCTTCTTTTGTAAATCTATTTTATGAATATATGTTAATCAACATTCAGGATGTCTAAAAAAAAGGGTACAAATATATTAGTAGGAGCCCGTTCTTAGAACGGAGGGAGTGGCGAGTCCTTGACGTTCGTGCTTCCTAACCAAAACCCCGAACCCACCATCTCAGGTTCTTAGATCAGTCTTTTATATTGTTTTTGCCTTTTGAGCACAGGAGTCAACCTTTTCTTCTTTTCTCTTTTTAGAAAAACTATAATTTCAAAAACTGTTTTTTGAAAATCCCGTCCTTGTTTGGGTCATAACAAGATGGCGACTCTAGTCATTCCAAAAAGAAATAAATTTTTTCGGGCGCCACAGCACTAACCTTGCTTAATATACCTTTGACCTTTTTCATTCTTTCTTATCCTCAAGCCTTGGTCTAGTAGAGCATTTCTATTGATTGGGAATTTGTTGGGTGTTACCTTGTTGGTGGTAATTGGTTTATTGGGTAATTGAAGGAGTTGTGAGTGGAGATGAATTTTAATTTTAATCATTCATGCTTACCTTGCTTAGTTTTCTTGTAAAGTACTAAAAAAAGTTGAAAAGAAAAAGGAAAGAGATTTGACGAAAAAAAGAAGAAAATCAAAAAGGAAGAGTTAGAAAAGGAATAAAGTATTGTAAGCATGAATGGCGCTTTGTATTGAGAAATGTCCGCTCCTTTGTTACTTGAAGCTTGGTGTGATGTGGTATTATGTTTTAGATGCTTGGAGGTGTGATGTTGTGTAGTGGAAAGTGTTGTGCTCCCTAGCTCTGGCTATTAAGCTCCACATTCCTAAATGTTTTCCCTCCTTTCCCTTAGCCCAAGCCTCATTACAACCCTCTCTTGATTGGAAAACTTGCATGGTTTGTCCCCAGTGGTAGAGAATTGAGATATTTGGCAACCTTATGGTAGTGTGCAGGTTTTGGAAGAGTTTGGAGTGAACCATAGTACTTTTTCAAACACATGAGGGAGTGTTCCACATACCTTAAAGTGAGGTCCTACCAATCCCAACTAGTTCGCCAAACATTTGTATGGCACTTGATTGCATTTGAGTTGGGATATATTGGTTGTGTTGCTACTAGACTTTGCAATCTTGATTTGAGCTGCAACTTTTGTTTCAATTTGATTCTCGATCTTGCCAAGGACTCTTTTGTATATACTTACTTTGGTTGTCTAGCGCACTCCTTCACCTGAGAAGGGCTGTTTCGGTTTTCTATCTCCCCGTTTCTTTAGCACTTCATGATAGCCTTACTTGGGGACAAGCAAGGAGTAAGCATAGGGGGTTGATAAACCGGAATTTTACGTGTGTTTCCATTCTCTTATTGGCTAATTTCGACACTTCAAAGGCCTTCTCACCTAAATTCTTATTTGATTTCGCTTACTTTCTTCATTTATGATTAAAGTATGCGGATTTCTACATTTTCAGGTAATCCCGCATTTTATGATAAAGAATACATCTTTCAAAGTGCTAAGGAAAAGAGCGGGAGATCATAGAAGGTCGAAGAGCGAAGAAAAAGATCAAGTCAAGTCAAGCATCGGCTGTAGCACTCGCTGTGCTGAAAGAAAGAAGGAAAAGAAGACCTAGCACAAGCTGTGCTGAAGCCCAAGAGGTAAGCACAAGCAATGCCAATGTTAGCACAGGCCACGCTAGGAATTTGGAATTTAATTGAAGAATTCGTGAGCTTGCACGGGTTAAGCACGGTTTCAGAATCGGCAGTTTTCGTTTTTTGCATCTTTTATTCAACAAACTATTATTTTCGAGAGGGGACTTTCATGCTACGTTTTAGGCTAGTTTTCTCTCTACTTGTAAGCACTTATTTCCATTGTTAAGGGATCAAAGCTTGGAGTTATTTTCATCTAATCTCAATTTAATTCAAGTTTACGGTATTATTATTCTTCTCTCTACTTTTATCTTTCATTCCTTTTGGTGTTCATCCCTCAATTTGCTGTCATATGCCATGAATATGTGTGGCTAATTTTCCAACTTAGGTTGGGGATTTGCCACTAATATGCTAGTTTAATCGTAATTATGCTTTGATGCTAATTAGCAATTGCTTGATGAATTTCCGACTTGTTGATACTTATTGAATTGGTGTGAGGTTCGAGAGAATCCTACCTTTATTATTTTTGGGAATTGAGTAGACTTCGAGAGAAGAGGCTTAGTTCTACTTCAACTTGTTGGATGATTACAACTTAGATATGAGAATAATTTAGGTTGTTATCAAGGGAAGAATTGATAATTTTGTAATTCTCTGGTTTTGATTGGGTGAGAACAACAATTAATTCAATTGAGTTAGCTTAATGACCTTTGAGAGCAGGCTTAGGTGGTTTGAACTGCATCAATTCCCTAGTTTATCTCGGTTGTGAATAGTTTAGAAGCATGTAATTAAGATTGTTGGCATATTAGCTAGGTAAATCCTTGCCTAAGGTTTTCTTTATCTCGATTTCATTTTGTTCTTTAAGTGTTTTCATTACCAACCAATTTGAACTGTTCCTTAGTTCAAAAGGACATTGACCTTAGATTTGTATGAGACTTAGCTCCTTCGGACCGAGAACCGTACTCTCATTAGTACTTAACATCGTTCCTCTTCCCCGTTCCTCTTTCCAGCAGCCTCTCTAACCCTCGACCTCTCGCCTTCGCTCTCTCGTTTCTCGCTCCTTCGCTCACTTCCTCTGTCTTCTTCCTCTCACTCGGCTCCCTCTTCGCTTTCACTGCTCTCGTCCTCACTCTCTCTGTTTTTGTTTCTGCTCTCTTTCTGCCGCTTTCCTCAATCTCTCGCTCCCTCTCTTGGCCTCCCTCTCTGTTCTTCTTCCTTTTTGCTTGGGCTCCCGAGCCTCTTCTTTGTTCTCACTTTCAATCTCAAACTCCCTCTCTCTTTTGTGGCCTTGTTTAGGTAAGGACACTTAATCCCCACTTTACACTAATTGTCCTGTTTGTATTGAAATTAAAGAAGGGAGAGAAGGGGAAGAAAGAAGAAGATAATGGAGGGAGGGGAGAGGAAGGGAATTGAAAGGAAGGGAAGGGAAAGAAAGTTCTTTATGTTCCTCTTGTTTAGATATGCTAATATTAGAGACAAAGGAGAAAAAGGGGAACAGCTTAAAAATCATTCCTTCTCTTCATTCCCCCTCATTTTAGAGGGAAATAAAAATAGGAAAATGGAGGGAAATGAGGGGAAACATTCCCCCTTCTTTCCCTTCCTTCCCCCTCATCAAATTTTTTCAAACAAGAGGAATTAAAGTTAATCAACCTTTATTCCCCTCTCCTCCCCGTCCCTCCCCTCAATCCAAATACAATGTAAGTCCTCCTTAATCTGCCACTTAATTACCCCTCCCCCGCCCTTTTTGTTTAGCTAGGCACATTTTAGGTTTGTACCCAAATTGGGAAGGATAATTCGTCTTGAGTCCCTAATTATCTAAGTTCGGATGGAAATGAAGAGAAAGAATGAACATATTTTACAAATCAAAGTTACGCAACTCATGATAATTTGCTTAAATAAGGCTACGAATATATATCCACATATATATTTTAGTTATTCAACCTAATTTATTTAATTAAAATTAATTAATTAATTTAACTCATATATCCATCTCAAATAAAATTACGGAAAATTAAAAACATGCTATATAAAAGTAATCCTTATATTTCATATTAAATTCTAAATATCATAGTACATTATATTCATTAATATTTCTTGAATAGTCAATTGCACTCAAGGTATTTGCTTAAATTCTCCAACTAAATTTTTACGAAACCGAGTAAAAATGCTCCATTAGACCTCGAACTGAATGTTTTCAATGTTGATTCTGATTATGATACTTATGATAATATTGAGAATGATAATCAAGCAAATTAAATAATTATTAATAAAGGTAAAATTTAATTCTTTGCGTTATTGCATGAAAATGCAAGAAGTATTCGATGCAACTTTGAAAAGTTCATAACATTCTATATTAAATTTTAAAGGCATGGTTTAAATAAAACAAAGAACCAAAAAATGTCTTATTGAAACTACAAATATGTTCCTAATTTATAGTATGTTATGAAAAATATGAATGATACGATAGACCCTAGTAGATATTTTGAATTGTACTTGGCATATATTTGAGGCAAAGTTATTAGTAAAAAGTTATTTACTAGTTTAGGCATAAATAGGTCGAACTCTGTTTGGATACTATTTTCCTATGCAGTGACTTTAGTAAACGAAGACCCAGTCAAATGCTAAAAAATAGTTTTATATTTCTTCCTTTAGGTGCTGAAAATCAAAACTCAATCATCCAACTATTCATGGATAATCATGATACTAAATTAATTGGGAAAACAGGAAAAAGTGAGGAAGAGTCGTACAATTTGTACAAGCATACAATGCAAGTTGGATTTAGCATATGTAGAGAGAAAAGGAGGCCAAGAAGTAATGGAAACGGAATATCCATAAAGAGATATGTATGCAATAAGCAAGGCACAAAGTGTGTGAACACTAACGAACCCAACATCGAGCATATGTCAAGAAAGCAACTAGAGTTAATTGCAAAGCATTAGTTCAATTTACCATTGATAAATGACATTTGGACACTTACAAGGCGTGACCAGATCAATAACCATCCAATTTGCAAACCAAAAATACGACATCTTTTGAGATCATAGAGAGTAACAAAACCTAATTAAAGTTGTTGTAACTACTTCAAGAATGTGGTGTAAAAGTTACTGATGCGCTGAGATACCATAAGAAAAAGGTAGGTGGTTCTCCTACACTAGGATTCACTGCTAATGATGCATATAACAATCTTGAAGCCGACAAAAGAATGTATTTGGATAACATTGACTCTAATACACTACTTTAGAAGTTAACGCAAAGGAAAATTGAATCAAAACAACTTATAATTTGATTTTGAGTTTGGTGAAGGATCACACTTAATTTCCTTTTTTTTTTGGAGGGATAAGAAAATGAAAGAAAATAGTTATGATATATTTGAAGATGCATTGATTTTTGACACTACAATAGCGCGAACAAATATAAAATTATTTGCACACCATTCGTTAGTATGAATCACCATGTAAAAAACATTATGTTTGAATGTGGATTCATTTGAATGAGATGATTGAATCATTTCGTGAGATAGTGTTGGGACTCGATGGGGATAAGAATAAGGCAGATGAAAAGGAATGTGATGTTCCAAATGCTGGTGATGAGGATAAGAATGAGGCAAATGAAATGGAATGCGGGGATGCTTGGTGATGGGGATAAGAATGAGGCAATTGATGA
This sequence comes from Talinum fruticosum, assembly GCA_021018815.1. Lineage (NCBI taxonomy): Eukaryota > Viridiplantae > Streptophyta > Magnoliopsida > Caryophyllales > Talinaceae > Talinum > Talinum fruticosum. The sequence continues at coordinate 1,138,389 of JAITYX010000011.1, forward strand.
TGACATTGTCGACAATTGTGATTGTCCTTTATGGGATAATGTCATTGCCCCAATTGATGATTCAATCATAGTTAATGGTCCTCCATTGTCTCTTGAAAATTCCAAAAGCCCCACAAATAAAGCCAAGAGCCCTCTTATATATAAAGACAAAGGGAAGGGTATTTTGATTAAAGAACTTGTATCCGATACTCGATTCTTTGATGTTGGCATTAGGTGATTCTGATAGTAAAGGTTTTAATTTTAGAGAGGGTGAAGAGAATGAGGGCTAATGCATAAAGTGATGTTTCTATGATAGAAAATGGGGAACTTGAGGCAAATGGTCGAATCAAGATTAAAGAGTGGGATATGTTTTTAGATAAACAGATCATTCCTTGAGGTGTTTAGAGATTACATGGTACAAGAAAGGTTTTCTGTGAGGTTCATTAGAAATGATAATAGCAAATACACATGTTCTAAGGAAGAAAACTGCAAGTACAAAATACATACATCCCCACTCCCTCATGGATACACAAAAATTCCAGATTATTAGACAACCCCGTAGCAAATTCTCCAGATTATTAGACAACCCTGCAGACAAATTCTCCAGATTATTAGACAACCCTACAGACAAATTCTCAATGGATAGTAAAGAACTTATTTGAGGAGGTTAAAGCTGAACCAAAAATTAAAATCACAGCTATAAGGGAGATTTTGTTGAGAAAATATGGCTTAGTGAAGGAAAACCACGGAACTAGGAGGGCAAAAAACATTATTTTAAATCAAATTAAAGGTAGAGCCGATGCTTGGTTGAAGGTTTGCTCGGGAGAGTCCGAGTCACCCTAGAAGGGGGTGAATAGGGTGATGGAAATTTTTCCTTGGAACCTTTAACTCTTTTGAAAAAGGGGAGACAAAGACAGGTTCGAGTCAATTCGCGAGGTCAAAAATATATGGACTCGAAATGCTTTCACGAATAGATAAGCGGATCAAGCGAGCAAAGTAAAGCTGCTCGTGTCTAGAATGAACTCGGAAAGATAACACTCGGGAGATTACGTGGAAACCCTCCTGGGGCATAAAACTACGAACCGTGCTAATCCAAGCACGAAGTCAAATCCACTATTTTGAGTCCACAAAATACCGTGAACTGATCGAACTCGAGTTGCTCCCTTAGACAACTCTATACAAGATTTCCTAGACTCGAAATTCCCTTATCCGATCTAATACTTCCAAGTTGAGATAACCCTTACAGCTAGGGACAACTAAGCTGTGTTAACCCACACAGCTTAGTCAAGGGACCTCACAAAGAAAGTAAGAAAATGTTTGTAATCGAGTACAAGACCTTACAACTCGGAAAGTAAGGAATTACAGATTGGGAGTTGTAAGTAGAAGATTGAGAATGTATACAGAGACTTTGAGCAAGTATATGTATTAACAATATGTTCAGCAATCTTCAAGTCTTGTGAGGTGGCTTCTATTTATAGATAACCATGCAGAGTAGCCGTTATCTTCATCTCGCGACTGAGAGTCCTTTGTAACCGTTGACGAAGCTTTCTAAGTCACTCGGAAAGTACCCGTTGTAATGTGAACGTTGAACAAACGGTTTAACTTTCTTGGAAGTCCCAAAACCAGTAGTGGTGTCTTGAAAGATAAGGTGGAAACCACCATTAAGCATAGCGTTCTAGTTTTCCAGATTTGGAAACAAACAGCCACGACACAATCTTACGGGACTGGAGCGAGAGAAGGTGAAAAAGCCATGTCTGCTGGTGATTTGACGTTTTGAAGCCGGTTACTTTTGTAGTTTGAAAAGTGTATCCTCGTTTGTATAACCTACAAAAGTAAAATGATTTTGGTTCTCAAAGTATAAGATACTTTGGTCCAAGGTTAGACACGAGATAATAAAATAATTATGATAATTAAACAACTAATTATCCGAGTCGAAAAGAAGTGGAATTTTCCGAGTCTAATAACCATGTAACTCAAAATTCCATCCGACTTAGTCTAAGCGAAAAGATCAAGGTATATAATGAATATCGAGTGAAAAGGCTTGATATAGACTAAGTGTTAAACGGACTAGAATCGCTGACTATAACAGAATAGAGCTTATAACCGAAGTCAAATTCCGAGTGAGAAAAGACGAAATACTAGTCTATTCAATAAGTGAAAAATCGAGTGATGAGGGACTCGGAACGGAGAATCGGTTTTCGAGTCACTTCAGGATAAGCAAGAAATATATGAAGTAAAAGCTGTATCACTTAGAGAAGATACCATTTCACTCAGAAAAGTTTCTAAGACACAGAGAATGCCTTGGAGTCAAAACTCTATAAGTACGAGATAGTTATACCCGATTCATTAAATGCAACTCGAAATGCGTTGAGCAATGTCCGAGTCTTCACCGGTTATGAGTTGTTAGTGAAGTATACTTAGATGGTGAATAAGTCAAATCCTGGAAGCTTGTGCTATGTTAAATGGGATCCACCAATAGCGAGAGGGTTGCAAGCTAATATTCGAGAAAATGTTTGTTTTTTAAGTGTTGCATAAATGGGTTCTTGGCAGGGTGCAGGGAGGTTCATTAGGGTTAGATGGTGACAACCATTACTTCTTCATTACATATGAAATAGTTGACATTGAAAGCAAGATGAATTGGATATACTTCTTCAACAATTTGAGAGGTATTATAGGAGATGAAAATGTCAGCCAATACACATTTATTCCTTATAGATGCAAGGTATTTTATTCATTTATCCTATTTTTTTATGTTAGCTAATTGGTATAAGTAAATAGTGTAATTTTTGGTTTTGTGTAGGGAGTTATTACAGCTTTGAAGACCAAATTTCCTACTGCTTAAAGTAGGATTTATGTAGTCCATTATGCCGGAAACTTGAAGAAGTTGTTTCATGGTTCAAAACTGAGCACCTTCATGAATAGGGTTGCATATGCTTACATAGAGTAGGTACACAACAAGAACATTGATGCACTTAAGAAAGAGAATGAATTTGCATGGACTTGGTTGCAAGATGAGCCCAAAGAACATTGGTGCATGTACTTGTTTGATGAGGACTCAAAAGTTGAGGACAATTCCACACACTTTGTGGAATCTTTCAATAATGTCATAGATATGTATAGAGACCAGCCTGTGTTTGTGTTCCGTGAGGCAATTAGGAAGAAATGCATTGCTTGGATAGTTGTGAGAAATAAAATTGTTGAAGAATTGAGTGGAAAGTTGTGCCTTCCGTGAAGGAGAGGCTGCAACAACTTGAAAAAGATGCTTGAGGGCTAAGGGCTAGTCCTTGTGGGGGAGGATTGTCGATCCACTCATACCTTAATTGTCAACCTTGAAGACAAGACTTGTGATTGTAGGGTTTGGCAAGTTTCTGGTATTCCATGTAAGCATGCTATAAGAGCCATCTTTTTCATAAAGGAGAACACCGAAGATTGGGTAAATTACTCGGTATAGTATTGACAAATTCAAGGCGACTTATAGTGGTAATCTGCATCATATTAGGGATCATGTCTTTTGGCCAAGCAATGGACAATATTCCGTTATTAGGACCTCCACCAGAGCAAAAGGTAAGAGGAAGGCCTCCAAAAGAAAGGAAAAGAGGGTCTAATGAGGGAAGAAAGAAAACAAGCTGCAAAAGTAATGAAGTGCTCCAAGTGCAAGGACTTGACTCACAATTGTAGGACTTCCCCTCTTAGGAAAGGAGAAGGCCAAAAGAAAGAAGAAAGATGAGAAAGAGAAGAAGAAACTTGGTAGGCCAAGGAAGGAACTTCATACCATATCAGCTCCAACCACTTCTGCTGCAGCCTCGTTGATTCATTCCATAATTGTTGCAGCCTTATCCCTTCCTTCCACCTCTGCTTCAGCCTCATCCCTTCCATACAAATCTGTTGCTACACAGCCAACCTCAAAAGGGAAGAGGAAGATAATTACTATGACAACTGAGCCAAGGAGCCTAGGTTTAAAAGAATCGGGGCTGCAACACAATTAAGTCAAGCCTCTTACGAGAAGGCTCTTTCCTTGAAGTAGTCGGCTAGCTAGGAATTTTCTCCATTTCATTCATCGATTCACAGATTGAAGTTAATCACTTTTTGGACAAAATTATGGGGTTTAATTATTTCTCTTTTTCATGATTGGGTTATGTATGTATGTATGTAGTATGTTTCGGACAAACAGATTATTAATCCATATCCCCTTATTTTGTTATGCCATATTTGACATGAAATTCTTGGGGTTGTACTACGAACGGATCAATAAAATGGTTTATTTTCAATGCAAATTTGAGTTTCATTCAAAATATTATACTTTATTGCACAAGCACTTGCCGATATCATATCTTGTTTGTTAATACAAACATAATAACTACAAACAAGCCTATAAATAAAGCCATAACAATTTGAACAAAACAGTTATTTCTATGCAAGCATTGACTTCACTTCAGCCCTCATGTCCACCGTCCGATCGCCAAACTCTGTCATCTCCTCTTTCAATTCCCTTATTTCAATAACATGTTCACAACCTCCTTGATTAGTTATCCTTTCCCTGACTTTGCAAGTAGATTGGGAGCCCACATTTTCTTGCCTAGCAGACCTCGGCTTCCACCAAGAAAAGGAATGTACCACATTTCAAGCACCCATAATAAAGGCCTCAAATAATTCTTTGTTGACCTTGACACAAGGTAGTCTAATGTCAGTATACCTTCATGGTGTCACCACCAAATCCATAATTTGCTTAAGCTTGCATGCTAGAGCTGCCGAAAATTAAAAAAATCAAACAATAACAATTTCAAAGACCCATCCTACATTATCTTAGAGGCATAAACAAATTCAATTTCAAAAAATCAATTCCTCAACATACCTCATGAGAAAGCTTTAACCTTTGATGTTTGATGCTCACCTAGTGAGAGAAAGAGAGACCGAGTGACACAAAGAGAGAGAAAGAAAGAGAGAGACGGAGACAGACGAGAGTGACTAAGATATGGTGGTCAATTTGTGAGTTACAAAGAAAGAGATAAATTACTTTCGATTCATTTTTATTTGGGAATAATTGTCATTTAATGTTCACCAACCACAACGATATTAGCACAAGTATCGGAAAAGGGCAACTTAATTATTAACACCATCGGTCGGGAGGGTTAAAAATTATTTTTCATAAAACATGGGTAGAAAAATGATTACCACATAGTACGAGTGGTAGAAATGTTAAAAGTTAGAATTAAAAAGAGAAGTCGCCAATCGGTTTTGAAAATAAAAAACTAAACAGTTAGTTTTAAAAATAAGCAACTAACAAAAATAAAAGAAGCACTTTTCTAATCCAAAATCAGAAAAGGTTTTTAAAAAGGGACTCCATCGTTCTTAAACCAACGATCCGAGTGTTCGAGGGTGAAGGTACCAAACAAAGAGGAACGCTCTTTATTCCGCTCATCTAAAGACGACCTCTACTAATTAAAAATGTGAGTTTAAATCGTGTTAGAAAGATAAGCAATCAACAGGCAATAGGCGGAAATTAAAGGCAAATAAAACATGATTTAAAAGCGATAAATAAAGCATTGAAATAAAAGTAATAAAGAAAGCGATAAAAGAAAGAAAAGCGACAAAGAAAATTACATCAAGCGGAGTGGAAAGTTTGTCGGGTCTAAATTATTTGGTGATTTTGTGGGGTCAACTCGTCCATATGTATTTTTGTTTTCGTTTCCCACTACTTTAGAACTAAGTCCCCTTATGACTTAACATATGTTCGAAGTTACATAAAAACCATCATCTATTTCTGTTTTTGTTTGTTTCTGTTTGAGGTGATTATTATTATTATTATTATTATTATTATTATTATTATTATTATTATTATTATTATTATTATTATTATTATTATTATTATTGTTGTTGTTGTTGTTGTTGTTGTTGTTGTTGTTGTTGTTGTTGTTGTTGTTGTTGTTGTTGTTGTTGTTGTTATTATTATTATTATTATTATTATTATTATTATTATTATTAATAATAATTAATTAATTAATTAAAAGATAGAAGGGGAAATATTATTGGGATTTTTTAATTTGGATTTTTATAATATTTTAATTATATACTTTGTTGTCTTTTGTCAAACTAGATAAAATTATTTTTCTTATATTGAGAAACATTAACATAAAAATAAAATATAGTATTTTAAAAAATTATAAATAATAATTTTCAAATATTCATTATTCATCAAATATTCAACATTGTGAAATACATAAAACGAATAAGAGATAAACTCACTAATATGGTGCTTAATGTGCTAGAAGGGCGTGCACTTCGAACGGACTGAATGACACCTTTTTAGTACTCATTCCCAAGGTGGACAATCCTCAATGTGTGACTCAACTACGGCCCATAGACTTTTGCAATGTTGCTTATAAGGCAATTACCAAGGTTTTGGTCAATAGGCTTAAACTAATGCTTCCTAAGATCATTGCTCCAACCCAAAGTAGTTTCGTTCCAGGTAGACAAATAAATGATAATATTATCATTTTCCAGGAGATGCTCCATACGATGCGTAGGAAACAAGGAAATATGGGCTATATGGAAATCAAGGTAGACTTGGAGAAGGCCTATAATAGACTCAAATGACCTTTCATTAAGGAAACTCTATTGGATGCCCGACTCTTGCAGAGTATAGTAGATGTCATCATGTCGTGTGTCTCAAGCTACTTTCAGTATTTTGTGGAATGGCAATAGAACGAAGTATTTCCCCTACAAGAGGAGTGAGACAAGGACACCTTCTTTCTCTGTACCTTTTCGTCCTATGTATGGAACGACTAAACCATTTAATTGAAGAAGCTATAATGCTTGGACATTGGAACCTAATTTATGTAACCAAAGGTGGTACTACTCCTCTAACGAATTTGTTTTTTGCCGATGACTTGATTTTATTTAGAGAAGCATCTCTTCAACAAACAAGGGTGATCAAAGACTGCCTTGGCCATTTCTATACTAGCGTCTAGACAACGAGTTAGTTTTAGCAAGTCTTAAGTTTTCTTCTCTCATAATCTCGACCCAAGGCTTGCGGATGCTATTAGTCATGAACTTCAAATTTCAATGACTTCTAACTTGGGTCATTACTTAGTTATGCCAAATATTAATGGGAGGGTCACCCGGTAAACTTTCAAACATGTGACTGAAAGAATTGACAAATGAATTATAGGTTGGAAATCAAGGATGCTTTCACTTGCAGGGCGGGCCACCTTGGCGTAGTCTACAATAGCCTCAATTCCTTATTTCTCAATGTAATAAGCTTATATCCCTCGATCTTTGTGTGATGATTGTGATAAGAAGGCTAGACTCTTTATCTGGGGTGGTTGTTCGGAACATCGCAAGGTTCGGAACGTGTTTTGGGAAAAGATAACTAAGAGTAAAGATAGAGGGGGCTTGACCTCTGTTCTATATGACAGGTGAATGATGCTTTCATGACAAACTTGGCTGGAGAATTCTCATGGAAAAGGCCTATCTTTAGTCACGTGTTCCGTAAGCCAAATATTGTAGCGGCCGTTGTGATATTGACATGTTTATTTTCAAGAAGGACAATTTGAATGTCTAGCGAGGTATTACTACATATGCAAAATACATCAAGGCTATAATCAAATCCGAGATTGGGAATGGTAGGACTACCTTATTTTGGACTCATAGGTTGGCCCTAAATAAGCCTTTATAGAGCACTATATCTCAAGAGATACCTATCGATATCAAACACTCCTTAGTGGAAGAACTATGGGACAAGGATCAAGGCTGGAAATGGGAGATGTTTGTTGACCTATTCCTTTCCGAAGTTCTGAAAATTGTAGCGTTATACGAGTTAAGGGTAGGAGATGAGGAAGAGGATCAACTTATTTGGGATGGTTCATCCCATGGGGTTTTACCATTAAATCCACTTTAAGGCTCCTTAAATAGGAAACTGTTGATGAACGAGATAAGTTTTGGCAAAATATTTGGTCACTTAATGCTCCCCAACGGGTCAAATTTTTCTTATGGCTTTTGGCCCATGAACGCCTAATGACTAATGTTCATCACTATTAATTTGGTTAACTGAAAATCCAAGTCGTAAGAATGTCTTGTTGCTGATGAAGATGGCTTACACCTCTCACATCATTGCAATTTAGCTCAAAATATTTGGAAAGTGTTAGCCCCACAAGGTAATCGAGTATCTTCACCTTACCTTTTCGTACTTGGTTGTGTTCTAAACAAGATGGTGATTTAGTGGATAATCCCATTTAACCTACTCTATTTTCCACAACTGTTTGGTGGTTGTGCAAATGGAGGAATATTAGGTGTTTAGAGAATCCAAATTTTTACCCTGTTAACCCTTGTAATTTCATAAAAATGAGATGCTAAAAATTATGAGGCAATGGACTCAAAGAACCATTTGGACCCTCCTTCTCAAATCAAGATGAGAATCGAAATCGTTATCGGTGGCAAGCTCCTCCTACAAACTGGGTAAAATTAAATGTTGATGGTGTAGCTAGGGGTAACCGAGCGAGGGCATGCAGGTGGAGGTGCAATCTTTAGAAGCCATCTAGAAAATTGAATGTTTAGTTTTGCTGCTAATTTTGGTTAGTGTTCCTCGGTTAAAGCTTAGTTATTAGCCCTTTTGAGAGGATTGAGATTGGCTCTCACAATTTTAATAATCTTGTCATCCATGTGGACTCTCAAGTTGTTGGAAATTAAAGGAATCGAGTGAATAGAAATCAACCCTACTTCTTCATCATCAAAGAATGCTAGGAAATCATCCATATCCCGGGCTTCAATGTGGTGATTGAACATTCTTTTAGGGCAACTAATAGAGCGGCTGATGCTCTTGCAACTTTGGGGATTAATCAAATGCTCCATCTTGTAATTTATAATGATCCCCGACCGCCTTTAGGCCTATTATGTTTAAAGAATCTTGTGGCATGGCTTGGTCACGATTTATTAATGCCTAATAAATTTTGTGGTTAGGGGCTTTGCCCTCGTCCCTTACCAAAAAAACCGTAACAGCTCACAACAGATTACAATTGTGAGCTATAACAACTTGTTTCTATTCGTTTCTGTTTATCTCTTTTCTTTTCTATTTGCTACTTGTTCATTTTTGCTATAATGGATGATTTTTGTAATCAATTTTGTTGGTTTTGCGTAAACCTAGCAAAAGCTGACCCGATCCGAAAACTTGACCTAAACCCGCCTGAAAATTTTGGGTTTTTGAACACGATTTTCTCGACCCGAACCCGAAAAATCGAACCCAAAAACCCGCAAATTAGGGGTCAAACCTGACTCAAACCCATTCGACCCGTTGGGTCAAAGCAATAAAAACAATAACTTTAGTTTTGTTTGTTGATTGGATGTTTTGTGCCTATTATACGATTTTCCTTTCACTTTATCATATTTTTTGTAATGGTTATTTATAATACCACATCGTTTGGACAGATGTAGCATAACTATCAAAATAATTTACAAACAAACACTACTCGTTATTTCTTTTCTCAACTTATTTCTCATAAAAAATATATAAAAACTATACACAGTAAAATTTCAACAAAATATGTATGGATTCAAATGACATAATATAATAAAAATATTAAAAATGCACAAGTTATATTGTTGTGTTTTTGGTGAATTGAATATGCCCAGATCACATCTTAAATAATATAATTTTTTATGAAAATAATATTACTATAATAAAAAAATTGATGCTATAATTAAAAATAATAATTTTAGTTTATTGTAAAACTTTAATTCTCATTTATTTGAAATTCTTCTATTCATACTTGAACCGTAACGCATAAGATGCACACTCGAGTTAAGACGAAATCAAAATTTTCCTAGTGATTGGTCGATTAGTCGACCAAGTTAACTCTTTCTCAATCTATTTTAAAATGGAGCGAGATATACATAAAAACCTCATATTATTAATCTTTATTACTATTACTAATAAATTTTAAAAAATTTTAATACATAAAAACCTCATTTTGGCCGGACCCAGTTAGAATCGGGTCCAAAAATTTGGAACCGGTTTCGAATCCGGTGGGACCAGGTCCGGGACCAAATACCCGGTTATTTGGTTCACAATTTTGAGTTTTTGTGATTTTTTGATTTTAAAATTTTTTTGTAAAGTTTTGACCTATAATTATTCAATATTTCTAATGCACTCAATCTAATAATACAAAGCATGCAACCTTGTAATTGTGACTACTACAAAAATTTCAAATCCACATGCAACACAAATACCAAAATACAAGTTTGAATCTTAAAAAACATGATGGAAAAAAACATAAAGAAAAAGTCTCAAATAATCCAACATTAACAAGAAAAAGAGGCTCTTAAATTCAAAAAAATTTAGAGTAAACTTAATATACAAGTGCCATTTTGTCAAAAGGTCCTTTTCAATAACACAATACTACAAACCCCCAGCATCCTATTCATTAGTAAGAGATTTCAAGATCAAATGGTAGGAAAGATTCAATGTCAAAGCTGCCTTAGGAATTAAGACAGCTCCATCGGTTGCACTAGCTCCATCGACTCAACCAAGCACCATCCACTCCACGGAAAAAGAGAAAAATTCAAAAGGAAAAGAGAAAGTTCAAGATGAAGAAATTCAATTGCTCAAGAAAGAAATTATGCTACTCAAGAAGCAGCATCAACAATTACTTCTAAAGGAACCAAGTATTGGGTCCGATGAAGACATTCAATCTGATTATGATCCATTCGATGGGCCTTGTGCCCAAGATCCATATGAGATTTAGCCCATAATGGGTGATTCAAAAAAAAAAAACCCCATATTTTTCTAACGTTTTTATGCAGGTTTATCAAAATTTTGCTTCGATGAAATTGCTCATTTCATCTCTCAAAATGCCCCGGGAAGGAAGTGGACATTACTTGTTCACTTACTATGCAGGGTTACTATTCAAGTTACTATGCAAGTGCCATTTTGTCAAAAGGCCCTTTCAATCAAGATAATTGTCATCCGTGAAGCACTTTTATGAAAAGTCTGTGACAATTACTTTCAATGAGTCAAAAGCTTGTTGGAAAATTATTTCAAAGCTACTTGTTCAAGATTCCCATATGTCAAGAACTGTTCGGGATAAGATGATTTGTCAATCGCTATTCATCCATACTTAGTCCCCGAGCTTCATCCCCGAGCTCTAGTCCGGTCCTGTTCCCCATTGGTATCGGAGCCAAGTCTGTCTATTTTATTGTTGCACCGTAAGGCCTAGCGTTGGTCAGCCGTTGGTCAGCCCCATGTTATCCGTTGGTCAGCCGTGTGAGGTGGTCCCGGTAGAGGGTGGTCCTGGTGGTCCCGGTAGTGTGTGTGCGTAATTATCGACAGAATAGTCAAGCTTAGCTAAGATGGCCTCTTGGTTACGAGATCATCTAGGCAAAGGTACTAGCAAGAGTACTAATGTGGTCAATAGCAGAGAAGTTAGCTGTCAAGTTGATTTCTCAAATTGGTCTATTCCAAAACAAAAGATAGAAATCATCTATCAAATAGGCAAGTTTGATTTCAATACTGCCTTTTCTATTAAAGATCATGAAGAAACCTTCAGCTTAGATGAAGAGTTTCAAACTATTAAATTATTATCCAATATTTCTATTAACAAATATAAACAAAAATATAGATATATTCATTTTGGTATGATTCAAATAGCACTCAAGCCTTTAACAAGACTAGGATTAGATTGTCCTATATTCATGGCCTTAAGAGACAATAGATTAATTAGATATCAAGATTCTTTATTGGCTATGATTCAAACTAATACTTGTAATGGTCCAATATATTTTGAAAGTTGTCCAAACTTTTTAGTAGATCTAAATGATCCCTGGATCATGGACATACTAATTTTAGATATCCATATGCAAAATAATTCAAAAGTGTTATTTAAAGAATTATCTAGAAATTTTGCTATTACTTATAGAGTCTATTTCAAGTTATTATCTTCTCAATTAAATCCAAAATGTTTATTAAAGCCCTCTTTAGATGAAACAATATTATTAAAAATTGAATCGGATAATACTTCAAGTTTTACTCCTAAATTATTAAAGTGGAATGAAATAACAATTCCTCAAGAATTTGTTATTCAAAACATTAGGCCTCCTAGGAATATTGCTCAAAAGAATATTCAGCAAATTGTTGAAGAGCCCGATGGCCGTGTATTAATAAGATTTAATTCTATTAATGAAAGATGTTTTTCTTCAAGACTTTCGGATAAAAGAGATCTTCCCGATCTTCTTTCTCCATGCCTTTAAGAACTACTAATTATGATTATCTAAAAGATAATCAAGTAGATGATTCAATTCCTTCTTATTCAAAAATATACTATAAATCTCCAATAGCGAGAACCAATTGATGAAGTAAGTTTATCAATAGGCTCTCCTACTCATTCAGTTATGCAACCTCCTTCTTATTCCTCTATTAATGTTATTACGGAACCCTTTACTATAGATAAAGGTTATTTAATTAAAGATTTCAATTCAATAGAAAATAGAGATAAGAAACAATGGTTTTTATCTCATTTCGATTTAGAAGCTCAAGCTTTCATTAGGAAAGAATGGTATTCACTCATGGAAAGATTAGGATGTAATATTCTATTCTTTACATGGTGGACCATATTCGCTCAAGAGAATAATCTTCCAGATCCTCATGGTATTAAAGAAATTAATACTAATATAGATCTTAGCAAAAAATGGACTTTGAAAAATGGAGAAATTGTTGTATCAATAACTCCTCCTAAGCAAGAGATTTTGATCCCTACGGATCAAGGCCATATTCCAGCCTCTCCCTTCAAAATAGGAAGAAATAATTCAGAAAATTCTCAAGTAGAATTAGAAGATATTAAAAAATTATATCATCAAAATAATTATACTATTGAAATTTTACATACCGTTTCTCAACAAATTAGTATGGTTTCTACTCAAATAGAAGCAATATCTAAAAAGGAAGATATTGATTTATTATCCAAAAAATTAGAAAATCTAGATTTAAATAGAGATTCTAAAAAACCAATATTTCTTAATGATATTTCTTCTCCTCTTATTAAATTTAATAAGAGTAAAAATCTTGAATTACCGGATAAACCATTAACCAATAGAATAGATGAAAAAATTAGACAAGTAGCTAGTTCAAGTAATACTTTAAATGTTCTTGACATATCTCAAGAAGAACAAGAAGCAACCAATATCAATAAAATTTCTAATAAAAAGGAATTTCCCTATTATTCTAGAAGCACCCCTCCGGATCTTCAACTAGAATCAATCAAAACAATAGTCACGAAGCCTTTGATGGTGGCTCCATCTATGAATGGAATATAGATGGAAAATCGGAACATGAGGCATTAATTATACTCCATAGGATGATGATGGCATATGTTGCCTATACATCCAAAGGAGCTCTAGAAATTCAAGCTTTTGATTTATTAGTCTCAGGTTTCACCGGGTCTTTAAAGTCTTGGTGGGAAAATTATATGACAGAAGAAGAACGTCAAAATATTAAAAATCATAAAGAAGCCGTTTACACCCTAGTTCATACAATAGTTGTTAATCTTCTAGGAACACCTAAAGATATGTTAGGTGGTCAAGAAATCCTCTTAACAAGTCTAAGATGCTCAAGTCTAGAAGAGTATAATTGGTATAAAGATATATACTTTTTATATTTATTAAAAAGACCAGATTGTTGTCAACTCTATTGGAAAGAAAAATTTATTTCAGGATTACCAAATCTATTTTCTTAAAGAATATTCAATAAATTAAAAGATGTCACAGGACAAGATCCAATTCCATACGATCAAATCACATTTGGTCAATTACTAGGATTTATTAAAAAGAAGGTATATCCCTTTGTAATGAGTTAAAATTACAAGCTAGATATTTAATAGAAAAAGTCTGCTACTAGAAAGGAACTGGGATCCTTTTGTGAAGCTTTTTGTATTCCAAAACAAGTTGCTCCATCTGTTCAAAAAAGAAAAGCTAATCAAATAAATAAAAAGAAACAATTCAATCGTAATAAAGCAAATATAGCTCCAAAGAAAAATACTCCTAAAAAGACTACTAATAAACCTAATTGTTTTAAATGTGGAAAACAAGGTCATTATGCAAAAATTGTAAAGTTAAAGAAAAACTAAATGAAATATGCGAAGATAATCAAGAAATAAAAGAAAAATAATTTCTTTATTTGAACTCAAGGATACTCCAGTTAATTCCGATAATTCATCTTCGACTCCGAAGATAATAATCTTTATGAGTTAGACAGACAATTCAAGTAATTATTCCTCCGGGAATGAATCTTCAAGAATTTGTTATAAATGTATCAATATGATTAATGCTACTAAAAATGAAAAAGAATTTTTATTAGATTTAATAGAACAAATTCAAGATCCTGAATTAAGAAAAGATTATTTAGAAAAACTCAAAAGTATTTTAATTAAAGAAGATTTATTAAAACCTACTCCTCCGGGATTAAGTATTAATAAAATATTTGAAAAGTATGAAACTCTAAATATTTTAAAAGTAGTTAATATTCAAGATTTAAAGATAGAAATTAATAATCTTAAAGAACAAATTAAAGATATTAATCAAAATTTATGTTCTCTTCAAACTAAAGATTTAGAGTTAGAAACAAGATTATTAATAATAGAAAATAAATCAAGTGATCCAGTTATTGACGAAGATACTCCAAGTCCTTCTAATCAACAATTCATCTCTACAATCAATCATATTAAACATCCAAAGTGGTATATCTATATCACTTTAAGAATTAATAATGATTATGAATTCAATACAATTGCTCTACTTGATAGCGGAGCGGATCAAAACTGTATTAAAGAAGGATTAATTCTATCTATTTATTATGAAAAGACTAAAGAACGCCTCCATAGTGCTAATGGAATGGCGTTACAAATTCAATACAAATTATCAAATGTTTACGTCCGTAATCAAGGTTATTATTTCAAGAACACCTTTGTCTTAGTCGGGGATATAGGTCAAGAAGTCATTTTAGGAACCCCTTTACTACTCAAATTTATCCGTTTCAAGTTGATCAATATGGTATTCATACACAAGTTCATGAAAAATGTATTTCATTCAATTTTATATCATCAATGCTTTCAAAAGATCTATCTTTTAAAAAGCATTCTTTTATTAATGTTTTAATTAACAATGATTTTCTTTTCTTCGATTTCAAAATGAGTCAAGAAAAGAAAAGAAATATTCAAGCCCCTCACCATTATGCAATCAAGCCGGTTACTCCTTCTCAAATTACAACAACAAATACATTTCAAGTCCTTCGACATCAAGATTTCCCTCCACTTTCTTATGCTCAAGTTTCTTCAAAGTATCAAAAGCCGTTAGTTTTAAATTCTTCTTTTGATTCCAAATACTTTACAAAACCAAACAAAGAACATATTGCCTATACTAAATTTAGGCAACCACAAAACCTTTCCACACTCGGTGAATTAGTCAAGAGCACATTCCTCCTGAATGTTTTTTCATTAATGATAACCCTCTCAAAAATAGAACCTTTTATGAATTCATTCTTGTTGATTCAAAATCTGCTCTCATTGAACATGTTCCGGATAAAACCAATAGGAACCAAATAGCCTATTCCAAGTTACGAATTCTCAAAATCCTTACTATTAAAGAATTTGCTACCAAATACACCCTCAAAACTTTTTCTCAACCATTCAATCCACCAGGATATAATTATGTTGACTATGAGAAAGCCTCGGTATTATACATTTTTCTTTAGACCATTCAATCATTCATGGTTTATTTGTTTCGATACAAGATCGGATTTTCAATTCCCTGTTTGGTTCTACGAATGGTGGATTACCATGGGATCTCTTCAAGATATTTGGCCTCGATGAAGTCAAGACCCATTTTATTCATTATTCAAACACTTCAAACAAGTAGTCCGGATCTTAAGGAAATTTTATACCATAAGAAATATGGATTTCCTTGGATCCTATGCTTGAGTCCTGTTCCCCATTGGTATATATATATATATATATATATGGGAGGATTCATATGAGAACCGGCCTAAAAATAAGAAATACCCTTATCATGAGAACTTTTCATCTCAACCGTCCAAATTCGATCCAATTGCTCTAATGTGAGCTGGTGTTAAAGGTATGGTCACGTGACTTTTAATGAGTCAAGCCAAAAAAAAGTCATGTGAATATATTAGGGGTCATTGAAAATCAACGTCATTTGTTCTTCCCCTTACCCCAATTTCTTCTCCCTCTCATCCAGCTCTCTAGCGTCTGTCATCTCTCTACTACTGCAATTTGCTGGCTCTCCAGCCACCTCGCCAACCACCACACCACTAACACCACTAGAACCCAATCGCCGGCTACCACTGCCTCTCCAACCCTCATGCGTTTCGCTTGCTACCTCTCTCTGTCTTTCTCCCACTACCTCGCTCGCTGCTATTAGCCGGCCACTACCTCGCTTGCTGCCCATTTCTACTCCCGATCACCACCTCACTAACCACTCGTGCCAATCACCGCGACTAGACCACCAGCGAGACACCCAAAACCGTGGAACCCAAATCAAATCTAGGGTTTGTTATCTTATCTATATTCAATTTTTATTTAATTTTTGTTGAAATTTTTGTTTTGGAATTAGAATCTCAATTTTTAATTTTCTTCACTTTCTCAATGATTTGATCTTAATGATTTGATCCATCGCGGTGATTATTTATTGCCCAATCGTAAAATTGTTCTTAGATTTATATTTGATGCATATCTATTTTTGGATTTGGGGTTGGAATTGATGCATTTGGTGTTCTCAAGTGGTTGTTGAAGACTCGGACACTCGCTCTATATCTTTCCGAGTCATGCAAAAGAAATCGGGTATAACGATGTCATTCATATAGAGTTTTGATTCCAAGGCATTCTCTCGTGTCTTAGAAACTTACTTGAATTAAATAGTATCCTTTCTATGCGATTCGGCCTTCACATATCTCTTTAATCGCTTTTTAGTTAGCGACTCGGAAAAGTTGTTCTTTATTCCGAGTCCATTCTCACTCGGAATCCGACTTGTGGTTATTTACTCTATTGCTTGCATAGTCGGCATTCATAGTTCATTTCATGCTTAGTCTATATCAAGTTCTTTCTCACTCGATATTTGCTATAGAACGTGTTTCTTTACTTAAGACTAAGTCATATGGAATTCCGAGTATCATGGATATTAGACTCAAAATATTCCATTTCTTTTCGACTCGGATAATCAATTGCGTAATTTTTCAAAATTATTTTGTTATCTCGTGTCTAAACTTGGACCAAAGTATTTTATACTTTGAGAACCAAAGGTGTTTTACTTTTGTAGGTTATTCAATCGAGGATACCTTTTCAAACTACAAAAGTAGCCGGCTTCGAACGTCAAATCACCAAGCAGATATGGCTTTTCACCTTCTCTCGCTTTAGTCTCGTAAGATTGTGTCGAAGTTGTCCGCTTCCATATCCGGAAAACTGGAACGCCAAGCCTAACGAGTGGTTTTCACCTCATTTTTCAAGACACAACCGATGGTTTTGGGACTTCCAAGAGAGTTAAACCGTTGTCCAACGTTCATATTTCAACGGATACTTTCGAGTGACTCGTAAAGCCTTTCTCAACGGTCACAGAGGACTCTCGGTCAGCGAGATGAAAATAACGGCTACTCGCTCTGGTCTTATCTATAAGAAGAAGCCACTTCACAAGACTTGAAGGTTGCCGAACATATTGTCTATACACTTACTTGATCAAAGTTATTGTATTTACTCTCAATCTTCAACTTACAACTCCCACTCGTAATTCATTACTTTCGAGTTGTAAGGTCTTGTACTTCGTTACAAACACTTCTTACATTCTTTGTAAGGTCCCTTGACTAAGTCAGTAAGGTTAACTCAGCTTAGTTGTCCCTAGCTGTAAGGGTTATCTCGATTAGGAAGTACTAGATCGGATAAGGTAACTTCGAGTCTAGGAAAATCTGTATAGAGTTGTCTAAGGGAGCAACTCGGGTTCCGTCAAGTTCACGGTATTTTGTGGACTCAAAATAGTGGATTTGACTTCGTGTCTCGGATTGACACGGGCCGTGGTTTTCTGCCCCAGGAGGGTTTCCACGTAAAATCTCCGTGTTCTTTTCTCGAGTTCATTCTAGACTCGGACATGACCTTAGTGCTCTTGCTTCTTCCGATTCATTGCTTTTCGAGTCCAATCTTTTCGACTCGTTATTAGACTCGGATTCCGTCTTTGCCTCTTTTCGCGCAAAAGTGTGTATTTTCGTAAAGAATTTTCTATCACCCTATTCACCCCCTCTAGGGTGACTCGGACTCTCCTTGAGCAAACCTTCAATTGGTATCGAGCCTAGCCTTTCGGAAAGGATCTAACAGTCCAAAGGTTTAAAGATCGGATGGCTCGTAACACCGGAGAGTTCGACGAAGGTAGATCTTCCAACAGGCCACCAAAATTCAAAGGTTCAAATTTCGGTCACTGGAAGAAGCTCATGGAATGTTTCCTTATGGATCACGATGAAGAAGTATGGGAAATCATACAACAAGGAAACTACATTCCAACAAAGACAGATGAATTCGGAATCCTTCCAAAGACAAAGGCCGAGTTCACGCCAGCTGAAGCGGAGAAGTTCGTAAAGAACTTCAAAGCCATGAACATCCTCATGTGCGCCATAAGCTCGGAAGAATATAATCGAGTCTCTGCTCGTGACTCTGCTAAAGAGGTGTGGGACACTCTGGTCAACACCTACGAAGGTACAAGTCAGGTGAGACAAGCAAAGATCAGCCAAGTATCTTCACAAATATGAGCTTTTCAAAATGGAGCCGAAGAGAACATTACTCGGATGTTCATACGCTTCACCGAGATCACCAAGAATCTCAAATCTCTGGGAAAGAAGATCTCCCATGAAGAAATGTGTCGAAAAATTCTCGAAGCCTACCCAAGAGACGATGGGGTCCTAAGGTGACTCGCCATAGAAGAGGCTCGTAACCTCTCACTCTTGAAACCGGACGAGCTCATCGGAAAGCTTCGACTCATGAGATACACCTGGAAGAAGAAGATGCCGAGGGTACTTCCAAAAGGAACATTGCGCTTAAAGCCTCGGAATCCAAAGAAGCACTCCGAGCTCCTCCGAATCGGAGGATGATCCCATGGCACTCATTGCAAGAGGCTTCAAGAAAATGATGAAGCACAAAAGATGGGACAAAAGACCAAAAGAAGAATTCTACAAGAAAGACAAAAGAGATAGAAAAGGTAAGTTTTCTTCTTCTTCAAAGTTATCTCTGTCTAAGAATTCCGGATGTTTTGAATGTAGCAAGCAAAGACCACATAGTCAAGGACTCGTCCAAAACGAAGACGGGACAGGAAGAAGAAAAAGGCCATGATGGCAACATGGAGCGATGAGGAATCATCTCGAAGACGACGAGGATTCAGATGACTCAAAGTGTCTAATGGCAATCAGTGACTCGAAGCCCAAAAAGAGTCGACTCGCACACGGACTCGGATAATGAGGAAACCGATCCTCAAGAGGTAATAAACTACTTCCTCAAATTCTCCAAAGTTGATTTAGCTAAATACATCTTTACTTTGGAAGAAAAGTCCAATTCCGATTCTTCTCATTTCAAGGAACAACTTGAGTCAATCACTTCGAGAGCACTTCTTTAAAAAATGAATTGGAAAACCGAGACTCACACTCGGAGAACTCAAGACAAGTGCTCAAACTAATGAGACCGAGTCCGAGTTACTCGTAAAAGAAAATGAGCAACTCGAAACGAAGCTCACCGAGTCTCAAGATCTCGGTTTTAAAATTTACTCAAGGACGAGAGGAACCTTGATATGCTCTTAGGTTCACAATGTGTCTCTTTTAGAAAAGAAGGTCTTGGGTTCAACAAGGAGGAAGAATCTAATTCTTACTCGAATTGTTCAAAAGGATTCCGTAACCGTTAAGTTCAAAAAGGCCGAGCATGGTCCCATTCACAAAAATGAAAGGAGGACTAAACCCAGCACCTATCTACAAAAGGAAACCATTTTCTCCTCGTTTCAAAAGGAAAGGTTTTTAAAAGGAAAGAGACACGGACTCGCTTCTCGAGAAGAAGACTCGGAATCGGACTAAACCCAAAGTCATTCAAATCTGGGTTCCAAAGCACCTTCTTCCTCGAAAAGGACCACAGTAAGAAATGTTACTGGGTTCATTAGAGGAAGTGAGAAGGGTTAGATTATCTCTGTTTTGCGAGTCACTCGTAAAAGATCAAAAGGACATTGGTACCTGGACAGTGGATGTTCACGACATATGACAGGTGACCAAGGACTCTTTTCGAGCTGGAGTCATATAAAGGAGGAAAGGTGACCTTTGGTGATGACAAGCAAGGGCAAGATAGTGGGCATTGGGAAGATTGGTAATGGAAACAATCCGGTGAGCCCAGTCTACCTTGTCAAAGGACTAAAGTACAACTTACTTAGCATCTCCCAGCTTTGTGACAAAGGACAAGAGGTAAAATTCACTCAATCCAAGTGCTACATCACGGATGAGATCACCAAAGAGATAAAACTTTCAGGTAAGAGATCGGGTAATACCTACATCATCCCTCTTTCCGACCCAAGTCAGAATTTATCCTGTTTGAAAGCATCTCTTCAAGATGATTCTTGGACTTGGCATCGTAGATTAAGTCATATTAGCATGCATACTATCAAAAAGCTTGCATCTCATCATCTAGTTAGAGGATTACCTAACCGTACGTTTGAGAAGGATAAAGTATGTGAAGCATGCACCGTAGGGAAACAAGTCGATCTTCATTCAAATCTCTCGAAGACAGTTTCCACATCCAACGTGCTTGAATTACTACATATGGATCTATGTGGCGAAATTCCTGTAAAGAGTCTCGGAGGTAAATCTTACATACTTGTTATCATTGATGATTTTTCAAGATTTACCTGGGTGTGTTTTCTCAAGCATAAGAATGAAGCCTTCAAGGAATTCAAGTAAGCTCCGTAGAAAGATTCAAGTGGAGTCCCGGACTCGGATTCAAAAGATTCGAACCGACCATGGAAGGGAGTTCGATTACTCGGAATTCTCGAGTTTTGTGACAAGAATGGAATTTCTCACAACTTCTCAAGCACCCAGAACTCCTCAACAGAATGGAGTAGTTGAGAGAAAGAACAGAACCCTTGAAGAAATAGCAAGAACGATGATGATTGAACACAACTTGCCTTACTATTTTCAGGCGGAGGCAAGTAAACACAGCCAACTACACTCTCAATCGATGCCTCATCGGACCCATTCCGAAGAAAACACCTTATGAACTCTACAAAGGGAGGAAGCCAAACATTTCCTATTTTAGACCTTTCGAATGTAAGTGCTTTGTCCACAACAATGGTAAGGATCATCCGACCAAGTTTGATGCTCGGTCGGACGAAGGAATTTTTCTAGGTTACTCTTCTCATAGCAAAGCTTACCGTATCTTCAACAAGAGAACTAACAAAGTGGAAGAAAGTATCCACGTAGTGTTTGATGAGCTTGAACAGGAAAAACCAAGTGAATCTTCATACTCGTAACCGAAGCTCGTAAAGGATGATGACGAAGATGAGCTTACAAAGACTCGTGAAGGAGATCACTCGTAACGAGGAAGTTCAGAATGAAATAGCTCAAGAAGTCGCTCGGAGCGAGCAAGTCAATGGAGCCGATCACTCGTAACAAGCTTCGAAGATCAAGCTATTCAGCCCACAAACCTCGGTGAATCAAAGAACTGGTAAAGCATTCAAATTTACTTCCAGTCATCCCCAAGAAAACATAATTTCGATATCAACAAGTGGGGTAAGAACTCGTTCTTCTCTTCATAATCTATGTGCATTCACTCGCATTCATTTCACTAACCGAACCCAAAAATGCACTAGAAGCCCTTAATGAACCCGAATGGGTAGAGGCCATGCAAGAAGAGCTGAATCAATTTGAAAGAAACCAAGTCCGGACTCGACCAACCGACCTTCCGACCACCCGGTTATAGGAACCAAATGGGTTTTTAAAAACAAACTGGATGAGGGTGGAATAGTAGTCGAAACAAAGCTAGACTTGTAGCTCAAGGTTACAATCAAGAAGAAGGAATTGATTGTGGGGAAACCTTTGCACCGAGTAGTTAGAATTGAAGCCATTAGAATATCTGTTGGCATTTGCATCCTGCATGCATATTAAATTATATCAAATGGATGTTAAGTGTGCCTTTCTCAATGGTTTTATTGAAGAAGAGGTCTATGTCGAGCAGACCTCCCGGTTTTGAAAACTCGGAATTTCCAAATCATGTTTTCAAACTTCAAAAGGCTCTCTATGGTCTTAAGCAAGCCCCTAGAGCTTGGTATGAAAGACTGAGCAGCCTTCCCGGTCCAAAATGATTTTAAAAGAGGTAAGATCGACAAGACTTTATTCATAAAGACCAAAGGGAAAGATTTTCTCATTGTTCAAATATATGTTGATGATATTATTTTCGGTGCTACTAATGAATTTACGTGCCGAGAATTTTCCGAGTTGATGAGTCAGGAGTTCCAAATGAGTATGATGGGAGAACTCAACTTCTTCCTTAGATTGCAAATCAAACAAGACAAAAATGGAATCTTTGTTCATCAATCAAAATACACCAAGGAACTGCTGAAGAAATATAAACTTCAAGATGCAAAGCACGCATCTACTCCTATGAGCAAGCGAAGTATAAAGCTCGACTCGGATGAGACAGTAAAGCAAGTAGATCGAAACTCTATCGGTGTATGATTGGATCACTGCTATATCTTACTTCAAGCAGTACCAGATATAATGTTCGATGTTTGCTTATGTGCACGATTTCAAGCTAATCCAAAAGAATCACATCTCATCTGCGGTGAAGAGAATATTCGGATATCTTGCAGGCACTCGGAATCTAGGACTATGGTACTCCAGAGACTTAGAACCGACTCGACCGGGTACTCGGACGCAGACTATGCAGGATACAAAGTTGATCGAAAGAGCACATCCGGAGCTTGCCAATTTCGGGTCAATCCCTAATATCCTGGCACTCAAAGAAGCAAAACTCAGTAGCTCTATCAACTGCAGAAGCTGAATATATTGCCGCTGGAGCTTGTTGCGCTCGCATTCTCTCGGATAAAACAACACTTGAAAGATCTTGGACTATCTCTCAACTCGGCTCCAATCAAGTGTGACAATCAAAGCGCAATCGGTATCACTAAGAATCCTGTCCAAGCACTCAAAAACAAAGCATATTGAAGTCGGTATCACTTCTTACGCGATCACTCGGAAAAGGGTGATATTACACTTGAGTTCATTCCTACTAATCTTCAATTAGCCGATATCTTGACTAAGCCACTTGGTGAAGATCAATTCGTTTTATTCGGAATGAGCTTGGTATGTTAAATGCTTAGTGTTGTGTTATGATTCTTGAATATTCTCGTGCCATGTGCTTTCATTGTTAATAACCATTAGTTCGAGTTGATCATGTGATACTCGGGCTAATAGTTATTTCGTGTTTCGAGTCACTCGAAATTTTTCTCGAGCCAAACTCAAACGTAAGAAAAATTTGGACATCAAATTTTCTGAAGCTATCTCTAGAACAGTGGAGAGTTTCGGACTATAATTTCAAACCCTTTTTCTCTCTCTTTCTCGAGCGCTGCGATCGGATCTTAACCGCAGATTTTAAACCACCGATATCTCAACCATTGAAGAAGAACCGTCACACCGGGCATTAATTATCAATGGACGGGCTGAGTCGAACGGAGTTACTTAACGGATAGTGAACGGGCACGCGTACTCACTATAAATAACGACTATCCATCTTCATCTCGGTATTCTAAAACTCCTTCCCTTTCAAACGAAATTCTTCTCGCGAAAGTTTGCTACGTGAATAGTGTTCCCTAATCGTCCGCGGACGTCGAAGAAGCTCTCTCTCTCTCTCTCTCGTAAGTTTTCGATCGCTCATCTCTCTTTCTTCTACCATTTTTTCCGTTACCTTCTCTTCTACACCTCATTCTCTTTCTCTTTCGAAAAGCTTCATCTTTTCTTCTCTCACCATGCCTAAAAGAGGAAACCATCCCGACTTTCGGGTTTCTTCATCCTCTAAGAAGCCTCGCACCAACAAGCCGTAAAGCTCAACCCCTTCTAAACCCGTTGTCACCCAAAGCATCTTGCTGCTGGACGACAAGTTCTTCCCAACAACCAAATTCTCCCGGTTGTCCAATATCCAAACCACCGGAGTCTACCCTTTCTTGTGCTTCAGACGAGTTCATCTATCCCGAACTCGTTTCGAGTTTTATACTCATCTCACCCACTCCGAAAATGTTCTAACCTCTCGGATTCGTAACATTACTGTTCGTATCAACACCTCCCTCCTTCACCGTCTCGTTCAAAGTTTCTTCTCTCTTCTTGAACAAGCAACCCTATCCCCTTCACTCGAAGTCGCCGACGACTTCTTTGAAAAGTACGCTAAAGAATTCCTCGGGTCCGAAAGAACTTTTCGTGACTCGCTTGAAGTCGAAGCCGAGCTTCAGTGCTTCCTGCCGATGAGAACCTTCTTCTCACAAGCATTCTAGCAAGGAGAACCCCAACTCCAAGCACCTCAAAGCCCTCTTCGATATCCCGGAGGGATACGAAGTCGACCTCTTCCCCTCCATCATTGAGCGGATGGCCGCTGTGCCAGC
Organism: Talinum fruticosum; assembly: GCA_021018815.1. Lineage (NCBI taxonomy): Eukaryota > Viridiplantae > Streptophyta > Magnoliopsida > Caryophyllales > Talinaceae > Talinum > Talinum fruticosum. Next base: position 1,163,013 of record JAITYX010000011.1, read on the forward strand.
TCAACTCCAGAGCAAGAAGAACACCTCCCTTCCTTTCGGTGCTCTTCTCACCCTTGTCTTCAAACAATTCCAAGTTCCTCTTCCCTCCGACCCTAACGCGGTGTCCGAGGCGGCCATTGTGGTCGGCAAGAAGGAACTCCGAGGGTACGGATACCAGAAACTAACCCCGGTGTCTAGGTTCACAACTCGGAGCCGAGGCCTCCTTCTCCACCTCGGACTCGAAATCAACCCCTCTCCCTCTTCCTTCTTCACCTGGTGGTGCCTCCACCTCCGGTGCTTCCAAAACTCTCTCTCGCCCTCTTGTCTCTTGTCTTCATGGACAAGATCACCTCTCGTGTCTTCCGATTTCGGAGACATGCTCGGGGTTTCAAGTCCGTTCTTCGTGGTCCGACCATCAACCAAAAGATCGGTCGAGTCCCAAATCCGAGAGCGACAGCTCTCTCGTTCTTGAGATGAGAGAGCTAGTTAAGGAGCGAAGGAGATGGCCGAGCTCCTCGAGAGAGACGGTCCAAGGCGGCTCAGGACCCGGATGACTCGGACACATCCGAGGCGTCTTCGAGCCTAGGCCCGACCTCCTCGGACAGCGAGGAAGCCGAGGAAGCAGAGGAAGAAGCTACGGATGCAGCGGAGGACGCCGAGGAACCCGCGGTCGAAGCAGGCCCTTCCGGCAAAGGGAAGAAGAGGCCGTGGCAACCGCTCCCCAAGCTCAAATTGTCGTACTCAGCTCGGACAGCCAGTCCGAGTAGGTCGAAGATCTCGCTCCGCCGGCGAGTCAGCCAGAGTAGCCCCTCCAGTCCCCGAGGTCCCAAGGGAAGAACCCTCGATCCACTATCTCCGGGTCAGCCCCTCGTAGCCGAGCCCTCGCGAACTATTCCGGTTCTCCCTTCGCCGCGCTCAAGCACATCGTCAAGGTCTTATCGGCGCCGGCGCACCTCCGCCTCCACTCGAAATCCCCTCCTTCCTAGTTGGAGCCATGCACCGAGTCACAATTCCTCGGTGTCTCCGAATTTCGCTTCAAAATTTTCTTTTTGTCCGGACAACTTATGTGTATTACTTGTACTTTTCTCCATTTGTTTTGCTTCTTGTTTTTTTTTTTTTGCTGAAAGGCAAGGGGGAGAAAATGTAGTCGAAACTGGTTGTCTTGTCTAGGGGAGTTCCTTCAGCCCTTGTAAATTTTTTTTAATGAATTGATGCATTTCCTTATTCATTTTCGAGTTCTTTCTTTTTCGAGTTAATGAGTTAAAGCATACTTTAATTCGCTTTGATATATCGTATATTACTCGATCCATTCATTATGCCTTACTTTTTATCAAACTACTCAGAATCAATCTATTTTCTTCTAACAAAGTTTCTGTTTAAGTATGGAATGCCTTTCATCAAAAAGGGGAGATTGAAGACTCGGACACTACTCTATATCTTTCCGAGTCATGCAAAAGAAATCGGGTATAACGATGTCATTCATATAGAGTTTTGATTCCAAGGCATTCTCTGTGTCTTAGAAACTTACTTGAATTAAATAGTATCCTTTCTATGCGATTCGGCCTTCACATATCTCTTTAATCGCTTTTTAGTTAGCGACTCGTAAAAGTTGTTCTTTATTCCGAGTCCATTCTCACTCGTAATCCGACTTGTGGTTATTTACTCTATTGCTTGCATAGTCGGCATTCATAGTTCATTTCATGCTTAGTCTATATCAAGTTCTTTCTCACTCGATATTTGCTATAGAACGTGTTTCTTTACTTAAGACTAAGTCATATGGAATTCCGAGTATCATGGATATTAGACTCAAAATATTCCATTTCTTTTCGACTCGGATAATCAATTGCGTAATTTTTCAAAATTATTTTGTTATCTCGTGTCTAAACTTGGACCAAAGTATTTTATACTTTGAGAACCAAAGGTGTTTTACTTTTGTAGGTTATTCAATCGAGGATACCTTTTCAAACTACAAAAGTAGCCGGCTCGTAACGTCAAATCACCAGCGAGATATGGCTTTTCACCTTCCCCGCTTTAGTCTCGTAAGATTGTGTCGAAGCCGTCCGCTTCCATATCCGGAAAACTGGAACGCCAAGCCTAACAAAGTGGTTTTCACCTCATTTTTCAAGACACAACCGATGGTTTTGGGACTTCCAAGAGAGTTAAACCGTTGTCCAACGTTCATATTTCAACGGATACTTTCCGAGTGACTCGAAAGCCTTTCTCAACGGTCACGAGAGGACTCTCGGTCGCGAGATGAAAATAACGGCTACTCGCCTGGTCTTATCTATAAGAAGAAGCCACTTCACAAGACTTGAAGGTTGCCGAACATATTGTCTATACACTTACTTGATCAAAGTTATTGTATTTACTCTCAATCTTCAACTTACAACTCCCACTTTGTAATTCATTACTTTCCGAGTTGTAAGGTCTTGTACTTCGTTACAAACACTTCTTACATTCTTTGTAAGGTCCCTTGACTAAGCTGTAAAGGTTAACTCAGCTTAGTTGTCCCTAGCTGTAAGGGTTATCTCAGCTAGGAAGTACTAGATCGGATAAGGTAACTCCTGAGTCTAGGAAAATCAGTATAGAGTTGTCTAAGGGAGCAACTCGGGTTCCGTCAAGTTCACGGTATTTTGTGGACTCAAAATAGTGGATTTGACTTCGTGTCTGGATTGACACGGGCCGTGGTTTTCTGCCTCGGGAGGGTTTCCACGTAAAATCTCTGTGTTCTTTTTCCGAGTTCATTCTAGACTCGGACGAGCCTTAGTGCTCTTGCTTCTTCGATTCATTACTTTACGAGTCCAATCTTTTCGACTCCGTTATTAGACTCGGATTCTGTCTTTGCCTCTTTTCGCGCAAAAGTGTGTATTTTCGAAAGAATTTTCTATCACCCTATTCACCCCCTCTAGGGTGACTCGGACTCTCCTTGAGCAAACCTTCGGTTGTTCACGTATCTTATATTATGTGGTATTTTCTATGATTTTTTCTTCTTGTTCTCTTATTGTTCTGTTGTTATTCTTTCCCTGTTGTGAGAAATTTGACATTGGAGCTACTACTTTATGAGCAATAATTGTTGATGTGGTTGCATTGCTATTAAGTTTATTTGTATGATTATATTTGAGATAGATCTTGAAACAGAAAAGTTATTGTCTTGGATGATGCTTTTGACTGGTTTCCAAGCTTCGTATGCGGTCTCTAGTTGCATTGCCATTATGTTTTCCTTTGCTTGTGTTGTCTGTCTTGTTGGTATTGTCTTAGTGTAATTCAAATATGATCATTGAATTGTGTCAAATTGTGTTTGATTATTGGAATTGAAACAGATGAGATTTATATAATCCATTAGCTCAATTGGTAAAGCATTTGTGTTCTTACACAAAATATGTGAGTTCAAATCCCATATGGACTTAGTTTCAAGATATGAACGTTGAAGTGTTCATTGATGAGGAATGTTCACAGTAAGCCTTCTTTCTAAATTATAATTCAAGATATCAACGTTGTTCCTAATTGAATTTAAGGGTGTGATCAAGTCCTTGCACTTTATACTTGTAAGAACTACTTATCCTATGGTAAAAAAACTTATTGTAGTTTGTAAAAGGTATATTTCTTTTGGTTTAAACCTTTGGTAAAACAGAATAATATGCTCAATGTAGATTCTTTTCTTGGTTGTAGGTTGCATCAAACTCGCGATGAAGCTTAAAATACTTCAAATTTGCAATTGAAGGATAGGGATGAACATGATATCCATAGGTATGTTTGTATACATGTTGATGTTTGTAATTGAAACTACTGCACACACCAGTTCAACTTTTTAATTAGCTCATTATCTATTAACATTGTTGTATAGAGAACTGAGCTATTGAGGGAAAATCAGCTGCGCAATTTCCCAACTAGTAGTTTTCGATAACTCGTCAGGGATAATTTTTCTTGCCTTTTTAAGTTTAGACAAGGGGTATGTACTCACTGTACTACCCATGATTTAACAAGAAGATAGAGCATCCAAAGGCAATTCACTACGAATGACTTGGGTACTAAGTGATTATGCTTCTCATTACAACAATGAACCAACTTTCTATCATATAGCGGCTCGGACCAGCAACAATAACATGGCTAGTGTGATTTCTATTGAAGTAAGGTCTAGTAAGTAGAGGGAATTTTCTAGGAGACCCATGATAACACAAAGTTCCAATCTTTTGAGTTGAGTTTCAATTGGAGCCACAAAGTTCCAATGCATTTCACACTCTAGTGCAAGGTTTTGACTCATTCTTTATAGCCCAAGTGGGATTTGAACCCACATATTTTGTGTAAGAACACAAATGCTCTACCAATTAAGCTAATGGACTATGTAAATCTCACCGTTTCAATTCCAATAATCAAACACAAATTGACACAATCCAACGATCATATCAAGTTATACTAAGACAATACCAACATGACACGGAATTTAAATTCTAACAAAATGAGCAAACCTTTACTCGATCTAACAAATGCTTAAAAATGCTTGTTATGTTTACAGCAATCCAACACAAAAACTGCCCAATCCATGTTCAAATTACTGAGCTAACAAATGCTTAGAATTCAAATTTCAATAATCAAACACGAGTGTGAAGCTTGATTTATACTTTACAACAATCCAACAAAATGAGTTTGCACCCATCTACACAACTTCGTATTTGACAAATAAGGAAACTTTTCCCCCAAAACCAACTAAGAAACTATTCTCAAAACTGCCCAATCCATGTTCAAATTATGTTTTTCATTGAGATAACAAATGCTTAGAAATGCTTATTGGTCAAAACACAAAAGGAAATTAAGATTCCAATTCCAAGAGCAATCTCGGAAATCCAACATATATGCATCAAACGAAATCAAACATATATGCATATATGCATCAAACGAAAGGTTTACCTTTGTTTGCGGAGATTCTAATTCAACATATATGCATCAAACAGAAATTTACGAGATTGCTCTAGGAATTAGAATCTCAAACAGAGTATTTTCTCTACAGACAATCAAACATATATGCGTCAAATAGAAATCCAAGAACAATTTCATGTTCAACTATTGCCTTTGTTTTTGGAGATTCTAATTCAACAATCTCAAAAATCTAACAATCTCAAAAATCTAAGAAATCCAAACACAAATCCAAGAACAACTCCAAATTGTGATTCTAATTCCAAAACAAAAATTTCAATTGAAATTAAATAGAAATTGAATATAAACAAGACAAGAAACCCTAGATTTGAGAAAGAGGCAGGGAGCGACTTATTGATTTGGGTTCCACGATTCTTGGTGTCTGGTGGTGACGGTGGTCAACGCGGTGGTTGGTGAGGTGGTGTTCGAGGAGTAGAAATGGGCAGTCATTGCAGCGAGCGAATCGGCGGGACGGATGGAGAGGCGGTGAATAAGAGTTATGGTGGCCGGCGATTGGGTTCCGGTGTTGTGGTGGCCGGTGAATTCATAAGGCGAGAGAAGGTAGAGAGATGGCAGAGAAAGGAGAGTGTGGTTAGGGAAAAGAAATGGGGAAATGTTTTTGTTTTTGCCTAAATTAAAGTGTTGTGAATGGTTTTAAGATCCACCTACATCGGGACCGTTAGATTAAATTTAGATGGTTGAGATGAAAAGTTCTCAAAATAAAGGTAGTTCTCATTTTTAAGTGGTTCTCATATGAACCCTCTCCTATATATATATAGTTCAAGTAAACACCCCTATTTAGGTACACTCTACTTAGGTAAGCACCTTAGATCCGGACCGTTCAATCTTAATCTAACTAGCTGTAAGTAAAATGATCCTTTCTCAATTTAAAAAAGGGAAAATATTTTTTTTTTTTCTAGGGGCGGTTTGCATTGACATTTCAAACCCCCAATGCCTCGCTTCCTCTCTCTATCTCTCTCTACCTCTCACCGCGTGAGCGACCTACTCCCACCGTCGGCCGCTTCCTCTCTTGGTATACCCCTCTCTCTACTTGCTTTTCTCATCCCCGTAAACCCCTCACTTCTCTTTCACTATATCTCTCTAGCGAATCCGAACGGGTAAATTTTCAGACGGTGTTCATTTTTTATGTTTATTTGTGCGAATTTGGGGATGCTAATATGGGCATGGTCAATCTCCTACAACAATCGACCACTCAACGCTCCCCAAGTAAAAGCTCCTTCTTCAAAACCCCGGTAATTGAGTGTCTACCCTCTCCTCCCTATCTCGTATTAAATTCAGAATATTGTTCTCGAATATCATAACAAGTTCCGAAAATTAGGGTTTGGGAAAATTCTCATGTTCATCTCCCTTCCCGACCCAATGTTTCTTTTTTTTTTTTTTTGGATTTTTATTTTTGTAACAAAAATATCGGATAAATTTTGAATAAAATGTGTTATAAAGGAATTCGGGTTGTTGATTTTTGGCTCAATTTGGAATTTTTGTGGATGATGCCAATGAAATGTGATATATTGACGATGTTGATAATTTTAGATTCCACCTTTTAATGTCCTTGCATTGCCACTGATGTATTTGGTGTAATTTTAATTTTTTATTCACACTTAACTAGCGGTTTACCAAAAGAAGGTGTTGATAATAGTTAATACCCATATCCTCTTTGTGTGTTGGTGGGTCTTTTATTTGCTTTAGGGGTTGTGGAATGAGCATTGTTGATGTTCATCTTGAGGGGGATTGTGAAACTATACTTGTGTAGGGAGTTCGGTTAACTTGCTGCTACCATTGTGATTTCTCTCGTGCTCTATTTCAGCGATCTTGCCAAGGGATTGTCCTAATATCCGTGTTTGACTTAATTACAAATTGTTCTTCCAATTGTGAGAATTTAGGTTCTAAATTGTTTTTCAATTTGAGAATTGGTGGTTTGATTGAATTCATGCGTTTGATTGTAGTTTTGTGGCATGAATTAACTCATTGTGTGGTTTGATTGAAACTCCCTTGAAATATCTAGTGAAATTGGTGAAATTACTTTATGAAATTTGAACTGTATTGTTCTTCAATTTGCGAATTCAAGTTCCGTGGTTATGTATAGCCCCTTAGTTTATGCCATGTCTAAAACTTGATTGGAGTTTTAGGTAATAGAGTAAGTTATGTATAGCCTATTAGCTCAAGTGGTAGAGCATTTGTGTACTTACACAATGATGTGGGTTTGAATCCCATATAGGCTACAAGTTTCTAAGATCCTTCGTAAGAAATGAAATAATACTTTTGCCTCGTTATGGGATGTTTTGGTTTAAGCTTCATGTACGCTCGTTTAGAAGTCATGTGTTCTTAGCCCAATAGATAGACTCTAAACGATCTTCCGTGCAAATCTCCACACATTCTAAACTCTACATTTAACTCATCGTGCCTATCATTTGCCCCGATACTACAATAAAGTGTACATAATCCACATCTTTCTTCTCCAAGTCTAAACCGACTTTTGCTACATATAGCAAACATCCGGAGTTCATTTCAACACCAAACAGACATTCCTTCATGCCTTCATAATACTCATCAGCCAAATACAAATTCAATTCACCAAGTAACACATGTACTTGCAGTTCCTTTGTTAGAAATATTATTTGTAGACACATGTGAAGTTGCAAACAGACCTCGCAATATTCAGAAGTTACGAATAATATAAAGACAACCTATGTGGGATTCGAACCCCCATCGTTTGTGTCATTGCACAAATGCTCTCCCATTGAGCTAATAGGCTTTTGTTTCACCAAGTTATAAGGTAACTTTTGAGTTTTGTGTTAGCTAAGCAATAGGCAAAATGCACCCTTTTTTGGTTGGGATTCGGGGATAAGGGTGCTTGTTTGCTAGACTTATGTATTGTGCAACTTGTGTAAGACTTTCATATTGATGATATCATGTCACTCGTTTAGGTTTGCAAGTCATATTATGCATCCAAGTATTGTGCAACTTGCAGGTCGTTCCACTCCACTCGAAACCACATTTTGCTCATCAAAGCCATTTTGATTGGTGGATGCACTCGACCTGGATACATGAAGAGAATTTTGTAATATGTAGTCAACTCATTGTTGTCCCGATTCATCGTCCATCCAAGAAATAATCAGCCACACACAATTGAAGAAACGTCCCGACACTTCAATAGACAAACTAGTGAGGCAGGTGAGCATCCTTCGTGGAAATCTCTCCATTTACGAAGGCCTCCCAATCAACAAATTAAGAGAGGACCAAGGAGCGAGTAGCGGTTTGCTGATTGTATATAGCACAAGATTCTCTATGAGCCATATGTTAGGGCAATGAGAACAAGAAGAGGCAAGAGGCACTTCAAACATGAACTTTGATAGGAATGGTTTAGAGCCAAAAACTTCGGTCTCCATCGACACATTTTCTACCCATTTCTAGTTTGCATAATGTAATTTAAGCAATCTAAAAACTCTTCCCCAATCACCGGATATTACACTCATTCCATTGATGCTATAGATACTCCTAGCAAATTTCATACAACCAAGAATTTCCCACATCTCAAACTTGGTATATATACGAGATACTTTGTGAAATAAACTGAAGCCACTAACGGATATGAGAATAGTTATAAAGTGTACACAAAGACAAAAATTTAGCAATGAGAAAAATTGGAGCCCAATTCCATAGAGTTGAGTACACATGAACCGAGAATAAGAAAATCGGCATCAATGAAGGAAAATTGATAATTTCCGTAAAAAAATGGAGAAAGCTCATACTTGCGAAACAAAATTGGAGTTCGCAATTCGCAAATAATAGAAGAGAGCTCGGAGTATTCAAATACTCAGCTGAAATTGAGCAAGAAATTCGCAAAGACAAAGAAATTACCTAATTAGAACTCGAATTCGCAATTTTAAAAACCCTAATTTCACCCGAAAAGGAAAGATTTTATTGTGGAGTGGTTCGCAGGTGATGGAGGCTTTAACCGAGAGGTGGTGGCTGAGCAACCGGCAACATATACGCGGCCAATCCGGAGAGAGGGCCATGGGTACCGCCGGCAACAAGAGAGAGTGAGAGAAACAAGATGTACGACCGAGAGACCGGGTATGACCGAGAGAGAGGGAGCAATGATGGGCCGATACGGCGGCCGGAGGTGGGAGTCCGACGGCGACAGGCGGCATCGGTGGTTACCGCGATTGGCTAGACGAATTCCGACGAGGAGAGAGAAGAGAGGAAGCAAGAGAGAGAGAGGATGAAGCGAGGTGGGAGTCCGACGGCGTCGGGTGGCTACCGCGATTGGCTGGGCGAATTTCGGCGAGGAGAGAGAGAGAGGAGGAAGCGAGGTGGGCAAATGCCGAAGACCAGGCAACCGAGCGGATAGTGGTTGACGGTAACAGCCGGCGGCGGGTGGCTACCGTCGGTCGGCTAGCGATTCCGGCGAGGGAGAGAGAAGAAGGAAGTAAGGTTTGAAAGATTTGGAAATATCGAGACAATCGACCCCTTCCCCTTAATTTTTTAATTTTTCTTTTTCTTAAAATTATAAAAATACCTTTTACTTACAACTAGTTAGATTAAGATTGAACGGTTAGGATTTAAAGTGCTTACCTAATGAGTGGAATGTACCTAAAGAGGGGTGCTTACTTGATCTAACAATCCAACCATTAGGTAGGCACCATAGATCTGGGCCATCCAATCTTGATCTAACAGTCGTAAATTAAGACTCCTTTCTCAATTTTAAGAAAGAGTAAAAAACTATTTTTTGTTTCTGGAAGGGGTGGTTTGCAGCATCGTTATTGCAAGCCCCCTTAACTACCTCGCTTCCTCTCTGTCTCACTCTCACCGGCGACAACCTATTCCCATCGTCAGCCGCATTCCTCCTTTTGTCTATCTCCGGCCGTTTCCTCTATCTGTCTATTATCGACCCGCTCTCTCTACTTGCTTTTCTCATCTCCCCCAAATCCCCTGCTCCTCTCTTATTCTATCTCTCTAGTGAATCTGAAGGGGTTCAGGCTCAGAAGGTGTTCACTCTAAGTTTATTTGTGCGAATTTTATGATGCTAATCAAGGCCTGGTTAATCTCTTACAACAATCGGCCGCTCGACGCTCCTCGCAAAAACCCAGGTAATTGAGTGTCCACCCTCTCTTACCCATCTCACAATAAATTGAGAATATTGTCCTTGAACATTAGAAATTAAGGTTTGGGAAAATTCCCATGTTCATCTCCCTTTCTGACCCAATTTTTCATTCTTGTTTTTGCATTTTTAGGTTTGTAATTCAATATTAGGATAGATTTTCCAAAATAATGTGTTAATTATACTCTATCTCATCGCGACACCTTGGAGAGGTGAATTGAGCACGCCAAGCAATGGCTTGCCAACTCTGATCACCCTATTGATTCGCAGTCCAATGTCACATGTAATGCACTTAAACTGACTTTCTAGATTGCTTGTTTGGGTCAAATTGTTTTCTATCTTAGATAAATTGCAAGTCAAAGAGGCTAAAACTCGAGAATTATGTGCAGATGTTGCGTTGAGAGAGAAACTGAGTAAGATTATGGCTTCTGATTACTTGACTACTACTCCTTAGATGAAGGGGGTGGAGGAAGTTGTGGCTGCTGTAGTAGTTGCTAATATTGGGTTATTCCAGGTTCTAGTACATGAGTCTATCATGCAAGTGGAATTAGCATGTTGAGGATGAAGGGTCTATTTGAATTTTATATTTGGGTGCCTTCTATTATGTTATTGATGCTTTTACATGATAGTAGAGTTATATCAAGTTGCATGTGAAACTTTGCTTGTCTTCTCCTCCTCCTTGTCGACACTGATATTCAGATGTATCCATGGTTAAAACCAGACCAATGTGGTCACTGCTGCTTATTTGCTTATTTGCTTATTTGCTGGATGTGGGATGTGGCTTTGTTACTTTGTGTGGAAATGAATCACATTGTGAAAAAGCCTATCCATGCAATTTATTTGCTTATTCAAAGCTCTTCATTTACAAGATATTTTCGCTACAAGCTCTCTCACATAAAGATAAACATAAATGTTTCTATTTGCACAAAAGTTGAGCTTATAAGCCCATTCTTCCTTGCTGGCTTTCTTTATTTATGTGCATAAAAGGCCCATAAGCCTCTTCCTTGTTTGTGTTTCAACCCCATCCCACTCTAAAACTAAACCAGTAAATGTGTTATTCTTCTGAAATAAGAGATAACACATAGTAGTAGTTGTGTAGCATTGGAAATTAAAACTACTTTAGAGCATTCTCAGTGTAATAAAGTGGAGGCTGAAAGAGCCAATCCCAAATACCATAACTCTGGATCCCCAATATTCCCTCATTTCCTTTTTTTTCCCTTGTTTGTTTTTTGGTTTTTTTAGGGTTTTGGGGGGGATTTGCATATGCTTTTATGTGTATTTCAACACCCTAAGGTATCTTTTCTCTATCTTAATCAATTGCCATAATACGTCATATGTGACGATGATATGCTGTTCTTCTTCATCTCTTGCGGCAGAGTGAGGAATGTTTGGAGAAAGTTGATCAAACAATAGCCTTTCTTGCTCAATCTGGGAAATTTTTTGTGCTCCTGTTCACTGTAAATGCGGATCACATTTTCAGTTCTACAATGACAGTTTTTGCAAATTAGGAGGTTCGGAGTTGGAAGAATAGATTCTTAGGTTTGTATTACCACTCTTTCATGAACATAATGTTATTGTTATGTAACACCATATTATTTGTTTAGACGTTTTGTTATGTGTAAAGTACTTTGTCAAAGCCTATTAGCTCAATGGTAGAGCATTGTGCAACTGCACAAAGATGTCGATTCGAATCTCATATATGCTTTTTGATTTCAACTTACACTCAAACATAACTTATACTCAAACATAATCTCCAAAACAAAACCACATTCAAAAGCTAATATTGAGTATTATGAATTTATTTTAGTAGCTTCGAGGGCATTTGACTTAAATGAATTTGTTTCGTACAATTTTCGATCATATTGAGCTTTTTGAATATCTTTCGAGCCATATTAAGTGTTATAAATTTATTTCATTTGTTTCGAATATGTTTGAGGTCATTTTGAGCTAATTGAATTTGTTTCCTACACCTACTTATGTTAGTTAAGGAAGTATATTGTGATGTGTACTACACTTGGAGGTATATTGTGATGTCTATTATTCCCGTAATCTGTAGTTGTGCATAAAAGTTCGGCACATTGTGTTCATATTAGTTTAGAAAATGCATGTACTACTCGTAACTAACGAGTGTGCATAAAAGTTGGTGGTAGTGTATTTTGAGGTCGCCAGGGTCTCGAGAGAAGTCTAAATATGCAACAAAGAATGTTAATAAATGAATAGAATGATCTGTCCAAGCTTGAACACCAAATTCAAGCATATTGAGTTCTTAGTTGCAGCAAAATTTTTTATTTTTGGAACAATTTTGAAAACACCCTATGTGGGATTCGAACCTACATCGTTTGTGCCATTGCATAACTTCTCTCCCGTATTGAGTTAATATGCTTTTGTTTAACCAAGTTATAAGGTAACTTATGAGTTTTGGTGAGGATGAGTGGGCCAATCACCGCATTTAATTCGAGTTATGTCTATGATCAAATGACTACAAACCACCCTAAAATGCATCCGATTCACTTAATCAAGTGAACTACTGTCTGCACAAAGTAAGAAGTAGCCATGTTGGTGCAAGTACATTTCAAGATCAAGATCGTTGAAGTAATTTAAAGGCATGAAGTATCATACTCATTGTCTCCTATTAGAGAAGATCGAAACAGTGCAATTGAAAAGTGATATTTTAGAGATCAACACTTCAACTTCAACATATTCAATTATTAACATAACTACTATCATTTCAAGCATAAATACCTGCATAAGGATCATAGTTATAGCTTCACCCGAAGGTGCTAGCCGATTAAATTGTCTCGGGAACAGAGTTGCTAAAACAACGACAATTGCTTGTTATCACGAGAAGATTGCCACCTTGAATTCTATAACATTTGGTCAACAAATCACCAGCCATGCACACTCGCAAATGACACGAGTAATAGCAGTTGCAGATCGTAGCACGGGGAGCTTATTGCCAACCTTGGACTCCATGTCCATCATGTCATCCGATTAGGGTACAATTTCACTCGAAGGCCATATTTTCCTCGGTTTCACTCGGATGGTTTCAAAGGAATATTCATAATTGCCTATTTTGTTTGACTTGTTTGCTATATTATAGAACAACCTCCAATTCTAACCATTACCTCTAACATAGGCCCATATAATAGTCGATATCTTTTTACATCTCTTGCAAAGCCTCACATAACTAGCCAATTAATCGACAATTCTCGGTTGACTCAAATGACTTTATCAACATAACGAGGGACTCCTCATGAGTTTAGTAGCATATTAGAAACTAAATGAAATAGCCAACATTAATCCGAACTTCCTAAGGATTATTGAAGGTCCTTTACATGCCTAAGAATAGGACAGAATCACACTCCACACCACCACAACAGCGAGACTTATCGTCTCCAATTCACAACAAGTACAACTCAACTAACAACTACAAGTATCCAACAAAACAACGAAGCAAGCTCAATTTTAGAAAGCTCGATAAACCTCAATTTGTAAAGACAAATTTCAAAAAGCTCAATTTCAAAAAGCAATTTGCAAACAATAAAAGAGAGCTTGGAGTATTCAAGTCCTCAATCGAAATGAGTAAGAAATTCACAAAGATAAAGAAATTACCTAATTTGGACTTGAATTTGTAATTTTGAAAACCCTAATTTCGTCCGAAAGGGAGAGCTTCGATCGAGACACGATGGGTCGAAGCGAGAGAGAGAGCATGTATGACCGAGAGAGAGGAGCCATGGCACCACTGTCGACGAGAGAGAGAGAGAGTAGGTATGACCGAGAGAGAGTTAGGCGAGGAAGCGAGGTGGGCGAACCGAAGACAGGTGTGCGGCCGAGGCGGCTGGCGGATTACGGCGACGAGATGACGTCGGCGGCCACCAAAGGCGAGTTGGGCTAAATTTGGGCATGGATGACCGAGAGTGAGAGAGAAGAGAGGAAGCCAAGGTTGGGAAAGACTGGAAATGTCAAGGGTTCGTTGTGACTCCCTCGCCCTTAATTTTTTTTTTTTAAATTATAAAATATCTTTTAATTTAAGCCGTTAAATTAAGATTGGACGGTCAAGATTAAAAGTGATTACTAAAAGGGTGGAGTGTACCTAAATGGGGTGCTTACTTGAACCCTTATATAAATATAATTTTTTAAATATAAATCGGGTACTCGGGTAACGAGTGCGGGTTCGAGTCCAGTTTTTCACTAGCCGATCCTCGGATCGGTTGTAATTAGACTCAAAAAATTAGACCCGATCTTGGACCCGGTTCAACCAGGTCTAGGATAGGGTATCCGATTTTTTTGCTCACTCCTAAATAGAACAAGTAAATATAAATATCGGAAGCTTAAACGAGTGCTTAATAAAATAACTCATTATTATTCGGTTCTTTATTGGCCCAACATCTTATTGGTCTTATTTAAATAGGTAAAGTGATCAATTCGTTCGAGTCAATCTAATCATCATGCAAATATTACGATGAAAGTTTTAAATTTTTTCAATATCCGTTTTAGAAAAATGCAAACAGAACACATTTTTTTTATAGAATTATGAGCAATTTTAATAAAAAAAACATGTCGAATTTTTATAATTTACAAAAGTAAAATAACCGATAAAAAGGCGGTCTCAACCCGTAAGGTCGACCCGAAATCCGTATAATCCAATATACGAAAGCCCGTTTCTTACTCAAACTCGAATACACCCGACCCGTATTTTAGCCGAATCGAATACATCCGACTCGTATTTAACCCGCTCGACCGAGATTGACAGTGCCTAGTTTTGCATAATGAATGTTATACCCTTGCGCTTCAACCCAAGCTCAAGTAGCTCTCCTCTCAACCCCTCACCCCTCTCGTTCTCTCACCCCGACCCAAAACACAGCCCTCTAATTCTTTATCAATCCCCCTGAAGGTATCCCGCCGGCGATTTTCGGGTGAGTGTTCCCTCCTCCATACTCACCGTCTCTCTTCTCTCTCCTTCCTCGACGTTATTGTAAATCTCAGTAAGTTTCTGTTGCTGTCTTGCTATTATGGATTCTCATTTCGAAAAAAATATGAAATATTTTGGTACTGAAGGCCTTATCATCTCTGACGATGTATCTTCAGTGAAGAAAACCGCATCTCAGATTTTGAATCGGGAGATAATTATGTGTTGTGCGTTATTGGGCTGTTAATTGTCTTAGTTAGGTGGAAATTTTTGCTATAGGGTTCATATGATACACATTTATTAAGGTTCGAATCTATTTCATTTTTCTCTCTTGTTTTTCCCTTGTCTGTGATTGCTGAGTTCAGGATCAACAATTTTGAGGGATTGGTGAAGTAATTTAGCGATTTTATTAAAATTTACTTTTTAGTTTGTAGTTTTATCTGAAACTCTAAGGAATGCTGGTACAAGATAATGTATGCTCCGTTTTAGCTATCCAATGGAAGCCTTGTAGTTGTGAAGGCATTGAGTAATTAGGGTTTACTTTTGTATTAGAATTTTACATATATTATCCTCGGTTGCCTATCTTAATACCCTTATTTTTATATGTTGTTTTGCCTCTTCCCTTTTTTTTTTTTTGGGGGGAGGGGTGTAAAAGAGATCATTCTTGCCTTGACTGAAGTCTGTATCCATGAACACTTCCTCATAATTTGTTTGATCCTCCTTTCATTACATTGATTTCAGTTCACAAAGTTGTACTCGGGAAGAAACAATGCCTAGTGAAAGAAGTCCAAATAGACACCGTTCTGAGGTTGAAGATAAAGATAGGGATCAAAAACATTGCCGCAGGCTTCAAGATCCCTTGCCCCTTGAGAATCAACGAGTTTCTAATACCAAAGCTGAGGTTAAGGATGTGAGTCATGCGTCCAACAGGAAGGCTAGTGAATTAGGTGAAACAATGAAGCTTTCTGATCCAAAGGCTATTCCTCGTTCTCGATCTTATTTCCAGGTTTATCATAAATTTTCAGTGGTTAATATCTATTCTTTATGACTTGATCTACGTCAGTTCTCCTTCTAAGGGTCCGGTTTACTTTTCATGCTCTAAATCTCCAGCGTCTTATTCTTTGCTTGTCTATCATTTTGTTTTTGGCGCTTATATATGCATTCATGTACGTGCATTTTAAAGATAAAAAGACTGCGTTTGTTTTATGCTGCTTATGCCTTTTGGTGCATGGCAGGCTGGATAAGCCTCTTTCATTCATTTATCATGTTAATTTTATATGCTGGCACCCATATGTTTTAAGGTTCATCAGCATTGTTTCTTCTTCACTTAGTCTCCTCTCTTTTTAAAAGAGTCTTCTTCCTTCCCTTTCACTATCAATAACATGATTTCAGAAAAGAAAGAGAACTAAATCTGAACTGTAGCGTATCTTTTAAATTGTGCCTCTTTTTTCCAGTCTTAAGATGATTTGTTCTAGTAACTAACAAATGTTAAGATTCTCGCTCTTCCCACTACCTCCTTCTTCTGTCTGCAGTCTGCACACACATGTAGGCATATGTTTTTCTCGGCTAGGAAGATAGAGGGGTTGACAGGTCCTGCAACCACCTCCACCCCGGCCTCTTCCTTTTTCTTGGGGGGAGGGATTGGGCATTTGCTTGGGCTTGGATGATGTTGAGCTAACGGTAGGATGCTTACATTTGTAAGCAGGTGGTATTGGCTTGTAAATTATGTGTAACAGCTAAAGAATTAATGGCAGAGAGATAAATGAGTGTTGTGCATCATGATGGTTGTATGTGGTTTTGGATACCATAAGTAAAAGAGCATAGGAGGTCATAATTGCGGCACATAGCTCATCCGATGAAGAAGGTTGTTGGCATACTTATGCTAAAGACATGAAAACCTCTTGGGCCACAAAAGCATTATGCAACTAAAACCTATAACTGTATGATCTTATGCAATTATCTCGAGAAGATTTGACTATTCAATTGGATCTCTGGTATGTTTTGATGTTAGACATACACAACTGTAAACTTTTGTGTTCTGTAATAATAGGCAAAGACAATCAAGCAAGCATTTTGTCCTGGCTAGAAAAGCATAGTTAGTAGTCACATATCACACTCGGGTCATGCCTTTGCTTCTTCCCCTTAGCCTTTACCGTGTCATAAGGGTTTTTCAGTTTTTTATTTTTGGTCTTTGCCTTCGATTTTCTCTGTGTGTGCGTGTGTGGGTTTGGGGGGACGGAGTTTAAATGGTTAGTTCTCTTGCCCTTTGATGACTTTGCTAATGTGATTAGAAGGTGGCCTTTATTCAAACCAAGCTATCCTCTCCTGGGTTTACTCTACATTCAGTGTTAAGCCATTAAAATCATAGGATATGCTATTTGGCAAACCAGTGGAATGGGGATCTAATTATCTGGCCTGTATATAAGATTTGCTTTCTTTCAAAAGCTGATTAATATTTTTACTTTGTTGAACTGAGTGCATGTTTTCCAGAATAGAAAATGATATGCTTTCTTATGCTCAACGCATATTCCATCTGCTATACTTATGTTCTAATATAATTTCTGCACGAATGTCCAAATATCTACTTTATTCTGAAAGTACTGTTTGTTCGCATAGGAAAATCTATTTCTGTTGAGTTTCAATACTTGGTGGTTGTTCAGTGTTTGCTAATCCATTTACTGGGCTGAAGTAGCGGGAAAGCTGTTCGTTCCATTACTTTCAGTGTTCCCCTGTGTGTAACCGTATTAGGCTTCCCTCTGCATGTCTTATAACAGCATGATGATCGTGGCACTGCCTCCCAAGATGGCAGACGGTCTGGACGCAGGGTAACGGCTGGTTGGTTTCTTTCTTTTTATACTATGCTTGAGTTTCTAATTGATGTTGCTACATTTTACTATTTTATTTGTACTTCCCAAATGAGCTAGTTGACAGGTTTACACTAATTTGAGCCTCATGACCTTGCTGTCACTGAATTATGATTATAGTCTGCTTTTCATTTGTTGCTGATTTCAAAAAATAAATAAACAAATAAGTATATTTGTGGCTGATTTTCTGTGGGCTTGTTGATTGAGAAATGACATTGCATTGAAATGTTGCCCATCAGTTTTTGACATATATTTTTAATGAGCATGTTTAATTCATTAGTGGCTTAATTGAGGTGAGAGGCGTCAATGATGTCTGTGGATCTAGTCTCTGGTTTTAGGATTTTAAGTTGAGAAGAAACTCTCCCTTCCTTTGTCTTTTGTTTCTAGAGTCTAGGCTGTACAACATTTGGATCCTGTCTTAGACCTTCCCTTACCTCACTGCTGATATTGGTGATTCACTAGGCATGTGAGACCTTTGACACCATGAAGCTCAATGCCAAATGTTTGGCAACCAAAGACCTCTCCATCTGTCTTTATTTTTGCTCATAGCAGCCGTCCAATGCCAAAGGGATAAACTCTTTCTCCTCCATGCCTTCTGTTGCTCAAAATCAGTGCTGGTATCTCTCTGATGGGTATTTCTTTCTTTTTCCTTTGTTGCCCCTCCCCCTGTTAAGTGGGGGAGAGAGGGAGAATGGAGGGAAGCTACGGGAGAGAGGAAGAGAAAGCAAGGGAGAATGGCATGGATGTGAGGAAGAGTTGTCGGGTTGAAACTTGGAAGTGTTTAAAAAGCTGGAAGGAAGACAAGGTTTGGTGATGATATCTAGGTTAGAGGGGAAAAGGGTGTTCAAATGGAGGGACCGACGGAGCAAGCTTCCATGGGCTTTGGCCCTTTTCTTGTTTTCCTTTTGGGGGGTGCGGGGAGGTTGGGATTGTCTGACTAAGAAAATGAGGTTGGCATTCTCCCCTGGCTGGTGTTTATTGGCTAGTTATTAGAGAAGGGTAAAGGCTGACAGATTTTGAGTGTCTGGTTACTTATGTGGCTCTGTCGCTGGAGTGTGAGGCTATACTCTTTTAGTTTTGTGCAATGGCTCTTGAGTGGACCATCTCATCTGTGATAATTCCCAACGTCCGAGTTTAAACAACATAGTTTGTACTTTGTATAGGAATGGAGAACAGTAATCTAGTTGCACTTTCCACTCTGTTGCCAACACCCTTTCTACTTTTCTAGTATCTATTCAAACCTTAGGGTGAAAATTGTGAATTTTAACAACTGCTGTATTCTGTTGAGTCTACCATTTTATCTAGGCAAGTATCATTTGATGACACATTGAACCATTCTATAGTATATTAATTTGGGAGTCTTTGTTCTTTTCTATACTCTGCTTAGAACGGGGATGGTGGAAAGATTCCAAGGATGATGAAGCTCAAGCAAACCGCAAAACAGCAAGTTCTGATGTACGTGAAAAGGATCGGAAATCCCTAGCTCGAGGTGGTAACCATGACAACCATGTCTGGAGACACGACAAATTCTCTGAAGTGGAAGGTGACACAAACCCCCTGCCAAGAAAAGACGTCAATTTAGGGAGGAGAAACTCCCTGCGGAGTCTGAGCCTGCAGAAAACACCGCTCATGAACCCAGCAAGGCTGCACATCCCATCAGCTCCACTGGACATGAAGAAAGAGCTCGTGATCGCCGCCCTCTCGAGAGAAGGGAGCATGATCGAGGGTATCAAAGGGAGAGATCGTTTTCAAACAGGGGACTGGTAGAGAAGGGTGGTTTTCCTTCCAGAGACAGGTTCAACAGTGGTGATAATGGTGGGAGATTCAGGGGAAGGGATAGGTTTGGTGGGAGACAAGGGTATCGGTCAAGTGAAACTGGTGGCCGGGTTGAGAAATGGAAGCATGATTTGTTTGATGAGGCCAACAGAAGCCCTGCATCGAAAAACGAGGATGATCCTGTTGCCAAGGTGGAAGCTCTATTGGCTTCTTAAAACTGGGGAGTGCTTCAAGTAAATGTTGTGTCTAGATTAGTACTATTAGTTTTCTTTTTGGGTCGTTGTTGAGACTAATTTAGCTTCTGGTATTGATCGTGTAATCGTGGCCACCAGAACTAGATTTATGTTAATTTTTCTGAGTTTCAGAAAATTTTCGTCGTTTTGAATTCGTTACCAGTGATCATTCAATCGAAAGTTGACATGTGTGTGTTGTTTCTCTTTTTTATTTTTTATTATCCAGAAAGTTCTGTAGTTTGCTGGGTTTTCTGCTTTGTTTTCTTCTTTTTTTGGGGGGGTGCTAGCATATGTACAATGCTAGATAATTTTGTCCAATCTAATTATATAAATTTGTCCAATCTAAGAAAAACATTTAAGTGTGGTCATAAATTTTTCTTTTGTATTTTTAAACAAACATTGGAAAATTTCCTATTTCTATTATTAAATTCAAACCTAAACCTGAATTTTTGCCGCTTATATATTATAGCACGTTTGCATGTTGGTGAGTTGTTCTTGTGATTTGGTTATATCATAAGTAAAATTTTTTCTATTTTAACGTTTATATTTTAAACTATTGTGAGGATTTTAAAGAATGTAAGTTAATTTTGGATTACTTTGAGAAGTATGTGGATTTTATTTGTTAGAAGTTCCTTTTACTGTAAATTTTTAATATTTCTGAGAGCATATAAAACGTTTTGAATAATCTTCCAATAGATTTTTATATCCTCGGGTAATAAAAGTAAATCCCACTCTAAACGAATAATAAAGTAATTTTAAGTGCCTCAAATGGATAAAGTTTACAATATACATTACTACAAAATGGCATCAACAAACACAATAACAAATGGCCAAGGAAGGCAAAACCAGCCTCTATACTTGTTATGTGATTTCTACATTGCAAACCCTATTAAGAGAACAAAGACGATGTGCACCATTTGAAGGATCGATGAATATAGTCAGTCATAGGTGAGACAGTCTCACCATAAAAACATGTGTTTGAAATATTATAGTTTAACCACACAAAGGTCAAACAAAATAGAGGTTAGTACCAAGAAAGCAAAGTATTGTGTAACTGTCACATTAAGAAGTCAGACATTAACGCCAGCCAGTCCTTAGGCGCTCTATCACATTTTTCTCTCCAGTGAGGACCTCAGCTAATCCTGGCAAGCGACATATCAAATAAAAAAGTAAGGTTTCAAGAAGCATATATATGCCGGTTGCTCATGAAAATCTAAATTATTATGGACAAATTATAATTGTAAAAGTTTTTTATTTCTTATTTTAGACAAATTATGAAAAGAAAATGTGTTGGTTTAATTACCATTAGTATAATGGCGACAATCATGGTGGCCAATGCGAAGATCAGTTTTCCATTTACTGTTGAAATCATAAGCAGCTTTAACGGCATCTGATTTAGCTGAGCCAATTAACCAACACCTGCTTTTTGGAAGCCTACTAATTTCTCTCACCAGGGTAATTCCTGAAAAATCAAGGGCAATAACACAGTAATTAAGTTAATATTGATCGCTAATTTCTAAAAATAAATAAATAAAATCTGTTCAAAGTTTGATATGAATGAATGAAAGTGCTCGCCTGGAACAGCTTTGCCAGATAAAGCGGAGAGAGCCACATATACATCTTCTGGATCCCGTGGCTGAAAATCAAAGACCAAGGCCTGCCCAAGTTTTAAGAAAAATCATCATTATTATAAATTATAATCCCCATAACATCAAAAAAGGGAACAAAAATATCATTTTGGGATTTTATAACATATATGGTTTACCAACGACTTGAAAAAAAAATTCCACCGATAAAAGAAGTAACTTAAGGATAAGTAGCTTCTCCTTCATCCGGCCATGGTTGGACTTTTAGGTAGTATTGAATTTGCTCGGTTTAACAATAAGAGCCAAGAAACAAATTAAAAATTGGTGTTTTTGGGGTTGTGGAAAACACAAATTATACAAATAAAAAATTGAGAAATGAATCAAAGGGGTAATCAATCAACATTGGGGGAGGGGGATACCTGGGAACTAGGAGCAGAGGGTTTGATGATAAGCATGAAGTGCTGAAGATGCCAGATATTGAGAGAGAAAGCGGTAGACATAAGCAACTGTGCAGGTCCCTTGGTCGCCCTTAGTGGATTAGCTGCAACATATACTTCATCTCTCTCCATTCTTGCTTTTGTGTGTTTGCTCACAAGGCTTGCCATTTTCTCTCGCTTCAAGCTAAAATTAAATTCAATATATATATATATATATATATATATATATATATATATATATATATATATATGAGAGAGAGAGAGGACCCGACAATCGAATTGTTTGGTTCGATTTTGAGTTAAGTCAACTTATAGCTGGGTCATATTTGACCTAACAAGTTTTAGGTTACGTTTCGTTTCGAGTTGAGTTAAGTTATTTTTCAATCGAATTGACCTTGGGTTACTTCGATTGTTGGTCCAATAAGCTTATAATTTGGAACTTATTTGGGTCATCACCAACTGAACTCGATTCTTGATAACAGACCACTATTTTTGGTCTCAACTAGAGACTGTTTAGTGATTTCAGTCTCAAATAGAAATCAAAATTTTTGGCCTCAAAATTATTGTGCCTATGTAGCTATTGAGACTGAAGGCATTTTCAATGTCTACATTGCCAATTTTTTAACAATATTTTTTCGCTATTTTCTTGCTAGAAACTTGCTTTATAAAATGGCTCACTGCCACAATTAAACTGTGCTACATCTTTAGCACAAAAACCACAACAAGATGAACAATTTTACAAACTTCCAAATTCGTTTTCAAACAATTATCAAAGTTTTCCAACAATTAAGAAGCAACCTCCACAATTTAAATTCCCGACAATCACATCTAGAAAACTTATAAGCACAATAGGAAACTAATAACAACTGAAAATAAAGGCTACAACCACACATACTGAGTATTAAGACGAGCTTTCACTATTGTTGAAATGCGTGGAGTGGTCAAGTTTCTCCGAGAAGCTATTAAATCAAGCAACAAGCTCTTAATTATCACACCTTTGTTCATCAAACTCCCTTCTAACGACAATCAATTCTTCTCAAGTCGTTCTAAGCTCTTCTTGAGTCGAATGGAGGCAAAATTAGGTCGTTTTCTATGTGTTACGAGTCTCATGCAATTGGTTCTGAAGCTGATGACCACAAGTGATGTGAATGATGAACTCCCTGGAGTTCATCCTCCACACTTGGGGGTCTCTCAAACATAACTCTAGCCTCACTACCAAGTTCGTATATAGTACCCTTTTTAGTTCAACCTCCAGAATCCTTTAAGAATAATATGTTGGTTGCTTCTATCCCTTCTTCCATATAAGCAAGTATCCTCAATTGTTCATAAGATTCCTATACCATAATGAAGACAATTTTATTAATAGAGTTGAAGCTGATAAAACACCATAAAGACGTGTTCTCCCCTTTGTTTCTAAAAATATTCATAAAGGTGTAATTGGCTTGCAAAAAACAACACATATATGGTTCCAATCAGGACACATTGAAAATGTCGATGTCAATCCCTTATCAATTATTAAGTCTCATCAACCACAATATCATCATCCAATTTTAATGACCAAAAGCAACAAAAACATAAAGTATACATCATTAGATAACTTAAATAAACCCTATGTGCATAAGCATTGCAGCAACCTTTGACTGTTTTCATCAATTTATGAATGAATCTCAACAAATAACCCAATAGAGGAATTTGTACTTGATGGCCTATCAATACATTTGTATGCAAGAAGTTACCTCGTCATTAAAATGGGAACCTAGATAGGATAAGGGTGATTGAATTTTATCTCATATAAAGTTTCCTTACCATCTTTTTGGCCCACTTAGTAGCCAATGTTGATCCCTAACTGTGCCCTATATTGTCCTTCCGGTCAGTTATCTTGTTCTTCTGATTTAATTTTGACTGTTTCTTAAATCCAACATCTGTTTCCTTCTTAAGCTTTACTAATATACAAATATCATCAATCATCCATGTAACAATTTCATTACTCGGTTTCATGGCAGTCTTGTTGACCATGTCCTTCAATCGAACATGTACCTTTTCTCATCATATTCCTGTTCACTTCGAAATCTAACTCTAGAACCCAAGTGAACTATTATTGCGAATATCATAATGTAACACATTTATTTTTAACCAATGCCAACATATGGATAGACATATGTAAAATTAAATTAATAAACTAAACCTTAAAATAATTCGACCAGAATTGTTTATGATCTTGTGGAGCTTCCTTCCGACAAGTAAATGATCTTTTGTAGCATGTTTTGATCATCTCAGCTATGATAGTTGCCAAAGAATGGTATCTAAACTTATAAAGATACATTTAAAATATCGGAGCAAGTCAAATCAACAAATTCATTAAAGGTAACTCGTACTAACTATAAGCCATCAGGAGAAAGTTGGCTTTTTGTTAGCGTGGTACTACGTTCCTCCAACAGCTGCACAAGTGATTAAGTCTCATCCAAGTCTAACTGGGGTAAGCACCTTGCAATTGGTTCATATTGACTTTATGTTGTACAACACTTAGAAATAGGGATGAGAGTATAACACATACCTGAAAAATTCACCCGAACTCAGCCTTATTTTGTTAGGTATGTTTACCAAAAATTTAAAAAAAATTAGGAAAGGAGTGTGTATAGCTTAATTGGGTTTGGGTACCGGGCAAGTAGGGTTATAAAGTTCACCTGCCCCATACCCGCTTGTGATTTTTTAATGAAAAATTTTGTTGGGTAATGGACTACAGGCGTTGGATTTTTTGGGGACAAAAGAGCCCAAAACTCAACCCTAATTTTGCGATGATTCACTGGTGCACCTCCCTATTGCCTACTCACCTTGTCCGACTCTCATTCTCTCTGAAGGTTTACTCTTGGAGAGGCTAAGTCACCCTAGAGGGGGTGAATAGGGTGATGATGAAATTTGCTTGAAATTTAAAATAGATATGACTATGAGGTGAGCGGGAGTCAAGGATGAACTCGGAAAAGCACCGACTCGAGTTCGGTAAAGAGTGAAGAAACAGATTAAACAGAACTTTGAAACTGCTCGGAGTCTAGAATGCACTCGGAAAAGTGATAACTCGGAAAGTACATGGAAACCCTCTTGGGGCAGAAAACCACGGACCGTACTAATCCAAGCACGAAGTCAAATCTACTATTTTGAGTCCACAAAATACGATGAGATCGACTCAACCCGAGTTGCTCCCTTAGACAACTCCTTACAAGTTTTTCCTAGAATGAGAAATTACCTTATCCGATCTAGTACTTCCTAAATGAGATCACCCTTACAAGTTAAGGACAACCGAGCTGAGTTAACCCTTACAGCTCGGTCAAGGGACCTTACTTAGAAAGTAAGAAAGAGAGTGTTTGTAACTAAGTACAAGACCTTACAACTCGGAGAAATATTAAATACAAAATTGGAGTTGTAAGTAGAAGATTGAGAATGAATACAATGACTTTTGCTCAAGTATATGTATTAACAGTTGGTTCAAGCAATCTTCATGTCTTGAAAGTTGGCTTCTATTTATAGATGACCAAACAGACTTAGCCGTTGTGTCCATCTTCCGACTGGAAGTCCTTTGTGACCGTTGTAATGGATTTTCCGAGTCACTCGGAAAATATCCGTTGAGATATGAACGTTGGGCAACGGCTCTTGACTCGTTTGGAAGTCCCAAAACCACTGGTGGTGTCTTGAAAAGTAAGGTGGAAACCACCGTTGAGCTTGGTGTTGCGGATTTCCAGTTTTGGAAACGAGACAACCCCGACACGATTGTCCGGGGTTAGGTCGAGAGGTGGAAAAACCTTGTCTCGCTGGTGATTTGACGTTTTGAAGCCGGTTACTTTTATAATTCAAAAATAGGATAGCCTCGTTTGAATAACCTACAAAAGTAAATCAATTTGGTTCTCAAAGTATAAAATACTTTGGTCCAAGATTAAACACGAGATAATAACATAATTAATATAATTAAGTGACTAATTATCCGAGTCGGAAAAGGAATGGAATTTTCCGAGTCTAATATCCATGATACTCAAATTCCATCTTAGTCGAGTCTAGAAGATAATCAAGTCGGATAAAGAATATCGGAGTAAATAAACTTGATCTAGACTAAACAAAGTTCAAACAAAATATGTCGACTTAGAATAGTGAATTAACAATATAATTCCCGAAGTCGGACTCGAGTTTATGCGCGTGAAAGAAAGTGTTTGAACATGCGACATACCCGAGTGTTGAGTGACTCGGAACTTAGTGTGAAGTGGCATGTAGAAGTATGCTTTCGAGTCGGTAAGAATCAAGCGTAAACATATACGGTAGTTTCTATAACACTCGGAGAAAATGTTATATCACTCGGAAAAGTTTCTAAGGCACATGGAATGACTTGAAATCAAAACCCTATAAGAGATGAAGTCTTATACCCGATTCCTTGGTGGAACTCGGAAAATTGTAAGTGTAAAGTCCGAGTCTTCACTCTCTCCTGTCTAGTCTCTCTCTCGCCTCGTATCATACTCTTGTTGTTAGAGATAATAATACTGCAAGCGCACGGTGTAGCTATAAGTAGGAACCAGCGAGCATGGGTCGTGTCCACGAGGAACTCGCTTTCAAATACTAAATCCACCTAAAAACTCTAATCTAGGTAAAACTCGGTTCGACAATGATTTGGTGTTCGGATTCAACTAATAACAAAATAACTAAGAGAGATTAATGAATAACAAGCCTTAGATTGGGATTAATTACACTATTATGCCTAAAATCAACATTGAATACCGCTTGAGATTTGCCTATGCTAACGGTTTAGAAGTGGGAGACACCAAATTAACCTATCTTCACCTACTTTCGAATGTCAAAGACTAATCTTGGACAATCTAATCACCTATTTTCATGGGATTAATAAAGAGAAAAATCACAATGAATGCATCTCACAACCCCGCTTAAAACCTTAATTATTTTCATATCAAAGTTCTAATCGTTCACAACGTCATTCTAGGTAAGTTTTCATCTTTCGATGTTCACAAAACCCTAATAAAAGCATATGAGTCCTCTTTCGAGGCAATCAACGAAAAGTGATGAGCGAAGTAAATTCTAACCTAAAAAGCATAGAACAATTCAATTGATACTCAATTCATGATTATCAAGGCATAATAGGGATCAATCCCAACCTAAGTAGAGAAATTAGCCCCTGAACATGATACTAAACAATTGACAAGATTCAATGAATATAAACATGAAGACTATAGAGAAATCGCAAAGAACAAACATAAAGAGAGAGAATTAAGAATTACCGAATGGAAATCCGAATGCTTGAATTCAAATTAAACTTCAAAAATTCAAAATCTTAAACTTCAATCTAAAGGGATTTGACGGCTGGAAACTACCCTAGAAACCTTAAAAATTGATGGAGAAAATAACTGCAAAAAAAAAACTAAACAAAAATCGCTTATAAAGTCGCCGAAACAGATGTCGCACGGCTGTGCGAGAATTTTCGGACGGCCGTGCGAAATGCCCGAACTTTCTGCATCTCTTGCATGGGCAGTGCAACTTTGGCACGATAGGCCGTGCGCGACTTCAACTTTCATAACTTCTCGCACGGCCGTGCAAGGTGTGCACAGGTGGCCGTGCGACCTTCCTTGACTTCGAGCCCTTCGCTCGATGATTTGCACGGCTGTGCAGCTCCGCACAATTGGCCGTGCAACTTCACTTGATGAGTTTTAGGCTTCTTTCTTGCCTCCTTTTAGGCCTGGACTCTCCTCTTTATCACTTTTCATCAAATTTGCCTCGAATCTCTCTAATTTAAGCCCAAGAAACCTGTAATAAAAAGATTTACGAGCTTAGGTGATGATAAAGAGAAAATGAGCAAAATCTAACCCAAAACTGAATAAATATCATTGAAATCATCACGAAATTGGGTTAAATAATACCTTAAAAACCGATAAAAACGAGGTTTAACACTTGCTTATTCCTTTCTCTAACATTCTTGCTCTCTAAGCTCCCTATATTGATCCATCTATCTCATTCTAGACTTGTAAACCATGCAAAAACTTTGAGCAATGTTACCTCACTTCCCTCATATATAGTGGTTTCTCTACTGCCTTAACTAGTTGTAGGAATCTTTTTGCTTTTGGAATTGGTTCTTTCTCCTCAGAATGTCCCCCATTTTCCATTAACCGGGAAGTCATTAGTGCATTGGTATCTATAACCATATCTTGCATAAGGTTTGCAATTACTTTTGTATTTGATGAAGTATTAACATGTGCTTCGTCTTCGAGATATGGTTCTCTATGATGCACCCACCTATGATAATTTAAGCGAAAACCTTACTTGTATGAGTGCAACTTAACAATATCTTTGTCCAGTTGCCGCAATTTGTAAATGTGCACTTAAACTTTTGGCACCCCTCAAACTCTTCTTGTGAGTATGCAAAAATCAATGAAATCGTCAACTTCTACAACAAATACCTTACTTAGATACTTCTCACCAATCCTCTTATACATTCATTCTGTACATGGATCCATCGTTCTCAAATTTGAAACTATTTATTGTAAATATTATTAGCAATGATCATAAGAAACTTTCTATACTTAAATCAAAGACATATATACATGTACATATTAATTCTTGGCAAGATCAATTTCGTCAAAATATACAGGGATTAAGGAAATAAATTTTTAATAACACTATGTTTTTGGTGCATTATGATCTCAATGAAACACATATGAGATTGTTGGTTTGCAACGTGTTAGCGAATCTAATCATTTAATTTGATCTCCTTCACCCCCGCACTTGTTACTACACTAGCAATGTTTTTATTTTTATCTTTGTGCAATTAGAGAAGGATTTATTATTGGTCGATTAGATATCAACTCCTACCTTGCCGAACAACCAAAATATGTCAATCCCTTTGATAAAAAAAAAAAACCAATTAATTCCATACGCATAGTACATTATGCATAATATGGGGGAGCTAGCTAGGAAACTGTATTTTATTTCTCAAACCAAAACATCGAGAAAGATAGTGGACTGAGTGGTTTTGCAAATTGGTAATAGCCACTTTCCAGTAGTATAGAGGGGTGTAGGTATGAGCCGAACCAGTTTGCGAACTCTCAGCCAACTCGCATAAAAGCTTGCCAAGCCGAGCTTGCGGCAAGCCCAAGCTGAGTAGAGCTTGGTTAGTTATCCGAGCTAACCTTGAGCTTTCAATTTTTGAGCTCGTCAGCTCGCCGAGCCTACATGAGTCAATTGTAAACGAGTCGAATGAACAATGAAATGAGACAACAAGCCGAAACAAACCGAGCAAGTGGACTAATCAAATGAACCTAAATAAATTGAAACACACGAGCTAAAACTTGTGATGATTAGCTTTTTGAAGAACCTTTTTTTTAATCGATCTAGAAAATACTTTTAATTTTATAATTTAGCATAATTATTTTAATTTATATTTCTTATGTAAAACATTCGGTTATACTTAATATATTAAAGCTTTTGTCTACCAATTAATAACATATGCATAGCTGAAAATCAAGAATTAAAATATATGAAATGTTGACAATGAATATGTGATCAACATTCAATCTAGTTTACCTTTCGTACAAATAAAACAAATACAAAATAATAATAATAATAATAATAATAATAATAATAATAATAATAATAACAATAATAATAATAATTATGGATTTTAATAATTAATAAATTCAGACTTTTATATACAGTATTTTCGACTAATTATGCTTCGTAATCGGAGCAATTGAACATACACTACAAAAAAAAAATCTGAAATAGTAATCGGATTTCCGACAAGAATCCCGACGAAATTTCAGAATTTTGACCGGATTTCCAACGAACCCGCCTGTCCGAATTCTCGCTCGTCGGTGCGGATTGATCAACGGGCCTGTCGGACAATTCCGACGGGAATTACATCGGGCCCGTCGGAATTCGATGTAATTCCCGTTGAAATTCCTAAAAACATAAAAATTCCGTCGAATTCCCATCGGACATTTTTCGTCACTATTTTTGTTTTTTTTTTGTAGTGATAAACATGTAATAATTTATTTTCGAATGACTTGATTTGAAAATTAGTGGTAATTTATTTAAGGATGATTTTAATAGAAACCATGCTAGATTAAATTATTAGCCACCCCTAAAGTAAGTAAAGGACATCATAAATGTGTACGTCTTATAATATTTATTAAATGATATGGTCTCATAAAATAATAAAAAATAATTATCTCGTAAAATATAACAAAAGTGTATTCAAGTGATCCATAAGGTTATAAGTGGTTTTTAGCTAATTTTACTTTTGATATGGACACTTGGCCTACGATTGGAGTTACCATTGTTGGTTTCAACTATACCTTTTGTCGTTCATTGGTTGATACTTTTGAGTCTGGATCCGATGGTCTCTTTTATTCATATAGCATATAATTAGAGCTCTACCAATGAGGTCTCGATATAGTGGTTAAAACTAAGGTTTTGAGTACATTAGATCTCGTGTTCGATTCTCCATTCCCCCGTTGTATTGCATTGTGCTTTTGTGGGTGCTCTGGATAAAAAAAAAAAAAAAAAATCGAGCTCTTAGACAACTCCTAGTAAGAATATGCTTGGATTCCTTTGCAAAAGAAAGAAGTTCAATTAGAATCTTTATTAATCAAAATTTCACTTCCTCTTTAAAACAAATATATGTTTTAAAAGTCTTTCTTAGCTACTTTTGAGCTCTTATATGTAAAAACAAGTTGGAATAAGCTAGAACAGGTTAGAAGAAACTTTATGATTGTGCAATTTGATAATTTTATTTTTAAGTATAATTATGACATTTTTATTTTGTTAATGTATAAACGACAACCTATGTACATCAAAACTTCGAATGTTTTATTTAAATTTTATACTATTTTCTTAAGTGTGTGTATTGTGCTTATTGAGAAGAAAAGAGCCTCAAGTAGGTTCAGTTTTATATTTTTATAGTAAGTAGACCTGGCAAACACCGACTCGACTCGGAACGTAGATCCGAACCCGTCCGAAAATTTTGGGTTTTGAACACGATTTTCTCGACCCGAACCCAAAAAATCGAACCCAAAAAGTCCGCAAAATAGTGGATCAAATCCGACCTGAATCCATTCGACTCGTTGGGTTAAGGAAATAAAAATAACAATTTTAATTTTGTAGCTTGTTGATTGAATGTTTGATGCCTTTTATATGATTTTGCTTTCACTTTATCACATTTTTAGTGATGGTTATTTATTATATCATATCGTTTGGAGAGACGTTACATAATTATCGTAATAGTTTAAAAACAGATGATAATACAATTTATTTTCTCAACTTATTTCTCATAAAAAAATTATACACAAAAACTATACATAATCAAATTTCAACAAAATATATATAGATTCAAATGGGGTTATATATTAAAAATATTAAAAATGCACAAGTTATATTATTGTAATTTTGGTGAATTCAATATGCCTAATCACATCTTAAATAATATAATTTTTATAGAAAAATATTACTATAATAAATATAAAATTTGATGTTATAATTAAAAAGAATAATTTTAATTTATTGTAAATATCTAATTTTCATTTATTTAAAACTATTTTAGCCATACTTGAATCACATCGCCTAAGATGGGCACTGGGTGGGGTTAAGATGAAGTCGGAATTTTCCTAGTGAATAAAATGGTCGGTTAGACGACCAAGTTGATTATTTCTTGATTTATTTTAAAATGGAGTAGATATGTATGAAACCTCCTTATAATATTAATCTTTATTACTATTGATAATAAATTTAATAAAGTGTAACATGTGAATTAGTATAATAAAAGAGTTGAAATAAACATCGAGCCTTAAACGAGTCATTAATAGAATAACTCATTATTATCCAACCCATTATTGGCTCAACCTTTCATTACTCTTATTTGAACGGATAAAGCGATCAAGTAGTTTGATTTAATGTAGTCCTCATGCAAATATCATGATGAAAGTTATGAACTTTTTCAATATCCTTTTTAGAAAACACAAATACTATACTTTTTCGTAGAATTATGGGCAATTTTAAGTAAAAAATATGTTAATTTTTTATAATTTACAAAAGAAAAATAAGCGATAAAAATAGCGGTATCAACCGGTTGAGTCGACCCCAAACCCGTATAATCCGATATAGGACCACTCGTATTTTACCCGAATAGAAATACACCCGACTCGTATTTTATTTGAACCCGAATACACTTGAGTTATGTTTAACCCACCTGCCCGAATTGACAGGTCTAATAGTAAGTATATAAAATGTGACATTGAACCTAAAACCAGGAGTTTAAAGAAGCATAGTGAGCTAACGAGCTAAGGACGAGCTGAGCTGAGGCTCGAACTTCGAGAAGCCAAGCTTAGGCTCAAGCTTTCACCGAGCGAGCTCAAACTTGATTTTGCCGAGTTTGAGCTACAAAAGATACTCACAAATCGAACTCCGAGCCTAGTAGGTTCGGGGCTTGATTCAACCTATATATAAAGCACTATTACCCAACATATTATATATTTGATTTTGGATCCCATAGAGATGTTGTATAGCCTCCTTAACCCTTACTTCCAACTGACTAAAATCCACTTTGTGCAAAGGTTTAAAAACTTTTTGGCCCATTGTATTTCTGGATAACCCCGAATATCTTGGTACCTAAGCCGGACACATACTACATTTGCTCAACTGTGTCTAAAAACTTTTCATCATTACACCAAATATTAAAAAATTTAAATCAACCTCCTCTCCTCTATGTCTGATGAACACTAATAAGTAGAGGACAATGATCTAAAATCCTGCTAGGAAGGATAGGGGTAATCCACTTCAGGAAAACTATTAAGTCATTGCACATTAATAAAAGCTCTATCTAGCCTTGAAGAAACTCCATCAGCCTCATGTAGCTTATTGAACCAAGCATTAAAACAACCAATATGTTTCATTTCTTGGATATTGCAACCCTCAACACAATTCTGAAGTTCAATCACATCCCGATAATGGAAATAAGCTCCTTTGAATATCTCATCCTCCTTTATTATATAGTTAAAATTTCTAGCCAATAGAAATCATTCATCAAGAGACTAGTATAAGTTAGGAATTGCTAGAGAACTCTTCTTTCAGTGTCACCACTTGAAGAATATATAGAAGTAAGAGAAAATGTCTTTTGCAGTCCTACATGAGTAAGTAACCCCTGGATTTATAACTATAATTTGCACATCAAAACAGTTAGGTTTCCAAATCAGCCAAATCCTACTCCATTGATCATTAGAGGCATTAGTAATAACTCTCTAATTCATGCAAATCTTCTCAGTAGCTCTATCCATATTATTCTTTGTAATTTTAGCTTCCAGCAAGCCAACTAGTTTGATCTCTTTATTCCTCAAGAAGAAAGCAATTCTTCTTGGTTGGAGGGGTTGTTCATGCGCCTCACATTCCACACTCCAATATGATCCATTATCACTCCCTATGTTGGGACACCAGTAGCCAAAATGGTCACAGTTCGAACACTCCTTACGCTAGCCGCGGCTAAGGGATGGTTTCTACATCAAATGGACGTTCACAACGCCTTTCTTCACGCTGATCTCGGCGAGGAAATATATATGAAACCATCACCGGGATTTCACACTCCGCGTCCAAATCTAGTGTGCAAGCTCAAGAAATCACTATATGCTCTTTGTTAAGCTCCTAGGCAGTGGTTCTTCAAGCTTGCAAGTTTTTTCAGGACTATGGTTTTCACCAATGTCCTTTGGATCATTCCTTGTTTACTTATCATCATGATGATAAATTTATGGCTCTAATCATATACGTTGATGATTTAGTTCTCACAGGTAATGATACTACTTATTGTGAAGCATTCAAAGACTACCTCCACAAATGCTTTAAGTTGAAAGACTTGAGCCCTTTGAAATATTTTCTCGGGATCGAGGTGGCCCTTGCTTCGGATGGAATATTTCTATGCCAGCAAAAATAATCTAGACATACTTATGGAAACCGGTATGTTGGGTTCAAAGCGCGATTCGTTCCCTATGGAGCAACACCACAAACTATCCTCGGACTTGGGTGACCCTGTTATCGATCTAGGTCAATATCGAAACCGATTAGTCGTTTGGTCTATCTTACCATCACTCGACCCGATATCACCTATGATGTCCACATCTTGAGCCGGTTTATGCATGATCCAAGACAAGCCCATTGGGTGGCAGCACAATGACTTCTACGATATCTAAAAACTTCACCAGGGCAAGGCCTTCTTTTTCCATCTTCAAATGACCTCGATCTGCATGTATACCGTGACTCGACTGGGCCGGTTGTCCTATGACTCGATGATCGGTGAGCGGGTATTTCGTGTCACTTGGCCACGCACCTATCTCTTGGAAGACCAAGAAGAAACCGAATGTATCCCGTTCTTCAGCCGAAGCTGAATATCGACCCATGGCCAATGCTACAAGTGACACAATATGGCTTTGAAATCTACTTCGATATCTTCATTTACCGGTTCTAACACCGCAATTATATTGCAATAATCAGCGGCACTTCACATTGCCGCTAATCCAGATATTTCTTGACCGTACGAAGCACATAGAGTTGGACTATCATTTTGTTCGTGAATGGATTGTATATGGGGAAGTAGTAACTCGCTATGCCCCTACCACCCAACAAAAGGCTGATGTCTTTACAAAAGCACTAGGACGTCGACAATTTTTTCATCTAATTGGCAAGTTGGGCATTTTCAATCCCCACACTCCAACTTGAGGGGAGTATTAGGATAGATTTTCCTATTTTGTGTTGGATTAGATGTCAATAAGTTAGTTGTGTGATAAGCATGGACTTTGTATAGCATTAGGATTAAGCATACTAATTAGTCTCCAATTCTTATACCAAGAAACCTTGGTCTTTTGTATGACTATCACTTCTTGTATATATACAAGGAAAAGACACGGGAGTAGCCATCATTAATTTTCTCCCTATCTCTGAAATTTTATGCCTCTCCTCTAATTGTTCCAAAAGGCTACAATGTATTACTCTACCTAGGTGCAACTCCAACTCGACAAAGCAATAAGCTTGATTGAGGTGATCACTTTTTAGCATTTTGATCGGTCTTCCGCTCAACCTGAATACTTGGCCTTACCTTTGAAACTCAAACACTCTTTAAACCTTTTCCACAATTATCTTCAATGTGACCAAACATACCATATTTGGTGCACTTGTCAAGCAACCATTCAAACTCTATCCCTTACCTAATAAGATTGTCACTCTCAACCATAAACTCAACTTCTTTAGGTAGAGGCTTAGTTATGTCCACCTTAATCAATACCCTTGCATAATTCAGTCTCCCTTTTTATGATGTTAGCTTGTATATCATCAATTATTTATCCACTAAACTGGCTAGCTTACTCAGTCCATCAATGCCCCAAAATTTTGGATACAAATGATAAAACTTACTCAGTCCATTAAAACCATTTCGTAATGACCAATATTTAACAATCAAAGGCTTCTTGTCAAAGTAGTATATTTATTACTTGAGGACTTGATCTCTATCCAATTTAACATGAAACGAAGAATATAGGTTCCATTGTCCTTCATCAAAATTCTATCATTCACTGTCTACCCCCAAATCCTTTTTAAAAACCTTTCGTTACCATGAGAGGAGGGTTTGCACCTATGATTTGACAAATAAGTGAAGATTCCCAATGTTCAATCTCTGATTCAACATCACCATACTCGATTTTCTGGAATACTCTTCCCTCTTGTTCAATTGGAGGAACATATTCTAGTCTAAATCCAAAATTTGATATCTTAGACAAATCAATCTCTTTATTCCTAACTCCCTTCTCAATTTCGAAGTATTATTTTCGAGGTTTTGTAACCTAACGAGCCTAAGATAATTGAGGATTTACAACAACAAAATAAGTCGATCCAAGCATTACCTATGTGTACTATTCCATTGGTTCCCACCATAGCTTTAATCGATTAGTCCTCCCATCCTGAAGAACTAGCCGGAGTCACCATTGGATACAGGAGTTGGTGTCTTGTTGTGAGGACAAGCCAAGGATCTAGGGTTGGTTGCTTCTTCTTCTTCGCCATTAAAGTAGGGATTCTCGCTCTAGATTTTCACCTTCATCTGAACATCCTTTTTCTTATTTTTTATTTTATGTATATGATGCATAAAGGCTGATGCAGATGGATTTAAATTTAGATGTTTATTAAGTATTTCTAAAAGGGAAGTGGACCTTAATAATCAAAATGGATGACATTAATCCTAATTGGAGAATTGTAAGCCAACACCCCAAGTTTGGACCTATTTACATTTATTATTGCACCACCATTGAGTTGAACTTGGTTATTGAATAATGTGGATGGCGGTACTGATAGACGTGGACAATAATAATAAAAAAAATATTGATCTTTTGGATGACAATTCAACAAAGATGGTAAAAGAAGAAGTTAAACCTAATGTCTTTACCCCACCCCTCCCCTCGTGTTGTATTCTCCCTCTCTTCTTTAGTCTCTCTCATCCATGAGAATAAATTTCTCATGGAGGAGAGAGAGAGAGTAAAAAGATGAGAGAGATAATACGTGCGTGGGGTAAAGACATTATGTTTAACTTGGAGAGAGAGGGAATACAACATGCGGGAGCTAAAAATATTAGGTTTAACTTGTATTTTTTACCACCTTTGCTGAATAATCATCCAAAAATAAATAATTTTTTTATTATCAACGAGTAACTGACATCGCTGTCCACGTCATTCAGCAAGCGATTTCAACTCAGTAGTAGTATAAGAAATGTAAATAGGTCCAAAGTTGGGAGTGTTGACATTTAATTCTCTAGTTAGGATTGATGGTGTCCAACACCCCCAAACTTTAAATTATTAAGGTCCAATTTCCCTTTCTAAAAAATTTACCAATTTTACTTGATTGGTATCATTATAGAAGACACCTATTTCTTAAAAATATTTTGCTCTTTCTCTCACTTCCTTCCCCCCAAAATTAAAATTTGGTAGACGAGTAGGTAGCTATTGTTAGGATCGGGAGCTCACTCATAAACAATAAAAAAGTAACAAAAGAATAAACAAAATTGGGACAAGAGATTTAACGTGGAAAACCCAAACCCGGAAAAACCACAAATAATATGCACTAGATTTTCCAAGTAGCTTTACAAGGAATTCTTACTTAAGCCTAACCTAGCTTTACACCTTGCAAATCTACTGTATACGATAATAGAGGATTGTACACTAATTTATAGCCATAAATCAAGCATTAAACTCGCAAAAACAGAAGAAAACAGTTGCGATCGAAAAGCTAATTGCCGACATGGCTGTGTCTGTGGACCCGGAGCTACTGTGTCGGTCGACACAACCTATTTCGGCGGACACTATCAGCCCATGTTGGGCATTGGCTGCTGCTCTACTTTTCTCGGTCATGCAAAACGACCGTTCTTCTTGACCCTTAGGTCGTGCCAACTGTTCCAAGCCTTGAACCGCAATTTCCTCAAGGCTAAACATACATGAGGCTCCACACAATCCCAACAATCTCCCACTTGGGGACTAATGGCTTCGCCTCCTTGTTGCATCCTTCTAGCTCACCGAAACCTGACCTCTTTATCGGGAGAGACCAATCGAGGCTTTGCACCACCTCAACATTTCGGCACCTTTACTTTTGACTAGCACCCTTGCCCGTATCCGCTATCCAAGTCCTTCTCAAGCCCATCATCATCGTCACCCAACATTAACTCCCACTCGGATCGATCAAACTCTTGCATATAATTTCTATGCAAAATTGGCTCACCGGCATTAGTTAACAAAATATAATGAAGAGTAAGTTTATACCTTCGGGCTTTACCTTCGATTGACAATGCCATCTTCTTTATAACACCCGGTTCTTGCACTTTTCTTTATGGAGCACCCAATTAGCCATTTGTAGACCCAACAAATACCCTGCCATCCTCACCGATTCCCACTGCAATAAAACGTATACCAAGTCTATCATCTCGTAGACTCTCACTTGGAATAATTCATCCCGACGTTTGTAACTAAGTCATTGTACCCTCCAATAGAGTACAACGAGCCAGATTTTAAACCCTTAGTTACAACAATTTCGGCCTTAACAATTTTCTAGCCACCATTACAAAACTTTGTTAGATATCCCAACTCATCCAATTGACTCACCGGAATCAAATTCTTATACAATCTCGGAATAAACCTAACACCATGCAATGTCCAAAACCCCCACTAGATGTTTTAATCATCACATTCCCCTTGCCTAGTATGTCTAAACATTTCCCATTAGCAATAAAAATCTTACCAAAATTTCTCGTAATAAAATTGTGGAACAAGTTTATACTAGACCCAGAATGAAACGATGCCCCGAATCCACAACCCAAGACTCGTAAGACTTTACACACTTAACACAAGTGAATCACCTACATCCTCAAGTGAATTCATTGAAACTTGATCATCAATAATTATTTTAGGACAATTTTTCTTAAAGTGCCCTTTATCACCACAACCCCAACAAACAACCTCCCCGGGTTTTGGGATCGACCCCTTACTTTTGGACTTTGACCAACCCTTTTGACCCACATGTTTCTCCCTATCCCTCACATGAAATGCATTTCCTAATGACTCCACTTGTATCTTTCTTGTGAATGCTTTCGCTCAAGAGCGCATCCCGGACTTCATCATACTTTAAAGCATTTGACCTCCTAGCACTACTAACCGCAGAAACTATGGTGTCACATGACTCGGGTAAGGAAGACAACAAAATTAAAGCTTTAACTTCATCCTCAAAGTTAATTTTCTTTAAAGTAAGATTTGAAATAATAATATTAAACTC
Source organism: Talinum fruticosum (assembly GCA_021018815.1). NCBI lineage: Eukaryota > Viridiplantae > Streptophyta > Magnoliopsida > Caryophyllales > Talinaceae > Talinum > Talinum fruticosum. The sequence goes on from JAITYX010000011.1 coordinate 1,201,651, forward strand.
ATTAATATGATCGCTACACTAGTGCTATCATGCATTTTTAGAACAAATAAACGCCTCATTAGATATACCTTATTCATCGCCGATGGTTTCTCATACATGTTGGACAACGCCATAAGCAGCCCCTTCATCGTTATTTGACCTATCACGTTGAACGCCACATTCCGCGCCAACGCCAATCATATTGTCCGCGGTGCTTGCCGATCGAGCAGCTCCCAAACCTTTTACTCCACTTCGAGTGGGCTTTTCTCCAAGGGGTTGATACAACTCCTTCTAGTAGGAGTCTTCGATTTTCATAGTTGATGTGAACTCATTAACCTCACCTCGCTCCGATACCACTTGTTAGGATCGGCAACTCACTCACAAACAATAAAATAGGAACAGAAGAATAAACAAAATTGGGATAAGAGATTCAACGTGAAAAACTCAAAATCGGGAAAAGCCACGAATGATGTACTAGAATTTCCGGTAGCTTTATAAGGAAATTTTCACTCAAGCCTAACCTAACTTTACACCTTGCAAATCTGTTACATGCAACAATGAAGGATTGTACACTGATTTATAGCCATAATCTGAGTATTAAACAAGCAAAAACGGAAGAAAACGATTGCCGACGAAAAGCCAACAAGCGACACGGCCGTGTCGGCGGACATAGGCAGCCGTAATGGGCATTGGCTGCTGCTCCGCTTTTCGGTCATGCAAAATGACTGTTCCTCTTGTCCCTTGGGTCCTGCCACTTGTTCCAAGCCTTCAACTACAATTTTCCTTAGCCCAAACACTCATGAGGCCGGCTCCACACAATCCCAACAACTAACTATAATATCAATTAATTTGTCCAAACACTTCATATATAATAGTATCAGAATTCCCTATACAAGATCGACAATTACTCATTATAGTGTTGCAAGCAAGTTCAAATGTTTGGCCCTTGCTTTATAACTTTGGAATTGAATGATGGAGATGCTAATTATCAGGTGTTGAATCCACAATCCTAAATTCAGTCTAAGGATTCCTCAAGCTTGCAATCTTTCCCCTCCATGTCCCAATACGATCATTTTTATTTAAGATCTCTTAGACGTACTAATCTTAAAGGGCATTTTATTGTAAATGCTTGTAAAGAGTAGACATAAAGATTAATGTAGATAAGCAACATTTGAACTTCTTATATAATTCATTATATTTATTGAATTATAGTCGATATTAACTGGGGTGATTTGGTATGCTTGAACTATCCGGCAATTAAAAAGTCCAGTATATATTACAAGAGAACAAAATGATGGGAGATTAATTAAAAATTTAGAAGCAGAAGCATGGATTTTTATTAAAGCAGAAGCTAATTAACATGAAAGAGCAAATAGAAAACCAAGACGAGCATTAAATGCATAGCTAGTTAATTAGCCAACATGAAAAGTAAAGACACACGCATGATCCCCATAACTTACACAATACAAAACCAGACCCACATAACATCAACTTGTCAACTTGTTCTCTTGTCGAGCTTGGCTAATTATGCATCAGATTCAGTACCAGCATTCTCAGTAGCAACAGCTGCACTTTCTTCTGGTTCCTCTGCAGCTTTAACTTCTTCTTCACCCTTCTCCTCTTTGGCCTCCTCCTCCTCTTGTGGTGGCTCAGGGGCGACCTTGGAGGACTCCTCATGATCAGGATCAGGAACATCATCATCATCTGTATTCGTGTTGTTTTCTTCCAAACTCAGCTCCTCTACTTTCGCTTCTGCTTCCTCCAAGTCCTTAGTCGCAGTCGTCTGAACTGGATCGACTTGTGGGCCAATTTCGCCTTTTGCTTGGGGCTGTGGCTCACCAGTTTCCGCTTGTTTATCTGCTTCTTCTTCCACCTTGGGCTCATCTTGGTGATCAGATAATTCCGCTTTTGGTTCAGGGCTTGTTGCCTCTAACGATTGGGTCTTGTTTGTCTGTACCTCCACTTTTTCCTCTGTTGCCAGTGCATTCTGAGCAGACACAACCTGCAAGATTACCATTGTATTTCAAAACTCCCAAACAAGGCATGTCAAATCATTTCTCTCGTTTTTATTTTATGTCAAATTGTTAGATTACTACCTTACTGCGCAGTGATATATTGTCTCCTAGAATGCATCTAATTTCAAAGTTACGAGCCTATTAGAAATTTGATGTAATGTTATCTTAAGGGTTTTTTTTTTTTTTTCAAATAAAGGGTAGTATAATATAATGAGGGAGGGGGAATTAAATCTAATAGGGCCTCAATTTTGATCACCAGGTCAATATCTCATTGGTTATTATCCTAAGGTTTTTAAATACACTTATGAAAATTTGAATGTATTAGGACATGACAATATCTTCCATTGTAGATGGTAATTAATTAGGACCCTATATGTAAGAGAAATCAAATTACGGAATCTAGTATAACTGATGATCTAGCACATGTACGTGTGTGTATATATATAATTCATCAACTTTGATCTTAAAATAGTTTCATTATAGGAAGAATATATGTATATATAGATATATGATTATGAGTAATAGAATTCATCAACTTTGATCTTAAAATAGTTTCATTCTAGGAAGAGCATATGTATACAGATATATGATTATGAGTAATAGTTAAAAGCATAAACTTAACCACATGTCAGATATGGGCTTCTATACAGAAATTGCATTATCAACAAAAAAAGTAAAGTAGAAGCACAAATTAAACCTGAGTTAAAGCACATTAGTATATGTATAATAATTTAGAACTACAAGATGATCAACATTTATTGATCATGAAAGTTGAATATTTCTGTTAATTACCTCAGCGGTGGCCATGGCTTTGAAGGGAAAATAGAAAGAAAGGGTGGTAAATTAAGCGGAGGTAGGGAGAGAATTAAAGTAATCAAGCTGCAGAAGCTAAGGTGATGAGAGAAAATGATCAATGAAAGAGGGTATTTATAGAGCGGAAAATGGGTTTCTCTAGATCACAAAAAGTGCATTTTTTTAGCTTAGGAAAAAAGATAAATTAATAAATAAATGAAAGAAAAAAAAGTGGATGTATATATGGTGGGGTTCACTTGGAGAATATTGGGATTTTTAATTCAATTAATTAGAGTCACCAAATTTGAGGTGAAAAATTATAGGATGTCTGCTACTACTTATGTCAAAAGCAATGGTAATATCAAAGGGATCCTACATCAAATTGCTAAAGATCAAACTTGCCATCATTCTCCTTCCTTTTAGTTTGGGGGTTTGTGCTGCTGTGCTTTGTGCAGTCTCTCTTTGGGGGAACTTCATTGTTTTTCACCCAACTTCTATGGCAAACCCCTAATCTTTGGAATTCATGCTCACTCTAGCCAAACAGATTACCTAAGGAATACTTCCATGGAAAAACGCGATCAACCTTAGAAAAGTTAGACGAGACTTATTAGGGAGGAAGAAAGTTACATGAAGGAGAGATGCATGTAGATTAAATATCTCATTCATGCTCTAATACTATGTGAGATTTGAGAAAATAATTGAAGGTTACCTCAATTGAAAGTTCTCTGCATATATAATGATTCAATAGATATACTAATACGAAAATATCTCTTTATCCGTCTCTATTACTAATCTATCTAATTTCTATGATATCTACTATGAGAATTTTTTATATATATTCTCTCTTATTAAGTTTCTAGGTAGGCAACTGCAGTAATGTTTAGGTCATACGTGAAAGATTTCGTGGCATAACCAATTCTATAGTTTAAATAGAAAGACGGAATTCTTTTAATAACCAATTCTATAAAATTTTTTTTTAATAGAAAGATTGATACTGTGATTTTATAAATACTAAACAGTAGATCATACTAGTAAGCATACTTGGATGAAGATAACCAAGTTAGGTATATGCTAGCCAGGCTTTCATGAGAATAAGCCAAAAATGACTCTGAAGAGAAGGACAAAGAGGTTCATCTTGAAAAGCCATACCCGGCCAATGAGGAAACCGATGTTTCTTGATGGTGATTTTTGAATTTGACCAAATACTAACAAGTAGATAAAAAGTTTTAGATATCAGCCAACCATACCCCACCGAAAGAGCCCCTATAATATGTCCTCTCCTCTCTCTCTCTCTCTCTCTCTCTCTTATCTCACATTATTCCTTCCTTCGCCCTTCATTTCCATTAACAAAGTCTTATTGCTCATCATGCCCTCGCAGCTTTAGTCTTAACCTAGCCAAGCCATTCTATAATATGTTTCTCCATTTCAAAATTAATATGTACACGGGAAATAATCTCATTCAATGCAAAACCTTTCACTAAAGATAATCACAAAAATGGTGATAAAAGCATGAGCAAATTCAAAAGATCATATAATAATAGGATGTATTTAAAAATACACATAACCAATAAGTGTTGGTTGTATTGACATTCAATTTTATTTAATTTTATTTTGCTAAGAAATTTTTAATAAAAATTTTAGGAAAAACTCTTTTTTTTTATCGTATATTTTTAGTTAACAACACAATAAAAAGATGAACTATTTTAACCATTTAATTTTAAATAAAATATACATATATGAATAAAAATAATAAAAATAATACATAAATGTAACTCTACATAATGATCCATCATTACAATTATACATGATCGTTAAAACATAATTTACTTATTCACGATTGTTACAACTATACCTACCTACTTATACATACAATTATAATAATCTAAAATTTGTTCCAAACATAAATAAAATAATAATATTGTGGATCCCAAAATTTATACCAAACCCCTAACTGAAGACTTCGTACGCTTATGCTATATGCATTGCCCTAGAAAAAATAAAATAAAAAGGTGTGTATCTAATCTAAGGGGTTAAGGGTTACTGAAACTCATCATTGATTGATTCTTTCTTTTTAAATTTTTTTGGGGTTTAAATCCCATTTCCCCTTTGGGAATGGCCTCAAAAAAGTTGTCTCCTTTTAAGCTGCTTATGCATACGTTGGACGGTGGAGCCGGCCCCACCACATGGGCCTAGTAAAAGGTCATCAGCTTTTCTACCTATAGTCTGCCAATCAAATTCTTCCACGTCTTAGGCTGACTAGGTGATCCAAGGTGTGTCCATGTCATTGATGGTACCAGCTACTCGTGAAACCCCTCGACACTCAAGGTACGAATAAACGCAACCATAGTTATTTGCAATGTTTTATAATCCCGTTCTTACTATTCATATTTAAAAAATAGGTGTATGAAGTTTTAATTAGACTAACTTTAACAATATACAATTATCAACAAGTTAGGAACAATTGACATTAAGAATTATTTCTTTCAAATGTGTGCTTGATTTGTTCATTTGATTTGGTTGATCATAAATTCGCGTTTTAGTCAAAAATGATGAAGGAGAAGAATATATTGAACCCTTATCCTAACGACTCTTAGTTCAAAGGTGTTACATATGGCTATGTCATAGAAGGGAATGTGTTGTGTCTATTTTTATTATGATTGGTAAGCGGATCCATCCATATTGGACTCCCTATTTCATGGATGCCTAACGAGGCTTGATGGGCTAGGGAGGGGAGATGTTAAGGTCATAAACTATCCCCCATCACAATTTCCTCAAGCACAAAAAAAAAAAAAAAACCATCCTTTATCAATGGAGGAGGACAATCAAAATGCCCATTGATCATCCTCGCATGACTCCTCGTACAAATTCTAAGATTATTGTTTGGAATGTACGTTAAACATGTGTTAGGAATTTGTATGTTTTCATATGGATGTCATGTATAACCATAATCTTGTGTTATCTTTATCCTTCTTGAGTCGTTGTCTTTTATTCAATGTGCCTCTGCTATTAAAGCCAAATTTGGTTTTTGGAGTATCGGGACGTTAGCTTGGTAGGAAATAGAGGAGGCATAGGGATTTTTGCAAAGCTCCAGCCATTTTACTTGATTTAGTGACTCTTAGACCTAAGTGCTTTCATTGCATCATAAAATCTGAAACTTCTAAACCTTAGGTTGTCCTAATAGTCATGTATGCTCCCAGTTCACAAGGTGCCCATGGGGATTTTTATGAGAAAATAGCTCAGGATCCTCCCCCTGATCAGCAACCTGTATGGTGGTGAGTCACCTTAACACAGTTACAGATTAATATGAGAAATTAGAAGGTAAACCTTTCACTCTCCCTCAAGCCAATGCTTATCTTGATTAGATGGATTCTTAGTCTCTTATTGACATTGGTTTTAATGAACCTGACTTCACTTGGACTAGTAGTCAACTGGATACATATCGCATTTTTGAAAGACTAAATAAATCTCTTATTAACGTTGCTTGGCTCTAGATCTGTCGCGAGACAAAGGTAACTCATCTTCCTCTTGTTTGGTCTGTCACTACTAGAAAATTGTCATATAACGACGGAAATAGCGATGGAAAAACGTTATTTAGCGACGGAATTTCACAATTAGCAACGGAAATTTTCCGTCGCTGATTTTTAGCGAATTTTAAAAAAATTGACAATTTTGTATAGTTTTGAGTGCGAATACAAAAATTTACAATGAAATACAAATCCAAATAATCCAGTAGCATAACAACATCAAATTCAACTTTAATTCAAATACAAAAATCATCTACAAACACAAAAGTCATAAATAATCCAATTTCAAACATCCATAACAACTAATTGAAAATAAAAACAAGAGTAAACAAAGTAAATTATACAAACACAAGTTATGTTCTTCATCTTCCTTTTCCTCTTCTTCTTCCTCTTTCTCATTATCTTCATCTTTTACCTCATTCCAACCATGCCTATCAAAATAAGTTATATCAAATCCTGTAAAATCTGAAATTTTATTGTAAACAAAGTAAATTATAAATACAACCAACAATAAGCGAGGATGGAGAAAGCATACCTACAAGAGGTTAAAGGTGGTTAGTTGGTGACGACGGCGGTGGCGGAGGCGGGCGGTGGTGGAGTCTCGTTGAACTTCTATCTCTCGCTCTCTCAAACTCTCACTTCTATCTCTCCTTATGTTTGCCGAGTCTCGTTGAACTTCGGATTTTATATCGAAAATAGCGACGGATTTTATCCGTTGCTACTTAAAATTTAATTAGCGACGGAATAAGTCCGTAGCTAATTAAAAAATTTAAAATTTTCAAAACTGAAGAAAATTTAATAGCCCGCCAACGTAAAATTTTTAGGATTTTATACCGAAAATAGCGACGGATTAACGACGGATTTTATCCGTCGCTACTTAAAAATTTAATTTAGCGACGGAATCAAATTTGAAAATTTTATATATTTGAAAAATGAAATAGGCGGCAAATTTAAATTTGAAAATTCACAATTAGCGACGGAATTTTCCGTCAGCTAATTCAAATTTGAAAATTTTTATATTTTTCAAATTAAAGTAGGCGGCAAAATTTAAGATTTTAAAAATTTTGAATTAGCGACGGACTAATTTCGTAGCTAATAAAAAAATTAAAAAAATGAGATATAGCTACGGAATCGGCGACGGACTGATTCCGTCACTAATTATAAAAAAATAATTAATTTTATTTTTTTTCATAAATCCGTCGCTAAGTTTTCCTTGTCCGTTGTTATGTCCGTCGCTAATTAAGTTTTATCTCGACACATGTCGGATTCCGTCGCTATTTCAGTCGCTAGTTTCCGTCGCTATATAGCGTTTTTGTAGTAGTGTGTTCATTGTCCTCTATTAATTGAGACTAATCTTATGCCTTCTATATTTAAGTTACATTTTATATCAATCATTGTTTGACATTACCATCCTCAGTTTAAGTCTTTCATACAGAGTAGTTTGAATACAAACGTCCCTTTCACAAAGAATTTGGAAATTTTTTAGTGGTATAGGGCTAGGAAGTGGAATAAAGTAGTTTTTGAATATATTAACCAAAAAAATCATATCAAAACTAGACTCTGGGTATTGAAAGAGCCCTAACAAGTTATGCTTCTCATTTCCTTTTTAGGTTAGAAAGGGATCTAATGGATTTGAATAGGAATTTTTGGGGTTAAAGAGCTAGAATTTTTAATCATCTTTTTAAAGATGTGAATACCAAATACTTTCACATGCTTGCAAAAGTTAGATAGAATAAAAAAATCTTTAGTATAAAAAATTCAAAATGATGAATGGGTTGTTGGGGATCATAACATCAAGAAGTTGTCTTTGATCATTTCAAAAATATCTTCTCAATATCTAAGACTCATCACCTTCACCAATTTCTAGATCAGGATTCCCTTGAAATTAACTCCTCCAACACCTAATAAACTCATAGCAAATTTGAACCAAATGAACCCCGCAAAGTCTCCAGGTCCTGATGGCTTTCATGCTTTCTTCTTGCGAAAATGTTGGACAACAATGGGTAGTAGTCAAGGTTAGAATCGAGATCCTAGTTAGAATCGATCAAGGGTGGTTAGAAACATAATCGTAGAATCAAATCGAGCATCGTAAGATTCTAATATTTGTTTGTAATAGTGAATTTTTTTGTAAGAATAAAAATCTTAGAAAATATTTATAAAGTTTTGTAAAAGTCCAATTGAACTATATTTTGTCAAAGATTTTGTTTTGAAAGCATACTATTGTGATGAATTCTCGAGTAAAATGATGTGTTAGCAATTTATGCAACTTATTTAGAATCGTTGATTAAATTGTATGATCGTATAATCGTATTACAATCATACCACATATTTTTAAATTAAATTAAGATCATAAGATTTTAATACATATAAGATTCTAATTGGAGTTGGATCGATAGGAATTTTTTATATCCTAGAATTGCGAGGATCATAAGATCCGAATCTGGAGTTTAATAACCATGGTAGTAGTGTGGTTACTCTCTTCTAGGATTGTTTTCAGAAACCTCAGAAGATGAAGGACATTAATGAAACTTTCTTTTGCCTGATTTCGAAAAAATCAGTTGTGAAAGTTGTTGGGGACTTAAGACCTATTAGCTTGTGCAACACTTCTAATAAATTACTATCCAAAATTCTTATTAGTAGAGTCAAACCTTTCCTTCGTGATTAATCCTCCTAACCAAGCTTTGTCCCGAGTAGGAAAATTTCTAAAAATATTATTCTAGTTCGTGACCCATCTCATTAGTAAGTGTAAACTAAGGAATAAGCTTATGGCTTTAAACGTGTATTTAAGTAAATCTTATGATTCAATTGAATAGGAATTTATTAAAGACACTTTGGTTGAGCTTAAAATTCATATATTGCTTATTAACTTAATTATGAGTTGCGTTAATACAATTAGGGAAAGGATTCTTTGGAATGGTCAACCTAAGGATTGGATTGTTCCTAGCATACGTATAAGTCAGGGGGATCCTCCATCTCTTTACATCTTTGTTATGTGCTTAGATAGCCTATCTCGTATGATTGACCAAAAAATGGCCAATGATAATTGGAAAGCTATAAAACTTAAACAGTTTAAAGTGTCTCATCTTTTTATGTAAATGACGTGGTTCTGTTTGATAGGGTGTAACACCCCAAACCCCCTAAAGGACCAATTTAGACACAATTACTAATTAACTAGTAATTAGCACAGCGGAAAGGAAAGTTAGAGGTGTTACTGCCGCTCTAAAACAAAAACACGACAACTCCCAAAATAAAGTATGTACATCACTTACTAAGTTGAAGTTCAAAATATTTAATACGTCCAACTTCTAACAACATAAACAAAGAAACAAGTTAACAAGTACCATTATGATCACAACTTCTTTAACCACAACATAAACAACTCCCAAATACCACATTTCTAACTATCATTGTGAGCTCCTAGGTGACCAAATAGACACGTTTATTTCTTATCTCCATCTGCCTTAGCATTACCTAAAACAAAATAGAGAAAATATTTCGAAATAGTGAGCTGAAACTCAACACGTTTATCCATGTACCGTAAATGGATATTGCGTAAAGTTATTATGTGCATATGCTTTTCAATTCATTTATAAATAAGATAGGAAGAGAGTAATAAGCCAATTGTTAGTTATTATATGAGTGGAACCTTTACGATAACCTATTTTCCCACATATGTGCATACTCACACCGATCGGAAAGTTCAGTTGATAATAATGGCCAAATATAAATGATATGATAATATTGATATGGTTCAGGCCCACGTTGTTATATGACAAATATTCTTGAAATGGTTCCTTCGTATTAAGAAAATCCTTTTGGTAGTAATATCTAAATTATGTGAATTTTCATAAGGCATAAGCAATAAACGTACTTCAAGTAGCTCGTTTTTCCTCTTCCCTTTTTGTTTTATAAGTGATTGATCTAGATGACCGACGTCGGTGGCCTTACTTAAAATTTTAAAATAAAATAATTCATTAATAAAATTGTACTTCCATTAGATTTTTAATTTTTAATTTCTTTGTAAATTATTAAAAATACAATTATTTTTATTTTGCTTAATACTTTCTCATTATTTAAGTAACATTAAGTATTTATTTTTAGAGATTTGCCAATACTTCAAAAACACCCTAAATTTTAAGTAACCTCCACTTTGTATTAATGTACACCATTAGAAAAATTTATAATTTGTGAACCCCAAATTATGACTTATTTACTTATTAAACACCTTCCTAAGAGCTACCACCAATAAGAACTTAATTAACCCAAAAAGGACATGTGTTGGTTGGATGTAATCAAATTGGTAATGGTTATTACATTACCATATTTGATTACAACTTTGTAATGCAATCAAAATTGTATTGTAATTACATCTATCTATGCAATTACAATTACTTGGATATTTACTAAACGATCATGATTACATCCATCCCTTGTGATTAAATTTTAACACACTTTCAATAATTATCTCTCTCTCTCCCCCTCTCTATTCCATATCTTTTTCTTCATCCTCCTTGGCAAGCCAAAAATTCATCAATTTGAGAAGTAACTTGATTTTTTTCTTCTATTATCTTAATATATGATATGATCGGTTGGTCATTAAGAGAAAAATTTAACTTTAGTATTTTGGATTAAAAATTTAACTATTCAATTAAAAAGATAAAAGAAGTTTAAATTAAAATATTTAGATCAATTTTTTTTTACTTGTTAACATTTTTCTTTAATTCAACAAATATTTGTCATAAATAAAATAATTTTAGTTTGTATTTTTTATCAATGAAAAAACTCAAAACTTAATTATATGATAGAAAAGATTAAAAAAGCTCAAATATAAATTTAGAGTTTAAAATTTTATTATTTGGATAACATTTATCTTCACTACGACAAACATTTATCGCCACTAGAATAGTCCAGTTGATCTTTTTGCCACCAAAAAAATTTAAAATTAGAAAATATCATATAAAAGATTAAAAAAATCTCAAATATGATTTCAAATTTAAAATGTTTTCGTGTGGATAACATTTATCTCTATTACGATATTTATTGTCATTAGAATAATATAGTTGATATTAGCCACAAAAGAAATAAAATTTGATTATTTGATAAAAAAATTTAAAAAACTCAAATCTAAATATGTAGCTCAAATTTTTATTTAGATAACATTTATCCCCACTACAATAATTTAATTACTATTTTTTGTCATTAAAATAATCCATTATCTTTGTGATTACATTACACTTTTTATATAACCAAATATGGTAATGTAATTGTTGTCCCATTACATTGTATACCTAATTAAATTACATAGTTGATTACATTACACCTCTATTGCATTACATCTAACCAAACGCCATGAAAGTATTAATTCGTTTCACCTAGCATACTAGTCACCCAAAATTTTTAGTTGGCATCTTAAATTACCAATTTACACCTTGTCAATGCTAGGCCAATCCACGAGCATTCCTTTATCTCATAAACATGATACGAAGTCCTTAATTCCACATCATTAGTTTTTTCTTGTTTCCCTTGTTTTTTCTCGTCCAAAATTCTCCTACTATATTTCTAGTATTTTTTCCACAAGATGCAATGATTAACCTCCATACACTAGCTAAACATTTTCATTAAGAAACTACAAACAATTTCTTCCCAACATTCAATTTAATACCCACTGGAGGAACCACGGCATGGGGAGACCTAGACCAAGCTTCCCCACGTGCCTCTTTTGGCGTAAAGGTGTTTAGAAAGTGAAAAATAATGATTTTAGGATTTTTGAAGATGCCTTTTAGAAAGTGGGAATGAACATTTTATTAAGAGTCCTGAATTTTATTAAGTCAAGTTAACAAGTTAAATCAGATTGAGTTGATGAGCGTTTTATTAATCATTTTAATTTTATAAATTATTTTCAGAATTCCGGGATATTATTTCCTAATTGAAGAACAAATAAAACTTAAAAATTAGAGTTTCGACCGCGAGTCTTCGGGAACAAATAAAACACCGGTCTGCACCCAAGCCTCAACCATCGATCACCGAGTGCAGGCAGCAGCCTGCACTTGGCGGTCACCGGCGCCGGGCAAGGGCCTAAGCTGAAACAGATCAACCCCGACCTCCGGCTTGGCAAATAGATCTAGATCTTTTATCCTGCAACCAGAAAATAATCGAGATGCAATTTTCAATAAGAATAAAGCATAAAAAGGAGTCGCCATTCAGTTTTTAGGAATGAAAAACTAACAAAATAAAAACATGCTCTTTCAATCTTAGTACGGGAAAACTAAGACTAAAAGAGGCTAAAATTGACTCCATTGGTCTTTGAATCGAGAATCGGATCCGGGGGCGAGGGTATGAAATGTAGGGAAAAACCCTCTATTCCAAACGTCCGAAGACATCCATTACTAGTTTGAGTAGTATACTAAAATAACATGTTAAACACAAACATACACCACGCTAAACAAAATTAAAAGCAACCAAACCGAAGTAAAGGAAAGCGATAAAGAAAGTGGTAAAGAAAGCGATAAAGAAAGAAAAAGTGAAAAACTAAAAGATTACATCGAGGCGGGGAGGAATTGAAAGAAGCGATTATATTTCTTTAATCCACAATACAAAAAGTGACAAATAAAATAAAAATTAAATAATTGTTTGAAGGCTGAACAATTTCCCTCGGAGTTGTCCCACCTTACTGATCCGGATCTCCACATTAGATCTCTTGATGTGACAGCGACAAATCAAAGAAAAATGCTTATTTTTGTGAATTATGTAAAAGGTGAATATGTAAGGAGTAGGAAAGATCAGTTGAATAAGTGTCCAGAGATAAGAATAATTGAATATTCTTTAACTCTTTGCACAAATTCAATGGCGGTATGTTGGAAAGAGGAATTGATTTCGGCAGGATAACGTCTAGGTATGAGTGCTCAGGTTAGCTTTCTGCGACATTAAGCATAGGAGAAAGCCGTATGGGAATGAGAGCCAAGACTCTTTATTTATAGGGAGAGAGCTAGGTCATAAATGACCTAGGGTTTACACTCAACCAACCGTCCAAGTAGTTGCAAACAAATCGGGCTAGAATCTCACAAGATTGAATCGGATAAAGTAAAGATAAAACTGGATAGGACCCGGTTCACGGCGCCAGCCACCCGGGCACGCCTAGGGTTTCATGCCCTACCATGTTTCCAAGGGATTCTCCAAGCCAAAACACAGCATTTCACTTAAAACTCCGGGATTGTAGGTGCCAGGTCACGACGTCGTTTTGAAGGGAAAAGCTCCTAATCTCGTGTGGACTGTCTTATGGAGCTTAAACGCAATGCTTTGATGCTAATGATCATGAAATGCAACGCTTTAACGTCGTCTTCAGGTCTTCAACTCCCTGTCCGATTGGAAAAAGTAAAATGCAGTATTCTCAACCGGGAATTTCCGGGCACACATTACTTGGACTCCGTTATCTCTAAAGGCTTGGCTCGGTTCTTGGATCGTCCGAAAGAAAAGGGAATTTTCAGATCGACCCAAGGTAAAAGGCTATTTATTTGGTGCTAGGGGTTTTTGTGGTTTATCGGCTTCGTCGCACCAATCGAATACGATCCGAGATCGAAATCCTCATACGAGACTCGGGATTTCATCATCGGGCCAACAAAATAAAATACAAAATTAAAAAGATAAGAGACGATACTTTTTAGTTGTCTACACCCACATGGATGCTTCCTTTCCCTCCTAAAGTTTTAAAATTCCATCCTCACACCCTCAACCATGCAACAATATCCTCATCGCCCATTCACCCAACTTTAGGACATCCACCACTAATTTCTCACTCTAACTCTCTATTAACATGGTTCAATCTCATAGTCACAATCTTATACAACAAATCCATGTTTAATTTATCTTTGCATGCCACAAGAAGGTAAATTTTTGTCCATGGAAGAAGAGGAGATAATTCAAGTTTATACCTTGAAGAAGCAAGCAAGAGAAAGTAAGAAATTGGAAGAAAAAGAGCTAATGGTTGTCACAGTTTCAGCGATCGTAGGCAGCGACAGCGGTGGTACTAGTTGGCGATAGCGGGCATGCAGGGGGCAAGGTAGAAGCAATGATGATGGTGTTGGGAAATAAGGGAGAGATAAAGTGTGGGTGAGTGGAATGTTTAAATTTTAAAGCCCCTATTTGATTTTTCTCTCTCCTCTTGTGAAAACACCAGATATCGGCTTCCTGTTATTCCCCTTTTTGAGCCCTAAAGCACAAATAATCACACAAGCAACCCACACGAATTGGCTCCCCTTTTTTAATTTTTATTTTTATTGTTTTACTAATTTTATAACCACCCATTCAAGAGTACATATATTACTTCAATTAAATCCCTTTTGTAAAATAAAATCATGTCACCAATGACTTATTTAAATTTCAATACTCAATTTACTCACTTGAATAAATCTCGTCGTTTAATCTTATATTTCTCAATCAAGTCAATGTGTGTCCGAACGTGATTTTATCTCAATTTTTCAAAAATAAATAGAATAGAAATGAAAGAAACTAAAATTGAATTCCACGAGTCACGTTTTAAATTATATAATTGGGAAACGTGTTATTATTGTCGACTAGGTCCTGCAATTAAAGCAACATATACATAGGAATAAAATGAAAATTTTAAATTCAAGTACTTGCATTCATTAATAATACTTCATTTTGTTTTATTTAGGATCGGGTTGTTACATAAGGATTAACTTTGAGACTCTTAATACTATTATGACCACCCTGGACTAGTTTGGGGTTATATCTAGATTATAAATCAATAGAACAAAATCTCGCTTTCTTTCCTAAAGCTCTTCATCACATACTTTGGAGAATACTTGTTGCGTTAATCCACATTTCTGCTTCTACTTATTTTGCTAAATATTTGGGAGGTCCAATCTCAGGCTTGTATCTTTAACATATTGACTTTACCGACATTTTAGTGCAGTCTAGGAAAAAATTAGCTTTTTTATCCATAGGGTAAAAGATGAAGTAGGCAAACTTAGGCAGTCTTTCTCACAAGGGATATATCTAAATTATCATTTGTCAATAAACAAGAAAGGGAGAGGGAAAGGGCACTCTCCCCGGATGGATGGAGTGGTAATATTATGCCCGTAGTGTGCTAACCAATCAGGTGCAGAGTTTGCTTCTTTAAATATATGATTGATGATGCAGGTGTCAAACTCAACCGTTATCCGTAAAATATCTTTGATGATATGGTTGATTTGCCATGGTGTGTAAAATTCCCTTTAATACTATTAATAGTGATTTTATTATCTCCTTCAATATTTATTTTCCGAATGTTCGCCTTAATTGCTTGTTGAATACCGAATCTTAGTGCACATGCTTCAGCTACCAAAATAGATGTGTGCCCCAGATTGGCTGCACCTAATACAAGGAAGTTGTCATTCTCATCTCTTAAAAGAAATCTCATGGAAGCATTATCATTGCTTAATGATCCATCAAATTGAGCTTGATGTACCAAGGTGCTGGTTTATTCTATTTAACCAGGTGATTATGTTTGGTGCTTGTTGTCCTTCTAAATGAATTATCCTCTAATGGGGTGCAGCCTTATCTTGATCTCCATTCTGCAACTCTTTTCTTAGCTCTAATTAGAACTCGATATGATTAAACTCTTCATCTCCGAAAACTAAAGCGTTCCTTTTCTTCCAAATACTCCATAGTAGGAAGATGACCCTGTGCGGTTGATCCGATTTGAGAGATTCGTGTGCTGAATGGAGGATGTTAATCCCATCGGTGTGAGGATTTATGTAGTTGATGTGGTGAAGCCAGTGGTGGCTTTTTGCTGTGGTCCAAACTTGAAGCGATGTTGGGCAGTTGAAGAAGAGGTGGTTGCTCGATTCATCATCCGGATGGAACATTTTACATCTTGGCACCATTTGGATACCTCCATTAACAAGAGTTATTCTCAAAGGTATTCTATTCGAAGAAATTGCCACAGATAAGTCTTACACTTAGGTGGAATGTTTGTTTTTTCAAATCCAATTTCCTTCCAAAAGGTTATGCCTATGAGCATTCCGGGCAAGATGAGTTGTCGTTTTTGTTGAAAATGATCCATTTTCGGAAAGGCCCTAATAGGATTTATCTAGTTTAGCAAAAAATGGTAGTTTTATACTAGTTATGAGCTTAATTACGACTCTTCCGGTAGAACAAGTTCTAATCTTAGGAATATTCCACTCCCTGTCCTCAGTAATAAATTCACTAACCTTGGTTTGTAGGTTGAGCGAAAGAGAACCTATAATCTGGAGGAGATTTTGGTTATGACACCATATATATTTCCAAAATAAAATGCTAGTACCTTCACCAATTTTCCAATGGATTCCTTTGCGGAATGTGGAATAGCATTTAGATAGTGATTTCTATACCCACGAATCATTATTATTTGGGGGCTTAGAAAATAAATCACATTGATTGGCATATTTAGCTTTCATAATACAGACCCACAAGCTATATGGTTCTTTATCTAACTTCCATATAAGTTTACACCGGAAGGCATTATTGACATCTTCTGTTTTTCTTAATCCCAGCCCACCTTTGGATTTAGATTGACAGACTTCAACCCATGCAATCATGGGCATTCCTTTATTGTCATTATTTTTCCAAAAGAAATTCCTATTAACTTTATCTAGTGATTGAGTTGTGTTCTTTGGGAGTTTAAAGCACTCGCATCGTATGAGCTGTAAATGATTATAGATTAGACTGGATCAACACAACTTTTCCTCGCTTTGGACAGGCAATTTGCTTTCCAGGAGCTGATCTTGCTATTGTCTTTATCAATTAAGGGGAAAATAGCGGGATTTTCCTCTTCCTATAGGAAGCATAACAACCTAAATATTTACCAAGCGATTTGACAATGGGAATATGGAAGATAGCTGAAGCTATTTCTTATCACTTCTTTAAGCATTAGAGGAAAAAATCATAGAAGATTTATGGAAGATAACCACTTGTCTAGAAAACACATAAAACTCATCTAGGATCTTCTTTAAGTGGCAAAAAGCCCGTAATTTTGTTTTGCCAAAAAGGAGACTATCATCGATGAAGGGTAGAGTGGGGATGAGGTCCCTATTTGCACTAATCTTGATGCCAATTCCTTGCTTCTTGGATGAACTAGCCAGAATAAATTTAGCGTAAAGAGCTTCCATGCACACAAGGAATAGGTAAGGTGATAGAGGATCACCTTGCATAAGACCTCTTATAGGGCGAGAAAAAGCCACAAGGTTGGTCGTTAACAAGAATAGGGTTGGAAAAAGACGAGATGCATTTCTTAATCCAGTTATTTCATTTAGGAGGGAATCCCATACCGTCAAGGTAGTCCACAAAAAGTCTCATTTGACTCGTCATATGCTTTTTCCATATCAAACTTTCGTGCAACCCAAATTTTTCTTTAGCATTTCGAGATTATTCATAATTTTTCGAGAAAGCAGAATATTGTCATGAATTTGTCTCCATGGTATTAATCCACTTTGGAAGGGCAAAATAATAAAATTCAAGCACAGATCCGAGTTTATTCGTAAGAATTATAGCAATAATTTTATAGACAATATTGCAAAGGCTAATTGGCCTAAAATGATATTCGTGGTGATCGGGTCGTCGATTTTTGGGATAAGCTTGATAAATGTGCGGTTAATGTCTTTAAGGATTTTCCTTTTTCATGGAATTCATTGATCATGGAAACAATATCTTGACCCATAACATCCCTGTATTATGGAAAATCCTAGACCAAATTCGTCCGGTCCTCGGAGCTTTGGATGCATCCATCCGGAATACTGCCTCTTTGATTTCTTCAATAGAGATACTTTTAGTTAATTCCTTTTTTTTCTTATCATCAATTTTGTTGATGATAGTTTGCGACAACTTAATTCGATTTGGATTTCTCGTGAATCAATTTTGATAATGCCTAATAAAGGCATTGCATATAGAGGTCATATCCTTGATCCAAATCCCATCACTATCTTTTAACCGGGTAATTGTTTTTCTTCATTTCTTCGTCGTAGCACTTATATGAAAAAAATTTGAGTTTATATCACCTTTTATTAACCATTTCTTTCTGGAAAGTTTACCCTAATATCGTTGGTTAAACATGAGCAACTTTTCACGCTCGTTGATTAATCTACAAAGCCAATGGTTGACTCTGTAGCTTTGTGGTTGCTCAATTAACTTATTCTCGACGTACTATAATTTTTTAGTATTCTTTTCCATTTATTTTTGAAATTGCGATTGATAATTCTATTCCAATCTTTAAGTTGGCTCTTGATGATTCTTTTGAATTTGCAAACGATCCAAAACAAGGAATTTCCTCTAACCTCACTTTTCCAGTTAACGTTAACAATATCATTAACCTTGGGAGATGAGATCCAATAAGGTTGAAATCTAAAACTTCGATTTTTGGTCTGTCATCGTTGAACGATGTATCAAGAAAAATATAACAATGATCCGAGAAAGAGAAAGGTCCATGGGTTATTTTGCTATCAGGGTAGCAATTGAGCCAATCGTATCTCGCAATAGCTCTATCAAGCCGTTTGTTAATCGATGGCTTTTGATGCACTTTTTCCAAGTGAACATCCTGCTAATTAGGAGTCGACTACTACCATCAATCGATATCAAAAATCTATTATGCCGAACCAATTTGTCCGGTCTTAGGATAGTCCACCTCTTTTTCATCAACACAAGCGAGTTCATTAAAATCACCTATTATGCACCATGTGAAATCAAAAACTATATTCAAAAGTGGAAGTTTATTCCAAAAGGTATCGCATTCTTGGGTTGGTCCGTAGACCCCGTTATAACCGATTCCTTATTTGTTTCTTTATCTTTAACGTAAAGGTGAATAGCTCTTTCGTCTTTTGCTAACGTGTGAACTGTTACTTTTGATGTATTCCATAAGGCCCATATCACGCTCTAATGTTTAATTGGTGGGATCAAATAAGGGTGATCAAACCCTAATTTACAAACAATATTAGAAGCATTTATCGCATTCACCATTGTTTCAATTAGAAACAAAATATCAGCGTGGTGAAAATTCTTTATATACAAAACTTCATTTAAAATTTTCTCTCTTTTAGAACCTTGAATATTCCTACCAATAAATTTTATAATGAGAAACTTTGTTGAATTAGAAGTTGTCCGAATCCATATGAATGGACTTTGGGCACCGATAGGTCGGAGATAGTGAGATACTCGTCACCCACATCACTAAGGTGATCGTCCAACATTCAAAAGGTGATATCAATAGAATAAGACTCCATAAAAACTGATAGAGCTACTTAAATAATAAATGCATCTTTGTAACACCCCAATTTGTAATCAATGTTTTAGACTAAACAAGCCGCTATCCGATGAATTAGCGCAATGGAAAAGAAGGTGGGAAAGTCGTTACTGTCACCCTTATCCATAGAAAGAGCAAGGCTTTGGTCAATCATTATAAAGTGAAAAGTTTAGTTAATATTTATCAACGATCGCAACTGAAAGTAAAACTTAAATGTAACTTATACAAAATAAAAATTCTATATTAAACATAATGTTTGACCAACTAGTCAATATTTCCTAATTGCACTATCATCCCAAAAAGGTACCACTATGAGCCTCTACGTCCTACGGAAAATGCATATTTATGGCTTGTCACTTCGATATTTTGACCTAAACCAAAACAAGAAAATATTTTGCAAGGTGATTCGAAACTCGATACGCTCATTATTATGCAAGTAAAATATAAGTTATAAATTTTTTGTGTTGTGCACGTGCATTTCAATTTATTTATAAATGAGGGAGAGAGAATGAATTACAAAATTGCTAATTAATTATTTGAGTGGTTACCCTTGTCATTATCAGGTTTCCCTAAATGTGCACACACCGAACCGATCGGAAAATCTAGTTGGTTTGGGTCACATGTACGAGTGTGACCAATATGACAGTTGATAATACCAAATAATGGTAGTTGATGAGCGGGTTCACATTTATATGGCAAATACTGTTTGCAAATGTTCTTTTTGTTATCAATATCGGCCATATCCGACCTTGATTTATGAATAAAATCTTGAAAAACATAATCGAAGAATGTACACGACAAGCTGAAGTTAATTTTGTTCTTGTTGATTTTACGCAGGACCCTAAACGAACATTGACTGATGGCCTTAAATATAGTTTTACAAAAATAAAATTTCATTAATAAAATCACATTTTTATTTTATTAAATTTTTATTTCTATTTTTATCGAAAATAATGAAAATTTTATTTATTATTATCATAAACTAACATTTTGTTTGATGTAATGTATTATCATGATGATAACTATAAAAAATGCAAAAAGGATCTTAAATTTTTAATATTATTTTACCCTACTTAGTATAAATTTTAATATTGTATATTTTAATTTATCTATTTTATTACTTAAAAGTGTATAATTTTTAATTATTTTAGTAACTTATGATTTGCTAAAGGCTACTTAATACCTAAATTGTAATGATTAAAATTTTATTATCGTATTCCTTGTTTAAAATCCAATCAATATTAATCTTAATTTATATCACAACTTAACACACAATCACGCAATTTGTTCACATCATTCACCAACACATTTTATGTTCATATGGGTAGTTGTTACATGCATTGTTTTAACTTTATTTATTTCAAAGTTTCTCCAAAAATTCTAGTTAATCACCCATGCATTCATGTAACAATTTTTATTACAAATCTTGCTTTATTATCAATGAATCCTAGGCATGCATTATATTAATATTAACTTATTAACCAAGCATGTATTATATCAAATCTCTTTATTTAACAAAAATATGCATTATAACAATATTAATCTCATTAACCCAACATGTGTTATATTATTCTTCCAACACGCATTATATAAAGATTTCTCAAATTTTTCCTAACTTCATGCATGCACAACTTTTTATTTAACAATTTTATTTCTTTGTCTAATATAATTTTTATTCTTTGTTAATTTCTCTAAATTCACCTACAATATTTTGCATGTTTATGAAATATAAAATAACTAATTTAAATACTAAAACTTAAATTATAAAAATTTAGTTTATAGTTTTTACCTAAGAAAAAGGTAGAGGAAGCTAGCGAGGATTGTGATGGACCTAGCGGTGATTGGTGACGTTGAACGACGGCAGTATGCTGGCAAATCGGCGGCAGGGGGCGGCACTGGTCGGCGGCTGTGATGGCGGCAAGTTTATTGGCCTAAATTTCTTTACCTAAAATACTATCATCCTAAACCCAATTTCTACAGCTTCTTTTTCTTTTGCTTTTTTACCATAAAATTTACTATTCATTTTTGCTAATATTTTTATTATTTTAGTATATGATATTTTTATTTTAAATATTTGTTGGTTATGAATAAATTTTGTTAGTCTCTTTCGTAAATATATTTTTTGAGATTGAAATTAACGAAAATATTTATAATTTGAAATAGGAATTAAAATATGGCTTATATGTTTCCAAATATAATTTTATTAAACAAAATAAGTATCCGAATAATATGTTGTAATTAATAGTTCGTGAATCATATTCTAAAATTTACAAAACATGAGCCATCCATCGTCGTTTTTATATTTGGGTCCTGCATTATAAACAATATTATTGCATATATAATGTGATATGAAAATTTTGAAATTGAAATGCAAGTGCTCATAATAAGTTAGTGTATTATGTTAATATATTTTCTTTGAGTCGGATTGTTACAGTCCTTCTCCCTTAAAATAAGTTTCGACCACGAAATTTGCAAGTAATAATATAATCATTATCCGAAGGATAATATCTTCCGTTGATGATAAGATTTTGATTAGTGGAATAATGTCGGTATGAAGTTGTTTAGTTCTTTAGGTTTATTGTCTAGGTTGAACATTCCTTGTGGTTTAAAATTTTAGATGGTTTCCATGGATCCCGACTCTCGTATGGTTTAGGTTGGAAATATATATTTCCAAAGTCGTGATATATGAAAACATCATGGATATGATTGAGATCAACTAGCAGGATGTTATGCTTAATTCCCAAATTATCTAATATAGCTCTTTATATCTAGGTTTTAGCTTGCTTTCATGCCTATGGGGTTTGAACTAACCCAATAAATTCTTAATCAAAACATAACATTGGCTAGTCCAACTGCCTGGTAATCGCTTGTATCTCACATGGATCTTCCTTTAGTTCTATTTTTGGGTACTATACAACCTTAACACGTCATGTTAACCTAAAATTCATACCTTGGGTAATTTGGCATGTACTAATGTTTTCTTCAAAATAACATGATGGACATGATGGACATACTCTTCCTTATTCTTAGAATACCATAAATTGTCCAGATAATGTTTATAAATTTCATTTATCCAATTCATGAACTCAATAGGTACATTGGTTAACCCAAAGAGGTCGTGTAAAATTATAAGGTACTATATCCCTTTCCCCGAGCAATATTGATGTCTCCCAAAATAAAGTACTTGGTCGAAATGTCTCCCAATCGCTTTCGGACTCTATAATTCGGTAATTCCTTCAATTTTGACATTACCTTAGGATTATATCATCCCGAGATTAGTTGGTAATTCCTTTCCAACTATGGTCACTAGGTTTCTTTTTATAGAGAAATGAGTATTTACCATTTTGCCCCTGGAAAACTCATTTGATATTTGGTCAAGGTTTGTATTCTTCTTCTAAACTTAGTTGGGAAATCGAGTAAACTGATAATAGTGTATACAAGAATTTTGGGTTAGCTAATGCGTAAAAATAAAAATATTCTGGATTTAATATGATAGTTCTAGAGTGTACCCATATCACCTGCATCTTTTCTATTCATGACATATACTCGGCTTGTATGAACAGGGGTTGGCTGGTGCAAGTCCTGAGCATGGGTTGAGTGTTGGCATTATCATTCCTTCTTCCACAACCTTTGTTTTTAGGGCAATTAGGTACTCGATGATCAATACTTCCATACCAAGTGCATTTATTTGTTCCAACTCGCAATCTATTGTCGCGTGGTCTGGTTCTACCACATTTTTCACATGACTTATGGGTAGTAGCTACAAGGTTTTTGTTTTGATTAGAGTTGGTCTTCCTAAGCGTATTATTCCCACTCTGGTTTTGATTTCCCTGATCATTCCATTTCCGCTTGGAATTCCCATACTATAAGCTCTCGGTTCCGCCTTTATTCTTTCTACTTCAGCCGCTTTCTCATATACCTCATGAGTAATCTTTACCGGATGTCCATCCAGTTGGTGTCGTATGAAAAGGGCTAAACCTTCCTCATACCATAACATTCTCATTCTTTCGGTAGCCACAAAATCCTGAGCAAAGCGAGCTAACTCATTAAACTTAGCTGTATATTGTATCACAATCATGTTTTCTCGTCATTCCTAGTTCTAAAAACTCCTTTTCCTTCTAACCTTGTACCGAAACAGGGTAAAACTTAGTCCTAAGTTCCTCCAAAAATTTAGTCCATGTAAACTCGGGCCCTTGACATTTTCCTTTAATTGTGTTCCACCATATGTCCGCTTCTTTCGTCGGGTAAAATGTCCCTATAATCACTTTTTGTCTTCGGTACTTCGATAAGCTGTAAAGCTGTTCTCCATATTCCTAATTCATTCCTCTAATTTCACCGAATCAAATTTTCCATGATACACCTTGGGGTTTCTCTTGGCCACTCTATCGACCACTTTTTCTATATTGTTGGAAGGTCCGGTCGGGCCGTAGGGGAGATATTCTTTTAGTGGTTCTTGGACAAGATTTTCCCAATACATAAGGTTGGTAGTCTCTTGTGAATTTGGGCGATTACTGAGCAGCGAACCTGGGTTTGATTACTTTCTGCTTGTGAGTTAGCGGGTATCCGATTAAGGTTCATGCAAGGTAGAGATGAGTGGCTAGCTAAGTCACGTATCATATCACATGTGTGAAGCTTCTAGCCCGTCTTGGACTACCAATGAACCTCCAAGAATCATCTACGCCAAAGTGCTTATAGTGCACGTCAATATGGTAAAGGGACTTTGACAACCATGTAACCTTAATTGTTTTATGCCAAAGCATTGCTAACCCTCCCGAGCGCCCCACACTATCCTCAAAAACCCTTTCATACTTACACAGCCGTGCTAAAACTTCTTATATCTCTAAGCTACTTCTTTTGGTCTTAGACAGGAAGACCAACTTCGGTGACCGTCTTCATAGCGAGGCTACAAAGGATCTTAACTACCTTGGGATCACCGAGAGTCCCCAAGATTTATGGCACAACACACTCATTGTGACTTGCGGGCTGCTAGGCAGCCTCTGCAGCTTGTTGATAAGTGCATGAAATGCATTAGTTTCTTAGGTGTTTTGATGCTTTTCTTTGGGAAATTAGGTTAAATGGAGTATGTTTATGCTCCATTTTCGATTTTACGCTTGTGTTTTGGTGTTTTGAGATGATTGTGCAGATTTGATCACCATTACCAAGTATTCCCGAGACTAGTAGGTGTTTTGAGCATTAAGGACACCAACACGGTCCAACTTTGTAGTCAAAACGGCCGTTCCCTTTGTTCCCCGAAGATTCCACTTCTAATAACCAACACGGGTCACCCGTGTCCACGACACAACCCGGTGTTGGAGGTTAGCTTGCCCAACCAGATTTACAACGAGCATGGATGGGTCGTGTCCGTTGACACGACCCATTTTCCTTGTTTCCATCAAGTTATAGCACTCCAGCAGCTCGACACGGGCAGCCCGTGTTTGTTGTAATTTCTCTCGAGACGCTTCGGTTTTGACAGTTTAGGCCTTTTATTGCCTCATAATTACGAATTTAAGCCGATTTTTGTCTGCTTTTTGGGGCATCCATCCAAAGTTCCTCCTCCATTCATCCACTTCCATCATCCTTCCTTGATCATCCACATCAAACCTAAACACATTTGAAGATTGAAGCTATTTGAGGGAATTTCCAGTCGAGTCGAGAGATTTAAGTGAAGTTCTTGAAGGGCATCAACCTACTTGTTCGTTTTTTCTGTTTGAGGTTTAATTACCATGTATTGGATTTTTGTTAAGTTTTCAATAATCATGTGTGAGTAGTTTTAGTTTTTCTAAGGATTTGTAATCCGAAACAATGTTGTTTGATTAGGCTTTCATGGTTTTTGTTTGAATTCTCATGATAAATCAATAGATGGTTGTGTTTTTCATGTTTATAAGTATTTTCAAGGTCTAGAAACTTGTGATTTGAGATTAGTCTATGATGAACTGAAAAGTGAAAGGGAATAATCCGACGTCCAACTTTTCTATCTAGTTTATGAAATTTGAGAAAAGATTAGTAAATTAGGGGATCATTTTGATAATTTAAAATCTTTAACTTTGATTAACTTGAAAGGCATACGAAAGTTATTTGTTAGGTTAATTAGAGTAATTCTATTTACCATCAAAAGAGCGTTAGAATTATTTGATTATCGATCCTTGATTCAATTGAAAGATTGATAGTGCAAATTATGTTTAAAGAATCAAACACATTGTTAGGAAATCAAATCCCTAAATGTTTTTATCCATAATTAAATCTTAAATTAGATTTTGGATTTTAGTTTTTAGAAGTAGTTTAGTAAGCAACTAACTCAAAACCGATTTTCTTAGGAATTGAGTAAAGGGCTAGTTTAGTGCGCTACTAGACTGGATCCTTGTGGGATCGACCTTGACTAGATACAACTCATATATCGTGCACTTGCGGCCTATCAAGTTTTTGGTACCATTGTTGGGGACTCTATCCTTAGTAGCCATTAGACGAATACTTTCAAATTGATTAAGTGTTTTATTTTCTTTTCTGTTTTGATTACGTTGGTAGTTTTGTTTTTTTCTTTCTAGGTTTTCTCTCCTTGAATGCAAAACGCTAAATTGTTCGAGTTTGATCCAGAAATCGAGTTATCCTTCCGCTCTAGACGGAAGAAGCAAAGGCTAGAGAAGGCTAAGAAGAAGCAAGAAGAAAACTCCAAGCAAAAGCCCAAGATGGCCGATAAAGAAAGAAGAACTTTTGGGCAATATGTGACACCCATTGTCACTAATCCGCCGATGGCTATTATTGTTCCAAATGTGGCGGAAAACGACTTTGAGTTGAAGAACTCCCTCATCAACTTGGTGAGAGCCATTCCTTTCCAAAACCTCCCCAATGAAGACCTCAATAGGCACCTTCGCATTTTTCGCCAAGTATGTGACTTTCAAGGCGAACGGGGCTTCACCGGATGCAATCAAGTTGCGATTATTTCCATTCTCACTTGAAGGGAGAGTATGGGAGTAGTTAGACTCTCTTCCGACGAATTCCATAAGCACCTTTGATCAACTTGCAAGTGCTTTCTTGGCGAAATACTTCCCACCAAGTAAGTTGACAAGTTTAAGGAACCAGATTTCTATCTTTGTCCAAGAGCCGGATTAGACACTACATGATGCATGGGAAAGATTCAAGGATCTCCTTCGCCAATGCCCTCAATATGGATTTGAGCCATGGGTCCCTATTCAAGCTTTCTACAATGAGATTGATGATCAATTGAGAGCTACCATCCTTGCGACGGCCGAAGGGAACATCATGAGCAAGTCCGTTAATAAGCTCCACACCTTGTTCAAGAAAATAGCGCTGAACATCTTTTAATTGTCCAAGCCCCGTTCCAAGAGAATGGGAGGTAAGCTCGATGTTGATGCAATTTCTATCCTTTCTGCTAAGATTAATGCAATTACTCAAAAATGGACCGTTTGAATGTGAATGTTGCCTATCCCTTTCAATGTGCTTCATGTAATTCTTATGAGCATGAGACTTTATTTTGTCCTGTGGGTATGGCTAGTAGTGAACCAACCTACCAAGCCAATTTTATTAGCAAACCGAACCCGAGGCCAAACTTTGACCCCTTCTCAAATTTCTATAACCAGGGATTGAGGTATCACCCTAATTTTTCCTATCGGAATAACAATCCCATGGGTCAACCACAATTCCAAAGACCACCCACCCCTGGATTCCAAAGACATACCCAACCACAAGTGCCCCAAAAGTCTAACATGGAGCTCATTATGGAAATCATGCTTTTGGCTCAACAAAACCAAGATGAGATTATCAAGAAATTGACTTCAAAAGTTGAAATCTTAGTCACTCATAATAAAATGCTTGAAACTCAAATT
The DNA here is from genome assembly GCA_021018815.1 of Talinum fruticosum. Taxonomy (NCBI): domain Eukaryota; kingdom Viridiplantae; phylum Streptophyta; class Magnoliopsida; order Caryophyllales; family Talinaceae; genus Talinum; species Talinum fruticosum. The sequence continues at coordinate 1,229,072 of JAITYX010000011.1, forward strand.
GCTAGCCAAGCAAGCTCTTCCTCTAGCCCTCCGGGTAAGCTTTCTAGCCAATCGGTGCTTAACCCTAAGGACCTATGTAATGCCATAACTTTAAGGAGTGGGACACAATTGACGGGGCCTAAGGGTGCTAGTAGTGAGATCATTGATGTACAAAATGAGAATGATGTTAATGATTTGCATGACCACTACTACAGGAACCACTTTTAACTACGGTTAAAAATGACATTTAACGACGGTTAATTGGCGCCGTGTATGTGACCGTAGTAATAGGTCACTCTTTGACAATGGTTCCGACATTAGAATCGTAATCATAGGTACTACATCAAAAATCAAAAAATTGTTCTAGGTAGGGCATATGACGACCGTTCTAATGTAGAACCGTCGTCATACGTTATAATTTTTTATAGTTTTTTAAAAATTTTTCCGTACCCCTGTAGAAAATACATCACAACTTACACAAGTAACAACCAACAGCCGCAATTTTCCAAATATATACAAAAATTTTCCACTTACTACAACCACAAGTTCCATTGATCAAGTTCGAGAACACAATTTCATAAATTTTCACAATAAGTTATAGCAATGAATATTACAATGATTTGAAATTATAATACAAAGAGTACTCATTCATTATTTATGTGAAAAGTTCATCTCTATTTACCCAAAGTGATGCTTTTGTAGTAGATTTATTTATGTCGTTGTCTTTATGACGATATTGCTTGCTAGTAGTTGTTGCAGAGGTAGCCTGGACAATATGTTATATATATATATACATCATATTTGCAGTGTACGCTACCTCGGCACAAACTCCAAGCAAGCAATATAGTTATAAAGACAAACATATAACTCAATCTACTAAAAAGCATCTCTTTAGGAAAATAGAGATGAACCTTTGGCATAAATATTGAAATCATTTAAATCTCGAAGTCTCAAGAAAAAGAAATACATAAAGAGATGGACAACATAAAAACTCAATGATTTCGCCCACGAACCTGTCAAGAGTGAGCTCATTACTCCTCTAAGGCAAACTATCTCAGCTGTCGGAGAATCAGGAATGAAGGTAACATTCAGGAGCTTAGTTCTTTTGACCCTCATCTAATGAAGATTTTCTAGCCAGCTATTGGAGAGCCTAGTCTTTTGTTTTCTTCCTTGGAGTTCGTGCGAGAGGTAGAGGTAGACAACTTCACTTCTTCTCGGGAGGTTCCTCTTCTTTTCCTTAGGGAGGTTCCTCCCTTTCTCCTTCAGTAAGTTCTTTCGAACCGGAGAAGAATGAGAGAAAGGGCCCTTTACTCGATTCACTGCTCTCCGAGCGGGGACCGGACGATGAGCCCATGCTTGAAGTGGCGCCTCCGCCCGCCTCACTTGCTGTTGAGTGCGAATTGCTTGCCCGGATTCTACAACTTGGTCAAAGTGGCGCTCTACCCAGGCTTCAAATAGGTCCCAGTCGAAGTGCAACACAACTTGTTTAAAAGCATGAGCTTCATCAAAGTCTACAAAATCCAGCTCCATAATAACAACAATAAGAAAGTATTAGAATGTCTTCGCAATGAGGGATGGGTAGCAATTGGCAATAGCAGCTTGCTCGGCACGGTCCCTATTGAAGTGTGGGCACAATTTCTAGAACCCAGTAGGAAGTGCTCTATAAATCATTTTCAGCTATGATCAAAGGAGAGAATTAAGTCAAAGAATTATTCTAACCAACTCCCTCAATAAAGTCTCTACCCCTCTTCCTATTCAAATAAGAATTTTTTTGCTTCCAATTGTTTACATATAATTATATATATGGTTTCCTTTTTACTTCCAATTTTGATGTATTATACATTATCATAAACTAGACATGATTTTTTTAAGTTTACGTAATTCATAAGACAATAATGAAATTATGAATGAAATGTTGAAGTCATCCCTTTAATTTTCTTTAATGACGCAAGACATAATAGTGACCAGAAATGTCTTGTTGTGATTAACAACGAGGTCGGATTTACAAGACAATAAATGGAGTGTACATACAACATAGGTCATTCCACATATAAGGGCAGAAGGATCTCAGAGTCAAACGGAAACAAAAGGTCATAAACAATGTCATTCATGTTTATCACCTTTTGTTTCCATTTGACTCCTCGACCTTTTACCCTTCTTTGTGAATCGTTCTATGTTGCATGTACACTTCATGTTTTGTCTTGTAAAACCGATCTCATTGTTCACAACAAGAGAATTCTGGTACTGTTATGTCTTCGGTCGTTAAAGAAAACTAAATGGATGGCCTCAACATTTCATTCATATTTCATTATTATCTTATGAATTACGTAAACTTCAAAAAAATCATGGGCTCTAGTTTACGATCATGTATAATACAACAAACTTGCAACTAAAAAGAAAACCAGAAATTTAAATAATTGGATAAATTAGTCCACCCCTAACTTCAACTCAACAAAGTAAATAAATTTGATAATAATTTATCTTTATGACAAGTATTTGGGGAGATCCCTATATCCAAATACCTTTCTATTTTTTACATTTTCACATTTATATTTTGCCCCTATTGATATAACCACAAATTTTTCTATTTCCTCAAACTCTAACCATGTTTGGATACCGGTTTCGATAATTGGATAAATGAGTTCACCCCAACTTCACCTCATCAAAATAAACAAATTTAGATACAAATTAATCTTTATGAGAAGGTTTTTGGGGATAACCATATATCTAAATTATCTTTCTATTTCTCTAAAACCCTAAACAAATTTGGATGCACTCTTTTGATTCACCATCCTTACCTATCATATTTCGCTATAATTACCACAAATCTTAAACTCCTAAACCCATTTCTCAAAATCTCAAACATTTCACGAATTTCCAACTTAATAGACTAAACAAATGTTACCCACATTCTCAATATTCAACAAAGATTCAACATTTCAACAATCTCAAACATTACCCATATTCTCAACATTCACATAATTACTGCAAATAGATTCAACATTTAATTATAAAACATTTTGTAAATAACTTAAAGAGAAAAATAAGAGATGATAGAGATTCATACCTAAGAACCGACAACGGCGAGGGTGAGGAGAGGCTTGACAACGAGACTTTGAGGACATCTACACTTAAAAGAGACGAGAGGAAACTATAAAGAAATAAAAGATTAAGAGAGAGGAGATCTAGACGGTGAGAGTGAGGAGAGGCTTACCAATTCAAATCGACCGGTGGCGAGGAACGAATTCCGGATCTGATGAGGAGGTTCATGGGGAGAGAAAACCGTAGAAAGCGATAAGACCGAGAATTGTAATTGGGCTTGAAAATAGTAAATCATGTTTTTCAAGTCGATCCGAAAGACATATGATGACGGTTACTGTCATCGAACTATCATCATATGTTACATTTAATGACGGTTATGTTACCAGAACCGTAGTTAAATGTTTCAGCAACATCTATGATGACAGTTCTTACATTAGAACTGTCGTCCTATATGTTAAACAATGGCTTTTATTTACAAAAATGCCACGGGTCCAGTTTTCATGATGGTTTGTCTTTTTAACCGTCGTTAAAGATGCGTCATTAAAAGTGGTTTCTATAGTAGTTGATGTTGTGAACGATGAGGTGTCTACACCCTCCAAAGAGCCCTTGGTTGATGTTGTTGTGCAAAATGAGAATGAGACTCCTAATAACCGAACAAAAATTCCCCAAAGGATCTATACTCTTCCTTTACCTTTCCCACAAAGATTGGCTAAGACTAAAAATGATAAACAATTTGGGAAATTTTTAGAGGTCCTTAAGAAGCTCCACATTAATATTCTTTTCACTTATGCCTTGTCTCAAATGCCTTCTTATGCTAAGTTCTTGATAGAAATTTTTGTCCAAGAAAAGAAAGTTAGAAGAGCATGAGACCGTTGCTTTGATCGAACAAGTGTAGTGTTATACTCCAAAACAAGCTTCCCCATAAGCTTAAGGACCCCAGACAGTTTCACTATCCCTTGTGACGTAGGAAAGATTTCCATTGACCATGCTTTGTGTGATTTAGGCTCAAATGTGAGCCTAGTGCCTCTTTCTTTGTCCCAAAAGCTAGGTATGGGTGAGCTGAAACACACTACCATTTCCCTCCAATTGTCCGATCGTTCGGTCAAGTTTGCCATTGGAATATTAGAGGATGTCCCCATTAAGTTAGGAGGTTTCTTTATACCTACTGACTTTGTGATTCTTGAGATGGAGGAAGACACCCGTACCCCTATTATTCTTGGGAGGCGTTTCATGGCTACTGCTGGGTGTTGTATTAATGTGAAAAATGGGATAATGTCCTTTTGTATAGGTGATGAAAGAGCTGAGTTTAATTTGCTTGAAGCTATTAAATTCCCTTCATTTACTGATGACTATTTTAGAGTGGATATCATAGATTCCATTTTAAGGGAAGATAGTACTAACTTGAGCTCTAACGATCCTCTTGAATTTTGTTTGTTGAATAATACCACAACTAGGGATATAGATCTTGAAGTTTCCATTTGTGCTCAACTCTTGGAGGCGTCCCCAAAAATCCCACCAAAGCTGGAAAAGGTGGAGAAGTTGTTAAATGGAAGCAAATGTGGGCCAACCATTGATGGGAATAACGCTCCCAAGGTAGAATTGAAACCTCTCCCTTCCTCTCCAAGGTATAAATTTCTTGGCCCAAATTCCTCTTATCCCATGATTATGAATGCAAACTTGAGTGCTTCTGAAATTGATGCTTTGTTGAGAGTCCTTAGATTGCATCGTAAGGCTATTGATTATACCATAGATGACCTTAAGGGCATTCATCCTTCAGTTTGCATACATAGGATTTTAATGGAAAATAATTATAAACCTACCATTGAACATCAAAGAAGGTTAAATCCTAACATGAAAGAGGGGGTAAAGAAATAGGTTTTAAAATTGTTTGAGGTTAGTATCATCTATCCTATCTCCGATAGTGAATGGGTGAGCCCGGTTCATGTTGTGCCTAAAAAGGGGGATGACTGTTGTAAAGAATGAGAATAATGAATTGATTCCCACTAGGACCATTACGAGGTTGGAAAATGTGCATTGATTATCGTAAATTGAATAATGCAACCCATAAAGACCATTTCCCTTTTCCCTTTATTGACCAAATGCTTGAAAGACTTGCAAAGAATTTATACTTTTGTTATCTAGATAGGTATTATGGGTTTTTCCAAATCCCTATCCACCCGAGTGACCAAGAGAAGACCACCTTTACTTGTCCTTATAGAACATTTTCATATATGAGAATGCCTTTCGGGTTGTGTAATGCACCCGCTACATTTCAACGTTGTATGACGACTATTTTCTATGATTTTATTGAGGATATTATGAATGTCTTTATGGATGATTTTTCTGTCTATGGTACCACTTGTGATCATTGTTTGAAAAATCTTTCTAAGGTGTTATCTAGATATGAGGAAGTGAATTTAGTCTTAAATTGGGAAAAGTGTCATTTTATGGTACAAGAGGGTGTTGTCCTAGGTCATGTAGTTTCAAATAAAGGCATTGAAGTTGACAAAGCTAAGGTAGAGGTAATATAGAAATTACCTCCACCTACATCTGTTAAGGGTGTAAGAAGTTTTCTTGGACATGTCGGTTTCTACCGGCGGTTCATTAAAGATTTTTCAAAAATTGCTAGGCCTCTCACCTAATTTCTTGTCAAAGACATGCCTTTTGTATTTGATGATATGTGCTTGAGTGCTTTCAACAGGTTAAAAGAGGCTTTGATTACGGCTCCTATAATGCAAGCCCCAAATTGGAGTCTTCTATTTGAAGTGATGTGTAATGCAAGTGACTTTACATTAGGAGTTGTTTTGGGGAAAAGGAAAGATGGCAAGCCCTATGATATACACTATGTGAGCCAAACTCTAGATGAGGCTCAAGTCAACTATGCCACCACGGAGAAGGAATTCTTGGGGGTTGTGTTTGCCTTGGAGAAGTTTCGTTCCTACTTGATTAACTCCAAGGTGATAGTTTTCACCGATCATGCCATCATCAAGCATCTCATGAAGAAATTGGATTCTAAGCCTCGCTTTATCCGATGGATTCTATTGCTCCAAGAATTAGATTTGGAGATCCGGTACAAGCCTAAATTGTAAAATGTGGTGGCCGACCGTCTTTCTCGGTTGGAGGACTTGCCAAAGGAGAGTGTTCCCATTGATGATTCGTTTCCGGATAAGCAACTCATGGCTATTTCTACCACATTTACTCCATGGTATACCGACTTTATGAACTACATTGTTTTTAGAGTGATGCCACCGGATTTGTCTTTCCAACAAAGGAAGCGGTTCTTATTTGAAGTAAAAGCTATGTATGAGAGGAGCCTCTCGTTTAGAAGTTGTGTGTCGATCAGGTACATCAAAGGTGCATTCCGAAAGATGAGATTCACAGTGTGCTCTATCATTGTCATTCCACTACTTATGGTGGACATTTTGGCCCCGACAAAACCGCTTCAAAAGTCTTACAAGTCGGCTTCTATCTGACTCTCACTAAAGATGCAAGGAACTTTGTGATTGCTTGTGACTGATGCCAAAGGATGGGATCTATTTCAATGAGGCATGAGATGCCCCAAAGTGGGATTTTAGAGGTTGAGCTTTTTTATGTATAGGGAATTCACTTCATGGGTCCTTTTTCTCTCTCTCACAAGAACCTCTACATCCTAGTAGCTATTGATTATATGTCGAAATGGGTCAAATCCATTGTCTCTCCCACCAACGATTCCAAGGTTACCATGAAGTTCCTAAAAAGAACATTTTTGCTCGATTTGGCACTCCAAGAGCCTTATTGAGTAATAATGAGAGTCAATTTTGCAACCATCCACTTGAGGTCCTTTTGAAAAAGTATGGATTATTCCATAAGGTAGCAATGCCTTACCATCCTTAAACAAGTGATCAAGTTGACTTGTCCAACCGTGAGTTGAAGAATATTCTTGTGAAGACGGCGAATCGATCCCGAAAAGATTGGTCTTTAAAGCTTGATGATGCATTATAGGCATACCGCACTGCTTATAAGACTCCCCTTGGCACTAGTCATTTCTGGTTAGTGTATGGGAAGCCTTGTCATTTGCCTGTAGAGATAGAACACAAGGCTTTTTCGGCAATTCGGACTCTCAATTTTAACACAAAGGCGGCTGTTAAGAGGCAAGTTCTCCAATTGCAAGAGCTTGAAGAGTTGAGATTGCAAGCTTATGAATGTTTAAGAATTTACAAGGAAAGGACTAAGAGGTAGCATGATAAGCATATTCTGCATAGGAGGTGTGACGAAGATGACATGGTCCTTTTGTTCAACTCAAGACCGAAGTTATTTCCGGAAAGTTGAGATCCCGTTGGTCCAGGCTGTTTCAAGTCACTAAGGTATTTCCTTATAGAGCGGTTGAGGTATGGAGTGAGTCTAGTTCTTTCAAGGTCAATGGTCAGCAACTTAAGCCTTACATTGTGGGGCAACTTGAGGAGACCATATATTATTATGCCCTTACCAACCCGGGTAAGGCATAAGGATGAGTTGCATATGGTCAAGCTAACGACCTTAAACAAGTGCTTCTTGGGAGGCAACCCAAGTCATTCCGTATTTTGTTTAGAAAAAATGAAAAAAATTAAAAAGCACAAAAACAAGAGAGACAAGACTCCAAAACGGGTGGCCCGTGTCGATGGACACCACTCGTTCGGGTGCTATCTCCAAACAAGTGCGGGGCACCCATTTTCAGCGAAAACGGGTCGATTTGGCTTTAGAAAAATTGAGCCAACAGCCGACACGGGCTGCCCATGTCGGCTGTAAGTTCGGCGCGGGTTAGTTCCTTTTGAGCCCGATTCTCCCTCTCTCCTCTCACAATACCCTATCCTCCCCTCCCTTGCTTTCCTTCGTGCTCTCAGCCCTCCATTGCCAACCTCTACTTCTACTCCATTCCTTCCTATTCTCATTCAAATCTTTTCTCACCTTTAAATTTTAGACCCACTTCACCGGATCTGTTCTTCCTCTCTATGTGCTCACGGTACTACTGGTTTTCTCTGCAAAAATGTCCGCGTCATCGCCATTCTCGCTGCTCCAGCGTCGTCCTTTGTCCTTCTCCTGTTTTCGGCCCCCTCTCACTCTTCTCTCTCTATCTACTCGAGTTCTGCGGGCTCTTCTCTCGCCCAGAATCCGGCGTCGTCGCCTTCCCTCTTTCTTATCGTTTCCCCTCCCCTCCATCCTACTCCCATTTTTCGACCCCCTCTCGTTCCTCTACTTCCACAAAAACCAACCAATTCTTCCCCATTCTTCCCCACAAATTTCTGCTCCTTGTCTTAGATTAGGGTCTCATATTTGCTCCAATGCACTAAAAGGCGGAAGAGCACTCAAGGAGAGTCCTCCACACCAAGCTCCGTAGCCCGGGCCCGAGCCACTCGTCCTCCACCCTGGAATGTTTGAATTATGAGAAACAGAGGTAACACAAACAACCCATTTTACTTAACTAATCCCGAGCATGTTGCACATTATACTTCATTGTTAAATCGTGAAATTGTTACAACTCGTTACTACGATGAATTTAGTTTAGAAAAATTCGGTTTGCTTGAGGATTTTCTTTGGATGGTTGAACTTGTGGTTTGTTCAACTTTGTGAATATTTGATTAGGGACCTATAAGAGCTTAACATTGGAATTCTTAAGGACACTTAATGTTGAAATTGGGTGTGGTCCTCATGCCGAGCGTGTCTTGGTTTCCTTTTGCCTGTTAGGGAATACCGTGAACTCACTCTTAGTGAGTTCGAGTGCTTTATTTACCTTACCTAGAGACCTAGGGTTTGGACACTCGTTTTGTTCCTGATCGTTTCGATTCGATATGATTTTGGAATTCTATTTCGATGAACTAGAATATCATCCTAGTTCAACTAAGGTGACCGCTCTTAGGAACCCCTGTTTTCGTTACATACATCGGGTTTTGGGGCATGGTTTGTTTGGGAGGGATGATAGTGGTAACAATTTACGTCTTTCTAAGTTGTTTTGCTGGTATGTGATGTGCATTGGAGACGCATCCGAGTTTAATCCTAGGGCTTATTAGCCCGTTAATTTACTAATGTTGCCACTATCACTACTACGGATACCACTTTTAACGATGGGTCTTTAACGACAGTTAAAGGACAAACTGTCATGAAAAACGGACCGGTGACAATTTTGTAAAAGAAGTAACCTTTAATGTACATATGACGACGATTCTTTAAATAAACCGTTGTTAAAAATTAACTTTAACACTTTTAACGATGGTTCATTCAAAGAACTGTCGTCATAGATGTATTTATAACAACGGTTCAATGAAGAACCGTCGTTAAAAGTGTTAAAAGTTGAAAGTCTTTAACCCTAACTATCTTTCTTTCTCGCTCTTTTCTCTTATAGCATCGCTGACCCCCTCCCCCACTCCTCTCTCTCTCCTCCTCCTCATTTCCTCACGTCAAATATGAAACTCCTCCCTCTCTCTCTCTCTCTCTCTCTCTCTCTCTCTCTCTCTCTCATCCCTCATTTCCTCACCTCGGATCTCAAACAGGCCCCTCTCTCTCTCCTTCCTCTCTCTCTCTCTCTCTTCCTCCAGCACGGCGTCAATGGCAACTAAGGCTCTCTCTCTTTCTTTTCCTCCAGCTCCGACGTCAATGACAACCAAATCTCTCTCGTCTCTCTCTTTCTCAAGCTTCGGCGTCGGGTCAATTGCAATGAAGACTCTCTCTTTCTCTCTTCCTCCAGCGTCGGCGTCAATTGCAACGAAGACTCTCTCTCTCTCTCTCTCTCTCTCTCTCTCTCCCTTCAATGTCGGCGTCCATGGCAACCAAGGCGTTGTTGGCTTCAATGGTCGACTCATCCCGATCTTAGAGCGCTAATTCCTCCTCTTCGCCCGCTCCGAATTGTCGTCCGTGCCCAAGCTCCACCGCGCCGCCGCGAGGAGGAGCAGGACGCCTTACCCACCGAGCCTCCTCCTTCGTTCGTAATCCTCTCTCTCTACAAATGTGATTTTGCTGGGTTCTACTCTTTTAGATTTCGGGTTTTAACTAATTCTTTCTCTGTAATTTGTTCCGATTTTGCTTCCATGGTTCATTGTTAAACTTGTAATTGAAGAGTTGAAGTCTTTTGGATCTTCGGTGTTAGATGTGTAATTGAAGAGTTGAAGTCTCTTGGATCCTCACATTTCACGCTGCCAGTGAAGAAGGTTGTTTCATTTAAGGTGATTAATTAGTTTAGATATGATTTTGTTTAGAGTTGATTTCGTTTAGACTTGTTAATGTAATGTATTTTTTAATCCGATTTCGTTCTTGCCTTGTAATCTTCAAGGTTCCGGGAAATTTGTATTCAGCTCGATTTGTTTTGTTACTTGGTTTTTTTCTCTCTATTTCGGTTTTAGTTTTAGATCCAAAAATTTTCACATCTAAAAGTTCTCTAATTTTTTAAAAATAATTCAGACATATGACGATGGTTCTCTTGAGAGAACCATCGTCATAGGTGAGAGAACCGTCGTTATATCCGACCTATGACGACAATTCTCTTTAAAGAACCATCGTTATAGGTGACCTATGACAACGGTTCTTTAGAAGAACCGTCATCATAGGTGTTCTTTTACTACGGTTTTTGAACCGTAGTAAAAGATGCTACATACAACGACGGCCATATACACGACGGTGGTTAAGCTGTCGTTAAAGGTCGTTTTTAACCATAGTTAAAAGTGGTTTCGTAGTAATGAGTTCCTAGGGTCGAATTATAATTGGGAATTTAGTTACTCGCTATTGCTGTTAGGTTGGAACCCCAATGAGCACAATGATGATAGGGTGCGAGGTTTAAGAGGATTGACATTGAGGCTTTGAAAGCTATGGGCATGTGTCGTATAATTTCAGGAGAGTTACATTGGTTATATCCTCATAACCGCATGTTGCGTCTCCGTTGTCCCGAGAGTACATCTCTTAGGAACGCTGCCAACCTCGGATTTTGGCCCGGTGACGATGAAGTTCCTCGCCCTCTACCCCATACTAGTGTGAGTGCCTCTTCCTCTTCTATTCCCCCGCCCCGAGCCTAATGTCGATGTATCTATGCATTCACTTCTCACTGCTATCTATCAAGAGTAACTCTCCTTCAGGGAGTATGTGCATTCCGAGCATGCTACTCTCAAAGATGAGCAAGCCTCAATTAGGGAGTATATCCACTCGAACATGTCTCTCTTTGGGATTATGTTCATTTAGAGCATGCAACTATACAAAACACACAAACCGAACTTCGTGGCATGCTTGCTAATCAAAACCATCATGCATATGATGAGTGAATGCTTGATTGCCTGGCATGATTGGCATATCTCCCAAGGTAATCCCAATCCCCCTCCTCCTCCCCTCCATTTGAGTGATATTTTGTTCTCACCCATATGCTTTTGATGTTGTGTTTGCATTGTGAATAATGTTGTGTCCACGCATGGGGATTTGCTTACTTAGGTTGCCTTTATTTGAATAATATACAGTTGCATTTCATTTGTAGTTTAGAACATGTTTTATTTAGCATTTAGCATTTAGTTTTGCATTTAACAACAAAAATTTTTAAAACAAAAAAAAAATTGAAAAACTTTACAAAATTTTAAAAAATTAAAAAACATTGAAAAAAACATTTTAGGATTGCATTTAGAGCATTTAGGTTGCATCATATAGATTTGCATAAAAAACTGAAAAAAAAAAAAAAGAGATGAACCTCCAATGATGATTCCTTTTAGGCCAAATAAGTTTTCAATGGAGAACTTTTTCAATGCATAGCCCTAAGTGCAGAAATTTTTGAAAACTAGTTTTTGAACTTTAAGATTTTGACTATTTTGGATGAATGAAAGATGATTTCCCTTTATTCCTTGACAAAAGTGTTCGCATGTGAAACTCTTTGAGCTAGATGAGATTGCGGTAGAGACCGTGTGAGATTTTTGAGCCTTGAATAGACTAAACATTACAATTAATCTCATATTTTTTTCATGTGTGATTCTCTTCCATGATTGCATCTCTCGAACTTGTTTAAATTCTCTTCAAAATCACATGTGTGCATGCTTTGTGACAAAATGATTGAGGCATTCTTTGGATTTTTGAGCTATATTAGCCAAATTGCTACCTTGTTACATGTTATGGACCCTTTGATAGCTCTTTGAGCCTAATTGTCTAATTCATTTGTTTTGAACCCTCCGATAAGAGCATATTTTGACTTAATTTTTAGGGAATTTCGGTAGTGGATTAGGGAATATTATGCTTAAAATGTTTGATTTATATCCCTATTTCCATATTACACTTGGTGTTGTTTTTTATGCAAATTTGTTGGTTTTGAGGCAAAAACAACCCAATTTCCTAAATTTCTAGTCAAAACAAGTTGACCACGAACATCCCCTGTGGACCCCCAAACTGTGGTAGAAGAATCAAATCGAGAGAAGTTGGATAGAGGCCACTCCGAGCTGCCCGGAGTTGCTCCTTTTTGTAAATTTCTGTGGTTGTTCAAGTTCCGGCGGTTTTAGGTGTTTTAAGTGCTAATTTATGGCTATTTAACACGGAAAAGCTGCAGGATCCATCCAAGCATTCATCCTCCATTCAACATTTCCATTCTCCATACTTTCATCATCCACATTAAACCAAAGAATTTTTAAAGATCGAAGAAAAAGATTAAGGCAAGTTGAGGGGATTCCATTCAAAGTCGAGAGATTCAAGTGGAGATCTTGAAGGTAATCAAGCTAGTTCTTCATTCTAGGTGCTTGAGGTTTGATTACTATGTTTAGGAATATTTTTGTTAAGTTTTCAATAACGATTTGTGAGTAGATTTAGTTTATCTAGGGATTTGTGATCCAAAACAATGTTGTTTGATTAGGCTTTCATGATTTGTGCTTGAATTCTGATTTTGATCAATAGATGGTTGTGTTTATCATGTTTATGAGTATTTTTAAGGCCTAGAATACTTGTGATTTGAGATTAATCTGTGACGTACTAAAAAGTGAAATGGAATAATTCGACAACCAACCATTCTACCTATTTTATGAAATTTGAGAAAAGATTAGTAAATTAGGGGATCATTTTGATAATTTGAAATCTTTAACTTTGATTAACTTGAAAGGTATACAAAAGTTATTTGTTAGATTAATTAGAGCAATTCTATTTAGCATCGAAAGAGCGAGTAGAATTATTTGATTATCGATCCGTGATTCAATTGAAATAATGATTGCACAAATTATGTTTAAATAATCAAACTCATTGTTAGGAAAGAAAATCCCTAGACGTTTTTACTCATTGATTTAAGTATAGATTAATTTTCTTAATTTTGAAGTTAAAACTAGTTTAGAAAACAACCAACTTAACACCTGATTTGCTTAGCAATTGAGTAGAGGGCTAGTTTATTGCGTTGCTAGAATTGAGTCCTTGTGGGATTGACATTGGCTAGCTACAACCATACACCGTGCGCTTGCGGCCTGTCACCCTCCTAACTAACCCTTGACCAAACACATAACGTATTACCTAAGCCAAGTCTAGCGGAGCTTTTTACTCATGTCTGTCAGGTCATTTCGGGATCTTTGATGTGATGGTGATGATTTGGATCTTTTGTTGAGTTGAGGGGTTTATTTGTATTGAGTATGAGATGATTGCCCCTCTTGGTTGTAAGGATGAGTCCTTTGGTGTTAAATGAGCTTTGTGATTTGTTTGAAATTCCTAATGCCAAGTTTAGTTGGAAAACAAAAAAGAGAAAAATCAAGAAAAAGAATTCGAAAAAATGAAAACAAAAAAATATGAAGTGAAAAAAAGAAGAAAAAGAAATCAATAAAATGTTTGGCATTTGGAATATTCAGTTTGGTCTTAGTTTGATAAGCTCATTTTCTAAAGTACTTGTCGGAGTTAGAGATTGGGTGTGAATAGGTGATTTGTGTGGTTTTTGTTGGTTGGAGTGTTGGGAGCTCCTAGCTAGTTGGCTTTTTAGCTCCTCATTTTTTCCAAAAATACAATGTCCATTTCTTACCTGTTGCCTAAGCCCCGTTATAACCATTTGAAGTTCTCTTGATTGTCATATTGCATGTTACATTTTAGTGGTGGCAAATAGAGAATAGTTTATGGTAGTTTGCATGATTGTGAGAGAGATTGAGTGAATCTTGTATAAGCCTAAACACATGAGTGGAGTGTTTTCATATTTCTAAAGTGACGTTCTACCGGTCTTTCTAGTTCCATCATTCTACATGTGCCAATGTGAATTATTTAAGTGATAATTTGGGTGATTTATCAAGTTTGTCTTCGTGGTTTTCAAAATGGTTTTTGAAAATCCTCTTTCCTTTTTATTATGAAAAGATTTAGTGTGCTTATGGGCTGTTGTTGATTTCTCTTTCCTTGTGATTCTTATGGTTGCCTAACCTAAGGAGGTTATGATTCTTAGCTGGATTTTATTTTTCATTTTTGGCCTTACTTGAGGGTAAGCAAGGTTCAAGCATGGGGGAATTTGATAAGTACATGAAATGCATTAGCTTCTTAGTCTGTTTTGATGCTTTTCTTTGGGAAATTCGGTTAAATGGAGTATGTTTATGCTTCGTTTTCGGTTTTATGCTTGTGTTTTGGTGTTTTGAGATGATTGTGCAGATTTGATCACCATTATCAAGTATTCCCGAGACTAGTGGGTGTTTCGAGCATTAAGGAGACCAGCACAGTCCAGCTTTGCAGTCAAAACGGCCATTCCCTTTGTTCCCCCTAAGATTCCACTTCCAAGCAACCAACACGGGCCACCTGTGTCCACCGACACGGCTCGTGTTGGAGGTTAGCTTGCCTAACCTCTTTTACATCGAGCACGGGTGGGCCGTGTCCATTGACACGACCTGTTTTCCTTGTTTCCGTCAAGTTGTAGCACTCCAGGAGCCGACACGGCTTGTGTTTGCTATAATTTCTACCGGGATGCTTTGGTTTTGACGGTTTTGGCTTTTGATTGACACATAATTGTGGATTTAAGCCGATTTTTGTCTGCTTTTTGGGGCATCCATCTAGAGTGCATCCTCAATTCATCCACTTCCACCATCCTTCCTTCATAATCTACATCAAACCTAAACACATTTTAAGATTGAAGCAATTTGAGGGAATTTCCATTCGAAGTCGAGAGATTCAAGTGGAATTCTTGAAGGGCATCAACCTACGTCTTCGATTTTGCTTGTTTGTATTGGATTTTTGTTAAGTTTTCAATAATCATGTGTGAGTAGTTTTAGTTTTTCTAGGGATTTAATCCGAAACAATATTGTTTGATTAGACTTTCATGGTTTGTGCTTGAATTTTCATGTTGTATCAATAGATGGTTGTGTTTTTCATGTTTATAAGTATTTTCAAGGCTTATAATACTTGTGATTTGAGATTAGTCTATGATGAACTGAAAAGTGAAATGGAATAATCCGACATCCAATTTTTCTACCTACTTTATGAAATTTGAGAAAAGATTAGTAAATTAGGGGATCACTTTGATAATTTGAAATTTTTAACTTTAATTAACTTGAAAGGCCTACGAAATTTGTTTGTTAGGTTAATTAGAGTAATTCTATTTAGCATCGAAAGAGCATTAGAATTATTTGATTATCGATCATTGATTCAATTGAAAGACTGATTGCACAAATTATGTTTAAATAATCAAACTCATTGTTAGGAAATCAAATCCCTAGATGGTTTTATCCATTAATTAAATCTTAAATTAGTTTTCTTGATTTTAGTTTTTAGAAGTAGTTTAGTAAGCAACCAACTCAAAAACCGATTTTCTTAGCAATTGAGTAGAGGGATAGGTTAGTGCGCTGCTAGACCGAGTTCTTGTGGGATCGACCTTGACTAGTTACAACTCATACACCGTGCACTTGTGGCCTCGTCGGTTATACCGTCACTCATTTTAGTTGCATCGTCCTCACTTACCACATAAACTTTCTCGAGTACTAACGATTTTCTTACCCTCAACATGTTTGCATTTAAGGGCCTCGTGCCCGGTTCCGCAGTATATCATTATCGACCATCATGTGCACTCGGAGCAATCTCGAAATTCTCTTGGTTCCCCGTCTTCCCATAGCTTGTATCCGCTGACTCAAACACTAGGTTTTTTAATCGGCTCCCCATCTTTGTTATGTAATGCCAAGAACAGTTTCCCCTTATTTCTTAGTTCGACATCTACATTCCATCTCCTAGATTTTAATGGTGAATCATGAAGCCATGACCTATATTGTAGGTCGGTGTCCTCCATGTCTTCCATAACCAATTCACAGACTTTTCAAAACATGGCCCAACTTCCCACACCCATAGCAAAAGTCGGGAGTTTAATGTACTTTATTCGAGTCCATAAAGTCTTATCTCTCACCTTTACATTCACCCGTCTATGTAAAGGTTTGGTCACATCAACGTCCGCCCTAAAGCACAATGCATCATCAGCCTCAAACATGTTATCCTCCTCACAATCAACAAAGGTTTCCACCTAATTACCCAAAAACTCAGTGAAGGATTTGGTTTGTCGTACTCCGAAACATTATAAGCCTTTACCCAAAACTGGACCGTAGTGAAGACTAACTTCGTCGGTTGTTCAAGTCCCGTCCATTCTTGAATTAACAGAAGATTACTGTCAAAGGCCCAATGACCTTCATCCAATACGAAGCTTCTATCGGCTTTGGAAAAGAAGCTGGAATACAAATAGGTTATTGTCTAAATCAATAGTCACTAAATCCTTTTGAAGGCTTCCGGATGTTCTTAAGTACATTTTTCGAAGCTGGAGCATTAAAAATTTCATCAATCATCAATTTCCCAACAAGTCTAAGGGCGATTTCCTCCGGCTTCTCGGTCATTGTTTCCTTATCGAACATTGCCACTTGGGCCTCCTCTTAATTCGAACTCATCTTCTGCATATCAAACTCTAGATCATCTCGCCATGGCTAACACTATTGTTATCTTCAAAGGGAGGAGATTAGATCAAAACCTTGTATAATTATCCCGTAAGAGAAGAAACAATCGCGAAAAGGTAACCAGGGGAACTGCAAGGGTACAGTGCTACCGATTCACGACCTACAAAGAGATCATTAACCATGGCCCACAAAGAGACCAAGCACCGCCTTACCGAACGGAGGGCAAAAGGCTCACACGGCAAAGAACTAGGGTTTCGTCGGAGAGAAAACTAGGGTTTTATATACTTCAACCATAATCTTCAGGTGGCCTTAATAATTAGCTTAGGTTGATCAATATGCTAATTAGCTTGTGGAAAATATTGCAGGAAAGTTATATGCTAAGGTTATTCATCATGTAAAGAAGCATTGAATTGGTGTTTAAGAATTTATTAGAGAATAAAGTAGACTAATGCAGATATTAAGCAAGACAGTCCTCAAAAGGGAGACATATATATGTGTGTGTCACTTGTTGAACAAAAATTGTATGTGAATATTTGTTAATATTTGCCAAATTACCCATTATTTTTGTATGAAATTGACTTTTTCTTCGATATTTAATTATTTAGATGTCTTTTCAATTTTGTTTGAGGCCAAAAGTAGACAATTATATTAAAATATAGAAAATAAGATAGTAAAAATGAGACAAACATAGAAAGGATTACAGTTATTTAGAGATGAAGGTAATAAGTATATACTCATAAGAAAATGGAGTTGTAATTCTTTTTTTGATAAAAGGAGAAATTTCATTAATGAAAAGTCATATAATATTTATAAAGATAGTTTTCTAATAAAAATAATCTAAAATATCAACTTAGATTTCTATTTTGAGAAAATTAATGATAAATATACTTACATTTGACACTATACTTGCAAAATTAATCAAGCCACAAATGTGTTCTTCAACTTTAATCTGTCCTTCTTGAATGTCGGCAAGTTATATTGTAATTTCATAGAATACAACTCTATGTGATACAATAAATCTCGTATGAAGGAAATATCACATAGATCAAAGTCATATAAAAGTTTATTGTTGAATGATTCTCAATCAAAATCAATGAATTGATAAAAATATCATAAATATACCCTCCAATCAAATCAACAATCCTAATAAAACATGCACGTGTCGTCAAGAGAAATAACTCACATAAGGACGAGAAATAAACTCTTACAAGAAGGAGATAATACTAACTTTAACAAAAAGAAAAGAAATCTAAACTCTTACAAAAAAAAGAAAAATATCTTAAAAAGAAAATAGCACTGAGTCTCGATAGTGATTCGAACAAAGAAATTGAAGTAAAGGAAGAGACTTATCACTTACTATAAATAAGCTAACAATAATCCAACGATTAAAAAACATAAAAAAGTAGCAGATAAGGATTTAAGGAGGCGGAAGGGAGTGAAGGGAAGGAGAGTACTTTATGAATTCATAATTTTATATAAACAATGAGAGTGTGAGAAGCTTACTCAAACTCATATTTTAAGGTTTGTTTAAAAAAATAAATAAAAGTGAGTCCAACATTATCATTCAATTGTCATAGGTAATAAATTTTTAAGGAAAAAGGACATTGAACCAAATGACGACTTAAAAAGCAAATTAGATTACTAATAACAAAAGTATTATATATCGGTTCAAGTAATTTGATACTTATTCTCTTTAAATATAAGATTTTATTTTTATTTTGTAAATTAAATGTAATTTATTATATACTTCAGGAAGCATATGCTTTCATTTGCCACACATACACTATTCCTAGGAATTGTCCCAAAAAAAAAAAAAATACCAAGAATTATATATATAATTGGCAACCACTCATGCATATATGATATATTATACATGGCCTCCCTGTTCAATGCACGTCTAACATCAATCGCTCTCATGAAAAATGCCTAAGCGACATTTGTGAATGGGCGTCTTGACTTCTTCCCTCTGTTCTCTCCTCGATCTCCTCCGCTCTGCCTATGCTATTTATCGATACTCTTTGACTTTTGGAGAAGCCTTGCCTTGAAGCTATATGCTACGTACTACTTTGGGGATTCCATAGCTAAAGCTTCCCTATGGCCATGGCCAGACTCTCTTCCATCACCTTCATCGTCATAGCCCTCATGGTCTCCTCATGATTAATTTTTTCGGTAAGATATAATTTATCCTTACTCTCCTTCTTTATATTGATAATTTTTTTGCAATAAGAGTTAGAACGTATTGGGTGCACTAACCTCACTTTTAGTTTAGGCTTATTTGGTTCCCCTGTGTTGATCCCTCGATGTGGGCAAAGATATATATGATATAATCGAATCAAATCATCACCAGAGAAATGAACTTGAGTAAAATTTTGTTTCTTATTTTCACCCTGGAAGGGGAAGGAGGTAGACATATATATGAAATATTGTTTCTAAATTACATAAGGATATCATTTCCGATAAACCCTCAATTTAAAAGTATGTTGATTGTGTTTTACTGAAACAAATACAATAATAGAAGTAAAATTGATAATTTTTAAGTCATATTTCTATAATCAACTGCAATCTAAAGCATTATGTAAAGCAATGAAAGCTTTATGTTGTTAGGCTTGATTGTAAAAATGCTATCTTGGTGTGGAAGGAAGAGCAAACTGTAAGACACGTCAAATGTAGACCACATTGGTCTGTTTTTGGTCCTCATCAAGCTTGTAGTCACCCATTGCTTACTAGTAGAAGTTTATGCTAATTTGGTCATTGTTTGAAAAGCAACTTTGAACCATCATTCTCCAAGAAGAAAGATAAATTTGCAAGTAAAAATCAAGTGTGTGATATTTAGATAGCAAATTGTACCATATCTAGCTTCCTGATGTGGTGTTCTTCCTTTTCCCATTTGGCCTTCCTACACTTCTAACATATCATGACCAAAGGTGAATACATCCTATCGCCATAAGTGTTCCGGGCATGTTAGAGTTTGAAAAGTGGGTCATAATGTCGCATATTGATATATAAAAGCACATTGAGTATGTTTATAAGTTTATGATTTTATTTAACTCATTTTTAATTGGTTTTGGGTTTCAACCTCCTTATATAAGTAGCTCCTTAGCTTAGGCCCAATTAATACAAAATTTAGCATGATGTACGAGTGGGTTGCTTGTTATTTTCCCTGATTTGATTAAGCATACGTGAGGGGCATTGTTAGTAACCCATACGTGAGGACGCATGTTGGAGCTTTAAAACGTCGGTTATAAAGTTATACATTGAAAAATGATGTATTGCTAAATAGTTTTGGGCTAAAATCTCAATTGACTTAAATGCATTACTTGATTGATTATGGCTCAGTTAATTTAAAATTTTATAGGGCATCCGGTGGGTGAAATTTTTCTAAAATAATTTGGTATAAAAATCCTTAAAAGTTTTAAAATTTTATTGAAAGACCATGAAGATCAATTAAAGGTAGTCACATTCAATGAGATTTAAAATAAGATATGCTTTTTCTTAGTAGCCAATTTGATAGTTGTGTTTGGTCTCTTGCTAAGCGATGTGGAAATTCAACCGTCTACTCATTAGCAAAATTCGTTTCTTGTGAGTCGAAGAAAGTTTGAATTGGGTTACGCCCCAACAGGATTTCCTTGTATGTATTAATGGATAATTAATGAATTGATAGCTTTTTGGTCGGTATTCAAAAAAATTAAAAAACAATAAGACACATGTATCTAGAATTTTTAAATGATGATTAACTTCTCCTAGCCATAGCGATTAAACTTAAACCAGAGTTAAAATTAATTTGAGCGTGGAAATTGTTCAACATCCTACTTCCAAGTGTACTGGACAAATTTTACCTTTTTCATAAATTTGGACGTGATGCTAAAAAAGAAGTATTGTAGGATGTTCGATTGTTTTTGGTACCAAAATGGTGTCACGCAAGACTTCGCGGGGTTTGATAGGCCTTACGCTTTTCTCTCTTGATTCCTTCCTTTCTCTCTCTTCCATTTTTGGAGTTATTTACATCCTTCAATTTTCTTACACGATATGTTTTCTCTCTCTTAATATCGATTTTGAGGAGTAGAATATCTATGTATCTGCTGCATGAATCATCATTTTTTAATGGGTACTTGAATTCATCGTTTATTTTGTCTTTCAGTATTCTCATACGGGTAATTGTTTGATTTCTATGGCTTTTGTGTTTGATTCATTGTCTTCTTTTTCACTTTGATGATCATGGATTTCAATTTTGCATGCTCGAATCAGCAGTTTTGATATTGAAATTGGAGATAGAAGAGTAAGGAAAATCACATTCTCAAAATGTCTAGCTTTGTGGGTGTGCTTGTTTCCGATCCATGGCTTCAAAGTCAATTCACCCAAGTGGAGCTTCGTAACCTCAGTTCTAAGGTTTCGGATTAATCATCTCTATATAATCTCTATCATACGTTCATTTCTTATACTTCTTATTTCTCTCGCTCTCTTTAAATGGATTTTACTATGCTCAAACTGTAAGATTGATTGGTGACGATATGCGCGTGCTTTTTTGCAGTTTAATTCAATGAAATCTCAATCTGGACAAGTAACTGTGACAGATTTACCTCCTGTTTTGGTGAAACTAAAGGGCATTGCCGGGGTCTATTCTGAAAATGATGTCAGAACTACATTGGAGGATACATATCCGGACATGACTCATGGGATTGATTTTGAATCATTCCTAAGGGTAAGTTATTCCTTTTTAAGCCAAAAAGTATTTTATTTTTCCTAACTGAAGTTTATCATTCTTGTTAAGATATATCTCAAACGCTGGCATATTTACATATGACCTTATTGCCTTGTATAACGCCATTTCACCGAGTCGAATTATGAGACATCAGTTTGAATATGAGGCCAGATTCTAGATTATCAGAAAGGCTTCCAGTACAATAAACTTTCGCAAGCACCAACACTCACAAAGAATACAATAGAAATCCTTCGAAATACAAAGAGAAAAGTTATGCTATAGGCCACAAAAAAGGTTTATTGATGAATAATCTCTAGAAACACTTTTTTGAGCTCTATCATGAAATACATAAAATAAACGCAGCTTTAGTCAAGAATATAAGGGTTCCAATCTTGTATACTAAATTTGGTTCGCAATATGATGAAAAATCAAAATCACATTCACATTATTCTAGATTGAAAAAAACAAAATTGTGTGCAGTATACATTGGTAGACATGCATAAGGTTATGTTTATTAGGGTATGTGCCCCGTGTATCAATTAAGAAAAATAACGAAGGTCGCACATCCAATTAGTTTTATATTTAATGTGCATGGGTGTTTACTTACTTGCCAGAGTTGAAGCATTTGAGACTATTCATTATTTGCAGGAGTATCTGAATTTTCAAGGGCAGGCCAAAGGGTCAGGTTATAAACGTACGACTTCAATCCTCAGACAATCAACTACCACCAATTTGCATATCATTAGTGAATCAGAGAAGGCCTCTTATGTTGAACACATTAACAACCATTTGAGTGAGGATCCTTTCTTGAAGAACTATCTGCCCATAAATCCAAAAACCAATCAACTTTTTGAACTTGCAAAAGATGGAGTGCTTCTTTGGTGAGTTCCTACAGTCGAAACATTTTTTAGTAGAAGTCAATCGACATACATGTGTTGCCATAAGTTCGATTTTAATTTGAATCTTTTCAAATTCACTTACTGCAGCAAACTGATCAATGTTGCTGTGCCTGGAACAATAGACGAAAGAGCTATCAACACCAAAAAGTTCTTAATCCCTGGGAAAGAAATGAGAACCATACACTTTGTCTTAATTCTGCCAAGGCAATTGGTTGCACCGTGGTTAATATTGGTACACAGGATTTGGTGGAGGGACGCGTAAGTTAATAGTAATTTGTAGCATCGGATTTTCTTGATATCACTCGTACTAATATGCTTAAGTTTATCAATTTTTGCAGTCTCATCTAATTATGGGATTAATTGCTCAAATTATTAAGGTATTGTGTTTGCTTCCCTCATTCATAATAATCTTAGAATATTTGTATTACTTTATTTATCGACGTGTATACAATGGATCAATGCAATATTGATACTTGTTTTATACGTATATCAGATACAATTGTTGGCTGATGTGAACTTGAAGAAGACACCAGAACTTGTGGAGTTGGTGGAGGAAAATCAGGTCAAAGCCCTTCTCAACCTCTTATAGTAAATGCATACAGAAGCTTCATTTGATTGTCAAGACTAATAAGAGTTGTTTGTCAATCATATAATGAAATTTGTCAGGATGTTGAAGAGCTCATGAGTTTGCCTCCAGAAAAGGTCTTGTTAAAATGGATGAATTTCCAACTGAAGAAGGCAGGATATAAAAAGGAAGTCACAAATTTCTCCTCAGATTTAAAGGTATGTCGTTCATTCGTCATATATGTGACTTGCTAATACATGAAAACTTTAAATTTTGCAAAAGGTGATGATATATTGTGTTACATGCTTCCAGGATGGTGAAGCTTATGCTCATTTACTTAACCAACTGGCACCAGAATATAGCTCAAATGCAACTTTAGAGACTCAAGATCCGACAGAAAGAGCACAATTGGTTTTAGAACAAGCAGAGAAATTGGATTGTAAACGATATATCAGTGCTACGGATATAACAGAAGGATCGACAAATTTAAATCTTACCTTTGTGGCTCATATCTTCCATAATAGGTAATTTCGCTTTCTCTATGATATTCGAACTTGAATTGCATGCTAAGCTTATAATGCAAAAGAATTCAGGTTTTGAATTTACGTCGTCTTGTTAATATCATTGTAGATTCCGTGCATTGCATAGTGTTTTAAAGTTTTTTTCTGGTTCATTGTTGTTGTTGTTGTTATTGTTGTTTTGGTTGGGGATTATCGCTTCTGTTGATGTGCAAAATTATTGTAACTTGTCTGTGCAGAAATGGTCTTACTGTTGACAATGAGAAGATATCCCTAGCTGAACATGCATTAGATGATGACACAGAAACTTCTAGGGAAGAGAGATGTTTCCGATTATGGATCAACAGTCTTGGAATTCCGACATACGTCAACAGTTTGTTTGAGGATGTTAGAGTCGGGTGAGCTTCTCAAATCTCAATTATCTCAGGTTGGTGTACAAGGATTGAGTTTGATGAGCCTAATTTGCAATCCTTTTTCTGTGTAGATGGGTTTTGCTGGAAGTGCTTGATAAAGTCAAACCAGGATCAGTTAACTGGAAACTGGCCAGCAAACCTCCCATCAAGATGCCCTTCAAGAAAGTTGAAAATTGCAATCAGGTGGTCAATATTGGAAAAGAGCTGAACTTCTCCCTTGTCAATGTTGCTGGAAATGACATAGTGCAAGGAAACAAAAAGCTCATTTTAGGTTAGCATCCAAATCTAATTATCTCATACTCTTTATTTTATGTTATGTGTTTCCTAATCCATAATAATATATCTTCCATCCAAGTATGTTCATACTTACCAGCTATTGTAAAATGTATAATTTTTTATGATACAATATACTGAAATTACAATTAAAATTAGGGTTTATAGTTACAAAATACTAGGTCTAGAAACCACCATTATGAACAAGTAGAAGAGCTGCTAACGGGCGTCAATGAACTGCTGATTAAAATTGAGATTATTTTCTTGGTATAGGGCATGTGAGTGACACAAATATGTATATTCAGGTTTCTATTACGATAAAGAATGCGTTTTAAAATGTTTCACTGTCATAAAACTTTAGACAGTGCGTTTGCTCCCTTTAACCTCTTCCTTGCTTTCTTGTCTCGAAAAAAAAAAAAAAAAAACATGAGATCACTTAAAAAAGTGTAACAATTGTAGGAAACAGAAGAGGACCACGAAAAGTGAAAGTATAATTTCTCATTGAATGAAGTACCTTATAAAATGAAACTATTGGGGGTTAATCTTTGATTATTGTGATGATTATGATACCAATATTGCATATTTAATTATGAAATTTTTACATAACTTATGGTAGTAAGTTTATTAACTTATGTAATCAATGACAACTTATAAAACTGTTGATATTTTAAAAGTGATGGTTAATTGATTTCATAACAAACAAAAGTGAAGTGTTGGTTCATCTTTTTTCCTATTGATTTTATGATTTCATAATATGGAAAATGCTGAAGTTTCTTATTTATGCTATCATTGTAAATCAAAGGAATTGTAAATCAGGGACTTTAATGTTATAAAAAAGGCCTTTCAAAAAATTGATAAATTTAATAATTTACATTAACCATAATTTAAGTGAATAAAGATTGTAAATGAGAGAGGTAAATAAGGGAGAAAAGATGGGAATAGGGCAAGGAAAAGTTGGAATAACAAAGCCACCCTTCAAAAATGGAAAACTACTAGGCTTATACCTCTTGCAATGCAAGGGTGTAAATTAAAATTTATATGTATGTTATTATATAAAACTGATAAATTGTCGTGAAAATAAGTTGATGTATTCGGATATTTATTATATTATAAAGTTGACATTTTTCATTCTTTTTTAAAAGTTACATAATTTATTTGTTAAATATTTAAATTTTGAAGGACCAAATTTAGCTACTAATTAGTAGACATATGAATGATCAAGTTATTGAATTGAATTAATATTGCATTTATGTTTTGTCAAAAAAATTGCATTTATGTTGCTATTATACATAGCTTGTTATCCCATTCGGCATCCTATGTGGCCGCTTATTTCTGTAATATTACTGTAAATTGTGTTTCTTTTTGTTTGTTGTTTTGGATGCTTATTTCTGAAGTTATTTTACATGTTTACACCTTGTTTTAAATTTTGTGTTTGTGTCAGCTTTCCTTTGGCAGTTAATGAGGTTTACAATGTTGCAACTCTTGAGAAATTTGAGGTCTTTCTCACAAGGAAAGGAGATTACAGATGCAGATATTCTTAATTGGGCAAACAAAAAAGTGAAAAGTGCAGGGAAATCTTCTCAGATAGACAGCTTCAAGGTAACTCTATAACTTTGTTTAAACATGTATTTCTAAGCTCAGTCATACAATTATGTATCTTCTATTTGGCACTTAGTTTGATTTTGCCTTCAGGACAAAAGCCTCTCTACTGGGGTATTCTTCCTGGAACTTCTTAGTGCCGTGGAGCCTAGAGTGGTTGATTGGTCAGTTATTACCAATGGAGAAAATGGTAATATGTTATACACAACATCATAGTTTTTGCAAAATACATTATCATGAAATTAATCGGTTCGTATTTTAAGTTAGCTAAGAAAAAAATTTATAATGTTTTTTGGTTGAAAATAAAATATCATTATTGTCTTTTTGTATCTAAATTTGTTATGCTAATTTCCCCTACTCCAAACTTTCCTTCAAAAAAAATACCCATAAGTGATCTAATTTTATTTAAATTTGCAAAATACATAAGCGTTTATATGAGTGTTTTTAGGTCATTGAGATAATGTTGCATATGTGTACTTTGCTTATAATATATACTAGTACAGAAAGACTTAGATTGTAACACAAATAGGATAAGCATAAAGAAAAATGATATTAAATTATCTAACTTTTTTTTTTTTTTGGTCTACAGATGAGGATAAGAAAATGAATGCAACTTATATAATCAGTGTGGCCAGAAAGCTTGGATGTTCTATATTCTTGTTGCCTGAAGACATCTTAGAGGTAAGAACAGGATTCACTATATTGTTGCTAGTTTTTTCGCAACTTAAGAATTCATCAACTCACTTCACTTTGTCGTCGTTGTTTTAGCTTCTACGTGTGTTATGTATGCTTAAGTTAACTTTAATGCTCGTCTCTATTGTGTTTGCTCGCAATATATTAGACGATACCTAATGCAAAATCAGAGCTTGCTCATGGTTCCTTTTGTGATTTCCTTAGAGAAGAATATTTATGATGTCAGCAAGTTTTGAAGTCATGACTCTAGTGACAGAGTTAGAAATTTGAACTATATATGGATATCTCTCTATGGATATCTCTCTATGTATATGGGTGTTCTCTAGACCCTTATAACTTTTTTTTATAGGAGTCACAACACCTAAATTATACTCAAACTAAAGATACTCATTCGCAATCAATAAACATTTTTTGGACATAATGGTGTCCCGAGACACCGAATAGCTTCCACATAGCTCCGCCCATGCATGCCACTAGTATGAACCCCTGCAAGCTTTTTACCAAGTTGTGCCAACACCATACTGCACTTTGTCATATTATAGAAAATGTCAATATAATCATGTTCTTTTAAGCTTTAGCTTTACAATTACGTATAAATTATTATAATTTTTACAACTAAACTTACAGTTATCTTACAACGCCTTATATTCTTATAACTAAAAAGAATAGAGTCATATCTCATGATTAAAAACCACTTGTCGCGCCTTATATTCTTACAACTAAAAAGAATAGAGTCATATCTCATGATTAAAAACCACTTGTTGCACCAACATTTGATCGCCATAAACACTTGATGTATACTGAATCTGGACATGCTTTTGATTGTTTTACACTAAGATGCGTAACCTTTCTGTTTGAAGAATTATTCAAATATCTTCTCAACCGTGATAACATCGGTAAGTCTAAATTTAGAAGCTTTGATCTTGGCAGGTAAACCCAAAGATGATCCTTATCTTAGCAGCGAGCATAATGTACTGGAGCCTTCAGAAAAAACCAGGCCAGTTGGCTTCTGTTGAAGAAGATAAAACTTCAGATCCATCATCTTCATCAGAAGATAACACTGCCAATAATTTGGCTAAAAAAGCCTCTCATTTGTCTCTCAACACCATGTCTGAATCATCCAAAGAAGTTCAAGAACACGAGGGAGCCCCTCAGGCTCAGTAGTCTTTTTATTTTTATTTTCTTCACTATAATGAGAACCTATTTTACAATTATTCTTTTTTTTGGGGGCAAAGAATCAAAATTTATTTAGTGTATTTGATTGTAAACAAATAGAGAAAGAAGACAAGGATTGATTTTGTAAATTTTTTTTTATTTCGGTATCAGGTATTTGATGTTTGAAGTACGTTGTTATAACTATGATTAAATTAATTATATGATGAATAAATATTGTTTTGTTGCAAAAACTCAATTTTGATAAAAACATCGGATTATTATTACAATACTATTACAAATTATTAAAGAATCCTCATTCTTCTTCTTTGTGTGTGTAGAATGAGAGAAAAGGTTGGTCACAATTGTGATTTATATTATTATTAGATTATTCTTGAGATGGAAAATTTGTTATTGTTATGATGTTAGAATAAAAATACTATTAACATAACAAAATTAAGAGTCAACTATATAATTTATTTTTTTCAGTGCAAAGTTCTCTAGAAAATTTAAAATTTTACTTGGGTGAAAATAAAACATATTTAATCTTTTTGTGTTTTTACTTTTTTATGCCAACTACTGTTAGCATAAACCAGAACATTAGGTAGTCCCCAATGGGCTGTAGGGTCAGACAAAAAAAGGCTCGAGACCCATTTAATTATTAGAAGGGTTGGGCCGAAAAGGTCTACTTAAAAAGTGGATCATTAGTGGGTCATTCGTTGGCCACTTAAATGACCATTATGTTTGTTTGGACATGGGTTTCAATTTGTTTAGTTTGTCATTTTCATTACTCTCGCTATTCCATTGCCCGCCCCCGGGCTCTCTTCCTTCCTCAGTTTCTCACCATTGCTACTTCCACCACAACCACATGTCACTAATACAAAAATCACTTTTAATGACAGGTTTTTAAGACGGTTAAAAGGACAAACAGATCATGAAAAATGAACCGGTGACATTTTTGTAAAAAAACGATTATTAATGTACCTATGACAACGGTTCAATAAAATAAATCGTCGTTAAAGGGTTGACGAGTTACATTTTAACGACGGTTCATTAGTTGAACCGTCGTTATAGATATCTCAAACCGGATCTATGACGACGGTTTAACTAATGAACTGTCGTTATAAGGCATTCACTCTCTCGCGCCCCCTATATGTGAATATTTTCTACCCCCCTCATCCCACTTATCTCTCTCTACTCCTTCCTCTTCCCCCAATTTCCCGATCTGCAAGGACTAACCCCCTCTCTCTCTCATCCCACTTATCTCTCTCTCTGCTCCTTCCTCTTCCCCAAACTCCCAATCTACAAGGACTCCGCCCCTGCTCTTTCTCTCTCCTCTCTCCTTCCTCACCAACCATGGATGACTCACGGCACCGACAACTCCCCCATCCTCCTCTTCCATGTTAGTTGCGACCTTCGCCTTTTCTCTCTCCTCCTTTAGGTACTCCTCACCGACCATGGATGACTTCGAAGCCTTCGGTACTTATCTCTCTCTCTCTCTCTCTCTCTCTCGCCTTCGGATATGAATTTCCTCGCCGAAAGTCTTCCTCTTCCGTTTTCCCTAGTATGATTTCACCGACAGTAGTAGGTTTATTTTTTAATTCAATTTTCAAATCTGAATGGGGTGCACTTGGTTTGAGTTTGACGATGGACCGCTCGAAGAATTGCAGGGGACGGCTCCGAGGCTATTTATTCAATTTTCTTGAATTCTTTTGTGGTTGGAGACAGCTATGAAAGTGTTTGATTGAATGTAGTTTTTCTTTTTGGTCGAATTGTAGAAGACGATTTTGGATGATTGAGACTTTTATTGGTTTATTTATGATTTTGTTTATCTCTAACAACTTTAATTTGTTATGCAAATACAACAAATTTGGATGTATTCTCTCCCTCTTTAAGTTTATTTTTTTTAAAAATAATGGTAGCTATGACGACGATTTTTTCCGCGAACCGTAGTAATAGGCTAGCTATTACTACGGTTCTACGGAAAGAACCATCGTTATAGGTCTTTTTACTACGGTTTTGAACCGTAACCAAAGGTGGTACATACAACGACTCCCACATACACGACGTGTGTTAACCGTCATTAAAGGTCATTTTTAACGTAGTTAAAAGTTGTTTCGTAGAAGTGTGTTTTGTAGCAGCTTTGTGTATCTTTACCAATGGTGGGAGGATCTTGGTTGGAATGGGCTTTGGAGTTTAAAGAGCTTAGTTTTGGGTAATTAGAATTCTAGGGTTTTAGACCCTAAATCCTCATTTGGAGAAATAGACCCCAAATCTTGTTGGGGTTGTGGAGCGTAATGGGTGTTTAGGCTAGGGAAATCACAAACTTTAAGGTAGCATGACTATGCCGAGTATGGAGAAACGAGAATGCAACAAGAGGACAAGAGGCGGTGGGGTGGCACGATGCTGGTTGTGGCACATGGCACGCCCATGCCAAGTTGGTCGTGCCGGACTATTTTTCATCCTCATGGTTAATTTTCTGGTTCGTTTTATGCAATTTTGTTTTTATCTTGGGGTTTTGGTTAGTAATTGGGTGAGAGACCTCCATTTTGAGTATAGCATGCAATTGTATCAACCTCTTGTAAAGCTATCAAATTTAGTGTAATCATTCGTATTTTTTTCCGATTTGGGTTTTCCATGTAAAAATCTTTGTATCTCGTTTCCATTTTTCTTCTTTTTTCTTTATTATTGTTTGTTGAGTGTAATCCCTCGATCCTAACAACTAGTATCGAGCTTGAGGTGCTGTTAGAAGATCACATCAAGCAGTAGAAGGAGCAAAGGTTAAGATCAAAAGTTTGATTGGAAGGACTTTGCGTTCTAGAATATGGAGTTTGAGTATCTGTTGTTTTATAGAATGAGGTGTATGAACCTTTGGGAGATAAACTAGGCACAATAGACCAAAATGCATATGGAGATTCTTGATCGATAAGCATCGAGACAAGTGAGATTGACGTTAGTAAGGAATGTCGCCTTCAACGTAATGGATCAATGGCAAAGGGGCTGCTTGAAGTCTTATCAAATATGTATGAGAAGCCTTCCGGCTAGAATAAGGTATATTTGATGCATTATTTATTTGATCTTTAAATGGTTTATTCTACTAGCTAATCATATTAACAATTTTAGTATAATAATATCATAATTTGCTTAGGTGGTATTAATTTTAAAGATGAAATTAAGGCTTTGATTTTGTTGTCCTTTTTGCCCGAGTCTTGAGACAATGTAATATCTACTATGATAGTGCTAAAGGGTCTAATCTACTTAAGTGTAACAAACTTTGTGAGGTAATCTTGAGCGAGAGTATTTGTAAGAAAGATTCGAGGGAGTCGGTGCTTTGCATGTTAGAGGAAGAGGGAAACAAAATGACCAAAATGAATTTTGGGGTCGATCAAAATCCAAAGCAAGGGTTAGGTCTCAAAACCCAAGAGAGGTTGTATATTGGGGTTGTGGTGAGAAGGAATACTTTAAGTGAAATTTTCCTAAAAACAATTATGAGCATAATTCCGTGAATTTTTCTAAGATATTGAAGATGCTCTTATTTTGAGTGTTGATAGCCCTATTGAATTTTGGATAGTTGACTCGGATGCATCATTTCATTCCTCATCTAGTAAAAACTGATTTTACAACTTTGTTGGTGGAACTTTTGGCAAGGTGTATCTTACTAATGATGAAATTTTGGAGATAATAGGGAGAGGCGATGTGAACAGTAAGAACTCTAATGCGGGTCATTGGAAATTTCAAGATATTCGGTTTATTTTGGACTTGGAAAAGAATGTGATTTGTGAGTCAATTAGATGAAATTGGCTACTTAACTCAATTTAGCAATGCAAGCTGGAAAATTGTGAAAGGGCATTTGTTGTGGCTAAAGGTGTGAAGTTTGAGACTTTGTACTCTACTATAAGATGCATAAATTTATTTGATGTTTGAAGTACGTTGTTACAATGATGATTAAATTAGCCATATTATGAATAAATATTGTTTTGTTGCATAAAGTTCAATTTTGATAAAGCCTCGCATTATTATTACATTACTATTACAAATTAGCAAAGAATCCTCGTTCTCTTTCTTTTGTGTGTGTAAAGTGAGAGAAAAGTTTGGTCAAGATTATAATTTATATTATTAGATTATTCTTAAGATGACTATTTATTATGTTAGGTGTGGCTCAAAATACATCCAATTATACTTTTTCTTATCGCGGTGAATAGGCTTGGGAATTAGCAAGCAGCAAGGTGGTTCGACCGTGTGAAGGTTTGCTCGGGGAGAGTCCGAGTCACCCTAGAGGGGGTGAATAGGGTGATAGAAGTTTTTCGTGGAAACGTTCGCTCTTTTGTTAATGAAGAGACAGAGACAGGTTTTGAGTCAAACAGCGAGGTTAGAAAAGCTTGGACTCGAAATGCTATCACGAACAAACACACAAGTCAAGCGGGAGTAAAATGACTGCCCGAGTCTAGAATGAACTCGGAAAGATAACACTTAGAAATTACGTGGAAACCCTCCTGGGGCAGAAAACCACGGACCGTGTCAATCCGGATACGAAGTCAAATCCACTATTTTGAGTCCACAAAATACCGTGAACTGACCGAACCCGAGTTGCTCCCTTAGACAACTCTATACAAGTTTTCCTAGACTCGAAATTCCCTTATCCGATCTAGTACTTCCTAACCGAGATAACCCTTACAGTTAGGGACAACTAAGCTGAGTTAACCCTTACAGCTTAGTCAAGGGACCTTACAAAGAATGTAAGAAAGAGTTTGTAATCGAGTACAAGACCTTACAACTCGGAAAGTAATGAATTACAGAGTGGGAGTTGTAAGTAGAAGATTGAAAGTAAATACAATGACTTTGAGCAAGTATGTGTATTAACAATATGTTCGGCAATCTTCAAGTCTTGTGAGGTGGCTTCTATTTATAGATGACCAGGAATAGTAGCCGTTATCTTCATCTGCTGACCGAGAGTCCTCTGTGACCGTTGATAGAAGCTTTCGAGTCACTCAGAAAGTATCCATTGTAATGTGAACGTTGGACAACGGTTTAACTCTCTTGGAAGTCCAAAACCATTGGCGGTGTCTTGAAAGATAAGGTGGAAACCACCGTTAAGCTTGGCGTTCCAGTTTTCCAGATTTGGAAACAGACAGCCACGACACAATCTACGGGGACTGGAGCAGAGAAGGTGAAAAGCCATGTCTGCTGGTGATTTGACGTTACGAAGCCGGTTACTTTTGTAGTTTGAAAAGTGTATCCTCGATTGAATAACCTACAAAAGTAAATCAATTTTGGTTCTTAAAGTATAAAATACTTTGGTCCAAGATTAGACACGAGATAATAAAATAATTATGATAATTAATCAACTAAATATCCGAGTCGGAAGAGGAATGGAATTTTCGAGTCCAATATCCATGTAACTCAAAATTCCATCGAGCTAGTTTGAGCAAAGAATCAAGTTAAGTAAAGAACATCGAGTGATATACCTTGATATAGACTAAGCATGAAATAGACTAGAGGTACTGACTCTAATGAAATAGAGCTTATAACCGAAGTCGGATTCGAGTGAGAAAAGACGAAATACTAGTCTATTCAATCTGCGATAAATCTGAGTGATGAGGGACTCGGAACGAGAGAACCAGTTTTCGAGTCACTTACGGATAAGCAAGAAATATAAGAAGTAAGAGCTGTATCACTTAGAGAAGATACCATTTTACTCAAAGAAGTTTCCGAGATACAAAGAATGCCTTGGAATCAAAACTCTATAAGTATGAGATGGTTATACCTAATTCATTTAATGCAACTCGAAATGCGTTGAGAAGTGTCCGAGTCTTCAATCTCCCCTTTTTGATGAAAGGCATTCCATTCTTAGACGAAACTTTGTTAGTAAAAAAATCGACTACGAGAAGTTGCTCATGAGGAAAGTTGAGTAAAGAATTCTCGGTGTATCGGAGCAAGAGGTATAAAGTCGAGCATAAAGTAAAAATGCTTAGCAATGAAATAATGTAAACTCAAAAAGATTATAAACACAGAAATCATGTAAGAGACAACATTAATTCATTGAACTCAACGAAATTACAAGGATTAAAAGGAAAACTCCCCTAAACAAGACAACAAATTTTCTGACTCTATTTCTCCCCCTTGCCTTTCAGCAAAAAAAAATAATAGAAAGAAGGGAAGAAAAGAACATTCAAGTACAAATGAGATGTCCGGACAAAAGAAATAAAGAAAAATTTCTCTGGAAGAAGAAGAATCTAGCAGATTGTGGAGTTATCACACAGTGCATAGCGCCTACGAGGGAGATGGGGATTTCTAAGTGGAGGCGGAGGGAGCGGAGGTTCGCCGGCGCTGGTAAGATCTTGACGATGTGCTTGAGCGCGGCGGAGGGAGAACCGGTATGATCGTCGGGGGCTCAGCTCCGAGTGGCTGACCCGGAGTGAGGGGATCGAGGGGTTCTTCCCATGGAACCTCGGTAGCTGGAGGGGCTGCTCCGTCGACCCGCCGGTGTAGCTAAGTCTTCGACCCATCCAGGCTAGCTGTCCGAGCCGAGTATAGCTATTTGAGTTGCGGAGCGGGCTGACCCTCAGCTGTTCCCACTGCTTCTTCGTGGTGTTCCTTCCCTTACCCGGATGGACCTGCCTCAGCCGCAGGGTCCTCGGCGTCTGCTGCTTCGCATCTGCAGCTTCTTCTTCTTCATCCCCGCTGTCCGAGGAGGTCGGACTCGAGCTCGAAGATGCTTCGGACGCTCACGAGTCATCATGGTCCTGAGCCGCCTTGGACCTTCTCTCTCCGAGGAGCTCGACCAGCTCCTTCCGCTCCTTTACCAGTTCCCTCATCTCAAGAACTAGAGACTGCTGCTCTCGGATTTGGGATTGACCGGTCTTTTGGTTGATGGTCAGATTTTGGAGACCAAGTTTGAAAGACCGGAGCATGTCTCCGAAATCGAGAGGACACGGAGCCGATCTTGTCCATAAAAACGGGGGACAAGAGAGCAGAGAGAGATTTTGAGGCACCTGAGGTGGAGGCACCACCAGGTGGAGAGGGAGAGAGAGAGGGGTGGATTTCGAGTCCGAGGCGGAGAGGGAGGCCTCGGTTCGAGTTATGAACCCGGACACCGGGGTCGGTTTCTGGTATCCGTACCCCTGCAGCTCCTTTTTGCCGACAACAACGGCAGCCTCGGATACGGCGTTTGGGTTTGAGGGAGAGGAACTTGGAATTGTTTGAAGACAAGGGTCGGAAGAGCACCGAAAGGAAGGGAGGTGTTCTTCTTGGATTGAAGTTGAGCTGGCATAGCGACCATCCGCTCAATGATGGAGGGAAAGAGGTCTACTTCATAGCCCTCAAGAATGTCAAAGAGAGCTTTGAGGTGCTTGGAGTTAGGGTTCTCCTTGCTTGGAATGCTGTGAGAAAAAGGTTCTCATCAGCAGAAAGCACTGAAGGCGAGCTTCGACTTCAACCGAGTCACGAAAAGTTTTTCGGGACTCGGGGAACTCTTTGGCGTATTTTTCAAAGAAGTCGTCGGCGACTTCGATGAAAGGAATGGGGTTGCTGTTCAAGAAGAGGGAGGAGACCTTGAACAAGCGGTGGAGGAGAGAGGTGTTGATGCGAACGGTTATGTTTTGAACCCCGGAGGTTAGAACATTTTCGGAGTGGGTGAGGTGAGTGTAGAACTCGAAACGAGTTCGGGATAGATGAACTCGCTGAAACACATGAAGTTGTATGCTCCGGTGGTTTGAATGTGGGACAACCAAGAAAATTTGGTTGTTGGAAAGAATTTGTCGTCCAGGCGCAAGGTCTTTGGGTGACAATGGGTTTGGAGGGGGTTGAGCTTTACGGCGTTTTGGTGCGAGGCTTTTTGGAAGAGGAGGAGACCCGGAAGTCGAGATGGTTACCTCTTTTAGGCATTTTGAGAGAAGGAAGGAAAGATGAAACTTTCGAGTAGGAAAGAGAAGGAGATGTAGAAGTGAAGAAACGAAAAAGATGGAGAAGAAAAAGATGAGAGCGATCGAAACTTACGAGAGATGGCTTCTTCGACGCTTGCGAAGTTCAAGGATGACTGTTCACGTAGAAATCTTTCGCGAAAAGTTTCGTTTGAGAGAAATGGAATGTAGAATACCGAGACGAAGATGAATAGGCGCTATTTATAAAAAATAGAAGCCCGTCAACTATCCGTTAAGTATAACTCCGTTCGACTCGGCTTGTCCATCGAGTCATCGAAGACCGGTGTGACGGTTCTCTTCAACGGTTAGGATTTCAGTGGTTAGAGATCCACGGCTAATATCCGATCACGGCGCTCGAGAGAGAGAGAGAAAGATTTTTGAAAATATGATCCAAAACTCTCCACTGATCTAGAGATAGTTTCGGAAAATTTGAAGTCCAAGTTTCTCTACGTCCGAGTTTGACTCGAGATAGGTTTCGAGTGACTCGAAACACGAAATAACTACCAGCCCAGTATCACTGAATCAAGCGAGCTAATGGTTATTAACGGTGAAAGCACATAACACGGAATTATGCAATGAATAAGAATAGCACATAATTAAGCATTTAACATACCAAGCTCATTCCGAATAAAGCAAAGCTGATCTTCACCAAGAGGCTTGGTAAAGATATCGGCTAATTGAAGATTAGTAGGAATGAACTCAAGTTCAATATCACCTTTTACGAGTGATCGCGTAGGAAGTGATATCGACCTCGATATGCTTTGTTTTCGAATGCTTGGACAGGGTTCTTGGTGATGCTAATTGCGCTTTGGTTGTCACACTTGATTGGTACTGATTTGAATGATAGTCCAAGATCTTTCAAGTGTTGCTTTATCCATAGAATCTGAGTGCAACAAGCTCCAGCTGCAATATATTCAGCTTCGGCGGTTGATAGAGCTACGAGTTACGCTTCTTTGAGTGCCAAGATATTAGGGATTGACCCGAAATTGGCACGCTCCGGATGTGCTCTTTCGATCAACTTTGTATCCTGCGTAGTCTGCGTCCGAGTATCCAGTAAGAGTCGGTTACGAGTCTCACGGAATACCATAGACCTAAATTCCGAGTACTGCAAGATATCCGAATATTCTCTTCACCGCAGTGAGATGTGATTCTTTTGGATTAGCTTGAAATCTTGCGCATAGACAAACACTGAACATTATATCCGGTCCGCTTGAAGTAAGATATAGTAAAGATCCAATCATACCTCGATAGAGTTTCGATCTATCGCTTTACCTTTCTCGTCCGAGTCAAGCTTTATACTTGCTTGCTCATGGGAGTAGATGCGTGCTTTGCATCTTCAAGTTTGTATTTCTTCAGCAGTTCCTTGGTATACTTAAATTGATGAACAAAGATCATCGACATTTCTAGACCATTTTATTTTTGTGGATTCATCTTTATTATCTACTTTTAGGTGTTGTGAGTGAGTGTTTGAGAGTATTTGTAATCTCTTGTTATTCTAATCTTGTTATGTTTTCATACCCCTTGAGATTAAATTTTGTACTAATTCGCTATAGTGGAGTTCTTATTTACGCCCGCGATTTTCTTCCTATTTTTTGTTTCTACGTAAAATTTCGGTGTTCATATTTATTCTGCCTTCTTACCTATTTTCTGAATATTTCACATCCCAATCGCTTCCGTTGCAACCTTGCTTCATTTCCTAACAAGTGTTATCGAGAACATCTCGGTTCAAGTTTGTCATCTCTCATGAAATTTGATTTTCAAAAGTTCGATGGCGAGATCGGTTTTATCATCCGGAAGTCCAGATGATTGTCGTCCTTACTCAGTATGGATTGAAGAAGGCTTTATCTAGAAAGAAACCCGATTTTGTGATCGATGAGCAATGGGAAAAGTTTGATGAGAAAGCTCTATCGACAATCCACTTATGTTTGGCACCTCATGTTCTCCAGTGAGCTAATAGACAAATGTACTTCTAGGGATCTTTGTAACAACTCAATTTTTTAAAATTATTATTATTATTATTATTATTATTATTATTATTATTATTATTGTTATTATTATTGTTATTATTATTGCTATTGTTATTGTTATTGTTATAGTTATTGTTCTTGTTCTTGTTCTTGTTCGTGTTCTTGTTCTTGTTCTTGTTCGTGTTCTTGTTCTTGTTCTTGTTCTTGTTGTTATTATTATTATTATTATTATTATTATTATTATTATTATTATTATTATTATTATTATTATTATTATTATTATTATTATTATTATCTTA
Organism: Talinum fruticosum; assembly: GCA_021018815.1. NCBI lineage: Eukaryota > Viridiplantae > Streptophyta > Magnoliopsida > Caryophyllales > Talinaceae > Talinum > Talinum fruticosum. The sequence goes on from JAITYX010000011.1 coordinate 1,266,918, forward strand.
AATCTAGCACTAAAGTATAATTAATGTAATTTTGTCCACATAGTAATTGGGAATTTAGCACATGGTAAATGATTTTGGTTGTAATATTGGCTAGATGCATAGGAGGAAATGGCATCATAATGCATATAGTTTAATTAGAAATTTAATAAAGACCCTTAACCATTGAATTTACAAGCCCTAATTTCCCTATAAATACCCCAAAAATGTTAGGCAAAACACTCACTCACTCATCTCTTTACATCTCTACACATCTCTAGTTTTTCTACTATTCTCTCTACTCTTATCTTGAATGAAATTCTATTATTGTTAGAGTTCATTGAAGCTATCTAGAGATTATTTTTCAAGTACAAATAGCAAGGTATAATGCATGTCAATTCTTTCATCGAAATTATTGTTTTTAGTTAAAGAGTATGTGTATATGAGTGCAATGATTTTCAAGTGTTTTCATGACAAAGGATGTCTATATTGCCTATTGTTTATTATTCATTGTTCGAGTGATCAACTTGATATGCGCACTCATCGGCTCATCATTCATTGTCCCTTGCAAAGGAAATCATCGTTCATTATTTAGGCATCCGAAGTCTAATTGTTTTCTTATCCTATTTCTAAACAAAATGAATTTTACAAAATTGTTATTTTCATGGTTGGGTGTATTGTGCTGAAAGTTTTCATTCTCACTCTTTGTTTTATTATTTTCAAATAAAGTGTGTGAATGCATGGGGACGATTAGATTACCGGAACGCTCGCCTAGTTTTATTTTCTATTTGGAATAAGTATTCAACTATTTTAGTTATATTATAAATTCAGTATGAAAAGTGTAGCTAAAACATGTTTTAGTAATTGTTTTAATAGATGATAAACTTTCTTTTCATTTTATTGAAAATAGAGGTCTTATGTGTCTCTTTAAGCACGTGGCATAATACTCTAATAATTGAATCTTTCTAAATTTTATTTATTTTAAACGAATAATTCCTCCAAAAAGTTAGGGTGTTATAACCTTTAACTTCATGGAGCAAATTTACATGTTCAAGAGTCTTGCCAACAAGATCCATCTCAAAGAGCGCTTGTACACATTGTCTATGGCCGAAAGTACTTCCATTCGTAAACATCTAGATGAGTTTAACTCTATCCTTAATTTAGATGTTAAAATTAACGAGGAAGATAAAGCTATCATGTTGGTTGTTTCATTGTCAGCCTCTTATAAGAATTTCAAAGAAATCCTCTTATATAGTAATAATGAGATGTTATCTTTTGAGCATATTAAGTCTAATATTACTGTCTAAAGAGAAGTATGAAGGTTTGCTCGGGGAGAGTCCGAGTCACCCTAGAGGGGGTGAATAGGGTGAGGAAGAGATCTTGTGGAAATTCAAACTCTTTTGCCAGGTAAAATACGGAATGTAGTTCGAGTCAAAACGAGTCGGAAAAGTAGAGACTCGGAAAGACTGAATAGATAGAAATGGCAAGAAAAGCAAATGCTTTAAGACAGATCCGAGTCTAGAATGAACTCGGAAAGTAAACACTTAGAGATTACGTGGAAACCCTCCCGGGGTAGAAAAGCACGGACCGTGTCAATCCGGACACGAAGTCAAATTCACTATTTTGAGTCCACAAAATACCGTGAATTAACCGAACTCGAGTTGCTCCCTTAGACAACTCTTTACAAGTTTTCCTAGACTCAGAAATTCCCTTATCCGATCTAGTACTTCCTAGCTGAGATAACCCTTACAGCTAGGGACAACTTAAGCTGAGTTCACCCTTACGAGCATAGTCAAGGGACCTTACAAAGAAAGTAAGAAAGAGTTTGTAGCGAGTATAAGACCTTACAACTCGGAAGGTAATGAATTATAGAATAGGAGTTGTAAGTAGAAGATTGAGAATGAATACAAAGACTTTGCACAAGTATGTATATTAACAATAAGTTCGGCAATCTTCAAGTCTTGTGAAGTGGCTTTTATTTATAGATGACCGAGGCGAGTAGCCGTTATCTTCATCTGCTGGCCGAGAGTCCTCTGTGACCGTTGATAGAAGCTTTACGAGTCACTCGAAAGTATCCGTTGTAATGTGAACGTTGGACAACGGTTTAACTCTCTTGGAAGTCCCAAAACTACTAGCGGTGTCTTGAGAGATAAGGTGAAAACCACCATTAAGCTTGGTGTCTCGGTTTTCCAGATTTGGAAACAGAGCGGCTCGACACTATCTTACGGGACTGGAGCGAGAGAAGGTGAAAAGCCATGTCTGCTGGTGATTTGACGTTTTGAAGCCGGTTACTTTTGTGATTTGAAAAGTGTATCCTCGTTTGAATAACCTACAAAAGTAAAGCAATTTTGGTTCTCAAAGTATGAAATACTTTAGTCCAAGATTAGACACGAGATAATAAAATAATTATGATAATTAATCAACTACTTATCCGAGTCGGAAGAGAAGTGGAATTTTACGAGTCTAATAACTATATAACTCAAAATTCCATCGACTTAGTCTAAGCGATAGATCAAGATAAGTAAAGAATATCGAGTGAGATAACTTGATATAGACTAAGTATGAAACAGACTAGAGGTGCTGACTCTAATGAAATAGAGCTTATAATCGAAGCCGGTTTCGAGTGAGAGAAGGTGAAACACTAGTCCACTCAATCTGCGATAAATCGAGTGATCTTTGGACTCGGAACAAAGAATCGGTTTTCGAGTCACTTAAAGAAGCGCAATAAACACATGAAGTGCAAGTTGTAGTACTTAGAGAAGATACCATTTCATTCAGAAAAGTTTCTAAAACACGAGAGAATGCCTTGGAATCAAAACTCTATAAATACGAGATGGTTATACCGATTCATGTAATGTAACTCGAAATGCGTTGAGCGAGTGTCCGAGTCTTCAATCTCCCCTTTTTGATGAAAGGCATTCCATGCTTAGACGAAACTTTGTTAGTGAAAAGGATCCGACTCCGAATAGTTACTCATAAAAGAAATTAAGTAAAGTATACTTAGTGTATTAGAGCATAACGAAACAGTCGAGCATAAAGCAAAAATATGCTACATAATGAAATAATGTTAACTCGAAAGGTTGTGAACACGAAGTTATAAAAGAGAAAGCATTACTTCATTGAACTTAACAAAATTACATAGATTGAGAGGGAAAGCTCCCCTAAACTAGACAACAAGTTTTCGACTCTATTTCTCCCCCTTGCCTTTCAGCAAAAACAACGGAAAAAAAAATACAGGGAAGATGTCTGGACAAAACAAAGGAGAGAAAATCTTTCGAAAGAGGAAGAATCTGGCAGACTTTGGAAATGTGCCACGGTGCATGGCGCCTACGAGGGAGGGGTTGTTGGTGTAGTAGCGGAGGGAGTAGAGGTGCGCCGTCGTCGGTATGATCTTGACGATGTGCTTGAGCGCGGTGGAGGGAGAACCGGTATGATCGTCGGGGGCTCGGCTTTGAGTGGTTGACCCGGAGTAAGTGGATCGAGAGGTTCTTCCCTTGGGACCTCCGGAGTAGCGAAGTCTTCGACCCACCTAGGCTGGCTGTGCGAGCTGAGTCTTGCCACATTAGCTTGTGGAGCGATCGACCCTCAGCAGTTCCCACTTGCTTCTTCTTTGTGTTCCACTCCTGGCTCGGATGGAGCTGCCTCGGCCGCGAGCTCCTCGGCGTCTGCGCCTACGCATCTACGGCTTCTTCTTCTTCAGCCCCGTTGTCCAAGGAGGTCGAGCCGGGCTCGAAGACGCTTGAGACGCGTCCGAGTCACCATGGTCTGAGCCGCCTTGGACCTTCTCTCTCGAGGAGTTCGACCAGCTCCTACGCTCCGTCACCGAGTGCCTTCATCTCAAGAACTAGAGACTGCTTGCTCTCGGATTTGGGATTGACCGGTCTTTTGGTTGATGGTCGGATGTTGGAGGATATGCTTGAAAGACCGGAGTGTGTCTGGAAAGTAGAGGACACAGAGCTGATCTTGTCCATAAAAATCGGGGACAAGAGAGCAGAGAGAGATTTGGAGGCACCGGAGGTGGAAGCACCACCAGGTGGAGAGGGAAGAGAAAGAGGGGTTGATTTCGAGTCCGAGGCGGAGAGGGAGGCCTCGGTTCGAGTTATGAACCCGGACACCGGGGTTAGTTTCCTGGTATCCGTACCCCTGCAGTTCCTTTTTGCCAACAACAACGGCAGCCTCGGACACGGCGTTTGGGTGCGAGGGGAGAGGAACTTGGAATTATTTGAAGAAGAGGGTGAGAAGAGCACCAAAAGGAAGTGAGGTGTTCTTCTTTGATTGGAGTTGAGCTGGCACGGCGGCCATTTGCTCAATGATGGAGGGAAGAGGTCTACTTCGTAGCCCTCAAGAATGTCAAAGAGAGCTTTGAGGTGCTTGGAGTTGGGGTTCTCCTTCTTTGGAATGCTTTGTGAGAAAAAGTTCTCATCGGCAGAAAGCACGAAGGCGAGCTTTCGACTTCAGTCGAGTCACGAAAAGTTTTCGGGACTCGGGAAACTCTTTGGCGAACTTGTCAAAGAAGTCGTCGGTGACTTCGGTGAATGGAATGGGGTTGCTGTTCAAGAAGAGAGGAGACCTTGAATAAGCGGTGGAGGAGAGAGGTGTTGATGCGAATGGTGATGTTACGAACCTCGGAGGTTAGAACATTTTCGGAGTGGGTAAGGTGAGTGTAGAACTCGAAACGAGTTCGGGATAGATGAACTCGTTGAAGCACATGAAGTTATATGCTCCGGTGGTTTGAATGTGAGCCAACCAAGAAAATTTGGTTGTAGGAAAGAACTTGTCGTCCAGCACAAGGTGCTTGGGTGACAATGGGTTTGGAGGGGTTGATCTTTACGGCGTTTTGGTACGAGGCTTTTGGAGGAAGAAGAGATCCGGAAGTCGGGATGGTTTCCTCTTTTAGTCATTTTGAACGATGGAAGGAAAGATGAAACTTTTGAGTAGAGAAGAGAAGGAGAGGTAGAAGAGAAGAACCAAAAAGATGTAGAAAAAGATGAGAGCGATCGAAACTTACGAGAGATGGCCTTTACGATGCTTGAAGAACTTCAAAGATCACTTGTTCATGTAGAAATCTTCCGCGAAAAGTTTCGTTTGAGAGAGATGGAATGTAGAGTACCGAGACTAAGATGAATAGATGCTATTTATAGAAAATAAGCGCGCCCGTCAACTATTTGTTAAATATAACGCCGTTCGACTCGGCTTGTCCATCGGTCATCGAAGATCGGTGTGACGGTTCTCTTCAACGGTTAAGATTTCAACGGTTAGAGATCCACGACTATCGGCCGATCACGGCGCTCGAGAGAAAGTGAGAGAAAAGATTTTGAAAATATAATCCGAAGCTCTCCACTGATCTAGAGATAGTTTCAGAAAATTTGAAGTCCAAGTTTCTCTACGTCCGAGTTTGACTCGAGATAGGTTTCGAGTGACTCGAAACACAAAATAACTATTAACCAAGTATCACTGAATCAACTGAGCTAATGGTTATTAAAGGGAAAACACATAACATAGAATTATGCAATGAATAAGAATAGCACATAATTAAGCATTTAACATACCAAGCTCATTCCGAATAAAGCAAAATTGATCTTCACCAAGAGGCTTAGTAAAAATATCGGCTAATTGAAGATTAGTAGGAATGAACTCAAGTTTAATATCACCTTTTTCGAGTGATCACGTAAGAAGTGATATCCGACCTCGACATGCTTTGTTTTCGAGTCTTTGGACAGGATTCTTGGTGATGGTGATTGCGCTTTGGTTGTCACACTTGATTAGAATTGAGTTGAGGAATAGTCCAAGATCCTTCAAGTGTTGCTTAATCCATAGAATACGAGCGCAACAAGCTCCAGCTGCAATATATTCGGCTTCGGCGGTTGATAGAGCTACTGAGTTACGCTTCTTTGAGTGCCAAGATATTAGAGATTGACCCGAAATTGGCAAGCTCCAAATGTGCTCTTTCGATCAACTTTGTATCCTGCGTAGTCCGCGTCGAGTATCCTGTAAGAGTCGGTTCGAGTCTCCGAAATACCATAGACCTAAATTACGAGTGCACTGCAAGATATCCGAATATTCTTTTCACCGCGAGTGAGATGTGATTCTTTTGGGTTAGCTTGAAATCTTGCGTATAGGCAAACACTTGAACATTATATACGGCCTGCTTGGAAGTAAGATATAGCAAAGATCCAATCATACCTCGATAAAGTTTCGATCTATTGCTTTACCTTTCTCGTCCGAGTCAAGCTTTATACTGCTTTGCTCATGGGAGTAGATGCATGTTTTGCATCTTGGAGTTTGTATTTCTTCGATAGTTCCTTGGTGTACTTTGATTGATGGATATAGATTCCATCTTTATCTTGTTTGATTTGTAACCCAAGGAAGAAGTTGAGTTCTCCCATCATACTCATTTGGAACTCTTGACTCATCAACCCGGAAAATTCTCGACACGAAATTCATTACTAGCACCGAAGATAATATCATCAACATACATTTGAACAATAAGGAAATATTTCTCTTTGGTTTTGATAAAGAGAGTCTTGTCGATCGACCTCTTTTAAAATCATTTTGAACCAAGAAATTGCTCGAGTCTTTCATACCAAGCTCGGGAGCTTGTTTAAGACCATATAGAGCCTTTTGAAGTTTGTAAACATGATTTGGAAATTCTGAGTTTTCAAACCCGGGAGGTCTGTTCGACATAGACTTCTTCTTCAATAAAACCATTGAGAAATGCACACTTAACATCCATTTGATATAATTTAATATGCATGCTTTGGATGCAAATGCCAACGATATTCGATAGCTTCAATTCGGCTACAGGTGCAAAGGTTTCCCCACAATCGATTCCTTCTTCTTGATTGTAACCTTGAGGCACAAGTCTAGCCTTGTTTCGACTACCACTCCACCCTCATCCAGTTTGTTCTTGAAAACCCATTTGGTTCCTATAGCTGGGTGGTCGGAAGGTCGGTTTGTCGGAGTCCGGACTTGGTTTCTCTCGAATTGATTGAGTTCCTCTTGTATGGCCTCTACCCATTCAAGTTCATTAAGGGCCTCTAGTGCATTTTTGGGTTCGTTTAATGAAATGAATGCACTGAATGCACATAGATTATGTAGAGAGGAACGAGTTCTTACCCCACTTGTTGATATCCGAAATTATGTTTTCTTAGGGATGACTGGAAGTAAATTTGAATGCTTTACCAGTTCTCGATTCACGAGATTTGTGGGCTGAGCCGCTTGATCTTGAAGCCTGTTACGAGTGACCCTCTTCATTAACTTGTTCGTTACGAGCGAGCTCTTGAGTTGTCTCATTCCGAGTTTCCTCGTTCTAAGTGACTTCATTACGAGCGGGTTGAGTCGAGTCTTTGTAGCCTCGGCTTCATCATCATCTCTACTGAACTTCGGTTCTAAGTATGACGACTCACTTGGCTTCTCCTATTCAAGCTCATTAAACACTACGTGGATGCTTTCTTCCACTTTGTTAGTTCGTTTATTGAAAATGTGATAAGCTTTCTTTGTGAAAGGAGTAACCTAGAAAAATACCTTCGTCGACCAGAGCACCAAACTTGGTCGGGTGATCCTTCATTGTTGTTGTGAACGAAGCATTTACATCCGAATGGTGCGAAATAGGAAATATTTGGCTTCTTCCCTTTGTAGAGCTCATAAGGTGTTTTCTTCGAGAATGGGTCCGATGAGGCATCTATTGAGAGTGTAGTTGGTTGTGTTGATCGCCTCTGTCCGAGAAATAGTAAGGCAAGTTGTGCTCAATCATCATCGTCCTTGCTATTTCTTCAAGGGTTCTGTTCTTTCTCTTTACTACTCCATTCTATTGAGGAGGTTTGGGTCTTGAGAAGTTGTGAGAGATTCCATTTTTGTCATAAAACTACGAGAATTCCGAGTAGTCGAATTCCCTTCTATGGTCGGTTCGAATCCTCTAGATCCGAGTCCGAGACTCAACTTGAATTTTTCTACGAGCTTGCTGAACTCCTTGAAAGCTTCATTCTTGTCCTTAAGAAAACGTACCCAGGTAAATCGTGAATAATCATCAATAATAACAAATATGTAGGATTTACCTCCGAGGCTCTTCACGGGGATTTTACCACATAAGTCCATATGCGGTAACTCAAGAACTTTGGATGTGGAAGCTGTCTTCGAGAGATTTGAATGAAGATCGACTTGTTTCCCTACGGTGCATGTTTCACAAACTTTATTTTCTCAAAAACATAGTTAGGTAGACCCCTAACCGGACTGTGAGATGCCGGTTTTTATTATATGCATGCTAATATGTCCTAATCTACGATGCCATGTCCATGAATCATCATGGAGAGATGCTTTTAAACAAGATAAATTCGACTTAGGTCGAAAGAGGAATGATGTAAGTATTACCTAATCTCTTACCGAAAGCTTGATCTCTTTGGTAGTAATATCGAAATGTAGCGGTTGGTGCGAGTGAATCTTACCTCTTGACCTTTATCGCACAATTGGGAGATCTTGAGTAGATTATATTTTAATCCTTTGACAAGGTAGACTGGGTGACCAGATTTCTTCCTTTTCCAATCTTGCCAATCCCCACTATCTTGCCTTTGCTATCATCTCCAAATGTGACCTTTCCTCCTTCATGTCTTTCTATCTCGGAAAAGAATCCTGCATCTGCTGACATGTGGCGTGAACATCCACTATTAAGGTACCGAGTGTCCTTTTGATCTTTTACGGGTGACTGCAAAGCAGAGAGAATCTAACCCTTCTCACTTCCTCTAACGAACCCGGTAACATTCCTTACTGTGGTCCTTTTACGAGGAAGAAGGTGTTTTGGAACCCAGATTTGAATGACTTTGGGTTTTGTCGATTCGAGTCTTCCTCTCGAGAAGCGAGTCTGTATCTCTTTCTTTTTGAAAACTTTTTCTTTTGAAACGAGGAGAGAATGGTTTCTTTTTGTAAACGAGTTACGGGCTTAGTCCTCCCTTCATTTACGTGAATGGGACCGTGCTCGGCTTTCTCGAACTTCACGGTTACGGAATCATTTTTAAATAGATCCGAGTAGGAATTGGATTCCTCTTCTTTGTTCAAACCAAGACCTTCTTTTCGAAAGGAGACACGTTGTGATCCTAAGAGCATGTTAAGGTTTTTCGACATTGAGTAAATTTTAAAATCGGATCTTGAGACTCGGTGAGCTTCGTTTTAGTTGCTCATTCTCTTTCCTGAGTAACTTAAACTCGGTCTCATTAGTTTGAGCACTAGTCTTGAGTTCTCCGAGTGTCGGTCTCGGTTTTCCAATTCGTTTTTCAAAGAAGTGCTCTCGGAAGAAATTGATTCAAGTTGTTCTTTGAAATGGGAAGAGTCGAGTTGGACTTTTCTTCCAAAGTAAAAATGTATTTAGCTAAATCAACTTTGGAGAATTTGAGGAAATAGTCTATTACCTCTTGAGGATTAGTTTCCTCATTGTGCGAGTCCGAGTCGACTCTCTTTCAGCTTCCGAGTCGGACATTGCCATTAAACACTTCGAGTCGTCCGAGTCCTCGTCATCTTCGATGAGTCCTCATTGCTCCATGTTGCAATCATGGCCTTCTTCTTCTTTCTGTCCCTTTTCCTCTTCGGACGAGTCCTTGACTATGTGGTCTTTGCTTGCCACACTCGAAACACCCGGAATTCTTAGATAAAGATAACTTTGAAGGAGAAGAATACTTACCTTTTCTGTCTCTTTTATCTTTCTTGTAGAATTCTTCCTTTGGCCTTTTGTCCCATCTTTTGTGCTTCATTATTCTCTTGAAGCCTCTTGCAATGAGTGCCATGGGATCGTCTTCGAGTCGGATGAGCTCGGATTTGATTCTTTAGATTACGAGGCTTTTAGTGCTATGTTCTTTTTGGAGCGCCCTCGGCATCCTCTTCTTCTAGATGGATTTTGTGTGTTAGAAGCTTTCGATGAGCTCGTCGGCTTTAAGAGTGAGAGGTTACGAGCCTCCTCTATGGCGAGTCACCTTCGGACCCTATCTTCTTTTGGGCGAGCTTCGAGTATCTTTACGCACATTTCCTCGTGTGTGATGTTCTTACCCGGAGACTTGAGATTGTTGGTAATCTCGATGAACCGGATGAACATCCGAGTGATATTTTCTTCGACTCCATCTTGAATAGCTCGTATTTATGAAGATATTGACTAATGGCTTGTGCCTTCATAAGTGTTGACCAGTGTATTCCACACTTCTTTTGCTATGTCGCGAGCGGACACCCGGTTGTATTCCTACGAGCTGATGGCACACATCAGAATGTTCATTGCCTTGAAGTTCTTCCTGAACTTCTACGCTTCGCTCAGAGTGAATTCGGCTTTTGTCTTGGGAATGATTACGAATACCTCTGTCTTCATTGGAATGTAGTTTCCTTATCGTATGATTTCCCATACATCTTCATCATGATCCATGAGGAAGCATTCCATAAGCTTCTTCCAGGTGCCCAAAGTTTGATCATTTGAATTTTGGTGGCCTGTTGGAAGATCTTCCTTCATCGAACTCTCCGGTGTTACGAGCCATTTGATCTTTAGACCTTTGGATGGTTAGATCCTTTACGAAAGGCTAGGCTCGATACCAATTGAAGGTTTGCTCGGGGAGAGTCCGAGTCACCCTAGAGGGGGTGAATAGAGTGAGGAAGAGATCTTGTGGAAATTCAAACTCTTTTGCCGGGTAAAATACGGAATGCGGTTACGAGTCAAAGCAGTCGGAAAAGTAGAGAGTCGGAAAGGCTGAATAGATAGAAATGGCAAGAAAAGCAAATGCTTTAAGACAGATCCGAGTCTAGAATGAACTCGGAAAGTAAACACTTAGAGATTACGTGGAAACCCTCCTGGGGCGAGAAAACCACGGATCGTGTCAATCCAAACACGAAGTCAAATCCACTATTTTGAGTCCACAAAATACCGTGAGCTGATTGAACCTGAGTTGCTCCCTTAGACAACTCTTTACAAGTTTTCCTAGACTCAGAAATTCCCTTATCCGATCTAGTACTTCCTAGCTGAGATAACCCTTACAGCTAGGGACAACTTAAGCTGAGTTCACCCTTACGGCTTAGTCAAGGGACCTTACAAAGAAAGTAAGAAAGAGTTTGTAGCGAGTATAAGACCTTACAACTCGGAAGGTAATGAATTACAGAATAGGAGTTGTAAGTAGAAGATTGAGAATGAATACAAGGACTTTGCACAAGTATGTATATTAACAATAAGTTCGGCAATCTTCAAGTCTTGTGAAGTGGCTTTTATTTATAGATGACCGGGCAAAGTAGCCGTTATCTTCATCTGCTGGCCGAGAGTCCTCTGTGACCGTTGATACAAGCTTTACGAGTCACTCGGAAAGTATCCGTTGTAATGTGAACGTTGGACAACGGTTTAACGCTCTTGGAAGTCCCAAAACTACTAGCGGTGTCTTGAGAGATAAGGTGAAAACCACCGTTAAGCTTGGTGTCTCGGTTTTCCAGATTTGGAAACGAGACGGCTCCGACACTATCTTACGGGGCTGGAGCGAGAGAAGGTGAAAAGCCATGTCTGCTTGGTGATTTGACGTTTTGAAGCCGGTTACTTTTGTGATTTGAAAAGTGTATCCTCGTTTGAATAACCTACAAAAGTAAAGCAATTTTGGTTCTCAAAGTATGAAATACTTTGGTCCAAGATAAGACACGAGATAATAAAATAATTATGATAATTAATCAACTAATTATCCGAGTCGAAGAGAAGTGGAATTTTACGAGTCTAATAACTATATAACTCAAAATTCCATCGACTTAGTCTAAGCGATAGATCAAGATAAGTAAAGAATATCGAGTGAGATAACTTGATATAGACTAAGTATGAAACAGGACTAGAGGTACTGACTCTAATGAAATAGAGCTTATAATCGAAGCCGGTTTTGAGTGAGAGAAGGTGAAACACTAGTCCACTCAATCTGCGATAAATCGAGTGATGCTTGGACTCAGAACAAAGAATCGGTTTTACGAGTCCCTTAAAGAAGCGCAATAAACACATGAAGTGCAAGTCTGTAGTACTTAGAGAAGATACCATTTCATTCAGAAAAGTTTCTAAAACACGAGAGAATGCCTTGGAATCAAAACTCTATAAATACGAGATGGTTATACCTGATTCATGTAATATAACTCGAAATGTGTTGAGCGATGTATCGAGTCTTCAAAGTATGATCTTGAGGTTCATTTTGGTGAAAAGAGGGGTTCTAAACCTAAGTTTTAAAAACGTAAATCCAACAAAATATGTCATTATTGTAGAAAGTCGAGACATGATATTTCCAAATGTTTTAAATTGAAAAATAAGAAGGAGAAAGAAGAAGAGAACAAACAATGTCGGGAACATCATGGTGAAGCTGCATTTGTTGATGCTTGAGTTAGACAATGATGTTTTATTTGCTACTTTCCTTGAAAAGGAGAATGATTTGATTGAATTTGTTTTATTCTGGTTACACTTTTCATATGTGTCCCTATAGGGATTGGTTTTAAACATATGAGTCTCTTAATTTCGACATTGTTCACATGGACAACGAGTGTTCCAATTATGACTCGTGACGGTATTGTTAGAACTTTATCTAATGTTCTTCATGTTTCAGATTTGAAGTGTAACCTTATCTCTCTTGGCAATTTTGAATCAAAAGGGTGCACATATTCAGCTTAAGGTGAAGTTCTAAAAGTTTGCAAAGGTGCTCGGTGCTTTAGAAAGGCTTGAGCCATAATAGCCTCTATATTTTAAAATTGGGCAATGGTGGGTTCTTAATCTATTTCTATTGCCTCTTCTTCCTCATGTTACATTTGGTTAGGTTATATGATTGATAAAGGCCTATTCAAGCCATTGTCATTTGCTAGGTTTAAGCATCGCTTGAACTAAGTTTGGTGTTCACAACTCAAGTTGTCCTTCGGGGCTTCACTCTACGTGGCTTTACCCTTCGGGGTTCATTTGGCGGTTTTTTTGGAATTCGTGATTTTGTTCCAAGGTGGAGACTATTGGGTGTGGCTTAAAATAGATCCAATTATACTTTTGCTTCTCGGGGAGTATAGGCTCGGGAATTAGTGAGTATCGAGGTGGCTAGACCGTGAAAGGATGGCATGTACGTGCCGGGCTTGGCACACACGTGCCAAGCTCATTTACTTGCAACTTTACTTCGTTTTGGCTAGGGGTGAGCAGTTCGGTTACCATTTCCCAAAATTAGGAACCTGTCCCTTACCCTATTTGACCAGTTCTCGAATTTTAGGGACTCGACCCTTACCCTATTTGACCGGTTTCTAAATTTTAGGAACTCGACCCTAAACCTCGATTCGGTTCCCGTTTCAGGGTACCCTGTTCACACCATTATTCTTATGAAAAAACACTTTAAGGCTTTCTTGAAGGGGGATATGATCAAAATCTTACAAACATCAACTCATGTTAATCACTTAATTAGCTAAAGTTCAACAAGCAAACAATTAAATACCACAATTTTTAGCAATTTTTTACAAAATTAAAGTTGGTAGTAGAAACAACGTTCTTAAAGGGGATGTGATCAAAATCTTACAAAATTTCTTCAAAAACTAATATAACCAAATGTCTTAAGTTCATTAACTAAATTTAAATAAAAATAATGCGACCTTTAAACTTCCATTGCATCTTTAACAGCAATAACTTATCCATCACCGTCGGCAAGATCTATGAAATATAAAATAAAATACCCTTTAAACGGTTTTCGGGTTCCGGTTTTATGATTTCATTTTAGGAACCTTACTCTTAGCCGTTTGACCGATTCCTAAATTTTAGGAACCTTACCCTTATCCATCATTCATGCTCACCCCTAGTTTTGGCCATTCAAATTTGTCTATTATGGCTAGTTTTTAGCGATTACTTGGGGCTATTGCAAGGATAGTTGTTGGTTTCATTACCTTGTTTCATTGTTAATAATGGCCATCAGTTCCACCTCTTTATAAATTCCACTATTTTCATTCACTAATTCATCCCAACTTCATACAAAATAATCCATATTTCTACACCATTTTATCTTTGTGGATTAATCTTTATTATCTAGTTTTAGGTGTTGTAGGTGAGTATTTGTAATCTCTTATTATTCTAATCTCATTATGCTTTCATGTCCCCTTGAGATTGAATTTTTCACTCATTCATTGCAGTGGATTTCTTATTTTTACCAGTGATTTTCTCCTTATTTTGGATTTTCACATAAAATTTTAACGTTCATCTTTATTTTTCCTTCTTGTCTATTTTCTAAATATTTCACATCCTAATTTCTTCCAGTACAACTTGACACTGTTTCCTAACATATTATTGTTGTTATGTTAGAATAAAAAATATAAGTGAAATAACAAAATCAAGAGTCAACTATATTTTATTTTTCTTGTACATGGTAGTCTAGAAAATATTTTTCTAAATTTTTTTAACGCCTACAACCATTAGCAATATAGCTAACTTGTTAAGAGGGGCATAAAGCCGTTAGGTAGTCATGTCTATCTAACCATGTCATCATAAATCTGTTAATATGAGATAATTTAGGAGAATAAATTTAATCTTCTTTATAAAGGGGACCATTTAAAAAATTAAAATAAAATATTATTTATAATTTTTGGGTCTATAACCCAGAATATATGGTATAACTTGTACACCATCTTGGGGATTGTTCATTAGCAATGATATGGTGTACCATTGTCTTTTTGTACATTAAAAGACACAAATATAAGTGGGTGAACCTTCCTTTTCACTATTTTAATTTTCTTTCCGTAATTATTAAATTTCATATAAATACAATTAGAAAGGTTTCTATGAAGATGTATTACTATATAACCTATTATCCATAGTGCTCCATATTTATATATTATCTCATATGTCATCAATGCCACAGAATCAAAGTTCCATTATTTAGTGGTGATCCCAAAAAAAAAAAAAGATTAAAGGTGAAATTACTGACATATAACTCAATAGATTGAGCTATTAACTTTCAGTACTTATAGTGGAGGAATTATTGATGTTCAATTTAAAAGGTGAAATTATTGACGTCTAGTGTACGGGTGAGCGGAAAAATCGGGTAATCGGTGCCGGACCCGGCGGATCCAGACATAGACCCAGTTGAAATGGGTCCTAGACTGGGTCTAATTTTTAGGACCCGATTAGAGCCGGGTCCGGGACCGAGTAATGAAAATTTGGACTCTAACCACTACCCGGGTACCTATCTATATTTAAAAAAAGTTTATATATATATATGTATATATATAATTTACTCCAAAATTTTGTAAATTTGAAAGTCTTTCCTCGATGATTAATGCTAAATTACTCTAAAGTAGTTGTGTTTTACAGTTTTATTGTTTGAATCAATTATTTAAATTGATTAGATTTTTTATTAGTTTTTTTGTTTATCTTTTATTTTACGGTGAAAAACCACTAGGTGGTGACATTTCTTTGGAAAAAGTTTTAATAAATCGTCTTACTTTAAAAAATTTAACATGTATTCGCTTTTATATGGCAAATGGCAAACTCACAACAACTTATTTAAAATGATTTTAACTTTTATCGATAATTATACAAGTATTTTTAAATATTCTTGTTTTAAAAAAATTAAAAGGAAATTCAATGCATCCAATTATAATATTAAAAATGGCAAGCTCACAACAATATACTTATTTTTTATATTATTTTATACTAGTCTAAATACATATTATGCACGGAATGATGTAATAGTCTTTAAAAAATTATAAATTAAAATAAACACGCAACAACTGTATACATAATTGATATTCATAATTGAAAATACCTACAATGATAAAAGATATAATCATAATAAATTTGGTAATAAAAAGAAATGAATAAAAAGGTAAAACATTGTATGTGTAATTCAAAGAGGCCTCAACATAAAAAGGTTGATAAAATTATACTCCCTCTGTTTCATAAAAGTTGTCAAAAGTTTCTATTTTAGACGTGACAAAAACATTATCAAAAATTTTACGGACGCTTCATTTGAAATCTGTGAGTGATAAATGATATTCTCTTAAATTTTTATATTTCTAAAATTTGACAACTTTTTAAGGAAGGAGGGAGTACTCTAAAAAAAAGTTACATCCGCATCAACTAGAATTTTAAAAGTTACAAATAAAATCCCATCTAAAATTAACCGGTACTAAAATTTAATGAATTTGTTTTTCTTAATTACTGAGTCTTCATGATGATAGGTTGGAATGGCTTCGCCTTAAATAGCATGTTTCCTTCCACGTGGAGAAGGGCTTCCACAGGTAGAGATCATGCTTAGAGGGTAGCACACAGTCACAGCCGCAAATCCTACAATTATGTAATAATAATAGGTCACCTTCAATTCATAAAAAAATTTCCTTCCAATCAACAATTCATTGCAATCACAAATGTCATGCTCAACCTTTACAATAATATAAGTTTTTTTTTTTACGAGAAAGAGGATTATATTAAATTCGATCAATAAATTTACAAATATCCTCACTGTCGGACCATAGATAATGTTTGGACCATTCTCAAACCACACCCTCTCTCGAGAGTCAATGGGTTTAAGATGGGTGATTGTATGAGCAACCGCATTCCCCTTCCTTCTAACATGAACCCAAGAATGGAAATCGAAGTTACAAAAAATATCCAAAATGTCTAAAAGAAGAAAACCTAAAAACGTATTAAATTCGGGTTTAGTGGAAAGCTTCCTTATCAAAGCTAGACAATCACTTTCAATGATAACACGTTGATATCCATAGTTACGGACCTGCTGAACAGTGAAACGGCAAGCATGAGCCTCCTCTTCTTCTACCCCTTGAAACCCAATCCCTGTTTGAAGCCCATAAGAAGCACATCACCAAGGCTGTCACGAAGGACAAAACCCCAGCCATATGTATTTTCTCCAACCTGTCCCGCATCGACATTCAATTTCACACAACCCGTTTCGGTGGACGCCAAAAGCTGGGGCTGGAAGTTTCGGTATGAGTTACCAAGCCTTGGACTTCCTGTAACTACTCACAAACGCCTCGGCCCCGACGCTCGGTGTCCGCAAATTACCTGTTTTCCCACTGAAGACGAAGCGGTTCCTTGTATTCCAAATTTCCCACACTATGGCCACAAAGATTCCAAGCTTCTCCGCACCTAAGATCCGAGCTGCACGCAATAGATAGTCTTCCACGAAGCTAGTGTCACTGCCTATAAGTCCTCATCCACCCCATTCCCTTCCCAAGCCTCCACCGCAGGGGAATCAAACAGAATATATAACTCGGACTCTTCGATGCCCCACAAACTTTACACCTCATACTAAAATTGGGGAGTCGCTTAGCTATATTTACCTTGGTAGGTATGGCATGAACACAAATTTTCCAAGCAAAGAGACGTATTTGGGGCGGTACATTGAGGTGCCAAATTGTCCTTCTAATCGGTCTCTTCCTGTTTGTACTTGCGAAGCTTTCCCTAGATTTTTAAGTTCTCGGGCCAAATGATAAGCCGACTTAACGGAAAACATCCCTTTCGAATCAAAATGCCATATAAATTGATCATTGGGCCAAGAGTCACGAGAGGGGATTTTGAGTACATCATCAACATTGCAAGGATTAATTACGAGCACTAATCAAGTCCTCACGCCAGAGCATCCAGCGTCCTTATCAATTAAGTCCGAAACTCTTAGTGGGATAGTTGTGCTCATATTGATCGGCGATGCACGATACGAGAAGGGGCATGCAATCCATCTGTCGCTCCAAACATGAATGCTATCTCCATTACCGACAACCCACCTAGACCCTTTAGCGATCAATTTTCCGGTACCCTAGATATCTGCGCCATGTATAGCTGGGTCGAGACCCGATTTGTGCGTCGAGAAAGCTAGAATTTGGATAATATCCGGCTTTCGAAGTCTCGCTACTAAGGACCCCTCATTCTGAATCAATCTCCACCCTGTCTTTGCCAATAAAGCATCGTTAAACGCATCAAAATCCCCGAAGCCAAGGCCACCGTCTTCTTTTTTTTTTTCACACATTTTATGGCTACTTACCCAATGGATCTTTTTGGAGCTATTCGTGTACCCCCACCAAAACTTATTGATAATGCTTTGAAGAGACAAACTAAAATCCTTGGATAATTTGAAGATACTCATTGCGTAGGTCGGGATTACTTGAGCTACTGACCTTGACCAACACTTCCCTTCCCGCCCAAGAAATAAGTCTATCTATCCACCCGAGAGCCGTTTAGATATTCTATCCTTGATCGGAAGAAAAGCTTGTTTCTTCGAACAACCCACATATGTTGGTAATCCGAGATACTTATCTTGTGCCAGGACTTCCTGGATGTTCAAAATTTGTTTGATGGCTGCCCTTCGCCCCTCGGGAACCCCCTTAGCAAATACCACGCTAGACTTGTCAAAATTGACAGATTGTCCGAAACAGACCTCATATTGTTGTAGGACTCTCTTGATCACTTGGGCTTGATCTTCGGTTGCTTTACGTAAGAAGACGGAGTCGTCTACAAATAGGAGGTGCGAAATTGTAGGTGCCTGTGGACAAACTTGGTGTCCCACCAAATTTCCCTGTGCCTCTTCTCTTCGCAACGTGCCCAATTAACCCTTCAGTGCCAAAAAGAAAGAGATAAGGGGATAACGGGTTGCCTTGATGAAGACCTCTACTTGGAACTACATTCCCACACGCCTTTCCATCTAAAACAAATGAGAAATTTGCTGACCTTACACGGTTCATAACCACATCCACCCATCTCCTTTGAAATCCGAGCTTCAGCATCACCTCCCTAAGATAGTCCCAGTTCACCCGATCATACGCTTTACTCATGTCAAGTTTGATGGCCATCGAACCATTTTTCTTCGATGGCGTATACATAAAGTGAAATATCTCATACGATATGAGAGTATTATCCAAAATCAATCGACCGGTGTAAAGGCACTCGAGTTTCGGATATAATTATAGGCGATAACGTCTTCGGCTGATTGGAAATCACCTTTGTCGCAAGCTTATATACGACATTACGGAGACTAATGGGCCGGAATTCACTAAGCTGCGTCGGGTTCACTTTCTTTGGGATCAACACCACATTTGTATGATTCGATCTCTCCAGACATCACCCCACCATGTAGGATATCAAGTACCACACGAGATATATCATCTCCAACAATATCCTAAAACTTTTGGAAGAATAAAGGGTTAAAACCATCGGGGCCAGGCGCTTTGCTCGGATGCATACATTTCAAGGCCTTCGAGCACTTCGAGCTTTATCATACGGCTGCACAACGCGGTCTTCATATTCTCTATCACCTTCCGGGGATGCATTCAATCATCATTGCAGGTATAGTCTAAGTTGTCGTGCCAAACAAATTGGAAAAATATTGTTCCACCATGTTCACAATGGCCGCTTCATCGGAGACTTGTACGCCTTCCTCATTAGTCAAAGTAGAAATTTTATTGATCCGCCTCCTCATGTTCGCACGAGCATGAAACCAATGAGAATTTACGTCCCTTGACTAAGGAAGTCTACCTATGACCTTTGAGCCCGAACGTCTCCTCTTTTCTACGCCATAGTCCAATCTCATATAAAAGATTACGCTTGTGGATACTATCTTTTTCCCCCTTAACCTTGGTTTCCAGGTCAAAATTTTTTTCTTAATATCCCCAAAGTGTTCATCATGCCGGTGAAGTAGAGCTGTACAACATGCATTGAATTTCCCTCCTAAATTGAGCCATGCGTTGGGAGCAACGAAATTGTTCCAAGCGTCCGTCACCACAACTCTACATTCTTCCTCCCGCACCCAGAAATTTTGAATTTAAATCTTCTACATTGCTTTCTTTTATGCCTGCTCGTACCATATAATCCGAGTTGGATTGGTAAATGGTTGGATAACTTCTCATCAATATGGAAAACCTTTA
The DNA here is from genome assembly GCA_021018815.1 of Talinum fruticosum. Taxonomy (NCBI): domain Eukaryota; kingdom Viridiplantae; phylum Streptophyta; class Magnoliopsida; order Caryophyllales; family Talinaceae; genus Talinum; species Talinum fruticosum. The sequence goes on from JAITYX010000011.1 coordinate 1,286,748, forward strand.
CATCTCGAAAACAATAGGGCCCATTCGATTGATGCACAAAATCTATCCAGCCGTTCCTCCACCACCTCCCCTACTCCATGGCCATTCTCCAAAGTAAAATCATAACCTGAATACCCTAAATCAAAAAGTCCGCACTCAGTCAACGTATCACAAAAGTATTGCATTACTGCTTGACTTTTGTACGGGCCTTCTAACATCTCAAAGTTATAAAAGATGTCATTTAAATCCCCCCAATCAACCATCGTGTAGGAGAATGATGTTTTAGATCAATTAGCATGTCACAAGTCTTCGTTTTTGGGTTGAATCAGGCCATCCGTACACCCCTGTAAATCTCCACCGAGCAACCTCACTTATCCCCTCCACATGGACATCAATATGATTAAAAGACATAGACAACAACAAAACTTGTATTGACTTAACCCATAATAGTGCCAGGCCACCCGAACACCCCCTACTATCAAGGTAGACTCCATGATAATCTCCAAGTCGATGCTTCACATTTTCCATCTCCCAATCGGCTAGTTTAGTTTCCGAGAGGAAAACCAAAGCAGTGATCTGTCTCCGTAAGAATCCATAGGGATTATTCATCTGCGAAGGGTCACCAAGCCCTCTGCAGTTCAAACATATGATACTCATGATGATCGGCGGGGTTGCGTTGCAACCTTCGCCGATGAATAGTACTCGTTGAGACATCCTCCCTCACTCTAAGCTTCCCACCTGATCGCCTCTTGTTTATGTCTTCAATTTTTTGCTTGAATATCTCATCCCCGAGGGCTGTTATAACTTGGTCATCAATCATCATAATTTCATTAATTTCCAGTTGGCTTCTATTTTCCATCTCGGTTATACCATGAATGTTCGAAAAGGGAAGTTTCTTCCGGCCGTCGGTTGAGATCCTTTATTTTTGTACGCCGGGAATAGGAGTTTTTCTTCTTGGAGTTCCTCCTCACCATATCGTCATCGGGATTTAATCGGAGATGCTTTAAGCCACGTCCCATATTGCAATTCACCCTCCGGGTCTCCCTTATCCACCTTCTCACAATCCTTAACAATATGATCCAACGAGGCCACAACCGTAGCAAAAATCGGGAAGCTTCACATACTTTATCCCGATCCGAATTGTTTGCTGTCATCGGTACTTTGACTCCTCTATGCAAAGGTTTGTTAATATTGCTGTCAGCCCTAAAACAGAGAGATTTGTCGGCCCGAACATGCAAATCTCATCACGATCCACGAATGATCCTACTCGGTTACCCAAGAATTCAGCAAACGCCTTAGTCCGACGTGCTCAGGAACATCATATGCCTTCACCCAAAACCTAGTCTTCTTGAAACGGAATGTAGATAGTTGTTCCATACCTATCCGGTTCGCCAATAGTAATAGATGACCATCAAAAGCCCATGGTCCCTCATTGAGGACATAGTCTTTATCTTTGCGTGAAAAGAAGCTGGAACAATAGAATATCCGATTCCATTTCCCGCACCACAAGACCCTTCGCTGGCTTCCATATGTTCTTCATAACCATTTTCAAAGCTCTCACATTATAAGTACAATATAGGAAATTTCGTTTAGATTATGTGATTGATTACCTTCTTGTCAATATATCACCAAGTAAATTATAAAATTCATATATTAAAACCTAATAGCATCAAATTCGGTTAAAAAATAATTTAGTAGAGTAAATAAACAATATAAGAAATTTCGTTTAGATTACGTGATTGATTACCTTCTTGTCTTCCTCAATGTATTTGATAACTACAATATAGGAAATTTTGCTTAGATTATGTGATTGATTACCTTCTTATCTTCCTCAATGTATTTGATAACAATAGTATAGGAAATTTCGCTTAGATTATGTGATTGATTACCTTCTTGTTCTTCCTCAATGTATTTGGTAGCAATTATGCATACTAATGATGTAAGAATTCTATCCAGTTTGCCTCATTAATGTAGTTATTCGTCAATAAGGAAAGAGAAGATCGATGATTTTACTCTAAGGGTGTGTTTGGTTGGGGGAAAATCACTTTCCCGGAAAATGATTTTCCGATTTTCATGTGCTTGGTAGTAGAAATTTTGGAAAATCATTTTTAGGGAAAATGGATTTTCCCCTTAAGGTGGAAATTATTTTCCCTCGTAAGTAGAGGGAAGTTACATTTTTCGCTCCCTTTGGTCCTTTCGGTCTCTCCGGTGTTCCATCTCTCTCCACTCTCCATACCTTCACTGCTCCACCTCTCTCTCTCTCTCACTCTCTATCCCTTCATTGCCCGGTCTCCAAGCCTTCGCTGCTCGGTGCTCTCTCTCTATGGTCTCGATCCTTGCTCGATCCTTGCTCGAAGCTATCTCTCTCCAGTCTCCAATCCTTCGTCACGCAGCAATGTTTCTCCCTCCCTGCTCAAGACAATTCTTCGCACAACTCTCTCTCCATTATTGTCAATTTTATTGGTAAGACACACTCTCTTGCTCTTTTTTATTCAATTGTTTCTATTTTAGGGCTTTGGTTTGCGAATTTTAGGGTTTCGGTTTGTCAATTTTAGGGTTTTGGTTTTTCAATTTTCTCTTGTGCTTACCGAATTCTAGGCTTTTATGACCCTAATTTTGCACAAGAATATGATTCTCCGGCTTTGCATTGGTATAATTTGATGTAGTCATATATTCTTCCATAAACAACTCTGTCTTTGGTTTAGTGGGTATGGATCAAAGGATGGAGAAAATTAGAGGAATGGGACGTATCTTTGCAACTTCCTTAATGGTTTTCACTTGTTTCTAATATATATATATATATATATATATATATATATATATATATATATATATATATATATATATATATATATATATATATGTATGTATATATAATTATTGGCTATTAACTTTGTTTGATAATATGCTCAAGCCACTAACCAACTATAGTCACTACTTCAGGCATCTTCATTCCCTCTAATAATTCACATTCCTACTTCTTTATCCCTCCAAGGATACTGACTCAGAAGATAGACACTCAATTTCAACAAACTTGACATTCATTATTGATCTATCAAAACCCGAACGAAGCTAGCTTTTCCGATGATTGTCCGCATTGTAGAAGACTAGCATCCCTTTCGACTTCCAGCTTTTTATGGGCTTTTTTAGCATTTGAATTTTAGACTGAGCTCCATCCACTAGCATATCAATAACTATAGAATCTGTTTGTACATGAGTCGAGATCTTTCTCCGAGTAGATAGCTTCGCAAAATGGCATCCCTTTCGGCTTCTAGCTTAGCAAGGGCCTCCCTTAAGTTTTGCAGCTCGGTTTCAGCTTTCTTGGCTCTCTCGATTCTCGAACCATCCGGTCTTTCAACTTCGATTCTCTTTTGACAGCTGAGGTGATTTTCCCTCCCCTAAAGTTTGGCCACCTTTTGTTCGACCATGTGAAGATCTCGACTCTTGTTTTGCTCTTTCCCAGATCGAAACATATCATTAAGTCGTTTCAAACCCTTTTTGCTAGTTCCGGTACTTCCAAGTATCGGACTCGTCGCTATAAGGTCCATTCCTTTTTGCACCATGTAAAATGGACACCGAGAGCTCTGAAAATGTTCCGGATCAAAAAATGCATGAATTAGATGAGGTGTTTCGGGAGCATCCGGTTTAGAATTTGAGTCCGGATCACACGGCCAACTTGAAAGGAGCATGTTTTTATTTTTCAATTATTTGGAGGGTTTGGTCCGGTGTCTGTCGTATTTGCCATGGCTCATTAAGGTGGAATTAATGATTTTGAGTTTGATAGTACACAAACTTGACATGGAGTTGATGTCTGGCTGAGTAGGATTGATTAAGGACTCAACACTTTTCTTTGTGTTTTGTTGAATTGAACTCCGGAATCTTCTTGAATGGCAATTCGCTGAGTAAAATATCTACCTTTCCACCTCTTAGCCTTACTCCATCCACTTTTACTCATGTAGGATTGGTTGTCGAGCTTCAAGGAGAAAATTACCCTCTTGATCCATCTTTCAGCTGATCAAGGTAATAATTCAATCTTTTCCTTTTTTGTTTTTATTGCATTTTTGTGTATTTGTAAGGAGTGGCTAAATCATATGCCCATCAAAGATAAAGCGGGTTCTATTTGCCTTTGAGGTACTGCAGAAGGTCCGTAGTGGTGTCAATGTAAAAATTTTTATTGTTGAATCGGTCCCAGCTCTGTTCCAAGTTGTTTTCCTTTGTCAAGTTTTAGTGTCGGTTTTTCTTGTTTACGTGGTTGTTTCCCTATCCCGCTTGAACAACCCCGGTGCCTTAGGGATCAAACCTTACATTTTGGTTCGTATCTACGAGAATAAGTGTGGTATCATTGTATGTTTTTGATAGATTGTCATATGGTACCAGTACTTGGCGGAGGGTTACACAAGCTTGCCATTGTGGCAATAGAAACTTAAAACTTTCCTAGATAAGAAAGAGATGGAATTTGTCGGAGAACCTACCACTTCTTCTAATGCATAACTCTCATAAACTTTCCTATGTAGTTGGTAATTTGGACATTCGATTATAACAAGTCATAGCCATTACCCTTGAATTTTAGACCTAAGGAAATGAAAATGTTTGATTTTTGAATATTATGTTTGAAGTTCTAACTACATGAGCCTTTATTAACAAGGAAGTAAAGCTTTTGAATTGTGTTTAATATTTCCCGGTTGCTTTTGATTTGTAACATGTGCTTATACCTATCACAGGTACTTATATCTTAGTAAATTGATGAGTATCTGCTTATCTTATTAAATATTGAACTACAAAGTAACACTTGGACGGTTGATCATTCTTGATTGGAATGGAATCGTCTTGAAAATATCTTCCGACAATGTTGAATTATTGGAGCAGTCTTGATTAGACCAAAAGTATAAATAGTAGTTGATGAATTATCTTATCTTGAACAGTAGTTGAATAGTATCTTGATAGAATTTGCCGACATTACTTTTTGGAAGTGAAGAATTTTAAAATCCTTTACGTGGTAATGTCTTTTCACTTTCTTGATTGCCAATTCTTGAGTTTAGCGAATAATTCCACCTTATGAATAATGCAACACATGGGATACTATTGCAATCCCATCAATGAATGGCTCCATGAATAGTAACCCCGATCGATAAGTGAATAGTAACGACCACTTCCTTCCCGGGGCATTTTGAGAGGTGAAATAAGAAATTTCACCGAAGCAAAAACTTGAAAACCTGCACGTAAAACGTTAGAAAATTTATTTTTTTTGAATACCCATTATGGGTTTGATATCATATGGATCCTGGGCGCACTTGCCCATCAAATGGATCATAATCAAATTGAATAGATGAATCGATGAATTAGTTGGTTCTTTAAGGAGTAACTGCGATCGTTGTTTCTTGAGTAGTTGTATCTCCTTTTTGAGTAATTGAATTTCATCCTCTTGAACCTTTTCCTTTCCTTTTGAACTCTTCTCTGTGGAGTAGGGTGTGCTTGTTGAGTTGGTGGAGCTGTCTTAATTCCTAAGGCAGCTTTGACATCAAACTTGTCCCACCATTTGATTTTGAATTCACGAACCAATGAGTAAGATGTCTGGAAGCTTGTAATATTGAGTAATCGAAAAGGACCAACAAAGGATCCAAGGGAATCCATATTTTATAGAATAATATGGAGATATTACTGGCTAAAATAGTTTTAAAAGCAAGAAGATCCTTGAAGGAATTCTCTTGTTAAAAAATCAAGTAGGGAATTATTTACCCCTTTAATAAATTCTATATCAAAATCAAAACAAGATAAAATTGCTTGCCAACGAGCAAATATTTGTTTGGAAACAAGATTTTGAACATCTTTAGCAATAATTTCTTTTGCTGATTTGCAATCAATACGAAGAAAGAATTTTTTATTAAATAAATCATCTTGAAATTTTGAAACACATAAAACGATTGATAAGACTTCCTTTTTAATGGTTGAATAATTTTTTTGGGTTTGATTCCAAATTCCTGAATGGTATCTAACTAGTTGAGTTTGTTTTGAGGTTATAGGTAATTTTTGTTTTAATATACCATCATATCCTAATTCGGATGCGTCTGTTTCAACTATCATAAATGCATCCGGATGTGGAATACCTAGACATGGTAAAGATTTGACCTTTTGTTTGAGAAGGCGAACAATTTGGGTATGTTCATCTGACCATGGTGGTGGGTTATTGCGTAATCTTCTATAAAGAGGCTGACAGATTTGCCTTAACTTTGGAAAGAAATCGGACACATAATTAAGACATCCTAGAAACCTCTGTAATTGAGTTTTATTTTTTAATTCATCTGGAAATTTATCTGCAAATTCAATGGCTCTTGTAATTGGTTTTATAGTTCCTTGATAAATATCGTGTCCTAAAAATCTTATTTTTGTTTGAAATAATTTTATTTTAGAAGTAGAAACAACTAAACCATTTTTCTTGATTATATGCAAAAAGGTTTGTAAATGTTTGAAATGTTGCTCAATCATTGTTTGAGTAGACTAAAACATCATCAATATAGACTATGGTAAATTGAGTATAAGGATTAAAAATATCATTTATAATATGTTGAAATTCTGAAGGAGCATTCTTTAGTCTAAAAGGCATTACGTTCCATTCATAATGCCCAAAAGGGACAGATAAAGCAGTCTTATAACGATCTTGATCAGCAATTTGAACTTGCCAAAAGCCACTTTTCATATCAAATTTTGAACATACTTTTGCTTCATAAAGTCTATTAAGTAAATCTCGTTTATTAGGAATGGGATATCTAATCCATTGTAACACTTTATTCAATGGCTTATAACTAATAACTAGGCGAGGAACTCCTCTTTCCTTTTCTCGCTTGATTATTGACATAGAAGGCTGCACGGCTCCAAGGAGATTTAGAGGGTCTAATTAGTTTTTTATCTAAAAGTGATTGAATCTCCTTTTTGCAAAATTCTAATAATTCCTTGTTCATTTGAATAGGTCGAGCTGTCGTAGGGATTTTACTTTCTGAAAAATCTTTTTCATAAGGGAGTGTGGCCACATGTTTTTTCTTTCCCAAAAGGCATTGGGAAAATCGGAACAAACTTCGTTGTGGAATAAATTCTGTAATTCTTTTATTTTGTTTTGAATAGAAGCTTGTTGTAACCTTTCTTGAATTCTTTTATAAATAATTTCTTTTTGTAGAAAATTAATTTGCTGTTTTTTCTTATCAATAAAATTTATTTGTTTGATTATAGTAGATTCTTGGAGTAAAGATAGATCTTTCGCACGGATATGAGAGATAAATTTGAAAGAAATAGTTTTTCCTAAAATTTCTGTATGTATACCAATTTGATCAACTTTGAAAGCATATATTTGAGTGATAAAAGGAGTACCTAGAATGACTTCTTGACCTATGTCTTTTACAAGGATAAAAATATTCTTGAAACAATAGCCTTGATTACGAATATAAGCATTTGATAATTTATATTTAATTTGCAATGTCGTTCCATTGGCACTATGGAGTCGTTCTTTAGTTTTTTCATAATATATAGATGGAATTAGACCTTCTTTAATACAATTTTGATCTGCACCGCTATCTAGCAGAGCAATTGTATTGAATTCAAAGTCATCATTAATTTTTGAAGTAATATATATATACCATTTTTGATAGTTTATATGGTTAATTGTTGAAATAAATTGTTGACTATAACAACTTGGAGTATCTTCTTCAATATTTGAAGAACTTGATTTGTTTTCAATTAATGCTAATTTAGTTTCTAATTCTAAATCTTTAGTATGGAGAGAACATAAGTTTTGATTTATTTCTTTAATCTGTTCTTTAAGATTATTAATTTACATTTTTAAGTCTTGAATGTTAATTACCTTTAAAATATTTGGAGTATTAAATTTTTCAAATATTTTATTAATACTAAAATTAGGAGGAGTAGTTTTTAATAAATCTTCTTTTATTAAAATTCTTTTGAGTTTTTCTAAATACTCTTTCCTTAGTTCTGCATCTTGAATTTGTTCAATTAAATCTAGTAAAAATTCTTTTTCGTTTTTAGTAGTATTGATCATATTAATACATTTGTAACAAATTCTTGATGATTCATTATCCGATGAATAATTACTTGAATTACTTTCTAATTCATAAAGACCATTGTCTTCAGAATCAGAAGATGAATTACCAGAATTAACTAGAGTATCTTTGAGTTCAAATAAAGAAATAATCTTTTCCTTAATCTCTTGATTATCTTCACAGATTTCATTTAATTTTTCTTTAATCTTGCAATTCTTTGCATAATGACCTAGTTTTATTGAATCTTTATTTAAATCTAAATTTTCTAATTTTTGGATAATAGATCAATATCTTCTTTTTAGATATTGCTTCTATTTGAGTAGAAACCATATTAACTTGTTGAGAAACTGTATGTAATACTTCATTAGTATAATTATTTTGATGATATATTTTTTGAATATCGTCTAATTGTACTTGAGAATTATCTGGATCTTTTCTTCCTATTTTGAAAGGAGAAGCAGGAATATGACCTTGATCCGTAGGGATCAAAATCTCTTGCAAAGGAGGAGTTATAGAATGGAATATGTTTCCATCCGATAACGTCCATTTCTTACTCAGATTTTGATTAGTATTAATCTCTTTAATACCATGAGGATCTGGAAGATTATTTTCTTGAGCAAACATGGTCCACCATGTAAAGAATAGAATATTACATTCTAATCTTTCCATTAATGAATACCATTCTTGCCTAATGAATGTTTGAGCGTTGAGATCGAAATGAGATAAAAACCATTGTTTTTTACCTCTATTTTCTATTGAATCGAAATCTTTTCTTAAATAATCTTTATTGATTTCGAAGGGTCTTGAAATAACATTAATAGAGGAATAAGAAGGAGGTTGCATAGCTGAATGAGTAGGGGAACCTATTGATGAACTATCTTCATCAACTGATTCTGCTATTGGTGATTTGTAATAAATTTTTGAAGAAGGAGGGATTCTTCTACTTGATTATCTTTTAAATAATCATAATTAGTAGATCTTGAAGGCATAGAGACGGAAGATCGGGAAGATCTCTTTTCTCGAAAGTCTTGAAGAAAAGGATCTTTCATTAATAAAATTAAATCTTATTAGTACTCTGCCATCGGGCTCTTCAATTACTTGTTGAATATTCTTTTGAGCGATATTCCTAGGAGGCTTAATATTTTGAATAATAAATTCTTGAGGAATTGTTATTTCATTCCACTTTAATAATTTAGGAGTAAAGCTTGAAATATTATCCGATTCAATTTTTAATAATATTGTTTCATCTAGAGATGGCTTTAATAAGCACTTTGGATTGAGTTGGGATGATAATAGCTTGAAATAAACTCTATAAGTAATAGCGAAATTTCTTGACAATTCTCTAAATAATACTTTTGAATCATTTTGTAAATGAGTATCTAAAATTAATATATCTAGGATCCAAGGATCACTTAGATCTACAGAATAATTTGGACAACAATTGAAATAAATAGGACCATTGCATATATTGGTTTGAACCATAGCTAATAATGAATCTTGATATCTAATTAATCTATTGTCTCTAAGGGCCATGAATATAGGACAATCTAATCCTAGTCTTGTTAAAGGCTTGAGTGCTATTTGAATCATTCCAAAATGAATATATCTATATTTCTCTTTATATTTTTTAATAGAAATATTTGATAATAATTTAATACTTTGAAACTCTTCATCTAAACTGAAGGTTTTTCATGATCTTTTATTGAAAAAGCGTATTGAAATCAAACTTGCTTATTTGATAGATAGTTTCTATCTTTTGTTTTGGAATAGACCAATTTGAGAAATCAACTTGGCAGCTAACTTCTCTGCTATTGACCATATTAGTACTCTTGCTACTTCCTAAACTTAGAAGATCTCGTAGCCTAGAGGCCATCTGAGCTTTTGTTTAAATATCTAGCAGGCAATTAAGCACATACTACCGGGACCACCCTCTACCGGGACCACCTCACGTGGCTGACCAAAGGATAACATGGGGCTGACCAACGCTAGCTACGAGCATAACAACTAACTAAATAGACAGACTTGGCTCCGATACCAATGGGGAATAGGATCGGTCTAGAGCTCGGGGATGAAGCAATTTTGCTCGTTGGCAAGCAATTTTATCTTGTTTTGATTTTGATATAGAATTTATTAAAGGGGAAAATAATTCCCTATCGGATTTTTTAACAAGAGAATTCCTTCAAGGATCTTCTTGCTCTCAAAACTATTTTAGCCGATAATATCTCCATATTATTCCATAAAATATGGATTCCCTTGGATCCTTTGTTGGTCCTTTTCAATTACTCAATATTGCAAGCTTCCAACATCCTACTCATTGGTTCGTGAATTCAAAATCAAATGGTGGGACAAGTTTGATGTCAAAGCTGCCTTAGGAATTAATGCAGCTCCACCAACTCAACAAGCACCCCCTACTCCACGGAAGAAAGAGAAGAGTTCAAAAAGAAAGGAAAAGGTTCAAGAGGATGAAATTCAATTACTCAAAAAGGAGATACAACTACTCAAGAAACAACATCAGCAGTTACTCCTCAAAGAACCAACTAATTCATCAGATTCATCTATTCAATCCGATTATGATCCATTTGAGGGCAGTGCACCCAGGATCCATATGATATCTAACCCATAATGGGTATTCAAAAAGAAAAAAACAAAAAAATTTCTCACGTTCTCGTGCAGGTTTTCAAGTTTTTGCTTCGGTGAAATTTCTTATTTCAACTCTCAAAATCCCCAGGAAGGAAGTGGACGTTACTTGTTCACTTACTGTTCAGGGTTACTATTCATGGAGCCATTCATTGATGGGATTGCAATAGTATCCCATGTGTTGCATTATTCATAAAGTGGAGTTATCCGCTAAACTCAAGAATTAGCAATCAAGAAAGTGAAAAGACATTACCACGTGAAGGATTTCAAATTCTTCACTTCCAAAAAGTAATGTCGGAAAATTCTATCAAGACACTATTCAACTACTATTCAAGATAAGATAATTCATCAACTACTATTTATACTTTTGATCTAATCAAGACTGCTCCAATAATTCAACATTTTCGGAAGATATTTTCAAGACGATTCCATTCCAATCAAGAATGATCAACCGTCCAAGTGTTACTTTGTAGTTCAATATTGTACTCTATATATAATTACTCCCTTGTTCATTCAAAGGCATCGAAAAAATCACTTGCCTTCTTACTGTAATCACAAAACACTTTCCTTACTCTCTCAATCATTCTCTAATTCCTCTCTCCGAGAGCTTTTATCCAATCTTTTGTACAAGTTTAATTTATTAATCAAAGTAAGTTTTGATTCATTATCATCTTCTCCATTTCAATTACTCTTTCTTTAATTATTTTCAATTGCCTGTTTTCATCTTTTTTTTGTAAAATCAATTTGTTAAATTAATTTGTCACCCTGCTTCCCCGCTATTCAACCATATACGGTACCGAGCTTCATCCCTAAGCTCTAGACCGATCCTGTTCGCCATTGGTATCATAGCCAAGTCTGTCTATTTAGTCGGTTGTTACGCCCGTAGCTAGCGTTGGCCAGCCGTTGGTCAGCCCCATGTTATCCGTTGGTCAGCCGTGTGAGGTGGTCCGGTAGTATGTGCTTAATTGCCTGCTAGATATTCAAACAAAAGCTCGAGATGGCCTCTAGGCTACGAGATCTTCTAAGTTTAGGAAGTATCAAGAGTACTAATGTGGTCAATAGCAGAGAAGTTAGCTACCAAGTTGATTTCTCAAATTGGTCTATTCCAAAACAAAAGATAGAAACTATCTATCAAATAGGCAAGTTTGATTTCAATACTGCTTTTTCAATAAAATATCATGAAGAAACCTTCAGTTTAGATGAAGAGTTTCAAACTATTAAATTATTATCAAACATTTCTATTAAAAAATATAAACAAAAATATAGGTATATTCATTTTGGAATGATTCAAATAGCACTCAAGCCTTTAACAAGACTAGGATTAGATTGTCCTATATTCATGGCCCTTAGAGACAATAGATTAATTAGATATCAAGACTCTTTATTAGCAATGGTTCAAACTAATATATGCAATGGTCCTATTTACTTCAATTGTTGTCCTAATTATTCTGTAGATCTAAGTGATCCTTGGATCCTAGATACATTAATTTTAGATATTCATTTTCAAAATGATTCAAAAGTATTATTCAGAGAACTATCAAGAAATTTCGCTATTACTTATAGAATTTATTTCAAGCTATTATTTTCTCAATTAAATCCAAAGTGTTTATTAAAGCCATCTCTAGATGAAACAATATTATTAAAAATTGAATCAGATAATACTTCAAGCTTTACTCCTAAATTATTAAAGTCGAATGAAATAACAATTCCTCAAGAATTTATTATTCAAAATATCAAGCCTCCTAGGAATATTGCTCAAAAGAATATTCAACAAGTAATTGAAGAGCTCGACGGTAGAGTATTAATAAGATTCAATTCTATTAATGAAAGATCTTTCTCTTCAAGGCTTTCAGAGAAAAGAGATCTTCCCCGATCTTCTTTCTCTATACCTTCAAGATCTACTAATTATGATTATTTAAAAGATAATCAAGTAGAAGATTCTCCTTCTTCTTCAAAAATTTATTACAAATCACCTATAGCGAGAACCAGTTGATGAAACTAGTTCATCAATAGGTTCCCCTACTCATTCAGTTATGCAACCTCCTTCTTACTCCTCTATAAATGTTATTTCAAGACCCTTCGAAATCAATAAAGATTATTTAAGAAAAGATTTCGATTCAATAGAAAATAGAGATAAAAAACAATGGTTTTTATCTCATTTCGATCTCAAAGCTCAAGCATTCATTAGGCAAGAATGATATTCATTAATGGAAAGATTAGAATGTAATATTCTATTCTTTACATGGTGGACCATGTTTGCTCAAGAAAATAATCTTCCAGATCCTCATGGTATTAAAGAGATTAATACTAATCAAGATCTTAGTAAGAAATGGACGTTATCGGATGGAAACATATTCCATTCTATAACTCCTCCTTTGCAAGAGGTTTTGATCCCTACGGATCAAGGACATATTCCTGCTTCTCCTTTCAAAATAGGAAGAAATAATTCAGAAAATTCTCAAGTAGAATTAGATGATATTAAAAATATTTATCATCAAAATAATTATACTAATGAAGTATTACACACAGTTTCTCAACAAGTTAATATAGTTTCTACTCAAATAGAAGCAATATCTCAAAAGGAAGATATTGATCAATTATCCAAAAAATTAGAGAATTTAGATATAAATAGAGATTCAATAAAACCAGGATTTCTCAATGATATTTCATCACCTCTAATAAAATTTAATAAAAATAAAAAATTAGAAATTCCGGATAGTCCATTAATTAAGAAAATTGATGAAAAACTCAAACAAGCAGTCGGTTCAAGTAAAACTCTAAATGCTTTAGATATTTCTCAAGAAGATCAAGAAGTAACTAATATTAATATGATCTTTAACAAAAAGAAAATTCCTTATTACTCTAGAAGTACTCCTCCAGGTCTTCAACTTGAATCAACAAAATCGGTAGTTACGAAGCCTTTGACGGTGGCTCCATCTCTGAATGGAATTTAGATGGAAAATCCGAGCATGAGGCATTAATTATTATCCATAGGATGATGATGGCATATGCTGCTTACACATCCAAAGAAGCTCCGAAACTCAAGCTTTTGATTTACTAATTTCGAGGTTTCACCGGGTCTTTGAAATCTTGGTGGGAAAATTACATGAAAGACGAAGAACGTCCGAATATTAAAAATCATAAAGAAGCGAGTGTACACTTTAGTACACACAATAGTTGTTAATCTTCTAGGAACTCCAAAAGATATGTTAAGCGGTCAGGAGATCCTCTTAACAAATATAAGATGCCCATCTCTAGAAGATTACAATTGGTATAAAGATACATATTTTTCATACTTATTAAAAAGACAAGATTTTAGACAACCTTATTGGAAAGAAAAATTAATATCAGGATTACCAAATTCATTTTCTCAGCGAATATTCAATAAACTAAAAGAAGCTACAGGCCAAGATCCAATTCCATATGATCAAATTACATTTGGTCAGTTATTAGGATTTATTAAAAAGGAAGGTATTTCATTATGTAATGAATTAAAACTTGAAGCAAGATATTCAACGAGATAAAGCAACTACGCGAAAAGAATTAGGTTCTTTTTGTGAAGCTTTTTGTCTTCCAAAAGTTGAAGCCCGATCTGTTCAAAAAAGAAGAACTAATCAAATTAATAAGAAAAAACAGTTCAATCGTACTAATAACAATAATAAAACAAATACTCCTAATACAACTAAGAAAAATACTCCGAAAAGAAAGCTACTAATAAAGCTACTTGTTTCAAATGTGGAAAACCAGGTCATTATGCAAAGAATTGCAAGATTAAAGAAAAATTAAATGAAATCTGTGAAGATAATTAAGAAATTAAAGAAAAGATTATTTCTTTATTTGAACTCAAAGATACTCCAGTTAATTCGGATAATTCATCTTCGATTCTGAAGACAATGGTCTTTATGAATTAGAAAGTAATTCAAGTGATCACTCATCAGGGAATGAATCATCAAGAATTTGTTACAAATGTATTAATATGATTAATACTACTAAAAATGAAAAAGAATTTTTATTACATTTAATCGAACAAATTCAAGACCCAGAATTAAGAAAAGAATATTTAGAAAAACTCAAAAGAATTTTAATAAAAGAAGATTTATTAAAAACTACTCCTCCTAGTTTCGAGTATCAATAAAATATTTAAAAATACGATACTCCAAATATTTTAAATGTAGTTAACATTCAAGACTCAAAAATGGAAATCAATAATCTTAAAGATCAGATTAAAGAAATTAATCAAAATTTATGTTCACTCCATACTAAAGATTTAAAATTAGAAACTAAATTAGCATCAATTGAAAACAAACCAACTTCTTCAAACATTGAAGAAGATACTCCAAGTTCTTCTAATCAACAATTTATTTCAACAATTAACCATATAAATTATCAAAAATGGTATATATATATATTACTTTAAAAATCAATGATGACTTTGAATTCAATACAATTGCTCTACTCGATAGTGGTGCAGATCAAAATTGTATTATAGAAGGTCTAATTCCATCTATATATTATGAAAAACTAAAGAACGACTCCATAGTGCCAATGGAACGGCACTCGCAAATCAAATACAAACTATCAAATGCTTATATTTGTAATCAAGGCTATTGTTTCAAGAACACCTTTGTCCTAGTCAGGGATATAGGTCAAGAAGTTATCTTAGGAACCCCTTTATTACTCAAATTTACCCTTTCAAGGTTGATCAATTTGGTATTCATACCCACATTCATGAAAAGTATATTTCATTCAAGTTTATATCTTCAATGCTTTCAAAAGATTTATCTTTTAAAAAGCATCCTTTTATTAATGTTATATTTAACAATGATTCTCTCTTTTCGATTTCAAAATGAGTCAAGATAAAGAAAGAAATATTCAAACTCCCCATCACTATGCAATCAAGCCAGTTACCCCTTCTCAATTTTCAATTCCAACAACAAACGCATTTCAAGTTCCGCATGGTCAAGATTTTCCACCATTATCTTACTCTCAAGTTTCTTCAAAATATCAAAATCCAACAGTTTTAAGTCCTTCTTTTGATTCAAAATACTTTACCAAACCTACTAAAGAGCATGTGGTCTATACTAAGTATAGAGCACCTCAAACCCTTAGACAACGCAATGAATTTGTCAAAACCTTATTTACTCTAGAATGTTACTTCATTAATGACAATCCTCAAAAAACTAGAATTTTTATGAGTTCATTCTGGTTGACTCAAAATCTGCTATTATTGAGCATGTTCCGGACAAAACAAATCCAAATCAAATAGCCTATTCAAAACTAAGGATCCTCAAGGTACTTACTGCAAAAGATTTTGCAAATAGATAGACACTCAAGTCTTTTTCTCAACCATTCAACCCACTAGGTTACAATTTCATTGATTATGAAAAAGCCTCGGTACTATACATTTTTATGTAGACCATTCAATCATTCTTGGTTCATCGGTTTTGACATAAGAACAGAATTCCAGTTCCCCATTTGGTTCTATGAATGGTGGCTAACCATGGGCTCTACTCAAGATATTTGGCCGGAAGAGGTCAAAAAACATTTCATTAGTTATTCAAATACTTCAAACAAGCAGTCCAAATCTCAAGGAAATCTTATTCCATAAAAATATGGATTCCCTTGGATCCTTTGTTGGTCCTTTTCAATTACTCAATATTACAAGCTTCCTGCATCTTACTCATTGGTTCGTGAATTCAAGATACAATGGTGGGACAAGTTTGATGTCAAAGCTGCCTTAGGGATTAAGACAGCTCCATCAACTCAACCAAGCATCCCCTACTCCACAAAAAAAGAGAAAAATTCAAAAGGAAAAGAAAAGGTTCAAGAGGATGAAATCCAATTACTCAAGAAGGAAATAATGCTACTCAAGAAACAAGCATCAGCGAGTTACTCCTCAAAGAACCTACTAATTCATCAGATTCATCTATTCAATCTGATTATGATCCATTTGACGGGCAATGCGCCCGGAATCTGTATGATATCTAACCCATAATGGCTATTCAAAAAAATATTATTATTATTTTCTAACGTTTTCTGTGCAGGTTTTCAAGTTTTGCTTCGGTGAAATTTCTTATTTCACCTCTCAAAATGCCCCGGGAAGGAAGTGGACGTTACTCGTTCACTTATCGTTCGGGATTACTATTCATGGAGCCATTCATTGATGGGATTGCAATAGTATCCCATGTGTTGCATTACTCATCAGGTGGATGTATGCTAAACTCAAGAATTGGCAATCAAGAAAGTGAAAAACATTACCACGTGAAGGATTTCAAAAGTCTTCACTTCCAAAAAGTAATGTCGGCAAATTCTATCAAGATACTATTCAACTACTTGTTCAAGATAAGATGAGTCATCAACTACTATTCATACTTTTGGTCTAATCAAGACTGTTCCAATAATTCAGCATTGTCGGAAGATATTTTTAAGACGATTCCATTCCAATCAAGAATGATCAACCGTCCAAGTGTTACTTTGTAGTTCAATATTGTACTCTATATATAGTTACTCCCTTGTTCATTCAAAGGCATCGCTCAATATCGTTCATCGCTCATTATCACTTACAATCACGAGCACTTGCCTACCCTTACTCCCAACCACTCTTTGTACTTTTCTCTCTCCAAGAGCTTTATCAATACCCTTTGTACAAGTTCATTTAATTCAATCAAAGTTTGATTTTCATTATCATCTTCTTCATTTCAATTACTCTTTATTTAATTGTTTTCAATTGCCCGTTTTCATCTTTTGTTTTGTAAAATCAATTTGTTAAATTAATTTGTCACCCAACTTCCCCGCTATCCAACCATATCAAGTACCCGAGCTTCATCCCCGAGCTCTAGACCGATACTTGTTCACTTACCGATCGGGGTTATTATTCATGGAGTCATTCATTGATGGGATTGCAATAGTATCCCATGTGTTGCATTATTCATAAGGTGGAGTTATCCACTAAACTCAAGAATTGGCAATCAATAAAGTGAAAAGACATTACCACGTGAAGGATTTCAAAAGTCTTCACTTCCAAAAAGTAATGTCGGAAAATTCTATCAAGATACTATTCAACTACTGTTCAAGATAAGATAATTCATCAACTACTATTTATACTTTTGATCTAATCAAGACTGCTCCAATAATTCAACATTGTCGGATGATATTTTCAAGACGATTCCATTCCAATCAAGAATGATCAACCGTCCAAGTGTTACTTTGTAGTTCAATATTGTACTCTATATATAGTTACTCCCTTGTTCATTCAAAGGCATCGAAAAAATCACTTGCCTTCTTCTGTAATCACAAAACACTTTCCTTACTCTCTCAATCATTCTCCAATTCCTCTCTCCGAGAGCTTTTACCCAATCTTTTGTACAAGTTTAATTTATTAATCAAAGTAAGTTTTGATTCATTATCATCTTCTCCATTTCAATTACTCTTTCTTTAATTATTTTCAATTGCCTGTTTTCATCTTTTGTTTTGTAAAATCAATTTGTTAAATTAATTTGTCACCCTGCTTCCCCGCTATTCAACCATATACGTACCCGAGCTTCATCCCCGAGCTCTAGACCGATCCTGTTCGCCATTGGTATCATAGCCAAGTCTGTCTATTTAGTCGGTTGTTACGCCCGTAGCTAGCGTTGGTCAGCCCCATGTTATCCGTTGGTCAGCCGTGTGAAGTGGTCCCGGTAGTATGTGCTTAATTGCCTGCTAGATATTCAAACAAAAGCTCGGATGGCCTCTAGGCTACAAGATCTTCTAAGTTTAGGAAGTATCAAGAGTACTAATGTGGTCAATAGCAGAGAAGTTAGCTGCCAAGTTGATTTCTCAAATTGGTCTATTCCAAAACAAAAGATAGAAACTATCTATCAAATAGGCAAGTTTGATTTCAATACTGCTTTTTCAATAAAATATCATGAAGAAACCTTCAGTTTAGATGAAGAGTTTCAAACTATTAAATTATTATCAAACATTTCTATTAAAAAATATAAACAAAAATATAGGTATATTCATTTTGGAATGATTCAAATAGCACTCAAGCCTTTAACAAGACTAGGATTAGATTGTCCTATATTTATGGCCCTTAGAGACAATAGATTAATTAGATATCAAGACTCTTTATTAGCAGAGTGGTTCAAACTAATATATGCAATGGTCCTATTTACTTCAATTGTTGTCCTAATTATTCTGTAGATCTAACCGATACTTGGATCCTAGATACATTAATTTTAGATATTCATCTTCAAAATGATTCAAAAGTATTATTTAGAGAACTATCAAGAAATTTCGCTAATACTTATAGAATTTATTTCAAGCTATTATCTTCTCAATTAAATCCAAAGTGTTTATTAAAGCCATCTCTAGATGAAACAATATTATTAAAAATTGAATTAGATAATACTTCAGGCTTTACTCCTAAATTATTAAAGTCGAATGAAATAACAATTCCTCAAGAATTTTTTATTCAAAATATCAAGCCTCCTAGGAATATTGCTCAAAAGAATATTCAACAAGTAATTGAAGAGCCTCGACAGAGTATTAATAAGATTCAATTCTATTAATGAAAGATATTTCTCTTCAAGGCTTTCGGAGAAAAGAGATCTTCCCGATCTTCTTTCTCTATGCCTTCAAGATCTACTAATTATGATTATTTAAAAGATAATCAAGTAGAAGATTCTCCTTCTTCTTCAAAAATTTATTACAAATCACCAATAGTAGAACCAGTTGATGAAGATAGTTCATCAATAAGTTCCCCTACTCATTCAGCTATGCAACCTCCTTTTTATTCCTCTATTAATGTTATTTCAAGACCCTTCGAAATCAATAAAGATTATTTAAGAAAAGATTTCGATTCAATAGAAAATAGAGGTAAAAAACAATGGTTTTTATCTCATTTCGATCTCAAAGCTCAAGCATTCATTAGGCAAGAATGGTATTCACTAATGGAAAGATTAGAATGTAATATTCTATTCTTTACATGGTGGACCATGTTTGCTCAAGAAAATAATCTTCCAGATTCTCATGGTATTAAAGAGATTAATACTAATCAAGATCTTAGTAAGAAATGGACGTTATCGGATGGAAACATATTCCATTCTATAACTCCTCCTTTGCAAGAGATTTTGATCCCTACGGATCAAGGACATATTCCTGCTTCTCCTTTCAAAATAGGAAGAAATAATTCAGAAAATTCTCAAGTAGAATCGGATGATATTAAAAAGATTTATCATCAAAATAACTATACTAATGAAGTATTACATACGGTTTCTCAACAAGTTAATATGGTTTCTACTCAAATAGAAGAAATATCTAAAAAGAAGATATTGATCTACTATCCAAATAATTAGAAAATTTAGATTTAAATAAAGATTCAATAAAACTAGGTCATTATGCAAAGAATTGCAAGATTAAAGAAAAATTAAATGAAATCTGTGAAGATAATCAAGAGATTAAGGAAAAGATTATTTCTTTATTTGAACTCAAAGATTATCTAGTTAATTCTGATAATTGATCTTCTGATTCTGAAGACAATGGTCTTTATGAATTAGAATGTAATTTAATTAATTATTCATCAGATAATGAATCATTAAGAATTTGTTACAAATGTATTAATATGATCAATACTACTAAAAATGAAAAAGAATTTTTACTAGATTTAACTGAACAAATTCAAGATCCAGAACTAAGGAAAGAGTATTTAGAAAAACTCAAAAGAATTTTAATAAAAGAAGATTTATTAAAACCTACTCCTCCTAATTTTAGTATTAATAAAATATTTGAAAAATATGATACTCCAAATATTTTAAAGGTAGTTAACATTCAAGACTTAAAAATGAAAATTAATAATCTTAAAGCACAGATTAAAGAAATAAATCAAAACTTATGTTCTCTCCATACTAAAGATTTAGAATTAGAAACTAAATTAGCATTAATTGAAAACAAATCAAGTTCTTCAAATATTGAAGAAGATACTCAAAGTTCTTCTAGTCAACAATTTATTTCAACAATTAACCATATAAAGTATCAAAAATGGTATATATATATATTACTTTAAAAATTAATGATGACTTTGAATTCGATACAATTGCTCCGCTAGATAGCGGTGCAGATCAAAATTGTATTAAAGAAGGTCTAATTCCATCTATATATTACGAAAAAACTAAAGAACGACTCCATAGTGCCAATGGAATGGCACTCGCAAATTAAATATAAATTATCAAATGCTTATGTTTGTAATCAAGGCTATTGTTTCAAGAATATTTTTATCCTTGTAAAAGACATAGGTCAAGAAGTCATTCTAGGTACTCCTTTTATCACTCAAATATATCCTTTCAAAGTTGATCAAATTGGTATACATACAGTAATGAAGGTTTGCACGGGAGAGTCCGAGTCACCCTAGAGGGGGTGAATAGGGTGATAGGAAATTCTCTTCCGAAATCACACTCTTTTGCTCGGAGGTGGAAGGGAAGATAGATTCCGAGTCTATCAACCGGGTCGAAAAGCTTGGACTCGGAAAGCAATCAATCGAAAGAACAAGAGTAGTAAGGTCAGTCCGAGTCTAGAATGAACTCGGAAAGATAACACTTAGATTTTACGTGGAAACCCTCCCGGGGCAGAAAACCACGGCCCGTGTCAATCCGGACACGAAGTCAAATCCACTATTTTGAGTCCACAAAATACCGTGAACCGACTGAACCCGAGTTGCTCCCTTAGACAGCTCTATACAAGTTTTCCTAGACTCGAAATTCCCTTATCTCGATCTAGTACTTCCTAGCTGAGATAACCCTTACAGCTAGGGACAATTAAGCTGAGTTAACCCTTACGACTTAGTCAAGGGACCTTACAAAGAATGTAAGAAAGAGTTTGTAATCGAGTACAAGACCTTACAACTCGTAAAGTAATGAGATTCCGAGTAAGAGTTGTAAGTAGAAGATTGAAAGTAAATACAATGACTTTTCTCAAGTATGTGTATTAACAATAGATTCGGCAATCTTCAAGTCTTGTGAAGTGGCTTCTATTTATAGATAACCGAGCAGAGTAGCCGTTATCTTCGTCTGCTGACCAAGAGTCTTCTCGTGACCGTTGATAGAGGCTTTCCGAGTCACTCGAAAGTATCCGTTGAAATGTGAACGTTAGACAACGTTTTAACTCTCTTGGAAGTCCCAAAACCATCGGTAGTGTCTTGAAAAATGAGGTGGTAACCACCGTTAAGTTTAGCGTTCCAGTTTTCCGGATATGGAAACAGACGGCTTCGACACAATCTTCCGGGACTGGAGTAGGGAAGGTGAAGAGCCATGTCTGCTGGTGATTTGACGTTACGAGCCAGGTTACTTTTGTGGTTTGAAAAAGGTGTATCCTCGAATGAATAACCTACAAAAGTAAATTAATTTTGGTTCTCAAAGTATATAATACTTTGGCTCAAGATTAGACACAGATAATAAAATAATTATAATAATTAAGCAACCGATTATCCGAGTCGAATTGAAATGGAATTTTCCGAGTCCAATATCCATGATACTCGGAATTCCATCCGACTTAGTCTAAGCGATAGAACAAGTTCTATAAAGAATATCGAGTGAGATAACATGATATAGACTAACCGTGAAACAGACTAAAGATATTTACTCTAACAAAAATAGAGCTAGTAATCGAAGTAAGATTCGAGTGAGAAAAAGACAAAGCATTAGTCTACGATAAATCTGAGTGAAGATGGACTCGGAATAAAGAACCGCTTTTCGAGTCGACTACGTAAACGCAATAAATGTATTAAGTGAAAACCCTATTACTCGGAGAAGATACTATTTTCCTCAAAGAAGTTTACGTGATACCGAGAATGCCTTGGAATCAAAACTCTATATGTATGAACTTGTGATACCTGATTCCTTTTACATAACTCGAAAGGTATTGAGCATTGTCCGAGTCTTCAATCTCCCTTTTTGATGAAAGGCATTCCATACTTAAACAGAAACTTTGTTAGTAAAAATAAATTGATTCCGAGTGATTTGCGCATGAGTAAGACATACTTAATAGTTCGAGCAATATATAATATATCGAGCAAAAACAAATAACGTATGCTTTAACATTAACTCGAAAAAAAAATAAGTGAACTCGAAATTAATAATGAAATGCATTAATCCATTAGAATTCAAGAGGGCGGAAAAACTCCCCTAAACAAGACAACAAGTTTTTCGATTACATTTCTCCCTCTTGCCTTTCAAAGAAAAACAACAAAAAAAAAAGAAGGGAGAAAAGGACAAGTAATACAAATTAGTTGTCCGGACAAAAAAAAAAAGAAAGAGGAAAATTTGGAGACACCGAGGAATTGTGACTCGAGTGCGGGGCTCCTACGAGGGAGGGGATTTCGAGTGGAGGCGGAGGTGCGCCGGCGCCGATATGATCTTGACGATGTGCTTGAGTGCGGCGATGGGAGAACCGGAATTGTCCTCGGGGCTCGGCTCCGAGTGGCCGACCCGGAGAGAGTGGATCGAGGGGTTCTTCCCTTGGGACCTCGGTGGCTGGAGGGGCTGCTTTGTCCGACCCGCTGGAGGAGCGAGGTCTTCGACCCACTCGGACTCGCCGTCCGAGCCGAGTACGGTTATTTGCGCTTGGGAGCAGTCGACCCTCAGCGGTTGCCACGGCCTCTTCTTCCCTTTGCCCGGAAGGGCTCGCCTCGGCCGCGGGTTCCTCAAGCATCTTCTGCTGCATCTACGGCTTCTTCCTCTTCTTCCTCATCCCCGCTGTCCGAGGAGGTCGGACTCGGGCTCGAAGACGCTTCGGACGCTTCGAGTCCTCCCGGTCTCGAGCCGCCTTGGACCGTCTCTCTCTAAGGAGCTCGACCAGCTCCTTCCGCTCCCTGGACCAGCTCCCTCATCTCAAGAACGAGAGACTGCTCGCTCTCGGATTTGGGACTCGACTCGATCTTTTGGTTGATGGTCGGACCTTGGAGAACAGATTTGAAAGCCCCGAGCATGTCTCCGAGTTCGGAAGACACGGAGCCGATCTTGTCCATGAAAGCAGGAGACAAGAGGGCGGAGAGAGATTTGGAGGCACCTGAGGTGGAGGCACCACCAGGTGTAGAGGGAAGAGGGAGAGGGGTTGATTTCCGAGTCCGAGGAGGAGAAGGGGGCCTCGGCTCGAGTTGTGAACCCGCACACCGGGGTTAGTTTCTCGGTATCCGTAACCCCGGAGTTCCTTCTTGCCGACCATAATGGCCGCCTCGGACACCGCGTTTGGGTCGAGGGAAGAGGAACTTGAAATTGTTTGAAGACAAGGGTCGAAGAGCACCGAAAGGAAGGGAGGTGTTCTTCTTGGATTGGAGTTGAGCTGGCACGACTGCCATCCGCTCAATGATAGAAGGGAAGAGGTCTACTTCGTATCCCTCGAGGATGTCGAAGAGAGCTTTTAGGTGCTTGGAGTTGGGGTTCTCCTTGCTAGAATGCTTGTGAGAAGAAGGTTCTCATTAGCAGAAAGCACGTAAGGCGAGCTTCGACTTCAACCGAGTCACGTAAAAGTTTTTCCGGACCCGTGGAATTCTTTGGCGTATTTTTCAAAGAAGTCGTCGGCGACTTCAGTGAAAGGGATAGGATTGCTGTTCAAGAAAAGGGAAGAGACTTTGAACTGGCGGTGGGAGAGAATTGTTGATGCGAACAGTAATGTTCCGAACCCTAGAGGTTAGAACATTTTCGGAGTGAGTGAGGTGAGCATAGAACTCGAAACGAGTTCAAGATAGATGAACTCGCTGAAACACAGGAAGTGGTATACCCCTGTGGTTTGGATGTTGGACAACCAAGAAAATTTGGTTGTTGGGAAGAATTTGTCATCCAGCGTAAGGTGCTCGGGTGACCACGGGTTTGGAAGGGGTTGAGCTTTCGGCTTAGTGGTGCGAGGCTTTTTGGAGGATGGAGAAACCTAGAAATCGGGATGGTTTCCTCGTTTAGGCATTGTGAGAGAAGGAGAGAAAAGATGAAACTTTTCGGAAAGAAGAGAGAAGGAGGTGTAGAAGAGAAGAAAAATGAAAATGTAGAAGAGAGAGATGAGAGCAGATGAAACTTACGAGAGAGAAAGAGCTTCTTCGATGCTTGCAGACGATCAAGAGTGACTATTCACGTAGTAAGCTTCCGCGAGAAGTTTCTTTTGAGAGTGATGGAGTTTTAGAATACCGAGATGAAGATGGATAGTCGTTATTTATAGAAAATAAGCGCGCCCGTCCACTATCCGTTAAGTAACTCCGTTCGACTCGGCTTGTCCATCGAGTCACCAAAGACCGGTGTGACGGTTCTTCTTCAACGGTTGAGATACCAGCGGTTTGAAATCTACGGTTAAGATCCGATCGCAGCGCTCGAGAAAGAGAGAGAAAAGATTTTGAAAATATAATCCGAAACTCTCCACTGTTTCTAGAGATAGTTTCGAAAATTTGATGTCCAAGTTTTCTACGATCGAGTTTGACTCGTAAAGGTTTTTGAGTGACTCGAAACACGAAATAACTATCAGCCCAAGTATCACCGAATCAACCGAACTAATTGTTATTAAGACAGAAAGCACATAGCACGTAATTATGCGACAAAGATAGTACAAAATTAAGCATTTAACATACCAAGCTCATTCCGGATAAAACAAAACCGATCTTCACCAAGAGGCTTAGTAAAGATATCAGCTAATTGAAGATTAGTAGGAATGAACTCAAGCTCAATATCACCCTTTTCCGAGTGATCACGTAAGAAGTGATACCCGACCTCAATATGCTTTGTTTTTGAATGCTGGACAGGATTCTTAGTGATGCTGATTGCGCTTTGGTTGTCACACTTGATTGGAACCGAGTTGAGAAATAGTCCAAGATCCTTCAAGTATTGTTTTATCCAGAGAATCCGAGCGCAACAAGCTCGGCGGCAATATATTCAGCTTCCGCAGTCGATAGAGCTACCGAGTTCTCGCTTCTTTGAGTGCCAAGATATTAGGGATTGACCCGTAAATTGGCAAGCTCCGGATGTGCTCTTTCGATCAACTTTGTATCCTGCGTAGTCCGCGTCTCGAGTACCCGAGTCGAGTCGGCTCCGAGTCTCCGGAGTACCATAGGCCTAAATTCCGAGTACCTGCAAGATATCCGAATATTCTCTTCACCGCAGATGAGATGTGATTCTTTTGGATTAGCTTGAAATTGTGCGCATAGGCATATACTCGAACATTATATCTGGCCTACTTGAAGTAAGATATAGCAAAGATCCAATCATACCTCGATAGAGTTTCGATCTATTGCTTTACCTTTCTCATCCGAGTCAAGTTTTATGCTTCGTCGCTCATGGGTGTAGATGCGTGCTTTGCATCTTGAAGTTTATATTTCTTCAGCAGTTCCTTGGTGTATTTTGATTGATGAACAAAGATTCCATCTTTGTCTTGTTTGATTTGCAACCCAAGGAAGAAATTGAGTTCTCCCATCATACTCATTTAGAATTCTTGACTCATCAACTCGGAAAATTCTCGGCATAGAAATTCATTAGTAGCACCGAAAATAATATCATCAACATAGATTTGAACAATAAGGAAATCTTTCTCTTTGGTCTTTATGAATAGAGTCCTGTCGATCCGACCTCTTTTGAAATCATTTTGAACCAAGAAGCTACTCGAGTCTTTCATACCAAGCTCGAGGTGCTTGCTTAAGACCATAGAGAGCCTTTTGAAGTTTGAAAACATGATTTGGAAATTCCGAGTTTTCAAAACCAGGAGGTCGCTCGACATAAACTTCTTCTTCAATAAAACCATTGAGAAAAGCACACTTTACATCCATTTGATATAATTTAATATGAATACTGGATGCGAATGCCAACAATATTCTAATGGCTTCGATTCTCGCTACAGGTGCAAAGGTTTCCCCACAATTAATTCCTTCTTCTTGATTATATCCCCGAGCCACAAGTCTAGCCTTGTTTCGACTACCACTCCACCCTCATCCAGCTTTGTTCTTGAAAACCCATTTGGTTCCTATAACTGGGTGGTCGAAGGTCGGTTGGTCGAGTCCGGACTTGGTTTCTCTCGAATTGATTAAGTTCCTCTTGCATGGCCTCTACCCATTCAGGTTCGTTAACGGCCTCTAGTGCATTTTCGGGTTCAGTTAATGAAATGAATGCAGTGAATGCACATAGATTGTGAAGAGAGGAACGGGTTCTTACCCCACTGTTGATATCGAAATGATGTTTTCTTGAGGATGACTGGAAGTAAATTTGAATGCTTTACCAGTTCTTTGATTCACCGAGTTTGTGGGTTGAGCAGCTTGATCTTCGAAGCATGTTCCGAGTGATCTTCTTCATTGACTTGTTTGTTCCGAGCCAACTCTTGAACCGACTCATTCCGAGTTTCCTCGTTCGAGTGACTTGATTCCGAGTAGGTTGAGTCCGAGTCTTTGTAGTCTCGACTTCATCATAATCTCTACCGAGTTTCGGCTTCGAGTATGATGATTCACTTGGCTTCTCCTGTTCGCACTCATCAAACACTACGTGGATGCTTTCTTCCACTTTGTTAGTTCGATTATTGAAAATGCGATAAGCTTTACTATGAGAGGAGTAACCTAGAAAAATACCTTCGTCCGACCGAGCATCAAACTTGGTCGATGATCCTTACCATTGTTGTGAACGAAGCACTTGCATCCGAATGGTCCGAAATAGGAGATATTTGGCTTCTTCCCTTTGTAGAGCTCATAGGGTGTTTTCTTCGGAATGGGTCCGATGAGGCATCTGTTTAGAGTGTAGTTGGCTGTGTTTATCGCTCTCTGCCAAGAAATAGTAAGGCAAGTTGTGCTCAATCATCATCGTCCTTGCTATTTCTTCAAGGGTTCTGTTCTTTCTCTCTACCACTCCATTTTGTTGCGGAGTTCTGGGTGCCGAGAAGTTGTGAGAGATTCCATTTTTGTCACAAAACTCCGAGAATTCCGAGTAATCGAACTCCCTTCCATGGTCGGTTCGAATCCTCCGGATCTCGAGTCCGAGACTCAACTTGAATTTTTCTGCAGAGCTTGCTGAACTCCTTGAAGGCTTCATTTTTGTGCTTAAGAAAACACACCCAGGTAAATCGTGAAAAATCATCAATAATGACAAGTATGTAAGATTTACCTCCGAGACTCTTCACAGGGATTTTACCACATAAGTACATATGCAGTAATTCAAGTACTTTGGATGTGGAAACTGTCTTCAGAGATTTGAATGAAGATCCGACTTGTTTCCTCTCGGTGCATGCTTCACATACTTTGTCCTTCTCAAAAACACAGCTTAGGTAAACCCCTAACTAAACCATTAGATGCCAATTTCTTAATAGTATGCATGCTAATATGGCCTAATCTACGATGCCAAGACCAAGAATCATCATGGAGAGATGCTTTTAAACAAGATAAGTTCTGACTTGGGTCGAAAGAGGAATGATGTATGTATTACCCGATCTCTTACCCGAAAGCTTGATCTCTTTGGTAGAGACATCGGAAATAGTGCAATTGGTCCGAGTGAACCTTACCTCTTGACCTTTGTCACATAGTTGAGAGATGCTTAGCAGATTATATTTCAATCCCTTGACAAGATAAACAGGACTCGACCGCATTGCTTCCTTTCCCAATCTTGCCAATCCCCACGATCTTGCCTTTGCTATCATCTCCAAAAGTGACCTTTCCTCCTTTATGTCCTGTTCAACTCGTAAAAGAGTCCCGCATCTCCCGACATATGGCGTGAGCATCCACCGTTAAGGTACCAGTGTCCTTTTGATCTCTTCCGAGTGACTCCGCAAAACAAAGAGAATCTAACCCTTCTCACTTCCTCTAACGAACCCAAGTAACATTTTTTACCGTGGTCCTTTTCGAGGAAGAAGGTGTTTTGGAACCCGGATTTGAATGACTTTAGGTTTTGTCCGATTCTCGAGTCTTCTTCTCGAGAACCGAGTCCGTGTCTTTTTCTTTTGAAAACCTTTCCTTTTGAAACAGAGAAAATGGTTTCTTTTTGTAAACATTTATGGGCTTGGTCCTCCTTTCATTTCGTGAATGGGACTGTGCTCAGCTTTCTTGAACTTTACAGCTTCCGGAATCCTTTTGAACAATTCCGAGTAAGAATTAGATTCTTCCTCTTTGTTGAAACCAAGACCTTCTTTTCGAAAAGAAACACACTCGTGATCCTAAGAGCATGTCAAGGTTCTTCCGACCTTGAGTAAACTTTAAAACCAGATCTCGAGACTCGGTGAGCTTCGTTTTAGTCGCTCATTTTCTTTCTCGAGTAACTCGCACTCAGCCTCATTAGCTTGAGTACTAGTCTTGAGTTCTCTAAGTGTGAGTCTCAATTTTTCCAATTCGTTTTTCAAAGAAGTGCTCTCACAAGTGATTGACTCAAGTTGCTCTTTGAATTGAGAAGAATCGAATTGGACTTTTCTTCCAAAGTAAAAATGTATTTAGCTAAATCAACTTTGGAGAATTTGAGGAAGTAGTTTATTACCTCTTGAGGATCGGCTTCCTCATTGTCTCGAGTCCGAGTCCGACTCTCTTTTAGCTTCGAGTCAAAGATTGCCATCGACACTTTGAGTCATCTCGAGTCCTCGTCATCTTCCGATGAGTCCTCATCGCTCCACGTTGCCATCATGGCCTTTTTCTTCTTTCTGTCCCTTTTCCGTTTTGGACAGTCCTTCACTATGTGGTCTTTGCTGCCACATTCAAAACATCCAGAATTCTTAGATAAAGATAACTTTGAAGGAGAAGAAAACTTACCTTTTCTATCTCTCTTATCTTTCTTGTAGAATTCTTCTTTTGGCCTTTTGTCCCATCTTTTGTGCTTCATCGTTCTCTTGAAGCCTCTTGCAATAAGTGCCATGGGATCGTCTTCCGAGTCGAGGAGCTCGGACTTGCTTCCTTGGATTCCGAGGCTTTAAGTGCAATATTCCTCTTGGTACTACCCTCAGCATCCTCCTCCTCCTCAGATGGATTTCATGTGTTAGAAGCTTTCCAATGAGCTCGTCCGGCTTTAAGAGAGAGAGATTCTGAGCTTCCTCTATGGCGGTCACTTTGGGACCCCATCTTTTCTTGGGTAGGCTTCTGAGAATTTTCCGGCACATTTCTTCATGGGAGATCTTCTTTCCCAGTGATTTGAGATTGTTTGTAATCTCGGTGAACCGAATGAACATCTCGAGTGATGTTCTCCTATGGCTCCATTTTGAAAAGCTCGTATTTGTGAAGATATTGACTTATCTTTGCTTGTCCGACCTGACTTGTCCCTTCATAAGTGTTGACAAGGGTGTCCCACACTTCTTTTGCTGAATCACAGGCGGACACTCGGTTGTATTCTTCCGAGCTTATGGCGCACATAAGGATGTTCATGGCTTTGAAATTCTTTCGAACTTCTCTCGCTTCTACTGGTGTGAACTCAGCCTTTGTCTTGGGAAGAATTCTGAATTCATCTGTCTTTGTTGGAATGTAGTTTCCTTGTTGTATGATTTCCCATACCTCTTCATCATGATCCATGAGGAAACATTCCATGAGCTTCTTCTAGTGCCCAAAGTTTGAACCTTTGAATTTTGGTGGCCTGTTGGAAGATCTTCCTTCTTCGAACTCTCCGGTTTTCGAGCGATTTGATCTTTAAACCTTTGGATTGTGAGATCCTTTCTGAAAGGCTAGGCTCGATACCAATTGAAGGTTTGCTCTGGGAGAGTCTCGAGTCACCCTAGAGGGGGTCTATAGGGTGATAGGGAATTCTCTTCGAAATCACACTCTTTTGCTCGTAGGTGGAAGGGAAGATAGATTCCGAGTCTATCAACCGGGTCGAAAAGCTTGGACTCGAAAGCAATCAATCGAAAGAACAAGAGTAGTAAGGCCGTCTCGAGTCTAGAATGAACTCGGAAAGATAACACTTAGATTTTACGTGGAAACCCTCCCGGCGCAGAAAACCACGGCCCGTGTCAATCCGCACACGAAGTCAAATCCACTATTTTGAGTCCACAAAATACCGTGAACTGATCGAACCCGAGTTGCTCCCTTAGACAACTCTATACAAGTTTTCCTAGACTCGAAATTCCCTTATCTCGATCTAGTACTTCCTAGCTGAGATAACCCTTACAGCTAGGGACAATTAAGCCGAGTTAACCCTTACAGCTTAGTCAAGGGACCTTACAAAGAAAGTAAGAAAGAGTTTGTAATCGAGTACAAGACCTTACAACTCGGAAAGTAATGAGATTCTGAGTAGGAGTTGTAAGTAGAAGATTGAAAGTAAATACAATGACTTTTCTCAAGTATGTGTATTAACAATAGATTCGGCAATCTTCAAGTCTTGTGAAGTGGCTTCTATTTATAGATAACCGAGCAGAGTAGCCGTTATCTTCGTCTCGCTGACCAAGAGTCTTCCGTGACCGTTGATAGAGGCTTTCGAGTCACTCGTAAAGTATCCGTTGAAATGTGAACGTTAGACAACGTTTTAACTCTCTTGGAAGTCCCAAAACCATCGGTAGTGTCTTGAAAAATGAGGTGGTAACCACCGTTAAGTTTGGCATTCCAGCTTTCCGGATATGGAAACAGACGGCTTCCGACACAATCTTCCGGGACTGGAGCGAGGGAAGGTGAAGAGCCATGTCTCGCTGGTGATTTGACGTTTCGAAGCCGGTTACTTTTGTGGTTTGAAAAAGGTGTATCCTCGAATGAATAACCTACAAAAGTAAATTAATTTTGGTTCTCAAAGTATATAATACTTTGGCCCAAGATTAGACACAGATAATAAAATAATTATAATAATTAAGCAACCGATTATCCGAGTCGAATTGAAATGGAATTTTCCGAGTCCAATATCCATGATACTCATAATTCCATCCGACTTAGTCTAAGCGATAGAATAAGTTCTATAAAGAATATCGAGTGAGATAACATGATATAGACTAACCGTGAAACAGACTAAAGATATTTACTCTAACAAAAATAGAGCTAGTAATCGAAGTAAGATTCCGAGTGAGAAAAGACGAAGCATTAGTCTGCGATAAATCTGAGTGAAGATGGACTCGGAATAAAGAATCGGTTTTCGAGTCGCTACGAAAACGCAATAAATGTATTAAGTGAAAACCCTATTACTCGGAGAAGATACTATTTTCCTCAAAGAAGTTTACGTGATACCGAGAATGCCTTGGAATCAAAACTCTATATGTATGAACTTGTGATACCCGATTCCTTTTACATAACTCGTAAAGGTATTGAGCATTGTCTAAGTCTTCACGAAATTTGAGGAAAAACTATTTCTTTCAAATTTATCTCTCCTATCCGTGCAAAAGATCTATCTTTACTCCAAGAATCTACTATAATCAAACAAATAAATTTTATTGATAAGAAAATAGCAAATTAATTTTCTACAAAAAGAAATTATTTATAAAAGAATTGAAGAAAGGTTACAACAAGCTTCTATTCAAAACAAAATAAAAGAATTACATAATTTATTCCACAACGAAGTTTGTTCCGATCTTCCCAATGCCTTTTGGGAAAGAAAAAAACATGTGGTCACACTCCCTCATGAAAAAGATTTTTCGAAAGTAAAATCCTTACTAAAGCTCAACCTATTCAAATGAACAAGGAATTATTAGAATTTTGCAAAAAGGAGATTCAATCACTTTTAGATAAAAAACTAATTAGACCCTCTAAATCTCCTTGGAGTCTGTGCAGCCTTCTATGTCAATAATCAAGCAGAAAAGGAAAGAGGAGTTCCTCGCCTAGTTATTAGTTATAAACCATTGAATAAAGTGTTACAATGGATTAGATATCCTATTCCTAATAAACGAGATTTACTTAATAGACTTTATGAAGCAAAAGTATTTTCAAAATTTGATATGAAAAGTGGCTTTTGGCAAGTTCAAGTTGCTTGATCAAGATCGTTATAAAGCTGCTTTATCTGTCCCTTTTGGGCATTATGAATGAAACGTAATGCCTTTTGGAAAGAATGCTCCTTCAAAATTTCAACATATTATGAATTATATTTTTAATCATTATACTCAATTTACCATAGTCTATATTGATGATGTTTTAGTCTACTCAAACAAGTATTGAGCAACATTTCAAACATTTACAAACCTTTTTGCATATAATCAAGAAAAATGGTTTAGTTGTTTCTGCTTCTAAAATAAAATTATTTCAAACAAAAATAAGATTTTTAGGACACGATATTTATCAAGGAACTATAAAACCAATTAAAAGAGCCATTGAATTTGCAGATAAATGTCTAGATGAATTAAAAAATAAAACTCAATTACAGAGGTTTCTAGGATGTCTTAATTATGTGTTTGATTTCTTTCCAAAGTTAAGGCAAATCTGTCAGCCTCTTTATAGAAGATTACGCAATAACCCACCACCATGGTCGGATGAACATATCCAAATTGTTTGCCTTCTCAAACAAAAGGTCAAATCTTTACCATGTCTAGGTATTCCACATCCAAATGCATTTATGATAGTTGAAACAGACGCATCCGAATTAGGATATGGTGGTATATTAAAACAAAAATTACCTATAACCTCAAAACAAACTCAACTAGTTAGATACCATTTAGGAATTTGGAATCAAACCCAAAAATTATTCAACCTGAAGGTTTGCTCGGGGAGAGTCCGAGTCATCCTAGAGGGGGTGAATAGGGTGATAGAAGTTTTTCGTGGTAACTTTAGCTCTTTTGCCAAAGAAGAGACAGAGACGAGGTTCCGAGTCAATCAGCAGGGTCAAAAAGTATGGACTCGTAAATGCTATCACGAATAAGTAAGCAAGTTAAGCAGGAGCTATAAAACCGTCTCGAGTCTAGAATGAACTCGTAAAGATAACACTTAGAGATTACGTGGAAACCCCCGGGGCAGAAAACCACGGACCGTGCTAATCCAAGCACGAAGTCAAATCCACTATTTTGAGTCCACAAAATACCGTGAACTAACCGAACCCGAGTTTCTCCCTTAGACAACTCTTTATAAATTTTCCTAGACTCGAAATTCCCTTATCTCGATCTAGTACTTCCTAGTTGAGATAACCCTTACAGCTAGGGACAACTAAGCTGAGTTAACCTTTACGGCTTAGTCAAGGGACCTTATAGAGAAAGTAAGAAAGTGTTTGTAATCGAGTACAAGACCTTACAACTCGAAAGTAATGAATTACGTAATAGGAGTTGTAAGTAGAAGATTGAGAATAAATACAATGACTTTGCTCAAGTACGTGTATTAACAATAGGTTCGGCCAATCTTCAAGTCTTGTGAGATGGCTTCTATTTATAGATGACCAGGCAGAGTAGCCGTTATCTTCATCTCGCTGACCGAGAGTCCTTTGAGACCGTTGACGAAGCTTTCCGAGTCACTCGTAAAGTATCCGTTGTAATGTGAACGTTGGATAACGATTTAACTCTCTTGGAAGTCCCAAAACCACTGGTGGTGTCTTCAAAGATAAGGTGGAAACCACCGTTAAGCTTGGCGTTCCAGTTTTCCGGATTTGGAAACGCATGCGGCTCGACACAATCTTCCGGGACTTGAGCGAGAGAAGGTGAAAAGTCATGTCTGCTGGTGATTTGACGTTTTGAAGCCAGGTTACTTTTGTAGTTTGAAAAGTGTATCCTCGTTTGAATAACCTACAAAAGTAAATCAATTTTGGTTCTCAAAGTATAAAATACTTTGGTCCAAGATTATACACGAGATAATAAAATAATTACGATAATTAAGCAACTGATTATCCGAGTCGAAAGAGAATGGAGTTTTCCGAGTCTAATATCCATAATACTCGGAATTCCATCTGACTTAGTCTAAGCGAAGAATCAAGTTAAGTAAAGAACATTAGAGTGATATACCTTGATATAGACTAAGCATGAAACAGATCAGAGTACTGACTTCAACAAAATAGACCTTATAGAAAGGAGTCGGATCCGAGCGAAATACTAGTCTATTCAACATGCAATAAATCGAGTGATGAGAGACTCGGAACAAAGTATCGAGTTTCGAGTCACTCAAGGATAAGCACGAAATACATGAAGTGAAAGCTATATCACTTAGAGAAGATACCATGTTACTCGGAAAAGTTTCCAAGATACGAGAGAATGCCTTGGAATCAAAACTCTATAAGTACGAGATTGTTATACCTGATTCCTTTTATGCAACTCAAAAAAGTATTGAGTAGTGTCCGAGTCTTCACAACCATTAAAAAGGAAATCTTATGAATCGTTTTATGTGTTTCAAATTTCAAGATGATTTATTTAATAAAAAAATCCTTCTTCGTATTGATTGCAAATCAGCAAAAGAAATTATTACTAAAGATGTTCAAAATCTTGTTTCCAAACAAATATTTTCTCGTTGGCAAGCAATTTTATCTTGTTTTGATTTTGATATAGAATTTATTAAAGGGAAAATAATTCCCTACCTGATTTTTAACAAGAAAATTCCTTCAAGGATCTTCTTGCTCTCAAAACTATTTTAGCCGATAATATCTCCATATTATTCCATAAAATATGGATTCCCTTGGATCCTTTGTTGGTCCTTTTCAATTACTCAATATTACAAGCTTCCAAGCATCCTACTCATTGGTTCGTGAATTCAAAATCAAATGGTGGGACAAGTTCGATGTCAAAGCTGCCTTAGGAATTAAGACAGCTCCACCAACTCAACAAGCACCCCTTACTCCATAGAAGAAAGAGAAGAGTTCAAAAGGAAAGGAAAAGGTTCAAGAAGATGAAATTCAATTACTCAAAAGGAGATACAACTACTCAAGAAACAACATCAGCGAGTTACTCCTCAAACAACCAACTAATTCATCGGATTCATCTATTCAATCTCATTATGATCCATTTGATGGGCATGTACCCAGGATCCATATGATATCTAACCCATAATGGGTATTCAAAAAAAAAAATTCTAACGTTTTACGTGCAGGTTTTCAAGTTTTGCTTCGGTGAAATTTCTTATTTCACCTCCCAAAATGCCCCGGGAAGGAAGTGGACGTTACTCGTTCACTTACCGATGAGGGTTACTATTCATGGAGCCATTCATTGATGGGATTGCACTAGTATCCCATGTGTTGCATTATTCATAAGGTGGAGTTATCTCGCTAAACTCAAGAATTGGCAATCAAGAAAGTGAAAAGACATTACCACGTGAAGGATTTCAAAAGTCTTCACTTCCAAAAAGTAATGTCGGCAAATTCTATCAAAATACTATTCAACTACTGTTCAAGATAAGATAATTCATCAACTACTATTTATACTTTTGGTCTAATCAAGACTCGCTCCAATAATTCAACATTGTCGAAAGATATTTTCAAGACGATTCCATTCCAATCAAGAATGATCAACCGTCCAAGTGTTACTTTGTAGTTCAATATTGTACTCTATATATAGTCACTCCCTTGTTCATTCAAAGGCATCGAAAATTAATTTAACAAATTGATTTTACAAAACAAAAGATGAAAACAGGCAATTAAAAACAATTAAATAAAGAGTAATTGAAATGAAGAAGATGATAATGAAAATCAAACTTACTTTGATTGAATTAAATGAACTTGTACAAAGGGTATTGATAAAGCTCTTGGAGAGAGAAAAGTACAAAGAGTGTTTGGGAGTAAGGGTAGGCAAGTGCTCGTGATTGTAAGTGATAATGAGCGATGAGCGATATTGGGCGATGTATTTGAATGAACAAGGGAGTAACTATATATAGAGTACAATATTGAACTACAAAGTAATACTTGGATGGTTAATCATTCTTGATTGGAATGGAATCGTCTTGAAAATATCTTCCGACAATGTTGAATTATTGGAACAGTCTTGATTAGACCAAAAGTATGAATAGTAGTTGATGAATCATCTTATCTTGAACAATAGTTGAATAATATCTTGATAGAATTTGCCGACATTACTTTTTGGAAGTGAAGACTTTTGAAATCCTTCACATGGTAATGTCTTTTCACTTTCTTGATTGCCAATTCTTGAGTTTAGCGGATAACTCCACCTTATGAATAATGCAACACATGGGATACTATTGCAATCCCATCAATGAATGGCTCCATGAATAGTAACCCCGAACGAGTAAGTGAACAAGTAACATCCACTTCTTTCCTGGGGCATTTTGAAAGGTGAAATAAGAAATTTCACCGAAGCAAAAACTTGAAAACCTGCACGTAAAACGTTAGAAAATAATAATAATTTTTTTTTTTGAATAGCCATTATGGGTTAGATATCATACGGATCCTGGGCGCATTGCCCATCAAATGGATCATAATCAGATTGAATAGATGAATCTGATAAATTAGTAGGTTCTTTGAGGAGTAACTCGCTGATGCTGTTTCTTAAGTAGCATTATTTCCTTCTTGAGTAATTGGATTTCATCCACTTGAACCTTTTCTTTTCCTTTTGAATTTTTCTCTTTTTCTGTGGAGTAGGGGTGCTAGTTGAGTTGATGGAGCTGTCTTAATCCCTAAGGCAGCTTTGACATCAAACTTATCCCACCATTTGATCTTGAATTCACGAACCAATGAGTAAGATGCAGGAAGCTTGTAATATTAAATAATTGAAAAGGACCAACAAAGGATCCAAGGGAATCCATATTTTTATGGAATAAGATTTCCTTGAGATCCGAACTATTGTTTGAAGTATTTGAATAACTAATGAAATGTTTTTGACCTCTTCCGGCCAATATCTTGAGTAGATCCCATGGTTAACCACCATTCGTAGAACCAAATGGGAAACTGGAATTCTGTTCTTGTGTCAAAACCGATGAACCAAGAATGATTGAATGGTCTATATAAAAATGTATAGTACCAGGCTTTTTTATAATCAATGAAATTGTAACCTGGTGGGTTGAATGGTTGAGAAAAAGACTTGAGTGTATATCTATTTGCAAAATCTTTTGCAGTAAGTACCTTGAGGATCCTTAGTTTTGAATAGGCTATTTGATTTGGATTTGTTTTGTCCGGAACATGCTCAATAATAGCAGATTTTGAGTCAACCAGAATGAACTCATAAAAAATTCTAGTTTTTTAGGATTGTCATTAATGAAGTAACATTCTAGAGTAAATAAGGTTTTGACAAATTCATTGAGTTGTCTAAGGGTTTGAGGTGCTCTATACTTAGTATAGACCACATGCTCTTTAGTAGGTTTGGTAAAGTATTTTGAATCAAAAGAAGGACTTAAAACTGTTGGATTTTGATATTTTGAAGAAACTTGAGAGTAAGATAATGGTGGAAAATCTTGACCATGCGGAACTTGAAATGCGTTTGTTGTTGGAATTGCAAATTGAGAAGGGGTGACTGGCTTGACTGCATAGTGATGGGGAATTTGAATATTTCTTTCTTTATCTTGACTCATTTTGAAATCTAAAAAGAGAGAATTATTGTTAAATATAACATTAATAAAAGGATGATTTTTAAAAGATAAATCTTTTGAAAGCATTGAAGATATAAACTTGAATGAAATATACTTTTCATGAATGTGGGTATGAATACCAAATTGATCAACCTTGAAAGGGTAAATTTGAGTAATAAAGGGGGTTCCTAAGATAACTTCTTGACCTATATCCCCGACTAGGACAAAGGTGTTCTTGAAACAATAGCCTTGATTACAAATATAAGCATTTGATAATTTGTATTTGATTTGCGAGTGCCGTTCCATTGGCACTATGGAGTCATTCTTTAGTTTTTTCATAATATATAGATGGAATTAGACCTTCTATAATACAATTTTGATCTGCACCACTATCGAGTAGAGCAATTGTATTGAATTCAAAGTCATCATTGATTTTTAAAGTAATATATATATATACCATTTTTGATAATTTATATGGTTAATTGTTGAAATAAATTGTTGATTAGAAGAACTTGGAGTATCTTCTTCAGTGTTTGAAGAACTTGGTTTGTTTTCAATTAATGCTAATTTAGTTTCTAATTCTAAATCTTTAGTATGGAGTGAACATAAATTTTGATTAATTTCTTTAATCTGTTCTTTAAGATTATTGATTTCCATTTTTAAGTCTTGAATGTTAACTACATTTAAAATATTTGGAATATCGTATTTTTAAATATTTTATTGATACTGAAACTAGGAGGAGTAGTTTTTAATAAATCTTCTTTTATTAAAATTCTTTTGAGTTTTTCTAAATATTCTTTTCTTAATTCTAGGTCGTGAATTTGTTCGATTAAATCTAATAAAAATTCTTTTTCATTTTTAGTAGTATTAATCATATTAATACATTTATAAAAAATTCTTGATGATTCATTCCCTGGTGAGTAATCACTTGAATTACTTTCTAATTCATAAAGACCATTGTCTTCAAAATCGGAAGATGAATTATCTGAATTAAGTGGAGTATCTTTGAGTTCAAATAAAGAAATAATCTTTTCTTTAATTTCTTGATTATCTTCACAGATTTCATTTAATTTTTCTTTAATCTTGCAATTCTTTGCATAATGACTTGGTTTTCCACATTTGAAACAAGTAGCTTTATTAGTAGCTTTCTTTTCGGGGTATTTTTCTTAGTTGTATTAGGAGTATTTGTTTTATTATTGTTATTAGTACGATTGAACTGTTTTTTCTTATTAATTTGATTAGTTCTTCTTTTTTGAACAGATGGGGCTTCAACTTTTAGAAGACAAAAAGCTTCACAAAAAGAACCTAATTCTTTTCGCATAGTCGCTTTATCTCGTTGAATATCTTGCTTCAAGTTTTAATTCATTACATAATGAAATACCTTCCTTTTTAATAAATCCTAATAACTCGACCAAATGTAATTTGATCATATGGAATTGGATCTTGGCCTGTAGCTTCTTTTAGTTTATTGAATATTCGCTGAGAAAATAAATTTGGTAATCCCGATATAAATTTTTCTTTCCAATAAGGTTGTCTAAAATCTTGTCTTTTTAATAAGTATGAAAAATATGTATCTTTATACCAATTGTAATCTTCTAGAGATGGGCATCTTATATTTGTTAAGAGGATCTCCCGACCGCTTAACATATCTTTTGGAGTTCCTAGAATATTAACAACTATTGTGTGTACTAAAGTGTACACTGCTTCTTTATGATTTTTAATACTCGGACGTTCTTCGTCTATCATGTAATTTTCCCACCAAGATTTCAAAGACCCGGTGAAACCCGAAATTAATAAATCAAAAGCTTGAGTTTCTGGAGCTCCTTTGGATGTGTAGGCCGCATATGCCATCATCATCCTATGGAGAATAATTAATGCCTCATGCTCGGATTTTCCATCTAAATTCCATTCATAGATGGAGCCACCGTCAAAGGCTTCTGTAACTATTGATTTTATTGATTCAAGTTGAAGATCCGGAGGAGTACTTCTAGAGTAATAAGGAATTTCCTTTTTGATAAAGATCTTATTAATATTAGTTACTTCTTGATCTTCTTGAGAAATATCTAAAACATTTAGAGTATTACTTGAACCGGCTGCTTGTTTGAGTTTTTCATCAATTTTCTTAATTAATGGACTATCTGGAATTTCTAATTTTTTATTTTTATTAAATTTTATTAGAGGTGATGAAATATCATTGAGAAATCCTGGTTTTATTGAATCTCTATTTATATCTAAATTCTCTAATTTTTTGGATAATTGATCAATATCTTCCTTTTGAGATATTGCTTCTATTTGAGTAGAAACCATATTAACTTGTTGAGAAACTGTATGTAATACTTCATTAGTATAATTATTTTGATGATAAATCTTTTTAATATCATCTAATTCTACTTGAGAATTTTCTGAATTATTTCTTCCTATTTTGAAAGGAGAAGCAGGAATATGTCCTTGATCCATAGGGATCAAAATCTCTTGCAAAAGAGGAGTTATAGAATGGAATATGTTTCCATCTCGATAACATCCATTTTTTACTGAGATCTTGATTAGTATTAATCTCTTTAATACCATGAGGATCTGGAAGATTATTTTCTTGAGCAAACATGGTCCACCATGTAAAGAACAGAATATTACATTCTAATCTTTCCATTAGTGAATACCATTCTTGCCTAATGAATGCTTGGGCTTTGAGATTGAAATGAGATAAAAACCATCGTTTTTTATCTCTATTTTCTATTGAATCGAAATCTTTTCTTAAATAATCTTTATTGATTTCGAAGGGTCTTGAAATAACATTTATAGAGGAGTAAGAAGGAGGTTGCATAACTGAATGAGTAGGGGAACCTATTGATGAACTAGTTTCATCAACCGGTTCTGTTATAGGTGATTTGTAATAAATTTTTGAAAAAGAAGGAGAATCTTCTACTTGATTATCTTTTAAATAATCATAATTTGTAGATCTTGAAGGCATAGAGAAAGAAGATCGGGAAGATCTCTTTTCTCTGAAAGCCTTGAAGAGAAAGATCTTTCATTAATAGAATTGAATCTTATTAATACTCTGCCGTCAGCTCTTCAATTACTTGTTGAATATTCTTTTGAGCAATATTCCTAGGAGGCTTGATATTTTAAATAATAAATTCTTGAGGAATTGTTATTTCATTCCACTTTAATAATTTAGGAGTAAAGCTTGAAGTATTATCTTATTCAATTTTTAATAATATTGTTTCATCTAGAGATGGCTTTAATAAACACTTTGGATTTAATTGAGAAGATAATAGCTTGAAATAAATTCTATAAGTAATAGCGAAATTTCTTGATAGTTCTCTCGAATAATACTTTTGAATCATTTTGAAAATGAATATCTAAAATTAATGTATCTAGGATCCAAGGATCACTTAGATCTACAGAATAATTAGGACAACAATTGAAGTAAATAGGACCATTGCATATATTAGTTTGAACCATTGCTAATAAAGAGTCTTGATATCTAATTAATCTATTGTCTCTAAGGGCCATGAATATAGGACGATCTAATCCTAGTCTTGTTAAAGGCTTGAGTGCTATTTGAATCATTCCAAAATGAATATACCTATATTTTTTTTATATTTTTTAATAGAAATGTTCGATAATAATTTAATAGTTTGAAACTCTTCATCTAAACTGAAGGTTTCTTCATGATCTTTTATTGAAAAAGCAGTATTGAAATCAAACTTGCCTATTCAAAACTAAGGATTCTCAAGGTACTTACTGCTAGATATTCAAATATATAAATATCAACTCGAGCTAATCGATTTAATCCGAGTTAAACAGATCGACCAATCAATTAAGGAAGGAGTTAAGAGCAGTTGCACAACAATTAATTAGGGATTTTAAAAGAGTTAGGGTTTTAATTTTTCTTTTCCAAGAGGCAAAAGGCCCAAAAAATAAGGCTTTGTCCAAGAGATGAAACCCCAAAAAATAAGAGTTTTTTAAGAGTTTTTTACCCATATACATATATATATATATATATATATATATATATATATATATATATATATATATATATATATATTTGACCGGTCTAACCCGGTTGAACCATCAACCGAGCCAATCGATTTAATCCGAGTTAAAGAGTCCGACCGGTCGAACTATTGACCCACTTTGCGTACCGGGTCGATCAACGGGTCGATGCTCTTAACATAACCCGCCAACAGATGACCTTTACTAGTTTAAGTTGTGAGTTAAAAAATGTGTTTTAGCCAAGAGATCATAATACCGGTTCAGCATTCAAATTCAGTAGCATGTAGCTTAGGAATCGGTCGTTACCAAAATGAGAGATTAGGTCCTCTATTTCGTAAGAGTAACGAGTTTTTTCAACCTTTTGTGAGTAATTACAACATAATTTACTAGCCCATAGCTTAAATTTAGCTTTGACTTTCTTGAGTTTTCCGACCACTTGTAAACATAGCTGTTTCGCGAGAACTTTCATTTCATTGTTGTTGTATAATCTTATTCACTTCGAGTATAACTAGACTAGTGGCCTAAAGTTCCGGTTACTATTCGACATATTTCTGGATTATTATTTAACAAAATATAACTGTGATTCAAACACGAGAATGGGCCATGTGATATAGTACTTGTTTAGGTACAAATTCCTCCAATCCATTCGACCGACGGCTCTATCCAACCTTTCATAAATAAGATGACCCTTTAAAAAGTATTCCATGTAAAAATTCTACCGAGTAGAAGGAACACTCTCTCCCTAAATTTATTTCCACCAAATTTTTCACTTAAATATTCTATTTCGTTAAAATATCCAATGATACACCATGGAAGGTTAATAAGACAATTAAGTTCTTGGAGCTGATTCCAAAATACAGGTTTATCAATAGCTTGGGTCGGACTATAAATTCCCGTAACTATACATTCTTTTTGGATGTTCTTATCAAAAATATGTAAGTGAATTGTTTGTTGATCCTTGAGAATCATATTGGCCATAATATTACAATTATTCCATAAGACTCACATTCCCCCACTGTGATTAAGTGGCGGAACATAGTAAAAATGCTCAAATCCCAAAAAGGGTAAAATTTTAGTTCTACTTTCTATGTTAGTCATTGTTTCGCTTAGAAATAAAATAGTCAGCCGTAAGCTTCGGTTCAAAATCAAAATTTCATGTTTGATTTGGTGCTTTTTCGCACCTTGACCATTTCGAGACAACTATTTTCATAAATAGTCAATAGCAACCCCTAATAGTCCCAACTATTGAGGTGCAATTTAAAATCATTCCGATCACAACAATTCATATAATCAAGAAAAATTCGACTTGCAAAGCAAGATTCGACCCTCTTAAAAGGTTGGTCGGATAAAAAGCCTTAGAAATCCCAGTGAAAGTTGAGATTACATTCGTCCATAGAATACAAACATTCCAAGTCGGAGAGTCAAGAAATCGTAAAGCAATAAAAACATCATAAATAATACAAATTTGAGAAATAGACAATATATTGTCCTATCTCGCACCTTCCTGCATTTTGCACTCTTCATTCCAACCAAAAAACAAAGAAATAAACAAGAATGAATTAGTAAACTAAGGGAATAATCAATCACATCAATTCAGTAGAAAAGACCAATAGCAATAGGAAATATCCTATAAACATCCAACCCGCTCAAAAACCCGATAAAAGAATTTATCAAAATTAAAGTCTCAAATATGCAAAATATCTCATCATCAACTTTCCAAATACTAGGCAGCGCAACTAAAACTAGCTCCTAGTCTAGATAGGGGGCAACACAACATATACCAGTGCCACCATAGTAAACCAAGGGCCAGTGAAAATAACAACACATGAGGCAAGGTAGGAGCCAATCTAGCAAAGTAAAAAGCAATCTTTATAGTAGCAATGATAAGTGAAGGAATGAGGTAAAAGGCACAACATCACTAAAGGGTGCCTACCACCATCTTCTCCAACACAATTCCTTAATAACCAACCAACCAAACCAAAGATCCTGAACATACCAAAAATAAGTAAAACAACCCCCAGAAAAGGAAGTAGAACCAAAAAATGAAAAGGTGAACACAATGCAGCCCTCAGCCCGAGCTACAACCAAAATGCATAGGCAACCAATGAAGATCCCAAAAATTGCAAAAAACAAAGGAAACCCAAGGTCATCCAAATAGAAGACATAGGTAATGGCTAAAACCCAAATGAAGCAGACAATGTAATAGAAGAGATTAACCTTAACACAGCTTATAAGAGGACAAACATTAGA
This sequence comes from Talinum fruticosum, assembly GCA_021018815.1. Classification (NCBI taxonomy): domain Eukaryota; kingdom Viridiplantae; phylum Streptophyta; class Magnoliopsida; order Caryophyllales; family Talinaceae; genus Talinum; species Talinum fruticosum. The sequence goes on from JAITYX010000011.1 coordinate 1,330,935, forward strand.
ACATATAGTCTACATAATGGAGCAAAGAAGAAAGCCTATATCCAATAAAAGTAAAGTAATCTCCAGTAAGCAACCTCTCAATATAGTTAATAAATCCCAAACACAAACACAAAACAAAGTAGGAAAATAGAGAAAACATCCTGCAAAATAACAATTCTAAAAGACACCAATTCCAAACATGACAGAATAATAACCCATCCTAAACTCAATAAAGTAAATCCATTCAATCAAAGTATCACATCTAAATCCCACAAACAACCACTCTTGTGAAATAAAACTTGTTATGATTAGTAACTACCTCATAATTAAAAATAACAGGACATATTAAAAATGCAAAGAAACCGAGAATCCAAATCAAACGAAACACAATCCAAAAGTAGGGCAAAATTTATAAAAGAAAATCTAGTTTTTCCCGTTCAAATAAATGTTACTTTTTTTATTTAATTATTTACAGCAAAACTCATATTTAATGGACAAATAATTTTTATAGGTGAGATTGCACTCTACTTCTACAATCACTTCCATTGCAATATTTGATCAATTTAAAAATATTGTTATTATATATTGTATAGATAATGATTTTTAACTCATTGGTTGTAATAAATAAAAATACAATTTTTAGATAATTAATAATATCATTGTAATGCTATATTGACAAGCATTATGAGACATTCAAAAATTAAAATTTTAACAACCTTTTATAAACCGAGAGAATATTATTTAAAAAATTTAAATTAAAATTCTCCATACATAGCAAAACTCTATACTAATTTTGTATAATAGAAAGAAACTATAAAATGCATATATTAATACTTCCCATAGATGTGGTAATAATGTTGGGCGACTCCCAGCCTAAGGTATAATAACAACTAAACTAATGTATAATATCATCTCTTTCAAAACGGTCGAGTTACGTTCATAGAGTGAACCTTAGTTACTCCATCCACCACTTTATTCCCACCTTTCCATTTCCGCAAAAACTCATCATTGACTTTCGAAATAATAGGCGCGCACCTAAAATTGGCTTCCAACCTAGATAGGGGGCAACACAACATAGTATCAGCACCACCATAGTAAACCAAAGGCCGAGTGAAAAAAACAACTCGTGAGGCAAGGCAAGAGCCAATCTAGCAAAGTAAAAATCACTCTCCACAGTAGCAATGATAAGTGAAGGAGTGAGGTAAAAAGCACAACCTCACTAAAGGGTACCTACCACCATCTTCTCCAACACAATTCATTAATAACCAACCAACCAAACCAAAGATCCTCAACATACCAAAAATAAGCAAAACAACCCCTAGAGAAGGAAGCGGAACCAAAAAAAAAAAATGAAAGGTGAGCACAATACGACTCTCACCCCAAGCTGCAACCAAAATGCATAGGCAGCCTATGAACATCCCAAAAATTGAAAAAAGCAACAAAAACCCAAGGTCGCCTAGACAGTAGACATAGGTTGTGGCTAAAACCCAAATGAAGCAGCAAAGTAATAGAAGAGATTAACCTTAACTCAACTATATGACGACAAACATTAGAACATAAGTTCGGAGAATGGAGCAGAGAAGAAAGCTTATATCCAATGAAAGTAAAATAATCTTCAGTGAGCAACTTCTCAATACAGTCAATAAATAGCAAACATAAACACAAAACCAAGTAGGAAAACAGAGAAAGCATCCTGCAAAATAACAAACCCAAAAGACACCAATTGCAAATGTGACGGAACAATAATCCATCCTAAAACTCAATAAAGTAAATCCATTCAAAAAAACATCACATCTAAATCCCAACAAACAACCACTCTTGTAAAATAAAAATTATTATTGGTAATAACTGCCTCATAATTAAAAGTAACAGGACATATTACAAATGCGAAGAAACCGAGAATTCAAATCAAACGAGACACAATCCAAAAGTCCGGAAAATCTAGTTTTTCCCTTTAGATAAATGTTACTTTTTATTTAATTATTTATGGCAAAACTCATATTCAATGGACAAATAAATTTTATAGCTGAAGTTGCACTCAACGTATACAATCATTCCCATTGTAGTATTTGGTCAATTTAAGAATATTGCTACCGTATATTGTACAAATAATGATTTTCAACTCATTGGTTGTAATTAATAAAAATATAATTTTAAGATAATTAATAATATAATTCCAATGTTATATTGACAAGCCTTATGAGACATTCTAAAATAAAAATTTTAACAACCTTTTATAAATGGAGAGAATATTATTTAAAAAATTTTAAATTAAAATTCTCCATACATAGTGAAAGTCTATACTAATTTTGTATAAGAGAAAGAGGCTATAAAATGTATATATTAATACTTCCCATAGACGTGGCAATAATGTTGGGCGACTCCCACCCTAAGGTATAATATCAACGAAACTAATGTGTAATATCATCTCTTTCAAAACGATTGAGTTTTGTTCATAGCGTGAACCTCTGTTACTCTATCCACCACTCCACTCCTACCTTTCCATTTCCGCAAAAGCTCATCATCGACTTTCAAAATACTAGGCAGCGCAGGTAAAGCTGGCTTCCATCCTAGATAGAGGACAACACAACATAATACCAGAGCCACCATAGTAAACTAAGGGCCAATGAAAATAACAACTCATGAGGCAAGGTAGAAGCCAATCGGCAAAGTAAAAACTAATCTTCATGGTAGCAATGATAAGTTAAGGAGTGAGGTAAAAAGCACAATCTCACTAAAGGGCACCTACCATTATCTTCTCCAACACAAGTCCTTAATAACCAACCAACCAACCAAACCGAAGATCCCGAACATACCAAAAATAAGCAAAAACCCGGAGAAGAAATTAGAGCCAAAAAGTAAAACGTGAGCACAATGCGACCCTCAACCCCGAGCTGTAATCAAAACACATAGGCATCCTAAAAATTACAAAAGGCAACGAAACCCAAGGTTACCTAGACAGAAAACACAGGCAGTAGCTAAAACCCAAATGAAGCAACAAAACAATATAAGAGATTAACCTTAATCGAGCTATAAGAGGACAAACACTAGAACATATACTCTAGAGAATGGAGCAGAGAAGAAAGCTTATATCCAATAAAAGTAAAATAATCTTCAGTGAGCAACTTCTCAATATAGTCAATAAATCACAAACACAAACACAAACACAAAACCAAGTAGGAAAACAGAGAAAACATCATGCGAAATAACAAACCCAAAAGACACCAATTCTAAATATGACAAACAATAATCCATCCCAAACTAAATAAAGTAAATCCATTCAATCAAAGCATCACATCTAAATCCCAACAAACAACCACTTTTGCAAAATAAAACTTGTTATGAGTAGTAAGCGGCTCATAATTAAAAGTAACAGGACATATTACAAATTCAAAGAAACCGAGAATCCAAATCAAACGAAACACAATCCAAAAGCTGGACAAAATTTATAAAAGAAAATCTAGATTTTTTCCTTAGATAAAAATGTTACTTTTTTATTCAATTATTTACGGCAAAACTCATAGTTAATGGACAAATAATTTTTATAGTTGATGTTGCACTCAACTTTTACAATCACTCTCATTACGAGTATTTGGTTAATTTAAAAATATTGTTATTGTATATTGTATAAATATTGAATTTCAACTTATTTGTTGTAATAAATAAAAATATAACTTTTAGATAATTAATAATATCATTCCAGTGCTATATTGACAAGCATTATGAGACACTCAAAAATAAAAATTTTAATAACCTTTTATAAACGGACAGAATATTATTCAAAAATTTAAAATTAAAATTCTCCATACATAGCAAAAGTCTATACTAATTTTATGCAAGAGAAAGAGACTATAAAATTCATATATTAATACTTCCCATAGATGTGGCAATAATGTTGGGCTTTTCCCGCCCTAAGGTATAATAATAACTAAACTAATGTGTAATATCACCTTTTTCAAAACGGTCGAGTTATGTTCATAGCATGAACTTGTGTTACTCCATCCACCACTTCACTCCCACCTTTCCATATCTGCAAAAACTCATCATTGACTTTTGAAATACTAGGCATCGCAACTAAAGCGGCTTCGAGCCCGGATAGGGGGCAACACAACATAATACCAAGCACCATCATAGTAAACCAAGGTTCGAGTGAAAATAATAACCCGTGAGGCAAGGTATGAGCCAATCCGGCAAAGTAAAAGCAGTCTCCATGGTAGCAATGATAAGTAAAGGAGTGAGGTAAAAGGCACAACCTTACTAAAGGGTACCTACCATCATCTTCTCCAACACAATTCCTTAATAACCAACCAACCAAACCGAAGATCCCGAACACACCAAAAATAAGCAAAACAACCCCCAAAGAAGGAAACATAACCAAAAAATGAAAGATGAGCACAATGCAGCCCTCAGCCACGAGCTGCAACCAAAATGCATAGGCAACCTAGGAAGATCCCAAAAATTGCAAAAACAAAGGAAACCCAAGGTCACCCAAATAGAAGACATAGGCGGTGGCTAAAACCCAAATGAAGCGAAGCAATGTAATAAAAAAGATGAATCTTAAATCAGTCATAAGAGACAAACATTAGAACATATAGTCCAGAGAATGGAGCAAAGAAGAAAGCCTATATCCAATAAAAGTAAAATAATCTCTAGTAAGCAACTTCTCAATATAATTAATAAATCCCAAACACAAATGCAAAACAAAGTAGGAAAATAGAGAAAACATCGTGCAAAATAACAAATCTAAAGGACACCAATTCCAAACATGATAGAATAATAACCCATTCTAAACTCAATAAAGTAAATCCATTCAATAAAAGCATCACATCTAAATCCCACAAACAACTACTCTTGCGAAATAAAACTTGTTATGATTAGTAACTACCTCATAATTAAAAATAACAGGACATATTACAAATGCAAAAACCGAGAATCGAAATCAAACGAAACACAATCCAAAAGTGGGACAAAATTTATAAAAGAAAATCTAGTTTTTCCATTTAGATTAATGTTACTTTTTTATTTAATTATTTACAAAAAAACTCATAATTAATGGACAAATAATTTTTATAGTTGTGGTTGCACTCAACTTCTACAATCACTCTCATTGTAGTTGTTCGGTCCAAATATTACGTTATTTATACCCTTATTTATTTAGTTTTTGTCTCATAAAATAATATTTTTTATAGATTTTTATTTATTTTGTTTGATTTTGTAGGTAATAAATTGGGTTGAGTGGATCCCATAATTTGAGCTCGAAATAAATGAAAAATACAGATTGAGAGACTAAGTTGAGCAAATCGAGTTGATCAAATGCGGAAATACGAGGTCCAAAACCCATATTCCATTAGTATGCATGGCCCAAAAAAAGAAAAAAAGGAAACAAAATTCTGATGATGACATCATCATGACATCAGCATGATGTCATCATCAGAATTCTCAGGATTACAAAGAAAGCAAGGGCAGCGGCACATTCATATATATATATAAGCGTAGCTTTGGCGTTGGGCGGAAGTTTGGATGCACAACATAGTTTAGGTTTTATTATTAGGTTAACTTTATTTTAATTAAAATTTGTTTTCCTCTTGTAAATATTGAGATTTATGTTGTTTTAGTTTTAATTATTAGTTCAGAAAGTTCGGTTCCTAACAGTTTTCAGTTTCAATTCGATTCATTCATGGTAACTTCTTTCCTTTTGTCTTTTGTTTCTTTTTAGTTTGTTTAATTTAGTTTAAAGATTCGATTTTTATTATATTTTGATGTTACTAGTAGTTATATTATTTGTTTGATTTCATGTTTAATTTTATTTTGTTAGTTTACATCGTTATTCGAGTCAAATTTTGTTAGTAGTTGTTAGATTAATTTTGTTTCATATTAATTAGTTGTTAGTTTGAGTCACTTTGGTTGTGATTAATCTCTTAATGGCCAATTGATCTTGTTTAGGCCTTTACTTACCCAGTTTATGTTAGTATTTTGGGATTGTTTCTCATACCTGCCACATAGGTTCTATGAGATGCTCGAAAGGGTCTTTTCATCTTGATTTTTAGGCAGTTGGTCTATCACCGAAAGGTGGTGTCAATTTACTAGTGTGGGTATAGAGAATAGTTAGGGTTTTGGCATGAAAATAGTTTGAATCCTAACTAGGTCCGAGGTTGTTATTTTTTGTAGTTTAATTGAGCTAACCCCATGAAAGTAGGTCGTTAGAATAACTAAACTAGCTCATGACACTTGAAAGTGTGGCTAGAGTAGGGTTTGATTGTGTAACTGACCACTCCTAAATACTAGTATAAACTTGGGTAGGTTTAGGCTTGACTTGATTAATTAGTTTATTGAGTGGTAAAATCACAACCCGAGTATTTTATTTTTATTACTTTCTAGGTTAGTTTAATCAACATATCCATCTCATCTGTGTTGATTCGCCTAGATAGAAAGTTTAAGTTAGCTTTGATATTTGAAACACAACTCTCTGTGGACACGACCTCGTGCTTGCCGACTAGCTACAACTATGCCGTGCATTTACGGTAATAAATTTAAGACTTAATTCTTCCTAACAAGTTTTTGTCGCCGTTGTCGGGGAGTTGTTTCATTTTGATGTTGAAGCTTACTTGAGCATTCTAGACAAGGCATTTAATTGAAAATTCCAAAAAATTGAAAAATCAAAAATCAAAAAAATTTTTTTTAAAACATGTCTACTTACCATTATCCGCAAGTATGAGCATGAATTATTTTATCAGTACTTTGATCGACTTAATGCTCTTCTTAGTCTTTTTGGTAACTGTTTGGAGAAATAGGAAGTATTGAATATTGTCTATAAAGGTGTGAATAGTGAAACCCGATTTTTGTGCTAAAAGTGTTGATGAAGCTTGGGATTTACTTGAATGGATTGCTTGGGATACTTGTGAATTTGAAAAGGCATGTACTGATTCTGGATTTTCATGTCCCGACCCTTGTGCTTATCATGCTAAATCTTACATCCAATCCCCTTGTATTACCGATCCTACCCCTCTTTGGTGTCAAAAGTTTAACTCTTCTTATCATAATAATAGTTCTTGTCCTTATTATGATACTTTATCTCATGAATGCTATGATAATTGTTATAAAATGATAAAAGCTATGGATGAACAAAATGAGCAACTTGCATGTCTTACTAAGATTAAAGAGTCCGACCTATTGCATGGAATTGACCTTAGTCTTAGTTCTGCTAAAATTGAGGCATTTTTCTATGATGATGATGAGCCCTCCTTTTCTTTAGAGTCCGGACTAGAGAAAGAGATTGACCCTCCCTTTACTACATTACCCACAGCTTGCTCCATCCTTACCTAGTACACATAGGGACAACACCGAGTCTGCCTTTAGTGTTGATGCTAGTTTAGATAGTGAGGATGATTTTGAATCAGAAGATGTTTTAGTTGAGGTGTTTAATCAGGAGACTCCTTTAGGGGAGTTATGTGAGGTGGTTGTAGTCGAGGCATCGCCTACTAGTCTTGATGTTGATGATCATGTGTTTCCCGATTCGCTCACTTTGATCCCTACTTCCCTTATTTGTTCACCACCCTCCCCTTCCCCCTATATCATTTTTCTGAGCTCACTACCTATTATGTGATTTGTGATTCCGATTTAGATGTGGGCAATGTGAATCATTCATCTAGCATGCTTGAGGGGGATGTGGTTGACAATATTGAGTCCCTAGATACCTTTGGAGGTTACATTCCCTCCTTTGACCCTTTTCATGTCTACCTGAGGACATGCCTAGAAAAACCATGTGGACTAGCTTCTTTGATCACTCTTTTGATTTTTCCGAGGCATCCGATAAATTTAACAGGGCTTTTGATATAGTTTCGCTTATGTTCTCTTACTTTCATTTGTCCGAGTTGCATGCTCAGGAATTTGATAAGCTCCTTAGAGCTCGACAACATCTTAATTGGAGCTTGATCTTGAGATGAGGAGGAGTGGCTGATGCTCCTTAAGCGTTCTTAGTACTATCTTAGGAGGCATTAGTTTAGGTGCACCCAAGCACCTAACCCGGTATACTCGTTCCCTCTCTTTATCTTTTTCTTATATTTTTTTTCTTCTCCTGTTTTTAGTTGTGGATATTTAGGATTGTGTTTTTCTTTTTGCTTTTAGTGGTGGATTTTTAGGATTGTGTTTTTGTGGGGTGATCATTTTGAGGATAAACTGTAGATATTATTGAGCCATGTTGGCCATGATCACCCACATGTATTTATTCATGTTTTATTTTTATTTATTTATTTTTTGGTAGTGTCTTTGTATATAATTGAGTCTTTTTTTTTTGGTGTGGTTGCTCCTTGGCTCCCAATGAGGACATTGTGAGATTTACGTGTGGGGGAGGAGAAGCCACGCTTCAATATTTTGAAAAAGAAAAAAAAGAAAAAAATTTCAAGATTGCAAAAAGATTTTTGATTTTTAAAAATTATTTTTGGGGAGTTTGTGGCATTTTGATTAATTTTGACCCCTTGTTACTTGGTTATTAGTTTGTATATATTTATGATGTATATAATAGACTTTGATCCAAAATATGTCATTCTATGTCTCTTTTGAATCCTAACATTCAATTATTGAGTTAGTTTGACTTTGGTAGAGGAACTTGTGAGATTTTGAGCCTTATAGACTAATTCATCAATTTTAGTCTCATATTTCATTTCATGTGTGACTCTTCCTTAGTGTATTTCCTCTATAACTTGTTTTGTCTCTATTGATATTATTTACTTTAAACCAAGGAAAGGTTTCTACTATTAAGTAGTGCTATTATTCAGTTCATTATATATATACCTTTATTTATTTATTTATGTTAATTATTTCTAACCTATTCTCGTCTTATAATGGCGTAAATTAATTTTCCGTAAGATGCTAATTCTTGACATAATATTTTCATACCACTTCAACTTTTTCATACCTCTTAGTACTTTATGTCATCCTCAATTTTCCCCTAATCTCATCGTTAGGTCAAATAACCATCTAAATTAACCCAAACTATCACATTTGGCATTTGCGTTATGTAATATGATAGAGGCATTCATTCATTTGTTTCAAACTACATGAGCCAGAAAACCACCCTACTATATATACCCTTTTTGCTAACCTTTTGAGCTTTAACCTATTCCTTGTTATACCTGAATCCACTGTACCCTTGGCCCATATATATTTCCTATACCTAAGCCAGGTCCAGTGGACCAACACTTCTTGAGATGGGTAGTTTTGGGTTGTATATAAATGGTGTTTTATTTGTTTCGTGGTTTGAAAAGGGGATTTATATTAATGCAAAGTTAGATGTATCCCCTAGTGGTTATTATACCCTTTGGAATTGAGTTATGTTCATGATTCCCATGCCAATACTATTTGCTTAAAAAAAGAGAAAAAAGAGAAAAAAAGAGAAAAATCAAAAAAAAATGAAAAAAAGAGAAAAATCAAAAAAATAATAAATAATAATAATAATAAGTGATTGGCATGAGGAAAATTCACAAAAATTATACTCATTCCTTAGATTCTCTTGGGTTTGTTTGTACTTGAAGAGGTGAATTGGGAGAGAAGTTTTAAGTCATTTTTGGAAGTGTTTTTTGCTCCTTAGTCATTAGGCCTTGGCTATTTAGCTCCACATTTCCTAAATTGATTCCCTTTCTTACCTATGGACCTTAGCCTCATTACAACCCTTAAAAAGTCCTCTTGATTGCTTTTGCATTTTGCCTACATAATGGTGGAGAATTGAGAGTATGACCAAGCCTATGGTAGGGTGCGCTATTGAAATGAGTTTTGAGTGAATCATTATTATATATTCTAAACACATGAGTGTGAGTGTTCCACTTTATCGTAAAGTGAGGTTGTACCAGTCTAACTTGCTCATTATTTACTGTATGGGGTGAAAAATTGGTATGTGGATGTCGTTAATGGAGATGTGTGCATTGTCTTTATACGCATGTTAATATCCGACGTACGAAGGTGATATGGTTGATTATAATGTGCATAATTCCTTCCCACTTTATATATATGTTTGTGAAAATTTTTAAAAAACCCAAAAAGATTTCTATTTTTCTTTCTCTTTTATTTTTCTTTTTCAAGATTTTGTCGGTATATCTTCTACAAACCCTTACAAAACCTCACTCGTCCACCTGGGCTACCAAGGGGTTTAAAGGACTTGTTGTACGTGTTAAGTGCAATCGCGATTCTCGCGAAAGTGATTTAGGTTTTATTTATTTTTGTTTTGCTCGAGGACGAGCAAAATCTAGTTGTGGGGTATTTGTTCGGTCCAAATATTACGTTATTTACACCCTTATTTATCTAATTTTTGTCTCCTAAAATAATATTTTTTATAGATTTTTATTTATTTTGTTTGATTTTGTAGGTAATAAATTGGGTTGAGTGGATCCTATAATTTGAGCTCGAAATAAATGAAAAATACAGATTGAGAGACTAAGTTGAGCAAATCGAGTTGATCAAATGCGGAAATACAAGGTCCAAAACCCATATTCCATTAGTATGCATGGCCAAAAAAAAAAAGAAAAAAAGGAAACAAAATTCTGATGATGACATCATCATGACATCAGCATGATGTCATCATCAGAATTCCCAGGATTACAAAGAAAGCAAGGGCAGCGGCACATTCATATATATATATATATATTTATTTTTATTTTTTGGAAAATGGGTAAATACAAGAAATTTTAGGTATCCCTTCTCTCAAGGGTTCTACCTAAATTATCCTCCATAAGAATGGAGAGGAAGAGGGGAGAAGAAGGAAGAGAATCCCAATGTAAAGATTGGGTGATGGTCGGACCTAGTCTTGCTAGCCGATCCGCCGCCCTATTTCCTTCTCGGTAGTGATGATTGATAAAAACATTGTAACAGTTCTTAAGATACATGTGAATATCCCGAATAAGCATCCGGATCTCTCTTGGGGGTTGACACTCTCGTCTTAAGGCCTTAATAACCAATTGGTTGTCTCCTTCTATAACAATAGAACGAAAACCTGCTTGAATGGCTGCTCGTACTCCGTTCCTCATTGCTGTGGCTTCGCAATGAGTATTGAGGTCGATCCCGGATTTGAAACTCCCGCTTGGATAAATCTTCCGTCCCAACTTCTAATAACATATCCTCCTCGCTGCCGTCGTTGAAGTTCTTGATCCATCAAAGTTGATTTTGATGAATCCCCCGACGGTTTCTCCCATCTAATATGATGAAGTGAATTGATAGGAGGAGTAATTGGTGAATTATGTAAAGAACCTATATATATGAAAGCACACCTTTTGGGTTGGGCGGAAGTTTGGATGCATAGCATAGTTTAGGTTTTATTACTAGGTTAATTTTAGTTTAATTAAAATTTGTTTTCCTCTTGTAAATATTGAGATTTATGTTGTTTTAGTTTTAATTATTAGTTCACAAAGTTCGGTTCCGACGGTTTTCACTTTCGGTTCGATTCGTTCTCGGTAACTTCTTCCCTTTTGTCTTTCGTTTCTTTTTAGTTTGTTTAATTTAGTTTAAAGATTCGATTTTTATTATATTTTGATGTTACTATTAGTTATATTATTTGTTTGATTTCATGTTTAATTTTATTTTGTTAGTTTACGTCGTTATTCGAGTCAATTTTTGTTAATAGTTGTTAGATTAATTTTGTTTCATATTAATTAGTTGTTAGTTTGAGTCACTTTGGTTGTGATTAATCTATTAATGGCCAATTGATCTTGTTTAGGCCTTTACTTACCCAGTTTATGTTAGTATTTTGGGATTGTTTCTCATACCTGCCATATAGGTTCGATGAAATGCTCGAAAGAGTCTTTTCATCTTGATTTTTAGGCAGTTGGTGTATCACCGAAAGGTGGTGTCAATTTGCTAGTGTGGGTATAGAGAATAGTTAGGGTTTTGGCATGAAAATAGTTTGAATCCTAACTAGGTCCGAGGTTGCTATTTTTGTAATTTAGTTGAGCTAACCCCACGAAAGTAGGTGGTTAGAATAACTAAACTAGCTCATTACCCTCGAAAGTGTGGTTTGAGTAGGCTTTGATGGTGTAACCGACCACTCCTAAATACTTGTATAAACTTGGGTAGGTTTAGGCTTAACTTGATTAATTAGTTTATTGAGTGGTAAAATCACAACCTGAGTATTTTATTTTTATTACTTTCTAGGTTAGTTTAATCACCATATCCATCTCATCTGTGTTGATTCACGTAGATAGAAAGTTTAAGTTAGTTTTGATATTTGAAAAACAACTCTCTTTGGACACGACTCTGTGCTTGCCGGCTAGCTACAACTATGCCGTGCACTTGCGGTAATAAATTTAAGACTTAATTCTTCCTAACAGTAGTATTTGGTCAATTTAAAAATATTTTTATTGTATATTGTATAGATAATAATTTTCAACTTATTGGTTGTAATAAATAAAAATATAATTCTTAGATAATTAATATTATCATTCCAATGCTATATTGACAAGCATTACGAGACATTCAAAAATAAAAATTTTAACAACCTTTTATAAACGGATAGAATATTATTTAAAAAATTTAAAATTAAAATTCTCCATACATCTATGTTATATATAAAGGGAACAGGGATAAAGTGCTTGTATAAATTTTACTTTACCATTTTTACCCTTTTATTAGCTTCACTTTTAGGGGTATAATTGTCCTTCTCCTGCCCCCTCTCCTGTCAGTTTCCCCTTCAGTTTCCTCCTCTCTCTTAACCTCCCTCACGTCGGTTTTCCTGCTATTTCTCAACTCCTCATATTCACTTCATTTCACTCCATTTCTCCCACCCCCACCTTCATTTCCTGCCCTCTCTCTCTCACGTCAATTCCCCCCACCTCACCGTGCGAGCAATTTGCGTAACATCCCCATAAATTAAAAAAGCATAGATCATCTTCCATGGAAGATTTCCGAAGTTTAAGATAACCGAACAAATGCAAAGTGACGAAATCAACTCTACTTCAGTTTCAATTTCGGTAGATGAGGAAAGCGAAAAATCCAAGACCCTCGATTTGCTCCGTAAATTAATCAAGTTGCCCGGTAAATTTTTTTTTTTTCTGCGTTTCGATTTGCTAACCAATTCAACTTAGTAAATTCAGTGTTTTTGTGATTTATAATCTGTAAATAAGTCTGTAGAAATTCAAGCACCCAAGTATAATTTGACAGATTTTCTATCCTTCAACTCACCACAGGTCTAACTCCATCCAAACTCACAATTTACAAAAGTAAGATCTACAACTGGGGTAGAACGAGAGAAGACAGGGAAGCGAGAATTCAATTTCCAGCAAGAGGCGGAGGCATGGAGCAAGAATTTGATATTGTAAATTTCCAACGATAAAAGACAGGGGAGCAACAATTCGGGTATTACATAATGTACATCCGAACCTTTCGAAAGGTAAAACATAAAACATAGATGTAATTGAACATACCCAAAAAGGCAGAGGCCCCATTTTCACATCCAATTGAACATACCCAAAAATGATGGAGAGAGAGGCATAGGCGCAGTCCACTCGGAGAGCAAGCGCAATACCGAGCCCGAAGTTCGGATACCGAGAGAGAGATACCTCGGAGCGAGAGCCGGAGAGTAACCGCCGTAGAGAGATATCTCGGAGCGGAGACCTAGAGAGAGGGTTGGAGGGCTGAATGGGGAGGCAGAGAACGTCACCTACATTTCTCATCACCTCCATTTTTCAGGTGTCGTCAACCCTTCAGATTGCCAAATTCACGCTTCTCTCTCATCCATATCCCCCCACTCCACTCTTTGCAATTTTAATTAAGGCCTTTCCTCTTCCCCCCTCCATTCCAAACCCCTCAAACAAAATTCCCAGATTTGCTCCATATATCTCTTCCTCTCGTGCAATCGGAATTTTTAACTTTCTAGGGATCAAAATGGAGGTGACTTTATACCAAGGCGCTATTGAGGCTATGAGCAATGGAAACAACGACACCGTCGCAGAGACTAAGAAAGAGGAAGAGACCGGGATGAATGAGGAGGTCGGATGGCGAGAAAGACGCAGAGACCGAGAAATAGAGCAAGCACGGGCGAGGAGGAGGCAGAGGCCGATAAAGAGGGCTCAATGAGCAGGTCGAACGGCGAGAACGAGGGAGACACCAAGAGAGAGGCTCGGTGTGGAGGTTGGAAGGTGAGAAAGAGGCAAACATCAAGAGAGGGGGCAGCACGGCGAGGGGCCGGGGAGGATGGTGATAAAAGAGGAGGAAGAAGGTGAAGAGCTGAACGACGGAATGAAGGAGATTGAGTTGGGTTTGGTTCAATTTGATAATTAATGATCTTTAGATACCTCTAATGATAATGAGTGATTTTTTTATTTTTTATCATCGAGTGATAATTTTCTAAAAACAAAATACATTATCTCGAAAATAGAAAAATATCCACTAATTTCAAGTATTTTATTTTATGAAGATCGAGTAAATGAAAAATATCCACTTATCTCAAAAAGGTAGAATTTTAATTTTAAAAAGTAAGATTATATTTCCTTACTATTTACATTGTAGATATTTATAATATGTCTTTCATGAATTACAATTGAATATACAAAACAAACCTCTAATGGGACATGATAAAATAGATGAATAATTAGAATTCTAAAAAAATTAGAGAAATAATAAAATGATATCAGTGTCTAATGGTATAATGATATTAATCTATATCAAATTTTTTATTTTAAATATATATTAGTATTTTTTTTTCTAAATTGTTAAACGGTTGTAGTTACATCATTGTGAGAGTTACTTTTGGGGACATTTTATTATGAAATTGTTGACCAACTTTTACAGGAAAATGGACAATGGTATGTTCATTTTTCATATGATATTGCTCCTTTTAAATTTGACCATGCTCATACTTATCTATCTACATTATAATAACATCATGATTATGTTAAATTATTATAGGTCGAGTTGTTTCTTTCAACTGAAAGATTTACTAGGTTCTACATCAATTACAAAGATGATGCATCAATAAGTTCCCGTGCTTTTTATATAAATAACCCATGCTTCATTAGTGATGTACATAAAAGTTTTTAGTATTATTTCAACTTATGAACTATTGTTATGTACTTTTTTTCATTCTTTAGTTTTTATCGAGTAATTAAGTTTTTAGATGGATAAATTATAAAGCCACCCACAAAGTTAAGGGAGAATCGAACCATGATTTATTTTTATTTTTTCCGAAATCGGTCATCCTACCACTAATTTACCCCTAAGGAACGATCAAGTAGTTATGTTATAGAAATTATATTAGTGTTTTTCAATAAAGAATTTTTTGGGGCATATGTGTCAAATATAAATCAGATATAATTTTCTATATCTAAATTATATGTAAAGGGAAGGGGGTTTCAGTGCTATATAAATTTTAGTTTAGCATTTTTACCCCTTTTTTAGTTAAAATTATAAGGTTAAAATTATCTCCTAAATTTATTTCATTTTCTCTCTCCTCCCCCTTAATCTCACGTCGGTTTCCCTTTCTCTCCCACCTCCAACCTTCAATTATCCCAACCCCCTTCCTCACCTTCTCTCGATCTCTCTCTCTAGACTCGATAGCAATCGCGTTGCTAAGTTTCACACTACATTTCGCCACAACAATTACTATGGAGGGTGGTTCCAAAGCTTCCCGAGTCGTGAGGCTTATGAATTCATGCACATATCGGAGGTTAGGCGTTGGAGAACTCCTGTGGCTGAGTTATTGCCATCAGATCAGACGATGGAGAGAGAGAAGAACAACGCCGTTGCGGTGTAAGTGTGCTATGGGAGAAGGAAAAGTTGATAGGGAAGAGGCGGTGGAAGATCGGCGGATGGTGAATTTAGTAGCGGCGATGGCGACGGCGGTGATTCTTGCAGTTGGGAATCGAGTGCTTTATAAGTTGGCATTGGTTTATTTGAAGTAGTACCATTTCTTTCTTACTCAGCTCGCCACATTCAGGTAAATTTTCAATCCCAAATCAGTAATATATTTTTCTCTCTCATTGATGCAAATATTTTGGATTTTTTCGGATTTTTTAGTAGAAATTTTTATTGTGTTCAACTCCATTATATTTAATACCTTTTATGTATGTTGATGTCTACAAAGTTATTGCCCAGAAGATGGGGATCCATAGATTGTGGCGGGAGGGGATAAAAGAGAGACAAAAAGGAGCCCTAGAGAACCACCTTTAATGAAGTTTGACAAAGCTCTTCTTTCAAGAGGAAGAACTTAAGCGGCGAAAAACGTTTATTTGTTTGATTTTGAGAAGGGATTTAGGAGAGAGAGGGGGGAAGATGAAGATTAAGCAAAAAGGCTCCTCCTAAGACAGGATTTGCGACTCTTACGTAATTGCAAGCAGTAAGCTCTATCACTATAGGCAATCTTCGGATCGTGTTCTGATTTAAGTATTTGAGGATGAAACCTATTTATAAAATAAACAATCATACCCAATTTTTCTTCTTTTTTTGAATGATGTCTCTCTGAGATCTATTGATATATACCAAATAATAGTAATTAATATTAATTTAAATTAAATAAATAAAAGAATTGATTTTTATTGTTTACTTTATGCATTTATTATTTTTGTATATTTTATTTTATATGATTCATTTACTAATGATTAATTTTCTCTCATCTATCTCTCTATGTTATATATAAAGTTAACATCTTCTTATGACTGTATAATTTTTGTTTTGTCTAAACTACCGTCCATATAACACAGATTAGGGTCATATTTGTCTTTTGATAAATTTTATAATTAACAAGTATACAAAGAAAAAAATGCAAAAAAAGTCATCGCATAAAAAAATATCATATCATCATCTTACCACTTTTTAAATCATAATATTGCAATTAGGGGTGCTCAAAGTCGATTAACCAAAAATTGATTCGGTGAACCGATTTTTCGGTTTAATAAAATTTCAAAACGAAACTGAACCAAAAATTTCGGTTAACCGATTTTCGATTAACCAAGAATTTTGGTTCGACCAAACCCGAACCGTAACCAAATCGAAAAAATTAGTTAACCAATTTTTAATTTGGCTAACCAGATTTTTGGTTCAATTATCAGTTCACCGCTCATAAATAGTATAAAATTTACATCTTATACCTATAATTTTTTATTTTTAAAATTAAAAGTTTTTGAAATAGTTTTGGTTCACTCGACCGATCAACCGAATTTCAAATCCGATGAAGCCAAACTAAACTAAAAATACAAACATTTTTCCATTTGGTTAACTGAACCATTTTTTTAAAAAAATGTTATTGGATTTGGATTTTTTTGCTATTAAAACTCATATTATCTTTCATGATATTAAAACTTAGCACTTTATAAATCATGATATTAAAGCTCACATTATCTTTCATTCAACACCTCTTCATGTGAGTTTCGATGAGTTGTGATATGAAAATTTTGATTTCTTTTGGTGCAAGTAAAAATTTTGATTGTATACTTTAAAAAATTCACATTTTAAAGAGCACCTTTTTTTTATCAAAGGAATTTTCTTTTATAGTTTCATTGTTTCACTTTATTATTACTTGATTATTGTATTTTTTCCCGTAACTTTTTATCATATCATAGTGCCATACATATTTTTTACTCTATCATCACGAAATATAAATATTCGATCAAGTTTAAAAGTTTTTAAATAAGAAAAAACTACTTAGAAAATGCTATATTATTTTTTTGGTATGTGTTTTTCCAATGTATTTCAAGACGATTAATTTATTTTTTACTTTGTATGACATAAAATTCACATGTTGAATTAATTTACTCTTGCACATATTGCGTGTGAATCAAAGCTAACTTTGAGTCACACGCAATACGTACATGATTAAATTAAAATTCATACATAATAACTTTTATTGTATTTAAATTTATATTATGGTAAATATTTACAAATTAAATAAATTGATCCATCTCAAAAGTTTAATATACTCTCTTCTGTGTGTACTATTTGATTTACCCATTCAACTCATCCTCTTTCTCACACTCGCCTTGAGAGGAATGCGAAATTAAGGAATTCGTTCTTTCTTAAATATTGCATATGCGTCAATTGACTAAAATGATCGTTTTTCTCTTTCATTTGATTTGTAAATATTTACCATAATATTCAAATATAATAAAAATTATTATGTTTGAACTTAATTTAATCGTGCACGTATTACGTGCAATTCAAAGCTAGTATATATAAAGGGAAGAGTAAAGTGCTGTATAAATTTTAATTTGCCATATTTACCCTTTCTTTTACTTAAATTTTAAGGATAAAAATATCATTATATTATTATTTTATTTTATTATCCCTTCTCTTTTTCCAATTAACCCCCATTATTTTATTCAGTTATCCCTTTTCTCTCTCTCCAATTAACCCCCACCCTCTGTCCCTCTTTCTCTCTCTATGAAGTTACCCGTCCGTACTCATGCCTCTCTCCCTCTCTCTCTCTCTGCAGGTGTCCATGCCCAAGCCCCCATTAATTGCTCTCTCTCTCCTCCCATAGAGTTTAGGAGCATTTTTGTTGTTTATTGTTTTATCAAATTTATTAACTATTTTTTAATATAGCATAATTATAAAAATACATGACAAATTTTATTTTTATATTAACTAGCTTAGATAATAAGAAAATTAAATTAAATGAAGTCTAAATTTAAAGTTTGAACTTTGGATAAATAAATAAATAAATATTATTGGTATAAATTACTCTTATAACTTATAAAGTTTGGATAATTTATTTCCTTTATATATCTATGTTATGTATAATTGTATAACTTTTACTTTTCCTTTTTTATGCTTCATAAAACCTATGTCTTAAGGATAAAATAGTTACAAATTATTAAATCATATAACTTATTTGATATAGACTCTACATTATTCAATAAATTGAATTATTTGATATATATAAAAAAAATTTCATAAAAAATTGTGTATCAACACATCTTAGCTATTATATTACTTTAGTGAATTAGTTTTCACTTTCTTATATCTTATGTTTTTTTTCTCCTTTCTATAGTATACAATATGTATTTTTCTTAAAATTAAAAGTTATTTAATTATAGTTAATTGTGTAATGTAATGAAAATTTTAGTCTTTACCTTTTTTAATTTGATTATAGAATTCAGACATTATACAAAATGCTTACGTTTAATCATCCAATACGGATCATTTAGATTTATTGGATCAGATTATTTGACATTAGATTTTATTTATCTATTTTATACTTCTATATTCCTTATATTTTTTGTCATTCAATCATGAATGATAAAATAATTTTTACATTAAAATTATTTAATTGGAGTTAATTGTAATGTCCATTATATTTACTTATTACACACTTATATTTGGTGGCTTTATATATGAATATGATGGAGAAAGAAATGTTTCTAAATAAATATGGTTTATTAAAAGTATTTACATAAAAAATTATAATAGTTAAGAAGTACAATAATTTTACACAAAAACTTATTATGATTCTCATATTTACCTTTTCAATTCTCGAAACATAGTTGTCAAAAATATCTTTTTTCCCTATAAGGGGAATACTATAAAGTAAATTTTAATAAACTTAAATTAATCTTACACGCATGCGTGTACATTGGTGATATTCACATCAAGCTTTAATTTCATTCTTATTAAATGCTTTTTTACTATTTTTACAAATATTTTATATATTTTCACTAGAATAGTAACAATTGATATGATTAATTAGTTTTTTAAAAAAATATTCATTTTTCCTTATTTTTTAATTTACAAATTTAATAGCATTATATTAAAGAACTTAAGTAATTTATCAGGACTTAGATATAAAAGTTTCATTAGTTTAACTCATAATTTTTAATTGAGTATATTTTTTTTTCAATGTATGTATATATTTTCCTAAGTTATTTTTCTAAAAAAATATTTAAATAATCAGTAATATTTTCTCCCACTCCTAAGTACTTATGGATTTTAATCTTTTGTTATTTTTTCTATTATAGGCTTATTTTTATTGTGACTAGCTTTGAATTGCACGTAATACGTGCATTATTAAATTAAGTTCAAACATAATAATAATTATTATATTTGAATATTATGGTTATTATCAAATTGAACCCTAGCCTAACCATAATATTCAAATATAATAAAAACTATTATGCTTGAACTTAATTTAATCATGCACGTATTACATGCAATTCAAAGCTAGTTTTGTATAAGAGAAAGAGGCTATAAAATGCATATATTAATACTTCCCATAGATGTGCCAATAATGTTGGGCGACTCCTGCCCTAAGATATAATAACAACTAAACTAATGTGTAATATCATCTATTTCAAAACGGTCGAGTTCTATCCATAGCATGAACCTCCGTTACTCCATCCATCACTCAACTCACACCTTTCCATTTCCGCAAAAACTTATCATCGACTTTCGAAATACAAGGTGGCGTAACTAAAATTGGCTTCTAGCCTAGATAGGGGCAACACAATATAATACCAGTGCCACCATAGTTAACCAAAGGCCAGTGAAAATAACAACCCGTGAGGCAACGCAGAGCCAATCCGGCAAAGTAAAAAGCACTCTTTATGGTAGCAATGATAAGTGAATGAGTGAGGTAAAAAGCACAACCTCACCGAAGGGTACCTACCACCATCTTTTGCAACACAATTCCTTAATAACCAACCAACCAAACCAAAGATCTTGAACATACCAAAAATAAGCAAAAGAACCCCCGGAGAAGGAAGCAGAACCAAAAAACGAAAGGTGAGCACAATGCAACCCTCAGCCCCAAGTCAGTAACTAAAATGCATAGGCAACCGAGGAAGATCCCAAAAATTTGATTCTTTTTGAACCTCCTCTCTAATTCTTTAATTAGTGATCATCTTTATAAAGCAATTTCACAATTTCTACTCTACTGTAAATTTTTAATTATTAGCTATTTTTCATTCAACCCAAAATATGATTTTTTAATGGATTATAATACTTTATAAGTATTTGTTGTTGTTGTAAACTTTTTCGTGTTATTTCCTATTGTTATATGACACAACCCCAAACCCAATGTTTGGTATGGTTCGTGGCATCCAAATGAGGCAGATGGCTAAAATCCAAATGAAGTAGTAAAGCAACAGAAGAGATTAACCTTAGCAAAGCAATATGAGAAATTAACCTTAACTCGGTTATAAGAGGCCAAACATTAGAACAAATAGTCTAGAGAATGGAGGAGAGAAGAAAGCCTATATCCAATAAAAGTAAAATAATCTCCAGTAAGTAACTTATCAATAGAGTCAATAAATCGCAAAACACAAACACAAAACCAAGTGGGAAAACAGAAAAACGTCCTGCGAAATAACAAACCCAAAAGACACCAATTCTAAATATGACAAAACAATAATCCATCCTAAACTCAATAAAGTAAATCCATTCAATCAAAGTATCACATCTAAATCGCAACAAACAACCACTCTTGTGAAATAAAACTTGTTATGAGTAGTAACCGCCTCAAAATTAAAAATAACAGGAAATATTACAAATGCGAAGAAACCGAGAATCTAAATCAAATGAACACAATCCAAAAGTCGGATAACCTAGTTTTTCCCTTTAAATGAATGTTACTTTTTTATTTAATTATTTACGGCAAAACTTATATTTAATGGACAAATAATTTATATAGTTGAGGTTGCACTCAACTTCTACAATCACTCCCATTGTAATATTTGATCAATTTAAAAATATTGTTATTGTATATTATATAGATAATGATTTTTAACTCATTGGTTGTAATAAATAAAAATATAATTTTTAGATAATTAATAATATCATTCCAATGCTATATTGACAAGCATTATGAGACATTAAAAAATAAAAATTTTAACAACCTTTTATAAACGGATAGAATATTATTTAAAAAATTTAAAATTAAAATTCTTCATACATAGTTAAAGTCTATACTAATTTTGTATGAGAGAAAGATACTATAAAATGCATATATTAATACTTCCCATAGATGTGACAATAATGTTGGGCGACTCCCGCCCTAAGGTATAATAACAACTAAACTATAATGTGTAATATCATCTCTTTCAAAATGGTCGAGTTTCTGTTCATAGTGTAAACCTATGTTACTCCATCCACCACTCCACTCCCACCTTTCCATTCCCGCAAAAAGTCATCATCGACTTTCGAAATACTAAGGCAACGCATCTAAAACTAGCTTCCAGCCTAGAAATGGGGCAACACAACATAATACCAAAGCTACCATAGTAAACCAAGGGTCGAGTAAAGATAATAACCCATGAGGCAAGGCAGGAGCTAATCCGACAAAGTATAAAGCACTCTTCACGGTAGCAATAATAAGTGAAGGAGTAAGGTAAAAAGCACTACGTCACTAAAGGGTACCTACCACCATCTTCTCCAAAATAATTCCTTAATAACCAACCAACCATACCAAAGATCCTAAACATACCAAAAATAAGCAAAACAAACCCCCGAGAGAAGGAAGCAAAACCAAAAAAATGAAAGGTGAGTATAATGCAACCATTAGCCCCAAGTCGCAACCAAAACGCATAGGCAGCCCAGGAAAATCCCAAAAATTACAAAAAACAACGAAACCCAAGGTTACCCGGACAAAAGACATAGGCGAGTGGCTAAAACCCAAATGAAGTAGCAAAGTAATAGAAGAGATTAACCTTAAACTCAGCTATAAGAGGATAAACATTAGAACATATAGTCCGAGAGAATGGAGTAGAGAAGAAAGTCTATATCCAATAAAAGTAAAATAATCTTCAATGAGCAACTTCTCAATACGGTTAATAAATTGCAAACACAAACACAAAACCAAGTAAGAAAACAGAGAAAACATCATGCGAAACAACAAACCCAAAAGACAACAATTCCAAATACGACAAAACAATAATCCATCCTAAACTCACTAAAGTAATCCATTCAATCAAAGTATCACATCTAAATCCCAACAAATAACCACTCTTACGAAATAAGACTTTTTATGAGTAGTAACTCGCCTCATAATTAAAAGTAATGAGACATATTACAAAGGCGAAGAAACCGAGAATTCAAATCAAATGAAACACAATCGAAAAGTCGGACAAAATTTATAAAACAAAATCTAGTTTTTTCCCTTTAGATAAATGTTACTTTTTTTATTTAATTATTTATGGAAAAACTCATATTTAATGAACAAATAATTTTTATATTTGAGGTTGCACTCAACTTCTACAATTACTCCCATTGTAGTATTTGGTCAATTTAAAAATATTGTTATTGTATATTGTATAGATATTGATTTTCAATTCATTGGTTGTAATAAATAAAAATATAATTTTTAGATAATTAATAATATCATTCCACTGCTATATTGATAAACATTGTGAGACATTCAAAACTAAAAATTTTAACAACTTTTTATAAACGGAGAGAATATTATTTAAAAAATTTTAAATTCAAATTCTCCATACATAGCAAAAGTCTATACTAATTTTGTGTAACGTAAAGAGACTATTGCATATATTAATACTTCCCATAGATGTCGCAATAATATTGGGTGACTCCCGACCTAAGATATAATAACAACTAAACTAATGTGTAATATCATCACTTTCAAAATGGCCGAGTTCTGTTCATAGCATGAACCTTCATTCCTCCATCCACCAATCCACTTCCACCTTTCCATTTCTGTAAAAACTTATCATCGACTTTCGAAATATTAGGTGGTGTAGCTAAAATTGGCTTCCAGTCCGGATAGGGGCCAACACAATATAGTACCAAGCACCACCATAGTAAACCAAGGGTCGGTAAAAATAACAACCCGTGAGGCAAAGTAAAAAGCACTTTTCATGGTAGCCATGATAAGTAAAGGAGTGAGGTAAAAAGCACAACCTCACTAAAGGGTACCTACCACCATGTTCTCCAACACAATTTCTTAATAACCAACCAACCAAACCAAAGATCCCGAACATACCAAAAATAAGCTAAACAACCCCGGACAAGAAAGTAGAAACAAAAAAATGAAAGGTGAGCACAATGTAGCCCTCAGCATTGAGCTGCAACCAAAATACATAGGCAACGTAGGAAAATCCCAAAAATTGTAGAAAACAATAGATACCCAAGGTGCCCCGGACACAAGACACAGGTAGTGGCTAAAACCCAAATGAAGCAACAAAATAATGGAAGAGATTAACCTTAACTTAGCTATAATGTGGAGTTTGGTTGGACGTAATGTAATATGGATATAATATAATCAATTATGTAACGTAATAGGTATGCTATGTAATGGGACAATAATTACATTACCATGTAAATTGTAATGTAATCACAAAGGTAATGGATTATTTCAATGATAAAAAAATAGTAATTAAATTATCGTAGTGGAGATAAATGTTATCTAAATAAAAATTTGAGTTACATATTTAGATTTGAGTTTTAAAAATATTTTCTATCAAATAATCAAGTTTTATTTCTTTCATGGCAAATATCGACTATATTATTTTAATGACAATAAATATCGTAATAGAGATAAATGTTATCTAAATGAAATATTTTAAATTTGAAATCATATTTGAGATTTTTTTAATCTTTTCTATCATATTTTCTAATTTTAAATTTTTTTGGTGGCAAAAAAGATCAACTCGATTATTCTAGTGGCGATAAATGATTGTTGTAGTGAAGATAAATATTATCCAAATAATAAAATTTTAAACTGTAAATGTATATTTGAGCTTTTTTTAATCTCTTCTATCATATAATTAAATTTTGAATATTTTTTATTGATAAAAAATATCAACTGAAATTATTTTATTGATGATAAATATTTATTGAATTAAAGGTAAATGTTAACAAGTAAAAAATTTTGATCTAAAAATTTTAATTTAAGCTTCTCTTATCTTTTTAATTGAATAGTTAAATTTTGAATCCAAAATTTTAAAATTGAATTTTTCTCTTAATGACAACCGATCATATCATATATTAAGATAATAAAAAAAAAAAGAAAATGAAGTTCTTTCTCAAATGGATGAATTTTTTGCTTGCCAAGGAGAAAGAAGAAAAAGGATATGAAATAGAGAGAGAGAGAGAGAGAGAAGAGAGAGAGAATTATTGCAAGTGTATTGAAATTTGATCATAAGGATTGATGTAATCATGATTGTTTAGTAAATATTAAGTAATAATTGCGTAGGTAGAGGCTAATGTAATTACAATACAATTTTGATTTCATTACAAAATTGTAACAAAACATGGTAATGTAATGGCCATTACCTATTTGATTACATCCAACTAAACATGTCCTAAGAGGACAAACATTAGAACATATAGTCCAAAGAATGGAGTAGAGAAGAAAACCTATATCCAATAAAAGTAAAATAATATTCAGTGAGCAACTTCTTAATACAGTCAATAAATCGCAAATATAAACATAAAACCAAGTAGGAAAACAGAAAAAACATCATGCAAAACAACAAACCCAAAAATACCAATTCCAAATATGACAGAACAATAATCCATCTTAAACTCATTAAAGTAAATCCATTCAATCAAAGCATCACATCTAAATTCCAACAAACAACCACTTTTGCGAAATAAAACTTGTTATGAGTAATAACCGCCTCATAATTAAAAATAACAGGACATTTTACAAATACAAAGAAACTAAAAATCCAAATCAAACGAAACACAATCCAAAGGTCGGACAAAATTTATAACGAAAATCTAATTTTTTCCCTTTAGATAAAATGTTACTTTTTTATTTAATTATTTACGATAAAACTCATATTTAATGGACAAATAATTTTTATATTTTAAGTTGTACTCAACTTATACAATCATTCCCATTGTAGTATTTGGTCAATTTAAAAATATTGTTATTGTATATTGTATAGATAATGATTTCCAACTCATTAGTTGTAATAAATAAAAATATAATTTTTAGATAATTAATAATATAATTCTAATGCTATATTGACAAGTATTATGAGACATTAAAAAATAAAATTTTTAACAACCTTTTATAAACATAAAGATATTATTTAAAAAATTTAAAATTAAAATTCTCCATACATAGCAAAACTCTATACTAATTTTGTTTAAGAGAAAATATTAATACATACATATATTAATACGTGCATATATTAATATTTCCCATAGACGTGACAATAATATCGGACGACTCCCGCCTTAAGGTATAATAACAAGTAATTTAATTTGTTATATCATCTCTTTCAAAACGGTCGAATTCTATTCATAGCATGAACCTTCCTTAATACATCCACCACTCCACTCCCACCTTTCCATTTCCGCAAAACTATCACGCTTCTCTTTCTCTGTTACCCTCGCCCATTTTCCTTTGCCTGTTTCAGAAATTTTTAGGGTTGATTTTTCAGTTTGCTTGGGGCTAGTTTTTCCGCTTTTCTCTCTCATCTGCTCCGACCTCCGACCTCCGGCTGCCCATCATCTTGCGAGTCAGCAAGTGCCTTCCTCCGGTCCTCTCTCTACTCTCTGCTCTCCGCCTCTTTGATCTCTTCCCTAAGTCTAAGGTATGTGCTTCTGTGCTTCTCAGACAATAAGTTCAATTGATTGCAATGATTGGTGGTGCCTTTTCCCGTTACCCATTTGTATTCTTGTAATTCTTTAGGTCATTTTAAGATTGTGTTTTGGTAATTTGGTCTCTTACTCTAGACTTGTGGTGTTATTACCAAAAAAAGGACTTATGGTGTCTGCCGAGTTGAATATGTGACTGACTTGTCAGTGAGTTTGTGTGCTAAATTGTGGACTTTGCTTTGTTGAATTGTATATGTGACTTGTATGCTAAATGGACTTTGCAACCAATTCGGTGAGAATAAGCAATTAAGTACTCAACCAGCGAATTATGTGTTTTGGAGATTTTGTCTCATTTTAAAAAATATTTTCCAGTTTAATATGGATCGAGCCAATTCCACTTTATGATACTTGAAAAGGAAACAACCTGAAAAAAAGCAAGTGGTAGTGGAGTCGGTCCTAATTGTCAAAGAGATGAGGGAATTGACAGTGAACCTAATATTCACAATTTAATGTGTGATTTGCATTTGAACGATTGTTTGGTTTGTTACATTGAGAAAGATGTATTTGACACAATTACTAATGACTCTATCATTTATCGGCTTTATAACACGAAACTATGTAGAGGTCAACTGCAATAGTTGACTATTGTATTATTTCGTGTATTGTGACTAGTAGCAGCCTTTTTTTTTTTCTTTTTCTTTGGGTTTATGGTGATGAGTATTAACAGATGGACACGATTATTTCGAAGGATCTTATGACTTAAATGAATAAATAGCTATTTTTGTGATATTTGGATAAGAGGGTTGTTACTTAAGTTTGGATTTGCAATTTTTTTCTTTGTCATTATCATTAGAAGTAGGTTTTAGCCTACTTAACGGATAAGAGAATAGGATGCTTTTGTGTTATTGAACTGGGACATTGTTGAAGTGGATTTTGTTTGATTTCCCATTTTTGTGGACATGATTGGAGTGGTAAGTTTGTTGTAACATTATTGAAGTGGACATTGTTTCTCTTTAGAGTAAACGATGAGCGTGGGTAGGTAGACGTAACTTTTTTCTTCATGTGCTACTATAACACGTATTTTTGTGCCAGAATCATTACGTTACATGTTAGACTTATATTATGTATTCAAATTTCATGCCTTTCCTTTTTGCAAGTTTTCCTGTGTTATTTTGGCCAGGGTATAG
Organism: Talinum fruticosum; assembly: GCA_021018815.1. Classification (NCBI taxonomy): domain Eukaryota; kingdom Viridiplantae; phylum Streptophyta; class Magnoliopsida; order Caryophyllales; family Talinaceae; genus Talinum; species Talinum fruticosum. Next base: position 1,358,570 of record JAITYX010000011.1, read on the forward strand.
ATGGACAACATAGCGTCCATTACTCAGGGTGCTAGTCCTCTGAAAGGGGGAGGGGAGGTTAATGAAAAAAGCAGCAAAATGAAGAGTCGATGTAACTAGGTACTTGGTTCATGTGGATTAATTGCATGGACTTTAGTTGAATCTGTGTTTGACACCTGGATCCATAAGATTTGGTTTGCCGTTGCTAGCTGTCAGGTAATATGGTTCTTATGAATTATGACATTGCCCCTAGCTCACGAAATGCAATATTAATTTGGTGGAGAGGGGAAACTAGAGCTAATTTCATCTAATTCTCAATGTGCAGTCATTGGTGGACAATTCAATGGCATCCTCGGAGGAAGAGGGTGAGATTTTGCCTGATTTGGTAACTGATTATGAGCTTGTCAATCAACAGAATAAACATGTCTCATTTGCATGCCTACCCCTTGAATGGAGCAAGGATGAGGCTGTTGATAATAGCAATCTGCGGATATTTCTATCTGGTACTTGTAATGATGGCCTTCAAAAATTTTACAAACAAGTTATCGCATGGAGGTATGAGCTTTCATATGGAGTACCTGAGATTTCACTGCTGTGCAAGGGAAATCATTGGATCAAGATTCTGAAGCCAAAAAGCATCTCGAAGTTGAGGCTACTGTTAGGTCAATATTGATAACAATCCAATGCCTTCACTTTGTCAAACGTTATCCTGAAGCATCAGAAGAATCCATATGGCGCCAGTTAGCAAAAGTTTTCAGGTCTTATTTCTTATAAATTGCCATACAACATTTGGAAATCCACTTTGTAACTTTGATATATATCCTAGTCTTGGAAATGACATATCTCTGTGTGCTCGTTGCAGCACATTTGATGCTGCTCCTTCTGAAGCTGACTGTATGAATCATATTCTGCTTATTAGAGATGCTGCTAAACGTGATGAAGATATAGCAAGTTCCAAGGTACTTGTCTTTTATAACCTCTCTGAAATATCTCCCATAATGTCACTGGTGTTGTGCATACATTTTTAATCATTCTAGTTAGGCTTGGTTATGCTCTAGAACTGAAGGCATGTATTGATTCCCTAGCAGCATTTGTAGTTGAAAGTTGGAGAAACTAATTCATTGGCATTCTGAAAATTTGGCATTTTTCCAAGTTCTGTGCTTGATTTTAGCTGATGGATATCTTTCTGGCTATACATAAAAGGACGTTGACTTAACAAATCTTTTTCAGTATTGACAAGTTACTGGACGTTCCTATTAGTTACTTCTCATTGGTTTAAGGTTTTATTTTCGTCTGTGCCCATCCATCTTTTCAGAGGCTTAGGCTGCAGATTTTAATCTTATAATGACTTGAATTTGGATTATCTGCTGTTGTCACTGGCACTATGTAGTGTGTCGTTGTCACTGGCACTATGTAGGATTCCATCTGTTTGTTCAAAACATTATTGGGCCTCTTACCTTAGAGTGATGCATGTTGGTCTGTTAATATTGTGATCCCCTTAATGAATTCCTCATCTGACACAGCATTATTATGAGGGAAAAATCTGGCCTTTTCCCTGCCAGTGAAAATTCAGAGAGTAAATTTTCAGCTTGGGTCATCTGGCCTATTCCCATCCTGATGTCAATGATACGCTGTGTTTTTACTAGGTCTACCAATTTCAATATCTATATGTAGTAGACTACAACTCAACAATAGGAAGGGCACATCGTAGTGAGATGCATGTGAAATGCATAGGTAACTGTATTCTCTGGCATTGTCAATTATGATGTTACTTCTCAACAATCAATCATAACACATAATAAGTCTCTGGGATAGCTAACCTATTTATAGCTCTACAAATATTTGGAAAAAGAGAGAAACTTTCTAAAAGAATCCTAAATGAACTACATCATTTAGTCTTAGATTAAATTTCTGAAAGAATCTCTAATAAACTTTGATATTATTTTACTTTCCTGAAACATGCTATATGTTGGCTAAAAAGGTTACTGATGTTTAACGAAAATACAAGAGCTTATCAGAAACAAGAAGATTTTCTAATTTATTAAAACTGTTTCCTGTCATTGATTATTTGTACCCTGGGACAATTGGGAAAGCATATCCTCAAGTTTCATAGCAGGTTAGAACATCAATGAGGATGGACAAAGGCTATCGTATAATATGAACTTTAAAACTTTTGAACTACCCTTATATGAATTAACCTAGAGAGAAAATTTTTCTTGAACATCCTTGTTTGATATGTCCACATGCTTGACTTTGTTGGACCAATTTGATGTGCAAGTATTTTACAGTAAGTCTTCACATGCCTGTCTTCAGCTTTATTTTCCTTCAAACCAAACCAATATTATACCCAAGTGTAGGATGGTGATTTTATGCAACCTGACCCATACAATAAAATTGTAAATAGATTGTTTTGAATTGGCCTTAAATCTGAATGTCATTGACTGCATATTTTATAAGAAATGAACCAAAAAATAGTTTATTGAGATATATTGCTTTAGCCCACTATAATCTAAAGCTCAAAAGAATTGCTCAAAGATGATTGTTTGAGTCGCTCAAAAAGTGGAACAATTTCGTGTGATTCTCGTCACTTAAAATGATAAGTTCAAGGATTCAACAAAAGAATTGTCCAAGTATAGCTCAAATTTAAGATGTGCAAGTCTCTAATTCACTTTTAGTAAGATTGCGAGCAAGAGGAGCAAGTGCAATACATATTGTATGCCAAAAACAACCCTAATTCAATTCTGCGATGAATTGTGCGTGAAGTGATAATGCCATCAGAAATTCAATGTGAATAACTTTCTCTAGTAATAGGAACTAGAAGACACCCTATGTATGTGATAGAAAAGTAATTGGGATGGAATGCCCAATTGATGCTAGAATGTTTTGAGTATGTGGACATAAGATTGCCATCAATATATATCACAAATAAGATTTCACTTTTTGCATATTATGAAGGATATAAAGTTCTCTCATGTTAATATCTATTGGAGGTTTCGTTCGAGAGATGGTTTCAGTCATTCTCAATAATCTCCTTTGTACATTCAATAGAATGAGGATAATTTGGAGCCATAACTTGCAAAACCTCAGCTTGCCATACCGAAGGAACAATCTTGATGTCCACTATTTCCGTTGTGTAGACCATAACTTCAGTGATAACTTGGAGAACATCTTGGGTAGCCTTTGAATTGATGGAGATTATGATGCCTCGGAAAGGCGTGTCTGCTATTTGATCTAAGCAAGGTTAGACTTTTCCTTGGAAAATGATGATGAAAGCTGTTTTCCAACCTTAAGAAGTTACATGTGCAATTCATCAAGGAGGATTTCGAGGACATATAACTTTCCAATTCCTTTGAGATCAGTATTGTCAAGGACAAAATGGGGTTTCCACACGAGTGATACAAATTATGAAAATTAAGAAGGGGAAAGGAGATAGGAGAAGAGAGAGAGAGTAAAGAAGAATTAGTCGTGATAACAGAAGAGGGATTTGGGGAAAATAATAGAGACAGTGAAAACAGTTGAGAAAGATTTCTCAATTGTTCTCAACTTGTTTATTATGAGGCATAGCCATTCTTTGGGATTGTTAATCTATTTATGCCGCTAAATAAGAAATAAACCAGTATTTCTACCCTTGTGTGATGTACGGAAATAGTTGATTTCTTCTAATTGTGGTCTACAATCATCACATGTATTGATAAAAGATTAATAACAAAAATAATAATTATTAATTAGTATAAATTTTGTTAAAAAATAATTAAAGAGATTTATAACGGATAAGAAAATAATACAATTATTTGTAACTCTTTCATTCATATATTTTCATTTTTCATCATATAGCAAATTATTATATTAAAATAAATTTATTCCTAAATAGATCTATGATACTCGTTATTATTATAATATATATGAAAAAATTTGATTGCTTTTAGGAATTAAATTATGAACTTTGTTAGGTATGCAAAATTTATTATAAGAGAGAGATATAATCATTAGAGAGAAATTATTATTATTATAGAAAGAGATAATAAATTAATGTGTATGGTAACAAAATCTACAGGATTTGGGTTCTAGGAGTTTTGAAGTTGATGCCATTAGCTATTTGGTGGAGTACTTGGAAGGAGAGGAATTGCCGAATTTTTGAAGGCAAGACGAGGTCCTTTGATGATTTCAAGCTTTGCTTTTTAAGAACTTTGTATAGTTGGAGTCAAGTTCTCGATCATGATACAAAGTTGACTTTTTCGGATATTGTTGATATGATTACTCGTCGAGAGCTTGAGGGCATGATTTCATTTTGTGTTTGCCCCCTTTTGTACATGGGTGACATTCCCTTGGTGTTTATTTATATGAATTTTTTGATTTCTATCAAAAGAAGAAAAAACAAAATCTTTTGAATTTTTTCCCAATGAAGTATCATGCATTCAAAGGGTGACATGTGGCGAGTTCCAATAGAGTTTTGTTTTGTTTTTATATATACATATAGATTTCCTAAAAGAATCACGAATATAGTAGACCTTGGATACTAATTTTTTTGTAAATATTCTAATTATTCTCCAAAAAATGTTGTAAAAAGTGCACCAAAAGAATTTCCGACAAAAACTGTTGCTTGACTTGTAATAAGGATCTAAGAGGCCTTTGTTCTGTAGTAAATACAATGGAGTTTTATGTGCTTAAGGTGATAAGTTTATAGAGAGCTATGGATAACCAGGAACCAACTTATGGTGGAAAGTTTTGGTGAGTTCTAAAACTAATCTAGTTTTTTAATTTGTGAAACTCTCCATTAAGCTGTGTGATGATGAACTTAGGAGTCTACCTCAACATCTCGATCTCTAAACTTGCGCTGAAAATTTTGTGAGCTTTTTCTAGGGTAATTGAACACAAAACCGTGAGCACACATTGTGTTGATTGAGTCATGAGCAGTTGTCTATCATTTAGAGAATCCAATCTGTGTCCTAGAGTTCTCCATAAGTTGAATTTAGTGCTGGTTTGATATGTTGGGTTTTATCCCAATTCCATTGTGGAAAATATTATCTTTCCTTTTTGTGAAAGATTTTTGCTTGGACTCCCAAGTAGTTGATTGTGACTAAAAGACCTTCTAGGGTTTCTTAGAGGTTTTCTATATATACTAGGTTGTTTAACCTAATTAGGTGTGGTGCATGGCATAATCAATTTGTGCCTCTTGACAATTCTCCCTATTCCATATACCTAGATTGAGAGAGTTTGGGAGTGTTTCCTTTTACTTTGATCTTACAAAACACATCGCTCCGAAGATGATATCGTACCTTATATTCACTCATCATATTACTCGGATTACATTGTTGCGCCCGTGACTTTTCTCGATTTGGGCTTTCCACGTAAAATTTATGTGCCTATCACCTTACCTATCGTTTATTGATTTATCAACTTCCTTACATCCCAAATCAAAAGATTTTTTTGCTTCCACTGCGTATCTTATCCAACCCTAACATGATATAACAATTTCACTACCGAATTACAAAGAGGCTAGTCTGTTGGACCCTAGATTAAAAATCTTTTGGTACCTGGTAGGTTAGTAATCCTCAAAAAGTGGAGAATAATTCATGAGGCATTTTGCTGTAGTTTACTATAACCCAATTGAGAAGAATTTCCGTTTAAATCACTACAATACTTTTTAGTATGTTTGAATATAAAACTAATTTACTTTCTTGATTGGAGGCCATTAAAAGCTATATCAAATTCCACTAGAGTCCTTTAATGATTAAAAATGAATGGACTAGGTCGACACCTATAGAGGATCTGCAAGTTAGCGACGTCCAATATCATCTAACTTAGCTTGAATTCAGTTTTCAATATCGTTTTTGTACATTACATTTACCCAAGGTACGAGATGAAAGATACCAAGTTTGAGATCTCTTAAACATAATCGAGGTATGTAGTTTTGGTTGAATTATAAATAAGACTTAAGGCAGTATGTAAAACTTAAAGAACTGCACCAAAAAAGACAATTGGGGTGGAATATCCATGTGTAAGCTATTTGTGGGTTTAGTTACATGCAATATAGATATATGAAGTGTTGGGCTGGCTATTTTCAGGTTTGTGGACTGTGATTTGAGAGTGTTCCAGTCTTGTGCCCTTGTCCCAGGCACTCATAAGTTGGATTAAGATGAAGAGTCAAGGTGGCATATAGGCTATTCATGACTAGGACTCTAGATCATATTTGACGAGGGAGTTCTAGGATAGATGCCAACCAGCGTATTGTCTCTCTTGCTCAAATGTGTGAGCACTCTATGCTTTTCCTTTCCCAAGGTAGGTCAGCTTAAACGATAAATAAGCCTTGAACAATACATTTAGCTTAGGAACTCCCAAAAAGACAATTGAGGAGGGTGTTGTACGACTGTATCTTGTAAGATATGTGTTATTATTAGATCATATCATAGTTGTGAAGGTTTCATGATAAAATGTGAGAGTTATTGTGTTTACTGTCTTTGTCTCTATTATCGTTTGTGTGTTCTCTATGTGCACACACGTACACTTCTCCAAGACTTCTTTCTCTTAATTGGGTATTATTAGGCTACACACTGGGAAGCCCAAAGGAAGACAAGGCATGGTGGGTGGTTTCTGGTGATAAGTGGATCCATAAAGGAAACCCATCACTCTGCCCTCAATTTCAATGGGAACTAGAGGCGCCTTCTGGATTTGTACCAGGAGGTGCATGTGGCAGGTGAGCAGGATGCCACTGAATTTTAAGGCCATTGGCTTCTCCAAGGACTACATGTCTTTTAGTCTATATATTAGTTTTTGGTCTGCATCAATCAAAAAACATGAGAGTGAACATATGACAATGTGTTTACACTTCTGATAATCATTGACTTTTTCTGGACCATGATGCTGAATTAAGTATTTTCTTTTTTTGTTTTGTGATTGGAGAATAAGCATTTTTAGGGAAAAGAGGAAAGATAAACTTATACTCCACTGAACCACAAAAACTCTGGAAGCAATGATCTGTTTCAATTTTTGTGGATTCCTATTTGGTAGATGCTTTATGTGGCTTGGATGTTGCCTTCTTTGTAATGAGCTCAAGTGTATTATGTCCGTTCTTATTTATTTTCACTGGGAATTCTGTGGACAGTATATTCTTCGGATTTTGTCGGAACAGCCTCCAAAAGGGAAATCACTTCACATGGTTAGTGCAATAGCTATGGATTTCGTATTCCTTTTCCCCTAATGTCTGTCAGACTGAGAAAAGATTTACTTTGTATCACAGGAGGGTTTGCCATTAAAATGGCCTGAGTTTATTGTAGATGATGTCGCAGATGACTCTTCTGACCTTGATGAATTGCATGACCAAGAGGAAGAACTCTTTGATACATGTTGTTCCATTTGTGACAATGGGGGTGACATTCTTTGGTAATATAATTCTTCAATTCTGTTCTGTACCACTTTCTCAACATTGTCAATTTTTCTGCCTGTCTAGTGTGGCATTGTTAGTTGTTTTGTTTTGAATAGTAATGAGCTGATATTTTGTTGTTTGAGGCTCAAATATTTTTATTTGCATGAGGTGAGCCACAATGTTTTCATTAAAACAAGTGGTATTGAGATTTAGTGAGTAAAACTGGAGAATTGTTTTACTCATCATTGTTTGAATAGCAAAGTTTAGTTTTTATGAACACGTTGCTGCTAAAACTTGCAAACTAAGATGCAATTCATTGTATTCTGCAGTTTAAGTTATTTAGTATGGCGATTTTATGTGAAAATAAGATATCTACACATTTTAGATCATTATCTTATCTAAGGAGTTGAGAATGGAATGCTATCCCTTATTATTATATTGGATTAGTATTTCTTGATGTTAAATTGGTAGATCAGTGTGCGGTGGCTATTGTTTCTTACTTCATGTCAAAGTGGACTAAAACAAAATTCCTTGCCTTGTTGTCCTCTGTTGCTTTTGATGGGAAGTAATAGGTAGTTAACAAACTTCTAAATCAACGGTTAGTTAGCCTCTATGCAATTTAGGAGTAAGAGTAAAAGCTTCAGACACCGAGCCCACGCCTTGTCCTGGTTGGACTCTAGGTTATCAACTTATTGATATAGTTTTCCTACTTTAAAGAAGTTGCGTTGTACTAATTGGTCTCCATGAACTCCCCCATCTTGTCTTGGTTGGACTCTAGGTTATCAATACGGTTTTCTTACTGTAAGGAAGTTGCATTATATGAATTGCTCTCTATGAACATATATTGTTTAACAGACAATGCAATTGATGTTCTAATGTCCACTTTTTAGACAGTTGAAATTGTCACTTTTCCCCAAATGTTTTCAACTTGGATTATAAGTAAACCTAGCAAATGAGTCATTGAGTTCTGTTTTGATCTGACCCGATTCGGGTCGGGTCATGTTCTAAATAAAAAGATTATGACAGTTTGAGTTTCTTGTTGGGTCATGTTTAATTTGGGTTGACATTGGGTCGATTGATGTTTGGTCTATAAGCTTGTCTCGGAAATATAAAACCACTATGGAGGAAAAAGTTCGGGTCGGGTCAATTCGGGTTATGTGCTAAGTTTGATTATCTATTTTGGTTTTGGGTCAGGTATGGATTGGGGTTATTTGGGTTTTAGGTCACTTCTAGGCAAATATATTCAGCTTGGGTTATAAAATATCTCATTGAACTATCCTCAAATTTTTTTATATAGAGTGAAAGGCAATTAATGTTTTTCAATCTAGGTTCCAGTAGAAATAACCTTGTTGCAGTTATGGTTAATGCCACTACATCTAATAGGCAGGGTTTGTAGGTGTGGGTTTCAAATGTTTTTGTTATCAGATAGTAGTTGATTAGTTATATTCACCAATTGAACCATTGAAGTTGAAGTAAATAGTAGCTGGAATTCTAGGAATGCTTTCGGAGCTCTAGTGTACCTAGAAAATTAGGATGCCAGTTCGTTATGTATTCAGGAATAGGTCTGATGACTTTATTCACTCTGAAACCTTGCTAGTGCATTTTTATAACTATTGAAGTTGAAGTAAACAGTTGCTGGAATTCTAGGAATGTTCTGGAGCTCTAGTGTACTTAGAAAATTAGGATGCCAGGTCGTTATGTATTCAGGAATAGGTCTGATGATTTTCTTCACTCTGAAAACCTTGCTAGTGCATTTTTATAACCCTTTTTATGATGATGCTATTGCACTTTTCATATTGGTTATTATCGTTTTGATCCTTTTTCTTTTGGTGGCTTTCTTGTTTCATAACAACATGCAATTCCCTTTGGATTTCTTGTCAGTTGTGAAGGAAGGTGTATGAGGTCTTTCCATGCGACTGAAGCTTCAGGAGAGGGATTATGTAAAACTCTTGGCCTTTCGGAAACCCAAGTGAATGTAAGCAACTTTGTGATTTGTCATGTCTGTAGTTTTTGCATATGGTAATGCTGGTTTTATGTGGATTGATTGGTCTTTGTGCAGGCTCTTCCCAACTTTTTCTGCAAGAATTGTCAATATCAGCAACATCAGTGCTTTATTTGTGGAAAGTTGGGTTCGTCTGATATATCTTCTAATGCAGAGGTATGCCTTACTGAATGATCCATTGAATACTTCGTTTCTTTGTAGTCTAGAACACCTACCATTTACAAGGTTGGGGAGATCAGGATTATGAACCCTTGACCTTGACCTGCGGAGAAGTTCCTGAGGAAACAGTTGGTTCTCTTTTTCTTGATTTTGAAGAAGTAATGATGTTCTAGAAATTCTGCTACTGGTTCTAACTTGTAAGAGAGTTAGAAACAGTGAAAGTATACGTGATAGCATTAACAAAAAAGAAGTCATGAGGCACAAAGGTAATAATATGGAAGTAGGAATATATTAATAAAATAAAAAAATACTGTGAAAGAAGTCATCAAGATGACTAAAGATATTAAATAAGGCTGTAATAGTAGTATTTTTGTTTTCTGCCCTTTTCCCCGAAATTGAATGATTTGCATCCGTATTGTTTGCTGAATTGTTGCTTCTTCTTTTCTCAGGCACTTTTGTGTCCTTGTACTATATTTTGGCCAAAAAAAAAAAAACTATACCATCCATAATCTTGAGGTGTGTAAATAATATATTATGGCTAACTCTGTGTTGGTGTTGTGTGCTTGCATTATTTGTACTTTGTTTTTTGGGAATATTCCTGTCGTGTGGCAGAATCCTCGAAGTAGTTCCAAAATATATGTTAAAAAAGTAGTTACTAAAATGATCCTTTTGATTATATCTGTTCATTTGAATTGATATACAGATTAATATGGTGAATTGAAGTCACAACCAAGTACATGAGGCAGTTACTGGTACCGGTACTAGAAATCTGTCGATACATAGTAGCATTACCCCTGGGATTATAGAGTGAGCATATTTTTGTTAGACCATTGATTAAAAGAGGGGTTCTATGGCTCTCTTCTTAATGATGAATAATCTATAAAAGACAGTTTGAGAGGCCTTCAGGTCAGCCTGTTATCATTGTATTGAGAAAAATACTGCCTCCTTGTGAAATGAGCAGATCTACCATATCACTTTGTCTGCAAACTCTCTTCCCTTGGGTTATGTGAAAAAAAAGATGTCATGATAGGATAAATACTGTTTTTTTTTTCGATAACAATAACCACTGTGTTTTATGAATAATCATTTTTCTCCTTTCCTTTTTGATTGAGTATTAAAAATTTAGGAATTGATAATGGTATTGAGGGATTTTTGGGAGTTTGTTGCACCAGAATTTATTGGTAATGACTAACAAGTCATAGAAATAGCAAGCAAGAACATGAAATTTTTTTTCAAAACTAAACATGGAGCATGGTGGGGCTGATGCATAATTGTCTCATGTTTTTCTTCATCATATTTCCTTAATGTAGATTTCAGACAGCATGAGTCCACGCAACAGTCGCTAATATTTTTGCAGTCTTTCTGCTTGTATTCTAACCTAAGCAGTTTTGGTTGGATTGAGTTAAATATTTTGTTTCTAAGATTTTCGCATTCTTACTTTGCTATGTATATATCTTGATATCTGTGGTGCAGCATTTGGCTGTTCATTATTCAGTATAGATCTGACACTTTCTCTCAGGTCTTCCCTTGTGTTGCAGCTAATTGTGGCCGCTTTTATCATCCAAAATGTGTTGCCGTAGAACTGCAGAAGCGGAGTAATGGGCAGGTGGAAGATCTAGAGCAGAAAATAGCTGGAGGAGAGTCTTTTGCTTGTCCCGCTCATAGATGTTTTGTTTGTAAGCAAGTAGAGGATAGAAAAGTTGAAGATATGCAATTTGCGGTCTGTAGACGTTGCCCAAAGTCATATCATAGGAAGTGCTTGCCAAGGTAATCTGTGCCGAATTGGTTATGCTATATTAGCTCTTCAATTTATGACTTCCGGACATTGCATTACTTTTCTTGCAGTGAAATTGCGTTCGATTATGATTGCGAGAAGAATGTCTTACCGAGAGCTTGGGATCATCTTCTGCCAAAACGTGTCTTAATATATTGTCTGTAAGTATTTCTTAACTTTTTCATTAATACGAAATCTTGAATGACTTACTGAACTGATTCTGGTGCCACTGATGTCTTCTGATTTGCGACGTCGTTGAGCAGAGATCATGAAATTATTTTAGAACTTGGCACTCCTTTGAGGAACCATATTTGCTTTCCTGGTTCTGATAAAGAGAAAAGGCATGCTTCAGAAACAAGTGGAAATGATGCTCAGAGGAAAAGAAAACTGGTGCTTTCACAATCTTCTGCTGAAAATGTTGTATGGAAGTCTGCAAAGGATGAGAAGGTTGACTTTAGCTTCAGAGAGGGTGCATCAGCTAGGCTAGCTGGAAAAGATACTTATAGGCCAGGATTAGATGCTCGGAGGAATTCAAGCTCCAGTAATTCAAAGTCTGATTTAATGATTCTTGAGAAGATTTCCCCAAAGGGCTCTGGTTCTTTTATGCTGACTGGGGGTAAAAAGTGTCTGAGAACACTACATTTAGTAATGCGAAAAATCTGAAGTCATATTCACAGAAACCTGGAAATGCTGACATATCTTGCAAGAAACTCAACACTGTTGTCCCAGTTCAGCCTTTCAGGAAAAAGAAAGGCTTCTCAAGTCCTGTCTCTGATTCAGAAATCGAGAAGAGGTAAAGTATTATCTCACATTATTACTAATATTCTGGCATGGTTTCATTTACTCCTGATTTTGATGTTGTTTTCTTTGCAGAATAACTGCTCTCATGAAAGATGTCGACTCTTCTTTTGATGTTGATGAATTCAGAAAGAAGCGGAAAGTTACATCCATGTATATGAACTCGCAAGAAGTGTTAGACAAAAACCTAACGAAGGGAAAGGTGGATGTTACTGTTAAAGTATGTGTGCTAAACTCGTTGAACATGCTTATTGTCGCTCATGAAATTCTAACAGTGTCAAAAAATGTATCTGAAAACCTTTTTTTTTTTTTTTTTTTTAAACTTTGGAATTGTCCTTCAAATGTTGAAGGCTATTCAAACAGCCTTGCAGAAGCTCGATAATGGTGGAACTGTGGATGATGCCAAAGCTGTGTGTAGTCCAGATATGCTTCACCAGATCCCATTATGGAAGGTTTGGACTGTGCTTATGAGTGTCTTTTATCCCCAAGGCGTGTATGCATGGCTATTGATGAGGATTTTCTTTAGACAGAAGGATGATGTAAATGAGATACACCTACTTCTTGCTTGTTGTGTGGCTTAACATAGAAAACTCTATTTTTTTTCTGATTTGTTTTTTCCCTTTTACCTTTTTTTAGGTATATTGGCTCTCTACCTTCAACATGGGTGGATCCAATTCACAAGTGTTGGGATTCTCTGAACTGGTTTCAGGAGAAACAAATTTCGTGTGGCAGAAAAATTTAAAAATTTATGTATATACATAAATGGCCTCAATATAGATCATAAAATCACGTGTGTTATTACTGACAATAATATATTTGATTTCTAGATCCACCACTGAGTCCTTCATCAATCAAAAAGTAATATATGTCATTACATGTTGACGTATGTACATATGTATGTACATATGGAGCTTCTGGCAGAGATTTCTTGGTCATTCACTAATTCATGCACATTTGCTCTCTTGATACTCATAGTTACCACTCCTTGTATGTAAATCCTCTTGGTCATTCATGCACATTTGCTCTCTTTGATACCCATGGTTACCACTTCTTCTCTGTGCGTTTTCTTCCATTCCGTGGTCCTTTTTCGTAGGGATAGGATGATGGTTATTGTTCCTTTGATGGTTAATGGAGGCGATAATGAAAATTGGGGAGTAGTTTTGTGCAGCAGTGTGTTTTAGTATCTATTGGACATGGTGAGGTTGCGGGTGATTTATGCGTCTGGTGGTGCCATTTCCTCGCAGGACCCAATATGATAACACGACCTGAACCCGACCTGAAATTACCAAGAGAAACCCGAACCCGATATGGACCTAACCGATTTTAAGCCAAAGTCGACATGATTGAACCATTTAGCGTTATAACATGTTTTTGCTATTTTTGAGTAAATTTAAGTTATTTTCAAGCTTGACCACGAAATTGACCCGATTAATAAATGGGTCGACCTGAACCGACCCTTACCCAACTCTAAGTAGTCTTGTGGTGGGATATTGAGGTATGGTGGATGGGTGGAGTTTAGCTTTTGGAATTGATGCCCTAATGTCCTTTAATCTCACGTCTTTTAATTTGGATTTTGAAGGGCTGTGATTGAGTTCTCTCATCTCTCACCCTATAGAAAATCAAGCTTTCTATAGAGAATTTTAATTATGAAGCATGAAAAGCCTATCAGCTAAATGAATTGCTTGTAAGAAGAAAATGCATTGCTAGTTTATCCAATTAAAATCTTTTCCACACCAATAGTCTTTTGTATTTCTCACTAACGAGATGATCAAAGAAATTGGTTTGAGAAATAATCAAAGTGGGTGGCGAGCTGGCTGAGCCAAAAGACTATTCTTGTCTAAATGAGAAATATCCTAAGAATAGTTCAATAAAATGAAAGCTAACTCCTAATGAGTGGGGCAAACTGACAATGAAGTAGCAATGATCAACTTGGGTTTAGATACCCTTTCATGTTAGGTATCTGTTCAACCAGATTTTGTTCTCTTTTAGGAATGATCCGTAGACAAATTTCCGTTAAGCATGTTTTCATAGGAGTCGGATATCTCAAATTGGCTTTTGTGGATCCAACTAAATGGGTCGATCATGAATATTTCCAAATGAGCGGGGTTCCCAAATAAACATCCATGGAAGCACCCGATTTCCAAATTTTCGCAACAAACGTGGGCCTTTGTGGTGCTTGATTTCCAAAATGTGTCACCTTGACTCGAAAGTCCAAAGTAATTGCGAGATCTGGGATGACTGTGTTGCTCTGCCAACTCTAGTGTAGATGGGGAGATGACAATCTTAGCAAGTGAGTCAATTTAGATTTCAATGCAGCCTAGTTTGTTAGAAAGATGAAAGCATCTATTGCCATCCTCAAGTCTTTAACAATTCCCAAAGTTGCCCGGCTCCACTCCTTGTGACCTCTTGTGACAAATATCTGAATCCGATTACATTCGATGAAAAACACTAGTTCATGACTTCAAGCTAGTCTTGGAAACTGAGAATCTATTATGTCTTCGTCAACCTAAAGCAACTTGTTCAGGCAAGTAGAGTATCTCCTCTGTCCATTCTCAACCTTTCTCCAAGATGTCTGGATGTCTTCGTAACTCCCTTCAATCGCTACCAGATTAAAGATTTGCTTTGTCACCAGAAGCTTCTTGCTAAAGCCAGATTCAGAACTTTTGTATGACAACATTCCTTTTTGAATTCCCCGGAATTTTGACGGGTCATTTGATTTTTGTGGGTGTCTCCTTTGAAAAATTTATGAACATTTATATAAAACTTTTTCTGCAACTACCGGGTTCAAAGGACATCATTAGTCATAGGGTGCATCTGGCCCTGGCTACCACCTTTCATATTACAGGTGCATGATCACTAGCGCATGCAATGTTTTGTTTTCTTTGCCCCACACCAGTGGCTGAGGCATAAAATAAAGAAGTATCAGTCACTATATTTTCTGGTGTTGACATCTTAAAGCTGACAGGCCCCTTTGGGTGTAATCTAGTGGTAGAATGACTAGAAGTATCAGTCACTATATTTTCAGGTGTTTTCACCAAGTGAGTGTCCCTAGTAGTAAGCATTGTACACTTCCATCCTCTCCATCAGGGTCGAACCTTGGTGGAGTCAATTTCCTTACAAGTTATGCAAAGGAGTAGGGATGAGTTGTGGGCTTGGTATCCCTATCCCCCTGGGCAGTTGACCCAACTGGGATTACCCCTAAAATAGGGCCCAATTGGGTAGCCGGGTTACCATTGCCAAAAAAAAAAAAAAAAAAAGAATGACTAGTTTTCAAAAACGAGATCAGGGTTCGATTCTTCCTAGGCTGTGTACGTGCGTAAAATTTATCCATCCAAAAAGAATATGAATATTAAAACACCAGCCTTTAGAAGAGAGAAGCAAAAGGAGGGAGGCTAAGTCCATTACAGAGAAAATATGGCTCACCGAGGACTGATTGGCATGGGCCAACACCATGGATATAGAGATTGTCACTCTTTGACGTAGGCCCAGATGAAATAGAGTTTTACAGTGACTTCTAGCACGGGAGAACTTGTCGATGATTTGAGACCCTCCAGGAACAGCTCTGCTAACAGCAGATATCTCATACAACCATGAACCTAGCCATGGTGTAGGAACCTTATCTCAAAACATATACTAGCCTGTGTTAACTCAAAATAGGAAAAGAAAGAAACAATAATTCCTGAACTGCCTACATCCTTGATTCAGTGTGGAAACTGTATTCTACAATCAATGTTTATAATTTAATTCCCTTCTTTCCGATTCACACCCTATCCTTAAGCTATCATAGTCCTTGCTGTTTCTATAACCATCTTGCATTCTTTCCTTTCTTGGTTCATTATCTTATCTTTGTCACAGTATTGCTACTAAGGCCGTGTTCCTTTTTGCTGTACGAAAGTAATTTGTAAGGTTTGATAAGTTGTAAAAAGGTGTAAGCAGTTGTAAAGAGTTGTATGCCAGGAGTTGTATGGCTGATAGTTAAAGCTAAAAAGAACATGGCCTAAATCACGTGAAATTTTCATGAAATAAAGGCAATGTTGATCAAATGCATGTTTTTTCCTTCTTATAAGTCTTTAATATAATCTTATTGTGTTTCAACATTTGAATTTAGTATGGGTGCTCCATAAAAATGGTAGGAAATATAGGAAAATTGAATAGATTGGCTTATGATGAGTTCAGCTGAGCCAAAGCTTGAGCCACATCATAAAATAATTGGCAAGCTAATCCTCATGTGCAATAATGTCGGACTTGGCTTCTCGCTCGGTTCGTTCCCACCCTTAGTTTTTCCTGTGGTTACAACACTAGAGCTTCAATGTTTTTGTTCAGTGTGAATATACTAGTTTAAGTTGATGTTTGTCTAACTCAACTAAACTGTATACATACTTGCATGCAGCCTTGTTTTCTCGTAGAGGTTATAATTAAATGGGTTCTTTGGTATTGTTTGCCTGCCTTTGTTGCGATCTACTATTATTTTACTTTTTGGAAGATTGAGAAGTGCATTTCTTGTTGCAGAAAAAACTTGAAATTTATCTTGGACCGTTCTTACATGGTATGCGATACTCATCCTATGGCCGACATTTTACAAATACGGAAAAACTTCAGGAGGCAAGTTTCCATTTATATACTTTGTAAAAAAAGAAATATTTTACAATAATTTATTAGGCTTGCTGTGCACATTTGGACCCCTCCTGAACATCTCATCTACTGGCATCGGCATTGGCTGTTCCTTTGTTGATTTTTGATCATTTGTTAAATAGTTTATAAGAGGATGCTATTTCTCCATGGGACAAGTTGTAGAATTTTTTGTTGTGTTGCTGTTGGTAGAAGATGATATGATTGAGTTGCCATCTTGGTTTTGCTTGATTTTGAAGATCTTTATGCTGGATTGTTGTTCTGTACTTCAGAATTGGAGGTGAAATTTCCTTTTTCAATTGGCTGTTAGTATTTCTGTGTGGAAAACAGATATGTTAGTATTGCTTGATCTTGGGCAAGTTGTGTTGCTGTTAGTATTGCTTGATCTTGAGCAAGTTTGTCGGATCTAAATCCCGTATACTTTTTTCATCCGGATTTGCAAAAGCAGTATCACACAGTGACAGGCTTCTCTAGTGAATTCTTGTTCTGTAACTGGAAGGAACTGGAAACATCATCTGTATTGGTGATGGGATGTCCCAATATAAAAGCCCAAAATGACAATTTTATTCACGTATGTGTTCTAATCAAGAAGATATTGTACTATCTAGCACTATTTATAGTTCATTTTTTTTGCTGAACTACATTGAAAGAATAATCTATCAGAAAATAAGGTTTCCAACTAGCTTGCACTCTGATGTTTGACATTAGTCTGAGAATAAAGAAATAATGCAAAGATGAATGTATCTGTTTTTTTTAAATAAAAGGTATACAAGCTTATGAAAAGGTCTGTCATTTTATAGCCTTACAAGGATTGAGCTACGTAGCTTTCACAATTTACAATATTGTCCGTGTATACATCTAGGCTATAGCGATGCATATGCTACCTGCATATCAACCTGACTGTATGGCAACAGTAAATTGCATTGTGAATTCGCTAATCCAAGCTTTTTGGGCTTTCATGTGTTTTGTTTTATTTCGGATAATTTCTACAGAATTCTGCCTTTAATTTTGTGTGAAGCGATATCTCCCCATGCACTGCATCCCCCTCCCAAAGGGCACAAAATAATCCACATAAAACCCAGTTTACTTCAGTCAGGAATTGAACAAATCCTTCAAGCATTTGAAAGTGGAGTTCAGTGTTCTACTGTTCTAGTTTTGCTTTAGTTCCTTTCCTTATGTTTTCGAGAGAGAGAGACAGGATGAGAGAGATGACAGGGTCAGATAGAGAGAGAAACTGGAAAAGTGTGCGGAAGCACTGTCTATCACGTGTGAAAGGAAGAGGAGAGAGAAAGGTTGGGGCTTGAGAATTGGAATAAAGTTGCACTTGTAATATTAAAATAAAAAAATCACACTTTGGGCCGGTTGAATTAATGGACATGACGAATTTTGGGCCTTTTTAAGGATGTCCAACTATCTATGTTCATTAATATCAACACCTCTCAAAATAGTGTATTAGTATTTATTTTTGGGCCAAGGGTGTCCATGGACACCCATGGGGCCAATGTGGCTCCGCCCCTGGGCTGGGGGAACATTTGGACGGGTAAAATGGTCTGGGTTTGGTACTCAGGAACTAATGATCCTACAATGGACATTTACCACTATATCAGTATCCTTTTATGCATCTTATGCATGTTATGTTCTGCATGTGAAAAAGACAGGACGAGTTTGGAAATTTGGATGACCAGCCTCATCCTTGCCGCTTCACTATGTTCTTCTACCACCACCACCAACCCCTGCCTTGTTCTGCACCACTATTTTATTCTTTTCTGGTGAAGACAAGAACATACCCCCTTCCCTCTCCCTCTTCTTTTCAACAACAAATAAAATATGAAAATATGAAGCACCTGGAAATGGTGATTACTGCAAAGCTGATGCAATGAAGTGATGAAGCAATATCTGTTTCAGGTTGTTGATAGACTTCATTGGTATGTGCAAAATGGTGACATGGTAAGAGCCCTTTTTCTTACTCTGTCTTCATTGCCTCTTGTTTTCTACTACTTTGTGATTGAGAGAAGTGATTTCAGTATCAAACACAAATTTCAAGATTGGTTGGGATTAAATTGTTTTTGATGGTCTAGTGAACACAATTCTGTAGATTACCTCTCTTGAACTCATGCGGTTGAGCTCATGTAGTGTTAAGTATGAAAAATTTAGTTGAGAAAGATGATAATTGGCCAAATTTAGCAATGTCCGTTGTAATTTTCTGGTATGATTAGTTGTCATCACTTAGTGGCACTGATGTGTTGATTTAAATTGTACTCTTGAGCTATTGCAGATAGTAGACTTCTGTTGTGGTGCCAATGATTTCAGTTGTTTAATGAAAGAAAAGGTAGACAGTGTGCGAAAGAAGTGTTCATTCAAAAATTATGATCTGTTTCCAACAAAGGTAGATTCTGGTCTCTTAAATTTGTACAATGATTTTATTGGTCCGCCCTCTGATGTCATTGGTTCTTTAACTATCCTAACTCAACTGGACCACTGACTTGCTAGAAAAGTCGTGAGATTAATTATTAATTCTTATAGTTAGACAGCATAATTAACTGTGGACTTTGCAATATAATTTTGACATATTTCATCATTCACAAAGCATTGCTGCTCACTTCTCCATCATTTATTGTCACATTTTCACACAGTTTAACAATTCTATATAGGGATTTTCATATCAATATATTTCTACCGCATTCACTCACCACCTCATAACTTCATTTATACTTCTGCAATTTTCATCACTTTGCCTGGTTTATTACTTCCAACACATACAGAATAAAAAAGTTGCAGTGAAAGAAAAGAAAAACTGAAGCCATGTGCTTAAAATGTGAATGACAATCATAAATGACTTGAAAATTAGTACTCAATAGCAAGCTCTGGTCGGTATGTTGGAATTACGTTTCGTTATATCTATTTGTGTGCATTCCTCTTTAAAGCTCTTTCTTTGGGTCCTTTCATCATAACATTTGAATCTTATTACATCAGCTGAATTGCTGATACAGAAAATGTGGGCACTGGGGTGCTGCTTTCCTTGATATGGTCTTTGTAGGCCAAGGATGAATATCGCTGGGTTTTCTCCTGTGTTCAAGGAATTCTGCTATAAACTGTTCTGGTTTTTAAGATAAATTTTTCTGGAAAAGCAGCAGTGCGTGGTGGCTTCTTTGTCCTAGCAATTAGGTTGGATTTGTGTACTTATTAGGGTTATAATTTCTGTTGTTTTGTATCAGACTCTTGACCCATTATTCTTTCAAACAGCCTCTGTTAGAGTTTGTCAGAGGTTAGGCGAGTACATCTTGAGTTCCATAAACCTAGCAGTTGGTGAGACTTACTGCGGGTGGTGTTGTACAATAATAAACTGAAGTGTTATAGAATGAAAAGATTGGTTTAAATTTACATGTGGTACTCGGATAAGAGGGCTATTGTATCATTTAAGTTCTAACTTCTGCAGCATGTTCAATTTTTTTGTTTGGGGGAGGGGGAGTTTGCTTCGGTGCTGTACATGGTGGTCAACTTTTTATTCTGGGATAGAGTGTTAGTGTTTTCATCTAAACTTCTGCAGAATGATTTCAACTTTGAGCAAAAGGATTGGTTTAATGTTACATCCAGAGAGCTACCTGAAGGCTCTCGACTGGTAAGGATCTCGTGCCTACCACTTCGTCGGTATCTTCGATTTGTCAATTCAACTGTAATCTTTAGTTGCTTTTATACAGATCATGGGCCTGAATCCTCCGTTTGGATACAAAGGACAATTAGCAAACAAGTTTATCAATAAGGCTCTGCACTTTGAACCAAAGCTTCTGATCCTTATTGCCCCTCCAGAAACCAGAAGGTATGGACCTATCAACCCCCTTAAGTGCTTCTTTATCCCCCTTCTGTACCTATCTTCTCCTGACAAAGTATGACTATATGCTGTTTTTAGGCTTGATCGCAGGACAGTTGGAAAGAAGTATGATTTAATATGGGAAGACCGGTATTTACTCTCTGGCAAGGTACGAGAAGAAAAGTTTTCCTAACTCTTGGAAATCCTACTGAAGGTGGATAGAGGGATAGATGAGGTCCTCTCCCCTAATTCCTCTGACTCTTTTTCCTTTTTTCTTTTGGGGTTGGGGCCCGGGCCCGGGGGTTGGGGGGTTGGATTGCCCAACTGAGAACCCCATCAGTGATGCGGACACCCCTAGTGGGAGAGCATAGATGGGTAAAACCTCTTACCTCTCAGAGTCTCATATGTATGAGCTGGATTTTCTACTGTGCACCTTGATGGGAAAGTGGGTCAGATAATACAAGAACTATTTCTTAGGAGGTTAGATATTTCCCTATATTCATTTTGTAGGTTCAATTTCTGCCATTGATTTATGTGTTTGACTGATCTTTGCTCTCAGTCATTCTACCTTCCTGGCTCTGTTGATATACATGACAAGCAAATTAAGCAATGGAATATCACTGCGCCTCTTCTTACTCTTTGGAGCCATCCTGATTGGACTAAGCAGCACATGGCAATAGCTAGGAGCCAACACCCCTCTTTGCTGCCCGGGCACTTACAACCCCGTCCCCAAAAATCTACTTGGAACTATCTGATGAATGACCAACAGGATTGCTATAATGATTTCTCCAATTTGGTGAATGAAGGTGGTGATCTAAATCGCATGTTAGATGATGTTCCTGAACCTAACGATGAATTCCTGCCTGGTCTAGGAGGGCAGCTGCCAGGAAATGTATTAAGCTTTGGTAATCCAGGTACAAGTTTCTCACCTGTTGATGATCTAGAGGACATGGACATCTCCCCAGGCAAGTCACCCAACTAGTTTGATTCTCGACTCTAAAGAGAATACTATGGTGTAGATTGCTTTTTTCACTTTTTTCTTCCCCAACTATGATGTATATTTCTTGGACACCAAAAAAGGGAGGGAGGGAGGGAGAGAGAGAGAGGTCTACTGAAACGCAGTTTCAACAGTAAGCAACATTTGTGCCCTTTTGGCTAACAAAGCATAAACCTAAGATGTGCATGTACGTATGGACATACTTGTATCACATATTTTATGGCAATGATATGAGTTTGCTTATTAAGATAAATCTTCTTTACTGGTCATAGTCATTGGATTTCCTTAAAAGTGCGTGTTACCGCAGGATGAATTGTGCAATCAGAAACATGAGCTTCTGGTGGGCTTGTTTCTCCAAGTGTGGGGAATTGGATAGAAGTGGTGAGCACATTTGGCGGCTATCCTAGAACTGGTCAAATGGGTCAGGTGCCGGGTAAGAACCTGTCCAACCGGTTTCGGTTCCAAAAATCAAACCCTGTTAATATAAGATCAGGTTTTTCAGAATCATTAATAATGTTTCAGACTTTTAACCTTTTTAGTTTTTAGTTTTTAATATAAGGTTCATTTCATTTTCACTTTTCAATTTTTTCAATTTTTAATATGAGGCCCAATTCACAACTAGTTAGAAAACCCCAAGTAGTATATTAGGGCTTGGTTGACTTTACATAAAAACAAAATCTATTTATGTTTTATGTTCGTTTAGAGCTTGTTTGACTTTACATAAAAAACAGAATGTATTTATGTTTTATGTTCGTTTATGTTTTTTTTCGTTCGTTCATGTTCGTTTATTTTCTTTTATGTTATTTTATGTTCGTTCGTTTCTTTTTTAAC
The DNA here is from genome assembly GCA_021018815.1 of Talinum fruticosum. Lineage (NCBI taxonomy): Eukaryota > Viridiplantae > Streptophyta > Magnoliopsida > Caryophyllales > Talinaceae > Talinum > Talinum fruticosum. The sequence continues at coordinate 1,380,910 of JAITYX010000011.1, forward strand.
AACTCATTTACGTTCGTTATGTTCATTTCTGCTTGTTTATGTTTGTTTATGTTTACGTGCGTTTTGTATGTAAGTTCGAACGGACCTTAATAAGCACCTTCACTTTTATTCTCTCGTCCGTCATTTCTCACTTCTAAATCTCTTGCTCCTCTCAGCCTCCCCACTCTTCCCACCTTGACTTTAAGATCTAACTAGGTATTAACATCGCCACACTCTCTCTCTCTCTCTCTCCTCTCTCATTCTCCACTCTTACAACTCGGTGTCGTTCTCTGCTATTGAACATCGATCCATAACTTTCTTCGTCACTGGCCTCCCTTCAACGAAGGCTTCTTCGTTGGTTGCTTCCAGCACTCACTCGGTTGCTGTCAAGGTCGATACATCTTGTGCCGACGTCAGAGTTGGGCAGAGGGTGAAGCTACTCTCGCGTTGTTGCTGTTAACCGCTGGCTATTTTCCAGTTGCAATTTAGCCTAACTCAGTAAATTGTCAATTTCTTTGGCCTTTTATAACTTATATGAGCTTTATTATTTGGTAATTTTAAAGGAACTTTGATGGGTTCTTTAGCCTTGTTATTGAGGGATGTTTATGGATTATGTAATAAGTTTAGATGTTGAAATTAAAATTTGGATCCTTTCCTTTGGTTAGTGTGATGTATGGTGCTTGTATGATTTGTAATTTAACTTTTTGTTTTTTTGGTCACTTTAAGTTTTTGTGCTTTTTAGTTGCTTTTTGTAAATTGTTAAAGGTGTTGGAAATTTTTTTCATAAAAATGATGATTTGAACAGGGTATCCTGTAGTTGGAATCGTAACTCGTGGTTCAAGTTACGTAACATTTCCAATCAGCATTACCTAATAATCCCTAATTAGGGTATAATGTAAGGTCACGAGAGGAAGATAACGATTGAAGACGTTACCACCGCCCTAAAATAGGACAAGGTTAAATAAGTAAAATAAAAAAATACAATTTTGCATATCTAACTCGTTATATTTTAGTTGGGCCATGATAGAGGTAAATGTTTATAACCCAAGTAGTTAAGCAATACTACATATTTAACAATGCCCAAAATACATTTTAGTGGTTTAGTGGCATACTCTTTTTTTATACAATCCACATATTCGTCTATTCTATAAGATAATATGAAACATATAACAATTTTCAAGGTTAATACCCAAGCCACGATTGAGGATAAAAGCACTCGTGAGCATCTAAATACCTTCACAATCAATAATACGACATATGTAGTTATGTTTTGCTTCCGCTAGGCTTGCTAGGCAATGGACTCGTTAACTAATGCTTTTCCTAAAAACAAAAACAAGTAAAATATTTTGAAGAATAAGTCGAAACTCGGTACAAACATTCCCGCATGCAGTCAAAATTGCTTTGAAATATTTTAATTGAGCGTGCGCATTTCAATTCATTTTAGTTCGAAATCGGAGGGGAGAGAATATGAGTCAAACTTGCTTGCCGGTTATTAATAATAAGTGGAACCCCAATATATATAATTGATACGATATTTGAATAAGGTGCACACCTCCCAACTCGACCGAGAGCCCGAGTTGAAGGCGTGCGGGTGGAATTGAAGGGCGTATGCCCCGATAATTGATAACCGATGGGGGACCACTTTATTCGGTGATAAAACTTGATTTGCAAATGATTCATTATTAGTTATATATATACAAGATATATTGAGATTTGCTTGAAACGTGTAAATTTTCGAAGAGTACATGCAATGAACGTACTCGAATTTAAAATGTTTTCCTCTCCTTTATGAAATATAAATTTAGCGGCTTGTCAACGATAATAATGGCCTCATTGCTTGTTTCAAATAGGTCTTTATTATTAATAATTTTTAAATTTAAGTTTTATTATAATATCATCGATAATTAAATTCGCATAAATGCTTCTAACTTCATACAAATTGGTTAAATTAGTTTCATTGATTTTCTCATAATTGTAATTTGTTAATTTACTAGAATCAAAATATTTTTAATTTGAAATTTTGTTCGTACTTTACCTATTACAACTTGTTTAGCATATAAAAATATGATTCTAACTATTATTATTATTATTATTATTATTATTATTATTATTATTATTATTATTATTATTATTATTATTATTATTATTATTATTATACCATTAACTCAATTAATTATGTCGAACTTAAATCTTACTTTCAATCCTTATCATTAAGTCACCTTTCACTTCATTTTATCACCTTTTCCACAAATTAACTAATTTACTCAAATTCCACATACTTCAAAACACACTAATTCAAACTTATACGCATCGTTTCCTCAACAAAATTCACATCCATGTATAATTAGGGACCAATAAATTTACTCAAATTTACATACTTCCAAACCTACTTCAATCTCCATGTACATCTTTTCTTCCATTTCTTCAAATATAGTCAATCCCAAAATACAATAAAACCATCAACTTTACTCAAAATTTATATCAAAACATTCCCTATTCACTTCACCAAATTACAATTTAACAAGTGCAATTACATTCACACTTTTACAACAATTCATTCAACTAAGAACCAAATCACAATCATTCACAATAACTCAAATTTTCCTAATTCAACCTTTAGATTCATATCAATGCATCTTTCTAAACCATATAATTCAATTAACAACTACAATCAATAAGTAAATAATGAAGGGAGAGATCAAGAAAATTTTTTAAAACTTTTAGATGATGCAATTATAACGGATTCTTTGAATCAAACGATTACAAACTAGGGTTTAAGGTTTCATCTTCAAAACCCAAATGATGGAAACCAGGGAGAAGGAAGAGATGGTGGTGGTGCAGCTGGATTCGCCAACCTTTGGACGGTGACCGGCGATCGGCAGCCACGGCTAATGGGCTGGCTAGAGAATGGATCGCAGCGAGAGGGCGAGGCATGGCATGCGAGAGAGGGGGTGAGGCCGGCTAGTGACTTTGTTTTTAACTTTTTATTTTTATTTTCCCCCTCCCTTTTTTTTTTTGTGTGTGGTAAATTTCAGAATAGTCTAATTTGAATTTTCCCCCAAAAAAAGTATGTATTTCTTATTGCTATTTTATTTATCTTATTTTATATATTTTGTTATTTTTTTATTTTTTAACTTGGATTATTGATTCATTCTTAAAAAATATATATTAATAATATCATACTTATCCTCCTTAATTGGTAATTTAGTTTTTTATTTACTAAATTTATCATTCATTTTATTTTGATAGTGTTGTAAATAAGTTATTTGATCTGTTTTAAATGTAACGGTTTGTTTAAAATATATTTTTTAATAACCGTATAGTCATGTACCTTTTACAATTATACTTGTTATATATTTATACAAATTTCTAAATTTTTATTTTAAACATATTCGTTGGTTTACAATCATTATTATGAAATTTCATTGGAGGTCACTTCGTCGTCTTAGCTGCATAGGACAACGGAAAAATAATTTAAATGTTGAATTGAAGTGTGCGTGCTCGACTCTATAAATTTTTGTAATTAGTGAAATAAATAATGTGTTTTAGGGTCGGATTATTATAGTCTTCCCTCAAAATAAGTTTTGTCCTCGAAACTTGCACATTTGGAAATAAAGTTTGTAAACTTATCTTAAAACAAGTGAGGATATTTATTTCTCATGTCTCATTAGTTTTCCTTGTGCCTTTCGAGGAAGTGTGGTTAGTCCACAAGACTTAAACCAAAGGAATGCTCTTATTACGAGTTTCTTGACCCTAAAATCCAATATTTGTACTAGACGCTCCTCATATACTAAATTATGAGTGATTTCTAGGGCTCTGCCACAATATTATGGCTTGGATCTTGTGCATATTTCCTGAACTACAAAATATGGAAAATGTTGTGATATACTTGAGTTCGGACGACAAAGGTAACCTATAAATCACTGGATTTAACTTCTCTATAATCTTATACTGCCCAATATATCTAGAGCGTAATTTTCCCTTAACATTGAATCGTCCGATTGCTTTCATTGGGAACACTTTTAAAACATTTTATCCGACACTTTAAAAAACATTTTATCTCCTATTTCAAACTTCAATAGCCTCATTCTTTAATTTGAATAACTCTTTTGTCGACTTCAAGTTACCTTGATGTGTTCTTAAATCTTCCTAACCATTTTAGTTGTTTCTTAGATCAACTCAAATCCTATAATCAATGCTTCATTCAACTCACTCCAACACAATGGGGTTCTGCATTTCCTTCCATACAATGCTTCAAATGGAGCCATTTTAATGGTGGCCCGATAATTGTTATTATAGGAGAATTCTACCAATAGTAAATCATATTTCCATTTTCCTTGAAATTCAAGTACACATGCCCTCAACATATTTTCCAATATTTGATTCACTTTTTAATTTGCCCATCTGTTTCGGGTGATACAAACTAATAAAATTCAATTTAGTTCCAAAAGCTCATTGCGAGCTTGCGAGAAACGCGCTTGAAACATCTTATCCCTATCATATATAATGTCCTTAGGTATTCTATGTAACCTAACAATTTCTTTAACATATAACTGTGCCAATCTCTCTATGTTCCATGTGTCATGTATTGGTATGAAATGCGCAGATTTAGTAAGTCGGTCAATAATAACCCGGATAGCATTTTTCTTTGAAGCGGTAAAGGGTAACCCCATGACAAAGTCCATTGAGATTGAGTCCCATTTCCAAGTAGGAATCTCTAAAGATCTTAACTCATCTACAAGACATTGATGTTCGACCTTTACCATTTGATAGTTCAAACACTTTTTACATATTTTGCGATATCTCTTTTCATTGCGGGTTTCGCGGGCGTTGGCGGTGATGGGAGGTGAAAGCGAGAGACACGGGAGAGAGAGGGATGAATATGATGATATTGATTTTGGCTGGATAATTTGACGTTGTATAACTTTGTTTTTAATTTTTAATTTTTATTTCCCCCTTTTTGTGTGGTAAATTTCATAATAGTCTAATTTGGATGTTCCCCCAAAAAATATGTATTTCTTATTTCTATTTTATTTATCTTATTTTATGTATCTTGTTTTTTTAATTTATTTTTAACTTGGGTTATTTCATTCTTAGAAAATGTGCATTAATAATATCACACTTCCTTAATTGGTAATTTAACCTTTTATTTACTAAATTTATCGTTCATTTTATTTTAATAGTGTTGTAAATAAGTTATTCGATCTGTTTTAAATGTAATGGTTCGTTTAAAATGTAATTTCTAATAACCGTATAATCATGTACCTTTACATTTATACTCGTTATATATTTATACAAATTTCTAAATTTTTATTTTAAACATATCGTAGGTTTACAATCATTATTATAAAATTTCATTAGAGGCCACTTAGTTATCTTAGCCGCATAGGACAACAGAAAAATAATTTAAATGTTGAATTGAAGTGCGCGCTCTCAACTTTATAATTTTTATAATTAGTGAAATAAATAATGTGGTTAGGGTCGGATCATTACAGGTTCCGATTTCCATAATTGAGGAATCGGTGGAACATGTTTTGATTTAGGTTCCTAAATATGAGGAATCGGTACATCATGTTCAGGTTCCTAATTTTGGTCTAGGTATCCGAGGAATCACTCAACCCTAGTTGATAAATAGGTTAAGTCAAATCAAAAACTACAATTGAATTTGTGTTTTTGTGTTAAAACTAAAATGGATTAGATTCTCCCCGACCCAAAATAAAGCTAAACAAAAATGAATATACCCGAAGGTTTAGAATAGAGAGTCTAAGTCACCCTATAGGAAGATGAAAAAATGAAAAACTTTTGTGAAGGTCAAAACTTAGAAAAGTAAACTTGGACTCGGAAAGAGATACAAAGATAGTTATACGTGGAAACCCTCCTGGGGTAGAAAATTACGGCCGGTGTCAATCCAGTACATTAAATCAAATCCACTAATTTGAATCCGCAAAAAATAAAGGACTGACTCTCGAATTGTTCCCTTAGACAGTTCAATTATAAGTTTTTCCTTGGCATAGAGGTTACCTCATTTGTCCCAATACTTCCTAAATGAAATAACCCTTACAGTTAGAGACAACCGAGCTGAGTTACCCCTTACAATTAGGTTAAGTGAAGAAGGAAGAAGGAAGAAAAATGTATAAGAGAGTAAAAGTGATTACAAGACTTTTCTTTTCAACTTAGAAAGTTGAAGTTCTAAGTACAAGAGTTGAATGCTAGAAGTAAGAGTATAAGAGTTAAGAATGTTGTTCCAACAATCTTGTAAGTCTTGTAACAAGACTTCCATTTATAGGCAACAGAGTAGAGAGTCGTTGTTCCTTAGGCTTGGCCTTCTGGATCGGCTAACCATTACAACGGATAGTCCGAGTTCTCGAAATAGAATCGTTGAAGATGTATCCGTTGAGCATGGGTTCTAGCCTAAAAAGAAGTCCTACCTACTTGTTGTATCCGAAAACCACGGTAGAAATAACCGTTAGACATAAAAGCGAAGTTTATTAGAAATGGAAGCAAACAACCCGACAACCTAGAAATAATGCTTTTCCGTCTACTGACTGAAAACGGTAAGAAATCAGTTGTTTTTTCTTTTAAATTGAGATTAATCAGCTTTAATAATCCTATAAAAACAAAACATAAATGGTATTCAAAGTATAAAAATACTTTGATCCAAGATTAAATAGGGATTCAAGTTAAATAAATCACTTAGCAACTAAAAGTTCTTTATCTATTAAAATGAAAATTTTCAAGTCCAATGTAAAATATATTTCAATTCCATTTATGTCTAAACTCAAATAATAAATATGATAGCGTTGAGTTCAAGAGTTATATAGACATATTTCACTTGTTTGCTAATCTAATTAATTTCAACTTAATAAATCTGGCTATCTTGGAATTAACACAAGTAATTCTATTTTGAAATATGAAACATGATAGTTGAAAAGATAAGTTAATTGAGTGAAATTATTTAGGCAAACTTTATGTTTGAGTCTGTCTTAGTGAGTCAAAACCCGAAACCGAGTACTCATTCAATTCTCAATAAATGCTTCGTGTGGGTCGGACACAAGTAGTAGATTTCTAAGACTAAGAAAGATATTAAGTTAGAAGCTCATAGAGGATGTGTATGAGGTAAGATATGAAAGTCTAAGTTCTAGAGGAATTACTTGAATTTAAAATCACCAAGACAAATTAGTTCATACTCGAGTATTCAATCTCCCCCCTTTTTTTTTATTTATGAAAGTCATTAAAAAACTTAGAGAGATGAGTTATAATCTCGGAGCAATAAGACTTAGATAGAATTTCATCGAGCTCCAAGAAAGTAGTATCGGATCAAAATTTGAGCATAATCTCGGAGTAATAAGACTTAGAGATAGAATACTATGACACTAAGTATCCGAGCATAATATAGTATCATACTATGAACTTAGAAAGTAGTATCGAGATCAAAATCTAAGTATCGGAGCATAAGATACATAAGTTTGAGTATCGAGTAAATAAAAATAAGAATGTATCGGATAATGTATCGGAGCAATCAATAGAGATGGAGTGTATCGAGTTGGAACAAATAACTGAAAATTTCGTTAAATCCTAATACATGAAAAAAATTAAATTATAGATATTCCTCCTAAACACATCAACTATTTCGCCCTATATGCATTGCATAAAAAATAGATCAAAAAGGGAGAAACAGAATGGTTGAAAAAAGGAAAAGAAATGAAATGGATTAAGAGGGAGGCGGAGCCGTCCGAGTAGAAGACGTTTGTATAGGAGTTCTGCGACATATGCTTTTGGGAACCGCCACTTGCTGGTGGAGTTAGAGGTGGAGGAAGTAATGAAGAAGGTGCTGATTAAGTAGGATGAGCTTGCTTGTGTTGAATGAGTGGTTGTTCTTCTTCTTCCACTTCGAGCCTTCTCCCTGAACCGGCTGAATAGGCCGTGGAGAGGGAGATGTCATCGAAGTGCATACCTCTTCAACCTCTTTACACTCGTCCGCTTAGAAGCGGAGTCTCCTTATTCTGCAGCTTCTACTTATTCTACAGTTTCTCCTTTTTGTTATTTTTCTAATTTTAAGGAGGTCTCTTTCTTAGATTCTTTCACCTCTTACCTCTTGATGGTATCCTAAAGCTCATTAATCGAGTCTTACTCTAATCAATTTGCCTTTGAGTTGTTGACTGCATCTTGACAAGCCGCAAACGCACGGTGTATGGTTGTAGCTAGCCAAGGTCGATCCCACAAGGACTCAATTCTAGCAATGCACTAAACTAGTCCTCTACTCAATTGCTAAGCTAATAAGGTTTTTGGAGTTTGCTTCTCTAAACTAGTCCTAAATATTAAAATCAAGGAAATTAATCTAAACTTAAATTAATGGGTAAAAACATTTAGGAATTTGCTTTCCTAACAATGAGTTTGATAATTTAAACATAAATTTGTGCAATCATTCTTTCAATAAATCAAGGATCGATAATCACAAAATTCTACCGCTTTTCGATGCTTAATAGAATTGCTCTAATTAACCTATCAAACTACTTTCGTATGACTTTTAAGTTAATCAAAGTTAAAGATTTCAAATTATCAAAGTGATCCCCTAATTGACTATTCTTTTCTCAAATTTCATAAACTAGGTAGAAAGATTGGTTGTCGAATTATTCTATTTCACTTTTCGAGTACATGATAAACACAACCTTCTATTGATCAAAATCAGAATTCAAGCACAAATCATGGAAAACTAATCAAACTTGATTGTTTCGGATTAAAAATCCCTAGAAAAACTAAACTACTCACACATGATTTATTGAAAGCTTAAATAAAATCCAATACATTGAAATCAAACCTCAAACAACAACAATGAAGAAGTAGATGATAGACTTGAAGTGCTCCACTTGAATCTCTCGACTTCAAATGGACTCCCGCAACTGCTTCAATCTTCTTCTTCGATCTTCAAAAGTATTTGATTTGATGTGGATGAAAGGAGGAAGGAAAAAATGGTGATGGATGAGTATGGAGGATCAATGGGTGTATTCTGGGCTAGATGCCCAAAAATCAGCTTAAATAAGCCATTAAGAAGCAATAAAGAGCTGAAACCGTCAAAACCGAATCATCTCGGCAGAATTTACCTCCAACACGGGCTGCCCGTGTTGGCTGCTGGCACATCAAAACCGGACGGAAACGCTGAAAACAGGCCGTATCCACCGACACGGGCTTCCCGTTTTCGATTCAAAGGCTCTAACCTCCAACACGGGGCCATGTCCTTAGACACGGGCTGCCCTTGTTGGTTCGTTGGAAGGCATGCGTCAAACTGATTCAGCCATAACTTCCTCGTCCGATGTCCAAATGATGCGATTCTTGATTTACCGAAAAGCTCATTGAGTCTAGTTTCTAATTCTTTCATCATTATTATTTCTTCATAAGTGTGGGAAAAACATGATTAAGAGAGTAAAGAAATGTTCGTTACCGCACCCTTCTTACTTTCCAGCTCATATCTTTTCTATTCCTCAACAGAATTGAACTTATAATATGTCATTGGAAAGCTCTTTCAATAAGGAAGTTAGAAACATAGACTCAAAATAGTTTTGGACTGCAATATGACTAAAAATCAGGTCCAAATCACTAGGAAGTTGCGAAACAAACCAAAAACGCAAAACCCAAGTGGAAAGCATATATGGGGCATAAAGTATATAAATATGAATATAAATCCCCGTAAATAACAAGCAACCTCCTATGAAATCTAATACAAATATGGCACTTATCAAAGTCCCCCATGCTTAAACCTTGCTTGTCCCTAAGCAAATACAAGACTCAATCAAAAACAAAATCAAAAAGAAAATAAAAGGACTTAAGATGAAAAAGAAAAATCTATTTACACACCCTCCTCAGGTAAGCATCGGTAGAATTCTTTGACAATTAAGTTTAACCAAGAATAGCCCGAAAGTAATGAAAACCAGTAAGCACAAGTAAGAGGGAAGTTTTTGAAAAGATTTCTATGAATCACACTATCAAGATCAAATCAATCACCCTTAATCTCCAATGATAGCAAGTTGGCACATGTATAAGCATAAAATTAGAAAGATTAAGAGCAAACCTCACTTTAGGAAGTGGAAACACTCCTCTCATAGGTTTGAAAATATATAACAATGAAGGTTCTCTCAATACTCCTACCAAGAATCTCAACTCTCCACCACGAGATGCAAATGCAAATGACAATCACAAGGTCTTTTTAAGGGTTGTAACAGGGCTAGGGGTTAAGGGTAGGAGTGGAATTATTTGAGTAATGAGGAGCTAAAAGCCAAACTTGGAGCTAACTCATCAGATATCTCATATATACATTACTACCCAGTCATAAACATTCAAAACAAACCCGGAAAAATCTATTGGAAACCGCCTTAAATCTACTCAAGCCAATGCCAAACACTTTATTTCTTCCTTTTTTTTTCGATTTGAGTTTTTTTAAAATTTTTTTCTATCACATTTTTTTCTGATTTTTTCAATTCCTTTTTGAATGAAAAACAAACAAATTTATAATACTAGGCAAGTTTCCAATTTTCAACTCAAATGAAACTGCACAAGTAGAGAAAAGTTCAAGAATTGAATTTCACAACTAATCCCCATCAACCAAACCACAAAATTTACGACAATCTACCCATATCACACTCAAAACACTCCAAGTAATGGCTTAAGGGTAGGAGAAATGTATTTGGCCGAGGCTTGTTAATGTAGGTTCCATCAAAAAGAGTGGTCCAAGGCTAGAAAAGGGCTAGAAGTGGTAATTCATAAATGAAAGGGTGGCTATTTGGCCATGTAGTTAACAAAATCAACAATTGAATGCCTCTATCACATTGTCAATGCAAATACAAATTGCGGTTTTGAAGAGATTCAAAGCAAGTTATAGAGATTGCAACCAAGATAGAGTCACGGATGGAAAACATGAGACTAATAAAAATGATTAGTCTTTCAAGGCTTAGTGGTCTCGCGGGTTAAGGCTCAACGACCAATCCTAATTCAAGATGTTTCACATGCCAATCTCACACCATAAGATCAAGAAAGGTAATCAATCATCTCTATCAAAGTGCAATTCTAAACCAAGATTCTCTTACAAAGTTTTTTTCAACAACTTTTATTCACAAATGGGATATACAAGATTAAGCAAAGTCAAAACAAAAACTACATAGCCTAAGAATCATCACCGGAGGATTTATTCACTAACCTAAAGTCTAACCTAATTTTTTTCTTCTTTTTTTCATATTATTTAATTTTTTTTCTGATTTTCTATTTTTTTAAATTAAAGCAATAAAAACTACCTCTACATGCAACCTAAATGCAAATGCAAAACCTAGAAATCCCAAAATGAAACTAATGATAAAAGCCAAATAAAAGAAAACTAAGAAAACTAAACTAAAGTACATGCAACTATATGTAACTATACATGAATGCAAAACGTTCCCCCATGCTAGGTAAAAGCATTGTCCTCAATGCAATTAAGAATCAATGTGATAGAAGGAGAAAGAACAATCACTTTTCAAGTGCATATAAAAATTAGAAAAAAGAAAGAAATCACCTTGGGTTGCCTCCCAAGCGAGTGCTTCTTTAAGGTCATTAGCTAGACACAACTCCAATCATCTGTCTAAGGCAAGAGGATAAACCGGAAGGAAAGGAGACTTCTCGAGAAACGTTCCTCCTTTGTCACGGACTTCAAAGTCGAATTCTTGTAAAATAAGGTGCCTCCAAATACCCTTATCAAGGATCACTCTGTCGTGGGCGGTCACCATCAGATTGGCCACCATCACATTTGACCTTCCAGTTGACGTCCAAATCAAGAGCTCCAATGTGTGGAGCTTCAACCAAAGCAAGCTTCAACCTAATGCACTCATTTAAACAAACGTCATTAAACACATAGGACATGCCTTTGCCAAACATTGATGGAAGAAATTTGTCAACCTCCACTACCTTAGCATTGACAAGTTCATGCCCTTCATGCAAAGGTTTATCACAGGTCATTTCATCGATTATCTCAACATTACAACATTCGAGTAGAGATAGGGGAAACATCATATTTCTTAAAAAATTCAAATTCAACTTGATGTTCCCCCACATCAAAGGTCAATCTACCCTCTTTTACATCAATTTTACACCCAGCAGTAGCCAAGAAAGGCCTCCCAAGAATGATTTGGGTGCGGGTATCCTCGGCCATATCAAGAATTAGAAAGTCCACAGACACAAAGAAATCACGAACTTTGACGGGAATGTCCTCTAAAATACCCAAAGGATATGTCACGTAACTATCCGCTAATTGAAGAGAAATGGTGGTGGACCTCAACTTACCTAAATCCATTTTCTTATATAAAGAATAGGGCATCAAGCTCACACTTGACCCCAAATCACATAAAGCACGATCTATAGACACATTCCCAATCGGGCATGGGATGGAAAAACTATCTCGGGTCTTTAAGCTTTTCAGGAAGCTTATTTTAGACTACCGGACTACACTCCTCACTCAATGCAAAGGTCTCATGCTCATTCAATGTCCTCTTTTTGGAGATGATCTCTTTCAAAAATTTAGTATACAAAGGCATTTGAGTCAAAGCATCAATGAAGGGAATGGTCATATTGCATTTCTTAAACATCTCCAAAAACTTACCAAATTGCATATCAAGCTTAGCCTTATCTATTCTTTGTGGGAATGGTAAAGGCAAAATGTAAATTCTTTGGGGAGTTTTTGTTTGCTCATTAGAAGTCTCCTTCTCATTGTGCACACTAACATCAACTAAGGACTCTTTGTAGGGTGTAGACACCTCCTTATTCACAATATCATTCATATTTTGCATGTTAATGACCACATGCTCACTCCTATCACCCTTAGGCCCCGCCAATTGTGTCCCACTCCTCAAAGTTATGGCATCGCATTGTTCCCTAGGGTTAATCTCGGGTTGGCTAGGAAGTTTACCCGGAGGACTAGAGGAAGAGCATGCTTGGCTAGCAATTTGAGTTTCAAGCATCTTATTATGGGTGGCTAAAATTTCAACTTTTGTAGCCAATTGCTTGATAATCTCATCTTGCTTTTGTTGAGCCAAAAACATGTTTTCCATCATGACCTCCAAGTTAGACTTTTGGGGTATTGGTGGTTGGGTAGGTCTTTGGAATTCAGGGGCGGGTGGTCTTGGCACTTGTTGTGGACCCATGGGATTGTTGTTCCGGTAGGAAAAATTAGGGTGATACCTCAATCTCGGGTTATAGAAATTTGAGAAGGGGTCAAAGTTTGGCCTATGGTTTGGGTTGCCAATAAAATTGGCTTGGTTGGTTAGTCCATTGCTTGCCATAACCATAGGACAAAACCAAGTTTTATGCTCATAAGAATTGGAAAAAGCACATGGAAGGGGAGGGGTAACATTCACATTTAGACGGTCCATTTTTTGAGTTATAGCATCTATCTTAGCAGAAAGAACAGAAACTACATCAACATCAAGCTTACCTCCCATTCTCTTGGAACGGGGCTTGGACCATTGAAAGCTGTTTAGTGCCATCTGCTCAATCAAGGTGTGGAGCTCATCTATGGACTTGCTTATGATGTTTCGTCCCGCCACCGCAAGAATGGTGGCTCTCAAGTGATCATCAACCTCATTGTAGAAAGCTTGAATGGGAACCCATGCCTAAAATCCATGTTGTAGGCATTGGCGAAAGAGATCCTTGTCTCCCAAGCTTCATATAACATCTCATCCGACTCTTGGACGAAGGTGGAAATCTGGTTCCTCAAACTAGTCAACTTGGTTAGTGGGAAATATTTTGCCAAGAAAGCACTTGCAAGTTGATCAAATGTGCTGATGGAGTTCACTGGAAGAGAATCCAACCACTCCCATGCCCTTCCTTCAAGCGAGGACAGAAACAATCATAGCTTGATTGCATCCGGTGAAGCCCCATTCGCCTTGAGAATGTCACGTGCTTGGCGAAAAATACAAAGGTGCCGGTTGGGTTCTTCATTGGGGAGTCTATGAAAAGGAATGGCCCTCACCAAGTTCATGAGAGAGTTCTTCAACTCAAAGTCATTCACCGCTACACTTGGGACATTGAGGGCCGTCGGTGGATTAGTGACATTGGGTGTCACATATTGCCCAAAAGTTATTCTTTCTTCACCGTCCATCTTGGGCTTTTGCTTGGAGTTTTCTTCTTGCTTCTTCCTAGCCTTCTTTAGCCTTTGCTTCTTCCGTCTAGAGCAGAAGGTTCACTCGATTTCGAGGATCAAACTCAAATAATTGAGCTTTTTGCATGCAAGGAGAGAATACCTAGCAAGAACAAAAACAAAACTACCAACACAATAAAAACAGAAAAAGAAAATAAACACTTAGTCAATTTGAGAGTATTCGTCTAATGGTTGCTAAAAATAAAGTCCCCGGCAACGGCGCCAAAACGTAACAGGCCGTAAGCGCTCGGTGTATGGTTGTAGCTAGCCAAGGTCGATCCCACAAGGACTCAACTCTAGCAACGCACTAAACTAGTCCTCTACTCAATTACTAAGCTAATCGGGTTTTTGGAGTTTGCTTCTCTAAACTAGTTCTAAATATTAAAATCAAGGAAATTAATCTAAACTTAAATCAATGGGTAAAAACATCCAGGGATTTGCTTTCCTAACAATGAGTTTGATAATTTAAACATAAATTTGTGCAATCATTCTTTCAAGTAAATCAAGGATCGATAATCACAAAATTCTACCGCTCTTTCGATGCTTAATATAATTGCTCTAATTAACCTATCAAACAACTTTCATATGTCTTTTAAGTTAATCAAAGTTAAAGATTTCAAATTATCAAAGTGATCCCCTAATTTACTATTCTTTTCTCAAATTTCATAAACTAGGTAGGAAGGTTGGTTGTCGGATTATTCTATTTCACTTTTCAGTACATGATAGATTAATCTCTAAACACAAGTATTCTAGGCCTTCAAAACACTCATGAACATGATAAACACAACCTTCTATTGATCAAAATCAGAATTCAAGCACAAATCATGGAAAACTAATCAAACTTCATTATTTTAGATTACAAATCCTTAGAAAAACTAAACTACTCACACATGATTTATTAAAAACTTAAATAAAATCTAATACATTGAAATCAAACCTCAAACAGAAAAAATGAAGAAGTAGATGATAGACTTGAAGTGCTCCACTTGAATCTCTCGACTTCAAATGGACTCCCGCAATCTGCTTCAATCTTCTTCTTCGATCTTCAAAAGTATTTGGTTTGATGTGGATGAAAGGAGGAAGGAAAAAATGGTGATGGATGAGTATGGAGGATCAATGGGTGTATTTTGGACTGGATGTCCGAAAATCAGCTTAAATAAGCCATTAAGAAGCAATCAAGAGCTGAAACTATCAAAACCAAATCATCTCGAGTAGAATTTACCTCCAACACAAGCCGTGTCCTCCGCCACGAGCTACCCGTGTTGGCTGCTGGCACATCAAATCTGGACGGAAACGCTAAAAGGGGCCGTGTCCACCGACACAGGCTGCCGGTTTCGACGCAAAGGCTCCGACCTCCAACATGGGCGTGTCCTTCAACACGGGCTGCCCGTGTTGGTTGCTTCGGAAGGCATGCGTCAAACCGATTCGATCATAACTTCCTCGTCCAATGTCCAAATGATGCGATTCTTGATTTGCTGGAAAGCTCATTGAGTCTAGTTTCTAATTCTTTCATCATTATTATTGCTTCATAAGTGTGAGAAAAAACATGATTCAGAGAGTAAAGAAGTGTTTGTTACCGCACCCTTCTTACTTTCCAACTCATATCTTTTCCATTCTTCAACGGAATTGAGCTTATAATATGTCATTAGAAAGCTCTTTCAATAAGGAAGTTAGAAACATAGACTCAAAATAACTTTGGACCGAAAATATGACTAAAAATTAGGTTCAAATCACTAAGAAGTCTGTAGAAACAGGCCAAAAACGCAAAACCCAAGTGGAAAGCATAAATGGGGCATAAAGTATATAAATATGAATATATTCCCAAAAATGACAAGTAAGCTCTTGTGAAATATAACGTAAATATGGCACTTATCACATCTAGGTAAGAAGTGGGATGAATCTGTTGGAAGGCCATCGAGTTAATTTGAACTCTTTCGCCAAAGCAAGTGAATTGTGAAGCAAGTTGCTCAAAAAGGTGAGTGGAGGAACCGGTTGAGAAGTAGAAGGACCAACAGAAAGAAGAAGAGTTTCTTGAGAACTATTTTTGGGAGGAGGAGATTGAACAATCTCGGATGAATAAGTTCGGACTCCAGGCTCGGTTTCTCGGTATCCAAGACTCGAAGCTCATCTCCGCCTATTAAGATGGTAAGAGTCGAAATTTATCTCGTTTGGGGAGCTCAAGCTTGAAATGATTAAAAATTTTGTAGAGAATAACTCCAAAGGGAAGAGGGAGGTTCTTCTAATCTTGAGGGACATAAGCGATTTGTTCAATAAAGAAAGGGAAGGGATCAATCTCGTACCCTTTGAGGATATCAACAAAGACCGAGAACTTTACTCGTTAGGGTTTTCCTTGGAAGGATAAAATGAGAACACAATTCTCATAAGAAAGAAGCAAGGAAGTCCGGCTTTAGACTTCAACTAAATTATAGAAAAATTCTTTTGAGCCTTACGCTTGACTCGGGCATATTTTGAGAAGAAGTCCTCAACAACTTCATTGAAAGACCGAGTGTTAGTTTCAAGGAACAAACTTTCAATGTTGAAAAGTCTATAGAGGATAGCACAATTAATAACTATTTTCTTGCCTTGAACAGGAGAAAGAAGAACGTGGTTTGAGATAGATAAGTTTTGGTAGAATTCTATGACTAGATCCGAGTAGATATAGTTACGGTAGAAGAGAAGACCAAGAAAACCAGTTTTCCTCGGTTTTCAACCCAAGATATTTTGGTCGAAAGAAAGAATTTGTCTTCCGGATAGTAGTGCTCGGGTGACAACAGGAGATTTCGATTTTTCTAGGTTTATGAAACAAACGGCTTTGCCTATCAAGGTCTCTTTCTAAGGGTCCTCGGGCATGGATGTCAAGGGGACAAGTTTAAAAGAAGTTCTTGCCTTTTTTGTGATCGAACCACCCTCAACGATGGATCGTCTCTTAGACATGTTTGAAAGAGAGAGACAAAGAGAAACTAAAAGAAGTGGAGGTAAAATGAAGGTTTGCTCGGAGAGAGTCTAAGTCACCCTAGAGGGGGTGAATAGGGTGATGGAGGATTTTCGTTAAAAATTAAACTCTTTTGCTGGAGTAGAGGCGAAATAGATTCCGAGTCGAAAAGTAGAGTAAAAAAGTATGAACTCGTAAATTCAATAAAGAGTAGTGAAGCGATTAAGTCGATGCTTTAAGACCTGTCCGAGTCTAGAATGAACTCGTAAAGTAAAGACACAGGAATTACGTGGAAACCCTCCCGGGGCAGAAAACCACGGACTGTGCTAGTCCAAGCACGAAGTCAAATCCACTATTTTGAGTCTACAAAATACGATAGACGGATCGAACCCGAGTTGCTCCCTTAGACAACTCTTTACAAGTTTTCCTAGACTCGAAATTCCCTTATCTCGATCTAGTACTTCCTAGCTGAGATAACCCTTACAGCTAGGGACAACTAAGATGAGTTAACCTTTACAGCTTAGTCAAGGGACCTTACTCGGAAAGTAAGAAAGTGTTTGTAACTAGGTGCAAGACCTTACAACTCGTAAAGTAATGAATTACAGAGTAGGGGTTGTAAATAGAAGATTGAGAATGAATACAATGACTTTGCTCAAGTACGTGTATTAACAATAGGTTCGACAATCTTCAAGTCTTGAAAGTTGGCTTCTATTTATAGATAACCGAGCAGAGTAGCCGTTATCTCCTTCTGCCGATCGAGAGTCCTTTGTGACCATTGAATGAGAGCTTTCGAGTCACTCGGAAAGTATCCGTTGTGATATGAACGTTGGGCAACGGTTTAACTCTCTTAGAAGTCCCAAAACCACCGGCGGTGTCTTGAAGGATAAGGTGGAAACCACCGTTAAGCTTAGCATTTCGGTTTTCCAGATTTGGAAACAGACAGCCTCGACACAATCTTCTGGGACTGGGACAGAGAAGAGGAAAAGCCATGTCTCGCTGGTGATTTGACGTTTTGAAGCCGCTACTTTTGTATTTCAAAAGTGTATCCTCGTTTGAATAACCTACAAAAGTAAATCAAATTTTGGTTCTCAAAGTATAAAATACTTTGGTCCACAATTAGACACGAGATAATAAAATAATTAAGATAATTAAGCAACTAATTATCCGAGTCGGAAAGTGAGTGGAATTTTCCGAGTCTAATATCTATGAAACTCAAAATTCCATCGGAGTTAGTCTAAGCGAAGAATCAAGTTACCTAAGGAATATCATAGTGAAATAACTTGATATAGACTAAGCACAATTCGGACTAGAATCACCGATGCCAACAAAGTAGAACTTAAAACATGAAGTCGACACTGAGTGTGACTAGAGTGAAATGCTAGTCAATTCAGCATGCGATATATCTAAGTGATGAGGGACTCATAACCGAGTAAGATACGTGCTCGGTTTTCCGAGTCACACAGAGACAAGCAAGGATACGTGATGTAAATGCTATATCACTTAGAAAATATACTATATCACTCAGAAAAGTTTCTAATAATGTTGAGAATGCCTTGGAATCAAAACTCTATACTTAAGAGATTCTTATACCCGATTCCTTCGATACAACTCGGAAAAGTGTTGAGTAGTGTCCGAGTCTTCATAAAAGTAGAAGAAAACGAATTGAAAAAGTAGAAGGGACGGAGTAAGAATGAAAACATGAGTCCGAGTTGAGCGAGATGAATGAATAGGAATGAGAGCGCAAACACTTTTGAGTTTTAGATGTGTGAGAGCAAAATACCAAAGTGTGGAAACAAGAGTAAGTAAGGGCTATTTATAAATACAGGCTCTCAATGGATAGAAAACCGTAATTGACCTTAAGAATAGTACAATGGCTAGTTCCAACGGTTAGAATTCCAGGGGCTTTCTTGAAACAGACTTCCCAATGGCTAGTTCTTCAATCAGATCACATGGGATAGAGAGAGAAAGAGAAATTTTATAAAAATTTATCTAAGATTCTCTATTGATTAGAGATGACCTCGTAAATTTTGTTATCCATTTTCTTTTGAGTCCGACTCGCTTATCTGTCTTAGTGCTAAGAAATAACTTAGTTCATTAACAACTAGAGCTCAATTTCATGAAATTTCAACTGAACTACTAGTCATTCAAACATCACTCAATAAAACATGTTTGAATACTATAACCACATAAGAATTCATGCTATAAAACATGTAATCATGCATTTAATATACCAAGCTTATTTCTAATAAAACAAAAGTGTTTCTCACCTAAAGGTTTAGTGAAATATCAGTCAATTAGAGCTTAGTAGGAATAAATTAAAGTTCTATATCACCTTTTTCAGAACAATCTCTCGAAAGTGATATCTACCCTTAATGTGCTTAGTCTTTGAATATTGAACAGGGTTCTTGGTGAAGCCGATGACACTTTGATTGTTACACTTGATAGGAATGGCCGAGAAGGTCGATCTGAAGTCCTTTAGGTGTTGCTTAATCCACAACAACTAAGCATAGCAAGCTAAGACTACTATGTACTCAGGCTCAACTATTGATAAGGCAACTGCGTTCTACTTCTTTGAGTGCCAAGAGATGAGTGTTTGACCGAGAAATTGGCATGCTCCTGAAATTCTCTTCCTATCAACCTTGTATCTAGGATAATTGGCGTCCGAGTGGCCACTGAGAGTCATACTAGAGTCCTTTGAGCACCAAAGACTAGGGAAAGCTTGCTTGTTGTAGCCCTATTTTAGTAGACTAGGCTTAGTAAGCATAAGCTATTTAAGCGAGGCTCGCGAAGAGTAGGCTCGCAGCTTCGCTCGGCAGAAAAGCCTTAAGAGAATCTTTTTTTTTTTTTCTATTAGTATGATTCTCTTCACCACAATGAGATGTAATTTTTTTGGATTAGCTTAAAATCTTACACATAGGCAGACACTAAACATAATATCCAACGTATTAGAAGTAAGGTAAAGTAGAGATCCGATCATACCTCTGTACATTTCTCATCTACTAACTTACCTATCCCGTTTAAGTCCAACTGTAGCTTATAGGAGTTGCTGTTGGCTTAGCATCTCAAAATTTGTACTTGTTGAGTAACTACTTCACATACTTGGACTGGTGGACATAGATTCCATCTTTTTCTCGCTTGATTTGAAGTCCAAGGAAAAAATTCAGTTCTCCCATCATGCTCATTTGGAATTTCTACCTCATGTGCTTAAAAATCTTGGGCATAAAATCTTATTAGTAGCACCAAAGATTATATCATCAACATATATCTAAATAATAAAAAAATCTTTTCCTGGTTTTAGTGAATAAGATTTTGTCAACCAAACCTCTTTTAAATCCATTTTCAACCAAGAAACTACTTAATCTTTCATACTAAGCTCTTGGAGCTTGTTTTAAACCATATAAAGTCTTTTGCAATTTGAAAATATGATTTAGAAAGTGAGAGTTTTCAAATCCAGGGGTTGCTCCACATAAACTTACTCTTGAATATAACCATTCAAAAATTCACACTTAACATCCATTTGATATAACTTAGTATTCATGCTATATGCAAATGCTAGTAGAATTTTGATTGCCTCAATCCTAACAATAGGTGCAAAAGTTTCCCCACAATCTATTCCTTTCTTCTTGATTATACCCTTGG
Organism: Talinum fruticosum; assembly: GCA_021018815.1. Lineage (NCBI taxonomy): Eukaryota > Viridiplantae > Streptophyta > Magnoliopsida > Caryophyllales > Talinaceae > Talinum > Talinum fruticosum. The sequence goes on from JAITYX010000011.1 coordinate 1,401,615, forward strand.
GCTACAAGTCTGGTCTTTTTCTAACTACCAACCCCTTATCCAGCTTTGTTAGTAAAAACCTATTTGTGTCTCAGCTTCTTCTTGTGCCTCGCTTGTCTAAGTTGGTTTTTGAACCGGTCGGGTGACGTTGGCTCGCTTCTCTTGTTCTCTTGTTCTCCATCATTTTGAACTCAGCTTCAACTATTATGTCATCATTATTTTTGTTCAACTTGAAATCTGAGAAGGTAGATTCACTTAACCTTCCATTGTTAATTTCATTAAAAATAACATGAATAGTTCCTTCCACTTTGTTAGTCCTTTTGTTGAAAATACGGTAAGCTTTGCTATGTAAGGAGTAACCTAGAAATATACCTTCGTCTAATCTAACATCAAACTAATTCAAATGATCCTTACCATTGTTATGAACAAAACACTTACAATTGAAAGGCTTGAAGTATGAGATGTTGGACTTCTTTCTCTTGTATAGCTCATAGGGTGTTTTCTTCAAGACGGGTCAAATGAGGCATCCGTTGAGTGTGATATTTACTATGTTCGCTGCCTCAACCCGGAAATAGTAAGGAAAATCATTTTCAATCATCATTCTCATTCCTATTTTTTCAAGAGTTCTGTTCTTTCTCTCCACCACTCCATTTTATCGAGGCGTTCTAGTGCAAAGAAGTTGTGGGAGATACCATTTTTGTCACAAAAATCAGCAAATTCCGAATAGTCGAATTCCCTTCCTTGGTTAATCTTATCCTTTTGATTTGAGTATGAGACTCCACTTGAATTTTTGCAAACCTTGGTCAACTTTTCGAGTGTTTCATTCTTGTTTCTAAGAAAACAAAACCAGGTAAATCTTAAAATATCATCAACAATAACAAGTACATATGATTTACCTCCTAAGCTTTTAAATGAAAATAGTTGTGCGTGGTTAAAATGAAGATCTAACTTTTTTCCTTTAGTATATTGTTGGAGTGATTTTTGGAAGTATGAGGATTTTGTCGAACCACATGTATGCAGCTAAATCGAATCAAGATTACAAAACACGACTCAAAAACTTAAAACGGGAAACTTAAATTATAACTAACCTAAACTAACATGAACTCAAAAGGAATTAACCATTGATTAAACTTGACATCCCGTAAACAGTAAAATTAGAGAATTAACTTCGACAATAGTAATTTCTAGTAAATAGCATGCAATTATAACTAATTCGAACCAAACAGATCGGAAAACTAAACAAGTGCAACTAAATCGGAATCAGCCTATTAGAACCGAACACACAAAACCGAAAATTAAGGAGCAAAAATTGGAAAAGAATACCAGCAATTCGAGATTTGAACAACACCAATTCATAACCCAAAATCCACAAATTTGCATCCCAATCTTTGAATACTCGAATGTCCAGTTTCAACAAATCAACAACAACCCAAAATTGAATCCTTCAAGAGCAATTCAACTAATCTAAACTAAAATCTAAAACCGAAACCCGAAACCCGAAATTGAAATCGAAAACTAAACTAAAGATTTGAAGAACTAAAAGCTAAAACTTGGACCTTGGCATGGCTCCGGCTTGTCACAACATTGTCGACCACCTCGACCACCTCATTTTGCTTTGTTTCGTCGTCTCCTTTTAAAGGTTCCTTCTTGCTCGATCGTCTTGCTCAAGTCTCGATTTTCTCGGCCCAATTTTCGGTTGAGATTCAGTTTTTCCCAATTAGTTTTTAAAACCTTGTTCTCAGGTTGTGGAGACTCTAATTTTTCTTTGAACAAAGAAGAATAAGAATTTGACTTTTCCTCTAAGGTAAAAATATATCTAGCGAACTCTTGCTTAGAGAATTTGAGGAAATAGTTGATTACCTTATGAGGGTCGGCTCCTAAGTGTCACATGTTTCAACTTTGGACTCAAATTTGGCTTCGAGTCCTTTAAGGCAATGAGACATTTTGATTCATCTTCGTGCCTCATCATCATTTGACTCTTCATCACTCCTTAGGTTACCTCATTTCCTTCTTTTTCTTCCGATCTTTCTTTCTCTTTAGGCAATCATTTACTATGTGTTCCTTACTTTCACATTTAAAACAATCGGAGTTCTTAGTTAAAGAAGAATTTGAAGGGGATGAAAATTTATCTTTCTTCTCCTTTTGAAGATCTCATGCTTGGGCTTCTTTTTCCACTTCTTATACTTCATCATACATTTAAAGCCTCTAGCCGAAGTGCCATGAGATCTTCTTTTGAGTCTAAGGAGCTAAGATTGGGACCAACTTCCTCTCGAGGCCTTAAGTGCGATGTTTTTCTTGGTGCTAACCTGAAATTCTTCTTTCTCAAGGTGTAACTCGCTGGGTGAGAAGCTTCGAAATGAGTTCATCTAGTTTTAACATGGTGAGGTCGTGAGCCTCCTTGAGTGTTGTCACCTTTGTGCCCCATCTTTTCTTCGGAAGACTCCTCAAAAGATTTTTAACCACTTCTTTGTTGAACATCTTCTTTCCAAGTGCTTTGAGATTGTCGATGAAGTGCATGTACATCCGAGTATGTTCTCGTCGGCGTCCATCTTAAACATTTCATACTTGTGAATATACTCGACTTATCTTTACTTGTCTCACTTGACTCGTGCCTTCATAGGTGGTGCTAAGAGTGGCACATCTTTTAGCAAGTATCATAGCTGATTGTAATACCCGTAATTTTATTTTGGGTGATTATATGAGTTAAATCAATATATTAATTTTTTCCTCTTAATTTTTCGCCCGAACATGTCTAAACGAAAACCCAAGACCTGTTATATCACTTATTTGGGGTTTAACCTAATTAATACTTTAAAAAGAAGAGAAAATCCAAAATAGATGTTGGCTTATGATAGAGATTAGTGTCAAGTGAAATTTGTGGCTTCGCTTAGTGAAGCCACTGAAGAGAGAGAGGACCGAGAGAGAGAATGTGAGGGGCCTTTTGGGTGGCTCCTTCAAGCAAGGCCACTGGAAAGAGAGAGAGAGAGAGAGAAGAGAGAGAGAGAGAGAGATGGAGCAGAGGCAGGAACAGAGCATAGAGAAAGAGAGCGCGAGAGCCAAAGAGGAGACCAGAGGCTTACCTAAATGGTGAGAAAGCTGCGGCCGGTGAGCAAAAGAAGGGAGAAACCGAGACCAGAAATGGAGCGAGAGGAAGAAAGCGCGAGAGACAGCGCGATAGACCGAGGGTCTCGAGCGAGAGGAAGAACGGAGGAGTGAGAGGAGAGCGAGCAAGAAGTGTGAGATCGGGGATGAAAGCAATGGTCGGGCCATTGAAGGCTAGAGGGGTCGTTGGGAAGAGGAACCGCTAGCAAAGGATCACGATGAGAGAACAGGAGCGAGAGAGAGGACTTGAAAACGGAGAGGAGAAAAACAAAGGACCCCGAAACCGACTTCATTCAATAAATTTCTCAAGCCCTAGAATTTGAGGTGGGTAATTCTAATTCTTAAATTTATGGAAACCTAAAGCTTGAATGAATTGTTGTTAATTGGTGGATTCCCGAGATTGTTATGTAATTAAAATTCAGTTAAGGTCGTTGAGTTGTTTAATAATGCAAAGTAAACCTTGAAGTAACTTGAATGGAAAAATCAAAATTTAGGGATTGATTAGATAGATTAATGAAACTTTGGAATTGAGTTGAATATTGGAAGTGTTAATTGTTTGTATTGTTGCTCATGTGAATTAAATTAGGAAATTGACAAGCTAGGGAGAGACAATACAAGAATTTAAATTGAACTTAACAGATTGTGATGAGTTGTGATTCCTTGGGTTGAAATTGTAACCATTTGTGATAGTTATGATCATGTGTGAATTGAAGGCTCGTGATTATTGTGGCTCGGAGGAGTTTTAGTTTCCGAGTTCGTTGTGCTTAAAACCGAATTGAGTTTAGTGAAAAATGAACATTGGATCATGGAAAGAGGAGCATGAAATTGGAGTATCAAGGGAGTAGGAATCTATATTGTCCAAAGTATCATTAAGGTCTGAAGGTAGAACATTAGTAACTATTGGGTTAAATACTGGTGACTATCGTGATTATTAAGTCGAATGAAGTTGAATTAGCAAAGGAACAGACTTAGGAAGACATTATATGTAATGTTAAATGTTGGAACAATTCAAAATGATTGGGAGTGATTGTGGCTTTGGGAACGACGGGAGGCGAGAATTATGTATATGGGAATGTGAGAATTTTGCTTAAGAAGAATATAGATAAATATAAGAAGGAGCTAAATGCTTAGGCGAATACTTGAGTAATATGCTAACGTTGGATGTTGAATCTTAATATAGAGATACTTGGCTTGTGAAGTGACTTGATCTTAATATAATCCCCAAAAAGTTGGTTTCGAAAAGAGTTTAGTATTTTACGCAAAACGATCCTCGAATACGATTTCTTGATAGTTGTCTTTCAAATTTGAAAATATGTTCTAAAAAGTGAAACCGATTTGAGAAAGTGAATTTATAAGGGTGACACGTACGTGGTGCCACGCCTTCTATGATATTAAACTAATTTGAGATTGTGGTTTAAAATTAAGTTTGATAAGCAATTGTTATCACTTCAATTTTGAACGAATTTTGGGTTAAGGATTGTTTAGACCGGAGGAAGGAGGTGGTCGTGCATATCGAGGCCACGGGGTCCTTGCTAGTCACGATGCTCATCAACTGTTGAGGTTGATTTTTTCCCGACAAGGAAAGCAGAGCCTTCCAAGAATTTGACTAGAGATAGGTCCCGAGAACCCGAGCTAAGGGGTCGCACCCCGAGAAAACCGTCTAGTGCTAGTTCAAGTCAAAAGCCCCAAAAAGAGACTCGATGTTTCGAGTAATTGTTGAAAAACACAAAACCTTGTTTGAGAAAATGTGAAACTACAATTTCGAGTGTTAAAATACGTGAATTTGTGTGTGTATTGAATAACTAAAGTTCTATCTTGTTTTGATTGGGTTTGATCCACTCAATAAGATAGTTCGGAAATGTTAGATAGTTTGGAGATGTAAGAATAGTTGCTTGAGTAAGATGTGGATAACTTGTTGTGTTTGACATGGAAGTTCGGAGATGTGGAGCGAAAGTTTTGATATGGTTTGTTATACGTGAATAAAGTATGAATGTTGTGATTTTGGGATAAGATTACCTACCGAGCTTATAGTTTGATCACCCCATATCTCTTTGTAGTTGCAAGTACTCTCTCAGGTGACGTGTCTCGTATTTTAGCATATTGTGGACTCATGTGTGCTGATTGCTATTTGTTGTTTGTCGCTGACGATATGATTGAGTGATTCAAGTTGCTCGACATGCATTTCATGTATTTCTAAGTGTTGTAGCTTGTAACTAAAGTTCATATAGTTTGTATTAGCCATATCACGAACCATTCGATTGTTCTAAGTCTTAATGCATATTGGGTGGACTCCGGCATGTGGCCGTTGAGTTGTGTACTCCAAGCATGTGGCTCGTTAAGTTATATTATGATTTTTATGCAAGTTTTTAAGGCTTTAAGCCTTGGGGATAGAACCATATTACAAACGCACTTTTCCGAAATTTTTGGAAATTTTCAAATTCTTTTGGAAAAATTACCCTTATTACCTTAAGTTGGAATTAGAAAGCCAAACCGACACCTAAGTGAGCCTTGGGAGTTCCTTTTGAGGAACTCTAGCGATGTAATACTCCTAGGGTGAGTTTTGGGGTGTTACACCGATACTCTATTGTATTCTCGAGCATCTACAATACATATTAGGATGTTCATAGCTTTCAAGTTCTTTCAGTGCCTTTCGTTTTCTTCGTATTGAATTCGACTTTACTTTGACCACTATCTAATTGCTAATGTAGGAAGATAGTTTCCATTAGATATGACTTCCCAAACCTCTTCATTATAGTCTTGTATAAAGCACTCCATAAGTTTCTTCTAGTGAGCGAAGTTGGACCCTTTTAACTTGGGTGGCCCGGTGAATGACCTTTCTTCATTGAACTCTCCATAATTAAGAGCCATATGATCTTTAGACCTAGGAATGTTAGATCTTCTTGTGAATGGCTAGACTCGATACCAATTGAAAGTTTAGAATAGAGAGTTTAAGTCACTCTAGAGGGGGTTTGAATAGGGTGGTGAGGAAATAATGTAGAAAATAAAAAACTTTTGTGAAGGTTAGAACTCAAAAAAATATATTGAGTCTAGATTGGACTCCGAAAGAGATACTACGGCTTTACATGTAAACCCTCTTAGGATAGAAAACCATAGCTAGTGTCAATCCAAACACCAAGTCAAATCCACTATTTTGAATTCACAAAATACAAAGGAATGACTCTCGAATTGTTCCCTTAGATAATTTAGTTACAAGTGTTTCCTAGACACGTAAATTACCTCATTTGTCCTAGTACTTCCTAACCGAGATAACCCTTAAGGGAAGAAGAAAGAAAACCGTATAGGAGAGTAAAAGTGATTACAAGACTTTCTTTTCAACTCGTAAAGTTGAAGTTCTAAGTACAAGAGTTGAATGCTAGAAGTCAAAGTATAAGAATTAAGAATATTGTTCCAACAATCTTGTAAGTCTCGTAACAAGGCTTCTATTTATAAGCAGCAGAGTAGAGAGTCGTTGTCCCTTGGGCTTGGCCTTTTGGATCGCTTATCCGTTATAACGGATAGTCTAAGTCCTCAAAATTAGTACCATTGTAAATGTATCCGTTGAGTATAGGTTTTAACCTCAAAATGCAGTCCTACCTACTTGTTGTATTTGAAAACTAGGATATAAATAACCGTTGGACTCAAAGACAGAATTTTATTGGAAATGGAAGTAAACATCCCCGACACGATTGTCCGAGTAAGCCCGTAAATAGTGCTTTTTGTATGCTAACTAAAGACGGTGAGAAGCCGATTGTTTTTTCTTTAAAATTTATGTTAACGAGGTTTAATAATCCGGAAAAAAATATATAAATAGTACTCAAAGTATAAAAATACTTTGGTCCAAGATTAGATAGGGATTCAAGTTAAATAAATCAAGTAACGATCGAAAACCCTTAATCTATTAAAATAAAATTTTTAAGTCCAATATACAATATATTCCAGTTCCATTTATGTCTAAACTCAAATAATAAATATGATGAAGTTGAGTTCAAGAGTTATATAGACATATTTTTGTGTTTTTCAATCTAATTAATTTCATCTTAATAAATACGGTTATCTTTGAATAAACACAAGTAATTTTGTTTTGAAATATGAAACAAGCCAATTGAAAAGATAAGTTAAGAGAGTGAAATTATTTAGGAAAATTTTTGTGTCTGTCTTACTAGATCATGAATTTGAAACCGAGTACTCATTCATTTATGAATAAATGCTTCGAGTGGGTCGGATACAAGTAGTAGCCGATTTCTAAGACTAAGAAAGATATTAAGTTCGAAGCTCATAGAGGGTATGTCTCGTGGTAAGATATGAAAGTATAAGTTTTGGAGAAATTGTTTAAATTCACTATCACAAAGAGAGATTAGTTCACACTTGAGTCTTCACTACCCTTTACTAATCGATGGGATATATAGATTTGAATCTGTTCACTTGTTTAACGTCTAGATTTAAGTCTAATTGTTTTTCTATTTAAAATAAGTTGAGTTTAGGTTGTCTTTTTTTTTTTTTTTTTGGAAAGGTAAGTGCAGGCCATCCTCATTTTGCCCTTATCTCGGGGGAACCAACGAGCTAAGCGGCCCAAGGGGAAGGGGGAAGCCCAAGCTCAAGAGCCGGTTAGCAACCTTGCGCATCTCCACACAAGGAGAATTGCAAGCCATGGGAATTGATGCCATGACCTCCATAAAGGAAGGTGGCCGCACTATCCATGACCTCTATTACGAGAATCGGACTAGACAGGACCCGACGGTTTGATCAAAAATCAGATCCGAATTCGGTTCGGACACCCTACTTGATCCACTCGAAGCATTGAACCGTATCAATCGGGTCAAAACCACTCAACCCGGCTATGGCTTGACCTAGTCAAGTCCCGGATGGACTGTAATTTATCTTTAATATAAATCTTAAGTTTTAGAAAAAGCCTCTGCTACTGGAGTATGAGGAAGAGGAGTAGAAGATTAAGAAGGAAATATGGTCCAAGAATAGGAGTAAAAGATGAAGGAGAAGTGGAGATGGCTATTCCTTCTGTTGAAATCTCTCTCTCTCTCTCTCTTAACCAATTGCATTTGAAACCTTTCTATTTCTATCTTACCCTCTTTCTGTCCCTAGCAGCAGCAATAATTTTTGGGGGGGATTTACTTAAAAGAGGCCAGGATTTTTTTTAAGAGGCAAAAAGCTAAAGAATATTAGGATTTGAAGTTAAAGTTTGGATGAACTTGTTAAACAAGGCCTATGTTTCTTTTTGTAAAATGGATTATATATATATATATATATATATAGAGAGGATATCAAATAAGAACTAGCATTTTCAAAAACATCACATCTCATCCCTCAAATTATGATCTAATGGCTAAGATTTAGCCAGTATTTCAACCCGCAAACTCCTTTCTTCAGCCCCTTCCCTCCACTGCATTCTCTCTCCCCTTTTCCCAGTAAGAGAGGATATCAAATAAGAACTAGCATTTTCAAAAACATCACATCTAGCTAAGATTTAGCCAGTATTTCAACCCGCAAACTCCTTTCTTCAGCCCCTTCCCCTCCACTGCATTCTCTCTCCCCTTTTCCCAGTAACCACTCCTACCACCACCTTCATCAGGGCATTGCCTCTACTCTTGGCATCACCGGTCTCCTTGCCACTTCCATCGGAGCAGCGCCTCTACTCTTGGCCTCACCGGTCTTCGTTGAGTTCGAGCAGGCATTTCTCATGCTTCAATCGAGCATAATTTGTTGCCACATTCGCCACCATAGCTCTACAGATTAATGCTTCCCTGATAGGGTTCACGCTTGCCATAATTTTCTTGCTGTCACAACAGGGTTTGTTCGAAATTTTCTTCCTCGGCGACAATAGCAGTAGATCGGCAAGAAAAATGGTCGGGAACCGAAACAATGGGCAACACGGTGGTTGGAAAATCATGTTTGGGCTTGAACGACCACCGGTGAGCGCAATAATGGCTGCCATTTTCCTGTAACTGTGGTGGCCGGTGAGTTTTAGCTTGGTAGGGCACCAGAATCATGGAGAGAGAGAGAGAGAGAGAGTGGTAGTGGGAGTGTGAAGATGGCGTGGCAATATTAGATCCTTTAGATGAAAAATTAATAGTGTAGATTTGACGTTTTAGTTTTCATTTAAAAACCTAATTCTTAGGGGATATTTTTATATATATATCCCTTAGTTTACTGCTTTTGCATATTTTATTCATTTTTTTGGAATTTATTTGAATAAGAAAAAAATTTAAAAAATAATTTGTCAAAGAACTTAAGATACCATAAGGTAATTTTCAATAACTTAGGTCCAGCATTACTATTGAACATTGGTACTTTTGTATCCGGCATCGTAATCACGCGTAAGAAATACTACAATATCGTGCTTTCTGTTTTTTTTTTGGCTAAGTAATATCGACGCACACTTGCCATTAATGTTGAAATGGACCCCAACAAGACTGTTGGCACAAGTTTGAGTTTGACATGAAATTAGTGGATGTCGACAAATTTAATCCTTTAATTATTTATGTTGGAACTAAATGTACTACATATCAACAAAAATATTTAACTTGTTTAATTGAATGAATGGCTTAAAATTTTCAATTTGTTTACGCATTTATTGTTAAAGGATTTGGGGAATTGAGAATTTAAAAATCAAAATAAAAAATGAAAATACTAATTTTGACCAAAAAGAATTTTTGAATTGTAAAGTTAGTATTTTACACCAACAATTTCTATTTAAGATGTAACATCCAGTGCCCAATATGGTATGTAATTTGTATAGATTGTAACTATGTCAAGCATACCTTTAAAGAAACATACTTTGTTCATACAAACATCCAATATATATTCTTTGATGTAGTAAATTGCTTATTAGTGGATGATTACAATCTTTAAGGTTTCATGTGATAAATACACTATAAGGTTATTAAATCACTAAATTAAAATAATTTTGACTAAATGATAATGTCATATAAAATAAATATCCTCATCAAAGTATGGGATTTTATATGTTATTTTAAGTAGGGATTACCAATATCTAATATCCCTAAAATTGGATTTACTATCGTCCAAACAGACTATGAAAAATCAGGGGAATTGAAAATTAAAAATAGATGTGTTAGGCACGTAAGCATAGGTTCATGAATGTTGCCATGGATTTGGAGGCTTCTTGCATGTTGTGATGGACTATGTTAAGAGAATCGAATCGATGATCAATCCGATCAATAAAGTATGTTAATAGTTCGACCATTCAAACTATTTAGTTCAAATTAGATTAGTTGGCCCGATTAATGGTTGAATTGGATTAGACCGGTAAAATACGGTAAGATATATATATATATATATATATATATATATATATATATATATATATATATATATATATATATATATATATAAGCGGATTTTAGGGGTGAGTAAAAAACCAAAATCGATAAACCGAACCGATTTTTCGGCTAACCAAACCGGTTTAAAAATCCATTTAACCGATATTCGGTTAACTGGTCTATCCAGCTATCAGTTACGGTTCATGATTTTGAAACCAACGGTTAAGTGAACCGACCAAATTATTTTTTTAAATTTTTTTCTGAAATTTTAATTTGAAATATGTGTTTAATTTGGACTAAGTTCCCCTTTCCCTTTTGTGGTTGCAAATTATGATGGACTAAGATTGTTGTTTGCCTTTGATTGTTTACTACCCAAGTAGAAATAGTAGTAGGAAAGTTGTTATGCGTAGATATCAAAAACGTGTAGCCCTTATCTCTTTTATTTCGTTGGTCCGGTGATGATATCCCGTTTCGCTTTGCAAACTCGGATCATAGTCGGAGTCGGATCAGCATGACGAAGCTAGCAAACTACAAAGAACCCATTAGCACCACAAAAATCAGCTTATTTGCTTGGGCTGGCCCACAAACCCATTTTCTTTTGCTGAACCAAGCCCGGTTCGGGATCCCAATCAGAAACCTGCACCAACACCACGTTTCGCTTAGACATACGTATTAAACACAAGTGTTTCACTCCTAGCATTCAAGCGTGACACGTAACTTAGCGTTCGTACGACGTTGTCAAGAACGACGCCGCATTTTCAGGCCAAACTTGCTTAAACTCGCATTTTGTTCCTAAAACCCAACCAGGGCACGAAGCCAAGATGTCCGTACGATGTCTGTTTGAGACCGTACGCTGTGTTTCTCGGCTCCGGGTGGGATTCTCCGGTCTAGCAGGATTTTATTTGGTTCACTTCCGTGATCCTCGCCGGCAAACTAGGGTACGATTCCCATTGTGACTTTTTGTTTCTTTTTGCTTTCTTTACAGACTTTCCTTTATCGCTTTCCTATTTGCTTATTTACCGGTTTCTTAGCATGCTTTGGTTGATTTAAATTTTACATTTCATATGTTGTATTCTTGATTGGTAAACACGTTTTTAACTCATAACTTGAACTAGTCAAAGGCCATCTGTTGATGGGCGAAATGAAGAGCTTATCTCTTCATTTCGTATCTATACCCCGAATACCGGATTCTCGGCTTTAAACCGATGGAGTCTCTTTTAAAAACCTTTTTCAAGCTTAGTTCTTCCATACTAAGATTGGAAGAGTATTTCTTTATTTTTGTTAGTTTTTACTTTCTAAAACCGATCGATGACTCTCTCATTTTTTGCTTTTATTCCTCCTAATTGCTTCTCGACATTTCTGGTTAAAAAATAATTTCTATTTTCATAAATTATGAAATAGTATTATGAGATTTTCTAAAACTAATTTCTAAAGTAAATGATCAATAAAAATCGCCAATTACCATTTCACTCAAACCATTTCAAAATCAAATTTTGAAAATAAAAATCTTAATAAGAGGCGCACCCCACTTTCCAAATTAACTTTCAAAAAGAATCTTCAAAAATAAAAGAGGGTTGACGCTTCATGGGGACACTTGGTCTAATTGGTTACTAAGAGAACGGGTCGTGGTTCCTAAAATATGTAATGGACCAAGTTCATTTACTGCCCAATGCATATTATTACGGCTTCAACATTAATTAGTATGCATTTTTTTACTAATGCCTAGTCTGTTCCCACCACCCTCTCTTTAATCTCTCGTCTAATTGTTGTCATACACTCATTACCATTATCAAAAATTTTAAAAAAATAAGATTAACTTTTATCTAATGGTTCCGGTTATTCGGTGAACCAAACTGAAGAAATTCAATTAACCGATATCCAGTTAACCGATTTATCCGTTTACGGTTTCAGCTTATATTTCTTCAAACCGAAAAAATCGACAATCGAACCGAAACCGAACCAAACCGACCAACTCTCACCCCTAGTGATTTTAATGATTTTAAATTCTTCTAGTGCTAGTTATAATAATGTACAACTTACATCATAAATATTATATTTTCTAAGATTATAGGTCAAGCATACTTAGTAAAATAAACTAAACTTGATTAGAGAGTTGTGACCATTACCCGAACTTAGTTGATGCCGGACGTTCCTCTAACTTCTAGTTTGCATTGATTATTAAACTCAACCACACCTACCTTAGATCAGGCACATCACATATTGTTCGTGTCCTACCTTAGACAAGTAGTCACTAATCAGCCTTTAATATTTTTAAGGATAATAGGACTTTAATAAAGAAATTACAATATTTAAGGCATAAGATTCGATTTTATAAGGTTCCCTACCAGGAAACATCTTTTGTTTAAAGCTTGAAAATGGATATATTATAATGGAAAGATGAAAGAGGGACTTAAACTACTAAGATCATTAGAGATGCTTGCTCATACCGAAATGGAAAACCCCGTCTTCTCTTTTACTTAAACTATGCTCAAATGATTGTGACCTTTCACAACACCGAGCTTCTCCTTATATAAAGGAGATATGTTACATAGAGTGCCCTAATGATTACAAAGACACACATTATTACAAGATGAATCACATGGTTACAATAGATGCAATGTTACACTAAAGAATACAAGATAAACCGACATAATAATATGTAGCTTCTTGATTAGTGACACTTCTTTTTAAATCACTCAATTGTCATCATTGAGATTCTGCACGCCTTCTTCTCGAGTCTATAAAAAATCAAGGTATTCATGACTTCACTATTAAAATAAAACATGTAGATACATCTTTTCTTCTTAAGTTAAGAATTTTCTAGGTCCAACATCAAAGATAATTACTAATGTCTTCTGAAATAGTACCATTATCTTCTAAGCCCTCGTGTTATTTAGTTATAGGGAGGTGTAAGGAGTTGTAAACAAAGTTGTAAGAAGATATAAGGAGCTATAAACAAAGCTGTAAGGAGCTCTAAGTAGTTGTAAGAAGTCTGTCAGCAGTTGTAAGATAATTATAAAGTTAGTTACAAAAAGTTATAAGGAGTTGTAAGAAGTCAGTAAGGAGTTGTACGGAGTCTGTAAGGCTGTAAGTTAAAACTAAATGAAATAGGGCCTAACTATTCCTTCCGCTCACTTGAATATCCAAAGGTACTATTTGAATAGTGAATCAATTTACGACTTCTTTTAATCATGAACCACATTTGGTGATACATATTGAAGAACCCAATGGCTCTCATTAAAGTAGATTAGTAACTAATCTCCGTCTTTCGAGAATCCAATTGTACTCTAAGTTCATTGGGTTGCCTAGATCAACTACTTTAATTGAATAATGAGTTGGCTTAATTTTTTCCATCTCTAATTTTTATAACCACACATTGAAGGTAAAAATAAACACTAGCCCATAGAGTTGTAACTAATGTCGGCAAAAAGCCGACCAACCCGAATACCCAAATTTGTCCGTCCCGAAAAAATCAGGTTTCGTCACAAATTTTTTGATCGAATTTAAAATTAGGTCATTCGAACATGTCCAAATACAAAACCAGATCAGATTCGGATGTTGAGAGGAGAATTCGAGTTGTCCGAATTTTTAAAGAAATTTGGGTTTCGGACAATTTCAAACAATCGGACGATCCAAACCCGAATGTTTATTGTATAAAAATTGGGTTAGGTGCATTGGGCCAAAAAATAAAATGGGCAGCAGCATTAATTTGGATGTTTAAATGAATTTTTGGGCTGCCCAAATGTGATATTCAGGCCCGACTTAAAAAAACCCTAAATCTAGAATTTTCCACCCCGATATAAAACCATAAATAGAACCATAATTTCATTGCTTCAAGCCTTCAGCCTTCTGTTTTCACCTCCCTCTCTTCCACACCACCACCTCCGTCCTCTCTTTCTTCCACGCCTTGCGGTTGCTGCCTCCCTTCACCTTCTCCACTCCCCGCCGACGCCCTCTCCCTCTAGTATCACCTCCTCCATCCTTAATCGATTCCTCACTTTCTCTCTCCAGTCACTGGATTTCTTTGTCCAAGTTATCCCGTCACCGGATCTCTCTCTCTAGCCTTGGTTCATGTTTTATAGCCTCCGATTTATCAATTTTTGCCGTCTACATGGTTGATCAAAGTCATTTGGCAGTGTTGTAACGTTTCTCGGTGTTGTCCTTGTCGTTGTTTGTTGCTTTACTCCAACAGTAAATCGACCTTTTAAGTTTCCGATGATCGGATTTATTTGTCCTCTCTCGTCTCTCTCTCGTGTGTGTTCAACTTCATGTGTATTTGTGCTTCATGGTTTCTCAATATGGTCACTTTTGTTTTGATTCTTATTTTGTTTCTTTTTATGGGAGGTATCTTTTTCGAAGAGATGAATGAATCAATTGGACATGGTGCAAATTTGCTAATATGTGAATAATTTTTTTGGGGCAAGTTTGTTGCTTTGAGGTTCATCATTTTGGAGAGCAAGTTTGTTGTGTTGTTGATCCGTGGATTTTTTTGGAGCAGACAGATCTAATAGATTCTCTTAACTTAACGATATCTCCAATTGTTATTATACTCGTAATTTTAACTAATACTATACTCATAGTGTTTGTATGAGGTGACTTTTATTTATTTGTTCGATGTGTTTGTAATATATTTTTTTCTCGTAAAAAGTAGGTAAAATAAACTGTAAGGATATTACTAAAAAGTCAGAAATTGAAACTTCATCTTTTAAGTCTTCATTAATAACTATTTATACCAGAAATTAAAATATAAATTCAGTCAAATGGTCAATTGGGTTCGGTCATCGGACATCCGGGTTAGGGTTCGGGTTAGGAAAGTGCGTCCGAATTGAAATTCGAATAGGGTTCGGGTAAGGGTGATCTATCCGAATATCCGAATTGACCGAACCCGATAAGACTATAACCCGAATTTTTGTCAACGCTAGGTGTAACTATTGGTCCTTTGGCTGTAAAGAAAATATAATGAATCTTTTTCAATATGCATTTTTGAAACTTAATTAATCTTGAGAAAAAGAGCTGTTAGATGTTGTAATTCCTCATTCAAAACAACCTACCATTCCATTTTTCAATACATCCGATATGAGATCATTAGATCGGATGATTTTATGTATTCGTACTTCTTAATTTGGAGTTATTTGTAAAAGTTATTTAGGATCCCCATGATTCCCATATACCATGCAAACAATTGTTTAAATGGTCGATGATACTTGCATACCATTCTTTGAACCATTTTTCATGGATATATCCACTTAACCCTTTTTTTTTCTTGAATGTCTAGAGGATTCTTCAAATAGTAAAGTTGCATTTCCAAAAAGGCACAATGCTACTAAGCAGTGGGAATAAGCCATACCTAACTAGCATATTTTTGCTTCAAATTCTACTGTGGTATTTGGTACAAATCTACTAGAAGGTGACACTCGTTCTAGTAGTAATAATACTTCTTCATTTATTTGATTATGTTTGGTCAGGATTTCGTTATACTTGACATAGGCTAACTCTCACGTAAGACTATCGGTCAAGAACTTTTTCATTCCCCGTATGTATTCAGTAGAAAATAAAAATTTGTTAAGTCATAATTGTTAAAGTAGGAGCCTCCATTATGCTTTCATATTCAATAAATTTTCTTTTACAAAAATCAAGTATTTTGTCGCAATCCATATGAATGAGAAAATTTTTGACACTAAAAAAATTAATAATTTTTTATTCCCCTTGTTATCGCAAGAATCTTTTTTTCCATTGTAGGATAAATGCATTCAACTTTGTTAAAACTTCCACTGCAGAGTTCATCTCCTTTTTTTTATTTTGACTATTGTACTACAATGCTCATTATTAGTATCCATCTCAAGAATCATATCATCTACATCATTAGGAAAATTATAGGAAGGTTTTTGCATAATTTTTGAAGTTTTCCACGATATTTGAATCATTAGCCACTCAACTGCAACTTACCTCTTTTATTAAGCTTTTATTGCAGAGGCCTTCTTAACTTAGCAAGAGTTTTAATGAAATTTGAGGCATATGTGAGACATCTCGAAACATTTGTAATTGTTTTCTATCTTCAATTTTTTCAAGAAAGTTCTTTATTTCTTCCAAGATATATTACTTTTCTAGTCGTGATCTCTAAACATAAAAATTATATTTCTTATTCAACATAAATGCATTTATTTTATCTAAAAATAATGTCATGATCAATGCATCTTTAGGTGACAACTAGGAAACCATTTTGTGTTGCTCTATAGTTTTAGAGAAGACGAAATCGTTAATATAAACTAAGCAACAGTAGCCTAGATCTTTGAAGATGCTATCTACTTTTCTTTGGAATATTTGAAGTCCATTCTTTAGACCAAATGACGTTACAAGCTATTCATAGTGTCCTTGGGGGATACTAAAAGTGGTTAAAGTGATACTTGCTTTTATCCATTTTTATTTTCCAATATCTTCTTTTGCAATCCAGTTTTGAGAACCAAGAAGCTCTCTTAATCCTAAAAAAATAGTCTAATGAGGGATGTAATATCCATAAAAGACGGTATTATCATTGAATTTTTTTATAATTGATTACCATTCTAGCTTTACCACTCTTTTTGCCGTAATGATTTATTACCATGAATGCAGGACTTGTGTGCGGACTCAAACTGTTTTTGATTACCTCATTTTCTACAAGTTCTTTAATTTGTTTATCAAATTCTTGTATGACTTGTTTTGTATGAACCATTTGTTTCACTAGAATAATGGCATTAGGATTTATCAAAGTAATTTTCGCAAATATTTTATCTTTATCCCAAAAATTTTAGAGGATTGTCATAATAGAGTTCTTTACACAACTTTTGTTGTTTCTTAATAATTTCCTCTTTACCGCCAAGCTCAAGTCGAGAAATTTCTAAATATAGTTTCTTGTTTAGTGGGTATTACCTTCTTACCACATTTGCCGTAAACTCAACAGTCTGATGAGTATAGAATTTA
Organism: Talinum fruticosum; assembly: GCA_021018815.1. Taxonomy (NCBI): domain Eukaryota; kingdom Viridiplantae; phylum Streptophyta; class Magnoliopsida; order Caryophyllales; family Talinaceae; genus Talinum; species Talinum fruticosum. The sequence continues at coordinate 1,418,948 of JAITYX010000011.1, forward strand.
CTAAGCTTATGAATAGGAACATAATATCCGTAATTTATGGTGAATATAATTTGATTTGTGATTTGTGCGTATGAAGCATACAACCTTTGGAAAATATTTTCAATTACCATATCATGGGATGACTGGTTAGTTACCCACAATATTAGTATTATATATTAAACACTACCAATTTCTATAGGCACTTTCTTTGTAATTTTATTATGGCTCATATACTGTTGTTTGTTATTCTTACATGCAAAGGACTCTTTGCTTGTTTTCACATGATATCAGGAAATAATAATCTTTCTCCAAAGCACATAAAACAACTACTATCAATATAAGCACATAATTTATATTTATTATATCCCTCTAAACATATATTTATTAAGATATAACTGTTATTAGGGTTTGTTTTAGTAATTTTATAAGAGATTTCTATTGCCATATGACTTAGCTAATCTTCATAAATTGGCTCAGTAATGGTTCTTGTTTGATAGCCAATGACCTTTCGACCTAAATAGGTGCTTCCATCCACACTTCGTCGTGTAGTTTCGAAACTCATGCCACTCATTTCACTAGTCAAATTAATTACGTTATCTTCCTTAGTGGATGAGGTTGCTTATCCTGATTTAGGTTTTGTACTCATACCTCTAGTCAAATGAGATATTTTACCTATTTTAACCTGCTACTCATACTTCTCAATAGCTGAGGTTTTACGCTTATTTTTCCATTCGCATCATTGTGTTAACATTTTTCTTATTATTATTAATCTTTATGGGATTGGAGAAACTACTAATCCAATTAATTTTATTTTTTTGTGGATTTAATTTGATCCTCTCGGATTGTTTGCTTTGGGGTAGGATATTCAAACATTTCGGCTTCTATCATGGTTACTGTAGTTTTTTGGTCTATAGCGTTATCTAATTTATAAATGATCTTCCATATTGTCCTCAAACAATGACCACCTTTTTTTGAGGGAAAGGAAACTTTTAGCATATTCATCCTTTGGGCATACATAATATTCATGTCGATAATTAAAACGAACAGAGAACCACTATACAAATTTGTCTTTATTCATGTAATTATTTGATTATTACACTTGGTATAGTCTAATATCATAGAGTAAATTATAAAAGTCACTGTATTTACCATAATATTGTAGTGGCATGATTTGTACTTGAATGCTCCTAACATGAATATATCTATATTTTTATATTTATTATATTTACGGATATTATCCCAATTAATGATATAAACTTCACTGACATCATACTTGCAATATTTGATTTCAATATCATGCTCCATCATTTCACACAAATATTCATTCTTAAATTGAAACAAAGATTTCTTTTATATCATATCTTTATAAATAATTGGGATTACCCAATCACATTTAACTTCCTCATTTTCATTTCATTATCTATGATAGTCTTCACCATGTAAATTTCAAAGGGTAATTTCATTACTTTTCAATATATAATAATTTCTTCATATACAATGTTTTCATATTCATCATCCACAATAGTTTCCTCTGTTCCTTTGCTATGTTTTTTAATATAGGGCCTAACGCTTCATCTTTGCTGAGCTCAACATAATGTAAGCTTCCCAATATTTCAATTAGCTTGTTGGTTTTTTTATTTATTTTTGCATTCATAGGCAAAATGTCCTACTTCTCTACATGTCCAACACTTACAAATATTTTTTTCTTGTCAGGCAATAAGCAGTCTTTTTGAAAATCTTCTTGGTTTGAGGTTTACAACAATTTTGTTATAATATTTTTTTCTTGTATTTTCATCTCTTTACCTATTAAAACTCTTTTTCTTGTAGAATTTTCACTTTCTTCTTCTTTTAGGCTCTTTTCCCATTGATGTGGAGCATTCCAATATGAAAAAAATTGTTTCTTCATTTTCTTTTGCTTTTGGATATCTATACGTTGGTCACTAACTCATTCTCTTGACAAAAATATTTTTGTTTCCATGGTATTTACAACATCTGTATTTTCAAATCATGTAACTCATTTCTCATTAATTATTGAATTAATTGGGTATGGTAATTTGTCATAAAACATTCTCCAAGTATCACATGTCCCATAGTTCTATATTATTAATTTTTCTTTGTTACTTTCTGGTTTTTTCTTCAAAATTATTTTTTACATCTATAAATTCATTTTCAATTTCCTTACATAAAGTTTCAAACATAGAGCTAGTGAGTCCATTGTTCTTAACTCCTTTTTTCCTTCTTTATATAGTGAATTATACCAATCAGCAATAATAACGGAAAAGTTATATTCAATATAATTAAGAAAATTTCTACCAGTCTAGGTGGTATTCAGAGTTCCATCTATATTTAACATAACCAAATTAACTTGTAGGAGAAAGGCTAATATATTTGAATGAAGTTATTTTCTTGAGAATAAATTCAAAAGAAAAATTTATTGTTCCTTGGGCATACACTAGTCTTTAAAATAAATATATTTCTCATAAATAATTAATTACTGAAGTTTTCAGGTTTGAAGACCATATTATTAACCAAATTGGATTCAATATCTTCATCATCAAGCTCTTCGTCAACCTCAACAAACTCATTTTCCTCTACCAATTTTTTTATATTTTTTATTTAGTTTTCTTTTTATTTCTAATAGTGGGGTATTAATTTTATCTAATTTAATTTGATTTATTTGTTGGTAGGTCACTTATTCAAGATAAAGATAATTTATTTTTTCTTCAGAAATATTAAATACTTCTTATTTATGAGTAATAACACTCATTATATTATTCAAGTACTTCTAGGTCTTGTTCAATATTAAACAGTTTTATCTAGATTATAGTTTTTAAACTCCATCTTTTTCGATGTTTTCCCTTCGGTTGGGTTCTCTTCAATTTTTAGGGTTTTTTATTTTTTCAAAGGAAATGAATTTTTATTTCAGGATTTTGAAATGTAAATTTATGCTCGAAAGGAACACTATTACTTAGATAAACTTAACACTATATCTAACTTTTTTTTTTTTTTTTTTTACTAAAGAGGGTTCTTAATTTCTTTAGTCTCACCTTTAGTACCTTCTAATTCAGTTTTCAAGTCTAAAACTTTATCAGTGATATAGTTTAATTGAGTTGCTAAAGTGGTAGATGCTTCAAAAGTATGTATTATATGAGAAAACATACAAACAAATGAAAATTTAAGTTTTAATTAGTGCTAACGATAATTATTAATATGACCATGTAGACTCTGATATTAGAAAGAATAATGGTGTGTTTGGTTGGGGAGAAATATTTTCTGACGAAATTATTTTACATGAAAAATGAATTTCCAAGGAAAATCATTTTCCACCCAAATTTTCCTTTGTTTGGTAGAAGGAAAATAATTTTCTAAAAATTCATTTTCCTTTGTTTGGTAGAAAGGAAATTAATAGCATAACCTTATACCCTAACCCTAAATCCTAAATCCCCCAAACTCTAACCCTAACCCTAAACCCTAAATCCCAAAACTCTAAACCCTAAATCCAATACCCTAACCCTAAACCCTATACCCTAACCCTCAACCCTAAACACTAAACACCTAAAGCCTAAAACCCATATGCTAACCCTAAAATGTGGTAAAGTTAACAAATTAACCGATGTAACTTCCTCATAAGTCATATCCAAATCCAATAATAGTGAAACCTTAAGATATGAACATAACAAACTAAAAAGTCTAAAACACCAATTTGGAATGTGATTCTTGTTTCCATGTTGGAACCCTGACACTTGCAATTATACTTCTAGAATCAAGAGGAGGCCTTTCCTATAATTTCTCCAATGTAATTGTCTCTCATTCAGAGCCCGTTATAATCTCTACTAGCGCATCTACAGCAAGTAACACAGTAGCAATGTCAGAGGGAAAGCCACTCCTCTGAGCCATAGCTAAATTTCCCCCAATACTGGCTGAATTTCTGACAGATCCAGAACCAATTTTCTTAAACTGATCAGCAATTTTCCTCAATAGCATCTTAGCATCATCATTCACTATGTCTTTGCCACTATCCTTCAGTTCTACAATGGCTTTGGTGATTGGCAAAGCTGCTCCAATTTGGACCCCTGCAGAATCCCTTTTAACCATTGAGAGCTCGGGAATGTTACTTAAATCTATATATGTGTCATAAGGTGCCAATTCCTTATAGTAACCGGAGCCTGTATTACTAACAACTATTTTTACTTGGGTCATATCATGGGCCCCTTTTAATTTTAGCAAGCATTGGAATTCCCCAATACTGACAGGGCTATATCAAGAAAATTTTTCAGAATCCAAAAGCACATTAGACTTCAACTCCTCCGAGAACTCAGGAAATGTCAATACCTGACTGGGGTTATAAGATGACAATTTATTAGTCTTCTCTACTTTGCTCTCCCCTTGTGCCAAAAGGAATTTAAACCCAAATCCTCAATATCCACATCACCAGCAAAGCTTTTGCAGGCATCAACAATAGGTCGATAACCAGTGCATCGACATAGATTTCCAGCAATAGCTTTTTCAGCTTCAGAAAAGCTGAGCTTGGAAAACCCAGGAGATGGCTCTGGCCTATTGCTCTTTCCAGCATTGACAAGGGCCGAGATAAAGAAACACAAATCCCTGGGGTACAAAAGCCACATTGACAGGCATGGAAGCCAGCAACTCTTTGGTGAATTGCATGAAAACCTTCTTTGGAATTTCCAAGACCTTCAGTTGTGGTGATGAAACAACCATTTATACTGCAAAGAAGTGTAAGACACAAATTTACTGTATAATCCTCCACCTGATCATGCACCGGGTCATACTTGGATAGCAACACAACACAAGCACCACAAGCACCTGCCACCATTAAACGACAAAAGAATCACAAGCCAAAATAGCTCCTTGAGCCATCTCAAACAGGTAACTATCAAGATGCATTCAGCACACATATCCCAAGGGATGATGAATTGTTATTTAATTCTGATTCCTTTTCTTTTTCATCAGCATAAGATGATATATATATATATATATATATATATATATATATATATATATATATATATATATATGCACAAATATAGCAGAACACTGAAAGTATTATGTTATTATTGCAACTGCAGCATGATGCAGTCAAAGAATTACAAGCAAAAGTTCATTCCATTTCAATTTTCCTATATCTTCGCAAGCTAGCACTCTGAACCATCCATTTCTCCACCATTCAGAACCAAAGGCTTGATAATAAAAATTAAAATAAAAAAATTGAAAAAAATTGAGAAAATCCTCTGGTCATGGAAAGACAAGAGAGAACACTGGGAACGAGAACATAATAAAACTACAATATCCACATTTTCAACGCTTGCTCAGCAAAATCCAATTTCTTATAACAACTGATGATATCAACAAACTAGTCCTCAGAGCAACAAACACCCTCCAATTTCAACTGTTGTAGCAAATACTGAATTCCATCTAAATCACCATGTTTTCCAATCTTTTGGACCATGATTTTGTAAGCAACAAACACCCTCCAATATCAAATACATAGTTTTGATATAATCAATGCAGCAAAAGGGGTCAATAATTAACCAAAAATTAGAGGTGCCCGCAAGTGGGAATCATAGCAATGACAGAAGAGAAACCAAATGGGGCAGTAGCTTAGTAGAATAATCAAGTGAAACAACAAATAACAAAATAACTTGCTTTGCGAATTCTGGGGAGGACATCGTCTAGAGGTTCAGTTCAGCAACCCTCTCTCTCCCTGAAGAAAGTGGCGTCTATCAACAGGGTGCTGAGGGTGGAGCACGGAGAGAGAGAAGCAAAATTCAAAAAATCGTAGCAAAAATTTGGACTGAGCTTAGAAATCCATTCTAGTGTTTCAGATGCAAAATTCACTCCACAAAATACAAAACTATTAGATATTTTATTACATATAATTATGGAAATGATTTTATTCTTGTATTATTCCTTCCATTAGTTTAGGATATTGTAAATATCCTTCCCTTGATTTTAGCCTAAATTATCTCTTGTACTTTGTATAAATATCATTGTATCATCATCAATGAAGGCAAGCAATTACATTCTTTCATAAGCAATTACATTATTTCATGGTATCGAGCTATGATCGACGAATTTGATGCTCTTATTAAAAATAAGACATGGGAGTTAGTACCTCGTCCTTCTAATGTAAATGTCATTCGGTCTATGTGGATTTTTCGGCATAAAAAGAATTCTCGATGGTTCTTTTGAGCGGCACAAAGCCCGTCTTGTTGGTGATGGCGAGTCACGTGAAAATTGGTGTTGATTGCATTGAGACTTTTAGCCCCGTCGTCAAACCGGCCACTATCGGGACAGCTTCTCAGCATTGCTCTCTCCAAATCTTGGTCCATTCATTAGTTGGATGTCAAGAATGCTTTTTGCATGGGAACCTCGGTGAAACTCGTCTATATGCATCAACCGCTTGGCTTTCGTGACTCCCGCTATCCCGATCATGTCCGTCTCCTTCGAAGTCATTATATGGTCTTAAGCAAGCTCCACGGGCCCGGTATCGCCGTAAATTTCCATAATTATATCTAATAAAAACTAAGCGATTTGATTCGGCAACAAATTCGAACGCAACTAGCAAAAATTTGGCACTTGAGATTAGAAATCAATACTTCAATGGTTCGGATGAAGAATCGAGAGGCTCGGGAGGACGTTCGAGGGCTTTGAAAGCGATAACAATGAACTCACTTGAAACGAGAGCTTGAGTTAGCAACAACGATGGACTGAGAGTTTTGAGATCGAGGCAAATTATTTTCCCCTATAAAATAATTATCCACCGCTTACGCCATCAAACGTTGAAAAATAAAATGATAATTTTTCAAGAAACTATTTTTCACTCAAACAAACACATCCTAAGTAAAATAGAAAATGACTCCTTACAAAAATTAGAAAAAAATGAGAATAGGAGAAGAAAGTGAATAGTCAATTCAAAATTGATGGGTTATGTTTCTTATGTTAAATTAGTTGGTGTTACATGGGCTATCATCACTTGAGATGAACTTATTGAGCACAGTGTTTTAATACGGAATGTATATGTATGGTGGATTGAGGGTGTAGTATGATATATACTCCCAGTGGTAGGATGAATAAGTTAAGGGATGATAAACACGGAATATATATGTATAGTGGATTGAGGGTGTAGTATAAGATATACTCCCAGTGGTAGGATGGACAAGTTGAAGGATGATTGATATCGGGTAAAGGGAATCCGAAATCTAAAATAACTGTTTAGTTTTATATGTGGTGTTAAAAACATGCAATATTACAAAAGTGTCCGCATCAAATTAAGTGCACATATATTGAACATACTTCTTATTTATTTAAAAAGGGGAAGTAGGCCGGGAAGCGAGGATAAGAATCTTCCTCGTCCCTGCTCGAAGTAGAGTTTTCTCTCCATCCGTGCCTAGAGATAGAATTTTCCGCCATGCCCCGTTCGAGGTGGGGATTTGTCCTCACCAATGGTCGGGGGCCCCAACTAGGGTGGGGATTCCCGAGCCCATTACTATTGGGAGCATAAGTTGAGTTCTTTAAGTAATTTATTCCATGATTATATGTTTGATAAATTTCATCGGAATAAAAATTGTTAGAAAAAGGCAAGATATCAAGTATGATGTAGCCCTCTTTTTTTCTTTTTTTTTAAGGGGCTATAATTAATACTTGTGTTTTTACACGGGTAAATTTGGGCCACCCTTATTATGCTCATACGTCAGGGGTTCCCAATAGGGTTAGCGGCCCAGGGGAGCGGGAGAGTCAGGCGGGCCTTTGCCCAATCACTATCCTCACACAAAAAGGAAAATTGTTTCCCTATGACTTGATCTAGGACGTCATCAATGCTCAAAGCTTCACATGCTAACCCGACTAGCACTACAACCATAATTAACACTTATAGCTTAGATTAAAAACTATAGATATAGTGACATTGACATATTTTGAGAAAAAAATTTGGTCTTTTTTGAAAAGAGGGCCATGAAAATATACAACTTATAAGATAGTCCCTGGTTTATGGACTTGTACTATCATATATAATAATACATTTTTATTCTTTAAAAATTTATCCCCTACTTTCATGGTCACCCTTCGAAAAACGATAAATTCCCTTTCTCTTAGGACGGCACGTCAGCGAGTTCATGGATACAAGTCCACAAGAGATTATGGTATAATTAGGACAAAAACTCATTGGGAGTATCGTTTTTTAGTTTGGGAAAAATCTCTGAATAAAACTTGACAAAGAGTTCTAGATCACTCTTCTCGGTTGTCCAAGGGGTTTGACAGTGGAGTCCATCAGCAATCTCATGATTAATATTGAGGCGAAAAGATTTACGGTTAACTTTTCCCAACTACCAGCATTTACTCATTCCGAAGTTCCACCATTTAATCAAGAGTAGGGGTGTGCGAAAAACCGAAACCGAAAACCGATCCAAAAAGCGGTTAACCGAGTAATTTTTATAAAAATCGGGTCGGTTAATCGAACCGAAATTTTTTCGGTTAACGGTTCGGATACGGTTCACGATCGAAAATTTTCGGTTATCCGAACCAATTTTTTTTAAAAAAATATATAAAATGCTTAAAGTTGAAACCCTAGTCGTGCGCTGCTATTCCCCTCGTCTGTCTTGCTGCAGTTTTCTTGTTCTCTCGCTGCTCGGTCCTCGTTGACCTCCTCTCTCGCTCCCTCTACCTCCCCCTCTGTCCTCTTGTCCTCGTCGACCTCCTCTCTCCCCCTCTGCCTCCCCCTCTGTCCTCGTCGACCTCCTCTCTCTCTCCTCTCGCCTCCCCCTCTGTCGTCGTTTTGCAAGCAACCGCCCACCTACCGACTATACTCGGCCCGGCGACGCTCATTCGACTCGAGCTCCCCCTCTCTCTTTTCCTCCCCTCTCGTCCTCGTTCTGCTGGTGGTGGTGGTGCTGCTGCTGCTCGCTGCTGGTGGTGGTGCCGCCGCTTGCTACTAAGATCAAATTTATTTTGCAACCTCGGTTAGTCAGAACCGATCCGATTTTTCCGGTTAACCTGGACTTTTCGGTTCGGTTACGGATCGGGATTTTGTCGATCCAGTAAATTCGGTTAACCGAAACGTCGGTTAACCGGAAAAATCGGATCGGTTACGGTTCAGGGTTTTAACTATCCGAAATTCAGGTTAATTGAAAATTGGTTAACCGAAACGCGGTTAACCGATTTTGCACACCCCTAATCAAGAGGTGTCGTTTTCTTTCCAAGCTTTTTAAATAATCTCCATCGGGTTGTGTCGCGAGCCTCATACTTTTCACATACATCCATTCCTTTCTCAACAAGCGAGTTTCGATAACCCCTAATCCACCGGAACATAGGTATTTTTCCAAGGGAAGACATTATCCCTTCCGACGATACTAGCTCACCTAGAACTATTTTGGTCAATAATCTTTCCCTTTCGACAAGCGAAGAGGAGGAAAAGCGGTCGTCGGTGAATTAGAACCAGGTGGCGCAGGAAGATGAACGGTCAAAAGATTTGTGCCCACCGGAGGGAAGGTCGATCGTTATGCGGAGAAGAAAGGTAGAAGGTACCTAATCGGAATCTTCGGGGTTGGTGTCTAGAAAGGTTGAGCTGATTAAGAAGAATAAGGGGAGGAGTGCAAGTTGGGATGATGAAGGGCAAGCAGAGAGGCTTCATTAAAGTTTCCTGGAGAGTCATCAAAAGAGGGGGTTAAAGTTTCCGGAGAGTCATCAAAAGAGGAGGGCCATATCACTTCCGAACTCGGAAGCGTTACTGGGAACAATTCTGCATGGAGGAAGAGGTGAATTATGATCTTTCAATTGCGTTGAAGGGGTTTGGGTCGAAGAGGAGGAGGCTTGATGAGGTAGTGACTGGAAGCGAGGTCGATGTTTGGGACAGATCACAAACTGAAGGCAAAGGTAAGGAGAACATGAATAAATCTTCTCGGGGGCAAGGGAGGCACCCCTCAAGCCTCCTTGCCAGGAATGAGGCTTTGTGCTTAGAATTGCAGGGGATTGGGTAGTACGGGACTCTCTGCAATTCCGATGCATCAAGTGGTTGTCCCGTGAATTTAGTCTTGACATGTTCTATTTATTTCAAACTTTATGTAATATATCCGATGTTGGGGTTTGTTTAATTTTGCTGGTTTTAAAATTGTAGCTGGAGTGAATCCACTGGGTAGATCGGGGAAGTTGTTGTTTTTGCTAAGAATTATGTATCTACCGATGTTGTCATTTGTAACAAGAACTTGGTGCTTTGTAAAATTAATGAATGGACTCATCTTGGTTTGTTGGCTATGTGTATGGTGCTCCACATATAATTGGAAGGAAACATGTGTGGGATATGATTACTCGATAAAATTTTCGGGGTTAGTGAGAATGTGGTTTTATTGGGAGATTTTAATGAGATAAATCAAATGAGTGATAAGCTGGCGGTAGTGAGAGTATTAAAGGTAGAGAGGTATTTTTGGAGTAGAAGCTTTGGTTGGAACTTGTGGAGATACCATTTACTCGGGGCTAGATATACCTGGACGAATAATAGGCATGATGTTAGACTAATTAATCTTTCAGCGATTGGACAAGGAGCTGGCAACAAAAGAGTGACTTTCAAAATTTAGAGACTTCATTGTTTGTAATTTGCTAATTTAGGGCTCGAACCATGAGCCTATAATTTTGAAAGTCAAGCTGCCTAGTTTGAAGCAAAAGATGAGGTTTTATAGGGTGGAGGGCTGGTATTTAAAGCGACCAGAGTTACAAGGGGAGTTGCAAGCTATTTAGGGGTCGAATGGGGATAGCATGAGCATGAGCTAGGTAGTAACCAGGCTGGCGCGCTCAAGGAAGATATGTAAGAATTGTGCATTTCAAAAGGGAAAGGAAAGTACACAGTATGGTTTAATAGTAACAAGAGTAACTCATAGAGATTATTGAGGAGTTAGGCAAAGTGGAGCTCAATTCGTCCTTGATGGATAAGTTACGGACGACGTAGAGTGATTTAGATAAGGCTTTTCAAGATGCTCGAGGAGTGCTGGAAGCAACGAGCGAAGATCAAGTGGATCAAGGATGGTGATGCTAATTCTCACTTCTTGTTCAAGAGTTTTTAGATTGGGAAGTGGGTCCGCAGAGTTAGAGACTTGATGAAGATTTTACAGACAAATGATGTCAAGAGGGCAATTTTCCATATTGGGCTTTGGAAATCTCCGGGGCCAGGTGGACTTTCAGCGGGTTTTTTCAAAGATTGTGGCATATAATAGGTGATTCGGTGACTTTGACAATCCTCCAATCCTTAAGTTCGAGAAATCGATGAGGTAGACAAATCTCACCCAAATTATTCTCATTCCTAATAAGGACAACCCCGATGAGATGAAGGATTTTCAGCCTATTGGTCTTTGCAATGTTATCTACAAGATCTTGTCTAAATGTTTGGTCAATAGGTTGAGAGGGGCATTGAGAGACATCATTGGCCCGTTCTGAATGCTTTTATTTTAGGAAGAAACATAACGAGATAGTTGTCTATCGACGCATGAATTGATTTCTTATATCAAAGAGGCAAAACGGTAAGTAAAGGTAGCAGCTTTGAAAGTGGACATGAGTAAGGCCTATGATAGGGTGAGGTGGGATTTCTTAATGGGGGTGTTGCAGAAAATTGGATTACGTAGCAAGTTGCATTCACTTATAATGTACTCGTGTTTCTACAGTTAGATATTGAGTGCTTATTAATAGGGAGCCTACAAAATATTTTATATCGGAAGCTGGATTGAGACAAGGAGACTCATTGTCTCCTTATCTATTTCTTCGTGTATGAAGGTTCTCTCAGCAGGGTTAGAGGATGACCAACAAAGGGGGAGATCAAGGGGATTAAGATTGCTCGATCAGCCCCTACTATATCACATCTCGTGTTTTTGTGGATGATGTGTTATTCTTTATCGAAGCTTCAGTGCGGGAACTTATCAGTCTCGAAATAGTATACAAAATTTTTGTGAAGCTTCAAGTAGATGGTCAAATGCCTTAAAGCTGGCGATTATGACCTCCGGGAATTTAACTTTGAATGAGGTTGAGGGGTTTAGGTTGTTGTTTATCTATCGGGTTATGGAGGGTTTTGATAAGTACTTGGGGTCAACGCCATTGGTACCTCGGACCAAAATTCAACATTTTCAATTTCTTCCGAATCACATTGGGGTTATTCCCACTGGCAGGGTGAGTAGTATTGATTGACACAATACTCACAAGCAATCAATAATCACATCATGGCAGTCCAAGTACCGAAAAATCTCAAATTCCCTTAATAGTATCTTAATCAATTTCTTTTAGGGAGGGCTCATGGGGGCTAGGAAGGTGCATTGGCGGAAAAAGGAGGTTCTAACTCGGTCTTGAGGGACGAGGGGTTGGGGATAAGAGATGTGGGGTGGTCAATAAAGCTTTACTTATGAGACAGGTGTGGAGGTTGTATAGGAATAAGGAGTTGTTACTTGCAAAAATTTATAAGGCTAGATATAGTATGGAACCCTAGTAGTTAGGTTAATGCAGGAGTTTAGGAGAGTGAGGGGATCCCGGGGGTAGAAGGGGTTATGTGGGGCAAGTATTCGCTTTAAGGAAGGGCTAGTTTGGTCGGTGGAGAGAGGGAAAGATATTTCAATTCTAAAGCATAAATGGGCACAGGGGGAAAATTAAGTTTAAGGATGATGAAGGGAGAAGGGGGAAGAATGTTAATTTCTTAATGAATGAGTCGGGACCGAGGTGGGATGCGAGGAAAATAAGGGATTTGTTTCAGTGGGAGACTACGAAAAGAATCTTAGTCATCTAGTTGAGGGAGGAGCTATTTGAAGATAGTATAGTGTGGAATCAGTCTATAGACCGGAGAGTTTTCGGTTAAAACAGGGTATGCTTTTTTAATGCAATAGAAAGTTACGGATGAAGGTGTCCAAAAGTGGAATGAGAAGTGGAAATGGTTGTGGGCCTTAAACATTGAACCCAAAGTTAGGTGTTCATTGGAAATTATTGAATCGAGGCTTTACCTGCGGGATCCGATATGGTAGCTAGGGGTTTGATTTCTATGGATAGGTGTGTTTTTTGTCAAGAGGGAATGGAGACCGAGGATCATTTGTGTGGGCATTGTGAAGTGGCGAAAATAATTTGGGCGGGAGGTGAATTAGGGTTAAGAGTAACGTGTATACCACGGATAACGTTCCATTAGTTGTTCCGGGATTGGTTTAGGTATCTAAGGAGAGGGAAAGAAAATTGAGGTCGGGAACATTTGAATATTTTCTCTCTACGTTGTAGAAGTTTTGGAAGGAAAGGAATGATATGGTGTTTAGAGTACGAGGATGAACCCTCGAAGACTTCTCATTAGTGCCATGAATTTAAGGAGTTAATGGAAATGTGCTAGAGAAGAAAAACAACAAGGTGGGCAACTGAAGGATTCATCACAACAAGGTCATTTGCATATGGTTCGGATAAGAGTATGAGGGGAGCAGATTTTGTATGGATCATTGAAGTGGATGGGGCATAGGAGCAAGGAACTCTTCGGGCAATCGCTGCATGGATACTTAAATCGGAGATGGAGATTATATATAACGGATCATGGGTGGGTTTTGGTCCGAGTGCGTTGTAGATGCAATACTTGGCGCAAGAAGGAGGGCTTATTGAAGCAATGAAACAGGGTTTCCAGCAGGTTTGAGTGCATTTTGATGCCCTATAGGTGATCAAGGAAATTAAGTCACATCAGATTACAACATGCTTGAAGGAGAACAGATCGTTGTATCGGAGGATTATCTGACTAATCTTCAACTTTCAGTACATCCTTATTGAGAAAGTGTCTAGGACCCAATTGAGAGAGGTTCACAGGATGGCTATTAGAGCCAAAGATAGGAAGATTGTTATGTAATTTCCATCCTCGCTATCAAAACAAACAAAAAAAAAAAAGGAACCTTGATGGGCCTCGAGTCCTTATTCATCTTGTGTGGAACCGAAACAAACCACTACGGAATGAAGAGCTCTAGGACAAAACCTATCACACTTTCAAGCTACTAGGAAATGGCTAAAGTAAAATGAGTTGAGTTCAAGTAATGACAATCACATTACCTAGAATTAGCAAATGGTTCATTAGGTTATGTTTCATGTTGGGTCAATTTAGGAGAAGGTCATGCTCGGGTTATTTAAGATACGCTTTTGTTTTAGTATCAATTCGGTTTCGAGTTTGATTGTTTTCGGGTCAATTGATGCTTATTTTAATAAATTTGTCCAACAAAGAAAAGCGATTATAGAGGAAAACTTCGGATTAGGTTTGGTTTTGTTCGGTTGGGGTTAATTTTGAATTAATTGGTTTGGTTATCGGGTTGCATATGGATTCAGGTAATTCAATTTTTATTTCTAGTATTGGGTCAGTTTTGCAAAATTTATCAACATAACCAAACTCAGTAAAGTTGTAGATCGAGAAGGGAAAATACAAATTAGGATTTTTGCCACACACAAAGTTAGTTTTGACCATTTGTTAATTTTTTTATTAAAAAATCATCGATTTTTCAAGTACGAGGAACTTTAAAATGATTAGATCATATACCAGATCCAATTGACCTTGAATGTTTCAGATCTCGAACATCCAGATCGGATTAAGTTTCGATTTTAGGTTATCGGGTTGGGATATCTCTAAACAACCCTAGAAATTGTGCAGACCACAGGTCTATAGCCAAGGAAACTATGCTCCTGGTTTCATCAATAAACCGGCTCATTTTTCTGACTATTTTTTCGGTAACTTGGACAGCATTACATTTGTCCAGAAACTCTGAATAAATCTTACAAAATTGAAAAGGCCAAACATGAAATACATAGGACAAGGATCAGAGCCAGAGGCTCCCCTCTTCACAAATGCAACTTATATGGTCTGTAAAAAAACTTTTTTTAAATTTACAATTCTATCAACACCGACATTTTCCGTAAAATGATATATTACAGGCATAGGAATCTCACAAAGGGGCACATAATCATCAGTATTAGTGCAGAAAACATTTGTCATAATCCTCTGGAAGAGCAGTAAAAAGCCTCCAAGAGATGATTATACAACACAACTAGGAAGTTTGGTGTACAGGTGAACCAAACCGACTTTAACTTTCATTCCAGATCAAGGGGTACTTAACCGTCTAGATCTCTGATCAAGTTCTGCCATCACAGCCGGTTTTTGCTTTGTTCTCTGCCTTGATATTGTCCTCGTCGTCATAAACCCGATTTTGTCAAAAGCCACCTGCATAAATTGAGATACCGGAGAGGAGTTTAAATAAGGATATGCTGAGTGTAGGGAAAATCAAGGCAGGGTAGAAGTAGACTCGGGTGTTTTTATGTTCATAGAACACCACCAGAGGGCTGAATTCTAGAAGTTAAATTAGAAAGAAAAAAGCAAGACAACCAAAAGTCTGGAATGTTGGTTTCCAAAATGAAACCTACATGGGGCCCAATCAACGTTGAGGCTTATAATAGGGTGTAAGATGGCAAGACATATGTGATCCTTACCTTATAACAAACCAAACATGGCCTAGAGTCCTGCCCAACAGAGCATGTCGGTGTGTGTGTGCCTTTTTTTTTTTTTTTTGGCGGAGTGGGGAGAAGCAGATAAACTTAGAGAGGCCAACTATTTCTTTGGAACTGAAAAATGCTACTTCAGTTACACTCTAATACAAAAGGCATAAACCAGTCTTATTCCACAACAAATTATCGACCATAAAATTAGATGCAAACAACAATAATACAGTGAGATTATACTTGTGTCATTACAATGCAAAACTGAAATCTAATAGATATCTTTTGTGAAAATATCTGCAAATTAACGTGTCCAGTTGCCAAAAATCTAAATGAGTCACTACCACATTACCAAACCCGCCTTTCCCAGAAAAAAGAAAAAAACATAATTTTTCCTTCTCATTTCCAGCCTTTGTTTTCCATCTCAAGGGAAGAGAAGGGTTTGGGGGATGGCAGTATTGCCTGCCAAAAAATGATTAATAAGAGCAACAAATTATTCATCTTACCGTCAATAATTCATCAGGATCAAACATGTGGTGAGTAGCTTTCTGCAAAATGTTTATTACATCACCAACTTGGTGTGCCATAAGTAACTCATCTTCTTTCATCTGCAAGACATGCCATAGCTTAGAGCCTTAGATAACTAACTATTCATCACAATCTCCGATCTTGCAGTCTACATCATCGAAAATAGAATGATTTTTTCCTGGAAGTATGCAATATGTAGAAGGCCGTCATAGGACAAAAAGAATGGCACAAGATAGTTACCTTAAATATAGCTAATGCTACATGAAGCAAAACTTTAGCTCCCTCATAGAAAAGGACATCCCATACTCGCAAAGTTGTCTACAAAATTGAGATCCAAAAAGGGCAATTCAATAGAATAACAGACATCAACAGCAAAACAAGTAATTCATCTAAAACAATACAAATTAAAGCAGAAACCTGGAGTCCTATATAGGTAGGTATGGGGGTCAGAATGTAATCTTACCCCGGAATTGCAGAGAGGCTGTTTCTATGAGCATAGTGAAATGCATAATAAAAAAGATTCCCCAAAAACAAAAAATGAAAAAGTTTTTCATCAAACCTCTGAAGGCAAGCTTTTAGAGAAGAGGCACAAGAACCACTCAGTGGCCACGAGAGATATATCAAACTCCAAAGCTTCCAAATGAGCAGCTATCCTGCAATTTAGCGTGCCAATGTTTAACAAAAACGAAATCCCAAATGGTAGGCAAATCGTGTACTGAGCCTCTATGGAGAACATTGTACCTGGGACATTTTTTAACTAGCAAGTCCTTGAACACCCTCTGCTCCACATGGCACCCGGATAAGTTATTAGTGTAACAGTCATTAACTAGAACATCTTCCAAAAGGACAGCAAGCATCCAGAAAGCATCTTCCTCTGTCTTCATGACAAGCAACAATAATGCTGCGACATAATTTAGACCCTGAAACAATGAATAAACCAATGTCAGGACAATATAAAAGCTCCAAATATAATCATAGTAATAAGATGGAGCTCAATAACATTCAGTGTTTTCTTTCTTTCTATAATAGACAAAGAAATCATGGAAGAGCCTCAACTGAGAATTACCTGACAATAACCGACGTAAGAATCACGAAAAGAATACACCACAAGGATACGTCGTAGAGCTGCATGACCCTCCTCAGTGTCTAACCAAGGGTGACCAGGAAAAGTTCGAGGCAAGTCCTGCAGTATATTGAAAAGGGGATAAATGAGCAAGATTTTAAATGCTCTTACAGAAATGGTCATGGCAACATAAATTCACATAAAACATTTATTCTATTTTAGAAACAGACTAGCAATACACCAAGATCCATAAATGACAAAAAAAAAAAAACCAGGAAAAAAGGGGGAAAAGAACAAAGCAAAACAGAAAAATAGCTTCTTAAAAAACAACACGGAACACTTGCATTGGACGATCCCACAAGAATCAAATAATTGTAGTCAAACTCATAAGCTTGGCTGATCAACATCCACCTCACACTAGATACTGAGAGCTTGCACCAGAAGTCTTATTTTCTGCTTCATCATCAAGCTCGAAGATTCACACATATGCAAAGGTGGATCTAATCAGGTGATAGCCTGACCACCATTTCTTAAAGATTTAAAGGTCAGCTAAGCTAAAGATCGAATTCACGTTGCTAGCAAGGGAAGCATAAGATTCAATAGCTATCTTCATTTCATCTTAAAATTTCTGAACAGAATTTATATTATAATCCTGCAAGATAGTTCAGATTCCCTTATAAATTTAAGTCTCTCTCTCCCACAAATTCAAGGAATCTGCTGCACTTTTATAAATTTATAGATCAGACCTTATAATGTCATATTAGAAAACGATAATGATATGAAATTGTCATGCTGTGGAATTGCAATAGAGAGTTGCAGACACATTGCCATAACAGCGTTTAATATATCATAGCATGACATAATCATGGAGGACTGGAGGCACATTAGGATGGAAAGATTAATTGGTACATTTCAATTTCAAATAATCTCCAGAAAATGAATATTTGGAGCAAGCAATCTGTCAAATCATTCCCTCATCCTATTTTCCAACCATAACGAATCAAAAGATGCATACATTCCTTGCGCACTGTAAATATATCCATTCCAGACATATTCAATTAATATTATAGGCCTCAATTTTCTCTCTCTTTTTTTTTTTTAAATATAAAAGATAGTCATCATTACTATTTCAGAGTTGCTCAATCATTCAAAATTCAAAGATTCATCGATAACCGATAACTAAGCTATAGAAATTTAAATTTGCACAGAAACTTAAATATTACCTAACAAAAATAAACAGAATTCAGTTAGAAAGAATAATCCAACAATAATGTAACCCAAGATAATCCCACATAATTCTAAAACTTGAAAAAAGAAAATGTTAAAAGAAAAACTTACATGATCAATCTGCTGGGTGGCAGGCGTGACCATACCCTCGGTTGCCTTGGTTAGATCACTGTAATAACTCTCAGGAACGGTAGATTTTTCTTGGCAGCCCCAGACAATGCAAACCAAACCTTAGGCCTCAAAACTGGGGGAATCCCCTTCCTAATTAACCTCTTCAAGGCAATGGCATTGGCCAAATCTGAAAATTTAAGGGAGGCTTTAAGGGTTGTTGAGTCCTGCGTTTTTAGATACCAATTTGCACCTTTTCTAGCTTCCAATGCCCACCAAACCCTGCCCTGTTGCCTCACTTTCTCTCTCACCTCATTCAATACATTTACATCATCAACATTTCCTTCCACTGTAAACCCATAAATGTCTTGGAATTTGACAGTCAGATTTGCCCTTCTTGTGTGAATACTTGGCCTGTAATTGACTAAATGAGCCTTGACTTCGTATGGCAGGCTGCTTCTGCTCCTGGGTGCATACATTTTGGGGGAGGGGGTTAAGTGGAATGGATGAAGAATTCTACAGATTGAGAGAGAAAGACAAGCAAACAGGGATAATTGATGACACAAATGGAGATATGGGTGTCACAATTTCGAACCCAAAATGCTAGGAGAGGGCAAAAGGTTGCCAATTTGAGGGAAATGGCTTCAAATTCAATACCCAGATTGAAAATGATCCCCCAAATTGTGCCCCCAGAAACTTAACTCCAAAAATATACACTCTTTTACAGAAAGATAATAATTCACCTGAAAAACCTACACCTGCATACTCAATTCAACCCCAAAATTCTTTGATCTAATGAGAACCCCCAAAAGATTTGCTTGAGCTGAAGGGACAAAAAGGGAACGAAAAAAATAAAAAAATATACCCAACAAAGACCCACAAAAATTACGGAAAAAAATTCTAAGAAAAGATAATAAGAACAAGGAATAAATAAAGAAATGCTGTGTTCCTTGTTCTTATCCTCTCTAGAAGAAAATCTCGGAGGATTGGAAGGGGACTTACATTTCAGACCAAATGGTATCCCTTGATGTCCCAGATCTTACAAGGCTGTCAACAACAACATGAGAGAGAGGAGAGAGAAAGAGAGAGAGAGGTGAGGAGAGCACGACGGAAAACTCTGCTCTGTTCAACTTCAAACCCCGTCAAATTTCATGGTGTCCTGGGCCTACCGTTCTTATTTGGGCCTATCTTCTTCTCGTTTGTAAATTGTATTACACCAGAACTACAACATATTGGATTCGAGGTCACACTGAAAAAAAAAATATACTAATAAAATAAGGCACACGTTGATTGGACTGGGGAGCCTCTAGCTAATATTCAAACCGAAGCTTAGGTGAGTATTTTGAATTTTAATTGTTTTTATATTTAAAAAAAGAACCGGTCAATTTTGCTACAGATATATTAATCCTATATTTATAATAAAAATAAAATAAAGAAATGTAATGTTAAAAAGTCATAAAAATATCATGAATTGATAAAGTCTAACTTAATACTCACTAAATGCTAGTATTCGCACTTAAAACTTGTTTATTTTAAATGTTAAAAATAACAATTAGAAGTTATCAGTGGTTTATTAGCTATTACGAACAATTACGATTAGCGTTACTCGGTAATGATAGTTTTAAAGTTTATTGGTATAATAATAATAATAATAATAATAATAATAATAATAATAATAATAATAATAATAATCTATGTTATATATAAAGGGAAGACTAAAGTGATGTATAAATTTTAATTTGCCATATTTACCCCTTTATTAACTTAAATTTTAAGGATAAAAATATCATTATATTTAATGGAGTTACCATATCTCTCCAATTAACTACCCCTCCCTCTCTCTCTCTCTCCAGTTAACCCCGCTCTCCGCTTGCCCCTCTCTCTCTCTCTCTCTCTCTCCCCTAGCATTTACCCTTACCTAAGTCCCATTAATTTTTTTATCAAATTTATTAACTATTTTTTGATGAAATTTATTAACTTTTAGTCTAACATAATTATAAAGATACATGAAGAATTTATTTTTTTATATAAACTACCCTTGATAAAATAAGAAAATTAAATTACATTAAAAAAATTAAATACATAGAGTCTAAATTTAAAGTTTGGACTTGGATAAATAAATAAATATTATTGATATAAATTACCTTTATAACATATAAAATTTAGATAATTTATTCTCTTTATATATCTACCTATCTATCTATTTTGTATATAAGGCCAATACTTCTCTATTGTTTTATAACTTTTACTTTTTTTTGTACCCTTCATATAACTTATATTTTAAGGATAAAATAGTCACAAATTATTAAATCATTGAACTTATCTATGTTATATATAAAGATAAGGTCTTTTTCTTATTGTATAAATTTTAATTTATCAAATATACCCTTATTTTGCATAAACTTATAAGAATTAGTTACTCATACATAAAAATCATTATTTTAAAAAAATTAAATTAAAAAAATCACTCAAGTCTAACATTTTAAAATCACATGTATATATGATTCAATTTAACAGTGAGTTAATGAAATGATTTGTTTATTTATTTATTTTATTGTTTGGTAATTGTATATAATTTCTCTCTAACTCTCGTTCGGATTTATTGAAAATTTACGCCAACATATCAGCATGGAGATTATGATGATGTGCATAGAGAATTTAATTACTTTCTAAGTAAGTGTAATAACCGTTGTTAAAAATTCAATACATTTTGAGTTAAATTTTCACATATGATCCATGCGTACTAATATAATCTAATATCTATTAACGTCCGCCAGCTTTTTAAAAAAAAGAAAGAAAAGATGAAGATGCATACTTGTAGAGTCAAACTTTATAAGAACACCTTTTTATTTTCGACATATCTATCTATATTTATATCTATATCTATATTCTATATCTATGTTATGTACAAAGGGAAGAGGGATTTAGTGTTGTATAAATTTTGATATTCGACATTTACCCTTTCTTAACTTAAATTATAGGGTTAAAATTATCTCTTTTAATTATCTTATTTGCATTTGTCAAAAAAATTATTATTTTATTTTTTCTCTTTTGCTATCCTTTTCTTTCCGATTACCTCTCTCTCTATGCGCTTACCTTTCCCCTTTTCTCTTTTTCTCATTCCCTCTCTACAATTACCCACCTATGCCCCCTCCCTCCCCCTCTCTCTTTCTCTAAATTGTTTACTAGATTTCAATTATAAAATATATTTTTTATATTTATTAGATTCCAATTGAAATGAATATTTTTCTAAATTGTTAATCGCATGGGGATTGTATGATTTTTTCACATTGTGATACATGCTTTTTTAAATAAAAAGCTATGATGTAGGCTTTGTTATATCTTAACCATTCGATTATTAAATTTAAATTATTGTAATATAATTACAAATTTTTTTTTATGGACGGTAAACAATTATTACATTGATCTTAAAATTAGTATAATTTTTTTCAATTAATATAAGTTACTTTGTGATTTGATGCCAGTCTTTTTTTTTATTTTTTATCAATATATCATTGCTTTCTACTCAAACTTTGTTTTCCTCTTTATTAAATGTTTCCTTCCTAACGTTGTAAGATTTTATAAAATTATTCTAAATACACAAACAACGGATCCTAAATTTACATTAATATTACCCTTTTAAGTATGCTCACTTACCAATTTAATAATTATATATTATTGTCTCAGTCATTATAAAAATACCAAATTACAAGGTGCTTGAGAAAAAAAAAAAGACAAACATGACTCTAACGATTAATAAACGGTATTTAAAAGTTAGAAAAATCACATACTTATAACAAGAATGCTTGATATATTGTCATGAACTTCAAGTCTTATTGATTTTGTTCTTTCATAATAAAAATAAAAGTTCATACTTGATTTATTTAATTTTGTGTTCTTTTTTCATCTTCTAACTATTATAGTTATACAATGCTTACCCTTTTAAGATTTCCTTCTTTTTAGTTATTACGCAAATATTATTTTAATTAACTTAAACTGTCATTGTTCTCTTTTATTTAATTTATTAATATTTACCACAATATAAGTTCAAATACGATAAAAATTATTATATATCGATTGTACACGCATTGCATGTAACTCAAAGCTAGTAGTAATAATAATAATAATAACAACAATAACAACAACAATAATAATAATAATAATAATAATAATAATAATAATAATAATAATAATAATAATAATAATAATAATAATAATAATAATAATAATAATAACAACATCAACAACAATAACAATGATGATGATGATGATAATGATGATGATGATGATGATGATGAAAAGAATGCTCGTATTAAAATGGCATTAAACTATCTCAAAATGTCAAAAATCCTATTAAATAATTTGATAATCAATAATTGTCATTGACCTAATTTAGCCTTATAATTGCCACTATATCTCCTTTTTACCTATTACAAGACATCAATTTCCATTTTTCGGTTTTTTATATTGTTAAGAAGTTAAATAACCCCTCTCCATTTTCCCATGAATTCCCTCCAACTCTTTCTTCTTCTTTACGTTTCGTCTCCGAAAACAAACAGTTAGTGTTTGAGGAAATCCATAACATCAAAATTCGGGAATTTGCCTAAGTTTGCAGAGAAATTGGGAGTGTTCGTCGACCTTTTAACAAAATTGAAGCAAAAAACTTGCAATAATGTCTTATTCAAATGGTCGAAGCTCTAGCAAAGCATGCAAATCCTACCCCTGCTTCACATATGTTGAAAGGTTCCGTAGATACGGCAAAAGATGTGATATTTACACAAACATGACTGCAAAGAATCCTATTAGGAGGTTTGCAAGGTGCGACATTTGTAACAACACGACCCTAAATAAATGTGTTAATAATGAGCGCGTGCAATTAAATTCAAACTTTAATTTTACGTTATACGCACATATACATACAAATATGTTGCTTTTGTTGCAAAACTCATATGACAAAAACTACATGTGGCCTATTTCCATAATTTAGAACGTAACTTGGAGAACTTAAACTGTATTTTCCCTTCCTTCATTTCTATTTTATTTTGTTTTGAGGAAATATAAATAAGAAAAATCATGTGTGTGTGTGTGTGTATATATATATATACACACACAATAATGCTAGTCGAAGACAAGGCCATCAAAACCTTGCTCGATACCACTTGTTAAGAAATTAGGAGATCAAGTGGTATGTTAGAAACAATTCTTTCTTATTAACTTGAGATATCAAACTTACAAAACTTTAAATAGATACTCAAGAGTATATGGGATACCTCACTTGCTCCCTTATGAGCCCTCACACTCTCTTGTGGTGGACGCTTTCACTTTTTATGGATGCTCAAATAGGTAGGTCATTCCCTTATTTATAGTGATTCCACCTCCTTAATTATATATATATATATATATATATATATATATATATATATATATATATATTATTTTGATAGAAAATCGGTGGATGCTCGATGTGGATAATGAGTCGAAAGAGTGGATTTACTGCCTTGGTCATGGTGGCTGGACTCGAGTGGGTGAGCTCCTTGTGACAGCTTGCTCGTTCTCGTAAAAGGCACGCCCTAGGATAGATCCCGGAAACGCCCTTCGATGTTCAAGTTAGTGATTGAGAAAAGTTGACAAATCGAGAAAAATCTTGCTCGAAGTATGTGAAGGGGGTTTTCTTGGGATCCGAGGAACTTTACCAAAGTGTGAGGCCTTTATCCGTAAGTAGAGAATATGCTGATTTAGCCAAGAATGTAGGTTTCATGGGAGTGTTGATGTTATTCTCTTGTGACCAAGTTAGGTGAGTATTTATAGAAGAAATAATTGAGGGGTAAAGCAAACATTTTATCGTCATTAGGCGCGGAACCCTAACCCTAATGGGTTTTGGGCCTTACGTAACTCATGTGAAGGTAGGCTTGGGTCGATACCTCAATTATTTGACTCGATCGGAATAACTGGATAAAGACGTGGCGGATGAGCCGGAATTGTCCGGAAAATAGCCATATGATTTAGCCCCTCACATTTTACTTGCATGCTTCTTGAGGTAGGTAAGTGGGATGTGAAGTAACTTCATCCATATTTCTCGTTGTAACAACCTAAAACTTAATCATAATTAATTATTCTAAATTTGCATTTTATCGTATTAATATTGTTTAAGAGCAAGTGAGCCGTGCGGAGTACGAAATAGAAATAAAATGTGCTAATCGCAAATAATAATGGGTAAATTGTACAATTCACATTTCGAATAATGTAAGAAAAAAATTTTGTCTCGAAACACGATTTATTTATAATTAAATAATAAGTAAATGAAAAAAAAAGTTAGAAAGTATGTATAAGCAAATGAAAATAGGCAAATGTGTGATCAAACATTTAATCGGGTGGTAAAATCAAAAATAAAATCGGAGGAAGATATTAAGATTTTTTTAGATTAAAAAAAAAAAGAGGATAAATTGCTCGCTATCGCTAGAAGTCTCGAGAAAACATCGGTGAAGTGGGGGTTATTAAACAAGCACACACACACTTCATCTTCCATCTCTCTCTCAGCTCTCATCCACTTCCCCGATCGCTGCCCCTTGCCACCGCCACCAAGCCATCGCCGGCGCCTCGGCCACCACCGGAAAGCCGTCACCGACCCCTGGCTGCCACCAATCTTTCTCTCTCCTTCTCCCGTTGTCCGTCGCGAGCAGGGCGAACAGCCCTCGCTGTTGCTGCTGCTGCCAGTCCGGCCAGCCGCCGGCCTACCGCCACCTTGGCCTCCGCCGGCGCCGACGCCGCCGACCCATCGCTTAATCCGCTGCTCGAGCCACCGGAGCTCTACCACCGAGCCACCACCATCCAATTTAACATTTAACCCAATTTGAGGTATATTTCCAATCTTTAATTTCCAAGCAAATTTTATCACAAATTTATGTTGTTATTGAATAATTAGGCAAGTATATGTGAATTGTGAATTGGTTATGGTGGAATTGAAGGAATTGTGTGAGAAAATGAAATTGGACTTAGGGATTATTATGTGTTCATATGGGATTGGAAATTAATTGGGGATTTCTTTAGAATTGTAAATGCGCTTGATTGATTTTTATATGATTATGAATGAATTGTTTGGTTTTGGTGAAATTGGATGAACTTTGGAGAGTAGTGAAATATTGGGATATATGTGAAATTGGATTTTTGGGTTTGTTATGTGCTAAATTAATATTGGAGATAAATTTGGGATATTCATAATTGTGAACATGCTTGTTTGATTTTCTATATGAGCATGAACGAATTGATTGGGGCGTGTGAAAAGTGTTTATGTTATAGGCTATGCTAGGGAGGTGAATTAATCGAATTGGGTTAGGATAATCTTTGAAAAAGAGAATGGATAAAAATATGTTTGGAGGTTTTATTAGAATTGGAAGTGACTTTTGTGAAGTTGAAATTTGTAATTTGGAAGTTAATAAATGAGTTAGTGGTTAGGAGGTATATATAATTAAAAGTATAACAGCTTCGGAGAGAATTGATTTAAGGAGGAAATTGGAGTTTTAAACCCGTTAGTGGTTTAGATAATTGAATTGATCAAAATGTAAAGTACATAGGTACAAGAAAGGCTAATAAGTTTATTAATGCAAATATTAAATTTCGTTTGAAAACAGAAATTCAATAGGAACTACTGCTCAGGGAAGCAAAGAAAATAGAAATTAAAAGCAAACGATCGACCGAGGTACGTTATTGCTTGTACCCTTCCAAGATAATTAAATTTTAATTGTTTTGTAAAACGTTATTGTGTTTGTTTTTACTCCGGCCTACAATTCTTTAGGACTCAAGTAATCGTTAATCGTTAATCGTTAATCGTTCATAAATGTCCGCTAGCGTAATTAATCGTATTGGGCCCTTCCCGATAATCGGGAACTTTAATCGAATTGTTTAATTGAGGCCGCATATTGGGCCTTCCCGATAAACGGGAATTTTAACCGAATCGTTTAATCGAAGCCATGGCTACAAATGCATGTAAATTGGGGTCTAGTGACGGCCGGAGGCTAAAACGTTTAAGAAGTTGAAAATGAAATTGAGAAGTTTACAGGAAACACAAGCTGTGCATTTTGCTAAAACATTTGAGTTTTAAATGAATTTAAAATCGCGCGCGTGCTCACCGACTCTTTGAAATTATTTTACGAGTGCAAGGGTAACGTATTGAGCCAACCGCTCATTTTATGTTTTATGTTTTATGTTGTATGTTTTAAACTCTTTTAGGGAAAGAGAAGCATCCGATATTTAAATAGGAACTGCATGAAGAGAAGGAAACGAGATGAAAAAGAATCCAAAAAGGTCGGTATCGGGCGGTGACTTGCTTGTTGTGTTTTGGTGACTAATGTATTTTGGATTATGTGTTAACCAACATACGGACTTGTGTACTATCTAAGTTTCAGTATATGATGTATAAACCCTGTGACTGCCTGTACAAATAGGTATAATATATATGTCAATATGGGAAATGTAGGGGATAAGCCTTGTCTCTACTATAGGAGACGGCGGTAATGCCCCAGGCTTATATTAGTTTCCGCTGCCAAATATTTCTTAAATTTGATTGGGTTATGTTACGAGTTGGTTTTATGGATGATTATAATTTGGGGCGTTACGAAGTGGTATCGGAGCCAGGTTGGAAAATTATGAGGAGAAATTATGAGGGTAATTGTTGTAGGTTGAAAAAGGGAGTGATTTTGAAGTTTAGATGTTGCAAGAGTGAGTTTTGGGTTAATAGTATTAAATGATAAGGCTATGAAATTCGCAATGATTATGAGTATGATATCTTGGGTGATATTAGTGATTTGATGAGCGTGATTAATATTTGGAAATCCTTGCAAGTCATTGAAGTGGACTTAGATGAAAGCATTAAAGAAAATAATGGAATGGAGAAAGTGTTTGGGACATGAGAATGGTAACAAGAGCATTTTGGGTTCATGTTGAGAAAGTTTATTAAAATAAACCAATAAACAAACAAAAATATTAAAGATTGAAGGGATAAATATATTAGAAATATCAGCATGTGTCACTTGCCCGACCAAGCATCAAGTAATAAGCAATTTAATCTTGGTAATAGTATTGTGGATTGGAAAGGAAAATTAGAACTAATTATTTTCTCTACTTATTTATTAAACAGAATTAGAACTAATTATCTTCTCTACCTTTATATTAAACAGAATGTCGAATCGGAATGAGAATGTTCATGGAAATGAACTCGAAGGAAACAACATGGAATCTATGCATTCTCAATCGGTTAACCACAAGCCTCCAACCCCTCATCAGGAAATAGAAAATGATACGCTTAAGAATGAGGATGAACAAAAAGGGTATTTAAAGATATAGACCTCGAGTTGTTGGGAACAATTATAGCCATGGTGACAAAGAAGCTTAAAGAATCGGATTCCAATAATTCGGAGAAGGACGGTAGATTTTTCGAAAGGGTTGCTAAACAAAATCCAAAAACTTATGACGGAAAAATGGACCCAAGTGATATTAGAAGAATGGATTAGGCAGATGGAAAAGATATTTGATGTGGTCGAGGTACCAGAGAATAAACGTGTAAACATTGGAGCTTTTTACCTCACCGAGCAAGCCGATATCCGGTGGGGAACTGTAAGGGCTAATTTCCAACGCCTCGAGGGCACGTGGGACAAATTCCTGGAGGAACTAAGGGCCAAATTTTATCCAAGTGCCCTTACAAAAACAAAAGCAAAAGGAATTCCCGGAATTAAAACAAGATAATATGACAGTGATGGAGTATGCAAGCAAATTTGCGTAACTATCTAGGTTTGCCTCGGAGTATGTAGCCACCGATCGTATGAGGATGATAAGATTTGAAGAGGGCTTAGCTCCCTATATTAGGCATCAACTAGCGGGGCAACCTATACAAACAAGTCAAGAATTGTACGAACGCGCAGCGAAGTGGAGCGAGTAAAAAGGGAGTTGCGAATGTTGAGCCCAAATACCTCTAAGAAAAGAGGAAATGAGAAAAGAAACCATTCAAAAGAAACACCAAGCAGGAAGCAAGCTAATTTGGGAACTACAACCCAAATTTCAACCCCAACCAAGAAACAATATGCTCAAAATATGGTCGGACAAATCATGAAACTGTAGATTGTCTGGGTTGGGACTAATCGTTGCTACTCGGTGTGGCGATACAAGCCATCTAATTGCAAACTGCCCAACCAGACCTTCTCCAGCAAGCAAAGGTTCGGGTCAACCTCAAAAGACCACAAAGGCATCAACAGCATTTTCGGGCAATAGACAAGTGGCGAGAGCTTATGTGATGAGCAGAAAACAAGCCACCGACTCGGGAACGATCGTAATCGGTACGCTTATTTTAAATTCAGCACCATTTGTTGCTTTATTTGATTCAGGTGCTACGCACTCTTTTATTTCATCGTAAGCTACATCTCAACTAGGCTTAGAACCGAATAAGTGCCCTATAGAGCTATATGTAAATTTACCCGCGGGCCAAACAACAAGGTGCGATGTTATGTATAAAAATTATACTATTTCTCTAAGTCAAGAAAAATTTCGTGGGTGACTTAATACGGTTTGATTGGGCGGAGTTGATATCATTTTGGGGATGAACTTGTTATCCAATGATGGAGCAAAAATAGATTGTCAATAAAATACAAAAGGAAGAGAAGTTTTGCCTCAATGTTCAAAAGGAATTGGGGACTGTCTTGTGGTATCACTCGGAATTATTGGAATATTTGTAAGCAAGGAAATGAAGCTTATATATGCTTTGTAATTGGAGTGAAGATGGAGATAAAAACTGAGGATATCCTTATGATTAAAGAGTTTCATGATGTTTTTCTTTTCAAAGGAAATTCTTGGGTTACCTCAAAAGGGGAAATCAAGATTGAACCAAGATAGGATGCTTAAAGCAAGTTAAAAGTTCAACTCAATGATTTGATGCATAAGGGCTATATAAGGCCAAATATATTTCCTTAGGGATGCACCAAGCTTGTTTGTGGAGAAAAAGGAGGAGACTTCAAGGTTAAGTACGGAGTACAAACGGGTAGTGACTTGCGTGTTGTGTTTTGGTGACTAATGTATTTTGGATTATGTGTTAACCAACATACGGACTTGTGTACTATCTAAGTTTCAGTATATGATGTATAAACCACTGTGATCGCCTGTACAAATAGGTATAATATATATGTCAATATGGGAAATGTAGGAGGATAAGCCTTGTCTCTACTATAGGAGATGGCGGTAATGCCCGGGCTTATATTAGTTTCCGCTGCCAAATATTTCTTAAATTTGATTGGGTTATGTTACGACTTGGTTTTATGGATGATTATAATTTGGGGCGTTACACTCGGCCTCAAATCTTTATAAATAGACAATGTGTTGGAGGAAGCGACAACACTTCATTCCTTTGTTTACTTCTCCTCTTTTACTTCAGCAAAAATGAGTTCCAGGCCACTTCATGTCGGCTACCAAAAGTTGTACCCTTTCTTCGACAAGGTGAAGGCCAAGGAATCCACTTGTGACAACCGTTGCCCATACCTTATCTTAGAGATGTTCCATGGACATCTAATTGAATACGTGGTTAAGCTTTCCATTATAGATGCCGATGATGTCGGGGAGCTTCAACATGTCGTATCATACTTTGACTAGGACCGCCTCAAGGCTTGGGTGAGGTGCTACCGTGAGGATTTTCTCGAGTTCCAGTAGAAGACCCGAACTTGTTGGCAAAGGACGAGGGTGGCGGAGGCGCCACCTCTAGTGTAGGTTTGTCGCCTGTCTCTCTTAGGAGAACAATAAAATGGTGGATGGTCCTTCTTCCTACCGGAAGAGCTTGCCTAAGGAGAAGAGGAGGAACCTTCCCAAGGAGAATAAGAGGAAGCTCCCTAAGAAGAAGTGAAGACGTGACCTTACTCTTTGCTAGATTTCAAGGCGTTGTAGTGTTGTTTCGTATGTTAGTTTGTACTTTTGACACTTAGCCCTACTTGTAACGTCATGTCCCATGTCCTTCCTTAATGAATGAATGAACTTTGTGCCTTCACTTTCTCATTATTTCTTCCATTATCTTTTATTAAGGCACAATAGTGGCGAATAATTTTTCTAGGCCCTTGGGGCTAAAAATATTCTTGAGGAGGATAAGTTCTTCCATGAACTTTCTTATGAAAACATCTAAAGTGCAGACCCTTGATCCTTGAAGGATCAAATTCATGTAGCGACTAGAACCTCTTAGCCCCGGGACTAAAAGCGTAAAGTGTCTCTTGCTAGGATCCTTGGGGCGTAAAAGCCCTTAGCTTCCTTACATCGAAACATGAGTTTGGCCACGGTGATACAGTTGTGGGTCTTTATGCGACCTTTCAGCTCCCATGGGCTTGAAAGTGCATGATTCTTGCTAGAGAACATCCCAAGGAGAGAGCAACACCCCTAACTTATAGCTGCCAGTGCAAGTGGCCGTGATTATGGGTCTTTACGTGACGTTTTAGCTACAGTAGGATTGAAATGCATGATTCTTGCTAGGGAACACCCTCGAGAGTGTGACCCCTAACCTCCAATTAGGAGTGCAAGTGTCCGTGATTACAGTGTCTTTACGCGACCTTTCAGCTCCAGTGAGGCTTGAAAGTGCATGATTCTTGCTACTGAACATCCCACGGAGAGCGCGACCTCTTAACCTCCGGGTAGGAGTGCAAGTGCCCGTAATTATGGGTCTTTACATGACCTTTCAACTCCTGTATGCTTAAAATTGCAAATAAATGATAACCTCTAAGGGATATTCCTTTATGGAGGTGAAACGCGACTTTTTAACTCCCGTAGGCTAATTTGTTGTTAGACATCGATAGACATTGAAGTCCAAAGGGTGTCCCTTTGTGGAGGTGGAAACTCGACTTTTTTGCTCCCGTAGGCTAATTCACCAATAGACATCGATAGACGTTGAACTCTAGAGGGTATCCCTTTTACGGAGGTGGAAAATGTGACTTTTAGCTCGGTAGGCTAATTCATCGCTAGACATCGATAGACGTTAACTCCGGAGGGTGTCCCTCTGCGGAGGTGGAAACGCGACTTTTAACTCCCACAAAGCTAATTCGTTACTAGATGTTAATAGACGTTGAACTCCGGAGGGTGTCCCTTTACGTAAGTGGAAATGCGAATTTTGAGCTCCCGTAGGCTAATTCATCATTGGACGTCAATAGACGTTTGGACTTTGAAATCATATGTTTCTTCATTTACGATTTTTTTGTGGAATTATACGATTTTTAAATTTTTATGACTTTGGTCGAAGTCTCCCATACCCGACTCCCGACTCTCGACTCTCAACTCCCGACTCCCAACTCCTCCTATGCCTACTAGCCCTCACTTACTCACACTCTATCTCCCTCTCTATGCTAGCCCTCTCGCCTTCGCCTATCGCCCATCTTGGTAGCTCTTCCTTGGCAAACCCCATGCCCAAGCACCTTCCTTGCCCGTCTCTCCCCATCCCGAGTCCTGTCTCCTCTCTCTGCCCCCTTTCCCCGGGTTTTTCTTCCCGTCTCCTATCTCTCCCCTCTTGATGACTCTCTCTCGGCCAACCCAGCTCTCTCCTACACCCACTCTTCCTCTCTCGCCATGACTCTTTCGTGTCTCCCTCTACTTCTCGTTAACCATCCCTCACGACTCTTGTGTCATGCCTACCCTACCCTCTCGCTACAAATGCCCCCTCTCCCATTCTCTCGCCCATCTCCCACTCTCCCTTGTATGTCGCACACCTAGCCCCGTCTCCCGGATGCGGGTCCTAACCCCATGTCCCTCCTCTCGCTCTCGCTCACTCGCTTCCTCTCACGCCGAACCCCTCCCTCATCCAACTCCTATACCTTAGCTCTTCACACACCCGACCCCAGCTTCCCGATTCCTCCGCATCCCCTCACCATCTCGCCTTGCCAGCCCCCTTCCTCCACGGATCCCGACTCCCGCCCCAAACCCCCTCGCCCAATCCACCCCTCAACCGAACCCTATTCTCCTTCAAACCCTAAACCCTAATTTTCCAATTTTCTTTTACTTTAATTTTTCTAATTGGGCTTATGAAATTGAATTTTGAAATTTGAAATTTGAACTTCAAATTTTGAAATTGTGGGTTGAGTAAGGAGAGGACACTGTCTCTCCTTCCATATTGGTTAGCCAAAGGGATTGCTCTATTTAATCCCCGACTGCCTCATTCCTTACTTCATAAATAATTTCTCAAAGTTAGAGAGAGTGATTGAGAGGAGCCTTCAAGTAGGAATTGGACATTCAACTCGAGCTTCAACTCCTTCATTTGATCTTCGAGGTATATCTTCATATTCATCCTCTTTAAGTTGAATCTACAAGTTCTTCAAGTTGTTGCATGCTTAGAATAATGAGTAGCTCGAGGATTTGTTTGTGGATATGTGGGGTAGTCAGTCAAATAATCATGACTCGAGTAGTGAGTCGTGGAGCCCCATGGATTGGTATAGTGATGACGATGTTGTAGAGGCGAGTTGAAGGGAATTTTAGCGTTCACGAACTTAGAGGTTCTCACAAATTTTGATCATTGCCCCACCTCGATTTCTCGCGAGTTAGTTAAGGCGAGTCGAGTACATTGCAGTATGTCCAGGAGCCTAGTGAAATTGATAAGCCGGTCTCTTTAGTTTCGCCGTCCACAAATTCAAACTCTCATTATGAAAGGTTCTCCACTCCTAGCCTCAATAGTTCTGTTTAAGAAGTGGTATACCCTTGGGAATTTGGGGCGAGTCATGGTTCCCAAGCAAAGTTACATTTACGGGTTAGGAATTACAGGATTCGATAGCGGGGACATGGCTAGGATTAAGACTACCGCTAGATCCAAATCGTAGAGGAGCTCGTAAGCAAAGGGTACTCAAGAGATAATTCTCAATTTTTAGATATTTCAATGAATGATGAGGCCACTTCTTCTTTTCTCGTCTCTCTTGAGGGGTAGACAAGTTAGTGCGATCCTTTGTGTTGCTCGAGAGATCGGATTCTAGTGATAGCTCGGGCTCTTATTTTGTCAATCCGAGGTTATTGAATGATTAGGTAAACACTGCAAGTGTTGGCGGTCGTTACATCTTGCCTTGTAGCTATAAGTCGCTAGTTCCTCAAGCACGAGATACGGTGAAGTCGCCTCCTCCTGGGTGCCATTTTTTTATAAAGCGAGCTCAATAATAGGGTCCGGTTTCCCTCCACCCGTTGATTATATCCATATGCAATAATTTCAACTTGGCTCCGGCTTAGATTGTCCACAATTCGTGGCATTCTATTTGCCCATTCATCGCCACTTATGAGTTGAAGGGTCTTCCATGTAACTTAGACACATTCACCCTCCTCTATGACCTTCAAATGAAGGCCTCTATTGACGGTGAGCAAGGTTGGTATAGCTTCACAAATAAGAAAGGGCACATGACTACCCTTAATAAAAAGCCATCAGTCTATCGGTGAAAGTATGAGTTCTCCTTTGTAGAGAAATCGAAGGAAGATGGAATGTCCCTATTTGGAGTGGGGATGACAATGTGATCGGGGAGCCTACTTTTATCGGCAAGGTTTTTCACCCCGACAAGCACGTCGCGATCGAGTACTTTTGTATCCCGAGAGGTACCTCATGCTAGGGAGAAGGGAAAGAAAGAGAAGCGTCATTCAAATTGGCTCCCCAAGAGGCAGTACTTCAAGAAGAACTTATTTCTCTTTGCTAGCGGATTAGGTGTTAGCTTGAGATTATCACAGGGTACTTACACTTCCTCCTGTTTCTTTTGTCCATGTTTTAAACCGGCTTGACTTTGGTTTATTTTTTACCAAACAAGAGAAAGCTCTTCTTTCAAATGCCATGGCTGGGAACTCTTCCAAGGGGAAGACAAATCAGGACAAGAGTGCCTTTTCCCGGAGAAAAGGCACTTCGGAGAAAGGAAAGAAAGAGGACGCTCGGGGCCCGCCTCAAGACGCTCGGCTGACAAGGCCATCGTGGAGGACAACATGCCTCCCCTGTGAGTCTCTTACTCCTATTTTAGACTTATATCATACTTAAATTAGTTTTGCAGTCGATGTTTTTATTTCTTTGTGATAGCCTCATCCCCCTTTCGAAGAGAAGGGGCATGCCTCGCCCTCCTGTCTCCTCGCATCAACTTTGTGGTCGGGGAAAAGCTGGTACAAGACACTTCCACTTCCAGCAAGTGTTTGAGGGACGTCATAAGTCCTCCTTCCCTCGAGGGAAAGCCTCTTTCTTCTTATTCGAAGAAGATATGCCTTAGTCTCTCTGCTTCCAAGTCCGCCCTTTCTTAAAGTCCGATGTTGTGGGCAAGGCTCACATGACGGGCTTCCTGCTCAAGGCGTTCGGGTTCACCCTTGTGAGGATTCTTTTCCTCCAGCTTCGACCTTAATAGTGGCAATCGTTGAGGTATAAGAAAATCTTCTCTCATTTACTTGTATTTTTCATTATTCTTGGCTCTAACACACTTGTTTTCACGAGCCTCTCTTAGGGCCATTGAAGCCTTAGAGTCCCAGCCTTCCTTCTTCGATCAATAGAAGAAGGTGACCTCTCTTCTGAGCTCTCCGATTGAAGAAGGTCTCTAAGGAGAAGGAGGACATTGAGAGCCTTATCTCGTCCCTCTACGAGGAGGCAAGTGCGATTACCTCCTTTCGCGAGGAGGTAAGCCGCAGAAGGAACAACTAGAGGCCGCTTGAGAGGAGAGGCAGGATATGGTGTCTTGTTTTGAGGCTGCCCGGGAGGAGAAGCAGACGACATTCCAGCGAAGGCCCTGCCATCCGAGACATGGCCGTCAGGAAGCTTCTTTTGGAGGTTTCCATTTCCTAAGGGATGATGGTGAGACGCTCTAGAAGTGGGTTACCTATGCTTCCAACCTTCATTCCGAGGGCATTACTTTGGAGTCAAGCTCCCTGCTGAGTCGACCCATGAGGAGGAGTCGCCAAAGGACACCCTTGAAAGAGTGCGTAATAGCTCATCGATCGAGCGCTCTTGCGCCGAAGATGAACGGGCTAAGCTGGTCGCTGAAGCCGTGGGATGTAAAAAGCATCGGTAGGGAGCGTTCCGCCTTAGAGGGAAGAATCGGCGCGAGCCGTAATGCACGAGCTGAAGTGAGAATGTCGGCTTGAGTAACGCAAACATTGGTGAGAATCCAATGCCCCGAAAACCTAAGGGTTCCTCCGCAAGGTTCGTCCACGGAAGGTGAGTCGGGGCCTAAGATC
This sequence comes from Talinum fruticosum, assembly GCA_021018815.1. Taxonomy (NCBI): domain Eukaryota; kingdom Viridiplantae; phylum Streptophyta; class Magnoliopsida; order Caryophyllales; family Talinaceae; genus Talinum; species Talinum fruticosum. Next base: position 1,454,499 of record JAITYX010000011.1, read on the forward strand.
GAGCCGAAAGGCGTAGTCGATGGACAACGGTGAATATTCCTGTACTACCCCTTGTTGGTCCCGAGGGACTGAGGAGGCCCCGAGGATGACGGAGCGACCGAGGACGCCGGAGATGGTCACGACGACTAGCCCCTCCCCGACTCCTTAGCTTAGGACTTATTTTTAATAATATGTGTGTCGTATGACTTTTGAGTGGCTCGTGCGCCGGATGACTTGATTCTCTTGCCATTACATACTCTATTGTTGTGGTTGCTTTGTGTAAGATACTAATAACTCTTACAACACTATCAGTCATTGTAGGAACCATGACCGGGACCGACCGAGTTTCCCACGAATGTTGGGGTCTCTTTTGAAAAATGATTTTTGAAGATGGTTTTGAAAGTTTTTAAAAATGGGGATGAACCTATTTATTAAGATTTACGAATCTTATAAATTGATCTAAAATGAATTAGGTAAAGTTTTGAATGGCGGTTTTATTAATTATTTTATTTGGTAATTATTTTTAGAATTCCTAAGATATTATTTCTTAACCGAAAGATAAATAAAATTAGGGTTTATGTTTTTTCCGTGAGACTTTAGGCCAAACCAGTGTGAAAACACCAGTTTAGACCCAAGCCTCACCGGTTGACCACCCGGTGCAGATGGTAGTTTGCACCTAGCGGTCAACTGCGCCGGCCAGGGCTCTATCAAGTGTCGGTTCGGCTCTCTAATCCCAATTTAGAGGTAATAAAGGTGGTTTTCCCAAAAGAATTTGAGATTTCCTAACAATTTCGCCGAGTTCCGTTTGTGATATGGACTATCCCGTAGGCTTAAAGCCTTGAAACCCCGCATAAAAATCATAACATAACTCGACGAGCCACACGCTCGGAGTATACAACTCAACGACCACACACCAAAGTCCAACCAATCATGCGATAAAACTTAAAACAATCTAAATGGTACATGGTACATCGGGTTCAACTATATGAACTAAATTACAAGTACAATACATAGAAACATAAGAAATGCACGTCAACTACTTAAGTTACTTCAATGAATCGAGCAATCGCGAGTCACCAAGAGTTCGAGATATGCTAAGTGTATATCATACCTTCTAAAAGTGTACCTGTAACATCAGGGTGGGGAAAAAGGAAATTTTGGGGTGGCCAATAAACCACGAACTCACCGAAGTCTTACACTCTTAAAATGGAAATTCTTTACACATATTACTCATAATAATGAAATCAGTGAAAGCATAGTAACATAATACAAATCTATATACTTTTCAATGAAATCCTTTGAAATCAATTGTCACACATGGATCACAACACTTGAATCATTTAAAATGTGGTTTCACACTCATCACAATTCTTTTTCAATCGAATAAACTTTCCGGGCTTTCGGGGATTCGAACTAGCACTTCTTTAGTTCCTCTAGGGGCGCGGCCCGAACAAAGGCTCCCGGGACCTATCTTCTAGGAAGTCTCGGATCGGGCATCTTGCCACCGTAGGACCCCTATTAGAACCCTTTCCCTCGAAGTTCCTAGCCGGACATCCTTACGAATGAGGACCCCGGTTCGAACCCTTTGGTATGCTAAACGATCCTTAGCCAATCGATTCAAAACACTTTGCACGTAATCATTCATCACATCTCGCTTCAAACAACTTTCTCAAATTGATTTAACACAATGGGAGACATAGCACCACTTGCCATCCCTCCAAATTCAGTTTCTCAAATCCGATTCACTTTCTCAAATAAGCTTCACTTCTTTAAAACATATTTTCACGTTCGAAAAGCATTTCTCAAGAATCATAATCAAATAGCATTGCATAACCACTTGAACTCTTTTCAAAACTAATCTTGGAGCATTATTTTAGAATCAAATCACTTCAAGTGTCAAGCATCTTCATTCTAAGACTTAACATTCCAAGCTAGCACATTAACTCAAGGAATCACTCAAGTACTTAACATCTCATATTCATCCATATCCTATTCAAGCAAGTCTCCTAATTCCCATACACGTAATTCTTACTTCACTCTGTTTTCAAAACCATAAATCAACCCACATGGATATATATTCCCTTGATACTCCAACTTCGTTCCTCCTCTAGGTTCCAAAGTCCATTCCCCTTAACTCGTTTCACTTTCAAGCCTAATGAGTTTAGGAGCTTAAACTTTTTTAGCCGCAATAACCATAATTAATTACCACTTACTCCAACGCCCCAACTTCTTGCAAATTGCCATCTTCGCCTCGATTCTCATTTTATGTTCCTACCTTATTAATCAACTCTTTCTCACCCATACTTAATCATATAACTCTTAATTTCCTTTCTTTACTCAAGTTCCGCTAGCTCCGCTTATCGTCGGGTTTAGCTCAACCTCAAGGGTTTAACTATATTTTGAACTTAATTAACTCGACAATTACCTTACCTCTCACTCCCATGCCTCGGTTGTGCATCAATCAGTATAAACTCATATTCTCCTTTTACTTCAACTCGTTATTTCCCAATGTTAGCAATTATTCTCCTCCCAACATCGTAAACTCAAGTAATCTCTAAGTAATTCGCACTGGATCGCAATTTCTTTGTCTCGATCGCTAATTGAAACTTTGATAATGTTCCTTGGACCTACGCAATCTAACTTTCTCATAATCTCCAATTTCCCAATTCAGCTTTAACACTTAATTAGATTGTCTTAAGTTCTAATTCAGCCCTAACTACTTCCTACAAGACAATCATTCCGTATTCCCAACAAACATTCAATATTCACAATAAAGAAGACATTCGAAATTTACAATAAATTCATTTGGGTTTCGAAATTACTAATAGTTTAGAGTATAGGACTACCCACCTCGATTCAGGAATCGAAGGTTTGCTTGAGTTTCATATTGGCCTAGGTCGGTTTCCTCCTTTCCTTCCTCTTTTTCTCGCTGCTGGTCTAGCCCTGGTTTCGCTGCCTTCCTCTATGCTCGAGCCGTCGCCGCCGCGGGTTCTGTGATCATCAGCTGTCTCTCTTGGCCCTCGCGTTCGCTTCCCCTCTCCTAGCCTCTATTTCGCCCTCCTTCGGGCCCCGGCTATCCCCTGCGTTCGCCGGCCACTTCTCCTGCGTTCGTTGTTCGAGCACGCCGGCCTCAGCAGCTTTTCCTTACTCGTACTCGCTCACTCCCTCACTCTCGCTCTATCTCTTTCCTTTTTCCTTCGTCCACCGCCTGCCGGCGTTCGCCGGCTGGTGTCCTCGAGCTCGCCGGTTTCGGTGTCCCTCTCGCTCTCACTTGCTCTCCCTCTCTGCGTTCTCCCTCTCTGCGTTCTCCCTCCCTCATTTCCCTTTCTTTCCTTCGCTCTGCTTCGACCTCCCTCTCCCTTCCTCTCTTTACTTCTCTCTCTCCCCACCGAACGGTTGGCTTGGTGCCAAGTCACTATTGGACCCCCTAGTTTCCCTCTCTAATCTACTTAGTTAAGAGTAATCCGAATCCCCTCCTTTTCTCTTTTTTTTTGATAAACATAATAATAACTAAACTCACATACGTAGTATAAGTGGTCTCGGGTTTTTATTTAGCTAGTTTGGGCGGAAAGTTCGGAGGAAGGAATTAATACGTTTTACTACCGATAGTTACGCAAACTAATAATAATTCGCTCAAATAAAATAACGAATATCTAACCATGTAGATATTTTAATTATTCGACCCACTTTAAGTAATTGAGGCTAAATAATTAGTATAACTCATATAACTACCTAACCCAAAATTACGGGTCTTATAGAAAAACTAACAAAAAAAAGTAAAATTTACTCTTCCAATCTTACTATGGGAAAAACTAAGACTGAAAAAGGTAAAAAATGACTCCATCGGTCTTAGAACCGAGAATCGGATTTGGGGACGAGGGTACAAAATGTAGGGATGAGCCCTTCTATTACTGCCCGTCAAACGGCGACCATTACTAGTTCGAGTAGTGAATTAAAATAATATATCAAACATAATCACACAACATGCGATATGAAATTTAAAGCAACCACAACAAGATAAATAAAGTAATAAAGGCGAGATATGAGAAAACGATAAAGAAAGCAAAACGAAAACGAAAAGAAATGAAAAGCGAGAAACCGGAAAAGATTACATCGGGCGGGGAGGAATTAAAAGCGATACAACTTTCTCCACAATACTGAAAATGATAAAAGTATAAAATAAATAAGTAAACCATTGTGAAGGCTGAATCTGTGCCCTCGGCTTGTCCCACCTGTTGATCCGGATCTCAAATCCGGATCCGATGATGCAATAGTGGTGAATTGAAGGGGCTTTTTGTGAGTTTTGAGTGTAGATAATTAGGTAGAAAGGTTAATGATGGAGTTCTCGAGGTTAAGATGTGGTTCGAATAGGGAGTAGAATATGAGTAAGCTGAAAAGAGACTAAGAGATCGGAATACAAAAGGGAATATTCGAGTAGCTCTTAGGCGAGGTTGCCGCAGCGTGACACTAAGGGATGAGCCATGTGTTGAATGAGAGCTTAAGCTCTCTATTTATTCTCGACCTAGGAGAAGAGTAGGTCACAAATGACTGGGGTTATTCTCGGCCAGCCGGCGAGAATTAACTCGCAAAATCGGGCTAGGATAATGTGAAGATTAAACCGGATAAAACCGGATAAAGCTGGATAAAAATAGTGTAGGGGCGCCGGGCACGGGGTGTTCTTCTAGGGTTACGAGCTTTCCCCGATGTAACAGGATTCTTGGCAAAAACGCAGCCTTTTAAGTGAAATACACTAGTAAGGGCCCGGCCACACACGACGTCGTTTAAGGGATGTATGCTCTTTGTCTTGGGCGGACTATCTTGGAGCAAAACGCAGAACTTTGATGCTTGTTATCATGAAATGCAACGCCTAACGTCATCTTGAGGTTTTCACCTCCGTGTCTGCAGTTGGACATAAAAAAAACGCAGAATTCGAGCTTGGAATTTCCCGCACGCGGCACCTGGACTTTCGCTCACTCTAGAAGGTTGGCTCGAGCTTGCATTGTCCGAAAGAAATGGGATTTTTCGACCGACCCAAGGCTAAAGGCTATTTATTTGGTGTTTGGGGTTACGTATGGTTTATCGGCTTCCGTCACACTAATCGGATATCGATTGTGATACAAATCCACAAACAGGACTCGGGGATCTCATCACCGAGCCAACAAATAAATAAAATAAAAAGGGGATGACACTTTTTAGGTGTCTATAGTTAGCCCCAACTTGGACTAAGTATGAAAGACGAAGGTCAAAGTAGACACTAAAGGGTACTTACCTGGTATTAGCATTGCTTTGGAATCGATTGAATTGATGCGTCCGAAATTAGGTATCTTGAGCTTTGATGGGGGCCCTGGACTTGACTAGTGGAGTCTCAAGTCCAGGTTGCTCGATTCTCGCACTTGGCCACTTAAAGACCCGAAGCTTGGATTGGTGTGCCTAAACTTGACCATGCTCTTAATTTGAAGCTTGGCGGGAGGCTTGAACTTGACTTGGGTAGTAAAGTTTGAAGTACAGTGGAGATGCTTGAACTTGACCACTTCTTGGATCCGAAGTTCGGCGGAGTATCCCGAGCTTGGCTTGATTAATATCATGAAGCTCGAATGTGAGCCTAAACTTGACTACGTACTTGGTCCGAAACTTGGCTAAAACTTTTCCGCACTAACAGCTTTGTTAGTTTATAATCAAATGTAAATAGTTTTGAAGTGTTACTTGGAAATGGTCTATAGCCAAATCATATTTTAAACTATTTGCTTGACTTGGCCATGGGGAGATCATGAAGTCTTGGCGTTGTGTCTAAACCTTGACTACTCGTTGGGCCTAATGTTCTATGGAGGGATGTCTAAAACTTGACCACGATTGGGCCTAAAGCTCGACGAAGGGATGTCCGAACCTTGATCGCTATTGGGCCCGAAGCTCAAGGAGGATGTGTCTCGAACCTTGACCGTCGTTGGGCTTGAAACTCAATTGAGGTGTGTGTGAACCTTGACCATAGTTAGGTCTCGAAGCTTAACCGAGTTGTGTCCGAACCTTGAGCGTTGTTGGGCTCGAAGCTCAACCGAGTTGTCCGAACCTCGACCATTGTTGGGCGTGAAACTCGACCGAGTTGTCCGAACCTTGACCGCCGCTTGGCTTGAAGCTCGACTTTTATCCATATTCATCGGAAATAGGGACAAATTCTTATCTTTATGTAGAAATTCTTGCCTAGACTTGGTTGTCTAGACTTGGTCGTCTAGGGAATGCTTGCTTGAAAATATGATGTTTCATGAGGTTATGTGCCTCATTCTATAGTTGAGCTTTTAGTTTGTGTGCTAATAGCTCCTTTATTTACGTGGTAGAAGATTGGTGTCTTCCCCGAGTATTCTTGGAGTCGTTGTGGTTGTATGACCCTTTCGATCTTGAGCCCCCATGTTCTTCTTGGGTGCTTGTGTCAAGTTCCTTTCGAATGTTGGAGAATTGGTGAGTGTCAATATTCTTGGTTGAATTCTTTGAAGGTGACAATGTTGATGATCTTTCTAATGCCGACTTCATGTTTGATACTCGCTTGTTTGAATAACTTTTTGTAGGGTACTTTGTTTATTAATTTTTGTATTTTTAGGAGTTTGATTCATGCAAAAGAGATCAATCCAAGACTTTATCTAAGAATAAATGCATTCTTTTATTTAGATGATATAAAAAGTTAAAAAAGATAAAGACAAAAATTGCACTTAGCCCCCATTCCACAAAGTAGAGCCTAAGGAAGGGTAGGTCGCTCGAATCTGCGATGTGTTGCTGCTGACATATCGTGAACCATAGACTTGATAGTTTAGTGATTAATCGGAATGGCATGCTTCTTGATTCATTTCTGCTCCTCTAAGTATGGCAAAATGGCTTTGATTTAGAACTTAAAAATTGGGATCAAAATAAGGCTTAGGGTCGGACCTCATGGGCTTCCTACGTATCCACTATAGCGGAAATCGGGCCTTCGTAGTTCAAAAAGGAAGTATAATTTGGGTTGGTTTTTTTCTTTTTTGAAGATAGAAAAAGGAAACAACCATACAATGGATATAGAAAATGGAAAAAGCAAGAGTTATTAGCATCCTTGATGAGTGGTGGGCTTATTGGATTATCTTCTAGTTGGTTGTGGATGCATGTTCCTCTTATATAATCATGCCAACATCTCGGAGTGTTTTGAAGTCCATGAAGGGTAAGAACTTTAGGTGTTGCTGATAGGCGGGTTGAAGGTTCTTGATGATGATTCTAACTCTGATCCTTTTCGGATGGTCGATCCATCATGTGGGTAGCTTTTGCCCTCCAGAGTGGGTCGGAAGTCGGTAAAGCTCTCCTCGTCTCCTTGCGTGATCAATTCTAGATCCCAAAAAGTGAATGGTAGATCAATATTGTAGGAATATTGGTGTAAGAACTCCCGACAAAGATCTTTCCAGTTTGTGACCTTGTGTGGGCTGACAACGTTGTACCACTTCATGATAGCTATGCTAAAGGAAAGATGACATGGTATGTGTCCTCTAGTACATTCTTCAAAGTCATTGCCCCTACAAAGTTCCTCACGTGATGGTGAGGGTTCTCGGTTTTATGGAACTTGATGTCGGGCATGATGAATTTTAGGGGCAATTTGCCTTTAGGGATTGAAGTGAATCCTTGAGTCGGATAGGAGCTATTGAATATTGAAGACTCCCATAACATCTTCTCTATCCGATCTATTCATGGATCGGATTGAGGCTTAGGATAAGCTTCAGGTGGGATTCTCCTTTTTTTTTTTCTTATTTCTTCTCTAGTTCTTTGCGTATGAGATTGATGGTTTCTGCTATTAACTCAATCTTCTTATCCCGAGCCTCAATATGAGCTTCTATCTTACCAACGAAACTCTTTGAACAGGGTCATGATGGGGGTTTGCTCTGGTTGGTTGGCAATTTTGGAGGAGGATTGTGCTTTGACCATGGGCGGTGCACTAGTGTTACTAGTGAAGATATGGAACGCATCTGGTGTGGTACATACCGGAGTTGAAGTAGACTTCTTACTTCCTAACCGCTCGTCCTAGGATTCTTGATTTGAGTAAGATTTCCTATCCTCGTATCCCAAAAGAGTAGGTGCTCGGGATTGGCTCCTAAAAAAATTTCTAGGGAGATGTGGCTTAAGTACTTGACCCAAGGAATGATTGATCCTTAGAGAAAGGAAAATGATATACTTTTTAATTGGATGCACACAAAGAAATGCAAATTGGCCAAAGTGAAATACAATGATGCAAACAGAATCCTTAGATTGGGATGAATTTGATTGGCTAAATGCAAACAAAAACTCTCCTAGTTTGAGATGAATTTTACTTTGGTTAATCCAAAATAAAATGAATGAACTCGCTTTAATTGAGATGATTTTTATTTTTTGCTAATGCGAAAATAAAATGAATGAACTCACCTTAATTGAGATGATTTTTATTTTTGGCTAATGCAAAATGAACTCACCTGTTTGAGATCAAATTTATCTTTGGGCTAATACAGAAATGAAATGAATGAACTCACTTTATTGAGATGATTTTAATTTTGGCTAATGAAATGAGTACATTCGCCTTAATTGAGATGATTTATAAATTTGGCTAATGAAATGAAATGAGAAATGTGACTCACCTATTTGAGATAAATTTATTTTTGACTCGAATGCAAAATGAGAATGTAAAATGGAGATGAATGGACTCACCTATTTAAGGTGATTTTTATTTTTGGCTAATGCAAAATGAACTCACCTTAATCGGGATGAATTTATTTTTGGCTAATGCAAAAATGGAATGAATGGACTCACCTAGTTGAGTTGAAATTTAAATTTAGCTAAATGCAAATTAAGAAAAAAGAAATGAATGAACTCACCTTAGTAGGATGAATTTATTTTTGACTAATGCAAAAATGAAATGAATGAACTCACCTTAATTGAGATGACTTTTATTTTCGATTAATACAAATAAAAGATACAATTATTGGACCGACCTAAAAGGGGAAGGTAATTTTTGACTTTTAGCTAAAATGCACAAATTGGACTAACTCAATAAAGGTTCATTATTTTATTTTTATTTTTGCACCCATGAAATGATTATTTAGCACTCCTCACTTATCCCTAATCACACTCATCCAAGCATGCAAATGAAAGAGCAAGGTGCCACCTAATATTCAAATATCTATGGACAAAAGAGGGTTAAGACTATGTAGGATACATGGTGCCTCATAGTCCGAGAATTTTGTCCTTTGTGGGGTGCATGACAAGAAAAAGCATGAACCCTTGGTGCCTCTTGGTAAGCCAAGATTGCATGCTATGAGGAAAGTACGAAAGAGGTACTGGCTCCGTTAGCAATCAAGCTTAGTTGGGCCTCGCTCGGGATGAAATGGGAGCGTCTTACCAAAAGTGTTAAAAGGGGATAAAACCTAATGGTCCACCAATAGAAATAAAACTATGTTCGAAGGTTTCTAAATGCAAGATGCCTAATGCAAATACATTATTAAAACTCACTACTCAAATTTTCAAGTTTCGTCCTCTTAATAAGTGATTTATCCCCAACGGAGTCACCACTGTAGGAACCACGGCCGGACCGACCGAGTTTCTCCACGAATGTCGGGTTCCTTTTTCTAAGAATGATTTTTTGAAGATGGTTTTGGGAGTTTATTAAAAAATGGGGATGAATCTTTTTATTAAGATTTTTAAATTTTATAAATTGATCTAAAATGAACTATGTAAAGTTTTAAATGGCGATTTTATTAATTATTTTATTTTGACAATTATTTTCAGAATTCCTAACATATTATTTCTTAACCGAAAGATAAATAAAATTAGGGTTTACATTTGTGTCGTGATGCTTTCGGCCAAACCGTTGTAAAAACACCGGTTTAGACCCGAGCCTCATCGGCGACCACCCGATGCAGCTAGTAGCTCGCACTCGGCGGTCGGCGGCACCGGCCAGGAGCCACAGCTGAGGAAATCAGCCTTAACCCCTAGCCTGGCTGGTAGATCCAGAATCCTTTTTTTTTTTTTTTATCTACGATCGAAAAAGACGAGATACATAAACAAGAGAATTAAATTGAAAATAGAAATCGCCAATCGGCTTTTAGAAAAGAAAAACTAAGAAAAACAAAAGTAAAATTTACTCTTCCAATCTTTGTATGGGAAAAACTAAGACTCGAAAAAGATAAAAAATGACTTCATTGGTCTTAGAACCAAGAATCGGATTCGCGGGCGAGGGTACGAAACGTAGGGATAAGCCCTTTCATTTCGCTTGTCAAACGACAACCATTATTAGTTCGAGTAGTGAATTAAAATAATATATCAAACACAAGCACACAACATGCGATATGAAATTTAAAGCAACCACAACAAGATAAAGAAAGAAATAATATGAGAAAACGATAAAGAAAACGAAAACAAAAAGAAAAGAAAAACGAGAAAATAGAAAAGATTAGATCAGGCGCGGAGGAATTAAAAGTGATACAACTTTCTCCAATATACCGAAAACGATAAAAGCATAAAATAAATAAGTAAACCATTGTGAAGGCCAAATCTGTGCCCTTATGTTGTCCCACCAGCTGATCCGGATCTCGAATTTGGATCGGATGATGCAACGAGTGGTGAATTGAAGGGGCCTTGTGAGTTTTGAGTGTAAATAGGTAGGCAAAAAGGTGAGTAGAATATGAGTAGGTTAAAAAGAGACGAAAAGATCGGAATACAAAAGGGAGTATTCGAGTAGCTCTTAGGTAGGTTTCAGCAGCGTAACGCTAAGGGATGAGACGTGTGTTGAATGAGAGCCTAAGATCTCTATTTATAAGGAGGAGAGTAGGTCATAAATGACCTTGGGTTACTCTTGGCTAGTCATCCATAATTAGCTGCAAAACCGGGCCAGGATGATGTGAAGATTGAATGGGATAAAAATAGTGTAGGGGGCGCCGGCCACATAGTGTTCTTCTAGGGTTTCGAGCTTTCCGTGTTGCAATAGGATTCTCGACCAAAACGCAGCATTTTGAGTGAAATATATTGGTAGGGGCGTCGGCCACACACGACGTCGTTTAGGGGATGTGTGCTCCTTGTCTCGAGCGGACTGTCTTGGAGCAAAAGGCAGCACTTTAATGCTTGTGATCATGAAATACAGACACCTAACGTCGTCTTGAGGTCTTCGACTCCGTGTCCGGTTGGACATAAAAATAAAACGCAGAATCTCGAGCTTGGAATTTCCCGTACGCGACACTTGACTTCCGCCGACTCCGGAGGCTTGGCTTGGGTTTGGACTGTCCGAAATAAATGCGATATTTTTGAGTGAACCAAGGAAAAAGGCTATTTATTTGGTGCTGGGGGTTCTTGTGGTTTATCAGCTTCCGTCACATCAATCGGATACCGACCGTGATACAAATCCACAAACAGGACTCGTGATCTCATCATCGAGCCAACAAATAAATAAAACGAGAAAAGGGATGACACTTTTTAGGTGTCTACAATCATTTATTTATTTGTGCTTGATATTTACTTGGTCTTGGTTTGCAATGCATTTCTTCTCATGCTCGTTTTGATTATTGTCGAGTTTTGAATTTTTCCATTGGGGTTCATATTCACCCTTTGTTGTGATTAGACTAGTAAGGCCTACTAGCCTTAGTTTTAACTTAATCACGTTCTTGAAGGCGTACTAGATTTTTGAGTTTTAGGACTTAGTTTGGTTGCTTTAGGGGATTGTATTAGCCCCTATTCTTGCCCCCAAAGTCGGTACAAGTAAAAATGCGAGACGAAAGGAGCCGAGAGTTTGGTTACCTTACAGGATCATATTAGCCCCTATTCTTGCCCCCAAAGTCGGTACAAGTAAAAATGCGAGATGAGAGTAGCCGTAAAGCTTACTCATTATATTAAGAGAGAAATATAAAGCCCATACAATAGAGGAATTTGTGTCCTTGTTGAGCACTTTTAAGAAAGTTGCATCAAGTGTGGGTGATTCCTTTACAAAATTTGGGACTTGCTTGGGCTGGGTGGGTCTTTATAGAAAGACACCCCACACTAGACGATGATTTTAAGCTATTTACAAAAGCACCGCAAGCACCTAGATGAAATACTTCTTAACATTGTCACTATGCCATGTCTTAAGAATAACTATTCCTTTAAGAGTGGCCAACTTGTAGGTTCCTAGAAGGACTTCTTCATGGATGACATATGGCCCTTCCCAATTAGCGATCAACTTTGCCATGTTCCATCAATTTTCCAATGACTTCAGCTTTTCAGTAAGACGAAGGTGACTATCCCCTCGGACCATGGGGAGCAAGTCAAGAGCCTCTCTAAGGGTCATGTTGTTTGACTCCTCCTGAAAAGTCGTAAGGCGGGGGTGTGAAGAGCGACTTCAACCGAGAGCACGACCTTGGACCCGTATACCAACATGAAGGGTGTTTCTCTCGGTGGCCGATTTTTCCGTGGTCCTATCGACCATATGATGCCTTGTAATTTGCTGGCCCACTTTTCCTTGGCCTCATCCAACTTCCTTTTCAAGCCATTGAGTATTGTTTTATTGGTCGACTCGGCCTAGCCATTTTTTAGGACGAGCCACAACGGTAAAACGGGGATTGGCAATGGTATTGGGCAAGGTAATCACGGACCTTATTGGTCTCAAATTGTTGACAATTATCAAAGATCATGGTTTTTGGCACTCCAAACCTTGTGATTAGGTTTTCCGGATGAACTTCCTCACTTTGTTGGAGGTGATGGACGCTACCACTTCAACCTTGACTGATTTTGTAAAGTAATCAACGACCATAAAAAGGTATTGTCGCTGACCAGTGGCTTTGGGAAGGGTCCTAGGATGTCCATCCCCCACTTGGCGAATGAAAGGGGAAAGGTGATTGACACGAGTCCGGTAGAAGGCCTTCTTGGAACCCAAGTGAACTTTTGGCACTTCTCACACTTCCATACCAAACTCATTGCATCTTCCCTCAAAGAGGGCCAATAGTACTCGGTGCGAAGCGCATTGGAAGCCGAGCTCTATTGAGAAAATTATCGCAAGCGCACGAGTGTAGCTGTAGCTAGCAACCGACAAGTACGAGTCGTGTCCATGAGGAACTCGCTTTCGAGTATCAAAATCCACTTAGAAACTCTAATATAGGCAAAACATGGTTCAACGAGGATAGTTTGATGATCAAATTAAACTAATCACTAAAATAATAGTATGAAAATTGAATGATAAAAAACCTTAGATTGGGGTTAATCTCACTATCATGCCCGAAATCACAATGAAATTCCCCTTAAGACTTGTCTATGCTTGCAATTTGGAAGGATAAAACACTAACTAAGCCTATCTCCACCTACTTTCGATGATCAAAGACTAATCTTGTTCATTGTAATCGCCTATTTTTATGGGATTAACAAAGAACAAAATTACAAGATATACGTCTCAAAATCCCCGATTTAAAACATTAATTATTTTCATATCAAAGTTCTAACTGTTCACAACATCACTCTAGGTAAACCTTTCATCTTTCAAATGTTCGCAAAACCCGAGTAAAAATGCATGATTCCTCTTTCGAGGCTTTCATCGAATAAAAGGTGAGCTAAGTGAATAACAAGCATAGAACAACTCAATCGGACATTCAATTAATGATTATCAAGACATAATAGGGATTAACCCCAACATAAGCAGAGGAATTTAGCCTTTAATCATCATACTAAGTAACTCACAAATTTTGATGAACACAGGTAGGAAAATTATTGAGAAATCGCGAAAAAGAAACATAAAGAGAGAGAATTAAGAATTATCTAATATAAATTTGAATGCTTGAATTCAAGTTAATCTTCAAAACTCAAAATTTTGATCTTCAATATAAAGGAATTTGAATAATAGAAATTACCCTAAAAACCCTAAAAACCAATGGAGAAAAGAACTGCTGAAAAAATAAACAAAAATTGCTTAAAAAGTCGCGGAAACGCAGTCGTTATGCGACTAAGTTCTTTAAGCACACCAAACTCAAAGATTGTTATGCTTGTTCCGCACGGTGCCCGTGCAATCCTCCATGGGTATCTCGTGAACGACATCAACTTTTTGTAGTTTGTCAAAACGGTAGTGCACCTATGAACCGGTGCTTGTGCAACCTTCCCGGATTACTGCTGTTTGCTGAAGCTCCCATAGCCTTGCGCCTCTTCATAGGCGCCTATGCGACTTGACTTGGTAATTTTTAGGCAATTTTTTGCTTCCTTTTAGGCTCATCATCTTTCATCAAATTCACCTCGAATCTCCTCATTAAGCTTAAATACCTGTAATTAAGAGATTTATTGAGTTTAGGTCGCGATTAAGAGGAAATGAGCAAAAAACAACCCAAACCAAATACATGTCCTCAAAATTATCATGGAATTGGGTGAAATATTGCCATAAAAAGTGGTACATACAAGGTTTAACAACTCCCCATGCTTAACTCTTGCTTGTCCCCAAGCAAAACTCTCAATTAATGAACTTGGGGTTGATCCTCGTATTCACCGTCTTAAAAATCCAACCAATAAGCAACAACCGCACACATAAACAACCTATTCGAAGTTTAGTATTTTTTATGAAAACTCACTTGAAAAATTCAATGACTATAATGTTTGGTTACAATGCACGACTATTCTCATGTTGAATCACATTAACATTCATGATACCCTCAAACAAATGGTGAACTAGCTTGATCGATAGAACCTCACTTTAGGGTAAATTGGTCACTCTAACTCATTTAGAATTACAGGTGGTTCTCTCAATCTCTCTTCAAAAAACACAACCTTCTATAAGCTTGTTCATATTCTCATTCTCCACCACTATGGTGGCAAAATGCACATGAAATCAAGAAGACTTTTATAGGGTTGTAATGAGGCTAAGGTATGGGTGAGAAAATGGAATCAATTTAGGAAATATGGAGCTAAATTGCCAAGTGGCCAGGTTGACTAAGCAGCACGAGACACTTCAAAAATACGAATAAGAACTTCTCTCCCAATTTACTTCTTTAAGCACAAAAACTCAAAGATAGCTTAAGGAATGAGTATAAACTTTTTGAACCTTCTTCATGCCAATCACTTATTCTTTTTTTTTCACTTATTTCAATTTTTCTCATTTGTTTTCATTTTTTTCATTTCTTTTCAAATATTATTGGCATGGATATCATGAACACAACTCAATTCCAAAGGATATGTCAACCACTAGGGATACATCTAGGTTTCATTTACATAAATCCCTCTTTCAAAACCACAAAAATAGACAAAACACCATTTTTATACAACCAAAGACTCGCCCATCTCAAGAAGCGCTGCTCCCTAACCTTAGCAAAGGATTGAAAAGTTTGTTTAGGCCAATGGTAAATAGATATAGGTGCAACAAGAAGAATAGGTTAAAGCTCAAAGGGCTAGCAAAACAAGCATATAAAGTAAGGTGGCTTTTTGGCTCATGTAGTTTAAGGAACGAATAAATTCCTCTATCATATTACATGTTGCACATGCCAAATGTGGTCCTGAAGAGAAACAGAACAAGTTCTAGAGGTATGCATTAAGGAAGAGTCATACATGAAATGAATAATGAGACTAAAATTAATGAATTAGTCTTGAAGGCTCAAAGTCTTACGGGTTATCTACCACATTTATACAACTAGTTCGAAGAGATGACCATTTCCTCAAGTTAAACCAATCATGCAATGAAATTCTCAAAGGAAACCGACAAGCAACATAAAACATCACAATCAAATCCATTCACAAGCTCATTTCTACAATTTTTTTCACCAAGACTGGCAAGTCAAATCATACATGATCACGCCCATTGATCAAGTATCACACTTCACACCATCATCACAAGAGGAGTTTTCAAAACTGTTTTTGGGATTTTTCAATTTTTACTTTTTTAACTTTTTTTCGAAGCAATAAAAGCTAACTAACAAAGATACCTTACACGTAAGAAAATGAAAGAATGGTGGAGCGTGTTTACCTCAAAAACTTATGAATTTCCCTCCTCCATGATTCCTCAAATGAGCCATGGTAAAAAAAAAAAAAAGAACAAAAATGTAAATAATGTAAAGATTCTAACCTTTGTGCATAGGACTATATGATAAACAAAAAGGTAAAAATGAAAAAGTAGAGATCCTAGGAAACTACATGAACGCAATCTATGTGAATGCAAATCTATCCCTACCATCTTTAAAACAACATCTAAAGGTTGCAAGCACTTCCCCCATACTTAGCTCTTTCATTGTCCTCAATGAAAAGGACAAGAAAAGAGGGCAAAGGGAAGAAAGCCTATAAACAAGGGGAAACTGTAATAAGGATGGGAGGGAGGGATTAATATTATTATTTTTAAAAATTTAGAAAGCAGTAAAATGCTTGGGTTACCTCCCAAGAAGAACTTTTTTAAGGTCCCTAAGCTTGACCTTTACCTCAAATGGTAGACAGTGAAGACTGGGGATGAGAAAAACTAAACAATGGAGTTGTGACATGGCTTCCACTACCTCTCTATCAAGACAAACATTCTGTGTAAACCGAATATCGCCTTTAGTTGGCATATCTAGTGAAGCAGGTGGGTATGCATGGCTTACCCCATGTGTGACTATCATATCAACTGTAGGGCTTGGAATAGGAGCCAACGGTACAAGTGATAGTGGAAGGAAGAAATCAGCACTTTCACCACATATGTGAAAGAAGATATTTCCTATAAGTACATCAATCATAGCTCCTACATTTTCCGTAAATGGTCTCCTTAAAATAATACGGAGTTAGATGCTCTCATCCATATCCATTACCACGAAATCGCAGGGAATGACTAACTTCCTTACTTAAATAGGAACATCCTCTAAAATACCCATGGAGTGGCAAACAGACTAATCTGCAAGCTGAATGGAGATATTGGTGGGTTGTAATCGCCTAGCTGAAGCTTCCTATTGAGTGGAAGTGGTATTACATTCACACTTGCCCTAAGATTGTAAAAGGCTCTATCAATCTACACTCCATTGATTGAGCAAGGAATGAAATAACTCCCGGATCTTGTAGCTTAGAAGGTGACTTGCCCTCGGGACTGCATCGATACCTCCCCAAGCTTACTACGAAGCATCCTCTATCTTAGTCTTCTTGGAGAGAATCTCCCTTAGAAACTTAAGATAGGAGGGTGTTTCCTTAATAGCCTCCAAGAATGGCATGTTGATGTAGACTTTCTTTAGCATATCAATAAATTTCGAAATTTAGGCTCCGAGTATCCTCCGAGGATATGGTATAGGTGGCCGACATAGACGTATAGGATGTATTTTCGGGGCATGCTCCTCTCGAACTCGAATTGGACTTTTCCGCTAAACATGAGTAGTCCTATGTTTATCTTCCTACGGAACCATAACATGACTTTCTACCAACTCTGCAGTACGAGGTTTAAACGACATTGACATGGGCCCTAGGATTAGTCTCGAGGTTGACCTGGATGTTACCCCGAGGTCTAGAAAAATGGCTCACCTCGCTGAGTTATTTGGGCAATCTAGGTTTTCATCATCTTTTGGTGAGTAAACATGCTATCTAGTTAGGCAGTGATGACCTTAATGGACTGGGCCACATCGCTATTGACCTTACTTTGAGTTTGGATGAATGCTCTTATGAGGGCATCTGTCTTGCAGGAAAGAAGGTGGACAAGTATCCCTCTTATGAAAACTAGGAGGTTGGGTGGTCATTTGTGGCTAAAGGTTGTGGTTCCGATGAGTTCAAACCCCTTGAGTTATAGCTTTGGGGATGTGGCCTGCTTTGGGGTCCTTGGTTGAAGTTGTGAAGGGAATTGACTTGCTCGGGGATAAGAGTTTGACATTCAGCTCATGCATGCCCATGTATACCACATACATCACATAAAACTGTAGCCCCAAATGATGAACTAGAAGAACCCGCTTGGGAGGAGATTGTGGCCATGTTTTCCATCTTAGATGCTAGTGCATCTAGCTTGCTTGATAATAAGTCCACAGCGTCAACTTCATACTTCCCTCTTGTCTTAGGTACTATCCTTTCACTGCCCAAACATTAACTGTTAGCAGCCATACTCTTAATAAGATGTTTTGCCTCACTTTCCCCCTTAGCCATAAGAGCAACCCCTACAACTATATCTATGGAAATTCGAATTTAGGGTGGTAGACCATTGTAGAAGGTTCGTAGGAGCATCCAGTTTGGAATACCATGGTGAGGATATTTCTTTTGGAGCTCGTTATAACGCTTCCAAGCCTCATAAAGTGACTCTCCATCCCCTCGGCAGAAAGTGGAGATGGCACTCTACAATTTGGTCTGTCTTGCTTAGGGAAAGAACTTGACCATGAATGCTTTTGACCGAGCTTCCCAAGTGGCATATTTGTTAGGATCCTCATTTAGCAGCCAATCCTTGGCTTTATCCTCTAGATATAAGGGAAAGAGCTTTAGACGGAGGGCTCCGTCGGTGAAATTATTGGCCACCACGATCCCACACTTCTCCAAGAAAAGTTTGATGCATCGGATAGCATTTTCACTAGGAAGCCCTCCAACGCATTTTGCTGCATAAAATGAATGAGCAACATCTTCACCTCAAAGTCCTCAGCAGCCACAATCAACCCAACGATGGCCAATATTGCCTCGGACGCACTAGGGATGGCATAGTCCCCTAGCGACCTCGGTTGTGGTCCTTGCTCCACTATCCTTTCCTCTCATTTCCACCTTCTCGCAACTATGATGATTACTCTTGCTGTTGCTTTGATTTTAGGGTCCAACGTGAAGGTTTGCTCGGGGAGAGTCGAGTCATCCTAGAGGGGGTGAATAGGGTGATGGAAAATTCTTTGCGAAAACACACACCTTTTGACGAAAAGAGGCAAAGACAGTTTCGAGTCTAAGCACGGGGTCGGAAAATCTTGGACACGAGAATGCAATGAATCGAGTAAACAAGTACAGCGAGGCATGTCGAGTCTAGAATGAACTCGGAAAGAGAACACGAGAGATTTTACGTGGAAACCCTCCCAGGGCAGAAAACCACGGCCCGTGTCAATCCGGACACGAAGTCAAATCCACTATTTTGAGTCCACAAAATACCGTGAAGCGACCGAACCCGAGCTGCTCCCTTGGACAACTCTATACAAGTTTTCCTAGACTCGAAGTTACCTTATCTGATCTAGTACTTCCTAGCTGAGATAACCCTTACAGCTAGGGACAACTAAGCTGAGTTAACCTTTACGGCTTAGTCAAGGGACCTTACAAAGAATGTAAGAAGAGTTTGTAACTAAGTACAAGACCTTACAACTCGAAAGTAATGAATTACAAAGTGGGAGTTGTAAGTTGAAGGTTGTGAGTAAATACAATAACTTTGATCAAGTAAGAGTATAGACAATATGTTTGGCAACCTCCAAGTCTTGTGAAGTGGCTTCTATTTATAGATAACCAAGCGAGTAGCCGTTATCTTCATCTCGCGACCGAGAGTCCTTTGTGACCGTTGTGAAAGGCTTTACGAGTCACTCGAAAGTATCCGTTGAAATATGGACGTTGGACAACGGTTTAACTCTCTTGGAAGTCCCAAAATCATCGGTTGTGTCTTGATAAATGTGGTGGAAACCACCGTTAAGCTTAGCGTTCCAGTTTTCCGGATATGGAAGCGAGACGGCTTCGACACAATCTTACGAGACTAAAGCGAGGGAAGGTGAAAAGCCATATCTGCTTGGTGATTTGACGTTACGAAGCCGGCTACTTTTGTAGTTTGAAAAGATATCCTCGATTGAATAACCTACAAAAGTAAAAACACCTTTGGTTCTCAAAGTATAAAATACTTTGGTCCAAGGTTAGACACGAGATAATAAAATAATTATTAAAATTACGCAATTGATTATACGAGTCGAAAAGAAATGGAATTTTACGAGTCTAATATCCATGATACTCGAGAATCCCATATGACTCATTCTTAGGTAAAGAATCAAGTTCTATAACGAATATCGGAGTGGGAAAAACTTGATATAGACTAAGCATGAAATGAACTACGAATGCTGACTATGCAAACAATAGATTAGATAACCACAAGTCGGATTCCGAGTGAGAAGCGGCGGAATACTGATACACTCAAAATGCGAATAGTCCGAGTGAGAGTGGACTCGGAATAAAGAACTAGTTTTACGAGTCGCTAGCTGAAAGCAATAATTGAAGGCCGAAACACTTAGAGAAAATACTATTTTACTCAAGTAAGTTTCTAAGTCACGAGAGAATGCCTTGGAATCAAAACTTTATATAAATAACATCGTTATACCGATTCCTTTTGCATGACTCGAGAGAGATATGGAGCGATGTCCGAGTCTTCAATCTCCCCTTTTGATGAAAGGCATTCCATACTTAAACGAAACTTTTGTTAGAGGAAAATAGATTGATTACGAGTAGTTCAGCTTATGAAAAAGGCATAGTGAGTAGATCGGAGCGGTATATAATATATCGAGCAAAAATGAAATACGGTATGATTTAACAATAACTCGAAATATAAAGAACTCAGAAATTAGTAATGAAATGCATCACTTCATTAAAAAGAGATAAACTCCCCTAAACAAGACAACCGGTTTCTACATTTCTCCCCCTTGCCTTTCAGCAAAAACAAGAAACAAAAAGAAGGAAGAAAAGTACAAGAAATACACATAAGTTGTGCTGGACAAAAGGAAAATTTGAAAGAAGAAATTCTAGAGACACCGAGGAATTGTGACTCGGTGCATGGCTCCAACTAGGAAGGAGGGATTTCGAGTGGAGGTGGAGGTGCCCGGCGCGATACGATCTTGACGATGTGCTTGGAGCGCGGCGAAGGGAGAACCGGAATAGTTCTCGGGGCGCGGCTACGAGTGGGCGACCCGGAGAGAGTGGATCGAGGGTTCTTCCCTTGGTACCTCGGGGAGCTGGAGGGGCTGCTCGGGCGACTCGTCTGGAGGAGCGAGATCATTCGACCCACTCAAGCTGCTGTCCGAGCTGAGTACAACAATTTGAGCTTGGGGGCGATCGCCACGGCCTCTTCTTCCCTTTGCCGGAAGGGCCTGCTTCAGCCGCGGGTTCCTCGGCATCCTCCGCTGCATCTGCGGCTTCTTCCTCTGCTTCCTCGGCTTCCTCGTTGTCCGAGGAGGTCGGGCTCGGGCTCGAAGACGCCTCGGATGTGTCCGAGTCATCCGGGTCTGAGCCGCCTTGGACCTTCTCTCTCGAGGAGCTCGGCTAGCTCCTTCTGCTCCTTAACCAGCTCTCTCATCTCAAGAACGAGAGCTGTTGCTCTCGGATTTGGGGCTGGCCGGTCTTTTGGTTGATGGTCGGACCACGAAGAACAGAACTTGAAAGCCACTGGCCATGTCTGCGAGTTCGGAAGACACAGAGCTGATCTTGTCCATGAAAACAGGGGACAAGAAGGCGGAGAGAGTTTTGGAAGCACCGGAGGTGGAGGCACCACCAGGTGAAGAGGGAAGAGGAAGAGGGGTGGATTTACGAGTGCGAGGTAGAGAAGGAGGCCTCGGCTACGAGTTGTGAACCCGGACACCGGGGTTAGTTTCTTGGTATCCGTACCCTCGGAGTTCCTTCTTGCCGACCACAATGGCCGCCTCGGACACCGCGTTAGGGTCGGAGGGAAGAGGAACTTGGAATTGTTTGAAGACAAGGGTGAGAAGAGCACCGAAAGGAAGGGAGGTGTTCTTCTTGGTTTAGAGTTGAGTGGCACGGCGGCCATCCGCTCAATGATGGAGGGGAAGAGGTCGACTTCGTATCCCTCCGGGATATCGAAGAGGGCTTTGAGGTGCTTGGAGTTGGGGTTCTCCTTGCTAGAATCTTTGTGAGAAGAAGGTTCTCATCGGCGGGAAACACGAAGCCTGGCTTCGACTTCAGCGAGTCACGGAAAAGTTCTTTCCGGACCCGGGGAATTCTTTAGCGTACTTTTCAAAAAAGTCGTCGGCGACTTCGATGAAAGGGATAGGGTTACTTGTTCAAGAAGAGAGAAGAAACTTTGAACAATCGGTGAAGGAGGGAGGTGTTGATACTGAACAGTAATGTTACGAACCCGAGAGGTTAGCACATTTTCGGAGTGGGAGAGATGAGTATAAAACTCGAAACGAGTTCGGGATAGATGAACTCGCTGAAACACAAGAAAGGGTAGACTCCGGTGGTTTGAATGTTGGACAACCGAGGAGAATTTGGTTGTTGGGAAGAACTTGTTGTCCAGTGCAAGGTCTTTGGGTGACAATGGGTTTAGAAGGGGTTGAACTTTACGGCTTATTGGTGCGAGGCTTTTTAGAGGATGAAGAAACCTGAAAATCGGGATGGTTTCCTCTTTTAGGCATGGTGAGAGATGAAAAGATGAAACTTTTCGAAAGAGAAAGAGAAGGAGGTGTAGAAGAGAGGATAACGAAAATGGTAGAAGAAAAGAGATGAGAGCGGTCGAAACTTACGAGAGAGTGAGAGAGTGCTTCTTCGACGTCTGCGGACGATCGGGGAACACTTGTTCACGTAGAGAGCTTCCGCGAGAAGAGTTTCATTTGAGAGGGAAGGAGTTTTAGAATATCGAGATGAAGATGGATAGTCGTTATTTATAGAGAATACGCGCGCCGTTCACTATCCGTTAAGTAACTCCGTTCGACTTAGCTTGTCCATCGGTCATTAATGCCCGGTGTGACGGTTCTTCTTCAACGGTTGAGATATCGGCGGTTTGAAATCTGCGGCTAAGATACGATTACGGCGCTCGAGAAAGAGAAGGAAAAGATTTTGAAATTATAATCCGAAACTCTCCTTTGTTCTAGAGATAGCTTGAGAAAATTTGATATCCAACTTTCTCTACGTCCGAGTTTGACTCGAAAGAATTACGAGTGACTCGAAACACGAAATAACTATCAGCCCGATATCATGTGATCAAGTCGAACTAATGGTTATTAACAACGAAAGCACATAGCACGAAATATTCAAGAATCATAACACAAAACTAAGCATTTAACATACCAAGCTCATTCCGAATAAAGCGGAATTGATCTTCACCAAGAGGCTTAGTAAAGATATCGGCTAATTGAAGATTAGTAGGAATGAACTCAAGTGTAATATCACCCTTTTACGAGTGATCGCGTAAGAAGTGATACCGACCTCAATATGCTTTGTTTTTAGTGCTTGGACAGGATTCTTAGTGATGCTGATTGCGCTTTGATTGTCACACTTGATTGGAGCCGAGTTGAAAAATAGTCCAAGATCCTTCAAGTGTTGTTTTATCCGAGAGAATGCGAGCGCAACAAGCTCCAGCGGCAATATATTCAGCTTCTGCGGTTGATAGAGCTCTCGAGTTTTGCTTCTTTGAGTGCCGGGATATTAGGGATTGACCCAGAAATTGGCAAGCTCTAGATGTGCTCTTTCGATCAACTTTGTATCCTGCATAGTCTGCGTCCGAGTACCCGGTCGAGTCGGTTACGAGTCTACGGAGTACCACGAGTCCTAGATTACGAGTGCTCGCAAGATATCTGAATACTCTCTTCACCGCGAGTGAGATGTGATTCTTTTGGATTAGCTTGAAATCGTGCGCATAAGCAAACATCGAACATTATATCTAGCTCTGCTTGAAGTAAGATATAGCAGTGATCCAATCATACCCCGATAGAGTTTCGATCTCTTGCTTTACTGTCTCATACGAGTCAAGCTTTATCTGCTTGCTCATAGGAGTAGATGCGTGCTTTGCATCTTGAAGTTTGTATTTCTTCGGCGAGTTCCTTGGTGTATTTTGATTGATGAATAAAGATTCCATCTTTGTCTTGTTTGATTTACAACCCAAGGAAGAAATTGAGTTCTCCCATCATACTCATTTGGAACTCTTGACTCATCAACTCGAGAAAATTCTCGGCACAGAAATTCATTAGTAGCACCGAAAATAATATCATCAACATATATTTGAACAATGAGAAAATCTTTCCCTTTGGTCTTTATGAATAGAGTCTTGTCGATCTGACCTCTTTTGAAATCATTTTGAACCGGGAAGCTGCTCGAGTCTTTCATACCAAGCTCTAGGGGCTTGCTTAAGACCATAGAGAGCCTTTTGAAGTTTGAAAACGTGATTTGGAAATTACGAGTTTTCAAAACCAGGAAGGTTGCTCGACATAAACTTCTTCTTCAATAAAACCATTGAGAAAGGCACACTTAACATCCATTTGATATAATTTAATATGCATGCGGGATGCAAATGCCAACGATATTCTAATGGCTTCTATTCTAGCTACTGGTGCAAAGGTTTCCCCACAATCAATTCCTTCTTCTTGATTGTAACCTTGAGCTACAAGTCTAGCCTTGTTTCTGACTACTACTCCACCCTCATCCAGTTTGTTTTTGAAAACCCATTTGGTTCCTATAAGCTGGGTGGTCGGAAGGTCGGTTGGTCGAGTCCGGACTTGGTTTCTTTCGAATTGATTTAGCTCTTCTTGCATGGCCTTTACCCATTCGGGTTCATTAAGGGCTTCTAGTGCATTTTGGGCTCGATTAATGAAATGAATGCAGTGAATGCACATAGATTATGAAGAGAAGAACGAGTTCTTACCCCACTATTGATATCGAGAGATGATGTTTTCTTGGGGATGACTGGGAGTAAATTTGAATGCTTTACCAGTTCTTTGATTCACCGAGGTTTGTGGGCTGAATTGCTTGATCTTCGACAGCTTGTTCCGAGTCATCCTCTTCATTGACTTGTTCGTTACGAGTGAACTCTTGAGCTATTTCATTCCGACCTTCCTCGTTACGAGTGATCTCCTTCGAGTCTTTGTAAGCTCATCTTCGTCATCATCCTTTACGAGCTTCGGTTCGAGTATGAAGATTCACTTGGTTTTTCTGTTCAAGCTCATCAAACACTACGTGGATACTTTCTTCCACTTTGTTAGTTCTCTTGTTGAAGATACGGTAAGCTTTGCTTATGAGAGGAGTAACCTAGAAAAATACCTTCGTCGACCAGAGCATCAAACTTGGTCGGATGATCCTTACCATTGTTGTGGACAAAGCACTTACATCCGAAAGATCTGAAATAGGAAATATTTGGCTTCCTCCCTTTGTAGAGCTCATAAGGTGTTTTCTTCGAGAATGGGTCCGATGAGGCATCGATTGAGAGTGTAGTTGGCTGTGTTTCTTGCCTCGCCCAGAAATAGTAAGGCAAGTTGTGTTCAATCATCATCGTCCTTGCTATCTCTTCAAGGGTTCTGTTCTTTCTCTCAACTACTCCATTCTGTTGAGGAGTTACAGGTGCTTGAGAAGTTGTGAGAAATTCCATTCTTGTCACAAAACTACGAGAATTACGAGTAATCGAACTCCCTTCCATGGTCGGTTCGAATCTTTTGAATCTGAGTTCGGGACTCCACTTGAATCTTTCTACGAGCTTGCTGAACTCCTTGAAGGCTTCATTCTTATGCTTGAGAAAACACACCCAGGTAAATCTTGAAAAATCATCAATGATAACAAGTATGTAAGATTTACCTCCGAGACTCTTCACGGGAATCTCGCCACATAGGTCCATATGCGATAATTCAAGCACGTTGGATGTGGAAACTGTCTTTGAGAGATTTGAATGAAGATCGACTTGTTTCCCTCCGGTGCATGCTTCACATACTTTATCCTTCTCAAACGCACGGTTAGGTAATCCTCTAACCGAGATGATGAGATGCAAGCTTTTTGATAGTATGCATGCTAATATGACCTAATCTACGATGCCAAGTCCAAGAGTCATCTTGAAGAGATGCTTTCAAACAGGATAAATTCTGACTTGGGTCGAGAAGAGGGATGATGTAGGTATTACCTGATCTCTTACCTGAGAGTTTTA
The DNA here is from genome assembly GCA_021018815.1 of Talinum fruticosum. Lineage (NCBI taxonomy): Eukaryota > Viridiplantae > Streptophyta > Magnoliopsida > Caryophyllales > Talinaceae > Talinum > Talinum fruticosum. The sequence continues at coordinate 1,480,216 of JAITYX010000011.1, forward strand.
CCTCTTTGGTGATCTCATCTGTGATGTAGCACTTGGATTGAGTGAATTTTACCTCTTGACCTTTGTCACATAGCTGGGATATGCTAAGTAGGTTGTACTTTAGTCCTTTGACAAGGTAGACTGGGCTCACCAGATTGTTTTCATTACCAATCTTCCCAATGCCCACTATCTTGCCTTTCTTTGTCATCACCAAAGGTCACCTTTCCTCCTTTATATGACTCCAGCTCGAAAAAGAGTCCTTGGTCACCGACATATGTCGAGAACATCCATTGTCCAGGTACCGGTGTCCTTTTGATCTTTTACGAGAGACCTGCAAAGCAGAGAGAATCTAACCCTTCTCACTTCCTCTAACGAACCCAGTAACATTCCTTACTGTGGTCCTTTTACGAGGAAGAAGGTGCTTCGGAACCCAGATTTGAATGACTTTGGGTTTAGTCGATTCCGAGTCTTCTTCTTCTCGAGAAGCTGAGTCCGTGTCTCTTTCCTTTTAAAAACCTTTCCTTTTGAAACAGAGGAAAATGGTTTCTTTTTGTAAATAAGTCTGGGCTTAGTCCTCCTTTCATTCTTGTGAATGGGACCATGCTCGGCCTTTTTGAACTTCACGGTTACGGAATCCTTTTTGAACAATTACGAGTAAGAATTAGATTCTTCCTCCTTGTTGAAACCAAGACCTTCTTTTCTAAAAGAGACACATTGTGATCCTAAGAGCATATCAAGGTTCTTCTGTCCTTGAGTAAACTTTAAAACCAGATCTTGAGACTCGGTGAGCTTACGTTTCGAGTTGCTCATTTTCTTTTTGAGTAACTCGGACTCGGTCTCATTAGTTTGAGCACTTGTCTTGAGTTCTCCGAGTGTGAGTCTCGGTTTTCCAATTCGTTCTTTAAAGAAGTGCTCTCGAAGTGATTGACTCAAGTTGTCCCTTGAAATGAGAAGAATCGAATTGGACTTTTCTTCCAAAGTAAAGATATATTTAGCTAAATCAACTTTGGAGAATTTGAGGAAGTAGTTTATTACCTCTTGAGGATCGGTTTCCTCATTATCCGAGTACGTATGCGAGTCGACTCTTTTTCGGCTTACGAGTCGGTGATTGCCATCGGACACTTTGAGTCATCCGAATCCTCGTCGTCTTCGGATGAATCCTCATCGCTCCATGTTGCCATCATGGCCTTTTTCTTCTTCCTGTCCCGTCTTCGTTTTGGACGAGTCCTTGACTATGTGGTCTTTGCTTTGCCACATTCAAAACATCCGGAATTCTTAGACAAAGATAACTTTGAAGGAGAAGAAAACTTACCTTTTCTATCTCTCTTGTCTTTCTTGTAGAATTCTTCTTTTGGTCTTTTGTCCCATCTTTTGTGCTTCATCATTTTCTTGAAGCCTCTTGCAATGAGTGCCATGGGATCATCTTCGATTCGGAGGAGCTCGGAATTGCTTCTTTGGATTACGAGGCTTTAAGCGCAATGTTCCTTTTGGAAGTACCCTCGGCATCTTCTTCTTCCAAGTGTATCTCATGAGTCGAAGCTTTCCGATGAGCTCGTCGGCTTCAAGAGTGAGAGGTTACGAGCCTCTTCTATGGCGAGTCACCTTAGGACCCCATCGTCTCTTGGGTAGGCTTACGAGAATTTTTGACACATTTCTTCATGGGAGATTTTCTTTCCCAGAGATTTGAGATTGTTGGTGATCTCGGTGAAACGTATGAACATCCGAGTAATGTTCTCTTACGGCTCCATTTTGAAAAGCTCATATTTGTGAAGATCTCGGCTGATCTTTGCTTGTCTCACCTGACTTGTACCTTCGTAGGTGTTGACCGAGTGTCCCACACCTCTTTAGCAGAGTCACGAGGCGGAGACTCGATTATATTCTTCGAGCTTATGGCGCACATGAGGATGTTCATGGCTTTGAAGTTCTTTACGAACTTCTACGCCTGTGCAGCGTGAACTCGGCCTTTGTCTTGGGAAGGATTCTGAATTCATCTGTCTTTGTTGGAATGTAGTTTCCTTGTTGTATGATTTCCCATACTTCTTCATCGTGATCCATGAGGAAACATTCCATAAGCTTCTTCCAGTGACCGAAATTTGAACCTTTGAATTTTGGTGGCACTGTTGGAAGATCTACCTTCGTCGAACTCTCCGGTGTTACGAGCCATCGATCTTTAAACCTTTGGACTGTTAGATCCTTTACGAAAGGCTAGGCTCGATACCAATTGAAGGTTTGCTCGGGGAGAGTCGAGTCACCCTAGAGGGGGTGAATAGGGTGATGGAAAATTCTTTGCGAAAACACACACCTTTTGACGAAAAGAGGCAAAGACGGTTTACGAGTCTAAGCACGGGGTCGGAAAATCTTGGACACGAGAATGCAATGAATCGGAGTAAACAAGTACAGCGAGGGCATGTCGAGTCTAGAATGAACTCGGAAAGAGAACACGAGAGATTTTACGTGGAAACCCTCACGGGGCAGAAAACCACGGCCCGTGTCAATCCGGACACGAAGTCAAATCCACTATTTTGAGTCCACAAAATACCGTGAGCTGAGCGAACCCGAGCTGCTCCCTTGGACAACTCTATACAAGTTTTCCTAGACTCGAAGTTACCTTATCCGATCTAGTACTTCCTAGCTGAGATAACCCTTACAGCTAGGGACAACTAAGCTGAGTTAACCTTTACGGCTTAGTCGAGGGACCTTACAAAGAATGTAAGAAGAGTTTGTAACTAAGTACAAGACCTTACAACTCGGAAAGTAATGAATTACAAAGTGGGAGTTGTAAGTTGAAGGTTGTGAGTAAATACAATAACTTTGATCAAGTAAGAGTATAGACAATATGTTTGGCAACCTTCAAGTCTTGTGAAGTGGCTTCTATTTATAGATAACCAAGCGAGTAGCCGTTATCTTCATCTGCTGACCGAGAGTCCTCTGTGACCGTTGTGAAAGGCTTTCGAGTCACTCAGAAAGTATCCGTTGAAATATGGACGTTGGACAACGGTTTAACTCTCTTGGAAGTCCCAAAATCATCGGTTGTGTCTTGATAAATGTGGTGGAAACCACCGTTAAGCTTAGCGTTCCGGTTTCCGGATATGGAAGCGAGACGGCTTCGACACAATCTTACGAGACTAAAGCGGGGAAGGTGAAAAGCCATATCTGCTGGTGATTTGACGTTACGAAGCCGGCTACTTTTGTAGTTTGAAAAGATATCCTCGATTGAATAACCTACAAAAGTAAAAACACCTTTGGTTCTCAAAGTATAAAATACTTTGGTCCAAGGTTAGACACGAGATAATAAAATAATTATTAAAATTACGCAATTGATTATACGAGTCGGAAAAGAAATGGAATTTTACGAGTCTAATATCCATGATACTCGGAATCCCATATGACTCATTCTTAGGTAAAGAATCAAGTTCTATAACGAATATCGAGTGGGAAAAACTTGATATAGACTAAGCATGAAATGAACTACGAATGCTGACTATGCAAACAATAGATTAGATAACCACAAGTCGGATTACGAGTGAGAAGCGGCGGAATACGATACACTCAAAATGCGAATAGTCCGAGTGAGAATGGACTCGAGAATAAAGAACTAGTTTTACGAGTCGCTAAGCGAAAAGCAATAATTGAAGGCCGAAACACTTAGAGAAAATACTATTTTACTCAAGTAAGTTTCTAAGTCACGAGAGAATGCCTTGGAATCAAAACTTTATATAAATAACATCGTTGTACCCGATTCCTTTTGCATGACTCGGAGAGATATGGAGTAGTGTCCGAGTCTTCACAACGGGATAATTTCTCTCCCTCATCGAGTCCTCCTATGCATGTAAAAATAAGAAATATACCAAGTATAAATAGGTTCAAGCAAAAATTAAGAAAAGATTGGTATTGGAACAAGAACAAGAAACCTAGTCTCAAGTCTTAAAGCAAACTTTGTAATCAAAAGAACATAGCTCCTTGGCAACGATGCTAGAAGCTTGTTGAGAAAATTACCGCAAGTGCATGGTGTAGCTGTAGCTAGCAACCGACGAGTACGAATCGCGTCCACGAGGAACTCGCTTTTGAGTATCAAAATCAACTTATAAACTCTAATCTAGGTAAATCTCAGTTCGACAAGAATAGTTAGATGATCAAATTAAACTAATCACTAAAATAATAGTATGAAAATCGAATGATAATAAGCCTTAGATTGAGGTTAATCTCACTATCATGCCCGAAATCACAATCAAATTCCCCTTGAGACTTGTCTATGATTGCAATTTAGAAGGATAAAACGCCAATTAAGCCCATCTCCGCCTACTTTCGAAGGTCAAAGACTAATATTGTTCATTCTAATTGCCTATTTTCATGGGATTAACAAAGAACAAAATTACAAGATATGCGTCTCAAAATCCTCGATTTAAAACCTTAATAATTTTCATATCAAAGTTCTAATCGTTCACAACGTCGTTCTAGGTAAAGGTTCCATCTTTTAATGTTCCCCAAACCCGAATAAAAATGGATGATTCCAATAAAAGGTGAGCGAAGTGAATTCTAAATTAACAAGCATAGAATAACTCAATCGGATATTCAATTCATGATTATCAAGACATAATAGGGATTAACCCTAACCTAAATGGGGAAATTTCGCCTCTAATCATCATACTAAGTAACTCACAAATTTTGATGAACACAGGTAGGAAAACTATTGAGAAATCGCGAAAAAGAAACATAAAGAGAGAGAATTAAGAATTATCGAATATAAATTTGAATGCTTGAATTCAAGTTAATCTTCAAAACTCAAAATCTTAATCTTCAATATAAAGGAATTTGAATGATAGAAACTACCCTAGAAACCTTAAAAACCACTCGGAGAAAAGAACTGCCAAAAACATAAACAAAAATTGCTGAAAAAGTCGCGGAAACAGAGTCGTCGTCCGACTAAGTTCTTTAAGCCTTCTCCATATTTCTGCCTTTTGCCCGAAGCTTCACATAGCTGTGCGCCTCTGCACAGTGCACTTGTGCGACTTGACTTGGTAAGTTTTTAGGCAATTTTCCCGCCTTCTTTTAGGCTTGAACCCTCATCTTCATTATCTTTCATCGATTCACCCCGAATCTTCCTCATTTATGCTTAAATACCTATAATTAAGATATTTACGAGTAGTGACAATTAAGAGGAAATTAGCAAAAACCAACCCAAAACCAAACATATATCCTTGAAATTATCCTGGAATTGGGAGAAATATTGGCATAAAAAGTGCCAAATACGAGGTTCAACAAGCTCTCCCTTCAATATAAGAACTACAACCTCCTTCATGGATCTCTTTAAGTACTTTTTTCTCCCAACTCATGCGCTATGTATCAAAGAAGAGGTTAAGAGAAGGATCGTTTGTTATAAAATCCCCTCGAAGAGCAAAAAGCATTTGGATTTCTTCTTGATACGCTCAACTTCCTTCCCATCTTGGGGTAGTTCCCTATTAGAGAGGAACTTGACAATCGGGTCCATCCAAGAATTGTTCTTGTCTATCCACATGATATCCGAGGCATCAATGCTCCTCTTTTGAGAATTTTCCACTTGATTTGCTTGGGTTTACCATCGAGTGAGGAGCTAGCTAGCTTAGACAAAGCGTCATCATGCCCATTCTCCGATTGAGGCATATGGACGACTTTAAAGTGTTGGAGTCGTGTGGTAACTTTTTTACCTTCTTAAGGTATGAGATCATGCTCTCATCTCGGGCCTTATATTCGCCATTAAGTTGGCTGACAACCAATTAGGAATCAAAGTAGTTCCCGATAGATTCAAGCACTTGAAGCATAGCACAACTCGATCCCGGCAATGAGCACCTCGTACTCAACCTCATTATTGGAGGCCTTAAACATGAACTTGAGAGCGTCCTTGCAAGTTTCTCCTCTTGGAGAGGTTATTATTAGTCTAACACCACTCCCATGTTTGTTGGAGGAACCATCGACATAGAGGGTCTAAGAATGGTTGAGAAGTGGTTGGACTTAGTCGGGATAAGAGTACTCTACAATAAAGTCGGTCAAGGCTAAGGCCTTAATCGCTCATCGAGGCTCAAGTTCTAAACCATAGGACACAAGCTCAATGGACCATTTTAACATTCTTCCTGAACTTTCCATATTTTTCATAACATTCTTTAGCGACCGGTCGGTTAAGATTGTGACTTGATATGCCTCAAAGTAAGGACGTAAATTTTGGTTGGCTAAGAGGAGGGCATAGGCTAACTTCTCGACAAGAGGATATTTCAATTCTTCCCCCTCAATGCATGAATCACATAGTACCCGGAATCTACTCCGTTTCTCGCTCTATCGGCAAAACAACACTAACAGACTTGTTCCAAAACAACCAAGTATAAGAGCAAGGGCTCTCTTTGGGCGGGACTTGCAATTTTGGGCAGCTGTGAGGTAGGACTTAAGGTCGTTGAAAGCTTCCTCTCGCTTCTCATTCCATTCAAACTTTGCTTTCTTCCCGAGGACTTTGAAGAAGGTTTGGTACTTGTCCGACTCGGAAATGAATCTACCGAGAGCCGTTACGTATCCTCGCGAGCTTTAAACCTCTTTAATGTTGTGAGGAGACTTCATGTCTAGGATTGCTTGTACCTTATGAGGGTTTGCCTCAAACCCTCAATGATTTATCATGAATCCCGGGAATTTTCCCACCTTGACTCCAAATATGCACTTCTTGAGATTCAACTTTATTCCATACATGTGTAGGACTTCGAACATCTTCTTGAGATTGGAGACATGATGAAGGCTTCCTTTTCTCTTGAAAATCATGTCCTCTACGCAGACCTCCATGGTATTCCTAATGAGATGAACAAAGATCACGTTCACCAACCTTTGATAGGTGGCACCGAGTGTTCTTAAACCCGAAAGGCTTGACATTGTAGTAATGCAAGCCTTGATTGATGATGAAGGCCATCTTCTCTTGATCTTCCTTACTTAAGGGGATTTGGTGGTATCCCGAGAAGGCATCCATGAAACCGAGGAGGGCATGCCTTGCGGTGGCGTCCACTAGTTTGTCGATTTTTAGCAAAGGATAACTATCCTTAGGGCATGCCTTATTAAGGTCGGAGAAATCAACACACACTCTCCTTATGCCATTTACCTTCTTTCCTAGCTTCCAGCAGCTTCTTTACTTCTTACGCCATGGCAGCGTTACGTTATGCTCCCGTGTATCTCTACTTCGAATGACTGGCCTATGGGAGGGATCCTCGTTCAACTTGTGTTCCATCACTTTGGGACTTAACCCAGGCATTTCATTAGACCTAAAGGCGAACACATCTTTGTACTCCCTTAGAAGTCGGATGAGGCTATCCTTGATCCCTTTTAGAAGTTCTTACCTACTTATATGGAGCGATTGGGGCATTTTTCTCGCTAAAGGAATGGATTCAATGTCTTCGGAAGGCATAGGTCGGACCCTCCCATGATCCTCTATGGTGGCAATGCATACCATCATAGTCTCGGGGACTTTCGGTGAGGGTTCGATCTTAGGCTTCTTCCCGTAGGGCTCATCTTGGGTCTTCCCATCATCTCTTCGCTTCTTCATTGAAGACTAAAGGCTTACGAAATAACATTCTTGCGCAGTCTTTTAGTGTCCATAAATCTTCTCAACGGAACCTTGATCAAGCTCATATTACATGAGAAGGAGATATGGTGACTTTAACCGTATTGACAAGTGGGGCGCCCAATGATGATGTTGTAAGTCGAAGGTACATCAATTACCAAGAAATCTACTTCGATGTTTCGACCCTTAGTCTTTTTCTCCAATACAAACCGGTAGGCGTATCATGCCTATGAGATGAATGATTTGCCCCCGAGTTCAAGGATAGGATTGATAAGGAGAACAAGATTCCGAGAAGAATACTACGACTAATTTAAGCATTCAATGGTGATGATGTGTAAGACCCGTAATTTTGGGTTAGGTAATTATATGAGTCAAGTTAATTATTTAGCTTTAATTAAATAGAGTAGGTCGAATGACCAAGTTATATACGTGGTTAGATATTCGTAAAATTTAATGAGCAAATTATTATTAGTCTGCGTAATTATTATTAGTGAAGTGTGTCAATTTCGTCCTCCAAATTTTTCGCTCGGGCTTGCTCAAAAACCACCGAGACTCGCTTATGGTACGTATGGGGGCTTAATTATCACAATGCTTGGAAAAAGAAAGGGAAAAAGGAGCAGGGAAATAAAAGAAAGAAAACAAGGGGGATTAGGATTGCTCTTAACTAAGTGGTTTAGGAAGGAAAACTTGGGGTCCAATAGGGATTAGAAGACCGACAATTAGTCGATGGAGAGAGAGAGAGCAGCGGAGGAAGAAGGCTCGAAGGCCTAAGCGAGAGGAAAAGAAATGGAAACGCGGGAGGGAGAACGCAGAGAGAGAGGAGGGGGCGCGCGGGAACCGAAGCGAGGCCGGAGGCCGGCGAACACCTCGGACCCGAAGACGGCAGCGACGACTCGAGCAGGCGGCGAGCGAAGGAAGAGCAAGGGCTCGAGATAGAGCGAAAGGACGAAAGAGAACCCGAAACAGAGATAGACGAGCGAGAGTTCGGGAGGCCAAGAACCGAGAAAAAGGAACGACGAGAAGGGAGGAGGACCGGAGGGTGAACAAGCGAGGCCCGGATCGAGGGGTAGTGAGAATTAGAAATGCGGAATCGAAGCAAGAGAAAGCGAGAGTCCCGAACCGACTCGAAATCGAACGCGAACGCAGGTGACAACAAAGGGGCGGACAACAAGTAATTCAACTAATTCCAAACCCTAGAATTTGAGGTGGATGGTCTCATACTCTAAACTATTGGTAATTTCGAAACCCGAATGGATTTATTGTGAATATTGAGTTTTGTTGTGAATATTGAATGTTTGTGCTATTAAACGAGTTTAGTAGTTGTTAAAAAGTCGAATTAGGAAGCCTTGAAGGGATTTGGCGGTTGTTAAGCCTGAATCGGAAACCCGAGAATTCAAAGGGAGTTAGGTTGCTTAGGTCTAATGAGTAGTATCGAGATTCGATCGGTTGGGGATGAGCACGTTGTGGTTTGGGCATGAATTGTGAATTAATATTTCAGATTGAGCCTTAGAGATTTATTGAATTTACAACATTAAGAAATGATTGCTAATGTCAGGAAATAATAAGTGAAGTATAAAAAGGAGTATGAATTCATATTGAGTGATGCACAATTGAGGCATGGGAGTGAGAAATGGGTGATTGTCGGATTAATTGAATTCAAAACATATTTAAATCCTCGAGGTTGAACTAAACTCGAAGGTAAGCGAAGCTAATGGAAATTGAGTGATGAAAAGTGATTAAGAGTTATATAACTAAGGATGGGCGAAAAAGAGTTGATTAATAAGATAGAGACATACAATGGGAGTTTAAGGCAAGGAAATGACGAGCTGGGAATTGTAAGGTTAAGTTGAGTTTAGAAGGTATCTAAGTCTTTGAGATGAAATTAAATTGGAAGATGACCCTAGGAAGAGGAACTTAAGTGACAAAGTGAGGATAAAAGTTATATGGCTGAGTATGAGCAAAGGAAGTTGAATTACAAAGTAGAGACCTAGAATGAGGAATTGAAGTAAAGACAGAGAATTGTGAGAAGTTGAGACATTGAATTAGGTGGGATCTACTTGTGGTCACTCGTGGCTCGAAAAGGAACTAATCTTACCAAATTGATGGATTGAGAGAGGCATAGTTGGAAACGAACCGAGGATGACTGCTTGCATTGAAAGGTGACTATTTGTGTTAAGTGATTACGTTACATGATGTTCAAAAGTAGTTTTGAAAGGAGTTTTGTGTTTTGTGCAAAATAATCCTTGAATGCAATTTCTTAAGAAATGCTTTTCGAACGTGAAAATATGTTTTAAAGAAGCGAAACTTATTTGAGAAAGTGAATCGGATTTGAGAAAGTGAATTTATAAGGGTGACACGTGGTGTCATACCTTCCTTAATGTTAAATCGGTTAGAGAAAGCTGTTGAAGTGAATGTGATGAATGATTATGTGCAAATTATTTTGAATCGACTGGCTAAGGATCGTTTAGCATACCGAAGGGTTCGAATTGGGGTCCTTAGTCATAAGGATGCCTGGCTAGAAACTTTGAGGGAAGGGTTCTAACAAGGGTCCTGCGGTGTCGGGATGCCGGATTTAAGACTTCCTAGAAGATATGTCCCGGGAACCTTTGTTCGGGTCACGCCCCGGAGGAACTAAAGAAGTGCTAGTTCGAATCCCCTAAAGGCCCGTAAAGTTGATTCAGATTGAAAAAGAATTGTGATGAGTGTGAAACCGCATTCTAAATGATTAAAGTGTTGTGATCTATGTGTGACAATTGATTTCAAAGAATTTCACTGAAAAGTATATAGATTTATATTATGTTACTATGCTTTCGTCGATTTCATTATTATGAGTAATATATGTAAAGAATTTCCATTTTAAGAGTATGAGACTTCCAGGTAAGCCCGTGGTTTATTGCTCACCCCCACAAATTTCCCCTTTTCCCTTCCCGGTGTTGTAGGTACACTCTCAAAAGGTATGATCTACACCTAGCATATTCCGGACTCTTGCTAACTGTTGAGTTGCTTGCTGAAGCAACTCAAGTGGTTGATGTGCATTTCTTTGGTTTCTAAGTATTGTACTTGTAATTTAGCTCATGTAGTTGTACCCGATGTACCATGAACCGTTTAGATTGTTTTAATTTTTATCGCATGATTGGTTGGACTCCGGCGTGTGGCCATTGAGTTGTATACTCCGAGCGTGTGGCTCGTCGAGTTATGTTATGATTTTTATGCAGGATTTCAAGGCTTTAAGCCTAGGGGATAGTCCGTATTACAAACGAGAACTCTATTGAAGTTTTTAGGAAATCTCAAATTCTTTTGGAAAGCCACCTTTATCATATCCAAGTTGGAATTAGAGAGCCAAACCGACACCTTATAAAGCCTTGGGAATTCCCATAAAGAACTCCGGCGATGTAATACTCCTAGGGGGTATTTTGGGGCGTTCCATGATATCTACTAAACTCCCCATATCCACGAGGATTCTTCGGACTATGATGTATGAGATTTTTAGTTTGATGACTAGAGTATCATCGTGGGGAGTGGCCATACCTTTTAAGTCTTAATCTTCGAAGTTGGCACCTTCATAGGTAGGGGTTGGCCATCTATGAAGACTTCTTGAGTACTTCGGAGATGGGCTTTCCAGGGAGAAGGAGCCAAGCCTCCCATAAAGCCCCGACAATAGTGGTTGCGATCCTGGTGGAGTCCTCTTCGTCGTGGCGCTTGTCCCCATTGTTTGAGGAACCTTTTTGCATTCCACGAATGCCTCTCTTGAGGAAACGATCAATCTAATCGTTATCAACAAGCTCCCTGAGTGTTTTTTCTCGTACTACGACATTCGACAATGTCATGTCTAGTTTGCTCATGGAACTCACAATATTTATTCGAGTTTTGTGCCTTGGCTAGGGTAGTCATAGGAGTCGGCTTTCTCAGCATGGGGTGGCCCTTGATCTCCACGAGGATGCTCCTGGGGTTAGTAGTAAGCGATGATCTACTTCATGTCCCTTGGGCTTCTTGTCATTTATTGGATTAAACTTCCCTTCCCTTCTTTTTGGCATCTTCTCCTTCCTCGGTGCATATTTCTATGGCCTGGATGAAGTCGATCTTTCTTTGAATTGCCTCCGCCAAAGTGGATACTTTCTAGTCAATGAGAGAGAATTTGAATCTCCCACTCCTAAGTCTATTGAGAAAGGCGAGTGTAGGCAACTCCATCTTGTGGGTCGGGAATTAGGACAATCTCTCCATGGAATCTTCGAACATGGTCCTTAATAGTTTCATTCCTTCCTTATTTGATTTTGGAGAGGTGAATGTTAGTTATCTTTTGTTTGCAACTTACAATGAATTGTGCCACAAAATTTTCATACAAGTATTCGAATGAGGATATGCTTCCCTGAGAAAGGCCATTGAACCACTTTTGCATGACTACCTTCAAAGTGGCAGGGAATAATTGGAAGTAGGTGGCATAATGTCCGTCTTATAGATACATGTGGGATCCGTAGTATGACGAGATGATCTTTCGGATCCGTTATTCTATCATATGGATCAATGTCCGACACTCTCATCTTCTTCAAGCGAGGGCATTCATTATCTTTCTTAAGAAAGGTGTAGTGAAAGTATGCTTGAGCTAGGCATGAATTAGAGCCGAATATGGGAACAACACAATGGTTGAAGAGGCGGAACCTCCAATAAGAAGAGGCTCTTCCCCTGCTCGGACCGAGGGAGTGCGACTTATTCTTTTTACTTGACATAATTTTTTATAATTGATTGCCCATGATGCCTCTTTGCTAATCGCTCACGTTCCCTAACAGATGACCGCTCTTGGTCATGCCTAGGGACGTCGTGCTGGCATGTTCGTTCAAAATTATGGCCATGAGTGGGTGAACGTGCTAGGTTGGCAGATCTCCTACGTCCTTGGGGTCTTTACTCCGAGTTCGAGCAAGGCGAATCACCACGACCATCAAACCATGCCGAGCGCCCGCTATATGTAGCGTAGGAGGTCGAGGCGGTATGCGAAGTGGCGATTTTCTCATTGGATCTTCGAAGAGCTCTTTTAGCCTCAATGATTTCCCTAGTGTTACCTCCTCATGATGATTTTTCGGAGGAGCGCTTGGTTATTCGGTTAAAGGAGTCTTCGACGGCTTTATTGGCAACGCTTGGATAGCGTGCAAGGGCATTTCTTCCAAGAAGTGGCCAATACGTTGACTCTGCCCGAGGAGTTGTGTCATATATCGAAGTGGGAGTGTAATGGAAGGTCGGGATGGGCAAGAGCCGATCCATGCTGGCTCGCACTTGCTCATGCACTTGTTGTGCCATGGTGCTTTTTAGAATTTTGATGAGATTTTGAACCAAGCCCAAGGTGACGTATCCCTAGGCTATGGTTGTTGGTTGCCCGTGGAGCATTGAGATGACTCCCACATCCTCAACATGAAGAATATCGCAGGATTTCCCCCTAGGCAAGGAATTATGAGGAGGTGGAATAGGAGGATTGGTTGAGTCATGTTTCATTCTAGATCATAATCGAGTACCACCGGTGACCATGGACAATCGCTCTCCTCACGAGATGACACCAAAATGTTTTGGGAGGAAATAGATGGATAGTGATGTGGATAATGAGTTGGAGATTATGGATTTACTATCTTGGTCACGATGGTCTGGACTCAACTGGGCAAGCTCCTCGTGATGTCTTCTAGTTCTTACAAAAGGCACGCTTCGGGGTAGATCCCCAAGGAATACCCCTCCGATGCTCAAGTTAGTGATTGAGAAAATTCGGCAAATTGAGAAAAATCTTCCTCGAAGTGCATGAAGGGGGTTTTCTTGAGATTTGAGGAACTTTACCAAAAGGTAGGGCCTTTTCTAAGTATAGAATATGTGGATTTAGTAGTAAATGTAGGTTTCTTGGGAGTTGTGATGTTATTCTCTTATGACCATGTTAGGTGAGTATTTATTGAAAAAACAAATGGGGAGTAAAGCGAGTCATTTTACTGTCATTAGGCATGAAACCCTAACCCTAATGGGTTTTGACCCTACCTAACTCATGTGAAGGTAGGTTTGAGCCAATATCTCAATTATCCGATCGATCGGGAATAACTCGGATAGAGACATAGCGAGATGACCCGGAACTATATGGGAAACAAGCAGATATCATCTATATATATATATATATATATATATATATATATATATATATATATATATATATATATATATATATATATATATATATATATATGTTTAAATAAACATAAAACTTTATAAACCGTAATAAAAGAAAGGTAGAAACTTATAGAAGTTTTGTAAGGTAGAAACTTACGAAATTTATGAAAAACTTGCAAGAAAATTATAAGAGGAAGATTTTTTAGAGAACTCTCAAGTTAAAGTAGTCTTGATTGAATGCACTCAGCTTTCAATGCCTCCTAATGTAGAAAATCCTTCCTTTTATAAAAGGAGAGGATGTCTAAAGAACAATAATGTTATTTCTTTAGGTCTTCTCATGTTCCGCAAAGATGGCTTATCTTTTTTCTCTATTCAAGCATTATTCTTATCTTTATGTCTCTTCGACTCGCTTTATATTGAACCGGATCCCGAGATCCACTCTACGATGCGCGACGCCGGCCTGAAGACGACATCTTTTGGAAATCTTAGTTTTCGTGCTTTGGCTGAACACTAGAGCAAAACGCAGCGCTTTGAAGTTGAACATCCTCGTGCGCGGCACCGGCTTGTACGGCGTCGTTTGGTGAATTTTGACTTCCGTGTCTCGCTTGGTCGCTGAGTGAAATGGTGAAACGATGCGTTTTTCCCAAATTAAAAGTGATTGGCATCGACCTTAGCAACTTTCCAAAGTTTTCATTTTTGGCGGGTTTCTATATTTTTGTAGGTTTCTATTTTTGGTCGGTATCATTTTTGTTACGGGTTTGAGTTTCCTGGTTGGGATCCCGACCTGGGCTTGGTCCGGCTAAAAGAAAATGGGTTTGTGGGCTGGCCCAAAGCACGAAAGGCTGCGTTTTGTGGTGATAAAGGGTTCTTTATGATTTATCGGCTTCCGTCACGTCAATTAGACTCCGATCGTGATCCACATCCGCGAACAGGACCGGGATTTCATCACCGGGCCAACAGATAAATAAAAGAGAAAAAGGGACAACACTTCTTAGGCGTCTACACCTGCATTTTCGAATACTAACTTTTCAAGAGGAGTTTTGTCATCTCAAAGGAGTGATAGTACAAATGCTTCATTATTAAGACATTTGAACAAATTAGTTGGGTTGTTTAATTTTTACAACATTTTCTCAAATGTTGTTAGTGAGTGGAGAAAAAGGGAGAGAGATGATAATGTCAAGCAACAAGGATGGATATTGCGATATCTACTTACCTCAAGTTAGCATTTTACAACAAGCTAATCGGACTTGTATAAGGTTTTACAGGATGAGTATATCTTGGGAGAAGGCTGCTAACGAGATCTTTGGATATCTAAAGAAAATAATTCAACCTACTGAGGTGTATCATATGACAAAGAATTGTGATGATAATTAGTGGATATTTTGTGTCACTTTTGATGTTAATGATCACACAATCTCTTGTGATTGCAACAAATTTACTCAAGCTAGTATGTTATGTTGCTATGCTTTAAGGATATATAATGTGAAGTGTGTTAGGAAAATTCCCGACAAATATGTATTAAAGACGTGGACAAGGGAAGCACGATCCGCAATTGAGTGCACTTTGTATACTCGCTGTATAATCGTACCTTCATGAACTTGGAGAAGTAAAGTACTTAAACAGTTTGACCATCTGCTTTTAGCTACCAAGGGAAACTTTATTCAAGGTAGAATTTTGAAAAAGCATTTTAGAAGTTCAAAGAAGAATTGCCAATGGAGATTATTTCGATTATTTCTATCATGGATTTTGCTAATAAAGATGAGCAAAGAAATACTAATAATATGGTCATTCATAACCCTATTAGTCAAAGGAAAAAAAGGGAAAGGAATGTTATACGGAAAAGCACTCGTTGAGAAAATTGTCAACCGAGTTAGATTAAGAAAATCCAAAATCTCCAGGAACAATAATTCTATGTCTTTGCTTTTCATTTAATCTGTTTGAAAAGTTATTTTCCTACATCTACTCCTTCAATAATTTGTGTTATGTTATCCTTATGGTTCTTCCCTTTTATGCCTTTTTCTAGCATAATGAAGTATCCATGTTAGCTTCACCTATTAATATAGCTGCAAATCTAAGTGGAATGCATAAACTGTTAAGCATGTTGCTTGAAAAAAAGGACAAGTAAAGATATTAAGCATAACCGAAAGGATGAATGCTACTGATTTAAACTTTCCAGGATTTTATAAAATTAGTTATTAAAGCAACATTGTTTAATCTTTATATTCGAGTGTTCCTTTGAACCGAGTTTAGAGTTTGTTTACACTATTTTCGGTGTTGATTTGTCAGCATGTTATATTTTGCACAACAATGGATATTTCTACAATCAATTTACGTTTTAGTGTTTTTTAGTGTTGTTGTTAATGTTTCCTAGGTTTCTATCTAGTGTTATGGTATCCTTGGGGGTTTAGTTTAATATTACCATGAATCATTTCTAGTGCGTTATTGCACACTCGTTTAGCATTTCTTTCTATTTTTAGTGTTATGGTGAAAATCAATTTTTAACCTTATTTCTTATTATTTAAAACAAATATGTTTTTTGAGTGTTTTTATGATTGATGTACTTTTGTTAGTGTTACCAGGAATATGTCTTAGTGTTGTTTTGTTAACTTTTTAGTGTTTCCTAATAATCATTTTAGTGTTTCCTAGTAATAATTTTAGTGTTTGTGGTTCGGATGAATTTTTAACCTCGCTAGATTTGAACATATAACGAAAATGTGTGATGTTTAGTATTAACACTTTGCGTTGACAAGATTAGCACAGATTAGTTCATGTTATTTGCAAGCAATGCAATATTAGGCACTAATCTCTTTATGGTTTTTTTAGTATCTTTTTAGTGTTTCATAAAACAAAGTTTAGTGTTTCCTAATACTCATTTTAGTGTTTATGGTTCAGCAGATTTTTTGACCTCGCTAGATTTGAACATATAACAAAATTTGTAACATTTAGTATCAACACTTTACGTTGACAAGATTAGAATAACTAGTTCATGTTATTTATAAGCAGCACACTATCAAACACTAAATGTTGTTCTGCATTAACACTAAATGATGTCAAACAAACACTACTCTAGTTTTTTACATCCAACATTTCTTACTTTCACTCTATTAAAGATTACAATCGTCAATCAATCTGCTTTTCTAGTTCAACATTAGCATCATTTGCAAGTTGTTTTTCCTGAAATTCCTTTGCTTTCTTGAGAATACTTTGTCGTAGTTTGTTATCCTCGGACATTAGGATGTCATGGCGATATTTAACCCGTAGAGTATTCAGCTTTAATTGCTACATAAATTAAGAAAATAAAATAAATCAAAAGTTATAACTTAATAATTAAAGTCAATTACAATGGTAAATATTTATATCTTTGCCTCTAAATCCATAATTCTAATTGTTCTTATCTCCAAAATAAGTTTCCATGTGCCTTATACAAATAATTTCACAATCTATAACATTTGACATCATTCTCTAATTCATCTTCAATGGTTGTGGTTCAAAGTCTTGAAGAATGTTTGTGTTTTTGGTGTCTTTTTTCTTCCAAGAATTTGAAGAAAACATAATGCTAGACATGATATGGGTAAAAGCATTGCCATCGGTTTCAACAATAGCATCGAGTTCAATCATTGCCAATTAAATAATACTAGGATTTAACATTTCATTACATGAATGTAAGTAGTGGCATAATTTAGTTTAATCATCATCTTGTTAATGATTTCATATTTACTGGTCTTTCAGATTAAAGTATACACAAAAAATGTTGCTTGTGCCATATTGGAGCCACCACCTATTAAGATAATGCAAAAATACCATAGTTACTCACAATTAAAAAAATTGTTGTTTTTCTAGCAATAAAAGTAAATTAATCCTTTTTACCATGTCCACTTTTTGTATATCAATCCACTTGCACCTTTCCAACTCAACATTCAAGATTTTCCTGAATGTTTTGTATCTGTATTCAACCGTGTTATTTGGGAAACTCAAAGAACTGTTCATGATCTACAAAAGTAAAAATATGTAAAAATATCTGAAAGATATTGGCATAAGCAAATCTAAAATATGTTTAGTGTTGGTTTAGTACCATGTTAGTGTTTTATAGAATATCCGGACAGACATGAAACATTATATCATTTTAAAAAACATAAATTTGGTTACTTGTTTTTAAAGAACATTGTTAGTATTTCATAAAACAATGTTTGGTGCTTTCCATAATACTTGTCTATACTTGTCCATATTATCAAACATTAATCTATTTAGTATTTCATTGTACCTTTTCAATGTTTTACATAACATAGTTTAGTATTTTCGATAATATTGTAATGTTACGGACAGTATTCATGACTATATATTTATCTTAAAATACTAATTGTTGTTATGAATAACACTAAATGATGTCTAAAAACACTAAGTTATCTTGAACTACACATATATGATTTTGATTGATATTAAGTACAAAAACACGAAGTTATGATTTCAAACATGTGGCTAATGATGAAGGATAAGCTACGGATCCATGAATGAACACAAATAACCATCCATAAACATGTGGCAATAATACCGATAATTATACACATCTTACAATAGGATAGTCTTGAAGTCAAATGAATAATTACAAAAGTTTCCATGGGAAGGACAAATCTGATGTGGATGCATCGTATACTAAATTGTTATAATGTTCTTTGTTGTTAAGTATAGCACACAAAATTGTTATAATTTTGAGTTTATTTTACTTGTCGGGGCGAGCGATTGAAAATCATAGTGATTGCTCGTTAATCCCCCAATATCGAACATTTATTCACTAAAATGAAAAAATAGCAACCAAAATCAAGACATACATTCATAGAAGTTTTTAAAAAAATGTCTTAGTGTCTTTTGTCAATTTTTCACTTCTAGTCTATAAGAACAACGCTTTCAGCTTTTTGGTGTTTCAAAAAATCATTTTAGTATTTTACAAAACCATTTTAGTGCTTCACAAAACAAACTCCAATGCAATATGAACTTTCATTTCAACAAACTAATCGTATAAATGAAATTTAAATAAGAATATACTTGTTGTCAAATTATGGTGAAACATAAAAGACATATTCACTTATCAACTTTTCTTCCTTAGAAAGATCGAAGTCAAGGGAGTTGGACATATTTGAAAAGGAGATTTGATGCATTTTGGAAGATTTATTGGTTTTATGTGAGTTCTCACTATCTCCTCAATAATCATTTTCGAACACTTAACCTCTTTGTCTTCCGTACAATGAAGGTTCACATCAAGACTTTGATATTTTGGAATCAATTTGAAGGGGGGTTGTATTTCTTCTTTTTCTCTTTTTCAATTGTGTTGTCTTCTTTAATTATGACATAATGTCCACCAAGTCTTTAGAACTGAAGGTTTGCTCCATATGTCCTCATCCTTTTTCAAAGTAGGACTTTTCTTCATTTCTAGCCATTGACTCCTTATACTTAAGTTCGGTTGGAGTTTTATCTTTCTTGGAATCTTCTGTCTCGGAATCACAAAATTTAGAAAGCATATCTACGAGATAAGTTGCACATTTTTGGGATTTATTGATTCTGTTGATACTTTACAGTCATGTACTTCATATTACTCCAATAACCAAAACATGCATTAATGCGGTTATTTGCTCGAGTCATCGGACCCTCAAAATCTTTCCGCACACTATTGAAAACAAAAGGCATAAATAAATGTTTCAAACATGATTCTCACATGTAATCATATCAAAGATAATTCAAGTATTCTCACCTCCATTTTTGTGAACACATGCTTGTTGGCCTTAGCTTCTTCAGGTTGTTGAGTTTGACTCACTCCAATGTCATTTGCATCTAGGATTTCTAGAGCGACTTCAATCTTACCCCTGCCATATCCCAATTTAGTTTCTTCGAGCAACCATTTCCATCACTTTCTCGATGTCCAACCAATTATTGTTAGGAACATTCTCCGCACCACTCTTCTACTTAAGATGACTCTATCTAAGTAGAACATCTTATTTTAAAATTAACACAAATAAAAAATTAACTGGTTAATATTTTGTAGGTACCGCTTAGTGTTTAATAGAAATTAATAAGTCAATCACATACACTTACCATTGAAAAGGTGGTAGAACCTTTGAAAAATTGCACATTAGTTTTTTCTTATCATCAATCAAGTAGTGTAACATGTACTTGGACCAATTATATGATGAGATTCGATTACAATCACTAAGATTTTTTGAGATTAACATTGAGAAACAATGTTGTCGATGACCACGGAAGAACATGGCAACCATGTACGCAATAAAATTCCTCCGAAACTTTTCACCATCGTCTAGTTGTTGTCATATAAATTAAGGCATCTTTGCTAGAATTGGTATGCCATTCTCTAATGACCAATCGTCCCTCAAATCTTGTAAAACTCTATCAAAATCTTTATCTAGGAATTCCTTACCCACTTTAACCACTTTTTTTCCTCCGGCAACCTGAATGCTAAGTGAACATCCCTTTTAGTTATTTTAATTTCTTCATTTGAAGCAAATTGTATATGAATCAAATCTTTCTAATAACCATGCAGACAAACTTTCCAGGGATTTTCTTAATTTATAAATTTATAAAATTCCCAAAGCCCATTTCTCGTATTGCTTTCTTTTGAGCCTCATTGAACTTGTCACGCATCTTCGAAAATCCATTGGGGACATGAACATAGGGAAATGCTTTTAGTAAACTTTTTCTTTTTCTTACTGCTCTGTCTTATTATCAGATTCCTCATTTTCAGCCATCATTTGTTTTTCTTTTCTTCTTGTTTGAGTTGGATTTGCTAGTTTTTCATCCTTTTCAACATCAGTCCTCTTTCTTGTCTTATTCTCAGTCCTTTTTGCATTCCCTTCTTGTTGTTTTGCCTTGATTTTCCCTTCTTTTTTTCTTTGGCTATTCTGGTTCTTCCGATGATTTTGTTGTATCAACATCATAATACACATTTTTTGATGTCTTGCCATCAGAAAATACTAGTCTTGAAATGCTTTCAATTTTTTCAACTTCCTCCTTTCTTCATTCTGTGTTTTTCGTTTTTTTACATTCTTTTGTTGTTCATCATCAACTCCTCTTTCTCTCTATTCTTCATTCTTTTCTGCCTCCTTACCATTTGAAATGATGTGTTTTGGAGATTGTCGAGGACTTGAAATATCTTCTTTTTGTTGCTCTGGTCCTTCTACTTCTCTTGAAGACCTTTATTTTTCATTTATTTCGGGGACATCTCCATGAGCAAAGGTTACCTTTTTCGTTTCTTTCTCTTTTGAAGGATTGTTTTCTACACTTCCTTTAGAGGCTTCATGTTTGACCCTTTTTCCACTGTTATATAAAATTAATATTTTTTGTTCTTGTGATATCATCAAGAACATTTTGAGTCATTTGAATGGATTTATCCTCCATAGATCTACAAAACTAAATAAGTAAACAAAGTTAGCAATACAAGCATTTGATTAGTATTTTTATAGAAAATTATTTATTAGTGTTTTATAGAACATTGTATAATGTTTTATAGAGCAATATCAACATTATCTTCATTCAAAAACACTAAATGTTACTCATAAGAACACTAGATATTGTCCTGAAGAATACTAACTTATCCAAGAGTATAAACATATGATTTTAATTATGTTATTTAAAATTACTAAGTTATGGTTTCAAAATATGTGGCTATTGATGCAGGATAGGCAATTCATCTAGGGATTACCACAACCTTGTGGTAACAACACTGAAAATTCAACACATCCATATTTACACTAAAAATGTAAACACTAAAACGTCTTCTAAATGACACCAATTTAGTTGAAGATGCTTTACACTAAATATAGACCTCATCGACATTTACATTAAATGAAGAAAACATGTCACAAAATACCAAAAATTCAAGATCTAAATTAATTTCATAGAACACTAAGCCTAAATGTGATTGCTATTTTCTTCAAAAACAAATGAACATTGTATACGACTCATGAATCGAGCATAACACTAAAATACACTTGAATTTAGATGTTGAGATGACCAATTATCAACAAAATCACTTAAAAATATAGTATGAAAGCTAAACCTAAAAACTATCTTTCCTTTGTAGAAATCATTTTTTCTTGTTTTCTTCTATTTGGTGTATGTCTTCATTGTAGAAAGACCTTTTACTAAATTTCAAATCATGAAGCTTGAATCAAAACGAAATTCGTAAATTTTTCGGAAGAATTTTATTTATTTTTATGTTAAATCGGGCAAAGAGAGAGGAACAACATAGACTCAAGCGAGTAGAGAGAGAGAGAGAGAAAGAAAGAGACGCACGTGTTTGGAGAGAGAAAATATGAAACTGTTGTTGTATTTTAAATTTTTCTATTTTTCTTTTTCTTTTGGGTTGAAGCACTGTATTTGAAGTTTGGGTCACGTGATTTTATTTTGTTTTGGGCTAGAGTGTACAAGAAAATTATACCCAAGGTGTTCGGTATAACGACTCGGGAGGGTGGAAGGTTTGAGGTGTTAGGTTGATTGTATCTTAAAACAAGGGAAAGGAAGTAGTCATATAGTAATTCGAGGCCCACACTACCGAGCCCAACCGGTAACGTCCACTTTTGTTGATAGAATTTTTTTAATCATTAATAAAAACTTCGAGAGGAAAACGATACAATAAATATGAAACTCTTTCAAGGAGCAAGCCCGCTTGTGTCAGCTAATGTATACAAACAGAAATCTAAATGCCACATAACAAATATATCACATTACACTCACAAACTTACTGGGTTTGATCCTCTTTTTCTAATAAAAATATAATTTCACCATCATCAAACCTAATGGTACAATTACTTACATCAAATCTCCTTTCGAACATAAAATTAATGGACCATCTAGAAACGATTGACAATTCTATGTTTAAATGAGTTACTAGCTAGAAAATATAGTTATACTTAACAATAGAAATTGGACATTATACCCGCTCTCCATAATCTAAATATTGTTTGCTTCCCTGTAATTACGTGTATCCTCAACTAAATGAGTATCATCCATTGGCATTTGCTAGCCACAGTAAATTTATTTCATTGAACATCAATTAGTACTAGAAAACCTATTAGGAGGTTTATAATATGAAACTTCTTTGCCTTTAAGTAAACTTCAGTGATCCATTCAATCCACTAAGTATTAGCCTTTGGTGTGCTTGCCTATAAATGTCCAATATGACAGTACATATAAAAGGAATGTTTTTGTTTATCTGCACCTTATCTCTATAGGAGAAGTGTCTTATTTAATACGTACAATTTTGCTCTAATCTTTATTATTTTTAGGTTATTAACAATAATCCATTTTGTGGGTGGCAGAGGCATTTTAAGATGTTTGATAGGAAATGTGGCAATAATAATGTTATTTCTTTGTAAGATCATCTCTTCCAATTCATCTGAGATGCCATACAGGTATATTTAGGACTTGTTCTGACTTCTATATATAGACCTAAAGTAGAAGTACTCAAGATCCTCATTGATCAGATAAATTAAATCTATATCATCTTTACTGAATAGCATGTAGTCATCTGCAAAAACATGCTTACTATTTTGAGTTTCTTGCACAAAGAGGGGCATCTATCTTAACTTGCCATTAGAATATTTTTATAAATATTTCGTAATTTGGACATAGAAAATGTCATTTCTTTCTTCCCCTAGCACTATCAAATCTTCTAAATACCTCGTTCATTTAGAGTTATAAAAAAGTTTTAGCGGAAACACATTTTATTATCCAATTTTTAAATTTTCTATAGGTATCCAGTAACTGCTTCAACCCATTTCAAGACACAATTTATAGGCATTTTGTAAATCTACCTTTATCAAACATTTAGGTAATACATGTTTCCTTCTATAGAGCTCATGATCAGGTCTTGACTAACTAAAATATTCTCTCTAATATTCCTACTAAGCACCAAAGTTCTTCACTTCTCATTGATTACTTTTTTTTTTTTTTTAACAATGTAAGCGGTTTTAACCCACTAATCCCCATATTATGACAACCTAACATGCCACAATAAACTAAAATATATGATGAATTTTCACACTAAAATGATGAATTTTTTTAAATTTGATGAATTTTTATAATATTATATATATATTTATTTATTTATTGTGTTTTAGCGAATTTTTTAATAAAATTTAATCACTTAACTATACTTTTTCAATACACTTCACTCAATATTATCAGTACATACTGATGAATTTAATACAAATATCTTCAAATTTTCTTAAAAACAGTCATGAATTTGTGTGCATATGTATTTTTTTTACTAATGCACTATTAATTAAAGTTTAATCACTTATTTACAACTTTTTAATGCACTTGACTCAATATTATCAATACATACTGATGAATTTAATATAATATGGTGAATATTTGAATTAAACATATATATCTTCAACTTTTTTAAAAAAAGTATCGATATAAATATTTATTCATTTATATAAAAAAATATAGAAATATATCAAATAAGTTACATATGAATTGTAATAAACTAATGAATTTTATAACAATACTAATGAATTTTATAACAATACTAATGAATTTTACAACAATATTGATGAATATTTAAAAATACGTCTACACTTGTCCATATTCATCCATCTCTTTCTGCAGATTCAACACTTTTTTTCTCCAAAAACTTGCATTAACTTTTGTTGCTCAATTCTCTACATAAATTTATGAACAATTAGTAAGTATTCAAAACAAATAATTAGTATATTCATCACTAAATTTGATATATTCTTCTAAAAAATATGCAATTTTCCTTAATATAAGATAAATTCATCAAAGATTAGTAAGTATTCATTAGTATTAATTAATATCTTCATCAAGTAACATATCTAATATAATAACATATCCAACAATAGAAGATTCAGATTATCAAAAATATATATAAAAAAAATATAGAAGATAAATTCATCGAAAAAAATCATATTCATCAATATAAAAAATAAATTCATTAAAAAATATCATATTCATCGAAAAAATTATCATATTCATTGATGTATAACAAATTCATTGATACATAAAAAATTCATCAAATTCAAAAATTTGATCTACAAAACCTGATAAATTCATCAAATTCATCTACAAAACCTGATAAATTCATTAATAAATTCATCAAAGACCAAATTCATTCACAGAAATTCATCAAATTCATTAAACGGAACCCGATAAATTCATCAATTCATTAAACAAATTCATCAAACAAAGTCATCCAGAAATTCATTAAATAAATTCATTAAATAAATTCATTAAATTCATTAAATAAATTCATCAATCAATAGCATATTCATCAAATTAATCAAAGAGCAAGAAATTCGTTAATATCAAATTCATTAAACAAATTCATCCACAAATTCATTAAACAAATTCATCCATAGAACCTGAGAAATTCATCAAATTTAGAAATTTCAAATTCATCAACATCATATTCATTCGCCATGCACATATCAAAATAAAAATACAAATCAAACGCGTAATCACATCGATTTAATCGAAATTGATTGAAAACGAGGAGGAGGATGAGCACGACACCGACGTGGGAGCCGCTGGCCCGGTGGATGGAGTCGGATTCGTCGACGGAGAGGAGAGAGGAGACGAAGGAACCTCGGTAGGAAAGGAACTGGATGATGAGGAGGAGGATGGCTGGGAGGAGGAGAAGGCATGTGCGTCGTCGCTTATGAGCACCGACGCCGACACCACCACTGCCAAAAAGATGCCGTGAGGGAGGCCTCGTGCTTCAATAGAGAGAGACAGAGCGAGATAGAGAGAGCGTGAGGAGAGAGAAAATACAAATTTGAAAAATAGGTAGTATTTGAGTTTAAAAGGATTATTTTTTATGTTTTTTATTTTTAAACTACCTAACTAGGTAGTTTAACCATTATCGTATACTTATTGCCTTCAACTAGCTCTTAATTTTCCAACAATGTTAATCTCACATGATATCTTCGTTACTATCATCCTCTCATCTAGCACTTTAAACCCTAGCTCCCAAAAGGTAATGCATTGAAATAGATTTCTTAGTTATATTAAAAGAGGGTAAAAAAGCAGCTTCAGCATATTTTCCACCCAAAAATATATTCATTTGTATGCTATTTTCTCCGATTTCACTAAGTCCATAACTATTTAACTATAAAGCAAAGAAACAAAAATCAATCTAATACTCAATGCAAGAAGATTAAAAAAAAATAAAAATATTAATATTTTTCTGTTAAATTTCACTCCCCATAAGTATTTATTAAAGAAAAAACCAGCACTTTCATGCCCATATACAAATTTCATATGATTATTAGATGCCACTCACAATGGCTAAAAATCACATGAGTCGAATAGTACATAAGAATTAATGTCATTTCAGTTAGATTAAACCCTTAATTATTGCAACAAACTTGGCTTTATTGGCCCACTTTTTTGTTTGCATGCAAAAATAATCCCTATTCTTTCCATTAAAAAATAGAAATATTAAATTTTAATGTACCGAACTTTGGCTCAGTTAATTTGAATTTCCCGAACTATTAATCAATCTTGCAACATTCCAACCTTTAATGCTAATATTTGTGAGTATCTCACCATCGAATGCTAGGCAATAAGACTCGATGGTAGAATAATGTGGAAGCGGAGGAAGTGTGCATGAAATTTTTTAGAAACTTTAATTCATTTTTTTTATTTTAATTGACATCTCTCTCTCTCTCTCTCTCAATTAACACTTTTTCTATCCTCCCCCATCTCATTTTATTTTTTTCTTGTACACCACTCTCTATCTCTTCCCAACTCATTGACCTCTCTTACCAGATTTCCCTCTTTCTCTCTCTCTTCGCCAACATCTCCAATACATTATTTTCTCTCCTCTTCTCTAAATGCCTAAACTACGTTTCACTCTCATTTTCTTCAAATTGTCGGCCAAGGCAACCCGATCTATTTCTATTAAAATTTTTACTCTTTTTTACTTGCATATGTTTCTTTTCTCTTTCTTTCTCTTTTTTTTTTTAAAAAATTCTCCCCTCTATCCCCGATTTTCACCAACTAGAGTGATGCCCAACTAAGAATTTTGTTGCAGGACTGAAAATGGTTTCTTTTTCTTTATTTTGCACTCTCTCTTATTCTTGATTTTCTCAAAAATTTGGAACAATTAAGTCCTCTTTATCTTTAAAAAAATATATCCTTGATCGCGAAAATATGTTGATCCGAAGGATCTACTGCACAATGAGCATTTTGTATGATTCTGTTTGGGATCAAAACCATTTTCCTATCAATTTCCTCCTCAAAATCATTTCTAGTTTTTTTTTTTTTCTTCTCATTCTTTAATTTTCTTAAAATTAATTCCTCTCATTTCGGTAATTAATAATCGGGAAAAAATGGGTTTAAGCCGAGGAAGATTTTGAAAGAGTTCATAACTTTTGAGGTTGATTCTCCCCACAACCTCCTAACTCCCAACAAATACCAAATAGGGGAGGGGGAGAATATTTTAATTTTTAATTAAAAAGTTTCTAGAGTAGTGAATAATAAAAGCTCGTGAGGAAATTCAGCATGAGTTAAAGAGTACATTATAGAGGGTGCTTGAGTTTCGGTCACCACAACTAAGAGATTCATCCGAGACTGGTCTTTGAGGAGGGAGAAACTTATTTCAAAGAACTTAAGGATCACTTCTTTAGATTATCTCGGTAAAATGAGACTCGGACTCTAATATAAGGAATAAGCTCTTCGTAAATTAGAAATGACTAAGGTTGTAACGGAACCAAGTCGGCTCACCGAGCACTCGGGCTCAAGTCAAACCAAGTCAGATTGTGAAGCCTAAATCGGCTCGAAGGCATGCTGATTTGAACCCAAGTTCAGCAAGGCTCATCTCGACTCGACTCAGCTCATCTCTATTTGGCTTGGTTTAGACTAAATAGTTTATTTTTTCCTAAAAATACTTGAGTGGAGAGTATAATGTTACCACTAAAATCACCAAAGTTTCATTTAAAACCTTATTCTTGAATTCAGTACAAAAATATAGAATTTAATTTCAATTATAACCTTGAATTTAGAAACTTTTTAAGCAAATTAAAAAAAAAAAGATTAAGTCGAGCTCAAGTCAAGCTTGAGCCAACCAAGCCAAGCCCAAGCCTAAATTTCAAAAACTTGACGAATTTCAAGTAGAGTCCAAGTCAAGTTAAAATATGACCAAGCCAAGCCCGAGCCAAAAATGTGACCAAGCCAATTCTCGGGCTCGGCTTAGATTGACTCGTGTACGGCCCTAGGAGCAACAACCCAAATGGAAATAATACAATCCGAGACACCTATAATAATTCCTCATTCTTAGAAAGAGATATGCAGGATTGTAGATGTCGGGTTTGGAGGATTACTTGTCTTATTGGAGCAACCACGGCAAGAGAAATCATTGTCCCCATTTGTTACTATTGCTCGAGAGAGAGTGAGATAGAGGGAGGGAGATATGCTAAAAGAGGCAAAGAGAAGCTGAGAGGAGAGAGTGAAAGAAAGGTGTGCTGAAGATGAAGGGGGTAGAGGAGGAGAGAGTGGAGAGAGAGAGGGAGAGAGGGAGAATGCGAGTCAAATTTGGGTGACATATAAAATGACAAAAAGAAAACGGTGGTGAAACTTTACAAAAATATTCGTGTCAAACGTCAGGATGCTACGAGATTCATTTAATAAAGCCCAAAGTTTGAGATATTAAAATCCAATAACTTTCTAGAAAACTAACCTAGATTATTATATATGGAACTATAAGATTGCTTATTGTTTATCTCTGTCTAAATTTGGACTAAATAGCAATGGGATGACATTTGCTCAATTTATTTTATTTAATCTATTTGTTGATAAAAAGTTTTGGAAGGCTTCTAGTTTAAATAAAGACTTATATATATATAACGGAAACTCAAGCCACCACGGCAAGCCAATTTCATTAGAGGATTTGGGATAACATTTAGATAATATTTTCCAAACCCATGAATCGAGTATTTCGAGCGAGGCTTAACAAATAGTCTACCATGAACACCATATTTAGCTCTCACATGTTGAGCCTATGGATTTTCTCGGTTCTTTTAACAATATTCAAATGCATTTACATTGGAAGGTAAGACTAATAGCTACCACTTTGTGCACGCCGAAACCTCCTTTCATTTTAGGTTGGTAGATCTTATTCCAACCAATCATAGGAAGCTCTTTAACATTAGAGGATTTGGAAAAAAAATCTTTGTTGATTTTATCCAAATAATTACAAGTCTACTTAGGGAGATGGAAACATTGCATAGAGTATACAGGAAGTGACTCTAGATTTGACTAGATTAAGATCGATATTCCCGCTTTCAATAAGGAGTTTTTGCTCTAAGGATTCAATTTTTTATTTGCTCTGTCAACAATAGGAGAGAACATAGGGCTTTTCCGTTTTCCATGAATGGAAGGGCATCCCAAATACTTACCAAGAGATTCAATAATAGGAACATGAAATATTGTCGAAGCGAGTATCATTATCCCTTCTTGAGGCATTGCTCGAAAAAATCATGATTTATGAAAATTAATCGAGTTGTTCGTAGAAAGCATAGAACTCATCGATGATTATTTTAAGGTGACAAAAAGATTTAGTTTTTGCCTTGTAGAAAAGTAAGCTATCATATGCAAATAGGAGACATAGAATTAAATCACCCCTAGAGTCGATCTTAGCCCCGATGCCATTCCTTCGATCTCCCCACTAAGGGCAATTTTAGTTGTCAAAGCCTCTATACAAATAAGGAAGAAATAGGGAAAGAGTGGATCAACTTGTCTAAGAATTCTAGTCGGTTTGAAAAACCCACTAGGATGATCATTAACCGGAACTAAAGTTGGTTAGTAGGTTAGGTCAGAGTTGAATTTGTGTTCGTGTCGAATTTAAACGGGTTAAAAAGCGTTGACATAAACTTAACCCATTTATTAAACGGGTTGAATATCTTGACCTATGCCCATTTATTTTTTAAATGGGCTGACCCATTTACCCGTTACTTTAAGTTTAGGCTACGTAAATACCTATTTACACATTTAAGATTATCAATTAAAACAAAATTATTATTAGTATAAGAAATAGTAATTAAATCTCTTTTATCATCACAAAGCCATTATGCATACATCATAGCTCTGAAAACATGCATACTCTTCCATGAATATGTAAGAAACTTTCAATTTTCATATTTTTATTTTCCTTAATGGTCCCCACTCCTTTAATTTTCAATTCCCCTCCCCCCAACCTCTTAAAAAGTCCCATCGATATTTTCATTTTATTTTTTAAAAATAAAAAGGTTAAATGTGTGTTGTCGTGTAGAAAATCTCAACCTAAATATAAACCAGTCAACTAAACGGGTTAAACATGTCAACCCATTTACGTAAACAAGTCGACAATCTCTACCCAAACCCGCCTAAATTCATGTCGGGTTTGTATCGATAATCGTGTCGAGTTAGCTTTTTCCAATCGTAACCGGAACCGAGTATGGAATTATCGAGATACATTCCAATATCCACGAAATCCATTTGGGTCGAAATCCTAACCGAGTTAGACAATCTATTAGGAAATTCCACTCTACTTTATCATAGGTTTTTCTATATTAAGTTTCGGGACTACTGAAGTCTGTATTACTTCTAGTCTTTTAATTTATTCGTGATCGCATGAGCTACCAAGATATTATCATGGATTTGTCATCCCGACACAAAGGCACTTTAGAAGGGCGATATGAGTGTGTTAAGATAAGGTCTTAAACAGTTGACTAGGAACTTAGCAATAATCTTATAAAGAGTATTGTATAGGCTAATTGGTCTAAAATTGTTTGTTAAAAATGGATCATTGATTTTCGAGTCAACATAATAAATGTATGATTAACTTTTTCAAGATTTTTCCTTTTTCGTAAAATTCATGGACCATATCAATAATGCCTATTTCGATAATTTCCTAATATTTTTGTAAAACATTGGTCCAAAACCGTCAGGTCCTAGTGCTTTAGAAGCATCCATTTGAAAGCTGCAGACTTTAATCTCTTCGAAGGGAAACTTTCAATAAAATCATGCCTTTGTTGGCTACTCAACCTTGGTTGAAAAACAAGCGGAATCTTAATCTAATTGAGATTAGTAGTGAATCATCCATGAAAATTGTAAACAAACATTTCACAAATGACCGATTTATCTTTGATCCAAATGCTCGATAGATCTTTTAATCGGGTACTAGAATATCTTCTCTTTCGAGAAGTAACACCAAAATGAAAGAGTTTGGAGTTCCAATCATCTTATGTTAGCCATTATTTTCTTAAGAGATTTTCCTGTAACGTTGATTAAAGAGGAGTAGTTTTTCTAGTTGTTTGATATAATTATATATTTACTTGGCTTAATATGTTCGGATGTAAAAATTCTTATTACACCGACATTTGGAATACAAAATGGGCTTACACTTACGTGTAGGGTTGTACGTTATTCGGTCCAAAATAGGACTGGACAGAAGACCGTTTTAGACTAGACCGGACCATTCATGTTCAGTCCGATCCACGATCTACAAAATTTTCTTATTTGATCCTCGGTTTGGTCCGGTCGGTCCTATCTCTCCTCAAATCATTGCACCCCTACTTATGTGACTCCCTTTTTTATTTAAAAATAATTTTTTAATATAAGTACGACATTTCTCTCTCTCTCATGAAATCATTGCACCTTTCTTTTCTCTCTCCTTAATTCACCGGTCCCCCATCCCACACAACTTTGTCTTTCTCCTCAAATCCCCTATATCTCTCCTCAAATCCTTAGAGGAAGAGATCTAACTCCAAGTCTCAAGGAATCATAAATGAATTACCGCCATCGCCCACTAAAAGACTTCGATGACTAGAATATCTAGCAAACAGCAAAACCTTCAGATGATTGGCCTCCATCGACAAGGGTTCTTATAGCTAAATTAATCATCGCACCTCCCATCCTTCTAATTCATGCTTTCCTTTGGTAGAGTGAACCATTTCCCTTCTTTTTTCCCTTTTCTCTTAGGGTTTTTGTAATTTGTTTGCTGTAGAGAAAGTGGTAAGTTGTAAACAAAGTAATGATATTGATGATAGCCGATGAACAAAATCGATTAAGCTCGTGAATTGTGACTTTCTCTACAGCCAATTTGGGTAAAATTTGGCTTTCCCTGTCCACCAATAAGCCCGAGTCAAAATTTTTCGATCACCGACATAGATGGTGATTGCCACCATTAAGGTTCTGGTGTGGAAATAATATTCCAAATATTTAAAGAGTTCCATTTAAAAAAGAAAAAGAAAAGGCAATTTAATATTGTCAATGTATTTGGTGCTTCAAATTTTCACTGTAGTTAGAACGATTCTTGGAAATAATTATTTATTTGTAAAGTAATTTTTAAATTTTTGCTGTAGCTATGAGGTTTTTAAAAGTCATGAAATTTATAAATGGAAAACTCATGAATTAAAAGTTTTAGGCGTTAGTAAAAGTCTTGGAAGACTTGTTTTCTAAATAATTAATTAAATATGGTTTATTGTATTACAAATTTAAATTTGTGATTTCACACTCATATTTTAGACCTAGCTTAGCAAGTTCCTGTTACATTCTTCACAAGTTTATGTACAACACCAAGTTCATGCATATATCATTTTCCAATTTAACGCTAATTGCTGAATCCATTTTATCCACAAACCAATTGGCTTTTCTAGCAGCAGCAATCCTACCCAATTTCGTGATTGCACCTAAATTTCACACTTTACTCCCTGTATTGTCCATACATACTTTTATTCATTTTATTTTGCACACTTTTCCAAATTCTTTCATTTATTTTTATAAATAGTTATGATAGGAATACTTAAAGGAGTTTTATGTAATTCTTATTTTGCCAACACATGTTAATGTAGTTAGTAAAGATGGCCGTGTAATGCTAAAGAGGATATGTGTATGATTTTAACTATTAAGATAAGGGTTATGTGGGTGGACAATTGCTTGAGGACCCCTATAAATATTCATTAGCCTTACTCTAATCCCGATGTTAACTCACATTTAAGTCACCTAATTTAGCGACTCATCTGTTGAGGAGTGGGTTGACTACTTTACTCCAGTTGAAATACCGTAAACTATATCTCTTTGGGCGAATGGGAGTGGAAGCTTCAACATCGACATCCGGGGAAGAGAAGCCCTATCACTAAAACACACTCCCCTATTCTCGGCTCATTGCTCACTCTCACTCAGCTTGCGTTGGTGCCTTGCGGTAGAGTGTCCCTCTCCCTCTCCCTCTCCCTCTTTCCCCCTCTTTCTTCCCTTTGCATTAGACGACTTCTTTGATTGTCGATATGCGTTGTTTACATCTTTCTTCTTCTTCTTCCTCATCCGTTATGTGAAAGCTTTATTCTTTCTTGGGTTACTTTTTTCTCATTGCCAACTTTTGAGTTTCTTAAGAACTTAACCCACATTTTTTCTCATGTTGAATTTTTCCCCTTCTTTTTTTTTGGAGGGTTGGGGGTTGGAGGCATGTATACCCCAGTGGGTATTTATTTATGCGTTATTAGTTTATCACTTTGTTTGGTGTTTCATAGGTTTGTTTAGTTATTGATGTCTTTTGGATCATATGGAAGATTAAGCACTGAGAAAGTGCTATCCATATGTGTATGTTAGCTTTACTAAATGATCTTTTGCTTTTGTGATAATTTGTGGATGATTTTTGCCATCTTTTGGGTAATGATTTTTCCTTGTATGATAATAAACTAACAAAGATTATGACTTCTTTTACAATTATTAATTTGGATTTGCACACATACATGCAACGAATTAAAAGGGTTTGGATTTTAAAATAATGCTATTATAATGATAGTTTTGACATTATATCATTTGGATGATAAAAATATATGATACTACCTCCGTTCCAATTTAATTGCATGGTTTGACAAATTACGAATTTTATGAAAAATAGTTAACAAGATATGAATTACCCATTATACCCTAATTATTTTATATCAATAATTATTATGTTTTGATTATCATAAGGGCATTTAATGAAACCAAGAAAATAATTTGGGACATCTAAAAAGGAATAACAAGCGAATAATAGGGGACAGAGAGAGTATTATATATTATTTATTATATATTATATATTATATCGTGTGTTTTTTTTTCTAAAATCTTGAGTTCGAATCTCCAATTCAGCCTCGATTAAATGCTTTTTTAATTGATAACATATTAACCTAATTCCATTGCATAAGTCATTTATTGTGTCAATGCTGCGTATGAGAATGATTGGACAACCACATTTTAATTTAAGAGCATGTGGTGGCAATCCTCTAAAGGGTAATGCGTTTAAGAATATCATCGTAGACATAGTCAACAAAGTAGTAAATCTTTTCAGTTCCCTCAAATTTGTTTATGATTTTCTCATTCAAAGTGTGAACTTCTTCATTTGTAGGGATGAGTATAACTCTATTAATCATGTACGTTGTATCACTTGCTTCGTTACTTAAATTAGGGAAGATCGCATGAATTAAATCATCAACAGGATTACCATAATTAGGTAATATGGGTATTGATGGTGGCAACTTGATCATATCTTCAGCGATAGCACATTCAAATTCATCTCCCAATCTGAGCAAAAAGTTGCAAAATCCTCATTAAGTCAAGATCTCATGTTTTGTGTCAAATAAAGTACCCGAACATGTGTCTACATTCTTGACTTGATAAAACATGCGTTGATTGTCTCAACTTTAGTACGATTTGGTATAACCAGTAAAACTTGTCTAAAATCTTCACTAAAGACCATCACTTTGCCTCCGAAAGGAAAGTTTACTTCCATAATATCCTTAAAACTACACTCAATAGCCTCAAATGCATGTTGATGAGTCACAGTAGCTTCATCTCATATAATAACCGCAACCATTTTTATCAAATGCACTTCAATATATAGTAGGACAACACATTGACAATGCATGTTGAGTAATTGGAAGTCCAAAGGTTTTATATGCTCTTTTAGTTTTATATAAAAGTGTTGCAGCAATTTAAGAGCTTGTTACGGCGAATCCGAATTGACCTTCAAGTTTCACGAGTAACAATAGTGACATGATATGAGAATGTTTTTCTTATCTTACCAAGGTCAATTGGAATCCGAATTGATCGTTGTTTATCCTAATAGCCTCCATAATTGTGTTAAATGCATATCGTTGGTTATATTGAGATTTTGGGCACAATGTATATCTTTAAGTGGCACTGGCGTAGACAATTTAAGATATAAAGCCCTAGATAATTGAACGCTCGTATCGACTTGTAGTTATTTGTGGAAGGTTAAAATCGTAATTTTGTGATCTAATTGTTTTAGCATTCGATATATTTGAAGTAGAACAGAATTAAGTACAAAATCATGATTTGTTGAGGAAGTTGAAGGATAATCCTCAACCATGAATGGAAAGAATTCACCCCAATAGTTACGGATTCCGGTTGGTTGATAGTATATCAAAACAGTGACAAATAACCATCAAAATAACGATGGCATTCTCGCCATGGATGCATCCATTAAACATCCTCGAATATTAGTGTCATTATGCATGATACTTAATTTTTCTACAGCTTCTTTGAATGCTGAATAAGTAATACCATTAACAATTATGAGATGTACAAATGATTACGGGCTTTGAACATGATTGAGCAACAATCACATATAAAATCTTTCTCCATCAGCTCGATTCACAGTATATATTCGACCGACCACTCTTTGATTACTTTGTCTCGTTCTCTAAGTATGTGAGGTTTCAATCCATCGATAATATTTAGGGAACTCTGCATAATGATAGTTTCTTGTATCTATATCAATGATGTTCATATGGAAGAATTTTGCAATAAGCATTGTACGGGAATTTTGTAAGTTGATTTACCTTACTAATTTTTCTATCTAAAAATTAAAAACTAAATTAGATTAGATTTTTTAGAGTATAATACATTATATTCTTCACTCCTCCGAACATTTATATGTTCTATTAAATATTACTCACTTCTTCCTATTTTATTTGCATAGGTTGTTAAACATATGAAGAATTCGATGAACATAATCAAAATTGCTAATAATATGCTTAGCTTATTTCAAATAAGTGTTTGAATAACATAGATTACTTAAAATAATGATAAAGATTTTATAAAATAAAACTTATGAACTATATATAAAATAAAAAGTCCTAATTAAAATGAATTTTGTGGTAATCTTTTTGCTCAAGAGTTGGGTTATGGATATACTCAAATTTTGCGTAGCTTATTGTAGTTAAAAACAGTACATAGAGAAAATATGTACCTAAATTGCAAACACGTAATTAAAATGAATTGAATGACGATCATGGAGTGCTGCAAATCATCAACATACACTCAACCCTTTTAATTCAATGACTCATTATATAAGAAAACACGTAACTCTCAAATATTAATAATTTTATTTATTTTTATTAAAGAATATTAAAATTTATCAATGTAATATGATTGGAACATTAACATAGAATACTAATATCGATAAACTAATCATACCGTAAAACATAGATTAGCTTCCTAAATCATGAAATTAATGTATCTTATGACATTATTTATTTTGATGTCCACATTATGAAATATTTAGTGAGCCTTCAATTTCATAATTTTGAAGGCATAACTCTATTAGAAGCAACAAAAGAAGACAAAAAAATGTAATTCTTTAGCATAATCTTGATTATATGAGAGAAAATTAATCATTAGTCAGCGGATCATATTTAATAAAATATAGAAAAATGATAGATGCATAAAGCAAACAATAAAAATTAATTCCTTTATTTATTTAATTTAAATCAAAATTAATTACTACTATTTGGTATCATATGAGCCGATTTTGAAGGGGATCCTTGAAAAAAAAATAGATTTAATTGTTTGTTTTGTAAATTAGTTCCATCCTCCATACTTAATCGAACACACACCGACAAAATAAAAATTTCAACCTTAAAATCTGAAAAATTCAATTAACAATTTCTCTTTCACCAAACTCTCTCTCTCTTGCAAAATCTAACCTCTCATTATATTTCTTGATTACTTAAAATGATCATAAAAATCTTAATAAAACAAAACTTACAAACTAAATATAAAATAAAAATCTT
Source organism: Talinum fruticosum (assembly GCA_021018815.1). Lineage (NCBI taxonomy): Eukaryota > Viridiplantae > Streptophyta > Magnoliopsida > Caryophyllales > Talinaceae > Talinum > Talinum fruticosum. The sequence goes on from JAITYX010000011.1 coordinate 1,516,981, forward strand.
AATTAAAATAAAAATTATTTAAAAAGTTGTAATGAGTACTTCAATAACATCAAGTGTACTTGTGCTGCCAACAAAAGCTCAAATGATTGTCTTTACAATAAAAATATAAAATACATAGGTTATACTTAAAGAATTCTCTAGAGAGAGAGTGGCCCTCTAGAGAGAGATGCTCCGATGGTGCCTCTCCCCAACCCTAAAGAACCCCCGATCTCCCTCCTCTCGGCGCCGCCTCTCTCTTCGTCTTCCCTGGTTCTCTCGCAAAATCTTACGGTCCCAAGTGGGTTCTTCTTGATCCTTCTTGGTACTTAGCTCGATAACTCTAATCATGATTTGCTAGCCGATCTTGAGGAAGCTTGCGTGAGTATAGCGATTCTGATTACTAATGAACAGAGGTTCCTTACCTCTAAGTATGTGAAGATCGAAGTCGTTGATGATGTCAAGAGGCACTCGTAGCTATGTTCGGTTCACTGTACAAGCCATGGCTACTCGGCGTTCGCTCTTTTTCAAGGCAATTACTATTCAGTCCGGGTGGAGTTGTTTCTTGAGTCTCTTCCCCGAAGACCCGATTCGATGCATCCAAGTGGTATTCTAGATCCTTCGATGCGCTCAAACCCATTCGAGGTTACCGGCCGGTAAGTACCCCTTAATCCTTATTTGTGTGTTTAAAATGACTTTGGTGTGGGCTAGATTCTTGAATCTTCTTGGTGTGTCCTTGGGAGGTGGATCCGGTCGGCTTCACTTCGCGGTGGTGTTCTCTATATGGTTTTTTCACTATTCTTATCATGGCTGTGTATTGTGCTCGTGTTGGGTAACCATGGATGTCGTTGCATCCTCCACCATCTAGTTCGATTCCTCGGTCGGTTCTATTTATATGATGTCTCTATCCCGCAAATCGTTGTGTGTTGTGTTGATTCTCCCTGTTCGTCCTCTTCCTTCCGAATGTCCGATTCCCCCTCGAACAATCTTCTCAACCACAATGCCTTCTCATGTAATCCGCACTGTAATTCCTCTCCTAGTGATGCTCCCAAACCTTTAGCTCCAAATCTGCTGGCTGAACGCGAGCATCTATATCGAGCAACCCTCCTCGGACCTCCTTGTCTTCTTTTGCCGACAAGATTAAGTTCAATATGGAGGGTAAGCATGATGTTCGATTTACCTCAATTGAGTCGGAACCTGGTATTCGCCTCCGTGGAGCTGGAAATGATTACCGGAATCCGCTAGTGCCCAATCCAGGCCTTCCAACTACGAGCCTAGGGGGAAAATGAACAACCCGACAAATCTGCTATAGACGCCTTCATTGAGACTTTGAGAGCGTTATGCCTTCCGGGCAAACCGTAGGGAGAATCACTCCCTATGGCGATTATTAGAAACAAAACGAAACTTGACTCGGAAGTTTGTTAAGGGTCGAGTTGACTTGGTTGAGCTAGGCAATGGTTGGGTCATGTTCCAATTTGCTAATATTGATGATAAGAATTATGTTTGGTTCAACAGACTTTGGTTTGTCCAGTGGTCCGAACTCGGTGATGAAGCCTTGGGTCCCCTTCTTCGACCCCTTTACTCGCTGCTATTCGCAAGGTAGATCAATGGATTTGTATTCCTAGATTGCCTATTGAATTTTGGAATCTAAGTGCCCTGGCTTATCTTCTTAGGCACATTGGGGATGTAGTTTGGCTCGATCAATTCACCCTTCTTAGACGAAGGGAAAGTTCGCTAGGGTTTGTGTGAATATTGATGTCACACTCGCCCTAAGGGGGTCTATTGTTGTGAAAGATGACGACCACTCTTCAACTCTGCCTCTTTCTTATGAAGGATTGCATGAGGTTTGTGCCCTGTGCGGGTGTGAATCTCATGTCCTTGATGTGTGTCCTAATGCGCCCGTGAATGATAATATAGAGGTAGTGGTTGAGAAATTTGGGGGTGGGGGTGGTGGATAATCTTTGTCCGGAAAGGGCAAAAACATTTCCTCTTCGGGGAGTGTTGTCCACACTCCCATCGGTCAGTCGACAAATGGATCAAAGTTACCCCGAGAAAAGAAGCAAACCCTCGAATTCCTCGCTCTCTAAAAGCCCTCCTTCCTTTGCCCCTTTGCAAGCCGGTCCCAGTTCTTCTCCTAGGGGCAACAAACCGGGTAGTGGCATGAAACAAGCTAATCTGACTGCGAAGGCTGAGATTGGTCAAGCATACTTGTTTTGATGATTCCTCCTGAAGAGTTATGAGTGGGTCGTGCAGCTAACCCGGACATTCCTCCCCGGTAGAGACCTCCCTCTCGAATAGGGAGCACGGCAGCCCAAGTTCAGCAGCGCATTTCCCTCATGTTGACTTGGTTGCTGCTAACTCCTCTTCCCAGTCCTCCTCCGGAGATTCGGAGATGGATGTGGACTTTCTCGAAGGTGAAGGGAAAGATGCTGCAAATGATGATTATCCGGATGTTGATGATTCGGGTGTTATGTCCGTGGGTTCGGACGTGTCTAAAAGCGAAAAATAGCTGAAGAGGAGGATGATCTGTCCTCCCCTTTACCTCCTTCCGAATGATCCTCTACTGTAATTCCGGTGGGTTATTTTTTGGTTTCTTTGGTTCTAGAGTGATGGTTTGCAGGTTGTCTTTGTGGGTTTTGCAGCTCTTGAGCTCGGTTTAAATGTTCGAACCGGCCATCTTGGCTAGGCCTTGTAGTTTCGTTGTAATATGGGCAGTGGTCTTCTTGTGTTACGTTCTAGTTAAATTTCGGTTGGTGTGGTTTGTAATGATGTTTTTCGCAACTTGTAAGCTTGTTAATGCTCTCTTCTATAGGTTGTTTTCTTCCTTTCTCTCGTACTTGGCGACTGTTGGTATACTGGATCTATCTCGCTCTCTGCTTGTTTCCCTTTATGGTCTTTTTCACCCTTTTTGTGCCTCTCTCTCTAAGTTTACTCGGACTTTTTGGCTCCGATTTACTGCAGCTGGTACGATTCCATTATTTTCTCTCCGATAATGCTAGAGGGGTGGGCTACTGTCAGTCGGGAGATGGTCTAGGTTCCTACGTATGGCAATCGCATTTGGTTTGTTGGTAGTCTTTGCTATATTAACTTGGGCTGCCTGTTGGGCTAGTGGGCTATGGTTTATTTACGTGGGGATGTGGAATTCTGTCTATGTGTATGTTTTCGAACCATTTCCATTTATTTTCACCGTAGAAATATTCGAGTTATTGAGGTTATTGCTTTCGCCCTTCTTTGTTCCGAATGTTATTGCCATCTCTGCAAGTGTTTGGGTTTGATGAATATTGTACGTAACCTGTTTGGAACACTTGTCATTGCCTTTGTAATTGTAGATCCGCATACGGTACAAGTGATTGTCGTATAGGTGATGCAATGAAACCGAATTTGTGGGGTTTTGGATTTACTTTTCGATATATTATGCTTCTTGGTTCGGAGCCCCACACTACCATGGAAGCATGCTCGCTTCTCTGTGTTACCCCCTCAAGGGTTGGCAACCAAAAGGGGCTATGCCACCTAGTACCGACAAAGTCGATGATGACAGACATGGATTGTTCCGAGACTCTATTTAGCAATCTTATATGCTCTATTTGTGAATTTTCTCTTTTGTCTATGGGTTTTGGGCTGCCTTGCTAGGATCTTTCATGGTTTCCTAGACTCGGGCATCCTTATCAAGCACTGTCTCAGTTTTTATTTGGCTACTATTTGCTTGTCACTGGCTGTTCTTTGTTTCGGACACTCGCCGATAGAGGAGGAGCGGTATGGAACGTTGATAGAGAAGGAGTCCTACTTTGCTGTTCGGAGTTCTTTTGGCATTCGTGGCATATTGAAATTGTTATTGTAATCAAGCTGTGTATGTTCGAGTATATGGAACTTTAATGTTTTCTCGTATTTTAGCGAGAGGAATCCTAGCACCTGCTAGTATTCCCGAGGCCTATTCTTCAAAACACCCCCTAGGGGCTTGAACCTTACATTGCAAGTTAGAATTACTGCGGGCGAGAACTGGACTACCCCACAATAGGAGTTGTTGGGTGGCCTTGGAATTTTTTAATGAAGATTCTATCATGGAATGTTCAAGGGGCAAAAAATCCAAGTGAAACAAGAGATTATGTTTTTGAATCGTAGCTTTAAACCCGACATTGTGTTTATCACGTAATCCTTAACTAACGCTGAAAATACAATGAAAATTCTACCATCTTTGGGCTTTGATAATTTCGATTATGTTCTCCCTCAAAATCATAGTGGGGGTTTATGGGTACTATGGAACAATCATAATATAACGAGCTTCAGTTATTCCGAAAGAACGGCGTTGCTTTCACCTACATGTGGTAGATAAAATAAATAATAAGGAATGCATTGTGTCGAGAATTTATGGACCAGCGCAAGCACTTGATAAACAATCCTTTTGGAACCACCTTTCGGAACTTAATTGCATTATGAATCTGCCTTGGTGCATTATCGGAGATTTCAATGAAATGGAATGCCTTAACGAGAAAATTGGAGGTAATAATCTCTCACTCTGCAAAGTTCAAAGAATGAGATCGTTTTTAACGAAATTAGGGGCGTGAGTCTACTTGTATCAGGTCGAATTTTCACGTGGAAAAAGTTTATCAAAGGCCATCTCATTTATGAAAGGCTAGATAGGGCTATCGCTCGTGACGATCGGTCTAATCTCTATCCTGATAGCATTGTGTTTTTGAATCGTAGCTTTAAACCCGACATTGTGTTTATCACGAGAATCCTTAACTAACGCTGAAAATACAATGAAAATTCTACCATCTTTGGGCTTTGATAATTTCGATTATGTTCTCCCTCAAAATCATAGTGGGGGTTTATGGGTACTATGGAACAATCATAATATAACAGACTTCGATTATTCCGAAAGAACGGCGTTGCTTTCACCTACATGTGGTAGATAAAATAAATAATAAGGAATGCATTGTGTCGAGAATTTATGGACCAGCGCAAGCACTTGATAAACAGATCCTTTTGGAACCACCTTTCGAACTTAATTGCATTATGAATCTGCCTTGGTGCATTATCGGAGATTTCAATGAAATGGAATGCCTTAACGAGAAAATTGGAGGTAATAATCTCTCACTCTGCAAAGTTCAAAGAATGAGATCGTTTTTAACGAAATTAGGGGCGTAAGTCTACTTGTATCAGGTCGAATTTTCACGTGGAAAAAGTTTATCAAAGGCCATCTCATTTATGAAAGGCTAGATAGGGCTATCGCTCGTGACGACTGGTCTAATCTCTATCCCGATAGCATTGTGTTTTTGAATCGTAGCTTTAAACCCGACATTGTGTTTATCACGGAATCCTTAACTAACGCTGAAAATACAATGAAAATTCTACCATCTTTGGGCTTTGATAATTTCGATTATGTTCTCCCTCAAAATCATAGTGGGGGTTTATGGGTACTATGGAACAATCATAATATAACAGCTTCAGTTATTCTGAAAGAACGGCGTTGCTTTCACCTACATGTGGTAGATAAAATAAATAATAAGGAATGCATTGTGTCGAGAATTTATGGACCAGCGCAAGCACTTGATAAACAATCCTTTTGGAACCACCTTTCGGAACTTAATTGCATTATGAATCTGCCTTGGTGCATTATCGGAGATTTCAATGAAATGGAATGCCTTAACGAGAAAATTGGAGGTAATAATCTCTCACTCTGCAAAGTTCAAAGAATGAGATCGTTTTTAACGAAATTAGGGGCGTGAGTCTACTTGTATCGAGTCGAATTTTCACGTGGAAAAAGTTTATCAAAGGCCATCTCATTTATGAAAGGCTAGATAGGGCTATCGCTCGTGACGACCGGTCTAATCTCTATCCCGATAGCATTGTATCTCACGGCCCGTTCTCCTGTTCGGATCACCGTTATGTTCTACTTAACACCAACCCCATCGATCATCGTAGAGGTAGGCGTAAATTCGGATATCAAAATAATTGGTCCAATTTTGAGGAGGTTTCAAAGATTATCGATCAGCAATGGAAATCTAAACCGATGGGGTCCCCTACATTCAAACTAGTAAGGAAACTCAAGTTTATCAAAGATAAACTTAAGACTTGGGCTGCTAGCAATTGTGGTAATTTCTCTCGGAAAGTTGACAAGAATTCAACGCTTTTATTAAAAGTTGAGGAAAAACTTTTGAATAATCCTTATAATTTAAGATTGTTGCACCGGCACAATAGGCTTATCCGACAAAGAGAGAAACTCCTCCTTTTCAACCAAAAATATTGGGGGAAGTACTTTCGGAAAGAATGGCTTACTTACGGGGATAGAAACTCGAAATTCTTCCACAGATGTCTGCAGCATCAAGAAACACAAAAGAAGGATACTTAGGTTACAAGACGATTTGGGTGTTTGGACGAGAGGATGCAAAGGAGATTCAAAGGAAATTTGTGAATGATTTCTCTCGGAGATTCACAACCCAACCTAGAGGTAACAATTCCCCTTTTAAAATTAATGTGTCCGCCATGATTGCTGCTGCCGATAACGCACAACTTATATCGCCAGTCATACTCGAGGAGATTAAAACAGCAGTTTTCCAAATGAATCCTGCTAAAGCTCCGGGACCGGATGGTTTTGGTGCAGAATTTTTCAGCACCATTGGGATGTTATTGGAAAGGATGTGATTTCTTATGTAATGGATTTTTTCCGGAATGGGAAATTGCTCAAAGAAGTGAATCATACGTCCATTGCATTATTACCAAAGTGGCTAGTCCTAAGTCCACTGCACATTTTCGACCTATTAGTCTCTGCAACAGCCTCTACAAGATCATCTCTAAAGTTCTTGTTAACAAACCGAGGCATATTCTTCAAGAAATGGTGAGTCCCTATCAATGTGCCTTTGTGCACTGGTAGGGACATTCATGATAACATATTGCTAGCACACGAAGTTGTGAATAAACTTAGCAATATTAAAGGTAAACAAGCGTATGTCGGCCTGAAATTGGACATGGAAAAAGCTTATGATCGAGTAGAGTGGAACTTTGTTCTAGCTTGTCTTAAGGAGCTTGGGTTTCACCATGTCCGGATCAATTGGATTAGAGAGTGCATCTCCACTGTCACTTACTCCATTATTGTCAATGACGAGACTTGTGGCTTTATCCACCCTTCTAGAGGGCTTCGGCAAGGTGACCCCCTATCGCCCTACCTGTTCATCCTTTGCATGGACGTCCTCGCATTTAGACCGCACCGCTCATCACAACAACCTAAATCGGGGTCGGCATTAAAATCTGTCCACGAACCGGCGAATTCCTTGTCTATTGTTTGTCGATGACAGTCTCCTGTTTTTTAAAGGGAGCTATGAAACTTGCTCGAGGGTTCAAAATCTATTGAGTGATTTCCGCCTTCGATCGGGGAAGCTTATTAACTATCATAAGTCATCTTTGACCTTTTCGAAAAACTCATCGGCAGCCACTAGGTGATTAGTCTCTTCTTTGTTCAATATACCTCATTCGGACTCGCTGGGCAAGTACTGGGTTGCCCAATATTTAAGGGGAGACCTGCTAGTTCCTTATTTGATGAACTCCTGAAAAGAACGGATGCTAAACTACGGAATTGGAAAGCCAATTCGGTATCCAAAGCAGGAAGGGTGGTCCTCATCCAATCGAACCTTGAAGCTCTCCCGTCCCATATAATGCAAAGCTTTAAACTCCCGGCAAGTACAGCTAATACATTGGACAGTAATCAACAGAGATTTTTTCCGGAGGAGCTCGGGAGCTAACAAGGGTCCGCCTATGGTTACTTGGGACAAAATTTGTGCTCCGAAGAAATTAAGAGGGCTTGGACTCGGGAAATCGAGTGCTGTTAATCGAGCCTTCCTTTGCAAACTTATATGGAAGTACTTGTATGATGAGAGCAGTTTCGGGGCCGGGTTATACGTGATAAGTATCCCTGTACGGAGGACCTTTTTTCAAGAAGAGCTAAACCTACAGATTCGTGGGCTTGGAGGTGCATTCTCAAGGAAAGAAAGCTCTTTAAGTCCGGTTTACATTGGAAAATTGGCAATGGCAAGAGTGCTAAATTTTGGCTTGACAATTGATGTGATAATAAGTGCCTTCAAGAGTTTTATGATAGCTCCTTTAGCCTCCCCTTTCAGCTACCGTTAGTGAATGCATCACTCGAGACAAGGAATGGAACCTCGATCTTCTCCAATCCATGCTACCTAGCGACATCCGTCGAAGATTTTGGCTATCCCCCTTCCATCCCACGATATCGAAGATTCGGTTTCTTTGGGACTCGCTAGTAATGGTAATTTCACCACTAAGTCTCGCCACATGGAAGACACATGATTATTCTTCGGATCGCTCGAGGTGGGAATTTGCCTGGATCCGGAATCTTGATCCGATGCCGAAATTAAAATTATTCTTATGGCAAATTAGGCACAATGCATTACCTACCAGGGAAAACTTGGGGATTAGGGGCTTAAATATACAAGCACCACCTGTCCTCTTTGCCTTAGCAATTACGAGTCCACGGATCATTTGTTCTCTCGAGTGCAGCAGAGCTAGAGAAACCCGGAGAACCGCTTTTACGTGAATTGGCTCGAGATTGATCTTAGTCGGCGCCGAGTGAACTCACTCAACCAAATCTTCCAACTTATTAGAGAATTGAAGAAACCTAATCGCCTAATCGGCTAGTTCACTTACTTTGGAGTATGTGGAAGAGCGTAAACGAAGTGGTGTTTAGGAACGGTACTTTCAACATCACGGCCACGTGTATTCGTGCCAAAACTTCATGGGCTGAATGGCGTGCAAGAAACAGGGTGGATATCTTCGCTCGTAAGACCGACCACTCCACATCGTCGACAAGCACCAATTCTCCCTCGCTCGTCCGCTGGCACAAACCTCCAGGGGGCTCTGTCAAAGTCAACTTTAATGGGTCCGGATCTTCCTCCGGTGCTCGCGGCGAGCTTTGTCATCGGGAATTAGGATGGGAGATTTTTGCAAGCGGGATCATCGCATCCGGGGCGAGCTTCGATCTGGTAGCCGAGGCAGTAGCTTTGAGAAATGGTGTTGGAGCGGCAATTCGAGCAAGCTTAAACTATATAGTGTCTGGAAGGTGATAACCTCACGGTTATAAGAGCCGTCAAGGGAGAGATTCAATGCCCGTGGGAAATTCGAGACACCGATCCACGATACTCGGATGTTCCTCGGTCAATGCGCAAGGGTTGTCATTCAGCACACATACAGGGAAGGAAACAGAGCCGCGGACTGGGTAGCTAGGCTTGGGCTCAATTCTGTTTCGCAATCGTGTTGGTTTAATTTTCCATCTTCTCCCCTTCCTCTCCATTCTCATGGAGGACAACTTAGCAGTAACGCTGCGAGAAGAGCTACCTTTGTTTGATGTACTTATCTTTTAAAAAAAAAAAAACATAAGTGTACTTAAAATAAAATTTATAAATCATATATAAATAAAAAATAAAAATCTGATTTTTATAAAATATAACCCAAACCTAGCTCCCGTAGCGCCGACCTACCTCATTCACACCTCCCTCGTTGAACCCCCCTCTCGCGGTCTCTGCTCTGGGCTCCCTCTCGCTCTCCGGCTATCTCACGCTTTCCGACTCTCACTCTGCCATCGCTGGGCTATTTCTCTCCGGCTCTCACTCTCCATCTTCCGCTCCGGCTCGTTCTTGATCTTGACATCCGGCCCGCTCTCGCTCTCCGGTTCCCTCTGGTTCTCCAGCTCCCTCTCGCTCTCCAGCTGTCGCTCTCTCCATCGTTTTTGGTATGTTCAATAATTACATCTATGTTTTATGTCTTACCTTTCAAGACGAAAGGTTCAGATGTATGTAATAATGTGGGTTGGCCATAACATCTCCAATCCCGAATTGTTGTTCTGTGCCTCTGCGTCTTGCTGGAAATTTCATTCTCCTTCCCCTGTCTTCCCTCCTTCTACCCGAATTCTAGATTTTGCGTTTGTAAATTGTGAGTTTGGATGGGGTTAAATCTTTGGTGTCTTGTGAATGCTTGGTTGCTTGAATTTCTACAGCTTCTTTACAGATTTTAAACCAAAAAAACTCAATTTACAAATAAATAACTGAAGTGAATTGGTAACCAAATCCAAAAAAAAAAATTGGTGAGCGGCTTGCAAGATTGGTGACCAAATCTGAAGCTTTACAGACGTGAGGGGAAAGAGACAATGACGAGACAATTTTATCCCTGCTAAAAAAGTGTAAATATGATACATCGAAATTTATACAACACTTAACCCTCCTTTTATAGGATATATCCTCTCTGGTTTCATGTGAGTAAAAGGATCAATTAAGAGAGTGTGCAGATTTGCATTGGCATACTGCAAACTACTTTTGATTCTCAATCTCTACTCTAGGATGAAGAGCACCTCATGTCCTGCACTGCCTTACCCTAAACCAGGTTCCTCTGGAGGAGGGTTCTGCTTCATGTTAGATATAGGAGAGGAAGTTGTGATCCTTTTTTTCTCAGTTATGCTTGTTATCCTCAATAATGGATGCCTTCTTCACTGTGAAGTCCTGTGGTACACAGCCTACATGAACTGTAATATGCCTTGCTATGACAGGTGGAGAGTCTAATATTGTCCAAAACCTAGCAAAACATAACACAGACACACTCTCTCGCATTAAGATATGTCTTTGTTTAGTGATATTACCCTGTAACTCTTTAGGATTTCCCTGTTATGCTGATCAGTGATCAACATAGCTATTTTTTGGTGCTTCATCGAGAAATTTGTGTGTATTGCAATCATTTTGCTCCCCCCTCCTCCCTTAATATAACCATGAGAATCTTTCCTCTTTCTTGTGCATCTTGTGCTGCTGGCACTGGCATAGAACATTGCGCCTTAGGAAGTTGTGGCAGAATATTGGTGCCTTGATATATTCACATGTTAAATCGTGTATTACTAGGGGCTGGTGGGTTGTTTTTAATGCTTATTCATGTGTATCTCCTGATGCAGATTTTGTGAAGCTTTTCATGGAACCTCAATCACAGGTTGACTCTTCACCTGCAACCCGGGTCAAAGCCTCAATACGCCTAGGTTCAGAGACATATACTGTCCATGGAAGTACAGGCATTCTTCTCTCTGCACAGCTGGCTTCAATGAAAGAAGAAAGCATGAGCATTTTTAAGGACTACATTACCAAACATAATGCACCTGCTGATGTCCCTGATGAACCACTTGAGGGCTCTTCAGGCGAGGAAGATGAAATCCCAGACAAGCCAAAATCAAAGAAACGAAAGTGATTGTCTTTATCTTTTGGGTCCTGTCTTCCTTGTGATGTTATCTGAAATGCATTTTGGCTAGTGACAGGTCAAAAACTTCTTGTAAAATTGTGTTATGCTCTCTCCAGGAAACAAGTTTTCGTGTAGTTTGAATTTTCATATCTGATCATTTCATTTCAGCTGTGCTTGTTACATATTATATACAACTATCTCAGTTGATTATTTGCAATTAGTTTGGATTCAGCAATCAGCGCAATTATATAACATTCACGGTGACATGTCAGGTTTAAATAATTTCTTTGCATAGAAATCATCATATATAATATCTGATAGCCACCTCTTTCTTCCATTGAGCATAGTATTACTTGGGCATGGAGGAAGAGAAAGGTTTCTTTTTTTTTGGGGGAAGGGGAAGGGGAATACAAGGTAAAAGATTTAGTAAAAGTCCTAAAATTAAAGCTCATAAGGAGTATATATTTTTTACTTTGAGCGTAATTCCTCAAGATTTTGTAATCTTAACTCTTAACTATTTTTTGAAGCTCGTAAAACAAGTCCCCTTTGTGCTTTCTAGGGTTTTCTTCTCTAGGGTTCTCTGTCAGTAGTTCAGCCACGTCAGTCCTCAATCTTAGGGAGTGTTAGTTTGTTCATGTGGTTTTCGGTGCAGTTTAGTGACCTGTGTTGTAATTCTCTCGGTTCACATAGCAGAAAAGATGAAGTTACTGCAAAAATCTAAAGCTAATGAAAGAAAAATAAAGAGTCACTGGTGTAGAGTCCGAGGATGAATCCGACTCTGAGAAAGCCATTAAAACTCTCCTCCTGGCGAGGAAAATTATGGACAAATTGGTTGTTTACCTTTGAGGTGTTGAAGAGAACTTGTAACGGCAATGTGGCGTCTAAAGAAAAGTTTTTCAATTAGGGTCCTAGAACCTGACCTGTTCATATTCCAATGTTATGACTTTGATGACATGGAACAGGTTTTTCTTGATGGATGCCCCTGGAGTTATTATGATAACTACCTTTTGCTTATTCACGAGGTGGAAGGCAATCAACAACCTTCGGAATTGAACCTTAATTATTCACCGATTTGGGTACATGTCTACGATATCCCTTGTAAATGGAGGAAGCAGACCGTTGCAAAAGAAATTGGAGAGGCCTTAGGAGATTTTCTTGAGTTTGATGATTTCGATCGTTTGTGCTCAGAACGGACTTTGTGTTTCGGGCATTGCTAAATGTGGAAAAATCTTTGGTGCAGGGGACCAGAATTTCAGTGGTGGATATTCGCTATATGAAGTTGAGACCCCTAAACATTAGTACAGATATTAGATTGATAGGACAAAATAACATTTACCCATCTCCATCCCACACGCTGAGAATGATTTAAAGCACCCTCATCACTCATCAGTTTTCATCCACAACAACTCCATAATCAATCCTTCGCAAAATGTTATTAACTACTTGCTATCCAGGACTGCCTTGAACTCCATATATAGACCCCTAAAAATTCCCCCAACCCAACACCCCCTTCCCAACAAAAATAATAATAACTATAAAAGACAACCTTTTGTGCTCCTATTTCTTCTATCCTTCTGATCAAGCTCGATTTCAGGAGTATTTAAGGGGCAAAAAACACAGCTCAAATTCAAGATCATTCGACTCTTCTGTTTAAGGATACCTTGCAAGTTGCAACCAATGCACTAAAAAACAAAGAAAAAAATTTTCCTCACAATGTAATCAATTTCAACATATCATCAGCAGAACTATGAGTCATACATGTAATCTCAGATCTTTCGAGAATTTTGCTTTCAGAATAAGCTAAACATCAAACTCAAAGCAAAAACAAAGGGGAGGGGGAGATAACAGAGCTAAATATCTGAAAGAAAAATTAGAAAGATTTGCAAAAAGAACAATGATTTTAAGCCTAATAACAGGTCTTTGAACCTTGTGATGGTTCGGGTAGTACAGTTCTGGCTAACAGAGTAATCATCATAATCAACTATGTACAACTAAGAAAAATTCCACAGGTGACCCAACACGCATATCAATTTATTCCAAAAGAGTTGGCATTTGTTGCAAATACAAAGGATACAATGTATGAAGATAAAAGCCCACTTGGGAATAAGCAGCAAAAAATTGCAACAAGCTCAAGTATAACGGTAATAATCTCAAGTAGTTAACAAGAAAATCCAAGCTTAGCCAACCAATAGAAGGGTTTGAGTCCATCTCTCTCCCAAATATCAATACTCTGTACAGTTTTTGGGAGCCTATTAAAATTTGGAATTTAGTGACTTCAAAAGTGATATCAAAGAATGCATAAAGCATGAAAATCGAACTGAGAAGAAAAGAAATCAAACCCAGACTTCAATTCCACAAGGAACGCTATGCGATGGGTGAGTTGGAAGAGAGAGACCAAGCAATTACATTACAAGAGATATTATGAAGAAAGCATAGCCCAGCCAGCCCCTTCTCAATTCTTTGCATTTCCACAGCATAATATACACCAAAATTCGCACATATTAATCCATTGCAAAAGCAAAACGCAAGCACATAATCCACACTGGTTTTGCAGGGAAAGGGGAGACAAAATATTTTTAATTTTTGATAGAAAGGAAGACGAAATATTAAATCACTATAACCTTAAAAAAAACAGTGAACAAGCAAAATGAAACATAGACATGAACGTGGGCTGTCCAAGAAGTGGAAGAAGGTGGAGATAACATTCTGAAAACTATGTCAACAACTTCACCATGCCGCTGCCACTGTCACCACCAAAATTCTTTGTGGACTTCAGTTGTCCTAATTAAACCACTATGTGTAGAAGACAGGCAGAGAAAAGAGAACAGACTCATGGAAAATTGAAGATCTGATTCATTATTGATCTAGTACAGAATACCCTAGAGCAACAACATACAGAAAACTGAAAAATTCGGGAACCTTGACTATTTCCCATCACAAACATTTGTTGTCCTTCATCAGGGTCACCAAGAATGTATAGAGCAATAATATCATTTAACTATTACCGTCATATGTAACTGATGGCAAGTTGGCAACTGCTTTTGCAGGGGAGGAAGTATTAGTAGAATTTTAGGCCTAACTCATTATTATGAGAATACAAATCTCCCACCAAAAATCAAATGTCACACAACTTCTATATGGACATGGAAATGGCTACCAAATACATAATTCAATTCCAAATGAAAAATTTGAATTAAGCGAGATACTAATTCCAAAGATAAGAGCATGTTTTAATTGTGTATACATTATTATCTAAAAAAGCAGCACAAGACATAAGTTTACCTCATAAGAATCTGAATGCAGGGCATCAGGCCGATATGCGAGAAACTTTGTCGCATAAGTTTACCTCATAAGAATCTGAATGCAGGGTGTCAGGCCAATGTTCCAGATCTTTGTCGCATTATAACTGCAAACCGCTGGCTTCCTATTGCATAAGAAATATCAAGAGAGGTGGCCATCTTGTCTTAATAAACAGATACCACTTACTCACCAATATATTTAACTTCAAAATATGATCCTCGAGCTATAAATAATTGACTGGACTTATTGCTGCATGTCTACCCAACAGAAGAGAGCTCATGGCACACATGAAAATTAACCCAAGTTTTTTACATCCCTTTCTCATGATCAGACAGCATAATTTCGAATCCAAAAAACAAAAACAAAAAAGTAAAGGATCAAACTCATGAAAGTTCACTTCTGACCCCCTTTTTATTACTACACTCAATTAGTAAAGGAATCTCGTATACAACTCCAACATGAAAACAAAACAAAATCAAAACAAGCATTCTCATGCCTCAATCTTATGACAACCATGGAAGCAAAACTGGATAGAAGAATAGAGATACACAACATTTTACATCCACAGACCAGAATCAACACGCAAATGCAAGAGGATTCACATCCTAATCATCAACTTCAGCCTTAATCTCCTTCTGGAGTTCCTCCTTGTACTCCTCGAAAGTTCCATCAAAGAAATCCACAGTTCCATTTTCCACAATCCAAATCTGGCTCTTCTCTTCATCCTCACAAACACGTGAAATCAACCGGGAATCGTGGCTCACCAATACAACCCCTCCTGTGAACTCATCCAATGCATCTGCAAGTGCATCAATACTCTGCATATCCAAGTGATTTGTGGGTTCATCCAACAGTAAGATGTGGGGCTTCGACATTGATATGGAAGTGAAAACCACACGGGCTTTCTGGCCCCCGATAATTTTGCAATCGGGGTTAGGTGGTTATGGCTTGGGAGCCCGAATTTTCCTAGCTTGGCTCGGACAGCCTCTTGCTTGCTCATCCCCTCTTGATCGGGGTGGAGGCGGAGGAGATATTGAACCGGGTTCTCATCCATTGTTAATAAATCAACAAAGTGCTGCGAATACCTTCCTATTCTTAGCTTCTGACTCCTCCTTACCTCTCCTTCAGTTGGGACCAAGTCACCTGCCAAAAGATTGAGTAGAGTCGACTTTCCAGCACCGTTGGGTCCCACAATAGCAACCCGGGTGCCCATATCAATTCCCACATCCACATTCGAAAGCCTGAAGTCGGGTCGATTAGGGTAGCTGAAGCTTACTTCAATGAGCTGGAGGAGAGGAGGGGTTAGTTCAGTAGGCTCTGGGAAGTGAAACTCTACTGTGTAATCTCTCCACTTGCTCGGGGCTTCTTGCAAAGGCTCATCCTCATCAACCTTCCCCTTTGACTTTTTCTTGGATGCTTCTTTTGCGGCTGCAAACTTTGCTCTTTCCTTTACCTTCTGCTGCTGTGCCTGGTTGCCAGACCTTTTGGCAGCCTTCATTTGCTTTTCATAGACTTCATACTTCTTGTTTATTTCCTTACGACGTTGTTCATATCCTGTCTCAAAATCATCAAAATTGCCCCGGTATAAGTGAAGCTTCATGTCATGAAGATGGATGATCTCATTGCATACGGTGTTGAGGAAGTCACGATCATGAGAGACAACAATGAGAGTCTTTTTCCACCGACACAGATACTCTTCCAACCAAAGGACTGCTCTAAGGTCAAGATGGTTTGTGGGTTCATCAAGCAATAGAAGCGTTGGCTGTACAAAAGGGCTCTAGCAAGTGAGATTCTCATTCTCCATCCACCACTAAAAGACTTGGTAGGACGACCCTGCATATCTTTGGTGAACCCTAATCCAGCAAGAATCTTGGATGCCTGAGCCTCAGCGGCATCTGAACCCAATATATTAAGCCTGTCATATAATTCAGCTAGTTTCTCTCCAGCTTCATCATCATCATCATTGCCAGCATCATCGGCAGATGTAGAATTCTGCAAAGATGCAACCTCTTGCCTAAGCCTAACCAATTCTTCATTGGCCGAGACTACCGCTTCGAGTGCTGTTTTATCATCACCAACCACCTCTTGTTCAACCAGGAGCACATCAATGTTTTTAGGCACGGGAACCTTTCTCCACGCTAGAAGCTTCAAAAGTGTGGACTTCCCCATCCCATTTGGTCCAACCAAACCGTACCTCTTTCCATGAGCGATTTTTAGAGATGCATTTTTAAGTAATTCTTTCCCCGAGCAGAGACAGAGAAATTTTCAACAGTGATATCTTTTATGTTAGCATCAGCATCATCTCCACCTTCAAGTACAGAAGCCCGGCTGCCAATGACAACAGTGAATGCATCACGGTCATCCTTCAAGGCCTCCTTTTTAGCCAGCTCAGCAGCTTGGGCAACCAATATTTCTTTCTTCTCTCTTTTTTCAGCTCCTTATCTGTAATAGAAGTGTCAAGCATCTTGATCTCTGTCCTCTGCTTTGGCTGCTCTTCTTCTGAGGCATACTCCTCTTCATCATCCGAAGGTGGAAGATCAATGTCATCTGTATAAGCGGAAACTTTAGGAGGTGCTTTTGACTTGGGTTTACTAGAGGCAGTTGCCTTCTTCGTTTTGTCTGGTTTTTGATCCATGCTAGCAAGCATGGCCGAAACAGATAACTTCTCTTTCTTCCCATCCTTAGAGGTTTGAGGTTTTGTGGTTGTGCCAGCCTCATCAGATTTCTTCTTCCCCATTTTCCCTATCAATTACGCAACAAATAACCCAGATTTAGAGATCAATGCAATCCTGGGCAGACACTTGCCAAAAAAGAGCCTTACAAGCTCACACTACTACCATTCAAGAACAAGCAAACGGACAAAAAGATAGGCTTTTATACATAGCCTTTAGGACACATTCTTCGAAAAGCTATCCATGAACATACACAAACAACCGGAAGAGAAGAGACGGCGCCAGTCCTCATAGAGAAGTGGGCAAGGGGCCGGATCAGCAATTCTCTTTAATGGGCCAGGCTGGGCCCTTTACATTGAAGGCTACATTTTGAGCTGAAAAATATTTACAATGTAAAATTTGTACCCGCAAGAATGTTAAATTAGTTGAAGGCAGATTCAAATGGTGTATATGATCGGTTACACCTTAAATTAAAAAGCGCAAGCTGCAAAAAGCGCACAGGGTCCTGGATCCTCGAGGCAAAGGCATGGGCTTTATGGAGCGGGCACACTTTTTACATGAAATTGCTTGAAATTCATTCTCAAATCCATATTTTTTTATCAATAAGTAAGACAGCATATCAAAAAGTGTTTAAACATCATTTTAACTACTAAAGCACCATATATAGTCCTAAGAACTGGAATCTAACATTAAAATATCTCCAAACACACACTTAGAAGTCTAAATCAAAACAAGCAAGCATAGTCAGAAAATAACACACAAAGCAAAGTAGTTTGTAAGCCCCCTCCCCCAAAGGTCATCTAAGCATCACCATTATCATCATCTAACGCCACATGCTCCGCCTCCACATCATCACCATCATCCATCTCCAAATCCAACTCCTCTTCATCTTCATCCTCTTCCTCTTCTTCTTGAAATTTCTCTTTCTCATCTTCATCAATCAATTCAAATCACATTCAAATAACAATAATCAACACAATTCACAACAATTATCACAATAAAAACAATTAAAATCCAATCAACTTCATATTATCTACTTATGGCTTGAGTGAGTGACTAACATGGAGACCCAAAAAACAAAAACAGAGACAGAAAAAAACCTAGAAGAAAAAAGGAGGAAAACCTAGAAGAAGAAGGAAGAGGAAAAAGGAAAAAGGAAAAATAAGAAGAAGAAGGGAGGGGCATACCTGGGAGTCGCCGAGCTGGTCGGCGCCGAAAACGCGAAGGGAGTCGCCGGAAGGATGCAGCCAAGGAGGATGAAGAAGGAAGGAAGCTCTCTCGCGCGAAAGCTAGGGTTTCTGTCTTGTTTAATTCACACGATGGTGTCAAGCCTCCAGCAAATTAACTCAGGCACGCTCGAGGTAACTATAAGCCCTTTTTCATCAAACAAATGATACTCTTGTAGAACCCAAAAGTCTGCACTCAGTGTCGCGGAACACTCGGAATAACTTGAAATTTTTTAAAAATTTTCGAGTTGTTCCACAAATTTTACAAACTTCACCAAATTCTGCATTATTCTATATTTGTATAGAATTTTATATAGACGATAAATTTATACCGTAGTATCAAATCAATCTCCTCCATCCATTAAAAATGTAGGAGCCTATATAAACTCAAAGCTCATTTATAAGGCATCTAAAAATCAACCACAAAAATTTTCAAAGCCAAGCAACACAGTTATTCTCTTAAACTCTCTCTATGCTTACTTAGCTTCAAGCAACTTACTTTTACCGACAAGTCGACAAACGGTTTCAAATGTAGGTTGTAGATAACCAAAAGAACAGGCCAAGCTGTGATGCTTGCTACTAAAGTCATCATGAGGGTTTATTCTATCCGTACAAAGACCCAGCACGTAAATTCTATGGTCCCCTACTAAATTCGGGAACATCGAATCGATCTTCTTCTATTGAGGAGAATCGGCGGGTAACGTTGCTTGTCATCACGAGACTCTTCCGTAGGCATGCCACATCAAGTTGTTGGCATCGGTTGCACTTGAAAACAAGTGCTTAAACTTCGATATTATCGGAAAGTACCACAACACCTTTACGGGAGGTCTCTAAATACTCTCGCATCGATGTATTTCATTTTGTATCGAGGTACACCACACTTAGAACATTCGTGTTTATGTGCATGTTATTTTTGGTACAATATGCAATCGTTTGGGCATGCATGTATCTTCTTATATCCCATGCCCATAGGACACAACATCCTCTTCGCCTCGGATGTACAGTTGGGAAGGACATTGCCTTCGTGAGTATATCATTGAGCACACTCAGCAAGTCGGTGAAACTTTTGTCACTCCGAGTCATTAGTCGTTTTCAAGTTTATCAACCTCAACACAGTGATAAACGAGTATATTTATCACACCTCGGGTAAAGAGGCTTCTCCGAGTCGGCTAACAATTGCTCTAATATGTGTGGTTGATCGACTAAATCACGTTCTACTCCACGAACTAAATCTTCGAGTCGATCTTCTAATTCCATACTACTTGTTGGCTTCATTTTCATCATACCCTTCATCTTTCTCTTGAACAACATTATTCACGAGAGGACTCCTCCTCCCCATGCCATACACACACCTTATAAGTCGTGTCAAACCCATGCCGATATAGGTGACCTTTTACAACCTTAGGGGGCAATCTTGAGGAGTTGAAACACCTTAAACACGGACGGAATATGGATTGGTCTCCGAATTTGACGGCATGTTCGATGGCAATCTCTAGGAAGTTGTTAACACCATCACGATATTCTACACTCCTCCTATCGCTATAAACTCACGCTCGATCCATACCTTACCCATAAACACGAGAAGCAATTCACCACATATAGTTCAACAAATACATACTTACGCACAAATAATATGACATGAGTCTAAGATCATTTTATAGGGATAGATGGTCCTAAACCCATTCAAGAATAATATGACCTTAAACCGTGTATCAAAATCTTATCATATATTTGACAAAAATTCAGCAGCATTTTCCTTTAGTCCTTCAAATACAACATATGAAAACGAAGTGGCTAATGTGTATATCCTTACTAAATTGTATGGTAACATAAGTAAACATATACACATCAAACCCATCATCATAATAATTGCACCCGAAGAACGAAAGGGGAAATAAGTAGCGTGATATCTTATCAAATGTATGATAAAGACTATAACAGACCACACAACCTATTATTATGTTATTCTCAAAATGTCCAACACGGACAATTCCAAAACCTATACATACCAAGCTAATATCCTAAGCGAGTATACGCACATTTATGCACATATCGCGACCTAGGATAACTTGTCATATACAGATTTTTGAACAGGTTCTCTAAACTTATGAAATGTATACGATAATTTAATGAAAAACATATATTGGTAAGCAAAATAAACACAATTATACACTATTAAACATGTCATTTATCAAATTAAATGCTAGGAAAGAGAGCAAAAGTCTTAAAAAAGATCACACATGATATTATTGAAGGACTACTCCTATAGATTATTTGAGAACTTTTCTTGAAGATGACAAGAGAGTACGAGGAAGAGAGAAGGTCTTTGTACCCTAAACTCTAACCATAGTTTTTAAAATTTATATTTTCTCCCTTTTGATCCTTAAACCCCAAACCACAAATTTTTCTATATCCTCAAACCCTAAACCATAAATATTTTTATTTTCTACTTGTAGATACAAATATATTTTTACTTGTCATCCTTAACTATCATTCTATTTCCCTGTAATTAAATCCTAAACTAACTAAACCCATTTCTGAAAATCTCAAACATTTTACGAATTTCCAACTTAATAAACTAAACAAATGTTACCCACATTCTAAATATTCAACATTTGAACAATCTCAAACATTACCTACATTCTCAACATTCACATAATTACCCCAAATACATTCAACCTTTAACTATATAAATCTTGTAAATAACTTACAACGAAAAATAAGAAATGATAAAGATTCATACCGTAAGAATGAAGAAAACAACGACGAGAGTGAGGAGAAGATTCACAGTGAAACACATACAGACCACCGACGCAAATACTTTGTAAGAAAAGACGAGTTACAAGCAATAGGAAAGACTAGAGGATATATTGAGCGAAACGAAACATTGAACAACGAGAGGAACAACGATGAGGATAACTTACCGGCGAGGATTACTCCGAGCAGATCTAGATCCGAGTAGTAGTGGACAAGAGTGAAGCGTGGAGAGCGAAAAGACCGAGAGTAAATAGCGAGATGAAATGGGCGTGGAAACAACAAGTATGTTCGGGGTTTTTAGATTGCATCTAATAGACATATGACGACAGTTCTTTTACGTAACGATCGTTATATGTGACATTTAACGACGGTTCCGTTAAAGAACCGTCGTTAAATCTCTTGAGCAATACATATGACAACGGTTCATCCGACGTAACCGTGGTCATATGTGTTACACAATGCCGATTATTTACTAAAATGTCACCGGTCCATTTTTCATTACGGTGTGTCCTTTTACCCATCGTTAAGGATCCATCGTTAAAAGTGTTTTCTATAGTAGTGGTTGTACACTACTCATAGACGAAATTGGAGCGGCCAAGACTATTGTTTACCATCTTGAACACAATTATACTCTATTTAGTAGAAAAAAAGAGCAAAGTATATTGTACACCATCCTAAAGATTATTGTACATTACTAACTAAATTGTACAGTACACTATGAATTAGTACATCGCACATTAAATTTTTCTTTGTTGAACAATACTCATTAGATTATTATATGCTAACGGTAATATTATTATTTACTAAAGAGTGTGCTATTGTTCACTAATACAATATTTTTTATTCATCAAAAGTTTTTTTATTCTCAAAAATTGTTTTAGAATGGTGATCCATTTATTGCCAAAACTAAGCTATTGTTCATTAGAAAAACTTATGTACTACGAAATAGCAATGCTATATTATTTTAAGTATAAAACGTTAAAATGACTTAAAATTAAGAGTTAAAAATTGTTACAAAATAATACAAAAAATTACTAATAATAAAATAACAATAGTGTCGTAAAAATTACAGGATCATAAGGTAATTTTTTTAAAAATAATTAAATTCTAGAAACAATAAATAAATAAATAAATGCTAGAAACAAACAAAAATAGTGAAAACATAAAAAAAAAAACATAAAACTATACACTTGTTGGGATGGAACTCCTAACTTCCACCTTTTATAAATACTAGGTTGTACCCCTTGCTATGCAAGGTATTAATTAATTTTATTTTTATAATTATTTATTTTATTATTTTTGATTAATTTATACCAATAAAAGCTAATAATATGTTAAAAGAACATAAGTGGATATACTTATCTTTGAATAGTTAATATAAAAAATTTTCTTTTAATTTTTTATAAGTTGCTTTATTGTATGGGAATAGGGATAGCCATTGCTAGTAGGAGTAAATCGAGTTACGGTGCATTAATGACATTATAAATAAGTACTATCATTAATAAATTACACAATAAATTAAATTAAAAACATGTAACGTATTCACCCATTGAAGATACAGAAATTCAAGAGTTCAAGGGAGGAAATATTAATAATATTTTAAAAGTAATAATTTATATTATTCATGCTAATAATATTTATATTAATCATATTTGAGTATAATATTGAAGTATAAGCATTAATGTAATGTAATTTATTATTATCAAATTTCATCACTAAATTAGTATATCACAATTGAAATAGTTTAATATTTTTGGATTATGTAGGTGGTTAGATAAATTTCAAACCAAAATGAATTTGAAAAAATTACATATACACTTTAATTTTATTATTAAATTATATTATTTTTAAAGTTATTCTTTAAAGTCGATTACATAACTTAAATATTGAAATGAATTTAAAAAGTTACATGTTGTACTCTACTTTAATTGTTTTAAATTAGTATAGTATTATAATATTATTGTAATTTTTATCATCAAATTTCATTACTAAGTTAGTTAAATTATTTTAAATAATTTAATTTTGCAAATATAGAAGTATAATATCAATGTATTTTTTTATCATCAAATTTCATGTCTAAATTAGTTTATCATAATTAAAAATCTATAATATTTTTTTATTATGTAGTCGGTTACATAACTTACATATTAAAATAATTTTTAAAAAATTAGATTGTATACTCTGCTTTGCTTTAGTTATTAAATTAGTATAATATTGAAGTATAGAATTAATGTAATTTTTATCGTAAAATTTCATTACTAAATTAGTATATCATTATTGAAAAAGTATAATATTAATGTTATTTTTATTAAATTAGTAAAGTTGTTTAAAGATAATCTAATTTGTCATTAATAATATCGTCAAATAAGCATCCTAGATGTCGCTCTTACATCGCTTATACCCAAATTTAAATATTATATATATGATATGATGTCATTGTCATCACACCCTCCTTCTTATTCCACTTTCTTACTGTTAGAAATAATATATATAATACAGTAAAATCTAGCTATGTAAATGTGTGCGGAAAATTGAGAGTATAAAGTGTACGCTGTCCTCTGGGAGGACGGTAGAATTTTAGTCTATAACTCAAGTCTATAACAATAAACATGTATATATCTAGCACCTTTACATGTTCAGATTAGGATTTTTTGATAAAAATAATATCAATTTTGCGACAAAAATAATAAAAATAATTTTTTGCATTTTCCAACGGTATGAACTTTGACCTTGTTTAACATAAATATTGGACAACCGAATTAAGTGGGTTTTGGCCCAATGAAAGGCTGACGTGGATAGGCAAAGTCTGTACATGGACCATAGATAAAATGTTGACCTTGACTTTTTAATTTAACTTGATACATAAGCACTCATTTAATTTCACTCTCAACTATTCAATCAAGACCTCTCTCTCTCTCGAATTACTGAAAGTCTAGGGTACAGGTAGACAACGAAGAAGAATATGACTGGAAGTATGTCGAGAAGTGTAAGGTTTATATAATCTTCAAGAATAGGCTCTCGATCTATGGTGGAGCCTTTAAAATCAAGCAATTGAAAAAAGGGTAATAAATTGGTTAGATGCTATCCTGATGTACCAATCATTTACCAGATTTCTAATAAGCTTCCAAAGGGAGGAAGTTTTATGGATACTCTTTATGTCATGTAAGTTTAAATTAAAAATTAAGGTTTATTGTAAATTGGTAATTCAAAAATTAACAAAGTTGATAATCAATTTATGTATTTGTTTCGGGTGAGGTTCCCAAGGAAAATTATGGATTTTTCAAGTGGGATAATAATGAATAAGTGACCTTGAATGCGAAAAACTAATTACTTGAATAGAGCGTGGAAGAGTTGGTTACTCTTGTACAAAATTTGAACATTGAAATCTTGATTCTGAAGGAAGTATCAGTCGAAAGCCATACGAGAGGAATGGAAAATTATTTAGCTAGCCAATCTAAAATGTTGAAATTAACTTTAATTATTTTTGGGTTGAATATGACTTATTTTGGTCAAAGTAGGCAACCGATGTATATCTTTCTATTATAATGGCTTTAATGATCAAATTGTGATTAATGTATGAAAGTTTTTGCTAGCAATGAATAGAGAATTGTCTTTACATTTGAGGTTTGGTCAAACTATATCTGGAGATAGGAGAGAGAAGAAGAGAGATTAATTGAAATTTTAAAAAATAACCAATTATTACCTTTTTTGACAGAATTATAGTAAAAGGTAAAGGATGACCTTTTACTATGGTTATGTCTAGGAACCGTAGTAATGGGTCATTTTTTAATTATGGCTTATTATCATATATATATATATAAAGTTGGGTAGGAGATCCATATGAGTGACACATAGGATACTTATGTGTATGTCTCATAATTATTGTGTTTATGTAAGCAATTCATTAATTGTATTTTATGTAATTAATTTATATGAAATTATATACCATGTATTAATTGATTGTATTGATCCAAAATCAAATTTCTTGACATTCAAACATTACCATTCTATATATGCATTGGTATATTTTTTCATAAATAAAGTTGGATAGAATCAATGTACAAGTGTTAGGTTCAAAATAAAAAAACATATGACTATATGAATATCACGCAAAGTGATATATGTAATAATCATATAGGATTACTTGACTACATAATATTCATCTTAGATTGAATTAATACAATACTATATTTAAAGAAAATAAATAATTTTTTAATTGTATATATACAAAGTAATTAATATAACTATAATATAATTATTATTAAATTAATTAATATTTAAAAATATTTATTTACCTATCAAAAATATAAAAAAACATCACATATTAGAAAATTTTGGAAGGCAGTCAATATAATTGATATGAAAATAAAAGAAATTTAAAAAATTATATAAAAATAAAAATTATGTTGTTATAAAATTATTATCTACTTTTAAAATCATATATTTTAATATTTAGTTATGTTAATAAATTTAAAATAAAAAATAATTAAATTTCTAATATCGCAAGAGTATAATACTAGTAATTAAAATTAGTTCCACTTGTAATTTTTTTATCACTTTGATTATTGTATTATATTTATTTGGATTTTCTTAATAGTTGAATATGTTAATGAAAAAATTATATAATTGTTTTACTATAATATTTTGGGTTTTGACATAATTTAATTTAAGTTAATAATATTGAACTTTAAGGTTCCTTTGTATTCCACTCCTTCTCACTAACAGTTTTGATCTCACATTTGAGATTCCAACAACTGCAACCGAAGAGGCATGTGTTCTTGGCAACCTCACTTTAACCTTGAATTTGGTTGAAGCTATTGTCCCTAAATTAGTGAATGATGTCTTTGATGACTTTTTTTCTAAGACGAAATTAAAAAAGAAAAAAATTAATAATAATACAAATAAACAACTTGGAAACATGAAATTCAATCTTTTCAAGAACAAAATTTGAAAACACATATATCTAAAACTCTAAATCAATTGCAAAATGATTCAAGTATCTGTTCAATTCAATTTTCTTTGAACTACAGACATCGTGAGATGATTCAAGATTTTAACAGATTCAGAACCTAGTTTAAATGAGAGAGAGTTTCAGACTTTTAGAGATTCGGAGAGAGAGAGAGAGAGAGAGAGGTTTGTTTTACTTACAACTTGGAACTAGTCAATTACGGCCTCAATCACCCTCTTTTAAATTGCTCGATTTTAACGACTCCACCATGGATTGAGAGCCTCTTCTTGAAGATTTTGTAAACTATATACTTCTCGACATCCTCCTCTCATCTTCTTCTTCGTTGTCATCCTCTGCCCTAAACTTTTAGAGATTTAGACAGAGAGAGAGCAATTCAAGTTTGCGATAAAAGAGTGCAATTCTAGAGAGAGAGACAAAGAGAGACAAAGATTTCTAACCGTTGAGAGGGAAATTAAATGAGTGGTTATGTGTCAAGTTAAATTAAAAAGTTAAGGTCAACATTTTATCTCCATCGTCTATTTCCACACCTTGCCTAGCCACGTCGGCCCTCCGCCGGGTCAAAACGCACTTAATTCGAGTATGTACTATTTACTTTAAACGAGGTCAAAGTTCAGCTCGATGTCCAAGAAAATTGTTTGTATTATTTTTGTCTAGTAGCTCCAGAGTTGGGATTATTTTCATCCAAAAATCCTTCAAATTACAGCTTATATTTACCTAACTATGTCACTTCCTCCAATCACCAATAAAAGACAAAGGCTTTATTTCGCTGACGAGTTGTTAGCTATTTGTATTAGTTGTTAATTATTTGAATTAGGGTATGTTCGACTTTACATGAAAAACACAATCTATTTAAGTTTTATATTCGTTTATGTTATTTTATATTCGTTTTTGTTCATTTATGTTATTTTATGTTCGTTTATGTTCATTTATATTCCTTTATACTCTTTTATGTTCTTTTATGTTCATTTATATTCATTTCTATTTATTTGCGTTTTGTATATAAATTCGAATAGACCCATAGTTGTTTGTAATAGTTCTTTGAAGTAGTTATTTTTAGAAAAAAAAAAGTGTTTGGTAAAATTAGTTGTTTCTACAGTAGATGATTGGTAAAGTTTTATTTATGCCCTTATCTTGAAAGTATTTCTTAATTGAATATAATTTTTTATTCATTGGTGATATTATTTTCTTTCCATAAAAGAATTAAATTTATGTCATATATTCAAATTAACTTCACCAAATAGAATCTTATTGCTTAATATTTTCACATAATTTGTATTTATTATTTATCTTATTTTCTTTTCAATGTGTGTATATATATTTGTTGGATATGTCTCTTTTTGTTTATGAATTGAAATTGATATCGGTTTCAAATGATTTGATCTTCATTGGATTGAATTTTTAAAAAGAAATATTACTACTAATTTGCATCAATTCAAAGCTCATTGTCTAAAGTCCAAACATAGTATCAAACATTTAAAATACATTCAATGCGAAAGGGAACACTTAACCAAACAAGTAAGAAATATTAGCTTATAAAATTCATTTAGCTGCCACTAAACTTGTAGCAATATTGTCTTGTGTAGTTAACATTTCTTGAACTCTTGAACTTTCAGCATTATCTTCTAGGGAATTGCTTGCAACAAGCTGGAAGTGAATTAAGGGGAACAAAATTGGGGTCTTCATCTATGATTTTAAAAATGGATTACAAACCGCACTTCTTGTTATATAATAATGCAATGCAAATATTGCCAATATGGCCCAATTTTTATCTTTGATTGAATATCAAGGCATAAAACACTATATTTTCCAACAAGCCTTTAAAACACCAAAACTTCTCTCGATACAACTTCTCAAAGAAGAATGTGCTCGGTTAAATATTCTTTGTATCTTCAAGGAATTGCACCATGAAACTCTAATTGATGATACCTTATCTTTGAATATGGTCTTAAGATTCGTTGCTGATTTGAATAACCTTTATTAGCCAAATAATATTTGACTGGATGTAAATTAAAAGTTAAGTTAGACTACTAGAATGAATCCACAAACTAAATAAGTTAAGATAAATATGGACCAAAAATAAATAATTACATGGAGGTGACGTTGGAAATTTGAGTCTTTAATTGTTCATTGTGGATACCAAGATGCTTTCATCATATGCTAATCCTTCCCATCCAGTTAGCACATATGTGAATTGTAAATGAAAGTTATACACTGCTTATATATTGATAGTTGGTATCTCTTTTCGCCCTCGATAATGTATTTGGTCTTTTTCAAGAACAATTACAACAATATGTGTTCTCGCCTAATGCTACAATGCAATCCTATATAAAAAACATTCATAAATAAGTGTTAATTTATTACAAAATAAAAAATATAGAAATAAGTGATATAAAACACAAGTCTTACCTTGAAATGAGGCATATACCGATTATCATTTGCAATTTCTAATGGCACATCCCTTAATTCTAACTCTGTAGGCTTTAACACATCCTTGCAAAGACCATTTGTTGTATCCAAAACTTCTCTGAAAAATCTACTAATAGTTTCATCGGAATGTTAAAAACGTTATTTTTCATTTTGATTGGACACACCTTGAATAAAAATATACATAAACAACCCCACTTTATCCAAAATTGGCATCCTTTCTAACGTTGCAATCCATATTTGTTTTCCAAGTCTAGACATAATTGATGAAAAGTGTTTAACTTCATTCTAAATATGTTAAAACATCGTTTCTTATAATCATGCAATAGTTCAGTCATCCATATTTCTCTAGTAACATATGAAGTCATACAAGCTTCCTTGTATACATGTGTTCAGAAAATAATTAGTTGCATAACTAAGTGCATAAGTTACTATACCCATAGCCTTTGCCATCACTACTATCATTATCACTACTATCACTACCTTCACTATAATATTATCATTTTCATTTATATATTGTCATTGTATGACTTTATCCATACCTAAAATTCAAATGTAACATGGATATAACCATCAAATCAAAACTTAAATTAAATACAATCATAACACAATCCAAATATAATTTTCAACTCAAATCATAATTTCATCATGTTTTAGAAGTTCACAAAATAAGCAACAAAACCTTAATACTTCCATATAAACTTGAAAACTCGCAAAAATTAGGCCTACAACTTTCATACTTTCAACATAACTTGAAAGTTAAGAAAATAAGACATCCAAATATCATGTTTCCAACTAACTTAAAAGTTCACAAAATTAGGCCTATAGTTTTCATACTTCCAACATAACTTGGAAGTTCACAAAATAAGTTCCAAAATTGGTAAACCAAGTCTACTAATGAAGTTTCCGTCAATTACTAAATTAACTAGAAGACTATAACCAATTTGCACTCATTTTTCCTATGCTCCTCATACAAGTGAGTTAGCCAACAAACTCTTGCATCATCATGTAATAGTTCATTCATCCATACTTCTCCAAGTAACATATGAAGTCATACAAGGCTCCTTGTATACATGTGTTAAGAAAATAATTAGTTGCATGTCTAAGTGCATAAGTCACTATATCCAACATAGCATTATGCCCATTGCCTTTGCTATCACTACTCGTTATCATCACTATTATCACCACATTCACTATAATATTATCATTTTAAATATATCAATTAGATCCAAAAACAATATTCCAATAAGACAATCACAAAGCATGAAATCAAGTATCATAAACAACACTACAAAAGTTGATCATTACTTTCATCAATCATCAAATTCCTTCCGCCATATACATTCTACCAACTCCCAATCTAACAAAAGAATCAAAAAGACTAAACAATTTGCAGGAATTACAATCTAACAATAGAATTAAAAAACTATATAATTTTGGAGGAATTAAATTAAAAACACAACAATAAACTAAGCTCCTCTTTTTCGTTTGGCACCCCAAATCAACCGGAGAGGGCTCTGTTCTTTACCTTCTTTGCTTTTCTTAGCATGAAATTCGATGAAAGTTTCACCAATGCAATGCTAAGTCCGCCCTGAATTCTAAAACCCCATATTTGAAAATCATCTTCCTCCTTCAACTTGTTGTTAGCCACAATCCAATTCCGGTGTTCACAAGCACAAGTTCGCAGATTTGTCATAATCCTATTTCTTAGAAATCAGCTCTCTCTCCTTCAATAGCAGGTCAACCACTCTTACCCTTATACCCACCAGCCTTTTCTTCTCATCTCGAACTTTCAGCGGTTCTGTCTCATCTTTAGTCGGGGAGAGCCATTTATCACACTCCCTTTTGGGCATTGTTAACCTGCCTTGGTTTCTATTAACGTCAAACTTGAATAATTTCTTGTGTATACTATCACGAGGTCGGTTCCCCCAATTGAAATGATGATATCTTTGAATTCTTAAGGAAGTGCGGGGTTCAAGGGGGCTCCATTTCTCTTGTCAAGTTTGATGGCGTTTTCTTCAACTCCAACCATGGCAACGCAAATCACGAGTTTTGGCTCAAATTTTCAAGTTTAGGCAGAGATGAAGGAAATTTCCAGCCAATGGAATCTTCAGAAACTTGCTTGGGTCAAGCTCATACTTTTCGTCGACTATTTTTTTAGCCACAATGGCCAAAAGATTCAAGCCGAGAGAAGGAAAGATACTTGCTTAAATCACGATTAGCGAAACCACTCCTTACTGAAAATTCTCTTTCGATCACCATATTTTGACACACAACCAAATTACTTTCGGATGAACGAATTGAGAAAAAGGGTTTCAAGGGTGCATGGAGTAATTTCCAAATTCGCCGGAACAAATCGCTTACTATTTATTCTAAAACTTGGGCTCGAAATAGCAAAAGGGAAGAGATAGAGAGAGAGTTGAAGTGAATATAATGGTGTTTAAGTAGGATAACAACACTAATAGGAAGTTTTTTTATTTTCATGATATATTGCCATGGTATGACATTAGCCATACCTAAAATTCAAATGTAACATAGATATAGTCATCAAATCAACACTTAATTTAGATACAGTCATAATATAATACAAATATTTAACTCATTATAATTCCAACATATTTTAGAAGCTCACAAAATAAGTAACAACAACCTTCATACTTCCATCTAAACTTGAAAGTTTGCAAAAATTAGGTCTACAACTTTCATACTTTTAACATAACTTGAATGTTCACAAAATAAGATATCCAAATATCACATTTCCAACTAACCTAGAAGTTCAAAAAATTAGGCCTACAACTTTCATACTTCCGACATAATTTGGAAGTTCACAAAATAAGTTCAAAAAATGGTTAACCAAGTCCACTAACAAAGTTTCGTCAATTACTAAATTAACTAGAAGATTATAACCAAATAACACTCATTTCTCCTCATGTTCCACATACAAGTGAGTTAGCCAACAAACTCTTGCATCATCATTTAGTAGATGTTGAAACATCATTTCTCATAATCATGTAATAGTTCATTCATCCATATTTCTCTAGTAACATATGAAGTCATACAAGGCTCCTTGTATACATATGTTAAGAAAATAATTAGTTGCATGACTAAGTGCATAAGTCACTACATCCAACATAGCATTATGCCTATCTCTTTTACCATCACTACTGTTATCATCACTATTATCACCACCTTCACTATAATATTATCATTTTTATATATATCTAATAGATCCAAAAATAATATTCCAAAAAGATAATCACAAAGTATGAAATCAAGTATCATAAACAACACTACAAAACTTGATCATTACTTTCGTCAATCATCAAATTCCTTCCAGGCATATACATTCTAGCAACTCCCAATCTAACAAAAGAATTAAAAAACTAAATAATTTGCAGCAATTACAATCTAACAACTGAATTAAAAAACTATACAATTTTGGCGGAATTAAAATTAGAAACACAACAACAAACTAAGTTCCTCTTTTCCGTTTGATACCCCACATCAACCGAATAGGGCTCGCTTCAGTCAACTTCTCTGCTTTTCTTGGCATGAAATTCTACTGAAAGCTTCAAAAATGCAAATATGAGTCCGCCCTAAATTCTAAAAGCCCATATTTGAAAATCATCTTCCTCCTTTAACTTGTTCTCAAGCAACAATCGATTCCAATTGTTCACAAGCACAAAATTGGCGGTTTTGTCATAATCCCATTTCTTAAAAGTCATCTTTCTCTCCTTCAACCCCGAGTCAACCACTCTTACCCTTATACCCATCAGCCTCTTCTTCTTATCTCTAACAGTAGTTATATCTCTTCTTAAGTCAGGTAGAGCCACTTACCGCATTCCCTTTCGGACATTGTTAACTCTGCCTTGGTTTCTATTAACATCGGACTTGAACAATTTCTTGTGTATTACTATAATCGAGTCGGTTCCCCCAATTGAAAAGATAATATCTTTGAGTTCTCGAGGAAATGCAGGGTTCAAAGGGGCTTCGTTTCTCTTCACGGGTTTGATGGTGTTTTCTTTAACTCCAACCATGGCAAGTGGAATCTCGGGTTTTGGCTCAATCTTTTAAAGTTTAGGCAGAGATGAAAGGAGTTATTCAGCCATTGGAATCTCTAGAAACAGGGATGGATCAAGCTCATACTTTTCGTCAACTATTTTTCAGCCACAATGGTCGAAAGATCCAAGCCGGATAGGGAAGGATACTTGCTTGAATCATGATCAATGAAACCCCCTTACTCATAATTCTCTTTCCGATCACCATATTTAGACACACAACCAAATTACTTTCAAAGGAACAAATTAAGAAAAAGGGTTTCTAGTGAATGGAGTAATTACCAAATTCGCAAGGCACAAATTGATTATTGTTTATTCTAAAACTTGGGCGGGAAATAACAAAAGGGAAGAGATAGAGAGAGAGTTGAAGTGAATATGATGGTGTTTAAGTAGGATAATACTACTATTAGTAAGTTTTTTATTTTCTTGATATATTGTCATTATATAACATTATCCATACCTGAAATTCAAATGTAACATGGATATACTCATCAAATCAAAACTTAGAATAAATACATTCATAACATAATCTAAATACAAGTTTTAACTAAAATCATAATTCCAACATGTTTTAGAACTTAACAAAATAAGCAACAACAACCTTCATACTTCCATCTAAACTTGGAAGTTTGCAAAAATTAAGCCTATAACTTTCATACTTCAACCATAACTTGAAAGTTCACAAAATAAGATATCTAAATATCGCGTTTCCAACTAACCTAGAAGTTCAAAAAATTAGGCTTATAACTTTCACACTTCCGACAAAACTTGGAAGTTCACAAAATAAGTTCAAATAATGGTTAACCAAGTCTACTAATGAAGTTTCGGTCAATTACTAAATTAACTAGAAGACTATAAGCAAATCACACTTATTTCTCCCCACGTTCCTCATACAAGTGAGTTAGCTAACAAACTCTTGCATCATCATTTAGCAAATGTTAAAACATCATTTCTCATAATCATGCTATAGTTCATTCATCCATACTTCTCCAATAACATATGCGATCGGACAAGGCATATACAACAAAATTAGTTGGACGACTAAGTGCATAAGTCACTACGTCCAATATACCATCATGTCTATCGCCTTTGCCATTACTACTGTTATCATCACTATTATCACCACCTTCACTATAGTATTAAAATTTAGATATATATCCAATAGATCCAAAAACAATATTCCAAAAAGACAATCACAAAGTCTTAAAACAAGTATCATAACAACACTACAAAAGTTGATCATTACTTTCATCAATCATCAAACTCCTTCCGACATATACAATCTACCAACTCCCAATCTAATAAAAGAATTAAAAAACTAAACAATTTGTAGGAATTACAAGATAATAACAGAATTAAAAAACTATACAATTTTAGAGGAATTAAAATTAGAAATACAACAACAAACTAAGCTTCTCTTTCCGTTTGGCAACCCACATCAACCGGAGAGGCTTCTATTCTTCAATTTCTCTACTTTTTTTGGCATGAAATTCTGCTGAAAACTTCACCAATGCAAAGCTAAATCCGCCTTGACTTCTAAAAGCCCATATTTGAAAATCATCTTCCTCCATCAATTTGTTCTCAGCCACAATCTGATTCTAGTTGTTCACAAGCACAAAATTGGCGAGACTTGTCATAATCCCATTACTTAAAAGTCGGCTTTTTCTCATTCAACCCAGGTCAACCACTCTTACCCTTATACCCTTCAGCCTCTTCTTCTTCTCTTGAACTTTCAACAGTTCTATCTCATCTTAAGTCGAGTAAAATCACTTATCGCATTCCTTTTTGGGCATTGTTAACTCTGCCTTGGTTTCGATTAACGTCGAACTTGAATAATTTCTTGTGTATTACCATCACCGGGTTGGTTCCCCCTATTGAAAGGATGATATCTTTGAATTCCCGAGGAAGTGTAGGGTTCGAGGGGGCTCTGTTTCTCTTCCTGGGTTTGATGGTATTTTCTTTAACTCTAACCATGGCAACTAGAATCTCAAGTTTTGGCTCAATCTTTTAAAGTTTAGGCAGAGATGAAAGGAATTGTTTAGCCATTGGAATCTCCAGAAATAGGGATGGATCAAGCTCATACTTTTCATCGACTATTTTTTCAGCCACAATGGCCAAAAGATCTAAGCTTGAGAGGGAAGGATACTTACTTGAATCATGATCGACAAAAAAACCACATTACTCGGAATTCTCTTTCGATCACCATGTTTAGACACACAACCAAATTTTTTTCGGAGGAACGAATCGAGAAAAAGGTTTCTTGAGTGAATGGAGTAATTTCCAAATTCACAGGGCACAAATTTATTGCTATTTATTCTAAAACTTAAGCGGAAAACAGACAAAGGGAATAGATAGAAAGAGAGAGTTGAAGTGAATATGATCTTTGTTTAAGTAGGATAACAACACCGAAGGTTTGCTCGGGGAGAGTCCGAGTCACCCTAGAGGGGGGTGAATAGGGTGATGGAAAAATCTTTGCGAAAACACACACTTTTTGACAGAGAAGAGATAAAGACAGATTCTCGAGTCTAAGCACGGGGTCGAAATTATTGGACTCGTAATGCAATGAATCGGAGTAAACAAGTATAGCAGGTCATGTCCGAGTCTAGAATGAACTCGGAAAGAGAACACGGAGATTTTACGTGGAAACCCTCCTGGGGCAGAAAACCACGGCCCGTGTCAATCCAGACACGAAGTCAAATCCACTATTTTGAGTCCACAAAATACCGTGAACTTGACGTAACCCGAGTTGCTCCCTTAGACAACTCTATACAAATTTTCCTAGACTCGAAGTTACCTTATCCGATCTAGTACTTCCTAGCTGAGATAACCCTTACAGCTAGGGACAACTAAGCCGAGTTAACCTTTACAGCTTAGTCAAGGGACCTTACAAAGAATGTAAGAAGAGTCCGTAACTAAGTACAAGACCTTACAACTCGTAAAGTAATGAATTACGGAGATGGAGTTGTAAGTTGAAGATTGAAAGTAAATACAATAACTTTGATCAAGTAAATGTATAAACAATACGTTCGGCAACCTTCAAGTCTTGTGAAGTGGCTTCTTTTTATAGAAGACCAGGCAGAGTAGCCGTTATCTTCATCTCGCTGACCGAGAGTCCTCTCGTGACCGTTGTGAAAAGCTTTCGAGTCACTCGAAAGTATCCGTTGAAATATGGACGTTGGACAACGGTTTAACTCTCTTGGAAGTCCCAAAACCATCGGTTGTGTCTTGATAAATGTGGTGAAACCCACCGTTAAGCTTGGCGTTCCAGTTTCCGGATATGGAAGCGGACGACTTCGACACAATCTTCCGGGACTAAAGCGGGGAAGGTGAAAAGCCATATCTCGCTGGTGATTTGACGTTCGAAGCCGGCTACTTTTGTAGTTTGAAAAGATATCCTCGATTGAATAACCTACAAAAGTAAAACACCTTCGGTTCTCAAAGTATAAAATACTTTGGTCCAAGGTTAGACACGAGATAATAAAATAATCATGATAATTAACCAACAGATTATCCGAGTCGGAAAAGAAATGGAATTTTCCGAGTCTAATATCCATGATACTCGGAATTCCATAAGACTTAGTCTTAAGCAAAGAATCAAGTTACGTAACAAATATCGAGAGAGGAAAAACTTGATATAGACTAAGTACGAAAAGAACTACGAATGTTGACTATGCAAACAATAGAGTAAGTAACCACAAGTTTTCTGAGTGAGAGTGGACTCGGAATAAAGAACAAGTTTTCGAGTCGCTAATTGAAAAGCGATTAAAGAGATATGTGAAGGCCAAATCGCATAGAAAAGATACTATTTAACTCAAGTAAGTTTCTAAGACACGAGAGAATGCCTTGGAATCAAAACTCTATATGAATGACATCGTTATACCCGATTCCTTTTGCATGACTCGGAAAGATATAGAGCGAGTGTCCGAGTCTTCAATCTCCCCTTTTTGATGAAAGGCATTCCATACTTAAACAGAAACTTTGTTAGAGGGAAATAGATTGATTCTGAGTAGTTTGATAAAAAGTAAGGCATATTGAATAGATCGGAGCGATATACAATATATATCGAGCAAATTAAAGTATGCTTGAACTCATTAACTCGGAAAAGAAAGAACTCAGAAATGAATAAGGAAATGCATCAATTCATTAAAAGAAATTACAAGGGCTGAAAGAACTCCCCTAGACAAGACAACCAGTTTCGACTACATTTTCTCCCCTTGCCTTTCAAAGAAAAAAACAAGAAACAAAAAGAAGGGAGAAAAGTACAAGTAATACACATAAGTTGTCCGGACAAAAGGAAATTTTGAAGCGAAATTCGGAGACACCGAGGAATTGTGACTCGAGTGCATGGCTCCAACTAGGAAGGAGGGGATTTCGAGTGGAGGCGGAGGTGCGCCGGCGCTGATAAGATCTTAACGATGTGCTTGAGCGCGGCGAAGGGAGAACCGGAATAGTTCTCAAGGGCTCAGCTCCGAGGGCCGACCCGGAGAGAGTGGATCGAGGGGTTCTTCCCTTGGGACCTCAGGGGCTGGAGGGGCTGCTCCGGCTTACTCGCTGGAGGAGCGAGATCTTCGACCCACTCGGACTCGCTGTCCGAGCTGAGTACAGACAATTTGAGCTTGGGGAGCAGGCTGTCCCTCGGCAGCTTGCCACGACCTCTTCTTCCCTTTGCCCGGAAGGGCCTGCCTCAGCCGCAGGTTCCTCAGCATCCTCCGCTGCATCTGTAGCTTCTTCCTCTGCTTCCTCGGCTTCCTCACTGTCCGAGGAGGTCGGCCTGGGCTCGAAGACGCCTCGGATGTGTCCGAGTCATCCGGGTCCCGAGCCGCCTTGGACCGTCTCTCTCCGAGGAGCTCAGCCAGCTCCTTCGCTCCTTAACCAGCTCTCTCATCTCAAGAACGAGAGACTCGCTGCTCTCGGATTTGGGACTCGACCGGTCTTTTGGTTAATGGTCGGACCACGAAGAACGCATTTGAAAGCCCCGGTCATGTCTCCGAGTTCGAAGACACAGAGCCGATCTTGTCCATGAAAACAGGGGACAAGAGGGCGGAGAGAGTTTTGGAAGCACCTGAGGTGGAGGCACCACCAGGTGAAGAGGGAAGAGGAAGAGGGGTGGATTTCGAGTCCGAGGTGGAGAAGGAGGCCTCGGCTCCGAGTTGTGAACCCGCACACCGGGGTTAGTTTCCGGTATCCGTACCCCGGAGTTCCTTCTTGCCGACCACAATGGCCGCCTCGGACACCACGTTAGGGTCGGAGGGAAGAGGAACTTGGAATTGTTTGAAGACAAGGGTGAGAAGAGCACCGAAAGGAAGGGAGGTGTTCTTCTTGGTTTGGAGTTGAGCTGGCACAGCTGCCATCCGCTCAATGATGGAGGGGAAGAGGTCGACTTCGTATCCCTCCAGGATATCGAAGAGGGCTTTGAGATGCTTGGAGTTGGGGTTCTCCTTGCTTGAATGCTGTGAGAAGAAGGTTCTCATCGGCAGAAAGCACGAAGCCTGGCTTCGACTTCAACCGAGTCACGAAAAGTTCTTTCTGGACCCGGGGAATTCTTTAGCAAACTTTTCAAAGAAGTCGTCGGCGACTTCGATGAAAGGGATAGGGTTACTTGTTCAAGAAGAGAGAAGAAACTTTGAACAGCTGCGTGAAGAAGGGAGGTGTTGATACTGAACGGTAATGTTCTGGACCCGAGAGGTTAGAACATTCTCGAGTGAGAGAGATGAGTATAAAACTCGAAACGAGTTCGGGATAGATGAACTCGCTGAAACATAAGAAAGGGTAGACTCCTGTGGTTTGGATGTTGGACAACCAGGAGAATTTGGTTGTTGGGAAGAACTTGTCGTCCAGACGCAAGATGCTCTGGGTGACAATGGGTTTAGAAGGGCTGAGCTTTCGGCTTATTGGTGCGAGGCTTTTTAGAGGAGGAGGAAACCTGGAAATCGGGATGGTTTCCGTGTTTAGGCATTGTGAGGGATGAAAAGATGAAACTTTTCGAAAGAGAAAGAGAAGGAGGTGTAGAAGAGAAGAAAACGAAAATGGTAGAAGAAAATGAGAAGAGAGCGATCGAAAACTTACGAGAGAGAGAGAGCTTCTTCAACACTTGCGTGACGATCAAGGGTCACTGTTCACGTAGAAAACTTCCGCGAGAGGGTTTTCGTTTGAGAGGGAAGGAGTTTTAGAATATCGAGATGAAGATGGATAGTCGTTATTTATAATGAGTACGCGCGCCCGTTCACTATCCGTTAAGTAACTCCGTTCTGTCTCACCCCGTCCATCGGTCATTAATGCCCGTGTGACAGTTCTTCTTCAACGGTTGAGAAATCGGTGGTTTGAAATCTGCGGTTAAGATCCGATCGCAGCGCTCGAGAAAGAGAGAGAAAAAGAGTTTGAAATTATAATCCGAAACTCTCCACTGTTCTAGAGATAGCTTCGGAAAATTTGATGTCCAAATTTCTCTTACGTCCGAGTTTGACTCGTAAAAGTTTCGAGTGACTCGAAACACGAAATAACTATCAGCCCAGTATCACGTGATCAACCGAACTGATGGTTATTAACAATGAAAGCACATGGCACGTAAATATTCACGAATCATAACACGGAACTAAGCATTTAACATACCAAGCTCATTCCGAATAAAATAGAATTGATCTTCACCAAGAGGCTTAGTAAAGATATCAGCTAATTGAAGATTAGTAAGAATGAACTCAAGTGTAATATCACCCTTTTCCGAGTGATCGCGTAAGAAGTGATACCCGACTTCAATATGCTTTGTTTTTGAGTGCTCGGACAGGATTCTTAGTGATACTGATTGCGCTTTGATTGTCACACTTGATTGGAACCGAGTTGAGAGATAGTCCAAGATCCTTCAAGTGTTGTTTTATCCAGAGAATCTGAGCGCAACAAGCTCCAGCGGCAATATATTCAGCTTCTGCAGTTGATAGAGCTACCGAGTTTTGCTTCTTTGAGTGCCAGGATATTAGTGATTGACCCAGAAATTGGCAAGCTCCGGATGTGCTCTTTCGATCAACTTTGTATCCTGCATAGTCCGCGTCCGAGTACCCGAGTCAAAGTCGGTTCCGAGTCTCCGGAGTACCATAATCCTAGATTCCGAGTGCCTGCAAGATATCTCGAATATTCTCTTCACCGCAGTGAGATGTGATTCTTTTGGATTAGCTTGAAATCGTGCATATAAGCAAACACTGAACATTATATCTCGGTCCGCTTGAGGTAAGATATAGCAGTG
Organism: Talinum fruticosum; assembly: GCA_021018815.1. Lineage (NCBI taxonomy): Eukaryota > Viridiplantae > Streptophyta > Magnoliopsida > Caryophyllales > Talinaceae > Talinum > Talinum fruticosum. The sequence goes on from JAITYX010000011.1 coordinate 1,556,820, forward strand.
ATCCAATCATACCCCAATAGAGTTTCGATCTACTCGCTTTACCTGTCTCATCCGAGTCGAGCTTTATACTGCTCGCTCATAGGAGTAGATGCGTGCTTCGCATCTTGAAGCTTGTATTTCTTCAGCGAGTTCCTTGGTGTATTTTGATTGATGAACAAAGATTCCATCTTTGTCTTGTTTGATTTGCAGCCCAAGGAAGAAATTGAGTTCTCCCATCATACTCATTTGGAACTCTTGACTCATCAACTCGGAAAATTCTCGGCACGTAAATTCATTAGTAGCACCGAAAATAATATCATCAACATATATTTGAACAATGAGAAAATCTTTCCCTTTGGTCTTTATGAATAGGGTCTTGTCTATCCGACCTCTTTTAAAATCATTTTGAACCAGGAAGCTGCTCAGCTCTTTCATACCAAGCTCTAGGGGCTTGCTTAAGACCATAGAGAGCCTTTTGAAGTTTGAAAACATGATTTGGAAATTCCGAGTTTTCAAAACCGGGAGGCTGCTCGACATAGACCTCTTCTTCAATAAAACCATTGAGAAAGGCACACTTAACATCCATTTGATATAATTTAATATGCATGCAGGATGCAAATGCCAACAAGTATTCTAATGGCTTCAATTCTAGCTACTCGGTGCAAAGGTTTCCCCACAATCAATTCCTTCTTCTTGATTGTAACCTTGAGCTACAAGTCTAGCCTTGTTTCGACTACTATTCCACCCTCATCCAATTTGTTTTTGAAAACCCATTTGGTTCCTATAACCGGGTGGTCGAAGGTCGGTTGGTCGAGTCCGGACTTGGTTTCTTTCGAATTGATTCAGCTCTTCTTGCATGGCCTCTACCCATTCGGGTTCATTAAGGGCTTCTAGTGCATTTTTGGGTTCAGTTAGTGAAATGAATGCAGTGAATGCACATAGATTATGAAGAGAAGAACGAGTTCTTACCCCACTGTTGATATCGAAATAATGTTTTCTTGGGGATGACTGGAAGTAAATTTGAATGCTTTACCAGTTCTTTGATTCACCAGTGTTTGTGGACTGAATAGCTTGATCTTCGAAGCTTGTTCCGAGTGATCGGCTCCATTGACTTGCTCGTTCCGAGCGACCTCTTGAGCTATTTCATTCCGAACTTCCTCGCTCCGAGTGATCTCCTTCGAGTCTTTGTAAGCTCATCTTCGTCATCATCCTTTCGAGCTTCAGCTTCGAGTATGAAGATTCACTTGGTTTTTCCTGTTCAAGCTCATCAAACACTACGTGGATACTTTCTTCCACTTTGTTAGTTCTCTTGTTGAATATACGGTAAGCTTTGCTATGAGAAGAGTAACCTAGAAAGATTCCTTCGTCCGACCGAGCATCAAACTTGGTCGATGATCCTTACCGTTGTTGTGGACAAAGCACTTACACCCGAAAGATCCGAAATAGGAAATATTTGGCTTCCTCCCTTTGTAGAGCTCATAAGGTGTTTTCTTCAGAATGGGTCCGATGAGGCATCGATTGAGAGTGTAGTTGGCTGTGTTTATCGCCTCGCCTGTAAATAGTAAGGCGAGGTTGTGTTCAATCATCATCATCCTTGCTATCTCTTCAAGGGTTCTGTTCTTTCTCTCAACTACTCCATTCTCGCTGAGGAGTTCTGGGTGCTGAGAAGTTGTGAGAAATTCCATTCTTGTCACAAAACTCCGAGAATTCCGAGTAATCGAACTCCCTTCCATGGTCGGTTCGAATCTTTTGAATCTGAGTCCGAGACTCAACTTGAATCTTTCTACGAGCTTGCTGAACTCCTTGAAGGCCTCATTCTTATGCTTCAGAAAATACACCCAGGTAAATCTTGAAAAATCATCAATAATGACAAGTATGTAAGATTTACCTCCGAGACTCTTCACAGGATTTCACCACATAAGTCCATGTATAGTAATTCAAGCACGTTGGATGTGGAAACTGTCTTCAGAGATTTGAATGAAGATCCGACTTGTTTCCTCTCGGTGCATGCTTCACACATTTTATCCTTCTCAAACGCACGCTTAGGTAATCCTCTAACCAGATGATGAGATGCAAGCTTTTTGAGAGTATGCATGCTAATATGACCTAATCTACGATGCCAAATCCAAGAATCATCTTGAAGAGATGCTTTCAAACAGGATAAATTCTGACTTGGGTCGAAAGAGGGATGATGTAGGTATTACTCGATCTCTTACCCGAGAGCTTTACCTCTTTGGTGGTCTCATCCGTGATGTAGCACTTGGATTGAGTGAATTTTACCTCTTGACCTTTGTCACAAAGCTGGGAGATGCTAAGTAAGTTATACTTTAGTCCTTTGACAAGGTAGACTGGGCTCACCAGATTGTTTTCATTACCAATCTTCCCAATGCCCACTATCTTGCCTTTACTCGTCATCACCGAAGGTCACCTTTCCTCCTTTATATGACTTCAACTCGTAAAAGAGTCCTTGGTCACCCGACATGTGTCGAGAACATCCGCTGTCCAGGTACCAGTGTCCTTTTGATCTTTTCTGAGTGACCTGCAAAACAGAGAGAATCTAACCCTTCTCACTTCCTCTAACGAACCCAAGAACATTCCTTACCGTGGTCCTTTCTCGAGGAAGAAGGTGCTTCGAACCCAGATTTGAATAACTTTGGGTTTAGTCTCGATTATGAGTCTTCTTCTCGAGAACTCGAATCTGTGTCTCTTTCCTTTTAAAAACCTTTCCTTTTGAAACAGAAGAAAATGGTTTCTTTTTGTAAATAGGTATGGGTTTAGTCCTCCTTTCATTTCGTGAATGGGACCATGCTCAGCCTTTTTGAACTTAACAGCTCTGGAATCCTTTTGAACAATTCCGAGTAAGAATTAGATTCTTCCTCTTTGTTGAAACCAAGACCTTCTTTTCGAAATGAGACACATTGTGATCCTAAGAGCATATCAAGGTTCTTCCGTCCTTGAGAAAACTTTAAAACCGGATCTTGAGACTCAATGAGCTTCGTTTCGCTTGCTCATTTTCTTTCCTGAGTAACTCGGACTCAGCCTCATTAGTTTGAGCACTTGTCTTGAGTTCTCTCGAGTGTGAGTCTCAGCTTTTCTAATTCGTTTTTCAAAGAAATGCTCTCCGACGTGATTGGCTCAAGTTGTTCCTTGAAATGAGAAGAATCGAATTGGACTTTTCTTCCAAAGTAAAGATGTACTTAGCTAAATCAACTTTGGAAAATTTGAGGAAGTAATTTATTACCTCTTGAGGATCGGTTTCCTCGTTGTCCGAGTCCGAGTCCGACTCTCTTTCGGCTTCCGAGTCGAAATTGCCATCGGACACTTCGAGTCATCTCGAGTCTTCGTCGTCTTCGAGATGAATCCTCATCACTCCATGTTGCCATCATGGCCTTTTTCTTCTTCCTGTCCCTTCTTCGTTTTGGACGAGTCCTTGACTATGTGGTCTTTGCTGCCACATTCAAAACATCCGGAATTCTTAGACAAAGATAACTTTGAGGGTGAAGAAAACTTACCTTTTCTGTCTCTCTTGTCCTTTTTGTAGAATTCTTCTTTTGGTCTTTTGTCCCATCTTTTGTGCTTCATCATTCTCTTGAAGCCTCTTGCAATGAGTGCCATGGGATCATCTTCCGAGTCGAGGAGCTTGGACTTGCTTCTTTGGATTCTCGAGGCTTTAAGCGCGATGTTCCTTTTGGAAGTACCCTCAGCATCTTCTTCTTCCAGATGTATCTCATGAGTCGAAGCTTTCCAATGAGCTCGTCCGGCTTCAAGAGTGAGAGGTTCCGAGCCTCTTCTATGGCGAGTTACCTTAGGACCCCATCGTTTCTTGGGTAGGCTTCGAGAATTTTCCGGCACATTTCTTCATGGGAGATTTTCTTTCCCGGAGATTTGAGATTGTTGGTGATCTCAGTGAAGCGTATGAACATCCGAGTAATGTTCTCTTCGGCTCCATTTTGAAAAGCTCATATTTGTGAAGATACTCGGCTGATCTTAGCTTGTCTCACCCGACTTGTACCTTCGTAGGTGTTGACCGAGTGTCCCACACCTCTTTAGCAGAGTCACAGGCAGAGACTCGATTATATTCTTCCGAGCTTATGGCGCACTTCATGGCTTTGAAGTTCTTTCGAACTTCTCCGCCTCGCCGGCGTGAACTCGGCCTTTGTCTTTGGAAGGATTCTCGAATTCATCTGTCTTCGTTGGAATGTAGTTTCCTTGTTGTATGATTTCCCATACTTCTTCATCGTGATCCATAAGGAAACATTCCATAAGCTTCTTCCAAGTGACCGAAATTTGAACCTTTGAATTTTGGTGGCCTGTTGGAAGATCTACCTTCGTCGAACTCTCCGGTGTTCCGAGCCATCCGATCTTTAAACCTTTGGACTGTTAGATCCTTTCCGAAAGGCTAGGCTCGATACCAATTGAAGGTTTGCTCGGGAGAGTCCGAGTCACCCTAGAGAGGGGTGAATAGGGTGATGGAAAAATCTTTGCGAAAACACACACTTTTTGACAGAGAAGAGATAAAGACAGATTCCGAGTCTAAGCACGGGGTCGGAAATTATTGGACTCGGAATGCAATGAATCGGAGTAAACAAGTATAGCGAGGCTGTCTCGAGTCTAGAATGAACTCGGAAAGAGAACACAGAGATTTTACGTGGAAACCCTCCTGGGGCAGAAAACCACGGCCCGTGTCAATCCAGACACGAAGTCAAATCCACTATTTTGAGTCCACAAAATACCGTGAACTTGACGGAACCCGAGTTGCTCCCTTAGACAACTCTATACAAATTTTCCTAGACTCGAAGTTACCTTATCTGATCTAGTACTTCCTAGCTGAGATAACCCTTACAGCTTAGGGACAACTAAGCTGAGTTAACCTTTACAGCTTAGTCAAGGGACCTTACAAAGAATGTAAGAAGAGTTCGTAACTAAGTACAAGACCTTACAACTCGTAAAGTAATGAATTACAGAGATGGAGTTGTAAGTTGAAGATTGAAAGTAAATACAATAACTTTGATCAAGTAAATGTATAAACAATACGTTCGGCAACCTTCAAGTCTTGTGAAGTGGCTTCTTTTATAGAAGACCAGGCAGAGTAGCCGTTATCTTCATCTCGCTGACCGAGAGTCCTCTCGTGACCGTTGGGAAAAGCTTTCGAGTCACTCAGAAAGTATCCGTTGAAATATGGACGTTGGACAACGGTTTAACTCTCTTGGAAGTCCCAAAACCATCGGTTGTGTCTTGATAAATGTGGTGAAACCCACCGTTAAGCTTGGCATTCCAGTTTTCGGATATGGAAGCGGACGGCTTCGACACAATCTTCCGGGACTAAAGCGAGGGAAGGTGAAAAGCCATATCTCGCTGGTGATTTGACGTTCGAAGCCGGCTACTTTTGTAGTTTGAAAAGATATCCTCGATTGAATAACCTACAAAAGTAAAACACCTTCGGTTCTCAAAGTATAAAATACTTTGGTCCAAGGTTAGACACGAGATAATAAAATAATCATGATAATTAACCAACAGATTATCCGAGTCGGAAAAGAAATGGAATTTTCCGAGTCTAATATCCATGATACTCGGAATTCCATAAGACTTAGTCTTAAGCAAAGAATCAAGTTCCGTAACAAATATCGAGAGAGGAAAAACTTGATATAGACTAAGTACGAAAAGAACTACGAATGTTGACTATGCAAACAATAGAGTAAGTAACCACAAGTTTTCCGAGTGAGAGTGGACTCGGAATAAAGAACAAGTTTTCGAGTCGCTAATTGAAAAGCGATTAAAGAGATATGTGAAGGCCAAATTGCATAGAAAAGATACTATTTAACTCAAGTAAGTTTCTAAGACATAGAGAATGCCTTGGAATCAAAACTCTATATGAATGACATCGTTATACCCGATTCCTTTTGCATGACTCGGAAAGATATAGAGCAGTGTCCGAGTCTTCAAACACTAATAGGAAGTTTTTATTTTCCCGATATATTGCCATTGTATAACATTATCCTTACTTGAAATTCAAATGTAACATGGATATAATCATCAAATCAAAACTTAAAATAAATACGGTTATAACATAATCCAAATATAAGTTTTAACTCAAATCATAATTCCAACATGTTTTAAAAGTTCATACAATAAGCAACAACAACCTTCATACTTTCATCTAAACTTGGAAGTTTGCAAAAATTAGGCCTACAACTTTCATACTTCTAACATAACTTGAATGTTCACAAAATAAGATATCCAAATATCACGTTTCCAACTAACCTAGAAGTTCACAAAATTAGGCCTACAACTTTTATACTTCCGACATAACTTGGAAGTTCATAAAATAAGTTCAAAAATTGTTAACCAAGTTTACGAATGAATTTACTATTAGTTACTAAATTAACTAGAAGACAATAACCAAATGACGCTCATTTCTCCTCATGCTCCTCATACAAGTGCGTTAAGCAACAAACTCTTGCATCATCATTTGGTAAACAAAAAAGATTACCCTTTTTGTGATCATCCTTTAAACCATAAGCAAAGATGAATAAAGGATGTGAGGAATCAATATGAGGCAAGGCACATGACTTGGCCATTACATCAGGAACACTTGGGAGATCCATCATCAATGCTCACAACCCTTTTCTCTCTTCTTTTGAGTCTCACAACCCTTTTCTCCTCTCTTTTAGCCTTTCTCCCCTCTCTTAGTCATTCTTGCCTCGCTCTCAACTGTTTTTGCCCTCCCTCTCAATCACTCTTGTATTTCTCTCTCAAATCATTATGTCCATCATCAAATCAAGTTTATCATATATTATGGCTATAGATCCCATTCTTCCGAACATGTAGTCGTTAAACTTTTATTCATGCCCGAGGCAAGACTTTCCATTGATCTTTTACCTCTTCTAACACAAGCTCCACTTATCCCTTGATGAATACGGGAATGAGTACATATAGGAGAATCATCTTGCCACATGACCCACAACACTTGTATCAATGTTCTCAATATTGAAAACTTGATTTTGATAGTTTTCAACACGAGTTTGGGAAGGAAGATATATTATATTTGCATCTTTTTCCATAGGTATAGGAAGGGGATGCATATTAAGAGTGATTATATTATCTCTACTAGCTACATGGCCTCCAAATAGTCGGTTCATTTTAGTCTTAAGTTTGGCTCATTTCTTTTGAAAATGTTCAAACATGATATGTTCATCTAAAACAACTAAAATATAACTTACTATTTAATTATTTTACATTCAAATTTATTAACCTCACTAAAAAGGGGTAAAAAGGAAAACTAACCTCAATCTTTTCTATTCACCACTCATCACTAGCTCTAATAGTCCCTTTCTCGTGATCCCAGCTGAACTAGTTTCCATACCTTTTGACTTTTTCATAAAGTCCGTGTAACGTTCATCTTATCATACTTGTCTTTTGGTTGCACCAAAGACCAAGCCATATTAGTTTTCTTTTGCAACTTCAACACTATTTTATTTTAACGTGTCCGTTAAGATATCATCTCACTGTTCTTTTCCTTGCTTTTATCAACAAGCTCCATACAAAGGTCACAAAATAAGAGAATGCTCTCCCTAAACCAAGTTGCATGAGCACTATCTTCAACTTCTTGGCTATTTTCTTTGTTTTCTTTTCTAGACAATGCCATCTAAATCAAATTAAATTAAAAAGACTCAAGTCTTTACCTTTAACCACAAATGCAAGAAATAGGATAACCAACAACAACACATGATTTAGCATTTACAAAAACACAACCATATAGGTTCAATCCATCCTATGGATAATCTAGCACATCTAGTTTAGCTATGACTTGCTTGAAAGCCTTCATAGCATAATAAAATTAGATCTTTAAGAGAAATATATAGGAATCGATGCTTCAAATCAACTCTTTTACGAGTATTATTCATGTAAAGCATCTTGTGAACATCCCACTTGATGATTTACAACTTACAGGCACAAGCATCAATCTACAGAGACATGTCAGTGGATTTATTTCTTGGCCGAGTGATATGTACTAATGCTAGAGATAAGGTGATTCATATGCATCATGACCTGAACTACTATGAATTTTAAAAGTGCTCTATTCTTAATAGCAGCCAAAGATGATTCTTGTAAGGTTTTTAATTTGGCCTCTTAGCTAATTAGATGAGCCTCTTACTTTCACAACAATCCTTCAGAAGATAATCTCAATTTTTTACCCATAATTAAAGTATACAACTAGAAAGAGTTTTTCAATATAAGGCTTTTGTAGTTAACAACACTCTAGCCGAAGTTCGGAGGTTCAAATTCCCATAATATACCCCGACTCCTCACCAAGTTCACAGTAACAAATTTGTCAACGGTATGCATGTTTCTACTTAAAGGCCCTATTTGCTTTCATACATGCTAGACATTGACATAAATGAAATATAATATAATCTCAAAGCAAGGTTGAAGGTAAGTCAGACAATAACAAAGTAAGGTTGAAGGTAATCTAAATTAAATTTAATGTGAAACAAATTAATTTTCATCATCCAAAGCAACAATAAATCACTTAAAGCAACAATAAATCGGAACAAATCACCCAAAGTAACAACAAATCAGAACAAATCACGTAAAGCAATAACAAATCTCAAAAAATAAATTGAAAAATAAAATCCCTTATTGACATAGAGTTAATAATTGTAGATCTAAAGTCTCAAGAGATATAATGTAAAGAATTTCCTTAGATATCTTACATGAATTTAGGGAAGAAACTCGAAAGTTGTGTCGGCATTTTGATGATGTTGGGTTTGGGGCTTGGTGAGATACTGAGCACATGAGGTTGGGGAAATAAATGGATGCCAAGAAGCTTTAGTTCGTCGATCACGAGAGAAGAATACAAGTGCTAGGTTGTCGAAGAAGCACCGGCCGTGGAAGGTGCCTCGCAAACCGATCGAGCGGTAACGGCAAAGATAAGGGAGGGTGGACAACAATGAAATGTAGGGTGGAGAGTTCTTTAGAGAGGGGGTCATAAGAGCTTTATCCAGAATTGAATACGGCAACAAATGAATTTGACAACAAGGGTTGACAAAGAAAGCTTGTAATTTTTATCAAATTTTAGGCAAAATTGTAATTTCTATAAAAAGCTCTCCCTAAAGGTTATTCCCAACAATTATTTGAAAAATAGTTGTTTTATTACCATTACTCGTCCACATAAAAAAGTACTATTCATTGATCTATTTTATTACTAATTGATGGTTGCTCTAGGATGTATTTGATTTGATCCATTTGCACTACTACTTGTACCAAATGGGTTAACATATTATGTCCGAGCTTTTGGTGGCTTAAAATAATGCCAAGTAGGGAGTATACCGAGTTTTATACTCTAAGAATTTCTTTCTTAGATAGTACACTGTTCTTTCTTCTTTCTCATCCCATTGAGCTAACATGAATTCCACTTGCAGTTTCGTAGTGGTTAAATATAATAATGGTTTTTCAAGTTGTGATGGAACTAAGACCGACTGGATTTGTCAAATATGCTTTCACTTTCTTAAATTCTAACTTGACATTCTTCGTCCCAAATGGGATTTTCTCCTTTTTGAGCTTCTTAAATATCGGTTCACATACCATAGCCGGTTTTTAATATGAAACGACTAATATACTCGAATACGTCCTAGAAAACCTCATAACTCTTTCTCGCTCTTTAGTGGTGGCATCTCCTGAATAGCTTTGTTCTTGTATGGATCAACCTAATTCCTCTCAATCTAACCACATAACCTACTAGTTTTCCTGACGTTACCCCGAAGGCACATTTCTAAGGGATCGGGAGCATATTGTATTTCCTGTGTCACTCGAATAATTTTCTAAGGCTAGGTAAGTGCCCGACTCTATCCTTGGATTTAATAATCATGTCGTCCAAGTAGACGTCGGCTTTCTCATGAACCAATGTCATGCAGTAGGGTCATAATCTGTTCTCCGATACATGGCCCCAGCGTTCTTCAATTAAAAGGCATCATCATATTGCAGTAAGTCCGTCATTAAGTGATGAAGGTAGTCTTTTCCATATCTTCTTCTCGTCATTTTTAACTTGGTTATAGTCAGCATACCCATCCATAAAGAAGAGTAAGGTGTGGCCTACCATGTTAACGACCAAGAGATCTATGTGAGACAGAGGACAATCATCCTTTGGACTTGCCTTATTTAGGTCCTTGAAGTCGACACCCATTCTAACCCCGTCATCTTTCTTAGAAACTGGTACAACATTTGCTACCCATCGAAGGTAGTGAACTACTCTAATAAACCCGACGTCAAGCTATTTCTGCAGTTCCTCCTTTATTTTTAGAGCCTACTCTGGTTTCATCCTATGAACCTTTTGTTTGATTGGCTTAGAATCCTTATAGAGTAGAATTTTGTGCTCCGATTTATTTGAGGCATATTTTTATAGGACCAATCAAAGACATCGATAAATTCTTTCAAGAGTGAAGTAAAATGTTTCTGCTTTTGTAGAGTTAGGGACTTTTCAATCTTGACCTCCTAAGGCCGATTAGGGTCCCTAAGTTAACAATAATAGTATCCTTAATAATATAAGAGTGGTTTTCATTATCCTCTACAACTTTTATTAGTTCGTTGGGGATTTCTTGTTCATTATTATAGAGGTAAAATAATTAAGAATATGAGACGGCAAGGAATAAGAAAAAATGTTCATTTTATTGAATGAAGAAATAACTACACCGGAGTTCGACTTGAAAGATGAAATAGTAGAATTAAACACTCTAGCTGAATTAGAAATAGATAAACTAGCGCCGAGTCATAAGCTTCTAGACCGGACTTCCCGATTTCTCTCACGTAAATACAGTGAACTCTTAGCCTCCTTCAAGCATCAATCCAAGTAATATATTTCTTCTTTATCTATTCCAGTTGATGAATTTCGTAGGATCAAACTTTAGGTGCGACATGGCCATAGACAGTACCAAAATTGTACTCTCTTCTTGGCGGATCCTATGTCCAAACAAGTATTTCGAATATGTTGATTTCCGCTAAATTGGTCTAGTGTAGGATGGAATGTTCCATTTTAAGGAGGTAGGGGTGCCTCCTTTTCCAGCACCTGGCAGTCATTAAGGCTTCGTTTGATTCTAAGAAAATTAGAAGGAAAGAAAATAAATGTGGAAAATGAATTTCTTTCCCATGTTTGAATTGAAGGAAAAATGAGAGAAAAAAAGTTTGATGGAAAAACTCATTGAAACCTTTATCAATTTGGTTAATGATATTTTCCTTCCAAAATTGATAGGAAAATGGAAGAAAAAACTCACAAAGAGAGAGAAATGGAGAAAAAGAGACTTCGTTAAGAAAGAGCATTAAAAATTTTCTCTCTCCTCTCAATTAATCAATTCTATTGAATATTTTCTCTCTCCTCTCCATGACAATGTGGTGGATGGGTAAGATGTTGGAAAAGAATTATAATTTTTTTCCCTATATTTTTTCCTTGAACCAAACACAAGAAAAAAAATCAATTTCCTCTAAACTTTTTTCCTCATCACTTTTTTTCCTTATCACTTTTTTTCCATTTAAATTTTCTTTCCAACCTATTTTCTTAGAATCAAATAGAGTCTTAAGATCTCCAACCCGGAAAATGGAATGTCTGTTCTCATTAAAATAGTAGGGCTTAAGAAAGTCGTAGTATGGGAAATCATCACCTTCTCGTAGAAATTGTCCATTTAGAGTGTGGGTATAAGGTTTGATGAACCAAACTGTTAAGGGTGCAACTGTTTTGGGTTGAATGTCCCATTTAGCTTTTGGTTATCTCTTTGACAGTTGGGTTGTAGCTTAGGCCGGATCAATAATTATTTTTGGGACTCAATGGCGGATAAATTGGGTTTTGTGCCCTTCGGCCTATTGCTAATCCGGGAAAATACCCCTTCTTCTTAAGCATTACATTGATGTTAGGGTTGGAGTAAGGATCAAAGTCAAAAGGTGTTTTTTTCCTTTTCTAAGGCAACCACGAGTTTCAAAAGTGTATAGTTCCTGCTGCTTGGCATCGTGCTCAATCTCGACGATTGATTCCTTGTTGGTAATTGTGGTGCAGAGATCATCTCCATATGTAGTCACCACTTGTCCCTTGATGAGCATTTTGATTTTCTAATATAGTGTAGAGGGCACTATTTGATGATCATGGAGCTAGCGACGTCCTAAAAGATTTTATTACAAACTTGTTTGTGCAAGTTGCTATTAAATATAGGGCATTATTGTGTGCAACACTTTTTTGAGGTAGATCCTTTTACAACAAGTGATGGTTCCTTCTCTAGTGTTGACCATGCCTCCTACTTCTTCAAGAGAGGTCTCAAGTGACACCTCAATTTTGCTAAGTGCATTAATTAAGGCTTGTTTATGTTTCTTGGATGTAACTATTAGTTGCAAAATTGGCACATCGGCTTCGACCCTTTAGAGTTGTTTGAGGACATGATCCTATTCTTTTCTAGTTTCTTTCTCTTTCGGTACTTCTTGAGACTACTATGGACCCATCGGAATGTTATTCCATCTAAACCTTGTTAAGAACTATACATTGGATGTCCTCGATTCTTCCCAAAAGTCACTATCTTTTGTCGATTATGTGCCCTAGAAGTCATCATCGTTGTCAACTTTGGTGTAGTGGCCTGCAGCTGTTGCCTTGTATACATCTTATCAAACCTCTATGGATAGAACTGCTCGTGAAAATTTGTCCAGTTTGTGACCTTGCATGGGTTAACAACATTGTACCACTTCATGATGTCCTTATCAAACGTCCATCGAAAGATGACATGGTATGTGTCTTATGGTACATTTTTTAGCATCATTTCTCCTATGAAGTTTTTTACATGGTGGTGGGAACTTTCTGAACCATGGAATTTTATATCAATCACGAGTGAACTTAGGAGGCAATTTTATCTTCGAGATTGAATTGAATCCCATAAAGTCATAGTAATGGCTTTTAAACATGGAGGAGTCTCGCAACATCTTCTCTATCTAATCTAATCGTGGATCGAGGCTAAAGCTTGAGGACTTATTCCTCATCTTCCTTTTCTTCATCATCTTTTTTTCCTTCATATCTATCTCGACTTGACATTATGATTTAATATATTAAGTATGAGGTTGAGGGTTTCGAAAAGGATTCAATCTTTTTATCCTAGGCCTCAATTTTGGCTTCCATTTTTAGTGCGAGACTTATTGATCAAGGATACAATAGGAGATGGTCCTCGTTTGTTGACCATTATTGGAGGAGGATTGTATTTCGATACTATCCGCAGCGACATATCGGTGTCGATTGTATCGGTGTAGAAAGTTCCGAGTGTTGAGTGTATTGGCATTGGGCATACTAGGGTTGAATGTATTGGATTTGAATTTTACTTTTTACCCAATCTCTCTAATCACTTGCTACCCGGATTTCGACAATATCTAGTTTCAACAGTCTTCCCTGTGCTTGTGACCCACAAGAATAGGTGCTCGGGACGGCTTGATGAAATAATTTTAGGAGACGGAGCTTAAGTGCTAGATCGAGGAAGCAACCGATCCTAAGAAAAAAAATGACATGCTCTCCTTTTTCTTTTGGATGCATATAAAAAGTGCATATCAACAAAATGTAAATAGATGATCCTTAAAGGAAAATGAATGCATTTCTTTTGGCTAAATATGGATTGACCTAAAGGGAAAAGAATGCCCCTCTTTTTAGGTTAATGCAAAAACAAAATAAATGGACTCACCTTAAATGAGATGATCACCTTTAATTAGATAATTTTTTGTTAATGCAAAAACAAAATAAATGGAAAAAATGGACTCAAGAAACGGGTCCTAGCAAGATGATCAAACACGAGGAAGGAATTGTGCGGGCAGCATCGGCCCGGGGCCCTCCTATATTTTTTCGGTTGTTTTATTGATATACGGGAGGAAGAAATGGACCAACCTCTGAAAGAATACTTTTGACTCGAAATGCAAATATGGACCGACCTAAAGGGGAAGGAAGGAAAATTTATAATTGGCTAAACATGCACAAAAGGACTGGCTCAAAGTTTTATTATCTTTTTTTTTTTTACACCAATGGAAGAATTATTAAGTTGGTTCGAGTGGAGCTAAACTTTAGAGGCTCGAAGAGAAGGATTAAATGACAAAAGAAATCACACACATTCAAACATACAAATGAAGTTCCAACCTAAACCGTCAAGACTCTATGTTCTCAAGTAAATTCTAGGTCGGATAAACATGATGTCTCATAGTCCGAAAATTTCATCTCCTATGGTATACATATTGGGACTTGAATGATTAGTGCTTCTCAATCAAGAATCAAGAGAGCTTACTATGAGTGAGAAAGTAATCATACCTCAGTGTGGACCACCAAGATAATGATTCAACTTTCTAAACAGATACTTAAGGTTGAATACTAGAAGTCACAACATGTATGTTCAAAGTTTCCTAAAAAAATGATGCAAAGATGCCTCATGTAAATAAGATAAAAACTCACAAATTCAACTTTCAAATCTCACCCTCTTAATAAGTGTCCCTAGTGGAGTCATTCGTTGTAGGAACCATGGCTCATGCCGCATTTGCCCACGAATGTCGACTTCACGCAAAGTGTGCTTATAAAGACGAATAAGGTTTTTTGATTTGTTAAGGGATTGATTGGCAATTTTAAGAAATTATTTTTTATTTTTGAAATAGTTTTAGAATTCTTGGGATGATTTTTAGACGGATAGGTTAAAACAGGGAATCACTACGCAAAACAAGGATTTCTCGAAATAGTTTTAGACTTCCGAGGTTTCGTAAAGGGAATTTTTAAGTGTGAGTGAGGGAGAGTGGACAGAAGAGTGAGGAAAAGAATTCAGCAGCCTAAGGGCAGAAAATGTAGCTAGATTGGTGTCCCAAATTGGGGGAGGGGGAGGTCTACTATTTATAGAAAAATTTAGGGTTTAGGAAACCCTAAATTCAGCCCTCAACCACCAGTTGAAGGATGAACCGAGCTCGAGATTTCCATAAATGGATAAAGAAAAATTCAAAAACTAAATTAGTTGAAATGATGCCGTTCGGAGAATCCTATGGACCAGCGCTGGATGAAACGACCATGCTCCATGGTATAAGAAGCGTGTCAAGCTTGGATGTTGAAAAAGGTCTAAACGTTGCGTCTTGCGGGCCTTGAGTTCCGTGTCGATTCGGAGCTAGGCTTGGGAGCTCGAAGCTAGTTGGACCAACCGAGAAAAATGATTCAAGCTGGTTCAAGCTAAGGAATGCACTATGTGCTATTTTTGGCACTAATTGGCTTTTTTGGGGCTAAAATGGGTTTTTCCAAGTATGCTTTATTCCAATCTTGACATGAGCATACAAATGAGGCTAGGTTTTCATCAACTGCCAGATAGAAATAAATAAAATAAATGAAACAAATAAGGATGACACTTTATATGTGTCTACAACTAGGGTGTCTCGACGGGGTGGAGGGACGTCGGCCAAGAGTAAGGGTGATGTGTTGCGCAAACGAAAGGAAACAAAGGATGAGGTTGCCTTAGGAGTGAATGATGACGATGGGGGAAGGGAACAAAGCATGTAGGAGAGAGGTCAATCAGGATTATTTCCCAACGATGGAGGCCGACGAGAATTAACCTCACTTATCATAATGAAAATCCTATGTTGGGATCTGTTGGAGAGGTAGCAATCCGCATATAGTTAGAGCACTATGCTATTAGGGTAGCATTATAAGCCCGGATATTGTCTTTCTCTCGGAGACAATGTCTACCGCTTATGATATGATTGGGAGAAGACATGCGCTTTGTTTCCATAATACTTTTGTAGTAGATAGTCGTGGACAATCTTGTGGGCTTGCTATTTACTCGAAAAGAATGGATAATTTTGAATTAGTTTCTTATGACCCAAATCGTCACCGGAGGGAACATTATGGAAAAGGGAGAAATCAAACTGTGTTTCATTGGTGTGTATGGTAGGCTCGAGACCTAAAATAAGGAAAAGACGTGGGAAATACTGCTATCCTTTATGGCAAATAAGAATGTATAGGGAGGTGATTTCAATGAGATACTATCTCTCGATAAAAAGAGTGGTGGCGCCATTCGTGAACAAAGGCTTATGGATAACTTTTGACGATCTCTTGAGGACTTGTGACTCCATGAATTGGGCAGTGATAAGTGTCATGTTTGCATTAGATTTCATAGGAAGTTGCTTGTCATTTTTGGGGATTTATGTTCATATTTATGTACTTTATGCCCCATTTATGCTTTTCACTTGGGATTTGCGTTACGTTTCTGCAGCCTTCCTAATGATTTGGACCTGATTTTAGTCATATTTCAGTCCAAGGCTATTTTGAGTATATGTTTCTAACGTCCTTATTGAAAGAGCTTTCCAATGACATATTATAAGCTTAATTACGTTGAGGAACGGAAAAGATATGAGCTGGAAGGTAAGAAGGGTGCGGTAACGGACACTTCTTTACTCTCTAAATTATATTTTTCCCGCACTAATGAAGCAAGCATAATGATGAAAGAATTAGAAACTAGACTCAATGAGCTTTCCGAAAAGTCAAGAATCGCATCATTTGGACATCGGACGAGGAAGTTATGATCGAATCAATTTGACGCATGCATTCCAGCGACCAACACGGGCAGCCCGTTTCGGAGGAAACGGCCTGTGTTTGAGGTCGAGCCTTCTACATCGAGAACGGTCAGCCCGTGTCGGAGGACACGGCCCGTTTTCAGCGTCCCGTCCAGTTTTGACGTGCCAAGCATCCAACACGGTCAGCCCGTGTCGGAGGACACGGCCCGTGTTGGAGGTAAATTTTGCCGAGACGATTCGGTTTTGACGGTTTCGCCTCTTGATTGCTTCTTAATGGCTTATTTAAGCTGATGTTCGGCCATTCCTGCAAAAATCAAGTCTAGAATCCCCATAGTTCATCCTCCATTTTTCCTTCCTCCATTCATCCACATCAAATCAAAAACATTTTGAAGATCGAAGAAGAAGATTGAAGCAGATTGCGGAGTTCCATCCGAAGTCGAAAGATTCAAGTGGAGCACTTCAAGCCGATCATCTATTTCTTCATTTTGCTGTTTGAGGTTTGATTTCATGTATTGGATTTTAGTTAAACTTTCAATAAACATGTGTGAGTAGTTTAGTTTTTCTAGGGATTTGTAATCCGAAACAATGTAGTTTGATTAGTTTTCTATAATTTGTGCTTGAATTCCGATTTTGATTCAATAGAAAGTTGTGTTCTTCATGTTTATGAGTGTTTTGAAGGCCTAGAATACTTATGTTTAGAGATTAATCTATCATGTACTTGAAAGGTGAAATAGAATAATCCGACAACCAACGTTTCTACCTAGTTTATGAAATTTGAGAAAAGATTAGTAAATTAGGGGATCACTTTGATAATTTGAAATCTTGAACTTTGATTAACTTTGAAGGCATACGAAAGTTGTTTGATAGGTTAATTAGAGCAATTCTATTAAGCATCGAAAGAGCGGTAGAATTTTTGTGATTATCGATCCTTGATTTATTTGAATGAATGATTGCGCAAATTATGTTTAAATAATCAAACGCATTGTTAGGAAAGCAAATCCCTAGATGTTTTTACCCATTGATTTAAGTCTAGATTAATTTTATTAATTTTAATAGTTAGAACTAGTTTAGAAAGAACCAACTTCAAAAATCTGATTTGCTTAGCAATTGAGTAGAGGGCTAGTTTAGTGCGTTGCTAGATCGAGTCCTTGTGGGATCGACCTTGACTAGCTATAATTTAAATACCGTGCGCTTGCGGCCTGTCGAGCGGTGAAGGGCTTTGGTATACGTGGCAATGAGCTAACAAAACACATTCGTGTGTGCGAGAATGTCTTGATCACTTTGTGGCCAATGAAGCTTGATGCCAACTATTTCAGAATGCGGTAGTAGAGAACCTAACATGTTTCGAATCGACCATGCACCAATTCTACTGAATTTGGATAAGTTGTAGTATAGGTAGATGAGGTGGTACGGGAATAAGTTCAATTTTGAAACTATGTTGTTGAAGAATGAGAAAAAGTGATTCAAAAAGCATGGACATCATCCCCCACCCGAGTCAGCCCAAAAGATCAAGCTTTGTGGTGAGAAGCTATTTAACCGGAGTGTGTAAAGATTTTGAGATTGGTGGAAACACTTGAAAGACGTTGAGAAATAGCTCTTTAGAGCTCAACATAGGCCACCAACCTCAACAAATCTCCAAACTTGTTGTAGGTTGGAGGCGGAGTTGGATGATTTACAAAAGTTGAACGAAGCATATTGGTCTATTCAATTTAGAGTAGTAGAAGGATTAAAGAGGGTGATAGGAAAGATTAAGAAGGGTGATAGGAACACTGCTTACTTCCACCACAAGGCGAGTAAAGAAAAAAAGTGTAACTTCTTTGTAGAATTGGAGGACAAGTGGCGAAAATTGGAAGGAAAGGGAGGTCGAAATTGTTACGGTTGTGTCTAACTCGCTATGCACGATTATTCACATCATTGAACTTGAATAATTTCGGTAGAGCCTAAGCAAGAATAGAACCAGTTGTAATGGATGGGATGAACCATGCCTTGCTAAAAGCCTACACCGCGGAGGAGATAAGAGTGGTTCTTTTTGACATACACCCTCACAAAGCTCCCGGACTCGATGATATGCATGCGAGTATTTTTCAAAATTTTGGCATGTTGTTGGCTCTGATGTTGTTTTATGGGTAAAGAATTTTCTTGAAAATGGGCGGGATGTGAGGATGGTAAACTACACCAATATTGTCCTTATACCCAAAACTAATCTCCCTACTAAGATGGTGGAGTTTAGGCTTATTGGCCTTTGCGATGTTCTCGTACAATTTACCATTCAAAACTATACCCAACATACTCAAAAAATACTCCCTACAATTATGTCGGAATCCCAAAGTGTTTTTATCCCTAAATGGTTGATTATTAATAATGTGAGTATTGTAGCCTTTTAACTAGACATGAGCGAGGTTTACGATAGGGTGGAGTGGTCTTTCTTGAAAGGGGTTACCCTCAAAATGGGGTTTGACATTCGGTGCGTCTCTATGATTATGCATTGTATTCCAAATGTGTCTTATTCGTTTATAATTAGTGGAAGCAATCATGGCCATGTCAACCCGTTAAGAGACCTTTGACACAAGGACTGAATTCCCCTTATTTATTTGTTCTAGTAGCAGAGGCTTTTTCAGGATTGTGTCCAAGGTAGTGTTTGATGAACAACTTCATAGTATCCAGATGAACAAGAGAGGTCCACGAATTTCTAATCTCCTTTTTGTCAATAAAAGCATGCTTTTTGCTAGGGAAAACCTGAAAGAATGCTTGAAAATAGTTAAGATTATCAACATGTATAAAGAAGCATTGGGCTAAAAGGTGAATTTTGATTAATCGAGAGGTGTCTTTTAGCAAGGGAGTTCATGCTCAACGGAAGGAGGACTTGACCAACAACCTGCATGTGAAGGATGTGGACAAACATGCCAAATATCTTGGTGCACTAACTTTGATTGGAAGATCCATAAAGGAAATTTTCAGTGCAGGTAAAGATTGCATTTAGAAGAAGCTAGATGGTTAGAGGAGAAGTTATTGCCAAAGGCGGGAAAAAGATACTTCTCAAATCGGTAGCACAAGCAATTCCCACATATTTGATGGGGCTTTTTACTAGCCAACACTCTTATTAATGAGATTCACGACATCTTTGAAAAATTTTGGTGGAGACAAAACCTAATAAGCAAAGCATGAACTTGAAAGATTGACAATCATTATGTGTCCTAAAATTTCTTGGTGTGTTGGGCTTCCATGATTTTCACATATTCAAGGAAGCCTTATTGGTATAACAAACCTGGAAAATTTTCTATGAGCCGACATCTCTAGTGAGCGGTGTGCTAAAACTCAAATATTTTCCAAATTCATATTTTCTTGTTTCTTTGCTTGACCATGACCCAAGTTTCTCCTAGAAAAGTATATGGGGTTTCAAAGAGCCTTCTCTTGGAAGGATTGATGTAGAGAGTGGGGAATGGGGATAGTATAAGGATTTGGGATGACAAGTAGGTGATTATGAAGAAAGGATGAAGATCACAACAACATCTCCATCGAATATCGAGTTACACCTTGTCAAGGACTTATTTACGCCCTATGAAAATGAGTGGAAGATGGATTTGCTAACCCCGACCTTCAATAAAAGGGATGCAATAATCACTACTAGCATACCCCTTAGTGAGCGCATGGTCATGGACAATCAAGTCCGGGATTTTTCAAATGATGGGATATAAATGGTTTGCTCAACATATTTCCTTGGTCCGTCAATTCGCGGAACTCGGTTTAATGATGTGTGGCAGAGGATTTGGGAGATAAAAATCATTCTTAAAGGGAACCATCTACTATGGTGATCTGTATTCCAGATACATTGCCCACAATGCAACAACTCCATCGAGAGAGATGTGCTAAATGATCCCACATGCCTACATTGCAAGCACGAAGTTGAAACAGATTTACACGCCTTGATTACCTGCAAGGAGGTATGGGATGTATTGGATGAATTAGTTTAAGAAAACCTACTACTAGCCCAATAAGCCAGTGGGGAACTAGAGATGATCTGAAGCTGGTTTGAAAACCTAGATGAAGGTAAACTTCTTACTTGTGGTGATTTTGTTTTGGACGTGTTGGAATGAGAGGAACAATGTTGTGTTCAAAGGAAAAAGACCCCAAATCTTATGTTGAAAGATAGGACCACAAAACTTGTCGGAGATATAAATGAAGCAGAATCTTCATAGAGGAAATGTACCAAAACTGTGGCAATCACAAGCCCCAATGTTTGGCACCTTCGAACGACGGATACAACAAAGTGAAGATCGATGCTTCTTTCTCGAAATGGGGTAGATTAGGATGGAGGTGGTCATTAGGAATGTCATAGGAGAGGTTCAAATAGCAGCAATGAAACACTTAAAAGTGGGCTAAACAACAAGAATTGCAGGTGCAAGGTCATGTCGTTATGGTGCAAAGATTGCTCATAGGTTCAATCTCAAGAAGGTGATCATGGAATCCGATTGTCTTTCGATCATTTCTAGGGCCTCAAATTTAATCTCTTTTCTTAGTGATTTTGATTTTGTCTAGAGGACTTATTTTCAATTTGTTTATCTTTTGAGCCTTGTTCTTTGTCTCATGTTAAAAGGGATTGGAACTCTGCAGCCCATCGCCTAGTTCGGGAGGACATTAGTGAATGTGAGGAGAAATTTGGGTTGACTCTTTTCCAAAGGAGATATCTACTTATGTATCCATGGATCATGCAGTTTATGAATGACAATGAACACCTCTTTTCTTAAAAAAAAATTTTTTTAATGAAACCCTTAACTATATACTTGACGTATGTCGTATAAAATAATAATAAGTATATAGTCCTACTTGGAGTACAAGTTCACCTGTACTGCAGGCCCATTTAATTAATAAAAATTTCAGTCTGAGTACTGATAACCTAGTGATAATTAAATTTTTTTAAAAAATTAAAAGCAAAGTAGGTTCTCTTGCACTCTTTCTTTCTTATTCTCTCTCATTGCGTTTGCTCATTCTCTCTCTCTCTCTCTCTCTCTATCTATCTATCTATCTATCTATCTATCTATGTATCTACCTATCTATGTTTTCGTCAAGCGTTCTCTCTCACTCAATTTCAAGGAATTAGATGCAATTTTGCTCATTTTTTACTAGAAATCACAAAATTATAGTCGTTTTCGACTAGGATCCACGAGGTAACGCTTGTTCCCCTCGAATTTTTGATTTTGGCATACATTTGATTGTTCTTTTCTGCATATTTTTGACGATTTTGGTTCGATTTACTTTACTAGGTTTTTTGCAGTGGAAAATGGATTCTTCCGAGGATGAAGAATGACGACATAGCAATGATGCTTCTAAGACACAAAATTCTCCTTTCAAAAGGTAATTTGTTCTATATACCCTTAAAAATTTCTTTAAATCTTTTGGTTTATAAAAAATGTGACAAATTGCTTCATAAAGATGATAAGATTGAAAAGTGTTTTCTAATTTAGTGAAAAATACACTAGCATAGGATGTTTGGTTTTGGTATACACTAGCATAGGTTTTGGTGTACAATAAGTATCATTTGATTTTCATGTTATATTGTTATATAGTTTGTGTATAATTGTTGTATTTTTGTGTATATTAGAATGACTCGGAAACGTCGAAAAAAATTGAGCATGTAATGAAGGTTACTAATGAAAAGCCGGAGAAAGAAGCTGAACCCGAGATGAAAAAGAATACATATATCAAGATTTTCCCAATCAGTATGTCACCTTCGGGTTTTGTCTCTATGATACCTAAGTTCAACGATGATCGGAAAGTTGTTACAAAGTCTATGGGGTTTGAACATTTCCTTCATCTTGGAATGAAATAGATGGAAAATTTGCTAAATGGTTGGTGGAGAATTATGATCCTTATATAGGTTGTTTGAGACTATGTGATGGTGAGAAACTAAAAGTTAATAAAATGGATGTCTTGATATTAGGTTTGGCTATAAGTGGAAAGAAAATCAAGGAAGCCCCTAATGAATGCGTAGCTAATGAGCTTCTTAGTAAACGGAGAAATAAACACAAAATTAAAGACCTTTCCCCTCACATTTATGACATGTCAAAGTTTATATTGTTGTAGAAGGATGGTAGTGAGGTTTTGAAGAGGAATTTGTCATGTACATGGTCGCAACCTTCTTTAGTGGTCCTCAAATCAGTATTGTCCTAAATCATTTCTAAAGAGTGTTGCAAATGTGGGATGAGATCTCATCATTTGATTGATCAAATTTTGTGTTTCATCGACTTCAAATTTCTAACCAACTCGTTTAAAGTAAAAATTTTACAGGTCCAATTGTCTTCCTCATGGTAAGTATAATTTTTTTAAATTAGTGCACTATATACACCATTATATAACTAGTAGTACATTAGTTGGTAGACAATTGTATTCTACTACTATTTTTTAATCCATGCTAATACACGGGTTATGTTTATAATATTTTTCTAATACTTATGAAATATATATTATACTATTCCTTTTTTTCTCTATTCTTTTTTTAAAAAAAAAATCAATTGATTTGATCATAAAAAAGTTAATATAGTTTAATAGTATGCATCGTGACCATCAAAAAGTAATATAATTTAATTTGGAGTTACACATAAAATAAGTGAGCTTAATTTTTTTAATTTAAAAAATTATTTTTAGTAACATATAATTATTTTTAAAAAATAATATTTAATTCAAAAAGTTTTTTTACTACTAGTATAAAATTTAAATTATTATATTATATTATATAACAACACTGTTATATTACTATTTTATAATAAATTTTAATTTTAATTTATTTCACATAATGATTATTTATTTCTATTAATACAAACTTATTAATTTTCTAGCATTTATATTTTTATTAATAATAATCCATAAAAGAGCAGAAAAAACCAACTAATGAATGTAACATTTAATAGTAACCTATGATAGTATGAGGCAATCTTAAAATTCAATATTCGTCTTTGAAAATAGAAAATTATATATGATGTTATAGTTTTTTTCTACATTCGTATTGCATGTATTGATTTTTTAAGAAATATAATGAATAGGCTTTATGTACAATGTATGATCCTTCTTAATTAAATATTAATCAACTAGTCCGGCTCTCTATCATTTTTTTTTAAAAAGAAAACATATCGTCAACTCTCATCGGATTACCTGTCGGACTATTTTCGTCGCTACTTTGATGAATTTTTGTAGTGGTATACACTATTGAATGTTGCTTCAAATTAAAAAACATTATTAACATCAACATCTTAAAATCTTATGGAACACATCCGAACACCGTAATATTTATGCTAGCTTCTTTTAAAAAACTTAATGAAGGTTTGCTCTGGGAGAGTCCGAGTCACCCTAGAGGGGGTGAATAGGGTGATAGAAAATTCTTTTAGAAAGAACCGCACTTTTGTGCGAAAAGATGCAAAGACAGATTCCGAGTCTAAAGACAGAGTCGAAAAGGTTGGACTCGTAAATCGGTGAATCGAAGAAGCAAGAGCACTAAGGTCATGTCCGAGCCTAGAATGAACTCGGAAAGAGAACACGGAGATTTTACGTGGAAACCCTCCCGGGGCAGAAAACCACGGCCCGTGTCAATCCAGACACGAAGTCAAATCCACTATTTTGAGTCCACAAAATACCGTGAACTTGATCGAACCCGAGTTGCTCCCTTAGACAACTCTATACAAGTTTTCCTAGACTCGAAGTTCCCTTATCTCGATCTAGTACTTCCTAGCCGAGATAACCCTTACAGCTAGGGACAACTAAGCTGAGTTAACCCTTACAGCTTAGTCAAGGGACCTTACAAAGAATGTAAGAGGAGTTTGTAACTAAGTACAAGACCTTACAACTCGGATAGTAATGAATTACGAGTGGGAGTTGTAAGTTGAAGATTGAGAGTAAATACAATAACTTTGATCAAGTAAGTGTATAGACAATATGTTCGGCAACCTTCAAGTCTTGTGAAGTGGCTTCTATTTATAGATGACCAGGCAGAGTAGCCGTTATCTTCATCTCGCTGACCGAGAGTCTTCACGTGACCGTTGTGAAAGGCTTTCCGAGTCACTCGAAAGTATCCGTTGAAATATGGACGTTGGACAACGGTTTAACTCTCTTGGAAGTCCCAAAACCATTGGTTGTGTCTTGATAAATGTGGTGAGATCCACCGTTAAGCTTGGCGTTCCAGTTTTCCGGATATGGAAGCAGACAGCCTCCGACACAATCTTCCGAGACTAAAGCGAGAGAAGGTGAAAAGCCATATCTCGCTGGTGATTTGACGTTACGAAGCCGGCTACTTTTGTAGTTTGAAAAGATATCCTCGATTGGATAACCTACAAAAGTAAAACACCTTCGGTTCTCAAAGTATAAAATACTTTGGTCCAAGGTTAGACACGAGATAATAAAATAATTATGAAAATTACGCAATTGATTATCCGAGTCGTAACGAAGTGGAATTTTCGAGTCTAATATCCATGATACTCGAATTCCATATGACTTAGTCTTAAGTAAAGAATCAAGTTCCATAACGAATATCGAGTGGGAAATACTTGATGTAGACTAAGCATGAAAAGAGCTACGAATGCCGACTTTGCAAACAATAGAGTAGATAATCACAAGTCGGATTCTGAGTGAGAATGGACTCGGAATAAAGAACAAGTTTTCCGAGTCGCTAACTGAAAAGCGATTAAAGAGATAAGTGAAGGCCAAATCGCATAGAAAAGATACTATTTCACTCAAGTAAGTTTCTAAGACACAGAGAATGCCTTGGAATCAAAACTCCATATGAATGACATCGTTATACCTGATTCCTTTTGCATGACTCGGAAAGATATAGAGTAGTGTCCGAGTCTTCACTTAATTTTAGTTTTTCAAGTCCTATATTTTGACTTATCTTCCTTTCTGTTCAAATTTATCACATAAATTTATTTGTAAAATAAATTTATGATTTATAAGAGTATGCAAATATATAATAAATAAATAAATATTATTTTTTAAAGTTATATATAAATATGATCACAAAGAAAGAAAAATGATATCACGATCACTTAGCCAACATCATTGGAGTTGTAGTAATGATGTTTCATTTACTTGATATGTTGTTGATTTATGGTGATGATGATGATGATGATGGTATTAAAAAAGGTATACTAATATAAGCTTGAACTTCTTGATCTCTAAGTATTAGATTCATAAAGAAATATTTTAAATCAATAATCGGAATAAACTTTGCATAAGAATACGATTAAATTTTTTAGAAGGAGGTTTTATTTAATTATTATTTTTTTTTTTGGTGCGTAAGAGGGGCTATGCCCCAAACACAATAAAATTAATTATTAATAAACCCGGGCCAAGAGGCTCCTACATTATCTCGCAAATAGTAATTCACTAATACTACTAGGGGGATTGAATGGGAAAGAGACCCACCTCTCTAAGAATTCCTAAATTAGCTAACTTGTCGAGCAACTTGGTTCGCTTCGCGGTAGCGATGGGAGATTTTAACTTCCCAATCCTCCCTACCCATGAGGTCCTTGCATTGGTTAACAATAGGTATGAATTGGGAACTTTTGGCTTGCGTTCCTCTTAACATTCCGACAATAAGAAGAGAATCGGTTTTAACCCACACCTTTTGAACCCCAAGTTTCGAACCATACGAAGGTCTCTCCAAACCGCCTTCAACTCCGCCATAACCGAAGAGCATATTCCAAATTTTTCTATAAATCCGGTGATCCACTCCCCATTATCCCCTCGAACAACACCCCCACCCGCTGCCGGCCCGGGATTACCTTTGGAAGCACCATCGGTGTTAAGTAGAACCCGGTCGAAGGTGGAGGTTCCCAACCCACCGGAATTTCCTCTCGATTGAGTTGTTACGTTTATCATCTAAGGATAGTCCTTGCCAAGTCTGTTTTAACATTTTTGATGGTATGAACAAGAAAACCAACCATATCATCCGGTATTTCATCTCTATTTCCGAAGCAGTAGACACACCTCCATTTCCGGAGGTACCACAAGCACCATTAGAAATTTTGTATCCCACCTAGGGTCTTTTTCCACGGACCTAACATTCTTGACAATCCAATCAAGCAAGTACAAATCGTGCCAATTAGAATTTAAAGCTTCATAATCAAAGTATTGCCAAACTTTCGAGCAAAAACACAGGTTCGGAGAATATGGTTCAAGTCCTCCACATCCGCTCCACAAATTTGGCATTTTGGTTCGGACGTCATTCCTCTTTTATATCTATTCCAGTTCGTCATTAATCTGTCTTGGAATGTCAACCATAGGAACATGCAAACCCGTTGGGGGACCTTTGGTTTCCAGACCCATCTCCAGTTTCTCGGTTCATCCTGTTCATGGGCATTACGAATAAAGCTCAAGGCCGATTTAATAGAGAAATTACCCGAAGGCTCGGCTCTCCAGTAGAAATTATCCGCGATTCCCTCTTCGGCTAACTCATACGCAGCAATTCGTTGTAGTACTTGGTTAGGGAGGTATTCGAAAAAATCTCCCACTTCCAGCCTGAACAGGATCCCAAAATTCACTCACTTTAGATGAGAGCATCGAAGGATTAATCGGGTGAGTAGCAAAATCAATGAGGGGTTTCTCATCCGCCCATCTGTTCATCCAAAATCGAGTGGAACGTCCATCACCTACTTGCAGTACCCATCCCTCTACCAAGAGTTTCAAAGTTTTCCACTAAGCCTCTCCATGTATTTGAGGAGTTGCTTCTAGCGGTTAGGGTTCCACTGAGAGAGCCATTGCAGTACTTAAATTTCAGGATACGGGCCCGAGAGGGAGTTGGGCTCTTGAATAAATCTCCAGCCCAATTTCATTAAACTTGCTGAATTTAGTTGTTTCATGCGTCGTAAGCCCAATCCGCCTTCTTTCTTCGGTTTAGTAACCTTGCTCCATGAAACCAAATGAATTTTTTCTCTCGAGCTCGTCCCTCCCCGGAGAAACCTTCTACTCTTCCTCGTCAATCTCTTCACATATCGATCTAGGCGGCTTCATAGTTTGCATTGGGTAGGCTGGTATGGCACATAAGGTAGATTGGATTAATTGAGATCTTCCGGCCATTGATAAGCACTTTGTCTTCCAACCATAAAGTCTTTTGTCGACTCTGTCCACAACTTCCTGGAAAGTGGATTTGGTAACTCTGTTGGTGATGGTAGGCACTCCGAGGTACTTGCCTAAGTTATCCATTTTTGAAAAGCCCGAGTTTCACATATACGGGTTGTGAGGCTTAGCTCCACATTGGGGGAAAAAGCACGCTTGATTTCCGTTCGCTTATTTTTTACCGGAGGCAGCACGAGAATTTGTTCAGGCAAGAGCTCACCACTTGTGCTTGATCAACAGTTGCCTCTGCAAGCGGAATTACGTCATCCGCAAAGAATAGGCTAGATAATCTAGGTCCGTGTCTACTTGTTCGAAATGGGCGCCAATTTCCTTTCTGTGTCTCATCTTCTACCAGGTGGTATAGTCTCTTAATACATGCCACAAAGAGGTAAGACGAAATGGGATCCCCTTGCCGAATGCCACGAGAAGGTTGGAACCATTGGGTTGGTTCTCCATTCCATAGTACATTTAGTGAACAGGTCGAGATGCACAGACATTATTACTTCTACCAGCAGATGGGGAATTTTCATGTCCATTAACGTTTCCTGGATGAAATCCCAATTCAATCTGTCATAGGCTTTTTCAAGGTCAATCTTTATTGCCATCCAACCAGCTTCTTCCCGTTTTTTTCCTCATTGAATGCGGGGCCTCTTGAAGGATAATAATGTTATCGCTAATTTGGCGTTTAGGTACAAAGCTTGCTTGAAAAGGAGAAATTAACTCCGGCAGTACCTCTTTCGGACGGTTCACTAGACATTTAATAATTAGCTTGTATGCTACATTACATAGCCCGATAGGTCCGAACCGCTTCACCGATTGGGGGCTACTAACTTTCGGAATTAGAGATATAAAGTCGTTATTTATTCCTTCAGGGAGGGTTTGTCCACGGAGGACTCCAAGAACAGTTTGGCAAACCTCATTACCCATCGTATTCCAAAATTTTTGGAAGAAAATAGCTTGAAAACCGTTCGGCCCGGGCCTTGAGGGGGCCATACCGACAAGCGCAAGCATATACATCTTGGCTAGTAAAGGGCTTAAGTAGCGCGAGCGAGTCTGTCCGGGTTTAACTGGGAAACTTACCCAACGGCAATCTTGTACTCATTTCGCTCGCGAGTGGGTCTTGAGAACAGGGAAGAGAAGTAATTCATAACCAAATTTTTACTTCGTTAGGATCCGTCACCCAATAGCCTTCATTATGTTGGAGAGTCTCGATACGATTATATCTCCTTCGAATAATGGTACTTGTATGAAAATACCTAGTGTTCCTATCACCATCCTTGATTGCTTCCAATCTAGATTTTTGGAACCAAAGAATGTCGATTTGATTAAGTACATCATTAAGCTCAGCCTTTAGTTTGCTTTCTAGCTTTATTAGATGACGGTTCCCACCTCGTGCTAACTTGAGCTGGATCCCGTAATCCGCGCAAGTAATTGTCTTTTTCTTCGAACACATTGCCAAAGGAGAACTTGTTCCACTCGGGTAAGCTCATTAGCTAGCGAGGATAAGGCCGGAACAAGAGAGAGGTTGGAGTTCCATTTCTCCTTGACTAACCGTGTAAAGTTCCGATCGATAAGCTGTGCCACTTGAAATTTGAAAGGTTTAGGAGAGGTAGAATAGTTGGCCGATCCTCGAAGGACGGATCAACAATGGCGTATGATCCGAGTAGCTCCGTATTAGGTGTCTTACACCCCCTTCCCGGAATCCACTTCGCCGACTTAAATTGCATAGAGCTCTGTCCGGTCCGGCACTTTTACGAGTCTCTTCACTAACTCCTCTACTCCGGGTAAATCTCGGTCTCGTGAAGCCGAGGTCAATCAACCCATTGTTTTCTATCCAATTTTAAAATTAGAACATCTTCTGGCCATACCATATCCTCCATGATCTCTCTCTTCTAAACTGATAGTTTCATTAAAGTCTCCCGCGAGCAGCCATGGTGAGTGAATCGAGCCAGCGAATTGCTCCAGCTCAGTCCATAGACAGACCCGGAGGCTTTCACTAGGGCTCGCATAAATAGTCTGTAAAGAACCAAGATGAGACATCCCCTTCGGAGATTTCAGCCGTCACGTATCGATCATGAGAGCGGATAATATTCGGTTGGATTTCGTCGATTTCCGGAAGAACCAGATACCACCTTGGAAGCCTTGGGCTTCCACCCGAAAGAACCGATCAAAGTTGAGAGAATTGCAGATCCGATTCGCCCGAGTTTCGCTGATGTGGGTTTCCAAAAGAACTAGGATAACAAGATCATAGTTACGCAGAAGGTCATTAAGTGTTATTCTAAACAAGCGATTTCTAAGCACCTCGAACATTCCGGATGAGAATGTTTGTAGTCCGAGATCTCCTCCTAATGGGATTGCTAACCGCATTATGATTTAACATCATTAAAAGGTCATAATGTATAATAGCCCGAGAGGCAGAGGTCGGCATCTGTTATTGGAGTTCGAGTCTCCAACATTAGAATCAATCTGCATTTCATTGCTTACCATGGATGGTAAAATACCAGGAGGAGCCGATAGACAGTATCCGCACTTCCCACGGTTTGCCGAGAGGGGCTTGAAGCCACCGAGCTTTTCTCTAGATGATTGAGGGCCGGGATGGGGTTCGCTCACGGGTTTTGAGTTGGGACGTCCTTGGGCCCAACTTCGCCTCGGTCCTGCCAAACAGGGAGACCCATTAGGGGTAGGGGAGCCGAATGGGCTCTAGAGGAGGGTGGTGGCGAGTGAGCGGCAACAGCGGGCGGCCCGGTCCTCGTAGGAGGGGGAAATGGGTCGGAGTAACCGCATTCCCATTAAGGTTGTACCGCGGGAATTGGGTTGGGCTTGGCCAATCTCACGCCCTAAGCAAGGAGGATGGCCTTAACCTAATTTGGGTGGCACATTCTCCTTATCCAATATACTTACCAACCGGGACTCCGAAATCTCTGCGTAATCTCGGGCTGCTGGCACTCGTTTCCTAAAGTTGGAGATTCTACTGATTGCAAAACATAATTAATATCTGTTTCCCCTATTTCCATGCAATTATCCTCTTGATTATCCTCTACCTCCAAATTAGCTAGTGCGCCAAATCTTGATCCGTTAGTTACTCCGTGATTTTCGGTGCGAGATCTCGCCAAGCATGGAACTTCCAGGCTTTTTCCATTGAGGTCAAAATCGCTTGGGAGCCGTCGGGATTTCCTCCTTCGGTTTGCAGCGGTTGGACCTCTGCGTGATTGGGTCCGATTCTAGTGTTAGACCAGGGACCGGTTTGGTTTGGGTGTCTTGCATTCTTCTTCTTTGCAGGTTTACGCACTAACATCCAACTTCCATAATAATCCGAGGTATTCGTCGCAATTGACTCTTGTTGAATCACCTCCTGTCTACTCCTATTTGATTCATCGTTTGGACTAAGTTCAGGTTGTGGTTTGAGGGGCGAAATCCCCTTTGTGGCCGTGCTTCCCACAATGAAAGCATATCATCTTGAGACCTTCATACTCGAATCCGCCGGACTCTCCCATTTAGTCGAAATTTGGATAGCGAGAGGTTTTGAGAGGTCTACTTGAACACCGAGCCTAGTGTACTACCCTCTCTCGACATTACCTGTGGTATCATCCACTCTTAATACTTTCCCAATCTTTTTGCCTATTTTTTCCAGCAGAAAATTCTGGTTAAAATATTCCACACTAAGCTTGGGAATCCTAACCCACGCCCAGAGATGGGTGATGTGATGTTCTTCGGGTAAGAAATTAGGCACCCACTCTCGATCGTAAGGTAATTGTCGCCAATCATCCAAGGTCCATTAGTCATGACATGATCATAATCATCCAAATTGGTAAACCTAGTTACGTAGTAATCACACCCTATGTCAATAAGAGAAAAATCACCTTTTGGCGCCCACTTGTATTTAAGTCCTTTCTTAAGTCTGCATGTAGCCGAGCCCCTTATCAAACATTTTGACAATCAAGGCATATTTCCAAGGTTCTCTCAATTTTCGCTTTTCCTCTGCCGTGAGTAGGATTGTGGGGCATAAAGGGTCATCCTCATCCGTAAGTTCATCATCATCGGAGATATAATTATCCTCCTGTTGATACCATATAGGGTTGTCCCCGGTGTCAAAGTTCGAGTCCCGTAAGTTTCTTCCGAGCGTGCCCCTATAAGAGGGGGCATCACCATTACCCGGTTCAGCTTGTCCTTGGCTCTTAGGGGAACCCGTCTCCATCTCGTCGATCTCCTCCTCCTCAATGCATACCAGATCCGAAGGGCATGTGCCATCCGATCTCTTCATCTTTTTAGTTGATCTTGAGAGTTGATCTGTTTCCTCCGCAGACCTTCCCCGAGCGCTTTCCGTCTCCATTGGACTCATAAATGGTATTGTATGTTATTATATTGTTATTACTATTACAAATGGATATTATTTAATTATTAATAGTAAAGAAGAAAATCCATTAGCATATTAAATAAAAATAATAAGATACTTTAATAGTCTTTTACTAAATTAGTTATTTTCTTTCTCATGAATAAGCTTTACTTTAATATTATCTAATTTAAAAAAAGAAAATAAAAAGCTACTTCAATGCAAAAACCAACCATAAAAACCTTATAAATATATATAAAAAAGTAAATAATTACTTTAATGCATATTCTAAATCCAACTTCAAAATCCAAATATATATATATATATATATATATATATATATATATATATATATATATATATATATTAAACATGACATTGTTATTTATTATACACCATTAGTGATACTATTGTACACAAATAATTAGATGAGTATACACTATGCTTACATTGATGTGATATTAGTGTACTCTTTGTTTTCTCTCTTACAGCTTATTCTACCTTGATAGAGTTGTGTTTTCATCAAGAGATGTTGAAAGAACGTTTTAAATATGCTTGCTTGGACATCACATAAAATCACGGAAAAAGTATGAGAAGAGGCTAAATCAATTGGATTTGGGAGAGGATACGTAGATTCTCTTGTTGAATTTATGACTAAACAAGACAAAGGTCAAACATATAAAATCAAAGTGATTCAGGTACATGTTTTATGCACTAATGATAATACCTTAGTAAATATTTATAATACTATCATATTACAAGCATTACTTGTTTTTTTTTTTTTTTGGGGTACTAACTTGTAGCAAGATATTGAGGAAATAGCATCTATATGAAAGGAATTAGCAATTGCATTCATGAAGTTGAATAAGTTGATGGATTCTTTGTCAAAGAAGTATCGAAATAATGAAGTACTTATAAGTATTCAAGATTTAGTAGTAAACATGTTTGCTGCATATTTTGATAATGTCTCTACTCGATATTGCGGATGATAATGATACAGCTTGAAGAAGAGATCCCATCATTTAGTCAAGATGATGATTTTCACAAGAATCGTTTAGTCTTGGAAGTTATTGATGCTTTAATAAGAGCTTACATTAGGGAAAGCATAAAAGAAAAGAGTGATATGCCTAGTTTTTCGTTATTTTCTAATAGTGAAGGCCCTGTTGCAAATGATGGTGACAATGCTTGTGATGAAAATATGAGTAATTGTGATAAAGTTCATGAGATTGGGGACAAACAAGTTGATGAAGTAACAAGCGTGACTGGAATAGAGGTTGGATAAGATCAATATGCTCCATCTAAAGAACCTATCATATAACAATGTGCTCCCTCTCGAATAACTTATCGCAAAACAATATGCTCAAAAGGAGAAAGATAGTATTGTCCAAACATCTAATATAAGAAAGGGAAAGCAAGTAAAATTCAAAATCAGACATAATCCTCCAAGACAAGCTAGACAAATGACAACACCATTTTGTTCTCCTTATTATGACAGAGCTTACCAAAATATCGACAAATATAAAAAAGGAGGAGAAGATTATTTCTTATTATTTTGTGAATCTTTTCAGCATTGTTGAATAAGAGGTAAAAACATGTCATTTTAGAACCCATTCTTATTCTATAATATTTTATTTTAGAACGTTATGTGTGACTAATTTTTTGGTTTTATATTATTTGATACTAGTGAGTCAATGTTTTGTACTTTCGGATTTGAGTATAACGAGATGACCTAAGATCACTATATCCTGGAGTTTTTGTTGACATTAACGTCATCAATATCCGGAGTATGATACTAAATGAAATAGAGAAAAGAAGGGATCGCACTACTCCAAGTTGACTTTTTTTTTCCATGTATGCTTGTGTAAGTAACACAATAGCATAGCTGATATTTCAAGTATATAGAAATCAAATGTTTATGTTAATATCTTTTTAAAATAAATCATTTTCTCTCTTTTATAAACTCTTTTTTTATGAGATGGTCTATGAAAAGAAAACATATGCATAGAGATATGAAGATTTTGAGCAATGCATTTCACAACAATTGGCTCGATCCTATTGGATGAACCCGAAAAACATTGACTTGGTAATTTTTTATTTTTAATAATTATTAAATTTCTTAAATTGTTGTACACAAATTAATATACATTTTTACATTTAATTGAGATACCCTCAAAATACACTATTTACACTAATCAGTAAATAATTTTACACTAATTAATATATAATTATACGCTAATAACTATTCTAATTTACACTAACATTTTAGTATATTGTATTTAGTTTTATACTTGAAACATATTTTTTTCATATTAAGATAAATTCATTTAGCCAATACTTGGAGTCTATTGCACATATAAAGTATAAATCTATCAAACAAGTAGTTTCTACACCCTTAGAGATAAAGTGGAGGACTAAACGCAATATGGTTGATTGTGGGACTTATCGCATGAGGCATATGGAGACCTATTTTGGAGATTCTCATAAATGTGACCCTAGATTTGATGGCAATGATGTATGTTGTGATTTCTCTTTGTTAGCTTCCCCAGAAAGAATCCTTTTCTAATATCTTATATATATATATATATATATATATATATATATATATATGGAAGGGTTCAAGTAAGCACCCCTCTTTAGGTACACTCCACCCTTTAGGTAAGCACTTTCAATTCTAACCGTTCAATCTCATCTAACGGCTTAAATTAAAAGGAATTTTTATAATTAAAAAAATAAAAAATAAAAAAATTAGGGAAGGGGTCAACTGCTTTTCTCGACATTTCCCAGTTTCACAATCCAAAACCTCTCTCTCGACACTCGCCGGAATTTGCCAGCCCAGCCACCGGCGGACGCTTGCCGGCAACCTGGCGTCGTCGAGACTCCCTCGACCGCACGCCAGCTGCCAGCCTATCTCCGGCATTCGCCCTCCTCGCTTCTTCTTATCTCTCTCACCGAAGTATGGATCCGGGCATGGATTTGACGCCGGAAAATTACGAGATAGACAATGAAAATTTGCAGCTATCGCCAACAAATTCTCTTTCAAATTCGTCACCGTCGAAACTGCAAGTAAGCCTTTTGGTTTTATTTGTAAAATTATGTATAATGGTGTCTGAAATAATTGTTACGAGTTTTGTTTTGATGTTATTTTGCAGTTGAAATAATGTTAAAAATAAATTTATCTAATGTTTTTTAATAATCTACTTTCTTAGGTGATAACGGGAAGCACCTATTGAAGAAGATGAAACGCTTGAAAAATGTAGAAGTCCTACGCATCTTATCAAAGAGTGGATACCCAATTGTGATGAGGAGTTGAAACCGAAACAAGGATTAGAGTTTGCCAATTTGGAAGAATGTGAGAAATTCTATAAAACTTATGCTCATTGTGTTGGTTTTAGCGTTTGTAAATGGACATCTAAGAAAAATAAAGAAGGTTTCCAAAATTATAAGTACATTGTTTGCTCTAAACAAGGGTTTAGAAGAGCTTGTACCAAAGCGAAAGGTAGGAAAGTGAGTTGACTAGGGAGGGTTGTAATACAATGGTTGGTTTCAAGAGAAATGTGATGGAAGATATGTCTTTTTCAAATTTTATGAATGTCATACGCATTTACTTGCAACTCCAAGGAAGCACCATATGTTAAATTCTAATAGGAGTGTTACTAGTGTGCATCGGACTTTGTTCAAATCACTTACTCATGCTAATATTGGTCCTTCTAAAGCTCACCGAATCATTAAGGAGCAAGTTCGTGGCTTTGAAAATGTTGGTTGTAGTAAACAAGATTTGAAGAATTTTCAAAGAGACTTGAAAGCATTTGTCAAAGATTCTGATGCACAAATGTTTATCGAGACTTTTAAGAGGAAGCAAGAGGTTCATCCTTCATTTTATTTTGCATATGAGTTGGATGTTGATGGTACTCTTAAACATGTGTTTTGGGCGGATGGTATTGCAAGATTAAATTATTCAGTATATGGTGATGTTGTGTCTTTTGATACAACATATGACACAAACAGATACAAAATGATCTTTGCTCCATTCACTGGGTTAGATAATCATAGGTTATGTGTTGCATTTCGAGCTGCATTCTTGGGGGATAAAAAAGCGGAATCATTCATGTGGTTGTTTGATAAGTTTTTAGATGCAATGGGGGTCACATGCCTGTTTTCCTTATTACTGATCAAGATCCCGCCATGAAAGTAGCAATAGAAGCAAAATTTCCATCAACTACTCATAGGTTACTGCATTTGGCATATCATGAGGAAATTATCGGAAAAGGTCGGAAGCTCTTTGAATTGTAACAACGATTTTCTTGCTCGATTTAAATAGTGTGTGTACAACTCCGAGACTCCAATAGAATTTGAAAAAGATGGGAAATTGTTATCCAAGATTTTGGATTGCATAATAATGTATGGTTATCTCATTTGTTTCATATTCGAGAACGGTGGATACCTGCCTATTTCGAGGATTTATTTTTGGGAGAAGTGTTAAGAACAACATCTAGATTTGAAAGTGAGAATTGATTCTTCAGCCATTTTACTAATCCACATTTGAGTTTGGTTGAGTTTTGGTTACGATTTGAGAGTGCACTGGAATTGCAAAGGCATGGACAATTGCGGGTTGATAATAAAACTTCTACTTCAGTCCCTCTGCTGAAGACCACCAAAGATTTAGAGAAGCATGCAAGTGAAGTCTTTACTTATGTTAATTTTTACAAGTTTCAAGATGAATTCTGGAATGCCTGTATGGATTGTGAGGTTGAGAACAAAGAAGTAATTGACGAGGGACTAGTAATTACTGTGGTAGACAATAGCCGCAATAGGGTTATGAAAAGGAAAGTTATATATAACCCTTCCATCCATATGGGTCATTGCTCATGTAAGATGTTTGAATGTGAAGGTATTCCATGTTGTCACATTTTGTGTATTTTGAAAGGAAAGTCTTTGCGTGAATTGCCCTCATATTATATTTTGAACCGATGGACTAAAATGGCTACAAGCAAACCAATTTTTCATGTGGATGGTACACTTCTAGAAAGGCGAGGATATTTGGGGGTCCTTGGCAGCTGATGCGAGGATATTTGGGGGTTCTTGGCAGCTGCAATGTCTTTGGCCTTTGGCCTGTGGAAGGTGACTTTGGTCCTTATCTTCTTAGTTTTCTTGTTCAAGGTTGATGAACCTGATTTCACAGCCTTGGTAGCTTCAATGTCTTTGGCCTGTGGAAGGTGTCTATGATAAGAGAAAGCCAACACACATAAACAATAGCTTGGAACATACAAAATCCAACCATGGGCTGATGATCGAGGACCACTTCATGCTCGCAACATAGGGCTCTGAAGCTGCAATCGGTAGATATAAAGACCAATTTCCTAGCTAATTATCTACACAACTTATGTACGGACGAGAGATTAACTAGAAAGTTTGCACAAATAGAACGTATTAGGCAAGGCTAAATATGATCGTTGTTAAACCGAACCAATGTGTGCAATCTTATACTACTTCCCATTATGAATAATAATAAATAAGGAAACTCTAAAAGTTGAACTAAAGAAAGTAGATGAAGATGAGCGAGTAATATAATCACTACCACCACAATCTATTATCCAATCAACATTATCCTACGCATGTTTGAACTCACTGTTCGAATTAGAAAAGATTTAAAAGTATATTTTTTTCTTTACCACAAAGCCACCAAATGTGGCACATCCTTTCCGAGTTGGCCCGATACAACAATACAAGCACATCACAACCACAAACTTGGCCTGATACAACAATAATTTTAACGAGATAAGAGTCATTCAAGTTACGGTTGAATCATGCTTTCGAGTTTGGTTGTTTATGGTGTAGGGAGAAGAAATGAGATGCACAAGATGGAAGAGAGAGCCAAATGTGGCACATTGGCGGGACAATTGAACAACTGGTGAGAAAGAGGTTAAAAATAGCAAAATATGGCAAACAAAGGTTAAATCTTGCAACACAACCATAGCTCACTGCCCTTTGAATCAATCGAATACAACTACTCGATATCATTAGGAACCAAATTGAAATAA
The DNA here is from genome assembly GCA_021018815.1 of Talinum fruticosum. NCBI lineage: Eukaryota > Viridiplantae > Streptophyta > Magnoliopsida > Caryophyllales > Talinaceae > Talinum > Talinum fruticosum. The sequence continues at coordinate 1,594,803 of JAITYX010000011.1, forward strand.
CTTCTCACATTTCATAGAGCTTTGGGCTTAATTCTAAATATGCAATCTCTAAAAATCTTATCAAGAGAACAACAATAAGAAAAGGTGAAGGTTCAAGATTTTTAGAATTCGATTATACTTGAGCAATATCACCGGAGGCATAATCGCGGAATAGCACAACGCAATTAAGCTACAAAGAGAAAAGTGAACCGTGTTTCAGGTTGTAGCAATGAAATCGCCTAATTTCAATTTTGAAAACCCTAAAAGGGAGAGCTTTTACCGTGGAGTGGCTGGCAGATATAGACTCTTTGACCGTTAGAAGGTGGCTGAGAAATCGGCAACATTGATGCGGCCAACCCGGAAAGACAGGCCACGGGCACCGCCAAGCAACAAGAGAGAGCAAGAGAAAGAGGAGGTCCGACCGAGAGAGAGGGAAGCGAGGTGAGCGTGGTGGGCGAGGAGCAACGGCTGGGCGCCCGGCGGTTGGAGGCGGGAGTCCGACAACGACAGAGTTGGCGGCGGGTGGCTATCGGTGATCTGGCTGGCCAAACTCCGGCGAGTGGCTAACCGAGAGGGAGAGAGAGAGGAGAGGGAGAGGGGTTTTGGATTGTGAAACTAGGAAATGTCGAGAACAGCAGTGACCCCTTCCCCTAATTTTTTTTCTTTTTTTAATTATAAAAATCCCTTTTAATTTAAACCGTTAGATGAGATTGAACGGTTAGGATTGAAAGTGCTTACCTAAAGGGTGGAGTGTACCTAAAGAGGGGTGCTTACTTGAACCTTTTCCTATATATATATATATATATATATATATATATATATATATATATATATATATATATATATATATATATATATATATATTCAACTTTGCTTTTCAGGATGCAAAGTTGGTACGTTTACAAGGACACTACTGCTTCAATGTAATAAATTTTGAGAATACAGGTAGGCATACACCGAAGAAAATGGCAAAGGATTTCCACAAGGAAGAACTAGAAAAATAGAAAAAGAAAATGCCATTTTAGAACTTTTTGGACAGAAAATTATGTCAATATTACCCTAGTTTTTGGGCAAAGGATTATCATGGTTGGTAATATATTAGTGATCATACTCTTTTAACAATTACTATTTTGGAATATAATTGACTTGAAATTTCAAAGGGAATTATTATGGAAGTCAATTTGCATATGTATATCAATTCTTAACAGTTGTACACCAATTAATATGCTTTTGTTCATTAATTGAGATAAAATCATAGCTCCGACTTGAATTGACCTAACCAAACCGAGATACCTTCAAAGTCAGTATGCATTTGTAAATCAATTCTAAAACTTTTGTACACCAATTAATATCTGTTTGTACACTGATTCAGATACACTCAATTAGATTAACTCAAGCCTAAATCAAGCTTTGACTAAGACGACCAAAGGCCTCGACAAGCCAACTAAATGTCATTACAACACTATTTAATATGATGCTTATAATTTTTCAATAGTAAAATGACAATCTCAATACACACATTTAAAAATACACTATTTTCTTCCCAATATGCACTAATCAGTATACTACTATACACCAATAATATGATTTCATTAAAAAATATTTGAAGATGTATATAATTAAACAACTCATTCTGATAAAATAAATATATTCTAATAAAATCAATTAAGAAAATAAATCTCTGCATCTCATTACTTCTTCCTTCAGTTGCATCATTTTCAAGACCTAATGCACCTAAAATCAAAAAATAACATTTAGTATTGATAAAAAAAATTAAAAAAACACATATTAATCTAGCATAAAACTGAAAATTAATTGTGACCTAAGTCGACTTAATAGTATGCTTTTTCTTTCATTTTGCAATGCTCTGTCACTCTAAAAAAATGGGTAAACGAATATCAGAATAATTGCTATAGTATTAGGGTACAATAAAACATATCAATGCATATTATCTAACACTAGTTTTGTGGATACCATTACTTTTTCCTTGAATATCTAATAACATGCTAAACGTTCGAATTTCGTGGAAATTTCCTAAGGATAGATTGCTCAATGTTGTTAATGTAGGATACATAGTCATTGAACATTAAGAATTAATAGAAGAAGATAAGGAGAACACATTGATATATAATGGTTAGTTATGACAACACTTTACTCGAGACTCGTGATACAAAAATTTTCTCGGATTTTTGCATCCTTGAATACATACCTCTTACTTGATTTACTTTCATTATACTCTTCTTTCTCAAAAAAATTTTCTCCTTTATTCCTTCTTGTAGGCGAATTCTTAATAGTTATTTGATAACTCTCACCATGTTCCTCATCCTCGAGACAAATACACAGATCCAATTTCTACTTAAATACCTTTTTTCACATCTCGGACAAACCGCTTACAAATGCCCTTTTTTTCTTAATTCATTTGGCTTTGCTAAAAGGAAAGCATCAATTTTACAAAAAATTTGTGCTCTTCAAACAGATGGAGTTACCCTCGATAATCTAGTTGTACTTCAACAGACAATCTTCTATTTCTCTTTAACGTTTAGCGTTCCTCCTCCACCTCTTGATAAAATACTATCCAGGGATACTTTGTATAAAATTCACATTGTATACTCTTAAACAATGACATCATAAGATTCCTACCTCACAAATGTTTTTACAATCACAAGTTATGCTCTTATCAATAGGGCTAAACTTCTCACAAAAAACTCACTCTCCTCCATAACACTTCTCAAATACAAAGTAACAATCCTCTTTACCACATGGAGTCTCAATAGAGTTGACTAACTTTTGTTGACATCCTTCTCCTTTTATATACTCTTCTTCAAAGGTTTTATAGAACTCGATAGTATAAACCTTAACAACTTATTATAACACACTTATATGAGGATTATACCACTCTAGAAACCCTTGTTTATTTGCAACATTAACATCTTTCTTATTCCTTCTCCATTCTGTCATTACTTCTTGAAAGACATCATACATATCACACAAACTTGCATTAGCATGGCCATGTTTAGATAAACAACCATTCAAATATTCACTCTTTTGAGATAATAGAACTCCTTTAGAGAAATTTTTTTTGAATATGGTGGACACCACTTTTCTTTAATACCATATAACCTTTTCATCCAAGCATTATCAGTATAACCATATTCTTTTACAAAAATGATATGAGAAAAATAACAAAAAGATGTCAGTGTACAATAGCATGCAAAATGGTTTACAATGAATAATAACAAAATATTTACCTTTATCGGACACTATTAACCTTTGGGAGTTTGCTACACCTTATAAGCAAAAATCAAACTTGTATGCAAAACCTTGCTTCATCCTTAATTAATTTATGTATTTCCTTGAGTTCTCTTCAAGATGCCAAGTATATAGCCTATATCTTGATGTAGGAAATACTTGACTAATTGCATTAGCCATTGCAAAATCTTGATCCATCATGATTGTAATTAGTACGTGATCATTCATAGATCGACGTGAAAGTCTTAAACAACCAATAAAAACTTTCAATTTTCTCATTAAGAAAAACTCCAACACCAACCAAGAGATTCCTCCCATGATGATTCATACACATAAACATCGTATAAATCATATTGTATTTATTTGTCCTATGTGTTATATCAAACACCAACAAATATACAAATAAAAGATAATCTTCTCTCATCTGGTCATAGCTAATTAAATAACCATCACAATCAAATTCTTCAGCATGAAAGAAGTTTTCTTCAAAAAGTTTTCTTTTACTAAAAATCTCAACTAAAGAATTTGCATCACCACATGCCATATTCTTTTTACTTCTTTTGTTGATACGTTATATAGATCTTTTACTCGTGAATCCTAGAACTAGAGACCCACCTGCAATATTTCTCATCAATTTATATGCATGGGATAGTTTCACACCACTTTTTCTCATTTTTTGCACATGTGTAAGATTTGCTTTCTCAAATACACGTTGCGATTTCTCCAAGTGCTATTCATATTTTAAGAGAAATTTATGATTGTGCTCCACATCATGGGTTGTAACAACCCAATCTCCACTATTATCAAGCTTAATAATCATCCTTGCTTTGTAATTGCATCTTTTATTCATTTTTGTAAATTGTCTGCATTGTTTTAGAATAGATCTCTTTACTCCTTTTGTGCAATTAAACTCTCTTCCCATTAACTCGTATGGGTCATTTGTCCTGAACTAGTTTTTGATATACATGTTCTATTAGACATTAGCAGACCTTTTGTAAAGTTGCAGCACTTAATTAGATTTCTTGAGTTATTATATTGTAAGTTATGATCCTTTTTGCGTTCTAAATGAGGCTATGCTCATTGTATTGCTTGAACTATATAGAATATTTTGATAATACTCTTACCAGCCTATTAGCTCAACGGTAGAGCTACGTGTGCTGATACACGGAGATGTGGGTTCAAATCCCACATAGGCTTGCTATGTCCGAGTGTTTTAGCTAATTGGCTTTCGTTGCATTTGAATCTTGAGTGTTTTACACCTGATGAAGTATTTGCAAACAAACTGCCGATGTTAGCCTCGTCAAGTGTAATAATGCAAAACAGTCGGTCATCCTTTCTTTTGGTGGATGTTTTACAAAATAAAGATGACAGGAAGAGCAACTAGTACCCAATAAATCTAGTGTCCGAAGGAACATCCGGCCTTGTATTCTCGCTCCTGAATATTGGATCCGACATCTAGCTCTGTCAAGTGCTGATTTTTGTAGTAGTGGTGTTGTTTAGTGTTCTTGAGCACATTTTAGAGAATGGAGGAGTTGCAAAGACAGGCGTATTTTGTTTTTCTTTCTAGCTCAACAACTACTATGATCACAATTATTCATGGAGTTATAATTCAGCAACTACTTGCTTGATTATTCATTATCCTAGATTTAAATTTGAAATTGGTTTGATTATCTTTCCATCCTTGATAAAGGGTCGGAATTTGAATCCGCTTGCGCTACCTGGACACTTTCTTTTTGACCTATGTCACTAATACTTGATTGCACAAAGATATAGGTTCCATTAATTGCTAACCTCTATTTTCAAGCCTATTAGCTCAAAGGTAGAGCAACGTGTGATTGCACGGAGATGTAGGTTCGAATCCTACGTAGGCTATTTGTTTGTGTATGTCTCGCTCGCTGGAATATCTCGCTCGCCGTACCCTCGATTGACGCCGCCTTGGAGCTGTCGTTTTCTCCTGTTCAAGTGCATTTGATTACTCCCCAAAAATCAGGTTCGTTTCTGTTTCTTTGCATCGACCAAAAATTAGATCTAGGGTTTTCGGTTAATTCAATCAAAATCCGTCTCGATTAATTAATTGTTGCGAAATTGAGTAATCTGTTATCATGAATTTGGTTTATGAAAATGGATTTCTAGACAGCAGAGGGTTGAATGAGGAGAGAGATATGGGTTCCTTTGGATAACGAGAGAAAATATCAGTTTAGTTGTTCCGGATGGAAATTCAAGCGGAATTTAGGGGTTTTTGTTGTTGTTGTACGGGTTAGTGGTTAGTTGCTGCAGAACACTGAAATTGCAATCTGAAATTCCACCTTTGAGATTGCCATTGTTTTGGTTATCATTGTTTTGCAATAGCGAGTACGGAACTTCAATTTGATTAACTGGAAACTTTTCTCGCCGGAGAGGGGGACAATTCTATTGGTCAAATTCTTTGATATGTCTACTTGACCCAAAAAGGATTCTGCACATTTGCCTTGTGCTTGTAACCTACATTGTGTTGCTTCCGAACAGAAGGTTGATAGCACAAAAGATGTGTCATCATGCATATTACTGTTTTTCGAAATTTAGTAAATACAAATGGCATATTACCAAACATCAACAACCATTTCTTTGAATAAATGCAAACATGAAACAATGACGAAAAGTTAGAATTGCATATCCTCGGCGTTGCAAGATTAACATTCAAGTGCAAGTGTACAAAGCATTAATTGAAGTTATACAAGTTGAAAGCTACTTCCTAAATACAAATACACATAATATTGAATGTAGCCTATATGGGATTTGAACCCACATCTTTTGTGCCAAAACACAATTGCTCTACCAATTGAGCTAATAGGCTGATAAAAAGACTCCTAAAATATGACCAAGCTCAACCTCTATGGTAAAATATGACCAAGTTCAGTTACAAATCTTCTCAAAGAAGTTGAACCATATCAAAGTTTCTCTCCTAGGCCTAATTATGAAATTGCTCAATATTGATTCCCGAATAAGAGAATCATTGATTAAATTTCACGAGAATAAGAGAATCATTGCTCAATATCTCTTATTACGGGAATCAATATTGAGCAATTTCATATCTAGGAGAGCAATATGTAGTCTATTAGCAATATAGTAATATTGATTCTCAAATACCATTCAATCAAGCTCCATTACAGCAATATAGCAATATACTAATTTTAGATCAAACTCCATTCAATCAACCAACAGAAAACCCAATTTCAGTTCACTTTAACCCCCAAACATCATTACCTAATTCAATGAAAATTTCCATTACAAATTTAACAAAAGCCCAAATCTTATTCACTACGTAGACAATTAAGTTACACAATTCCAAGAATTAGGAAATCGGGGAGATTCAATTACAAAATACTACTAACGATAGCAATATAGCAAATCATAAGCTTAGAGTGATTACCAAATATGCAATGCCCGGATGTGATGTCCATCGTTAGTTTATCTTGTTCTCGTCCAAATTGGTGATGAATGTCATGCCCGGATGCGATGAAGGCTTGAATCTGGTTGTTTCTAAAGACCATGAAAACCTTCGGTGCTTGGCCGTGCGAGGCGAGAGGGAGGGAGAAAGGAGACAAGAAGAGAGAGCGTAAGTTCGGATCCGGAGGCTGCAGCGAGAGGGGAAGGAGTAGGGCGAGAATCGCCAACCGTGAGAGTAAGAAGATGGAGAGCGATGAGAGCGAGAGTTAGAGCAGCGAGAGTGACGAGAGGGAGAGCGAGAGGGAGAGCGAGAGCGAAGCGAGAGCGAGAGTGAGAAGAGCGAGAGCGATGGTGAAGGCCAGCGGCGGAAAAGAGCTGGAGGCCGGTGGCGGGAGGAAGACGGCGAGTGGAGGCCGGCGGGAGGAAGACGGCGAGTGGAGGCCGGCGTTAGGGGAGATGCGAGAGAGATAGAGATGGGGGAGAATCGTGAGGCCGAGAGAGCAGACAAATGTGGTTGAGACCGGAGACCTCTTCCATCTTCCAGCCAATTTTTTAAAAAAAAAAATTAAAATATACTCTTTTAATCTGAACCATCAAAATTTAATTGAATGGTGCAGATTAAAAGTGCTCACCTAATAGGTGAGCTCACCTAAAAGGGAGGGCTCACTTGAACCCTCCCTATATATATATATATATATATATATATATTACTCCAAAATTTTGTGGATTTGAGAGTCTCTATTTGATTGTTAATGTTGTATTATTTGAAACTTTTTCTTTATTTTTTTTCATGATGTTTTTTAAGATTCAAACTTGTAATTTGGTATTTGTATTGCATGTGGATTTAGGACTTTTTGTTTCATTATCGATGTTAGATTTAAAATCTTTTGTATTAGTCACAATTACAGGGTTGCATGCTTTGTATTATTAGATATTGAGTGCATTTAAAATATTGGATATTTATATACCTAAAATTTACAAGAAAAATTAAAAAGCAAAAATCATAAAAACTCAAATGGTGTGAAGCAAACAACAATCCGGTCCCACCGAATCCAGGACCAATTCCCCAAATCTTTAGACCTGGTTCTAATCGGGTTTCAATCGAGACTAGATTCCGGACCCGGTTCTAACTGGGTCGAGGATCTTGTCCGACCAAAATGACCAGGATACTGATCCTGCTCACCCCTAAGTATCATTATTTTAGACAACGGGCTAATGAGAACCTACTATTTACAAATGCAAAAACATATAATCATAATATGATGTTTTCGTTTTTTGTAATGATTAGTGGACCTAGACCCACCCATCAAGTCCCCTCTACAAGCTTAGTGGGCTTGCGTGTGAGGGGAGAAAGTGCACGGTCACTAGATTAGGCCTAACAGATGCTAAACCACGTCGTTGGAGTTCCCACACAATGAAGACTGCAGAAGTCTATAATTTCCCTCTAGAAAATGCGTCCATCGAACTCGCATCTTGATATGGGATTCAATAATAAAATACATACCGATTAAGCCAAGTGCTCTTGATAATTATTTTACCAAGTGTAACTTAAACTAAGGAGAAACCGTTCTTTTTGTTAAAAATAACATAGTAATAGGACTAATTCTTGAATAAAGTGTGATGAAGATTACCGAGCATCATGATCCTCAATCAAAAAAATCCAACGGCCAATTTTATTTCATCATAATGCTATGAATCTATGATCATCAGCACCAAGTTGTTATATCATCAGCACCAAGTTGTTAGATCGTGCAGCAATTTTCTTAGGGCTTTAACATTAAATTTGTTTCCGGAGAAAACTGAGTTGATGATGTGGATATTGATTCGGAGAGAGGAAGGATTTATCACTCCAGATGCGAGAACGTGGCACGATCGACCCGATTCGCGTGGCGACTGCTTGAACCTACAAAAGGCGAAGCCCCGGTGGTGGATCCCGGGAACGCCCCTCCGACGCTCAAGTTAGTGATTGACTTAATTGAAGGGATCGAGGAAATCTTCCTCGATGTGCGTGGGGAATTCCTTGGGAGTTGAGAGGTTTTCCAAAGGTGGAAACTTTTGGGATGAGTGTTGATGAGTGTTAAGAGCTTAAGAGCTTAAGAGCTTGGAAGCTTGAATGTGTGATTATGAGGAAAAATGAGATTTGTGGAATGTGAACATATGCCCCATGGAGTTGGGAATTGATGGGTATATATATGGGAATTTTAAAGGGGTAGAATAGTAATTGAAGGTTTGCTCGGGAGAGTCCGAGTCACCCTAGAGGGGGTGAATAGGGTGATGGAAGGTTTTCGTGAAACTTCTTAACTTTTCGGTGAGGCGAGAAAGAAATGTAGTTTCGAGTCGGAAGAGTCGGATCGAGTGGACTCGTAAATACTTCAATAAGCGAGATAACCGGAATAGAATAAAGCGATCTGAGTCTAGAGTGAACTCGGAAAGATAATACACGAGATTACGTGGAAACCCTCCTGGGGCAGAAAACCACGAACCGTGCTAGTCCAAGCACGAAGTCAATCCACTATTTTGAGTCCACAAAATATCGTGAACCGACAGAGCCCGAGTTGCTCCCTTAGACAACTCTTTACAAGTTTTCCTAGACTCGAAGTTACCTTATCCGATCTAGTACTTCCTAGCTGAGATAACCCTTACGAGTTAGGGCCAACTAAGCTGAGATAACCTTTACTGACCTAGTCAAGGGACCTTACGAGAGAATGTAAGAAAGAGGTTGTAATCGAGTACAAGACCTTACAACTCGGAAAGTGAAAAGTTACGAGAATAGGAGTTGTAAGTAGAAGACAAGTATGAATATTAACAATATGTTTCGAGTGTTCTCGTTGTCCGTTGTCTTCTAGTCTTGCGAAGTGGCTTCTATTTATAGATGCCCAAGCGAGAATAGCCGTTGCCTCCGTATGCTTGACTGAAGGTCTCTTATGACCGTTGGTCGAGCTTTTCGAGTCTCTCACCAGGTGTCCGTTGACGTGAACGTTTGAGTAGCGGTTCCACTTTCTTGGAAGTCTCAAAGCCGGTGGTGGTGACTCGAAACGTCGGGTGGTAACCTTTGTTCGGTTCGGCGCTTCGAGACTTGTCAACGGACAGCTCTTACACATTCTTGAGAAGCGAAAAGAATGGCCATGTCTCGCTGGTGATTTGACGTTTTTAAGCCGGTTACTTTTGCGGTTTGAAACGTGTATCCTTGGTTAAATAATCTGCAAAAATAAAATCATTTCGGTTCTCAAAGTATAAAATACTTTGGTCCATGATACTGAGATAATATAATTATGATCAATAATCGGCTAAGATATCCGAGTCGGAAAAGGATTGGAATTTTACGAGTCTAATATCCATGCAACTCGAATTCCATCGACTTAAACCATTAACTAGACAAGACTACGAGTCTAGTTTGACTTCGCTCGATCCGAGTGGTAATGGACTCGGAACACAAAAATGGTTTTACGAGTCTCCAACGAAACACAATATCTATATGAAATATAGATTGTGATACTTAGAAAAATATACCACATCACTCGGAAAGATCCGAAGATACGAGAGAATGCCTTGAAATCAAAATTCTATAAGTAAGGAGGTTATACCGATGCAAATGATGTAACTCGAAATACGTTAATCGGTGTTTGAGTCTTCGGTAATTTATTGTGGTTTAGGGAAACCCTAGCCCTAATGGGTTTTGGGCTTTTACCGGCCCGTTAAGGGTTGGCTTGGGCCGATATCTTTCTTATCCGATCGATTAGGCCCGGTTAGGTCGGTGATCCGGCGGATGAGCTGAAACCGATCCGGAAATACCCGAATCATTTAGCCCCTCACGTTCTACCTGCATGCCTCCCGAGGTAAGTAGGTGGAATGTGGAGCCCGCTCCGCTATGCCTTTATGACGCCAAGTTCTTATAAATAGGGGGTGAATCTTGAGAAGGATAACAAATTTCCACTTCTTCATTCTTCTCCTTTCTCTTGCTTTGGAGAAAATGACAGCCAGGGAGCTTCCTATCGGATATGAGAAGTTGTGCCCTCGCTTCAACCGAGCCGAGGCCGAGCAAATAGCAATTGAGCATCGCCGACCATCCTTTGTCGTGGAGCGTTCTACCAACTTCTCATCGACGACGCTTTGAAGACGGGATTGATCAATGATGGTGTGGAGTTTCTTAGGTTGTTTCAAGCCGCACTCCGTCCCGAGTGGGGTATACTTGAGGCTTGGGTGGAGTGCAACCACGATCGTATCATTAAGCTTCAATCGGCGAACCTTAATTCTTCGGCAAACGTTGCTACGGGAGGAAGAACCGCTCCCGGCGTTGGCTCGTCGTCCGACCCTCCCTTGGAGAGTGGTGAATTGGTAGATGGTCTTTCTACTCCCTCTTATCATGATCGAAGGGACTTGCCCAAGGAAAAGGGAAGTAGCTTCCCTGCGGAGAAGAGGAGGAACCTTCCGGCGGAGAGGAAGAGGAACCTTCCGAAGTAGAGGTGAGGTGACGGTCGCTGCTATCCTTTCGTCTCGAGTAGTGTAATCGTAGCGTTGTAGCGTAGTATCTTGAACTTTAGACGATTTGCGCCTCTTGTAATGGCGCGTTGCTCGCTCTTGTCTTAATGAATGAATGAATGAATAAAGTTTGCTTTGTCGACTTTACTTTTCTTCGCTTTCCTATCCAGATCATTGAGGCTCGTTGTGATGAATGATTTTTACTTAGCCCCTTAGGCTTAAAGAGTAATTTTTGCGCGACCTTTCAACTCTCGGAGGCTTGAAAGTGCTTGAGTATAGATATCTCGCTAGGGAACATCCCACGGAGAACGTGACCTCCTAACCTTAAGTTAGGAGTGCGAGTGCCCATGACGAAATAGGTCTTTGCACGACCTTTCGATTCTCAAAGGTTCGAAAATACGTAAGTGTCGCTAGGGAACATCCCACGGAGAACACGACCTTCTAACCTTAAGTTAGAAGTGTGGGTGCCCATGACGGAATAGTTTCTTGAAGGGTACCCCTTTATGGGATTGAGAACGTGATTTTCGGCTCCCGGAGGCCAAGTTGTCGCTGAATGTAAATTGGTTCTAAACCCCGAAGGATAGCCCCTTATGAAGGTAGAGATACAACTTTTTAACCCTCGGAGGCTAAGTCGTTGTTTGACGAGCGTTCGAACTTTGTCTGTTTTGTCGCTGCGATTCTTGCAAATTTGTGTATTTTTTATTTGATTTTTTTAAGACCCCGAGCTCGACCGTTCATCCCGACCCCTAACTACGATCGCTTGCTCTTTCTGCGCCCAACTCTCTCTCTCGGCCAAGCTCTCCTCGCGCTCGCCCTCTCTCTCTTGGCCCGCTCTCCCCTCGGCTTGCCCTCCCTCTCCCTCCGGGCTCGCTCTCTCTCTCGGACCGCTCTCCCCCTCGGCCCAGTCTCTCTCCCTCTCGGCTCCCTCTCTTTCCCGCAGCTTGCTCTCTCGCTGGGCATGTTCTCCCTCTCGGCCCAATCTTCAAACCCTCCCTCTCCCTGTTCACTCACTCATTCCCGCCCAACCCCCTCTTCGCTCGTTGCTCGCTCCTCTTGCCGCACCAGCCTGCTGCTTCCTCTCTCCACTCGGCTCAGGTAACTCCCCCTCCCCACTTGTTTGCCGCTGCTCGCCCCTATCCCGGACCCGACACCCCTCCCTAGTCCCCTTCGCTTCGCACACTCTCTCTCCCTCCCGGTTGACCTCGCTACTGCTGTCCCTCAAGCTACACTCGACTGGACCCCCACCCCTGGACCGACCGCTAGGTCCGACCATCGGAGACGACCCCACTCCCGATCCCCTCCTCGAGTCCCCTCCCCGCCTACTCTAGCTCTCTCTCGCGCACCCTCTCTCCGTCGCTCGTGCTCTGTTTCTCTCTCGCTCGGCTTAACCTCCGGACTCCCGACCCGGTTGCTCCCGACCCCGAACACCGACCCCAAGACCCGAGTCCTACAACCGAGTCCTCCTCTCACTTGCTCGGACTCTTTTTCTCACGCTCTCTCGCTCGCGGACTCCATCTCCCTCACCTCTCGCTCGGACCCAGCTGCCCCCTGGACCGACCCCCGACCCCGAGACCGACTCCTCGATCCGAGTCCTCCCCTCACTCTCTCGCTCGTGCTCTCTCGGCTTCTCACTCGCGCACACCCTCTCTCTCGGCCTGCCACCCGGACCCAGCTCTCCCGGACCGACCCCTCGTACCGACCCCAGACCCGAGTCCTCCCCTCACTCTCTCGCCCTCTCGCTCACGCTCTCTCGGCTTCTCACCCGCACACACCCTCGCTCTCGGCCTCCCACTCGGACCCAGCTGCCCCTCCCGGACCGACCCCGGACCCGACCCCTAGCCTTGAGCCCCCGAACCCTAGCCCTACCGAACCCCCCAAAACACCCAAAACTCGCAAAACCCTAACCCTAGTTTTTTAATTTTTTATTTTTTATTTAATTTTTGCTTGAGTGGGAAATCTAGAATTTCTTAATTCGAATTTTGAATTTTGAATTTTTAAATTCGGTCTTGTGCGAGGAGACAGTATCGACTTCACCCGATTCCGACCGATCGGGAGTGAGCTCTATATAACTCTGTCTCTTGGTGCTCTTTTTCATTACCCACAAAATAAATCTGAAAGTAAGAGAGAGCACTTAGAAGGAGCCTTCAAGCTAGATTCGGGCATTCATCATCTTCATTGAATTTTTGAGGTATATCTTCGAATCACCCTTTTGTAGTTTGAATATTCAAGTAGATGCATACCTTAGAATAATGGGTAGATCCAAGGATACCATTGCGGACCAACATGATAGTTTGTCGAGCAATTGTGCCTCGGGTAGAGACTTGTCGTGCCCCTGTGGATAGGTGTTGTAGTGAGGGCGTTGTAGGTAAGGAGTCTCTAGGAGTTGTTGCGTCTCGCTGACTTAGAGGTTTCCACGAACCTTGATAGTCATTCCAGCACAGCTCCTCATGAGCTAGTTGTGGCTAGTCACCCATCGTGGCGGAAAGTTCTTGTGCTTAGCGCAGTTGCGAAAGCCATCCCTTGGCCACGCCACCCGCGACTTCAGATTCCCTTTATGAAAGGTCCCCCACTCCTAGTTTCCATAGTTGTTCTCGGGAGGTGGTTTACCATTGGGAGGTTAAGAGGAGTCATAGTCTCCGAGGGCAAGTGACATTTACGGGTTGCACCTTGCGGGATTCCGGTAGCGGGGTTATGGCTAGGCTTAAGACTTCCTGTCGGCTCAAGACCGTGGATGAACTCGTGCGGGATAGGTATTCCGGAGGTAATTCCCCATCCTTAGATATTTCATTATATGATGAGGCCACCTCGTCTTTTATGCCACTTAAGGGGGCGGATGACTCGGTCGAGTCGTTTCCCGAGAGGTCGAACCCTAGTGACGATCCAGGTTCTCACTTTATCGACCCGCACTTTGTGAGTGACATGGTACAGGCCTCAAGGCTCTTTGGTCATTATCGCATCCCCGATAGTTATAGGATTATGGTCCTGTTGGATCGGGATACGGTTAAGTCCCTCTCTCTAAGGTGTCGTGCTTTTTATAAAGCGGTGCTCGATAATGGGGTGCGTTTTCGCTCCATCCTTTAGTTGTATTAATATGCAATAAGTTCAACCTGGCCCCAGCCCAGATTTTTCCCAATTCGTGGCGCTTGATCCGTTCGTTCATCGCCACTTGTGAAATAAAAGACCTCCCTTGTAACTTAGAAACGGTCACCCTCCTCCACGGCCTTCGGAAGAGCACCTCGTTAGACGGCGAACGAGGGTGGTATAGCTTCCCAAATAAAAGGGGATACATGACTACCTTGGGTAGGGCATCCTCAATCCATAAGTGGAAGTATGAGTTTCTTTTTGTAGAGAAGTTGAACGGGGAGTGGGATGTCCTTGTTTGGAGTGAGGAGGAGGAAGTCGTCAAGATGCCTAGTCCTCACCGCGCAGTTTATCATTCTAAGGTATATGCCATAGCGGAGTATTTTCGTACCCGAGAAGTACCCTATCCTACGAGGGCGGGAAAGAAAAAGAAGCCTCCTTCTAATTGGCTTCCCAAGAGAGAGTACTTCAAGAAAAACTTGTTCCTCGTCGCCATTAGGTTGGCTCTCGATTCGAAACTTCCACGAGGTACTTATTCCACCTCATACTTGTTTTTGTTCATGTTTCGAACCGACTCGACTTTGGTTTGTTTTCTGCGAGATCAGCGAGGGCTCTCCTATCCAAAGCCATGGCCGGGAACTCTTCGCGCGAATGGGGTGACCGAGATACGCACCCTTCCCCCAAGGTAAGGATGCCGCAAAGAGAGGCAAGAAGAAGAAAGCCTCGGACCATACCCTTCGACCGTCGCTGTCCCGACGATCGGTGTTGTCAAAGGGAGCAACAATAGGCCTCCCGTAGTAAGCCTTACATCATTTGTCATATCATTTGCGTTTACTCTTTGATTTTATGCTAACATTGCCTCTTTACAACAGGCTTGTCCTCTTCCTGCCGAGAAGAGTCAAGCAACGCCCGCTTCAACATCGGGATAGGGGGCCATTTGGTGAGGGGATCGTCTACCTCGAGCAAACGCTTGAGGGATGCTTCAGACCCTTCCTCCCCGAGGGAACGCTTCCGACTCGAGGGGCAAAGAGATATGTCTAGGTCTCCAATCTCGCCATTTCCCGAGTGCCGATCCGGATACCAAGGTTATCATGGCGGGTCACCTCCTGAAGGCATATGGCGACACTCCTCACAATGATGTCGCTTCTCCCATCTCTGCTGAGTCGTTGACTATGGCCGAGGTAAAGAGCAACCTTCTTTATACCTGTGTTTTCTTACCTTTTGGGTTTTAATTCTTTTGTTCAGCGAGGCTCTTATCGGGGCCATGGAGGCTATGGAGTCTCGGCCTTCCTCCTTGGATCTTCAAAAGGAGGTATCTTCTCTTCAAAGTTCCTTGAAGAAGCTCTCCAAGGAGAATAAGGAGGAAGCAAACCATTTCTAAGGGAAATGAGCAAGCTGAAGGCTCAGCTGGGGGCTTCCTGAGGAAGAGAGCAAGACTTGAAGATTCAACTGGAGGCTACTCAAGGGAAAGAGCGAGATCTCGAGGCTCGCGCCGGAGCCGCTCGCGAGAAGGCGCGTAGGCTGGAGGTTGCGCTTCGAGTCCGCGCAGGAGATTGTTGCCGCAACAAGGGATACATCTCTCGGGAAGCTTCTTGTGGGGTCTCCCCAGCCCGGGTGAGGAAGCGGAGGGGCTAGAGCAATGGCTGGCCTACGCCTCTGTCTTTTACTCCGAGGCCTTTGCCTCCCAATTAGATTCTCCGACCGAGAGCACCCCGAGGACGGTGAGATTCCCACCGAGGATAGAGCTGATGGCCGTGTCGGGGATGGCCCCGAGGACTAGCTTCCCTTCTCCTTCCTTTTTCCTAACCCTTCTAGGACTGATTTTGATGGCTTGCATGCCATGTATTTTTGAATGGCCTGCGTGTCATATGACTTAATACTTTGCTACTTTGGATTCGTTTTGCTTTAAACTTTGATCTTCGAGTGATCCTTGTTTGATGCTTGTTTGGATGCTTACTCAATGCTTACTTACCTCGTTGTTTCTTTTGGTTGTTGTCGATTTTTCTTGCCGTTTTTGGGTATATGATCATCTTTTTACTTTGGCAATATTTTGGTCTGTCTTAGGGATTGCATTAGCCCCTGGTTTGCCCCTAAAATCGGTATAAGCAAAACATGCAATAATAGAAGTTAACAATGTAGTTGTCGTAGGGGGTAACAGTGAGTCCCTACTCTTTCTTCTAACTTTAACAAAGTTAAGAAAATACAACGAGAGGGACCGAGAGGTTGGGAGCTCAAGGGGTTCGTATTAGCCCCTATTCATGCCCCCAACTTCAGCAAAGGTAAAATATACGATGAAAGAGATCGAGAGTTTGGTTGCTCTACGGGATCGTATTAACCCTTATTCATGCTCCCAAAACCGACTTAAAATAAGACATGAGGTATAAAGTTGCAGAAAATTTACTCATTGTATTAAGATAGAAGATCGAAGTCCATTACAAAAGAGAAGAATGGGTGCCCCACTGAGCGCTTTCCGAAAAGTCACGTCAATCATGGCTGATTCTTATACAACATTTTTGAGACTTGGGCTGGGTGGGTCTTTAAAGAAAGGCCCCCACGCCGGTCGATGAGCTTGTACTTGTTTACAAAATGAAGGTGCTTCCTAGTACTTAGATGAAGTACTTCTTTAAGTTGCTACTATGCCATGCTCTGGGAATGTCTGTTCCTTCGAGGGTCGCCAACCTATAGGTCCCTGGGTGGACTACCTCATGAATGATGTATGGTCCTTCCCGAGTTAGTCATGAGCTTGTCGTGCTCCGTTGCCTTTCCTACGGCTTCGGTTTTCCTTAGAACCAAATCACCGACTTTAAGATCTCTTCCCTTCACCCTCCTGTTGTAAGCTCTTGCCATTTTCGGTTTGGTTATGGCATCACAGAGATAGCTATCTCCTCAAACCATCGGGAGTAAGTCAAGGGCCTCCGGAGGGTCCCGTTGTTATACTCCTCCTAAAAGGTTGTGAGGCGAGTGGATGTGAAGGGCTACTTCTACCGGAACATGGCTTCAAATCCATACACTAGCATGAAGGTGTTTCTCCTATGGCTGACTTCTCTGTGGTCCCGATTGACCATAAGACGGCCAGCAACTCCTCCGCCCATTTTCCTTTAGCATCGGCTAGCCTCTTCTTAAGGTCGTTAAGTATGACCTTGTTGGTTGACTCGGCTTGGCCGTTAGTTTGGAGATGAGCCACTGCCGTGAAGCGGGCTTGGCAACCATATTGGGCGAGGTAATCCCACACCTTGTCGGTGACGAATTGTCCTCCATTATCAAATATCATCGCCACAGGGACGCCAAATTGAGTGATTATGCTCTTCCGGATGAACTTGCGCACTTCTTTTCGGTGATCGAGGCTACAACTTCCGCCTCTATCCACTTAGTGAAATAGTCCACAGCGATGAACAAGTACTTGCGTTGACCCGTGGCTTTCGGAAATGGACCAAGGATATCCATCCCTCATTTTGCAAAAGGAAGGGGTGATTGGATAAGAGTTAGCTCGGTAGGAGGGCGCTTTGGCTCAAGAGCAAATTTTTGGCATTTGTCACATCTCCTCACCAAGTTCATTGAATCTTCTCATAAGGACGGCCAATAATAGCCGGCCCGTAAAGCCTTTGTTGCCGGTGCCCTTCCGCCTATGTGCGAGCTACACACTCCTTCATGAATTTCTTCAAGTATTTTTGACCCATTTTCGGCGGTACACAACGAAGCAAGGGTTGGAAGTGCGCCTTCTTGTAGAGTGCTCTGTCATAGTAAACAAACCATTCTCGCTCTCTTCTTGACATGCTCCGCTTCTTTGCTTGTCTTGTGGAAGTTTCCCCTTCGATTGGTAGTTGATGAGGGGATCCATCCAAGTGTTGCTCTGTCCTAGCCACATGGTTTCTTTGACATTGATACTTCTCTCTCCGAGTATCTCTCATTGGATCTTTTTTGGTTGCCCGTCGGCCTAGGAGCTGGTGAGTTTAGAGAGGGCATCGGCTTGTCTGTTCTCCGAGCGGGTACGTACAAGATTTTGAAGTGCTTGGAGTCATCCCGCCGCTTCTTTGACCTTTTGACGATACGCTATCATGTCCTTGTCCCGTGCCTCATATTCTCCATTTAGCTGGGAAACTATAAGCTGGGAATCAAAGTAGGCTTTTATGGAGCTCGCTCCCGCCGCATAACAGAGGTCTATACCTGCTAGGAGGGCCTCGTATCCTGCCTCATTGTTGGAAGCTTTGAACATGAACTTGAGCGCGTGTTCGTATCATTCCCCGTTAGCGAAGTGATGACCAACCCAGCTCCACTCCCGTCTTTGGTTGCCGAACCGTCTACGTAGAGGGTCCAACATTCGTCTTCGAGATGGTAGAGGCTGGTTCGGGTGTGAGCATTCTGCTATGAAATTTACCAATGCTTATGCTTTTATAGCTCTTCGAGGTTCGAACTCCGGGCCATACGGGGTCGGCTCAACGGCCCACTTCAGCATTCTTCCGAGCTTTCGAACTTTTGCAACACATTCCTCGAGGGCTGGTCGGTAAGGACCGCCACTTTGTGTGCCTCAAAGTAAGGCCGCAGCTTTCTGCGGCCAAGAGGAGAGCGTATGCAAATTTCTCGATCACGAGGTAGCGAAGCTCGACGCCCGTGAATGCATGGGCGACGTAATACACACACATGTATTTGCTCATTGTTTCGCTCCACGATGAGGATCTGCGCTTATTGCTTGATCCGAGACGGTGAGGTAAATGAGTAGGGGCTCCCGAGTGGGACTGGCGATTTTGGAAGTTGGGCCAAGTATGCTTTCGGTTGGGAGAATGCTTCTTTTGCTTCGGAATCCCATTCAAACTTTGCTCTTTTCTTGAGAACTTTGAAGAAAGGCTGGCATTTATATGCGAGACCTTGACATAAATCGTCCTAGGGCGACTACGCACCCCGTTAGCTTTTGAACCTCCTTGATGGTCCCGGGGGACTTCATGTTGAGCACGACTTGCACCTTGTCGGGATTTGCTTCTATCCCTCTATGGTTGATCATGAAGCCTAGGAACTTTCCAGCCTTGACTCCGAAGGTGCACTTTTTGGGGTTCGGTTTCATCCCATACCTTCGTAGGACTTCAAACGTCCTCCGGAGGTTGGAAACGTGATCGATGTCCTACTTGCTCTTGGCGATCATGTCGTCCACGTAAACCTCCATAGTCTTTCCAATGAGGTGGGCAAAGATCATGTTGACCAACCTTTGATAGGTGGCTCCAGCGTTTTTCAATCCGAAGGGCATCACATTGTAGCAATACAGCCCTTGGTTAGTGATGAAGGTCTGTTCTTTCCTGGTCTTCTTTGCATAATGGTATTTGATGGTATCCGAGAAAGCATCCATGAAACTAAGGGCATGGCCTGCCGTAGCATCGACAAGTTTGTCAATTTTTGGCAAAGGATAGCTATCTTTTAGGCACGCTTTGTTGAGGTCGGTGAAGTCGAAGCACATTCTCCATGTACCGTTCGACTTTTTCACCAAGACGACATTTGCGATCCACTCGGGGTATTGGCATTCCTGGATGAAGCCTGCCTCAAGTAGCTTTTTGACCTCTTCGGCTACCGCTGTGCTACGTTACGCCCCCGGATGTCTTCATTTTTGGATGATGGGTTTGTAAGATGGGTCGACATTCAACTTGTGCTCGATGATCTTAGGGCTCAACCCGGGCATCTCTTTAGGTCCAAAGGCGAAGACATCTTTGTACTCTCTTAAGAGTTGGACAAGGCTGTCTTTGATCCCTTCGTGGAGGTTCCCGCCCACTTGTACGAAATAATCGGGGCAAGTTTCCTCTAAGGGGATGAGTTCGACATCTTCCGAAGGTGTAGATCGGTCCCCGCCATGGTCTTCGGTGGTGGCGAAGCACACCATCATAGTTTTGGGGATTTTGGTAGGGAGCTCTACTTTCGGTTTCTTGCCCTTGGGGTCATCCTTAGCTTTTCCTTCTTCCGTATGCTTCCCCATTAAGGGTTGAAGGCTTACGACATAGCACTCCCTTACGGTTTTCGATCTCCATAGATTTCACCTACGGATCCGTCGTCGAGCTCATACTTCATGAGGAGAAGATATGTAGCAATGAGTGCCTTGCTTTGGTTGAGGGTAGGACGCCCGATGATGACATTATATGCAGAGGGCACGTCGACCACCAAGAAATTCACTTCAATATTCCGTCCTCTAGCCTTGTCTCCAATCCTAACCGGTAGGCGGATCATGCCGAGAGGATGCACCGTTTGCCCCACAAATCCAAGGATTGGATTTACGAGAGGGATGAGGTTTTGAGGAGTATACTTCAATTGGTTTAAGCATTCCATGGTGATGATGTCCATCGAACTTGCCGTATCCACCGGAACCCTCCGGACTATGGCGTCCGAGATTTTCAACGTGATGACCATGGGGTCATC
Organism: Talinum fruticosum; assembly: GCA_021018815.1. Classification (NCBI taxonomy): domain Eukaryota; kingdom Viridiplantae; phylum Streptophyta; class Magnoliopsida; order Caryophyllales; family Talinaceae; genus Talinum; species Talinum fruticosum. The sequence goes on from JAITYX010000011.1 coordinate 1,615,407, forward strand.
GTGTGGGGTAACCATGCCTTTTAGGTCCTTATCTCGGAAGGTCATCGCGGGCACCTTCACAGGCGGAGGCTGCCCGGTGATCAACACTTGTTGGGCGCTTCTTAGGTGAGCTTTCCAAGAGAAGGGGTCACGCCCCGGCGATGGTGGCTACGATTACGGTGACATCGTCATCTTCGTAACTCTTTTCTCCTTGCCGTGAGGAGCCTCCCTTAGCCCCATAGACATCCTTCTTGAGAAAATGGTCGATTTGCCCACTATCGGCCAATTCCCCAAGTGCCTTTTCGGGGCCCGACACTCAGCGAGTGTTATGCCCGGTTTGCTCGTGGAACTCACGGTATTTGTTAGATGCTTGGGCCTTGGTAGGAGTGGACATGGGAGCCGGCTTCTTGAGCATGGGGTGCCCCTTGATCTCCATCAAAATACTTCATGGATCGGTGTTGAAGCGGTGGTTCACTTCATTCTCTCGGGGCTTCTTTTCATTTCGGGAATTAAACTTTCCTTCCCCTCCTTTTCTACTTGCCTCCTCCCCCTCCTCTGCGCAGATCTCCGTGGCCTAGATGAAGTCGGCCGCCTTTCGAAGTGCCTCCGTGAGAGTAGTCACCTTCCGTTCAGCGAGGGAAAACTTGAATCTTCCGCTCCCGAGTCCATTTAGGAAGGAGGTATAGGCAACTCCATCTTGAAGGTCGGGGATGAGGATAGCTTCCCAGTGGAACCTCTCGCACATAGTCCTTGAGAGTTTCATTTCTCCCTTGCTTGATTTTTGAGATATGGATGTTGGTTTTCTTCGTTTGCAACTCGCGATGAACACAAACTTCTCGGAGAGTTCTTCAAAGGAAGAGATGCTTCCTTGAGGGAGACCGCTGAACCATTTCTGCGCGGCCCCCTTCGATGTGGCGGGGAAGAATCGGCAGTAGGTCGCATCGTCTCCGTCCTGCACATACATATGGGATTAGTAGTATGCCAGGTGGTCCTCGGGGTCGATAGTGTCATCGTACGGTTCGACGCATGGGACCTTTATCTTCTTCATTCTAGGTGCATTCATGATCTTCTTCGAGAAGGGAGTGTTGAAAGTATGTTGGGTTGGCCTCGAGTCGGAACCGAGAGACGGGAATCGCGCGAGGTTGGTGGTGCGGAACTTCCACCAGGGAAGGACTCTTCCTCCTCTCGGATCGGGGAGGAGTGCGCTCGGTCCTCTCCGACTTCTCGAGCACCCTTCATAATTGATTACCCTTAGTGTCTCTCCCTTGACCTCTAACGCTCTCGAACTACGGATTGTCCTTAGTCGTGTTTGAGAGCGTCGTAGGCTCGTTGAGACTCACGACCATGAGTAATCGATCGCACGGGGCTGGTCGTCCTTCGCTCCCTTGAGGTTTAGGCCCCGCTTTTGGTGCCGGAGCATTGCCTTCAAACCAAGCGGAGCGCCTGCTATGGGTGGCGTAGGGCGAAGCGAGTGCGAGGATGTTGCAATATTTTCATTGGCTCTATGAAGAGCTCTCTTGGCTTCGATGATCCCCTAGCGTCTCCCTCCTCATAGTGCCTCGTTGGGGGGCACTTGGCCGCTCGAGGGCAAGTGCGGTCGGGGCCTCGGTGGGCTGTGCTTGGAGCTGCGTGGGAAGGCATCCCGCCCGAGAAGTGGCCAACAGCTGACCTCCCGGGGGTTGTGCCGTACCGGGAGTCGGAGCGTAGTGGAAGGGCATGATGGGCATGCGTTATTCCATGGTAGCTCGCACTTGTTCTTGCACTTGTTGTGCGACGGTCGTTTTAAGGGTCTCTATTAAGCTCCGAAGAGCCCCTAGGGTGACGTACCCCTCCGGCCGGTGTGGCGGTTGCCGGTAGACCGCCGAGATGTTTCCGCATCCTCGGCTTGAGGAGCGTCGCGGGATTGGCCCCCGTAGGCATTGAACGATGAGGGTGAGGGACCGGTGGGTTGGTCGTGTCGCGCATCATCTTAGATCGAGATCGAATGCCACAAGCCCATCTCGCTACCTTCCTCCCCGCAAACGGCGCCAAACCGTTTCCGAAGAAAACCGAGTTGATGATGTGGATGTTGATTCGGAGAGAGGAAGGATTTATCGCTCCGGTGCTAAGGACGTGGCACGATCGACCCGATTCCGCGTGGCGACTGCTTGAACCTGGAAAAAGGTGAAGCCCGGGTGGTGGATCTCGGATTACGCCCCTCCGACGCTCAAGTTAGTGATTAAGTTAATTGAAGGGATCAAGGAAATCTTCCTCGATATGCATGGGGGAATTCCTTGGGAGTTGAGAGGTTTTCCAAAGGTGGAAACTTTTGGGATAAGTGTTAATGAATGTTGAGAGTTTAAGAGTTTGAGAGCTTCAAAGCTTGAATGTGTGATTATGAGGAAAAATGAGATTTGTGGAATGTGAACATATGCCCCATGGAGTTGGGAATTGATGGGTATATATAGGGAAATTTTAAAGGGGTAGAATAGTAATTTACCATGGTTTAGGGAAATCCTAACCCTCATGGGCTTTGGGCTTTTACCTAACCCGTTAAGGGTTGGCTTGAGCCGATATCTTCCTCATCCGACTGATTAGGCCGAGTTGACTAGTGATGTGACGGGTAAGTTGAAATTGACCCGGAAAATACCCGAATCAAAAGTCATTGTAATCGATCCTTCAGCCTACTTGATAGGCTATACGCTTACCGTTGAGTACTCGTAATTGCTATTGAATTACTTGATTTTTGAGTAATTATTCTTAGTGTTTTCAATTTCATGTGCTGGGAAGAGAGGAGGGAGGAGAGAGAAAATGGCAGAGGGAGAGATACTTTTTGTTGACTTGTAAACTACCCTTAAAAAAACTCAGAGCTATTAATTAAATGTCATATAGACTCTCTCTGCCATCATGGTATTCCATCATCGAGTCAAATTGCCCATAATTCGGTGATAGATACCAATGACTATTAATCTTTAAGGTCGACGCTTAGTAAAAATAAATCAATAGTTCGGATGATTCTAAGCAGCATGACTCGAAATATAAGATATTAAAATTCAAAAATTAAATTAAAAAATAAGAACATTACATAGTCTTAATACAAACACGTTAGCGCATAATTTCCTGCATTTGAATAGATTAGTAGCTTCTAAAGTACCTCACTTATTATATTAGTTAAAAAACTGTCTATCAGATTTGCATATTACTGCGTACGTCAAATGCATTTCATCAATTACATGATTATATTGTACCAAAAAATATTGGACATAAAACTTTACGTAACTTGCATTGTTTGCACATGGTGACTTTGATCGAATATTTCCCTGATATGTAGTAATGCAAATGCTAATCAATTGATCCAGTTGTGCTTGTTCTTCATGAGACATTTCACTTCACGGTTATATCTTTGATTGTTTCAGCATACAAATATCTTGTGTTCTCGTCGATTGTTTCAGCATCAGGCATCCTGTGTTCTCAGCTTCTCGCAAGCCAACAATGCAGGCATTATTGATCATAGTACAGAATACCCTAGAACAACAACATACAGAAAATGGGAACCTTGACTATTTCCCATCACAAACATTTGACCTTCATCAGGGTCACCAAGAATGTGTACAGCAATAATATCATTTAACTATTACCGTCATATGTAACTAATGGCAAGTTGGCAACTGCTTTTGCAAGGGAGGAAGTATTAGTAGAATTTTAGTCGTAACTCATTATTATGTATCCCATCAAAAATCAAATGTGTCACAACTTCCATATGGACATCGGAATGGCTGCCAAATACATAATTCAAATTCCAAATGAAAAATTTGAATCAAGCGAGATACTAATTCCAAAGATAGAGTGTGTTTTAATTGTGCATACATTATTATCTAAAAAAGCGGCAGGAAACATAAGTTTACCTCATAAGAATCTAAAATGCAGGGTGTCAGGCCGATGTGCCAGCAACTTTGTCGCATTATAACTGCAAACCGCTGCTTCCTATTGCCTAAGAAATATCAAAAGAGGTAGCCATCTTGTCTTAATGAATAGATACCACTTACTCTCACCAATAGATTTAACTTCAAAAATATGATCCTCGAGCTATAAATAATTGCCTGGACTTATTGCTGCATGTCTATCCAACAGAAGAATGCTCATGGCACGCATGAAAATTAACGCAAGTTTTTTTACATCTGTTTCTCATGATCAGACAGCATAATTTTCGAATCCAAAAAACAAAAACAAGAAATAAAAGATCAGACTCATGAAAGTTCACTTCGGATCCCCGTTTTTATTACTACTCTCAATTAGTAAAGGAATCTCGTATACAACTCCAACACCAAAACAAAACAAAATCAAAACAAGCATTCTCATGCCTCAGTCTTATGACAACCATGGAAGCAAAACTGGATAGAAGAATAGAGATACACAACATCTTACATCCACAGACCAGAATCAACACACAAGTGTAAGAGGATTCGCATCCTAATCATCAACTTCAGCCTTAATCTCCTTCTGGAGTTCCTCCTTGTACTCCTCGAAAGTTCCATCAAAGAAATCCACAGTTCCATTTTCCACAATCCAAATCTGGCTCTTCTCTTCATCCTCACAAACACGTGAAATCAACCGGGAATCGTGGCTCACCAATACAACCCCTCCTGTGAACTCATCCAATGCATCTGCAAGTGCATCAATACTCTGCATATCCAAGTGATTTGTGGGTTCATCCAACAGTAAGATGTGGGGCTTCGACATTGATATGGAAGTGAAAACCACACGGGCTTTCTGGCCCCCGATAATTTTGCAATCGGGGTTAGGTGGTTATGGCTTGGGAGCCCGAATTTTCCTAGCTTGGCTCGGACAGCCTCTTGCTTGCTCATCCCCTCTTGATCGGGGTGGAGGCGGAGGAGATACTGAACCGGGTTCTCATCCATTGTTAATAAATCAACAAAGTGCTGCGAATACCTTCCTATTCTTAGCTTCTGACTCCTCCTTACCTCTCCTTCAGTTGGGACCAAGTCACCTGCCAAAAGATTGAGTAGAGTCGACTTTCCAGCACCATTGGGTCCCACAATAGCAACCCGGGTGCCCATATCAATTCCCACATCCACATTCGAAAGCCTGAAGTCGGGTCGATTAGGGTAGCTGAAGCTTACTTCAATGAGCTGGAGGAGAGGAGGGGTTAGTTCAGTAGGCTCTGGGAAGTGAAACTCTACTGTGTAATCTCTCCACTTGCTCGGGGCTTCTTGCAAAGGCTCATCCTCATCGACCTTCCCCTTTGACTTTTTCTTGGATGCTTCTTTTGCGGCTGCAAACTTTGCTCTTTCCTTTACCTTCTGCTGCTGTGCCTGGTTGCCAGACCTTTTGGCAGCCTTCATTTGCTTTTCATAGACTTCATACTTCTTGTTTATTTCCTTACGACGTTGTTCATATCCTGTCTCAAAATCATCAAAATTGCCCCGGTATAAGTGAAGCTTCATGTCATGAAGATGGATGATCTCATTGCATACGGTGTTGAGGAAGTCACGATCATGAGAGACAACAATGAGAGTCTTTTTCCACCGACACAGATACTCTTCCAACCAAAGGACTGCTCTAAGGTCAAGATGGTTTGTGGGTTCATCAAGCAATAGAAGCGTTGGCTGTACAAAAAGGGCTCTAGCAAGTGAGATTCTCATTCTCCATCCACCACTAAAAGACTTGGTAGGACGACCCTGCATATCTTTGGTGAACCCTAATCCAGCAAGAATCTTGGATGCCTGAGCCTCAGCGGCATCTGAACCCAATATATTAAGCCTGTCATACAATTCAGCTAGTTTCTCTCCAGCATCATCATCATCATCATTGCCAGCATCATCGGCAGATGTAGAATTCTGCAAAGATGCAACCTCTTGCCTAAGCCTAACCAATTCTTCATTGGCCGAGACTACCGCTTCGAGTGCTGTTTTATCATCACCAACCACCTCTTGTTCAACCAGGAGCACATCAATGTTTTTAGGCACGGGAACCTTTCTCCACGCTAGAAGCTTCAAAAGTGTGGACTTCCCCATCCCATTTGGTCCAACCAAACCGTACCTCTTTCCATGAGCGATTTTTAGAGATGCATTTTTAAGTAATTCTTTCCCCGAGCAGAGACAGAGAAATTTTCAACAGTGATATCTTTTATGTTAGCATCAGCATCATCTCCACCTTCAAGTACAGAAGCCCGGCTGCCAATGACAACAGTGAATGCATCACGGTCATCCCTCAAGGCCTCCTTTTTAGCCAGCTCAGCTGCTTGGGCAGCTAATACTTCTTTCTTCTCCCTTTTTTTCAGCTCCTTATCTGTAATAGAAGTGTCAAGCATCTTGATCTCTGTCCTCTGCTTTGGCTGCTCTTCTTCTGAGGCATACTCCTCTTCATCATCTGAAGGTGGAAGATCAATGCCATCTGTATAAGCAGAAACTTTAGGAGGTGCTTTTGACTTGGGCTTACTAGAGGCAGTTGCTTTCTTCGTTTTGTCTGGTTTTTGATCCATGCTAGCAAGCATGGCTGAAACAGATAACTTCTCTTTCTTCCCATCCTTAGAGGTTTGAGGTTTTGTGGTTGTACCAGCTTCATCAGATTTCTTCTTCCCCATTTGCCCTATCAATTATCCCAACAAATAACCGAGATTTAGAGATCAATGCAATCCTGGGCAGACACTTGGCAAAAAAGAGCCTTACAAGCTCACACTACTACCATTCAAGAACAAGCAAACGGACAAAAAGACAAATTTTTATACACAGCCTTAAGGAGACATTCTTCAAAAAGCTATCCATGGACATACACAAACAACTGGAAGAGAGAAGACGGTGCCAATCCTCATAGAGAAGTGGGCAAGGGGACGGATCGGCAATACTCTTTAATGGGCCAGGCTGGGCCCATTTACATTGAAGGCTACATTTTGAAGTGAAAGATATTTACAATGTAGACTTTTTACCAACTAGAATGTCAAATTAGTTGAAGGCAGATTCAAATGGTGTATATGATAGATTACACCTTAGATTAAAAAGCGCAACGCGCAAAAAGGCGAACAATCCTGGAGCCCGGGAGCAGGCTCCGAGACGAAGGCACTGGCTTTTTGAAGCAAGAGACACTTTTTACATAAAAATACTTGAAATTCAGTCCCAACCCATACTTTTTGATAAACAAGTAAGATAACACATCAAAAGAGTGTTTAGACATCATTTTAACTACTAAAGCACCACACATAGTCTTAAGAACCGGTATCTAACATTAAAATATCTCAAAACACACACTTGGAAGTCTAAAACAAAACAAGCAAGCATAGTCAAAAAATAACACACAAAGCAAAGTAGTTTGTAAGCCCCCTTCCTCCAAAGGTCATCTAAGCATCATCATTATCATCATCTAACACCACATGCTCCACCTCCACATCATCATCCAACTCCTCTTCATCTTCATCCTTTTCCTCTTCTTATTGAAATTCTTCTTTCTCATCTCATCAATCAATTCAAATCACATTCAAATAACAATAATCAACACAATTCACTACAATTATCACAATAAAAATAATTAAAATATAATCAACTTTATATTATCTACTAATGGCTTGAGTGAGTGATTGACATGGAGACAAAAAAACAGAGAGACAGAAAAAAAAAAAAAAAAAGGAGAAGAGGTATTAGGATATTATTTTCTAGTAAATATTGTTGATATTATTTTATCTTATTTGAGGCAAATTGTGTTTGTTTTGGTTTCTGCTTCCTTGTAACTGAGAATCTCTCGGATTGTGTATTTTCAACAATTTTGGATATAAATACAATGAATGGCCCGAGAAGTAGCCACACAGAAAGTTTTCTCCCAATATACAAACTTTACAAGGTATCAGAGCCTTCACAGAGGCATCTCTTTCTAATTCATTAATCTCGTTTTCGAAATCACAGCAATGGATGATGAACCAACTTACAATGATCCGCAGTCACCTTACTACCTTAATAGTTCTGATCACCCACGATACATTATCAGCACCGTGGCTCTATGGTGAAAACTATGGAAATCCGTCGGGTTTAGTGATTAATGCTCTCAAATCCAAAAATAAACTCGGGTTTGCGAATGGAACCATTACAAAACCAACTGCAGGACCAGAAGTTCATGCCTAGGAAAAATGGGACTCCATGGTCACAGCATGGCTATACAATGTGATTGACAAAAGTCTAATTGGATCTGTGGCTTATGCAAATACATCCACAACAATTTGGGTGAACCTCGAAGAGAGGTATTTACAAGGAAACTTCATACGAGTTCATCAACTAAAGAGGGAGTTAAGCCTAGTGGGACAAGAACAACTATCTGTAACAGAGTATTTCACGAAATTGAAATCATCGTGGGATGAACTAGCAACATACCAAATTCTTCCGACTTGTACTTGTATATGCGAGTGTGGAAAAGCTATCAATGCAACAAAAGAAGGTTCACCAGTTCTTGATGGGTCTCGATCACAAGAAGTTCAACAACGTAGCCAAATCTGAACAAAGCCTATCCCGCGATTATTCGCGACGAACGGCAAACTAATGTTTACCCTGATAGATGAAGGACGAACGACGGTTGAAGGATCTGCCTTCAAGGCGACATCTCATACTCCAAAACGGGAACCACGACCTAAATGCTCGTACTGCCAGAAGCTTGGTCATAAGCGCAATCAATGCTTCGAGCTTGTAGGGTACCCGGCGAATTGGGGCAATCGGCGCAGCCAACGGCAAAACGGCGCCGGAAGTAGCAGATCAGAGACAACCCCGAAGAATTGGGGTGTCTACGATAGAAACCGCGGACAGAATGCCGGCGAAGGAGCGGCAATACTTGGCGGCGGGAGCAACAAAGGAGGGATGTCCAATTTTGTGAGAGAAATTCCAGATCTTAATTTTGGGAGGTTGGGCGTGACTGAAAATGGTGGAAACCGGGAACAAACCCAAGGGGAAGGAAGAGCAAGGCTTTGCTGGTTTTACAGGTTCCCAGGTAGCAATCTAGATAGGGTCCTACCTGGAGTATAAGTCTTGGGCCCATTTAAGTAACAAAAATTTCGGCCCGGTATTCCAAATCCAATAATAATTTTAATTTTTTTAGAAAATTAAAAACAAAGCAGTGTCCGTTCTCTCATGCTTAGACCTGGGCAATGGATTGGGAGTCCATTGAGCTCGAACGGTTGAGCTTAAAAATTGGGTAAAGCTCGTTTACTTGCTTATTTGGATTGGGTATTTAACGGTCGTCAGTTAACATCTGTAATGGGCCGACAATCGGGTATAGAAACGGGCTGCCAATTACTTTGTCTCCCTCCTTACGCTCCCTCTCTACCCTCGCTCATTCCCTCTTGTTTTGTCGATCGCTCCTCGTGCTCTCTCTAGCCCTACTCGGCTCACTTGTCTCTCGCAGCTCTCGTTTTCTCTTGCTCTCTCTCTTTCTCAAACGAACAAGAAGTCGTTCTACTCGTACACCTCTGCGGAACCTTTGTCTTCTACATTCAGGTACTTCAACTCTCCTTCTTTCTCTCTCTCTACTGTTTGAATTTGCTGCATCTTCAGTCCAGGGGGCAAGAATTGGGGAAGTCCAAGGCTTGAACTCGCCCAAACCTTTCTTTGGTGGAGAGGGGCAGAGTGCTTTAGGAACAATCTGGGTTTTTGCTGATTTGTGAATGTAGGAGTTTAGGCACTAGAGTGTCAATGAGCATGTGGCTGTTTGTGAAAGTAGAAACTTATGGCTATGAAAATCATACTATCGTCATAGTATAGATTATAGAGAAATTGAACCTAAGTAAGTTGAAGGGGGCGGGGGAAGAGAGAGAGAGAGAGAGAGTAAGTTGGTGATAGAAATATGCATGCAAGGTGTTTGATAAAATGCCTGAGAGATTCTGATAAAGGGCCTTGATTGAAGGAGTAGAGGAGGAGCTTGAAGTTGGCAAGCCAGGTGATGAAGCCACTGAGGAGAACACAGGGAATAGGTCTAGAGAGAGAGTGGGGGAGGATGATGAAGAGAGAGAGAATGGGGAGGAGAGAAAAACCTGAAGATGCCCTTTGGGATCTTAGAGGCTACAAAGTAGCAGTAAACCAGAGATGCAAGAACTGTTGCCCATGCCTTGAAGAAATTCTGGGCTTCATGTGATTCCATGATGAAGCCAAAAGATTTCTGGGTTTTTTTAAAAAAAATATTTGGGAGCTTTGGTGTTTAAGATTAAGGTTGATTGTGATTATGCTTTAAGGAATGAAGGAGTCTCCAATGTAATTATTACAAGGAACCTCCACAGAATTATTAGCTGGCTTTGAGATTAAAGAAATGCAATTAAATTAGTCTTAAAGAAGAGAGAATGGTCGAGAGGAAGTGTGAATTTTTAAACTGGAGAATTTTGTTGGTTTTGCATACTTGTTGACTCGCATAAATGCGATGAAAAGCTGAACATCAACCTGGTGAAGTGGTTCTAGAGAGACTTGGAAAGAACAAGTGATTAAATTTAGGGAAATTTAGAGTTGAAATATGTTATGATTTTGCTAGTCACCCCTTGATAATGTTATGATTTTGCCTGAATTTCTTCCTTATCCTTTTCTGGAGCTTTTTACAGTTATGATTTTGCTAGTCACCCCTTGATAATGTTATTGTTATTCTTCATTTATTTTGGTGTATCTTGTTCGTTATTCATTCCCTGGTTTCTACGTTCCATTTGGATGTTTTATTCACTACTTTGTATTTGCCTCATCATTTTATTCATGCTGACAATAATGGAAGCATTATCTAGCTTGGAATTCTTTGGCTATCTAGAACAAATAGACAAGTTATATTATTAAGAAGAAACACAATAGATATTCATCGGTTTACAAGAAATTAAGTTGGCATTGGCAATACATGAACTAATCCAGAAACATGACAGAGTCCTCACTGCTTCTCTCTCTACTTTTAGTTGTATCTGTCGCTGCCTTCCAAAATCTCTATTATTTATGTTAATCATCTTTTTGTCATAATTTGCAAGGGGTTGGGGATCTTCTACCCTTGTCAGCGCCTAGTCATTTTGTTTTATATGGGCATCCTGGAGTGTTGCAGATCAAGTTGAAGAAACCGATACAGAAGTTTCACTCTCAGTTGGAAGTTCTGATATTAATGTTGTGGATAATTCTTCTCCTGCAGTGGCTTCTTCAGATAGACCTTCAGTCTTGTTAGAAATACATTCCATTTTTATTGTCTCTTCAGATAAACCTCCAGAATGTCTCTCCTACACACATATGTTACATTTTGCAGCGACAGGCTGACATGTGAGTTATTGTTTATTTTACTTGTACACATCTACTATTTTTCGTCACTTTGGAGGTCTTCGTTTGCTCCTTGTAGTTTGGACCGCTACCTTTACTCGACTCTTGTGATTGAGCCTTGCTTATAAGTCCAATTCTCTACATGTTTTGCTATTCTGAAATATGATTGTTATATCAATTCTTATTGGTGCCATTCATTCGACTATTACATTGATAATTTTGCTAAAAATCTTATGATTCACTTTGGGAGACTAAATGAAAGCTGCACATGACTCTCGACGTACTAGATTGTATTTCGTAAATTGCTTCATTTCTTAAACTCGTTTCTCGACACAACATACAAGGTTTACAAGCATCACGGGACAAAGCTCTCAGGTTGTGGGAGTCCAAAATTGCTTTGGAGGTCTCCACGGACCTTCCCACAGTCAGTGGGGACTTCTGGTGGCCACCACGGGCTACCCCACGGCCTGTGGGAGCACCCGCGGTGGGTATTTTGGGTTAAATAAATTGCTACTGGCCACCACGGCCTACCTCACAGCCTGTGAGGGCCCCCGTGGTGGGTGGCAGTGGCTCCCAAACTCTATTTTCTTGTCTTCTACCTATCTTGTCCTTGTGGGATGTCTAAGCTTATTCCTAATATTATTTTCAACTAAGTTAACCGTTAACTAACAAATTTATAAATAAACATATATATAAGCTAACGAGCTCATTATGAATTTTATTGTAACCAACTATTAAATTAAGTCGCTTAGAGAATAAATCATATATATTAATCAAACATTTTTCTTAATATTTTTTATAGGGCGTTACAAAATGAGTCACTCTGATGGTGCTCGTTGCAAGTGTATGACATGATAAATTGTGTGGATTTCGATGCACATACCTTTCACATTATGCATTAAAGTTTAATATTTGCTTCAATTATTCAAATTGGGTGGACCTTGGGTGGTCGGGGTCATTTGACCCATGACCCGCCCGACCCATTTAAAAAGTTACTACCCAACCTGGCCCGTTAAGTAAATGGGCGGCTCGAACCCGGCCCATTGCCCAGGTCTACTCGTGCTCTTCGTTCACATTTTCTGTCATTACTTTTGCTCGTTCTCAGTCTCTTTCTCTCTTTGTCACGCCTCTCTCATCAATTTTAAGGTATTAAATACAATTTCACTCATTTTTCAACTGAAAATTACAAAATTATATCCGTTTTTAAATTAGGAATCACAAGATCACATTCGCTCCCCTCAACCTTTTGATTTTGGTATACATTTGATGGTTTTTTTCTACATATTTTTGACGATTTTGGTTTGATTTACTTTACTTGGGTTTTCTGTATTGAAAATGGATTCTTCTCGTAATGAAGAACAACATGAGACACAAAATTCTCCTTCCAAAAGGTAATTTGCTCTATAAACCTAAAATCTCCTTAAAAAATTTTATTGTATAAAAATATGAGAAAATTGTTTCATAAAGATGACAAGATTGAAAAGTATTTTCTGATTTAGATTTGGTTCGTTTCAATTGTTAAAACTAGCTGTTATAGCGTTTATATCGGTTATGAGCTATTATGAATGGGTATGAGCTATTATAATTAGCTGTTATACTTGTTATGAGTTGTTATAGCGGTTATGAGTTATTATGAATTGTTATAATAGTAATAATAAAGTTTTTAAAAATAATAGGAATGAGAGTAATAAATTTCCCACGATGATGATAATAACAATAATAACTATAGTAATGATATTACCAAAATTTTTAAATATAATATTATTCTTTTTACGATAATAATAATAATAATAATAATAATAATAATAATAATAATAATAATAATAATAATAATAATAATAATAACAACAACAATAATATGAGGTTATGATTAGCGGTTATATTAAGTATTTGTTATAACTCTTATGAGCTATTATAACTGTTAAGAGTTGTTATGAGCTTTTATGAGTTGTTAGCGGTTATAAACACTTTTATAAATACTAATTCAAACATACCCTTAATGAAAAGATACACTAGCATAGGACATTTTACTTTTGATGCTTAGACTGTGAAATTTTAGTGTACACTAGCATAGGTTTTTGGTGTACAATAAGGCTCCATTTGATTCTAAGAAAATTAGAAGGAAAGAAAAAAATGTGGAAAATAAATTTCTTTTCCTTGTTTGAATTAAAGAAAAAAGGAGAGAAAAAAGTTTGATGGAAAAACACATGGAAAATTTTGTCAATTTGTTCAATGATATTTTCCTTCCAAAATTGAGAGGAAAATGAAAGAAAAAATTCACAAAGAGAGAGAAAGGGAGAAAAAGAGAGAATTATATTAAGAAAGATTATTAAGAATTTTCTCTCTCCTCTTAATTAATCAATGCTATTTAGTATTTTCTCTCCCTCTCTATCACAATGTTATGGATGGATAAGAGATTAGAAAAAGATTATAATTTTTTTCCCTCTATTTTTCCTTGAACCAAACACAAGAAAAAAATCAATTTTCTTCTTAACTTTTTTTCTTATCACTTTTTTTCCATTAAATTTTTTTTCCAACCTATTTTCTTATAATCAAATAGAGCCTAAGTATCATTTGATTTCATACTTAAACTATGAAATTTTAGTGTACAGTAGCATAGGTTGTAGTATACAAGAAGTATCATTTGATTTCATATTATATTTTTATAAAGTTTGTGTATACTTGTTGTATTTTTTTTGTATACATTAGAATGACTCAGAAACGTCGAAAAAAAAAAATCAGAGCATGTAATGGAGGTCACTAATAATAAGTCAGAGAAAGAAGTTGAACCTGAGATGAAAAACAAGACACATATTAAGATTTTCTCAACCAAAATATCACCTTCAGGTTTTTGTCTCTATGATATAAATTCAATGATGCTCAAATAGCTGCTATAAAGTTTTATGGGGTTTGAACATTTCATTCATCATGGAATGAAGAGTATAGATAATAAATTTGTAAAATGATTGGGGAGAATTATGATCCTTATGTAAGTTGTTTGAGACTGTCTAATGGTGAGAAACTAAAATTCAATAAAATGGATATGTACTTGACATTAGGCTTGTCTATAGGAGGAAAGAAAATTGAGGAAGCCCACAGTGAATGCATGGATGATAAGCTTCTTGGTGAATGGAGAAAAAAAGCACAAAATCAAAGACATTTCCCTCGACATTTATAACATTCGGAGTTTATATTCTCACATAAGAATGGTGGAGAGGCTTTCAAGAGGAATTTTGTAACTTCTTTAATGGTCCTCAAAATCAATATTCTCATCACTTAAGTGGTGAGGCTTTGTGTTTATCAACTTCAAATTTATGTCCGACAATTAAAGAGCACAAAGTCAAAAATTTTGTAGATCCAATTGTCTTTCTCATGGTAAGTATACAATTTTTAAATTTCATTGACATTTGTACATTAATATGCATTTGTATATTTTTAATAATTATTAAATTTCTCATGATAATTATGCATTTATACAACTGTACAGTAATCAATATACTAATTTTATTTTTATAATTAGTTATTTTTATAGTTTTATTATTTCTAATTAATTTATAATAATAAAAACTAATAATAAGTTAAAAGAACATAAGTGCATAGATTTTTCTTAAAATAGTTAACATAAAAATATTTTTTCCATACATATTGATTCCTGACATTTTCGCAAAGAAATTGTCCAAGACAAATTTTTGTGGATACTTACTTTTATTATTTATATATTTAACTCATTATTTGTCGTTTCTCATTTTTGTAGATTTTATCTTTAAAATTCCTATTTATTTTGAAAAAAGAATGTCCATAAGATAAAATTCCTAAATTTACTATATTACGCATTATTATTCATAAAATTAAAATAAATTAGTTTAAAAATTATACACATCCAATATAATAAAGATATGGTATGTAATTTTACAAAAAAAAAAAAAAAAAAGAGTCAATCTTACATTATGATTATTAATCTTACATAGGGTATAATCAATATAATTGACATATAAGATACTTATGTGTTATTGTAATAACTATCTTACATTATTGCAATGCCACATAAGTATCCTACATGTCAAGTATATATATTGTACCCAACTTTTAATATATATATACGGTGGCGGAACTACGGGGATCGGTGGGGTCAACTGACCCCCTTCCAAAAAAAAATAAAAGTTTTATGTAGAGGAAATTATTAGCAAAAGCAACTTGCTGAGTTGGTAAGGCTTGTGTAATTTGAATGGGAAGTCCCGTGTTCGCCTCTTGCTATTGGCAACTTTTTTTTTTCAAAATTCAATCCCTTACTTTTAATTTTATTTCCCTTCTTTACTTTGTCTTCCATGCATACCCTCTCGCTCTGCTGCTCTGCGCCTCTGCCCGACCCCGAGCCCGACTGCTCTGCTCCCTCCCCCACCACCACGGCCGGTCGCCGCCGGCGCAGCCCACGCCTGGCCCGACTTCGGCGACTTGCCCCAGCCCCCTCCTACCCTCTCACGGTTACGCATCCCTCTCCCGCAGCCACACTCTCTCTCTTCCAGCCCAGTGCCCACTACACCACGCACACGGCAGCACGGCTGGTTGTCGCGGCGCCGGCCCGTCGCCCTGGCACTTCCCGGTTTGGTCCCTGTCTCTCGTCTCCCTCACTAAACTCTCTTGCTCTCTCCAGATCCGTAAGTTGTAACTTTTACAATTTTTCATTCTATATCAATTTAAGATTTAATTTGTGCAATATTAGGTTTAATTTCTTTGATTCTATTCTTAATTTATGTGATTTCATTGATTTTTCAATTTCACTTCATTCGTTGTTTAGACAAATTTTACGATATATGTTTAATTTTTGTTGATAAATTCGTATTGTAGGTAAAAATGTTCGGATATTTCAAAAAGATAGCAACGAGAACCTTCCATTCCTTCAAGTTCTAAATATGAAAATTTACTATCGAATGAAGAAGGCGATGCAAATACAAATCCTTGCCCTACAACTTGTGATGCAAATGTCAATCCCTCTCCTACAACTTGTGATGCAAATGCCAATCCCTTTCCTATAACGTGTGATGTAAATGACAATCCCTCTTCTATTGGGAGAAGTCGAGTTGATGTCAATGCACTTCTATCTGATCCGGGAGAAAGAAAACCAATGTCACGATATCATCCCGATGAACAAGATGAGGTAAGAAGATCATATCTTCAAAAAGGTCCCTTTCAACCCCGAAATCATAATTTTCCTCAAACGTTAATGTCTGGATATATGCGTAGATTCAATGATTCTTAGTATGATTTGTACGAGTAATTAGTTAGAATATAGCATAAAGGAAGATGCTGCATTTTGCTTGTGTTGTTATTTGTTCAAAAACGATGAAATGACCCATTTTGGGGGGATGCATTCACAAGTAAAGGATTTCGAAGTTGGAATAAGACAGATAGATTCCATAAGCACATTGGTGGGGTGAATAGTACACATTATAAATGTGTTAAATGATGTGAAGACCTGATGATGGAAAGACAATCCATACAAACTGCATTAGATAAACAATCTAAGGAAGTTAAAGCTGAGTATAGGACTCGTTTAAATGCTTCAGTTGATGTGTCAAGGATTCTATTGTCCGAAGGTTTGCCTTTCCGAGGTCATGATGAGAGCGAATTTTCAAGAAGGAAAGGACTTTTTAGAATGATTTTAAAGTTTCACGGGGAAAAGAATGACAAAGTTGGAAATGTTATTTTGAAGAATGTTCCTGGAAATTGTATAATGTATTCCCCACCAATTCAAAAAGATATTGCAAGTGTTTGTTCAAGGGAAACTATTAATGCTATTCTTGAAGAAATTGGGGATGGATGTTTTTCTGTATTAGCCGATGAATCCCGTGATGTTTCTTGTAAGCAACAAATGGCTATTGTTTTGAGATATGTTGACAAAATGGGGTTTGTCATGGAACGATTGGTTAGTCTTATTCATGTTAGTAGTACTACTGTTGTGTCATTGAAAGAAGAAATTTATTCTGTGCTTAGTCAATTATCCTTGAGCCCATCACGAATACGAGAACAAGGGTATGATGGAGCTAGTAATATGAGAGGTCACATCAATGGGCTTAGAAGTTTGATTTTGCAAGAAAATCCATTAGCACATTATGTTCATTGTTTTGCTCATCAAGTTCAATTGACACTTGTGGCAGTTGCTCATAAACATGTTGATATTGAAAAGTTTCTTGATTTGGTTAATTTGGCTTTGAATATGGTTGGAGGCTCTTATAAGCGTATAGATGAATATCGAAAGAAACAATCGGAGAAAGTTGAAGAAGCATTGCGAATGGGAGAGGTTCAGACTGGAAAGGGTTTGAATCAAGAAATTGGACTTCAAAGACCTAGTAACACTCGTTGGGGCTCTCATTATAAAACATTCATGAATCTTATTGTCATGTTTGCTCCAATTGTTGATGTGCTAGATGCTCTTGCAACCGATGGAACCGAGCCACAAGATAAAGTTAAAGGTCAAGTCTGTTTTAGATGGTATTCATATATATGACTTTGCTTTTTTATTACATCTAATGAAATTGGTGTTAGGCATTACTAATGCATTGAGTCAAGCTCTGTAAAGAAGGGATCAAGACATTGTTAATGCAATATCACTTCTTAACACAGCTAAGAAACAATTGCAGCGTGCAAGGGATCAAGGATGAGACTCTTTGATAGATGATGTTAGTTCATTTTGTGTGAAGCATGATATTGAGATTCCTAACATGGATGATTTCACTCCTTTTCGTGCTCGAGGAAAGTCAAAACGTAGAGTTTCTTCTGTGACAAATGAGCATTATTATCGTGTTGATGTGTTCTATTCAATTCTTGATATGCAAATGCTAGAACTCAATAGTCGCTTTACGAAGCAAGCACTCGAGTTGCTTCTTGGTTTGGCTTGTTTGAATCCTGCTGACTCTTTCTCCAACTTTGACAAGAACAAGATACTCAAAATGGCTCGGTTGTATCCATATGATTTTGATGAATTAGGCATTGAGGCTCTTAGTGGTGAATTGGATATTTTCATTGATAATATACTTGATGATGAGAGATTCTCTAACTTGAATGGACTTGGTGAACTCTCCACAAGGATGATTAAAACCAAGAAATACATGAGTTTTCCTCATGTACACTTGCTTTTGAAGTTGACATTGATTTTACCTGTTTCTACAGCAACAGTTGAAAGAGTTTTTCTTCGCTGAAGTATATCAAGACCAACATACGCAATCGGATATCGGATGAGTTTTTGAATGATAATGTTATTACTTACTTTGAGGATGATTTGTTTGAAAGTATATCTAATGATGATATCATGGAGCGCTTTCAAAATATGAGAACTCGTCCAACACAATTGTATTAGATGTAATGTTATCGTTATGTAATATTAATTTTAAAAATAGATGTTAACTTTTCTATTGTATACACTATTATTTCATTTATTTCGACCCCCTTCCTTAAATTCCTGGATTCGCTATCGTATATATATATATATATATATATATATATAATTGTACATTAATCAGTATACAATTATACACCATTAGTGATACTATTGTACATAAATAGTTAGATGATCATATATTATGCTTACATTGATGTGATACTATTGTACTTTTTTTCCTCTTACAATTATTCTATCTTGATAGAGTTGTGTTTTTATCAAGAAATGTTGAAAGAACAGTTCCAACTATGCTTGCTTGGACATCAAATAAACAGGAGAAGAGTATGAGAAGATGATACATCGGTTGGATTTGGGAGATGATATGTAGATTATCCTGTTGAATTGTCGAGTGAACAAGACAAATGTCAAACATCCAAAATCGGTGAGATTCGAGCAGATGTTTTATACACTAGTGAGAATACCATAGTACACTATTTATAATACTATCAAATTACAGTATTGTAATATGCAATATATTGAGGAAATAACATCTATATCAAAGGAATTAGCAATTGCATTCATGAAGTTTAATAAGTCGATAGATTCTTTATCAAAGAAGTATTGAAATAATGAAGTATTGAGAGAATATTTAACCTGCATTGCTAAACATTTTGTTGCATATTATGAGAAAGTCTCTGCTGATGTTGAGGATGACAATCATACGAGTTGAAAGCAAAGATACATCATTTAATTCAAGATGATGATTTTTGTAAAAATCCTCTAGTGTTGGAAGTTATTCATGTTTTAGTAAGGACTTGCAAAAGGAAAAGAAGAAAGGAAAAAGAGTGATTTGATTTTATAATTATTGTAAATTTTTTATTGTTATTTTTGTACCTAATTTGTTAATGGATATTGAGGCAAAATCAATTGATCATACATCATGATGATCATTCATCATAATCAATGCTCGTAAATTCCTAATGTGTTAGATCATCTCCGAGTGTAAGGCACGAGCGCCTACAAATCCGACATGGTGCGTGGACCAAGGCGCAGATTCTTCACACTAGGCGTGTCGTTTTCCCAAGCGTGCGCGATGGCCCGGCCTGCCGGGACTGAGAGAAGAAGCGCGTTGCTGATGTGGCGGCCGTTGATTGGACAAATTTATTAACACACTCTCTCTCTCGTCTCTCTCTCTCTCAACATTAACTCTCTTTCTCTGCGTGGGGAAGGGAATTTGGAATTTGGAAAATTGTAAATGCAATTACCAGTTAAATTTGGAAAATAACAAAAATTATTTTATGTTACAATTTTCTTAATTGCTTTCTTTCCACCTTCTTTTTATTTGTATTTTTCTAAAATTATATAAATTATTATAATAAAAAGAATGTAATATTGTTATTATTATTGTATTTTTTATTTAATAAAATTTTTAATATTATTATATCATTTGTTTTAAAAAATCACAACCTAAAATAATTAATATTCATGTTATATTATAATAATAATATTATTTAAAAAATTTTAATATTATTGTATCATTTGTTTAAAAAAATCATAACTTTAAATAATTAATTTAAATTTTTATATTGCACTTGAATAATTTTATATATATTATGAAAATAAATAATAATATAAAGTAAAATAAATAAATTAGTTAAATATGTTAATAAGTGGAATACACGTGGATTATTTAAATGTATTAGCTTTATTGGTGAAATTTACACCTGCGAAGTAATTAGGAGAGAGAAAAGAAGGCCTTTGACTCATGTGTCAGTCTAGACTCCCACAAGGTGAGCCTACTATTGCAAATCCTCTTAAGGGATGCTTAACTTTTTTTTTAACTTTGCTGTTTTTATTATCAAAATCCAAGGGTCAAGGCATAAATAATAAATATTAATAATTAAGAAATATTAATCGCTCTCCCGCCAAAAACCAGGGTAGAACGACTAGAAACCCCTGCCCCGTTCCCTTCATTTCCCAATCTAGAACTTCCATCACCGACCTTTTTTTTTTTTTTTTTTTGAACGGTATTCGTGAAGCATCGTCAATTTGCTAAGTCTCAAAAGGTAAAATTATCCGTCTGACTAACTTCTCTGGCTGCAGTTGTCGCTCGCGCCTCAAAGTAAGGGTTAGAAGGTGAGTGAAAATTGCGAAAGGCTGGTGGAAATTCTAATTTGAGCAATATTGACACCGTAAATCCGTTGGAATTAGGGTTAGGGTTAATTTCGTCTGAATTCGAAGTCCAAAGAGATGCCAATTTCGTGTCTTTTACTCATTACCCCCCTTTCTTTTTTAATTAAGCGTGATTTCTCAAAATTTTGAATTTGATTTCCAATTTCCTCATGGTGAAATTGAACTTTTAATTATGTTGAACAATGAATTCCATCAATATAATTGTGACTTTAATATTGTGGTATATATCTGATTGCTCCTCTTGTTTTATTTGAACTTTGTTATTCTGATTATGCAACTTTCAGAGTACTGCTGATAACCGCCATGGCGATATCGACACAGGGAGTTCCTTTGGTCAAATTGCCAACCGGTACGTTTATGGTGGTTTCATGTTTATTATAGCTATATGTTTTGCTGTTTTATACCACAAGGTTTTTGTGGAAGGTTTGTGAATTCATCTTCTTAATCATGGTTAAAGTTTGGATTCTTCCCTTAATGGGATTCCTTGTCGATGCATGATTAATTGTATATTTGGTTTTATTCCTGGAAGATATTTATTTAACGTGCTTGCCAGAAAAATACTCGGAGTTTCCATGCATATTGATTATCAGCATCTGATGATTTGCCTCTGTTCCTTGACTTGCTGGTTGAACTTTGGAAGTTTCACAGAACCAGGAGCGTAAATGCTCCCAACATAAGAAAAACCACACCTCTGGCATTATGAGATTAAAACAAATGAAAATGAGTATGGCTTGGTCTGAATTTTTCTGCAAGTAAAATTTTTAACTTACTGCTTTGGTAACATGCATCCCAGAATTGCTTGTTGGGGTGTGTTCGAACTAACTTGCTCAGTAAAGGCAGTTAATTTGATGTAAAAGCAATCACTAGTATAAAAAAACTTTTTGATTTTATTCCTATCCCCCTCAATCATCACTTAACTTTGCAATAATTTTAAAGGGATACACAACTACTGGCGTGTTCACTCCATGAAAAGCTTACTCACTTACATGACTCCATAAGAATCTTGACCTATTAAGATAATTCATTAACCAGGACTATTGAGTATCAGTGGCGGGCCCAAGAATTTATGGAAGGGGTCGAAATAAACTGAATAATAGTATACACAATACAAAAAGTAACAATAAAAATCAAGTCTCTACGGTAAACCGACGTGTGCTGAGGTCAAATTGAAATGAAATTGAAAAGTTTAGAATTAAACAAGAAACTGAAAGAAACTAAACCTAATATCACACAAGAAATTAAACAAGACCTAATCATTTTGATCTAAGTATGCCATTTTTTCGGAAGATAGGCAAGTCCAACATCAAGTTAGATATCCATTTTCGACATCAAAAACAATGTTCTCATCTTGCGAGAACACACACAAACTGAACAGAAAACTCGAAATGCACAGCGATCATTAACATACCAAAAGTCATTAAAAATCCATTGATAAGAATCATAACATTCACTAGAATGTATTGTTGGCATTTAATTCACATAAAGACAATGGGATTAGTAGCATGAGTTTAATATAATTGAAAAACTATAAACCCCTCCCCTTTTTCTCTTTCTTACTTGAAGTCCAACAAGGTAATGAAAACACGGGGAATGTCTCGACATTAATCAAATTACAAATCAACACACACTATGGGAGAGAGTGTGGGAGAAGGGGGTGAATTGAGTAGAATGGAAACCGTGAGAGGCTCCAGGTGGCGGGTGAGGGGATGGGTTGGGTGGCGTGCAGCGGCCATTGGCCGTGTGTCAAGGAATGCTCCGGAAGCACCCGGAATCTTCCAGAATTTTCTCCTTGGTTCCTCCAAGGCCTCCCAAGTTTCGGAATATTCTACACTTATGTAGATACTTGTATAGAGAATTCTAGATACGCAATCTTAGCCTTTGGATCAAATAGATCTCCACCGTCCATTGAGGAGGTGGCCATGTATATATACCCCACGGGGTCCTCATTACCATCCATTCGAAGAGTTCAATACACAAAGCATTCTCTCAAACTCTCTCTCTCTCTAAGTGTCCTTGCTTATTTAGCTCTCTCAAGCTTAAGTCAAGCATCGTTGGGGCTTACTAGCAAGCTTACAAAAGGGTCTTAGGTCTAGTTTGCTAGCGTCGCACGGGTACTAAGTTCACGTGAATTATCGTCCTGTGACAGTTGGTATCAAAGCCAAAGTTTGGGCAAGAATGTCGAGCATCATTAAAGGAGGCCAACAACCACAAGGGAGCAAGAAGGGCCGGGAGAAGTCCCGAGAGGCGGTTGCCTCTTTCGAGGATAGGGTTGCCAACTGCACAACATCCTTGACGGCTTAAGGGAAGAAGTTGACACCACGACTCGGCGTGTCGGGGAGCTCGAGTCTAAGGAGGATGACTCGGAGTCGAAGGAAGAGATGTAGTTGGCCTTGAATGCGGTTGTTACGGACTTCACCAAGGAGGTGGCCGCCCTTAAAGCCACGAGTGGAGGCCAAAGATGGTGAACTCAAGGCCGCTCTCAATGATCAACGAGAGCAAATGGAGGAATTGAAGGCACAAATGAAGTTGTGCACGGCCGCGGTGGCCCACGGTGGGTCGGTCCAAATAGCGATCGCCCCTAGGATGAGTGCATCCAAGCCTCCAGATTACAAGGGAGCCAAGAGCGCGAAGGAAATTGACAACTTTCTATGGGGACTTGAGGCTTACTTCAAAGCCTCATGCATTGAGGGAGGCGACCTCAAGGTGAGTAACACTTCCCTCTTCCTTAAAGATACGACTTTTGTTTGGTGGCGACGTCGGTGTGACAACGTCAATAGAGGGTCCGATCCCATTACTTCATGGGAGACATTCAAGGAAAAACTCAAGAAGCAATTCTATTCTACGGATGCCCAACGGAAAGCTCGGGTCAAGCTTCGACACCTCCAACATAAGGAGGGTCATATTCGACAATATGTGAAGGAATTCCAAGAACTACGCTTGGAAATTCCCTCCATGGGAGACCAAGATGCCTTATGTTTCTTCCTCGATGGCCTATGTGGATGGGTCGGGATGGAATTAGTGCCGTCGAGTCGCTTTATGAGTTTAAATCCTCGGAGGGACAAAACAAGAAGGCGGAACACAGCAAAAGTGGGGGAGACCGCGACAAGTCTCCCAAGAAAGGGAAGCCGTCCTCTTACAAGGATAAGGGAAGTCCAAGGAGGGCCACACCAAGAAGGAGATCTCTTGCTTCCTTTGTAACAGGCCTCATCGAGTCTTTGAATGTCCGAAAAGGCAAGCTTGTCGCTTTAGTTATGGAGGAAGAGCGACAAGAGGAAAAGAAGCTCGCTTCCATGAGACTTCTCAATGCCATCCAAGCTAAGGTGGAGGGACAGCCTCGTGGACGCATGTATGTAGAAACCCACATCAACGGTAAGCCGGTACAAGCGATGTTGGATACAGGAGTCGATACGGTCTACATGGCCAAGTAGCTTGCCGAGGAGATTGGCCTCTCCTACACCAAGGAGAGGGGCTTTGTCAAGGGGTCAACGCTAAGAGTCTCCCAATCGAAGGCGTTGCGCGTGACACCGAAATCCGGATCGGCCGAGTGGAAAGGTAAGGCCGACATCATTGTTGCTCCCTAGACGATAAGAAATTCTATCTTGGTATAGATTTTCTTGATACGGTGAAGGCATTCTTGGTGCCCTACACCAACACGATGTGTATCATGGAGAAGGGACAACCTTGTGTTCTCGTGAAGAGGGAAATTGATGAAGGAAAGATGCTCTCCGCTCTTCAATTCTCTAAGGGTATCAAGAAGAGGGAACCAATCTTCATCGCCACCCTCAAAGAGGATGAGGGGGCAAGGATGTCCAAGCACCCAAAGCCGTCCAAGAGGTGCTTGGACGAGTTTCAAGATGTGATGCCCGCTGAGTTGCCGAAGAAACTTCCTCCCAGGTGAGAAGTTGTTCATGCCATCGAGTTAGAAGCTGGAGGCAAAACCACCAGCATTTACGCCCTACCCCTACCGCATGGCACCTCCGGAGCTCGAGGAGGCTGCGGAGACAATTGAAGGAATTGCTGGATGCTCGGTACATCCGTCCCTTGAAATCACCCTACGGTGCGCCGGTTCTTTTCCGGAAGAAGCACGACGGGTCCCTCCGACTGTGCATCGATTATCGAGTGCTCAACAAAGTCACCATCAAGAACAAGTACCCGATCCCTCGCATTGACGATCTATTCAATCAGCTGGGGATGCGAGGTACTTCACCAAGTTGGACTTGAGGAGTGGCTACTATCAAGTCCGCATAGCCGAATGGGACGAGACAAAGACGGCATGCGTTACACGATACGGGTCATACGAGTTCCTGGTCATGCCCTTCGGCCTCACGAATGCACCGGCCACGTTTTGCACCCTCATAAACAAGGTACTTGCTCCTTACCTCGATCGCTTCGTAATTGTCTACTTAGATGATATTGTCATCTATAATAAAAATACGAAGGAGCATGTGAGACACTTGCGGAAAGTATTCTCGACCTTGAGGGACAACCAGCTCTACGTAGAGAAGGAGAAGTGCTCCTTCGCCCAAGAAGAGGTGCCCTTCTTAAGTTATATTGTCGGCAAGGGGAGGATTCGGATGGATCCTTCCAAGGTGAAGGCCATACAAGAGTGGGAGCCACCCACCAAGGTCACCGAGTTAAAATCTTTCCTTGGCTTGGTGAACTACTACCGACGGTTTATCCAAGGTTATTCTCGCCATTGCCGCTACCCTCACCGACTTGTTGAAGAAGGGAAGAGGATGGACTTGGAGGTCGGAGTGCCAACAAGCATTCGAAGCCTTGAAAAAGGCTTTCACTTAGGAGCCGATACTAGTTCTTCCCGACCTCCACAAGTCAGTTTGAGCTACACAGTGATGCTTCGACTTCACCATCGGAGGAGTCTTAATGCAGGAAGGTCATCCTGTAGCATTTGAGAATCGGAAGCTCGATGATACGGAGAGGGATACACGGTGTAGGAAAAGGAGATGACCGTGGTGGTACATTGTCTCCGGACTTGGAGGCATTACATGCTAGGGAGTAAGTTCGTCGTGAAGACGGACAACGTTGCCACGAGCTACTTCCGGACACGTAAGAAGCTCACTCCCAAGCAAGCGAGTTGGCAAGATTTCCTGGCGGAATTTGATTACGAGCTTGAGTATAAGCCGGGCGGGGTTAACCTGGTGGCCGACGCCTTGAGTAGCAAGGGAGAGCTTGCTGACATAAGCCGGCCTCAAAGCAACTTGAAGGATCGGATCCGCGAGGGGTTTAAGCACAATCACTTGGCCGAGACCATCGTCAACCTCGTGCAAGAAGGCAAGACAAGGAAATTTTGGGTTGAATATGGCCTAGTGGTCACAAAAGGCAAACGCCTTACTGCCAACGACAACCTATGGAGGGAAGTCGTAAAGGAGTGTCATGATAGCAAGTGGGCGGGACATCCGGGGTTACATTGCACGCTCGCACTTGTGAGGCCTATGTACGGACTTGTCTTGTGTGCCAGCAAGACAAGATCGAACAACGAGCTCCCACAGAACTCTTATAGCCACTTTCCATTCCCGAGAGACCATGGGAAAGTGTCTCCATTGACTTCATCGTAGGCTTACCCACAAGTGATGGGTGCAATCGGGTCATTGTGGTGGTAGATCGGTATTCCAAGTACGCAACCTTCATCCCGGCACCCAAGGAGTGTTCAGCCGAGCGAGCCGCCCAACTATTCTTCAAGCATGTTGTAAAGTACTCGGGGCCTGTTCGATAGTGATGATCGGGACACTCGCTTCACGGGCCGTTTCCGGACGGAGCTATTCAAGCTCATGGGGTCCGAATTCAACTTCTCCACCAGCTTTCACCCTCGAATGATGGGTAAACGGAGCGGGTGAATGCACTTTGGAGCTTTACTTGAGGCACTACGTGAGTGCCAACCAGTGAGATTGGGCAAAGCTACTCGATGTAGCTTAGTTCTCATACAACCTACGGAGGAGCGACTCCACAGGCCGGAGTCCGTTCGAAATTGTTACTGGGCAACAACCTCGACTCCGAGCACGATCGCCACAAGTTATGAGGGTCTTAGCCCGCCAGCCTTTCAAGTTCGCCAAGGACTGGAACGACCAGGCTGACATGGAGCGGGCTTACTTGGAGGTCTCCAAGAAGATGAAGAAACGGGCGGACAAAAAGGTCGCCCATCACGGGTTGGGGACCTTGTCCTCGTTAAGATGTACAACCACGCGAGGTTAAGTGGTCGTCATCGAGGACTTATTGGGAGGTTTGAAGGACCTTTCCCCATCCTTAAAAAGGTGAAGATCAAGTATCATCCTGTCATTCCATGTAAGTCTATTCAAGCCTTATCATGGAGGCCAAGTGGATCCAAGTAGGGGCATCTCTCAACGAGCACCGATGGGCATAACGGTATAACATGACAAGCAAGTGGAGGAGGTACTAGCCGATAGAGTGGTCCGTCACCAAAACAAGCCTCCAACACATGAGTTGCTCGTCAAATGGAAGGGATTACCGGATAGCGAAGCAAGTTGGGAGCCCACCCGGAACTTGTGGCGGTTCAAGGAGCAAATACAAGCGTTTGAAGACACAAAGGCTACGAGGACGTCGCCGGATTAGGTAAGGGAGGATGTCACGAAACGCTCCGGAAGCACTCGGAATCTTATAGAATTCTCTCCTTGGTTCCTCCAAGGCCTCCCAAGTTCCGGAATATTTTACACTTATGTAGATATTTGTATAGAGAATTCTAGATACACAATCTTAGCCGTTGGATCAAACAGATCTCCACCATCCATTGAGGAGGTGACCATGTATATATACCCCCATGGGGTCCTCATTTGTAACCATCCATTCGAATAGTTCAATACTCAAAGCATTCTCCCAAACTCTCTCTCTCTTCTAAGTGTCCTGGTTTACTTAGCTCTCTTAAGCTTAAGTCAAGCATCATTGAGGCTTAGTAGCAAGCTTACAAGAGGGCCTCACGTCTAGTTTGCTAGCGCCACACGGGTACTAAGTTCACGTGAATTATTGTCCCGTGACAGGTGGTAGTGGTCATAAGTTGCGTGGTGTGTGAGCGAGGAAGCTGAAAAGATTCGGGAGTCCGGAGCAAAGCAAAATAATGAAAGGGAAGATGAAAAGATTTCTTTTGGAAAAAAAGAAGATGATGTTATTAGGAATAGAACCCCCAACCTCTAACTTATAATACAACACACTTACCAACTCAGCTACCAGCTCTTATCTATGCTTATTTATTTTTGTTTTTGATAAGGGGGTCAGTTGACCCTTGGACCCCACGTTGGGTCCGCCAGTGATTGAGAAGCGGGTTAACCCCAAACAAGGGGATTAAATACTAGATTTTACTTTTTCAACTGTTAGGCCTCAGTAAATTGCCATTAAGGAATCAAATAATGCCATAAATTGGATCTTAGTCTTTTTGATCAAGGACTGTTGTACCTCCAACCTTTCCTCCCTTTTTATGTGCCTCCACCTTCCACTAGCTATTCTCTTTAGACGGCTTTGTCATTCTCTTTCTGTATGCTGGCTGAACTTAACAATTTTTTAGACAGCATCTCTGCGCAGGGATACATTAAGATGTCATGACAGTAGAGTTGGCGGCCTTGGCAGACAATCAGTAAATTTAGCTTTGCGAAGACCAGACTTTTCTCTTAGAATGGCACAATCTGAATCCCGTGCTGGTCGCCATTGTCAGCGGCAATCTTCATTTCTGATGCGTGTTTCTGCTGTGGTGAGTTCCTTCTTTAGCTATCTTCTTAAATGTATGTGTGCTTCTGTTCCTTGCTGGAGATCTTTATTGAGTTCTTTTCATTTTCTGCTGTCATCTTTTGTTTGAGACTTTGTTAATCACTTGCTATTCCAAGTGGCTCTGCTGAGTAGAGCTGCGATTGCTTAGGTTGGGTCAGGTTTCAGGATGAGATCAGGTTCGTAAGAGTAAGATGCTGGTTAGATCTTTGTGATCCCTCCATGCCCCTCTAAAAAAAGGGAAGAAAAGTGGTGGGTCTTCCTGTTGCATTTCATTTGGCTGAGCATACATTCCCTGTGATAGTTCTTCTTTCTTATTTTGGTTTAATAAATAATTGTTCAGGTGAGGCTTAAAGGATCTCCATAGCTTTGGTATTACTTTCCAAAATCCCCAAGTTTGATAATAAAGATTCAACATCAAGTTGAATCATCTTTTTGTGGATGATAAAAAATGATGTCACATAGGGTAAGCAGATAAGCAGCCCTTCAACTAGGAAATTATTCATGCGAAAATGTGTCAATCACATAATCAAATATGATTATCCGTGGGAAGAAACCATGATAATGAGGCGAAATAAGCTCAGACAGATCGAACAGTTTCCAGTTCGGCCATCCATTTGTACCATTGCTTCCAGAGATTCATTCTTCTCAAGCCTGGGGATGCAAACATTCGGGACAAAAGGACATGACCGGCGATTCTTTATCTCCTCAGCCTACCAAAAACGTGTATGCAGTCCAAATATTTTGCGTCATGTTAGTCAGTTAAGGTCAAATTTCTTCCCTTGCCAATGAAGCCACAACTCTCTCTCTCTCTCTCTCTCTCTCTCTCTCTCTCTCTCTCTCTCTACACTTTCATAACAGCTACACAGAACTCCCAGAAAACGCGAACAAGCTCTCTATGTGTCCTGCAGTTTGTGATTCGTTTGGAGCTTTGGATTCTATTGAAGAGTGAGGACCGTAATTTATGAAAGCCTTTACTTTTTGGTGGGACAGAGAGCATCCAAATAAATTTGATATTAAAAGCACTGTGAGAGTGGATATTTGCACGACCTATGGTTGGAAAACTTGCATGAGATAACATCAGCAGAATCTGCTGACAGCTAGACCCTTGTTCTGAAGCACCTGATGAAGTAGCTAAATCCCGAATTAGATTGTGGCTGTTCAATTGCTACTATATTACTAGAGAAGCCCCTTTTCTATTCTTGAAATTTGATATTGGAGCATCATATAACTGCGATAACCTATGGATAAGAGTGTTGAGAATGGGAGATCTTGAACCCATTGTAGTTTCTAATATCTCAGTTTAATCCCCATTGCCAATCAATAAAATGAATTTGTAAGGATTTGCAGAGAAGCACTGATGGCAATTAGATCAATCCTTGTATTTTTCTGAACACCATTTCCCATGAAATTAGTTAAGAAGCATTGACAACGATGAAGAGGGATTTCAAAAAACTTCCAAAAGATGTAAACAGTATATTGGTCATATTGCTCCAGGAATCATTAATTCCAATGAAAAACTTCCATCTGTTATGCTGAATAACCAGAATGATTGCTTTATGCCAAAGGAATTAGCCTTTAAATTAGTTATGCTGAACCCAGGTAGTCACTAAATGAAGTGATTGGCATCCTCTTCTGTCTATCAATCACTACATTAGTGATGCTGATCAGAAAATATCAATTGGGTGAAAATCCTACCATTCATGAGACTATTTCTGCCTTTCCCCCAGGAAATCTTTGCTTTCTTTCAACCATTTATTCTCGTAGCCATGCACTCATACATCTGATTCTTAATGTAAGTGGTTGCAATGGATCACATAGGCAAACTAAGAAAAGAGTACGAGATTGAACAGCGAGATTTACATTACTTCTTGTAAGTTGTGTCACTCCTCTAGACGATCTTAAATCCTTAGGTTTACAAGTAGTTAAAGACCTCAATATGAGTAAGAACATCCCTAAACATCGCTGTTGTGCATCTGCACATTGTGAGAAATTTATGAGAAAGAATTTTCATATTTATAAACCACAATCGCACGTGTAGTTGGAAAATTGAAGTGAAGGAAAGGATAACTGAGATCTCTTTGCCTCTGTCTTCTGGGAGCACTCTTTTATCTATATTGAAGAGAATGTTGTAATAATTAGTGAACAGTGAAAAAATTATCTCCTGTAGAAAAATAAAGGTAATATAATTTCTGAGTTGCCATGTTAACCAAACTTACAATATCTAATTTCCCCAGGAAATTTGATACTGTTAAGAAATCCAACCAGAGTTCAAGCAACTATTCCAGATCATGCATGCTTAAGTTTGATCCCAAAAGTGACATCCTATTTGGAAGGGAGTGAAGATTGTATGAATAACTTTATGGGGCAAGGTGGCCGTTGTGGATTACCTTGTGTTTTAATTGATATCTGTTCATTTTTTAGCTTAAGTTTATGATTTCGACCTTTTGTTTTTGTAACCCATCTTTAGAATTGATCTCTGAATGAGTATTTCTTAAAATCTCTCCTTTTATTTTTGGTTTTTTTTTGGGTCTGGCCAAGCTCTCCTTGGGCCTGAGGAGTAAGGTAAGGAGTCGGCTTGGCCAGAAAAGAAAACAAAAAAAAAAAGTCAAAAGTGATCTAGTTCGAAAGTATTGGTTGTACAAGCCATAACTTAGTTGCGCATTTGTGATTTGTATGATTTGCTTATAAAGCTTATGTATGAAAGAAAAAAGGCCAGAAGAAGCTTGTGCTTTTATGGTTCTTAACTCACTGACTCACAGTGCAATATGTTTATGTGATTGTAGGGAGCACAAACTGTGAAGGAGAAGGCTCATACGACTGTTGTGGCACCAATGCACAGTAAGTTTTACATGTTTAATTCCCTTTTGCCTTGAATGGATTGTTTTATTTGAAACGAGACCTGCTTGCCCTTAAGACCCCCCTTCCCCCTTTTCCACTCTCCAGGCATGTCCTGACTCCTGCTCCTATCCTGAGCAATAAGGAAAAGGAGGTTAGAGCACACAAGAAGCTATCATTTCCCCTCCCCCTCCCCTCCCTCCCCCAAAAAAAAAAAAAAGAAGAAAATCTATTTTAGTCATTTAGAGGTATGATATACTTGGTAATGTTGGAATTGCAGAGAAGACACCTTCACTTGATAACAGAGGCAATGGCAATGCACCTCATGATATGGATGGCACAGGCGGTACAGGTAGAGGGGGTGGGGTGGCTGGGGAGGGGGCGGAGGAGGTGGACACTGGGGACCCAGTAGTGGCGGCTTGATATTGTTCGGTATTCTTTTTTTCTCAGCTACCTGAAGGATGTTGAGAAGGCTAAAGATGATGAGGAAGAAAATTACGACACAGAGTAATCCTTTGGAGATCACAAAATTGTGAAGCAAAAATCGTTTTGGCGTCCCCCTAGTAGAGTTATGTATAGACTTGTTGCTAATATAAGTTGAATAGATTGCATGAAGAATTTAGGGGAGCAGCAGTACTTTGCCGGACAATCCTTAGTCTAGTAAACTGAGGTTATACCTATAATAGAACTGCTTACAAGTTCTCAGAACTAAGGTTGTAGAGAAATTATTTTTTCTTGCTGGCCTCCTTTGCCTTTTGGAACACAATGAGAATTGTCGCGTTTATGAGGGGAATAATCTACTGAGAGAAGGGGCATGGGAGTTCATCCATACAATATTTTAAGTAAAACCGTTTTATAGCAGATTTAGTATTAGATACGACACTCTTTGTTCTATGCTTGAATTATATACTCCACTTCAAAGTAGGACGGTGATTTGAGAAGGCTTTTTACTTAAATTTTATTTTTATGTGTTGTAAAACAATTATTTCGAAGTTTCTTGATCAATTTAAGAAGTTTTCAACAATTGAATTGAGTTGTATAAACGTCAAACAATTATTTTGAAGTTTTTGAAGAACTCTGAGGTTTATATAATTCATAGCATTTTGTTACCTAAAGTTCATTTCATTTCTAATATTTGATCTGATTTTATAAAAATTTTTGTTTGGCATTTTATCTGTTGTAAAATGTTTTAATTTCATCATTAATTAATAAGTTTAAATAATGAGAAGATGAAAGTAAGAAGTTTCCTTGATCTAAAATTTATAATGATTGGATAATTTAGAAATTTAAGGTGATATATTTTTCTTTTTTTCCAAATACTTTCAAAACTCATTTCCTGTTTCAAATTTCAAACAAATAATGAGACTACTACCACAAATTCATAAAATTACCATTTTTTAATGAAAAAACTACCATTTAAAAGTCAATATCAATCACATTAAAGCGGATTTTTCTAGAAGAAGAAAAATAACTTTAGGGTCTTGTAAAATGAAATTTTAAACAATTTACTAGAACCCTAAATCTAAGGTGTATATATTTACTATTATTATTATTATCTGTACATTTATTATTATTATTATTATTATTATTATTATTATTATTATTATTATTATTATTATTATTATTATTATTATTACTGGGTTAAAACCTCATTTGTATAAAGATGTATACATTTATATTGCTGTGTATATGAGACTCAATTCTTTTAGTTGGGTTTTCGAATTTGGAGAGGGATTAATATGATTATATGATACCTTTGACAGTGTGTTACTCTTGCTCTTGATTGCTTGCTTGTTACAAGGTAAGTGGTTTTAGGTACCGTCCAAATTTGGGGACCAGAATTAGAACCAATCAAATTAGTTTCTAACTTTTGGGAACGGGAGCAGGAACTTCAAGTTTCGGTTCCTAAAAGTTGGGAAGTAGAATCGAAGCCTCAAGTTTCGTTTCCGTTTCTGGACATTCGCTATGTCTAAACTTTAAATTTTTTAACTAGTTTATTAACTTTTATTTTTCCTTTTTTATAGGTAGGGGATGTTTCGCATCTCGAAATCCAAAACTTAAGGTAAAACTGATTAGTATAAACTCTACAATTACAAAGTAAAAAGAAACTAAGAAGATATTGTTGTAAAATTAATTAAATAATAAAAAGAGTCCATGAATTTTTTTCAATTGAAGTAAAAAGAACCTGAAAAAGGTTCTTATAAAGTACTTGAATATGAGAAAAATCTCAAATTACATGACTATATAGATTCTCGGTTTCAGTTTTAGATATTACTTTGGGAATATTAGAACCAATCAAACAAATTATTAATTTTTAGAAATTAAAACCGAAACTATTTTACCAATTTTGGTTCTAAAATTGGACCTATTTAACTAGTTCCTGTCCAGTTCTAGAGTATGCATACATTATGCTCACCCCTACTTAGGTACTTTTATGTTGGTACGTTAGCTTGTAGTATGATGAAGAGGTTCCATTTTTGTTTTTTATGTTGAAATGGCACTTGGATGATACGATGAAGACTTGGAGCAATTGCCCAAAAAAGTGATTTTTAATCATCCTTATGTTCCATTTTTTGTTCACCTATTTCCATATTGCTTGAGGTACGCTTCAAAAGTAATTTTTATCGCATGATTCCCACGTAACAATAACAATATCTTAAAATTTAATTAAAAGCTATGAACGATGGAAATAACGATATCAAAATATCAGAGTAATTTATTTAAGGGAAAATTAGGAATTTTCAAACAACTAAAAGTTACAATTGCTTGAAACACACAAAAAAAAAAAAAAAAACTGCAATAGTGATTTAGATTTAGACAATATTTAAATTCAACATCGTTTAATACATGTACCCTTCACTTAAAGAAACCCAAATGAGAACCCTCCTTTCATGAAACAAAAAGTCAAGCTTGAGCGCCAAAGAGAGATAATAGAAAATTTAGTAATCTAGTCAAACTCATTTAACCAATAAATTGATACTTATATCAATGAGTTGTAACAATCATTGGATGAAGCTTAGATAGTCTACAAAAGCTATCTAAGTGGTAGGATGATAATATGATCTTATAAGGAATGTCTAGTTTATTAATGATGGTTCAGTAATTTAGGGGTAGAATGTTCAATTCTCGCATGTATAAAAGATAAAAATTTGAGTCTCCTTGAGTTTTGTGTATATAAATATATCGATAGGAGGAGAAAACAAATACACAACCAAGATGAATAATTAAAGTACAGGAAATGAAATAAAAGTTATAAACAGATTGAGAGATACATAACTTCCCATAATAAATAGGGTTGTTCACAGTTTGGTTAGGTTCAAATCAATTTTTTTAAGCGGTTAATCGAATTAAACGATTCGAAAAATTGTGAATCAGTAATCGGAACCAAATAAATCGGTTAACTGGATGTCGGTTAACCAGATTATTTGGTTCTATTTCATCGGTTGATCGAAACCACAAATAAATTGGGCAAAAACTAGGCCAGCAAGCAACGGACCGGTCAGCAATAGCCGGCCCAAATCAACTTACTTTGCCTAAGACTTAATTTTTACAAAGTCACATACACTTTGCCTTTGACGTACTTTGACTTGAATGAGAGAGAGATCGTGGATGAGAGAGAGAATTGAAGTGTGGATGAGAGAGAGAGAGAGAGAGAGAGAGAGAGAGAGAGAGAGAGAGAGAGAGAGAGTAGCGGAGCTGCACTGGGGCAATTGAACGGGGAAAGCAAAGGCCAAGTGTCACGGGACGATAATTCACTCGAACTTAGTACCCGTGCGGCGCTAGCAAACTATACCCGAGACTCTTTTATAAGCTTGCTAGTAAGCCTTAACGATGCTTAACTTAAGCTAGAGAGAGAAAGCTTAGTAAGCAAGGACACTTAGAGAGAGAGAGTTTGGGAGAATGCTTTGTGTATTGAACTCTTGGATGTTTTCAAATGAGGACCCCATGGGGGTATTTATACATGGCCACCTCCTCAATGGACGGTGGAGATCTAATTGATCCAACGGCTAGGATTACACATCTAGAATCCTTTATACAAGTATCTACATCTCTACATTAGTGTAGAATATTCCGGAACTTGGGAGTCCTTGGTGGAACCAAGGAGAGAATTCTAGAAGATTCCGGCTCTTCCGGAATCAAGGAGAGAACTCTAGAAGATTCCGGGTTCTTCTAGAGCGTTCCGTGACATCCTCCCCCACCTATTCCGGCGACGTCCTCGTAGCCTTAGCGTCTTCGAACGCTTGTATTTGTTCCTTGAACCGCCACAAGTTCCGGATGGGCTCCCAGCTTGCTTCGCTATTTGGTAGTCCCTTCCATTTGACGAGCAACTCGTGAGTAGGAGGCTTGTTTTGGTGACGGACCACTCTATAGGCTAGTACCTCCTCCACTTGCTTGTCATGTTGCACCGTTATGCCCATCGGTGCTCGTCTAGAGATGCCCCTGTTTGGATCCACTTGGTCTCCATGGTAAGGCTTGAGTAGACTCACATGGAAGACAGGATGATACTTGATTTTCGGAGGCAACTTTACTTTGTAGGCTTGTGCCCCAACCTTCTTAAGGATGGGGAAGGGTCCTTCGTATCTCCGGATAAGTCCTCGATGTCGACCACTCAACCTCGCGTGGTTGTACATCTTGACGAGGACAAGGTCCCCAACTTGGAACTCTCGTGGGCGACGCTTCTTGTCGGCCCATTTCTTCATCTTCTTGGAGGCTTTCTCCAAGTAAGTCCGCGCCATGTTGGCTTAATCATTCCAGTCTTTTGCGAACTTGAAAGCGGGCGGGCTTGGACCCTTGTAACTTGTGGCGATCGTGCTCGGAGTCGGAGGTTGTTGTCCCGTAACAATCTCGAATGGACTCCGGCCGGTGGACTCGCTTCTCTGTAGGTTGTACGAGAACCGGGCTACATCAAGTAGCTTCGCCCAATCCCGTTGGTTGGCACACACATAGTGCCTCGGGTAAAGCTCCAAAGCGCATTCACCCGCTCCGTTTGTCCATCGGTTTGAGGGTGAAAGCTGGTGGAGAAGTTGAGTTCGGACCCCATGAGCTTGAATAGCTCCGTCCGTAAACGACCCGTAAGCGAGTGTCCCGATCACTCACTATTGAACGCGGCAGCCCCAATACTTTACCACGTTCTTGAAGAATAGTTGGGCAGCCTGCTCGGCTGAACATTCCTTGGGTGCTTGGGATGAAGGTTGCGTACTTGGAGTACCGATCCACCACTACAATTACCCAGTTGCACCCATCACTCGTGGGTAAGCCCACGATGAAGTCCATGGAGACACTTTCCCATGGTCTTTCGGGAATGAGAAGTGGCTCTAAGAGTCCCGCGGGAGCTCTTTGTTCAATCTTGTCCTGCCGACACACAAGACAAGTCCTCACGTAGGCCTCCACGTCATCCTTCAAGTGCGGCCAATAATAAGAGTCGCTCACAAGTGCGAGCGTTCGGTGCAACCCCGGGTGTCCCGCCCACTTGCTATCGTGACACTCCTTAACGACTTCCCTCCGCAGGTTGTCGTGGGCGGTACGTAAAGGCGTTTGCCTTTTGTGAGTACGATGCCATCTTCAACCCAGAATCTCCTTGTCTTGCCTTCCCGCACGAGGTTGATGATGGTCCGGGCCAAGCGATCGTGCTTAAGCCCCTCACGAATCCGGTCCCTAAAGTTGCTTTGAGGCCGGCTTATGTCGGCAAGCTCCCTTTTCGGCTCGGGCGTTGGCCACCAGATTAGCCTTGCCGGGTTTGTACTCCAGCTCATAGTCAAACTCGCCGGAAATCTTGCCACCTCGCTTGCTTGGGAGTGAGCTTCTTCGTGTTTGAAAATAGCTCGTGGCAACGTTGTGCTGTCTTGATGACGAACTTACTCCCTAGCAAGTAATGCCTCCAAGTGCGGAGACAATGCACTACTGCGGTCATCTCTTTCTCTTACACCGTGTAACGCCTCTCTGTATCATTAAGTTTCCGACTCTCGAAGGTAATGGGATGACCTTCCTGCATTAGAACTCCTCCGATGGCGAAGTCGGAAGCATCGGTGTGTAACTCAAACGTCTTGTGAAGGTCGGGAAGGGCTAGCACTTGGTTCCTTCGTGATAGCCCTCTTCAAAGCTTCGAATGCTTGTTGGCACTCCGGCCTCCAAGCCCATCCTCTTCCCTTCTTCAACAAGTCGGTGAGAGGGGCGGCGATTGCGGAATAACTTTGAATGAACCGCCGGTAGTAGTTCACTAAGCCAAGGAAAGACCTTAGCTCGGTGACCTTAGTGGGTGGCTCCCACTCCTGTATGGCCTTCACCTTGGAAGGATCCATCCGAATCCTTCCCTTGCCGACAATATGACCCAAGAAAGGCACCTCTTCTTGGGCGAAGGAGCACTTCTCCTTTTGACGTAGAGCTGGTTGTCCCTCAAGGTCGAGAACACTTCCCGCAAGTGTCTCACATGCTCCTCCAAATTCTTACTATAGATGACAATATCATCTAAGTAGACAACGACGAAGCGATCAAGGTAAGGAGCAAGTACCTTGTTCATGAGGGTACAAAATGTGGCCGGTGCGTTCGTGAGGCCAAAGGGCATGACCGAAACTCGTACGAACCGTAGCGTGTGACACATGCCGTCTTGGCCTCGTCCCCTTCAGCTATGCGGACTTGATAGTACCCGCTCCTCAAGTCCAACTTGGTGAAGTACCTTGCATCTCCCGAGTTGATCGAATAGATCATCGATGCGCGGAATCGGGTACTTATTCTTGATAGTAATCTTATTGAGTGCCCGGTAGTCGATGCACGATCGAAGGGACCCATCATGCTTCTTTTGGAAAAGAACCGGCGCACCATAGGGTGATTTTGAGGGACGGATGTACCCGAGCATCCAACAACTCCTTCAATTGTCTCCGTAGCTCCTCGAGCTCCGGAGGTGCCATCCGGTAGGGCGTAAATGCCGGTGGTTTTGCCCCTGGCTCCAACTCAATGGCATGGTCTACTTCCCGCCTTGGAGGAAGTTTCTTTGGCAGCTCGGCGGGCATCACATCTTGAAACTCATCTAGCACCTCTTGGACGGCTTTGGGTGCTTGGACATTTCCGGCCCCCTCATCCTCCTTGAGGGTGGCGATGAAGGTCGGTTCCCTCTTCTTGATGCCCTTGGAGAATTGAAGAGCGGAGAGCATCTTCCCTTCATCAATCTCTCTCTTCACGGGGACGACACAAGGCTGCCCCGTCTCCATGATACACATTGTGTTGGTGTAAGGCACTAAGAATGCCTTCACCGTATCAAGGAAATCGATACCAAGATAGAATTTCTTATCATCTAAGGGAGCAACAGTGATGTCGGCCTTACCTTTCCACTGGCCGATTTGGATTTCGGTGTTATGCGCAACACCTTCGATTGGGAGACTTCTTGCGTTGACCCCCTTGATGAAGCCCTTTTCCTTAGTGTAGGAGAGGCCAATTTCCTCGGCAAGCTCCTTGGCCATATAGACCGTATCGGCTCCTCGTATGCAACATGGCTTGTAGTGGCTTGCCGTTGACGTGGGTTTCTACATACATGCATCCACGAGGCTGCCCCTCCACTTTAGCTTGGATGGCATTGAGAAGCCTCATGGAAGCGAGCTTCTTCTCCTCTTGTCGCTCTTCCTCCATGACTAGAGCGGCAAGTTTGCCCCTTTCGGACACTCAAAGACTCGATGAGGCCCGTTGCAAAGGAAGCAAGAGATCTCCTTCTTGGTGTGGCCCTCTTTGGACTTCCCCTTGTCCCTATAGGAGGACGGCTTTGCCTTCTTAGGAGACTTGTCACGGTCTCCCCACTTTTGCTGTGTTCCGCCTTCTTATTTTGTCCTTTTGAGGACTTGAATTCGTAGAGCGACTCGGCGGCAGCAATCGCGGAGGCGAGGTCTTGTACTCCTCGCCTTTCTAACTCCATCCCGACCCATCCACATAGGCCATCGAGGAAGAAGCATAAAGCATCTTGGTCTCCCATGGAGGGAATTTCCAAGCGTAATTCTTGAAATTCCTTCACATATTCTCGAATGTGCCCCTCCTTATGTTGGAGGTGTCGAAGCTTGACCCGCGCTTCCCGTTGGGCATCCGTGGGATAGAACCGCTTCTTGAGTTCTTCCTTGAATGCCTCCCATGTGGTGACGGGGTCCGACCCTCTATTGACGTCGTCACATCGACGTCGCCACCAAACAAGAGCCGTATCTTTAAGAAAGAGGGAAGCGTTACTCACCTTGAGGTCGTCTCCTCGATGCATGAGGCTTTAAAGTAAGCCTCGAGTCCCCATAGGAAGTTGCCGATCTCTTTCGCACTCCTGGCTCCCTTGTAGTCCGGAGGCTTAGATGCACTAATCTCGGGGCGGTCGCTCCCTGGACTCGACCCACTTGTTGGCCACCGCGGCCGTGCACAACTTCATTTGTGCCTTTAATTCCTCCATTTGCTCCCTTTGGTCGTGGAGAGCGGCCCGAAGCTCTTGTTGACCATTGAGAGCGGCCTTGAGTTCGTTATCTTTGGCCTCCACTGTGGCTTTAAGGGCGGCCACCTCCTTGGTGAAGTCCGTCACTACCGCATTCAAGGCTAACCGCATCTCTTCCTTGAGCTCCGAGTCATCTTCCCTAGACTCGGAGCTCCCCGACTTGCTGAGTCGGGGTGTCGACTTCTTCCCTTAAGCCGACAAAGAGACCGTGCAGTTGGGCAACCCTTTCCTCGAGAGCGGCAACAGCCTCTCGGGACTTCTCCCGGCCCTTCTTGCCTCCTTGTGGTTGTTGGCCTCCTTCGGTGATGCTCGACATTCTTGCCCAAACTTTGGCTCCGATACCAACCGTCACGGGACGATAATTCACTCGAACTTAGTACCCGTGCGGTGCTAGCAAACTATACCCGAGACTCTTTTATAAGCTTGCTAGTAAGCCTTAACGATGCTTAACTTAAGCTAGAGAGAGAAAGCTTAGTAAGCAAGGACACTTAGAGAGAGAGAGTTTGGGAGAATGCTTTGTGTATTGAACTCTTGGATGTTTTCAAATGAGGACCCCATGGGGGTATTTATACATGGCCACCTCCTCAATGGACGGTGGAGATCTAATTGATCCAATGGCTAGGATTACACATCTAGAATCCTCTATACAAGTATCTACATCTCTACATTAGTGTAGAATATTCTGGAACTTGGGAGTCCTTGGTGGAACCAAGGAGAGAATTCTAGAAGATTCCGGGCTCTTCCGGAATCAAGGAGAGAACTCTAGAAGATTCCGGGTTCTTCTAGAGCGTTCCGTGACACAAGGCAAAGCACTAGCTAGTTAGGGTTAGACAAAAAAAAAGAAAAAAATAGCTTGGGCTTCATTAATCATTTCACCACCGGGCCACTGGACGAGCAGCCCAAAAAGATAAAAAACAACAGAGCAGTCAATCAGCCCAAAAAGATAAAAAAAACAGCCCAATAAGTAGGATTGAAATTTTTGTATAATAATTATTTTAAATTATTTTATAATTATTAAATTATTTTTAAAAAATTATTATCGGTTCGGTTCTAGTTAACCGTCGGTTTTACAATTCCGAACCGGAACCAAACCGGATAAGATATCGTTTTGCCGGTTTGGTTAACTAAAAATTTAACCG
Organism: Talinum fruticosum; assembly: GCA_021018815.1. Lineage (NCBI taxonomy): Eukaryota > Viridiplantae > Streptophyta > Magnoliopsida > Caryophyllales > Talinaceae > Talinum > Talinum fruticosum. The sequence goes on from JAITYX010000011.1 coordinate 1,656,342, forward strand.
GTTCCATTAACCGGATAAACTGTTCGGTTCGACCGTTTGATGGTTTCCCGGTTCCAATTTTTTTTGCACAACCCTAATAATAAGGTTGGTGGAAGATGGAGTGGTACCATATAACAAAACTAACGCAACTACCTACTGGGCAAATTCATGTTGATATTCTGATTAAAAAAAAAAAAATAGTTGCAACTTTTTGTTGGAAATAGTAATGAGCTCAAGAAGCCTACAAAAAGCAAAAGTTGATATATCACCATATTCTATTCCCTTTTCTCAAAAACAGTGCTAAATCTCTCAAAACCAAAAGTCCAAGTAAATTCTTCCTTAAAAAGTATAGGAAATATTCTTTACTTGTTCACTCAAAATGTATTAGGAGGAGAAAGACAAAGGGATTTAGATGGAGTATATATATAATGGCAAGGGAGGGAGGAAAAAAAACGAAATAGCTAGAGAGCAAATCTAAAGTATTATAAAGTGATTGGCACACCACTGAGGTGGCTTCAACCTAGGAACCAGTAACAACTTAAACTTCCGAGTGAGTGTTGGTTAGTGATAAATACTTCACACTTACATCCTCTCCACCATCGTTGGAATATCGAAGAAGACAATTTTCTTACAAGTTATGCAAAGAGTTTACATGAATTGTAGGCTTGAAATTTAAAACTTGGACTTAGTATCTATATCTTCTTAGACCTCAAACCCAATTAAAATTGCACATCGAATAAAGGTCCAATTAGATAATCCAAAAAAAAAAGTAATAACTTAAACCAAAATCATCATCAAGGACAAAGCCCAGGGGATGATATACGTGAAAATAAAAGGATTGAATTGAGTGGAAGTTAGAAGAAATTGTAACACCATCTAAACTGAAATTTTTAGGGAGCATATACTCCCATAAGAGAGAAACAAAGATTAGTCCCACAAAATCCCCTCCCTCTATTTTTCTCATTCGTCTAATCATCTTGTGACATATGGCGAGTATTAGATAATCCTAGGTGCATATAAGACCAGTTGCCATCTAACCACCATAATTAAATGGATAAAATAAAAATTTTGTAGATAGATAGAAATAGGATACAATAAATTTTATGAATGAAGCAAAAGTTATCAAAATGTTTTAATTTTTCAACTGCAGTAATCTTGGGATGGACTTGATTTGTTTCTCTCTTTTCTCGTCCAAACTCTACTTTGATCCATTGTCCTTAACAACACATAATTAATCAAAACTCCTAAATCCAATTAAACTATCAATTATAGAAACTAGTACAACATTCAAAGGAAATCCAAGATGACCTTGGCTCTATAATAATAGGCGACGTAAGATCACAAAACAATGAGAATTATCTAGTTATAAACAGAGAACTAATACATATATATTGAGAATTAGGAGACCAAATGGTATGTTAGAAACATAACTTTTATTACTAATATTAAGGGATGTACGAGGAGAGAGTAAACTTACAAGATTTCAAACAAGCACTCAAGAGTATGTGGGCTACCTCTTTCTTTATTTGCATTCTCACTCACTCTTCGGATATAGTGGATGCTCCCACTTGTTGTATATGTATATGTAAGTACCTATTTATATTAGTTCCACCTCTTTAATGTATGGTGGAGATTTATTCAAGTGTCAAAATCTTAACATATACCTAATTGCATATGTACGATATTAGTGAGAATATTTTTAGAGAATACAATAATATTTAGGATCTAAAGAAATCTTACTAAATATCCTAGATATCTAGAATGTCATTAGTGTAGAACATTCTTAATTAGTATCTTGTATCTAGAATTTTGCTAGATATTTTCTCTCTTCAAAATTTCTCTAGATAATTCTAGAAAAGTTGGACAAGTAATTTCTTTAGCATTCCCTCTTATTGCCCACTTTTTCTCACTGTCGTCCTTACAACCATACCAAGGCTGGTTCAAAATTCCTCAAACATCATAATATTAAGTGGCTCTATGAAGATAACAACTACGTGATCTTCTGCCCTCACGTACGCCATGTTGATCGATTTCCATAGTACATTCTCTCATATGAAATGATAGTGCACCTCTACATGCTTGGTCCTTACTTGGAAGACTAGATTTTCTGCAAATCATATAGCCGAGAGATTGTCACATCTTAGCTCCGCTGGATCATTAGTAGGTTGGTGAAAATCCTTAAGTAACTAGACTAACCATGTAGATTCTTGAGTTTCCATCACTACTGCACAATACTCTACATCTATGCTTAATAATGAGATTATCGATTGTCGTTTACAACATCATGATATGGCAGTTGATCCTAGGCCAATTGTAGCTCGTAGTAGACCGTTGGATATCACGATCACCAACATAATCAGCATAATAATAGCCAGTCAATTTCAATGTGTCACCATTCTTATAGTACAGACCATAATCAAGTGTTCCCTTTACATACCTCAGTATTCTTCGTATTGCTTCTAGGTGAGGCTTCTTCCGACTTACTACATCTACCGACTTCCTATGCTAACGTATACGTAGTGTTTGGTCTTGTTAATGTAAGGTAGATTAGACTATCAACCAACTATAGATACATTGTTAGTTGAAGGTTTGCTCTTGGAGAGTCTAAGTTACCCTAGAGGGAGGAGGGTGAATAGGGTGATGAGGAAATTTAATCAAACTTAGACAATTTTTGCTTTGAAAGAGATAAACAGTTGAGTCCGAGTCTACATTAAACTCGTAAAAGTCAACACTCGAAGTACGTGAAAACCACGGAAAGTGCTAATCCAAGCACCAAGTTAAATCCACTATTTTGAATCCTTAAAATACAAAGGATCGACTCTACCAGAATTGCTCCTTTAGACAATTCCGTATAATGTTTTCCTAGACTCGAAGTTCTCTTATCTAATCTAATACTTCCTAACCGAGATAACATTTACAAGTAAGGGACAAATGAGCTGAGTTAACCCTTACAGCTCAGTCAAGGGACCTTACTCGAAAGTTAGAGAAGTATGTAACTGATTACAAGACTTTACAATTCAGAAAATATTAATTACAAGTTGGAAGTTGTAAACGAAGATTGAGTATGACAACAATGACTTTTGCTTAAGTAATATTTTTGCAATGATGTTCAACAGTCTTCTAGTCTTGTGAAGTGGCTTCTATTTATAGATGACCAAGGAGAGTGACTCGTTGTGTCTTGGTTCCGAACGAAGTCTTTATCGGCCGTTGTAACGGCTCTTCCGAGTCACTCGTAAAAGATCCGTTGGGATGTGAACGTTGTGCAATGGCTCTTGGCTCCAAAAGGTGCTCCAGTTAATTGGTGATGTCTAAAAAGCAAGGTGGAAACTATGGTTGGGTCTAGCGTTGGAGTTTTCCAATTTTGGAAACAGACAACCCCGACACGGTTTTGAGCCCTGTTCGTAAGTAGATAAAACTTGTTTGCTCGGTGATTGACAGCTAGAAGCCAGCTACTTTCGTATTCCAAAAATGAGTTGGCCTGGTTTGAATAACCTACAAAAGTAAACCATTTTGGTTCTCAAAGTATAAAATACTTTGGTCCAAGATTAGGCACAAATAATAATTAAATTAAGACAAATTAACTCGTATAATTATTTTTGGCCTAAAAGAGTGGAATTTTCTGAGTCTAATATTCGATATACTCAAATTTCATCGAGTTAATACTAAGGATGACCAAGTAAAAAGAATAGAATCATCGAGTATAACAACTTGATCTCGGACAAATAATTCTCGGATAAACCGTAAGACCCGTGATTTTGGGTTAGATAGTTATATGAATTAAAGTAATTATTTAGCCTTAATTAAATTAAGTAGGTCGAACGACCAAGTTATATACGTGGTTAGATACTCGTAAATTTATTTGAGCGAATTATCATTAGCTCGCATAACTATTATTAGTGAAGCGTATTAATCCCTTCCTCTCGAATTATCCGCCCGGATTAGCTAAATAAAAACCCGAGACCGCGTGTGCTACTTATTTGGGTTTAATCTAATTAATGCTATAAAAGCGAGAAAAAGAAAAAACGGTAATAAGATGGACAATTAGGTGTCCGCTTTGGAATGGGATTAGTGTGAAGTTAAGGAGTAAGTGTTGGCTTGGCATTACCGAGATGGAGCCAGCAAAAAGGAGCAGAGGAAATTAAGTGAAAAGAAAGGAAAGAGGGGCTCGGGAAAGCGAAGGAAAAAGGAAACAAAATAAAGAAGGAAGAAATACGGAGCACCGAACGAGAAAGAGAGAGGGAAAGAGGGAGAGTGAGCGGGAGCGAGAGGAACGCCGGAACCGGCAGCCGTGGCAGTGCTCGAGGACAAGCGGCGGACGAAGGAAAAAGGAAAGTGGGAGCAAAAGAAAGAAGGAGCGAGAACTGGAACAGGGGAAAGTGAGAGAAGGGAGGGCGAGTGAGAGGAGCAGAGAGGAGATCGAAGGCTGGCGTGGCGAGAAAAAGAACGGCGACGGGCGAGCAAGGGTACATGGTGAGCAAAAAGGGGCCAGCGATGAGACAACGATGGAAGAGCGAAAAAAGGAGGGGAGCCCGCGCAAAACCCGAGTAGAGACAGAGGAGGTGAGAACCAGAGGCAAAAGGGCCAAGGATGAAGCAAAGGGCTGATGTGAAGAACCGGAGAGTGACCGGGGCGAGCAAGTAGAGGAAGAAATGAGGAAGAAAAAGGAAAACGCAGACAAAAGCAATCATCCAAAACCCTAGAATTCGAGGTAGGTAGTCTCATACTCTAAACTATTAGTAATTTCGAAATCCAAATGAGTTTGTTGTGATTATTAAATATGGTTGTGAATATTGAACATGTATGCTATTAAACAAGTTTAGTAGTTGCTGAAAGTTGAATTAAGAGCCGTGAAGGAATTTGGTGGTCGTTTAAGCTTGAATTGAAAACCCGCAAATTCGCGACGGAGTTAGGTTGCTTGGGTCTAATGAATAGTATCGAGATTTCAGTCAAGTTATGGATGAGTACGTTGTGGTTTGAACATAAATTAAGGAATTAATATTTTAGATTGAGCCTTAGAAATTTATTGAATTTATGACATTAGGAAATGGTTGCTAATATCGGGAAATAATGAGTGAAGTATAAAGAGGAGTATGAATTCATATTGATGGATGCACAATTGAGATATGGGAGGGAGAAATGGGTGATTGTTAGATTGATTAAGTTCGAAGTATATTTAAATCCTAGAGGTTGAACTAAACGTGAAGGTAAGTGAAGTTAACGGAAATTGAGTGATGAAAAGTGATTAAGAGTTATATAACTAAGGATGGACGAACAAGAATTGATTGATAAGATGGAGACATACAATGGGAGTTTGAGGCAGGGAAGTGACGGGCAGGGAATTGTAAGGTTAAGGTTGAGTTTAGAATGTATCTAAGTCTTTGAGATGAAATTAAGTTGGAAGATGAACCTAGCAAGAGGAGCTTAAGTGATAAAGTGAGATTAGGAGTTATATGGCTGAGTATGAGTAAAGCAAGTTAATTTATAAAGTAGATACCTAGAATGAGGAATTGGAGTAAAGACAGGGAGTTATGAGAAGTTGAGACGTGAGCGAAAGACGTGGATTTATAAAGTAAGATATAGAATGAGGAATTGAAGTAAAGACAGAGAATTGTGAGAAGTTGAGACGTTGAATTAAGTGGTACCCACTTGTGGTTATTGTGGCTCAAAAATGGAATTAATCTTATTAAATTGATGGATTGAGGAAGGCATAGTTGGAAAAGAGCCGAGAATGACTCGCTTGCATTGAATGGTGGCTATTCGTGTTAAGCGATTGATTTACGTGATGTTCGAAGTAGTTTTGAAAAGAGTTTTGTATTTTACGTGAAATGATCCTTGAATGCAACTTCTTGTGAACTACCTTTCAAACGTGATTATGTTTTAAAGAAAACGAAACTTATTTGTGAAAGTGAAGCGGATTTGAGAAAGTGAATTTATGAGGGTGACACGTGGTGTCGTGCCTTCCTTGATATTAAACCAACTTGAGAAAGCTATTTGAAATAGATGTGATGAATGATTATGTGCAAAGAGTTTTGAATCTACTGGCTATGGATCGTTTAGCATACCGAAGGGTTCGAACCGGGAGACGCCGAGCTAGAAACTTCGAGGGAAGGGTTCTAACAGGGTCCCGCGGGTGGCAGGATGCCCGATCCGAGACTTCCTAGAACATAGGTCCCGGAGCCTTTTGTTCTGGGTCGCACCCTGGAATTAAGAAGTGCTAGTTTGAATCCTCGTAAGACATAGAAAGTTGATTCAATTGGAAAAAGAGAATTGTGATGAATGTGAAATCGTGCTTTTAAATGATTAAAGAGTTCCGATCTTTACGTCGCAAGAGATTTCATTGAAAGTATATAGATTTGTATTATGTTATTATGTTTTCACCAATTTCATTAATATGAGTAGTATGTGTAAAGAATTTCCATTTTAAGGGTATAAGACTTTGGTGAGCCCGTGGTTTATTGTTCACCCCCACAAATTTCCCCCTTTCCCCAAGTATTACAGGTGCATTCTTAGGAGATGTGTGCGGTACTTAGCTTATTTTGGACTCCATTGATTGCCGTTTGCTGGTCGCTAAGTGATTCGAATCGCGAATGTGCATTTCTTATATTTATAAGTATTGTACTTGTAATTTAGTTCACGTAGTTTGTACCAGATGTATAGTAAACCATTTAGATCGTTTTAAGTTTTATCGCATGATTGGTTGGACTCCGGCGTGTGGCCGTTGAGTTGTATACCCCGAGTGTGTGACTCGTTGAGTTATGTTATGCTTTTTATGCAGGGTTTTAGGGCTTTAAGCCTAAGGGATAGTCCACATTACAAACAGTAACTCGTCGAAATATTTAGGAAATCTTAGATTCTTTTTGAAAACCACCTTTATTATCTTTAAGTTGGTTTAGACAGCCAAGCCGACACCAGAAAGAGCCTTGGGAGTTCCTTTAAGGAACTCGGCAATGTAATACTCCTAGGGGGCGTTTTGGGGTGTTACATAAACAAACCGACTTAGAAAAAGGAATTGACACTCGTAATTCACTTTGCGTTGAAATATGTAGTCATAACTCGTAATAAAAGAGTTAGAGAAATTATTTAAACACGCGGTAGTTCAGAGTGATGTCCGAGTGAGTCGAAACATCAGTATAGAAGATATACAATAATGTGTTTTCCGAGTCGATCGAAACAAATGAAAACTTATACAAGAGTTTCTATCACTCGTAATGACTTGAAATCAAAACTTAGAAGAGATGAGATTTATACCTAAATCTTCATGTGGTACTCGGAATGACTTAGAGTTAGAATCCGAGTCTTTAATCTCCCTCTTTTTGATGAAAGGCATTCGATACTCGTGTAGAAACTTGTTAGTACAAAACATGAGTTTTCATTCTTACTAAGCGTAACATTTCAAAATGAGAAGCAATGATTGATAAGTATTCCATACTTATAAAATGCATTGCGGATAGTATCATCACTCATAACAGCTTATGTGGATAACACATTTAAAGCAAATAGATGAACATATTATATCGTAGTAGAAAAACAATAGGAGATATCTAACTCGAAATAAGTCTCGTTAAGAAAAGAAAATTCATTCATTCATGTGCTCAAAAAATAAAAATAGAGGGTGAGCTCCCCCAAACACAACAACATCAAATTTCTATATTTCTCCCCTTGCATTTCATCAAAAAGAAGGTAGAAAATATCAAGTACACTTGTGGACAAAAAAAAAAAAAAATAAAAGAAGAAAAAAAATAGACTAAGAAGGAGGGGCTTGTCTGTCGGGTGGTGGAGGGATGAGAAGTGCGTCGGTGCTGGTAGGCTTGAGATGAAGTTGATGATCGTGGCCGCGACAAAGACAGGGATGTCCGGAAGTGGCTCCGTTCCGGTCGTCCGACCCGGGGCATATCATCCTCGGGCTCATCCTCCTGGAAGACAACAGAGGGAGGTGCTTCGACTTGACATGTGGACTGACCAATGTCCCCAATTTCTTCCGACCCACTCGGATCTTCATCCGAGCCGATCGGCTTTGGTTTAGGGGCTGCAACACCTTGTTCCTCGAGTTGAGCGGCCTCCTCTTTCTCTTTCTCTTTCACCTCTTCCTCTTCCTCCTCTTCCTTCTCTTCCTCAGCTGAGCTGCTTCAGCTGCAACTTCTTCTTCTTCAGCCACTACCGAAGGAGACTTGGCTGAGCCGGAGGACTCCTCGAAGTGTCCGAACTTTCCGGGTCCTGGGCAGCCTTGGATCGGCGTTCTTGGAGGAGTTGGAGTTGCTCGTGCTGCTCCTTGATGATGCCCTTCATCTCAATTAGCAGATCCTGGTGCTCCCGGATCTAAGACTGGACTCGTCTTCCGGTTGATCACCAAGCTTTGAAGGACTGTCTTTAGAGAGGTGCCTCGAAGTTCTTCGGACACGGAAGAGAGTTTGTCTACCAAAACGGCAGACAGAGCATTAGAGGCTGGAGAAGGTGGTTGAGAAGTGCAGGGACCACCTAATAGAGGAGGGAGTGATAGAGGAATTTGAGTTTGAGTGGGAGGCGGTGAAGGGGGTTACAACTCAAACCTGTGGACCCGGACACCAGGCTTTACTTCCTAATATCCGTAGCCTAGAAGCTCCTCCCCGCCTACCACTATGACAACCTCGAAACCGCATTTGGATCCGAGGGGAGGGGAATCTTAAACTATTTGAAAACAACAATCGAAGGGCTCCGAAGGGGAATGGAGCAGATTTTTTGGATTGAGTCGGCATAGAAGCCATTTGCTCAAGAATAGCAGGGAAGAGGTCTACATCGTAGCCCTCTAGAATGTTAAAAAGAACTTTGAGAATCTTGGAGTTGGGATTCTGTTTGCTAGAGTGATGAGAAAAGAAAGTTCTCATCAAGAGAAAACAGAGTAATCTGCCCCGGTCTTCATCCGAGTCACCGAGAAGTTTTGCGTGACTCGGGGACCTCCTTAGCATATTTCTCAAAGAATTCATTTGCAATCTCTGTGAAGGGAATGGGATTGCAGTTCAAAAAGAGAGAAGAGACTTTAAAAATTCTCGTGAAGAAGAGAGAGATTGATGTGAACAACCTTGTCTTGAACTCGTGAGGTAATGACTCCCTCAAAGTAAGACATATTGGAGTAGAACTCGACAACGAGTTCACGATAGATAAACTCACCGAAGCGCAAAAATTGTATACTCCAAGTGCTCTTTATGTGAGGCAACCATGAAAACGAGGTGGTTGGGAAGAATTTGTCATCCAATGTTAGACGTTGGGTGACGAAGATTTTAGAGGGGTTAGAGGTACCCTCTTGAGGAGTTTTGGTGCGGGGCTTGTTGGTAGCAGACCCTGTAAAATCTTGTGCAGTAACCTTTTTAGGCATGGTGAGAATTTTTTGGAGAAATTGAGTGGAAGAGAGAGAGAGAGAGAGAGAGAGAGAGAGTAAGAGCGGTTAGAATTCGGAGATAGAGCGAGAATGCTTAGAGAGTAAGAAGGCAGTGAGTAAAGTAACAAAATGAAGGAAAGGGGTGCTATTTATAGCGAAAAGAAATGACCTTCAGCCTTTGGTCTAACTCGAAGTTTTAACTGGTCGTTTCGCATGTGTGTGACTTTTTGCTCTTTAATGGTTAAAATTCCAACAGACTTTTTTCCAATGGCTAGTTTTCTCCGATATAAGTGCGCGGCGAGAGAGAGAGAGAGAAGAAAGACTTAAAATTTTTTTTTGAAATTCTCCATTTATCTAAAGACGATTTCGTAAGTTTGATGTCCATTTTGCTCAAAACCGAGTCCGAGTCGGTATGGTTTTTGAGTGACTCATAACACTCAGAGACCTAATAACTCATAGCTCGGTTTCACTTGGTCAAATGAACCATTTGTTATTAAGACAAAAGAAAAAGATATAACACATAATTATGCAAGAAAATTTCACTTATAAAATCACACAATCATGCATTAATCATTCCAAACTCATTCCTAATAAAACAAAACTGATCCTCACTAAGTGGCTTAGTGAAAATATCAGCTAATTGAAATTTCCTAGCAATGAATTCAAGTTCAATATCACCTTTCTCGGAATGGTCTCTCGGAAAATGATACTTGACCTCAATATGCTTTGGCTTTTAGTGCTGAACTCGGATTCTTAGTGATGCTGATTACACTTTGCTTGTCACACTTGATTGGGATAGATTTGAATAAGAGTCTAAGATCCTTCAAGTGCTACTTGATCCACGGAATTTGAGCACAGCAAGCTCCAGCTACAATGTACTCAACTTTAGCGAGTTGATAGAGCAACCGAGTTCTGTTTCTTTGAGTGCCAAGATATGAGGGATTGACTCAGAAATTAGCATGCTCCTGATGTGCTCTTTCTATCAACTTTATAACCAGCATAGTCAACATCCGAGTATCCAGTAAGGGTCGGTTCTGAGTCCCTTGAAAACCATAGACCAAGATTCCGAGTCCCCGCAAGATATATGAAAATCCTCTTTACCGCAGATGAGATGTGATTCTTTTGGATTAGCTTGAAATCTTGCACAGAGACATACACTAAACATGATGTTTGACCTACTGGATGTGAGATATAACAACGATCCAATCATACCTCTATAGAATTTCTAATCTACTCGCTTTACCTTTTTCGTCCGAGTCCGGTTTCATACTGCTACTCATAGGTGTAGCTGCATGTTTCACATCTTGAAGCTTGTATTTTTTCAACAACTCCTTGGTATACTTAGATTGATAGACATAGATTCCATCTTTGTCTTATTTGATTTGTAGACCAAGAAAGAAATTGAGCTCTCGCATCATGCTCATTTGGAACTCCCGTCTCATCAACTTAGAAAAATCTCGACATAGATTTTTTTATTAGTAGCTCAAAAATAATATCATCAACATAAATCTTAGCAATAAGGAAATCTTTCCCCTTGGTTTTTATGAAAAGAGTTTTGTCAATTTAATCTTTTTAAAATAATTTTCAACCAAGAAACTCCTCGCTCTTTCATACCAAGCTTTGTGAGCTTGTTTAAGACCATATAAAGCTTTTTTGTAATTTGAAAACATGATTTGGGAATTATGAGTTTTCAAATCTAGGGGTTGCTTAATATAGACTTCCTCTTGAATGAAACCATTTAGAAAAGCACATTTAACATCCATTTGATACAATTTAATATTCATGCTGGATGCAAATGCTAATAAGATTCTAATGACGAAGATCCTAGCAACAGGTGCAAAGGTTTCCCCACAATCAATTCCTTCTTCTTGATTGTAACGTTGAGCCACAAGTCTAGCCTTATTTTTTACTACCAACCCATCATCATCCAGTTTGTTTTTAAAAACCCATTTGGTTCCTATGACCGAGTGGTCAAAAGCTCATTTGGTCGAGTTCGGACTTGGTTTCTTTCAAATTGATTGAGCTCTTCTTGCATGGCCTTTACCCATTCAGGTTCATTTAGGGCCTCTAGTGTATTTCTAGGTTCTGTTAATGATATGAATGCAGTGAATGCACATAGATTTTACAAAGAAGAATGAGTTCTTACCCAACTGTCAATGTCGGATAGAATGTTCTCGAGTGGGTGGCTCGAAGCATATTTGAATATTCTACCTGTTCTCTAGTTCACCAAATTTGTTAGTTGAACTGGTTGATCTTCAATAGTTTGAGCATGTGGAGTCTCTTCATTCACTTGTCCTTAAGCATTCCGAGCTGGCTCTTGAGTTGGTTCAGCTCGAGTCACAATGTTCCGAGTCGCCTCATTCCGAGTTGCTTTCTCCTGATTCTTTCGGAGCTCGGCTTCAAGCAAGATCATCTTCATCTCGATTGAGTTTCAAATCTGAGAAGATTAACTCACTTGTTCTTCCATGATCTATCTCATCAAACACAACGTGGATATCTTTGTTAGTTCTTTTGTTAAAGACACGATAAGCTTTATTGTGAGATGAGTAACCCGGAAATATACCTTCATCCGACCTAGCATCAAACTTGATCGAGTGATCCTTACCGTTATTGTGAACAAAGCACTTACATCCAAAGGGTTTGAAGTATGAGATGTTAGACTTTTTTCCCTTGTAAAGCTCGTAGGGATTTTTCTTCAAGATGGGTCTAATAAGACATCTATTCGAGTGTGTAGTTTGTCTGTGTTGACTACTTCAGCCAATAAATAGTAAGGTAGATCATTTTCAATCATCATTGTGCTTCTTATTTCTTCAACAGTTTGGTTCTTTCTCTCCACTACTCCGTTCTGTTAAGGAGTTCGGGTGCTGAGAAGTTGTGAGAGATACCGTTTTTGTCACGTAACTCTGCAAATTCCGAGTAGTCGAACTGTCTTCCATGGTCGGTTTGAATTCTTTTAATCGAGTGTGGGACTCCACTTGAATTTTCCTATAGAGCTTACTGAACTCTTTGAAAGCTTCATTCTTGTTCTTAAGAAAACAAACCCAAGTAAATAGTAAAAATCATCAACAATCACAAGTACATATGATTTACTTCGAGGCTTTTCACGGATATTTCACCACATAAATCTATATGAAGCAATTCAAGCACTTTGGATGTGGAAACAGTTTTGAGAGGTTTGAAAGATGATCCGACTTGTTTCCCCTTTGTGCATGGTTCATAGATTTTATCTTTCTTAAATGCATAGTTAGGTAACCCCTAACTAAACCATGAGATGCAAGCTTTTTGATAGTGTGCATGCTGATATGACCTAGTCTACGATGCCAAGTCTAAGAATCATCATACAATGATGCTTTTAAGCAAGATAAATTCTGACTTAGATCGAAAGAGGAATAGTATAGCTGTTACCCGACTTCTTACCCGAGAGCTTAGTCTCTTTGGTAGTTGTATCGAGAATGTAGCAATTGGTCCGAGTGAATCTTACCTCTTGACCTTTGTCACACAACCGAGAGATGTTGAGCAGATTGTACTTTAATCCCTTGACAAGATAAACTAGACCGACCAGGTTGTCTCCTTTACCAATCTTGCCAATCCTAACTATCTTACCCTTACTCGTCATCTCTAAAAGTGACTTTGCCTCTTTTAAAATCTTCTAACTCGGAAAAGAGTCTTGAATCTCCCGACATGTGGCGTGAGCATCCACTGTCTAAGTACCAATGACCTTTCGTCCTTTTCGAGTTACTCGCAAATAAGAAATACACTAACCCTTCTCACTTCCTCCAACAAACCAAATAACTCTCTTTACTCGTGGTCCTTTTCGAGGAAGAAGACTCTTGGAAACCCGATTTTAATGACTTTGGGTTTGGTCCGATTCTGAGTCTTCTTTCTAGAGAACTGAGTCTCGTGTCTCTTTCTTTTGAAAATCTTTTCTTTTGTAAACAGGTGGAGAAGGTTTTCTCGTGTAAACTGGTCCGGGCTCGGTTCTCCTTTCATTCTTATGAATGGACCATGCTCAGCCTTCTTGAACTTCACGAGTTCGGAGTCCTTTTGAAAAGATTAGAGTAAGAATTAGATTCCTCCTCTTTATTAAAACCAAGTCCTTCTTTCCTGAAGGAGACACATTGAGAGCCTGAAAGCATGTCAAGTTTTTTCGACATTGAGTAAATTTCAAAACAAACTCTTGAGACTCATTGAGCTTTCTTTTCAGATGTTTATTTTCTCTTCGAGTGACTCGGACTTAGTTTCATTAGCCTGAGTACTAGTCTTGAGTTCTTTCGGGGTTCGTCTCAGCTTTTCCAATTCATTTTTCAAACAATTACTCTCGAAGTAAGAGACTCAAGTTGTTCTTTGAACCGAGAAGAATCGAATTGGACTTTTCTTCCAAAGTGTAAATATATCTAACTAAATTAGCTTTGGAGAACTTGAGAAAGTATTTAATTACCTCCCGAGGACTAGTCTCCTTAGTGTCCGAGTTGTCAACATTTGACTCGGATTCAGCTTCCGAGTCCGTTAGTGCCATTAGACAATTTGAGTCATCGGAATCATCTTCTTCTTCGGATGAGTCATCCTCACTCCATGTGGCCATCATAGCTTTCTTTTTCTTTCTGTCCTTCTTTCTCTTCGGACAGTCTTTGATTATGTGATCTTTGCTGCCACATTCAAAATAGTTAGAGTTCTTAGTTAAAGATAACTTTGAAGGAGAAGAATATTTACCTTTATGTCCTTCTTATCTTTCTTGTAGAACTCTTCCTTTGGCCTCTTCTCCCACTTCTTATGTTTCATCATTCTTTTGAAGCCTCGGGCAATGAATGCTGTTGGATCCTCTTCCGAGTCTCGGGAACTCGGACTTTCCTCTTTACTTTCTGAGGCCTTTAGAGCAATGTTCCTTTTGGTGCCGACCTCAGCATCCTTTTCTTCCAGGTGAATCTCATGGGTAAGCGGCTTCCCAATCGGTTCGTCCGGATTTAGTTGAGAGAGGTTCCGAGCTTCCTCGATGGCTATCACCTTGGGACCCCATCTCCTCTTTGGTAGACTTCTCGGAATTTTTCTACACATTTCTTCGTGAGAAATTTTTCTGCTTAGAAATTTGAGATTGTTTGTAATCTCGGTGAAGTGAATAAACATCGAGTGATGCTTTCTTTGGCTCCATCTTGAACAACTCATATTTGTGAAGATATCGGCTTATCTTTGCCTGTTTCACTTGGCTTGTTCCTTCGTATATGTTGACAAGAGTGTCCCACATATCTTTGGCTATGTCGCAGTCGACACTCTGTTGTACTCTTCGAGCTGATAGCACACATTAGAATGTTCATTGCTTTGAAGTTCTTCCTGAACTTCTCCGATTCTTCATTGGCGTACTCGAATTTTTCTTTAGGTATAGATCTTGTTCCTTCTATCTTCATTGGGATGTAGTTGCCTTCTTGGATGATGTTCCGGACATCTTCATCGTTGTCCAACAGAAAACACTCCATCGGTTTCTTCCAATGCATGAAGTTTGACCCTTTAAACTTTGGTGGTCCGGTGGATGACCTTCTTTCATCGAGCTCTTCAATGTTCTAAGCCATCTAATCTTTAGACCTTTGGATTGTTAGATCCTTCTTGAAAGCCTAGGCTCGATACCAATTGAAGGTTTGCTCTTGGGAGTCTAAGTCACCCTAGAGGGGGTGAATAGGGTGATGAGGAAATTTAATCAAACTTAGACAATTTTTGCTTTGAAAGAGATAAACAGCTGAGTCTAAGTCTAGATTGAACTCGGAAAAGCAAACACTCGTAAATACGTAGAAACCCTCCTGGGCAGAAAACCACGGACAGTGCTATTCCAACCACCAAGTCAAATCCACTATTTTGAATCCTCAAAATACAAAGGACTGACTGTACCAGAATTGCTCCCTTGGACAATTCCTTACAATGTTTTCCTAGACTCGAAGTTCCCTTATCCGATCTAGTACTTCCTAACCGAGATAACCTTTACGAGTTAGGGACAATTGAGTTGAGTTAACTCTTACAGCTCAGTCAAGGGACCTTACTAAGAAAGTAAGAGAAGTATGTAATTGATTACAAGACTTTACAACTCGGAAAATATTAATTACAAGCGAGGAGTTGTAAACGTAAGATTGAGTATGAAAACAATGACTTTTGCTTAACTAATATGTTTTACAATGATGTTCAACAGTCTTCTAGTCTAGTGAAGTGGCTTCTATTTATAGATGACCAAGCATGGTGACCGTTGTGTCTTGGTTCGAACATAAGTCTTTATCGGCCATTGTAACGGCTCTTCCGAGTCACTAAGAAAAGATCCGTTGGGATGTGAACATTGTGCAATGGCTCCTGGCTCTAAAAGGTGCTCCAGTTAACTAGTGATGTCCGAAAAGTAAGGTGGAAACCACCGTTGGGCCTAGCGTTGGAGTTTTCCAATTTTGGAAATAGACAACCTTGACACGGTGTATGAGCCCTGTTCGAAGTAGATAAAGCTTGTCACCTGGTGATTGACGACTAGAATCGGCTACTTTTGTATTTCAAAACTAAGTTGGCCTCGTTTGGATAACCTGCAAAAGTAAACCACTTTGGTTCTCAAAGAATAAAATGCTTTGGTGCAATATTAGGCATAAATAATAATTAAATTAAGACAATTAAGTGCATAATTATTTTTGGCCTAGAAGAGTGAAATTTTCTGAGTCTAATATTCGATATACTCAAATTCCATTAGAGTCAATACTAAGGATGACCAAGTAAAAAGAATAGAATCATCGAGTAGAACAACTTGATCTGGACAAATAATTCTCAAACAAACAAACAGACTTAGAAAAAGGAATTAACACTCGTAATTCACTTTGTGTTGAAATATGCAATCGGAACTCGGAATAAAAGAGTTAGAGAAATTATTTGAACATGCGGTAGTTCGAGTGATATCCGAGTGAGTCGAAACATCGAGTGTAGAAGATATACAATAATGTGTTTTCTGAGTTAGTTACAAACGAATGAAAATTTATACGAGAGTTTCTATAACACTCATAATGACTTGAAATCAAAGCTTAGAAGAGATGAGATTTATACCCGAATCGTCATGTGGTACTCAAAATGACTTAGTGTTAGAATCCGAGTCTTCATTGTTTCTTCCGGATCTTTCTCCTTGTATAAACAAAGCTTAGTGTTGTTTGCTTGCATCGAGTTTAAATGAACTTGCACTTAAGCATGCCGAAATTTTCAAGAAGAACTTGAGCATATTTATGTTTGCTTAAGAATAGCCTATGCTTTGTTCTTTCAACTACAATACCAAGGAAATGTTTCAACTCATCGAGATTCTTCATTGGAAGTATACAAAAATATTGGCTTTAATTTGCTAAATTTATATTCGTTGTTGCCAGTGACAATGTGATCATCCACATCAACAAGTACTATTGCAATATTTCCTTTTAGAGCCTTTATGAATAGGCTAAAGTCTTTCGAGTGTCATGGTATATCCACTTTGGACCAAGAACTCGACTAACTTGCCGTGCGAGCGCTTGCTTGAGTTCATATAATGCCTTCTTCATCTTGCACACATAGCTTGGATTATTCTTGCTCTCAAAACCCTTAGGTTGGTCCATGCATATCTCATGGTTAAACTTTCCATGCAAGAAAGCGTTCTTCACATCCATTTGCCATAGTCTCCAAGACTTTATAGAGGCCGATAAGGCTAGTGTTAATAGAACACGTACCATGATAATTTTTCCTATTATATTGAATGTTTCTTTAAAATCTAGATTGTATGTTTGTGAGAAGCCTCAACCCATCGACTCTGTTTTATACCTTCGAATTGAGTCATTAGAGCACACCTTTAACTTGTATACCCATTTGCATGGAATGCGTTTTGCATCCTTAGGCGTGAGTACTAATTTCCAAGTCTCACTCTAAGTCAAAGCTTGTGTTTCTTTCTCCATTGTCTTTTTCCATTCGTTCTTTGACATGCTTCTCCATAGGTGCTTGGTTCCTGAATGCTCGATCCTATTACCATGGTTAGGTTGACCAACCGTAGCAATAGATCCTTCATTTGATCTATTACAATGGTTGACTTGACAACCGTAGTAATAAGTCCTATTATGGTCCACAGATTTTTTCAGCTTTTGCTCACTTTTTGAATTTTTGTGACTCAATGGATGATTCAAAATGTTTTAAATTTTTACTGCATCTTTATATGAATTTATAACAATTACCTGTATTTTTTGATAAATTTGGATGAGTAGATTCTGTGTTATGATTTTTTGAAGAAAATTATTACTGTATTGAAAGTTGAAAGTTTTGTTTGGAAAGGGTGAGACCTATTACTACGGTTGGCTTGACCAACTGTAGTAATAAGTCCTTCTCTTGACTTATCACAATGGTTAGCTTGACAACCGTAGTAATAGGTCCTATTACTACGGTGTGCAAATTTTTCCCATTTTTGGTCATTGTTTGAATTTTTGTTACTTCATTGATAGTGAAAAATTCCTAAAATTTGTATTGCAAATTAATATGAATATATGGAAATGTCCTGTAAGTTTTGGTAAATTTTGGATGACTAGATTACGTGTTATGAATTTTTAAGAAAATAATTCTATTTTGGAAGCAGTTTTGTTTAAGAGGGTGAGACCTATTACTACGATGTGCAGATTTTTCCCTTTTTGCTCATTTTTTTATTTTTCGTGACTCCATGGATGGTTAAAGTTCCTGAAATTTTTACTGAAGATTCATATAGATTTATGGCAAGGTTCTTTATTTTTGGGTGAATTATAGATAAGTAGATTCTATGTTATGAATTTTTGAAGGAAATTTTTTTGTTTTGGAAGTAGAAAGTTCTATAGGGGTGAGACCTATTACTACAGTAATAGATCCTTTACTTGACCTATTATAACAGTTGGTCGACCAACCGTAGTAATAGCTTTCAATTCCCCATTTTAAGGTCTCCTCTTTCTCTCTTGAAAATCTAAGCATTTCGTCTCTCACTCCTCTCGCATCTCCACCTCTATCCTCATCATTCTCAATCTAGTCATATCAATCTTCATCTTCTCCATCCTCACCAGTCCTTTTTTCCATTAGATTCGTTTAGATTTGGCTTTAAATACCGACCCCGAGAGAGAGGAAAAGTCATAAGTGTTCTTCATTGTTCCTACTTGCTTTAGCGGCGACGATTTTCATAGGAAGTCTCTTCATTTTATTTACGTTTTTCTTCTCAAATCTCTAGTGATTTTGTTTCATAAATTTCTTAGTCTTTTTCATAAGTTGATGGGAGATGTATTTACGATTTCTTCCTTCAATTGATGTAATAATTATCATACATTCACTTATTCGATTTCTTTTTTTAGGGTTTTGATTCTTCCTTGTTTCTTATTTCAAATTATTATATTTTTTAACATTTTTCTCTCCTTGTTTCTTTTTTGTTTTTGATGAATGCATTAAGGGGAGAGAATAATGAAAAGAATAATGGACTTAGAGGTTTCACTTGTTTAGGGGAGTATCTTATTTTTTTGTAATCAATGAAATATTTCTTTCATTTAGCTAAGTAATTCAATTATTTATTTTTTCTATTACATGCTCTAATACTCATAATTTGTTGTATTGCTTAAAATTGTAAACTCTAATACTTTGACATTTCCTTAAGTGCTGGTATACTCTGATACTCATATTCAAACTTTGACTATTATTTGCATATTTTGAATTCAAGTCATTCATCTAGAGTTAGGATTAACTAAAATTCATCTTAAAAAGAAATTCACAAAACAACAACCATCAAATTCAATACGACTAACCCATGACTGACTCCAAGACTTATGCTTTAAAAGAAAATATGTTGTGGTCTTAGATTCAGTTCTACGCCTGAAAGTAGAAGCTAATTCGGTCACCAAACTCGGTCCGACCGACTCGTTCGGTTCTCGCCGACTAACCCACTCAGCCAGATTCAGTCATTAAGTTTGTCGAAATTCTTTCGTCTTGATCATGTCAATTTTATTATGGCAATCATCATAAAATGATATGGAATTAAATGTGTTAATCAATTATTACCTAGAATATATTACACTGTAATTTACCTATGTATGCGTAATTGAAAAATGTCTTAATAACTTATGAGCTCATTAATATGAACATATTATATAAATATATATGAGTTTTGATATATTTGAAATTTGAATATATTGAATATTAGACTTGAAAAAAAAAAAATTCTAGATTAATATATTAAGGACAGTTGGTCTTAAACACTTTATTTAAACTAGTAATCTAATTAAGGACCAAAGTATTTTTATAGTTTGACAACCATTCTCTAAATTTTTTTGTTAGTTTTTCTAAAGTTAATCATTTCAGAAAAAAGCAAAAATAAAGGATTTATTATTGCCGTTGAAGTTTGCTAAACAGAAAGATGGAATCCTACAGTTGCTCCAAATTGATTGACAAATGAATTTGTTACTTGTTTTGGGTAAAAAATTGTTTCTAAGTCTAACGATCTCTTCTACCTAAAATTTCAGTTTACTAGAGTTGGAAAAAAGTTGGAAGTTAGGACCAAGGCACAACGACTGTTTCAAGAAATCCAAACACTAAACCCTCGGACTATCCGTTACAATGACTGGCTGACTCAATCTTAGAAGCTCCAGGTGAAAGACGTTAAAGACTCAACTAGCGCTGGCAAAATTTCGTTTAACTCGATTGCCCGAATTTGTCCGACCTCAAAAAAACCAGGTTCGGGTATGACTTTTTGTCCGAATTTTAAATTCATACATAAATTTTTCATATTTTTATTATCCGAACTCGATTTTAACTCGAATTTATGCTTGTTCGAATTGTCCGACTCGAAAAAATGGGTATCGGACAAAATTTCGTCCGATTATTGATCCGATTTCGACCTGAACCCGAATTTTTACCAGCGCTAGACTCAATGACTACTTCTCCAAGGTAGACTATATAAGGAAGGTTTAGCAGAAGATTTCTACATCCACTAATACCAAGAGAGCCGAACATATCATACACATCGCTAACAAACAACTTCTATTTCTTACTCTTATTTTTAGAGTTTTACTCTTAGCGAGAAATCTTACTCTTATTTTTTGTGTTACACTTATTTACTTCTCAAAAACTATTCTTATTGACTGAGTTGATAAGAGAACTTCAATTCTTGATAAGGCAACTTTAACTCGATTGTCCCAAGTTGATAAGGGAACTTCAACTTAGAAATATTGGTTAGATAAGGGAACTTCTTACCTGGAAAAAGCTGTATCAAATTTATTAGGGAACAAATATGGATATTTAAATTCATTATAATTGTAGATTTAATTAGTGGGTTTTGACTTAATTCTTGGATTGAGCACTTGTCCGAGGTTATCCGCCCTATGAGGGTTTCCTCATAAAATATCTTTATGTTATTTTTCCTATATTTTTTAGTTAGTCTAGACTCTATCTTGCTTCAAACTGAGCTCAACTCTTAACTTTTCTTAACTTTCTGAGTGCTTAGTTTACAAAAACTAACATTGCTAAAAATCTTCCAATTTCCTTATTCACTTCCCTTTTAAGGTGATTTACCTTCATATTAAACTTTTATAAGCAACAAGATGAACAAGGATTAAACACAAGAAGCACAATAAACCTTCATTACACAAGCAATAAAATACGAAGTAGTTCTCAAAGAATGGAAGTTACAAAATAAACTTAAGTTGTTCATAAATAAGGCTTGACAACAAGCAAAATAACTAGTTTAAGCCAAATAAAAAATTCACAAAGTTTAATAAGTTGACTATCCAAACAAAGTCATCAACTTGTCATATTTGTCCTCATGGATCTTGTGGTTGGCTGGCTTGACTCTCCAACCTCATATGGTTTCTTCTTCCTAAAAGTTATTGCAATTAGTTGGGATTCATGTATTGTTATAACTTGCTTAGAGGGTTGAGAAGTTGATGGTTGAGTGGTTGCTTGTTAACTTGTTTGCTTGGCTCTCCTTTGAACTGAAACTCCAAGGGCTTTCTTTTTGTCCCTTCTTATTGGTCCACCTTTGCATGTTTTAAAGGAGACCGTTTACCTTTTCTTTACTCATGGTTCTCTCCTTTTGTTTCTAGAAGGTCTCCTAATTTTTTCTTAGAGGAGGTTCAAGAGAAGGAACATTTGAAGTTCGGCCATTGTTCTATGTCTCACAGTGCTAGGATGTTGCCTTCATAGGTTCTCTTGTATGTCATCACTTGTAGACACATAAAAAGTGTCGTCTCTTATCTCTTTATTTTTGTTTTGTTTTATTGGCCCGATGATGATAATCCCGAGTCATGTTTGTGGATTTGGATCTCATACTGTTATCGATTGGTGCAACATAAGCCAGTAAACCACACGAAACCCACACCAAATAAATAGCCTTTTTGTCTTGGGTCGGTCCACAAATCTTCTTTTCTTTCGGACCGTCCAAGAACAGGGCCGAACCTTTAGAGATTGTGGAGTCCCATGCTGTG
This sequence comes from Talinum fruticosum, assembly GCA_021018815.1. NCBI lineage: Eukaryota > Viridiplantae > Streptophyta > Magnoliopsida > Caryophyllales > Talinaceae > Talinum > Talinum fruticosum. Next base: position 1,678,107 of record JAITYX010000011.1, read on the forward strand.
TGTCGGGAAATTGCAAGTACAGAATGCTGCATTCTACTTTTGTCCAAATCGGACAAGGAGCTGAAGACTTGAAGACGATGTTAAAGCGTTGCATTTCATGATTAGGAGCATTAAAGTGCTATGTTTTAAGCTTCACGAGATAGCCCATGCGAGGCTAGAAGCTTTTACCCTCCAAACGACGTCGTGGCCGGCGTCCGCCTTCTAGAAGCATGGTGGAACGTTGCGGTTTGGGCTTGGAAAGTCCTTGGAAACACAACTAGGGCACGAAACCCTAGGAGCCCCTGGTTGGCTAGTGCCCTCCTTCCTCCTTTTATCCGGTTCTATCCGGTTTTATCCTTTTGCTCGATCCGGTTCTATCTCTTAGGATTTGGCTTGGTTTTATTTCAAGCTGTTTGGACGGCTGATAAGAGGTAAACCCTAGGTCATTTGTGACCTCGGTCCTTTCCTATAAATAGAGATGTATGGCTCTCATTCCCATACGACTTCCTGCCTTGGCACCCCGCTACCGAAAGCCAACTTAATACTCTCACGTAAGTGTTACTCTACTAAAATTTCTATAAGCGTTCATCTTTCACTGTTAGACCCGAAGAGCTAAAGAATATTCAATTATTCTGATCTCTGGGCACTCATTCAACTTATCATTACTATACCATTGATACAATTAACAAAACTAGCCCTTTACTTTGGATTGTCATCATTTCATCAAGAGATCCAGTGGGGAGATCTAGATAAGCAAGGTGGGACAACCTGATGGCCATAATCCAGCCTTCAAACAGTTATATTTATTTCTATTTTATTGCTTTCCATATTGTGGTTTAAGAGATGTAATCGCTTTAAATTTCCTCTCCAACCGATGTAATCTTTTTATTCTTAGCTTTTATTTTCTTTATCGCTTTCTATACCGATTTTCTTTATTGTTTTCCTTGTTATGTTTTGGCTGTTTTAATTTCATTTACTATGCCACTTGCTTGATTGTTTACATCATTTTTAATAAACTACTCGAACTAGTAATGGACATATTCAGACGGGCGGAATGGAAGGGTTTTCCATACATTTTGTACCCTTGTCCCCAATCCGATTCTCGGTTCAAAGACCGATGGAGTCATTTTCGCCTCTTTTAGTCTTAGTTTTTCCATACTAAGATTGAAAGAGCATATTTTGTTTTTGTTAGTTTTCTTTCCTAAAAACTAACCGACAACTCCCTTATTTCATATTTTGTTCTATTCAAAAATTGCATCTCGGTGTTTTACGCTTGCAGTAAGGATGATATCGGGTTCGGATCTACCCATTGGGAAGAGGCGAGGTTGGTTTCACCAACCATGCCCTCCGGCCGGCGCTTGCCTCTCTTCGGTGTAGGCCACGACCAGCATAGTGGGGCCGGTGGTGCTGGCTTCGGTCACACCAATCTAGCCCTAAAGCCTCACGGTAGAACCATAACCCTAATATCGGTTTATTCCTTAATTATAAAATAAGATCTCGGGAATTCTGAAAATAATTTCTAAAATAAAAGAATTAATATAATCACCATTCAAACTTTATCTAATCAGATTTAATAAAATTTGGAAATGTTAATAAAAAGTTCATCTCCACATTCCAAAATTGACTTTCTAAAACCATCTTCAAAATCAATATTTAAAAGAGAGAGACCCGACACGAGTGGAGAAGCTCGGCGGGCCCCCAGGCCGGCCGTGGTTCCTATAGTGGCAATTCCACTGGGGATAAATCATTTATTAAGAAGGCAAAATTTAAAAATTTGAGTAGTGTGTTTTAACGATGTGCTTGCATTAGGCATCATGCATTTAGCAACCTATGAACTAGTTTAAATATTGTTTTGGACCCTAGGAAAACTTTAATTTATCCATCTGTCTAACCCTTTCCGGAGAGAGGGTCCCACTAGTTCCTTTAGGCGGGCCCAACTAGGCTTGATTGCCCGAGGAAACGGTACCTCCTACCTCGTAGCACGCACTCTTGGGCTAAACCCTTTGGTTCACCAAGAGCTACTGAAATTCTAGTTGGTATCCTTATCCGTGCAACCCATGGGGACCAAATTCTCGGACTACGTGTCACTTATCTAAATTCTTGAACTCTTGGGCCATAAAACTTTTTGACTTTTAAGTGCCACTCATACTTCATGTGCATGCTTGAACGAGTGTGTGTGTTTTAGATTTAATCTTTTGTTTGTAAGCCTTTAGGAATAGGTGAAGAATGCTGATTAGACCCTTGCATGGGTGAAAATAGAGTACTTTAAACTTCCTAGAGTCGGTCTCGTTATGTGCATTTAGCCAAAAGTCACAATATCCTTTTTTCCTATTAGGGTGGGTCCATTGTCCGCACTTTCCGTGTCATCCTAAAAATTTCCTCTTATTAGCCGAAGTAGTTGTTTTGTAAAAGGGTCTTATCGGAAGTTCCCTTTTCTTATTGTCTATTCCTTTTATTTCTTTTGCATTTTCACATTTTATTTGCATTAGCCAAATAAAATCATCTCATATAAGGTGAGTCTATTTGCATTAGCCAAGTAAAATCATCTCATATAAGATGAGTCCATTTGCATTAACCAAATAAAATCATCTCATATTAGATGTGTATTTGCATTAGCCAAATAAAATCATCTCATATTAGGTGAATCTATTTGCATTAGCCAAATAAAATGATTTCATATTACGATAGGTGAGTTTGTCCTTTTCATTTTGCATTTAGTCTAGAATTAATCTCAAATAAGGAAATGCATTATCATATAGGAAGCATCTTTTCTCTAAGAATCATGTCTATCAAGTCATTCATCATGTCATCATCGCATTCTTTATGTGCATCCAAATAAAAAGCATCCTTAGTCTCTTCGGGTGTTGCGCTCGAGTCCCTTCCTCCTAAAGGTGATCTTCTCTCACATGTTCCTAAAACTCATCCTTTGGGCTGCAGAATAGGGAAGTCTACGGCAGCCGAGTATTGTCGAAATCCTAGCTCTAAAAGATTAGAACGTCATACCAAGGAGTCTGGCACATCGTCATTTCTTTCTACTCTGTGGTCTATATTGGTGAGACAAGCTTTGGTGCATACTACACCATCACAATCCTCTCCTTGTTCTAAGATAGTACCTAAAAAGAGCTCCCTTCCAATGGATCCCATTCCCGAGAAATATCTTAATCTCGGTATGTTTAATGAGAATATAAGCGAGGTGGAAACCAGATTGAATGATTAAGAGGAACGAGATATCATCAAGAGATCTTAAGGAAATCATAAGGGTTATTGAGGCTAGTAAGAGAGATGAGGAAGTTGAACATTTGAGAAGGGAAGAGGCCAAAGAAGCTGAACGTGTGAAAAGGGAAATGGCTTTGGTTATACCACCTCCACTTATCCAGTCTCCTCCAAATAGTCCCAAACATGAATCCCCTAAGCCTCGAATCTAAATCTCGGTCCGAATTCCGTATAAATCATATAGAACGGATGTTGAGGGAGTCACCCATGTTTAGCAATCATTATTTTGATAATAAGGGATTCACTTCAATCCCTCCTAAGTTTACTATGCTTAATATTAAGTTCAAAGGTTCTGAAAATCTCCATCATTATGTACACAAACTTCTAAGGAGCAATGACTCTTAAGAACATTCCTGAAGACACTTACCACATCATTTTCCCCTGGACATTTAATACTGATGTTATGAAGTGGTACAATGCAGTTGACCCACGTAAGGTTGCCAATTAGACGGATTTGTGCAAGGAGTTCCTTCATCAATACTCCTATAACACTAATCTACCTGTCCTCTTAGAGTCTTGGAATTAATCAAGCAAGGTGGGAAGGAGAGTTTCACCGATTTCCTGACCGGAAGGAGAGTAAAGGCAGCTCATATGGTTGATCGACTCTCCGAGAAGGATCAAGTTTGAATCATCGTAAAGAACCTGCAGTCCAATTATAATCATCACCTCAAATTCTTACCCATGATGAACTTTTCGACCCTTAGAGATGCTGGTTTGTTGATAGAAGAAGAACTGTCCACCACGACCACAAAAGTCGCAACTGGATATAGAGGTAATTATCATTCTAAAGATAAGAAAACCTCCAATGCTGGCAATGCTACCAAGGGTACAGATGTCAATTCCTTCAATAGGTATACTGACTACACTTCTCTTGATACCACTTATGCCCATGCCTTGATCGTTTCTTGGAAAAAGGGAAGATAGAATTGCCACTTATTAGAACATAATCGAAACCGCGAAACATGCCTAAAAATTGGGACGCGAGAAAATTTTGCAAATACCATCATGCACGAGGACATGATACAGAACGGTGTTGGACATTCAAGAACAAAGTAGAAGACATGTTTCGAAATGGCCAACTACCCTTGCCTCAGGTTGCCCAAAACCAAACAACAATAAAAACTCTTTTAGCGGCACCTTAGCCACCTTCACCGAACCCACACCAGGTCGAGTGGGATCCTTCCATTTTTATTCGAGATGTTAACGAGTCAAAACCACTTCTTAACTTACCTTTGTTAGATCCGAAGTCCAAGGGCTGTGGGTAAGTGATGAAGAAGATGTCTACGAAACAAAAAATGATAGCGACAATAATAGTGATGACTTATGGGGCATACCACCCTTAGAAGAAGATTTTTGGGGAGACACTAAGAGCCCTGCTGTTAACTTTTTACTAGATCGGGATGGCATAACGTGCCCTTGGGTCCACAACAGTTTCAGGAAGCCCCAAAAGAGCTCGAAGCTACAACGGAAGAAGATCCAATCATTAAGCAACTCCAGAAATTAAAAGCCGACATTTCAATCGGCAATTAATATCTGTTTCCCACAAACGTAGGCAACCCTTGATCGATGCACCGAGCAAGATTGAAGTTTCTCCCGACACTACGCTAGAGGAAGTTGTAGGATTGGTTAACGAGTGAGGATGGAACTATTACTTTTAATCGAAGGATCTCCTAGAAGAAGGCGTTGGACACAATAATGCCTTTTTTTTAACTATAACTTACATCAACAAGTTTGTGCCCTTAACCGTGGTAGATAATGGATCAATAGTAAACGTATGAGAACTGCTAAGAAGTTAGGAATAAGGGAGCAACAACTCTCTAAGCTGATCTGTTCATCTCCGAGCTTATGATAATTTTAGGAGAACAGTCTTGGGAACGGTGATTTTACCAATTAATATAGGGCCAATAGAGAGGAATATCGAATTCCAAGTCTTAGATATCCCAGCCACTTTCAATCCGCTTTTAGGATGCCCTTGGTTGCACGATCATCGAGCGAGTGCCATCTACACTGCATCGGAAAGTCAAGATAATCATTAAAGGTCGGGTAATAACCGCCAACGGGGATAATCTTTGTACTACTATCACTTCCAAAGAGTCCAGTAGTGGAGATTGAACACGATGCTAATGATGAAGAACTTTACGGATTTGAAAGCTGTTGCTACCTTGGAAAGGGATAAAGCACCTTTTACCTGTAGCCCTTATAGCTACCCTTGTATCCAATCGATGCTTAGGAAGAAGGGGTATTTTCCAGGGCTTATTGCGGACCGAAGGGCATACCACCCTATTTTTCCACTTGCTTGAGCCCACTAATAATTACAATTTTGGGCTAGGCTATCAACCTACCACTAAAGAAATAGCTTAAGCCAAGTGGGAAATCCAAGTGAAGAGGACTGCACCACACATAGTCTGTTCTATTAAGTCCTTTCCTTATACTCGAATAGGCAATTTATGAGAGAAGGAGACAACTTTCCTTATAATGGTTTTCCTGAGCCCTATTATATCAAGGAGAGGGGTATCTTAGTACCAGGTTTAGAGATCTTCAGCGATCGCTATATTCGGAAAAGGAGGCACCTTACCTCCTCAAAAGGGACAGTCCGCAACAGACTGGACCAAGCTTGTCGGAAATAATCTTTTTGCTCTCTTATTTGGACAAGAGGGTAATCTATAAGGGAATTTAGTCTTAGTACTCGTCACGAGCCATGTCGCACCCGCAGTTTGATCCATTCAAGTTCAACACCGATACTCGATATAGAAGGCTCAAAGCATGTTACTTGGATTGATGCTGAGGAGGGCCAAGAGTTTACTTGTTAGCCTAGGAGCGCATCCTTTTTCTAAGTCTAGTATTAGGGCTTGTATTCTTCTTCTTCGTTGTTTCTAGTTGTAGTTCTTTCATTTCCAATTCTGTTTTTGAGTCCGATATACTCATTTCCTCATTCAATAAACTGAACCTATCTGCTTACTCTTTGCCTCCTCTTGCTCTTAACTGCTTTGCCCCTAATCATGAACAAGAAATTCCTAAAGAACTAATAAAAGCTATGGAAGATCATGAAAATTGCTCACCAATAATAGAGGAAACAATAACAATTAATCTAAGGTCGGTTGATCAACCTCAAGAAGTTAAGATTGGGAAAACTTTGGATCCGGAAGAGCGAAGCAATTTACTTCACTCCTTACGAAATTTATCAATGTCTTTTCATGGTCTTACAAGGACATGCGGGAATAGATCTAAGTATAGTAGACCACAAAATTCCGCTTTATGAGGATGCTAAGCCGGTTAATCGAAGTTGAGGAGGATGAAACCAGAATATGCCTTGAAGATTAAAGAAGAGGTTCAAAAACAGTTAGAAGTTGGGTTCATTAAGGTAGTTCACTATCCTCGGTGGGTAACAAATATAGTTCCGAGTCCCGAAGAAAGATGGCGGGGTTCGTATGTGCGCCAACTTTAGGGATCTAAACAAGGCCAGTTTTAAAGATGACTTCCCGTTGCCTCATAACGATCTTCCGGTAAATAATATAGTAGGTCATGCTTTACTCTCGTTCATGGATAGTTACTGCTGGGTATAATCAAGTGAAGATGGTTGAAGAAGATATGGAGAAGACGACCTTCATCACTTAATAGGGAGCTTACTGCTATGTGGTGATGCCATTTGGGCTAAAAATGCTTGGTGCAATGTAGCAAAGGACAGCAACAATACTATTGCATGATATGATCCATAAAGAAGCTGAGGTATATGTAGAGGATATCATCGGAAAATCCAAAGATAGGGCATGGCACTTACCCGACTGAGAAAATTCTTCCATAGACTCGGGAAATACAACATGTGCCTTGATCCTCAAAAGTGTGCCTTTGGAGTAACCTCCAGTAAACTGTTAGGCTATGTTGTTAGTCTTAGAAGAATCAAGGTTAATCCATCTAAGATCAAGGCCATTCAGGAGATCTCTCCACCAAGTACGAGAGAAGGAGATAAGAGGTTTTCCTATAATGTTTACAGTACATTAGTCGTTTCATATCAAAGCTGACTATAGTTTGTGAACCTATTTTCAAGAAGTTAAAGAAAGGATCCGAGCCCATTTGGGATGCCGAGTGCCAACAAACATTCGAGAAGGTTAAGGAATATCTCGCTAATCCTCCATTGTTAGTTCCACCCCAACCAGGGAAACCTGTGCTTTTATATCTCACCACAATGAAGCCCGCTATGGGAGTCATGCTAGCTTAACGAGACGGGAAAGAAGAACGTGTGATCTACTATCGTAGCAAGAAGTTCCTGGATTACGAGACTAGATACACGACGCTAGAGAAGACATCTTTAGCTTTAGTCCGGGCCACCAAGAAGCTCGGACACTACATGTTAGCCCACACGGTATATGTGATAGCACCTATGAATCTATTAAGTACATACTTGAGCAACCGACTATCAGCAGTAAGATAGCACGACGGATTGTCATGCTATCGAATTCAAACTTAAGTTTGTCCCTCAAAAGCGATTAAAGGTAGGATAGTGTTAGAATTCTTAGCTGATCTACCGAGTGCTCGAATCGCATCCTGAACACCTTGATTTCCCAAATGAAGATATTTTACAAGTAGAGGTGGACGTTTGTACAATGTACTTCGATGGCATTTCCAATCGAAGGGCTTTGGAGTAAGGATTCTTTTAGTCTAGCCGGAGGGAGCACATACTCCCATTTTAGTTAAACTAGACTTCGAGGTCACCAATAACGCTAGAGAATACAAAGCTTGTATTACAAGACTTGAGGCTGCAACAGAGATCGGGGTCAAGAATATCGGGGTTTTAGGAGATTCCTGTTTGATCATCAACCAAATTTCGCAGAGGTGGAAGGTACGTAGTGAACCTTGACACCCTACCAAGCATACTTAATGGAATTATCTAAGCATTTCGAGAATATTTCTTTCACTTACCATCCTAGGGATGATAATCAATTTGCGGATGCATTAGCTATGTTAGCATCCATGATCAATATCCCTACGGGCATTCACTCAATGCCCTTTCACATTGAGCTACGGAGTTAGCCTGCGCATGTCTATACCTTAGAAGTGTCTAATATTGACTATACCAGTTGGTATCATGATATTTATCAATATTTGGATAAGCAAGAGTATCCCTTGGACTCCACACCTAGAGCCTAATGAGCCATCAGGATGTTGGCTGCCTAATTCTTCATCAATCGGGGCAACTGTTCAAGAAAATTAACTTTGGGATTAACTTACTTTGTGTCAATCAACAGGAAGCAAAGTGCCAAATTCCTCACCAAGAACATTATTTGTTATTATAGGGTGCCCCACAAGTTAATAAGTGATCATGGTAGTTATTTTAAGAAGGAAGTAGCGGATTTATTGGATAAGTATAAAATTCAGCATCATAAATCTTCCCCATATCGCCCTCGGACCAATGGAGCATTTGAGGCCGCAAATAAGAATATTTGGAAGGTATTAGAGCAAATGGCAGCTACTTATACGGATTGGCCACATAAACTACCTTTTTCTTTGTGGGGTTATAGAACTTCCATTAGAACCTCTACGGGGAGCAACGCCTTATTCTCTAGTCCATGGTATGGATGCAGTCCTTCCAGTTGAGATTGTCATTCCTTCATTAAGGATAATTGATGAGAGTCGAATTTCGGAAGCTGAGTGGGCCAAGGCATGCTATGAGGAGTTAGAATTATTGGACGAGAGGCACCTCAACGCCTTACATAATGTCCAAATATACCAAGCTTGTATATACAGGGCATTCAATAAGAAGGTTAAGCCTCTCAACTTGCAAATTGGGGATTCGGTCTTTAAAGAGATAAGAGCACCAGTTTAGGACCAGCAAGGAAAGTTTACGCTCAACTGGCAAGGCCCATTCAGACTGAATCGGATCTTACCCGGCGGAGCTGTAAAAGTAACCGATTTCAATGGAGAAGAAATTTTCTAGTACACCAATTTGGATCAATTGAAGAAGTACTACGCCTAGCATACCCCTAAGTAGTAGGCCGAGTTCAGCCCAACCAGGCTTGGCCAAGGCGAGTGAAGACTCGGACATTGATTAATGCATTTCGAGTTACACTATTTGCATCAGGTATAACCTCCTCACACTTATAGAGTTTTGATTTCAAGGCATTCTCTCGTATCTTAGAATCTTTCCTGAGTGACGTGGTATAATTTTTCTAAGTATCACAATCTATATTTCATATAGATATCGTGTTTCTTTTGGAGACTCGGAAAATCAATTCCGTGTTCCGAGTCTATTACCACTCGGATCGATTGAAGTTGAAACTAGGCCGAGCATACTCGCTTAATCACCACTCTCCGAGTCATGTCTAGTTTAAGTCGGATGGAATTCGAGTATCATGGATATTAGACTCGAAAATTCCATTCCTTTTCGACTCGGGTAATTAGCTGATTATTGATCATAATTATATTATCCGTGTCTAATCTTGGACCAAAGTATTTTATACTTTGAGAACCAAAATTGTTTTATTTTTGTAGGTTATTTAACCAAGGATACACGTTTCAAACTGCAAAAGTAACCGGCTTCAAAACGTCAAATCACCAGCAGACATGGCCACTCTTTTTGCTTCTCAAGAATGTGTCGAGCTGTCCGTTGACAAATCTGGAAGACTGAAGCACCGAACCTAACGAAAGTTTCCACCCGACGTTTCAAGTCACCACCACTGGCTTTGAGACTTCCAAGAAAGTGGAACCGTTGCTCAAACATTCGCCTCACAACGGACACCTTGTGAGAGACTCGAAAGCTCGACCAATGGTCATAAGAGACCTTCGATCAGCATAACGAAGGCAACGGCTATTCTCGCCCGGTCATCTATAAATAGAAGCCACTTCGCAAGACTTGAAGACACGAGAGAGACACAACATTTTGAAACATATTGTTAATACACATACTTGTCTTCTACTTAAAACTCCTACTCTATATCTTATTAGTTTCGAGTTGTAAGGTCTTGTACTCGGTTACAACCTCTTTTTACTCCCTTTGTAAGGTCCCTTGACTAAGCTATAAGGGTTAATTCAGCTTAGTTGTCCCTAGCTGTAAGGGTTATCTCAGCTAGGAAGTACTAGATCAGATAAAGTAATTTTTGAGTCTAGGAAAACTTGTATAGAGTTGTCTAAGGGAGCAACTCGGGTTCGGTCAGTTCACGGTATTTTGTGGACTCAAAATAGTGGATTGACTTCGTGCTTGGACTAGCACGGTTCGTGGTTTTCTGCCCCAGGAGGGTTTCCACGTAATCTCGTGTATTATCTTTCCGAGTTCATTTTAGACTCGAGACAGCCCTTACTTGCTCTTTTCTATTCCGGTTATCCGCTTGTGAAAGCATTTCGAGTCCACTCGATCTGACTCTTCGACTCGGATACTGCACTTGTTTCGCCTCACTGAAAAGTTAAGAAATTTTACGAAAAACTTCCATCACCCTATTCACCCCCTCTAGGGTGACTCGGACTCTCCCGAGCAAACCTTCGGCGAGTGGCGGGCGCCGGCCACCACCCGGGCCACGGGTTTCCCTTATTTTTCTGGTTTTCCTTGGTTCGTTTATTTGCTGGATAGTCCACTTAGAAGATCCAATTTATATGTTGTTTTTTATTTTACCTCTAAGTGAGCGATACGAAGATGAAAGTATAGCATAATACTTACTTTTATTCAATAAAAAGTAAGCCTACTACTTACCTAAATACATATCTTGTAAAAGAAAACACTTGTAAGCATACTACTTGTAAAATAAATAAACACTGTTCTAAAGAGGCAAAACTGATGCATCCTTTCTTTTATTCTATCTCAAACTCCTACGAGTCCAATCCCTAGTATATTTTCACTTTCTTTCCCTTAGGATCGCTAGACTCGGCTTCCTCGTCTTGGGTACGTTCCTTTGGCTCTTGGATTCGGCGGGCCCTCCTTTCTTCAGTTTCATTAGCTTCGACTTCTCTTCGACGAGCACGTGCAGCCATCCAAGGGTTTACTTTACGAATTTTTAGTGGGGTAAGAACAGGGACAACTTCTTCATGATTTAGCTCTCTAAGTCTCGGTGCCTTTCGTCGTTCAGGATTTACTTCTATTATCCACTCTAGATAATAGAGAGAAACGAGTGGTATTCCCAACTCCTTCAGGTGTCGGCAAGTGTGCGAGGAGTCAGCAGTTTTGGCAGACCTCTCCAATATTCGGGCCATGACCCAGTCCATCTAGAGCTACCATGTCCTTTGAACAAGTCAAAGGTTGTGGGCCAGATACAATCCAACAGTGGTATTACATGTTCTCTACCCTATTTTCCGCAACACACGGCTAAGGAAGTAATATGTACTCTCCTCTAGGCCCAATAGACATATGTACTGATGTTGTGAAGTGTGTGTTTTAAATTGGGACACCTTCTAGTGTTTAACATACCATAGGGGTTGTTGCTTGTGATTTATGAGATACTTGTTCCCATTGGAAGCAGGGCGATCGACTGCCGCTTGTGTTCGTTTATCCAACTTCGGAGGAGCTTCAATGAGTCTTAGATGTTCCATTAGCCAGATCTACACATCACGGATGCAAAATCAAATATTAGTGTCCTGCACGGTCAAAGTCTAAACTTTTTAGGCCCGAGCATGAGCAAAATCGAAATAGTAAAAATAGCGACAGTAGAGGTAGGAATGAAAGTTAGGTTTTTCGGTGTAGGCCGGAGGCTCCTCGGCCTCTGGCCGGTGTGACCGCTGCCCGGTTTTCCATTGTTTGCTTCCGTTCGTTTTAATGCTTACCTGCAATAACAGGGGCTACCACGAAAGTTCTGCTTGACATTGGGTTCAACTGGATCTAAGCCAATTATCGTTTCAGCAACTATTAGTGGAGTTAGAGAACAATAATTCTCTAACTGTTCCACCAAACCTAGTTGAGTCGCTGGTGTCAAGTCTTCGTGGCCTCTTACTAGCGGAAATATGCCTATCATGCAGGTAATGATAGCCCTTTGCCTCGGGATGATTATGGACTCAACATACGCATACATGTTATGGTAATGCTTCATAAGATTGGTTAAACTAACCCGATTCCTAATAAGAGTCCACACTAGATTCTTCTTACTAAGTTTTAGTAGACATTGGTACTTTTCATGAAGATTTTCTGAGGATTTGGGAACAGTTGGTTTTGTTCGCCTAAAACTACCTAGTATGGCATCAAATTCTTCAGGTAGGGGACACAGTTCATTCTTCCCAAACCTAAAGACATGGTGGTGACTATCCCAATAGGCGATAGCAGCCCTTAAGAAAAGCCAATAGATTTTCAACTGGAAAATGCTGAATAGGACATTCAGCCTCGTAATTGGTTAAACCCAGACCTATCCATGTTACTCATCTCATGTATCCATCGGGTAGCTCAGTCATATAGTTCATGCTTCTATTTCTGAGGATAAGAAGGAGATATAGTGTGGTTAATTGGAGGCTTCGATATTGGTGTTTATTTTCTGCCTCACGTTTATCATATTTATAGGTGTTTTTCTGGAGTTCTTCGAATCCCTCTATGATTAGTACAACAAGGCATTAAGTCCTTGTCGAACTCGTGCATGGCTGGCGCTGGCAAGGGCTTAGGCCTAGCCCATTTCGTGGTTTTCTCGTGGCCGGCCAATCCTTGGTCATTTTCTTTCTTCGTCCTGGCCCATGACGTGCACCTTGTTTTGGATCATGCACTTGAGATTTTTCCATTTTTCTTTTTATCATTTTCTTTTAGGGGAATGGGGCTAGTGCCCATTTTTTTGTTTTTGTCTTTGTATTTTCCTAAGTTTTGTGCATCATATTAAATAAAAGAACGCTTTTTTAGAATCCGATTTTGCATTTCATCTCATTGCATAAGAATCTTTATTGCGAAATAAATAATACATTAATAAATAAACATCCTACAAGAGGTCCATTAATCAGCAAGCAGCGGAAGCGGCAAGGAGTCTTCTAGGCATCATCATCGGAGACGTCATCGAAGTTGTAATTCCCGAAGTCCTCCAAGACGGATGTAGAGAATCGACCACCTTCATTACCTTGATATAAGCCACCTCCTTGGTCCCAAGCTTGAGAAGCCTCATAAGATGTTCCGCTATAAGAAGATCGAAGGAAGTAAAGAGGGTTCCCATGACGATGGAAGGCTTTCAAGGGAAGGATGTTCAAGCTCTCCTCAGAATGGCTAGGTTTCGCATCGGAGGCGCTAGGTCCTGCCTCGGACGCACTCCTATGATTAGCACGCCGTGAAGAGCACCACGATGAACCTTGTCTATCATTACTACTAGAAGGCGTTTGTTATTCGGAAGCTTGAGATGATGTTCGGGCGCACCAGGTAGATTACCGGAAGTAGATGCTCTAGATCGGGGCCTCTACAAGATCAAAGAAGCAATTAGTAAATTAAGGGAATTAGCACTACACTAATCGAGGATTGACCCGGGAAGTAGAAAAAGATCGTCCAGTCAAGAAATTTTGGAGTCCACAAAGAGCCGACTGAAATCTAATAGATATGGTCCTAGACTGTTCCCGATCGTACTGCAAAATTTATTCGATGATATTAACAAGAAAAATACTTTTAGCACACAACTAAAAGGAAAAGAGTATGTAACTCTTACCCTTTGCGAATTTGTAGGAAATGGATGCCTAACACATTCCTCTTTCGGGATTTCAGGAATTGTGACGAAATGAGGACATTCCCGGGGAGGGTAACATCCACGTTGAGACTTGGGATGTGGATATCAGCGGGAGTGAGCTGCCAAAGAGAAGAAGTGATGCAGATTAATTTCCATACAAGAAATTCAAGTTACAAGAAGAAAGTTGAGCACTCACTAGTTGGGTCATGATGTGAGATGCATGATAGGCATAGGAGGTGTTCAAATTCGGAAGTGAGGTAAAAGGTACCCCACCATGGCTGCCGCTTGCTGGTTCGAAGAGAAAGTGCAAAAATAGAACATGGTCGAAGATGGATTGACTAGAACAAATAGAGGCCACGTGTTGACTCTGATTTAAGGAGTGACTCTCTCCCCAAGATACCAACAAAACCCAAAATGACCTTCAAGATCCTACTTTCACTTAATTCCCGTGCCGCAAGGACATTTTGGGGAAGTTGAAGTTGGGCCCAAGGGTGGAAGTTGTCATACATACAAGAATTATCAAGAAATCAGCTAGCAAGAATGAAAAACAAGAAGAAAATGGACGAAAAAAGTGGATATAGAAGGCTGGATCACACCACGGGCAGCCCCACAGGCGGTGGTGCAGACCGTGGGCGTGACCAGATTGCCAAAAATGTGGTGGAAGTCTCTTTTAAGCATATTTTGGAGAGAATAGAGGCAGCCTACCGAGTTTACATGGTTGAGGGATGATCTCAAGAAGCCTAATTCATGTATCTTGGGACGTTCAAGATAAATTCTAACCCATGATGCAGACGCTAAAAACACGGCCTGATTTGTTGAATTGGGAGAAAGATGAGGAAAATATTCGTACAACCACTGCTACATTTTGACAAGTCAAATAAATCTTTTTATCTAGACAAGATAAAAATAAATATTCAAGAAAGGAGAATTTGATCTTCCATAAGTCATTCAAAGGAAGATAGTTAGTGGAGTTTGGTTATGGTTTTGTGTGCCACACACCGGCACGGAGGCCCCTAATAAGGCAAGTGTATGTGGGAGCACCCCCAGTTGAGCTCCTTTATTCTATCAAGGTCAACTAAGTTCACCAAATAGTGAACATGAATTTTAGCGGTCTGGTCAGAAAAGATGATCGTACTTAAGAGAAGAGCAAGCACGATCCTAATTTGTTGTTGAGGAGAATGTTGAGGTCAGAAAACTTCATCCTCAAAAGCCTAAAAAGGATGGTATATTTGAAGTGGTTAGTATGTGGAAATCTATCTACTATGGGACTAAAAAGGTGGCGAAGGTAGTCACGATTCTTATATAAATTCCGGTCATAAGCTAAAGGTTCTCCCGAGAAGCGCAAACCGGATAAAACAGCAAAATCAAAGGGAGTTATTGTCATCTCACCGAAGAGGAGGTGGAATGTATTGTTGGTGTCCCAAAATCGCTCACTGATGGCTCTAATAGGATCTCTCTCCCTCCTATCAATAAGGTGACGTAAAGTAATGTAGAGAGGTCCGAACCCAACATTGTACATGACATTCTAGAGAGGAAAGTGCATCCTCTCGCATGTCTCCATAAACTTCGGAATGACTCCACTACTACGAATTGAGCCTTTCTACAAATCAAAATCCAATAAAATTTTGGTTAAAATTTTACTCTAAATGAGCAAGTGGAGAGGTTTAAACCAATTAGCTTACCAAAGAGGAGAAAGCAAGTGAAGAAACGTGGGTTTCAACTTCAACTAGCAGATCACTTGGATTCCATTCGTTCTGGGGACGCCATTCACACTCAAGGAAAGAACTTGAGTAAGGGTCTCAGCTCTAGTTCTTCTTGCAGGATGAGCTTTTCTTCTAGGTATTTTGAGGACAAAGTGTTTTTGAGAACCAACTAGTTTTCAAGAGGGAGCAAAGCAAGGAAATGCAAGAGGAGAGTAAAAATAAGATGAAGAGTTGGTGTGCAAAATGAAACACACCATGCACCTCCTTTTATAGGCAAGTTTGGTCAAGGAATCCAAGCAGATAAAACAAGAGTCAAGCAAGTAGTGGGGAACTAAGGGAATCTGGCCAGGCATGCCAGGGCTACGCCTGCCAAAGGCTGGCCGGCGTCAACCACGAAGCGCCGTGGATTCCAATCGGTGACAGCTTTTGCAGCCTAGCCCACCTCCCTAGTCCGTGGCAGCCTTGTCCACTTCGAGCATGTGATTTTCATCCTTTGTGCATGCAAGTGGAAGCTTCCGGGCCCACCAATAAGCTTTTCCGGAACAGTTTTACCAATATGTTTTCGATTGAATTATTCATGTAAAAATACTTATCTTTGAAGACTCGGACACTGCTCTATATCTTTCCGAGTCATGCAAAAGGAATCGGGTATAACGATGTCATTCATATAGAGTTTTGATTCCAAGGCATTCTCTCGTGTCTTAGAAACATACTTGAATTAAATAGTACCCTTCCTATGCGATTCGGCCTTCACATATCTCTTTAATCGTTTTTTGTTAGCGACTCAGAAAAGTTGTTCTTTATTCCGAGTCCTTTCTCACTCGGAATCTGACTTGTGATTATTTACTCTATCGTTTGCATAGTCAGCATTCATAGTTCATTTCATGCTTAGTCTATATCAAGTTCTTTCTCACTTTGATATTTGCTGTAGAACGTGTTCCTTTTCTTAAGACTAAGTCATATGGAATTCTGAGTATCATGGATATTAGACTCGTAATATTCCATTTCCTTTCGACTCGGATAATCAATTGCGTAATTTCTCAAGATTATTTTGTTATCTCGTGTCTAACCTTGGACCAAAGTATTTTATACTTTGAGAACCAAAGTTGTTTTACTTTTGTAGGTTATTCAATCGAGGATATCTTTTCAAAACTACAAAAGTAGCCGGCTTCGTAACGTCAAATCACCAGCAGATATGGCTTTTCACCTTCCCTCGCTTTAGTCTCGTAAGATTGTGTCGAAGCCGTCCGCTTCAATATCCGGAAAACTGGAACGCCAAGCCTAACAAGTGGTTTTCACCTCAGTTTTCAAGACACAACCAATGGTTCTGGGACTTCCAAGAGAGTTAAACCGTTGTCCAACGTTCATATTTCAACGGATACTTTCTGAGTGACTCGGAAAGCCTTTCTCAACGGTCACAGAGGACTCTCGGTCAGCAGATGGAAATAACGGCTACTCGCCTGGTCTTATCTATAAGAAGAAGCCACTTCACAAGACTTGAGGGTTGCAGAATATATTGTCTATACACTTACTTGTTCAAAGTTATTGTATTTTTACTCTCAATCTTCAACTTACAACTCCCACTCGTAATTCATTACTTTCGAGTTGTAAGGTCTTGTACTTCGTTACAAACACTTCTTACATTCTTTGTAAGGTCCCTTGACTAAGCTGTAAAGGTTAACTCAGCTTAGTTGTCCCTAGCTGTAAGGGTTATCTCAGCTAGGAAGTACTAGATCGGATAAGGTAACTTCGAGTCTAGGAAAATCTGTATAGAGTTGTCTAAGGGAGCAACTCGGGTTCTCGTCAAGTTCACGGTATTTTGTGGACTCAAAATAGTGGATTTGACTTCGTGTCCGGATTAACACGGGCCGTGGTTTTCTGCCCCAGGAGGGTTTCCACGTAAATATTTCTGTGTTCTCTTTCTGAGTTCATTCTAGACTCGGACATGCATTAGTGCTCCTGCTTCTTCGATTCATTGCTTTCGAGTCCAATCTTTCTCGACCCCGTGTTTAGACTCGGATTCTGTCTTGGTCACTTTTCCGCACAAAAGTGTGTGTTTTCGCAAAGATTTTTCCATCACCCTATTCACCCCCCTCTAGGGTGACTCGGACTCTCCCCGAGCAAACCTTCAATTGGTATCGAGCCTAGCCTTTCGGAAAGGATCTAACAGTCCAAAGGTTTAAAGATCGGATGGCTCGTAACACCGGAGAGTTCGACGAAGGTAGATCTTCCAACAGGCCACCAAAATTCAAAGGTTCAAATTTCGGTCACTGGAAGAAGCTCATGGAATGTTTCCTTATGGATCACGATGAAGAAGTTTGGGAAATCATACAACAAGGAAACTACATTCCAACAAAGACAGATGAATTCGTAATCCTTCCAAAGACAAAGGCCGAGTTCACGCCAGCAGGCAGAGAAGTTCGTAAAGAACTTCAAAGCCATGAACATCCTCATGTGCGCCATAAGCTCGGAAGAATATAATCGAGTCTCTGCTCGTGACTCTGCTAAAGAGGTGTGGGACACTCGGTCAACACCTATGAAGGTACAAGTCAGTGAGACAAGCAAAGATCAGCCAAGTATCTTCACAAATATGAGCTTTTCAAAATGGAGCCGAAGAGAACATTACTCGGATGTTCATACGCTTCACCGAGATCACCAACAATCTCAAATCTCTGGGAAAGAAGATCTCCCATGAAGAAATGTGCCGAAAATTCTCGAAGCCTACCCAAGAGACGATGGGGTCCTAAGGTGACTCGCCATAGAAGAAGCTCGGAACCTCTCACTTTTGAAACCAGACGAGCTCATTGGAAAGCTTCGACTCATGAGATACATCCGGAAGAAGAAGATGCCGAGGGTACTTCCAAAAGGAACGTCGCACTTAAAGCCTCGTAATCCAAAGAAGCAAGTCCAAGCTCCTCCGACTCGAAGATGATCCCATGGCACTCATTGCAAGAGGCTTCAAGAAAATGATGAAGCACAAAAGATGGGACAAAAGACCAAAAGAAGAATTCTACAAAAAGGACAAGAGAGACAGAAAAGGTAAGTTTTCTTCACCCTCAAAGTTATCTTTGTCTAAGAATTCTGGATGTTTTGAATGTGGCAGCAAAGACCACATAGTCAAGGACTCGTCCAAAACGAAGAAGGGACAGGAAGAAGAAAAAGGCCATGATGGCAACTTGAAGCGATGAGGAATCATCTCGAAGACGACGAGGATTCGGATGACTCAAAGTGTCTAATGGCAATCACCGACTCGTAAGCCGAAAAGAGTCGACTCGCATCACGTACTTAGATAATGAGGAAACCGATCCTCAAGAGGTAATAAACTACTTCCTCAAATTCTCCAAAGTTGATTTAGCTAAATACATCTTTACTTTGGAAGAAAAGTCCAATTCTGATTCTTCTCATTTCAAGGAGCAACTTGAGTCAATCACCTCTAAGAGCACTTCTTTAAAAAATGAATTGGAAAACCGAGACTCACACTCGGAGAACTCAAGACAAGTGCTCAAACTAATGAGACCGAGTCCGAGTTACTCGTAAAAGAAAATGAGCAACCGAAACAGAAGCTTACCGAGTCTCAAGATCTGGTTTTAAAATTTACTCAAGGACAGAAGAACCTTGATATGCTCTTAGGTTCACAATGTGTCTCTTTTAGAAAAGAAGGTCTTGGGTTCAACAAGGAGGAAGAATCTAATTCTTACTCGTAATTGTTCAAAAAGGATTCCGTAACCGTTAAGTTCAAAAAGGCCGAGCATGGTCCCATTCACAAAAATGAAAGGAGGACTAAACCCAGCACCTATCTACAAAAGGAAACCATTTTCTCCTCGTTTCAAAAGGAAAGGTTTTTAAAAGGAAAGAGACACAGACTCAGCTCTCTAAGAAGAAGACTCGGAATCGGACTAAACCCAAAGTCATTCAAATCTGGGTTCCAAAGCACCTTCTTCCTCGTAAAAGGACCACAAGTAAGAAATGTTACTCGGGTTCGTTAGAGGAAGTGAGAAGGGTTAGATTATCTCTGTTTTGCAGTGTCACTCGTAAAAGATCAAAAGGACATTGGTACCTGGACAAGTGGATGCTCACGACATATGACAGGTGACCAAGGACTCTTTCTCGAGTTGGAGTCATATAAAGGAGGAAAGGTGACCTTTGGTGATGACAAGCAAGGGCAAGATAGTGGGCATTGGGAAGATTGGTAATGGAAACAGTCTGGTGAGCCCAGTCTACCTTGTCAAAGGACTAAAGTACAACTTACTTAGCATCTCCCAGCTTTGTGACAAAGGACAAGAGGTAAAATTCACTCAATCCAAGTGCTACATCACAGTATGAGATCACCAAAGAGATAAAACTTTCAGGTAAGAGATCGGGTAATACCTACATCATCCCTCTTGCTGACCCAAGTCAGAATTTATCCTGTTTGAAAGCATCTCTTCAAGATGATTCTTGGACTTGGCATCGTAGATTAGGTCATATTAGCATGCATACTATCAAAAAGCTTGCATCTCATCATCTAGTTAGAGGATTACCTAACCGTACGTTTGAGAAGGATAAAGTATGTGAAGCATGCACCGAGGGAAACAAGTCAGATCTTCATTCAAATCTCTGAAGACAGTTTCCACATCCAACGTGCTTGAATTACCGCATATGGATCTATGTGGCGAAATTCTCGTAAAGAGTCTCGGAGGTAAATCTTACATACTTGTTATCATTGATGATTTTTCAAGATTTACCTGGGTGTGTTTTCTTAAGCATAAGAATGAAGCCTTCAAGGAATTCAGTAAGCTCGTAGAAAGATTCAAGTGGAGTCCCGCACTCGATTCAAAAGATTCGAACCGACCATGGAAGGGAGTTCGATTACTCGGAATTCTCGAGTTTTGTGACAAGAATGGAATTTCTCACAACTTCTCAAGCACCCGTAACTCCTCAACAGAATGGAGTAGTTGAGAGAAAGAACAGAACCCTTGAAGAAATAGCAAGGACGATGATGATTGAACACAACTTGCCTTACTATTTCTGGGCGTAAGCAGTAAACACAGCCTAACTACACTCTCAATCGATGCCTCATCGGACCCATTCTGAAGAAAACACCTTATGAACTCTACAAAGGGAGGAAGCCAAACATTTCCTATTTCGGACCTTTTGGATGTAAGTGTTTTGTCCACAACAATGGTAAGGATCATCTGACCAAGTTTGATGCTCTGGTCGACGAAGGAATTTTTCTAGGTTACTCTTCTCATAGCAAAGCTTACCGTATCTTCAACAAGAGAACTAACAAAGTGGAAGAAAGTATCCACGTAGTGTTTGATGAGCTTGAACAGGAAAAACCAAGTGAATCTTCATACTCGTAACCGAAGCTCGTAAAGGATGATGATGAAGATGAGCTTTCAAAGACTCGTAAGGAGATCACTCGTAACGAGGAAGTTCGTAATGAAATAACTCAAGAAGTCGCTCGTAGCGAGCAAGTCAATGGAGCCGATCACTCGTAACAAGCTTCGAAGATCAAGCTATTCAGCCCACAAACCCGGTGAATCAAAGAACTGGTAAAGCGTTCAAATTTACTTCCAGTCATCCCCAAGAAAACATAATTTCGATATCAACAAGTGGGGTAAGAACTCGTTCTTCTCTTCATAATCTATGTGCATTCACCGCATTCATTTCACTAACTCGAACCCAAAAATGCACTAGAAGCTCTTAATGAACCCGAATGGGTAGAGGCCATGCAAGAAGAGCTGAATCAATTTGAAAGAAACCAAGTCTCGGACTCGACCAACCGACCTTCCGACCACCCAGCTATAGGAACCAAATGGGTTTTCAAAAACAAACTGGATGAGGGTGGAATAGTTGTCGAAACAAAGCTAGACTTGTAGCTCAAGGTTACAATCAAGAAGAAGGAATTGATTGTGGGGAAACCTTTGCCCCAAGTAGCTAGAATTGAAGCAATTAGAATATCGTTGGCATTTGCATCCCGCATGCATATTAAATTATATCAAATGGATGTTAAGTGTGCCTTTCTCAATGGTTTTATTGAAGAAGAGGTCTATGTCGAGCAGCCTCCCGGTTTTGAAAACTCGGAATTTCCAAATCATGTTTTCAAACTTCAAAAGGCTCTCTATGGTCTTAAGCAAGCCCCTAGAGCTCGGTATGAAAGACTCGAGCAGCCTTCCCGGTTCAAAATAATTTTAAAAGAGGTCGGATCGACAAGACTTTATTCATAAAGACCAAAGGGAAAGATTTTCTCATTGTTCAAATATATGTTGATGATATTATTTTCGGTGCTACTAATGAATTTCGTGCCGAGAATTTTCTCGAGTTGATGAGTCAAGAGTTCCAAATGAGTATGATGGGAGAACTCAACTTCTTCCTTGGATTGCAAATCAAACAAGACAAAAATGGAATCTTTGTTCATCAATCAAAATACACCAAGGAACTGCTGAAGAAATATAAGCTTCAAGATGCAAAGCACGCATCTACTCCTATGAGCAAGCAGTATAAAGCTCGACTCGGATGAGACAGTAAAGCAAGAGATCGAAACTCTATCGGGGTATGATTGGATCACCGCTATATCTTACTTCAAGCGGACTCGGATATAATGTTCAGTGTTTGCTTATGTGCACGATTTCAAGCTAATCCAAAAGAATCACATCTCACTGCGGTGAAGAGAATATTCGGATATCTTGCAGGCACTCGGAATCTAGGACTATGGTACTCCGGAGACTCGTAACCGACTCGACCGGGTACTCGGACGCAGACTATGTAGGATACAAAGTTGATCGAAAGAGCACATCCGGAGCTTGCCAATTTCGGGTCAATCCCTAGTATCCCGGCACTCAAAGAAGCAAAACTCAGTAGCTCTATCAACTGCAGTAAGCTGAATATATTGCCGCTGGAGCTTGTTGCGCTCAGATTCTCTCGGATAAAACAACACTTGAAGGACCTTGGACTATCTCTCAACTCAGTCCCAATCAAGTGTGATAATCAAAGCGCAATTAGTATCACTAAGAATCCTGTCCAAGCACTCAAAAACAAAGCATATTGAAGTCAGGTATCACTTCTTACGCGATCACTCGTAAAAGGGTGATATTACACTTGAGTTCATTCCTACTAATCTTCAATTAGCTGATATCTTTACTAAGCCTCTTGGTGAAGATCAATTCTGTTTTATTCGAAATGAGCTTGGTATGTTAAATGCTTAGTTTTGTGTTATGATTCGTGAATATTTCGTGCCTTGTGCTTTCATTGTTAATAACCATCGGTTCAATTGATCACGTGATACCGGGCTGATAGTTATTTCTGTGTTTCGAGTCACTCGAAACTTTTCCGAGTCAAACTCGGACGTAAGAGAAATTTGGACATCAAATTTTCTCGAAGCTATCTCTAGAACAATGGAGAGTTTCAGATTATAATTTCAAACCCGTTTTCTCTCTCTTTCTCGAGCGCTGCGATCGGATCTTAACCGCAGATTTTAAACCACCGATATCTCAACCGTTGAAGAAGAACCGTCACACCGGGCATTAATTATCGATGGACGGGCCGAGTCGAACGGAGTTACTTAACGGATAGTGAACGGGCGCGCGTACTCACTATAAATAATGACTATCCGTCTTCATCTCGGTATTCTAAAACTCCTTCCTCTCAAACGAAACCCTCTCGCGGAAGCATACTACGTGAATAGTGTTCCCCGATCGTCCGCAGACGTCGAAGAAGCTCTCTCTCTCTCTCGTAAGTTTTCAACTGCTCATCTCTCTTTCTTCTACCATTTTCATTTTCTTCTCTTCTACACCTCCTTCTCTTTCTTTTTCTCTCGAAAAGTTTCATTTTTTCATCTCTCACCATGCCTAAAAGAGGAAACCATCCCGACTTTCAGGTTTCTTCATCCTCTAAGAAGCCTCGCACCTCCGCCTCTACTCGAAATCCCCACCTTCCTAGTTGGAGCCATGCACCGAGTCACGATTCCTCGGTGTCTCCGAATTTCGCTTCAAAATTTTCTTTTGTCCGGACAACTTATGTGTATTACTTGTTCTTTTCTCCTTTCTTTTTGGTTCTTGTTTTTGCTGAAAGGCAAGGGGGAGAAAATGTAGTCGAAACTGGTTGTCTTGTTTAGGGGAGTTTTTACTGCCCTTGTAAATTTTTAATGGATTAATGCATTTCATTATTTCGAGTTCTTTCTTTTCCGAGTTAATGAGTTAAAGCATACTTTATCTTGCTCGATATATTGTATATCACTCGATCTATTCAATATGCCTTATCTTTTTATCAAACTACTCAGAATCAATCTATTTTCTTCTAACAAAGTTTCGTTTAAGTTTGGAATGCCTTTCATCAAAAGGGGAGATTGAAGACTCGGACACTCGCTCTATATCTTTCCGAGTCATGCAAAAGGAATCGGGTATAACGATGTCATTCATATAGAGTTTTGATTCCAAGGCATTCTCTCGTGTCTTAGAAACATATTTGAATTAAATAGTATCCTTCCTATGCGATTCGGCCTTCACATATCTCTTTAATCGTTTTTTGTTAGCGACTCGTAAAAGTTGTTCTTTATTCCGAGTCCTTTCTCACTCGTAATCTGACTTGTGATTATTTACTCTATCGTTTGCATAGTCAGCATTCATAGTTCATTTCATGCTTAGTCTATATCAAGTTCTTTCTCACTTTGATATTTGTCTGTAGAACGTGTTCCTTTTCTTAAGACTAAGTCATATGGAATTCCGAGTATCATGGATATTAGACTCGAATATTCCATTTCCTTTCGACTCGGATAATCAATTGCGTAATTTCTCAAGATTA
Organism: Talinum fruticosum; assembly: GCA_021018815.1. Taxonomy (NCBI): domain Eukaryota; kingdom Viridiplantae; phylum Streptophyta; class Magnoliopsida; order Caryophyllales; family Talinaceae; genus Talinum; species Talinum fruticosum. The sequence goes on from JAITYX010000011.1 coordinate 1,702,438, forward strand.
TTTTGTTATTCGTGTCTAACCTTGGACCAAAGTATTTTATACTTTGAGAACCAAAGTTGTTTTACTTTTGTAGGTTATTCAATCGAGGATATCTTTTCAAAACTACAAAAGTAGCCGGCTTCGTAACGTCAAATCACCAGCAGATATGGCTTTTCACCTTCCCTCGCTTTAGTCTCGTAAGATTGTGTCGAAGTCGCTCGCTTCAATATCCGGAAAACTGGAACGCCAAGCCTAACAGTGGTTTTCACCTCGCTTTCAAGACACAACCAATGGTTCTGGGACTTCCAAGAGAGTTAAACCGTTGTCCAACGTTCATATTTCAACGGATACTTTCCGAGTGACTCGTAAAGCCTTTCTCAACGGTCACAGAGGACTCTCGGTCAGCAGATGGAAATAACGGCTACTCTGCTTGGTCTTATCTATAAGAAGAAGCCACTTCACAAGACTTGAGGGTTGCAGAATATATTGTCTATACACTTACTTGTTCAAAGTTATTGTATTTTTACTTCAATCTTCAACTTACAACTCCCACTCTGTAATTCATTACTTTCGAGTTGTAAGGTCTTGTACTTCGTTACAAACACTTCTTACATTCTTTGTAAGGTCCCTTGACTAAGCCGTAAAGGTTAACTCAGCTTAGTTGTCCCTAGCTGTAAGGGTTATCTCAGCTAGGAAGTACTAGATCGGATAAGGTAACTTCGAGTCTAGGAAAATCTGTATAGAGTTGTCTAAGGGAGCAACTCGGGTTCTCATCAAGTTCACGGTATTTTGTGGACTCAAAATAGTGGATTTGACTTCGTGTCCTGGATTGACACGGGCCGTGGTTTTCTGCCCCAGGAGGGTTTCCACGTAAATATTTCGTGTTCTCTTTCGAGTTCATTCTAGACTCGGATAGCATTAGTGCTCCCGCTTCTTCCGATTCATTGCTTTCGAGTCCAATCTTTTCGACCCCGTGTTTAGACTCGGATTCTGTCTTGGTCACTTTTCCGCACAAAAGTGTGTGTTTTCGCAAAGATTTTTCCATCACCCTATTCACCCCCTGTAACAACCCGACCCTAAATCACACTATTTATTTTAAAATCACATTATTTATTTTCTTAATTACACTATTTATATGACTCGAGCGCGTGCACTTCAATTCGATATCTTATATTTAAACTATTTTTCTCTCGTATGTTATGCAACTAAGGCGACGAAGTGGCCCCAATAAAAATCTCATAATAAGATTATAATTCGTGAACATCATTATTAAAATAAAATTAAAAGTAACAATAAAAGAAAACAAAACAAGTAAATAAAGAAATAAATCAAAATAATAAAATGACGAAATTAGATTTTTCTAAAGAAAAATCCAGAGAAAGAATTCTCTAGAACATTAAACGACTCTAAATTATATTCGAGTTCATTCTCTCTCTCCCGTGCTCCTTCGTGCTCCCTTTCCCCTGCTCCCCGGTTCCCTCCTTCACCCCTCTCGCCTCTCGCTCCGCTGTTGCCGCCTCGCTCGGCCACCGGACGCCACCAACGCCGGCCGTGAGCCGGCGCTGGCGTCGTCCGCAGCGCCCTCTCACTCTCTCGCGCGATGGCTCTCTCTCTCCCTCGCGTGCTCTGTTTTCATCAACTCCACTCGCGGCCTGTTCCCGGCCATCAAGCGCCACCAACGCCAGGCCGGCCGCGGCGCCGGCGTCGTCCGGAAGAAGCCTAAGCCCGGCGCCTCTCGTCCACCTCTCGCCTCTGTCCCTCACTCGCACTCTCGCTCTCCTCTCTCTTCCGCGGGCGCCATTCGTCCCTCGCCGCGGCCCACTCTCCGGCCAGCCTCCCGCCGCAGCTTCGCCGCCGGAGTCGACGCCGGTGCTTCCAATAGCCGCCGGGGCTCGTTGTCACCACCATCGCCCGTCCTCCTCGGCTTCCTCAATGTGTACTTGAAGGTAAACTCTAAACCCCGAATTATCAATTTCATTATCTATTTGGGCAATTGTAGTCGTAAATTGAAGTATGATTAGAAGTATATTTGTGGAGTGAATTCAAAGAGTAAATTGGGAGAATTCGAATTGGTGTGAATAAGCGAGTTGTGGCAGCTTGAGGGTCCGATTGTGTATGAATATAAACGAATGTAATTTTCTTGGGGAGACTGTGAATCGGTGAATGAGTTTAGGGAGGTTCTATTGTGGAATTTAGCAAGGGGATGGAATTATTACATTTTGGTTATATTTAACAAATGAAGAGGAACGCATGCGTAAAACTTGAAATTCGGTAATGTGCAGGTGGGGAAAATAACTAAGTATTAAGCGTGCCTAATTGTAGTCGTGAATGTGAAGTTGTCGGGAAAACAATGCTTATGACCTTAAAATGGTGCATGCATAAGTTTGAGCAATTTAGTAGATTATGGAACCTTCCTATAGAGAGGCGTTTGACGGATTAATTAATTACTTAACCAGGGGTTGAATGCAATGAAGGGAGAGAGAATAAACTAGGAATAAGCGTTTGTTAGGTATACCCATATATATATATACACCATTTTCAATCCAAAGCCGCTAACAAATTGAATTACACCAAAATCATCGAGTATCTAATTAGCCCAATCAACTTCTCTAATTAATATATATTGTATTCAATAAACGCAAGAAAGCTAAGTAATATAAATATTAGTTAATCGATCTTCATGCGAATATAGGAAATTAAATAAATTGTTAAAGCTTATACAAATCCAAGCATTAAAACTCAAGAAAACATCATTAACCCTATAAATCCATTTTAAACGTAACCGAGGCCACTTCCGTTGCCGAATAGCCGGTGACTCAAATTTCGCAAAAGGGGAGAAACAAATATTTTCAACTCAGTACGTTCATTGCCTCGTACCTTTCGAAAACTCACATGTTTCATCAAATCTTAACATTTCTCATATATGCAATTAATAATGAATCATTTACAAGGCAAGTTTTGCCACCTAATTAAGTGGTCCCCGCCCAATTATCAATTACCAAGGGCTTAGGCCCGCCAATTATACCGCGCGGCGTCAACTCGGGTTATCGATCGGCCTGGGGTGACACCTGTTCAACGATCGTATCAATTACCAAGGGGCTCCACTTCCGGATAATAACCGGCAAGCATGTTTTACTCATATTCTCTCCCCCGATTTCAAACTAAAATGAATTGAAATGCGCGCGCTCAATCAATATATTCTTCAAAGTTATTTTACAAGTGCAGGAATGTTCGTACCGAGTTTCGACTCACTCTTTCAAACATTTTACTGTTTTTGTTTTAGGAAGAATCATGGTGAACAACCAACCATTCACTAAGTCCGACGAAGGCAAATCATAGCTGGACACGTTGCATTTGTGGTTCTGAAGGTACATAGACGCTCACAAGTGATTTTACCTTCAACCAGGGTTAGGTATGGCCTTGGGAATCGTTGTACATTATCGTGTGGATTAGACAAAAGTCTAGGTTGTATAAATATTGCATTGCTAAATCCGCAAACCTGTATTTTGGGATGACATAGCTACTTGGGTATCAAGTAGTTACTCCTAACAAGATTTTTGAAAAGGAACCGTGGATGCCCGAACCGTATTTCATTTTATTTCAATTATTTAGCCTTGTCCTATTTTTTTTAGGACGGCGGTAACGCCTTCGATTATTACCTTCCGCTGCGACATTACGTATTAGTCCCTAATGAAGGGATTATTAAGTAACGGTGATTGGGGGCGTTACGAAGTGGTATCGGAGCGGGGTTTAGAAATCACTCGTGAGCAATAGGATTCTAAGGTGTCATGATTTGACCTTTAGAAAATTTTGTGGCTATTATTCCCTCAAGTTGTTGGGATTGGTGGAAACGATATAACTAATATTGAATTAAGGTATATACTTTTGGGTGATGCTAAGTATAAACAATGTAAGCAATGACTTAAATTGTCGACATGCATTTCATATGCTTTTAAGTTTTGTAACTTGTAATTAAGTTCATGAATTTTGTTTCGGATGTATTATGAGCCATTTGGGTGGTTTTAAGCTTTAATGTATACTGGTTGTACTCCGGCGTGTGGCCGTTGAGTTGTGTACTCCGAGCGTGTGGCTCGTTGAGTGATATTGTGGTTTTATGCAGGGTTTTAAAGCTTTAAATTTGTGGGATAGGCCATATTACAAACGGAACTCGCCGAAATTTTTAGAAAATACCTAACTCTCTTAGGAAATTCCCTATATTACCTCTAAGTTGGAATTAGAAAGCAAACCCGACATCCGAATAAGCCTTGGGAGTCCCTTTGATCGAGGATTCCTTAATCGATAAGAAGCCCGAGAGAATGATAATCTAATGTGCAATTGGGTATTACTGATCATATAAGCACAATGAAAGCGTGAGTTACCTAAATATGTTTTATATTAGAAGTTGTGAGTAACTTGATTCATCGGAGAGGGAAAAAGCTATTTGCACCTGAGGAAAAAGAGGTGTAGGGATGTATTATAGCAATGGACATATGGTGAAGTACAATGAAAAAGGAGGTTGTGAGTTCACTTGGGATAACTTTCTGGAAGAGTTAGAGCTAAATTTTATCCACTGCAATTTGTGGACAAAAAGAATGGGGGTTCATAGAGTTAAAAATGGACTACAAGATGACTATAGTGGAGTACGCTAATAAACTTATGGAGTTATCTAGGTACGACTCAAACCTAGCCGTTATTGATAAAGTGAAGATGTTAGAGGCTTGAGGAAGACTTGGCCTATTATATACGACATCAACTCGATAGTGATTTATCGAAGATTGTCAAGGATCGTACAAGAGAATAGTAAACGCAGAGGTTAAACGAGTAAAGAGCGAACTAAGGGCTTTAAATTCCGGAGACTCAAAGGGAGCTGAACAACATAAGTGAAAGTATAGTTCAAAAGAAACATGTTACTAAGTCTCAAGCAAGGGCCATTCATTGATTATTTTTGAACCTTGGGAGAAAATGTTGCCAAATCGCAAAGAGGTGAATTATGGCTAGGGGAAGAGATATTTTAGGCATGTTGTTTCCAAAGAAGAGATTAAGACCCTTATAAGGTAAACGCAGATAACGGGGTGATCCGGACCAACTAATGTCACGTAGAGGAGGAGTGCTCTTGGGTTAGTGAATTACCACAAAAGGGTCCGTCGAGAATAAGTATCCGCTACCTCGAATTAACGGTTTGTTGATCAGATATGAGGGGCTAGCATATTTTATCAACTTTGAATTAACTAGAAAGATATTCCCAAAACCGCATATAGAATTAAATAGGGACCCTACGAATTTACGGGATGCCTAGAGGATTTACCAAGGTATTCGTGGCATTCATGGATCTCATGAATAGGATTTTTGAGGACTTATCTAGGTAAATGTGTGGTGGTGGTTTTTGATGATTCTTATATACTCTAAGCATAAGAGAGAATATGACGAGCGAGTTGTGAATAGTGACAAATGCGTGGAGTACGGAGACAAAGCACAAGTTGAACGTGATAATGACAACCTAGCTTGTGGTTATATGAAATCTCTACAATATAAGTATTGAGTCAATCTCGCATGAACAAATGAATGGGTTCCTAGTTGCAATAGAGGTATGACATATAATAATGAACGGTATTCGAGTTAGACCAAAACGATAATGTCGGGATGGAAAGGATTAAGAAAAATATTGAAGAGCAAAATCTCCTAGTTCAAGGTATTCATGAGGAGGAAACCTTTCAGTCTTGTATACCGAAGAAAGAAGAGTTGAGGAGTAGAATCCTTGAGGAGACACACAATACATGATACTTTATTTAGCAGGAACAAAATGTATATCGACCTCAAACAATATTTTGGAAAGAATAATATGAACGGAAATATCATAGAATATGTGGATAAGGGGTTGATTTGTCAAGTGGTTCAAGCCGAACCTTGAAAATCTGATATGAAAAAGGGACATCAACGTCCCGTTGATAAGTTGAGATCGTTGGGAATCTCTATCCGGAAAAGAGGATCAATTTCAATGGACTCTGTCAAGGGATTACCCCTTAATTGCTTCAAAGAAAATGCTATATAGGCAATTGCGGATCGGTTCACCAAATCTATGCGTTTGTATCAACACATGACACATGGAACTTAGAGATATTGACACGAGTGATATATTAAAAGCTATGAGGTTATATGGAATATCGAAGAGCATCATACCGGATAGTGACAAAAGGTTTTACATGAAATCTTTGGGAAGTCCGATGGCAAGATTTCAAGACTAAATTGAGTTCTAGCAGTTTGTATCATCCGGAACTAAACGAGCAAGCCGAAAGGTAAATCAAATATGAGAAGATATATTAAGAGCATGTATATTCGACTTTTAAGGAAGATTGGAAACTGATTTATCTTTGGTGAAATTATCTTATAATACAATTATCAAGTCATCATTAAAATTTCTCCATTGGGGCAGTGCATTGAAGAAAATACGTGAACCCCATTATATTGAAGTGAGTTGAATGACGCCTTGACTATAGGCCGAGTGGACCTAAGGAACAACTACAAAGGTTAGCAATATTTAGGACCACATCAAGAAGACTTAAAGCGACAATGAGCTATAAGGGTAAAAGTATTTTTGAAGTGTCTTCACCGAAAAGGGGTCAAAGATTCAAAGTTAAGGAAAAGTCGAGTCCTAAGTATATTGGGCTACATGAGGTTATAAAGAAGTGCAATCCAATAGCTTATATACATATGTATGTATAGCTATTTCATCTCGAACCCAAATATGAGAATAACATTTTTATATCTAGCAGCTCGGGCAGCATATACTAATTCCAAACCATGATATTGTGGCAAAGCTACTAGAAATTATTAAAAATTTAAAAAGTTTCAGTGCAAATATTGGGTTACAAGGTCAAGAAATTCCGCAATAAAAGCATTTCCTTAGGAGGAAAAGTATTGTGAACTAACCATACAGCCTCGGAAGCTACGGGAAACCGAGGAAGATATGGGAAGTAAATACCTTCACTCATTTAAGGAAAGTTCCAACCCTCATTGCAGAAAGCTCAAGTTTCGAGGACGAAACTTATTTTAAGGGGGAAGACTGTAACAACCCGACCCTAAATCACACTATTTATTTTAAAATCACATTATTTATTTTCTTAATTACACTATTTATATGACTGAGCGCGTGCACTTCAATTCGATATCTTATATTTAAACTATTTTTCTCTCGTATGTTATGCAGCTAAGGCGACGAAGTGGCCCCAATAAAAATCTCATAATAAGATTATAATTCGTGAACATCATTATTAAAATAAAATTAAAAGTAACAATAAAAGAAAACAAAACAAGTAAATAAAGAAATAAATCAAAATAATAAAATGACGAAATTAGATTTTTCTAAAGAAAAATCCGGAGAAAGAATTCTCTAGAACATTAAACGACTCTAAATTATATTCGAGTTCATTCTCTCTCTCCCGTGCTCCTTCGTGCTCCCTTTCCCCTGCTCCCCTGGTTCCCTCCTTCACCCCCTCTGCCTCTCGCTCTGCTGTTGCTGCCCTCAGTCCGGCCACCGGACGCCACCAACGCCGGCCGAAGCCGGCGCCGGGCGTCGTCCGGCAGCGCCCTCTCACTCTCTCGCGCGATGGCTCTCTCTCTCCCTCGCGTGCTCTGTTTTCATCAACTCCACCTGCGGCCTGTTCCCGGCCATCAAGCGCCACCAACGCCAGGCCGGCGGCCGGCGCCGGCGTCGTCCGGAAGAAGCCTAAGCCCGGCGCCTCTCGTCCACCTCTCGCCTCTGTCCCTCACTCGCACTCTCGCTCTCCTCTCTCTTCCGCGGGCGCCATTCGTCCCCGCCGCGGCCCACTCTCCGGCCAGCCTCCCGCCGCAGTTCGGTCGCCGGGAGTCGACGCCGGTGCTTCCAATAGCCGCCGGGCTCTGTTGTCACCACCATCGCCTGTCCTCCTCGGCTTCCTCAATGTGTACTTGAAGGTAAACTCTAAACCCCGAATTATCAATTTCATTATCTATTTGGGCAATTGTAGCTGTAAATTGAAGTATGATTAGAAGTATATTTGTGGAGTGAATTCAAAGAGTAAATTGGGAGAATTCGAATTGGTGTGAATAAGCGAGTTGTGGCAGTTTGAGGGTCCGATTGTGTATGAATATAAACGAATGTAATTTTCTTGGGGAGACTGTGAATCGGTGAATGAGTTTAGGGGAGGTTCTATTGTGGAATTTAGCAAGGGGATGGAATTATTACATTTTGGTTATATTTAACAAATGAAGAGGAACGCATGCGTAAAACTTGAAATTCGGTAATGTGCAGGTGGGGAAAATAACTAAGTATTAAGCGTGCCTAATTGTAGTCGTGAATGTGAAGTTGTCGGGAAAACAATGCTTATGACCTTAAAATGGTGCATGCATAAGTTTGAGCAATTTAGTAGATTATGGAACCTTCCTATAGAGAGGCGTTTGACGGATTAATTAATTACTTAACCAGGGGTTGAATGCAATGAAGGGAGAGAGAATAAACTAGGAATAAGCGTTTGTTAGGTATACCCATATATATATATACACCATTTTCAATCCAAAGCCGCTAACAAATTGAATTACACCAAAATCATCGAGTATCTAATTAGCCCAATCAACTTCTCTAATTAATATATATTGTATTCAATAAACGCGAGTAAAGCTAAGTAATATAAATATTAGTTAATCGATCTTCATGCGAATATAGGAAATTAAATAAATTGTTAAAGCTTATACAAATCCAAGCATTAAAACTCAAGAAAACATCATTAACCCTATAAATCCATTTTAAACAGAACTGAGGCCACTTCCGTTGCCGAATAGCTGGTGACTCAAATTCTCGCAAAAGGGGAGAAACAAATATTTTCAACTCGAGTACGTTCATTGCTCGTACCTTTCGAAAACTCACTGTTTCATCAAATCTTAACATTTCTCATATATGCAATTAATAATGAATCATTTACAAGGCAAGTTTTGCCACCTAATTAAGTGGTCCCCGCCCAATTATCAATTACCAAGGGCTTAGGCCCGCCAATTATACTCCGCGCGGCGTCAACTCGGGTTATCGATCGGCCGGGGTGACACCTGTTCAACGATCGTATCAATTACCAAGGGGCTCCACTTCCAGATAATAACCGGCAAGCATGTTTTACTCATATTCTCTCCCCGATTTCAAACTAAAATGAATTGAAATGCGCGCGCTCAATCAATATATTCTTCAAAGTTATTTTACGAGTGCAGGAATGTTCGTACTGAGTTTCGACTCACTCTTTCAAACATTTTACTGTTTTTGTTTTAGGAAGAATCATGGTGAACAACCAACCATTCACTAAGTCCGACGAAGGCAAATCATAGCTGGACACGTTGCATTTGTGGTTACTGAAGGTACATAGACGCTCACAGTGATTTTACCTTCAACCGGGGTTAGGTATGGCCTTGGGAATCGTTGTACATTATCGTGTGGATTAGACAAAAGTCTAGGTTGTATAAATATTGCATTGCTAAATCCATAAACTGTATTTTGGGATGACATAGCTACTTGGGTATCAAGTAGTTACTCCTAACAGACATTTTTGAAAAGGAACCGTGGATGCCCGAACCGTATTTCATTTTATTTCAATTATTTAGCCTTGTCCTATTTTTTTTAGGACGGCGGTAACGCCTTCGATTATTACCTTCCGCTGCGACATTACGTATTAGTCCCTAATGAAGGGATTATTAAGTAACGGTGATTGGGGCGTTACACCCCCTCTAGGGTGACTCGAGACTCTCCCGAGCAAACCTTCAATCTTTTGTCGATTCAATTATGCACTAACAAGTGTCCTAGCACAGACAAATTATTTAGCCAAGATTTAGGTCAAAAACGATCGAAGTTTTAGCACCGGAATATGCCAAGCTTAACGCTCTAATCAAGCCAAGCTTAGGATCCTTTTACCGGACTTTAGAACACATGCATCGCGATCAAGTTTAGGTCTTACTTTGGAGTTGAAGTTTGATTACAACTAATTCCAAGCATCACACAATGCCTTATAAAAATCGAGGTAACTATCCTTTAGTTTCTACTTTGACCCTTCGTCTTTTTAGACACGGTCAAAGTGGGGGCTAACTGTAGACACCTAAAAAGTGTCGTCTCTTATCTCTTTATTTTTGTTTTGTTTTGTTGGCCCGATAATAATAATCCCAAGTCCTGTTTGTGGATTTGGATGTCGAGCTAGGATCGATTGGTGCAACATAGGCCGTTCGACATCGATTGGTGCAACATAGGCCAGTAAAACACAAAGAACCCCTAGCACCAAATAAATATCCTTTTGTCTTGGCTTGGTCCACAAATCCTCTTTTCTTTCGGACCATCCAAGAAGCTGGGCCAAGCCTTTAGAGATTGTAGAGTCCTATGCGATGTGCCGGGAAATTCCAAGTACAGAATGCCGCATTCTACTTTTGTCCAAATCAGATAAGGAGCTGAAGACCTAAAGACGACGTTAAAGTGTTGCATTTCATGATCAATAGCATCAAAGTGCGGCGTTCTAAGCTTCACGAGACAGCCCACACGAGACTAGAAGCTTTTACCGTCCAAACGACGTCGTGGTCGGCGCCCGCCTTCTAGAAGCATAGTGGAATGCTGTGTTTTGGGCTTGGAGAGTCCTTGGAGACACAACTAGGGCACAAAACCTTAGGAGCGCCCGGTTGGCCGGCGCCCGCCTTTCTCCTTTTATCCAGTTTTATCCTTTTGCTAATCCGGTTATGTCTCTTAGGATTTGGCTCGGTTATATTTTAGTCTGTTTGGACAGGTGATAAGAGGCAAACCCTAGGTCATTTGTGACCTAGGTTCTCTCGTATAAATATAGATGTATGACTCTCATTCCCATACAGACTTCTTGCCTTAACATCACACTTGGTGAAAGCCAACCTAAATACTCACACCTAACCGTTATTCCGCTAAAATTTCTATAAGTGCTCATCTTTCATAGTTGAATCCGTGCAAAGAGTTAAAGAATATTTAATTATTCCGATATCCGAGCACTCATGCAACTCGATCATTACTATACCATAGACATAATTCACAAAACTAGCCCTTTTTCTTTGGATTGTCATCATTGCATCGAGAGATCCGAGTGTGGAAATCCATATCGGCAAGATGGGACAACCTGAGGCCCATAATCCAGCCTTCGAACGGTATATTTATTTCTATTTTATTGCTTTTCGTATTGTGGTTTAAGAGATGTAATCGCTTTAAATTTCCTCCCGACTGATATAATCTTTTTATTCTTCGCTTTTCTTTCCTTTATCACTTTCTTTCTTGCTTTTTTTCTTGTTTTCCTTGTTATGTTTTGGTTGTTTTAATTTCGTTTAGTATGCTACTTGCTTGATTGCTTACATCATTTTTAATACACGACCCGAACTAGTAATGATCGTCTTCGGACGGGCGGAATGGAAGGGTTTTCCCTACGTTTCGTACCCTCGCCCCGAATCCGATTCTCGGTTCATTTTAGCCTCTTTTAGTCTTAGTTTTTCCATATTAAGATTGAAAGAGTAAATTTTTTTGTTAGTTTTTCTTTCTTAAAAACTAAATGGCGACTCCCTTATTTCATATTTTCTTCTATTCAAAAATTGCATCTCGGTGTTTTTGTTGTAGGAAGGATGATATCGGGTTCTAGATCTACCCACTGGGTAGAGACCGAGGCTGGTTTCACCAGCCATGGCCTCAGCGGCGTCCGCCTCCCTTCGGTGCGAGGCCACGACCAGCCTCTTAGGGCCGGCGGTGGTGGTTTCGGTCCAAATTGGTGTTTTCACACCAATCGACCATAAAGCCTCATGACGGAACCATAACCCTAATATCGGTTTATTCCTTAATTAGAAAATAAAATCTCGGGAATTTTGAGTAGCTTGCTTTAAATGTGAGATTGAGTAGCTTGCTTTAAATGGTAGAAAAAGGACCATGATTATGTTGTCCCTGAAAAATCGTAACATGTTTAACATGGAAGATTTCATCCTTCATATCCAAAATTATAACAAATAGCAGGACACCGCCATCATTTCCCTTCGATTAGTCGACCCCCAACAACCTTCTATAGCTTTCAAGTGCTCCTTTTATGTGAGCAGATGAAAGAAATGAATGCACTCTTAAAGACTAAAGGCCTCTCAATTATGTTGTTTACCTCTCTTTAGACTTGCCTCTACATTATATGAGCCTTATTGCCTTCATTCTCTAATTTAATAAGCTCCCAATATGAACACAACTAGTTAGTCCATATGTTGTTCAATGAGCGTTTCTTCATTGGCAGCAAATTTTATGTTGTTCAATGAGCGTTTCTTCATAGTTAGTCCATATCTACTGTCTAAAATCTTATTAAGCGAGTTAGATATGATGTCTAGATTAGCTCTAATATCATCCACTGTAATGCCCCGAAAATTTATTGGTATTTAATTATTGCATTTTACCATCTTAATATTTAAGAGCAGTGAGAGGCGCATAAATGTCGAAACTGAAATGAGAAATGTGAATGAATTTGTCGGTTAAGTGACGCGAAAATATTAGTTCACACTTAAATATTTATCATATGTGCAAGCGCGCATTTATCGATAGATATGTATACACTTATTTGTTACGAAATTTTGTTTCAAAATAGTTGATTTATTTAAATAATAATAGTAATAATAATATAAATAAATAAGTAAATAAAAAAAAGGAAAATTTACAGCTACTAATTTTAATACAATTGTATGGTTAAGAAATAACCATGTGTAAAATAATAACTATTAGATAATTACAAATCTAAATTGACAAGACTTGTGGAAGAGGATAAGAATTTGGGCTTCAGTAGCCTATTATAAATAGGAAGTGGGGCATTTGGGCCGGACCAGAAAAAAGGGAGCAAAGAGAGAGCTTTCCAAAAATAATAAACAACACAACACCAAGCACAAACCCTTCTTCTAGCACTACCCCGCCGCCAGCCCCTCTATGCCGTCGGCCACCTACCTCCGACCACCGCTGCTACCGCCAACCATCACCTGCCCTTCCTTACTCCTTTTTTTGAACACCGCTTCACCACTAAGGTAACTTTTCTAACTCTTTTTTAGATTAAATTTAATTATTCATATTGGAAATAAATAGTTAAAAAGAATATATATATATATATATATATATATATATATATATATATATATATATATATATATATATATATATATATAAGGTCTTTCTTAAGGTTTCTCCCAACAAAGGAATTCGAATATTCAATGTAAAAGGAAAATTAAGTCCTCGTTTCATCGGATCTTATGAGATCATCGAGAAAATTAATCCTGTTGCTTACCGACTAGACTTGCCACCAGAAATACAACACGTACATGATGTGTTTCACATTTTCCAAGTTCGAAAGTATGTTTATGATCAAACCCACACAATCATGTATAAACCGTTAAATTTTAAACTAGAAGGTTTAACCTATGAAGAGCAACCTATAAAAATTGTGGACCAAAAGGTTAAACAATTGCGCAACAAAGCAATACCCTTAGTTAAAGTAATTTGGACCCACCATGGAGTTTCCGAAACAACATGGCAAACCGAGGAGGAGTTGAAAAATCATTACCCCTATCTCGTTTCAAAGGTATGTTATTACTCGATTATAGTTTCGAGGATAAAACTTTGGGGGAGGGGGAGAGAGGAGGATGTAATGCCCCGAAATTTATTGGTATTTAATTATTGCATTTGACAATCTTAATATTTAAGATCGGTGAGTTGCGCATAAATGTTGAAACTGAAATGAGAAATGTGAATAGATTTGTCGGTTAAGTGACCCAAAAATATTAGTTCACGCTTAAATATTCATCATATGTGCAAATGCGTATTTGTCGATAGATATGTATATAGTTATTTGTTACGAAATTCTATTTCAAAACAGTTGATTTATTTAAATAATAATAGTAATAATAATATAAATAAATAAGTAAATAAATAAAAAAGTAAAATTTACAGCAACTAATTTTAATACAATTGTATGATTAAGAAATAATCATGTGTAAAATAATAATTATTAGATAACTACAAATCTAAATTGATAAGACTTGTGGAAGAGGATAAGGATTTTGGATTCAACAGCCCATTTTAAATAGGAAGGAGGGGTGACATTTGGGCCATACCAGAAAGAAAGGGAGCAAAGAGAGAGCTTTCCAATAAAAAAAATAACACAACACCAAGCCCAAACCCCTCTTCTAACACCGCCCAGCCGCAACCCCTTTTTGCCACCGACCACCGCCGCTGCCGCCAGCCACCACCTGCCCTCCCTTACTCCTTTTTTTCAACATCCCTTCACCACTAAGGTAACTTTCTAACTCTTTTTTTAGATTAAATTTAATTATTCATATTGGAAACAAATAGTTAAAAAGAAGGAAAGAGTTAATTAATTATATATATATATATATATATATATATATATATATATATATATATTAAAGTAAAGGGTAAATTTATATTTCAAAACAGAAAGTCATCGGAAACGCGAGTTACCAAAGAAAGTAAGGGAAACTAAAATTTAGTACGAAACGACCCCTCCAACCGAGGTACGTTATTGCTTGTACCCTTCCAAAATAGTTAAACTTTAATTGTTGTGTAAAGCATTACCGTTTTTGTTTTTCATTCGGCCTACAACACTTTTAGGACCCAGTTAATCGTTAATCGGTGATCGGTTACTCGTTAACCGTTTATAAATGTCTCGCTAGCGAAATTAGTCATATTGGGTGCTTCCCGATAATTGGGAACTTTAATCGAATTGTTTAATTGAGGCCACGTATTGGGCCTTCCCGTAAACGAGAATTTTAATCAAATTGTTTAACCGAATCCATGACTACAATAAATTGGGGTCCTATTGTTGGCCATAAATTAAAATGTTTATGAAATTAGAAATTTAACTGAAAAGTTTACAGGAAACAGAAATTGAGCACCTTGTTTAAATGTTGAATTTTTAATCAATTTTTAAAAATTGCGCTCGCGCTCACCGGCTCTCAAAAATGTTTTCACGAGTACAAGGGTAACGTATTGAGCCAACCGCTCAATTTTAGTTTTTTTTTAAAAATTTTTTTAGGAAAAGAAAAAAAGACAAAAGTTAAACGGGAAGTCCCCAAGGTAGAAGAATCCGAGGAGAAAGAACCCGAGGAAGTTGGTCTTAGATAGTGACCTGTTTCACCTCCCAGCTTGAATTTCTTTTGCGTCTACAGTTTGGTACTAGAAAAATAAGTATACTAAATTAAGTCCTTGGTTTATGTAAGCTCCAAAATATGATAGTAGAATCGTCTAAATGCCTATTTGTATGAACATAATTTTTATATTGTTATCGTTTGTTTCGTACCATAAAAATGAAATGTTTTAGCCTTGTCTCTAGTATTTGGAAACGACGGTAATGCCTCAACTCCGATTTTAATTTTCACCACTTTAGGTCACTTTAGTTAACACGAAATTCTTTTAGTTAATGATATGACATAAGTTGGGGCGTTACATCCACCAACACTTTTGAGGCCCACTGAATAGTCACAAGATGTCCTTCTAATAAAGTACAAGTGTGATTTGGAGTTTAAATACTTTTAATATCTCACTCCATCAGGCAATCTCCTCAACAAGACAAACAATTGTAAATCTTTTATTGTTTGAAGATATAACCACATATGCAAAGGATACTCGAATGCAATACGAAATTAACACATATTTCAAGTCCTCTTTGCCCATAAAAAGCATCCTAAGGCTTAAGTACAATGCTCCCAAACTCCTTATCCTCACATAATTCACCATTTTGGTATAACTTAAAAAAGTAGTCATCATGATTAGGTGGTTCCCAAGAACTCTCTAAATGAGGCTCATATCTATCAGCAATATATTGCATCATAATATCATCGTCCAAACTTATATCATTTGATACTCCTTCATCATATTTCATAGGTGGCTTATATGGATCATCACCACTCATCCCCAAAGTTAGTGAATAATAATCTACTACTACTCTTCCCTAGATGATGACCTGGTAGGAATAGATTGGTTTATTATTGAAGAATACTCTAGGCTACATGCACATTTTTAAGACTCGAGATGAGGTTCTAATTTTACTCTTAGGACGCACAACAGTTTCCTCTTGGTAGTGCTTTTGTGCATTTTCAAACCAATTGACTTTGCTCTTGGGCCTGGTTGAGATGATTCGGGTTGAACTGTTTGTCATTAACAAGAGGCAAGCTATTGTTCAATATAGGACTTATCCTAGGAGTTTATGATAACACAGCTACGAGAGGAAGACATAGGGACAATTAATATAACATTACTAAGAACAATATGAGGGAATGTAGGACTTCTTTCAATAGCGTTAATCATGTCATTTGAAGGTTTACTCTTAGAGAGTCTAAGTCACTCTAGAAGGGGGTCAATAGGGTGATGAAGAAAATTAAACACTTTTTGCACAAACACTTAGATAAAGCTGATTCTAAATCTAGATTACACGGATATACGTTGAAACCGTCCTGGGCGAGAAAACCACGAACAGTATTAATCCAAACACGTAGTCAAATCCACTATTTTGAATCCACAAAATACAAAGGACTCGACTCAACTAGAATTACTCCCTTAAACAATTCCTTACAAGCTCGAAGTTCCCTTATCTGATCCACTACTTCCGACCGAGGAACCTTTACAATCGGGGACAATTGAGCTGAGTTAACCCTTACAGCTCGAGTCAAGGGACTTACTAAGAAAGTAAGAGAAGAATGTAACTTATTACAAGACTTTCTTTACAACTTAGAAGATATGAAATACAAAGTTCGAGTTATAAGTAGAAGATTGAATAAGAATGCACTAAGTAAGCATTAGACAATAAATTCAACTACAACAAGCAATCTCCTAGTCTTGCAGAGTGGCTTCTATATATAGACAACCAGGCAGAAATCTTCACTAGTCGTTGTAACGACTATTCCGAGTCACTCATAGAAGATCTGTTGGAATGTGAACGTTGTGCAATGGCTCTTGGCTCCAAAATATGGTCCAATCAACTAGTGGTGACTGAAAACCGAGGTGGAAATAACCTTTAGGCCTAGAGTTGGAGTTTTTCAGTTTTGAAAATAAACAACCCTAACGCGATGTCCGAGCCATGTCCACAAGTAGCTAAAAGCTGTCTGCTGGTGTTTAGCGACTAGAAGTCGGTTGCTTTTGTAATTAAAAAATAAATAAGCCTTGTTTGAGTAATCTACAAAAGCAAACCACATTGATTCTCAAAGTATAAAATATTTTGATTCAAGATTAGACACAAATAATAATTAAATCAGAGTAATTAGGTGCTTAATTATCTTTGGCTTAGAAGAGTAGAATTTTCTGAGTCTAATATGCACTAGGTTTAGATTCAATCTTGAGTCAACCCTAAAAGTAATCAAGTTAGATAGTAAAGCATGAATAAACATGAATTTGATTCTATCAAATAATCGTCCAAGAAATAAACTAACTTATAATAAAGAATTAACGCTTTAATTCATTTACTTTGAAATACAAAGTCGGTGCTCATAATAAATGTGTGCGAGAAATTATTTGTGCATGCGATGATTCTAAGTGATGTCCGAGTGAGTCAAAAACACAAGTGAAATATATGAAATGAAGCGCTTTCGAGTCCGTCATAACAGAATAAAAACTTAGCTAAAAGTTTCTATATTGCCTAAAATGACTAAGAATCGAAACCTAAGAGAGATAGAGAGTTATACATGAGTTTTCAATCTCCCCTTTTTGATTAAAGGCATTTCATACTTAAGATAGAAACTTGTTAGTTCGGAAATAAGTTCTCATTGCAAATTGATCGAACAGGAAACAATAGTCTCTTTAAGTGAGACTTGAGATACTTATAAAGTGCAGCTCATCTCATATCATAACTCTGAACATGTTTGCGGATAATTCATCGGAGCAAAGAACAAAATTGTATCCAGAGCAAATATGTTAAGGAGTTGGGTATCATGGCAAGATAAATATGTAATTCAGAAACAAGTATGCTCGAGAGAAAGCAAAATCATTCATCGCTCGGAAAATAAATGTGTACGAGACAAAATAAAATAAACTCGGACAAAGGGAGGAACTCCTCTAAACCAAACATCCAAGTTTTCTATTTTTCTCCCTCTATGAATTTCATCAAAAGTAGGGAGGAAATAACAGAAAAGTACAACAGATGTTGGACAAAAAAATGAAATTTGAGTCAAGAAAGATAAACTAAGAAGAGGGGGTAAGTTGTCTAGAGGAGGAGGGACAAGCGAGTGCCTCTGCCACTCGAACATGATCCGAAGAGATCAATTCTAGTTTTTTGTGCCCTGGCCTTCGAGGTTGAGCGATCGGTTCTTCTTTTTTTTTCTTCTTCCTTTTCCTTAGCTTCTCCTTCTACAGCTTGGGCTTCTTCTTCGATTGCCTCTACAATCGCTTCTTCTACCTTAGCTGAAGTCGACTTAGCTGGGCTGGAGGACTCCTTAGAAGTATCGGACGTGTCCGAGTCCTCGGCAACTTTTGATCTGCGTTCTTGGAGGAAGCGAAGCTACTTGCGCTGTTCTTGTATAATCTCCTTAAGCTCAAACATGAGTCCCGGGTTCTCTCTAATCTGAGACTATGCGGTATTGTGGAGAATAATCATGTTGGGAATAATATTTTTAAATGAGCGCAAAGTGGCCTAAAATGCTTCAAACACAAATTCAAATTTATCTACCATTTCGGCAAACAAAGCAGCAGAGAGAAGAGGCTGAGAAGTAGAAGGACCAGCGGTCGGGGTGGAGGAGGAGGAGGAAGTCGTAACTCGGACCCGTAAACCCAAAAGCTCTTTTCGCTTGTACAAATGGCAGCTTCCGAGATAGTGTTTGGCTATGTGGGAAGGGAACTTTAAACTATTTAAAGATAATAGTCGAAGGGCTCTAAAAGGATAACGAGCATCTT
This sequence comes from Talinum fruticosum, assembly GCA_021018815.1. NCBI lineage: Eukaryota > Viridiplantae > Streptophyta > Magnoliopsida > Caryophyllales > Talinaceae > Talinum > Talinum fruticosum. Next base: position 1,721,330 of record JAITYX010000011.1, read on the forward strand.
TCTTTGAGTGAGCGAGCATAAAAACCATCTCGCTCAAGAATAGTGGGGAAGAGGTCTACTTTGTAGCCCTCTAGAATATCGAACAAAGCTTTGAGAATCTTAGAGTTTGGATTCTCTTTGTTAGAATGATGAGAAAAAAGGTTCTCACCAGGATGAAGCAGAGCAGCCTTGCTTCGGACTTCATCCGAGTCATGGAGAAGTTCTTACGTGACTCAGGCACCTCTTTGCATACTTTCCAAAGAAATCATCTCGTGATTTCCATGAAAGGTACTTGGGTTGGAATTAGATTCCTCTTCAGCATTGTAACCAAGTCCTTCTTTCCTGAATGAGACACACTGAGAGCCAAGTAAAAGATCAAGGTTTTTCTAACCTTGAGTGAGTTTCAAAACAAGCTCTTGAGACTCATTAAGCTTCCTTTTCAGCTTGTTTATTCTCTGTTCTAAGTGACTCGGACTCGGTCTTATTTTCTTGAGCAGTAGTTTTCATGATCAAGGCAATTTTTTGGCTACCTATTCCCGATTACAAATAAGAAGATTCAACATTGATCTTGATCTTCAAACAAAGCATAAGATTTCCATTTACAAGATCATAGAAATATCTGTTGTAAACCTTAGGTTTGCTCTTGAAGAGTCTAAGTCACCCTAGAGGGGGTAAATAGGCTGAAGAAAATTAAACACTTTTTGCACAAACACTTAGATAAAGTAGATTCTGAGTCTAGATCGAACTCGGAAAGACAATTACACGGATGTACGCGGAAACCCTCCTGGAGAAGAAAACCACAAACAAGTACTAATCCAAGCACCAAGTTAAATCCACTATTTTGAATCCACAAAATACAAAGGACTCGACTCAAACAGAATTACTCCCTTAAACAATTCCTTACCAAGTTTTCCTATACTCGAAATTCCCTTATCTCGATCTATTACTTCCTAACTAAGGTAACCTTTACAATTAGGGAGAAGTGAGATGAGTTAACCCTTACAGCTCAGTCAAGGAATTACAAAAAAGTAAGAGAAGAATGTAACTTATTATAAGACTTTCTTTACAACTCGAAGATATGAAATACAAAGTTGGAGTTGTAAGTAGAAGATTGAATAAGAATGTACTAAATAAGTGTTAGGCAATAAATTCAGCTACAAGCAGCAATCTCCTACTCTTGCGGAGTGGCTTCTATATATAGACAACCAGGCATAAATCTTCACTAGCTGTTGTCGCAGCCTATTCTAAGTCACTCGAAAAGATTCGTTGGAATGTGAACGTTGTGCAACGGCTCTTGGCTCCAAAAGATGGTCCAATCAATTGGTGGTGACTGAAAACTAGGGTGGAAACAACCATTAGGCCTAGAGTTGGAGTTTTCTAGTTTTGGAAATAAACAACCCTACACACGGTGTCCGAGCCATGTCCAAAAGTAGCTAAAAACTGTCTGCTGGTGTTTAACGACTAGAAGTCGATTGCTTTTGTAATTCAAAAAATAGATAAGCCTTGTTTGAATAATCTACAAAAGCAAACCACATTGGTTCTAAAAGTATAAAATATTTCGGTCCAAGATTAGGCACGAGAGAACAATTAAATCAGAGTAATTAAGTACTTAATTATCTTTGGCCTGGAAGAATGGAATTTTCCGAGTCTAATATGCACTAGGTCCAGATTTCATCTTGAATCAATCCCAAAAGTAATCAAGTTAGATAGTAGAGCATCAATAAACATGAACTTGATTCAATTAAACAATCTTCCAAGAAATAAACCGACTTAGAATAAAGAATTAATGTTGTAATTCATTTTACTTTGAAATAGAAAGTCAGTATTCAGAATAAATGTGTGCGAGAAATTATTTGAGCATGCGATGGTTCTGAGTGATGTCTTAGTGAATAAAAAATACAAGTAAGATATATGCAATGAACAGCTTTTTGAGTCCGTCGAACAAAATGAAAACTTAGCTAAAAGTTTCTATAATACCAAGAATGACTTAGAATCAAAATCTAAGAGAGATAGAGAGTTATACCTGAGTTTTTATCATTAATAGGAGATAAACTATTGTTGAATCTAAGGCTCCTCCTTGGATTTCTCACTATAATTATTGATGTAACAATAGGGGAGATAAAGGTTGATGACAAGTAGGAGATAAAGGTTCCCTACGCAATGAATCCTTCTTGGGAAATTCAATTTGATGTCCTTGTGTTTTTGCAAATTCCACTTGGCAAATGTAAAAATTTTAAAATTCAAATAATACCCTTTTGTTTTGACAAAATTTGATATGTGACATGTACCGTTAAATTTGATCTGTTAATTGATAAAGGTGTCATTATTTTAGAGTGTTTTGAAGAAAAAATTTTAAATTACAAACAGTAGCCCAATGAACACGTGTAAGGCCCCAAAATTTAATTCTATTTAATTATTGCATTTTATTGTTTCAATATTTAAGAGCAAGTGAGCCGCGCATAAATATCAAAATGGAAATGAGAAATAATTGACTTTGGAATATCGATTCATGCTTATATATTTATAAAATGTGCAAACAATAAAATAGATAAATAAATAAAACAATAATAATAATGATAAATAAAATAATAAAAATAATAAAAATAATAATAATGAAAAAAAACAAAACAGACAAAAATTTTACAAGCAAATAAATTGGGGAACAAGGGTATGGTGGAAAAACTAACCATGTGTGAAAAATAATTATGATTTGGATAAGCCCAAATTCCATGGAAGTGATGGAGGGAAGAGGATAAGATTTGGGCTGCGAAGCCCATTATAAATAGGTGGGGGTCTGTTGGGCTCGAGCAGAAACAAAAAAAAGAGCAAAGGAAAACTCAAGAAAAGCCACAAGCCCAACTATCTTCCTACACTGCCCAGCCCCAGCACGGCTGCTGCTCGCCGCCTGCCCACCTGCCGTCCACCGGTCACTGCCTGCCGCCGGTTGTCGGATTCCGGCCAGCCACCAATTGCCCTTCCTCACCTTTTTTTTCAACACCTTTATTACTAAGGTACTAATTCTTTTTTTCTAGACTAAATTTAATTATTCATAATGGAAAATAAATAGATACAAAGAAGGAAAGAATTAATATATCTATATGTGTTGAGAAATTGAGGAAATTTATTTGGAGAAATAAAGTTAAAGAAAAATATATGTGTATGTACATGCATATACATGCATGCTTATTTTCCGAAAACAAATTCAAGAATTAGATAGTAATTTTGACAAAAAGGGGTATGAGGAAATATATATATACATATAATAATTAAAGTAAAGGGGTAAATTTCTTTGCAAACGAAGGTTATCGGAAACGTCGAAAGCAAAGCAAATCAAAAATTAGTTCGAAACAACTTCCCAACCGAGGTACGTTATTGCTTGTACCCTTCCAAAATAGTTAAATTTTAATTGTTATGAAAAGCTTTACTCGTATTTGTTTTGATACGGCCTAACATTTTAGGACCCAATTAATCGTTAATCGTTAATCGTTAATCGTCGATCGGTTATTGTTAACCATTCTTAATTGTCTACTAGCGAATTAATCGTATTGGGCCCTTCCCGTAAACGGGAGTTTTAATCGAATCGTATAGCCGAAGCCATGGCTACAGATTGCATATGAATTGGGGTTCTAGTGTTAGCCGGAAGCTAAAACATTTACAAAGTCGAAATTTTAACCGAAAAGTCTACAAAAAACAGAGGATTGAGCTTTTGCTTGAAATGATATATTCCAAACGAATTTTTGAAATCGCGCACGCTCACCGGCTCACCTAAAATGTTTTTTTTTACAGTACAAGGGTAACGTATTGAGCCAACCGCTCACTTTTAGTTTTCCTGTTTTTTTTTTATTTTGTTTTAGGGAAAAAGAAACAGACAAGGGTTAAAAAGGAAGTTCGGGAGAAAGAGGAGTCTAACAAGAAGGGTTCCGACAAGGTCGAGCAATGACCTATTGACCACCCCTCTTGAATTTCTTTACTATTATGGGTTATGCTAGAATAAGTTTAAGTTTTTGGGTCGTGTATGGACTCTGGATATGGTAATAGAGTCATCCTAGCTGCTGTTTGTATAAACATAACTTTCATATTATCGTTTATGTCGTACTGAAAAAAAAGTATTATTAGTTAATTGAGTGTCTTAGCCTTGTCTTTATTATCCGGAGATGGCAGTAATGCCTCCACCTTGATCTTAATTTTCATCACCTTAAGTCATTGTGGTTGTTAAGCAAATGTTGGTCGAGTAAATTATGGATTGGAGGTTGGGGCGTTACAGCAGTTATGGACATTATGAATTCACAGTTATGCCTTTTGGGCTAACAAATGCTCCAGCAGCTTTTATGGACTTGATGAATAGAATATTTAGGCCTTATTTGGATAAATTTGTTGTTGTTTTTATTGATGATATTCTAATATATTCTAAGACGGAGGAGGAGCATGTTGATCATTTAAGGGTTGTTCTGCAAACTTTGAGGATTCATAAGTTATATGCTAAGTTGTCAAAATGCAAATTTTGGTTGTCCGAAGTAAATTTTTTGGGGCATGTAATTTCTAAAGAGGGAATTAAAGTTGATCCCTAGAAGGTTAAGGTAGTGACTGAGTGGCCTAAACAGACAAATGTGACGAAGTCCGAAGCTTTCTGGGAATGGTTGGATATTATAGACGATTTGTACAGGATTTTTCACGAATAGCTTTGCCCCTTACTAATCTTTTGAGGAAAACAACAAATTTTGAATGGAATAATAAGTGTGAAACTGCATTTCAAGAGCTCAAGAAACGGCTCACTACTCGCACCGGTTTTGGCCTTACCGGTGCAAGATGGGGAATTCGTTGTGTATAGTGACTCATCTAGACAAGGAATTGGGTGCGTTTTGATGCGAGAATGGGAGAGTCATAGCATATGCTTCTAGGCAATTGAAGTCATATGAGCAGAATTATCCCACTCATGATTTGGAATTAGCCGCAGTAGTTTTTGCCTTAAAAACTTGGAGACATTACTCGTATGGAAGTGTATGCAAGATTTTTACGGATCATAAAAGTCTTAAGTATATTTTCACACAGAAAGAGTTGAATTTGCGACAACGAAGATGGTTGGAGTTCCTAAAGGATTACGATATGCAAATTCACTATCACCCAGGGAAAGCAAATGTTGTGGCGGATGCATTGAGTCGGAAAACCCATCATGGTGTGAATGCGTTAAAGGTTATATGTCCCGAGATATTAAGAGATTTGCAAGGAATAGGGGTTGAACCGATATTATCCCATGAGTCAAACATGATTCTGTCAATGTTAACAGTTCAACCTACCCTTTTAGAAGAAATTAAACAAGCGCAAGTCGAGGATGACGAGATTAAGAGAATCAAAGAAAGTGTAAGCAAAGGAAAAGCTTTGGGATTTCATGAGGATAATCAAGGGGTTATAAGATTTCGTAACGGAATTTGTGTACCACTCAGCGTGCAATTAAGGGGAGGATACTAGTGGAAGCACACAACACCAGGTACTCCATTCACCCCAGGGGTACAAAAATGTATAGAGCTTTAAGACAAACCTTTTAGTGGAACAACATGAAAAGAGATATAGCCTAATTTGTGAATAAGTGCCTCGTCCGTCGAGAAAGTGAAAGCGGAACACCAACGCCTGGTTGGTGAGTTGCGACCATTGGAGATCCCTGTTTGGAAGTGGGATTTGAAGACTCGGACACTGCTCTATATCTTTCCGAGTCATGCAAAAGGAATCAGGTATAACGATGTCATTTATATAGAGTTTTGATTCCAAGGCATTCTCTCGTGTCTTAGAAACTTACTTAAGCTAAATAGTATCTTTCCTATGCGATTCGGCCTTCACATATCTATTTAATCGCTTTTCAGCTTAGCAACTCGGAAAACTTGTTCTTTATTCCGAGTCCACTCTCACTCGTAATCCGACTTGTGGTTATTTACTCTATTGTTTGCAAAGTCAGCATTTGTAGTTCATTTCATGCTTAGTCTACATCAAGTGTTTCCCACTCGATATTTGTTAATAGAACTTGATTCTTTGCTTAAGACTAAGTATTATGGAATTCCGAGTATCATGGATATTAGACTCAGAATATTCCATTTCTTTTCCGACTCGGATAATCTGTTGGTTAATTATCATGATTACTTTATTATCTCGTGTCTAACCTTGGACCAAAGTATTTTATACTTTGAGAACCGAAGGTGTTTTACTTTTGTAGGTTATTCAATCGAGGATATCTTTTCAAACTACAAAAGTAGCCGGCTTCGTAACGTCAAATCACCAGCAGATATGGCTTTTCACCTTCCCTCGCTTTAGTCCCGTAAGATTGTGTCGAAGCCGTCCGCTTCCATATCCGGAAAACTGGAACGCTAAGCCTAACGGTGGTTTCCACCTCATTTTTCAAGACACAACCGATGGTTTTGGGACTTCCAAGAGAGTTAAACCGTTGTCCAACGTCCATATTTCAACGGATACTTTCCGAGTGACTCGGAAAGCCTTTCACAACGGTCACAGAGGACTCTCGGTCAGCAGATGAAGATAACGGCTACTCGCCCGGTCATCTATAAATGGAAGCCACTTCACAAGACTTGAAGGTTGCCGAACATATTGTCAATACACTTACTTGAACAAAGTTATTGTATTTACTTTCAATCTTCAACTTACAACTCCCACTCGTAATTCATTACTTTCGAGTTGTAAGGTCTTGTACTTCGTTACAAACTCTTCTTACATTCTTTGTAAGGTCCCTTGACTAAGCCGTAAGGGTTAACTCAGCTTAGTTGTCCCTAGCTGTAAGGGTTATCTCAGCTAGGAAGTACTAGATCAGATAAGGTAACTTCGAGTCTAGGAAAATCTGTATAGAGTTGTCTAAGGGAGCAACTCGGGTTCCGTCAAGTTCACGGTATTTTGTGGACTCAAAATAGTGGATTTGACTTCGTGTCCGGATTGACACGGGCCGTGGTTTTCTGCCCCGGAGGGTTTCCACATAAATTCTCTCGTGTTCTATTTCCGAGTTCATTCTAGACTCGGACATCCCCGCTGAACGTGTTTACTCGATTCATTACATTCCGAGTCCAATATTTTCTGACCCCTTGCTTAGACTCGTAATCTGTCTTTGACTCTTCTCTGTCAAAAGGTGTGTGCTTTCGCAAAGAATTTTTCATCACCCTATTCACCCCCTCTAGGGTGACTCGGACTCTCCCCGAGCAAACCTTCAATTGGTATCGAGCCTAGCCTTTCGTAAAGGATCTAACAGTCCAAAGGTTTAAAGATCGGATGGCTCGTAACACCGGAGAGTTCGACGAAGGTAGATCTTCCAACAGTGCCACCAAAATTCAAAGGTTCAAATTTCTGGTCACTGGAAGAAGCTTATGGAATGTTTCCTTATGGATCATGATGAAGAAGTATGGGAAATCATACAACAAGGAAACTACATTCCAACGAAGACAGATGAATTCGAATCCTTCCAAAGACAAAGGCCGAGTTCACGCCAGCGAGGCGAGAAGTTCGAAAGAACTTCAAAGCCATGAACATCCTCATGTGCGCCATAAGCTCGGAAGAATATAATCGAGTCTCCGCTCGTGACTCGCTAAAGAGGTGTGGGACACTCTGGTCAACACCTACGAAGGTACAAGTCAGGTGAGACAAGCGAAGATCAGCCAAGTATCTTCACAAATATGAGCTTTTCAAAATGGAGCCGAAGAGAACATTACTCGGATGTTCACACGCTTCACCGAGATCACCAACAATCTCAAATCTCTGGGAAAGAAAATCTCCCATGAAGAAATGTGCCGGAAAATTCTCGAAGCCTACCCAAGAAACGATGGGGTCCTAAGGTAACCGCCATAGAAGAGGCTCGGAACCTCTCACTCTTGAAGCCGACGAGCTCATCTGAAAGCTTCGACCCATGAGATACATCTCGGAAGAAGAAGATGCCGAGGGTACTTCCAAAAGGAACATCGTGCTTAAAGCCTCGTAATCCAAAGAAGCAAGTCCAAGTTCCTCCGACTCGAAGATGATCCCATGGCACTCATTGCAAGAGGCTTCAAGAGAATGATGAAGCACAAAAGATGGGATAAAAGGCCAAAAGAAGAATTCTACAAAAAGGACAAGAGAGACAGTAAAGGTAAGTTTTCTTCACCCTCAAAGTTATCCTTGTCTAAGAATTCTGGATGTTTTGAATGTGGCAAGCAAAGACCACATAGTCAAGGACTGTCCAAAACGAAGAAGGGACAGGAAGAAGAAAAAGGCCATGATGGCAACATGGAGTGACGAGGATTCATCTCGAAGACGACGAAGACTCGATGACTCGAAGTGTCCGATGGCAATTTCGACTCGTAAGCCGAAAGAGAGTCGACTCGCACTCGCACAACGAGGAAACCGATCCTCAAGAGGTAATAAACTACTTCCTCAAATTTTCCAAAGTTGATTTAGCTAAGTACATCTTCACTTTGGAAGAAAAGTCCAATTCCGATTCTTCTCATTTCAAGGAACAACTTGAGTCAATCACTTCGAGAGCACCTTTTTAAAAACGAATTGGAAAACCGAGACTCACACTCGGAGAACTCAAGACAAGTGCTCAAACTAATGAGACCGAGTCTTAGTTACTCAGAAAGAAAATGAGCAACCGAAACGAAGCTCATTGAGTCTCAAGATCTGGTTTTAAAGTTTTCTCAAGGACGTAAGAACCTTGATATGCTCTTAGGATCACAATGTGTCTCATTTCGAAAAGAAGGTCTTGGTTTCAACAAGGAGGAAGAATCTAATTCTTACTCGTAATTGTTCAAAAAGATTCCGTAACCGTTAAGTTCAAGAAGGTCGAGCAGGGTCCCATTCACGTAAATGAAAGGAGGACTAAACCCATACCTATTTACAAAAGAAAATCCTTTTCTCCTCGTTTTAAAAGGAAAGGTTTTTAAAAGGAAAGAGACACAGACTCGCTCTCTCGAGAGGAAGACTCGTAATCGACTAAACCCAAAGTTACTCAAGTCCGGGTTCCGAAGCACCTTCTTCCTCGTAAAAGGACCACAAGTAAGGAATGTTACTCGGGTTCGTTAGAGGAAGTGAGAAGGGTTAGATTCTCTCTGTTTTGCAGGTCACTCGTAAAAGATCAAAAGGACACCGGTACCTAGACAGTGGATGCTCTCGACACATGTCAGTGACCAAAGACTCTTTTCTCGAGCCGAAGTCATATAAAGGAGGAAAGGTGACCTTCTGGTGATGACAAGAAAGGCAAGATAGTGGGCATTGGGAAGATTGGTAATAAAAACAATCTGGTGAGCCCAGTCTACCTGGTCAAAGGACTAAAGTACAACCTACTTAGCATCTCCCAACTTTGTGACAAAGGTCAAGAGGTAAAATTCACTCAATCCAAGTGCTACATCACAGATGAGACCATCAAAGAGGTAAAGCTCTCGGTAAGAGATCGGGTAATACCTACATCATCCCTCTCTCGACCCAAGTCGAACTTATCATGTTTAAAAGCATTTCTTCAAGATGATTCTTGGACTTGGCATCGTAGATTAGGTCATATTAGCATGCATACTATCAAAAAGCTTGCATCTCTTGGTCCGGTTAGAGGATTACCTAACCGTGCTTTTGAGAAGGATAAAGTATGTGAAGCATGCACCGTAGGGAAACAAGTCAGTCTTCATTCAAATCTCTCGAAGACAGCTTCCACATCCAACGTGCTTGAATTACTACACATGGACTTATGTGGTGAAATCCCCGTGAAGAGTCTCTGAGGTAAATCCTACATACTTGTTATTATTGATGATTTTTCAAGATTTACCCGGGTGTGTTTTCTCGAAGCATAAGAATGAGGCCTTTAAGGAGTTCTGCAAGCTCGTAGAAAGATTCAAGTTGAGTCTCGGACTCGGATTCAAAAGATTCGAACCGACCATGGAAGGGAGTTCGATTACTCGAATTCTCGAGTTTTGTGACAAGAACGGAATTTCTCATAACTTCTCAAGCACCCGTAACTCCTCGCAGAATGGAGTAGTTGAGAGAAAGAACAGAACCCTTGAAGAAATAGCAAGGACGATGATGATTGAACACAACTTGCCTTACTATTTCTCGGGCGAGGCAAGAAACACAGCCAACTACACTCTCAATCGATGCCTCATCGACCCATTCTCAAGAAAACACCTTATGAGCTCTACAAAGGAAGGAAGCCAAATATTTCCTATTTCGGATCTTTCGGATGTAAGTGCTTTGTCCACAACAACGGTAAGGATCATCTCGACCAAGTTTGATGCTCTGGTCGACGAAGGAATTTTTCTAGGTTATTCTTCTCATAGCAAAGCTTACCGTATATTCAACAAGAGAACTAACAAAGTGGAAGAAAGTATCCACGTAGTGTTTGATGAGCTTGAACAGGGAAAACCAAGTGAATCTTCATACTCGTAACCGAAGCTCGTAAAGGATGATGACGAAGATGAGTCTATAAAGACTCGAAGGAGACCACTCGTAACGAGGAAGCTCGTAATGAGACAACTCTAGAGGTCACTCGTAACGAGCAAGTCAATGAAGAAGATCACTTAGAGCAAGCTTCGAAGATCAAGCAATTCAACCAACAAACCTGGTGAATCAAAGAACTGGTAAAGCATTCAAATTTACTTCCAGTCATCCCCAAGAAAACATTATTTCGATATCAACAAGTGGGGTAAGAACTCGTTCTTTTCTTCATAATCTATGTGCATTCACCGCATTCATTTCTCTAACTCGAACCCAAAAATGCACTAGAAGCCCTTAATGAACCCGAATGGGTAGAGGCCATGCAAGAAGAGCTGAATCAATTCGAGAGAAACCAAGTCCGGACTCCGACCAACCGACCTTCCGACCACCCAGCTATAGGAACCAAATGGGTTTTCAAAAATAAACTGGATGAGGGTGGAATAGTTGTCGAAACAAGGCTAGACTTGTGGCTCAAGGTTACAATCAAGAGGAAGGAATTGATTGTGGGGAAACCTTTGCACCAAGTAGCTAGAATTGAAGCCATTAGAATACTCGTTGGCATTTGCATCCCGCATGCATATTAAATTATATCAAATGGATGTTAAGTGTGCCTTTCTCAATGGTTTTATTGAAGAAGAGGTCTATGTCGAGCAGCCTCCCGGTTTTGAAAACTCGTAATTTCCAAATCATGTTTTCAAACTTCAAAAGGCTCTCTATGGTCTTAAGCAAGCCCCTAGAGCTTGGTACGAAAGACTCGAGCAGCCTTCCTGGTTCAAAATGATTTTAAAAGAGGTCAGATCGACAAGACCCTATTCATAAAGACCAAAGGGAAAGATTTTCTCATTGTTCAAATATATGTTGATGATATTATTTTCGGTGCTACTAATGAATTTCGTGCCAAGAATTTTCTCGAGTTGATGAGCCAAGAGTTCCAAATGAGTATGATGGGAGAACTCAATTTCTTCCTTGGGCTGCAAATCAAACAAGACAAAGATGGAATCTTTGTCCATCAATCAAAGTACACCAAGGAACTCGCTGAAGAAATACAAACTTCAAGATGCAAAGCACGCATCTACTCCTATGAGCAAGCAAGTATAAAACTCGACTCGGATGAAACAGTAAAGCAAGAGATCGAAACTCTATCGAGGTATGATTGGATCACCGCTATATCTTACTTCGAGCAGCACTGCACATAATGTTCAGTGTTTGCTTATGCGCACGATTTCAAGCTAATCCAAAAGAATCACATCTCACTGCGGTGAAGAGAATATTCAGATATCTTGCAGGCACTCGTAATCTAGGACTCGTGGTACTCCGGAGACTCGTAACCGAGTCCGACCGGGTACTCGGACGCAGACTACGCAGGATACAAAGTTGATCGAAAGAGCACATCCGGAGCTTGCCAATTTCGGGTCAATCCCTAATATCCCGGCACTCAAAGAAGCAAAACTCAGTAGCTCTATCAACTGCAGTAAGCTAAATATATTGCCGCTGGAGCTTGTTGCGCTCGATTCTCTCGGATAAAACAACACTTGAAGGATCTTGGACTAACTCTCAACTCTGTCCCAATCAAGTGTGACAATCAAAGCGCAATCAGCATCACTAAGAATCCTGTCCAAAGACTCAAAAACAAAGCATATTGAAGTCGGTATCACTTCTTACGCGATCACTCGTAAAAGGGTGACATTACACTTGAATTCATTCCTACTAATCTTCAATTAGCTGATATCTTTACTAAGCCTCTTGGTGAAGATCAATTCTGTTTTATTCTGAATGAGCTTGGTATGTTAAATGCTTAGTTTTGTGTTGTGACTCTTGAATATTTCGTGCTATGTGCTTTCGTTGTCAATAGCCATTAGTTCAGCTTGATCATGTGATACTCGGGCTGATAGTTATTTCGTGTTTCGAGTCACTCGAAACTTTTCCGAGTCAAACTCGCACGTAAGAGAAATCTGGACATCAAATTTTCTCAAGCTATCTCTAGAACAATGGAGAGTTTCGGATTATAATTTCAAACTCTTTTCTCTCTCTTTCTCGAGCGCCGCGATCGGATCTTAACCGCAGATTTCAAACCACCGATATCTCAACCGTTGAAGAAGAACTGTCACACCGGGCATTAATGATCGATGGACGGGTGAGACGGAACGGAGTTACTTAACGGATAGTGAACGGGCACGCGTACTCATTATATATAACGTCTATCCATCTTTCTCTCGGTATTCTAAAACTCTTTCCCTCTCAAACGAAAACCCTCTCGCGGAAGTTTTCTACGTGAACAAGTGACCCTTGATCGTCTGCAAGTGTTGAAGAAGCTCTCTCTCTCTCTCGTAAGTTTTCGACTGCTCTCTTCTCATTTTTCTTCTACCATTTTCGTTTTCTTCTCTTCTACACCTCCTTCTCTTTCCTTTTCTCTCGAAAAGTTTCGTATTTCCATCTCTCACCATGCCTAAAAGAGGAAACCATCCCGACTTTCAGTGTTTCTTCATCCTCCAAAAGCCTCGCACCAACAAGCCGTAAAGCTCAACCCCTTCTAAACCCATTGTCACCCAAAGATCTTGCGCTGGACGACAAGTTCTTCCCAACAACCAAATTCTCCTGGTTGTCCAACATCCAAACCACAGAGTCTACCCTTTCTTGTGTTTCAGCGAGTTTATCTATCCCGAACTCGTTTCGAGTTTTATACTCATCTCTCCCACTCGAAAATGTTCTAACCTCTAGGGTTCGTAACATTACTCGTTCAGTATCAACACCTCTCTTCTTCACCGTCCTGTTCAAAGTTTCTTCTCTCTTCTTGAACAGCAACCCTATCCCTTTCACTCGAAGTCGCCGACGACTTCTTTGAAAAGTATGCTAAAGAATTCCCCGGGTCCGAAAGAACTTTTCGTGACTCGATTGAAGTTAAGCCAGGCTTCGTGTTTCCTGCCGATGAGAACCTTCTTCTCACAAGCATTCTAGCAAGGAGAACCCCAACTCCAAGCACCTCAAAGCCCTCTTCGATATCCCGGAGGGATACGAAGTCGACCTCTTCCCCTCCATCATTGGAGCGGATGGCCGCCGTGCCAGCTCAACTTCAAACCAAGAAGAACACCTCCCTTCCTTTCGGTGCTCTTCTCACCCTTGTCTTCAAACAATTCCAAGTTCCTCTTCCCTCCGACCCTAACGCGGTGTCCGAGGCGGCCATTGTGGTCGGCAAGAAGGAACTCCGGGGTACGGATACCAGGAAACTAACCCTGGTGTGTGGGTTCACAACTCGGAGCCGAGGCCTCCTTCTCCACCTCGGACTCGGAAATCAACCCCTCTCCCTCTTCCGTCTTCACCTGGTGGTGCCTCCACCTCCAGTGCTTCCAAAACTCTCTCTGCCCTCTTGTCCCCTGTCTTCATGGACAAGATCACCTCTGTGTCTTCCGAATTCGGAGACATGCTCGGGGTTTCAAGTTCTGTTCTTCGTGGTCCGACCATCAACCAAAAGACCGGTCGATCCCAAATCCGAGAGCAGCAGTCTCTTGTTCTTGAGATGAGAGAGCTGGTTAAGGAGCGAAGGAGCTGGCTGAGCTCCTCGAGAGAGACGGTCCAAGGCGGCTCGAGACCCGGATGACTCGGACACATCCGAGGCGTCTTCGAGCCCAGCCCGACCTCCTCGGACAGCGAGGAAGCAGAGGAAGCAGAGGAAGAAGCTACAGATGCAGCGGAGGACGCCGAGGAACCCGCGGTCGAGGCAGCCCCTTTCGGGCCAAGGGAAGAAGAGGCCGTGGCAGCTGCCGAGGAACAGCCTGCTCCCCAAGCTCAAATTGCTGTACTCGGCTCGGACAGCGAGTCCGAGTGGGTCGAAAATCTCGCTCCTCCAGCCGAGTCAGCCAGAGCAGCCCCTCCAGCCCCTCGAGGTCCCAAGGGAAGAACCCCTCGATCCACTTTCTCCGGGTCGCCCACTCGGAGCCGAGCCCCTGCGAATTGTTCCGGTTCTCCCTTCGCCGCGCTCAAGCACATCGTCAAGATCTTATCAGCGCCGGCGCACCTCCGCCTCCACTCGAAATCCCCTCCTTCCTAGTTGGATCCATGCACCGAGTCACGATTCCTCGGTGTCTCCGAATTTCGTTTCAAAACTTTCTCTTTGTCCGGACAACTTATGTGTATTACTTGTACTTTTCTCCCTTCTTTTTGTTTCTTGTTTTTGCTGAAAGGCAAGGGGGAGAAAATGTAGTCGAAACTCGGTTGTCTTGTCTAGGGGAGAAAATGTAGTCGAAACCGAAAGGCAAGTGGGATTTGAAGACTCGGACACTCGCTCTATATCTTTCCGAGTCATGCAAAAGGAATCGAGTATAACGATGTCATTTATATAGAGTTTTGATTCCAAGGCATTCTCTCGTGTCTTAGAAACTTACTTAAGCTAAATAGTATCTTTCCTATGCGATTCGGCCTTCACATATCTATTTAATCGCTTTTCGATTAGCAACTCGGAAAACTTGTTCTTTATTCCGAGTCCACTCTCACTCGTAATCGACTTGTGGTTATTTACTCTATTGTTTGCAAAGTCGGCATTTGTAGTTCATTTCATGCTTAGTCTACATCAAGTGTTTCCCACTCGATATTTGTTAATAGAACTTGATTCTTTGCTTAAGACTAAGTATTATGGAATTCCGAGTATCATGGATATTAGACTCGGAATATTCCATTTCTTTTCCGACTCGGATAATCTGTTGGTTAATTATCATGATTACTTTATTATCTCGTGTCTAACCTTGGACCAAAGTATTTTATACTTTGAGAACCGAAGGTGTTTTACTTTTGTAGGTTATTCAATCGAGGATATCTTTTCAAACTACAAAAGTAGCCTGGCTTCGAACGTCAAATCACCAGCAGATATGGCTTTTCACCTTCCTCGCTTTAGTCCCGTAAGATTGTGTCGAAGTCGCTGCGCTTCCATATCCGGAAAACCTGAACGCTAAGCCTAACGGTGGTTTCCACCTCATTTTTCAAGACACAACCGATGGTTTTGGGACTTCCAAGAGAGTTAAACCGTTGTCCAACGTCCATATTTCAACGGATACTTTCCGAGTGACTCGAAAGCCTTTCACAACGGTCACGAGAGGACTCTCGGTCAGCGAGATGAAGATAACGGCTACTCTGCCTGGTCATCTATAAATGAAAGCCACTTCACAAGACTTGAAGGTTGCCGAACATATTGTCAATACACTTACTTGAACAAAGTTATTGTATTTACTTTCAATCTTCAACTTACAACTCCCACTCTGTAATTCATTACTTTACGAGTTGTAAGGTCTTGTACTTCGTTACAAACTCTTCTTCCATTCTTTGTAAGGTCCCTTGACTAAGTCGTAAGGGTTAACTCGACTTAGTTGTCCCTAGCTGTAAGGGTTATCTCGGTTAGGAAGTACTAGATCGGATAAGGTAACTTCGAGTCTAGGAAAATCTGTATAGAGTTGTCTAAGGGAGCAACTCGGGTTCCGTCAAGTTCACGGTATTTTGTGGACTCAAAATAGTGGATTTGACTTCGTGTCTGGATTGACACGGGCCGTGGTTTTCTCGCCCCAGGAGGGTTTCCACATAAATTCTCCGTGTTCTATTTCCGAGTTCATTCTAGACTCGGACATCCCTGCTGAACGTGTTTACTCCGATTCATTACATTCCGAATCCAATATTTTCTGACCCCTTGCTTAGACTCGGAATCTGTCTTTGACTCTTCTCTGTCAAAAGGTGTGTGCTTTCGCAAAGAATTTTTCATCACCCTATTCACCCCCTCTAGGGTGACTCGGACTCTCCCCGAGCAAACCTTCAGGATTCAATCTCCATGGATTTTATTATGGGATTAGCCCTTTCAACATCAAAGAAAAATGCGATATGGGTAATTGTTGACAGACTTACAAAGTCAGCTCATTTTATGCCAATACATGATTCTTGGGGGATTGATAAGTTAGCTCAAATATATGTGAAAGAAGTTGTGCGTTTGCATGGGATTCCTAAAGATATAATCTCGGATAGGGACTCGAGATTTCGGGCTCGTTTTGGAAAGCCTTGCAAAGAGCATTTGGAACAAAACTATAGTTCAAGTAGCTCGTATCACCCCGAGACTCGACGGGCAAACAGAAAGAGTAAACCAAGTGGTTGAAGATATGTTACGAGCATGTATACTGGAGTTTCAGGGAAGTGGGAGGAATATCTTCCATTAGCTGAATTTTCATATAATAATAGCTACCAAGCGACTATCAGAATGGCACCTTTTGAAGCATTGTATGGAAGAAGGTGTAGAACCCCTCTCTGTTGGAACGATCTAGATGAAACCTTAGTATTGGGTCCGGAAATGATTCAAGAAACGGTCGAGAAGATTAAAGTTATTCAACGAAATATGAAAGTGGCCCAAGATAGGAAAAAATCATATGCGGACCGCAGAAGAAAGCATCTTGAATTTCAAGAAGGTGATAAGGTCTTTCTTAAGGTTTCTCCAAGCAAAGGAATCGGAAGATTTAATGTAAAAGGCAAATTGAGTCCTCGTTTTATCGGACCTTATGAGATTGTTGAGAAAGTCAATCCTGTTGCTTACCGATCGGCCCCGCCACCGGAACTACAACACGTACATGATGTGTTTCACATTTCCCAACTGCGAAAGTATGTACATGACCCATCCCACACAATCGTGTACGAACCGCTAAATATTGAAGCGGAAGGATTGACTTATGAAGAACAACCCGTAAAAATTGTGGACCGAAAGGTTAAGCAGTTGCGTAACGAAGCAATACCCTTAGTTAAAGTAATTTGGACCCACCATGGAGTTTCCGAGCGACATGGGAAATCGAGGAGGAAATGAGAAATTATTGTCCTCACTTGTTTTAAAGGTATGTTACTACTCGATTATAGTTTCGGGGACGAAACTTTTTAAGGGGCGAGGATGTAAGGCCCCAAAATTTAATTGTATTTAATTATTGCATTTTACTTGTTTCAATATTAAAGAGCAAGTGAGCCGCGCATAAATATCAAAATGGAAATGAGAAATAATTGACTTTGGAATATCAATTCATACTTATATATTTATAAAATGTGCAAACAATAAAATAGATAAATAAATAAAATAATAATAATAATAATAAATAAAAAATAAAAAAATAAATAATAATAATAATAATAATAATAATAAAAAAACAAAACAGAAAAAATTTTACAAAGAAATAAATTAGGGAACAAGTGTATGGTGGAAAAATTAACCATGTATGAAAAATAATTATGATTTGGATAAGCCCAAATCCTATGGAAGTGATGGAAGGAAGAGGATAAAATTTGGGCTGCAGAAGCCCATTATAAATAGGTGGGAGATGTTGGGCTCGAGCAGAAATAAAAACAAAAGAGCAAAGGAAAACTAAAGAAAAGCCACAAGCCCAACTACCTTCCTACACCGCCCAGCCCCAGCCCGGCTGCCGCTGCCGCCGCCTGCCCACCTGCCGTCGACCGGCTGCCACCGGCCGCCGCCTGCCGCCGTCCGCCGGTCGCCGGATTCCGGCCAGCCACCAATTGCCCTTCCTCACCCTTTTTTTCAACACCTTTATTACTAAGGTAATAATTCTTTTTTCTAGACTAAATTTAATTATTCATAATGGAAAATAAACAGATACAAAGAAGGAAAGAATTAATATATCTATATGTGTTGAGAAATTGAGGAAATTTATTTGGAGAAATAAAGTTAAAGAAAAATATATATGTATGTACGTGCATATACATGCGTGCTTATTTTTGAAAACAAATTCAAGAATTAGATAGTAATTTTGATAAAAAGGGGTATGAGGAAATCTATATATACATATAATAATTAAAGTAAAGGGGTAAATTTCTTTGCAAACAGAAGGTTATCGGAAACGTCGAAAGCAAAGCAAATCAAAAATTAGTTCGAAACAACTTCCCAACCGAGGTACGTTATTGCTTGTACCCTTTCAAAATAGTTAAATTTTAATTGTTATGAAAAGTTTTACCGTATTTGTTTGAATACGGCCTAATATTTTAGGACCCAATTAATCGTTAATCGTTAATCGTTAATCGTCGATCGGTTATTATTAACCGTTCTTAATTGTCTCGCTAGCGGAATTAATCGTATTGGGCCCTTCCCGTAAACGGGAGTTTTAATCGAATCGTATAGCTGAAGCCATGGCTGCAATCGCATATGAATTGGGGTCCTAGTGTTAGCCGGAAGCTAAAACATTTACGAAATCGAAATTTTAATCGAAAAGTCTACAAAAAACAGAGGATTGAGCTTTTGCTTAAATGATATATTTCAAACGATTTTTGAAATCGCGTGCGCTCACTGGCTCACCAAAAATGTTTTTTTTACAAGTACAAGGGTAACGTATTGAGCCAACCGCTCACTTTTAGTTTTCCTGTTTTTTTTAATTTTGTTTTAGGGAAAAAGGAACAGACAAGGGTTAAACAGGAGGTTCGGGAGATAGAGGAGTCGGACGAGAAGGGTTCCGACAAGGTCGGACAATGACCTATTGACCACCCCTCTTGAATTTCTTTGCTATTATGGGTTATGCTAGAATAAGTAAGTTTTTGGGTCGTGTATGGACTCTGGATATGATAATAGAGTCATCCTAACTACTGTTTGTATAAACATAACTTTCATATTTATCGTTTATGTTGTACAAAAAAAAATTATTATTAGTTAATTGAGTGTCTTAGTCTTGTCTTTATTATCCGGAGACGGCAGTAATTCCTCCACCTTGATCTTAATTTTCATCACCTTAAGTCGTTGTGGTTGTTAAGCAAATGTTGGTCGAGTAAATTGTGGATTGGAGGTTGGGGCGTTACAACACGTGCAAGGGAAAATGGTTAAATAGAGAGAGATTAGGAACACGGAAGAAGGTTAGACAAAGAATATAAGGACAATTTGGTCATTTTAATTGATTTTTAACAGGGTTAGTGACAAAGGGATACTATGTGGACGTTTTTTTAAATAGAGGGATGCTATTTAGAATTCATATTTTTCTTGTTCATCAAATGCAATATGCATAAACACAAGGTCATCAAATAGAATTTCACATCCTTCTTTCTTAGACTTCTAGCCAAATATCTTCCATACATCGAACCCAAATATCAATGGTCCTTTGTTTCTACCTATCAAGGAATTTAATCATCTCTACCAAATCCTTGTCCTTTGTCAGCAAAAGATTGCGTCATATTTCACACATAGGCTTGCTCAGAATATTTAGGTAGAGATTTTTTATTTTTCTACAATTTCCTTTACAAAATTCACCAAGCCCCTAAGCAAGGTTTTGTCTTGAGTTTTTAACAACTTCTAAGTGTTCCCCCTGAAGTTCACTTTCAAGGTGTTCCACCATATTGTTGGTAAAGAACACCGTATTTATTATGTTTCAAGAAAAATCTTCAAAATAATCATAAATAAAGAACATTTTTTAAATTTCACTTTCAAACAAAAATCATCAACTCACTTTTTAACGACCCAAAATTATTAAACATGAGGACATAACAGTTTGTTCACTTTTTAACGACCCAAAATTATTAAAAAGTTACAACGATATCCCCCAAAGTTGACATAGGAGGAGATGATAAAAGAAAACAGTGTCATAAAATTTCCCATTTTCAAAGTATAAAGCCAGTTTTCACCATGGTGGCAAACTTTAAGTAAAGTATTTTACAACTTGTGAAAATGCAATTTAATTAAAGCTTAGATGATGAGATTTTAAGCTATGTATAGCTTAGTAAAAGCATAGATTATCAGTTTTCTACACTTGCTTCCTTTTTCATTTAAAGTGAAACCCATGAAATGAGAATTAAGCTTAGCGCTAGCGTTTGAAGAGTGTACTGAGCACAACTAAACACAAACTAATACAAATAAAATAAGCAAGTGATACAACAAAACCCATTTATTGTTGCATTACATATATATAATTATATTTGAACCTCATAAAATTACAGAGGGAGTGGCTCTGAAACATATACGGAGCCAAGGCGAGCTCACAGTGTACCTCATAACCCTGGACTGCTATTGTATACTAAAATTACTTAAAAGGTGACCTTATTCCTTCATACTAGTGAATTACATAGTCTACGATCGTACAGCATATTGCTTCCCTTCTCATATTCTACTAACGTACATATAATTCAACTACTAAGGCCTAATTAAGACCAGGTTGCTGCATCAAAAGCTGTTGCGGCTTCCTTGTTTTCTTCGACCTTGTGCGCCGCATCGACATATCACCACATGTCTAGAATAATCCTCCCCCGCCACCTCGTCCACCTTGGCCTCCTCCTCTTCCGCCTTGACCTCCTCCTCTACCACCTTGGCCTCCTCTGCCTCCTTGACCACGACCACCTTGCATAGGTGTCACGTCTTCCATGCCTCCACCTCCACCTCCTCCTCTTCCACCACCTCGGCCTCCGCCTCCTCTACCACCTTGGCCTCCTCTGCCTCCTTGACCACCACCACCTTGCATAGGTGTTATGTCTTCCATGCCTCCACCTCCTCCTCTTCCACCACCTTGGCCTCCGCCTCTTCCACCTTGGCCTCCACCGCCTCTTCCACCTTGGCCTCCACCTTGGCCTCCACCGCCTCTTCCACCTTGGCCTCCACCTCTACCACCTTGTCCACCACCTTGCATGGGTTCTATGTCTTCCACACCCCCACCGCCGCCTCCTCTTCCACCTTGGCCTCCACCACCTCTTCCACCCTGGCCTCCACCACCTCTTCCACCCTGGCCTCCACCTCGACCGCCTTGCCCACCACCTTGCATGGGTGTTATGTCTTCCAAACCCCCACCGCCTCCTCTGCCACCACCGCCTCTTCCACCTTGGCCGCCGCCTCTTCCACCTTGTCCTCCACCTCTTCCACCTTGTAAAGGTGTTACATCTTCTTCTGATCCTCCACCACCTCCTCCTCCGCGGCCTCCTTCACCACCGCCTCTTCCACCTTGACCTCCTCCCCTGCCTCCTTGACCACCACCTCTTCCACCTTGCAAAGGTGTTACATCTTCTAATCCTCCACCGCCGCCGCCTCTTCCACCTTGACCACCGCCTCTTCCACCTTGACCACCACCGCCTCTTCCACCTCGACCACCACCGCCTTGCAAAGGTGTTATGTCTTCCAATCCTCCTCCGCCGCCGCCTCCTCTTCCACCCTGACCACCACCTCTTCCACCCTGACCTCCACCGCCTCTTCCGCCTTGACGTCCACCTCCTTGCAAAGGTCTGTCTACACCTTTCTCCAACTCTGCTCATACAGAACATACGAACGTCAACATCAAATGCAAACTATCACATGTACGTCTTAAGTGAAATATTTTCCAACTATCCACTATCATGTGTCAGAAAATACCGAAAAACAGAGAGAGAGAGAGCGAGAGAGAGAGAGAGAGAGAGAGAGAGAGAGAGAGAGAGAGAGAGAGAGAGAGAGGGGCGGGGGCGAGAACCAACCATTCTCAGCATTGTCTGAAACCAGCTCCGTTTCATCTTCAGCTCCATGTTCTACACATGGATAGAGAATAAACATTATGGTTAATCATACGAACTTTACAAGATTTCGGCAAGAGCTGGTGATAAACCAAGAAACAGTGTAGCCACAGCATTATGATTAATACTATAATTAGTCACAGTATTCACCCCAACGATATTGAAATATCACAAATTTGAAAAAGAGCGGTCAATGTTGGGAACATTGAAGAACACAAATATACACCATTTTACTGCTGTCTTACTCCAAATCAACTGCAAAAGCATAAAACAGATCCAAATGACCCATAAATACATTGTTTTTACAAAGAAATTGAAAATACCAAACAACTAAAAATGAAAAAAGCAAAAATAGTTCGCCATCAGAATTTAACCAGATAAAATTAGTAACCCGAACTCGAACTGTACCCAATAAACGTTAACTATAGTAATAACATCGAGAAAAATGTTTTTTTTTTTAAAGTATGAAAGAAGCAGAACGGTTAATTGAGCACTTACTAGAAGAGTCAGCTAGAGCAGAGGAAGAAATAAGTAGGACATAACCGAGCAAAAGACCGAGGAAAACCAACGCCTTGAACTTCATAGTTTTTGTTCGTAATTTTAGCCACTTCAAAATCACAGCTTGAATTCTCTAAGGGGGCAAAAGCATGCCATATTTATAGGCAAAACTTACGTAATTAAAAAATTGCATGGGCGCATGCAACGTAACAACAGCTCATGAGGAGGTGAAGTGACACGATTTTTGAGTACCAATTGTGAAGGTGGTGGGGGTGAGACACGTGGCCAAAGCCCAGGTGAGAGATGATCAAGAGACGTGGTGGGCAGTCGCAGAGGAAGGGTGTCAACATGGGGTTGTTTTTTCTGTTTCATACTTGGATTCATGTGTCGTTACTATTTACCATTGACTTAAGCATATCACAAAGTGCTTACATGGTTGGGTAATACAATTAGAAGTATAAATTTAAAAATTTATGATAGGATATACGTTTTCACTAATCCCTCTGTGTGAGTGTTTTTTGGGTTTGAAAGGGACGTATAGTAAATTAAGGCTCTTTCGTATTTTATGTATCAATTCATATAAAGGTTGCTAATATTTAAATATGAGATTTTTAGTCAATTTTTTATTTATAGTATAGAATTAACTATAATTTAATTAAAAATTTAAATTAATAATTAAATACTTATGATAAATTATATACTTTATAGTTGGAACACTTGAGCACTTTTCAACACATAACATAATTAACATTATCCGTAATATTTGTCGGAACTTTCTTATAAAAACCATTGAAACTATCTGTTGGAACTTTCTTTGGAACCAATCTAGGGATTACACTAAACCTCCCCCTGTGGCATGGGAAACTATTTGCAAACCAAAATCTGCAGGTGGATTAGGTGTGATAAACTGTCAGAAATGAAATATTGTTGCAATAGCCAAACATGTCTAGTATATAGTTGCTGATAAGGAGTGTCTTTGGGTTAATGGGTAAATGAGATTTATATCAAAAGGGCAAGGTTTTTGGCATGTCGATTCTGCTACAGAAACCTCCTGGTACTGGAGGAAAATAAAAAAATCAACAAGATCATGGCTCTTGGCCCTACTAATGGCAAATGGATACACACTGCATCATACTAACTAGTGGTTATAAATGTTTGTTGGGTGATATTGGGAAATCTCCTTATACATAGATTGTGTGGAGTAGATATAATATTCTCAACATTTGTTTTGCTTATGGAGAATATGTATGGAGAGACTCCCAACCATGGATAGACTGCAACATCGTAATATTCAAGTCCACAATGATGTTTGCCTTCTTTGCCACATCAGTAAAGAAACTCACTCTCATTTGTTCTTTCATTGTCCATATAGTCAAAGCATCATGCAATACCTTATGGAAGAATTCAAGCTTCCATGGCATGTGAATACATATCTGACCCTACCCCGAGCTATCAAGAAGATACATAACAAGACAGCTAGAGAAGTACACATCCTCTGCATAATGACCACAGCCTACTGTGTATGGATAGAACGCAATGAGAGAGCTTTCAAGAAGGAGGAAACTGATGTTAATATGATTGGGAAAAAATGTAAGTATCTTGTTCAAGCTACATTAAACTTTATTGTTAGGATTTCAAAGAAGAGTAACTTAGTAGCTAGCCTACAACATTTTCTTTATTTAAAGGCATGGAAAGATCCTCTCCCTTTAAGAATTTGTATTGAGTTCTAATTTCTTTAGTGGTAATGAATCTATATTTCTTAAAAAAAAAAACCATTATCTATAATTTAATTTGTTTATAGGATGATGTGTATGCTTATTATGTAAAGGACAATTACTCCCTTGTCGAATTTCATTATTAAGAATATTTATATTTTAAATTATTGACATTTCAATATATTATAATATCGATATGTAATAAGAAAATTCGCTCAGATATCACAAATTATATAATTTAGTTTATGGGGTATTGTACAATGGTGCGCAGTTTACAGAAGTCCATTTTCTGAAAGTGCGATGACGACATTACTCTCATTTTTTATTTATTTAAAATAAGATTACATTATGCACAATACAAAGAGGGAGAGAGATAAATAAATAAGGTATTTAGATTAAAATTTAATGGCCTAAATTTAATTATTTTTGTAAAAAATATATACAGATTGAAAAAATAATAATAAATAAGTGGTGGTTGAGTTAGTTTTCAAATAAAATTAGTTCATTCCTAATTAGGGTCCTTATATTAAGATTTAATTACAAATTTTATTTAATTTTAAAAATTACAAAGAAAAACTAAAACCTTTCGATAATAAAAAAATATTTATTTTTAAATAAAAATTAAAAAATCAATTAATATTTACCAAAATGAAATTAAAATATGCCAATAATAAAAAATTAAATTTAATAGTAGACTAAGGGCATTTATGAATGATTACCTTAGGAATTGCATCAAATTAGTTGCAATTCGTTTTCATCAACATATAAGGTAGTATTATTTGTAATACTTGAAGGACTTTTGTACCATTTGTTAATATCACAGTGTACATATATGGTAGAGGTTAAATCACTAAATTTGATGGTTTAAATTAAAAAAAGGAAAAAGAATTAATATTTTACCAAGTTCGATTTGATTCCATATTCTACTTTTCATTGTATTTAGTGTTGAAAATATGTGGTTAGATTTGGTAAGATTTATTTTAATTATTTTTTATTTTGATTTTGGTCATTCATGTGCTTTTTTCTTTTGATATGCACATAATTCATGAATTCACACCTATTCTCTTTTAACTCTACTTTTGAGATTGTTGAAGGTTGAAAAATTAAAAAAATTATGCATAATGTTTTTATGTTTTACTGCTCAGTATTAATCAATATAATGTTTTATTTGATAAATTTGTCTTTTCTCAGGTTTAATTTGCTTTGTACTATAATATTTTATGTATTGAATTGTCTTGTATATTGATGAAATTGTATTTTTTAAGGTGTGATATGCTTTGTCTTGATGAATACAACTTTTTTGTCTTTGTCTTGTAAATGGATAAATATGATTCTTTTTGATAAATTTAATTTTTTATATTGATGAATATGTGTTTTTTAGTAATGTGAATTATTTTTTATTGGATATATTATTTTAAAAATAATATTAATTAAATATTTTTTATTGAATATTGAATTTCAGTGATAAATATATTAATTATTGGCGATGAATATGCACTAATTATTGACGAATTTATGTTATATTAAGAAAAATATATGTTTAATTTCTAGGATTTTTTGATTAATTTATTAATTTTATCAATGAATATTTGTTTGTTTTGATGTATTTAGAGCTTTTCATGTTGAATGCATATTTTTTTTATGAAAAGATGAATTTTAGTGATGAATATGCAAATTATTTCTTCTGAATATCTACTCATTATTATAAATTTATGCAGAGAAGTAAGCGAAAAAGACAAATACTTGAAAAAAAGGCGTTGAATGTGCAAACAAAGATGGTAGATATTGAAACGTAGATATAATTTTAAAATTTTATCAATATTTTGTAAAATTTATTAGTTTATTTCATATTCATTTGTAATTTATTTGATATACTTGATTTCGTACACTTTTTACATAAATAAAGAAATATTTATATCTAAAATTGTTCTAAAAAAATTTAAAATATATATATTTAATTCAAATAGTCATCATATTTTTGTTAAATTCATCCATGTTTATAGATAATTTGAAGTCAAGTGTTGAAAAATTTAATTAAATAATTAAACTTTAGTTAATAATATTTCTAATAGAAAAATACATCAGAATAAAAAAATTCACGAATACATTATAAACTACATCAAATTTAAAAAATATTATTTTATTGCAAAAGTTCATTCGATATATATTAAGTGTCAAATATGTATGGATCACTCTTTTGAAGCAGATGTAAAATTGAAAAGAGAACAAAATGATGTTTTGGATGGTTGTATGATATACACGCCTCTCTTTTCTTTGCTTTCATCAGTGGTGCATCAGTCCACCCACCATCTGGTGTATCGGTGCATTTTGTCCTGATATTTTTCCTTTCCTCTCACTCCTCTGACTTTTATTGTTTGCAATATCAAAAAAAACTGACAGACGCTGAATTAAATTTTGTCAATGCCAAGTCTCTCGGCGGGAAGATAGTATGAAATTTATGTCATAACATTTGGCATTGACCTACGTATTTAGCTAAGCATCATCCTTTCATTGTCGGTCAGAGCATGAATTTATATCTACCCAGGAAACTGGAACATCATTAATATACTAATTTTTATCGTCTTAAAATCTTTATCGTTTTAAAAACACCTATTCCTCTACTGTAAAAAAAAAATAAAAAATAAATAAATAAAACTAAACATATCTGTCGATTTCTTTTTCGTTTCATGATTTACCAATTTTATCCTTATTGATTGTTTTATTTCTCTATTTTTCTTATTGATTTTCTTATTTCAATAAAATCTTTGGGCAACTTAGTTTGTTAACACAAATTTTGTCATGAATTTGGTGTTTTTTTGGTACTCACTCATAAAACCGACAACTATTTTGAAAGAGAGTATAAAATTTATGATAAAATTTATGTGAAAAGATTAAATTGTCCCAATTTTGTATTAAAAATAAAGAAAATTAATGTAAAAAAAAAGAAAGAAGAAAAGTAATTAATAAGGATAAAATTAATAGACTAGTCATTAATAACTCATTGAAATCGTAAAGTGACAGATATTGTAAAATGAAAAAAGTTAGTTAAAGTGACATATATTGTGAAACGGATGGAGTATTGTCAAAAGTAGTAGCGATTTATCCCATAAAGAGGAGAATATAAATATAAATTTTTAATTAAAATTGTATTTATTGAAAGAATTTTTACCGTAAATGTTTACAATATGAAAGAAATTATACCTTTAATTAATTTATATATAAAAAAAAAAACTAACTCTCTCCCCATCTTACATTAGTGGGGTTTCTTTATAAAAATGTTATATAATGCTCTAAAGACAAAAGATTATCCAACTGAGTTGATATGGTCCATTATTTTATCATTTTTTTTAGAGTTTTTTAATCTATTAAAAGTCTTCCTTTGATAGCTATTTCAGTTTTTGTTTATTTTTTAGTATTGAAAAAATAAAAAATTGTGATCAATGCTCTCTTATTAGGTGTCTTAAAAGGAATATATCAGCTTTATTTCTTTATATACTTAGGAGTTAAATTAGGAGTAAAATATTCCAATGGGGCATTAATGATTAATTTATCAATTTTATCATTATTAATTACTTTTTACTTTTTTTTATTCATTTTCTTCATTCCCAATGAAAGCTTGAGCCAATTTGATCATTTAACACAAATTTTATCATAAATTTTGTGTTTTTTAGTATTCCTTTGTTACTTTAAAATGACAAATATTTTGAAATAAATGAAGTTCTTTATTAGTGGTGTTCCATTTTTTTGTCTAAATAGGCTTTTTATTTATAAATTATAATAAAGAATTAAAACACTCAATTTTGTCTATCATCTGATAAACTCGTATATTACTCCTAATTCTACATCACCTGATGAGTGCCAAACACCATTCTTGTCTTCAAATTTAAACAAGTGAGTTTAAATTATTCTACAAGTGGTACGGTAATATTTTGCTTCCCCTTATCTCTAGTTTACATTTTCTGTCCCATATCACTTCAAAGAAGAGTTTTATTTACATTTAAAAAAGATAATTTTTTTAATTCCATGAGGGAAAAATAATTACAAAATCAATAGTTTAGTGAACTTAGATCATATCCAGCCATAACAATGCAGAAGCTAAGCTGCTTTTTCTAAGTAAGAAGCAAATTATAAAGAGAGGTATTGTGCAGGTTTTTGTCTGGGCTTCAGAGTTTTGCTCTCCTTCAAGAGTTGTAACAATTCCATATTCCGAGCGGTGATGAGGTGTTCCTGTTTCTTACCCAAAAACATATTCTTATTATTCTATAATAATATTTTTTATATAATAATAAGACTATCTCAAGATTTTTTAAAAATATATTTGATAGATAACCTCAAAAAAAAATTTTAAATGTCTTCTATTAGTTGCTAAATGACTCTTCTAATTATTTTTTGGCAAGAAATGACTTTCTGATGGTGATGAAAAAAGATTTTTAAGAGTATTTTATCTTTTTGACTCAATTAAAAATTTGTTTAAGACTATTTTAAGATTTTTTTAAAAAAATGTATTTGATAATGTTTGGTAATTGCCCACGGTTTTTTATGGTGATTTAAAGAAAAACTTTTTGAAAGAGTTTTGTCCTTTTAATTCAGTTAAAAAGGCATGTAAGATGTTTGATAAATTGGTTTTTATAACCTTCAACCCCGCTAGAGATGGAAATGGGGTAGGTTTGGGAGGGATGAAGTCACACCCACATTTATACCCAAACCATACCTACGCCCATCGGGTTTTGAAAACCTATACCCTATCCATGCCCATCGAATTTTTCCAATTTGTGGGTTTTATTCGGGTTTGAATATGAGGAGAAAAAAACCCATATTGACATATGAGAATCAACCCGATGTTTTTCCCATAATTAAGGATGAAGTTATTTTTACTTGTACGAAAATTACAATTTATTATGAAGTGTGCAAGTTTTTTCTTGTACATTCTTATATGATAATTGACATGCTCATCGATTGTATAAAGAAAATTATCACATTAAAATGAATCGGGTACGGGTTGGGTTGGGTGCACGGCGGGCTACAAAAAGGTGCATTTTACCGACTGTTTTTCTACCAACCATTTAAAAGCAATGAGAAATACCTTTCAGCAACCATTTCATACCTTTTTATTTTTTCCAACCGTTTTAATTTTCATGGGAAAATCGATTGTTGTTAAAAATTTACCAACCATTTTTCAAACTATTTTCTTAACGGTATGATCCTCGTTCCATTTAACTTTACCTTACAACCTTACAACTCCTTACACCTTTCCTTAAAAGCTTCTTACAACTCCTTACAACTTCTTACACCTCCTTACAACTCCTTACAATTGTTTACAACTTCTTACAACTTCTTACACCTCCTTACAATTCCTTAGAACTATAAATTCATATCGAAATTTATTATGAATTTATTTTTCTATCGTTAATTAAATTTTATTGGTGAATATTAATATACGTAAATGTGTCTACTAGGGATGACTGTGGAAGTTATAATGAGTTATAAGAAGTTATAAGGAGATATAAGAAGTTGTAAAAAATTATAAGGAAGCTGTAAGGTTGTAAACTTCTTCTCTTGCTTTTCTGGCATGTAGAAGTTCTTCGCTCTTTTCCTCTCTACCTTCGGTTGTTCTTTGCTTTTCAATCCTACATCGCTCTTCTCTTCTCTTTGCTCTTTGCACACTGAACATTTGTCAAACCCTAAATTAAATTTTCAATTTCCGATTTGTCAATTTGTTGAGCCCCCATCTGCGATTTTTATTTCGTCATCGATTGGAGGCCAGAGACCAAAGTTACTGCTGTTGTTGTCAATTTTCGGTTTCTATAGTGAGGTAAGTGAATTTCTTGACTCTTGTTCTTCTCTTTCTCCTCCCCCGCCCCAACCCTTTCTTTTAGTTTTAAGTGTTAGGGTTTTGGCTCTTATGTTTAGCAATGCAATGCAATCTCGTTTTCTTCTTGTCTTAGTTCTTATGTTTAGTAATGCTTCTAAATACAATCCCGTTTTGGCTCTTAGGGTTTTGGCTGTGATTATTCTTCTTGTTTTGGCTCTAAAGTTTAGCAATGCAATCCCGTTTTCTTTATTTTTTTTGGTTGGAGCATAATTCACTTTAGTTATGCTTTTAATTGCACACTTAATATATTCACTGAGGAAATTGTTGGTGCCGGATCTCTGTCAACGCTTCTAAAGATCCTGTTATCTGTAAGACTACAACCCTTGGAAGGTCAATTTTATTGCTCTGGAGGACCTTTTTTTTGCCTTAGTAGCACATAGTAGCCCAAGCCTATACTAGTGGCATACATGATGGTAGACAGAGGGACAGGCAGAAGGAAGAAAATAGTCTCAGTATATTTTTTGGTGCCTTTGTGAGATCAAATTATTTTAAATCTGAATTTTAGAATACTACTTCATGTAGTTGTTTTTTAAAATTAAGTGGCATAAGCTTTTGATTGAGATCTTGGAATTCCTGGCCAGTTGGCCGAACACTAGTCCAATTGAACCCATTGGATTTGTTGATGAGTTGCTCTCTGTCCAAGCCGTCGCCTATTCTACTTTGTTACATGTTTTGAGAGCAATACACTAGCAAACCTCCAAGTAGCTTGAGGAATGGTTGGTTTTGGGTCAAATTCAAAAAGGTTATACCATATTTATCATCATACTATTTTAAATTGTCAAAGACCTCTTGATGTAGTTATGTACTTATTCACCAACTGTGTAATTGTACATCAAGATTCATTTTTTTTTTTTAAATTTTGTCTCTATTTTCTGTATTTGTGTGAAAATTATAAAGCAATTAATGAGACCTTGAGCTTGGATTTTGATGTAGCCAGTCCCTCCGTGAGCGTAAACAAACCCGATAGAATATCCTCAGAGGGGGACCTAATAGGATAACCTTAATGTTGCCTGCGATGATAGGTGGATTTGGTAATTGGTTTGTTCCGATTCTGATAGGTGCACCTGACATGGCTGAGTAAGCTCAAAATTCTCATTTTATCAAAAAAGTGCTTTCATCATGATGAGTTTCACTTTACACTCCGTTATTCTGGATCAACCCATGAAAAGAGTACAAGTTTAATTTTAATTAATTTAAAAAATACGCCTTTTTTTTTTTGCCTACCTTAATTGATCACTTGACTAACAATAAAAAGTATATATTTGATAGAAGTTTCTTCAATTACCTTTGGGTAATATCTAATTCTACATATAATTTCTATCAAAAAAGAAAAAGTTAAATGTACAACATATGAATGGAGTAAATATATGGAAATCATGTGTCAATATAAGTTAAAGTTGACTTAGACCATTAACCTTTATTTTTTAGAATGGATAACAAACCTATTACTAATATCTTCAAGGTCTCTTGTTGTCTTTATTTTATTTGTTTGTTGGGTAGGATCTTGTCTTATTTATTATTTTGTTTTGTTTATGTTTAATTTAGTGTTTGTTTTAATATTTACGTATAATTTGATTTTAGTTTTTATATCTTCATTAATAATTTTTTAAAAAAATAACCTTCAGTTATAAATTTTGTCTCCCTTGACATGTTAATTTTTTTTACTCGTGGTAGATTGTACAAGTGCATTTTGTCAAGTCTTTGTAGTACCTTGTGTTGTCTCCCTGTACTTAAATGTCACCGTCAAATCATTATCGTTGGATGATTTATAGGCTTCATCTAGGTCGAGGAGAGCCTACTCAAACATTTATTAATGGGGTAGAGGAATTTGATTCATTTGCTAAGTACCAAAGGGTGTTTATGCTTCAAGGTGTATACCGGCCGGTGTCCTTGTGCTATATGCAAAACAAGAAGTTTCTCGGTGGTATTATTGTGACTGCTCGCTTTTGTGGAGTAATAAGTGTTTAGGCATATGCTAATGAGTTCCAATTGTTAACCGTCAAATCTTGGTATCATGTTTCGATTCTCCCTTTAGAAAAGACATGAAACGATTGTCATCTTCAACAACTAGCCTTCCACACTCCACAACTTCATTTATGGTGATATGATCAAAATTTAGTATAGGTTTAGGAAGTGGATTTTCATATCCCCGCCCACCAATGCTATAGACCAAGTAGTTACCGAAAATGATGTTGCAAAAGAGGTAACTCCATGTACTATGCAAGGCAAGTTCTATAGGATGAGAGGCTAAAATGAAGGCATTTGTAAACTTTTACTCAATTTCTAATCTTTAAGGAGAGTTTGATTAGAGTTCTCCTAGTTTGAAATGTATTACCTTTTAGCACGTAACATTGCTTGAGGAAGAGTGAGAGGGAGAGGTGATCTACAACCTTTTGAGTTGTTTGCAATGATTTTGTAATTAACCCAAATTCTTGTGTGATAGAATGTAATCCCTTGCTTTGATTGATGATAATACAAGAATACTTATACTAAGTACAAGAGAGAGTTTAGGCTAAAATTAAGGAAAAGATATTTACAATATTCTAAACTAAGTGCTAAAGTATAATGCAAGAATAAAATTATTTCCATAATTATATCTAATACACCCCGCAGATGGAAGCGGGAGGTTGTCGAACGCCGAGACTGTCCCCGAAATCCGTAAATAAAACACGGGGAAGGCCCTTGGTAAAAATATCTGCAATTTGATAACGCGATGGAACATGTAGAACCCGAACTTGACCACGCGCTACCTTTTCCCGGACAAAGTGTATGTCCATTTCAATGTATTTAGTGCGTTGATGTTGAACGGGATTACCAGAAAGGTATATAGCACCGACATTGTCACAATAGACAAGAGTAGCAGTAGAAATGGGACAATGAAGCTCAAGAAGAAGATTGAGAAGCCAGCATGATTCTGCAACCACATTAGCAACACCACGATATTCAGCTTCAGCACTAGATCGGGACAGAGTAGATTGGCGTTTGGATGACCACGAGATGAGGTTGTCTCCTAAAAACACACAATAGCCAGATGTCGAACGACGAGTATCAGGGCATCCACCCCAATTAGCATCGGTGTATGAACGAAGACCGGAGAAGGAGGAGCGATACGAGATGAAGACCAAAAGCAAGAGTGCCCTGAAGGTATCGTAGTATGCGTTTTAGAGACGTCATACGGGCTTGCATGGGATTATGCATATGAAGACAAACCTGCTGTACAGACATAAGATATATCGGGCCGTGTGAACGTAAGGTATTGAAGAGCGCCGGTAAGACTGCGATACGATTTAGGATCCGAGAAAGGAGAGTCTGCGAAGCTGGGAGTTTGCCTTTGGTATCAACAGGTGTAGGAGCAGGTTTGCAGGAGGTCATACCAAGCATGATGGAGAATATCCTCGGCATACTGTTTTTGGCTTAGGAATAGGCCAGAGGCATGTTGAGTGACAAGCAATGCCCAAAAATAACTTAACGGACCCAAATCTTTCATGGCAAACTCGAATTAAGGAGGGTCATGATGCGCTGGCGAAGAAGATCGGAGGAAGTGAAAGAATGATGTCATCCACATACAAAGTATATAAGCCATGTCCGAGCCATGCCGATAGATGAAAAGGGAATGATCGGATCGACTATGGATGAAGCCAATTGCGGAGACATAATCCGCAAAACGCCGATACCAGGCCCGTGGAGCTTGCTTGAGACCATATAATGATTTCTTGAGTAAGCAAACATGATCAGGATAGTGGGGTCACGAAAACCAAGTGGTTGATGCATGTAGACAGTTTCACTAAGATTACCATGCAAAAATGCATTTTTGACATCCAACCGATGAATGGACCAAGATTTGGAGAGAGCAATGCCGAGAACCGTCCTGATGGTAGCTGGTTTAACCACGGGGCTAAAAGTCTCGATGCAATCAATGCCAATTGCCTATGACCTGCCATCACCAACAAGACGGGCTTTGTGTCGCTCAAAAGAACCATCGAAATTCTTTTTGTGTCTAAAAATCCACATAGACCGAATAACATTCACATTAGAAGTACGAGGTACTAGCTCCTATGTCTTATTTTGAATAAGAGCATCAAATTCATCGATCATGGCCTGTTTTCAATTCGGGTCGATAAGGCATCCTTTGGGTTACTGGGTAGAGGGGAAGGGGACGTGGAGGCAAGAAGGTTAATGGATTGTTTAGGCTTGAAAATACCATGCATGCTTCTAGTGGTCATGGTTCGGGTGGGCTGATCCGAGGAGGTGGACACGTTGGGCCGGGGAGCGACAGTAGGCGAGCAAGAGGTAGGGCGAGACAGGGAAGTGGGTTGGGCTGGGTGAGCGACGAAGCGAGGAAGGGAGAGAGGGAAGCGGAGCTGGGGATTAGGCTTGTCGCGACCGGGCCCGATCAGTAGGCGAGAGGAAACAGCAGAGCCCGGGCATAGGAGGGAGAGTTTGCGGCTGGGCTTGAGGCGGTGTAGGTGGTTGGGCCTGATTAGCAGCAGGCGTGGGAGAGGAAAAATGAGGCAAGGAAGTTTGGGCTAGTGTGGTGGGTTGGGTCGAGACAGAACCGGAACCGTGGAGCTCGTGGAAAAATAGGGAGTAAGGCCAGAATCAAGAAAGTCATAAGAAGTAGAGGAGGAAGAGTGTAATTTGGAGTAAGGAAATTGAAACTCATCAAAGATGACATGACGAGAAATGATTATTTTGCTGGAAGTAACGTCCAAACACTTGTAAACACGATGATTCGGTGGATAACCCAAGAAAATACAAGGTGTAGATCCGGGTTGTAATTTGTTAATGGAAGAAGAAGGAAATAATGGGTAACATAAGCAACCAAAAATACGAAGGTGAGTATAAGAAGGGTCACGATGGTAGAGAAGTTTAGTGGGGGAAAAATTATTGAGAATTTTATGGGGAAGAATATTAAGAAGGTAAGTGGCCATGTGAAGAGCATGATGCCAAAAAGAGGGAGGAAGAGAAGCATGAGCGAGAAGACTGTGAATCATATTGTTAATGGTACGAATCTGTCGTTCAGCTTTGCCATTTTGTTGTGAAGTATGGGGACAAGAAAAACGGAATGTCATGCCATTAGTGTTACAAAATGATGTGAACGAGGCATTATTAAATTCACGTCCATTATCACATTGAAAACTTTTGATGTGGGCATGAAATTGAGTATAGACAAAAGAACTGAAATTCTGAAAGAGAGAGAAGACTTGAGATTTATGGCCAATAGGAAAAGTCCAAAGAAAGTTCGTATAGTCATCCAACAAGAGCATATAATATTTGTGACTGGTAGAACTCAAAATAGGAGATGTCCACAAGTCACTATGAATAATATCGAAGGGCATTGACGTAAAATTTAAAGAAGGGGAAAAAGGCAACTTTATTTGTTTACCAAAAATACAAGATTGACAAATAGTGTAAGAGGGCAAATGTTTGCAATCTATAGACCGATTATTGCGAAGGGAGTTGATGACATGTGCTCCCGGATGACCTAAACGACTATGCCAAATAGTAGGAGAAATAGCGGCAAAGGATAGTGAAGCGGAAGAAACAGGAGGAGAAGGAGGCGGAAGAGAATAGAGGTCCCCGTGTCTGTCACATCTCATAAGGTGTTTCCCGGTCGGAAGGTCCTTCACGAAAAACCAAAAGGATCAAATTCAACGGACACTTTATTGTCGGTAATAAAACGACGCACATAGATCAAATTTTTGATGAGGTTAGGAGCATAAAGGACATGGTTTAAGGCGAGGGAGGATGTGGGGAGAGAGGTATGCTTGACCTAGACCATGAACAGAAAGAGAAGAGCCATTGCCAACAATGATATTTTGATTTGTGCTCGTATTAAAATAAGACGAGAGAGTACCTAGGGAGGCCGTCATATGTGAAGTTGCACCGGTGTCCATGTACCAAGTATTGTCCGGGACAGC
This sequence comes from Talinum fruticosum, assembly GCA_021018815.1. Taxonomy (NCBI): domain Eukaryota; kingdom Viridiplantae; phylum Streptophyta; class Magnoliopsida; order Caryophyllales; family Talinaceae; genus Talinum; species Talinum fruticosum. The sequence continues at coordinate 1,757,218 of JAITYX010000011.1, forward strand.
AAGACTCATGGTGTGTAGTGCGGCTGCGATGTCGGTGGGAGCATGAGCAACGTGGGCTTGCGGAGAACGGCCCAAGATGCCAGCTGATTAGACGCGAGCCATGGGGAATGGCAGTGGGATATGGGCGAGGATGGGCGGCCCAGGGACTCCACGCAGCCCAAGGTGGAGGGATAGGCCATTGGGCTTGAGGTGCCCAGGCCCGGCTGAAGAGAAACCGGCATCGGGATGGCGCGGTAATTGCTGGTACTACCGATGTTGCGGGAAGCCGCCACGGCCCGGCCACGGCCACGGCTACGGTAATGGTGGCGGGAAGCGGTCCGATGAGTGGCGGAGGAATCCGACGGATGGGAAGGAGGCAAGGTGGTTGGAGGGGTGGTGGTAAGGAGAGCGGTATTGGAAGATTGAACTGCCGCGAGTTGTTTAGCTTTGCGGGTTTCTTCAAGAATGAGGCAAGACCGGGCTTCATAGAAAGTGGGAAGAGGATTAGTTTGTTGAAGAAGGGTAGCAATATTGTCATAATTGTCATTTAATCCCGCAATGAGTTGGAGAACAAGCCGTTGTTGAGAGACCGGGACATCAACATTGGAGAGTTGGTCGGCAAGCATTTTTAACTCTTGGCAGTAGGCGGAGATATTGGAAAAATTGTCAAGACGAACTTGACTAAATTGTTTTTCCAAGTACGAGGCTCGAGAAGACTTATTGTCTTGGAAAATATTGGCTAATCGGTCCCAGGCGTTTTGAGCGAGTGGTATTGGGTTCAATAATGGTGGTGAGAAGATCGTGAGATATGGTGCCATAAATCCATTGGAGAACGATGGCATCAAGACGGGACCAGAGATTGGGATCAACAACGTCGGCGTCGGCAGATGTCGAGTCTAGGGAAGAGGAGGTAGGATCGGTAGTGTAGGGAAGGATGTGATCAAGGACTTGGTAGACGCGACAGTGAATCTTAAACAATTCGGCCTAAGAAGAGTATTGCACTTTTTCAATTTCAAGAGTAATCGGGATGAAATTTTTGATGTTATTAACTGCAAGAGCAGGGGTGAAAGGAAGGAGGAGCCATGGGAAGGGTGAGGCCGAAGGAGGGAGAGGAACACCGAGAGTGATGTTGCCGGAAAGGATGCGGCCGTGAGGGAGGGACACGGGAGGTGGGGGCTAAGCGAGGATCGTTAGGGTTTCGATACCATGATAGAATGTAATCCCTTGCTTTGATTGATGATAATACAACAAGAATACTTATACTAAGTACAAGAGAGAGTTTAGGCTAAAATCAAGGAAAGCATATTTACAATATTCTAAACTAAGTGCTAAAGTATAATGCAAGAATAAAATTATTTCCATAATTATATTTAACACTCGTGCCTTGTTTTATGTTTTATTAAAGAGTAAATTGCAGAGACTATAATTTGGGGGTGGGGGTGTGAGGAAATTAAAATGGGGTTTGGTGTATGTTAAACCAATGAGGTAATGATATTTAGGATATGCTGTTTTTTCCTATCTTATCACGAGTGTGGCTGCTACTAGTCCCTGTTTCTCTATCATCAACCGCAAAATACATGTCAATTTTCTATTTTGGGGACTCGGTATTTTGCTGCTGTGATGAGAGAAAAATAGGTGATGAGAGAGAAACAAGGGACTGGTAGCAAGATTGTTAGAATTGGGATCCTAGTTAGAATTGATCGTGGGTGGTTAGAATCGAAATTGTAGAATCGGAGGATCGTAAGATTTTAATATTTGTTTGTAATAGTGAAATTTTTTTATAAGAATAAAAATCTTAGCAAATATTTATAAAAAAATTATAAGAAATCAAATTTAACTCTTTGTGAAAGATTTTATTTCAAAAGCATACTATTGTGATCAATTCTCAAATAAAATTATATGTCATCAATTTATGAAATTTATTTAGATCATAGATCGGATCGTATGATTATAGAATTGTATTACAATTCTACCACATATTTTTGAACTAAATTATGATCGTAAAATTCTAATACGTTTAAAATTCTAATATGAGTTAGATCGATGGACGGGTTTCGGATCGTAGAATCTTGGGATCGAAGATTTAGATCAAGAGTTTAATAACCATGACCAGTAGCAACCACACCGTGTTCGGCTATATTGTATTTACTCAAAGAATTGGCAAGGATATATTTAGTTTTAGCAAACCATACGTATATGAGGGCAGTAACTTAACTCGGGTAGAATTGGTGGGGATATATTTTGTTATGGCTGAAAAGTTTCACCGTGTGTTCCTCAAATTGGATAGGGGACCTCCCTCCCATGTAATCTTTTGTAATTTTATCATTTTTGTGGAATTGTGTATTGGGATGTTCATGTTTGGACCATAATTAGTCTCTAGAAGATTGTTGATCAAATTAGTTGCCTAGACATCTTCAATGACTTATATTAACGGTAGTTATCTAATTATGTTATTTATAGGAGAAGTTCAAAAATGGAGGATTTGAAGTTATCTAAAACCTCATGTTCAAATGATGCCATTACTATATGAATCACTTTTAACTGCGGTTCCAAAAGATCTTTACTATGATTTTCTAATATCGTGTATGTGGCTATCATTTTAGATGGACATCTTTTACTACAGTTTATTAGAACAACCGTAGTCATAGGTAGCTTATTACTACGGTTTTGGACAAAGAACCGTAGTAATAAGTCTCTATTTCTACTGGTTCTTTTCTATCGGACCCGTAGTAATAGGCTATAATCAAATTTAAAAAGAAATCATTTACTTAGAGAGAGAGAGAGACGTGGGCATTCGTGCCTTAATTATATCATCACACATGCAATACAATGAAAGAACCATTACGAGATGAGGGAATAGAATCATCACAAAATTGAATTGAACCCATTTAGCCCATCAAAATCCAATTGAGTAACTTCAAATTTTTTCAAAAATCAAAAAAAAAAAAAACACAAGTTAAACAAAATGTGAAGGATAATGGCGGAATGACTCCCCAATATGGGAGTCGGGCATTCTATATATATAGAAGATAATACGGAAAAATAATTTACAATTATTTTATGTACAATAATATCTCTAATACTCTATTACGCCCTCTTAAGCCGATCGGGGAAAGCACTGGACAGCTTGGACTTAAGAAACTGAAACCGGTGAGAGGACAGCCCTTTAGTAAAGATGTCCGCAATCTGAGAAGTAGTAGGGATATATCGCACAACAAGATCTCCATCGGCAACCCGTTCTCGAACAAAGTGATAATCCACAGCTTATATGTTTGCTACTGGTCGTGATTGACCGGATTGGCAATCATATAGGTAGCACTCGATATTGTCACAATATAACCGCACAGGAGTGGCAAGGGTAATACCAACATCAAACAAAAGCTTGCGAAGCCAAAGTGTCTCAAAGAATCGTATAACCAAGAGCACGATACTCGGCCAGTGGATGATTTGGAGACTGTGGGTTGCTTTTTGAACGCCAAGAGATGAGATTAGGACCAAAATAAACAAGCATAGCTCGTGGTAGAGCGACATGTGTCACGACAACCAGCCCAGTCAAGCATCGGAATAGGCAATAATGACCGACGGTGAAGATGCAAGCACGAAGAAAAAGCCCATGGTCAAGAGTCCCCTGCAGATACCGAAAATACGCTTCACAAGCATGCAGATGAGTAGTACGGGAGCGTGCATAAATTGGGAAACTACATGCACTCGCATAAGCAATATCGAGTCGAGTCATGGTCAAATACTGCAAGGCACCTACCATACTTCGTATCGAGAGGGATCAGCAAGCGGTTCACCGTCTCGTAAGGGATAGGGTGGTTCGAGCAGCAGAAGGAGTTTTAACAGAGGTACAAGTTTGAAGCTGAAATTTATGTAAGAGATCTAAAACATATTTCTGCTGTGTCAAAAATAATCCGAGAGGAGATCGAACCACTTAAATGCCAAGAAAATAACTTAGGTTCCCAAGATCTTTCATGGCAAAGTGACCGGCAAGGGAATCAATAAAAGACTACGAGTAAGGTGGATGAACTACCAGTTAAAATAATGTCATCCACGTAAAGAAGGAGAATGAGGACATGATTGCTAGTTCGAAGAACAAACATGGAGGTGTCAGCATTGCTACATACAAAACCATGAGACGTAAGGAAGCTGCTAAAGCGATGAAACCAGGCACGAGGAGCCTGTTTCAAGCCATAGAGCGCCTTCTTAAGGCGACAAACATGGGTAGGGAAATCAAGATGAACAAACCCAGGAGGTTGTTCCATATGAACTGTCTCGGTGAGATGGCCATGTAAAAGGCATTCTTGACATCAAGTTGGCGAATGGGCCAATGAAAGGAAACAACGAAGAGTCGAATCGGACGAATAGTAGCGAGGCTTAACGACAGTGCTGAAAGTCTCGTGGTAGTCAATACCTGGTTGTTGGTGAAACCCCTTTGCTACAAGTCGAGCTTTGTACCTCTCCACGGAACCATCGTAACGATATTTAATCTTGTAAACCCATTTACTGCCAATCAAATTAAGATCCGGTTGAGATGGAACCAAATCCCATGTGTTATTGGCAATCAAAGCATTATACTCCTCGGCCATGGCTTCCTTCCATTTAGAATGTCGGAAAGCTTGTGAAAAGCATGTAGGTTCAACTTCAGCAAGACCAACACTAAGAGACAGGAGACGCCTAGGTTTGGCAATGCCATACTTGGACCGAGTCCGCATAGGGTGAACATTAGTGGACAAAGACATAGGGACACTCGAAGAGACAACGAGGACTCGGCGAGTGACGTATAGAGGCACTAGTATGAGTAGGGGGATCCGACTTAGGAGAAATAAATTTGTTAAACTTACAAATAGTTTTCATGATATTTGTACGACTTGTCGTTTGGCGAAGTCACATACTCTTCCTTTTACTTTAGCAGTAACATCGATCCGTTAATTATTTTATGTACAATAATATCTCTAATACTCTATTACAAAAAGACTTGTGTTTCTTAGAGAGGAGCTTATTCTCATTCATTTGCGGCCACCTTTCTCGTTGGTGTTGCTAGCTCCTTCATTCTACTTATTCAACACTATAACCTTGCCCAATTTCTTCGACCGAAAATTTAAATTCCATATATCAATCAAAACCAAGTGCTTATTAGTATAGCATAATCATTAATCGACAAATAAATGCACAAATTTAGGGATTAGTAACCCTATAACAACAAATTTAAACAAAAAGGAGGAGATCTAAAGTTCAATTTCCCGGCACGAACTTACACAATGCTATTTGGAGGAAGTACAAAATTGGGTTGGTCACCATGGAGGGGATTTCACTATGGAAAACCTCTATGTCCTTTTGAAGATCGGGTTCTCCATGACCCGGATCTAGTTTTATCGGGTCCTTCTCCGGCCTGATTATCGGGTCCTTCTTTGAGTGGCTCTCCTCTATCCTAGGATTCCGGGGTTCCGCCATAGATGATCTCATACACGACCCCTTTTACTACGTCTTCATCCTCGACCGCCCTCTCTCTCTCTCTCTCTCCTCTACCACTCGGGCTTATAGCTTCCCCCCAACAGAAGATTCCTAATTTCTTGAAGACAAATTAAGAGAGAGAGAGAGAGCCCATAAGAGGAATGTCAACATACAAATTTGAAGGACGAAAGAGGAAAGTTCGCGATGGTGGAGAGCTTGAAGAAGCGTAGTGGTGACCATAAGAGCGAACTAAGGGCGATGGTGAAATGAGTGAGTGGGAAGGGCGATGCCGATGCCGGCAGCGGAGGCAGAGTGCAGTGATGGAGGAAGGGATGGTGATTGTGACGACGGTGGCATTAGAGAAGAAGCCGGAATCGGCGGCAACAATGTCGTCATCGTCGGGAACCGAGAGGAAGGAGGAAGGAGGGAGTAGGGAGGAGAGAGAAATGGGGGAAGAGAGAGAAATGAGGGAGGAGAAAGGAGGAATTGGTTCTCCGATATAGGTTAATCGAGAGGAGTTTGTTTAGAGAGAGAGAGAGTGGGATTTTAGAGGATTTGAGTGGATTTTTTTTTCGAAGACTTTTGATTACTCGTTCAATGAAAGAATCGTCATCATATATGTACCTTTGATGACTCGTTATTTTGGTGAACTGTAGTTAAAAGTGGATTTTCCACCTTTGACGATGGTTCAATGAAAGAACCGTCATCATATATGCACCTTCGACAACGGTTCTTTCAGTGAACTGTAATTAAAAGTTGACTTTCCACCTTAGACGATGGTTCAATTAAAGAATCGTCATCACATATGCATTAAAGGACCACTTATTTTACAAAAAATGCCACCACATTAGTTTTTACAACGATTTTTATTATAACCGTCGTTAAAGGTCACCGTTTAAAGTCGTTCTCGTAGTAGTGTGCTTCAAATGATACTAGGTCAAATGTTCAAGAAACCGAAGGCGACAAAATTAGAGAACAACCAAAACAAGCAATAAATGAGATGGAACTATTGAAAGATATGCCGACTTCACAAAGAAAGGCAATATCTATGGATTTGGACTTCAAATGTCTACTTTTAAGCAGTCCTCTTCCTCCAGTCAAAAATCTACCAATACATCTCGATAAAAAGTATGTGTGTGGCATAGTTATTAAACTCCTAATCCGGATCTTACGATTACTACTACAGAACCACTTTTAACTAAGGTTAAAAACGAAATTTAACTACGGTTAACAGGCATCGTGTATATGGGCGTCGTTGTATGTACCACCTTTGACTACGGTTCAAAACCATAGTCATAGGTCACACTATATGACGACGATTTAGATGGAAAAACCGTAGTCATAGGTCAATCTATGGCGACGGTTTCTTCATCGAACCGTCGTCATAGGCCTTTCTCTCTAGTTGAAAAAACTTATTATAGAGCACCTATGACAATGGTTCCTTCATTTCACCGTCGTCATAGGTGAGCATATGATTACGCTTATGCCCTCTCGTACAGTACAAAAAATCATATACAAACACATATATACAAACCATAATCCAATACACTTTTCGCAGAATATATATATAACAACATACTCATCACATTTTGTATATGGTACAAGACATTGTAAAAAATATATATACCTATGTACATATTATACCTATAACCGTGTATGACTACTAAAATTATAAACTTGACCTATCAAATAATGAAGAATAACTGTAAATATATACATATTTCGTATACGATTATATACAAACTCGTCCAACTTTATTTTAACTTGTTGAGCTCTTCATCTCGTATAGGGAGTGGGTGGCTTGTTTCTCGATAAACATTGTAACTAATGTTGTAAAAGACATATTCATTAGGTCACTACAAGTGTTAATCAAGCTGAAAAAGAGTATAATCAATTACAAGTGCAACTATACCTCTTTGGGACTAGCATTTAAATCGAGTTCGGTCACAATCTCTTTTATGTACTCGAGAATATAGAAGCTACACTCCACGTTTTTCAGGTGTTTATGGCACTACAATAATAAAATAGATTCCCAACACATAGAGAACTACTTAGTAATTTATATATGAAATGAAAAACATCTAAAGTAGACTCTAATAACCAAGAGAATCTCACCTTGACGAGGAGAATTAGTGGGTGTGCTGTCTTCATTCATTTGTCTTTGATGCCTCCACCATAATAATAACGGACTAAAGCATTATTTTTCAATCGGAAAACTAAAATTCAAGTTAGACATACAATTTACTTAACAAAACAACATAAAATGATTAGAAGTATGAACTCACGCCTCGACGACGTCCTTGATATCTTCCCTCACGTCAAGACCTAGAGAATCAAGCCGTAGGCCATATTAGCCCTTGGATATAGGACGAAGGCATCCAATGATGGCTACATAACCACAAATAACACATTTTTATATAAGTATGTATAACACCATATAAAAACTTCATAAATTAATTAGTTCATTATTTGTCCACTTACCTCACATTGAACGCCGCCAAGTACAATGATTTATCATCAGCAACATGTTTCATGATATTGAAGATATAGGTGACTCGTTCATCATGATTCAGTCCAGCTCCTTGAATAATGGAAGTAGGGTTCAAAAATTGAACGAAATCATTCCCAATCTCGTGCAGACCACCTTACATATTAATTGTATGTAGTTAGAAATTGAAATTAATAGTAAAAAATTGACTATGAATATATTCATTAACTCACATCATGCCAAGCGTACTCGGTGGATACGCCAATATCCTCCATGTGCAAAAATTACGGTATGTCGTCCTCGAAGACATAGACCGGCATATCCCCTTCATGTTGCCCAAACACGTGACCTGGCATGCTACGGATGATTTGTTTCTCTGTTGACGAGTCCGCACATAACTTTCCGGAGTAGCACACCAATCCGTGCGAGACTCCTCAATGGATTTGAGAGGAGATTTCTTCGGACGACGAACGGGCGCCACCGAACGTTTGCTTGTGCCACCGGCGCCCTTCATCCCACTCTCGAATTTGTCCCTAATATCCTAGTGAATAATCAATAAAAAATGAGAAATATATATACGTAATATTATCAATAAAACTAAATCTTTTAATAAAAATGAATTACCGTAGTGAGGATGACCAAGGTCCTGGGCCAAAAAGAAAAGCATTGATCTGCGTCATCAACGAGTGTGGAGGTCCGGTCCTCGGATCGACAACTCACACTCGCCTTTCCCATGCATCACCTCTTTAACACTCAACCTCACCTCATCAGCCTACAAGGGGTGTCCTATGAACAACAATATCCGTCGTCTAAGGGAAAACAACGTCCAATGCCACAACATGCTCTAGGGGAGGGTGACGAGAAGCTAGCTTGCAATTTGCCGACTGCATAAGAATAAGTAAACATTTGACATAGAAGTTAAATAACCTAAAAACCCCGAAAATAAACGGATAGAGTTTCCCTTAAAAGTAAACATTTTCCGGGATAACGACCCTTATCCGAAACAACAAAAACATACTAAATAAGTAATTACTCAACGGTCACTCACCGGAGATATACAATAACAAAAACATGTGACAAGTAATTATTCAACAAGATTATACATTAATTAGTCAAAATATAAACATGCATGTAAATATAATTAGGTTGCAAAATCTGAATTACCTCCGTCAAAACTTTGAATTGGTCGATGGGTGAGCTCGCATTCATGCTGGCCGGTGTGTGGGGTGATAAAGGATGTACATTATCAAAGTTGGTAGGTAACGGCATACCCATGTTGGTGAAGTACAACCTCATGTAGGACTCGCATCTCTCCGCACATCCGCACCCTTATCTCTTCCATATGTGCGAGTCATCGGTGTAGCCATTTGGGACATTTGGGATCGCATTTAGGCCATTTAGGCCTCCATATGTGCTTGGCTGGAAGAGACGGGGCACTTCTTCCTAGTCCCAAAGTGCTCAACTATCCCTACTCGCCCAACAACGACTCGAAAACGACCGGTGTTAAACCTCGTTTTTATAGATTTTTAAGGCATTATTTAACCCAATTCCGTGATGATTTCAATGATATTTGTTTAGTTTTGGGTTAAATATGGCTCATTTTTTCTTTCTTGTCACCTAAGCTCGTAAATCTCTTAATTACAAGTTTTTTGTGCTTAATTTAGATACATTTGAGGAAAATTTAATGAAAAGCGATGAAGACGAAAGTTCGAGCCTAAGAGGAGGCGAGAAAGGAGCCTAGAGAGCTCATCAAGTGAAGTTGCACGAGCAATCGTGCAAGATCTGCACTGACCGTATATACCACCAAGCGAAGGAGTCGAAGTCAATGAAGGCTGCAGGGCCACCCATGCACACCTTGCATGGCCGTGCTAGAAGTTATGAAAAGTTGAAGTTGCGCATAGCCTACCGTGCGAAGCTGCACGACTTTGCGAAAGAGGCGAAACTTCGGGGTTTTCGCATAGCACAGCTGTGCAAAATTGCGATTGAACCCCGCACGGACGGCTGTGTGACTTTTGCACGACCGTGCGACTTACTCGTTTTCGTGATATTTCAGTTTCCTTATTGTAATTTTGGGATAAATTTCAATTATTCTAAGCTTTAGCTAGGGTTTTTCGGTAGAGAACTCGAGAGGAGACCCAAGAACTTTCAATATTCACTACGTATTTGAAGTTTATGTATTATTGAATCACATCAAGTTTTCATTCGGTAATTGTAATTTCTTCTCTTTGTCTTTTCTTCACAGTTTCTCTTTGTTTTTATGTGGCTATTTTCTTTGAATCTTGTCAATTGTTTAGTATCATGTTTAGGGGCTAATTTCTCTACTTAGGTTGGGATTGATCCTCGTTATTCCTTGATAATCATGAATTGAGTACCATTTGAATTGTTTTATACTTGTTAGGTTAGAATTCACTTTGCTCATCACTTTTCGTTGATTGCCTCGAAAGAGAACTCATATGCTTTTACTCGAGTTTTGTGAACATCAAAAGATGGGAACTCACCTAGAATAACGTTGTGAACGATTAGAACTTTGATATGAAAATAATTAAGGTTTTAATTGGGGGTTGTGAGATGCATTCGTTGTTATTTTGCTCTTTATTAATCCCATGAAAATAAGTGATTAGATTGTGCAAGATTAGTCTCCGACCTTCGAAAGTAGGCGAAGATAGGTTTAATTGGTGTCTCCCTCGTTCTAAACTCGTTAGCATAGGCAAATATCAAGCGAGTATTCGATTTTGATTTCGGGCATAGTAGTGTGATTGATCCCAATCTAAGGCTTGTAATCCATTGATTTCTCATAGTTATTTTGTTATTAGTTGAATCCACAAACCAAATCATTGTTGAACCGAGTTTCACCTAAATTAGAGTTTTTAGGCGAATTTAGTACTTGAAAGTGAGTTCCTTGTGTACATGACCCGTACTCGCCGGTTTCTAGCTATGGCTACACCGTGCACTTGCGGTATTTTCCTAACAACTAGGATGCTCATCTCTTTGTAGGGCCAAGGCTAGCGTGTCCTTCTTCACGGTGGTCTCAGCGACTTTTGAAGTCGATGTCCGTGACAAAGACTCCTGTAAAAAGAAAAAATTATTATCATTTGACAAATTTATAAAATAAATCGATAAGTTCTCAAAATAAATAAAGGAAAATAGTAAAAAAACTTATGAGTCAGCGAGAAATAACTTCTACATTGGCCATATTTGAAGGTTCCATCTTTCTTCTTTCTTCCTTTGACCCACAGCTCGTCCTTATCGACAACGAGCTGAAAAGTACCTATGTTGGACTATTCACCTGGATGTGGTTGGAAGTTGTTCAAGCTTTTGCTTGTACAAACTCTCCTCCAACTTTACGTATCCCTCATGGGACAGCACATGAGGGTACGGATTGCTCTTAACCCTCTTCCGGTTGGCTTTACCTATCACCTACGCAAGTAATTAAGACAATAAAAATATCAATGCATAACACTTATATTTCTTCCTTTTTATATCAATTCGACAATGACAATATCAGTGAATAAGACAACTCCCATCTCATTGTCCTCTACATCCGCCCTTCTCAAGTATATCTCACCATTTACATTTACGGAAAAACAACATCACACTACTTGTATATGAGATTGAATATTGAATGAAATTACCATGTATTCTGAAGAGGTGACATGTGACTCAAACTATCTCCAGTCCTTCTCGGTGATACAATTGTAGACCTCCCAAGGTCTACCTTTTTGTTTTATCTCGCCTTGTTTTGTAGACCCATGTACCGACAATGCGATATTTGAAGTGTCTAAACTTTTCGTCAGTCGACATGAGGGTCTTGTGTTTCATGGAGGGGATTTGAGATTCATTAACATTCTAGTTGAACGTTCTTTGAAACACAAGAACGATATGCATTAGTACATATATATTAACCATTTACAATATAAGTTGCAATACTAAGTTGAGATGTATTCATTTACCTTAATATCGTTCCATAGATTGTCCTAATGGAATCGGGGACGTCAGCCCATTTTCAAAAGTTGATGTTCACGCGGGAGCGAGTTGCCGGACCAACGTAGCTCATAAAGGTAGCATTATTCTCACCACAACATTTTCGTGGCTATCAAAATCGACCCGTGTAAGAAGAGTTCAATCGTCTCTACTCCGGACCAACTTCTCCTTGTTCATCATGGTTCACCCTATCGATTTTTTGTACTTTTGGAAGAATACATTTTATACTCGCAAGCAATTATACAACTCTTGATAAAAAAAAAACATGTACAGCAATATTCGGACATAAACACATAAGTTGGGCTAGGCGAGTAGCTCACACGGATCGACCGTATAGTCCGACACGACCCGTGTTGGTTGCCTAGAACCCCGGTTCCTCAATTTTGGTTGTTTTTTGTCTCTTCTCTTATTTTCAGATTCTATCCATTCACATTCCTCAATATAAGATTAATCTACAAATTTTCTCTAAAACACCATGAAAAAAAACTCCTAAAATACATTTTCGAGTTTATATCTGAAATTGGAAAGCATTATCTACACTTTCGAGTTTCGTGAAAATGCTGAAAATGACAAGGCAAACAATAACAGAATTAAAAACCCGCAATGGAATTTAGGGGAAATGCTAAAGATTAAGAGAAAGAGACAAACCTGTTGGTGCTCGGAAAGAGGAGTTGGCGAGAGAGGTGCAACCATGCGGAGAGAGTGATCCTACAATTCTACTATCCAAAAACTGTTCGTCGATCCAACTCCCATTAAAATCTTACGATCTTAATTTAGTTCAAAAAATATGTGGTAGAATCGTAATACAATCCTACGATCCGATTTAGGATTCTAAATAAATTTCATAAATTGATCACACATAATTTTATTCAAGAATTCATCACAATAGTATACTTTTGAAACAAAATATTTCACAAAGTATAGTTAAATAGGATTTCCTATAAATTTTTATAAATATTTGTTAAGATTTTTATTCTTGTAAAAAAATTTAAAAATTATAAACAAATATTAGAATTTTATGATCCTCAATTCGATTCTACGATTTCGATTCTAACCACCCCGATCGATTCTAATTAGGATCCCGATTATAACAACCTTGGCATGTGATAGATATTCCGGAGTTTCAAGATGCTATTGCTAAGTTGTATCCAAGTTGGGTTGTTCGAAAGGCAAATGAGGGCAAGGAACAGGAGATGGAGCGATTGAAGAAAAAGAACAAGAGATTGAAGCAAAGAGCACACATTCTCTTTGAAAAGTTGATCATGGCTCAATTTGAAGGTACTAAATCTGAGAATGATGATGAAGATTAATCATTTATATGTTCTTATTTGTCGTATGTACTTTCTTTAGACATAAATATGTCGCACTTATTTAATAAAAAGATTGTGTTACACTTTTATTTATGAATCCTATTTATGTATGAATTAAAATTGTATTATATTTCGGGTATGTGATTTTATACATTTCTTCATTTTATACTAAATTATTCTTAAATTAGGTTAAATAGGTATAACTTCTGATTTTATTTTATTAAAATAAAAAAATTAAAGAATAAAATTTAAATTAACAACAGCTTTTAAAATGGTGGGAAATTCATGTAAAATTATTTTCCATAATTTCAATAGAATAAAAAACGGTTGTTAAAATTACCAACCCTAATAAGAAAACGGTTGGAAAAATTACCAACCACTTCAAGAAAACAATTGGTAAATATGCACATGGTATGATTGGTAAAACGGTCGGAAATATTTTCAATTATTTTTAATGGTTGTAAAATCGGTTGGAATTCCAACCACAATATTATCTGTCGAATTCCAACCATTAATTGCGGTTGGTAAAACGGTCGGTATGTAATTTGGTTGGTAAAAATTTTCAACCAAGGTTTTTTCCACCACTAAAAACGGTGAAACAAACTGTCGGAGACCTTTTAACCGGCCATTTTATGATGAAAAAGGTTGGTAATGCAGTCAGTATTCTTGTAGTGAGTAAAAACTTGATCAAACAAGCCTTTTACTACGGTTTGTCCAATGAACCATAGTAATAAGTCATCTTTTAGTACGACTTACAACCGCAATCAAATATACTTACTTACTATTACACTCACATACACTACGCCTTTCAATCACAAGTAAAATGTCATTTTGAATAGTAGTAAAAGAGGATGCGGTTATAGTGATTGTCATCATAAGACAACCATCATAATTGGCGAAATCTGAGTCGAATATTGATAAGTGCCATATTTGCATTAGATTTCAAAGGAGGTTACTTATCATTTTTGGGGATTTATTTTCATATTTATGTACTTTATGCCCCATTTATGCTTTACACTTAGGTTTTGAGTTTTTGGTATGTTTCTACAGACTTCCTAGTGATTTGGACCTGATTTTTAGTTATATTTTCGATCCAAAGCTATTTTAAGTCTATGTGTCTAACTTTCTTATTGAAAGAGTTTTCCAATTACGTAAGAAGGGTACGGTAACGAACACTTCTTTACTTTCGAATCATATTTTTCCCACACTTATGAAGAAAGAATAATGATAAAAGAATTAGAAACTAGACTCAATGAACTTTCCAACAAATCAAGAATCACAAGCATTTGGACATTGGATGAGGAAGCTATGACTAAATCGGTTTGATGCATGCCTTCCGAAGCAACCAACACGGGCAGCCCGTGTCTACCGACATAGCTCGTGTTGGAGGTAAGAGCCTTTGCATCGAGAATGGGTGGGCCGTGTCCATTGACACGGCTCGTTTTCATTGTTTCCGTCAAGTACTGGCATTCCAACAGCCTACATGGGCAGCCCGTGTAGACCGACAAGGCCCGTGTTGGCTGTAATTTCTGCCGAGACGCTTCAGCTTTGACGGTTTCGGTCTTTCATTGCTTCATAATTGCGGATTTAAGTCGATTTTCGTCTGATTTTGAGGCATCCATTCCAGAGTTCATCCTCCATTCATCCACTTCCATCATCATACTTTTATCATCCACATCAAACCACATACATTTGAAGATTGAAGAAGAAGATTTGAAGCAAGGTGAGGGAATTCCATTCGAAGTCGAGAGATTCAAGCGGAGTTCTTGAAGGGCATCAACCTACTTCCTCATTTTGCTGTTTGAGGTTTGATTACCATGTTTAGGATTATTTTTGTTAAATTTTCAATAATCATGTGTGAGTAGTTTTAGTTTATCTAGGGATTTGTAATCTTAAACAATGTAGTTTGATTAGGCTTTCATAATTTGTGCTTGAATTTTGATTTTGAATCAATAGATGGTTGTGTTTTTCATGCTTATGAGTGTTTTAAAGGCCTAGAATATTTGTGATTGGAGATTAATCTATCATGTACTGAAAAGGGAAATGAAATAATCCAACAACCAACCATTCTACCTATTTTATGAAATTTGAGAAAAGAAAAGTAAATTAGGGGATCATTTTGATAATTTAAAATCTTTAACTTTGATTAAGTTAAAAGGCATACAAAAGTTGTTTATTAAGTTAATTAGAGAAATTCTATTTAGTATCGAAAGAGCCGTAGAATTTTGTGATTATCGTCCTTGATTCAATTGAAAGAATGATTACACAAATTATGTTTAAGCAATCAAACTCATTGTGTAAGGAAAGCAAATCCCTATATGTTTTTACCCATTGATTTAAGTCTAGATTAATTTTTTTAATTTTAATAGTTAGAACTAGTTTAGAAAACAACCAACTTAAAACCTTATTTGCTTAACAATTGAGTAGATGATTATTTTATTGTGTTGCTAGAATTGAGTCTTTGTGGGATCGACTTTGGCTAGTTGCAACCATACACCGTGCACTTGCGATCTGTCATATATATGTTCTAATTTTATCATAACCATTCATTATTTTATCTTCTAATTTAATTTAAAAATTAAAAAATTAAAAAAATTAAAAATGGGAAATAAATAATTATTCAAGGGATTTGACAACATTTTCCAGGGAGATGACGTGGCCATCAATAAATTCTTCGACTTGAGTTGATGATGTGAATCAAACTTCCAAGTTAAACCGAGTCACCTCCACCTACTATGTTGACATCCTCGTCACGGATGCTATTGCAAACCCCCTTATTTGCCAAAAACATGCAGTTAGAGACCTTTTCAATGACATATTTTGATAGTACTTACTGGTGTTAGTGATCGGGATATTCATCGGAGAGTTGATTGACATCAGTGGAGATTGTTCCGAGATTGTTTTGAAGGTAGGGTGAAAGGCTTTTTGTTTCCCTTCTACATGAGTAATTAAACACCAAACACAAACTTAATCAATATTTTAAAAATATATATTCTAATTTTAAAATTTATTTTTCAACTTATGGATCGTTTTGATATATCAGCTTACACACACGGACGATGGAGATCCATTACAATTATGGTGATTATTGTGGTCGTAATATAACGACAATCACTACAACCTTTTGGAATAAAAGATGGTTCTTGTAGTAGCATGTTTTTTTATAAAAAGTTAATTTCACCAAAATAAATTTTAAGAAACAGACTAATACAAACCACCAATATAAATTGATTATATAATCAATTAACATTTAATTTAATTAGCCAACAGTTAATTCAATGACATAACTAATGGTAGTTATCTAATTATATTACATATTGAAAATAAAGCAGGATTTGAAATTATATGCAACCTCATGTTCAAATGATGTCTCAAATGATGCTTGGATCAAATGTTCAAGGAATTGAAGGCGGGAAACTAGAGAACAACCCAAACAAGCTATAAATGAGATGGAACTATTGAAAGAATATGTTGGCTTCACAAAGAAAGGAAAAATCTATGGATTTGGATTTCAAAACATCTACCTTTAAGCGAGTCCTCCTCTTACAGTCGAAATCTACCGATACATCTCAACAAAAAGTGTGTGTATAGTAGACACTCCAGAGCTTCAAGGTGCTATTGCTGAAGTTGCACCTAAGTTGGGTTGTTCAAAAGGAAAATGAGGGCAACAAAAAGAACATGAAGTGATTGAAGAAAATGAATAAAAGATTGAAGCAAAAGGCAAACATTCTCTTTAAAAAGTTGAACATGGCTCCATTTGAAGGTAGTGAATCTGAGAATGATGATGAAGATTAATCATTTATATACTCTTGTTTATCGTATATACTGTCTTTAGACATGAATATATTGCACTTATTTAATCAAAAAGATTGTGTTATACTTTTATTTATGAACCCTATTTATGTATGAATCAAAACTATATTGAATTTCGGGTATATGATTTTATACATGTCTTATTTCATTTCATACTAAATTATTCTTAAATTTGGTTAAATACGTATAACTTTTGATTTTATTTTATTAAAATAAAAAAATTTAAAGAACAAAATTTAAATTAACGACCGTTTTTAAAATGGTGGAAAATTAATGTAAAATTATTTTTCATAATTTCAAACGAATAAAAAACGGTTGGTTAAATTACCAAATATAACAAGAAAACAGTTGGTAAAATTACCAACCATAACAAGAAAACATTTGGAAAAATTACCAACCACTTCAAGAAAATGATTGGTAAATATGCACATGGTATGGTTGATAAAACGGACGGAAATATTTCAAATTATTTTAAATTGTTGTAAAATCAGTTAGAATTCCAACCGTAATATTATGGTCGAAATTCCAACCATTTATAGCGGTTGGTAAAACGGTCAAGTATGTAATTCGATTGATAAAGATTTCCAACCAAGGTTCTCCCACCACTAAAAACGGAGCGGAAAACGGTTAGAGACTTTTCAACCGATCGCTTTATGAATTAAAAAAGGTCCGTAATGTAGTAATTTGATGTTTTCTTTTAGTGAGTAAAATCTTGATCAAACAAGCCTTTTACTATGGTTTTTCCAATGAATCGTAATAATAGGTCCTCTTTTGGTACGACTTATGACCGTAGTCAAATATACTTACTATTACGCTCATATGCACTACGCATTTCAATCATAGTTAAAGGTCATTGTGAATAATAGTAAAAGAAGATGCGGTTATAGTGATTGTCATCATAAAACAAGCATCATAGTTAGCGAAATTTGAGACGTATGTATGTTCTAATTTTATCGTAACCATTCATTTTTTATCTTCTAATTTAATTTAAAAATTAAAAATTAAATTTAAATACGGAAAATAAATAATTATTTCAAGGGATTGCTTGGCAACACTTTCCATTTCTCTCTTTCATATTAAAAAAGAAAAGTAAAAATTGCAAAAAAAAATCCCTAATCCCCAAAATTTCGTTTTGATTGTCACATCGCAATCCACCGACCCACCCAACTCACTCCATTTTTACTAGCCGCTTACTCAACTTTCATGGCTGCCAGGAGTCATTCAATCCTTAAAAAATCTACCCCAACAATAGAAGCCATCGACTACTAGTGAGTAAAAGAATCCGCTAGTCATCACCCGTGAGTGGACTTGGGGGATGACGTGGCCATCAATAAATTCTCCGATCTAGGCCGACAATGTGAATCGGACTTCCAAGCCAAACCGAGTCACCTCCATTTACTACTTTGACATTCATTGCCAACGTCCTCGTCGCAGGTGCTATAGCAAACCCTCTTATTCGCCCAAAACTTGTAGTGGGAGACCTTTTTGATGAGATGTTCTGACAATACTCACTGGTGTTAGTGATCAGAATATTCATCGGAGAGTTGACCGACATCAATGGAGATTGTTTTTGAGATTGTTTTGGAGGTGGGGTAAAATGCTTTTTGTTTCCCTTTGTGCATGAGTAATTAAACACCAAACACAAACTTAATAAATCTTTTAAAAAATATATGTTAATTTTAAAGTTTATTTTTTAACTTATGGATCGTTTTGATGTATCGATTGCGCACATGCATGGTGGCGATCCATTACAATTATAGTAATTGTCGTGGTTGTAATATACCGATAATCATTATAACTTTTGGGAGTAAAAGGTGGTTCTTGTAGTAGCATGTTTTTTTAGAAAAAGTTAATTTCACCAAAATAAATTTTAAGAAACAGCTAATACAAACCACCAAATAAATTGATTATAATTAATTAACATTTAATTTAATTAGTCAATAGTTAATTTTATTTATTAATAGTTAATTTAATTAGCTAACAACTAATAACTGATTGTCAAATAAAGTACTGTCTCTTTGCCTATTGAATTCATCACTATATAAAAATTAATTAGATGCTCCTACGGTAAAACTAATATAAAATAACGAAAAATAAAATCAATATCACACAACATTGGAAAAATAGAACCGCCAAAAACAATGAACCAACGCAGTAAGAACTAATATGATAGCCACCAATTTGAGGATGCACAAGGCAAACACACTCAAAACGTTACCAGAACGACACAAAAGAAATTAACAAAGGAATTAAAAACTAAGTAGGATCCCCACCCTAGAGTTACATTTTTTAGGTTCACCTATTTTATTTAATTCAAAGGCATTCTTAGACGCATATGCGAACATTAATTGATCTGGGCGTAATTATAATTGTAACCTCCCTCTCTAGTTGTGTGGCTTGACTTCAACTTGAGAGCCAACAGCTTCACCAGGAAAAGAGCAACACCTTAAGCAATTTCCGTAGTAATCACGGCGACAGCACCCAAACCGGCCACAAAAACTGCCTCGGCCACCCGGGCGACCTCCTCCTCCAGGGCCGGGTACCGTCCACCTGGGTAGCCCCCACCAGGGTAGCCCCCACCTGGGTAGCCCCCACCAGGGTAGCCCCCACCAGGGTATTGGGCCCTGCTGTATTCACTCATGCCATTGTAGTTGTTTTCGGCATCTTCCACTCCTTTTGCTTCATTGCAAAGGAACCCTTAGCATAAATTTATAGATCCATGCATACATAAGAAATAAGACAATAATCCATGCATTTGGTTCCATGACCAAGAACTAGTGATCCTCATTACCTTGAATATTAAAATTATTTTTCCAAATTGAAAAATACATTAAACTTCATAATGTTTGACATCAGAGGAGCATCTAAAGGTAGGCATATAAACAAAACCATATTGATCGACCACTCGAATGCAAATCGATGCTTACTTATGTTGTGTAATGCTTGTATAGGTTGCTAAAACCTTCCACTGTGGCCTTAGTCCTTCATATTTTTCATAAGTTCATGAGTATAATGCTTCTCATATAGTAAAAATATACACATGACAAATGTTTTAAAAAAGAATCGATGTTTTAATTCAAATAGCGATTGTATTTTCTTGACAATATATCAATGAAACTAATAACAAATGTGTTAATTGGCAATGTAAGTCTGATTTTTCAGATCATATCGAAGCTATATATGGCGAACATAAAGGCAAAAACCATAGGAAAAATCAAAAATTGGAAATTGATTAACAAAAAGGAATCAAAACTCACCACCATTTTTCTCAGCATTGGCAGCCTTATTGGCTAGATCTCGAGCTGATACTTCATAGGTGACCATCAACAGAGCAATGGCTAGAAGCCATAGGAAAAGAAAATTCTTGAAAACCATTTTTTTTTATAAAAAATATATGAAATTGTGAGATCAATTAATTGAAAGGAGATTATTTCAATATAATGTTTTGTGGGTGTTATGAAAAAATGTTGAATCCTTTTATAGATAATATGGTAGTGGGTTGGGGGCCACTCGGGCCAGGTAACCCATACATGAAAGGTGTGGGCCGTATGGCAAGTCTCACTAGAGATGTTGGAAATTTTTGGTCATTGAGTTCGTCACTCACTAATGCAACACATAAGGCACACTGAAAAATCAAAGCAAATCCAGAACAAAAAAAAAAAAAAAAGAAAAAAGTCGAAGCAAAATAATAATTTAATAAATGTTTGTCTTGGATTGATTATGATTGAAACGCTATATATAACTAGATCTATATCTGCAAGAATTTGAGGTAAATTTATTTGTAATTTTATTAATAGTTTTGTATCAAAATTTTAGAAAAATATAATAATATTTTTTAGGTTCCTATTATTTTAAAGTAAATTGTTACTATATGAACCTTTTTACGAGAAATTATAGGAGAGTTATAACTAAATATAATTTTCTTTATATTAGAGAGAATTTTCATCAATAAATAAAATATACGAATTCGTTTTCATTCTTGTCGAATAGCAATATGACATACATTTTATGTATAAAAAATCTTAAATTTGTTGATCTCATTAAAATTAAAATTGTTATTTTTTCACAAATTTACATACTACCTTTTTCAATAATAATTTAATCACTTGTTTATGACATATAAATTATTATTGAAGACTTAGACATTGCTCTATATCTTTCCGAGTCATGCAAAAGGAATCGAGTATAACGATGTCATTCATATAGAGTTTTGATTCCAAGGCATTCTCCGTGTCTTAGAAACTTACTTGAGTTAAATAAGTATCTTCTCTATGCTATTCGGCCTTCACATATCTCTTTAATCGCTTTTCGGTTAGCGCCTCGTAAAACCGGTTCTTTATTCCGAGTCCACTCTCACTCGGATTAATCGCATTTTGAATATACCAAGTATTCCATTGTTTTTCACTCGGAATCGACTTGTGGTTATTTACTCTATTGTTTGCAAAGTCAGCATTCATAGTTCATTTCATGCTTAGTCAAGTTCTTTCTCACTCGATATTTGCTATAGAACGTGTTTCTTTACTTAAGACTAAGTCATATGGAATTCCGAGTATCATGGATATTAGACTCGTAAAATTCCATTTCTTTTCGACTCGGATAATCAATTGCGTAATTTTTCAAAATTATTTTGTTATCTCGTGTCTAACCTTGGACCAAAGTATTTTATACTTTGAGAACCGAAGGTGTTTTACTTTTGAAGGTTATTCAATCGAGGATATCTTTTCAAACTACAAAAGTAGCCGGCTTCGTAACGTCAAATCACCAGCAGATATGGCTTTTCACCTTCCCCGCTTTAGTCCCAGAAGATTGTGTCGAAGCCGTCCGCTTCCATATCTGGAAAAATGGAACGCTAAGCCTAACGGTGGTTTCCACCATATTTATCAAGACACAACCGATGGTTTTGGGATTTCCAAGAGAATTAAACCGTTGTCCAACGTCCATATTTCAACGGATACTTTCCGAGTGACTCGAAAGCCTTTCACAACGGTCACGAGAGGACTCTCGGTCAGCGAGATGAAAATAACGGCTACTCTGCCTGGTCTTCTATAAAAGAAGCCACTTCACAAGACTTGAAGGTTGCCGAACATATTGTCTATACACTTACTTGATCAAAGTTATTGTATTTACTCTCAATCTTCAACTTACAACTCCCACTCGTAATTCATTACTTTACGAGTTGTAAGGTCTTGTACTTCATTACAAACACTTCTTACATTCTTTGTAAGGTCCCTTGACTAAGTCTGTAAAGGTTAACTCAGCTTAGTTGTCTCTAGCTGTAAGGGTTATCTCAGCTAGGAAGTACTAGATCGGATAAGGTAACTTCGAGTCTAGGAAAATCCGTATAGAGTTGTCTAAGGGAGCAACTTGGGTTCCGTCAAGTTCACGGTATTTTGTGGACTCAAAATAGTGGATTTGACTTCGTGTCTGGATTGACACGGGCCGTGGTTTTCTCGCCCCGGGAGGGTTTCCACGTAAAATCTCTCGTGTTCTTTTCCGAGTTCATTCTAGACTCGGACGAGCCTTAGTGCTCTTGCTTCTTCGATTCATTGCTTTCCGAGTCCAATCTTTTCGACTCGTTATTAGACTCGGATTCTGTCTTTGCCTCTTTTCGCGCAAAAGTGTGTACTTTCGGAAAGATTTTTCTATCACCCTATTCACCCCCCTCTAGGGTGACTCGGACTCTCCTTGAGCAAACCTTCAATTATTACAATAGCATTTTAGAACTTTTTTAGTTGGATAGTTTTTTAATATAATTTTAAAAAATCAAAGAAAAATAATAAATGTTTGTCTTGGATTGGTTACGATTGAAAAATTATATATAACTAGTGTTATACCCTTGCAGTAATTTAATTATTTTTTATTTTTATTTTATTAATTTAAATAAATAATAAAACATATATTTTTAAAAGTAGATAATAATTTTATAATAATAATTATTATTTTATATAATTTTTAAAAATTCTTTTGTTTTCGTATCATAGTTATATTTACTATTTTCTAAAGGTTTTTTAACATGTAAATCTTTTTCTTTTTATATTTCTTTTGTTAGAAGGTAAACTTCATTACTATCCAAAGCATTTTTACAAACTGTAAGCATCTAGAAAGAGAGTCGCCTTCTCGGAAGGGTTTTCCCCACTAGATCTTCTAATTCTCTATTGTGTATTTTTTGTTTGATTGCAAAGATACCATTCTATTTCTAACTACTTTTCTGATCATATGGCATGAGTGACAAGCATTTGGTTGTTTCTTTTGAAAAATCCTCTCATTCTTGTGATTCCAAACTTGGAAATGCACTATTGTAGTTATATAGATCATTAGTCTTCTTTGTGTCTTAGGCCAGTTGTTTTGCTATAGTTTTTGTCTGAGAGTTTCTGAAACCAAAGGGGTGCAATTGTAGTTTGAGCCAGCTCCATGTATTGTCCTAATGTGACGTTTCGTTAGATGTAATGCAATAGGGATGTAATGTAATTAAGTATAGACTCGTAATTAGGTATGCAATGTAATGTGACAATAATTACATTGTCATATTTGGTTATCAAAAAGTGTAATGTAATTACAAAGATAATAAATTATTTCAACAATAAAAAATAGTAATTAAATTTTGAGCTAATTATTTAGATGTGAGCTTTTTTAATCTTTTATATCAAATAATCAAGTTTTAATTTTTTTCTAACAAAAAATATCAATTAAATTATTTTAGTGACAAATAAATGTTTATCGTAGTGAAGATAAATGTTAACCAAATGAAAGAATTTTAAACTTGAAATTATATTTGAGATTTTTTAATCTTTTTCTATCGTATTGTCAAATTTTAAATTTTTTGGTGACAAAAATATCAACTGAATTATTCTAGTGGCGATAAATGTTTATCTTAGTGAAGATAAATGTTATCAAAATGAAAAAATTTGAAACCTGAATTTATATTTGAACCTTTTTAATCTCTTTTATCATATAATCAAATTTCATTCTTTTACTGATAAAAAAATCAATTGAATTATTTTAGTAATGAATGACCAAGGATTCACTGGATGTCGATAAGCTTGTACAGTATTTTATTGAACATCTTAAAGCAGAAACACTTGTCTCCTCTCATATGCATCCCGTTAAGATGAACTGAATAAGTATGTTAAGATGATACCAAACTAAAGTAGATAGCAGCGTAAACAAGGGTTCATATATCATTCATTAGCTTTCTCGGACATCAAAGTGGTGCGTCCAGAGACATGTGAGTGAGATGAAGAGCTTGCGGCACCAGTACCATTGCTTGAATATCCCAAAGAAGATGAAATTGAGGAAACATCCATCACCATGGGGGTTGATGAATAAATGGGGACTGGGAATGTTGAAGACAAGACAGGCAAAGGAACTTCAAACTTGAGAACTTTTATGACTTGACTTATAGATGGCCGACGAGTATAGTCTGGGTGGCAGCACCACAAGCCAACCGTCATTAGACACTCTGTTTGATGTGCATCGAACTCCCCTTCAAGCCTTTGATCAATGGCCTCGAGAAGGCATCCTTTTCCATAGAGGTCCCACACCCATTCAATCATTGTCACTTTGGTGGGCTCTTCGCTAGGTTCAATTGGCTGCCTTCCACATGCGATTTCAAGAGCCACCACTCCAAAACTGTACATATCGGAGTCCTTACTGGCCTTCCCAGTGATCGCACACTCTGGAGCTAGGTAACCAAGTGTGCCTGCCAACACAGTTGTTTGTGAGCCTAACTCAGGGTCCACGAGCCTTGCCAGCCCAAAATCTCCAAGTTTTGCGTTGAAATTGGAGTCAAGCATGACATTGCTTGATTTGATATCTCTATGGAGCACACATTGTTCCCATTCTTCATGAAGATAGAGAATTGCGGATGCCAAGTGAAGGGCAATTTTGTACCTCATAGTCCATGATAATGCATCCTTCCTACCCCCATAGAGATGGGAGTCAAGACTCCCATTTGGCATGAACTCATAAACAAGAAGTAAATCTCCCCCTCATGGCACCATCCAAGGAGTTGAACCAAATTCTTGTGCCTCAACTGGCTAATGATCTTCACCTCTGAAACATATTCCTTCTTCCCTTGTCTTGATCCTTTGGATACCTTCTTGACTGCGATTTCTCTATTTGGGTTCTTCAGCCAACCAAAATAAACATCTCCAAACCCACCCTCCCCAAGCTTCCTCTCCTCACAAAAGTTGTCAGTTGCATGACTTAGTTCACCATAAGTAAACCTCCTAGGCCCGGTCTCCTTCACAAAATCATCACTTATTTCGGAACCCATGTTGTCATTTTTGGGGATTGACCTCCTTTTCCACCACATAAAGCCCACCAAGCTCAATGCAATTGACAAAACGCTTACTCCACCTACCACACCACCTACTAACCCAACCTTACTCTTGCTCTTTCTAGATAGTCCAATTAATTTTGATGGAGGAGTACTAGTGCTGATTCGTCCAGCAGGTTGAGGTGCTGGAGCTGGAGTTCGAGCGGGAGCTGGAGCTAGAGCTCGACCTGCAACTGACAAGCCCGAGTTGAATTCCCAAGAAATGATGTTAGAGATCTCATAAGTCCGGCCAGTAGCAGCAGAGAAGCCAACTCTCACTCTTTCCGGCAGAACAGTCCTCAAGTCGATGATGTACCAAAGGGTAGAATCTCCATTGAATACTGGGTTTTCATCAAATGTCAGAAAGACACTCAGATTAAAGGAAGTAGGATCATAAGTTATCCAGGCATTTGCAGCTGTAGCATTCTCAAAGCCACCGTCCCATGTAATAGTTTTCTTTGAGACTACAGAATCAACATCTATGCCCACATGATCCCCAACCGGATCCCATGAGTTCGAATAGTTGTCAAACTCCACAGCAACAAATTGGGAACTATTGCTGGGACTTTTGCAAAAGCTGTCATCACTTCCGACCAATCCAAGGCACCCCCTGACGAATTTACAGGAAGTTCAGAGTCGAAGGGTGCGAGGAAAAAGGCAAGCCCATCACCGTAACTATTGTAAAGATCGCCACCCAACTTGGTGATCTCAAATGAGAAATGGGTGGTAAAATTGATGAGCTCCATTGTTTCGTTATCATAAAGGGGCACTGCAGTGTCATAGGATGCTCTGCCTACGCTGTTCATACTTGTAGAATTGGCGGGAGACTTGCTGTAAGAGTGTCGTGGATTCTTGGTGAGCCGGATTTTTCCACCTGTAGGAATCGAATCGTTCTCGTAGAAGATGCCTTGGGTTTTTGCTTCAAAACTCGAGTATCGGAAAGATAAAGATTTTGCATGGGGGAAAACAATAGCATAGTGAAGATCAGAGTACCTAAGTACCGGATTGGGGGAGAGATCATTGACGAGCTCAAGTTAAGATGATTCATTCCTTTTTTTTTTCCTTTTTTCTTTTCCTTCTTTCTGAAGCTAAATTGCTTATTTAGTGGTTTTGTAAGAGAAAGAAACGACAGGCAAGAAACAGCGATAAAAGAATGATGATCAAGACTTGAAAGTTAGAGGTTAAATTTTCGTACAATTATGAAGTTAGATTTATTACAATTCTTTGCCTCACCCTTAGTCAATGCCAGTCAAGGACTAAACCATAATAATTCAACACATAAGAATTTTCCAAACCCCTACAACACGGCCAATCTGCCAATATGGTTCATCGTGCATAATCCCTTGCAACAATGTCATCCAAGTAGGAAAAGTTTGAATATTCAAGGATTATATTATATCTTAAAAGTTTTAAATTCAAGTTATATATTTTTAAATTCGGGTTATATTTAAGCACTCTACTATTTTTGTTGAAGAGCTTAATTGTGATAATAAAGTCTATATACATAATAGTTTGAAAATTCAAGTTAATTTGGCTCAAAATAAAATAGAGTTCTTATAAATGAGTTATTATAACTCCAAGCCTAGTTTTTGAGCCCTCAGCTCAAGTGAAATTGAGTGTCATTCACGTCAAAAGTGTATTTTATGTCATATTGACTTCTAAGATTATTATTTTTTTAGAATAAGAGCATATGACCTAACCTTAATGACCAAATTTTCTACACCGAAAAAATAAAATAAGAAAAAAATTGACTACTTCAAACCACGAACTTCTGGAAAAAATTTATTCTTGTGTCACCATGAGTCAAGTTGCAACATTTAATAATCTTAAAAATTTATGTAAAAGCATTGTGGAAAAAAAGAAGAGGTGTTAGGTAATAACCTAATAAAGGTGCTGTCACAAATCAGAATCTCTGTCTATATTTTCTAACTATCTTTATACCTAGGGGGAGACGGAGAGAGAGGGAGAGAGAGAGCCTTATATTTACGAGGGAAGAAAGATAACAAGTGAACAAATGAATGGCTATACTGCCTATACTGAAAATCAGCTTTGTAGTAAAGTGGATATAAGATAAATAAGGTGATTTAGAAACAAATTACATCTTAAGCCTGATACGGTGTTCAAGCCACTCAAATTTTTCCGAATCTACGGAGTAAGACTTCTTTGACATTTTTTATTTGATCAATGGTGTAATTGTTTTTAGATCGTGAGCAGTTATGGTAAAAAGTATTATAACAAATAAGTTTATAGGGATTTAAACCTGTTTTTTCTTCCTTAATGCGGTGATGTCACTATCATCTCAACCGACACTTTATTAGTTTGTAGGACATTTAAACCGACAATTGATATTCCCATATTCAGAGATATTGCTCAAACGTTAATCAATTTTAAGGTGAGTTATGATTTAAAAGCCAAACGGGTTTCTTTTGCGCCAAAAATACTACTCATCTCATGTATGCAGCTATTTGTAATTGTTTTTGTATTCTACACAAATCTAATATTTGTGCTATAATTAATAGTTAAACGTACTTATCAGCGTTTAACAATTTAAATACTAATAAATCATAGAGTGCCTAAATTGATCATTTGCAATATTGTTACTAGCTTCCACATTCACTTTAGCAAGAATCAATTAGACACTAATTTTGTTAAGATATTCTAAATAGGTCAAGCTTGAAAGCAAAAGATGTATTCCAATACATTTAAACATATAGTTGTTTTCTCTAATCTTATTAATATGTTTGTAACACATTTTAATAAGTGTTATATTCTGTTAGGAAATAACTCACACTCTAAATATCACTTATTAGGTGAAATTAGAGCAAACAATGCAGATGAATTTTTGGGCAAAACGACTCAGTGAGTACTCCTCATTTTTAGAAACTATTTTTAGGGGACTACATTATTAAAAAGGTTTTTAAAGTTATCTACATTATACTCCAACTATTATTGAGGTACTTACTGTTAAAAAATTATTTGGCTCCATTAAATTTTAATAAATTTACTAATTGCCCCTCTCCCAATATATACCCTCTTCCTTCTTCCTTTACTCTCTCTCTCTCTCTCTCTATCTCTCTTTCTCCTCAGGCTAGCTTGCTCATTAACAATGGTGGGCTTTCAAACTCCCACCCAATAAACCTATAGACCATACTTCAGACTCCTGTAAGAAAACAAAGGGAATGAAGAAAATGAAACTTTTCAATAAACCACTTATTTCTCTGGTCCTACAGCTCTGTTCACTCTGTCTCCCCTCCCATGCTTTCAAATCATCTTTCCTCAATCCAAACATCTTCCAAGACTAGCAACGAGGCATTGATCCTTCTTTATTCACCAACGTTTTCTGCAACAACTCCCGTGTCCTCTTTGAATGTCAACTCTCTTTCTCTCTCCTCCCATTTTAGCTCTGTTTTTACCCACCTCTTCTCCATTGACTAGCTCACCTCCATCGCCCTCAAATCCACTAACATCTCCGGCCCACTT
The DNA here is from genome assembly GCA_021018815.1 of Talinum fruticosum. Lineage (NCBI taxonomy): Eukaryota > Viridiplantae > Streptophyta > Magnoliopsida > Caryophyllales > Talinaceae > Talinum > Talinum fruticosum. The sequence goes on from JAITYX010000011.1 coordinate 1,786,040, forward strand.
CAACCTTTCTCTCTCTGCTCTCCTTCTTCAGCTGGAATCGACCTCTCTGAGAACTCCATTTCTTGGCCTTTCTCTGATTTGGCTAGATTGAACTCTTGTTAAGGGCTCAAGCACCTCAATCTTTCCTCAAATTTGTTGGATACCTCCAAGGATTTGAAGGGTTCCCATTTTAGGCTTTCCCTTGAGACCCTTGATGTTTCTACTAACCATGTGTTATCAGGTGATCAAGTTCTTCCATGGGTGTTATCTGGGAGTTGTGCCCATTTGAGTCATTTATTTATTTCTAGCCTCAGTAATTTGGAGGTATTGGATTTGAGCTCTAATAACATATCTGGAGAAATCCTCTTTTCTTAATTTTGCTGTGGGGTAAGAAATTGGGGGTTTAATTTGCAGGGAAGGAGAGAGAGAGGGGGAAGGGAGATGCGTTTATGAAGAGAGAGAGAGAAAGGGAAGCCAAGGAAAAGGGTAAGGGAGAGGGACAATTTAGTAAATTTATTAAAATTTAATGGAGTCAAACAATTTTTTACAGTAAGTACCCTAATAATAGTTAAAGTATAATGTAAATTACTTTGAAAACCTTTTTAATAATATAATCCCCTAAAAATAGTTTCCAAAGAATGAGGGTACCTCTAAGTCGCTTTTTAGTTTTGGATGACAAAATAATATCAAGAATTTAAATGTAGATCAATAAACTAGAACGAGACAAGGATTTAACGTGGAAAACTCAATTGGGGAAAAACTACGAGCGGCACAAGTACAAGAAATTCACTACTATGAGAGAGTACAAGAAATGATCTCAAACCCGAGACCTTTCCAAACCCAAGATATCTTAATCTCACAACACTCTCCTCACAATAACACTCTTCTTCAATTGGACGCACTCCACTTGGTTCTCCCCAATTTCTTCCAATGCTTGGATTATTGGATACCTTGGCATGATTATAAAGATGAACAAATCATCCTTTAAATAGAAAAAGGAAACAATCCTAAACTTACAATGACTCTTGCTGCAGTTACAAGTCATAATACTCGAGCAATCAAAGCAAAAAAAGGGACAAAAACCGACGAAACCGTGGAGCAGCCAAAGTGGCACGACCATGACATGCCTGTGATGCCCGACATGAGCTGGTCGTGTCAAGTGCTATCTGTTCTATGGTTTTTCTGCTTGGCTAAAATAGTCATGGTCCTTGTCCCTCGGGTTGTGCTAGCTATTTTAAGCCTTGTACATGATTTTGGGCCATCATCTAATATGTTCTAAAGTTTTATTCCTACTAAACTAATACCTTAGCTTGGCTTAATAAGCAAACAATGAAAAAGAGCCATTTTGCAAAGACATAATAAACTCAAGTGAAGATTAGTTATTTTCAACCATATCTCACTTATTTAATCACCTCTTATTTTTACATTAATAATACCTTTTGGCTATTGTGCATGACAATGACAACAATACTACAAATATAACCTTTTATTGTGGGTGTTTTACGATCGTTAAAAATAAAAATCATCATAAAAAATGAGGCGGTGGCATTTTTTAAATAAGAGGTTTTTTTATTACACATATTATTATAGTTCTTTCATTGAACCATCGCAATAGGTGGATATGTCCCCTTTTACTAGGGTTCGATGAAAGAACCGTAGTGTTTTATTATTACATTTCTTTCATTAAACTGTAATCAAAAGTCTATCGAAACAAAAAACCACGACCAGTCCGATTTCCCACCTTCAATATATGCTCTCTACTCTCACTCTTACTTTCGCTCTCCACTCTTGCTCTCTGCTCTCTCCTCGTCGTCGTCATCGTTGTCGTCGTTCTCTCCTAGCCGTTATTGCCGCTTTGCTCTCTACTCACTACTTTACTCTCACCGTTGTCACTTCGGCCGGTATTCAACTTCTCTCTCCCTCTTTTATTTTTTACTTTAATTGATTTTCTTTTGTAGTTTAGGGTTTCACTACTCTGCTGCCCCTCACTTACTCTCTCTCATAGTTTAGGGTTCGGTGTTTAAAAAATTCAAAAATAGGGCATAGAGTTTCAATAGTAGCATGCTAAATAGGGTTTAGGGTTTAGGGTTTCAACAGACAACATGCTAAATTGTATACTATTGTGCAATTTTCCACGTATAATTTAGGGTTTTAACTTATATACTGTGTATAATTGCTAAATTGTATACTACATAGTAGCATGCTCTTTTCTTTTTACTCTTTTTGAAGGTTTGCTCTTGAGAGTCTAAGTCACATTAGAGAGGGAGTGAATAGGGTGAGAAGGAAATTTTTCGAAATAAAAGATTTTCTACAAAGTATAATGTAAGAGTAGTTTTGAGTCTAGAATGAACTCGGAAAGACAGAGCACCGAAAATTACGTGGAAACCCTCCTGAGGTAGAAAATCACGGACACTCGTCAATCCGGACACCAAGTCAAATCCACTATTTTGAATCCAAAAACTACAAGGATCGAATCTTACTGAATTGCTCCCTTAGACAATTCAATATAGATTTTCCTAGGTACAGAAATTCCCTTATGTCCTACTACTTCTTGACTCGAGACAGCCTTTACGAGTTATGGACAACTTAGCTGAATTAACCCTTCTAGCTCGGTCAAGGGATAGTACGAGAGAAATAAAGTAAGTAAGAGTGATTACAAGACTTCTTCTTTTCAACTCGAAGTTGAGAAAACTTAAGTACAAAGTCGAACGCTAGAAAAGATTAAGAGAGTAAGATTTGAGTTCGGTTTTCAGCAATCGTCAATCTTCTAAGTCTTGTAGGATGTCTTCTATTTACACTCGGTAGGGTAGATAGCCGTTGTGACTAATTCTAGATCGGGAAGTTTCACTAGCCGTTGTAACGGATAGTTTGGGTCCCTCAAAAAAAGAACCGTTGTAGATATGAACGCCGTGCTTCCGTCCTTGGCTCAAAAGGTGGTCCAATCCACTAGTTGTGATTGAAATATAGGGTGGAAACAGATGTTAGACTTAAAGTTGAAGTTTACTTGAAACCGAAACAAACAACCCCGATATGGTGTCCGAGCCTGTCTTGAAATAGTGACTTTTTTTATCTAGTGGTGTTAAATCATTTTAATCAACCTACAAAACCAAATCAAAATGGTACTCAAAGTATAAAAATACTTTAGTCTAAGATTAGGCAAGGATAGAAAATTAATTAAAATAATTGAGCACTTAATTATCTTTAACCTGAATAAATGAAATTTTCCGAGTCCAATCTTCGATGAGGTTCTAATTCCATTTTGTGTCTATCTTTTAGATGGGTGAAGAGTTAAAATTATATACACACAATGCATCAAGTTTGTCAAATAAATAATTTCAGTTAATAAGTCCGACTTAGAAAGAAGAATTAACACAACAATTCATTTTCAATATTTGCAACAAGTCGAGCTCGGAATAAGTTATATATGTAAAATTATTTACGCAATCCAATTGTCTAAGTTGCATATAAGTGGGTCGAAACCAAGAGATAAGTGTTTTACTCAAGAGATGCTCTCCGAGTAAGTCGAGACAATCATGAAAACTTAAAGATGAGCTTCTTAAGATGTGAGAATAATTTGAATTCAAAACTATAGAGAGAGAGAAAGAGAGAGAGAGAGAGAGAGAGAGAAAGAGAGAGAGAGAGAGAGAGACAGTTATACCGAGTTTTCAATCTCCCCATTTTGATAAAAGGTATTGAACACTTATAAAACACAATTAGAAGTTCAAATAGTTAAGTTTTCATTGCTTGAAAATGAATAACTATTAGAAAGGTCTCGAGTTATTCATAAAGATATAAAGTTAAAATTCGTTATCGGAGGTGATTGATGCGGAATTAAATATTAGATCACGTAAGCAACTTATCGAGCAAAATAAATAAATATAATCATGGCTGTAAGCTATTTATCACAGCAAAAAAAAATAGAGATATAAAGAATCGGTGATGCTCGGAAAAACTTAGCTTTCGTTGATCATTGCTTAGAAACATACGAAACAAAACAAAATAAAATTAAACAAACTCCCCTAAACCAATTAACTATCTCTTCCAAATATCTCTCCCCTATGCATTTCATCAAAAATCTTAAGTAGGGAAGAGATGAGAAACATAAATATTGGACAAAAAAATAAAAAAAAAATTAAGAGGGGGTGGAGCAAGTGCGAATGGAGGAGGAACGAGGTCCCCGTGTCTCAGTGCTCGTAGTGTTGAGATGAAGCTGCGGGTTGTTAAATATGTGGTAGGAGAAGAGGAGATGTGTCTATATATATATATATATATATATATATATATATATATATATATATATAGTGAGAACTAGGAACTTTTAATATGGGCCATTATTTTTTAATTCAATAGCTTAGATAGTGCCCCATCATTACCCATTCATAAACCTAATTTTTGCACCCAAAACAAATCTCAAGTGGGCCTTCACACCCTTTCTCTCTCCTCCACTTTTGGTGACCTAGCCAATCACCCACCCGTACCACCGAGGTCTCTCCGACGAAGGTAAGCCCCGATTTGGGGTCGTTGGCCATCGGATTGTCTTAAGCTTGTTTACCGGCAACCATTTTTGGGAATTGGAAGGAGAGAGAATGGATGTGAAGGCTGATTTAGGGTCACAACCTATTACAGGTCCTTTTCCCAAAAACCTCGACTACTATGGTTCCAAGGCTAACAATGACAAGCTTGAAACCCGCCTGAAACCTCAACATAGCGCCGCCACTCCTTACCCGGGTTATTGTCAAGTGGGCCTAACAATTACCAACCTAGAATCCATTGCAGGAGGTTCGTTTTCCGATAGCAAAGCCTCCGGAAGTCAAACGAAATCCTAGGGGGAAAGTGAGGAAAGAAGGGCGAGGTGAACCCCACCACAGGGGAAGCATGAGTTCTCCGTCTAAATGTTGCTGTCGATACCCTCCAATGGTGGTGCAACGGTTGTTGCGGGGGCTGTAAGAGCTATTGTGTGGTGGTATTAAGGTTGCAAAAATATTACATACACCCTATGGCACAAATTTCCTGTACACTCCCATTCTCTTATGCGCAATGTAATACACACTTTTTCTTTTTTTTTGTTTCATTGCTACGCATTGGTATTCTTTCAGCTTTTTAGTTTTAGAATGTCAACGTAACAGGGCCACCATAAGGGTCATCACCATCCTCCCTCCTTATTGTTGCATCATCGAACGATGCATGATTTCTTGCATTGATGAGCCACTATTCATTGATAACGAACATAATATGTTGTCTTCATCAATTTCTACCATTGATCAGCCGGAAGATCAACTATGAAGCTTACCGAGATAATTCTACCATTGATTGTGAACAAAGCTTTATTTCTGCCATTGATGAACCATTCTTGAGCCAAAATGAACAGAACATGTAGTCTTCATCAATTTCCGCCATTGATGAGCCGGAAGATCAAGCTGTGAAGCTTGGTAGAGGATTCCTTCATTGATTGTGAACAAAGCTTGATTTCTACCATTGATGAGCCATTTGTGAGCCATTATGAACAAAACATGTCGTCTTCATCAATTCCTGCCATTGATGATCCAGGAGATCGATTATGAAGCTTGACAGAGGATTCCGCCATTGATCGTGGTGATGAACATCTCCTTTTAGGTACTTTGATTATTTTTTTCCTCTCTTTTTCATTAATGTGTTTTTGAGTTGATGAAGCTTTCATGTTTCTCAAGGTGTTCGTTCAAATTTGAGTTGTATTTGTAGTTGTTTTGCTATTATCTTTATTCTATTTTTTTTAATGAGACACACTTTTAATGTATGCTAGCATAGTCTTTAGTGTTTTGTAGGATAATATTTAATGTTACACTTATTCTATTTTTCATGAGCTACGTTTTTAGTATATTGTTGAATAGTGTTTAGTGTTTTTCATATTATATCGGTTTGTCTTAGGCTTTCTATCAATTACTAATGTTATTATTTTTTCAATGAGATACACTTTTAATGTATGCTAGAATAGTGTTTAGTGTTTCGCAGGATAATATTTAGTGCTACACCTATTCTGTTTTTAATGAGCTACGTTTTTAGTGTATTCTTGAATACTTGTTTAGTGTTTTACAATATAATATTTAGTATTTTTCATATTATATCAGTTTGTCTTACTCTTTCTATGAATTACTAATATTACATTTTTTTAAATGAGATGCACTTTTAGTATATGCTAGAATAGTGTTTAGTATTCACAGGATAATATTTAGTGTTACACCTATTATGTTTTTAATGAGAAACTTTTTTAGTGTATTCTTGAATAGTGTTTAGTGTTTTACAATACAATGTTTAGTATTTTCTATATAATACCGGTTTGTCTTACTATCTATATCAATTATCAATGTTATATTTTTTTCAATGAGATGCACTTTTAGTATATGCTAGAATAGTGTTTAGTGTTTTACAAGATAATATCTAGTGTTACACCTATTTTGTTTTTAATAAGCTACGTTTTTAGTGTATTCTTGAATAGTGTTTAATGTTTTATAGTACAATGTTTAGTGTTTTCCATATTATACCAGTTTGTCATACTCTTTCTATCAATTACTAATGTTACATTTTCTTTCCAATAGCAACTCTATAGAAGCGAGTTGAGTAAGAATTGCTTGGTAAAAATTTTAGGTCATTGGAAGACACTGCAGAATTATACACTGAATATGCATTCAAAATTGATTTTGGTGTTCATCTTGGGAATGTTAAGTATAAAGGAAAAACCGATGTTGTAAGAGAGAGAGAGAAATGTATTGCTTTAAGCGAGGAGTTAAGAGAACAACAAAAGAAAAAGGTAAAAATATTGAAAGAGAAACATATGCAAAGTAATTGTGAAGCAATGATTGTTTTCCGCCTTGATAAGTTTGAAAATTAGATAGGCACCAATCATGGGATAAAGCATAACCATGCGTTCATGTTAAGTGATTAAGTGTTTTTGCATAGGTCTCATAGAAAAAGCAAAAATTCATGTTGATTAGTTTAGAAAAATGAAGAAAAGTAATATGAAACCGGCACAAGTTTTCCATATTTTGAGATGAAGAAAAGTGATCTCCTGCCCTTGAATTTATTAAGCGAGATATTTATAACAATTTGGCGAAAGATGATAGGAAGACTTTGGAAAGTAGAGATGCCAAATATTTAGTAGATACATTCTCCGAAAGAGTTCTTAATGAGAAAGATTTTTTTATGCTACTGAGTTGGATTCCGGTAATCATTTGGTGAGTTTTTTCTGGAGGGATTTTCAAATAAAAGATTATTATGTTCTTTTTGGTGATTTGTCGGTGTTTGACACTATATACCGCACAAAAAGTACAAGTATAATTTATGTGCCCTTTGTTTGTATGAACCAACATGCATGAAAAACAAGTGGTTCGATGTGGATTTTTGTTGAATAAAAAAACTAAGAGTTTTATCTAGTGTTCAAGACATTCCTGTAATCTTTGGATGGCATCGCTCCAAAGACAATCATGACTAACCAAGCTGCTTTAATGGCTAATGCAATAGCCGAGGTTTTTCCAACTTCTCATCATAGACTGTGTTGTTAGTGTATTCAAGAGAACTCGAGGTGTCACATTAATCACCTGCGGATGTTAGCTGGTTTTAGCAGAAAGTTTGATCATATTCTGTTTAGATGTGACACAGTTGAAGAGTTTGAGCTTTGTTGAAAAGGGAAATAAAAACACTAAACACATCAGTAAACTGCACCGCACCTTAAACAATTCTACTAAATTTCTACCTGTTTTTCTTATGCAAATTAGTTATTGAGCTTAATTGTATTGATCACCCTTGGATGGAAAGGTTGTATAATATCAAAACAAAATGGTGTCCTACATTTTTGAAACTCATTTTTCAGGAGGAGTATTGTCCTCTCAAAGGAGTGAGAGTAGAAACTCTTCATCATCAAGGCATTTGAACAAATTAGTTGGGTTGTTTGATTTGTACAACATCTTCTCCGATATTGTCAGCCTACTCGGAGGAAAAGGGAGATGGATGATAATTTCGGCAACAAGGAAGGATATGTACTTACCTCACGTACCATTTTGCAGCAAGCTACTCATACTTATACAATAAACATGTATAAGATTTTTCAGGATGAGTATATCTTAGGAGAAGGCTACTCGGCAAGATTTTCACATATTTGAGAAAAATATTTCAAGCATTACTAAGGTGTATCATGTGGCAGAGAATCATGATGATAATCAGTGGACATTTTATGTCACTTTTGATATTATTAATCACACCATTTCTTGTGATTGCAACAAAATTATTGAAGTTGGTATATTATGTCACCATGCTTTGCGAGTATATTATGTGAAGTGTGTTAGGAAACTTCCTAACAAGTATATATAAAAGAGGTGGACAAGGGAAGCTCAACCTCGAACAAATTGCACTTTCAATACTCGCCATATAATGGTAACTTCATCAATTACGAGAAGTGAACTACTTAAACAGTTTGATTATACTCTTTTAGCTACTGAGAGAAATGTTAATTCATGGCAAAATTTTTAAAAAGCCTTCGAGAAGTTCAAAGAGGAATTTTCAATCGAGAATATTTCTACCGTGGATGTTTTTTCCGATAAAGAAGAGCAAAAAGTACTAATAATGTGGTGGTTTGCAACCGTGTTAGTCAAAGAAAAAAAAAAGGGAAAGGAATGTGAAACGGAAAAGCATCATTGTGAAAATTGTCAATTGAGTTAGGTCAAACAATTCTAAGATGCTTGGGAATAATAATTCTAGTTCTGTTTCTAAACATGTGTGCCTTTTCATTTAATCTTTTTAAAAAGTTATTTTCCTGCATTTACTCCTTTAATAATTTGTGTTATCTTTTTTTGGTGCAGCACAATGGAACATTCACTTTAGTTTCACAGATTAGTGTAGCCCTTGCAAATCTAAGTGGAATGCATAGACTGTTGAGCATGTTGCTTGAAGAAGCAAGTCAAGACATTAAGCACGCCCGAAAGGATCAATGCTATTGATTTGGACTTGCCATGATTTTATGAAATTAGTTAATAAATCAATATTGTTTAGTACTTATATCACCTAGCACTGTTTTTAATTTTTGTTAATATGTTATATTGTTGAGTCACATTGAAGAGAAAATATTTAGTATTCCTTTGAATTGAGTTTTGTTGTTGTTTACACTATTATTTCTCAATATACTTTTAGTGTTTTCCAGTTGTGTTGTTAGTGTTTCCTAGGTCCTTTTTTAGTGTTATGGTCAAGATTAACATTTATCTATTTAGTATTTTTATAATACCTTTTTAGTGTTTTATAGAATAAAGTTTAGTGTTTACTAGCAATAAATTTAGTGTTTCTTGGTGATCATTTCAATATTTATCGTTCGAGATGATTTTTTGACATGTTATGTTTGAACATACTAGTAATCAAGACATTTAGTATTAACACTTTATTGTGCCAAAATTAGCACAGTGAGTTACTGCTATTTACAAGAAGCACAAGTGGTAAACATTAATTTGTTTAGTGTTTTTATAGTACAATTTTAGTATTTTTGAGAAATAATTTTAGTGTTTTCTAGTAATCGTTTTAGTGTTTTGTAATAATCATTTTAGTGTTTTAGAGAACACTAAATTATTTATGTTTTTATAGTACCTTTTTAGTGTTTTATAGAAGAAAGTTTAGTGTTTCCTAGTAATCATTTTCGTGTTTTCGACAATCATGTTACTTGTTTTTTAGTAATCATTTTAGTGTTTATTTTTCAGATGACCTTTTTGACCTATTATATTGAACATATAACATTCATTTCATGTTATTTACAAGTAGCATATAAGTAAATTCTACTTTGTTTAGTGTTTTTATAGTACCACTTTAGTGTTTAGAGAACAACTTTAGTGTTTCCTAGTCGAGTAATCGTTTTAGTGTTTACCTAGTAAGCATTTTTGGTGTTTGTTTTCAGATGAATTTTTTGACCTACTATAACATAAACCAAAAATTTGTCACATTTAGTATTAACACTTTCCTTTGACAAACATTAGCACAGTTGATTCATGGTATTTACAAGTAGCTTAGTAGTAAACACTAAATGTTGTTCGAAAAACACTAAATGATGTCCAAAAACATTAATCTAATTTTTACAACCAACAATTTCATACATTCAATCTACCAAATATTACAATATGTCAATCAATATACATTTGTGGTCTAGCAATGGCATCATTTGCAAGTAGTTTTTCATGGAGTTCCTTTGCTTTCTCGAGAATGCCTTAGTATTGTTTGTTATCCTTGGACATTAGGATGTCGTATTCAGCTTTGATTTCTACAAAAACTAATAAAACAAAATAAATCAAAAGTTATAACTTAATAACTAAAGTCAATTTACAATGAGAAATACTTACACCTTTGCCTCAAAATCCAGAATTCCAATTGTTCTCATCCCCAAAATATGTTTCCATGTGCCTCATACAAAAATACCACAATCTATAACATTTGATGTTGTTCTCCAGCTCATGTTTAATCGTTGTGCTTCAAGGTCTTGAAGAATGTGGGGTTTTAGGTGACCTTTTTCTTCCAAGAATTTGTATATAGCAAATTGCTACACATAATATCAATGAGTCCTGGGATATATTTTCCCTTAAAGTGTTCGAGAAATGCGGTTTTGCCCTCCAATTGTTTTCCCATTTAATCGTGCCTTTAATGAAGTAAAACAATACAAAATTTACCCTTGGGGCCCACAAAAAGTGATTTTAGCCGATTTTTAACTATTTTTAAATTTTTTTAGGCCGTTTTCATTTTAGGCAGCCTTGGGCGGGTTTTAGGCGGGGATTAGTCATATATTGGGAATTAAAAGGGTAGAAGAAGCATTTAGGTAATTCCCTCCAAATGCCGAGTTTTACGAAGTTGATATGGGCTAGGGTTTGAGAGAGAAGGGGAGATCGAATTGGGGAAGGGGAAGGCTTATTTTGGAAATGGTTTGGGGGTTTTGTAATTCATCCAAAATCGACCACATTTACAAGTGAAAAATGTCAAGTTCCGCTGCTCAAAGCCCGATTCATGCATGCCGTTCTTGTCCCTATTTTTCAGATTGTCAGGGCAATGCAAATGTGGGAAGAAATGGATAATTTTGACGAGCATGACAACGAAGAATCCTGTGAAGAGGTTCGCGAGATGCAAAAGGTATGAAATGGTTGGGGGTTGCAATTATTTTGAATGGGTGGATGACTCTCTTTGTGACCACATAAGATCGATGGTAGTAGGCTTGATTGTGCACAATGAAGTTCTTAGTCGAGATGCTGAAGAACTCATGGAGTTTGAAGCAATAAACAACAATAGAGAGAGAGGAATTGAGGAAGTTGAAGGGGATGAATAAAAATTTGAAAATGGAGGTCAACGGATATGTGAACAGAGAGAGGATTTTTATGATTCCGATGATGTTATTATATGTTGTGATTGCCATTGTGTTTGGGTTAGTTGCGAAAGGGAAGAGTATTTATTGTTAGGTGCATTTGTGGGTTAGGAATGGGTAAGGAGATCTGATATAGGATAATATATTTTGTGTTGGAGGGATGTGTGAATTTTGGAGAATACATGTCAAAAATTTAATCTGATTTAGGTGAATTGTAAATTTTTATGTTGGAGAAATTTATCTTTTGGGGGGGAAGACAATGTATTTTGGAATAACTTTTGCAATCATGCTCTGATGGAATGAAACCTCAAGTTTGATTCATATAATTCTTTTATGGTTAAAGCATAATTTGGTTTTATGTTGTTTGTTTATAATTTATGAAATGAGCATTTTAATACTGAAAGTTAAACGATCTTGTGGCACAACAGGTGTAATTAAGAGGCACATTTTGGAATATGATATGTGAATGTATATGTTACCCCCATAGCATTGAAGTTGAAGATGATAACTAGCATTGAAGCATATACATAATCACTAACCGAAAATTCACATCCTGGAGAGCATAATCACAAATAAGTGAAAATTCACAACTTAGGCAATATCATTGTCATTGTTAGTTCTGTCCAAAAATGACATTGAGCATTTCAGTCTTTACCCTTATAGATAACATTGAAGCATATACCCCAAAAAATGACAACCGAGTTGTATTATACATTTTGTACACGCTGTCCAAAAAGAACATTGAGCATTTCAGTCTAAAAGCAATGCTATCCAAAAGATAATATATCTCGCAGCTTACCCTACTACACATTTCCTACTATATTTGCCAACAGTTGTCATTCATCAATGACAATATATGTCTTTGTTGGAAATAAAACCTTTCTCATCCTACTAGATCTTCTCAAAGGTGACATTGAAATGGAAGAAGAAGACCTTGTCTTTGAAGGGCTTTTCTTCATTTTCTTTGGTAAAGGGCTCCTTCTGCAGCTTGGCACAACAGAGCTGAGGTCTTTTTCTTCTGTTGACATGTTTGAGTCTCGCTCGGAATTTGGCGAAACATGGGCAAGGGCAGATGATTCTTATGTGAGCAACTCGGTTGGCTGAGAAATTGGCTAAACAGGGCAGATGAATCTTGTGTGAGCAACTCAGGAATTGGCTGAGATGAGGCATCCGAAATAGGGCGGATGATGGTTTTCTCACCTGAATGAAAATAAGTTAATTTGATAAATGACAATGAGAAGATTCATAACTCGAATTCATTAAAATATCTAACCATACTTGCAACTTAGCTATTTCTACACCCTTGGTAGTGACTCGCTTTATGTGTCCTTGGACTTGTCCTCATTGATGGCCCCCTGTGTCTCTTCCTTTTTGGCATGTATAGGTGCAGCCTGTCATTGAAGATTGGTGCATAACTAACATTATAGATATCATAATATCAAAATTCAGCATGAACTCAGAGTGGGATACCTTATGAGGGCATGTCAAAGAGTTATGCCCTTCTTGACCACAAATAGAGTAGTGCACTACAACTCCTCTCTTAGATGCTTTGTCTGCTAGTCTTTTTCTCTCCTTCTTCAAGCCTTCTTTTCCACAATTGATTCAATTTCTTCTTAAATTTGAACTTTGGTGCAGTGATTGCCTCCCTACCTGCCTTTTCCCACACGTCCTTCCCATTAAGGGGATGGAGAGTACGTGCATATGTGTTCCTCAACAACTCGGCTTTGTAACACTCATCAACATAGTTCACAAGGTCTAGCCTCTCAAGCCTCACAACAGATATAGCATGGGGACATGGGATGCCACTTAGTTACCAATGTCTACAAGAACTAACTTTTTCATTCATATCCACAATGAACCTTTCCATCCCATGCATAACACTATACAGCTCATTTCCAGGCCTCGAGTGCAATCCAAAATCTAGATTGATCTTTTTTAGCTTGCAGCTTATTGATGATTCTAGGGCAGATTGGATGATTTAAAGTTGCAGCCTATCCTTGTCTTTTAGCAATCCTATTCATCATAGAATTGTAAATATCATCAAGCATTGTCTAAATTGGCTTGTACCTAGCTGCAACAATACTCCCATTGAAGATTTCTGCCATATTATTGTCAACGTAATCACACTTCATTGTCGTTGGAAAAGAAACTTCGCAGAAATATTTAGGATCGTTTCTCTCTAAATGGTTCTATGCAGCAGGGTCTAAGTCATGGATTTCTTACTTATACTTATTGAACTCGCATCTCGTGTGTGCTCTTAGCAAGATTCCAAAAGGCATCCCTATACACTAATCCTTTCCAGGTCTTCCTAATATTTGCATAAACATGTCTAGCACAAAGTCTATGCTCACATTTTGGCAAGAGCGTTGATATAGCATCCATAAGATCCTATTAAGAAAACAATGTTAGTAATACATTATATAAAAATGCAAGCAGGTGAAGTGTAAGTAAATCAATTAATATTTTAGTATAATACTAACCTTTTGCTAATAAGATATGATAACTAAACCATTCCTATCACCAATATACAGGTCTTCAATTAAGTACTTTGTAAACCATGTCCAAATAGGAGCATTCTCCACCCGAGATACACCCCAAGCTACAAGGTACATCTAATTATTTGCATCCATGCCTACAACCACATAGACTTGACCATTCCATGGTCCTTTAATAAAGCATGCATTAATTGATAAAACCCGCCTGCACCCTCGCCAAGAATCCTCTGTTCGAGCTACCCACATACATGTACAATGATTTGAAAATATACCCCTCCCGAGTTTTAGTTGTTGCAAACTTGATTGTTGACCCACTGTTATACTTGAATACCTCATATGCATAATCCCTTAACAATCCAAACTGTTCTTTGTAGTCTCCAACAATGGCTTTCAATGCCAAATTCCTAACCCTTCAAGCACATCGGCTTTAAGGGCATGTAATTTCTTTCCCTTAAAGCCAACTCCTGAAAATCCCTTACCCTCAAAGTAGGCATAACCCTAAAAGTCTCTGTGTATTCACTTGCAAGCCAGGCAATGTTCATCCTTGTCTTCCCCCACCCCACTCCACACCAAATGGGATACATGTATGTGGTGTTCTCATAGTTTTAATCTGCCAAGTCTTAGTTGTCCCATGGTAAGAAAAATCAATATACCACTCACAATTCTCTACCGAGCAGTGGCAATTCAACTTACCCTTATCACTTTTCCCAACCTTCAAATTGTATCCTCTAAATATCTTATAATCATCCACAACTTTCTTAAATTCTTTCTTATCAACAAAATACATCCTCACCTCCAGCTCGTAACTTCTAAGTGCTGCCCTGCCTTTATATCTAGGGTACGTCATCCTTTTCTTTTTCTTTCTCTTCGTGAGTCTTGATTTGCATCACTTGACTCGGATGAAGGGCTCTCTGCATAGTCCGATTCATGTTCTAAGTCAGGTGTATCCGTAATTGCATTATTCTCATTAATCAACTGCATATTTTTCAAAACATCTTCCTTCAATTTTTTCTTCTCTTCCCTAACCTTAACATACTCTTCATCATCTTCATCCTTTGAATTTACCCAATTATCATTATCAGACAAACCTTCTAAGTCATCAAAAGGGGTGGTTCCATCACCCTTTATAAACTCACCGTTATCTTCAACATCCTTACCTCCATAATCTCCATAATAATCAATTATATCATTATGTTCAACATACAGCCCAACAAAATTCTATTGTTCAATAGTATATCATGAATTTGTTCATCTCTCTCAATGGCTACAAGACTCTCTGCGAAAGGTTTATCCGGATTGCAGTAATACACAATTCTAATTCTCTCCTCCGAGTACCTTGACTTCATAACCATTTCCTTTATGTCATCCATACTCGGATAACCGGGGTCCACATAAGGATATACATAGTATTCCCCCTCACGATATACTAAGAATGACCCTTGCACATATTCCCCACCATGATTTATAACCACACCAACCTTCACATACATCCGGATACAAATTATACGAAATTGTAATACATCAATAACATAATTTCATTACAAAAACCTAATCTTTATTCAAAACAAATATCAATCCTTTCACCAAAAAACAGAGAGAGAGAGAGAGAGAGAGAGAGAAATCCCACATTAACACAACAACCGCTTAATTTTGAATAAATATAAAGCTTTTACTTGTATGCTTTTAAAAAATAAACCAATTCCAACAATCTACATTCAATTTCTCCATTTATTATGATTTTTCAAAATTAAAACCCACATTTCACCATTCTAGGTAAGGAGGATACCTGAAGATTAGTGGAATTGAAGAAGCCTCGAAGCCTCCTCTTCTTCGGTGTTGTAATTTTTGCGAGATGACTACCCCTTCTTCTTCTTCTTCTTCTTCTTCTTCTTCATGATCGTTGCTTCAAATTTAGGGTTTTAATGGAGAACAAAGGGAAGGAGAGAGTGGGAGCGAGATGATAATGAGTGACTTGGTAGGAGTGAATAGTTTGATAGGAAATAAAGTCATTCGAGGGAATACGGAAAACATTTTTAAAATTTTTTATTTTTTTTACCTGCCCAAGGCTGCCCAAAATGAAAACCACCTAAAAAAACTTTAAAAATAGTTAAAAATTGGCTAAAACCACTTTTTGTGGGCCCAATGGTAAATTTTGCATGGTTTTACTTCATTAATGGCACGATTAAACGGAAAAACAATTAGGGGCAAAACCGCATTTCTCGAATACTTTAAGGGCAAATATATCCGAGGACTCTAATATCAATTATAGGTATAATTTAGTTCAACGATATGATTTACCATTTTATTACGTGAAGGACCGTAAGTATTGACATAATTCAGCTTTAGTCAACATGTTGTCAATGATTTCATATTTTTGGTCCTTCATATTAAAAACATACACAAAATAAGTGTTTGTGTCATACTGGAGTCACCGCCTATTAAGACAATGTAAAAAATACCATAGTTACTCACAGTAAAAAAGTAAAATAAAAAATTGGTTATGTTTACGAGCAATAAAAGTAAAATTCATCCTTTTTACCTTGTCTAGTTTTTGTATGTCAATCCATGTGCATCACTCCAATTCAGCATTCAAGATGTTCCTCAATGTTTTGTATCTTCCTTCAACCATACTATTTGGAATACTCATAGAACTATTTGTGATCTATAAAAGTTAAAACATGTATAAAATAAATGGTTTATGTTTAGTGTTATTTTAGTAGTGTTTTATATAATATATGCACAACATGAGACATTATACCTTTATTAAAAGACACAAATCTGGTTAGTGTTTTAAAGAACATTGTTAGTGTTTCATAAAACAATTTTGATGTTTTGCATAATATTATCTACACTTTTTCACAAGTATCAAACACCAATCTATTTAGTGTTTTTATATTATATTTTTAGTGTTTTATAGAACATTGTTTAGTGTTTTTAATAAATATATATTAAGTAACACTAAATGATGTTCTGAATAACACAAACTAATGTTCAAAAACACTAAGTTATCTTGAAAATCATCCACATCTTAGAATAGGATAGACAATAACTTAATTACCAAAGATATTGCAAGTATATAAGGTATATAAGTGAATACTTACAAAAGCTTCCATTGGAAGAAAAAATCTTGAAATGGATACATCACACAACAAATTGTTATAATTTTCTTTGTTGTTGAGCATCACACACCAAATTGATATGATGTTTGAGTTGATTTCACTTCCAGGGGTGAAAGATTAAAAATCATGTTGTTTGCCTGTTAAGACCCATACATCAAACATTGGTTCACTAAAATTAAAAAAATAACAACCAAAATTAAGTATCGGATCTATAAAAATTTAAAAAATGTGTTAGTGTATTTAAATTTAAACAATTATATACCAGTTGTCAAATTTTCTAAAACATTAAAGACATATTCACTTGTCAACCTTTCTTTATCGGAAAGATCAAAAGTCAAGGGATTTGAACGTATTTGAAAAGAAGATTTGCTGCATTCACAGCGAGTTGTTTGTTTTCCGTGTGTTCTCACTATCTCCTCAACAACCGCTTTTTCACTCTTAATCTCTTTTCCTTACGTACAACGAGGGCTAACATCGGGACTTTGAGAGTTTCGAATTGAAGGAAGGGATGTCCGGATCTCTTCTTTTCCTCTTCTTCGATTGTGTTGTCTTCTCTAATTTTGACATAATGTCTAACAAGTCTTCTACAACTGAAGGTTTGCTCAAGAATTATTTATCCTCATCCTTTTTCGAAGTAGCGGTTTCTTCATTTCTACCCGTTAATTCCTTCTTCTCAAGTTCGGTTGGAGTTTTGGAATCTTCTATCTTAGAATCGCAAAATCCAGAAAATATTTTTTTCGGTAAGATGGTAGGGGTTTTCTTCATTACCACTGGGCAAAATTTTCAAGGGGTACAGATTATGTCTCTCACGAGCCCCCTTCTATTACATCCTGTGTGACAATCCTTTATCTATACATCAACTCTAGACATTTTCCATAACTATGTGCCCTCCCTAAAGTGAACAAAACTCTCTACTTTACAATCTCTTTCAAACCGTGAAGTATATCTTTTGCTATTGGGGTTTTGTTCTTGAAGATCTTTTCGTTTCTAGCTATCCATATGTAGTATACCATAGCTGCAACACCGCCCACTCGTATCCTTTTCTTCCAGCTTGTATGTTTTGAGTTTTGCGATCTACCCATCCATTCCCAAAGATCCCCGCATATTGAGGAAGATTAACCCACTCTACCTGCCCATTCCTGATTTGTGTTGCCATTGGGCATTCAAAGAACAAATGGTTCATTGTCTCCGCTGCATTGTTGCATACACCGCACATTCTGTCTATTGTCATATTGTATTTGTGGATGCTACTTTTCATTGGAATCCTTCTTCTCATCAACAACCAGCATATAAAAGTATGCGTTAGAATGTTCTATCTTGGCCACACTATCTTTCTCAATCGACCTTATTCTTAAGATTCATTCTCCATGCATATCCCTTTTTGATGACATATTCTCCAGTTTCACTAGTTTCCCACTGCCATTTTTGAGAAGTTGAACCGCCTCATTTGAACAACTCTTTTAATGTGCGAGATCTTTCTCCAATACCTACATGTGTCTCTCTGGGGGTGTAATCCCACCAATCTTTGCCTTTTATATACCTGCCATGGACCCACTGAACCCATAGTATATCCCTTTTAGTGGCTACAGCCCACATTAATTTGTTAATAAAGGCCTCATTCCACACCTTTAGGTTTTTCAAGCCTACACCCCCATAAGTCTTGGGTTTACAAAAATCCGTAAAACATATCTATAGATAAGTTCCGCATTTTCTAGAGCTGTTAATTATGTTCATACTTTCCAGCCATGTACTTCATAAAACTCTAGTATTTAGAACATGTATTAATGAGACTTAATATAAAGGTACTAGGTATTTCTATAGTTTGTTTAGAGTTTATAGAACATGTATTAATAAGCGTTACCCGACCTTAGACTATAAAGCTTTGTTTCGTTTGTGGTAGCATCGGTAATGAAGCAATTAGCCTAAGTGAATCTTGCCTCTTGACCTTTTTCATATAGTTGAGAGATGCTCGGTAGATTATACTTAAGTCCCTTGACAAGGTAGACTGGGCTGACGAATTGTCACCCCGACCAACTCTTCC
The DNA here is from genome assembly GCA_021018815.1 of Talinum fruticosum. Classification (NCBI taxonomy): domain Eukaryota; kingdom Viridiplantae; phylum Streptophyta; class Magnoliopsida; order Caryophyllales; family Talinaceae; genus Talinum; species Talinum fruticosum. The sequence goes on from JAITYX010000011.1 coordinate 1,805,024, forward strand.
AATGCCTACAATCTTGCCTTCGCTATTATCTCCAAATGTGACATTTCCTCCTTTCATCTTTTCTAGTTCGGAGAAGAGTCTTAAGTCTCCAGACATATATGATGTGAACAAGCACTTGTCTAAGTACCAATGATCTCTCTTTTCTGAATTGCTTACAAAAAGAAACAAACTAGTCTTTCTCACTTCCTCTTACACACCCAATGAATCTGTCCTTACTGTGGTCATTCTTTGAGGAAAAGCACTTTTGAGAACCCAGATTTGAATAATTTTGGGCTTGATCCGATTCTCGAGTCTTCTTCTTAGGAAACCGAGTCCGAGTCTCCTTCTTTGAAACCATTTCTTTTTATAAATAGGTGGTGTTGACTTTTTCTTAAAATAGGTTCGAGCTCGGTTCCTTTCTTTTTTAGTGAATAGAATCATGCTCAGCTTTTTTAAAAATGATTTTTTTGAAATCAGTTTTGAAAAGATTTTTGTATGAGTTGTCCTCTTGTTCAACATTTTAGCCAAGACCTTCTTTTCGAAATGAAATGCACTGAGAACCTAGAAGTAAGTTAAGGTTTTGTTGACTTTTAGTAAATTTTAAAACCAATTCTTGAGACTCGTGAACTTATTTTTCAGTTGATCATTCTCTATTCCGAGGTGGTTTGACTCGCTCTCATTATCTTGAGAACTAGTCTCTAGTACCTTCATATTAAGTCTCAAGTTTTCTAAATCATTTTTTAAAGATTTGTTCTCATTCTTAAGAGACTTCAATTTCTCTTTGAAGATAGAAGAATCGGAATTGGATTTTTCTTTTAATGTACAGATGTATTTAGCCAAATCATGCTTAGAAAATTTAAGAAAATAGTCAATTACCTCCTAAGGATTAGTTTCCTCAATATCTAAAGATTCATTTTCTGACTTTGATCTAGCTTTGGAGTCTATTAATGATGTGAGACACTTTGATTCATCGTCTATGTCATCATCTTGTTCGACTCATAGTCACTCCATGCAAGTGCCATTTCCTATTTTGTTTCTTTGGTCCTTTCTCTTTTTGGACAGTCTTTGACGATGTGTTCCTTACTTTCATATTCAAAACAACCAAAACTTTTAGTTAAAGCTAAATTTGAAGGAGATGAAAATTTACCTTTTTTTTCTTTCTTGAAGAACTCATGCTTTAGCTTCTTTTACCACTTTTTATACTTATCATCTTTTTGAATCCTCTGGCTAGAAGTGTCATAGGGTCTTCTTCAAAATCTGAGGAGCTCGAGACTTGGGCTAGGTTCCTTTGAGGCCTTGAGAGCAATGTTTTGTTTAGTGATGACATCAAATTCTTCCTCTTCTAGATGTAATTCATGGGTCGAAGTTTCCCTATGAGCTCATTTGGTCTCAGCTTAGACACTTCCTGAGCTTCTTCAATAGTTATTACCTTTGGTCCCCATCTCTTCTGTGGGCATATTTTTGACAATCTCTTTGTGAGACATTTTCTTTCAAAGAGGCTTGATATTATTAACAATCTCAGTGAAGCGAATGTACATCTATATTATGTTCTTATGAGCCTCCATCTTGAACATTTCGTTCTTGTGGAGGTACTAACTTATCTTAGCCCGCCTCACTTGACTTCTTCGTTCGTAAGTGGTGACAAGAATGTCCCATACTTCTTTTGCGAGTATCACAAGTGGATACTCTGTTGTATTTCGAGGCATCAATTGCACACATCATAATGTTCATAGCCTTGAAGTTCTTTTTGTGCTTCTCATTCTCATCAAGAGTGAATTCTGAATTCACTTTGGCTACCAGTTGATTGACATCCATCTTTGTGGGAATGTAATTGTCATCGCAAATAATTCCCGGACATCTTCATCATATTCCGATGAAACATTCCATGATCTTCTTCAATGTGCGAAGTTGGATCCGTTGAACTTTGGTGGCCTCGGTTAATGATCTTCCTTCGTCGAACTCTCCATAGTTAAGAGTTATTTCATCTTTAGACCTTGGATTTTTAAATCCTTTTTGAAAAGTTAGGCTCGAATACCAATTGAAAGTTTGATCTCTAAGAGTCTAAATCACCCTAGAGGAGGGTCAATAGGGTGTGAAAGAAATTTTGCGAAAATAATGAAATTGAATGTTCAAGTCGAACTCGTAAAGAATAAGTTGAGTCTAGATTGAACTCGTAAAAGATGTGAAAAAGAGATTTTATGTTGAAACCATCTAGGCCAGAAAACCACGGCCGGTATCGGTCCGTATACCGAGTCAAATCCACTATTTTGAATCCACAAATACGAGGACTAACTCTCATAATTGTTCTCTTAGATAGTTCAATACAAGTTTTTCCCATGCATAAAAGATCCTATATCTACCCTAGTACTTCCTAACTGAGATACCCCTTACAGTTAAGCACAAATGAGTTGAGTTACTCCTTACGAGTCAGTCAAGAAAATTCACGTAAGAATTGAATAAGTAAGAGTGTGAGTGATTACAAGACTTCTTGTTTTAACTCAAAAGTTAAGAAAAACTAAGTACATAGTTGAAAGCTAGAAAGATTGATTGTATGAGTTGAGAGTTATTTTCTAGCAATCTTCTAAATCTTGTGAAGTGGGTTCTATTTATAATCACCAAGGCAGATAGCCGTTGTCCCTTAGTCTTGACTAGGAAGCTTCACTAGCCATTATAACGGATAGTCCGAGTCCCTCGGAAAAGAAACATTGTGAAGATAGACGTTGTGCATCGATTCTTGGCTCAAAAGTACTCCAACCCACTTGGTGTGACTAAAACCCAGGGTGGAGACAACCATTAGACTCAAAGTTGAAGTTTACCGAAATAATAACAAACAACCATGAGACGGTGATCGAGCCTTCTTGAAAATGTGGCTTTTCTATATGCTGGTTTTTAACGGTAAGAAGCCGGTTGTTATTGCTTTTCAAATTGAGATTATTCAACTTTTATCAACCTACAAAAATAAATCAAAATGGTACTCAAAGTATAGAAATATTTTGGTCCAAGGTTAGTCAAGGATATAAATTAATTCAAATAATTAAATGCTTGAATATCCTTAAACTAAATAAATGGAATTTTTTAATTAATATTCAAAATATTCCAATTCGTCTATCTTTGAATGATAAAAGAGTTAGAGAAATATATAGACACAATTCATCATAATTTCCATAAGATAATTTCAATTAATTAAATCTTGCTTAATGTCGAATTAAAGCAGTAATTCTTATTTGAATTTTGAAATAAGCCGGTTAAAATAATAAGTTGAACTCAAGAAATTATTTAGGCAAGATTTACGTCCGAGTAATTTCGAGTGGGTTTGAAACCTAAAGTTAAGTGTTCACTCAAATAGAACTTTTAGAGTGGGTTAGACAAATATGAAAACTAAAAGATAATGCTTCTAAAGTGTGAGAATGACTTAAATTAAAAACTAATAAGAGAGATAAAATCATATTTGAGTCTTCAACATCTGATTTTAACATTAACACAAACAAAAAATTAACTAGTTATTGTTTTTGAAGGTTTTCTATGGGAGAAGTTAAGTCACCCTAGATGGATGGGGGTGAGTAAGGTGATGGAAGATTTTTGAGAAAATACAAATTGTTTTGCACAGAACTAACTTAGAAACATATTCCGAGTCTAGATTGGACTTAGAAAGTGAAACACACAAAGAAGTAAGTGGAAAACCTCCTGGGGCGAGAAAACCACGGATAGTGCTAATCCAAGCACCAAGTCAAATCCACTAATTGAATTCACAATTACAAGGATCGACTCTTTACTGAATTGCTCCATTAGACAATTCCCTTACATGTTTTCCTAGACTCGAAGTTCCCTTATCCGATCTAGTACTTCCTAACTGAGATACCCTTTATAGTTACGGACAATTGAGCTAAGTTAACCCATACAGCTCAGCCAAGGGACTTAGAAAGAAAGTAGAAAGAGTAGAAGTGATTACAAGACTTTCTTTACAACTCAAAAAGTAAGAAAATACATACTAGGAGTTGTAAGCTAAAGATTGAGTAAGTATGCACTAAGTAAGTGTTAAGCAATGTGTTCAGCAATCTTCAAGTCTTGTGAAGTGGCTTCTATTTATACATAGCAGGGGAGAATGACCGTTGAGATTTGTTATGGACTGGTGAGCTGTAATAGCCGTTGTAACAGCTAGTCCGAGTTACTCGAAAAGGATCCGTTGAGATGTAAACGATGTGTGGTGGTCCTTGGCTCAAAGAGTGGTCCATCCCTCTGGTTATGATTGAAATCTGGGTGGAAATAACCGTCGGACACAAAGTTAAAGTTTACCGAATTCGGAAACAAACAACCCTAACACGAGTGTTTGAGCCATGTCCGGAAATGGTTGATTTCTATTTCGTTGGTGTTTAACGGCTAGAAACCAGCTCCTTTTGCATTTCGAAAATAGATTAGGCTTGTTTAATCAACCTGCAAAAGAAAATCAAAGTGTTACTCAAAGTATAAAAATACTTTGGTCCAAGATTAGACAAAGATAATAATTAATTTAAAGTAATTAAGCACTTAATTATCTTCGACCTAAAAGAATGGAATTTTCTAAGCCTGATATTCATTATGTTCAAATTCCATCTTGATCCTTAAAATGATCAAGTTAGAAAGAATAAAACATCAGAATGCATAAACTTGATCATGTAAATAATTCTCAATAAATAAACCGACTTAGAAAGTGGAATTAACGTAGTAATTCATTTTCACTTAAAATAACAAGTCGAGTGCTCGGAATAAAAGTGTTAAAGAAATTATTTACTCATGCCATTGTTCGAGTTGTGTCCGAGTGGGTCGAAACACAGTTAAGAATGTTATGCTTGATGAATGGTTTATGAGTGGGTCGAACATAATGAAAACTTATATATGAGTTTCTTAAAAGCTCAAAATGACTTAGAATCAAAACCATAGAAAGATAGAGAGTTATAGCTGAGATCGAGAGAAGGTTGATTCACTTATCCTGCCAAGGTCAATCTCATCAAAGACAATATAGATGCTTTCTTCGACTTTGTTAGTTCTTTTGTTAAAAACTCTATAAGCTTTACTATGAGATGAGTAACCCGAAATATACCTTCATCCGACCTAGCATCAAACTTAGTCGGATGTTCCTTGCCATTGTTGTGCGCATAGCATTTACATCCAAATAGTTTGAAGTAGGAGGTGTTGGGCTTCTTTCCCTTGTTTAGCTCATAGGGTGTCTTCTTCAGGATGGGTCCGATGAGGCACTGTTGAGTGTATAGTTTGTTGTGTTGATCTGCCTCGGCCTAGAAATAGTAAGGTAGATCATTTTCAATCATCATGGTCCTTCCTATTTCTTCAAAAGTTATGTTCTTTGTCTCCACTACTCTGTTCTATTGAGGAGTTCTTGGTGCAAAGAAGTTTTAGGAGATATCATTCTTGTCACGTAAGTCCGCAAATTCCGAGTAATGAAACTCCCTTCCATGGTCGGTTCGAATTCTTTTGATCCGAGTCTTAGACTCAAATTGAATTTTCCTAAAGATCTTAGTGAACTCTTTGAAGGCTTTATTCTTGTTCTTCAGAAAACATACTTAGGTAAATCGTGAATAATTATCAACAATAACTAGCACATACTTTAGATGTAGATAGAGCTTTGATTGGTTTGAAAGATGATCCGACTTGCTTTTCTTTTGTGCATGCTTCAAAAATTTTATCTTTCTTAAATGCACAGTTAGGTAAACCCCTAACTAATCCATGAGATGTAAATTTCCTGATAGTATGCATGCTAATATGACCTAGTCTATGATTCCATGTTCATGAATCATCATTCAAAGATGCTTTCAAACAAGCTAACTTTTGATTAGAATCGAGAGAGGAATGGTATAAGTGTTACCTAACCTCTAACCTCAAAGCTTTGTCTCTTTGATAACTCCATTAGAAATGAAGCAGTTGGTTTGAGTGAATCTTACCTCTTGATCCTTGTCACATAACAGCGAGATGCGTAGGAGATTGTTCTTGAGCCCTTTAACAAGGTAAATTCGACTGACTGAGTTGTCTCCTTGACCAATCTTGCCAATCCCAACTATCTTGCCTTTGTTATTGTCTCCAAATGTGAGTTTTCCTCCCTTCATATCTTCTAACACATAGAAGAGTTTTGAGTCTCCGGACATATTGTGTGAGCAACCACTATCTAAATACCAATGACCCTTCCGTTTCGAGTCACCTACAACGCAGAAACAAACTAACCTTTCTCACTTCCTCTCACAAACCTAGTAACTACCTTTACTGCGGCCTTTCACTAAGGAAGAGCACTTTTGGGAACCAAGATTTGAATGATTTTAGGTTTGATCTGATTTTGAGTTTTCGTTTTAGAAAATTGAGTCCGTGTTTCATTTCTTTGAAAACCTTTCTTTTTGTAAATAGGTTAAGAAGACTTTTTCCTATAAACTAGTCTGTGCTTAGTCCCTTTTCCATGAGAGTGAATGGGACCATGCTCAGCCTTTTGAGCTTAATAGTTTTAGAATCGGTTTTGAAAAGATTTGAATAGGAGTTAGATTCCTCTTCAGCATTGTAACCAAGACCTTCTTTTCTAAATGAGACACACTGAGAGTTAAGTAAAAGATCAATGTTTTCCTGACCTTGAGTGAGTTTTAAAACCAACTCTTGAGAGTCATTGAGTTTTTGTTTCAGTTGCTCATTCTCCGTTCCGAGACACTCGGACTCGGTCTCATTATCTTGAGCATTAGTGTCAAGTACTTTCAAATTTTGTCTCAAGTCTTCTACTCATTTTTCAAAATAGTGCTCTCAGTAATAATAGACTCAAGTTGATCTTTGAAATCGAAGATTCGAATTGGACTTTTCGTCCAAAGTAAAGATATATCTAGCAGGATCAAGTTTGGAGAACTTAAGGAAGTATTCAATTACTTCCCGAGGACTTGTTTCCTCAAGCATCTCGAGTTGTCATTGTCTGACTCGGATTCATCTTTTGAGTGTGTCGGTGTGATTAGACACTTTGAGTCATCAGAATCATCTTCGGAGGAGTCATCATCGCTCATGGTAGCTACCATAGCCTTTTTCTTCTTTTTGTCCTTCTTTCTCTTTGGACAGTCCTTGACTATGTGCTCCTTACTGCCACACTCAAAACAGCCAGAGTTCTTAGTTAAAGACAATTTAGAAGGGGATGAGTATTTACCTTTGTTGTCTTTCTTGTAGAACTCCTCCTTTGGCCTCTTTTGCCACTTTTCGTACTTCATCATCTTTTTGAAGCCTTGGGTAATGACTACCATGAAATCATCTTCCGAATCTGAGGAGCTCGGACTTTGTAGTCTACTTTCCGAGGCCTTTAGTGCAATGTTCTTTTTGGTGCTGACCTTGGCATCCTCTTCTTCTAGGTGCAGCTCATGAGTGAGTAGCTTCCTAATGAGCTCATCCGGCTTTAATTGAGAGAGATCCGAGCTTCTTCAATTGCTGTCACCTTGGGACCCCATCTCCTTTTTGGTAGACTTCTCATAATTTTTCTGACCATTTCTTCATGAGAGATCTTTCTACCCAGTGATTTGAGATTGTTGGTAATCTCTCGTGAACCGGACGTATATCCGAATGATATTCTCCTTAGGCTACATTCTAAACAGCTCATACTTGTTAAGGTATTGGCTTATCTTTGCCTGCTTTACTTGGGTAGTTCCTTCATAGGTGTTGACCAACGTATCCCACACCTCTTTAGCTGTGTCATAGGATCATACCCTATTGTATTCTTCCGATCCGATGGTGCAAATTAGAGTGTTCATGGCTTTGAAGTTCTTTCCGAACTTCTTATTCTCTTTAGTAGTGTACTCGACTTTTCTTTGGGCACGGATCTTACTCCTTCCATCTTTGTAGGAATGAAGTTCCCATTCTTGGTGATGTTCCGGACATCCTCATCACGAGTCTTGGAGGAAGCATTCCATCATCTTCTTCCAAGTGTACAAAGTTTGATCCCTTGAACTTGGGTGGTCTAGTGGATGATCTTCCTTCGACGAACTCTCCATTGTTCTTAGCCATCTGATCTTTATACCTTTGGAATGTGATATCCTCTTGAAAGGCTAGGCTCGATACTAATTGAAGGTTTGCTCTTGGAGAGGTTACGTCACCTAGAAGGGGGTGAATAGGGCGATGGAAGATTTTTGAGAAAATACAAACTGTTTTGCACGTAACCGATTTAGAAACAGATTCAGAGTCTAGATTGGACTTAGAAAGTGAAATACACAAAGAAATACGTGGAAACCCTCATGGGGTAGAAAACCATGGATAGTGCTAATCCAATCACTAAATCAAATCCAATAATTGAATCCACAATTACAAGGACTGACTTTTTACGAATTGCTCCCTTAGACAATTCCCTTACACGTTTTCCTAGACTCGAAGTTCCCTTATCTAATCTAATACTTTCTAAATGAGATACCCTTTATAGTTAGGGACAATTGAGTTGAGTTAACCCTTACAGCTCAGTCAACATACTTAAAAGAAAGTAGAAAGAGTAGAGGTGATTACAAGACTTTCTTTACAACTTAGAAAGTAAGAAAATACAGATTAGGAGTTATAAGTCGAAGATTAAGCATGCACTAAGTGTTAAGCAATGTGTTCAGTAATCAAGTCTTGTGAAATGGCTTCTAGTTATACACAGCATGGCGAGAATGACCATTGAGGCTTGTTCTGGACTGGTGAGCTTCAATAGCCGTTTTAAAGGCTAGTCTCGATCACTCGAAAAGGATCCATTGAGATGTGAACATTGTGTGATGGTCCTTGGCAAAGAGAGTGGTCCATCCCTCTCGGTTGTGATTGAAATCTAAGGTGGAAACAACCGTTGGACGCAAAGTTGAAGTTTACCACATTTGGAAACAAACAACCCCGACATAGTGTTTGAGCCATGTCCAGAAATGGTTGATTTCTATCTGTTGGTGTTTAACGAATAGAAACCGGCTGCTTTCGTATTTCAAAAATAGATTAGGCTTGTAATCAACCTACAAAAGCAAATCAAAGTGGTATTCAAAGTATAATGAAGACTCGGATATTGGTTAACGCTTTTCGAGTTGCAACCTTTACATCAAGTATAACCTCCTCGTACTTATAGAGTTTTGATTCCAAGGCATTCTCTGTGTCTTAGAATCTTTCCTGAGTGATGTAGTATAATTTCTCCTAAGTATCGCATCTATACTTCATTTAGATAGCGTGCTTCTTTTAGAGACTCGAAAACCATTTCGTGTTCCGAGGCTGTTACCACTCGCATCTGTTTGTAGTAGAACTAGACCGAGCATACTCACTCTCGAGTCTTGTCTAGTTATTGGTCAGATGGAATTCCGAGTATTATCGATATTGGACTCGGAAAATCCCAAACCTTTTCCGACTCGGGTAATTAGTCGTTTATTGATCATAATTATATTATCCGTGTCTAATCTTTGACCAAAGTATTTTTATACTTTGAGAACCACAATTGGTTTATTTTTGCAGGTTATTTAACCAAGGATACACGTTTCAAACCGCAAAAGTCACCGGCTTCAAGAACGTCAAATCACCAGCGAGACATGGCCACTCTTTTCGCGTCTCAAGAATGTGTCGAGCTGTCCGTTGACAAAGCTGGAAGACGAAGCGCCGAACCTAACAAAGGCTTCCACTCGACATTTCAAGTCATCATTACTGGTTTTAAGACTTTCAAGAAAGTGGAACCGATTACTCAAACGTTCACTTCACAACGGCCACCAAGTGAGAGACTCGAAAGCTCGAACAACGGTCATAAGAGACCTTCGGTCGAGTATACGAAGGCAACGGCTATACTACTCGGTCATCTATAAATTGAAGCCACTTCACAAGACTTGAAGACAACGAACGAGACGACGAATACAAACGAGAACACTGAAACACCTTGTCATTCATACTTGTCTTCTACTTACAACTCCTACTTTGTAACTTCTACTTTCCGAGTTGTAAGGTCTTGTACTCGATTACAACCTCTTTTCTTACTCTCTTTGTAAGGTCCCTTGACTAGGTCGTAAAGGTTATCTCGGCCTAGTTGTCCCCAGGCTGTAAGGGGTATCTCGGTCAGGAAGTACTAGATCGGATAAGGTAATTTCGAGTCTAGGAAAACTTGTATAGAGTTGTTTAAGGGAGCAACTCGGGTTTAGTCGGTTCACGGTATTTTGTGGACTCAAAATAGTGGATTGACTTCGTGCTTGGATTAGCACGGTTCGTGGTTTTCTGCCCCGGTGGGTTTCCACGTAATCTCGTGTATTACTTTTCCGAGTTCACTCTAGACTCGAGACTGCTCTTCTCTGTTCTAGTTATCTGGTTGTTGAATCTTTCGAGTCCACTCGATCCGACTCGAAACCGCTTTCGTTCTGCCTTACCGAAAAGTTGAGAAGTTTCACGAAAAACTTCCACCACCCTATTCACCCCCTCTAGGGTGACTCGGACTCTCCCGAGCAAACCTTCAATTGGTATCGAGCCTAGCCTTTCGAAAGGATCTAACCATCCAAAGGTCTAAAGATCAAATGGCTCGGAACAATGGAGAGTTCGATGAAGGCGAGATCTTCCAACGGACCACCAAAATTCAAAGGAACAAACTTCGGGCACTTGGAAGAAACTCATGGAATGTTTCCTTATGGATCATGATGAAGTAGTATGGGGAATCATACAACGAGGAAACTACATTCCAATGAAGACCGAAGAAACTAGAATCGTCCCCAAGACGAAGGCCGAATTCACTCCCGATGAAGCGAGAGAAATTCGAAAGAACTTCAAAGCTATGAACATTCCGATGTGCGCCATCGGCTCGGAAGAATACAATCGAGTGTCCGCATGCGACTCGGCTAAAGAAGTGTGGGACACACTTGTGAACACATACGAAGGAACGAGTCAAGTCGGACAAGCGAAGATCGGTCGGTATCTTCACAAATATGAGCTATTCAAAATGGAGCCGGAAGAGAACATAACTCGGATGTTCATCCGATTTACTCGAGATCACCAACAACCTCAAGTCACTGGGTAAGAAGATTTCTTCGAGGAAATGTGCGAAAGATACTCAAAAGCCTACCTAAGAGAAGATGGGGTCCAAAGGTGACAGCTATTGAGGAAGCTCGGAATCTCTCAACATTAAAGCCGGATGAGCTCATTGGGAAGCTTCTTACTCATGAGATTCATCTAGAAGAAGAAGATGCTGAGGGAAGCTCAAAGAAGAATATAGCATTAAAAGCCTCGGAATCTAAAGAAGCCGATCCAAGCTCATCCGACTCGAAGAAGATCGCATGGCACTTATTGCAAGAGGCTTCAAAAGAATCATGAAGCACAAGAGATGGGATAAAAAGCCAAAAGATGACTTTTACAAAAAGGATAAGAGGGACAGAAAAGGTAAGTACTCCTCTCCTTCAAAGTTAGCTTTATCTAAAAATTCTGGATGCTTTGAATGTGGCAGCAAGGACCACATAGTGAAGGACTTTCCAAAGAGGAAACGGGACAGAAAGAAAAAGAAGGCCATGATGGCAACATGGAGTGATGAGGACTCATCGAAGATGACGAGGACTCGGATGACTCAAAATGTTTGATGGCAATGACCGACTCGAAGCGAGCACGAGTCAAACTCGGACAATGAGGAAACTAATCCTCGGGAGGTAATCAACTACTTCCTTAAGTTCTCCAAAGTTGATTTAGCTAAATACATTTTTACTTTAGAAGAAAAGTCCAATTCCGATTCTTCCCATTTCAAAGAGCAACTGGAGTCAATTACTTCGAGAGCAAGTCTTTGAAAAATGAATTGGAAAACCGAGACTCACCTACAGAGAACTCGGGACTAGTGCTCAAACTAATGAGACCGAGTCACGGTTACTCGGAAAGGAAAATGAGCAGCTAAAGCAAAAGCTCACTGAGTCTCGAAATTGATTTTGAAGTTTACTCAAGGACGAAAAACCTTAACATGCTCTTAGGGGCACAATGTGTTTCTTTTAGAAAAGAAGGTCTTGGTTTCAACGAAGAGAAGGAATCTAATTCCTACTCATAATTATTCAAAAGGATTCCGAAGCTGTAAAGTTCAGGAAAGCTGAGCATGGTCCCGTTCACGTAAATGAAGGGAGGACTAAGCCCGAAACGTTTACAAAAAGAAACCTTCTTTGATTGTTTCAAAAGAAAATGTTTTCAAAAGGAAAGAGACACGGACTCGGTTCTCGGAAGGAAGACTCGAGAATCGAGACAAAACCAAAAATCATTCAAATCTGGGTTCCAAAGCAACTTCTTCCTCGGAAAGGGACCACGAGTAAGGAAAGTTACTGGGTTCGTTAGAGGAAGTGAGAACGGTTAGATTGTCTCTGTTTTGCAGGTCACTCGGAAGAAGTCAAAGGACACCGGTACCTGGACGAGTGGATGTTCACGCCATATGTCGAGTGACGCAGGACTCTTTTCCGAGTTGGAAGACCATAAAGGACGAAAGGTAACCTTTGGAGATGATAGCAAGGGAAAAATAGTTGGGATAGGCAAGATTGGAAAAGGAAGCAATCTAGTCAACCCAGTCTATCTTGTCAAAGGGCTGAAGTACAATCTACTCGAGCATTTCCCAACTATGCGACAAAGGTCAAGAGGTAAGATTCACTCGGACCAACTGCTATATTTCGATGCTACCTCCAAAGAGATCAAGCTCTCGGGTAAGAGATCGGGTAACACCTGCATCATTCCTTTGTCCGACCCAAGTCGAACTTGTCTTGCTTAAAAGCATCTTTTGATGATGAATCTTGGTCTTGGCATCGGAGATTAGGCCATATTAGCATGCATACCATCAAAAAGCTGGCATCTCATAATCTGGTTAGGGGATTACCTACCTGTGTTTTTGAGAAAGACAAGGTCCGTGAAGCATGCACCGGAGGAAAACAGGTCGGATCTTCATTCAAATCTCTCGAAGATGGTCTCCACATCCAAAGTGCTTGAATTACTACATATGGATCTATGTGGCGAAATCCTCGTAAAGAGTCTTGGAGGTAAATCGTACATACTTGTTGTTATTGATGATTATTCTCGATTTACCTGGGTATGTTTTCTTAAGCACAAGAATGAAGCTTTCAAGGAGTTCAGCAAGCTCTGCAGAAAAATTCAAGTTGAGTCTCGGACTCGGATTCAAAAGATTCGAACCGACCACGGAAGGGAGTTCGACTACTCGGAATTCTCGAGTTTTGTGACAAGAATGGAATCTCTCACAATTTCTCAGCACCTAGAACTCCTCAACAGAATGGAGTGGTTGAGAGAAAGAACAGAACCCTTGAAGAAATAGCAAGAACAATGATGATTGAACACAACTTGCCTTACTATTTTCAGGCGGAGGCGGTTAACACAGCCTAACTACACTCGAATCAATGCCTCATCGGACCCATTCGAAGAAAACACCATATGAGCTCTACAAGGGAAAGAAGCCAAATATTTCCTACTTCGGACCATTTGGATGCAAGTGTTTCATTCACAATAACAGTAAGGATCACTCGACCAAGTTTGATGCTCGGTCGGATGAAGGTATTTTTCTTGGATACTCCTCTCACAGACAAAGCTTATCGTATTTTCAATAAAAGAACTAACAAAGTGGAAGAGAGCATCCACGTTGTATTTGATGAGCTTGAACAGGGAAACCAAGTGATTCATCATATTCGAACCGAAACTCGGTCAAGATGATGATGATGAAGCTGAACTATCGAAGACTCGGACTCGGTCTACTCGGAATGAAGTCACTCGGAATGAGGAGACTCGGATCGGAGCACTTCCAGAGTCAACTCGAACGCACAAGAAAATGATGAAGGTCACTCAGCCCAAGCGAGTGCAACCCGAAAATCCGGTGAATCGGAGGACTGGCAAAGCATTCAAATTCACTTCTAGTCATCCCCTAGAGAACATAATCTCCGACATCAATAGTGGAGTAAGAACTCGTTCCTCTTTACATAATCTATGTGCATTCACCGCATTCATTTCATTAACTCGAACCCAAAAATGCACTAGAGGCCCTTAATGAACCTGAATGGGTAGAGGCCATGCAAGAGGAACTCAATCAATTCGAAAGAAACCAAGTCCGGACTCGACCGATCGACCTTCCGACCATCCAGTTATAGGTACCAAATGGGTTTTCAAGAACAAACTGGATGAGGGTGGAGTGGTAGTCGAAACAAGGCTAGACTTGTTGCTCAGGGTTACAACCAAGAAGAAGGAATTGATTGTGGTGAAACCTTTGCACCTGCAGCTGGAATTGAAGCTATTAGAATTCTGTTGGCATTCGCATCCAAAGCATGCATATTAAGTTATATCAAATGGATGTTAAGTGTGCATTTCTCAATGGTTTTATTGAAGAGGAAGTCTATGTTGAACAGGCTCCTGGGTTTGAAAACTCGGAATTTCCAAATCATGTTTTCAAACTTCAAAAAGCTCTCTATGGTCTTAAACAAGCCCCTCGAGCTTGGTATGAAAGATTGAGTAGCTTCCTGGTTCAAAATGATTTCAAAAGAGGTCAGATTGACAAGACTCTCTTCATAAAGACCAAAGGGAAGGATTTCCTTATTGTACAAATTTATGTTGATGATATTATTTTCGGTGCTACTAATGAATTTACGTGCCGAGAGTTTTCCGAGTTGATGAGCAAAGAATTTCAAATGAGCATGATGGGAGAACTCAACTTCTTCCTTGGATTACAAATCAAACAAGACAAAGATGGCATCTATGTCCATCAAGCTAAGTATACCAAGGAACTGCTGAAGAAATACAAGCTTCAAGATGCTAAGCATGCATCTACTCCTATGAGCGAGCAGATTAAGCTCGACTCGGATGAGAAAGGTAAAGCGAGTAGATCGAAACTCTATCGAGGTATGATTGGATCTCTGCTATATCTCACGTTCAGCGAGCCGGATATCATGTTTAGTGTTTGTCTATGCGCACGATTTCGAGGCTAACCCAAAAGAATCACATCTCACTGCGGTGAAGAGGATATTCGAGATATCTTGCAGGTACTCGGAATCTAGGTCCGTGGTACTCCGAAACTCGAACCGACTCGACTGGATACTCGAGACGCGGACTACGCAGGATATAAAGTTGATCGAAAGAGCACATCCGGAGCTTGCCAATTTCGGGTCAATCCCTAATATCTTGGCACTCAAAGAAGCAAAACTCAGTAGCTCTATCAACTGCTGAAGCTGAATATATTGTCGCTGGAGCTTGTTGCGCTCGGATCTTATGGATAAAACAACACTTGAAGGATCTTGGACTATTTCTCAAATCGGTTCCAATCAAGTGTGACAACCAAAGCGCAATCAGTATCACCAAGAATCTCGTCCAAGCACTCCAAGACAAAGCATATTGAGGTCGGATATCATTTCTTGTATGACCACTCGGAAAAAGGTGATATCGAACTTGAGTTTATTCCTACTAAGTTTCAACTAGCGAGATATCTTTACTAAACCTCTTGGTGAACATCAATTCTGTTTTATTCGGAATGAGCTTGGTATGTTGAATGCCCGATTACATGTTAATTGTATTCATTGCATGATTCTATGTTTATGTGTTTTTGCTTTTATCAACCCTTAGCTCAATTGATTCAGTGATACTCGGGTTAATAGTTGATTGTTTCGAGTCACTCGGAACCTTTTCGAGTCACACTCGGTCGTAGAAAGAAAATTTTGGACTTCAAAATTTCATGAATCTGTTAGAACAAGTGGATAGTTGCAGAAAATATTTTCAAAATCTTTTTCTCTCTCTCTCGAGCCCCGTGATCAATCGCTAGCCGTGGATTTCTAACCGCTATAATCTTAGCCGCTGAGATAGAACCGTCACACCGGTCTAGGGTGATCGATGGACAAGCCGAGTCGAACGGAGTTACTTAACGGCTACTTAACGGATGCATTTCTTTATATAATCGCGCCTCTTTCATCTTTGTTTCGGTACTCCTCATTTTATCTCTTTCAATCTCAAACTTTCGCGGAAAAAACTTCTACGTGAACAGTCATTCTCGAACAAGCGACGATCAAGATCATCTCTCGTAAGTTGAACTGCTCTCTCATTCTTCTACACTTTTTTTTTCTCGCCATTTCTTCTCTTCTACTCCTCCTTCTTCACTCAAAAATCTCATCTTTCCCTCCTTTCTTTCCAAAATGACAAAAAGAGGAAACCACCCCGATTTCCAGCTTTCCTCTTCCTCCAAAAAGGCTCGCACCAAAAATCCGAAAGCTCAGCTCCCAAAACCCGTTGTCACCCAAGCATCCGGCGCCGGATGATAAATTCTTCCCTACAACCAAGTTTTCTTGGTTGCACAACATCAAGGACACTGGAGTTTACAACTTCCTGTGTTTCAGCGAGTTCATCTACCCGTAACTCGTTTCGAAGTTTTACACCAACCTCACCTCCTCCGAGAACGTTCTAACTTCCGGGGTTAGAAACGTCACCGTTCGCATCAACTCTTCCCTTCTTCACAAGTTGTTCAAAGTTTCTTCCCTTTTCTTGAACAGCAACCCTATCCCTTTCACTGAGGTTGCCGACGACTTCTTTGAGAAATACGCTAAGGGATTCCCGAGTCTCGGAAAAACTTTCCCGTGACTCAATCGAAGTCGAAGCTAGGCTTCGTGCTTTCGCTGATGAGAACATTCTTCTCACAGCACTCTAGCAAGGAGAACCCTAACTCCAAGCACCTCAAAGCTCTCGCGACATCCTAGAGGGATACGAAGTAGACCTCTTCCCCTCCATTCTTGAGCAAATGGCCGCTGTGCTCGCTCAGCTACAAAACAAGAAGACCACCTCTCTTCCCTTCGGTGCTCTTCTTACTCTTGTTTTTAAACAATTTCAAGTTCCTCTTCCCTTAGACCCTAATGCGGCGTCCGAGGCTGCCATTGTTGTGGGCAGTAAGGAACTTAAGGGGTACGGATACTAGGAAACTAAACCCGGTGTCCGGGTACACTCCTCGAGCCGAGGCCTCTTTCTTCCCCTCGGACTCGTAAAGCGCCTCTTTCTCTTCCACCTTCTTCTCCTGCAGTGCTTCCACCTCGGGTGCTCCCAAAAATATCTCTACCGTTTTGTCCTCCGTTTTTAGGGACAAAATAGGTACAGTGTCTTCGAACTCAAGACACTCGGTTGGATCTCTCAAATCCACCTACATCTCTCTCAAGGCCCACGATGCAATCATCCAATCCCAACTCCGAGAGCAGCGAGTCACCGACTCTTAAGATGAAGGCCATGATAAAGGAGCAGAAGGAGTGTCTTGAACTCCTAAGAGAGAGAAGGTCCAAGGCGGCTCAGGACCGGGGTGACTCGGAAGAGTCCGAGTCTTCTTCAAGCCCAAGTCCGACCTCCTCGGACAACGAGGAAAAAGAGGAAGAAGCGTAAGAAGAAGCTGCAGACGCAGAAGCGAAGAACGCCGAGCAACCTGCGGCCGAGGCAGGTCCTTCCGAGTAAGGGGAGGCACATCTTAAAGAAGCAGTGGGAACCGCCGAGGGTCGCCTGCTCCACACATTGCAAGTACTCGGCTCGGACAGGTAGTCCGGGTGGGTCGACGACTTTGCTTCTCCAGCAGAGTCGGACCGAGCAGCCCTCTCCAGCCCCCGAGGTCACCAGGGAAGAACCACTCGACCCTCTCACTCCGGGTCAGCCACTCGGAGCCGAGCCCCTATCTGTCATCCCGGTTCTCCCTCCGCCGCGCTCAAGCACATCGTCAAGATCTTACCAGCGCCGGCGCACCCCTCGTTCCCCGCTCCTACTCGGACTCCTCCATCCGGCTCGTAGGCGCCATGCATTGTGTCACAATTCCAAAGTCTCGCGATTCTTCCTTCGAACGCTTTCTATTTTCCACTCTTTTGTCCACACATTTCGAAGTATCTTGTTTCTCTTCCTTGTATTTTTTTGTCCGTTGTTTTTGCTGAAAGGCAAGGGGGAGAATTAGAGAAAACTTGTTGTCTAGTTTATGAAATTTTCTGAACAATTGTTGTCTACTTTAGGGGAGTTACTTCTCCTCTCATATCTCGTATAAAGTTTTTGCTAAGTGCAAAATGAATGAGCATTTCGTTTTCTGTGTTTACGACCTTTTCGAACTCATTTTATGCGATTACTCGGTTTATTCTTACCTTATATCTTTTGCTCGATTATCTAAGTATACTTCTCATGAGCACTCACTCGAATCGAGATATCTCTTTACTAACATTGTTTTTGTCTAAGTATGGAATGCCTTTCATAAAAAGGGGGAGATTGAAGACTCGGATATTGGTTAACGCTTTTCGAGTTGCAACCTTTACATCAAGTATAACCTCCTCGTACTTATAGAGTTTTGATTCCAAGGCATTCTCTGTGTCTTAGAATCTTTCCTGAGTGATGTGGTATAATTTCTCCTAAGTATCGCATCTATACTTCATTTAGATAGCGTGCTTCTTTTAGAGACTCGTAAAACCATTTCGTGTTCCGAGGTCGTTACCACTCGGATCGTTTGTAACTAGACTGAGCATACTCACTCTCCGAGTCTTGTCTAGTTATTGGTCGGATGGAATTCGAGTATTATCGATATTGGACTCGTGAAAATCCCAAACCTTTTCCGACTCGGGTAATTAGTCGTTTATTGATCATAATTATATTATCCGTGTCTAATCTTTGACCAAAGTATTTTTATACTTTGAGAACCACAATTGGTTTATTTTTGCAGGTTATTTAACCAAGGATACACGTTTCAAACTGCAAAAGTCACCGGCTTCAAGAACGTCAAATCACCAGCAGACATGGCCACTCTTTTCGCGTCTCAAGAATGTGTCGAGCTGTCCGTTGACAAAGCTGGAAGACGAAGCGCCGAACCTAACAAAGGCTTCCACTCGACATTTCAAGTCATCATTACTGGTTTTAAGACTTTCAAGAAAGTGGAACCGTTACTCAAACGTTCACTTCACAACGGCCACCAAGTGAGAGACTCGTAAAGCTCGAACAACGGTCATAAGAGACCTTCGGTCGAGTATATGAAGGCAACGGCTATACTGCTCGGTCATCTATAAATTGAAGCCACTTCACAAGACTTGAAGACAACGAACGAGACGACGAATACAAACGAGAACACTGAAACACCTTGTCATTCATACTTGTCTTCTACTTACAACTCCTACTTTGTAACTTCTACTTTCCGAGTTGTAAGGTCTTGTACTCGATTACAACCTCTTTTCTTACTCTCTTTGTAAGGTCCCTTGACTAGGCTGTAAAGGTTATCTCGGCCTAGTTGTCCCCGGCTGTAAGGGGTATCTCGGTCAGGAAGTACTAGATCGAGATAAGGTAATTTCGAGTCTAGGAAAACTTGTATAGAGTTATTTAAGGGAGCAACTCGGGTTTAGTCGGTTCACGGTATTTTGTGGACTCAAAATAGTGGATTGACTTCGTGCTTGGATTAGCACGGTTCGTGGTTTTCTGCCCCAGGAGGGTTTCCACGTAATCTCTGTGTATTACTTTTCCGAGTTCACTCTAGACTCGGATCGCTCTTCTCTGTTCTAGTTATCTCGGTTGTTGAATCTTTCCGAGTCCACTCGATCCGACTCGAAACCGCTTTCGTTCTGCCTTACCGAAAAGTTGAGAAGTTTCACGAAAAACTTCCACCACCCTATTCACCCCCTCAAGGGTGACTCGAGACTCTCCCGAGCAAACCTTCATATAAAAATACGTTGGTCCAATATTAGGCAAAGATAATAATTAATTCAAACTAATTAAGCACTCAACTATCTTTAGCCTAAAAGAATGAAATTTTCTCGAGTCTAATATTCATTAGGTTCAAATTCCATCTTGATTCAATCCTTAAAATGATCAAGTTAGAAAGAATAAAACATCAGAATGCATAAACTTGATCAAGTAAATAATTCTCAATAAATAAACTGACTTAAAAAGTGAAAATAACGCAATAATTCATTTTCACTTAAAACAACAAGTCAATGCTCAGAATAAAAGTGTTAAAGAAATTATTTACTCATGCCATTATTCTCGGTTGTGTCCGAGTGGGTCAAAAACACGGTTAAGAATGTTATGCTTGATGAATGGTTTATGAGTGGGTCAGAACATAATGAAAACTTAGATATGAGTTTCTTAAAAGCTCATAATGACTTAGAATCAAAACCATAGAGAGATAGAGAGTTAAACTTGAGTCTTTAGTTTTATAGGTACCTATTTACTGTTTAATAGAAATTAATAAGACAATCAAGTACACTTACCATTGGAAAGGTGACAGAACATTTCAAAAAACTGCACATTGGTCTTTTTTTGCATCAATCAAGCGAGTCCAACATGTACTTGGACCAGTTGTATAATGAGATCTAACTAAGATCACCAAGATTTTTTAAATTAACAATGAGGAACAATGTTGTTGATGACCTTGGATGAGGCAACCATGTATGTAATGAAGTTTCTCCAAAACCTTGCACCACCGTCTAACAAGCTGTGGTATAAACTTAGGCATCTTGGCTAGAATCGGTGTGTCATTCTCCAATGACTAATCATCCCTCAAGTCTTGCAAAAATCTTTCAAAATCTTGATTTGGGCATTCCTTGCCCACTTCGACCATTTCCTTTCTTCCCATTGGCAACTCAAATGCTAACTGAACATCCCTTTGAGTTATTTATATTTCCTTTGTTTCAGTTACTTTGAAAATAACTACATATTGTAGGAACCAACGGCCCCGCGCCAACCTCCTTGTAGAAGGTCAGGCGGTGCCCGAGTAGAATTTCCCCATGAAGCGTCGGATCTTTTGGTCACTAGGGAACTAAACGCAGCGTTTTGGTAGTGCAAGCCATGAAACAGGGCCTCGGTCAAAATGGTGTTGCACGAACACTTTGAGTTCCATGTTACATTGGAACTTTAAGAGTGAAACGTTGCATTTAATGGCACCGGTTTGACTGAAATGCGGCGTCGGCCTTGGTTTCCTAATTGGGAGCTCGGACCGAGCTTGGTCAACCGAAAGAAAAACGAGTTTGTGGGTCGTCCCAAGCAAAAAGGCTTATTTTTGGGGTGCTAATGGGTTCTTTGTGGTTTACTAGTGTTCATCAAGCCAATCGGACTCGATCACGATCCGAGTTCACGAGCGGGACCGGGATTTCATCATCGAGCCAACAAAATAAATAATAGTAATAAAAGAGATAAAAGTGACACGTTTTCGGGGTCTATAGTTAGCCACCACTTTGACCGAGTCCGAAAGACAAATAATCAAAGTAGACGCTAAAGGGTACTTATCTTTCTTTACGGCGCCACTACGGACACCGATCAATTTAAGGTGTCCGGAATTGGCTGCTCCCGAACCTAAACTCGGGACAAGGGGCCCGGACTTGATTGTGATTCGTGTGTTCGAAATCGGCTAACCAATCCCGAGCTTGGCTTGATCAAAGTCCTGAAGCTCGATAATTATGTTGAAATTTGATCGTCTCTTGATCCGAAGCTTAGCCTAATAATTCTGCTGTGCTAGCATACTATCGAGCAAAATAATCGTATTCATAAAATTTTAGTATTTTTACCTAAATAATTCAATCAAAAACTTAAAGGAGAACATCCGAAAAAGTTGAAATGGTGGGCTCCAAGAGTCCACTTTCATGCAAAACCTCCAAAAGTGGTCGACCATGCTTGATGGGACACGACACCGATTAGGCCTAGGCCTATGCCCGCAAAGCTACAGCCGAGCTAACTCCGGTTAAGCCTCGGTGATCGGCGCAGAGCTAGGCCTTAGGTAGGGAGTGGTCTCGGCGCATGCACTTGGCCACTCCATGCTTTCTTTGTTTTATCCTTTGCATTTGACATGTTGGTTAAATTTTCCTACAACAGGGAAGGCTTATGTGTTTATTTTGCACACTTCACTTGCTCTTCTCCTTGCTTCTTCTTACTTGCTCTAGCTTGCTTCATTATATTTCTAATATGTAGAATAACCTCGTTGATATAGATTCTCCTGGGTGATATCTATATCCTAAGTCTTGAGGTTGACATGTCTTGGCCCAAAGAGCCTCCACGTACTGTCAAAATTCCCGAAGTTTTCGAGTTGGCATGTGTGGGCCACCTATTCCCGAAGAACTGGAAAGGGGTAAGAGTGTTATGCTCTTTTACTTTTAGTTGTATGCCAAAGATGTCTTTCTAATATGACAAAATTCCAGTATGACCGGGAGCTATCTCGGACAATCTCCATCAAACTCCAGTCTACTCTCCATGTAATAAAGGACTTCTTCTTCAGGCGAATGTTCCAATCATTCTAGGTAAGCCTCGTTAGTTAAGTGCTAACTTATCGGTTATTAGTGTATGTGCTAATTACTCTTTTACTCTTATAGGATCTCCATTCTAGTTCCCCTTCTTTGGGAGGTTTCCTTGGTAGTTCTCAAACTCATGCTCACACTACAAACCAACAAATGCCATCCGAGTAGCACTGCTGAGCTGGCAATTCACGGCGTTCATCCCGATGCTCTCATGGTCGAAGTGCTTCGAAGTTGGGTCGAGCTCTTCAACACCTCGACCTAGTTCTTCTGAAGTTGGGCCTAGTTCCACTAAAGTTGGTATGGATGTCATGCTTTTGCAAGCTCTTGACCCTTTTGGTAATCCGTATGATTTTCACTTGGATGTCATATACTTGGGCCTTATTATGAGGCCTCATAACCAACTCTGGGACTGCAAGGCTAGGTCTTCATATGCGGTGGAGGATAGGCGAGCTTCGTCATCGATCTTAGAGGACATCGATAATTACATCTTCGATGATGTTGATGACGATGAAGATTGAACAACCACTCGTAGTGTGCTTTATAATTTAGTATTAATGTATTTTGTACTATTGTTAGACTCTGTGCAATAAGATGAATGCAAAAACCCGATTTAAAAATGCTTTCTTTATTTATATGATGCGAAAAATTTTAAAGACAAATTTGAAAAAAATTGCATATGGCCCTCACTCCCCCAAAAGAAAATAATAAAAATGAAATGGGAAATGGGAAATGGTAAGTTAAATGGTCCTAAGTAATTGGGTTGTAAGCCGTAAACGAAACGGACTCGAGAAAAGCTGGCCTCACTGTAAGAGGCGCTTGAACCGAGAAAGGATGACGAACCAGCCGGCTAAACCCGCACCGAGTCCGAGGCTTGGCTTGGGCTCGGTTGGCTCGGGCGGCGAAAGTTACGTGGAGTGGAGTCTCGGAAATTTACTATAAAAGGGGACCGCGGCTGGACTTCGATTTCACACTTTTAGAACCTAACTAGAACCTTCCTAAAAGTAGATCCCAAAACACTTTCCAATTTCTCCTTCTTCTTCCCCAAAATGAGCTTCATCGTCCAACTAACTCGCTAGATGCACGACATGAGCGATGTCAACAGAACTATGGTTATCAAATTACGGGTTGAACACTTTATTCAACACCGGACAAGTTAGGATTCACTGGAAATGGTTAAGGAGTGCAGTGTCCCGGGATCTTGAGCATCACATGTTCAGGTTCATGGATAAAGAGTTGTGTCCCTTTCTGTAGAATTCGATGCCATTCCGGGCAATCACCACTATTGAATTAAGCCCGCAGTTCCCACGCCATCAACCAATATGGCTAGAACCTATAAACAACCGATGGGCCTGCATAACAAGAATTTGAGGTGGATTCTGAATGAGGGTGAAGTGAACTTGGCTAACCCGATGTTGCACTTCCACCCTATGTATGGTTCACGGTTTAACGTGTATCTAGAAGCATCGGGCCATTATTATGTGCATAGTAGGCGGCTTCCTATTAGTGGGAGGCCACATGGATATGGTGCTCGCTGCGCTTCTAAGCGTCGCCGAACAGTTGGGGAGTACCATTCATTGACCCCACGATTGTCACTAAAACCATCCTGGGGCTGGATCGGGTTGAGGTAGATCCGAACAAGGAATTCATAGGTAGCCTCGTGTTATTGTAGGTAAGCAATTCTTAAACGATTGGGAGCCCATCGTTGGTGCCGGAAGGCGGCGCCGGTTACCCGACGACAACAACTTAAAATTCCTTTATTTTTACTCCTATTGGGTCGTGAATTAGGATGAATTCAACCGTGCAAGATACTTCTAATTTTTTAATTTGTGTTGTGCAAATCTGGCCTGTGGAGCATTTTGAGATGGTGCGGGGACTCGCGAAGCTAGATCAATACCTGGCTACTCGGTTTTGTCAACGACAATGTCCGACCGTGCTCGACCAATCATGTAGCATCATGGTGGGAGTCCTGGCTTAGAGCAGGGCATCCCATAAAGTGGTATATATAACATTAGAGGGTGTCTCAATTTAGGACACATACTGCCGGACATCCTTTTGTATATTTGTTGGGCTTCGAAAGTAGTACTACTACTTCTCGGACCATGTTATACGGTAAATGGGTCGTGTCTAGGATATTTCTTACCTAAATTGTATATCGCCTACCTCATTTGATGTCTTTGGCAATGCGAGGTGGGTACCTTCGTCGGTTGAATACAGGATGAACATGCCCTTGGTGTTGAAGCCTACCGACAAACGTCCCGTGAGTGTCTCCGAATTTTATCTAGAATGGATAAAGGAGACTGATCTCGAGAGGTGCAAGGCACCGAGGGATCGAGAATGTGATCCAAGAAGGGATGTTCCTGTTATCGCACCCCCTTTAGATCGACGAAGTAGTCTCGTAAGGTTGTGAATGCGCCAGCCAAAGAGAAAGTAAGGCTGAGGAGGAAGACGAAAGAAGGGTTCGCCGAATTAAAGAGCTGAAAAAGCGAACCCAAGGAGACGCAGTTGAATCGAGCGGCTCGAAGAGAAAGAAAGTGAAGACTCGACCAGTGCGTAGAATTAGGAATGGATTTAAGAATTTTTTGTTTTACCTCTTTAGAACATTTTTGAATTTCTAAGTATTATACTTGCAATTTCCCTTTTAGCTATGTACTTAGGTAACTAGTAGGTTTACCCTTATTATTAGTAAAGTAAAAAGTAAGTTTTATGCTCACTTATGTGCTTTATTTTTATTTTTTATTGCTCACTTAAAAAGGAATAATTAATAATTACAATGGACCATCTAAAATAGACCGCCCCAAAAATAATCAATCATCGAAAATGGCCATATGAACTTGACCAGGTCGTCCCACCGCTGATCGGGCGGCAGTGGCTAGCACTGGCCAAGGCTATGGCCTCGATCTCGGGCTCGGCTCGGCTCGGCTATTGCCTCAATCGTTTAGTTTTATGCTAAATGTAGTTTTTCTTCAATTGGTCTAGGTTGGTGTACTGAAATATTTCTTCTCCATCTAGGTCTGTCAATTTGACTGCTCCTCCTACCGAGTATTTAACTAAGGATGTATGATCCCTACCAATTGGGCCTAAATTTTCCTCTTGGGTCCAAAATTGGTGCTTTAATTTCCTTGAGAACCAAATCACCAACTCTTAAGTGACAAGGTTTAACCTTCTTATTAAATACCCTTGATATATGTGCCCGGTACATTTGGCCATTATGTAGAGCACTCGGACGTCGCACATTCGAGTAAGACTAACTCCTCATAACGTGCTTTGGTCCAGTCTACTTCTAGAATCTTACTTTCAGCTATGATTCTTAAAGAGGGGATGATAATTTCTATTGGAAGGATTGTTTCTATACCATATATCACAGAGTAAGGTGTTGATCGAGGTCCGATAACCCCATAAAGTAAAAGGCAATTTGTCGGGTTAATCCCTATAACCGATGGCCATTTTCTCCACTATCTTTCAAATGTTCTTGTTAGTTGCCTCGATCTGCTGCATTGGTCTGAAGGTGATAAGAAGAAGACTTATGATGCTTGATCTTGTACTTATCCAATAGATATGCTACCTTTTTATTGAAGTGACTACCATGGTCATTGATCAACTCATGTGGTACCCCATATTAACAAATGATATTATAGGTTATAAATTTGGCCACATGCTTCAATGTTATTGTCATATATGATGCAGCTTCTATCCATTTGGTGAAGTAGTCAATTGCTACTAGGACGAATTCGTGACCACCCGTTCCTTTAAGGGTTACCTTATCGATGATATTTATGCCCCAAATTGAGAATGGCCAGGACGATGCAAGTGTCGTTAGAAAAGAAGGTGGTTGGTGCTATAGGTTGGCATACACTTGACACTTGTGACATCTTTTAACAAACTCATGACAATCTGCTGCCATGGTTGACCAATAATACCCTAATTACTGAATCTTTTGAACCAACATTCTTCTGTTCATGTGAGGACCATATTCTCCACCATGAACGTCTGCTATGATGCGCTCTACTTCATGTTGATTGACACAACGTAAGTAATCTCCATATTAGTTTTCTTGTATAGTTGTCCTTGATTGATGAAAAATTGTGCAGCTAACATGTGGATAGCTCTATGGACTCTAGGTGTGGAGTCTAGTGGGTATGCTTCGATTTCTAAGTATCGGTAAATGTCATGGTGCCAACTGGTTTGATCAGTAGTAAACACTTCTAATGCGTACACGTGCGTAGGCGAGACTCCTCCGTTACGTATTGATGGGCATTGAATGAATGCTACTGGGATATTAATCATGGATGCTAATTTGACTAAGGCATCCATGAATTGATTATCATCTCTAGGAAGGTAGGTGTATGATATACTATCGAAATGTTTTTCTAGCTCTATTAGGTGCGCTTGGTAGGTTGCCAAGGCTTCACTACATACCTTTCATTTTTGTGAGATCCGATTGATGATCGGACTTGAGTCATCGTAAATCCCGATGTTCTTGGCTTCTATTTCAATCATAGCTTGCAGTCCAGGTGATGCATGCTTCGTATTTTGCAGTGTTGTTGGTGACTTCAAAATCTAATTTAACTAAAATGGGGGTGTGTACTCCTCTCGGCGATACTAAAAGGACTTCTACCCCGAAGCCCTTCTAATTGGAAGCGTCGTTGAAATACATCATCCACATGCCAACTTCTACCTGCAGGATGCCCTCGTTTGGAAAGTCAAACTGCTGCGGATATGTTCGGTGGTTGGTACATCAGCTAGGAATTTCGATAGTACTCTCCTCTTAATCATCTTCTATGGGATGTACTTGAGCTCAAATTCGGATAACATGATCGTCTATCCAGCTATCTTATTGTTGACAGTTGGTTGTTTTAGAATATATTTAATAGGGTCCATTGGCGCTACTACTTGCACTCGAATGAGCTAGCATGTAGCGTCTAAGCTTCTTGGTGGCCCAAGCTAAAGCCAATGATGTCTTCTCTAAGGGAATATATCAGATCTCATAATCTAAAAATTTCTTGCTTAGACAATACACTCGCATGCTCTTTTTTTCCATCCCCGTTAAGTTAGCATGGCTCCCATTGTAGTCTCTATGGTGGCAAGGTATAAAAGCAATGGTTTTCCGGGTTGTGGCGAAATCAAAATGGGTGGATTGGCTAAGTACACCATAACCTTTACGAATGTTTTTGACATTAAGGGTGAGCACGGTTGATGGGTACCTTGTAACCGAACAGAAACCAATCAAACAATTAAGGTTCGGGAACCAGAACCAATCAAATGGTTACGGGTAAGGTTCCTAAAATCAAACCCCGGAACCGGAACCTGGAACCATTAAGACAAATAATTTTTCCAGGATTTTCAGTTTTCGGTTTGTGAATATGAAGTCCGTATTATTTCGAGTTCAATTAGTCTCGTGGTTCATCATATTTACTCTATAAATGCAAATAGAAGCAGAATTGATGCTTTGCTTCTTATTTACTTTTGCCTAGGATTTTTAAGTTCTCTTCTAAGTCTTCTTGTGAAAAATTGATTTGTTATTTATTAATGCTTGAAATGTAATTAATCCAAGAATACATAATTTTTAAGGCCTTAAAGTTTTTTTCATAAAAATAATGGTATGGACAGGGTACCCTAGAATCAGAACCGGACGCTAAGGTTCAGGTTTAGATTCCTAAAATTAAGGAACCGGTCAAATAGGTTCAGGTTTAGGTTCCTAAAATTCAGGAACCAGCCAAACAGGGTCAGGTTCGGGTTCCCAATTTTGAACAGGGTATCTAGAACCGCTCACCCCTACTTGCCACTCATCATCCCAAATAGGCTTAGCTCCCTTTTGAGCTTCTTGAAGATCGGTTCGCAGACCATAGTCATTTTTTATATGAAACGACCAATATACTCGTAGGCGTCCTAGAAAACCCCGTATTTCCTTCTTTGTCTTCGGTGCTGGCATCTCCTAGATGGCTTTGATCTTGGATGCATCAACCTCGATTCCTCTAAGACTGACTACATAGCCTAAAAGTTTGCTTAAGGTTACCCCAAAGGCACACTTCGAGGGTTAAAGCGCATGTTGTATTTTCACGATCTTTCAAAGAATTTCCTAAGGCTAGGTAGGCGCCCTGCGCTATCCTTGGACTTGATGATCATGTCATTGACGTAGACTTTGGCCTCTTTGTGTATCATGTTGTGCAGCAAGGTTGTGGTTGTTCTCTAATACGTGGATCCAGCATTGTTACGTCCAAAACGCATTACCACATAGCAATACGTCCCTCATTGAGTGATAAAGGTCGTTTTCTCCATATCTTCTTCGATCATCTTCACTTGGTTATACCCTGCATAGCCATCGATAAATGAGAGTAAGGCATGACCAGCCATGTTATCATGTAAGATGTCTATGTGGGGTTGTGGAAAATTCGTCCTTGAGTTTAACCTTATTTAGGTCCCTGAAGTCGAGGCACATCCCGACCCTTCCATCTTTCTTTAGGACTGGCACTATGTTTGCTACCCACACTATTACGGATATGACATTTTATTACGATCGATTTACGATGGTTAAAAGGAAAAATCATCATGAAAAATAAGGCGGTGACTTTTTGTTAATAAGTGGGCTTTTATAACACCTATGACTATAGTTCTTCAAATGAACCGTCGTCATAGGTAAAGCTGTCAACTTTTGACAATGGTTCTGCGAAAGAAGCTGTAATCATAGGTTATATTTTATGATGGTTCATCATTTGAACCATCATCAAATGTGTCTCTAGATATATCTAAAAACGCGTGAACTGCTACATGTTATTGGCTAGGCCGATTTAATAGGCTCTCTACTCTCGCTCTTATCTTTCTCCAGTTCCTCGGATCTAAATCTGCTCGGTCTAATACTTGTCGCTGGTAAGCTCTCCTGGCCGTTGTACCTCTTCTTGCCTCTTTCCTCTCGCTCACTTTTTCCTCTCGTCTCTTTTAGGTGTAGCTCTCATCTCTTTCCGTTATGTCTCTCGTCCTGTCGCTGTCATTGTAGTTCGCTGTCTAGCCTCTTGCTCACTCTTTTTATTGTCGTCGTTTTTCCGTTATGAATCTCTATTCTCTCTTATTTTTTTCTTTAAGTTATTTACAAAATTTGGTTAGTTGAATGTTGAATGTATTTGCAGTGATTATTTGAATGTTGAGAATGTGGGTAATGTTTGAGATTGTTAAAATATTGAATCGTTTATGGATAATGTGGGTAACATTTGTTTAGTTTGTTAAGTTGGAAATTTGTGAAATATTTGAGATTCTAAGAAATGGGTTTAGGAGTTTAGTTTTAATTAATATAGGGAAATAGAATGATAGTTAGGATGGCAAATCGAAAGAATGTATCTCAATTTGTTTAGGGTTTAGAGAAATAGAAAGATAATTTGAACATATGGTCATCCACAAAACTTTTTATAAAGGTAAATTTGTATCCAAATTTGTTTATTTTGATGAGGTGATGTTGGGATGGACTCATTTATCCAATTATTGAAATTGGTATCCAAAATTGGTTAGAGTTTAGAGAAATCGAAAGATTTATGGTTAAGAGTTTTGGGAAATAGAAAAATTTGTAGTTTAGGGTTTAAGAAAATGGAAATTTTTATGGTTTAGGGTTTAAGGATTGAAAAGGAGAAAATTCAAAGATGACAATGTAAATAATTGGAAAGGTTTTTGGATACAGGGCTATCCCCAAAACTTATTATGAAGATAAATTTGTTATCAAATTTTTTTATTTTGATGAGGTGATGTTGGGGTGGACTAATTTATCCAATTATCTAAACTTTCGGTTTCATTTTTGCTTGAAAGTTTGTTGTATTATACATGATCGCAAACTAGAGTACATGATTTTTTGAAGTTTACGTAATGCATAAGATAATAATGAATATGAATAAAATGTTGAGGTCATCCTTTTAATTCGCTTTAACGACCCAAATACATAACTAGAAACGGAGTTCCCAAACCCTGGTCATCTTTAACAATGAGGTTGGGTTCACAAGGCAAGACATAGAGTCTATCTAAAGTGTAGGTCGGTCCACAAAAAAAAGGGAAGAAGGGGAAGAAGGGTAAAGGGTTTATTGGAGAAAAAGGTGATAAACAATAGGGAATTATTACTAGTTTTGTCATTGTTTATCAACTTTTTCTCCAATGAACCCTTTACTCTTTTACCCCTCTTCCCTTTTTGTGGACCGACACACATTGTAGATATACTCTATGGCTTGCCTTGTGAACCCAACCTATTGTTAAAGACGACCAGGGTTTGGGAACTTTGTTTCTACTTATGTCTTTGGATTGTTAAATCGAATTAAAACGATGACCTCAATATTTTATTCATATTAATTGTACTATGCATTATGTAAAATTTCAAAAAAATCATGCCTAATTTATGATAATGTATAATATATCAAATTTGGAAACAAAAGGAAATCACATGTATATATATATATATATATATATATATATATATATATATATATATATATATATATATATAATTTATGATAATGTATAATATATCAAATTTGGAAGCAAAAGGAAATCACGTGTATATATATATATATACACACACGTAAACAATCCTTATACACAACGAACAAATGGAAAGAGTTGTGTATATATATTTAAAAAGAGAGAAATTTAAACACGAGTACAAAAAGTAAGAACTTATAACCTTTTTGGATATAGGGTTATCCACAAAAACTTATCATGAAGATAACTTTGTTATCAAATTTGTTTTTTTTTTTTTTTGATGAGGTAATGTTGGGGCGGACTAATTTATCAAATTATCTAATTTTTCGGTTTTCTTTTTGGTTGCAAGTTTGTTTTATTATACATGATCGTAAACTAGAGGTCATGGTTTTTTTGAAATTTACGTAATGCATAAGACTAATGAAATGTGAATGAAATATTGAGGCCATCTTTTAATTTGCTTTAACGACCCAAGACATAGCAAGAACCGGAGTTCCCTTGTTATGTTTAACAATAAGCTTGGGTTCACAAGATAAAACAAGGAGTGTACATGCAACGTGGGCCATTCCACGAAGAAGGGGATAAGGGGTAGAGAATCAAATGGAAACAAAGGTGATAAACAATGAGAAACTAGTAATAATTCACTATTGTTTATCACCTTTATTTCCATTTGACTCCTCTGCCCCTTCTCCTCTTCTTTGTGGATTGGGCAAAATTGCATATACACTCCATGTTTTGTCTTGTAAACCCGAGCTCATTGTTAAACACAACAAGGGAATTTCGGTTCCTATTATGTCTTGGGTCGTTAAAGTAAATTAAAAGGATGATATCAATATTTTATTCATACTTAATTGTCTTATGAATTATGTAAAACTTCCAAAAAAGATCAAGTCTAGTTTACGACAAATGTATAATACATCAAAATTAGAAGCAAAAGGAAACTATATATATATATATATATATATATATCTTTTGTATTTAAAAAAGAGAAATTTAACCACTACAAAAAAAAATAAGAAGTTATAATAATGGTTCGTGTTAGAGGAATATATACTAAGTAACAACATCTTTTTGTTTTCATATAATAATTTGATAAATGGCATGCGTAATTGTGTGTAATTGTGCTTATTTTGCTTACCAACCTATGTTTTTCATAAATTATTGTGTTTATTTCATAAGCTTAAAGAACTCGTTCAAAAATCTGCATATAACAAGTTATCCTAGGTCTTGATATGTGTATAAATGTGCGTATAGCGCTCAGGATATTAGCTTGGTATATATAGGTTTTTAAATTGCCCATGTTGGACAGTTTGAGAATAATATGATAATAGGTTGTGTGGCTATTATAATGTTATCACACATTTGACAAGATATCACAGTTCTTATTTCCCCTCTCATCTTCGGGTGCAATTATGATAACAATGGGTTTGATGTGTATATATTTACTTATGTTACCATACAATTAAGGATCTATACATTAGCCATTTTTTCGTTTTCGTATATTGTACTTGAAGGACTAAGGAGAATGCTGCCGGAATTTTGTCAAATGTATGATAAGATTTTGCTACACGGTTTAGGTTCATATTATTCTTGAATGGGTTTAGGACCATCTATCCCTATATAAGGATCTTATACTCGTGTCAAAATAATGAAAGTACGTACTTTTCGAACTATATGTGGTGAGTTGCTTCTCGTGTTTATGGGTAAAGTATGGATCGAGCGTGGGTTTATAGCGATAGGAGGTGTGAGACCCCGAAATTTTAGATGCGTGCTTGCTAGTGAATTAAATTATTAAAAGTTAAGTGAAAGATTCGAAATTATTAAATTAAGTGAATTAGAATTTTTTCCGAGTCGTAATCAGAAAACCGAGAACCGAACCCGAGCATGGGCTAGCCTAGTTGGACTCATAGAAATTGAAGTTGGGCCCAAATTGTCAAGGCCCAAAGCAGAAAAGGAAAGGAAAATGAAAAGGGATTACTGGCATTTGAGGAGGAGCTGTCAAAGGTTAACTAAAGAAGGATATTGGGGTCCAATTGGAATTAGGCACCAAGCCCACTATGTGTAAGTAGGAAAAGAGGAGAGAGGGTGAGACTGAGATTGAAGAAAAGAACGGGAAGAGGAGGAGCAGAGGAAAACGAAAGAAGCAGAGATAGGGGAAAGCGAGAGGGAGTAAGGGAAAGCGAGAGAGGGAGGAAGCACAAGAGCCAGCGCAGGGACAGAGAGGCAGAGTGTAATGCCCCGACCTTAAACCAATACAATAACAAAGATTAATAAATATTAATGAGCGCGTGCACTTCAATTCCCACTTTTGTTTCTCATCATCACATATATATATACATATATATATTCTGTACTCGGATGATTATAACGACGCTTGGCCAAAAAAAAGTAAATAAATAAATAAGCAAATAAAGTATGCTTGTGGTGATTCAAGAAATAATAATAATAATAATAATAATAATAATAATAATAATAATAATAATAATAATAATAATAATAATAATTCATACACCTAAAGTTTATAATAATTATTCAAGTCGGGAATTCATAAAACCGACATTCTTTTGACTTGGGCTTAGCTATTAGGGTAATGGGCTTGAGGAGAGTGAAGGGCCCAATAACCAAGCAAATGAAAAATAAAAATAAAATAAAAAAAAGGAAGCTGGTTTCAGATTCAAGAGAGAGATTTCTGATTCAAAATGTTCCCTATTTAAACCCCCAAGCACTTCAAAAACACCACCTTCATCATTGTTTCCCTTCCCACAAAACTCACCTCCTTCACTCAACCCCTCCACTGTCCAGCCAGACTAACCACCACCAGCAGCAGCAGCTCTTCCGGTCGCCACCACCGGAGCCACCAGCTGCCGGCCACCGCGAAGCCAACCACCAGTGCAGTTTGCTCTGCTGCACCTGTTGCTCTGCTGCACCTGCTGTTGTGCTGCTGCTGCACCTGCTGCCTGCTGCTAACCTGCCGCCAGTCATTGCCGGTCGCCGCCTTCTGCCACCGCTAGTTGTCGCCGCCAACCACCGCAGCCGTCGGAGCTCCGATCAGCCACCCCATTCCACCATAAAACCCTCATTTTCTTGTGAGTTTTGGGTAAAAACCTCAACCTCCAACTAATTAATTCCTTGAATTTTTTAGAAATAATTAGTTAGATGTTGCATGCAAGGGATAATTGTATAAAATCAGATTACATAGTTAGTATTATGCTTTTGGGGATCGTTGATTAGAAACGTTAACTCGGGTTGCCCCAAATCTTGGTATGAGAAGTGATTAGCTTGCATGTACTTTTAATGGGTTTTAGTGGGCTAATATGATACTTAAAATAATGGAAAATGTGCAAAGTAAACCTTTCATAGAGATATTACAAGACAAAAAAATTCGTAGAGTATAAGATAGTAGAGTTGGAAGATTCTACCAACCACCACGGGTTACCCTACAGCCTGTGGGACAGGCCGTGGTGGCCAGCAGCAAGTTATTTGACCCAAAACACCCACCATGGGTGCTCCTACAGGCCGTGGGATAACCCGTGGTGGCCACCAGAAGTCGTCACTGACCGTGGGAAGGCCCTTGATGACCTCTAGAACAAGCCATTGACCCCCACTGGCTATGGGAAGGTCCGTGATGGCTTCCAAAGCAAAGGAAATTTGGTTTTCGTGATGACTTGAGTTTATTAAAAAGTCTTGGAGGAAGAGATTAACTAAAGTGGGCATGCATGTTGTGCTTTGAAGATATAGAATAAAATTGTGAATTAAGGAGAATAGGTAAGTTGAATTATTATAAGAAGTTGAAGACAATGGGTGATTTTGGGAAGATTAAAGAAAATAAGTCATTTTGAGGGTTGAAGGAAAGAAGTGATTTTTGCCTTCATAAATTCATCTAATCATGAGAAGTTACAAACAAAAAGGAAATAATGTAAATCATAACAATAGTAATAACAATAGCGATGACAATAATAACAATAATAAATTTAATTACTAAGAGTATCGAACCTATTAATGAAACACCATTTTGTTAAGGCATCCACGTCGTTAATCCGAGTCAGCAACTTCAAAGGGACCAGAAGGAATATTTCCACGATTTAAGGTACGTTTATTGCTTGTACCTTACGAAAACCCATATGTTTATACATAACAATATCAACTGGTTTGCTTAATGAAATGAACCATTTCAAATATTATTTGTCACCTAATTATGTGGCCCGCCCCATATCAATCATGCTATCATGATTATATCATATCATATATACTTGGCCATTATCAACCAGACTTTGCCGATCGGTCTGGGTATGCGCATATTTAGGGAAACCGATGATCGTAAGGAGCCACTCAGATAATAAATGAATAATCGTTTTACTATATTCTACCTGTCTGATTTATAAATGAATTGAAATGCATGCGCTCAAATCATATATCTTCACCTAATTATTTACAGTACATGGATAAGCGTATTGAGCTTTGGCTCATTATTTCGAAATGTTTTATTTGTTTTGTTTTAGGTAAAGCTACTCCAGAAGGGAGCAAGAAGTAGGTTGTCTACTGGTCGAACTGTCTTAGGGGCTCACAGTGGGGATGACATGTCGTGTCTTGAGTTATTTTGGTTGTGTTTTAAGTCATTACCCTGACAACATATATGTTATTTTCTCTACTTATGCTGTTTTCGTCGGACCTTTTACTTTCGAATTCAGACCTTATCAAGTATTGCACGTAATCTATCTGATTGTTGCCTTGTTCCTTGTTTGGAACGGTGGTAACACCTCTAACCTATATTTCCGCTGCGCTAATTACTAGTTAGTTAGTCATTATGACCAAACTGGTGATTATGGGTTTTGGGGGCGTTACACAGAGGAGCACGGCGTGCCTGCACGGCCGGCAAAGAGGGAGCCGGCGAGACCGAACAGAATCGAGGCTAAGGGTTTGAGAACCCGAAAACAACAGAGCAGAAGGAGGCAGTGAGAGTTTAAGCGAGGGTAGAAGCAGTGGGCGCCGGGAAGAAGAAGGAAGGGGGAACCGAGAGGAAGAAAGGGAAACAGAAATCAAAACCCAATTCGAAACCTTCTAAAACTGAATTCTTAGAACCTCTAAGAATTTAAGGTGAGTAATCTAAATTCATCCTCTAAAATAAAATGAATTAGGTAGATTGAACATGAATTCGAGGCATGAAATTGGAAACCCTAAGTTAATTGAAGAAGCTAGAGGCCTAAATTAACGAAAATAGCAACTCATGAATTGAACAGCATGTTGCGATTTATGCCTAGTTCATGAATTTAATGATATTTGAGCATTGTTGAGCATGATTATTGAGCTGTGTGATTGAGAGTTTAGTGAAGTTAGCTTGAACAGAATTATTGAGAAAAATCAGGAAGTTGAATTTCATGATTTATGTGCAGTTTTTTATGAATTAAGCATGTTGTCCGAATTTCTGCGAATTCATGTGTAGCCCAAATTTCCTGAAAGTTTTACAGCAGCTTCGTGGTAATTTATGAGAATTTTCTGTAAATTTTGGTATGCATTGGATGAGTAGATTGGGAGATATACAATTTTAAGTGAAAATGTCCTGTTTTGAACAAAATCAGAACTAAATGAGTAACTGAGTTAAGAGCTGAGATTTAAGAAGTTATATGGCTAGATTAAAAGATATTTATCGATTAAGGAAAGTTATAGAATCATAAACCACTTATACGCGATAATACGCGATCATGAAAACGATGAGTTCATTGATTAGGAATCCTAATTGACATGTTTAGGTGATTATGCGTTTATTCTGAATTACATCGATGATAATGACCTAAGCATGCGTATGAGAAATGAATTGATTGTGCTTGAGTTGGAACTTGCTAATGTGAATTATTAGTTACGAAGATTTTACATATGAAAGCGTTGAGCATGAATTATATGAATTAAGTATATCTTATGTATAAGTAATAAGAAGATAAGAAACGTAAAGAACTAAAGAAGGGAGAAAGGATTGTGTTATTGATCTAAAACCCCATGAATTAAAGAACCCTCTGAAGCTATGGCCATAGAAGTGTCTGTCAACCCGAAGCCACTAATTGAATTGCTTCCAAGAATTATTGACAGTATGCGTCCTTCAGGGATGGGAGGCTGCCTCGAGGCCACGAATTGTTTTGCCTCGAGGCCACGAATTGTATGCCTCCGTGAACTGAGCCCACGAATTGTTTTGGCTCCAAGAATTGGTTCTTTAGAGCAGCGCATGAATCTTCTTTCCATTCGAAACTAAGAAGACTTAAAAGAATTATGATATGAAGAAGCGAATCATCATGCATGATGAACAAGAAAGAATCAATGATTTATGAAGTGCATGATTGAACTCAAGAAAAAGAATGAGAAGAAGAACGAATCCTGATTTCATAAGAAATGAATACGATAAGAACTAAGATATGATTTATAATGATTTACATGATGAGTGATTCTATGACTTACTTGAGTGGAAAGACGAATGAAGCATGTTTGATTGAATTCATGAGTAAATGATATCATTGTACTTCTCGGCAAGTTGGTAAGTTAGAATCTCGCATGTCTTAAGCATGTATGATATGAACTGCATGTTATGAATGAATTGTGAACTTACGTGTGGTTGTTAATGAATTAATGTGCAAAGTGAAACTCGAGGTTGGGTTTGGGTTATTCACTAGGCTAGTGAGCTCATGACATCACCAACATTTCAGTGCAAAAGTTAAGACCGGCAGGAGTTGCTTTGGCTTTCAGAATAGCAGACGGATAGGAAATGCCAGACTTTTTACTTGTTTATTTGTCTTTTGTTTGTAAAGATGTTGTAAGGATCGGTTGTATGTAAACTTAAGTTTTGACTATGAATGTAGAATCCCTATGTGAATACTCCGAGCGTGTGGCTTGTTGAGTCTGTGTTGTGTTACTCCGAGCGTGTGGCTCGTTGAGTTTAAGATTGCATTTCGTGCAGGGTTAAGGCTTTAAGCCTGGGATTAGCCACATTACAGAGAAAACTCTGCCGAAATTTTTAGAAAAACCTTCGAAAACCTAGAACCGCGCTTCCGCCAATTTAAGAAAGGGTTATTAACCCCAAGTTGAGACCTTAAGCAGCCTTAGGGGTTCATCTCGGGAACCCTGGCATGTAATACTCCTAGGGTGGGTCTAGGGGTGTTACAAGAGGAGTGTAGAATATCGTGATAGTGTTAATAACTTTCTATATATTGCCATCAAACATGCAACCAAATTCAGAGAACACTCCATATTCTGTCCGTATTTAAGGTGTTTTAACTCATCAAGATTGCTCCCTAAGGTTGTAAAAAGTCACCTATATCAGCATGGATTTGACACAAATTATAAGGTGTGGGTATGGCATAGGGAAGAGGAGTCTCGTGAATAATGGCGTAGGAGAAAAGGAAGGGTATGATGAAAATGAAGAAGCGAGTATGGAATTAGAAGATCGACCTGAAGATATGGTAGTGGATTATAACGTGAATTAGTCGACAAACCACAAGTATTGGAGTAATTGTTAGCTTATTCGAAGAAATTCAACTACACAAAAAGAGAAACTGGTGAAGGTTCACTAGTCGGATCATAATCCGTGCCAAATGGTAAGCATAAGAGGTGTACAAGTTTAAGAGTTGGGAATAAGGATACCCGGTAGTCGTTTCTCTTGCTCTTGTTAAGAAAGGAAGTGAAAATAAAACATGGTCTGGAGTGGATTGTAAGGAACGAACAGAGGCTATGTGTTGTGCCAGATTTGAGGAGTGACTCGCTCGTCAAGGTACCAACAAAATCCGAAAGGACCTTCAAACAAGATCCTTCTCTCACTCAATTCCCTTGCAACGCCTACACTTGGAGAGAGTTGAAACTGGGCCCATGGATGGAAATTGGCCTGCACATACAAGACCTATAAGGAGATAAGCGAAAACGGCAAAAATTGGATGGCCAAACACCCGCCTATGGCAAGCGTTGGCTACAACGGCCGAGCCCAGGGCCCACCACAGGCCGTAGGCTGGGGCAGCGAGTTAGGCGATGAAGAAGATTTTTCTAGGTGCATTTTGGTCCAAATTTAAATCTTGAAAGTGACATATCGAAGCCACGTGATTAAGAGTGGACCTTAAGAAGCCAAGGCCATGAGCTTTGGGCTGTCGAAGATAGATTTTGGCCTATGATACCGAAGCTAGGAATGAAGGGTGATTCGTTGAACCGGGCGAACAGCGTGGACAATACTCGTACGGCCATGGCTACAATTTTGCAAAACAAGTGAGATCTTTTATCCATACAAGATAAAAATACTTTGATAATAAGAGGCGAAATGGAGTATACCTCAATGATCTTCCACAAGCCACACAGGGTAAGGTAATTCGTCAACTCCTACTCGGGTTTGGTATGCGTGACACCGAAGCGTAGACATCTTATAAGGCACATATAAGCGGGTGCACCCCAGTTAAGCTTTCTAATCTTATCTAGCTCCGTCAAGTTCACCAAATAGCGAACATGTACCTTTGAAGCTTGGTCGGAGAAAATGGATGTGCTTAGCAAGAGAACAAGCACGACCGACACTTATTGTTGAGGTGTGTGTTGAGCCAAAACTCAACATTCTCAAAAACATCAAAAAGAAGGGTGTATTTAAAGAAGTTCTCCCGAGGAAACCTACTAGCCACGAGACCAAAGAGGTGACATAAATAGTCACGATTTTTATGCAAGTTTCGATTGTAGACTAGAGGCTTCCCGAGAAGCCTAAACCCGACAAGACGACAAAATCAAAAGGTGTAATGGTTATCTCCCGAAAGGAAGATGCAAAGTGTTAGTGGTATTCCGAAAGCGCTCATTAATAGCTCTAATGAGATGATGTTCCTTTTTGTCACACAAATAACTCAAAGT
Source organism: Talinum fruticosum (assembly GCA_021018815.1). Lineage (NCBI taxonomy): Eukaryota > Viridiplantae > Streptophyta > Magnoliopsida > Caryophyllales > Talinaceae > Talinum > Talinum fruticosum. The sequence continues at coordinate 1,844,476 of JAITYX010000011.1, forward strand.
GGTAAAAGGGAACCAAACCCGACATTATTCATGATGTCTTCTAAAGGGTAGCTTCTCTCTCTACATGTTTCCAAGAGCTTTGGAATTGCCCCACTACTCCGAATAGAGCCCTTTTGCAAGATGAAAATCGAACAAGATTTTTAGTAGGAGCACTACTCCGAGTGAGCAAAAATAGAAGATTAAGCCAATAAGCTTATAAATGGAGTAATGGCAAGTGAAGATACATGATTCTCGGCCTCCACCAAGAGATCGTTTAGGCTCCATTCATCATGGGAACCCACTCACTCTAGGAAGTTGTCGTGAACCAGCTTCTCGGCCCTTGTCCTTCGGTAGGATGAGCCTTTCTTCTAGACATATTTGGAGAGATGTTTTGAAAACCAACTAGTTTTCTCAAAGAGCAAAGTAAGAGCACAACAAAAAAAGTAAGAGAGGAATAAGTGAAGTGTGCAACATGAACACACTAAATCCCCCTTTATATCCCCATTCATCTAAGGCATGCCAAACACACAAAACAAGAGTCAAAAAAGCAAGAGGATACCAAAGAGAGAATTTGGCAGCATGCCCAGGCCAGGCATACCAAAGGCTAGCCGACACCGGCTACGAGGCCTGGTGGCATCCCATCAGCGGCACCTTTACAGCCCTAGCTGGTGGTCTAGCTTGAGGAGACCCGAAGGCGTGGCAAGTGGATGTTTGGCACCATATGCATGCAAGTGGAGCTTTTGGACCCACCATGTCAGCTTTTGCAGATCAAATTTTGTGTCTATTTTTGACTGAATTATTCAGGTAGAATATTAAACTTTCGTCAATATGATTATCTACTAATAAGCATGCTAGTACAACAGATTATTAGGCCAAGCTTCAAATCAAAGAATGATTGAAGTTTCAGCATAAAATTTCACCGAGCTTTAGGCTCCGATCAAGCCAAGCTCAAATTCTCTTACCAAACTTCAGAACGCACATGTTGCGATCAAGTCCAGGCCCGTATTAGAGTTCAGGTTCGACAACAACCAATTCCGGACACGACACAACAATCAACGTTTAAAACAATGCACAAAAGCGAGATAAGTATCCTTTAGAGTCTACTTTTACCCTTCGTCTTTCATACTCGGTCAAAGTTGGGTTAACTGTAGACACCTAAAATGTGTCATCTCTTATCTCTTTTATTTCTATATTTTCTTTTGTTGGCCCGATGATGAAATCTCGAGTCCTATTTAAGAATTTGGACCACAAACGGTATTTGATTGGTGTGACGGAAGCTAATAAACCACAAAAAGCCCTTTAGAACCAAATAAATACCATTTTGCCTTAGGTCGGTCCAAAACTCCTTTTCCTTCGGACGGTCCAAGCTCGAGTCAAACCTCTAGAGTCAATGGAAGTCTGCGCTGCGTAGAGGGAGATTGCACACTCAAAACACCGCGTTTCACCACCAGCGTCCAACCCGGACACGGAGCTGAAGACATCAAAATGTCGTCATGTTTGGCGCCGCGTTTCATGATCAAAAGCATCAAAACGTTGCATTTTACTCCAAAATAGTCCGCCCAAGACACGAAGTTTACTTCCTTAAAACGACGTTGTTTATGTCGGGTGTCACGTACCAAGTGCCGGTTCACCTAAAACGTTGCATTTTGCCCGAGTCTCGTTGCAACACGAAAGAAGCTGGAGGACCCAAAATGAGGTCGTTATTGCTGGCGACGCCAACCTTGGGATCTGGTTCTATTCGGTTCTATCCTTTGATTTTTTTTACCCTTTTTTTTATTTTTCAGTTGGTTCAAGTTCGGTTTTGGACGACCGATTAAATCCTAACCCTAGGTCATTTTGTGAACTAGCCTTTCCTTACAAATAGAGAGCTTAGGCTCCCATTTCAACAATGGCTTATTCCTTAACGTTATGCTCGCTGAAGCTAAACTAAGAGCTACGGAATACTCCTTTTCGTATTCCGATCTCTTGGTTTCTTTTCAGCCTATTATCATTCTACTTTCATCATACTTTCTATTCAGCATTCGTGACGGTTTATTTAGTTTATATTTTACTGCTTTCTGTATTCTTGAGAAAATTTTTATCACATTTAATTCCTCCCGCCCGATGTAATCCTTTTATTTTTGCTTTCATTTCTTTTTGCTTCTCTTTTCTTTCTTTATTGCTTTTGTTTATCACTTTTCGTATTTGCTTTTATTGCTTTCTAGCATGCTTTGATTGCCTTTATTTTTGCATTTAATTATGTTGTGTGATGTGTTTAATATGCTATTTAAATTCACTGCTCAAACTAGTAAAGGTTGTCATTTGACACGCGAGAATGGAAAGGCTTATCCTTGAGTTTCGTACCATCGCTCCCGAATTCGATTCTCGGTTTTAGACCGATGGAGTCATTTTTAATCTCTTCCAAGCTTCGTTTTCCATACTACGATTGGAAGAGTATTTCTTTATTTTATTTTTGTTAGTTTTTATTCCCAAAACCGATTGGCGACTCCCTTTTCGATTTATTTCTATGAATTTGTTTCTCGGCTTTTCTAACTAGAAATTAACAAAAAAAAGGTTTCTGGATCTGCTAGCCGAGTTAGAGGTCGAGGAGGCTGGCCACCTCATCCACAGTCCCCGGCCGGTATCACCGACTATCAGTGCTGGCTTTCGTCGACACCGAGTGGTTTAGTGGGTAAGGCATCGGTCCAAACCAGTTTTTCACACCAGTTTGGCCCTAAATCCCTACAACAGAATCCATAAGCCCTAGCTTTTCTTATTTTTCAGTTATGAAATAATATCCCGGGATTTCTGAAAATAATTCCTAAAATAAAATAATTAATAAACCATCATTCAGACCTATTTAATTCATTTTAACTTAGTTTGTAAAATTTGGAAATCTAAATAAGAGGTTCATCCCCATTTTCAAAAACCAATCTTCAAACCCCTAAATCATTTCCTTCTTCTTTGAAGTAAAATTTTAAAACCTGCTGATTCATGGGGAACCTCGGTTAACCCCGGTTTGGGGACGGGCCATGGTTCTTAAAATACTGAGGAAAAGTGAGACGTGGGTACTGACCCATCATAATCGCACATTTGTCAACTGGTTCATAGATGGAGTCATTACTAGCCAATCGGAAGAATCACAAAACATATCTTGCAAACATTAGTAAGTTTGGCTAGAGAGTTGCGATTGGAAGTCATATCTTACTATGGGTATGACATCAATGGATACTCTTTCTACACAAAAAGCCAGGACAATACTAGCACCGTGCAAAATAGTTGGGGTCACATTGGAGGCTCATGCACTTCATGTTTCCAGCTCCAATGACAAACATCCTGTTGTAGCTAAAATGCCATATTATAGAGTCATTAAGGAGATATGTGAGCTAGACTATGTTGACTTTTGTGAGACCGTTTTCCTGTGCAAATGGATTGACAATAACAACGGTCCGAGTTGATGAGATGGGATTTACGATGATCGATCTCACAAGAGAAGGGCCTAAAGGGGATCACTTCATTATGGAATCCCAAGCAAGAGATGTGTTCTACGTTGAGGACCCGGCCAATGATAAGTGGTCTATGGTTCTTTTAGGGAAGAGGCATGTTGCTGGTGGGGATGGTAAAGATGTGTGTAAGTTTGTTGAGGAGATACCACCCTTCTCCTTGGGAATGCCTGTCGAAAAGAAGATGCCAATTTTGAAGAACTATATTTAAGGGTTGACTATCAAGAGGGCATATATATTGAACATAAGTTAAAAGGAGGGGGAAAAAGGGTATAAATTATGTAATTATATCAACTCAGTAAGAACATTATTGCATAAAATTATTATTGATGGATATATCCATATTTTTTCTTATTTTAGTAACTCGTAGCTTGCTTTTCATTATGTCGGACTTTAACAATTTCATGTAACGGATCATTGTTTTATGAGCATAAAAAGGACTAAGTTGTTTCAAGTATTTCTACTAAAGAAGTGATTTATACCAAAAAATTCCAAGTTTCGAGTAGAAATATTGAAAAAGTAGCAAGTTGGAATTTTTGGTATAAACCAATTGTTTAGCAAAAATATGGGACCAGGACAAAGGTAAACAAGTGATTTATACCCTTTTATGTTTGTTATATTTCCTGTGGATAAGTTGTTGATTAACGCTTTCCTCAATTTTTATATTGTCTTCTTGTCTATCTCTGCAAGAACTCCAAGCAATGTATTCATAAGAAGAGCATCTCACTTTGGGACCATGACTAAGGAATTAGAGATTACTGGTGAGATGTCATGTTTGTGTATTCCTTTTCAGTATTTATTCCAAAAGTCCATCTCTTCGTCTTAGAATTTTGTGGTTTAAATGATTTCAATATTTATGCCAAATGGTTAATCTCTATTTACCCAAATTTATGCTTTTTAGTAGATTGAGTTATGTGCTTATCTTTATGAATATATTGCTTGCTTGGAGTTTGTGCATTGGTAGCGTGGGTCACAAAAATGATGTATATATGTTGTCCGGACTACCGATGCAACAACTCCAAGCAAGCAATATCGTCATAAAGACAATTACATAACTAGATCTACTACAAAAGTATCAATTTGAGTAAATAGAGATTTTTCTTTTGACATAAACATTGAAATCAGTTTATACCACAACGTTTCAAGATGAAAGATAAACTTTTTAACATAAATACTAAAAGAAGAATACTCTTTGTATTATATTTTACATTATTGTAATATATTCTTTGCTGGAACATATTGTTGTCGAACTTGTTAAAGATGGAACTGTTATGTTTGTAGTAATGTGTGAAATTTTATATATGAAACAATTGAGGTTATTGGTGGTTCCTATGTAAGTTGTTGTGGTTGTAATTATGTATATTCTGTTTGTATAACTTTGTATAGGGGATACAAAGAAACAAAAAAATCATATAAAAAGTTCAAACCTATTACTACGGTTCTTAAGGAAAACCGTTGTAATAGGTTTGAATGTAACCTATAACTACGATTCTTAGTTAAAAATCATAGTAATAAGTCTTAGCCTAAAATTTTGGCCACAAGAGGGGGATTTGGGACAAGACCTATTACGTTGGTTTTTAATTAAGAATCGTAGTTATAGGTTAACATATTACTACGGTTCTTTTGAAAGAACTATAGTAATAGGCTATATATGGCTACAGATTGTTCAAGATAACTGTAGTAATAGGACATCTTTTGCTATAGTTTTGAGGTAAAAGATGTCCACCTACAATTACAACCACATATATGACGTTGGACAACCGTAGTTAAAGGTCATTTTGAACCATAATTAAAATTGCTTCCCATAATAGTGCCATTAAAGGTAATGAACTACTCTAATGAACCCAACATCTAGCTGCTTTTGAACCTCTTCTTTGATCTTTAGGGCCCACTCAGGTTTCATCCTCCTAAGTTTTTTCTTGACTGGTTTGGCATCTTCATACAGTGGAATTTTATGTTCCGCTATGCTAGGATTTATCCTCGATATGTCTCTATAGGACCAAGCAAAGACATCTATAAACTTTGTAAGGAGCGAAGTAAAGTGTTTCTGCTCTTCTAGACTTAGAGTTTTCCCAATCTTGACCTCTTGGGGTTGATCTTCATATCCTAAGTTAATAGTTATCGTTTCCTCTATAGTGAGCGATTTTCATGATCTTCCATAACTTTTATTAGTTTAATAGGGATTTCTTATTCATCATTAAAGGCATAACAATTAACAATATAAGGAGGTAAAGAGTAAGCGGAAAGATTCATCTTATTGAATGAGGAAAGGAGTACGTCGGACTTAGAAACGAAAATCGCAGAATTGGAATATGAACTAAGAAGACTATAATCAGAAAAATCAGCCCTAGTCCTAGACTTATTGTGATACCCGAAAATTTCAGGTGCTTGCTTAGTGAGGAATTAAGTTATTAAAAGTTAAGTTAAAAATTCGAAATTATTAAATTAAGATGAATTAAAAAATTTCGAGTCGAATTAAAACCCGAAATTTAAAATCCGAGCATGGGTTAACTTAAGTGGGCCTTGTGAAGTTAATTTGGGATCAATTAAAATAAAAGGAAAAGAAAATGGGAAGGAGATGACTGGCATTTGAGGTTGAGGAGCTGGCGATTAAGCAAGAGAGAGAAACGGGTCCAATGGGATTTTAACAACAAAATTATTGAGGTGTTGATTAGAGAAAGAAAAGAGGGATTAAGAGGAGACTAGAAATAGAGGAAGAGGAAAACAAAATAAGCGAAGCAGAGCAAAGGGAAGAGAGCGAGAGGGAGCGAGAGGAAAGAAATAGAACGAGAGGAAAGAGAGACTGAAGAAGCGTAAGAGGAAACCGAAGGGAGAGACAGAGCAAAGAGAGCGAGAGATTTAGAGGAAGAGTGAGAGTGATGGAGACCTAGAAACAAAAGTCAGGGAGCAAGAGCGTGAGAGGCTCGGGCAAGAGAAACAGAACGAAGAAGCATAGGATCGGGAAAGAAGAAGGAAGGGGAAACCGAGAGGAAGAAAGGGAAAGCAAAAACGAAATCGAAACCAAATTCAAAATCTTAAAACTGAAATTCTTATAACACTAAGAATCCAAGGTGAGTAATTCAAATTCATCCTCTAAAGATAAAACAAATTAGGTGGATTAAATTCGAAATTGATTCATGAAATTGGAAACCATAGGTTTAATTGAAGAAGTTAGAGGCCTAATTCACTCGAATTTAGAAATTCGCTAATTGTGATTCATGATGTGAATTATGTGATTTATTAGATATGACTCGTGAATATTTGAGTGTTATTAAGTATGATCATTGATCTATATCTTTGAAATCTCCATGAACTTGGCTTGAAGTATATTAGAAGGTAAAATCATGAAAGACGAAGGAATCACAAAAGTGCAGATTTTTCAGTAATTTATCCTGTTGTCCGAATTATTGTGAATTCATGTGTAGCCCGAAATTCCTGGAAATTTTACTGTAACTTCATGATAATTTATGAGAATTTTTGTAAATTTTGGTATGCATTGGATGAGTAGATTCGAAATTGATGTCATATTTATCGCTCCGTAAGTTGGTAAGTTTATTAACTTGCATGTCTTAAGCATGTATGATCCGAATCGTATGTTATGAATGAAAAGTGAACTTATGTGTGTTTGTTAATGAATTAATATGCACAGTGAAACCAGGGGTTGGGTTTGGGTTATTCACTGGGCTCGTGGAGCTCATGACCTCACCAACATTTTCGGTACGTAGTAAGACTCTCGGGAGTGGCTTTTGGCTTTTAGAAATAGTAGACGGATAGGAGATGCTGGACTTACTACATGTTTTTCTGTCTTCTTGTTTGTAAAGATCGGTTGTATGTGAACTTAAGTTTTGACTATGAATATAAAAGCCCTGTGCGAATACTCCAAGCATGTGGCTCTTGAATTTGTATTGTGCTTACTCCGAGCGTGTGGCTCGTCGAGCTTGTGTTGTTGATACTCCGAGTGTGTGGCTTATTGAGCTTAGGAATGTGTTTTGTACAGGGTTAAGGCTTTAAGCCTATGGGATTAGCCATATTACGAGAAAACTCGTCGAAATTTTCAGGAAAACCTTTGAAAACCTAGAAACGCGCTTCCCTAATCTAAGAAAGAGCTATTAACCCTAAGTTGATATCTTAAGTAGCCTTAGGGGTTCCTCTCGGGGACCCTAGCATGTAATACTCCTAGGATGGGTTTTGGGGTGTTACACTTAGAAACATACTCGCTCTCCTAAGATAACGACAAACTCTTGGCCCTCTTCGGTGTCAATCCAAGTGATATGCTCGTACCCTTCTTCGTCAACGTCGGTGATGAACCTGAATGGGTCGAACTTCGGGTGCGACATGGCCTGTGATAGTACCAAAACTGAATTCCCCTCTAAGCACTTCCCTTGTCCGACCAACAGGCCGAAGATGCTACTCTCGCCAGATTGGTCCAATACCCTCCGGGTATAGCCGGACCAGGAAAATACCCCTTCTTTCTTAGCATCGAATGGACACTAGGGTTAGCATAAGATTTGAAGTTAAGAGGTGTTGTATCCTTTTCTACATCAGCTACGAGTGTTGAATCCATACAGCTCTTCGTCGTCGGTGTCATGCTCGAGACTCTTTAGAAGTATTGTGGCATAAAGATGATCTCCCTTAACAATTACCACCTGACCTTTGACAATCATTTTAACTTTTTGGTGCAATGTGGAAGGCATTGCCTGGTGGTTGTGTAACCAAAGGCGTCCTAGAAGGAGGTTAAAGATGTGGGGATGTCTAGGATTTGGAAATCGTTGTTCTTCACCATTAGTCCAACATTGATTGGGAGAGTCAATGTTCGAAAAGCTGTTTTTTAGAATTGTCATAAGCTCGAAGGTGAACAGTTTTCTTGGAGAGTTGTTGCTCTCCGATGCCTAACCTCTTAGTAGTCCTCCAAGGGTAGACATTTACGAGTGGACCTGTTGTTTACTAGGGTTAAGGGCATTGTTGTGTAGAATGCCTTCTTCGAGTAAGTCCTTCTTATCGAAAGTAATGCTTCCATCCCAGTATTAACCAATCCTACTACCTCTTCAGGTGTGACTGGGGACTCCCTATTTTCTCGCTTTACTTCTCTCTATTTGCTTTTCGGCATTTCAGAGTTGAAGATATCTAAATTTGATTTTCATTTTGATAGCCGAGGTTATAGGGGCGAGATTAATTTCTCAATCTTAGCCCTATAGCCAACACTAGGGTTGAGAAAAATCGGGTACCCAATCTCGAGCCTAGACCCAATTTGGACTCGGTGGGTTCAGATCCGGACTCGGTTGAATTGGGTCCGGGACTATATATATATATATATATATATATACTCTAAAATTTTTGAATTTGAGAGTCTTTTTTGGTTGTTAATATAAATTATTTGAGACATTTTTCTTTAAGATTTAGACTTGTAATTTGGTATTTGTATTGCATGTTCATTCAAGATTTTCTGTTTCATTATTAATCTTGGATTTTAAACCTTTTGTAATAGTCACAATTACAAGGCTACATGTTTCGTATTATTAGGTTAAGTGCGTTGGAAATATTAAATAATTATAGGCCAAAACTTTAAAAAAAATAAAAAAGTAAAAAATTACAAAAACTCAAATTGTGAAGCAAATAACTAGGTACCCGGTCCCAGCGGGTTCGGGAACGGTTCTAGATTTCACTGGGTCAAATTTCTAGACCCAGTTCTAACTCCGGTCAAAATGAACCGGTACCGGTCCCGCTCACCCCTAGCCGACACCAGTCTCCGTTTGATGCTATTTGAAGCTGGTATCGGTTAGAGGTCGGACTCAGCTCTCGTCCCAGCTAGGTTTATCTGTTTGGCCCAAGAGATTTGCGCCAAAATGGCATCTTAATTTTTCTGTTTTCTTAACCTCGAAATAACATCAAGAACTTCTTTAAAAATTAATTTCACTTAAATCATTTTAAAATCAGATTCTAAAAAATAATCTTAATAAAAGGCACACCCCACTTTCAAAAATTAACTTTCAAAAATAATCTTAAAAAATAAAATCAAGAGAGTCGACATTCGTGAGAAAACTCGGTCCGATTGGTTACCTACGGGGATGGGCCATGGTTCTTACGAACACTAAACCTAAACATGATTGATATTTTTTAAAAGTAAATGATCATTGTATACGACTCATAAATCAATACCACACTAAAATACACTTGAATTTAGGTGTCAAATGCTCGATTATCAATAAAATCAGTGAAAAATTACTGCGAAAGCTAAACCTAGAAATTACATTTCATTTGTAGAAATTATGTTAAATTATTTAATACTTTGATATCATAAAGATGTTATATCAATTCTTTTTAATGTTCATTATAGAAATTGGATATAACATCAATTCTTTATGCATAAACATCTATTTTTAAAATTGGGGCATTTATTATATTATTCAATAAATTAGATTATTTGATATATACAATATCAATTCTTTATGCATAAGCATCTACTTTTAAAATTTGAACATTTAGTATATTATTCAATGAATTAGATTATTTGATGTATATAACATATACCTCGTAAAAAATTGTTTAAATTACTTTTTGCTCTCCTATGTCGTTTTTTTCTCTTTTCTATAGCATCATTTTCTTAAAGTTGAAAATTATTTAGTTGCGATTAATTGTGTAATATAATGAAAATCATAATCTTTACGTTTTCTCATTTGATCATATAATTCAGAGATCATATAAAATTGTTCAAGTATAACCGTCCAATTTGGAACACTTAGATTTATTTAAACAAATTATTTCACATATAAAAGATAATAACTCACAAAAGTTTATTATTATATATACTAGCTAATACCATGCACTGCCGCTATATTAATTTTTCTAATAACTATATGGTAATTTAGAAATATCATTAGATAAATTATTTATCTATTGAACACAATTTAAAAGCATGATCAATAAATATAAGAGTTGATGTTAATGTAAATAATAGTAAATATAAAGTTCAAAGTATCATTAAAAACACTATATAAGAGTAATATAAAGTATACGATGAAAATAATGTTGGTTAAACAATACATAACTGTAATATTCGGAATTTTAAAGAAGAGCGACTTAAAGCATAGAATTATTGAATATAATTCCCCGCAGCTAGGGGGTTGAGTGACTAATTTTAATTGCGGCCAAACGTATTACTTCAATATTCCTTCGAGAGCTGTTATCAAATAAGTCGAATCAAGGAAATACCCTCCCTTCTTGTTTGAATTGAAACTCGGTGCGATTAGGCAGTGTCCTAATTGATGCATCAAAATAAATTAAAAGACAAAACGTATGAGGACGGAGGAAGGAAGCGGTATGGATTTGTTTTATGTGGAAAAAAATTACTTTGGCCATTAAGGTTTATTGAAGGTCCAATAAGAAGAAGAGGTGAGTTTTGGCAATCGGCGGAGAGAGAGAGTGCAAGGAATTAAAAGGAGCAGGGGACCGAAAGGAGGGGGCACGGAGAAAGAAATGAAGAAAGAAGAAGCGTAACCGCAGAGGCGGAACAGGGAAGGGGAGACAACCACCGAACGGAAAAGAGAGAGAGAGAGAGAGAGAGAAGGGCGAGCGCGCGGTGAAGGAGACCGAAGGGAGGACCGGCGACCACCGTAGGACCGAAAGCGGTGGCCGGCGACGCGAGTAGGCGCGAGCGAAGGGAAACGAAACGAGAGACCGAGACGGAGCAGGGGCGAAGGAAGGAACCGGCGAGGGACGGGCTCGAGAGGGTCCCGGAGGCTGGAACCCGGGGAAGGTAGCGGCGGCAGCAAGGAGGGACCGGCGGCAGACGCATGAGGGCCGACCGAGAGCTAGCGAAGGCCAAAACGCCAAGCCGAAACAAAGGAAGTGAGGAACGGGAACCGAGGGCAGCCGGTGAGCCGGGACAATGGCCGGCGACGGCGTCGAGCGTGGAGGAAAGCGGCGGAACCACGGATGGCAGCAGGGAGAGTGGAAGGAAAGGGAGAAACCGACCCAATGAATCGAACCTCAAGCAACTCGTCAATCCCCGAATTGAGGTGGGTAGTTTTCACTCGAATTTGCTTGTGAATGTTGAATGTGTTATGTGAATATTGAATCGTGGTGAACTTGAATATACGTATAGCGGAACGGAAATAAGAGCTTAAAATGAATCTAAAGAATTGAGAGGGCTGAGTCGTGAAATGAAAGGAGTTACTTGGGTTTAAGAGTATAATTAAATTGGGAACTTTAGAGAGATTTGATAGTTATTTAAGGTGAATTGGAACCTGCTGATTCCGAGGAGGTTAGATTGCATAGGTCAAAGAAGCAGTATTGAAGTTTCGATTAGCTATTAAGGATGAAGAGTTAGGTCATGGATATGAATTATGAGTTACTAAGTTTTAGAAATTCTTGAACTCGCGGTATTAAGAGTTAATTACGAACATTGAGGAATGATACGTCGAAGCATAAAAAGGAGTATGAAATCGTATTGAGTAATGCGCAATTGGGATAAGTAAGTGAGCAATGGGTGATTGTGAGATTATTTACATTCGAAGTATATTTAATTCCTCGAGGTTGAACTAAGCGTGAAAGTAAGCAAAGGTAACGGAAACGGAATAAAGAAAAGTAATTAAGAGTCATATATCGGAGGATAGACGATCAAGAGTCGAGCAATGAGATAGAGACATACAATGGGAATGATAAGGTTAAGTTGAGGTTGGAATCAATCAAGGTCTTAGAACTGAAGTTAGGTTGGCGGACAAGCTTAGCAATAAGAAATTAAGGTGATAAAGTGAGATTAGGAATTATATGGCTGAATATGAGCAAAGGAGGTTGATGTATAAAGTAGAGTTCTAGAATGAAGGATTGAAGCGAAAACAAAGAATTATGAGAAGTTGAGACGTCGAATCAGGTGGTGTACTTGTGGTTATTGTGGCTCGTAAAGTAGAGATAATCGTATTCAATTGATGGATTGAGAAAGCATAGTTGGAAAAGAGTTGAGAATGATTGCTTGCATTGAATGGTGAATATTTATGCTATGTGCTTGCTTTACGTGATGCTCAAAGTTGTTTCGAAAGAAGTTTTGTATTTTATGTGAAATGATCCTTGAATGCAATTTCTTGTGAAATGTCTTTCAAACGTGATTATGTTTTAAAGAAGCAAAGCTGATTTGAGAAAGTGAATTTATAAGGGTGACACGTGGTGTCATGCCTTCCTTGATACCAAATCGATTGAGAAATATGTGAAGTGAATGTGATGAATGAGAATGTGCAAAGAGTTTTGAATCAACAGTGGTACGGATCGTTTAGCATACCGAAGGTGTCGAACTGGGAACGCCCAGCTAGAGCCTTTGAGGGAAGGGTTCTAACAGGGGTCCTGCAGAGGCGGGATGCCCGCCCGAGACTTCCCGAAAATAGGTCCCGGGAGCCTTTTGTCGGGGTCGCGCCCGAATTAAAGAAGTACTAGTTCGAATCCTCATAAGGCCCGGAAAAGTTGATTCAACCCCAAAAGAATTGTTCATGTATGTGAATATGTGCTTTTAAGCGATTAAAGGGTCTTGATCTTTTTCATTACAAGAGATTTCAGTGAAAAGTATATAGATTTGTATTATATTATTATGTTTTCGCAGATTTCATTATTATGTGTATTATGTATAAAGAATTTCCATTTTAAGGGTATAAGACTCCGGTGAGCCCGTTGATTATTGCTCACCCCCACAAACTCCCCTTCCGAGTGTTGCGGGTACACTTTCGAGTGGCTTCATCGACGCTTAACATACTCCGGTCTCTAGCCGACTACCGATGGTTGACTCAAGTGACTCAAGTGGCTGGCTTGCATTCTTATGTGTTTAAATGTTGTACTTGTAATTTAGTGCATATAGTTGTACCGAATGTATAGTAACCCTTTTAGATGTTGTAAGTTTTACCGCATGATTAGTTGAACTCCGGCGTGTGGCCGTTGAGTTGTATACTCCGAGCGTGTGGCTCGTCGAGTTTTATTATGCTTCTTATGCGGGGTTTTAGGCTTCACGCCTATGTGTTAGTCCATATTACAAACAGTAACTCTGCTGAAATTTTTAGGAAATCTCATATCCTTTTGGAAAACCATCCTTATTGTCTTTGAGTTGAGTTTAGACAGCCAAACCAACACTAGAAAGAGCCTTGGAATTTCCTTTCGAGAACTCGGCGATGTAATACTCCTAGGGGTATTTTGGGGTGTTACAATAACCCCAATCAAACTCTGCTCTTTGTTTATTTTGAATAAGTCTATTCGTCGATGCCAAGTAAATGCGGTTTATTTTGGGTAACTCTATCCGATCCATGACTATTATTAGAAAGTATAATATCCGATCATACATATAAATCACACAATGTCAATTATACCTTAAAAGATAAAATCAACCACTTATTTTGATCATATTGCTAATTGTAATTTTTAGAAAGTTAAAATAATAACATTTACTCCATAAAATGTGAGTAGACTACAATTACAACTTTACAACCCAATAATGGGCTAAAATATGGAATAAATCAATGAGTGTTATATACTTTCGAATTTAAAGTAACATAAAACATTGAACCCCAAAAAATGAGACTTCTAGAAAAAGTACAGACGTCTTTTGCTATAATGAACTCTAGTCATAATGCATCGCGTATTAGTACCCAAATCAATATTAATCATCACATCAAATGAATGGAAAAGGATGGGAGTAAGATTATCCCCTGGGCATACCAAACTTCATTGCTATACATATAACATCTCCACAAGCGTTAGTAAGCATGTACAAATTCTAAAAAGTTTTCTAATAACATACATCTCATATCATTTTTACATTGGCACACTTCAATGAGGAGAAAATATGCTTATTGGAATTAAAAGCCTGAATACAGTTCTTCTTGGCAGAATCTATAGATAGTGCTCAAGTTGGTCACCTCTTGAACAATTTGTTGGCCATTGCTGACCAGTCCTACAAAACCCCACCTTGAAAAAGATTTAGTATTTCGAAAGACTAAAAATTTACAAATTAAACACAATAATCATTTTGTGAATAATAACAGCATCTAAAGGGCAATGTCCTATGATTAATAGCTCACTATAAAAACAGGCTCATTTTATCATGAGACTAAATTCGGTAGCTAACAATATGACTGAAAATAAAACCCACCTATGTGATCACACGAAAGGGCACATTAATCTGCTTACTTACCTAAAGCTAGCTTGCATTTGCTTTGTCAATATTTTAGCTAACTATGTCTTCTGAGTTGGAAGGTACTGAACTATAAGAGAAATGGATGCACAAAGCCAAACATAATATGAGACTAAAGCCAAAACTATTACCTCTGTTGCTGTGTAATTCAGCAAAGATAAACTCTTAATTTCTTCATCAAGCCCCATGTAATTAAGATGAATAAAATAGAGACTTAAAAAATAGTGAAATCCTATCAATTAAACCCTTCCCCCAAAAGGATCCATCTTAGTAAAATGTTCTATAAGTAGGTCTCTTACTATTTTCACCCCCCTAAAACTCATGAAATCTTTCAACGCCCCAAATCCACCAACAACGAAAGGCAAAATCTCTTAATTAACGAATCCCCTCCAGAATCTAGTGAAATTCCAAGAACTAAGTAAGAAAACATGAGAATCAAGAAACAAAAATCAATCAAATAATGACCTAAGGAGCAAGAAGCTTAAAAATTGACTACTCCTGATGAATAGAGATAATAACACAATTAGCAAACAATTAAAGAGCGACAGAGGGAGGAGAGAGAAAGTAGAGAAGATGAAGTTTTGAATGGAAAGGGTGCTTATAGAGAAAGATTGGTTATAACAACCACTTTTGAGATATGACTGAAGCCATATGTCGAAATCACCGCCAGACTTCATCCACCTGAGTCGCAATTCAAAAAATTAGTAGATTGAATACTAATAAAAACAATTTCAAAAAATTAGAAAACCCATGAATCCTTCCAACATTAGAGACATGTCGAACTTGTTGTGGATGCTATTGAAGTTGATAGAGAGATGGAAGATGAAAGAGATAGTCAGGGGGTAGCAAATGAGGGCAAAGAGAGTAAGAGAAAGTGACGGTTTAGGGGGCTTCATGTTCATGTTACTGGAGTGGAGATGGAGGGTTGGGAGAGAAAAAGTTGTGTATAAAAATATGAGAGAAAGAGTTAAGAGAGTCATTAATAATAAGCTTTGAAAAAGCGAGGAAATGATACAGTAAATTGGAAGCTCGCTCAAGGAGCAAGGTCACTCACTGCTGGATTAAGTGCAAAATCAACTCTTTCTACTGTGTTGCTTTTGCTAAGATAAGCACTCATCTGATTTATGGTCAAAAAATATTTCAAGAAAGGGGGAGGGGCCGCTTAAAAATGGCTATATTCAGAAGAAGTTAAAATCTCAAAAATCCAAGAATTTCCAACAAAGACTATAACTTTAGTTCCATACATGTATATGCAAAAGTCCAAAGACAAACAATATCAAAACATAATTGAAGAGAGCTTAGTGCATTCAATTTTTAGGCTAAGAAAATCAAAATGACACTACCTTTTAAGCACTACAATTAGCTCTTTTTTCCATTAACAACTAAATTATCAAATCATTTTCTAACTCCATTCAACCCTACCATGTACACCCTAAGCCAACCACATATGAACAACCCAAATTTTGGACAAATAACTCACAAAAATCTAAAACTATTTCATCCCATTTCCTATTTCATATCTCTGGAAAATGAGCATAGAATCTATATTAGCTTTTTAATCAATGAATAAATTCAAAATCCCAGCCATGGCCGAAGAAATAGTTACCTTCATCACAAGTCTATATATTAATTAAACAAACAAATTGAATCAAAATGAAATTCAGGCCCTACAATCAATATCTAATGAAAACGATATTGAGAAAATTTGTAGATGTTACATAATACCTTTGATGTTTTCTAAAGTAACCAACAACAATGTTGGACTAAGAGTAGAGATGGTACCTATCATGAAGATCTGTGGATTAAGAGAGGGAGACAATAAAGGAAAAATAAGGAATTAGACACAATTTTGGTGATAACATACATGACCTTTCAAGCAAAAAGATGCATGTAAATATAAATGAATGTGTAAAAAATTATCCATCCCTAAACTCACAGAATCTTTGATGAGCCATCAAAAAGATACTTATAAATTTAAACTACTGGAATCGCTCATCAAATCAAACAACACTATCTTGAGTCCCAGAAATCCTCTTCCCAAAAATAAAAAAATAAAAATCAGCCACTAATTATACCCATTTCATATATCACCAATATATTACAATCAAAACCACCTCTAAACTCACGAAACCTTTCAATGCCTCCAACCCACTAACAAAAAACAAAAAGAAAATCTCTTAATTAAGTAATCCCCTCCAAAATCTTGCAAAATTTCAAGAACACTCAATCAGTGAAACTTTGTCATCAATGTCAAAATTAAATTAAAAATGGAGACAATCTTATCGGCTAGAATTTCATACATCACATAATGCAAATTGCAAAGAAGCAACATCATGCCAAAAACCCAATTTGTAATTAACCTCAAAACTGGTATACAACTCTTATTCAAATTCAACTAAGAAAAAACCCTAAATTAGGCTAAAATGTAGAAACCCAAAAAACAAAAGATTTGCAAATTCAGAAGAAGTTAGTTACCATCATATGAGATTTAGAGCGCCTTGAGCATATTCTCGGCGGTGTTGTTCGTAAAGGCACCTCCTTCCTCCATATTCAACATCGCATACCTTCTGGATCGAACCCCTACCTCACTGGCTTACCGTTGAGATCGAGCTCGGCTACAACGGTACGGGTGAAATCGCCATTGCCATTGCTCAAGAGGAGCCTCACATCGTTGATGTTGAGATTCTCTTTCCATGCCTTCATCACCAAGGCGTCGTTGACTGAGATGCAGGCGATGACATCTACACCCTTGGATTTCAATTCGCTGGATTGCTCCACGAATCCCAGGAGGTGCATCTGTGAGCAGGTCGGAGTGAAGGTACCGGGGACAACGAAGAGGATGACCTTCTTGCCTTTGGTGAGGTTGCCGACAGTGGTGGGAATGAGGACCTCGAAAGAAGTAGATCAGAAAAACTGGAAATAGAGGGAGAAATAGAGATAAGGGGAGCATGAGTGGGGGACGGTTGAGGACAGAGAGAGAGAGAGAGTTACTCAAAAAACATTTAACCGGCAGGCGAGTGTCAGAGAGAGAGAGAGAGGGCGCGGCGCCGTCGACAGCACACCAGCCGGCCATCGGCCTGAAAGTCGGTCGACCACCCACAAGAAAACAGAGCAGGTGAGTGTGTGAGAGAGAGAGAGAGAAAGCGAGAGGGAGAGAGCAAGCAGGCAAGACAGAGGGAGACGTGGGGGAGGGGGTTGAGAGGAGAGAGACTGTAAACATGAATAGAGAAAGAGAGAGCAGTATAATAAAACTGTAAAAATGAAACTGAGACAGCGAAAGAGGGGAGACGTGGCCTTTAGCAATACTAACAGTAATAATTACTTCAAGTTAATGTAATTTTTTATTTATTTAAGTGATAAAATTTAAGAATGAATGGTTCTGATTTTTCAGCATATAAAATCAAAGGTTAAAAATTAATTTTATACCTACAATTAAGGGGAGAGAGGTAAACCCAACTTTACTTTTATATATTAATAGATTTTATAGTTTTTGATATGTACCTATACATGTTAGTTGTATTATCACTTAATTTATCTACTTTATGTCCTCCTGTATTCCTTTTTTTTCACTCAATGTATTATATAACATTTTCTTAAATTAAAATTATTTAGTTGGAGTTAACTATAATGTCTTTAATATCCATATTTACTTATGACACACTTACACTTGATGATCTTAGCTTGATATACGAATACGATGGAGACATACATGTTTCTAAATAATGTAGTTTATGAAGAGTAATTTACATAACAAACTATAATAGTTAGGACGTCCAACGAGTTTTACACAAAAAATTATTATGATTATTATATTTATTACTTCATGTATTGAGACATAGTTGTCAAAAACATCATTTTTCTGTTCTATAGAGGGAATATTAAAAGGTAAATTTTGATAAAGCCAAATTAATCTTATACGCACTGCATGTAACTCTAAGCTAGTTTTATTTAACCTTAACAATCATCCTTTATGTGAAGAAAATTGTACTTAGTTATAATTTTTTCCAAAATTACTCATGAAAAAGGTTCATATAGTAACAATTGAATTTAAAATAATAAAATTTTAAATCATATTAGTATATTCTTTATTTTTTTTATAAAATATAAATAAAATTAGAAAGAAAAATTACCTCAAATCCTCAGATGGTGTAGGCTAATAGTGTAAAAAAAGAGTTAGTTAGGACCTTAAATAAATTTAAAATAAATTTAAACAGGGGTGAGGACGATGACCAGTGAAAAATCAAAATCTGATTCGTAAAAGTTCTTGCATCCCTTGTAAACGTGCATTTCCAAATTCCAATGAAAATCGACATATACAGTCGTCCAGTCACTCCAGTGGTTTGGATTTTTCAAGTTACACCGTAAGCGGTGACGCAAGCGCCCACCAATTGAGATTGACTCTCACTCGCTCTTTGAGTCTTTGCACAACTTTTAGATTTCTAAAAGTTGGGATTCTCACTCTCCAAAAGTGACCTGGATACTCTGCTCTGCTTCTGCCTTTCGATTTCTGTCGTCTCCCTCAAACTCCACGGCCGCCGCTGCCTCCAGCCGGCCATTACGCAGCCGTCGCCGCCGTCCGCTCAGGTACTCTCTCCCTCTCGATTTGAAGCTGAAGTCAACGTTGAGGTGAATCCCTAATTTTTAGTTTGAATTGGATTGAATGATTGATGGATTTGGTGATTTACTCTGATGAATTAAGGATTCAGGGTTATTGGTTGGGGTAATGGGGTTGGCTGTTGCGGGAAATTGGTTGGTTCATTTTTGTTGAATTCTTACGCTCTAGATTTCTTTGAAAAACATAAGAAATTTGAGTTTTGTTCGTGAAGTTTACAAGTTGAAATTGAGAATATAGATATAGAATTTGGGAAATGCGATTTGAATTATGTTTTATGTATAATACTGCTATTTTGGAAATGGCCAAATGGGAGTTGAATTTGATTAATTTGTGAATTTGGAAATAGAACTTTGGCGCTAAGACTCAGGTAAAACATTTATGCTGAAACTGAAAGTATATGACTTACCACATAAGTCAATCTTTTTGATTGTTGTACGTCCGTGTTCTGTCCATTTGGAACTGTGGGTTTGATGTTGCATTTATTACTAACTTAACATACTACATTTTTTTTTTCAATTGTGGTTGAAAATTCTGTTCATTGTGGATGTTAGTCATTGTTGTGTGTTTCACTCACATGTGATGTCAAATGTTCATGAGAAGTGTTGAGTATTGCTAGTTGTTTTCTCCATACTTAAACATCCAAATGGGAATTTTATCTTCAATGTAGTTTCAACATCTATCTTATTAAATTGAAGACCATTTCTTGCTCTGATTATATGTTTATTTTTAATGGAAGAAGATCCTCTACTGTTATTAAGTTATTTTTAGTAACTACAAAGTTGCAATTGTTGCATTTTCAGTTAGAACTTTTTATACACCACCATTTGTTCTTGCATAGTTCTCCAAAAAGTTCCATACGAGGTGAACAAGTTAAAATGTTTTTTTTCCTTCCTTTTTTGGGGGATGAGACATTGTACTAATTATTTTTAGTATGTAAATTTTTGCATGAAAAATATTTTACTAGTTTTATGTTGGATATTTGGTCATGTATGTGAAACTCTTAAGTGAACAGGCAAGAATTACAACTTGGATATATGATTATGTATGATGAATTTTTAATGATCATACAACGACTGCAAGGCTGCAGTTATTCTAATGATTGTGGAGCTCAAAATAACCGTGGTGGATCTGCTTCCTATTTTAATAGCTAGGTGAAAAAGGGGGCATGAAAACTCGCTGTGATTGCAGTTGCTAATTGCTATAATGGATTCATAAGGTTGATCCCATCATGCCTTGATGTAGGTTGAGTCTCGTGAGAGGCATACTGATAGTAATTGTAATGGTTTTAGCATGGCGAATGTACCCTTGTTTTTGTTTGATTAAGCGATTGTATTTGACAGTACAATTCAAAACAGCCTCTTTGACAGTTGTGATCAGGCCAATGTTTGCCTTGACCATCATGCCCTTCTTTGGGGGTGCATATTTGGTGGCTCTTTAACAATTGAAAGTACCACTCTGGTTTAAACGCTACACATGTGTGTATGTGCCATTTCGATCAAGAAACTATGATTCACATGACACTGTGTGGTTGGTGGCAATGCAGGTCTTGGTTAGCTTCGTCAGACCGTGGAACCGAGGAGGGGATATTTAGAGAACTGTTTTAGGGGATTGACGGAAGAAGGTGATTTAAGATGGCTTTAAAGCCATTGGATTGGTATTGCCAGCCAGTGGCGAATGGTGTGTGGGCAACAATAGTGGAAAATTCACTGGGAGCTTATACACCATGTGCAACTGACACTGTTGTGATTTGCATATCACATTTGGTTCTTATGGGCCTCTGTCTGTACCGCATATGGATAACATACAAGAATGTGAAAGTTCAGCGATATTGTTTGAGGTCCAAGTATTATAATTACTTTCTGGCTCTTTTGGCCGGGTACTGCACTGCTGAGCCTTTATTCAGATTAATCATGGGTATTTCAGTTCTGAATTTGGATGGGCAGGCTGGTCTGGCTCCATATGAGGTCTGATCCTCCTCTGATTTTGAATACTGATTTCGTATCTCTTTCTTTCTTATGCCATGTAGATTATTTGATGTAGCTTCCTATTGGAAATTAATAGGCTTTCTGTCCCAAAAGGAATGACGTGGTAGGTTATTGAACAATTTAAAGGAATGCATAAATCATTCAGAGATATTCATTAATCTCAGTTTAATTAGTGGGAACAAAAGTTGGTTAGTTAAGCAGGAGAAGGGTTGGTGAAGAGTGTACAAGTTCAGCATATCTTTGCAATATTGGGAAGGTTTCATGCTTTTCAACGCCCTTAAAAATTGAAATTTTCATTCTTTTCGAAGACAAACTAACTTAACATAAATATCTCGGGTTTTGCATAAGTAGTGTGGAATGCATGGTTAGTGACATGTTTGCCGTTATTTGCACAAAACCTAGGGGCATGCATCTTACCAAGCTCCAGAAATTTCTTTTTGTTGTCTAGAATTACATTTTTATGCTAACGAGACTTCCTTGCAGTGTCTGAAACTCTGATCTCATTTTGCTGAGAATGTTCGGAGAGTCCGAAATTTTTAATTCTTATTTTGCTTTGCTAGCATTTTCAGTCATGCATGTCAATGACGAGTTCTTAAACATTTTGAATTCATGATGTGTTCCCATGCTTCTTTGCGTGCTTTTCATGTTTGTCTTCCTGCATCTCACCTTAATCTCGTGAAATTGTATCCTTTTTGTCATCTAGGACATATGCCTATGAGATGGAACTTTTTTATTTTATCTCTCTATTTATTTACTTCTTTTTAATGGCGGTGAAGGTGATAAAATGTATGTTCACATATTTCTTTCTTTACAGTCATTTATATTTGCTGTGACTTCTATCTTTCGTTTGTCTTCATAGTTGGCTTTAGTTGCAATCCAAATTTCAGTCTAGTTCATGACCTTTGTAGCTTTTAAATTCAGTGAGATTTTTGCATTCAGATGTACTTTATTTGAATAATCTTTGGTGCTGCACACTCTCTTGATATCTCTGTAGTGCCGGAGCTTACCTCATTTGATAATCAAAGATCTGTATATACTGGGCATTGACTGATTCTATTAGGTCACCGCCTCACCTGTCACTTGGCACATCAACTGTTCAATAGATGCCATGGCATTGTGGTGATGTACATCATTTTTGCTTTGATATTACTACCCTGTAATACCAATGAGCTGTCAGTCATCTATTTTTCAGAATTGTTTACGTGTATTTCCTTCTGTGTCAGGTGGTTTCGTTGATCATTGAGGCTCTTGCTTGGTTCTCTATGTTGATCATGATTGGCATAGAAACGAACGTTTATGTCCGTGACTTCCGATGGTTTCTTAGGTTTGGTGTCATCTATGCTTTGGTAGGAGATGCTGTTATGCTCAACCTTGTGCTGTCTGTGAAGGAGTACTTTGATAGGCCAGTTCCTCCTCCCTCCTTATTTTCTGAGGTCACTCTTTAACAACTGTTGGTGGGACTGCAGGACTCTCTTTTTGTGTTTCTATCTTGTTTGGATGATCACCTAGCTTATTTATCACTGCCAATAACTTGAGGATTAAGTACACTTGCATTGTTCTAATGTTGTGGGATCTGTGCTGGTTGTTTGTTTATGTTCATCTTAAAGTTGCAGATAAGTTGGAGATAAATCTGAAGGATGATATATTGTAGTTCTCCAAATTTTAGAAATGTAAAAAACTCAATCACTGTTGGGAAATCAAAATATGAAAGAGAGCTTGCTTGCCTGCTACATCATGTCCTCTAATATTCTGTCCTTTTGTCCCTAACAGCATGCAACATAAAACCCTGTCTAAGACAGCATCATTTAATTAAATATCATGAAACTATATATAGTCATTTATTTGGCAAGTATTTTTTTTTTTAATGTATAACACCGCATTTATGCTGTGGTTGCTGATGATAGACTCCTTATGAGAGGAACAAATTATCCTAATTACCTGTAGGACATATTGTGCCCTCTCCCCCAACGATCCATGCATCAGGGGAGCGGTTTCCTGTGGGGTTTGGAGTGTAATTAGGATGCACTTTTGCATATATAATTCTTATTGTAGGACTATTTGTCTCTTATTTCCGTTCTGTTTCTTGATTTCCTAGTAGCTTTTTTTCCTATCTAGTATCTAGAATTTTTAAGCCTGTAGAGGTTTATTGCCTCATGTATGCCTATACAATGTCTTTGTTTGGTTCACGGCTTATAAATCTTCTGTGGATCGCGAATGTGAATGGGCTGCTTTTGTTTCAGGTCTGTGCTGTACCTATACCTTAGTGAAGTTCTCGTACAGGTTAGTGTGCTACCTTGTTCTCTACTTGAGCCCTTGATTTATGTTGTGTCTCTCTGTGCAATCAATTGGAGAAGCAGCAAGAATGGTCTATTGTTCCTTGCTGTTGCTACAGATATGGAATAGTACCGATTCCTGTATCGACAGTTGATTTCATCTAATTCACTGAGACCGATTTGGAAATTTATAGAGGGCCCCCTGAAAGCTATGTTCAATTTCAGTTGAGCTATGAAACTTTCATAAGGAGCCCTGATACATGGTGTGACATATGTAAAAGAGCCTTGAACCAAGAATATTAAAGATATTATGATTATGTTTTAGCTATGAGCAATAAATGTTGTACGAGTCCATTCAAAAGATGAGTTCAAAAGTTGTGAATGCATATTTGCTAATCCTTATAAGCTGAGGACATCGGACACTAGTTCATATCACTCATTGTTTCTGCTTCATAATTCGTAATTCATTCCACTGATGTGATTTAATAAAAATGTGCTTGAGATTCTCTCTTTCTAAGGTGGCAACAGTCCTGTAAGTTCATAACCTTACTACTGTACTTCATTAATGCAAAATTGTTTGTGTGCTCTACTAATGCTGGATGTTCTCTTTACCTATTGCAACCCCACCACCAGCAGACCTCCCCTTTCTTCCCCTGGGGAACATAATTCACCACTGTAACTTGGAGAGATCTAATAGAGTGTTCTTTTATCTGATCAGGCCCTGTTTGGAATACTTTTGTTTGTTTACCTTCCTACGTTGGATCCATACCCGGGATACACCCCTGTGAGGAATGAACTGGTTGAAGACAGTGAGTATGAAGAACTTCCTGGAGGGGAGCAAGTCTGTCCAGAGAGGCATGCTAACATATTTTCCAGTACGTTATCTCTTGGACTTCTTGCTTCAGATGCATCCCTTTGGATGACAAGAAATTATGTTAAGGAACTATGACAAAGATGTTTGCTCTATTATCTTTGATTACTTCTAGCATTTATGTTTTGGTATTGATTCACAATTTTATAAGTTTCCCGTTTGTTGTGACTCTTCATTCAAATCCATATGCCAAAAATCCCATTGCTAGGCAAGGTGTGAGGGGGTCTTATGTAGCAGACTTACCAAATTGCGAAAATACAGAAAGACTGATTTCCTTAGACACTAGATTTACAACTGTTGACTACCTACTACTCCATAGAAAGTAAGTAGAGTAAGTTTAGAGATGTATTTTGCTTTTAGTCCACTATACTCCAAGCTGAAAAGATAGTCCAGACTTGCCTTTTTGATTACCATGTTATGGACACCTGTTGTGACTCTTCATTGTGAATGTCAAAAGGATCCTGTTGTCATGGTACACTCATATTCAGGACAGCTTAATATCAGCTAGTCTTTTGGTGATTGGTCCATTTACTGATTGGCTCTCCTCTGTATTCTTGGATGGTAGAAATTTTCTTTTCATGGATGAACCCTCTCATGAAGCTGGGTTATAGAAGGCCACTGACAGAGAAGGATGTATGGAAGCTAGATACATGGGATCAGACAGAAACATTGGTTACCAAGTATGTCCAGTTGTCTAACATTTGTTCCTTCATCAATTCGTAGTATAAATACTTTCTGTATTTTATATTTGATGTTCAGCTTCAACCGTTGCTGGAATGAAGAGTTTCAAAAACATAGGCGACTGACCACTTCTGTGGGCATTAAATCGTAGTCTTGGGGGAAGGTATGTAAATTATTTTTTGAGTTCCACGTTTCTTATTTTGTTTTTTATATACACAAATATATATATATATATATATATATATATAGAGAGAGAGAGAGAGAGAGAGAGAGAAAGAGAGAGACACACACACACACACACATTACTTTTTGAGTTCTACGTTTCCTATTTGCATTCACACACACACACATATAGTATGTTGTCTTAATCATTTTGTTTTGCTTGTGCAGGTTTTGGTGGGGAGGCTTCTGGAAGGTGCAGTCTTTATTCTTTATGTGCTAGATTAATCATCAAATATAGGCGTTGCTCTTTAAATCTGCAATCTTTGATATAGATGCATAATAAATATTTCTGTTATCTGTCTGTATAGACACACGTGTGTGTATGCTGGTAAGAAGGCTAATGGTTTCATTACTACGACGCAAAAATGCCCTTCTCAAGGACTTACATCCTGTAGAGCACTATGTATGGGATTGTCCCATATCATGGCCTCCCTAGTCAATTTAATAATTCATCCATACATTTCTCATATTTCATATAACACTCTGCTAAAAATAAATTCCTTTGTCTGATTTGCTCCATAACTCTCTGTACAGTATCCTGCCATCTTACTGTTTCCTGGTTGAATATAGTGTGGTTTTTGTCCAACCAGATATTGTGAATCATGGCTGTAAATGTAGCAAACATCAGCTTTCTCTTTGCTTGTGCGCACTTCATGTTCAGCAATGTGTCTTCCCACTGATTGTCTGTGTGGGAGTGTGCATGGGAATGTCCATCTGAAGCCGTTTGCAGAGTTCATCCCTGATTTGTGGAGCGTTCACAATCAAAATAGAGATGCCTCTGTGTTTGTGCCCCTCCTACAAAGGGCACAACTCTGATCCATATGGGGATAAATTTTTGCCAATCTAACCCTGAGAGGGAATCTATTACACATATACACCCAGTAAATGAAAGAAGTCTTAGGGATATTCATTCTAGACTACACAGTTGTAGCTCAGTTAACTCTCTCTAACATTTAGACTCCATATGTACCTTCCAGACTCCTAATAGATGGCTGAGTTAATAAGTAGCACTCTGCCTGAATAAGAGATATGCTTTGAAGATCAAGTTTAAATTTTTACAATGAATTTTTTCACAAGTGTTCTGCAGTCCATCTTACTCAGAGTACCTGTAATATATATCCCTAGGTACCTAAATGGGAACCCACCCTCTGTAAAGGCGGTCAACTGAATGATCTCTTGCTTTGTGCTAGGATACCCTCGTCCTACTACATTTTGTGACTTGGTCTGATTTGTATGGCCAGTAGTTTCTGAAAACTTAGTGGAATCCTCCATCAAACACTGAGCAGACTGCCTGTTAGCAGTACAGAACAATATCAAATTAGCAGCAAAAAGAAGGTGAACCATCATCAGTTTTTGGTGTTTTGGATGAAACCTGAATTCGTGCATCTCAGTGACATACTTTAACGTTGTTGACATATGTTGCATGGTTACGACAGAGCGAAGATGCGGGGGGTCTACTTGTGTAAGTCCCCTACCTGCCACAAAGTAGCCCACCATTTAGATTGATGTTAAATGAGGTAGTACCTAACTACTTATGCAAGGCATGATCCACTGAATAAACAGAGGGAATTTGTAACCCTCTAACACCTCCTTCACAAAGTTCCAATGAACAGAATTATAAGCCTTTTTAAATCTTTCATCAAACATGTTGCAAAAATATTTCTTCCTATTATAGCCTCTACCTATCTCATGACAAAGAAGAACATTATGTAACAATTCCCTTCCTTTAACAAAAGCTCCTTGGCTCTGGTCAACTGGCCTAGGTAATTTTTAGCTTGGGTTTTGGTGGACTGAAGCAAAATACCTCTCTAAACTTCCTCTGCTTCTTTTCAATGGAGTGGTAGAAGAGGTTTTAAATTTAAGGTCCAACGGAACTAGTCTCTCTGTAATTTTTGCAATTCAAGGCCACAAATCAGAATGCCCCCCCAGGCGCCAACCCCTGCCTGGCGGCGGGACTTTTGGGACATGGATATGGATATGGATTTGTACCATTTCATCTTCTGAGCATCATTCCTGATGTTTAGAATTAGGGGACCGATATCATTCCAGCAAGCATTAAAAAACTCACTGTTGAACCTGTTTGGACCTGGTGGTTTGGCATTGCGAATGGAAAACATATCTTGCTTGATAAGCTTGTCGGTGAGTGGCTTACACAAGTCTATGTGCTGCTCATCTGAAAGTATAGAACCTGTAGCTATAATTTCATGCCAAATACCCCTCCTGTTAATCTGCTGCTGTCTCCAAATCTTTTTTTTTTTTTTTTTTTTGGATAAGTAACCAAAGATGTATAAATGAGACACCAAAGGGTGTCACCCATGTACAAAAGGGGCATTGAGCTCTCATCCATAATATGATTTATAAAATCCAAAAAATTAAAGTTCTATCACTATTAAGCACAAAACTCCAACTATACAACAATTTCAAAAAGTAGAACTTGAAATTTTGAATGACGAAGCGTTGTCCTCAAAAATCCGTTGATTTTTCTCTTTCCAAGTAGCCCGCCAAATAGCCGAAGTAATCAGTTATTAACTTGGCCACATCCTCAAAACTATCAATGGTATTGCCATCAGCATCATGCAAAGAGTAAATATAATTGGCCAACAAAATTTACCCAATCCATTTTTCTCTGTTGTTGCATAAGGAATAAGGATGAGTTCACAATTGACATATAATTCCCTCTAATAATTTTTTTTTATGCTGCAATTCCAAATTTGGAGGATCAGACTGTAGTTCCTTTTGGATTCTTTCAAGGTTCATTCTGTGAACCTCTTGTTGATGATGTATATCTGCAAATTTCTCTATTTAGGTTTTTCTAAGGCTTTCTAAAGCTCTTTAGGCCCTCCATATGCATACATTTTGCATCCTTTCTTTTTATTTGCAATAGCTAGTTTCACAATATAACAAAATCTAAAAACAGCTGCACTTCTTGGGCAATATGGGAATGAAATAACAATGGAGTATGATCTGAAGATCCTTGAGCCAAGTATTCTACTTGGGAAAAGTCAAATGGTATATACCAGGCCATGTTCACCAATGCTCTATCTATCCTGGAGCATATTCTTTTGTTAGAGCATGAATATTGAACCCTAAAGCTTCTGATTTCTTATAGCTTACAGTCCTCGATACACTTTGTTAAAATCTGTTACTTCAGCATGCACCACATGGCCGCCGCCTCCGGTGCACAATGACTAGGATTGGCCTCCTCTGGCTAATTACCTCTGCGCATTCCTTTTGTCTGTATTACTTCTCTCTTCTCCACCTTTTCATGCGCAACATCTCCTGGTGATTTCAAGCGTTCTCTGGTAGGATTGGTGTCTGCCTTTAGTTTCTTGCTTCCCCATAGGGTTTTCGTGTTTTTTTTTTTTTTTTTTTGCGGCTTTGTTGCCAGAAATCCATCAAAATCGGTGAAGCTAGTTTCCCAAAATATCCAGTGTTGAATCGTAGTAACCAGAGAATGGCCGGCCACGACAGTGGTCACTATCGGCAAAGTTGCTGCCGGAAGTAGATTTCTGGTGTCCGGGTGTGAGGTCTCTCACAGTTCAGATCTGGAAAGAGGGAGGGGGTGGGAAGGGTGCGTGATAAAGTGATGCGTCTATCACATTTTGATTGAAAATTAGTGGTCCAGACTAATGTTCTCATCTCATTGAAATACAATGTTCTCGCTGGATATGCTCTCTCTCTCTCTCTCTCTCTCTCTCTCTCTCTCTCTCTCACACACACACACACACACACACACACACACACACACACATATACAGACGTCTGTGTCATATTTTTATCTTCCCTGTGAAGCTTAGGTTTAGCTGATAACCTCACGAATATATATCTTATGGTGTTGACTATTCAGCTTTGAGCAAGCTTAAGGATTTTTGAGTCAGGATAGCTTTTACATTGGTATACATGTTGCTCAAAAACAATGGTTGGCAATTTAGCATTTAATAAGTATTATTTTTATCTATGTAAATATATTTAAAATTGACAATGTCATGGAGTGACATATGACAATCTCGGTGGCTTGTAATATGCAGTTGCGCGAGAATAATAGGTCCACATTGTAGCTTATAAGTGTGTAGCTTGGGTTCATTGGATGCAATTTGTAACTGCGATTGAGTATTTTATGTTAGCTATGCATTAGAAACAAAATATTTTTTGGTGCTTTACGAATTATTTTGGTGCTTTAAGAATTATTTATGGTCATCTTCTTTCTCAAAATCAACCCCTCATAAATTTCAAGCCCATAAAAAGAAGGGTATAATTGGTATGATAAGAAGAATTAGCTTCACACTTTTGTGCTAGCACAGATTAGTGTTAATATATATATTTTTGGTATGAGTACTTTATTTGCAACTCACTAATAGACAAAAAAGAACTACGACAATTCTTTCTTTAAAAAAGTGTTTAAATTCGTGTGATGTACAGAAGTTCCTGAAGTTTATTTTTACATTTGTAATGCATTCTATGCTGTTCTTTGTACTTGTAGGTTGGGAATGATCTTTCACAATTCGTTGGGCCACTATTGCTAAATAGCCTCCTACAGGTCAGTTCCTCTGTTTTGCCTCTCCCCAACCCCGCGGCTGGACGTGCTGGACCCCTGATAAAATTGCAAAACTGGAACTCTGTTTTTAAGCTACTAAATTGCCCTCTGATCAAAGAGTGCAGGCTAGTCATCATATGTTCTCAATCAGTAAGCATATATTATTAGAAGAAAGGCAGAAACTTATTAGAAGTTTGAGAGCAACATTTCTTGTTGATAAACTTACCCACTCAATTGTCCACCCCCTCCCCTGCCCCTGAAAAAAAAATCTGGAAGAAAGGAAGAAACTTATTAGAAGGCGATTGTTGGTTTTCACCTTTTTTCAAATTTAAAATTCCTGTGCTTTGATCTCTAACTGAATGCAGCGTGTAATTTGCAGTCCATGCAACAAGGTGATCCAGCTTGGATAGGATACATCATTGCTTTTTCAATATTTGTTGGAGTGGTATGACTTCAATCCTTGCTTATCTTTTATCATCTTTATTACTATATAATCCATCATGTGTGCTTATTTTGGTTTAATAGTTTGTGATGTTGCACCTGTGGTAGTAATGTAGTATGTTGTATGATCAGGTCCTATTCTGCCTCTTTAGGATTTACCATTAGAATTCTGACTTATCCTTAAGGATGAAGCCGCTTTGTAAAAAGCAATTCACTGGGATGTATTTATTTTACCTTCGGTGCCGAGTTTTGTCATCAAAAGGTCTAGCATGAACTGTGTTTTTTCCACTTAGAACCTGACTGCTGCTAAGCTCGTTCACAGAAATCTGTTTGGTGGTTCTCTCTGTTTCAGAGCAAGTTTGCATGTTTTCTGGAATTCTCATTCCCGGTTTAGTTGTTTAGGGCAATTATTGAGCTTTGATATGTGTCTGAGAAGTTATACTTGTTACAAATGCATTTATCTAGGTCCTAGGTTGTTATTACCCGCTAATGATAAATATTGTTGAGATTGATTACAAAGATGCATGTGTTATCTTACTCCCATGCTTCTCTGTTGTCTTTTTCTTTTTGTTTCCCTTCTCTACCTCTAATTCTTATTCTTTCTATTCTTCCCTTCTGCTGCTCTCTTCCCTTCCCTTATTGTCTATCAATTTGATATCAAAGCTTCTTATTGTTTATTAGTTCTATTCCTAACTCTTGTCTCCAGGTAATTGCCTTTTCCCTTGTATACCCATTCCTTATAATCTTTAAACTTATAGCAAGCTTGTGTTCTAATAGTTTGAAAGGATGTCACCTGTAGTCTTGTATGCTTTGAATAGATTAACTGCAGTTCTGTGCTGACAGTACCTGGCCTGTTTCTGACTTTCTTGATTTTTTATGGGTCCAAATTTTGTTGTTGTATGCAGGTCTTAGGAGTGTTATGTGAAGCACAGTATTTCCAAAATGTGATGCGTGTTGGTTTCCGACTTCGATCAACATTGGTAAATCCTTTTCTAAGACCGTTGTAATGCCATACTTCTTTTCAGGCTGATGTGAGGTTATCATTTCATGAAATACTTGTATATGTTTTTATTTCTTTTTTGAGCATGTGCTGCTATGGTTCGAAGCTATCTTTCATTCATCTATGGAGCATTCTTTCAACCAATTTTTCAAGCAGCGAAAGTTGCCATGTGGTCTTCCTGTTTGACTGAGCAGAACTTTTTCCCTCTAATTGCATTGCAAAGTAATTGAGCTGTCATCACTTTAGAATCTAGTGTCAGATGTGAACAACCTTCTTGAAATCAATTGTAGGGCTGGTGTTAAATTTATATTAATGGGGCCTTAATCAAAGGATCAATGCATATAAGCCCATTTTGTCCATGAGTTTCCGACCCAAAACCAATTGACTATGGGTGGAGGAAGTCATTGGCTTAGATACAAGCTCAAGGCCTCTAATTTTATCAATGTGGGAGATACCCTCTTTCATATTCTTCACACACCCCCTCATATGTGGGTTATTGATAGGCCTCAACACATGGTGTAACCCGTTATCCATATGGGGCATGGTGGCAAACCGAGATTGAGCACCACCTGTGTCTTGGCTCCACTTGCCACAGTGTTTTCTTAATCTCCGTGTCACTATGTTGCAGATTTTTTATCCTAAATGTGAGTTTTGATTTTTGGTTTGCCTTTAACTTAATAGAACATTCATAAAAATTGGCAATGGCATTTTGCATAAAAAATCCACAACACAGTGACATGAGGTTTATAAAACAAAATTTACTGGAAAAACGAAGAAAAAGCTTAAAACATAGAGGCAAAAGGAGCCAAGGATTATTCCATGTTACATTTTATATTAATTGGTCCAAGGAGCAATGCGTACAAGCCCTTGAGGGTTCCAACCTGAAACCAATTGGCAATGGGTGAAGTTAACGTTGGCAAAAGTTCGGGTCCAGGTCAAATTCGGGTCGGACAAATCGGTCAATGTCTAAAATTCGGATGAAATATTTTGTCCGATACCCGGTTTTTCGGTGTCGGACAAATCGGACAAGTCTAAATTCGGGTGAAAATTGGATTCAGATTCAGACAACATAAATAGGAAAAATATTATGTCTGAATTTAAAATTCGGACGAATAATTGATGCTGTAGCAGGTTTTTTCCGGGTTGTACAAATTCGGATAATCTGATCGGATAAATTTTGCCAGCGCTAGGTGGAGTAGCTCATTGGCTTATGTACAAGCTCAAGGCCTCTAATTTTATCAATATGAGACAACACTCATTTTCATACTCTTCACAGTTAGGAGTTTGTATGTCATTTTCTGTGGTTTGGATTTTGTTCTTTTAAGTCCAATCCTCTTAGTTTTGTTGGAACATTATGAATAATGACTTTTTAGGAGCCAACTTGAACATGTTGGTTTCTTGTTCTTGTTGATGGTAGTGTGCTATCATGTCTAAATCATGATGAGCCTAATACTTAGTATATGTGAAAATGGAGCCACAGTATTCTAGAGCATGTTATGTAGCAAAACAAATACCTTATGATAATTTACACAGTAAACATTTGTATATTTCAGAATCTAATAGATTCTGGGATGGAGTGAGGTCTGCATCCTATTTGTGTGCTGAAAGTGTTACTTAGGAGAGACCACCTTTTGGGCAAACATCTGCAAGACTGAAACCCTGCAATCATCAGCTGATTGATTCCTGATGTATCTTCATGTTTCCTTATCACAAAAGATGTTACATTAAGTTACATTAAAATGCAAGTACTCAAAGGGGATGTAAGATGACGTCATTCTTTTTCTATTTTTAAACAAGAGAAGAGGGGAAATCAAGGTGATGAAAGAAGTTTTTTGCTAGAATGGGAACACCAATGTCAATAGAATTACTAAAGTACAAAGGATGACATATTTTGTAACTGCTTTTCAGTTTTATTGAACTAAGGCATCTGCAAGCTACTCACAAATTGTTAAACCATAGGCTAGTCTTATATCATGATGGTTATGCTGTTAACAAATATTCCTTCTTCCAAATTTTAATTCTATGTTCTTTTGCATTTTTTAAAGTTGTTTATTCATCTGTTCATGTCTTGCAGGTAGCTGCAGTGTTCGAAAATCTTTAAAACTAACCCATGAAAGTCGCAGAAAGTTTGCAACGGGCAAAATAACCAACCTGATGACAACTGATGCTGAATCTCTACAGGCATGTAATTTTGATCCTATTTGTGAAACGCAATGCTGCTCAAGCAGCAGTACCTTCTTTCATAATTCTGGTAATTGACTAAGGCAGCATTTAAAAACCTGAAGCAGTAAGTCTTTGTTATGAATCTCATGGAGAATTTTTTAAGCTCAAGTTCTTCCAATAGCCAAATTTTCGATATGTTCTTGTTGTTTGGGTGATTCTCTCTTGTATAGCTGCCCTTTCCATTAGCTAAGGGTTATGAGCCTGGTCATGGTGTGTAATTTCTCCTGAAACATAGTCAATACACGAACAAACCAAGTATAATATCTTGTTTGTAATTTTTTTAGCATGAATTCAGTTAAAGATGGGATATATTGAGGTCATCAATGACATTGCCAACAAATCCATTTCACAAGTTGGTAGGACCTGGCAAACAGAACCTTCACCTTGTTGACAACTCTGAGTAGGAAGTAGAAGTGACTTGGTTTATGATTCTTGTGACCTCTGTGAAAGATATGGAAGTAATAAATCTTGGTTGCTGTAGAGTTTCAAACTTTGATTCACTGTTACAAATTGATCAAGTCTGTTTTGCTTTAGTGCTTGAAGGTCTGTTTATTTAAAATGATGTGGAAAATTTTAAGTACAAGGACTTGAGACTTGACAGTTGCTCTACAGTAAAGATCTTTTGTGACTTCTTAGTTTTGTACACTCCATGTATCATAGGGCATGTCATTGGTGGTAATGAAGGCTTAAGTTCTTAAAAAAAAAAAAAAAAAAGGAAACTACAGTGGAAACTTTTGTTACATTGTTTGTCAGAGTATGGGGTGTTGCCATTGATGTCTGACCTATGTGTTCCTCTTGTTGCATCTTATCATGCTAAGCAAAATGAAATTAGCTGTATATCTTACTTGGTTCTGTTTTGCTGCAGCAAATTTGCCAATCACTTCACACTTTGTGGTCAGCTCCATTTCGTATCATTGTTGCTATGGTTCTTCTTTACCAGCAGCTGGGAGTGGCCTCAATTCTGGGTGCTCTATTGCTAGCTCTTATGATACCTATACAGGTAACATATAAAGGTTTTTGCGCAGTATTCTGTTTAGTAGAAGCCTCAACCATCAAAGAAATTCACTGAAGTCACCTAGTTTGCTGTGAACGTATCCAATGGTTGACAGACGAAGGACAATGGCGACCAGGATCAGATTTCACCTCTGTGCATTTGTGTTCTGTGCTGGGGGAAAGTTGGTCGCTAAACTGTTTTGTAGCAAATTAATGATTATGGCTTATTCCATTGCTTTTCTTGAGCCTTAAAAACATTTTCGAGAACTTTGTTGCCTGATACCTAGAAGATAGGAAGAGAAGATGATGAGGAGGCCATTTCTGCGATAAATAAACTCTGTTAAGGTTTAGATACAAATTGATCATGAATAGTCCCATCCTCATTGTTCAACAATCTTCATATTATGTCATTAAGTAGTAGTAATCTAATGGGCTCAGAATATGCCATTTGGCATATAACTATTGAGATTGATAATTTATGGTTCAAGGGTTTTCTCTAACCTGGATTCAGTTAAACTCGAGCTATTTTTACGGCACCTTCTGTCACTTTTCAGATTTGCTATTTTTAAAATAATATTGTGAAAATATATCTGTTCTCTTTGCCTCTTCTACGTTCATTTCTTCTATAATAGTCTCTCTTTCTTGATAGAAGAAAATAAGAATTTTTATTAAAAAAGCTGGTGGTGTGCTTATGTTTAAGAGCATATAATGTTCTGTGGATTCCTTAAATGTCCTCATCCTGATCCTGCCTCTAACCCCTCACCTTTCTGAGATAGTGTTTCACCTTTCACGTAGGTTTATTTGAAAGTTCAATATCTTCTAATTTAGTTCCAGCAATATATATTTCCCGATAGATTTTCCCCGTTAGAAATATAGAATCCCCCCGCCCCCAAAAAAAAAACCCTTCTAAACTGTGAACTGCTTTTGTGGCAATTTCATGTAAGTGAACATAAGAGAGGACATGGTTCTTTTGGAGCATGCCATTTTTGGTGCATCCCACATGCCCATTTTTTGTAGCATTTGGTGTGAGAGAAATAGGAGTCTTCGAGGAAGTGAAGACATCTCTTCATCGCTTTAAGGATAAGATTATGAAGACTCTACTTTTGGGATAATGGCAATTTTTTCCAATCTTCTTTTGATATTGTTGATTTTGTGGATAGTCTACATATTGATTGTATGTGGTCCTTTTGTTGGATGCTTGCTTTGCATCTATCCATTTGATTTAATATATATTATTCTTTTTCTTTATCAAAAAAAGATAGGACATTGTTCTTGATGGTTGAAGTTCATCTTTCATTAATGTCATGTTCTAGGGACACAAGACAATATTAAAAAAGTAAAAATAACGTTCATGACCCAGTTGTAAATAGAAAATACTTTAGGAAGTTATCAAGACTCTATGGTAGGTACGAAAGATTGTCTGATGCTCTAAGATGCTTCTGCTATCTTGATTCTTGAGC
Source organism: Talinum fruticosum (assembly GCA_021018815.1). Taxonomy (NCBI): domain Eukaryota; kingdom Viridiplantae; phylum Streptophyta; class Magnoliopsida; order Caryophyllales; family Talinaceae; genus Talinum; species Talinum fruticosum. The sequence continues at coordinate 1,880,399 of JAITYX010000011.1, forward strand.
AATTCTAAGGACATGATTACACATGCTCATTGCTGGTTTTCTTCCTGCTTTCTCTTTTGATATTCTTTTGCCTTTTCATTTTTTTCTTTGTTTATTTTTGGGTGTGGGAGGTTAGTTATTAGGAGTGAGGGTGCGGGTAGGTGGCATGGGATTGTACATTGTTTCAATCGAGTTTCTTTTGTACTGTTGTCGTTGGCTTAGTTTCTTTAAGATTTTAAAATGTGAGTGTCACATGTAACCCCCTCTTTTTTGTGTGTTAGACCCTTGTCATTGGCAAAATGCAAAAGTTGTCCAGGGAGGGCTTGCAGCGCACGGACAAGAGAATTGGCCTTATGAATGAAATATTGGCGGCCATGGATACTGTGAAGTATGTTCATTTTAATAAAAAATGTCTTGCTATGGCCTTTTTTAAATTTTTGTTACATGTTTTTTTTCCTGAAAGGGGCTTGTCTAATGCTACCGAGAGTTCATGAAGCCATTTTCATGTGAAAATCATTAGGTGTTATGCATGGGAGAATAGTTTCCAATCGAAGGTCCAAGATGTAAGACAAGAGGAGTTAACCTGGTTTCGCCGGGCACAACTATTGGCAGCGGTATGTCATTTTCTTTATGGGACAATGGGAAAGTTTGTGGTCTGTAAATATGAGTTTTTGGCTTCATAATAGCATTTCAAGTTCGTCATCTTCTATTTAACCTCATCAAGTTTGCCCTTTCTATTTTTGTTTCTTTTTAGATATCGGCTTAGCCAAGTCATTCTTTTGTTTCTTGGCAGCTAATTATATTATGTCACTTGTCAGCAAGCGGAGGATTACCTTAATATGCTAGGTATTGCACTGACGTTTCTGCAGGCCATATCTCATATGATAAAAATTAATCACAATACTACCACCAAAGTTGGATCCCACCTTAGTAGGATCTTGGGAAGTCTTGTTGTAGGCAGCCTTACCCTTGCATGCAAAGGGCTGATTCCAAGAAGCCCACACAAAAGCTGTTTAGAAATCATTTTTGATGTATTAAGTCCTTTGTAAGTTAACGAAATAAAAGGAGGAAGGAGGAGAAGTATAAGATATAATAGCAAGTAGTAAATAAACACAATTGATAACTGTCATTAAGTGTACAAGGAAAGTAACAGCTAGGCTACTAAGTCTGTAAGTAATGCCCCCCAAAAAAGTCCAATTTATTTAACCTATCTAATGCACCCAGAAGAACATAATGAGCACTACCCCTGTAATTCTTGAAGGAATAAAAGGCTGATATCAAAAACTGAACAACTTCAGTTTTAAAGGGAAACCAGTCAAATATTACCAGGTCAACTGCTTGCAAACTAAATTGAGTATAATAAATGTTCTTTACACTCTAAATATCACATTAAATTTAAAATTTGGCCATAGGTTACTCTTCAACACTGTCACTCCAGATTGACTTCCTATCCCCATGCATGGATTAAATCCTATTTGAAAACAGAACATTTATACAATGAGATCAATCTCAATGGTGCTTATCCTTAGCAGTAAGATACAATTTAAAGTTCATTTTAAACAATTTAGAAGTGGCGGAAGTTTCAGTCAAACATTAGCTGTCTGCTCAGAAAAAGAAAATTTACTCACCAGCTTCAAAGTCTTCTTCTAACCAGTCATATCACATGTAGGATGTAGCTAGCTCCGCTGGCTATTTCCAACACATTACACCCTCCCATATTTACTTAAATCTTTTGAACTGGCGAGTGATCTATATTGGCCCACATGGCCCACTATTGTGCATTCCTTTAGTCTAATCTCAGTTTTTGCCCATTGATAATCCTTGTCCACAAGTGGAGTTTGGTCTTCCACCCATTGAACATGGCCCAAAACCTCCTTCCTTTGTGCCCTTTAATCATGCCTTGAAACTGGATTCCGTTTTTCACACATCGAACATGGCCTATAACCACCTTCCAGTGCACCCGTTTTCTATAAACTCACCATTTGCTTTCAGTTTAAGCATCATTGGTTCATATAAACATCCTTTACCCATCCTCACTCTTAACTTATCCCAATCCAAAATGAGGGCCTCATAATTATGAACATTTAGAAGTTGCAACATGAACATTCCAACACTAACAGTTCTTAAATCATAATGATACCAAAACAACTTGAAAATCTCAATTTGATACATTAGGCTTGCCTTTTCAGATACTACAATGTGTACCAAAGCTTGGAAAATGAGAAAGTAAAGGCACATTTCAAGAAGGCGGCCCTTTTATGGTAGATACTGGCGTGCAGAGCCCCTTCTTTTATAGTTTCAGAGAAAATTTAAATGGAACAGGGGCATAAGTATTGCCCCAAATAACACCAACTTTCCTAGCTTGAGCTCTTGAATCTACGCCATGAGCCTGATGCAATCTTTTGGAGCTTTTGGAAGGAATGGAAGAGCTTTTGGGGGTGTGGAGATTTCTGTTCACCACCTTAAAGATAATAATATGCTCAAGATTCTCTAATTTTTGAATAAGGGAACTTTTGTCAATCTTCTTTTTCATCCTCCCTTTTTTTTTTTTTTTGTAGTGTCAATCTTCTTTTGATGTTGTAGTTTTTTGAGATAGTTTCCATATTGGATGTATTATTTCGTTGCGTCCATCATTTTGCTTAAGATTTATGTAACTTAGTCTTTTCTTTATCATAAAAAAAGAAAAGAAAACGATGCAAAACTTGCACCGTAGTTTAGGTCAGGACTTAACTCAAACCAAGCCCAACTCAAGGCTGATCTAAATTCCATCCTGAGGCTTCGAGCTCAACTTATGATCGTTCCTACATGCGAAATTAATTTAGATGTCAGAATTTCAATTTTCAACTAAAGACTTTTCAGGGTCAGAAGCCATAAATCTGACTGTTGAATGTATACTGCGGCATATAAGTGCAGTTTGATTCCTCTACAATTTTGTTGAGAACAATGAGCACTTCAGTGAAAATCACCTATAATACCCAATAATTGGCCATAAACCCAACTCATGCTAGTTCACTCTGGCAGTGCACACTTTCTGGAGAAAAATCATCTTTCTTGTTTTAACTCCAATTGTTGTAATTTAAACCAGGGTAGGGCACTTACTGATCTAGCTCCACACAAAATTTGGCAAACTAGTTAATATTTCCCAGTAATTCTTCGAACTTGACTCGTGAAATTGGTCCAGAACATATTTAATCTTAAACTTAATTTGTGATCGAACCTTGCATTACTGAGCAACGTAAAGCACAAAACTCACCTAAGTTTAAAACATACCATTAATAATTTGTTTCATCTAAATCCTAATCCAAAAAGAATGCAAAACAAGGGTAAGTGGCAGCCTCTCTATTGTTTTGAAGTGGCTAGCTAGATTTGAACGAACAACCATCAAGAACGGTGATTCAAATTTGAATTTTTAGCACAAATCTTGTGTTAAGTGATTTTCAAGAGTTTATAGTAGGGAATCAAATTTCGATTTATAGAAGCCGTACCTTTGCACAAGGTAAGTGCAAAGGGAAGCACTAAGCTAAGTGAGAGAGAGAGAACATGAGGGAAAAAGAAAGTGTGAAAGGAAATAGAGCTGAGAGTTCTCTATCCTAGAGCCCATAATTTGTTGTTCCAGCAATGTCACCAATGTTCCCTCCTCCCTCATTGAACTTAGTACGTAGTTTTCAACGTGTTTAAGATAGACCCTTACACTTGGATGGTCCCTCCATCCCTCCAATTTATTGTCGACTCCTCTAGCTAGTCTATAGCAATTGTGAAACATGAAGAGGGCTTAAAGCTGATCCCTGTTGCGAGCCAATATCAATAAAGAAATCGCATGTGTCCCCTCCTAGTGTCCTTGTACTCATCCTTTCTCCATGTTATATATCTTTAATGACTCGATATATGCCACTAGGATGTCCTTCTGGCACCGTAACACCACCTCTGTAAGCACTCTATCATACTGTATTCTCTTAGTCAATAAGCGAGATATTTCATATTCCATAAGACTTCTTATGAGATTAATTTCTTTTGTAGTTGATTTTCCTGATAGAAAATCCCAGAAAATCAAACCAAACTCGTTTTCTGAAATGGTAATGCGTCTTCTTGACGCCTTTTCAATCACCCTTTCCCAAAGTATCGCAATATAGCTAAGTAGCTTAATACCTCTGTAATTGTGATTAATATCACCCTTATTTGTTTTTATAGGGACAAGCTGTACTAAGTCCATTATTGTGGAGTCTTTGCAGAGGGAGAAGTTAATCTAATTGACTAATTAAGCAATTAAGCCTTTGTTCTCCGAAGCATTTCCATATCTCTACTAGTATACAATCAAGGCCAAGCAACTTTCTGGTTTTCATTTTTCATAATGGCTCTTTTATCTTATCTTTGGTGATAATATCACCGACATGTATCCGATGTGTTTCAAGGAGGAAGAGTTGACTGACCACCTTCTCCATTGTCGGGGGTCTCTGCATTGTGGCATTTGTCTTTATGATTGATGGGGGTTAGTTGGGTGCAACCTTAGATTTAAAGAGTTGTTTTGGTGGCTCGGAGAAGAATGTTAAAGAAGAGTTGGGTCCTAGGAGTTTTGAAGTTGATGCCATTTGGTATTTGGTGGTGCACTTGGAAGGAGAGGTGTTGCCTGATTTTTGAGGGCAAAGCTTGGACTATTCATGATTTCAAACTTCATTTCTTAAGAACTTTGTTTAGTTGTAGTCAAGTTCTCATTCATGGTACAAAGATGATTTATTTGATTTTGTCGATATGAGTTTTGTGGAGAGCTTGAACGCATGATGTTATTATGTGACTGCCTTGTACTTGGGCGACATCCCTTGGTGTCTCATTATCACAATTTTTTATTATTTCTCACAATCACAATTTTTGATTCCTTATTCATTAAAAAAAAATACATCACTGACATGTAATAAATTATTGTGAGTAAAATTTCAGATTTTTTGCTGCTGCTTTTTGTCCTGCATTTTCTGGTAATAAAATCTGTGAAGTCATTAACTAATAAAGTTATCAAATGAAGTGTAATTACAATGGAAATCATTGAAAAGAAAATATGAGTTAAAATATTCTCTAAAGTCAAAAATATCATAAAATAATAAAAAAAGAAATCCTTCAGTTACAAATTAGAAATGGAAATCATAAATTAAATTCATTTCATTATTCTCTATAGAACTAATGTGAATAAAGGTATAATTGGTGGAGACTCACATCTTAGACCGTTTATGATAAAGAATCATTAAAAAAAAAAGAATCATTTGAATGCTATTGCTGAATCCAAAATCCTGACAAATCATCTTTGTGCTTTCCTTCATCCAATAAAATTTGTTCCTTTCCCTTTCTAGGAGTTATAACATGTCTTTGTCCTAAGAATAAAAACGTACACTAAATGACACATCATTAAACATCTCTAATTTTTAAGGTTGACATCAATTACAGATGGAAAGATTACATAAGTTCTTGAGTCATTTGACATGGTGATGGGACAAGATACCTCTTTTGTCAGTAGCTGTAACCTATCTCTTATATTTATATCTGATATTTGAGAGAACCAATCCCTGGTACTTCCCTCGGTGTCTTTTTAATGCAATTTTTTACTCATTAAAAAAAAAAAAAAAGAAAAATCCCTAGAACATCCTACTGTGGTTTGTTGCTCCTTTGTTTGAATATGAAATTATCTTTATACTATTCCCATTTGTTGATAATTCTCAAAAAGTTTGTTGATTTTCTGTTTTACAGTTTTTTTTTTTTTTTGTTTATCGTATTAATCACTATAAAAGCTGATATTTCTTTGGTGGTGTTCTTCATTTTGCAGCTCAATAGTTTTCTACTCAACAGCATACCTGTTGTGGTGATTGTAGCCTCTTTCGGGATGTTCTCTCTGCTAGGAGGTGACTTGACCCCTGCAAGGGCATTCACATCACTTTCATTATTTGCAGTGCTGCGATTTCCTCTATTTATGCTTCCTAACATAATAACCCAGGTTTGAATAATTCCTCTGTGGCGGTTTTTATAGCTCCATTAACTGATGCTCTCGCATGTGATTAAATTCTGTATCTTTAGTGCAATTCTTTTTCTATGGCCTTCATTTTTTGTGTACGTCTTTGCCAGTTATGTGCATCGTGCTATGGTTCAGCAGCTTTTACTTTTTTTGGTCACTATATTGTCTCCATAGTTTTTATTTATCTTTGCAAAGGATAAAGAAAGTGATTTTACCTTCTTTTGGAACTTTTAGCTTCTTGGGAAAAGCTTGCCCTCATTTGGTTGATGAGCAGTTTTCTACAACTTGTATTGTTGAAAGCTTGCTAGTACCAGATGTAGATTGCATGTGATGCATGCATAACTAAATATTGTGACTTGGTCCTAACAATTTTGCTTTGCGATGTTAACTTTAGGTGGTTAATGCAAATGTATCCTTGACACGTTTGGAGGAACTGCTGCTTGCTGAAGAGAGAGTTATTGAGCCAAACCCGAAATTGGTACCAGGACTGCCAGCTATATCCATAAGAAATGGGAACTTTTCATGGGACTCAAAGGTTTGTTGCTCTGTTTTCTTGCCTGAGAAAAAATCAGTTATATCAATGGCTAATAGCACGCATACAGTTGCCTGGTGAAGTCCTAATGTAGGTAGTTTTAATCTCTACCATAGATCAGGTTTTCCATTTATTTTGAATGCTGAGTATGATGAATAATCTCGTTAAGCATCCACTGCTCTTTATATGAGGCTTTATTAAAACTATTTTTGGAATGGTTATCTACTCATAAGCTACGTTACGCAAATTCTTCCTCATGCTTGGACTTGGAATAGTTAGACATGGTTAACGCACTACTTGAACACTTGAGACATGGCTAAAGACACGAAATTCTTCAAAATAGCGTCTTAAACGCATCAAACTTTTGACAAGTGATTAATTAAGAAGCATGGAAACTAATATAAAACATTCGTATTCATATATATATGGGTTGTATCAAATGAGATGAGAGGGATAGGGTGAGAGAGAGGATTAAATCTCAACCTTCCATTAAATCAAAAACAAAAACTAATCCCTCAAAAATCACCCCTCATCACCAGTCGTATGCCTCAGCATTGCTGCTTGCCACCGCCCATCCACCACCGCCACCCTAGTCCACCGTCAAATGTGGATGTTGGCCCCTCCATCCGCCGCAGAATCTGCCAGAAACCTCTCTCACAACTGTCATCTTCCCCAAAATCTGGTCACTTCTCTCTTTCTCTTCCGCTACCATCTCCAATGCCCAGAATCCGGAGTCCCCCTCCATTGAAATGTTTGAATTTTCTTCTATTCACCTAATTTTGGCACTCTTCCCCCTATATTTGGTTTCATCAAGTCCCAATATAACATGCTGTCTCTAGGGTTTTTCTTTAGAAGCCTCCAGAGACTGATAGTTAATCAAGGGTTTGTGTTAGCTGTGAAGAAACTGTTCATTCAAGAGTATAGGAGAACCACCAGATGACTCTTCGGACAATTTGCAGCCTTGATAGTTAGTTTGTCGACAACCTAGTAGGAATCTGGTGGTCTCCCGGTGGGTCAGGATGGTTGTGGTTGACCCAGCTGGTGGTTCTACAGGATATGTAAGAATGGATATTAAATGGATTCTTTTTATTTTTAAATGGGATTTATAGGTAGGATGAATAGGATGAGGTAATCTCACCATTGAAACAAATATGTAGGGCTGCGATTTGAACAGGCCTTTAATCCTTGTGCTTATTGCTGGGCCAATGAGTGCTGCCAAGTGAAGTCTCTCTCTCTCTTCTCTTTCGCCCTTCCCCATTCTCTCCTTATGAAGCCCGATAACCTTCTATGCAAAACCCTGGCCTCTTGCCTAAACCTGACCCAATGGCACGGTCGCTCAGGATCCTGCTCTTGGTTGCTGTCCTCTGGAGAGATGCTTGACGATGTTTTCAGTGGTTTCTGTTATGTAGGGCTCGTTTTTCCATCCTTCAAGTGCCACATTCCTAGCTGAATTCCGCCGATGAAACAAACTTTAAGCTGGCCGAAAGTCATAGATTTGTCTCGAATCAGCACATTCTGCTTTGCCAATGACCAATATGGCTTAATTTGAATTATTAGGAATCCGAGGACTTTAAGATGAGAAGTGAAGGTTGGTGGCCAAGTTTGATGCTCAAAAATGGATTGTGACACTCATTTGGCAAAGAGTGCAGCGTTGTTGTTGCCGCATCCAGCAGAGCCACCATTAAGCAACGAGAGTCTGGTCGGGTCAGTGGGTGTGTTGGCTTTCCACTTCGTGGATCAATTGCAGGGATGAGGAGGAGAGAGAGTGAGGGGGAGGGTGGGGCAGTTGGTGCTAACATTGGACCATCTAATTGGCATTTCGATGCCATGTGGCATGATGTCATGCGACAATCTTTTGTGAATTTTTTGTTTAAAATGAATGAATATTTGATTGCTGAAAAACGAATATTAAGTTACACTAAAGTGAATGTAATTTTTACAAAAATATACTTGAAAGTTTCAAATATCTATGTGGGTTGTAGGGCCCCAATGTCATCACACCATTGGACAACTTTTTCAAAAAATTTAATGGGAAAAAATGAATATTGAGCTGAGAGAAATTGAATATGAACTTAAAAATAAATATTAAGTTGTTAAAGAAAATGAACACGCCATTTGTAACAGATTTTGGGCACTCACAAGCATATGTTCTATTTATTTATTTATTTTCCTGCTTCCTTTTCCACTCTTTCTAACATTGTGACATTCGACTCTTTTTTGCAGGCAGAGAAGCCAACCTTATCTAATATAAATTTAGATGTACCTATAGGCAGCTTAGTTGCTATAGTTGGCGGTACTGGGGAGGGAAAAACATCACTGATATCTGCAATGCTGGGAGAGATCCCTCCACAATCTCCAGAGACTAGTGCAGTAATTAGAGGAAGTGTAGCTTATGTGCCACAAGTTTCTTGGATTTTCAATGCAACTGTGAGTTGATGTTCACCTATGCTCTTTATTGTTCTATTAGTAGCTTCTGCTAACTGGCCTATTTCGAACAAATCAAAATCCAAATCCATAATCCTAGAGTCCTGCTTAGGCAGGGCATGGGGAGTAAAATGTTGTAATTTTACCCTTGAATTATAGAGATGTTGGTTCAGTTAGACTGTTGCTTAAACATCATTTCAACCATACAAGAAAAAAGGAGCGGAAATGAAATTAAAGTGGTTGGATTTTGGTTTAATGTACCTTACTGTAAAATGTTATTTTGAGTTTCAAATGTCATTCAAGCTGGTTGTTTTATTCGATTGCCCCTTATCCCATGAATGTTTCTCTCCCAAATAACTTGTTGCCTCAGGTGCGCGAAAATATATTGTTTGGATCTGAGTTTGATCCACCAAGATATGAGAGGGCAATAGATGTGACAGCACTGCGGCATGATCTGGAATTGCTTCCTGTAAGTATAATATTCCTTCATCTTAAAGGACATTTTTGGGGTTTCCTTTCTTTGTTTTCTTTTATCTTCCTTTGTTTTGTGTTCATTTTTTTGTATGAACACATTTTCCATTCTTTGTTTGAAGTTCTGAGTATGTTCCCCATCCTTTTCTGCAACAATCAGGGTGGTGACCTTACTGAGATTGGTGAAAGAGGAGTAAACATTAGTGGTGGACAAAAACAAAGAGTTTCAATGGCCCGGGCTGTTTATTCCAATGCAGATGTTTACATATTTGATGATCCGTTGAGTGCTTTAGATGCTCATGTGGGTCGGCAGGTATTAATTGCTTCCTAGACCTTTCTTTGGTTTTTCAATTTACCTCATGGTTTAGCTGTACTGGTGAAGGGTGGTTTGTTATTCTTGAAACAGTCAATCATTAAGAGGCCTGTAAACATGCCTTTATTTCCTTGTGAAAACATATTTAGTCTGTACTTCCACAAAGGGAATAGTGGAAGGCAAGCTCTTATAACAGCTAGAGTTTTGAATGTTGTCGGCTTGCTATTTTAGTTTGTTGGTTGTTACTAGTAAACCAGAGCAAGCTTTCTGTCCATGCAGTTGTGTAGCTTTGCTGCTTTTTTTCTGTATCTTGTGGTAGTCGAGACTTGAAATGTAAGACTCGAGAACCATTGGGTTTGCATTTTAATAAATTTATTTAATTTGGTATAGTACGCAGGTGCTTTGTCAGCTAGTGGAATTGCATGAAATTTTCCAAGGCATTAACCCATTTGCAGCTGTCTTTTTTATGAAAGAGCTAAACTAAATTCCATTGTTCTTATTCTATGTTCTTCTGAGCTTCTTTTAATAACAGAAACCGGAAGAGAATCTCTAGGCACTGAAAAATTAAAATATGTGTCATGATAGGAATGGGTCCGCCCAAGTAATTATTTTAACGTATTTAAGTAATTTTGGCTTAGATAGAACACCTTATGATTAGCCTAAATTGACTATTGAGTCGCCAGCCCAAAAGACCATAAGACTTTGGCGGTTTGGCCTAAATGACTACCAAGTCACGAGTCCTGCTGGCGAACAATTTGCCAACCTAAATGAACTCTAAGTCATGAACTCAATTTGACGGCTCAAGGAGACTAACTAGTGACAAGTCCACTAAAGTTGTTTCCTATGAATGAGGATGCTTTCTGTTAAATTCGAGGCTAGGGCCTTCAACTACCAAGTCATTAGGAGGGAAAATCATTTATTTAGAAAATTTTTTCTAGAGGTAGACAACAAGCAGATTGACATTGCACTCTCTACTCTACAGATCATTCAAAGACAACTTGATCTAGACTCAAGCCATCCAGATTCTCATTCAACTAGAGAAAGAATTAGAGGATTACTTTATTTATTTGTAACATATATACACAGGTTGTACACATGTTTCTAGAAAATGAACACTAATTTAATCTATCCTGTATTTCTTACCTTATTTATCTTGAACTTGAAATCTTGGGGTTTAAATATTTCTTGCATGCTTGGTTGAACAATCTATGCCTCTCATCTCCTTCAAAAGGAAAATTAGAAAAACAAAAAAATCTTATAACTACTTCTCTCGGAAGAAATCATGGCCATGAAGAACATTGTCTCTCACCTTAGATGAAGAGCTCTCTATGTATGTCTCATGAATCCGCAAGCACAATTGCTTACACAATCTTCAGAAAACTGGAGTTGTACTAGAAGCTACGACCACCGAGAAGAAACCCGTGGCATTTGCATCTCTGGAATTGTACAAGATCCCAAGTCCTAGTTCCAAAGTTTTCGACAAAGTCAACAATGTTTCTGCAATAGGAAAAGGTCGAATGTGGAATCCTCGAAAGCGGAAATTGTTGTTTCTTTATAGATGAAGTGACCAACCTGAAAACTCGTGATGAGATGGATGACCTATAAAACCCAACTAACCACTTAGTACCTTTGTCTTAGTTGAAGGATAATTACACTAACAGTGATTCGCTCGCCATCTCCGAAGGAAGCATTCTTGTCACTTGAAGGCCATGAACTAACAACTCATCAAGTAAAACAAAGAACAGGACACGTGAATTATGTATCAACAAACATGGTTAAGGCTCTATTAGAGAGAGGATCTTGATAAAGGAGTCAAAAATGTTCATCTCAACCATCCAAAAGTTTAGATAATAGAGATGTGGAGGATGAAAGGGAGGCCAATTGTAGTGGAGATTATGATAATGGCGGTAGGCCAATAAAGGTTATTCCTAGACTATCTTTGAGCTACAAATCCAAGATTTCATAACAAACATGACGAAGGCTTAATTAGTGGAAGGAACTTATAGAACGCAATTGTACATCAAACCATGTATGAAGAGGATTAACGCACACTGAATGCCTATTGTTGCCTAGCTACCAGTTTCATCAGTTTGATAGGTTGGGTGTAATCTCAAATTTCATTGAGACATGCAAGAATGTTGGTTTGTACACAAGATGATATCTTGATTAAGCCATTCATACGATTTGTTAAAGGCACTGCCTTTTATGGGTATTTGGTGATAGTTTGGGGAAAATTTGATGCGAAATTTTGAGTCGTTTTTATAACATGAGGTGCATAGTTAGCATGACTCAGTTGACTAGCACTAGACAATGGAAAGTCATTAATGACATCAAGTATTTGCGTGGTTTTCTTTTAAATGTAAAGATCACTTTTGTTGTCAACATACATGCTTAAGTAATGGATTAGGACATACCATACACCTTGTAATTAAACAAACCCACCACATTTCAAGAACCAGCAACATGAGTTCATGATGTGGAGCTTGTAGTACTTGTAGCACATTGGCTTGCTACTATAGACCACAAAAGGTCTAGCTGGGCCATCTCACACTTGGTAGCCTTGGAATACTCCTATCACTTGCTGTAGTGCATAGGCTTTTTGCTGTTCTTCCCAACATGTCTAGTAGGGACCCACACATCAGGTAGCCTTCAATTTTACCTTCACACCATCGCTTGCATTGCATGGACTTTCCACTATAGACTGTAATAGTTCTTGTCAGTTCACCTTACTAGTTACATGTAGTGGCCTTCAACTCAAGAATCTTTTGTTGTACCATGCAAACTAACCACATAGACCCCAACAGGTCTATTAGGTACATCTCATACACAGGGCCTTTGACTATACTCTTTGGTTGCAATGTGTGAAGGCTTTCTAGTCAAGGTCTAAAGACCTAGTTAGGCAACCTCCAGACACAGTTGGCATTGACAATGCTTTAAAAAGAGCTCCCACTTTAGCGTATACTCATTTTTTATACCCGAACATGTAGCTAATTGATTCATATCCTATTCTGCTTAGCATAGGAGGGGAAATTAGTTTTGAAAAATTCTGTTAACTTTATAAATTAGATCTTTTAGAATAGAGGGGGTATTGTTTCTCCCATGCACAAGATTTCTGGTATTAAAGTAGTCCTTTCTACTGAACTTATTTCTTAACTTAGCAGCCTAGCACCTGAATTGGACAATTGATGTTTTAATTTAACAAAATGTTTTTTTTGTTTTGATGTCAACTTCTGCAGGTGTTCGAGAAATGTATTAAGGAGGAGCTAAGACCAAAAACTAGGGTGCTTGTCACAAACCAGTTGCATTTTCTTTCTCAGGTCGATAGAATCATTCTGGTCCATGATGGTGAAATCAAAGAAGTGGGAACTTTTGAAGAATTGTCAGAAAAAGGACCAATGTTCCAAAAATTGATGGAAAATGCAGGGAAGATGGAAGAATACACAGAAGAGAAGCAAGAAGTGGTTGACAATGACGAAAATGCCCCAAAATCTGTTACAAATGGTGTGTTAAATGAGAAACCAAAAGATACTATTGACCCTCAAAAACCAAAAGACGGAAAGTCTGTTCTGATCAAACAGGAAGAGCGAGAAACTGGAGTTGTGAGTTGGAATGTTCTAATGAGGTATTATAAAAGGACTTCATAGTTTCTGCTAAATATTACAGCTATAGCTATAACACGATCACCCACTGTCTTTTTTATTTGCCATAAACCAGTGTTAAGTCGTGTGCAATCTTACATTGTTGAAAATCATAACTAATGCAGTTTACAATTCTTAAACTGGCATTGGAGTTGGTCCAAAAGCACTTGTAAGTCATACTATTTCCAACATCAGATGCTGGATGATTTGGAGGTTGGATCAATTGTTGAAGTTTAAATTGGCTATAAGTCCATCCTTTTGTCATTTCCAATGAATTTTTAGTATGTCATTGGAAATTCCCTTGCACCTGCTGCCAGAGAGCATCAGCCCGTAGTGGTCAAGGTTACCTTCAAGATACTGATATGTCAAGGAACTAAAATCTACCCGAATCATGCAATGCTTAAGCCAATCTAGGACACTTTTCACTCATAGAATCCTTGAGGGAGGAGAATGAGTCCTTATACTTCGGCTAGTATCTAAAATGACAATAGGCTAAAGCTACACTGCCAATCCCATAATCCGATCCAAACCCGCTTGATATTTTAGGGTTTTCAACAAGATTTGAGGACTCATTTTGTTTAAGCTCTCTTTTGGCTTTCCCTATGTCTCGTCTTTTTCCACGTCTCTGATCTACGAGTATAAAACCACCCCTAGAATGCACTGATGCTGAAGTTGTCTAGCATTTCTTTTGAGGACCATTGGTCATCGTATCATCTAATCAAATCTACTGTGCACCATGAGAAGGATGACGTGAAGGGGGAAAAAGTAACTGTGGCTGACCATCTCTTTCTGGACGAATATTCCGGCATCAATAAGTAATTTCAGTTAGCAACTTAGCAATTTGGTGTCTTTAGCAATTAGGGTTTGACATTACTTGCCAACACATTTTTCCAGGACTAGATAAATCATTGCGGCGTAAAATTGGTACTGAAGCATTACAATTCAGGCAGTACTTATTTATCGTAGGGAAGAGGGGAAATAGAAACATTTTCAGCTACACCCAACATAGCTTTTAGGTCATTCTTTAATATCATGTTTTTGGATCCAACCAATCATTAATATATAGATTTAACTGTCTGCATTCCATGCTGAATCCTTAATGCTGATCCAGTGAGACTAAATTGAACCATGACTAGTAGCAAGTTATCGAAAGTATGCTTGCTGAGCTTTATGTTGAGCTGTAATTGCCTTCAAATTCTATCCTTACAATCTCTATTGAGCAAACCGAACAGAAAACGCCCTTCGGAAGGAGAATTTGAAGTAAACTTATACATTACTTTGAATACTTATATCAGGAAAATCTAATGCATTGCACCTATACTGCTGAGCATAATAGAAGACTAGATGAGACCATTTCAGCTCTAACCAGCATAAGAGAGTTGTTGTGCCCTCTAACCCTCCCCCCTCCCAACAAAAAAAGCAACAAAGAGTGAGGATGGTAGTGGGGTTTTTTTTTTTTTTGGGGGCTAGGAAGAACACAATCAAGCATTAGAAATGGTCATCTCAATTACATTTCTGTTCATCTATGTGCTAGCTTGTTATATACTTGATAGGAGGGTGCCCTTCGACAGACCCTACCTTATTCCCAGTGTTATCCCTATCATCATGTGGTGCACCACCAAAGTCTATGATACATTGGCTTTAATAGTTTAACTAGTAACCTTTTCCCATATTCAAAAGAAGATTAACAGCCAGTTTTTATTTAGGTTGGCGCAGGAGTGGGGGAAGCTGGGGAGGAATTTTACTAGTACTTTCAAGTCATTCACGTCTTTCTCTAGCTTAGGCAAAGTTTGGTGGAATTCAAAAAGCCATTTTGTGACCTAAAAAATGAAAATGATTCTGGCAGCGTTTTACTTGATAACTTTATGAAATGAAGACCTTCATCATACAAAAGGACCTCAAGATCTACCAGATGTTCATAAAGTACATTCTTTAGTCTATTGGCTAAAGACTAGACACACTTTTATGAGTTTTTTTGCAAGAAAAATAAGTTTAAAATATTGCATGAAGTAGGATTCTTGTTAGGTAAATGAGAAACAGGTTATATTATGAAGATTTCAGTTGAAATCTGCTCATGTCCTAGGCCCATTTGAGGACGAAGTGTTTCTCAATCTGGTCTGCTGATGTCATCCATAAGAGAGAAATTTTGATTTACTCTCCAGTAAAGCATATGTCGAGACCTAGTCGCCTCGTTTGAGCACAAATGTCAACCCTTTATGTCTGGACAAAAGAAATACTTTGAGTTAAATTTAGGGTTATTGGATTAAAATAAATTGTACTTTGGGGGTTTGGACGATCATACTATAACCTTGACCATCCATGCACTATATTTTAAGGTTATTTATTGTTTCTAAACCATACCACTTATTTCTTGGACGGTTATATACCATATTTTAGTTAAAGTTGTCCAAAAAAAGTGGTTTGGTTTAGGTATGATAAATACCCCTAATGCACAGTGCATGGATGGTCAATGTTATACTATGGTATATAATCGTCCAAACCCCCAAAGTACAGTTTATTTTGATCCAATGACCCTTAAATTTAACAAGTAGAAATTTTGTTAGCTAGTGCTACTTGTATTATTGTGATGATGATAATACGATGATGATGGTGGTGGTGATGATTATGAGTTAAATTTAGGTTTTATATTATCAAATTTGATATATTTGTCCTTTCTTTGTTGGTGCCTGAAAATGCAGGTATAAGAATGCTCTTGGAGGCACTTGGGTGGTCATGATACTTTTGACATGCTATATCACAACAGAAGTTTTACGTGTTACAAGTAGCACATGGTTGAGTACTTGGACAGACGTAAGCAGCCCAAAGAGATATGGTTCAGGGTTTTACAATCTTGTATATGCCCTTTTATCATTTGGACAGGTAAATGTTCATTTTGTTGTTAAGGTTCAATTTCTTATATGTTAATTATGCATATTTATTGCTTATGAAAAGATCTATGATTTTATTATTAACCTCATCAGATTATGGTTTCTGAATACAGGTTCTTGTCACTTTGATAAATTCTTACTGGTTAATTATTTCAAGTCTGTATGCGGCTAAGCGGCTACATGATGCTATGCTCAAGTCTGTGCTAAGAGCTCCTATGGTATTTTTTCATACAAATCCTCTTGGCCGGATCATCAACAGATTTGCAAAGGACCTCGGCGATATAGATCGGAATGTTGCCATATTCGGCAATATGTTTATGAGCCAAGTGTCACAGCTTCTTTCGACCTTTGTGTTGATTGGAATTGTGAGCACTATGTCCCTATGGGCTATAATGCCCCTTCTCGTCTTGTTCTATGGTGCCTATTTATACTATCAGGTAATATGGCTTCCTGTAGTTGTATAAGTTGTTCACTGCTTCTTTCCTAGATATCTAGAATGCATGAGACAGTTTAAACTTCATGTGGTTAGTGTATAATCTGGAAATGTCACATAAGTGTTTTGAATTACCAAACATTTGTTGGGCCCATAGTTTCCTGGATCGCTCCAACCTCTGTGATTTGCATCCTGAACAAGCGATCCGAAGCCAAATTAGACTATATTTTTGAGGGCATGAGAGAACACATTAAAGAGTATTATCATTTAGGTGGTTGTGGCTGTGTGGGTAGGAAGCGAAAGAAAGGGGAGAAGCAGTAAGGAGATAAAGTGAGATAAAATCTGTCTTCCCATATTTTTGAGGGCAATGCTAGGTCTATTCATGATTTCAAATTTTATTTATTGAGAACATTGTATACTTGGAGTCAAGTTCTCGTTCATAGTGCAAACTGCAAAGATGACTCTTGGATTTTGCCAATATGCTTTTTGTAGAGAGCTTGAAGGCAGGATGTTATATTTTTATTGTCTCCTGTTGTACATGGGTGGCATACCCTTGGTGTCTCGTTAATTCAACGTTTTGATTACTCGTGAAAAAAATTGAACAAGTGGCCTACCCTTTCACCGTTTGTTTTGGGGGTGGAGCATTGTGGTTGCTTTAGGGACAACTTTGGCCTATTCTCTCTTAATCAATAATGGGTCCAAGACCTGTTGATGGATATCCAAGAATACACAGTTGTTTTAAGTGAAAGAATGCATTTTCAAGCTGATGAATTATTTTTAAGAAGCTCGAGGTTTTACTAAATTGTGCTTGATTGCAAGAATTACTTGTACATCCTCTCCTATACTGTAGGCCCCATCCAAATCTTCTAACATCTTAGCCAGGACAAGGACTGGCCAACTGACCATTTGAATCCAAATTCTTAATATTTCTAAATATATTCTACCTAATAAGCAAATTTGTTCAAAAGTCTCGAGTTTTGCATTGGAATGTGATTGATGCCTCCCACATCTTTTCCTGAATAGCAA
This sequence comes from Talinum fruticosum, assembly GCA_021018815.1. Taxonomy (NCBI): domain Eukaryota; kingdom Viridiplantae; phylum Streptophyta; class Magnoliopsida; order Caryophyllales; family Talinaceae; genus Talinum; species Talinum fruticosum. Next base: position 1,898,095 of record JAITYX010000011.1, read on the forward strand.
GGTCTGCCAACTGTATCTCTCACCATTTCATTGCTTGCGTGATTTAACTTTTGTGCCTGCCAACTGTATCTCACACCATTTCATTGCTTGTGTCATTTAACTTTTATGCCTGCATATCTTTTGAATAAGTACTCTCTTGATCAGCCAAAGCACTGCATCAAACACTAGAAACATGTATCTGCGTGAAAAGTATTGATGTGAAAAAATGATAAGTAGAAAGATGATACGTTAAAAGTTGTAGTAAAAGAATAATATGATGTCAACTTAAAATAAACGGGAGCATTTTTCACATTAATCTGAGTTCTACAGATCCAAATTTAGCCTGCTGCGCTGGCCAATACTTTGATGCATAAAGCAGAGTTGGTTAAATACTGTAATGTTTTCCCTCGAGTCTTGAATCTGATTTCTGCGGATTGTGTTACTACCTTTCGACAAACATGTCATTGCCTTTGTATTATTTTCTTGGCTTTTCTGAAACTTCTTATTTTATTAAATGGTCTGAAATGTTGTTCTTATTTATCTACTCCTTCATTATTGCGCATTTCTATATTTAATACAAAGGAACTCAAGAAGCATTTTTTTTCTTTCTCAATTTAGTATAGAATGCTCGTTGTCTCATCCATGTTCTTCTCATTAATATTATATATACTATTCTTGGCTATAGATTTGCATCAGAGTTAGTCTCTTCTCAAATTTTTTTCCCAGCTGGTTGACATTTGATTGTCCGCTGCTAGTTGTTTGACATTATGTTCATATGCTCGGCATTAGGCGTGGTGCATAGGATTATAAACTGACAAGGTTTGGCATTAATTATAGCTCTCTTGGAAGACACGACTCTCATCAGACATTTAATTGAAAGATTTGCTTTCTTGCATTATGCAGAGCACAGCACGTGAGGTTAAACGGCTGGACTCAATCACCAGATCACCTGTGTATGCACAGTTTGGAGAAGCACTCAATGGGTTGATAACTATCCGAGCATACAAGGCACATGAACGAATGGCCCGCATCAATGGGAAATCTATGGATAACAATATCAGATTCACCCTTGTAAACATGAGCGCAAATCGTTGGCTTGCCATCCGTTTAGAAACAATCGGTGGTCTCATGATATGGCTTACAGCAACTTTTGCTGTCATGCAGAATGGAAGAGCAGAGAATCAGGAAGCATTTGCTTCTACCATGGGGCTTCTGCTTAGTTATGCCTTAAATATTACAGGGCTATTGACTGGTGTACTACGACTGGCAAGTCTTGCTGAAAATAGTTTAAATGCTGTTGAGCGGGTGGGCACATATATTGATTTGCCGTCTGAGGCGCCGCCAGTTATTGAAGGCAACCGTCCTCCTCCTGGCTGGCCTGCAGAAGGTGAAATCAAGTTTGAGGATGTGGTGCTACGTTATAGGCCTGAGCTTCCTCCTGTTCTCCATGGTGTGTCCTTCATAGTGCCCCCAAGTGACAAGGTTGGAATTGTTGGACGAACTGGGGCTGGGAAATCTAGCATGCTCAATGCATTATTTCGCATTGTAGAACTGGAAAGAGGGAGAATCTTAATTGATGGCTATGATATTGCAAAATTTGGACTCGCTGATCTTCGTAAGGTTCTGGGAATCATACCTCAGTCGCCAGTTCTATTTTCAGGTATGTTTGATTTAATGTTAGTGTGACTGATAGTTTATCGTATTGTCACATTAGTTCTCGACTTGCACTTTTTTTTTTTCCCCTTTATATTTATATTCATTTCTTTCCTTTCTTTGCTGCAATTGGGTGTGGCGTGGCAGAGGTCAGGCAGTCAATGTAGTGGTGGGAACTATTTATGCTTAGGCTTATGAAAAATTATTGCTTGTCGACTCCTACCATCACTAGTAACAATGTTCTGTTCTGTGGATGCACTGTAATGCAAAGCACACTGATCACCCAAGCTTATGCATTTCGATTAATTGAATTGGCTTCCATTTTTGTGGGCCTCATTGAACAGTAACATTTTAGGCTGGAGTCTTTAGTGAATAACTCAATTTTTTGGGTAATATTGAAAAGAGAATTGCTCTTGATGATGAATCATTTAGTGGCTAGACATTTATTATATAAATTCAATACTATCCTCCAAACCTTCTGATAAGATATTGCTGAAGGTCATGTATTGACAGATAGGTGTTCGCGGCTGCAAAATAGTTTGAGACACAGGTACCATGGAGAAGAATCCCTGAACCCATGTTCAATTTCAGTGTGATCATCACTGCCTGCTCATTCCTGTTATTAGGCTATAATATGTAGATACCTGTGGACTCTCATGATTCTATCAACTGCATTATGTGTACTTCCCAAGCAGTCAAGTGTGCTATCTCTCTAATCAATCTGACAAGCATTACCTTTTCCCTTTTAAAAAAAATTTGTCTGACAGGAACCATAAGATTTAATCTTGATCCTTTCAATGAGCACAATGATGCTGACTTATGGGAAGCTCTAGAGAGAGCCCATTTGAAGGATGTCATCAGGAGGAACCCGTTAGGTCTGGACGCTGAGGTATGTTCTTGAAAATGTTGATAATAGATTGATTTTCCATCCTGAAATAAATGAAACATTCTTGAGCTGTTTTTGAGACAGTCATTCACTTTCCGATGTCTTAATATCCTATTTGCTCCTTGTCCTTCTGTTTCAAATTTTTTCCTCTGAATCACAACTGAACATTGTTTCGATTTGTTGCTTTTCTAAATTAAACAAAATAGCCTATATGGCTTTTGGCTTTTCTGGAGATGTAGTTGACATTGATTCAACTGCTGCCTTTTCTGTTTAGTTGTTAGTGTTTGTTCCCTGAAAAAAGTTCGAAAAGCTATACAGTCCTCTGGTATATCTAAGCCCTTGATTCAACTTAAAAATTTTGTTATCACTACTCATACACCTTTGGAGCTCTTGTAAATGGCATGTACTTTTGTATAGAGGTAGAGACACTAGGGAATTGTCTCAAGAAAATGGTTGTTGGTGATGGCACTTCCATGGAAGTTACATTGACATTAGTTCAGGGAAGGCCAATCACTTGTGAATATTGGGAAAAAAAAATGATTGGGGAAATTATAAACCCACACATGTTAACATCTAGAAAGTCCTTAAGCCCCTGTGTGCACAACAGTCATACCTCTAGAAATGGATTCAATCATTGGATCTGCATTCATGTTCTTAAATCCCTTGCTCCATTTACATGAGAGTTTGATATATCTGTCTCCTTTTTTTAAAAAATTAAATCCCTCTCTCTATTTACATACAAATTATATTTTAAAATTATGTGCTTATTATAAATTTTTAAATGCACACTCTTATCAAATTGAAAATACATAAAAAGTAAGTGTTTTAGTTTGCACAAAAAATATATATGTTAGTAACCTGTGTAAAGATTCAAGATACAACCCAGTAACACAGAATAAGATCAATGCTCAATTGTGCAGAAGAAGACTAATGATTATATTGAATGAAAATAATAAAATAAAATGCAATAGTCATCTTAACTCAACATTTCTATGTTCTTGAGACTCATCTCAAATCAACAAAGGAGCAGTATAGTTTAGAAATAATTTAAGAAAAATAATGATGATAAATAAATAAATATTGAACCCAATAAACGAAAGGAAAATTTGCCTAGCCTCACTCACATTTTCCCTACCTGAATTTAGAGCTTGCAATAACAGAAAAAGGTAACCTGACTTTACCTTTAAAAACAATCATATATATCATATCATATATCATCATATATATATATATATAGATTAAAAGTTGGGTAGAATGAATGTATGCTTGACATGTAAGATGCTTATATGGCATTGCAATAATGTAATATAGTTATTGCAATGCCACATAAGCATCCTATATATCAATCATACATTGATTCTATCCAATTTTTAGGATGTTTAGATGTTTCATGCATTTAATTAGGGTTTTGGATTAAAATAAATACTTTGGGGTATTGGATGTTTATATACCAAACTATAAAGTTGATTGATCATGCACCATACTTTGGGGGTGATTTTCTTTTCTAAACTATGACCTATTTAGGAGGCGTCAATTCAGTTGTTTTATAATGTATCAAGTTGAGAATAATTGATTGAGTGGGCTGTAGCATAGTAATTCCCATTATTTTAGCTTGACACGTCATAAAACAACCGATTTGACGTCCCTAAATAGGTCATAGTTTAGAAAACAAAATCACTCCAAAATAAGGTGCATGATCGATCAACTTTATAGTTCGGTATATAAACGTCCAATATCCCTAAAGTACGCTTTATTTTAATCCAAAATTCTATTTAATTAAGTTAAAGATTGATTTTTTTTTTTGGTAAAATTATATATCATATGTTTATTATATTGGAGGTGTATATTTTTAAAATTAATTTATTTTAATTTTGTGAATAATATTGTGTAATATTGTGAATTTAGATAAAACATTGTCTTTAACTTATGAACTTTTTTTTCAAAAGAAACTGGAATTTTAAAGTTTAAAGCTGTAAAAAGGAAAAAAGATAAATAATGAGTTAAATATATAAATAAATGACAATAAGTTACCAGAATAAGTTATAAAAAATTAAAAGAAATATTTTTATATTAACTATTTAAAGAAAAATATATCCACTTATATTATTTTTAACTTGTTATTAGTTTTTATTGGTATGAATTAATAAAAAATAAATACTTATAAAAATAAAATTTATTTATGCCCTTTCATAGCAAGGGGTATAACTCTAGTTAATACAAATTACTTAACTTCACACACTGAACAGAGAGAATTATTCAGAATACCATAGATAAAGGCCCAAGCAGCCAAGATCAGGTTTTCAGTCAACCTAAATAAAACATCCAAGCTAAATGAGTAAATCTAATTGACAACATAAGGAAAAACAAAATGATAAATACTTATTAGAATCGAAATCAAATTACAATGAAAAAATACAGAATTGAAATAGGCAAGAAGAATGAAAAAAGAAAAGAAAGAGAGAGAAAATAAATTGGGGCTAATCCAAAATAAGATTCAAACTAAGCTGCTCCCTATCCCATTTGTCTAATTACTTGGATTGCTTTATACCCGCAAAATTTAATAAAATGGAAAGAAAGTAGAAGAAGAGGAAGAGATGGAACAACTGATGAATATATTGAAATTGGAAGAGATGAAAAAGATAAATAATGAGTTAAAGGTCATTTATGTTGATATTAAATTTACAAAACTAAATACTGTAATTTTGATAATTGACTGCTCATCAATTGGCAATTGACCTAGAGGGGCTGTAACTTATAAAACAAATAACAAAAAACTAAAAGAAATGATTAGTCTTTAATATGCCATACGTTATTTGGCTTTTCAATTTGGCTATACGTTTTGGGGAAATGAATGATGACTATTGGAATATCAAACCTTTCAGTTAATGAGAAGTTTGTTCGATCAAGAAAAACAATTAAACTTAAATTTTTTATTATATAAACATCCTTTATTTTGAATTTGTAACTGTTGAAGTAATAGTCATGCAATTGAGAGGTAACATAAGAGATGAAAACATATTCTAATTAAATAACTTAACAAAAGATAAAACCGTTACTAACTTTTCATAGATTATGGCGGTTATGTTCTAGTACAATATTAAATGAGGACTTTAATTTGGATTGATGAGGACCCAAAAATTTTAAGCAATATAATATAAAGATAAACAAAAACAACCAATAGAATTACGCACTTGGTGAAGGCATATGCTATCACTAAAAATACATCATATATATATATATATATATATATATATATATATATATATATATATATATATATATATATATATATTAAAAGTCAGGTAGGAACTCTATATGAGTGACACATAGGATACTTATGTGGTGATCTCATAAATATTGTGTTTATGAAAGTAATGCATTTAATTATGTTTTAAGTAATTGATTTATATAAAATTATACCATGAATTAATTGATTTTATTGATTTAAAAACGGATTTATTCATATATTCAAACATTACCCTTCTATATATGCATTAGTATACCTTTTCATAATTTATAAAAGTTGGATATAATCAATGTATAAATGTTGGTTCAAAACAAAAAATATATGACTATATGAGTAACAAGTAAAATGACATATGTAATAATTATATAGGATTACTTGACTACATAAATGTTCATCTTAGATTGAATTAATACGATACTATATTCAAAGAAAATAAATAATTTTTTAATTATATATTTAAAGTAATTAGTATGACCATAATATAATTGTTATTAAATTAATTAATATTTAAAATATATTTATTTGTCCATCAAAAATAAAAATAAAAAGTCTCATATATTAGAAAATTTTTGAAAGTAGTCAATATAATTACGATATGAAAACAAAAGAAATTTTAAAAATTATATAAAAAGGATAATTATATTGTTATAAAATTATCATCTAATTTTAAAATCATATATTTATTATTTATTTATAATAAAATAAAAATAAAAATAACTAAAGTCCTTGCATCGCAAGGGTATGACACTAGTATAGTTAATAGACTAGTGTACATTCCGTGCTGGTATGTGTGATGTGTCGAACCTTATTTGATATCCGAGCTATTAGTTGATTGGTATCGAACATTTTGCAGATAAATTATCTCCCTTTATATCATTTGGAATATATTTATAAAGTGAGCAATATGCATGAAATGATACATAAATATTTAGATGATAATATAAAAAATCATTTATACTATGAAGAGTTTGATATTGACATATTAATTCCTAACATTATTATTGTAATTATAATTATAATATTTTGAATTAAATTGATTCCATAATTTAAATTGAACTGGTATTAAGCTAGATTTTCAATTTTGTAAATTATTTATAATTTCATAAAATTATTTAATTAAAAGAAAGGAAAATAATGCTGTGATCAAAATATTTGGACAATTTAAACAGAAAAATAATTTAAAAATTACTTTGTTGAAGCCACTGAATGAAATGGACCATTTATAATCATTTGTCTTTTGAAGCAGTTTAGAAAATTTGAAAAATAAAGAATAACTGAAGGTAAACGAATGACGAAAGAGAGAAGGAAAAGAATGTTTTGATGAAGACTAAATCTAGCTTAAACTCTAGCCCCTTATTATGAGATTCTAGCACCATCGCTAAAATCTTGAACAATTAACTGTAAATTAAGGTAGACTTTTTTAAATAACAAACAAATTAATGTAGGCTTTTGATTTACTGTTAATTTTAATTTCTATTAATGTAAATCATCAGTTGGTCTGAGAACCACCATTGACAATGGCCATAACTTACGATCATGGTGATTGACAATAGATAATGGATTATACTGGAAAAAAATTAAAAATGAAAGAAAACAAAAGTTAAATAGAAAAGAAGGAACAAAGAGCTTGGAATTCTCTTCCATTGTTGATGAAAGCCGACATCTGTAATAAAACTAAGAAGAGGGGGAAATAATATTGAAAATAACAGCCAAAGAGCATATAAAAACAAATTGCCTTAACCTGCAATTGCTAGATTTAGTAAATAGAATAATAGCAAAAAAAAATAGAGAGCATTAAAATTACCCAGTAGACTATTTTCTAATTTCTTCTAGTTGCAAACAAAATATATAGTGAAGACAAAGAGGTTAACCAAAAATGATAAATATAGAAAAGACAAAAGGAAATGGGAGAAAGTAGATGAAGATGGCGAATAATAAACAAAAGGCAAAATATAATCAAGATGTAGTAGCAGAGTTCTCATTCTTCCTCCTATAATCAGCCAACCTTTCTAAGCATTCAAAATCCTTCATGAATTCTAATACTAATTATGATTGAAGGTTACTAATTTGCTTTGAGAGTTTTTGGGAAGATAAAACTATTGGTTTACTTGCTAAATGTGTTGAAACAAAGAAAATAAAGAGCCTTTAAATTTTCATTAACCCGACTTAAAGTTTTGGTAATTATTTTTCTGGCCCTTAACGTTTCGAATTATTATTTACCTTCCTTCACCTTTGTGTCAAATTATCATAAGTCCCCAATATTTCACCTTTGTAACAAGAAGCAATTATTGAAACTAGTATTTATGATTTATGACCATAATATCAACAATTTGGAGTCGAGAACTCTCCGAAAATTACAAATTTGAAATTTTTGGGAGAGAAGAGAGAGAGGAAAACACATCATTAGTTGTAAGCAAAGAAGCGCCAAGCAATGGCAAATTAGAGTATATGTATGTATGTATCACATCAAATCAAAATTAAAAAAATCGTAGTTGAAATACATATGCAAAAAAAAAAAGAAAAATTACATAATACTTCACCCGAAGAAATGGAATGTTAAAGTTCATATAAAATGCAAGAAGTCATTTGAAATCCCCCCCACCCCGCCAAAGATAAAAAAGGTCAACTATTCTAGTAAACTTTTAGACAAGGAAAAGGAAAAAAAAAATTTTAAAGAGGAAAAAAAAAACTACTATCTTCGATTCATGCGTGAAAAAAAAAAAAAGAGGGATTTTGCCATGGTTACAGGGAAAAAGGATCACATGCCACACACATGGCAACAGTCATCTTCAGCCTCTATCCAAGGGTCGTGGGTCTCCCTGTGTTGCATAGGCCAGCTTGTGAACTGAACCCCAGAAACCTATTCTCTAGCTACTTGATGCACTGCACTTATTGAATTTCATCCCAGGCTTCTTTTTGGATTGATTTTGATCACTAATATGGGGGAAAAAATGAATTGATTAAACACGTCTCACACATTATATTTGCTTTTTTAAAGAGCCCTTTGTGTTTCACATATTGTGTTTGCTTCTTAGATTGTAGCACGTTACTAAACCACCCTCAAGGTCTTTTAGCCTTTTTTGTACTCAGGCTACCACTCGTTGTGGGTGGACGGATTGTCCAAGTCTTAACTATATGGCATTGCAGATCAGTGATGACTTCAGAGGGTTTCTTTTACATCAAAAATTTCCTTTGATCTCTCTCCCCATCCCCCACCGCTGTGTGTGTCTGTCTGTCTGTCTGTCTGTGTTTGCACACATGTGCGTGTGTGCACAAACGCATGTGTGCTTTGTATGTGCGCATCTTAGAGATAGAACTCACGTTTCAAATCCTAGCTGGTTCAACAGGTTTGGTTTATACATGGATTAATAATAGTCCCTCTATTTCGCCCGAATATCAACTATTTGGCCTTATTTACTTGGATTTAATATACTTATTGTTATTATTATTCTCTGAATACCTTGTACCTATGTAATTGATCTCTCTTCTGATATTCAAGGTCTCAGAGGCTGGAGAGAACTTCAGTGTTGGGCAGCGGCAACTCCTGAGCCTTGCACGGGCTCTTCTTCGAAGGTCAAAGATTCTAGTTCTTGATGAAGCAACCGCTGCTGTTGATGTGAGAACTGATGCTCTTATCCAGAAAACAATTCGAGAAGAATTCAAATCATGTACAATGCTCATTATTGCCCATAGATTGAATACTATAATTGACTGTGATCGCATTCTTCTGCTGGAATCTGGCCGGGTATGCATTTTACTCTTATTGATTTCTCTTGCAGCATGTTTAGATACGTCTTTCAAAGAAGAAATTTCAGTACATATTTTTGGATGGAGCTGAATTCTGAAGTTCATCATGGACTATTCCAAAGATCAATAATGAATAAATAAATATGCAAATGCATTAGAGATAAACATTGTGATGTAATATGGGAAATTGAATATGGATAATTTAGCATATTACTACTTTCAGGTTGTGGAATATGATACCCCAGAGAGGCTTCTGCTAAATGAGGAAAGTGCTTTCTCTAAGATGGTTCAAAGTACTGGAGCTGCTAATGCTCAGTATTTACGTAGTCTAGTGCTTGGAGGGGAGGCAGGGAACAAGTCAAATGAAGAAGACAGTAGCAGGCTTGATGGGCAAAGGAAGTGGTTAGCATCATCGCGATGGGCAGCTGCTGCTCAGTTTGCTTTGGCTGTTAGCCTGACTTCTTCACAGAATGACCTTCAAAAACTGGAGATAGATGACGAGGATAACATTCTAAAGAAAACCAAGGATGCAGTCATAACTTTGCAAAGTGTTTTGGAAGGAAAGCATGACAAGGACATTGAAGAGGCACTTGAACAATACCAAGTTCCTAAAGAGAGATGGTGGTCATCTCTGTATAAAGTTGTTGAAGGTAAAGCTCTTTTCCTTCCTTTGATCACTTATATTGTGAATCTCTGTCGCATTTCAGTAAAACTGGAGCATGTCTAGTTTGATAGACAGGTTACTTGCCACGTCACCCTTGCTAAAGTTTGTTTTTGGTTATTGTTTCCATGTTCTACCTGTACATTCATTAGTTTATCCAATGACTATCTGTCTGGTCCAATCAAATGCCAATGCCATTTCCTTGTCTCCGGCAACTTGCATTGTTTATAACCAATTATCACTTTGTTAAGGCTAGTATCCATCTGACATGACCAGTTTGTTAACCGCAAAAGAGTGTGCTAATAGTTGCCAAACTATGTACCCTGCCATGGATCATAGAGACAACTTAGTTACATTTTAGTTTCAGCTTCTGTATTTGCTTTTCTTTTCTTTTCTTTTGTCCTCTGGGGCTGGTGTTTAAGTGTTGAAAACTGTTTCATACTGAATTTCTGGACATAGAAGGAACACCCCCTTTCCAATGACAAGCATATTCACACAAGAGATATCGACATCTACTTTCACTGAGTTTTTTCGTAATAGTTTTACTGGTTTTGCTAATTGTTGCTCTTAGGGAGATGGATAAAGTGCTAAACTGCTAATTATAATATCAAATAAAATCTCATGTATCGATTAATAGATCAATTTTCTAATAATTATCATCATTAATTTGTCTTCACACTAATATTTGCACTGTGCCTGAAATACGCTTATCAAATTGGAGTAACCCCTTCCATCCTATGTACTGTCTCTCTCCTAGTCTCCTTCATCAACATGTTGCCTCGACTCACTTACGCCTCCCCCTCATCTCAGATCTAGGATTTTCACTCTCTCCCTTCTAATTAGATCTTCCAAAGTAAATTAAAAAGGATCATAGTTGATCTTACACACCCTTCCTCTTCTTCAAATTCTTTTTTCTCTTCAGTTAACAACCAACTCAATTCACAAGCATGGACAAGATTCTTTAATCGCTGTCATTATCATGATACAATGCCAAGGATTAATCTCAAATTTGCCCAGGGACAAGGATTCAAGTTTCAAGCCTAGAAATTTCATAATTCCTATAATTTGTTCATTTACTGACTATCCCTCCTCCTCATCATGTCCTCTGCTTTTGATTCCAATTGGCTGAAAAATCAAGAACAATTTAAGAATTTGTGTGATTTATTTGAAATATTCCGGGAAATGGATTTTGTCGAGAAAGACTAAGATCCCTTTTTAATCGTTTTGTGATGACAGAATTGTCAGAGTTCTTTGCTTATTTTGTAGGACATGGCTGAGGAATAGAGAGAAGTAGGGAGAGGAAGAGAGGGAAATTTACTAGGCCGAAGAGAGGGAATAAGGAGCGACAGAGTAGATGGGATGGAATAAGTTGCTATGGACTGTATTTTGGCGAGGATATCTTAGACATTATGCGAATATTAATGTGAATATCAATTAATGGCAAAAATTATTAGGAAATTAACCATTTAATTGATAAATGCTATTTTGTTGGATCCTATAATTAGAATTTTATCCGTCGGCCTCAGGGCGACAATTAACAAAACCATAACTTTAAATATCCTCACTTGTTTAAATTAATGCAAAAAACAACTGACGGTGGTGGTTAAGATTTTACAACTCTCTTTTGTTTCCATTGAAATAGTTTGTATATCCAAGGGATCTGCTGTTAAAGTGACCTATTAAGTATAAAATGCAAAAATACCCTTATGGATTGAACTAGATCTCTGTGAATAACTTCTATTTATATCTGAAAGGTCCATCTTATAATATAAAAACTAAATTTATATCCAAAAAGTCCTCTTACTGATGTGCCCTAATTTGACCACCTTCATCTCTCTATCTATTGTACGCTCTCTCCCTTACTCCTTGTTCTTGGGTTCTTCATCGTCGAACTCAATGGCTGAGAATGTTAGATAAGATCTGAAAGTTAATATGCTCACAATTACAATCAACATTAAGGATCAAACATTTGAATGGTACGCATTATAAAATCGACATACATTACAATCAACATTAAGGATCAAACATTTGAATGGTACGCATTCAAGAAATTCTTACCGATGCCTCTTTTCTAACCGATTGCTAAGCTCTTTGCTCGTGGAAGATAGGCCTTGATTGTTTTTTTTTTTTTTTTTTTTTTGGTTTTTTCCTCTTTAACCGTAGCAATTGTCTCTTAGAAGATGGAGGATGAGTTGAAGGGAGTGGGGAGATTTTGGGCTCCTTCAATCATGAGTAATGAGGGCGCTAACAACACTACTCGCTGTGCCTACTTGTCAAAATTTAAGTAGGACAATATTGTAATTTCATCTCCTGTCACTAATTAAACACTCAGGTTTTATGCTTCAAATTATTATATCAAAGGGGTTAAATAATGTAAAAAAAAAAAGGTGATGATATTTAAAAATAGTAAGAAAAAACTCGGGGAATGTCTCATTCGCTTAAAACTTCACCATTTTCTCCTCGTCAAGTATTCAGTGTCCTCAATTATTCAAATAATAACTCATTTTCTTCCTGGATGTCATCCTTCATGTGCTAGACAAGATCATTGAAAATTAGTGATCTTTTGTGGTACGAATTGACTTGACTAATGGGTTTCCTAAGTTAAGTTCCATTGAGGTTGGACGTGAAGTTGCTGGAGAATGGATTTATAGGGACATTTGTACCGGATAGGTTCGATGTAGGTCATTTCGTACATGGTTTATACTTGAGCTTAAGATATCAACAAAATTTAATGAATTTTCTCGTCCAAGTATTCAGTTTGATGTGGTCCTTAATAATTTGAGTTCTATGCCAGGATTGGGTTGCTTGTAACTTTAGGCTGAGACTCATAATTGAGTAGGTATTTATTTTTTCCAAATCCAAGTAAGAAGGAATCAATATTGTTGATCCACTGCTGGGGTTTCCTCTTTCTTTCTTTTTCTTTCTTTTTTTTTTTCTTGGCTGCATTGTAAATAAAGGTAAAGAGGCTGATGTAGAAGGGATTAGATCCAAAGTTCCTAGAACCATCCTTAAAGAGCTTACCTTTTCCACCTCAGCTAGCTTATCTATTATCAAGTTAGCTCGAATAAGACACATGCTCGTTTGAAGGTAATTTGTTGCTAAGGTGAGAAATGATTACAATAGATTTGTCAATTTGGGCAGACGGTTAAATACGCAATGGGTGTTACAGGTAATTTCGAATTTGGGTAAAATACAGCCAGTTTTATTTTATTTTGGAGACTTCGGGTTGATCCAACAGGTTTAGAGCACCTTTGTAGCATTTGTTTTTCTTTGGTCAGTGCACAGAACGTGGCATCTTATTACTTAAAAATTGTCCACAGAAAGTATAATAATTGTATATATTTTTCCACCCTTCAAGAGCTTACCCTTTCCACCTCAGCTAGCTTATCTATTATCAAGTTAGCTCGAATAAGACATGCTCTTTTGAAGGTAATTTGCTGCTAAGGTGAGAAATTATTACAATAGACTTTCAATTCGGGCAGACAGTTTAAATATGTAATGGCTGTTACGGGTAAAGTGTATTTCGAGTTTGGGTAAAATACAGCCAGTTTTATTTTGTTTTGCGGACTTCAGGTCGATCCAATAGGTTTAGAGCACCTTTACAGAATTTGTTTTTCTTTGGTCAATGCAAAGAATGTAGCATCTTATTAATTAAAAATTGGCCACAGAAAGTATAATATTTGTATATATTTAAAAGAATATTAAATCTTTGTGGTTAAGATGATTCAACGACAATAAAATAAAAGGAATCATGCTATTTATCATTTAAATTTGATATTATTTAATGAAAATAGAGATAACAAAGGGAAAGTTACTGTTAGTATTCATTTGGTAAGGAGAGGCACGTAGCTATGTGATAGACATGTCTCTGAATTAAATTATGCGATAATTGATAACTATTATGATCAATAGAGATAAAGTAAAAAGAAAATCAACTAATAGGGGCATTCATTTGGTCAGCATGTCTTTGACCCAACAAATTGAACAGGTTTGGGTTGATCCGCTTATTTATGGGTTTTTCAAGTTTGGCGAATTTTGGATTCAGGTGCAGAAAATTGTGTTCAAACCCAAAATTCTTAGGCAGCTTTGGATCAGGTTTTTGGGTCCTATCAATGTTTGTCAGGTGTGATTACAAATCAATGACCACATCAATCTAGAAATCTGCTATTGGTGTTGTAAATTGATTTGTAGAGATGTACTATTGTTGTTGCAAATTGATTTGAGAGATTTTCTCGGTTTTAACAGACAAATTGCAACATCAGGTGCACAGATTTTACACCAACACAATAGGTTTCTAAGATAAGGCTTTGACTCTAAGCACATTTCTAATTGGGTGGAAAAGATAATTTGGTTTTGTTGGATTAAGGATGGATCACTTCGGGACAAGGTCATGGCCATTGTTAGATTTTCCAATAATTAGTTTTGAAGAAAAGATCAATCTTATTATCCATATTCTGAGTTATGTCCATGTTGACAGAGATTCATGGAGAAGTTTCCCCATTATAGGTTTGTTTTGTTGAGAAATTAGGAGATCAAGTAGTATGCTAGAATGAACACTTTTATTATAAATTGGGAGAGTAAACTTACAAGACTTTTGATAGACACTCAAGAGTATGTGGGATACCTCACTTGCTCTCTTAGGAGCCCTTACTCTCTCTTGTGGCGGATGCTCTCACTCTTTGTGAATGCTTACATAGGTTGGCCATTCCCTTACTTATAGTAGTTCCACCTCCTTAATGTATGGTGGAGATTTGGCCAAGTGTCAAAATCCTAATACTCCTAAGATAATTCTAGAATACAATAATATCTAAATATTTTCTAGGATAATTCAATAATTATCTAGATATTTCTAAGCTCTAGATTTTTCATATAGAAAATTCTAGATATTATTTTAGTATCTTTATTCTAGAAAGTGGGTAATGATTTTTCTCTTCTTTTATTTTAACACTCCCCCTCATTACCCACTTTTCTTCATTATCATCCTTGGGCTTGAGTACTAGCTCACTAGTCTCATTCCGATTCCAAGGTTGTATTTCTTCCTCCATTGCCTTTTTCCATGCCTTCTTTTGGCATGCTTCTTTATATGTGCTCGGTTCATTAATGCTCGGTCCTTCTACCAATGCTCGCATTAGCATATTTTGGATTTTGCTTCCGTGTCCTCTTGGACCTCCTTAGTTGTGGCTCTGGAGCTTCTTCTATCACTTGTCTCTTAAAGTTGACTTGGCCTCTCTTCTTCCGGAGAAGCATGATGCACACCCGTCTTCCATGGATTTTTGTGCCTGCGCGGTGTCTCTTCTTCACCTCTTCCTTCTTCGGTGACTTCTTGTTGTGGTGTTGTCTCGCTTGAGTCTTTCTCTTCATCTTCTAGCCTTTGCTCCAACTTTTCCTCGATCTCTTTAGAGTTGGGAAGTGTTATTGTCTATGATGACCACCATGAAGATGCTTCGTCGAACACCACATTTCGCGATGTATAGCAACGTCCTGTTGTCGGGTCACAACACCTCCATCCTTTTCTTTCATTGTCATAGCCCACGAAAATACAACGCATTGCCTTTTATCGAACTTGCTTCGTAGGTTGTCGAGGATGAAAACGTAGCATACACACCCAAACACCCCGAAATGGCTTACCGTGGGCTTGACATTCCATAACTTTTCATATGGAGACATAAACCCGAGCCTTGCCTGCGGTAGTCTATTGGTGACATAGACCGTTGTCTTCATGCACTCGGCCCGAAACGTGGCGGTACATTCTTGGCATGTAGCATGCTTCGCAGGTCTCTGCAAGATGTCGATTCTTTCGCTCCGCCACACCATTCTCGCTGCGGTGTGCTAGGACAGTGAACTGGCGTCGTATTTTATGTGCTTGTAGGTATTCCGAGAACTCATCCGATGTATATTCTCCCCCATTGTCCGTACGTAGGCACTTTACTTTGTGCCCTACTTCACTTTCGGCCTTGCTTATGAACTCCTTAAATTTATCTAAAGCCTCCGATTTTTCTTTCATAAAATCTACCCAAACATATCTTGAGAAATCATCGATAAAGGTAATCATGTACTCGTATCCGCTGATGGATGGTTGTTTTACTCTTCCAAAGACATCGAACGGATGAGCTCAAGTGGCGCCTTAGCTTTGTATGAGGACTCCTCGTAAGGAAGTTGATGCGCCTTTCCGTATCGACACCCCGCACATACTATGTTCTCCCGAATCTCAAGTTGCGGAAGGCCCTTCATCATTGACTTCGCATCATCACCTTCAGCTTGTGATAACTCACGTGACCGAGTCTTGCATGCCATAAGTCTCGCCGTCTCATTCTTCCTTGTTTTGTCAATGTAAGCATCTTAGGCCGACATTACATAGACCGACTCGAGGCGTCGTCCTTCCATAAGTGGCGGCGATGTAGGCTTGAGATCTGCGATATACCTTGACATCGTTGGGACCAAAGACCACGTAGTTCCCTAAAGATGTCAACTCGCGATACTGGACAGAAGGTTCTTCCTCATACCAGGAATGTGGTATACATTTTGCAACCGCACTTGATGCGGACTAAACCGAGGAGCAATCAATACATTGCCAACATGGGTTATTGGCATTTTAGAGTCGTTGGTCGTTACCACGACCCGATTTCCTTTATATTCTGGTCGTATCGTGTAGCTTGTTCATATCTCCTGTCATGTGGTTCGAGCAACTCGAATCCACTATCCGAGTCATATTGATAGTTGATGGATTCATTGCTCATCATGACAAGAGCGGTTTCCTCTTTCGGCTCCTCGACACATGATGTAGCTAATTCTACATCGAGTATAGCATTGCTCTCTTCTATTGCAAAGGATGCCTATAAGTCCCACTCTTCTTCACTTTCATTGTTCTTGAAAGTAACTATGTTACCTTCCTCTTGAACAGATCTGCAGCCTCGAGCATAATGTCTTTTCTTGCCGTATTTGTAGCATCGATCCTCTTGTCGATGATACTTTGATTCTTCCCGATCACTTCAAGCTTGGTGTGCTCCCCTTGAGATGGACCCCGTCCACGTTGTGCTTGTCGGTACTTTGATTGCCTCTTGTTCGAGTAATCTTCATCTGCGATATATCTTCTCCCGGACTTATCTTGGCCTTTAGGTGCTCTCCTTCTTATAAATAGAGCTTTCTCTTCCTCCTTTATTGAGACCTTGGACATTTGTTTGTCTAGGTCTTCTTGATTGACCAAGATACTTTCTAATTCGTCAAATTGGGTTGAATGGCCCATCTCCGAGTTGCAGTAATAAGACCACTATATTTGGCGTCCAAGCCTCGGATTATGATCCGACGCATTCTAGACTCGTTGATTGCGCTTTCGGGGTCTACCTTCTCTATTTCACCACATATAAATTTAACTTTTGTGAAGTATTGGCTTACCGTCATGTCTCCTTGTTTGATGGACATGAGCTCGTTCTCCAACTCGTTGTAGCTTAGTTTCATTCTTCTTCGTGAAGAGTGTAGCTAAGGTATCCCATGCTTTTGTGGTGTCGTGCAATCCTTGATCCGATGTAGGAACTCGTCCTCCACGGTGACCGACGTAACGTACATAGCCTTCCCCGCCTTGATCTCCCACTTCTTTTCTCGATCGGGGTCCGTTGGAGCAGCTTTCTCATCACCGCCAACGATACCCCACAGATCTTGCTCCTTCAAGTAGTACTTGATACGTGTGCACCAAGTACTATAGTTGCTCCCATTGAGCTTTTCGAGTGAGCTAGCCGATGCTGATAGATCCGCCATAACAACTTGGTAAGCACCCGAGCACTTAACCAGCAAGATGTGGTCCTAGACCAACAGATTTCACGAGTCCCCGATCGTGTCGGCAAAGTTTCTTCTATAATCCGGTCCCCGACCATGTAGACAACAATGCTAGCTCAAGACAAGGACACCAAAACCTTGCTCCGATACCACTTGTTGAGAAATTAGGAGATCAAGTAGTATGCTAGAATGAACACTTTTATTATAAATTGAGAGAGTAAACTTACAAGACTTTTGATAGACACTCAAGAGTATGTGGGATATCTCACTTGCTCTCTTAGGAGCCCTTACTCTCTCTTGTGGTGGATGCTCTCACTCTTTGTGGATGCTTACATAGGTTGGCCATTCCCTTATTTATAGTAGTTCCACCTCCTTAATGTATGGTGGAGATTTGGCCAATTGTCAAAATCCTAATACTCTTAAGATAATTCTAGAATACAATAATATCTAGATATTTTCTAGGATAATTCAATAATTATCTAGATATTTCTAAGCTCTAGATTTTTCATTTAGAAAATTCTAGATATTATTTTAGTATCTTTATTCTAAAAAGTGGGTAATGATTTTCTCTTTTTTTATTTTAACATGTTTCAGGTCAACATGAGTCACATTATCAAGTATTGATGAGTTTAACCAGTCCATGATATTGTTGACCACATCCACTTAAAAGACTAGTTGGAACGTCACCGACTTGAACTCTTTTATATACTTTTGAAATTAAAGTTTTGCCTAACCTAAATTCTGTTGCTTTCTTTGTCAGGTGTTGCTATGATGAACAGACTCTCGAAAAATAGGCTTCATCAGATACATTACAATTTTGAAGACAAATCTATCGACTGGGATCAGGTTGAAAGCTGAGGCTGTATCAGCAATTTAGTCGCAATGCTGTGCTAGAAGGATTCAGCTTCACATTTTTTGTCAATGGCTCCACTGGAACTTTGTGCATATTGCTGTTTCATGATATAACTGATACAGAGTACAATGTTTTATCAATCCATCTCCCAGTAAACATAGTCTGAAGCTAGCCGAGAAAGCAGGGGTAATCCTATGAGCAATTTGACATATTGACCATATGGCCAAATAACTCTTGTATTGGCGATTTTGTTGAATGGAGAAATCATTTCTCTTTGGCATGTGAGATGTCTTTATTATGTTTTAGCTTAATTTTTTCTCCTATGTTCGATTTTTTATTTTCGCTTTTTGGGGCTGGCTGTCAGTCACTTCATGAAAAGTATTGTTTTATTGTTTCTTGGTTTCATAAAAGATGGATCCCATGTCACACTTGAAGGGTCTTGGGAACTATGAACGGATGACATAAGAAACTTTGGGGGAAAATTATACCTTGGTCACTCACTCAACCACCAAGCTTAGCGGTTAAATTGAGTGTCAATATGCGTATTTTTGAATTTAATGTATCATGTGATGAATTTTATAATAAAGTGATGATTTTTTTCAAATTGATGAATTTTTTTAATATTGTTAAATTTTTTTATTTTAATAAATTTAATAATAAAATTGACGAATTTATGTGCATATATATGCTTCTTTTTATAGAAGCTAGCTTTGAGTTACACGCAATGCGTGTACGTCCGATATATAATAATTTTTATCGTATTTGAACTTATATTGTGGTAAATAATAATAAATTAAATAAAAGAGAACAATGACAATTTAAGTTAATTAAAATAATATTTGCGTAATAACTAAAAAAGAATAAAATCTTAAAAGGGTAAGTGTTGCATGACTATAATATTTAGAAGATGAAAAAAGAACACAAAATTAAATAAATCAAGTATGAGCTTTTATTTTTATTATGAAAGAACAAAATCAACAAGACATGAAATTCATGACAATATATCAAGTATTCTTGCTATAAGTATGTGATTTTTCTAACTTTTAAATACCATATATTAATCGTTAGAGTCATGTTTGTCTTTTTTTGTTTTCTCATTGTCCTTTTTTTCTCAAGTAATCTGGTATTTTTACGATGACTAAGACAATAATAATATATAATTATTAAATTGGTAAGTGAGCATACTTAAAATGGGTAATATTAATGTAAATTTAGGATCTATTGTTTGTGTATTTAGAATGATTTTATAAAATATTGAACAAATGTATAAAATCTTACGAGTGTTAGGAAAGAAACATTTAATAAAGATGAAAACAAAGTTTGAGTATGGACAAACATAGGCACCATGAGAGAAGTGCTCTCGAGCACCTGAGCGATTCTAACGACCATTCGTGCCGGTGCCATCTATGGGCAAACGCGGAAGGCCGCCGAAGAAGGGTCTACCGGGGAAAGATGTGGCTGAAGGAGTCCGTAGCGCTTTGTTTGCATCCCGATCTCCGATTTCACCTGAATACGAGGTAATTCCCCAACCTCCTCCGATTGTTGCTCGCGACATTCCATCTTCTCCGACTGTCGTTTCGAAAATCAAATGAGTTGGTCCGACATGGTTGATGAGGAATTGAATACTCGAATTGATGAATGGTGAATTGAATCCTGTTATTAATGAAGTGGTGTCCGGACAAGTGAATGAGACAGAGTGTGTCACCGTTGTTTTGAATGTGAATGAAAATGCGAGTGAAAAGAAGCGGTTTAGCGAATTGTTTGCCGCCAATCGAACCCCCACGGTGGGAATGGATTTACATTTTGTACCTCCTACTTATGATGGTGATAACCCAGCTTGTTCATATCTCGCCTTGAGGATGTGCAGGGAGGAGATCGAACATTGGAGAACCGCATTAGTTGGCCGTGTAATTGGTCCAATGCCGAAACTAACAAAGGTCTTGAAGGAATTTGTGGATAAGTACTGGAATGTTGCTAGTAAACCCGAGATATATTGCCATAGTGCTAGATGGTATGTTTTCGATTTCTTACTAATGAGGACATGAGTCTAGTCTTGAGAGGAGGGCCTTGGAAGAAAGGAGGTAAATCTCTATTACTTAAACCTTGGACTACGAGTTTAAGTTCGACCAAGCTCTTGCTACAAAGGTGCCAGGTGTGGGTAAAATTCCCAAATTTGGATTTGCATCTCCGGCCTATGAATGGTTTAAGTAAGTTAGCCAATGCTATTGGTTGTCCACTCTATGCGGATAAGTGCACTACTACGAAATTGAGAATTTCCTATGCTCGGGTGCTTGTCGAAGTTGACGTATCGAAATCTTTGCCACATTCCATTCCGAGTGCATGATCCAACAGAGGAAGTGCTTTATGCAAGAAGTCAATTATGAATGGGTTCCTTTTTATTGCCATAAGTGCAAGCGGCTGGGGCATGAAGAGAGTGAGTGTCTGCAGCAAATGAAACAAGTATGGGTTCCAAAATCTACTACCGACACAGAGCGTACGGTGGACATTCATGCCAAACCTCATGACGATATCGGCCATAAATCTATAGTTGGAAACGATCTTCGCCATAAATCTACAGATGAGGATGACCATAACTCTAAAGTCTGGAGATGATCTGCAGCTGATATCTACTCGTGGTACATACAGGAGAACCAGTTCAAAAGAGAAAACCCATAGTGCTCCACCTAAACGAGTCAAATCTATAGTTGCAAGACAGAAGTCATGCCATTGCAAAATGCCTTCGAGTGCTTTGAGGGAGGCTCGGGTTGAAGGTAATGGAGGAGGGCCGATAATGAATAAGAATGACAAGGCCAGGAGTATGGGCGGGGCTATAGGCCAATTTCTTATATGAAGATATATTCGCTGGAATGTTAGAGGTCTTAATGACCCGAACAAACAGATCAAAAATAAGGAGAACCATCCTGAAAGCTAAGCTCGGTTGTGTTTGGGTTGATAGAAACACATGTGAAGGAGATGGTGGCCAAACCTATAGCAAACAAGTCTGTTTCCCCATTACAATTTTGCAGCCAACTATGACCACCATCATAATGGTAGAATATGGATATTTTGGTCTCCAAACGTGCAGTTGACTATAGTAAAGGTTAGTAGCCAATTGATTCACTCGTAGAGTGGATGAGCTCAATGTATTTGCTGGCTTTATTACCCTAGTATATGCAGCCAATTCTGGCAGTTTGAGGCAGGTCCTTTGGGCCGAAATTGATAACCTAGCAGCTTCTATTACCTCGCCTTGGATACTACTTGGTGACTTTAATGTGGTCCTAACCCGAGCTGAAAGAATATCGTAGACTATTGCAAACCAAAGTGAAATAGATGATTTCTTCAATTGCATAGCTAAGAACTCCTTGAGTGACGCCCTGCAATCCGGGCACTTCTTTACATGGTCAAATAAGCAAAGTGGGCTACAAAGAGTTTGGGCGAAATTAAATAGAGTCCTCTTTAATCCAACTCGCTATTCAATGTTCGTGGACCATCAAGGTGGAGTTCAAGCCCCCGGTGTCTCGGACCACCGCTTGATTACTCGTGGAGGTTTTGAGCCAAGGAAAGAGTGGAAAAATGTCCTTCAAATACCTTAATGTGTGGGCGGAACATGAGAGGTTTGCGGAAGTGGTGCAGGATTGTTGGCTTTCTCCAGTTAGAGGTTGCATTATGTTCCAAATAGTTACTAAGCTTAAACAGACTTAAATTGCAACTGAAAGACCTCCATGGGCAGTACTCCAAAGGTATTAACCACAAGGTAGAGAAGCTTTATGCTCGAGCTATTGGTCAGTGCAGATCGAATTACATGAAAATCCCACATCCATCCCCATTCAAGAATTAGAAAGGTAGACACTAGCAGAGTACAAGAGAGCAAGGTGGATTGAAGACTCGATACTCAAGTAGCGAGCAAAGGATCATTTTGTGAAATGGGTGACGAGAATAGTAGGTATTTCCATGCTCTTGTCAAGCAAAAGAGAAGTATGCATTCAATCCATAGAGTGATTGATCACAGAGGGCAAGAGCAGGTCACACAAGATGGAATTGCCATTGCTTTCATAAACTTCTATACGGATCTCTTAGGCACACAAAGAGAGACACGACCACCGGATATTTCCTGGATTCAAAATGGTCCCACACTTACCGAAGAGCATACCGGGTACTCGAATACCCCTATTACGGATGCCGAAATCAAGGAGGTTGTTTTTAGCATGGATGGCAATAAAGCACCCGGACCAGATGGCTATTCTCGCAGGATTTTTCCAGCAAGCTTGGGCGACTGTCGGGGTAGATATCTCACGGGCCGTCGCTCGCTTTTTCAGCAATGGACGGATGCTCAAACAGATAAACACCACATTGATTACGTTGGTTCCCAAGATTGCAAATCCCACTCAGGTAATCGACTATAGACCTATCTCTCTATGTAATGTGTTCTACAAGATCATCTCTAAGATCCTAGCAGATACGACTACAACATGTATTGCCCGACATAGTTAGCTTGAACCAAGGTGCTTTTGTGAAAGGCGAGAGATATTGCAGACAATATGTTCCTAGCCCACCAATTGGTGAAGCACTATGAAAGAAAGGGGATCTCCCTAGAGCTATGCTAAAAATTGATATACTCGAAAGCTTATGACACGGTTAGCTGGAAGTTTGTGCGAGGCATGCTTGAAGGCTTTGGTTTCCCTGGACACTTTATTGCCTTAATCATGACGTGTATAAGTACTCCACATTACTCCATTAACATCAATGGGGAATCGAAGGTCTTCTTTCCAGCAGGATGTGGTTTAAGGCGAGGTGACCCTTTATCACCATATCTCTTCGTACTCTGCATGGAGGTGCTCACTACGGGGTTGAACCTCGCTGTTATGAGTGAAGCTTTTTCTTATCACCCAAGATGTGCTAGAGTGAAACCGACCCATTTAGCTTTTGCGAGATGACATCCTCCTTTTCTCTAGGGGTGATATGCAATTTATTCAATGCTTATGGCAATGTTTTCAAGTGTTCTCACACATGACAGGGTTGTATGAAAATTTGGAGAAAACCGAGCTTTACCTTGGCGGAGTTGATAACAATGCACAGAGTTGATATTTTGCAAAACACAGGCTTTGTAATGGGGAAGTTCCCCTTCGGATACCTGGGCGTGCCTCTCTCAACAAAGAGATTAACCCATAGTATGTGCCGACCTCTTATTGATAAAATTAAGCATAGAATTACATCATGGACTGCGAGGTCTCTATCTTATGCAGCAGAAAGACTCTTCTCCTGGCTGTCATGACTGGACTTGTTAATTTTTGGTCCCAGATCTTTATGCTACCGCAGCGATACAATTGGTGTAATTGAATCATTATGCGAGTAAATTTCTTTGAGGTGGAAGCTTTGAGGGCAAGAAATTAGCACTTGTGAGCTGGAAAAACATCCGCCGACCATATCGGCATGGAGGGTTGAATTTTAAGGAAATCTTAGCTTGGAACAAAGCATTGTGTGCTAAATGGATCCGGAAATTGCAAGCACTCAATCACTATATTTACGTGAATGGGCAAAAGCCTATATGTTGAAAGACCAAAGTATTTTTTCGTGAAAAGCCACCGTAATGCTCGCATGGGGATGGAGAAAGATGCTTACGATGACGAGATGAACTGGTCCAACGTTTGGGGGCACTACTACCGCTAGTGAGTGGATGATGAAACAATGTGCTTTCAGTGCTAAAGTGGTATATTCGGTCTTCCTGTCAAGCACACACAAAGGCAATGTGGTGGAACACAACTTGGAAGAGTTGGGCATGGGAGAGACATAAAATGATACTCGTGGCTAGCCTCGCCAAGGGAGATTGCCAACTGCAGCTTATGCTTGCTGCCAGAGAGGTTATAGTGGAAAATAAATGCGTGCTATGTGGAAATCGGGGGCAAGACCACTACAATCACTTGTTTTTTGTCCGTATTGTGTCAAATGCCATTTGGGGGCTATTCTTAAGTGGTCTAAAACTCCTCCAAGAAGGTGGGATCTTGAAGGGGAACCGAAATGGTTTCGTTGTGAGATGTAAGGGCAATACGCAAAGGAACAAATGGCTTCGGTCGGTGTTTGCGAGCACAATATATGAACTATGGCGGGAACGGTGTCAAAGGAAGTTTCAAAATAAAAGTAGACATCCGGACATGATTATAAGGCAAATACAACATGTGTGTAGTGTGAAAGCTGAAAAACATGTGGTGAAATGGGAGGACTTAGTTGAAATGTAACCTCTCTTGTACTTATCGGTTGTTCGGGAGAATTCAATGAAATTATTTACCTTGTTCAAAAAAAAAAAAAGTTTGAGTATGGAGCAATGATATAATGATAAAAAAAGACTGTCATCAAATCATAAAGCAATTTATATTAATTGGAAAAAAATTATACTAATTTAAAGATCAATGTAATAATTGTTTACCATCCATAAAAAATAAAAAAATTTAGTAATTATATTACAATAATTTAAATTTAATAATCAAATGGCTAAGATATAACAAAGCGTACATCATAACTTTTTATTTAAAAAAGCATATATCACAACATGAAAAAATCATACAATCCTCATGCAGTTAATAATTTAGAAAAATATTCATTTCAATTGGAATCTAATAAACATAAAAAATATATTTTATAATTGAAATATAGTAAACAGTTTAGAGAAAGAGAGAACGGGGGAGGGGACGTAGGTGGGTAACTCGAGAAAGGGAAAGAGAAAAAGGGAAAAAGGGGGAAGGTAACCGCATGAGAGAGAGAGAGAGGTAACCGGAGAGAAAAGGATAGGAGAAGAGAGAAAAATAAAATAATAATTTTTTGTGTTAAATGAAAATAAAATAATTATAAGAGATAATTTTAACCCTATAATTTAAGTTAAGAAACGGTAAATGTGGAATATCAAAATTTATACAGACACTAAATCCCTATTCCCTTTGTATATAACATAGATATAGAATATAGACATAAATATAAATATAGATAGATATGTGGAAAATAAAAAGGTGTTCTTATAAATTTTGACTCTACAAGTATGTATCTTCATCTTTTCTTTGTTTTTTTTTAAAAAACTGGCGGACGTTAATAGATATTAGATTATATTAGCACGCATGGATCATATGTGAAAATTTAGCTCAAAATGTATAAATTTTTAACAACAGGTACTACACTTACTTGGAAAGTAATCAAATTCTCTATGCACATCATCATAATCTCCATGCTTGGTTTGTTGGCGTAATCTTGAACAAATCGAAGGAGAGTTAGAGAGAAATTATACACAATTACCAAACAATAAAATACATAAATAAACCAATCATTTCATTAACTCGCTGTTAAATTGAATCATATATACATGTGCTTTGAAAATGTTAGACGTGAGTGATTTTTTTAGTTTAATTTTTTCTTGAAATAATTATTTTTATGTATGAGTAACTAATCCTTATAAGTTTATGCAAAATAAGGGTATATTTGATAAATTAAAATTTACACAACAATAAAAAGCCTTATCTTTGTATATAACATAGATAAGTGTAATGATTTAATAATTTGTGATTATTTTATCCTTAAAATATAAGTTATATGAAGGGTAAAAAAAAAAGAAAAGTAGAAGTTATAAAACAATAGAGAAGTATTGGCTTTATATATATATATATATAAAGGGAATAATTTATCTAAATTCTATATGTTATAAAGGTAATTTATATCAATAATATTTATTTATTTATCCAAGTTCAAACTTTAAATTTAGCTTTATGTATTTAATTTTTTTAAGGTAATTTAATTTTCTTATTTTATCAAGGGTAATTTATATAAAAAAATAAATTCTTCATGTATCTATGTAATTATGTTAGATTAAAAATAGTTAATAAATTGCATTAAAAAATAGTAATAAATTTGATAAAAAATTTATGGGACTTAGGTAAGGGTAAATAAATGCTAAAAGAGAGAGAGACAAAAAGGGGGGAGAGAGAAAGAGAGAGAAAGGGGGGATAAACGGGGAGAGAGAGGGGGTAGCTGGACAAAGACTGAGAGAGGGGAGGGGTGGTTAATTGGAGAGAGAGTAATTATATTTAATATAATGATATTTTTATCCTTAAAATTTAAATTAATAAAGGGGTAAATATGACAAATTGAAATTTATACAGCACTTTAGTGTTGCCTTTATATATAACATAGATAATATTATTAACTAAAAATTTAATTACTTAATTATCCATTTTTATTTGTATTTGATTCAAAATTATGATCAATGTATATGATAAATTTAATATAAATGTAATGAATATTTTAATTAAATATATATGTCTCCAATTTTTCAAAAAATTCTTATAAATGTAAATATTTATTCATTCATATAAAAAATATACAAATAAAGAATTGCATATTGAAAAAATTGTTGTTAAATTTATACAAACTAATGAATTGTACAACAGTAATAATAAGTTATTCAATAATATTAATGAATTTCCAAAAAAATGTCTACACTTGTCAATGTTCATCATCTTTTTTTCATATTCTTTAATTTTTTTCTCCAAAATTTGCGTTAACTTTTTCTGTTTTGTTCTCTGCATAAATTTATTAACACTTAACAAAAATTCATCGAAAATTATTAGCATGTTCAACACTAAAATCATATATATAAAAATGCACATTTGATGAACCTGTCCAAACACATCAAAATGAACAAATACTCATCAATAAATTAGTAAATTCATCAAAAAAAATTTAGGAGAGTAAACGTATTTTCTTTAACATAAATAAATTTATCAATAATAATTAAATATTCATCAGTAATAGTTAACCTATTAACTACAAAAATTCACATATTTATTAAAAAATTCATATTCAATATAATCTTCTTTTTAAATGAAATATCCAACCATTGATAATTCACATTATTAAAAAATATACATTCATCGATCAAAAGACAAATTGATCAACCAAACAATCATATTCATCAATATAGTAGACAAATTGATCAATGAAAGCATCATATTCATCAATATAAATGACAAATTCAACAAATAAATATCATAATCATTAATATAGAGCATGATTGTCAAACTCCCGATCTGGATCTTACGATCCTATGATTCTACGATCCAAAAACCTTTCATCGATCCAACTCCCATTAGTATCTTAAATGTATCAGAATCTTAGGATTCTAATTTAGTTTAAAAATATGTGGTAGAATCGTAATATAATTTTACGATCCTATAATCCAATCCACGATTCTATATAAATTTCATAAATTGTTGACACATAATTTTATTCAAAAATTTATCACAATATTGTGCTTTTGAAACAAAATCTTTGAGGATAGATTTCTATAAATCTTTATAAATGTTTGTTAGAATTTTTATTTATATCAAAAAAATTTACTTTTATAAGAATCTTGCGATCTTCGATCTAATTCTACGATTCCGATTCTAACCACTCCTGATCAATTCTAACTAAGATCTTGATTATAACAATCTTGATACAAAATGAATCGAGCTTAAAAAACTCAAATTCATCAATACAAAAGACAAATTCGTCATTAAAAACATATTCATCAATGTAATTGGACCTAAAAACGTTATGCATTTCTTTCTTTTTTTTTTTTTACTTTTTTAAACCATCAATAATCTCGAAATAAAAATTTAATATCGATAAAATGATTTAAACCAAAATTAAAGAATAAATTAAAAGAAATCTTACCAAATCAAACCACATATCCTTAATATCAATCACAATTGATAAGTAAAATAACGAATCGAGCGAATATGGTGAAATAGAAATCGAATGTGATGAAACTTGAATGAAATTGGATGTACATCAAAGAAAGGACGCAATTTAGTGATTGAAAATTAAAATTGTTGCACAAATTGAACAAGATTTGGAAAAAAAGAAAGGAAAAGGTGGAGAGAGAAAGAGAGAACTTAAAATGGAATGAGTGAGAATATGTGAGGTAATTATATAATATTTGTATTTAAAATGATTATTTTCCTTTTTTTCTTTATTCAAACGACCTAATTAGGTGCCTTAATTATTATTGTATACTTATTGGAGTCTTACATAAATTCACATCCAAACAAATAGCCAAATTTATAATCACTAAACTCATCACTGGATATGGAGGCGAGAAAGAATTAATAAGTCATAAGAGTTCTCACTTGAAAGACAAGGCCACCCCTTCAAGAAAAATATATCATTCAACGTAGGTAATCTACCACATATATATGCCGCAAACCAATGGCACTGTGAAAGTTGTCAAATAATATGTCAAAACATCCTTACAAAAATGATGTAAACATATAAAGACTGATCTAATAAACTACCCTTTACATTATGGGGTACAAAACAAAACATTAGTAAGATAGTCAGCTACTTTTTGGTATAATTTTTTGATAAGCTTTCTTAAAATTTTTGTAAACTTTCTTTGATTATGATGTTTTGGTAAAACAACTTTTTATAAAATTAATTTCTATAAAATCTAACTTCCATAATTTAAGGAAGTTATTCAAAGGCAACTTTCTCCATCAACTTATACTTATGATTCTTTCTTCAACAATTTTTTGTTTTAATTTTATTATCATTTTTTGTATTTATTTGTTCTTGAAAATTATTTTTTATATTTCTATTTCTTCTTTATGTCCTATATTTTATTTTTTATTATATTATTATTTTCTTATATTTCTCTCTACTTGATAGTATTTAATAAAAAATAAAATAAAATTTTTGCTCTTAATGATTAAAAAATGAGATACCTTACCCATCCATTCTTTCAAAAAATAAAATAAAATAATATTTTATCAAAATAAATGTCGTTTATAGTCTCATTTAACTTATGTAAAAAATTAATATAATGATGGAATAAAAATTTTATTTAATTAATAAAATAAAGTAAATAAGACATATAATTACTAAACGCACAATTAACTTATTTATACAGCTACCATTCAGTGACAGACAATTACAGTACAGTTACAACACAACCACAGTACAACTACGCCTTTCCCAAATGCAGCCACATGTGCTGCTCCTTTTTGTCTTATGTTTGAAATGGAAGTTGTATTTCCAATCAAATTAAAAATCCCGCCATTCCAAGTTTCTTTAGAAGACCCAATTAATATTCAAAATTGATTGGATATGAGCCTCACATTAATAATTAATAGGATTGAATGAAAAGAGATTGACAGCTATGCAACATCTTCAAGATCAACAAAAATTATGATGAGCATTCAACTCAAAAGTAAATGGCAGAAATATTAAGGCTGGAGATACAGTGTGATAAAAGATGTTACAATCCCAGTCACAGCTCCACGAGGGAAATTGTGTCTTTGATGGGTATATGTTGAAGACATCCTCACTAGTGGTACAGTCGAGCTTCTAGACATTGATGGCAATGACTTCACCAAACTGAATAACATGGGCCAACTAAACCACTTCTACTTTTATAAAAATAATAATAAGAACAATACTGGTATAGCATCAGGCTCAGCGGCCTGCTGCTACACCATTCGCCCACTGGACTGATTGTTCGGCACCACGACGACTTTCTAGGCCCACACCAGACTAAAATCATATCACTGTTCCCGTACATCATATTAAAATTCATCTACAAAATAATAAATCAAAGCTCTTTAAATAAAAAGGCCACCCTTGACCGGAACATATTTACAATAAAAGGCCACCCTTGACCGGAACATATTTACAAACGAAAATCCCAAGTATATAAAAAAATGGTCCACACAACACAAGGAGACCGAAATATACAACAACTTATTTTAAATCTTTTTAAAAAAGCAAAAAGAAATTTGTCTCACAATCTTTTTAAATAAAAAGGTAATGCAAATCAAACTCAGTCAAATGTCTATAACAATCACCAATTCACTATGAAAACATTACATATTATGCTTTATGCGGATACAACAATATTTTATGAACAAGTTCGATGTGGAGAGTTCCGGGCCTAATTTATTGTTTTATGATTTGAAAAGGTTAGAAATGTTACAAAGAAGAAGTCTTAGATATAGTTCATACTTCCATGTCATATAACTTATCCCTTTTGGAACTATTACGCTTGGCAAGCATTTACTAGTGCCTAGTGGTATGGGAATCTAGGAAGGGGTTTGTTTATGTTGCTGTGAAGTTGTGATACCTACGCCTAACTCCCATTGTTTTGGCTTCATGATCCGGGAATGGCTCATCCTTTGATCATCTTTGATTTTCTCTTGGTTTCTTGGCTTTTGTTTCTTCCTTTCACAAAACCCCTCAACTTCAGTTTCCCCAACTTCAAAAAAGCTAACCACTACATGGATTACAAGAATGACTCGTATGCCACTCCAGATGGGATAGTACAGCTGACTAAGAATCAGCAGAATTTTCTGTCCATTTCAGGTGTTGATAGAGTGTCCCAAAACAAGCATCTACCTCTTTGGGACAAAGCCACAGGGAAACTCGCGAACTTCAGCACCACATTCTCTTTCAAGATGTTAAGAACTGATGGTGATGCTAGATTTGCAGGTGATGGGGTCACTTTTTTCCATGCTAGACCCTTCGGCTTGTCTTCTTCAGCTCCCTATGACTCAACTTGTGGCTGCCTACGCTTTTTCAGTGGCACTCTATTTTGTAACATAACCAGTAAAGGCACCAACTTTGTTGCTATCGAGTTTGACACCTATCCGAATACTCTATGGGATCCCACTTCTTCAGTCTCTCATGTCGGTATACGTGTCAACTCAGAAAAGTCTGCAATAAATGCCTTTGCTGATGGGTTAGAGAACGGGTTGAGAGCAAATGCTCACATAACTTATGATTTTTCTGTCATGAATTTGAGTGTGGTTTTAACTTACTAATTACAGCCCTGTTTTCCTTTCGCATATCATCAACTTGAGGAAGGTGCTCTCAGAAAAAGTCAGAGTTGGCTTTTCTGGTTCCACTGGCTTGAATTATGAAATTCATAACATTTTTCTTGGGAGTTCAATTCTACCTTGGCTGATGTAAAGCCAGAAGGGACACCTACATTTATAGCTTCACAGACTCCATTATCAGGGCAAGGGAGGACAAGAAAAAGGGTGTGCTGGTGTCGGTAGGTGGTATGGGTATCCTCGTAATTATTGTTCTTCCATTGGTTGGCTTTAAGTGGCAACATAGGAGATCCAACGCAAAAGATGATGATATAGATTCAGATGGTTGTTATGATTTTGAAAGTGTAACCGGGTCCAGGAGCTTTGCATATCGTAAACTTCGCTCTGCCTGTAACAACTTCACTGAGGAACAAAAGTTAGGTGAAGTGGCTAGGGCTCTAGTACAGAAATTGCGGTCAAGAAGGTATCGAGAGGATCTGAACAAGGAAAAATGGAGTTTGTCTCTAATGCATCTTTGAGTAAAAGCTAGGGCATTATTTTTCTGTGGCTCTATTGTCTTATAAAAAATTAAGGATATCATCAATATAAATTAAGCGACAATAATTTAGGTCTTTATAAATGTTATCTTTCTTTAAAATATTTGAGGCCTATTCTTTAGAGCAAATGGTATTACGAGCTACTCATAATGTCCTTTTTTTTTTGTTTTTTTGAAAGGGTAAGTATATCAACCGATAGGTAGTACTTCTCGCAAGGGTTCTACCTAAGCTATCTTTTATTAAAATGGAGAGAAAAGAAGAAGAGAGGATAGAAAACCAAATTAAAGTAGAATAAATACAATGACTAAACTTAGCTATCCAGATCAGCAGTCCGATTCCCTTCTCTAAATGTGTAATGAATAAAAACTTGGTTGCACATCCACGAGGAAATAATGAGTGTCTTGAATCGGTGTCTGGATTTCCCAAGGAACCTGAATTTCTCCTTTAATTGCTTTAATGACCGTTAGATTATCTCCTTTCAAAATGATAGAACGAAAGCCCGCTTGAACTGCTTGTTTTGACACCATTTCTCATGGCGGTAGCTTCTACTAAAAGAACCGAGGATGACCCCAAATTTGCTGCTCTAGCTTGTAGATACTCATAATGTCCTTGAGAAGCACTAAAGGCGGTTAAAGGGATACTTTCTTAATCCTTTTTTATTTATCAAAATTCACTTTTACAATCCATTTTTCAGAACTAAGATGCTCTTTGAGTTCTATTAAAAAAAAAAAAACAATCTTATTAGGAATGTAATAGGGTGAGAAAGAAAAATTAAAATTGAAAAATCACATTAAAAAACCGAAAAACCAAACTGGAAAACACATTAGTCGAAGACAAAAAAATCGGTTTTCGATTTTCGGTTCGACAGTTTGGAAATTCAATTAACCAGTTAGTTAACCGAAATCAAAATAAATTTTTCAAAATTTTTTAATTTAAAAATAAAAAATTATAGGTATAAAATGTAAATTTTATATTATTTTTGTGTGGTTAATCGATAACTTAACCGAAAATTCGGTTAATCAAACCGAAAATCGGTTAACCGTTGTTTTTGGTTCGATCCACAGTTCAGGTTTGTCCGAACCGAAATTTTCATTTGGGTTTCAATTTGAATTTTTTTAAATTGAAAGTCCGATTAACCAACTTTGAATACCCTAGAATGTAATATCCATCGAAGATGATATTACCAGTGAGTTCTTTATAATTGATCATAATTGATTACCATTATAACTTTACCTCAATTCTTCTCAAAATAATTTATTTCCATAAATGTGGGACTTCTATTAGTAGGACCGAAGACCAAATAATAAAAAATTTGGACCACGGACCGGTGAAAACCCAAATCGGATCCGGACTCGACCGAACTAAACTCGAACCAAAACTATGGAGATTTTTTTTCGTGGAGAAAACTTAAGTAAAGGTAAATAAATACCCAAAATTAAATCGAAGGGGCTTGTATTTGTATAGGCTTGGGATCAAATGGAGAGAGTAGCAACAACTTTCTATCAATTCCTTGGTGATTTTGCTTCTCCTCTTCTCAATTCAAGCTTAAAATATACTAGGGGCCTCTCTTTACCCAAACAAAGCCTCAACTCCCATTAATCTTGCATATTCATCCTCATCCATGGTCCCTCTTTTCAACTTCTTCAACAACCTATATTCCCAGGCCAACTCATCTTCAACTTCTTTAGTCCGAACGGCATGCCTCTACTTTGCAATTTTCTTCTTCATAACATTATCCTTGTGCTTTTCATGGGCCTTGGGCTTTGGCTGTTTTGGATTTCGTTCCTCTTCCAATTTCCAATTTTCTTCTTTATAACATAATATTATCCTTAGCCGATAATTTCCTTTTCCTTTGCTTCTCACGAGCTTTATCCCTATAAAAATCCATAATCGAGCAAGCTGGAGAAGCAATCGTTGGCGGCAACGGAAGCGGTAGCCAGTGGGTGGTGGGCAAGCATTGAGAGAGGCAAGAAAGAACCGTCCTATCCAAGTTCAAGAGAGAGACTAAGGGAGGAAGCAATAGACGTCTTAGGTGGCGAGAGGTTGGGCAAACGGGGTGAAGGTTTAGTGTTGAAGAGAGGGCGCCATCGAGTGATTACTTTGTCGGAGGGGAGAGACAGAGAGAGTAGCGAGGGCGAGGGTGGGAAGGGAGAGACCGGGTTGCGTCGCGCGGGGAGCAAGAGAGGCAAACAGGCGTGGGAGATAGATAGTGAATGAGCCGAGTAGGAAGCAAGGTAGAATTTTAAGTTAAACCTAATTTAAATGGTCTTCGGTCGGGACCGATGGACAGGACCGAAGACCAAATAGTGAAATATTCGGGATCGGGGACGGGACCGAACACTCTCGGTTCGGTCTAGTCCGGTTCACGCCGGATTTTAGTCCAATCCGGTTTTAGAGTGAATAATGCATAATGTTATGTGTGACGACTCTTACTGTTCCTTATCAAACCTTTTTTTAGGAGTTCTTTAATTTTTTTTAACAAATTCTTAAATGCCTTGGCGTGTTGGCACCATTTATTTCACTCGAAAAATAGTATTAGGATTTATCAAGGTAATTTTCGCAACTTGTCTTATCTTTATCCAAAAATTTAGAGGATTATCATAATAAAGTTCTTTGCATAACACTTCTTATTGCTCAATAATTTTCTCTTTAATGTTAAGCTCAAATAGAGAAATTTCTAAAATAGTTTCTCGTTGAGTAGACACTACCTTCTCACCATGCTTGATGCATGTGAACTCAACTCGTATGATAAATATAAGTCTTACTTAACTTATGAATAAGGACATAATGACCATTTATGGTGAATAAAATTTGGTTTATGGTTTGTGTGCATGAATAATATAACCTTTGAAAATTATTGTTGATTATCATATGGTGTGATGGTTGGATAATTCCTTATAATACAAGTATTATGCATTGTACACCACCTATTTCAATGGAAATTTTTTCCATATTTCATTGTAGTTTATTATACTATTATTTGCTATTCTTACTTGCAAAGAATTTTTTGCTTATTTCATATAAAATCAGAAAATAATGTTCTTTTTTCAAAGCACATAGAACAAGCTGCTATTAATATAAGCACATAATTCATACTTATGATATCCTTCAAAATATATGTTTATTAGGATATAAATTCCACTAAGGTTGGTCTTAGTGATCTCAAATAAGATCTTTATGGTCATATGGTTTAGCTCGTCTTCATAAATTATCTCACTAACTGTTCTTGTCTTATAACCAATGACCTTTCGACCTGAGCAGACACTTTGATCTACACTTGTCTTGTAGTTTCAATACTCATATTACTCATCTTATTAGTCATACTAATTGTGTCTCCTTAATTGATAAGGTCCCTTGTCCCCGTTAGGAATTTGTACTCCTACTTCTTGTTAAATGTGGGTTTTCCCCTATTTTGATCTATTACTTATACTCAATAGTTGGGGTTTTATAGTTATTTTTCCATTCGGATCGATTTTGGTAATATTTTTCTTATTATGATTAATTTTTATTTGATTGGAAAAACTACTAACCAAGACTTGTTAAGTTTTATTTCTTGTGGATTTGATTTGAGTTTTTGGATCGTTTTCTTAATGACAATCAAACTTCTCAATAGTTACCGTAGCTTTGGGATCTATAGAGTTATCCAATTTATGAATGATTTTTCAGAGTATTCTTAAAGGATAATCACCTCTTTCTTGTCCATTTCTATTGTCTTTATTTTGAGAAATAAGAAATTCTTAACAAATTCATCCTTTTTGCTTATCTATTATTCAAGTTGGTCATTAAAACCAACAGAACCATTACTTTCCATCATAAAACTATTTTCTTAAAACTCATTATTTCTATATTCATATTCCATGACAATTTCAACGACTCCTTTGTTGTTTTTATTGCGAGGTTGAGTGCTTCATCTTCTCTAAGCTCAACATAGTTTAAGCTTCCTAATATTTTGATGTGCATATTGTTCTTTCTAGTTTCACATTAGTTGACATAATGTCATATTTCTCTACATACCCAATAGTTACTACTATTTTTTTTTCTGCTTGGACAAGAAGCAACCTTTCTAAAAACCCTTCTTGGTTTGGGATTTTCAGCAATTTTGTTATAATACTTTCTCTTGTATTTTTCGCATCTTTGCTTATTAAAGCTCTTTCTCTTATAGAATTTTCATTTTTCTTCTCCTTTCAAGCTATTTTCCTCATTGATGTGGAGTATTCTAACATGTAAGAAATTATTTTGTCATCTTTTTTTGTTTCCGGATATCTAGGCATTGGTCACTAACTTTTTTATTAAGAAAGATATTTTTGTTCATAGGGTATTTATGACATCCGCATTTTCAAACAAAATATCGTATTTTTCATTTTATTGAATTACTGGCGTATAGAAGTTTGTCATAGAACATTTCTTGATTAATGTCATGATGACCAATTTGTAGTAGTACAAACAAAATTCGGTAATGTAATTCTCCAAATACCTCATATCCCATAGTTTTATCTTATTAATTTTCTCTGCCACTCTCTATCTTTTTCTTCACAATAAATTCTAGCACCTATAAATTCATTTTCAACTCCCTTACATAAAGCTTTAAACATAGCATTTGGAGAATCATGTACTCTTAATTGCCTTTTTCCTTCTTCATTTAATGGATCACATCAACCAGACAACAGTATAAAAAAAGTTATATTCAATATAATTAAGAAAATTCTAGCGAGTTCATGTCGTATTAAGGTTTAAGGCACTATTCATTCCATGTTTTGAATGTTCGAATATTTCTTCTCTATTATAAGCTCCGCTTATGTTTAACATATAACCATTTGACTTATATAAGTGATGCTAATCTCGTTGAATGAAATTATTTTCTTTGGAATGAATCCAAAAGTAAAATTTTTCGTCCTTTAGTTGGGATATATCTTGGTCTTTTAGACGATTGTCCAAGGTCTTCGGGTTTAGGAATTACATTATTCACCAAATTGGATTTGAAGACTCGGACTTTACTCGAGCACAATTCCGAGTTCTACCAAAGGAATCAGGTATAAGGCTTTCTCACTTATAGAGTTTTGATTCCAAGGCATTCTCTGTACCGTAGAAACTTTTACGAGTGATATAGTATTTTCTCTAAGGGATATGGCATTTACTTCATGTATTTTTGCTTCTCTCTAAGTGACTCGGAAAATGGATATGTACTCACACTTCTCACTCGGTTCTAAGTCCCTCATCACTTAGATTTATCGCATGTTGAAATGACTAGTTTTTCGCTTAACTGCACTCGGGTCCGACTTCATGTTATAAGTTTTATTCTATTATAGTCGGCGCTTCTAGTCCGAACTATGATTAGTCTAGATCAAGTTTATTTCACTCGATGTTCTTTATATAACTTGATTCTCGCTTAGACTAACTTAGATGAAATTTTGAGTTTCATGGATATTAGACTCGGAAAATTCCATTCCCTTTCGACTCGAGATAATTAGTTACTTAATTATCTTAATTATTTTATTATCTGTGTCTAATCTTGGACCAAAGTATTTTATACTTTGAGAACCAATTTGATTTACTTTTGTAGGTTATTCAAATGAAGATACACTTTTTGAAATACAAAAGTAACAGGCTTCAAAATGTCAAATCACCAGCAGACAAGGCTTTTCCCATTCTCCGACCTAGCCCCAAAAGATTGTGTCGGGGTTGTTCGTTTCCAAATCTGGAAAACCAAAACGCCAAGCTTAACGGTGGTTTCCACCTTATCTTTCGGACACCGCTAATGGTTTTGGGACTTCCAAAGGAGTTAAGAACTGTTGTCCAACGTTCATATCTCAACGGATACTTTACGAGTGACTCGAAAGTCCTTAACAACGGTCACAAAGGACTTCCAGTTAGAAGATGGAGATAAGGGCTACTATGCCTGGTCGTCTATAAAAGGAAGCCAACTCTCAAGACTTGAAGATTGCCGAACCTATTGTTAATACATACTTGAGCGAAAGTCATTGTATTCACTCTCAATCTTCTACTTACAACTCCCACTCTGTAATTCATTATATTATGAGTTGTAAGGTCTTGTACTTAGTTACAAACACTCTCTTCTTACTTTCTAAGTAAGGTCCCTTGACTGAGCTGTAAGGGTTAACTCAGCTCAATTGTCCTTAGTCTGTAAGGGTGATCTCGGCTAGGAAGTACTAGATCGAGATAAGGGAATTTACGAGTCTAGAAAAACTTGTAAAGAGTTGTTTAAGGGAGCAACTCAGGTTCGAGTCAATCTACTGTATTTTGTGGACTCAAAATAGTGGATTTGACTTTGTGCTTGGATTAGCACGGTCCGTGGTTTTCTACCCCAGGAGAGTTTCCACGTACTTTACGTGTTTGCACTTTACGAGTACATTCTAGACTCGGACAGATTGAAAGCTTCAGCTGTATCCGCTTCTTTACTCCTCACTGCTATTCCGAGTTCATACTTTTCGACCTCATTTAGACTCATAATCTGTTTATGTCTGTCTTCTACTCAAAAGAGTTTGATTTTCAAAAAAATCTTCCATCACCCTATTCACCTCCCTCTAGGGTGACTTAGTCTCTCCCGAGCAAACCTTCAATTGGTATTAGAGCCTAACCTTTCAGAAAGGATCTAACCATCCAAAGGTATAAAGATCAAATGGCTTAGAACATCGGAGAGTTCGATGAAGGAAGATCTTCCAGCAGATCACCAAAATTCAAAGGATCAAATTTTGTGCACTTGGAAGAAACTCATGGAATGTTTCCTCCTAGATCATGATGAAGATGTTTTGGAGATCATACAACAAGGAAACTACATCCCCATGAAGACAGAAGAATTTAGACTCATTCCCAAGACTAAGGCGAGTTTACTCCAGGTGAAGCGAGAGAAGTTCGAAAGAACTTCAAGGTAATGAATATTTTGATGTGCGCTATCGGCTTAGAAGAATACAATCGTGTATCTGCACTTGTGATTCAGCCAAAGAAGTGTGGGACACACTGGTCAACACTTATGAAGGCACAAGCCGGGTCGGACAAGCGAAGATCAACGAATATCTTCATAAATATGAGCTATTTAAGATAAAGCCGAGAGGAGAACATCACTCGGATGTTCATTCGATTTCTTGAGATTACCAACAATCTCAAATCTACGGGTAAGAAGATTTCCCACGTGGAAATATGCGAAAGATACTCGAAGTCTACCCAAGAGAAGATGGGGTCCCAAGGTGACT
Organism: Talinum fruticosum; assembly: GCA_021018815.1. Taxonomy (NCBI): domain Eukaryota; kingdom Viridiplantae; phylum Streptophyta; class Magnoliopsida; order Caryophyllales; family Talinaceae; genus Talinum; species Talinum fruticosum. The sequence goes on from JAITYX010000011.1 coordinate 1,937,480, forward strand.
GCCATAGAGGAGGCTCGGAACCTATCACTTCTAAAGCCGGACGAGCTCATTGGAAAGCTTCTCACCCATGAAATCCACTGGAAGAGGAGGATGCTTGAGGGCATCACTAAAAAGAACATAGCGCGAAAGCCTCGAGAAACCAGAGAAGCAAATCTAAGTTCCTCTGACTTAGAAGAGGATCCCATGGCACTTATTGCAAAAGGCTTCAAGAGAATGATGAAGCACAAAAGATGGGATAAGAAGCCAAAAGAAGAGTTCTACAGGAAAGACAAAAAGGATAGGAAAGGTAAATACTCATCCCCTTCAAAGTTTTCTTTGACTAAGAACTCTGGCTGTTTTGAATGTGGCAGCAAGGATCACATAGTCAAAGACTGTCCAAAGAGGAAACATGACGAGAAAGAAGAAAAAGGCTATGATGGCCACATGGAGTGACGAGGACTCATCGGAAGATGATGAGGACTCGGATGACTCAAAGTGTCCGATGGCAATCTCTGACTCGGAATCGGACAATGAGGAATCAAATCCTTAAGAGGTAATTGAGTATTTTCTCAAATTCTCCAAAGTTGATTTGGCTAAGTATATTTTTACTTTGGAAGAAAAGTCCAATTCGACTCTTCTCGTTTCAAAGAACAACTTGAGTCAATCTCCTCTGAGAGCATGTCTTTGAAAAATGAATTGGAAAAACTGAGACTTACACTCGAGAGAACTCAAGACTAGTGCTCAATCCAATGAGACTGAGTCCGAGTTACTCGAAAAAGAAAATGAGCGGCTAAAGCAAAAGCTCATTGAGTCTCAAGATCTGGTCTTAAAATTTACTCAAGGTCGAAAAACCTTGACATGCTCTTAGGATCTCAATGTGTCTCCTTCAGAAAAGAAGGTCTTGGTTTCAACAAAGAGGAGGAATCCAATTCCTACTCGGAGCTTTTCAAAAGGATTCCGGAACTATAAAGTTCGGGAAAGCTGAGCATGGTCCCATTCATAAAAATGAAGGGATGACTAAGCCTAGAGCAGTTTACAAGAAGAAACCATCTTCTCCACTTTCCAAAGGAAAAGTTTTCAAAAAGAAAGAGACACGGACTCGGTTCTCTAAAGAAAAGACTCGGAATCGGACTAAACCGAAAGTCATTCAAATCGGGTTCCGAAAACCTTCTTCCTCGAGAAAGGACCACAGTAAAGAGTGTTACTTGGGTTTGTTAGAGGGAGTGAGAAGGGTTAGATTGTCTCTGTTTTGCAGGTCACTCGGAAGAGATCAAAAGGACATTGGTACCTTGACGGTGGATGTTCACGTCACATGTCGGGAGACTCGGGACTCTTTTACGAGTTAGAAAAACATAAAGGAGGAAAAGGCACTTTTGGGGATGATAGCAAAGGCAAGATAGTTGGGATAGGCAAGATTGGAAAGGGATGCAATCTGGTCAGCCCAGGTTTACCTTGTCAAAGGATTAAAGTACAATCCGCTTAGCATCTCTCAATTGTGCGATAAAGGTCAAGAGGTAAGATTCACTCGGACCAACTGTTACATTTCGATGTTACCACCAAGGAGATCAAACTATCGGGTAAAAGATCGGGTAACACTTATATTATTCCTCTTTCGACCCAAGTCAGAACTTATCATGTTTAAAAGCATCACTTCATGATGATTCATGGACATGGCATCATAGATTAGGCCATATTAGCATGCATACTATCAAGAAATTGGGATCTCATGGTTTGGTTAGGGGTTTACCTAACTGTACTTTTGAGAAAGATAAAGCTTGTGAAGCATGCACAAGAGGAAACAAGTCGAGATCATCATTCAAATCTCTGAAGACAGTTTCCACATCCAAAGTGCTTGAGCTACTGCATATGGACTTATGTGGTGAAATCCTGTTAAGAGCCTCGGAGGTAAATCATATATATTTGTTATTATTGATGATTATTCGCGGTTTACCTAGGTGTGTTTTCTTAAGCACAAAAATGAAGCATTCAAGGAGTTCAGCAAGCTCTGCAGAAAAATACAAGTTGAGTCTCGGACTCAAATTCGGAGAATCAAAGCCGACCATGGAAGAGAGTTTGACTACTTAGAATTCTCGGAGTTTTACGACAAGAATGGTATCTCTCACAACTTCTGAGCACCCCGAACTCCTCAACAAAATGGAGTTGTGGAGAGAAAGAACAGAACTCTTGAAGAAATAGCAAGGACAATGATGATTGAGCACAACCTACCTTACTATTTCAGGCTGAGGCGATCAACACGACCAACTACACCTTGAACAGATGCCTCATCGGACCCATTCTGAAGAAAACACCTTATGAGCTCTACAAAGGGAAGAAACCAAATATTTCCTATTCAAACCATTTGGATATAAGTGTTTTGTTCACAACAATGGTAAGGATCACCTAACTAAGTTTGATGCTCGGTCGGATGAAGGTATTTTTCTGGGTTATTCATCTCATAGCAAAGCTTATCGCATTTTTAATAAGAGAACTAACAAAGTGGAAGAAAGCATCCACGTGTTTGATGAGATGGAACAGGAGAAACCAAGTGAGTCTTCATACTCGGATCCGAAGCTCAGCAGAGATGATGATAGCAATGAACATGAAACTGCCAAGATTCAAACTCAACCGGCTCGGAATGAAGTCACTCGGAACAAAGTGACTCGAGAATGAGACAATTCAAGAGCACTGCTCGGAATGTTGAAGAACAAACCGATCACTCGGACCAAGCTTCGAAGATCAAGCAATTCAGCCTACAAATCTGGTGAATCGAGAGAACAGGTAAAGCTTTTAAGTTCACTTCTAGTCATCCACTAGAAAACATATTATCCGATATCAACGAGTGAGGTAAGAACTCGTTCCTCTCTTCAAAATCTATGTGCATTCACTGCATTCATTTCATTAACTGAACCCAGAAATGCACTAGAGGCCCTAAATGAACCTGAATGGGTATAGGCCATGCAAGAGGAACTCAATCAATTCGAAAGAAGCCAAGTCCGGACTCGACCAAATGACCTTCGACCACCCAGTCATAGGAACCAAATGGGTTTTCAAGAACAAACTGGATGAAGGTGGGTTGGTAGTCAGAAACAAGGCTAGACTTGTGGCTTAAGGTTACAATCAAGAAGAAGGGATTGATTGTGGGGAAACCTTTGCACCTATTGCCGAATTGAAGCCATTAGAATATTGTTGGCATTTGCATCTAGCATGAGTATCAAATTATATCAAATGGATGTTAAGTGTGCATTTCTCAATGGTTTTATTGAAGAGGAAGTCTATGTCGAGCAACCTCCTGGTTTTGAAAACTCAGAATTTCCAAATCATGTTTTCGAACTTCAAAAAGCTCTTTATGGTCTTAAACAAGCTCCCGAGCTTGGTATGAAAGACTGAGCAATTTCTTGGTTCAAAATGATTTTAGAAGAGGTCGGATCGACAAGACTCTCTTTATTAAAACCAAGGGGAAAGATTTCCTTATTGTTCAAATCTATGTTGATGATATAATTTTTGGAGCTACTAATGAAATTACTGTGCCGAGAATTTTCTGAATTAATGAGTTAGGAATTTCAAATGAGTATGATGAGAGAACTCAATTTCTTCCTTGGTCTACAAATTAAACAAGACAAAGATGGAATCTATGTCCATCAATCAAAATATACCACGGAGCTGCTGAATAAATACAAACTCCAAGATGCAAAGCACGCGTCTACACCCATGAGCAAGCAGTATAAAACTTGACTCGACGAGAAAGGTAAAGCAATAGATCAGAAACTCTATCGAGGTATGATCGGATCTTTGCTATATCTTACTTCCAGCCGGCCGAGATATAATGTTCGAGTGTATGTTTATGCGCAAGATTCCAAGCTAATCCAAAAGAATCACATCTCACTGCGGTGAAGAGAATATTCGAGATATCTTGCAGGAACTCGGAACTTAGGTCTATGGTACTCAAGAGACTCAGAACCGACCCTCACAGGATACTCGGATGCTGATTACGCTGGGTACAAAGTTGACAGAAAGAGCACTTAAGGAGCGTGCCGGTTTCGGGTCAATCCCTAATATCCTGGCACTCAAAGAAGCAAAACTCGGTAGCTTTATCAACTGCCGAAGATGAGTATATTGCAGCGGAGCATGCTGTGCTCGATTTTATGGATCAAGCAACACTTGAGAGATCCGGGACTTTCTTTCAAATCGGTTCCAATCAAGTGTGATAATCAAAGTGCAATTAGCATCACCAAAAATCCGGTTCAGCACTCAAAAACAAAATACATTGAGGTCAGGTATCATTTCTTAAGAGACCATTATGAGAAAGGAGATATTGAACTTGAGTTCATTCCTACTAATCTTCAATTAGCTGATATCTTTACTAAGCCTCTTGGTGAAGATCGGTTTTATTTTATTCGGAATGAGCTTGGTATGTTAAATGCATAATCGTGTGCTTTCTTATGTGAAAATATTCATTGCATGATTATGAGTTATGTGCGTTCAAATCGTTAATAACCATTAGTTCGGTTGATTCGGTGATACTGAGCCGATAGTTATTATTTGTGTGAAGTTTCGAGGCACTCGGAAAACTTAGCTGAGTCGGACTCGGATTTTTGAGAAAAATGGACATCAAATCTCTGGAATCATCTCTAGATAAGTGGAGAATTTCAGAATTTTTTTCAATTTTTTTCTCTCGCGAACTGTGATCAAACGCGAGCCGTTGGTTTTCAAACCGATAGAATCCTAACCGTTGAAGAAGCGAACCGTCACACCGGTCTAAGGTGACTGATGGACGAGCCGAGTCGAACGGATAGTTGAAGGACGTTTATTTTTCTATAAAAAGCACCTATTCGCCTTCGTCTCGTTACTCTACATTTACTCTCTCTCTCGAAAATGAAACTTCTCGCACAAGCTCTCTACGTCTATCTCTGGACATTTTCAAGCGACATGAAGCTCATCTCAAGTAAGCTCGATTGCTCTCAACTCTTTCTTCTACTCCTTTTCCTTTACTCTCGGTGCCCTACTCTCTTCTACTCTTTTTCTCAAAGTTTTACTTCTCTCTACTCTTCACAAAATGCCTAAGAGAGGTAATCATCCCCGACTTTCTTGGCTCTTCCTCTAATAACCCACGCACAAAAAGCCAAGAAGGCTCATCATCTTCTAAACCGGTTGTCACCCGAGCATCTTACACTTGGACGACAAGTTCTTTCCAACCACAAAATTTTTGTGGTTGCCTCACATCCAAACCACCATTGTTTATAACTTTCTTTATTTCGGTGAGTTCATTTATCCTGAACTCGTTTATGAGATCTACACTCACCTCACTAGCTCCGAAGGTGTCCTAACCTCCGGGGTTCGAACGTTACCGTTTGTATAAACACCTCTCTCCTCCACCGCTTGTTCAAGGTCTCCTCTTTTTCTTGAATAGCAACCCCATTCCTTTCACTGAAGTCGCTGATGACTTCTTTGAAAAATACGCCAAAGAGTTCCCTGAATCACGGAAAAGCTTTTCGGTGACTCAACTCAAGTCGAAGCACGTCTTACGTGCTTCCTGCTAATGAGAACCTTTTTCTCTCAGCATTCCAGCAAGGAGAACCCCAACTCCAAGCACTTAAAAGCTCTTTTTGATATTCTCGAGGGCTATGAAGTAGACCTCTTCCCCTCCATCATTGAGCGGATGGCAGCTGTGCCAGCTCAACTCTAAAATAAGAAGAATACCCCTCTTCCCTTCGGTGCTCTTCTCACCCTTGTTTTTAAACAATTCAAAGTTCCTCTCCCCTTAGATCCAAACGTCTGTTTCGAGGCTGCCGTTGTTTTCGGCAAAAAGGAACTTCGAGGGTACGGGTACCAGGAGACTCAACCTGGTATCCGGGTACACAACTCGTAGTCGAGGCCTTCTTCTCCACCTCGAGACTTAGAAAGAAACCCCACTCTCTCTTTTCGCCCCACCTAGTGGTGCTTCCACCTCAGGTGCCTCTCGGTCTCTCTCCGCCATTTTGTCCTCCGCTTTCTGGACAAAATTAATTCTGTGTCCTCATATTTCAAGGACATGCTCCGGTCATTCAGGATCTGTCTATCGAGTCTATGACCATCAACCAAAAACAGCCCAGTCTCAAATTCGAGAGCAGCGAGAGCTGGTTCTTAAGATGAAGGGTTTGGTGAAGGAGCAAAAGGAGCTGATCGATCTCCTCCAGGAGAGAAGGTCCAAGGCAGCTCGGGACCGTGGTGACTCGGACACTTCGAAGCGTCCTCAAGCTTGGCCATGACCTCCTCGAAAGCGAGGAGGAAGAAGAAGCGAGACAAAGAAAAAGCGGACGCGAGGAGCTGCGGGCTGAGGTAGCTCCTTCGGGCAAGGGAGGTGCAAAAGAAGAAGAAGGACAGCTAAGGGTAAAGCTGCTCCTCAAGCTCAAGTGGCAGTACTCGGCTCGGACAGCGGTGCGAGTGGGTCAAAGACCTTGCTTGCTCCGGGAAAAACGATAGCGGGTCGGGCGAGCGGACCCCTCCAGCTACCAAGGTCCACAGGGAGGAACATCTAGATCCTCTCGTTACGGGTCAGCCCTCCTCTTCTACTCGAGACAACCCCCTCTCCCTCGTAGGCGCCATGCATTGTGTCACAATTCCACGATCGCGCGATTCTTCTTCTTCCTGAAAATTTCTTTCTTTTTTTTTGTCCGGACATCAAATATGTCCTAACTGTTGTATTCTTCCCATTTTCTTTGTTTTTGCTGAAAGGCAAGGAGGAGAATATAGATAGAAAAATTTGTTGTCTTGTTTAGGGGAGTTTCTCCATCCCTATCTCTGTGTGTACTTTCTTTAACTTCAATGAACTAATGCATTTTCTCTCAATTCTCCGAGTTCATTGTTTAATGCAAGTCTTTCACGAGTTTAAATTCATTTAATCTCGGTACTTTAAGAATTCCTTACTTGTTTGATTTCTGGCGCAAGTATTCAAAAGCGAGATCTTTTTCACTAACAAAAGTTCCTGTCTAAGTATGGAATGTATTTCATCAAAAGGGGGAGATTGAAGACTCGGACTTTACACAGCACAATTCTGAGTTCTACCAAAGGAATCAGGTATAAGGCTTTCTCACTTATAGAGTTTTGATTCCAAGGCATTCTCCGTATCGTAGAAACTTTTCCGAGTGATATAGTATTTTCTCTAAGTGATATGACATTTACTTCATGTATTTTGTCTTGTCTCTAAGTGACTCGGAAAATGGATATGTATTCACACTTGTCTCACTCGGTTCGAGTCCCTCATCACTTAGATTTATCGCATGTTGAAATGACTAGTTTTTCACTTAACCGCACTCGAGTCCGACTTCATGTTATAAGTTTTATTCTGTTATAGTCAGCGCTTCTAGTCGAACTATGATTAGTCTAGATCAAGTTTATTTCACTCGATGTTCTTTATATAACTTGATTCTCGCTTAGACTAACTCGGATGGAATTTTGAGTTTCATGGATATTAGACTCGAAAATTCCATTCCCTTTCGACTCGGATAATTAGTTACTTAATTATCTTAATTATTTTATTATCTGTGTCTAATCTTGGACCAAAGTATTTTATACTTTAAGAACCAATTTGATTTACTTTTGTAGGTTATTCAAATGAAGATACACTTTTGAAATACAAAAGTAACCTAGGCTTCAAAACGTCAAATCACCAGCGAGACAAGGCTTTTCCCATTCTCCGACCTAGCCCCAAAAGATTGTGTCAAGGTTGTCTGTTTCCAAATCTGGAAAACTAAAACGTCAAGCTTAACGGTGGTTTCCACCTTATCTTTCATACACCGCCGGTGGTTTTGGGACTTCCAAAGGAGTTAAGAACCGTTGTCCAACGTTCATATCTCAACGGATACTTTCCGAGTGACTCGGAAAGTCCTTAACAACGGTCACAAAGGACTTCTAGTCGGAAGATGGAGATAAGGGCTACTCTACCTGGTCATCTATAAAAGAAAGCCAACTCTCAAGACTTGAAGATTGACGAACCTATTGTTAATACATACTTGAGCGAAAGTCATTGTATTCACTCTCAATCTTCTACTTACAACTCCCACTCTGTAATTCATTATATTATGAGTTGTAAGGTCTTGTACTTAGTTACAAACACTCTCTTCTTACTTTCTAAGTAAGGTTCCTTGACCGAGCTGTAAGGGTTAACTCAGCTCTGTTGTCCCTAGCTGTAAGGGTGATCTCGGCTAGGAAGTACTAGATCGAGATAAGGGAATTTCGAGTCTAGGAAAAACTTGTAAAGAGTTGTTTAAGGGAGCAACTCGGGTTCGGTCAGTCTACTGTATTTTGTGGACTCAAAATAGTGGATTTGACTTCGTGCTTGGATTAGCACGGTCCGTGGTTTTGCCCCAGGAGGGTTGAAAGCTTCGGCTTTATCCGCTTCTTTACTCCTCACTTGCTATTCTAAGTTCATACTTTTTCGACCTCATTCGGACTCGAGAATGCGTTTACGTACATGTCTTCGCTCAAAAGAATTTGATTTTCAAAAAAATCTTCCATCACCCTATTCACTCCCCTCTAGGGTGACTTAGTCTCTCCCCGAGCAAATCTTCGGGATTTAAAATCCTCATCATCAAACTCTTCTCCAATCTCATTAAACTCACCATTTTCTACCATTTTTTCAAACTTCTTATTTAATCTTCTCATTATTTCTTGTAATGGTAAGTATTAATTTCATCTAATTTAATTAGATTCATTTGTTGATAAATCTCTTCATCAAGATAGAGATAATTCATTTCTTCTTCAAAAATATTAAATACGTTTTGTTTATCAACAAGAGTACTCATTATCTTATTTAGTACTTCTAAGTCTTGTTCATCATCAAACATTCTTTGAAATTTTTTTAGATCTTAGGTTTTAAAGTCCATCTTTTTTTTTTTCTGATATTTCTTCCATAGTTAGCTTCTCTTTTATTTTTAAAGTTTTTAATTTTTACAAGGGAAATGAGATTTTATTATTAGGATTTTGAAATGGATATTTATATTCAATAGCACCCTTACCTAAATCAAGCTTACTGTTATATTTGGTTTTGTTAATCAAGAAGAGATGTATTATAGATTATTGGTTTTTTAATTTTTTTAATCTCAACTTTAATATTCTCTAATTCAATTTTCAAATCTAAAGCTATATCAATAATATAATTAAATTATGGAGCTACAAATATAGATCATTTGGGAGTATGCACAATATGAGGAAACTTTGAAACATGTCAAGCAGATGATAATTCAAGTAATTAATTATTAATATGACAACTTATGCTCTTCTACCAGATGAAACAACTTTTTCAATAATTTTAACATATAATATAACAATAATAATGCATACAATGTTAAAGATACAATTAACATAATATTGATGTCAAAATTGAAATTTTTTAAAAGTTAGGGGTAACTTATGAAAATCTTGAAAAGTTAGGAGTGGCGAAAACAATGATTAAGAGTCCTTGTTATGATCTTCACCGAAAGACAGAAGGATTTTAAATGATTTTTTGAATACGAGTCTATTAAATAGTTTACACCATAAGTTGGGGTCCTTTTTGTAATTTATCCCCAATACTTGTTGCTATTTTTTTCCTATTGGACAATAAGCAGTCTTTCCTTAAAAAACATCTTGGTTTGTGTTTTCAACAATTTTAGTATAATATTTCCTCTTATATTTTTCACCTCTTTGTTACTAAAGCTTTGATTCTTATAGAATTTTCTTTTCTTCTTCCACACTCTTTTTCCTCTTGATATGTGGCATCCCTACATGCATGAAAATTGTTTCTTCATGTTCTTCTACTTCTAGATATCTAGACATTGATCGCTAACGCATTTTTTTCAAGCCATGCAACATATTTTCTTTATTAATTATTGAATTACTGGGGTATGATAATTTATCGTAAAACTTATCTAGATTGGTATTATTATGACCAATTTTGTTGTGATACTGAATAAATTTGAATATAAATTTTTTTAAATACTTCATATTTTATATTATTAATTTTACTTTGCTATTGTTTAGGGTTTTTTCTTCATTTTTAATTTTCTTACATAAAACTTTAAATACAACATCTAGTAAATCCATTATTCTCAATTCCTTCTTTATTTAGTGCATCATACCAGTAAATTATAGTATCGAAAAAGTTACATTCAATATAATTAAGGAAATTTTCAGTAGTCTAGGTAGTATTTAGATTTAAGACGTTGTTCATATACTTCTTTTTCTAATGTTTGAATATTTTATTTCTCTATTACGATCTCCATTTATCTATAACGAGATAACCAATTTGGTTAACAGGATAAGACTAATTTCTTCTAATGAATCTATTTCCTTTAAAATTAATCAAAACTAAAAGTTTGTTATTCTACTGTCTAGGACATACGTTAGTCTTAAACAATTTGTATTTCTTACCAAATTGGATTAAAAATTTTGTTGTTAAGCTCTTCACCAAGGTTATTATAATTGGGATCCTTGTTAGAATCGATCGGGGGTGATTAGAATCGAACCGTAGAATCAGATCAAGTATCATAAGATTATAATATTTGTTTGTAATAGTGAAATTTTTTTATGAGAATAAAAATTGTAACAAACATTTATAAAGATTTATAGAAACTGAATTCAACTATATTTTGTGAAAGATTTTGTTTCAAAAGCATACTATTGTGATGAATTCTCGAATAAAATTATATGTAAGCAGTTTATGAAATTTATTTAGAATCATGGATCGGATCGTAGGATTGTAAAAACATACTACAATCCTACCACAGATTTTTGAACAAAATTAGGATCGTAAAATTCTAATACATTTAAAATTCTAATGGGAGTTGGATCGATGGAGGGTATTTGGATCTTATAATCGTAGGATCGTAAGATCTAGATTGTGAGTTTAATAACCATGCTCTCTACCCACCTCATTGTACTCACTTTCTTCTACCATTTTCCCATTTTTTAGTTAATTTTATTTTAACATCCTCTTGAGATAGGATGTTAATTCCTTATAATTTAATCAGATTCACTTGTTGATAGATCTCTTCGTCAAGATAATGATAATTCACTTCTTCTTCAAATATACTAAATATTTGTTATTTATTGACAATAGCACTCATTATCTTATTTAGTTCTTCTGGATTTTGCTCATAATCAAACATCTTTTGTATTTTATCCAAGTTATATTCTTTATGCTCCATCTTATTTTTGCGAGTTTTCTTCAACAATAGATTTTTTTATAATTTTTAAAGCTTTAGATTCTTGCAACGGTAATGGATTTTTTTTTTTGAGTGTTTTGAAATTGATATTTATGCTAAAGAGGAACACTTTTACCTAATTCAGACTTACCATTATGTCTCACTTCATTGATTTAATGGAGAGGTGTTAATGGTAATTGTTTTTAATATCCTTACTCTCAACTTTAATTCCTTCTAATTTAAATGTCATTTCTAAAACTTTATCTATGGTATAGTTCAAGCATTAACTATAACTAATTATAATTATTAATATGACAACCTAGTTTCTGATACCATATTAAACAAATCTTTAATAAAGATAAAATAATCGTTTAGTAATTTTAAGACACAAAGCCATATTACTAATGAATACAATATTTTAAAAAACATATCAGCATATTATTAGGGTAAAGTACGTGAATAAGAAAAGTTTTGTCAAATATGTGAAAATGAGTGGTGGATTGTCCCCTTAAAATAGTTTATCCAAAAACTAAGGAACTTATTAATTAGTTTTGTTAATGTTGTGCTCTTTCAATATATTCCACAAAATATAAGGTACCTTTTAGTAATTTATTTCATTTTACATGTTCAAATTTTATAATGATTTGGGAGCATATATTCTCATACTGATATAGAAAAAGCATACTACGTATAATTTGTTTTAATTTTTTGAATTATCATAATCATTTCCACGGTTAACTACCTAAAATTGAATAACGTCGGGATTCTCTCACACTCTCTCTCCAAAATAGTTCGCACTTCTCCTTCTTCCCCACGTCACTCAGTTCCTCATCTCCCTCTCCCTCGTGACAATCAATTCCTCTCTCCCCACCGATTGTTTCTAGCTTGTTCCGACACTCACATAGCTCAATCCCTCTCAATCTCTTCACGTCATTTAATTTGTGGATTGAAGACTTGAATTTTGTTCATCGTATAACAATATTCAGTCAAGGTTCATCCTTGTTCCCCCTCCCTCATGCTGCTCAATTGCCCACTCACTACCCCCATGGCCTGATTTAAGGTCTGTTTCCATCACTCACGACGACAATCGAAGGTAGAGCAATGGATGGACGTAAAGCAACATAAACAATCTGCTATATGAGGGGAAACAAGTATAATCTCTTACATGATAAAAATAATCCAACCGTGGTTAATTTCTATACGAGAATTGGTTAATTTCCATGATATTTGGCTTATATGGTGTACATATTTCTAGTGTGGGGTATGCCTTAAATGTTCATGTAATAAAGGTAATTTGTTCATCAACATCAGTTATACTTGTTTAACTAGTAATAACTTTTGTTCATGATCTTAAAGTATTTTATTCATCAACATATTGGTTCCGAGGGTTTGTATGATGAAATAATCTAAATTTGGTTAATTTTCATGCATAAAATTAGTTAATTTCCATAATATTTAGCTTAAATGGTGGTTTTCTAATATAGGATCTAGCTTAAATGTTCATCTATACAAAACTAATTTGTTCATCAACATCGGTTATATTGTTCAATCGGTAATAGTTTTTGTTCATGGTCTTAAAGTATTTTGTTCATCAACATATTGGTTCTAATAGTTTGCATGATAAAAATACTCCAACTTTGGTAATTTCTATGCATAAAGTTGGTTAGTTTCTATGATATTTGGCTTATATGGTGTTTTGCTAGTATGAGGTCTGGCTTAAATGTTCATATATGTAAAAGTAATTTGTTTATCAACATCAATTATATTGTTCACCCAGTAATTATTTTTGTTCATTGTCTTTAAAGTATTTTGTTCATCAATATATTAGTTTTAATAGTTATTATGAGTTTGGCTTCGAATCTTGATGTTCGAGTCTTGAGTGTGTTATTGTGAGTTTGACTTATGTTTTGGAGTACCATCCTTAAAATGATTGTTTCTTCATTGTCTAAGTTATAATGTTCATCCATATAATTTTTATCTATTCATTGTCTTAAGTAATATTGTTCATTCATAAAAAAAACATTTTGTTCATTGTTCTATGTTATATTGTTCATCAATATAAAAATTGTTTATTCATGACAATAATAACTAATTGTTCAATTGAAGCAAACAAATAACCTTAGACACAGATAGCCAACAATGAATCATTCGCAATTGAGGAAGATTCCGATGAGGAATAAACGTTGTTGTCAAGAGAGTAATCAATCCTTGAAAAACGAAAGGAACTTCACGAAAAGAGAGATCAAAGAAATGAGTGCATTTCACCTTGAATATTGATCAAGCAAAACCACCAAATGAACAATACAAATGAGGGAAAATTAGAAGACAACATTTGAAAAAGGTAAGGAAACAAACTAAAGATTGGAACGACAATTTGCTTATTTTTCGAATATTTTCCGTTTATTAGTTTTTTCATTATATTTCTATACTTTAGGTTTGTTCATGGATCAATTAGAATTGTTCGTTGTATCAATTACAATTTTTCATTACTTATCATAAATATGTTAATCAATTTACAAGCTTTGGGCTCCCTCTACCGTAGCTCGTTCTCTCGCTCCTAGTCAATCTTTCCTATTCCTTTTAGTCATGCCATTTTGTGTTCTGCATTTTTTGCATCAAAAAAGCTCATGCTAGGAGTGTTCTTATAGGGTTCTTTGTCCTATATGTCATGTGTCTAGCAATGAACCCCCCAAGCTCCCCTTGGTTTCCATGGAAGAGCAACTCTTAAGCACCTTTTTCTCTTGGGACAAGGTAGGGAAATTCTCATCTTCCGAACGGATCCTAAAATTAGGCCACTGGAAAAGTTTGAGGTTGAAGATTGAACTTTGCCATTTAACCCACATATAGATATAGTACCAAACTTATCCATCATCATATCTAGAAAAGAATAAGGAGGTTCCTTATTAACTTTTATTAATAAATTCACTAAGAAAATAGAGGTGTAGGACAAGCAAATTGAGGCCATAATAAAGCTGATCCAAAACTTAGAAAAGAAAAAGAAACTCAAAGGGGAAGAAGAAGAAGAGGGTGATACTATGATATACCTAACTCTAAAAAGGAAAAGCTCACTTCCGACACCAAGGTAGATAAATAACATTGATAAACTATTGCAAGTGTCCTCCATGCGCAACAATTATTACTTGGACTACGTGAGATTCACTTCAATCCCAAAAAGAAATTCATCATGCACGACATCAAGTTCCATGGGATTAAGAACCCTCACCACTATGTGAGGAACTTTGTTAAGGCTACGACTTTTAAGGATGCCCTAGAGGATATCTACCACATCATGTTCCCCTGGACATTTGACAAGGACGTGATGAAATTGGTAAGATCACAAATTCAGCTGATCTTGACAAAGTATCTTACACTAATACTCCTACAACACGGATTTTCCTGTCACCCTTCCCGACTTAGAATTGATAAGGCAAGAGGAAAAGGGAAGTTCTACCAACTTTCTTACTTATTGGAAGTCAAAAATCACCCCACATGGCTAATCACTAAAAAGCCTTCTCTCCAAAGGCAAGATAGAGTTGCCTCCCATCAAAGTTGAATCGGAGAATACTAGGAAGTCAAAGAGATATAACCTCGGCGAATTCTACAAGTACCATCAAGCCATGACACCGAACACTATTGGGTCTTCAAGAACAACCTGGAAGACATGCTTAGGTTTGAGCAACTCTCTTTACGAAAGGTTGTGTATTAAACTTAAGAATCACTACACTTCACCATCCAATGAGTCCATCACTCATCAAGGATGAGAATAAAATACACACTTTCCTATTTTGGAGTCATCCTAAGTCCAATCCCATTTTCCATTTTCCACCAGAAAAGTTCGAAAAACAAATCTCTAAAAATCCAAAAAAAAAAAGCCAAATTGCAAGCTTTGAACTACGAAGGCCTAATTCCTCTATAACGAATACGTAAGGAGCCCGGATGTCCGACCCCAATCCCAATCCTTTTGCAACTTCTTTTGTTTGAATTTTGTTTCTCTCTAGTTTCAATTTTCAATTTTCAAATTTCAAATTCTATTTCCCTTTTCTACTTTTTTCAATTCCAAATTCCAATTCCCCAAATTTTATTCCCTTTTTTTCCTTTTTCTAATTCTAAATCTACAATTTTAATGCCAATTCTAAAATTAATTTCCAATTTTTAATTCAAATTCCCCTTTCCTAATTTCCAATTCCAAATTCTGGTTTTCAAATTTCAATTCCTTGTGTTCAATTTCCATTCTTCCAAATTGTAAATCATCATTCTTTATTCCAAATTCCCAAATCCAATTCTATATTCCCATTTTCAATTTGCTTCCATTTTCAAAAATCTCCATTTCCAATCCAAAGGAGAACAAAAAGTCAATCAAGAAGCACCAAACGCATATAAGAATATACTACCTAATATTTACTAGTCGCATCCATGTTCAAGAACTAAAACAAGTACCCACTTACTAAACTTACATCCAAGCATGACACTTGGCCAAAATTCATGGCTTAATAAGCGGCAAATACTCTATTAGCCAACAATATCAACATAGCCTACCTATGCATTAGGCCAACAGGTCCAAAGTAAAATTTACTCAAGACCACAAAGCTCAACTACCTTATTTCACAAGGGAGTGGGGGCCACAAGTGTAAATCATACTAGTTTGTAAATTTTGCATTAGTGTCTACATTTAAGACATATGTAGCTATAGACACCTAAAAAATGTCACCCCTTTTGTTTTAATTATTATATTTATTTTTGTTAGTCTCGGTGATGAAAACCCAGCCTTATTTGTAAGCTCGGGTTGAGATCGGATTAAAGTACAGATGGCAAAACCCAGTTTAGCAAAAAAAAAATCTAACCAGCTTCGGAAACAACCCAAAGCTCCTCTCCTTAGGCTGGATCCAGTCTAAAATTAAAATTTTTCATCGATCCAAACCATATTCGAAATCCTAAATGTAGTTTTGAACTAGCATCAACCTCTAAGCTTGCGGAAACGTAGTGATTGATTTCTTTTAGCGTCCAAGCTTGGCATGCTTTTTGAGCCACAAGGGTGGTCACCACGGACAGCTTGTCGGCCTATTGGCTTCCCTGAACGACATCATTTTGGCTAGTTCGGTGTCTCAAATTCGCCTTTATCCATTTTCGAGAATTTTGGGCCCGGTTTACCCTTTAGCCGACGGATGGGGATTTCTATAAATAGAGGGGTTCCCACTCCTCTCAAAGAATGCCAATTTTAGCTTCATCTCACCCCATTCTCGCTAAAATTTCTCACTCCATTCTCTCCCTTATACTCTTTCCACAAATACTCTAAAACCCCATAAAGGTCTTCTTTTCCCCCTCTTTTACTACTCGACCTGCTGTTACTCTGCGGAATTTGGTTAAGGTATGACCCTAGCAAGTGGGTTTACTCGACGATGCATTTTCATTCATTTTCGGAGTTTGTTTTATTGATTTTATTTAATTTTAGTTTTTTATCGCTTTACGTATTGTGGTTTAAATATGTACTTTCATTTAGTTTCCATCTCGCCCAATTTAATTTTGTTTATTGCTTTCTTTTATCACTTTCATTTTAATTGCTTTCTTTATTGCTTTTATTTACCACTTTACATCATGTTTTGATGTTTTTAATTTTGCCTTTTGTATTTTAACTCGCTTGTTTTCTTTAAGTGATTTTTACTCGCTTATTTAATTTGTATAGGTCGTCTTTATGAGGGGTGTCCCTCTTCATTTCGTGCCTTCCGCCCCAAACACCGAAACATTAGTTTTGACTAATGGAGCCCTTTTCTAAAACCTTTTCTAATCTTTTGAGTTTTTGTCTCTTTCATTTGTCTCTTCGGCAAACTCAAAAGAATAGGAAAGTGTTTCACTTTTGTTAGTTTTCCTCTTAAAACCGACTGGTCACACCCTTTTTTTTTCTTTTTTAATCTTTTTAGTTCTTAAAATTGCATCTCGGTTTCTTTATAGAAATTTGAAAAAAAAAAGAGTTGACGGACAGATCCAGATTATCAAACCGAGACTACCTATTTTCTTATTTTATTCTAGCATAGTGAGCTTTGCGGAAGTCTGTTTCTTATTTTATTTTTTCTATTTGAAATATATCCCGAGAATTCTAAAACCTATTTTTGAAAATAAAGTGATTTCTTAAAATCGCCAATCAACCCCTTTCAAAAGCCTTAGCATTCGCTTGATAAGTGCACCTCGCGCGAAGCCGACATTTGTGAGGAAACGTGATGGGAATCGTGGTTCCTACGATAGTATATTCCGTGTCTAATAGCATGCATGGCATACAGTCAAAACAATAAAAAATCATACAACATGATAAAGCAACACAAGAAGCATCCAAAGGTCATTGATTCACTTGAGTTTGTGGCTCAAAATCACCATGTTTCACTTCATTTTGTGCTATCAATCGCTGCTTGCCCGTGTTCAACGAAACGGCTTGTGTCCGTTGCAAACCGAAGTTCGGAACTTCCAGCAACCGACACAGGCTGCCCGTATCGGTGGACACAGCTCAGCTGTCCTGTAGCCATTGCTCACGGTTTTGCCTCGGGTAGTTAATGGTTCTTCATTCTAAGTTCATTTAAAGCCCGATTTTCTCGCAATTTTTTAGAGAACAAGTGAAGTAATATTCCTCCTCCATTGTTAAGTGAGATTGAGAGAGAATTGTGAGAGAATTGTATTCTCATTGTTGATCAAATCATCATTCGATTGTGATCACTTGTACTTTCTTAATTCATAGTGAATGGTTGTGCTCATTGCCTCCGTGGTTTTTTCCCTCATTGGGTTTCCATGTAAATCTTTGTGTTCTTTAATTTAGTGTTTTCATCTTATTGTTTATACTTTTGATTATCATTTTGTTCATTCGAATAGCTTTCGCTCAAGACACTCTAGTCCTAACAAGTGGTATCGGAGCATCCGATTCAGAATGTCTTCAATTTTGAAGGTGGATATTCAAAAGTTTGATGGAGAGATTAGTTTCAATCGCTAGAAAGTTCGGATGAAGGCAGTCCTCATTCAACATGGGTTGTGGAAACTTCTTAGTGTCCATAAGATGAAGCCCCATTCAATGACGAGATGAACAATGGGCAGAACACAAGACAAAGAAGATAGGGACTATGACTCGATTATTATTGGGAAGAATTGGTTGAAAAGGCACTTTTGGTTATTCAGTTGTTCTTGGCGACCCGTGCGCTACGAAAGGTGCTTGACAAGACAAGCTGCAGTAGAGCTTTGGCTTCAATTAGAAGAACTCTAGACGAAGAGTCTAACCAATAAGATTCGCTTGAAGGAACGTCTATGTATGTTCTCCATAAGGTACGCCTATTCGAAACATCTCAATGATTTTAATTCCATTTTTATTAATTTAGAGAGTTTGGATGTTAAAATTGAGGATGAGGACAAAGAGATTTTGTTGGTTGTTTCATTACCTCCTTCATACAAGCACTTAAAGGAAATCCTATTATATAATAATACCGATACTATATCCTTTGAGGATGCCAAGGCTAATTTATTGTCTAACGAGAAATTTGTTCTTGATGTGTATGCTGAAAAAGTCAAAGGCTTGGTTGGTAGGGGTAGACCTATCGAAAAGGGGAATGGTAGTAAGAAAATTACCATTCAAAATCTAGGGGTCGTCATGCCAAAAGAATTTGTAACTTTTGCAAGAAAAAGGGTCATATTGCTTCGATTGTTTTAAATTGAAAAATAAGAAGGAAAGAGAGGAAAGGGAAAAACAATCTAAAAATACCGCTATTATCGATTGTGTGATTGAATCTGAATCTAATGGTGATGTGTTGGTTGCTACTGCTTCTAGAAAAGGTGATTGTGATGAGTAGGTTTTGGATTTGGGTTGTACCTATCATATGTGTCTTCGTAGGGACTGGTTTTCTTCTTATGAGCTCGTTGATTCCGGTATAGTTCTTACGGGAAATGATACCGAGTGTAAGGTTGTTGGGATTAGTACTGTGCGAATTAAAACTCATGATGGGGTAGTTAGGACCTTGTCAAAGGTGAGACACATTCCGAGATATGACTCGTAACTTGACATCTTTGGGTACTCTTGAGGCAAATGGTTGAAGGTACTTAGGTGAGAATGGTGTTCTCAAGGTAACAAAAGGTGCGTTGGTGTTAATGAAAGGTGTGAGACAAGGGAGTCTTTATATCCTTCAAGGCTTTACAATTATAGGTTTTGCAGCCATCCGAAATGCAACTTTAGGTATTGATTGTACTCATTTATGGCATATGCGTCCGGGCCATATGAGTGAGAAAGGGATGTCTATCTTGAGCAAGAGAGGTCTTTTGGGTAGTGAAGGCACGGGGAAGCTTGATTTTTGTTACCATTGTATGCTTGGGAAACAGAAAAGGGTGAGTTTCTCTACTGCAAAGCACCTGTACACGGGGATCCTAGATTGTATTCATTCTTATTTGGGTCCATCTAGAGTTGCTTTTTTAACGGTAAACGTTATATGTTAACTTTTGTTGATGATTTTTCTCAGAAAGTGTGCGTGTATTTCTTGAGATGCAAAAATGAGGCATTTCCCATGTTCAAGAAATTCAAGGCATTGGTTGAAAACCAAACTAGGAGAAAATCAAGAAACTCGGGACTCGACAATGGACTTGATTTTTATGAGGATGAGTTCAATGGGTTACTGCACAATTCGAGGGATTGAACATCACAAGAAACTTGTTAAGAAGCCCCAACAAAATGGAGTTGCAAAACGTATCAACCAAACTCTTTTGGAGAGAACTCGCTACATGCTCTTTTAATGTTGGACTTTGGGATAGCAAGGCATTTTAGGCCGAAGCTATTGTAATGGCTCGTTATCTCATCAACCTTTCTCCACATTCTTCCATTGACTTCTAGATTCCTGAAGAAGTGTGGTCGGGTAACCCTATGGACTATTCCACTCTTAGAATTTTTGGTTGTCGTGCGTATGTTTGTGTGAACAATGGAAAATTGGATCCTAAGGCAGTAAAGTGCAAGTTTCTTCATTATGCATCCGAGTTCAAGGGATACCTGTTGTGGTGTCCTGAAACACATAAAATTATTCAAAGTAGGGATGTAACCTTTAATGAGACTGCTATGTTATCTCCTATAAGAGACACTTGTGTTTTGTCTACTGGTACAGGTGATCAACAAGATACCAATGAGAAAATAGAGCTTGAATTATCGGTTATTACTCAAGGTGGAGTTGTTGATGATTCTAGCATAGAGGTTCATGATGTTGAACATATTATTGATGCAAGTCCTACTCGACCTCGGGTAGAGGTTGGCCATTCTATAGCCCGTGATAGACCGAGGAGAACTATTAGGAGACCTGCTCGATATGCGGATACTAAAGATGATGGATTTGTTACTTATGCTCTAGTTGTTACTCAAGAGACTCCTGAAAGTATTGAGCCATCCACTTACTCGGAGGCTATCTCATGTCCTAACTTCTCAAATCGGCTCTTGGCTATGCAAGAAGAGAAGGAGAGTTTGCATAAAAATGAGACTTGGAATCTTTCTGAGCTTCCTAAAGGTCATCGTGCATTGACTTCTAAGTGGATCTACAAGAGGAAAGAAGGTATTCCTAGAGTTGAAGATGCTAGATGGAAAGCAAGATTGGTTGTTTGAGGGTGCAATAAAAGAAGGCATTGACTTTAATGAGGTATTTGCTCCTGTTGTTCATCATACCTCTATTCGAGTGTTACTTGCATTTTATTCTGCTATTTGATTTAGAGTTGGAGCAACTTGATGTGAACACTGCGTTCCTTCATGGTGAGTTGGAGGAAGAAATCTACATGAAGCAACCCGAGGGATTCGTAGTTCCTGAAAGGGAACATTGTGTATGCCGATTGAGGAAGTTGCTTTATGGCCTTAAGCATCAGCAATGGTATAAGAGGTTTGACTCTTTTATGATTAGACAAGGGTATACACGTTGTCAATATGATAATTGTGTATATTTTCAACAATTTTCTAAAGGTTCCTTTGTTTATCTATTATTGTATGTTGATGATATGCTCATTGCATCTAAGGATAATCCTTGATTATCAACTTGAAGTCTAAGCTTAATGATGAGTTTGAGATGAAGGATCTCGGAGCTGCAAAGAAGATTCTT
Organism: Talinum fruticosum; assembly: GCA_021018815.1. Taxonomy (NCBI): domain Eukaryota; kingdom Viridiplantae; phylum Streptophyta; class Magnoliopsida; order Caryophyllales; family Talinaceae; genus Talinum; species Talinum fruticosum. The sequence continues at coordinate 1,958,700 of JAITYX010000011.1, forward strand.
GGCATGGAGATTAGTAGGAATCGAAAGGTCGGTAAGCTCTACTTATCTCAAAGGAAGTATCTTGAGAAAGTCCTTGAAAGGTTCAATATGAGTAATTGCAAACCTATTTCCATGCCTTTAGCTGCTCATTTCAAGTTGTCATTTGAGTCTTGTCCACAAACCGAAGAAGAGTTAGAGAAAATGTCTCATATACCTTATTTGAGTGCTCGTTAGTAGTCTTATGTATGTTATGGTGTGCACTAGACCTGATTTGTCTTATGCGCTTAGCATGGTGAGCCGCTATATGCATAGTCCTGTCAAGAATCATTGGGAAGTCTGTGAAATGGATTCTTCGATATGTGAGAAGTTCTATTGATAAGTGTTTGGTGTTTGGTGTTTGATAGGAGTAAGGCTACCGCTTATGATGTGTTTGGGTATGTTAATTCTGATTACGGTGGTGATTTTGATCGTAGAAGATCTATCTCTGGTTATGTCTTTTCTTTGTGTGCGGGTGCTATTTCTTGGAAAGCATCGTTGCAACCTATTACGGCTCTCTCTACTATTGAAGCGGAATATATGGCTGCAACTGAAGGTGTCAAAGAAGCTATTTGGTTGCGTGGCCTTATTATTGATCTTGAGTTGCACAAGGTATCACCGTGGTGTACTCTGCTAGTAAGAGTGCTATTCATCTTACCAAGAATGATACTTATCATTCAAAGACCAAGCATATTGATGTTAAACTCAATTTCATTCGAGGTATTGTTGCACAAGGAGAAATTGCTGTGAAGAAAGTTCACATTTCGAGACTCGCTTCGGATATGCTTACCAAACCACTTCCTATTACTAAGTTTTAGCATTGCTTAGACTTAGTTGGTGTTCATAGCTTGTGATTCCCCTTTGGGGTTTTACCCTTCGGGGTATTTTGGAGGCGCACATATGTTGGTTGGGGATTTTTGATCCAAGGTGGAGATTTTTGAGTTTGTGGCTCAAAATCACCATGTTTCACTTCATTTTGCTGCTAATCAATCGCTACTTGCTCGTGTTCAACGAAAAGGGCTCGTGTCCATTGCAAACCAGAAGTTTGGAACTTCCAGCAGCCGACATGGCCCGTGTCGGTTGTCCTGCAGCCATTGCGTACGGTTTTGCCTCAAGTTAATGGTTCTTTGTTCTAAGTTCATTTAAAGCCCGATTTTCTGCAGCTTTTTCATAGAGCAAGTGAAGTAATATCCCCCTGCATTGTTAAGTAAGATTGAGGGAGAATTGTGAGAGAATTGTATTCTCATCATTGATCAAATCGTCATTCGATTGTGATCACTTGTACTTTCTTAATTCATAGTGAGTTTTTGTGCTCGTTGCCTCCAGTGGTTTTTCCCTCATTGGGTTTCCACGTTAATCCTTGTGTTCTTTGATTTAGTGTTTTCATCTTGTTGTTTATACTTTTGATTATCATTTTGTTCATTCGAATCACTTCCGCTCAAGACACTCTATTCCTAACACACTTGTCTTCTCAATTACGTGAGAACCTACTTACAACAAGCGAAATACGTAAGATTATACAACCACCTCCGACATGATACATGAAATGCTTGGACAAGGCATCAACGAAAAAAGGCACATGACCCTAAATCAATATCAAAGAATCTTTAGTGTAAGTCTTGTCATTAAGCAAAGCATGACAAGAGGGGAACACGACCCTATTCAACCATAAATGTACATCAAGAATCAAAATCTGGGACACAACGAAGCGAGGGCACATGATCTCATCACTTCGTAAAACCTTGACTCGTAGATCTCCACAATTGTCTTCTATCCTCGAGCAAAGCACTATAATAAGGGGCACACGACCTAGCCAATCATCAACTCGTACTCATGGTTGCATTAGCAATGATCAAGCACATTATCCATACTTAACCATCACCTCATTCAAGCTCGTCCAAAGTAGGGGCTACACCCTTATTTCAAGCTCCATCTAAGCTCCAACACTTCAATAGGTTCCAAAGTGACCAAGTTCAAACAACCCCTCGGACTTTAGATCCAAGAGCGAGTTAAGTTCAAGTACCTTATCGAGCTTCAAACTTTTAAGCGAATTGAGTTCATGCCATTCTCTAGATTTTAGGTCATCAAGAGACCAAGTTATCAAATATCCATCTCTATTCCGACGAAATTGGATAGATGTCGAGCTTTAGATCTAATAGTGGTCAAGTTCAAGCACATCGTTGAGCTTCAAACTTTTAAGCATGTTAAGTACGAGACTCCTTCCCTGAATTTTAGGTCATCAAACGACCAAGTCTAGGCAACATTCTTACATAAAAAAAAAAATCAAACATTCGTCTTTTATTTCGGAGAAAGTGGGTAGACGCTAAAGCTTTAGGACCTCCTAATGGCTAAGTTAAGGAAAAATCTTTGAATGGAATCGGCTACGGATCTTCAAGCTCCCACACCATCAAGTTTACAAGGATTTGACTACGGATCTTTGGACTTAATCGCCACCAAAATTTATAAAGAGAATAAGCATATGTCCCTATTTCAATGAAAGTGGATGTACAGCAGAGCTTCAACTCCTCCCAATGGCCAAGTCACGACAAAACCTTTGAAAGGGATTTGGCTATAGATATTAAGGCTCAAACTTAGACAAAATCATAAAGATCTAGTTACAAATTATTAGGCTTATAGTTCGGGTAAAATTCGGATTTATCTACATTTGATTATTAGCTAACAAATATGTTAGTGCACGAACTATTTTTCGCCAAGGTTCAAATCCAAGAAGGGTCAAGTTTAGGCATACATATCGGGAATTAAATATGCCAACGTCAAAAACATGTAGCTACATTTTAGTTCACCAAACTTCACACTTTATCGTACAAGTCAAGTTGAGGCCCACCACCGGGGTTTAGGTCATCTTAAGTGGCTAATCTTCGGTAGTAATTTTCGTACTACATATAGGCGGTACTTGAAGTAACATCAACAAAACGAGATAAGTATCACTTAGTGCTTACTTCGACCTTCATCTTACTCAAACTCTGGTCAAAGTGGGGGCCAACTATAGACACCCAAAAAGTGTTACAATTTTAATGTTTTATTTATTTATTTTGTTTTGTAAGCACAACGGTGAAAACTATAATTCCCCAGCCTGAGGAGTCGGGAGCATCACCGTCATGAACAATACAAAACTTGAGCTTCATAAGTATGCTTAGGGTGAGATTGAATTAAGGTAGATTTTCTTTTCTTCCCTCTATCCCAAAAACTAAAGCCACCAACATGCCCACACCATAAAACATCACAAAATGGTTAAATTTCATGCTGGTCCCCAGCCTTAGCCTTGGATAGTGCCGGATCACGTGCCCACCCACGTTGATCCTTAACCTACCGAGAATGCGTTGTTTTGACTCGTTCAAAGCTAACATATTCTCAACCGATTTTAGCTAGTTTTTGGAGCAAGACTCTGCTATCATTTGGCCAATTGGAGGCTGAATGAGGGAATCCTTTACATAAATAGGACCCCTAACCCTCCATTTCCATATAGGACCCCTAACCCTCCATTTCCATATACATCAATAAGACAAAATCTACTTCATTTTGATGAATTCTTCTCTCTCTCTTCTCTCATTTTTCGTTTCCTTATTCTTTTTAGACCACCATTTACTCTTCTTACCTAAAACTACTCAAACAAGAAGCCTTACTTCCCCAAAAACTCTCATCTTCCTACTATTACATTGTCAAAATTCGATCAAGCTTAGGAGATCGACAGGGTGGTCTTCCTTAGGGCATGCATCCAAAACTCCCATTGGCCTAATGAGCCTCATGATGGTCTATCCACAACGATAATTTTTCTATTTCCTTATCCCGAGACTTCTAAATACTTTCAAAAATAAAATAGTTTCGAAAAACCGCTAGCAAAAAAAAAAAACTTTAAAAATCTAGAATCTTCATTCTCGGTAAGTTCCTTGCACTCAACATTCGTGGAGAACACGATCCACAACGCTTCCAAGCATGAGAGGACATGGTTTTTACACTATGCTTCATACAAAAATTTGACAAGTATAAAAATTTCTCATTGTTGTCCGACTCATGTTTAAACTTGTTGATTCAATTTCTTGAAGAATTTAGGATTTAGGATGTTCTTTTTCTTCAATGAATTTGAAGACAAAATGATGTTAAAAATAAGATAAAGGCATCGAGTGCTCATTTTTTCAACAAAGTTTTTAAAATGTCAATTGTAAATGAAAATTTCTACATAAAATGAATATAAGAATTTACCATTTTATTACGAGAAGGACCATAAGCATTGACATACTTCAATCTAGTTATCGTATTGTCAATGATATAGTATCGGTGGCCCCGAGGTTAAATAATACACAAAAAGTGTTGCTTCTGCCATATTGGAGTTAGAACCTATGAAAGCAATACACAAACTACCATAGCTATTCATAGCAAGAAAAGTGGTTGTTGGTAAACAATATAGCAAATCAACTTTTTTCACTCGTGTCCATATTTTTTATATCGATCCATTTGCACCTCTCCGGTTCCATGTTCAAGATGTTTTTGAATGTCTTATAACACTCTTGAACTGTATTTTTTGGAAGCTTACAAAATTGTTTATAATCTACAAAAGACAATACATGTATAAATTGACTTAAAGATAGTAACACCAAAGCAACATATTGTGAATGTTTCATTGAATAATTAGTAAGGATAAAAATGCATATGCATAAAAGTTTTCATTGTGAAGACTCGGGTATCAACTTACTCATTTTATTTTGATTTAAAGTAATTTATTGAAAACTTAGGAACATCAACTCATGCTTTAGATTCTTGATATTAATGACTGACCTAAGACTTTGGGTCTCAATGACTAACTCTTGAAATCTAAGAACTCTATTCTACTTAGAAAAGTAGAAATTGATTCGGTCAATGAAACTGAGCACCGACTAAGCCACTTAATTATGAAAATTGACCCACTCAATATGACTCGAGACTAAAACTTTTCCTAAATAATTTCACAAGTTTAACTTATCTTGTAAACTGACTCATTTCATATTTTGAAACATAATTACTAGTGTGAATTCTAATTTTGGCCGATTTATTGAGTTGAATTTAATTTTGTTGGAAAAATATTAAATATGTCTATTTAACTCTTTGAACCTATTTCTATCATGTTTATTCTTTCAGTTCGGACATATATAGAATTTGAACTCATTGAATATTGGATTTGAAAATTTCCATTTTAATAGATTAAGGAATTTTAGTCGTTAAAGACTAATTCTTATCTAATCTTGGACCAAAGTATTTTTTATACTTTTTGTACCAATTGTAATTCATTTATAGGTTTATTAAAGCATAATAATCTCATCTTAAAGTAAAAACAACGGCTTCATTACCGCTTAAAGATAGTGAAGACTCGGACATTGATTAACGCTTTTCGAGTTACAACATTTACATCGGGTATAACCTCCTCATACTTATAGAGTTTTGATTCCAAGGCATTCTCTCGTGTCTTAGAATCCTTCCCGAGTGATGTGGTATAATTTTCTAAGTATCGCAATCTATATTTCATATAGATATCGTGTTTCTTTTAGAGACTCGGAAAACCAATTCCGTGTTCCGAGTGCTGTTACCACTCGGATCGATTGAAGTTGAACTAGACCGAGCATACTCGCTTATTCACCACTCTCCGAGTCGTGTCTAGTTAATGGTTTTAAGTCGAAGGAATTCGAGTATCATTGATATTAGACTCGAAAACTTCATTCCTTTTCCGACTCGGGTAATTAGTCGATTATCGATCATAATTATATTATTTGTGTCTAATCTTGGACCAAAGTATTTAATACTTTGAGTACCAAAATTGTTTTATTTTTGCGGGTTATTTAACTAAGGATACACGTTTCAAACCGCAAAAGTTACCGGCTTCAAAACGTCAAATCACCAGCGAGACATGGCCATCATTTTCGCGTCTCAAGAATGTGTCGAGCTGTCCATTGACAAATCTGGAAGACTGAAGCGCCAAACCTAACAAAAGCTTCCACTCGACATTTCAAGTCATCATTACTGGTTTTAAGACTTTCAAGAAAGTGGAACCGTTACTCAAACGTTCGCTTCACAACGGACACCGAGTGAGAGACTCGAAAGCTACGAACAACGGTCATAAGAGACCTTCGGTCGAGCATACGAAGGCAACGGCTATTCTGCTCGGTCATCTATAAATAGAAGCCACTTCGCAAGACTTGAAGACAACGAACGAAGATTACACAACATTGAAACATATTGTCAATACACATACTTGTCTTCTACTTACAACTCCTACTTTGTAACTTTTACTTTACGAGTTGTAAGGTCTTGTACTCAATTACAACCTCTTTCTTACTCTCTTTGTAAGGTCCCTTGACTAGGTCTGTAAAGGTTATCTCGACTTAGTTGTCCCCGGCTGTAAGGGTTATCTCGGTCAGGAAGTACTAGATCGAGATAAGGTAATTTCGAGTCTAGGAAAACTTGTATAGAGTTGTTTAAGGGAGCAACTCGGGTTCGGTCGGTTCACGGTATTTTGTGGACTCAAAATAGTGGATTGACTTCGTGCTTGGACTAGCACGGTTCGTGGTTTTCTGCCCCGGGAGGGTTTCCACGTAATCTCTGTGTATTACTTTACCGAGTTCACTCTAGACTCGACTGCTCTCTTCTATTCTCGGTTATCCGCTTATTGAAGCTTTCGAGTTCACTCGATCCGACTGTATCTGACTCGAAGCTGCATCTGTTCTCGCCTTACTCAAAAAGTTGAGAAGTTTCACGAAAAACTTCCACTACCCTATTCACCCCCTCTAGGGTGACTCGAGACTCTCCCGAGCAAACCTTCAATTGGTATCGAGCCTAGCCTTTCGGAAAGGATCTAACCATCCAAAGGTCTAAAGATCAAATGGCTCGGAACAATGGAGAGTTTGATGAAGGCGGATCTTCCAACAGGCCACCAAAATTCAAAGGAACAAACTTCGGGCACTCTGGAAGAAACTTATGGAATGTTTCCGTATGGATCATGATGAAGTAGTATGGGAAATCATACAACGAGGAAACTACATTCCAATGAAGATCGAAGAAACCGAGAATCGTCCCCAAGACGAAGGCTGAATTCACCCCAGATGAAGCGGAGAAATTCGAAAAAATTTCAAAGCTATGAACATTCTAATGTGCGCCATTAGCTCGGAAGAATACAACCGAGTGTACTGCTTGCGACTCAGCAAAAGAAGTGTGGGACACACTTGTAAACACATACGAGGAACGAGTCAAGTCGGACAAGCGAAGATCGGTCGGTATCTTCACAAATATGAGCTATTCAAAATGGAGCCGAAGAGAACGTAACTCGGATGTTCATCCGATTCATTGAGATCACCAATAACCTCAAGTCATCTGGGTAAGAAGATTTCCTCCGAGGAAATGTGCGGAAAGATACTCGAAGTCTACCCAAAAGAAGATGGGGTCCAAAGGTGACTCGCTATAGAGGAAGCTCGGAACCTCTCAATCTTAAAGCCGAGACGAGCTCATTGGGAAGCTTCTTACTCACGAGATCCATCTAGAAGAAGAAGATGCTGAGGGAAGTTCCAAGAAGAACATAGCATTGAAAGCCTCGGAATCTAAAGAAGCTAATCCGAGCTCATCCGACTCGGAAGAAGATCCCATGGCACTTATTGCAAGAGGCTTCAAGAGAATCATGAAGCACGGAAAATGGGACAAGAGGCCAAAGGAAGAATTCTACAAGAAAGATAAAAGAGACGAGAAAAGGTAAGTACTCTTCTCCATCGAAGTTATCTTTATCTAAGAATTCCGGATGTTTCGAGTGTGGCAGCAAGGACCACATAGTGAAGGACTGTCCAAAGAGAAAAGGAGACAGAAAGAAAAAGAAGGCCATGATGGCAACCTGGAGCGATGAGGACTCATCGGAAGATGATGAGGACTCGGATGACTCAAAATGTTTGATGACAATGACTCGACTTAGAAGCGGAACAAGAGTCGGACTCGGACAATGAGGAAACTAATCCTCGGGAGGTAATCGACTATTTCCTAAAGTTCTCCAAAGTTGATTTAGCTAAATATATTTTTACTTTGGAAGAAAAGTCCAATTCGATTCTTCCCATTTCAAAGAACAACTGGAGTCAATTACTTCGAGAGCAAGTCTTTGAAAAATGAATTGGAAAAGCGAGACTCACCCTCGGAGAACTCGGGACTAGTGCTCAAACTAATGAGGCCGAGTCACGGTTACTCGGAAAGGAAAATGAGCGACTAAAGTAAAAGCTCACTGAGTCTCGGAAATTGATTTTAAAGTTTACTCAAGGGCGAGAAAAACCTTGACATGCTCGTAGGGGCACAATGTGTTTCTTTTAGAAATGAAGGTCTTGTTTTCAACGAGGAGAAGGAATCTAATTCCTACTCGGAATTATTCAAAAGGATTCCGAACTGTAAAGTTCAGGAAAGCTGAGCATGGTCCCATTCACGAAATGAAGGGAGGACTAAGCCCGAAGTGTTTATAAAAAGAAACCTTCTTCAAAAGTTTCAAAAGGAAATGTTTTCAAAAGAAGGAGACACGGACTCGGTTCTCGGGAGGAAGACTCGAGAATCGAGATAAGACCCAAAGTCATTCAAATCTGGGTTCCAAAGCACCTTCTTCCTCGAAAGGGACCACAGTAAAGAAAGTTACTTGGGTTCGTTAGAGGAAGTGAGAAGGGTTAGATTTACTCTATTTTGCGGGTCACTCGGAAGAAGTCAAAGGACATCGGTACTGGACGGTGGATGTTCACGCCATATGTCGGGTGACGCAGGACTCTTTTACGAGTTGGAAGACCATAAAGGAGGAAAGGTAACTTTTGGAGATGATAGCAAGGGAAAGATAGTTGGGATAGGCAAGATTGGAAAAGGAAGTAATCTGGTCAGCCCAGTTTATCTTGTCAAAGGATTGAGGTATAATCTACTCGGCATTTCCCAACTATGCGATAAAGGTCAAGAGGTAAGATTCACTCAAACCAAGCTGCTATATTTCGATGCTACCTCCAAAGAGATCAAGCTCTCGGGTAAGAGATCGGGTAATACCTACATCATTCCCCTGTCGACCCAAGTCGAACTTGTCTTGCTTAAAAGCATCTCTTCATGATGAATCTTGGTCTTGGCACCGGAGATTAGGCCATATTATCATGCATACCATCAAAAAGCTGGCATCTCATAATCTGGTTGGGGATTACCTAACTGTGTTTTTGAGAAAGACAAGGTCCGTGAAGCATGCACCGAGAGGAAAACAGGTCGGATCTTCATTCAAATCCCCGAAGACGGTCTCCACATCCAAAGTGCTTGAATTACTACATATGGATCTATGTGGCGAAATCCCTGTAAAGAGTCTTGGAGGTAAATCGTACATACTTGTTGTTATTGATGATCATTCTCGATTTACCTGGGTGTGTTTTCTTGAGCACAAAAATGAAGCGTTCAAGGAGTTCAACAAGCTCTGCGAGAAAAATTCAAGTTGAGTCTCGGACTCAGATTCAAAAGATTCGAACCGACCACGGAAGGGAGTTCGACTACTCGGAATTCGCAGAGTTTTGTGACAAGAATGAAATCTCTCACAATTTCTCAGCACCCGGTACTCCTCAACGAGAATGGAGTGGTTGAGAGAAAGAACAGAACCCTTGAAGAAATAGGAAGGACAATGATGATTGAACACAACTTGCCTTACTATTTGCAGGCGGAGGCGATCCAACACGACTAACTACACTCGAATCGATGTCTCATCGGACCCATTACGAAGAAAACACCATATGAGCTCTACAAAGGGAAGAAGCCAAATATTTCCTACTTCGGACCATTTGGATGCAAGTGTTTCATTCACAATAACAGTAAGGACCACTCGACCAAGTTTGATGCTCGGTCGAGATGAAGGTATTTTTTGGATACTCCTCTCACGAGCAAAGCTTATCGTATTTTCAATAAAAGAACTAACAAAGTGGAAGAGAGCATCCATGTTGTATTTGATGAGCTTGAACAGGTGAAACCAAGTGAATCATCATACTCGAACCGAAACTCGCCAAGATGATGATAATGAAGCTGAACCATCGAAGACTCGGACCCAGTCTACTCGGAATGAAGTCACTCGGAATGAAGAGACTCGGACTGGAGCACCTCCAGAGTCAACTCGAACGCACAAGAAATTGATGAAGGTCACTCGGACCAAGCTGTGCAACCCGAAAATCTAGTGAATTAGAGGACTGGCAAAGCATTCAACTTCACTTCGAGTCATCCCCAAGAGAACATAATTTCGACATCAACGGTGGAGTAAGAACTCGTTCCTCTTTACATAATTTATGTGCATTCACTGCATTCATTTCATTAATCGAACCCAAAAATGCACTAGAGGCCCTTAAACTAGAATGGGTAGAGGCCATGCAAGAGGAACTCAATCAATTCGAAAGGAACCAAGTCCGGACTCGACCAACTGACCTTCGACCACCCGGTTATAGGAACCAAATGGGTTTTCAAGAACAAACTGGATGAGGGTGGTGTGGTAGTCGAAACAAAGCTAGACTCGGTTGCTCGGGGTTACAATCAAGAAGAAGGAATTGATTGTGGGGAAACCTTTGTACCTGTAGCGGAATTGAAGCAATTAGAATCTTATTGGCATTTGCATCCAGCATGCATATTAAATTATATCAAATGGATGTTAAGTGTGCATTTCTCAATGGTTTTATTGAAGAGGAAGTCTATGTTGAGTAGCCTCCTGGGTTTGAAAACTCATAATTTCCAAATCATGTTTTCAAACTTCAAAAAGCTCTCTATGGTCTTAAACAAGCCCCTCGAGCTTGGTATGAAAGACTGAGTAGCTTCTGGTTCAAAATGATTTCAAAAGAGGTCAGATTGACAAGACTCTCTTCATAAAGAACAAAGGGAACGATTTCCTTATTGTTCAAATTTATGTTGATGATATCATTTTCGGTGCTACTAATGAATTTCGTGTCGAGAATTTTCTCGAGTTAATGAGCAAAGAATTTCAAATGAGCGTGATGGGAGAACTCAACTTCTTCCTTGGGTTACAAATCAAACAAGACAAAGATGGCATCTATGTCCATCAAGCTAAGTATACCAAAAACTGCTAAAGAAATACAAGCTTCAAGATGCTAAGCATGCATCTACTCCTATGAGCAAGCGATGATTAAACTCGACTCGGACGAGAAAGGTAAAGCGAGTAGATCGAAACTCTATCGAGGTATGATTGGATCTCTGCTATATCTCACGTCAAGCGAGGCCGGATATCATGTTTAGTGTTTGTCTATGCGCACGATTTCGAGGCTAACCCAAAAGAATCACATCTCACTATGGTGAAGAGGATATTCGAGATATCTTGCAGGTACTCGGAATCTAGGTATGTGGTACTCCGGAGACTCGTAACCGACTCGATCGGATACTCGGATGCAGACTACACCCCTTTTTCCGGAGGGTTATGGGAGGGAGGCTAAGGTTTACTTATACTTCTTTGGGGACGTTGCTATAAAAAATGACAGACATGCAAGTAGAACGCTCTTGGAATACTACGTAAGTCAGTCAGTCCTAAAGAAGAGTCCCGTGCAGTCTCTTGGTCAACAACCACACAACTCACTAACATTCTTCACTACTCCTACAGGCTTGACGGAGTTAAGCTGTCTAGAGGGAATTTTTTAAGAAAATGTTCATTATGTTAGAATTTGCGCCTATTTGCATCTATTTAGTGATCATGACCGGGCAAATGGACTTCCCTTGCTCCAAAGGCAAGGGGGCCCAATTTGGAGACATACTCAAAACCATGCCTTTCGAATTTTTTGCGTAAGGCCGGTCTTCCAAATAAAGTTACTAGATACTTGATTTAATTGCGATATATCATAAGTGACCATGAAACACTTTGCTGCGCCTAAAGGGGAAAGAGGTTTGTGAGCCGAGAGGTGGGGTGCGAAACACCTGAGCCTCGGTCCTCAAACTCCTGTGTCTGTTCAAGCATTCCGGTTTTAACGACAGGGGTTAGCAGCCAAGTGACGAGACGGCAATGGTTGGACCCTTCCTGGGTCCTCCGGAAGGATATTTGGGGTGTTGGGACCGGAGGGCTAGTACAATATCCCCGAAGGGAACCCTAGGAGGTGCGCCCATAATAGAAGATTTAATGTACCTGACAACGGCAGTTGCAGGCAAATATCCGGACGGAACGCTATACTATACGCGACGGTGGCTCCATACCCCATAACTTATATTACTTAAGGGGGAAACTTGTCGGCAAAGAATAGAATTCAACTACATATTGGAAAGGGCAGCAGGGACTTAGTTCTTTCACGGCATGCTCGGAGAAAGACTTCCTCCATGGCATAGCTCGGTCATTCAATCATGATAGGGTCGATCAAACAGATTCTTCTCCTAAGCGAAGGTCTAGCTCCCCATGGTGTGTTTATTCTAGCTCTTCTTAGTTCCTCTTTCGGGGATCGACCCTTTTTGGTTCCGATACGTCCTTTGGTGTTGGTTACTTAGACCCCCTACTTACTGCCTTTTGTGGTTAGATTATATCTTATCCCCTCTTCACCGAGTATCAAGGTATCTCCTGACTTAAGGGTGAGAACGAGAATCGAATCTTCGAAAGATGTTTGAAAGGCGAGTCTTAAAGACAGACTAGTTCTTTTAGCAGGCGTGTTCTATTATATAATATTAGCTTAGCCCATTAAGACCTTGTCCTAGTCTTTTATGCCCTTACTGCTTACTTAGACCGAAAACTCCTTTACGCCCACTAGATTGATCTTACTTTATTAGAATAGCAGAAATGGTTTTGACTTGAATTGTTGATTAATCGTCAGAGATGGCTTTTCCCGGGATATAAAGTTGATCGAAAGAGCACATCCGGAGCTTGCCAATTTCGGGTCAATCCCTAATATCTTGGCACTCAAAGAAGCAAAACTCGGTAGCTCTATCAACTGCTGAAGCTGAATATATTGCCGCTGGAGCTTGTTGCGCTCGGATTTTATGGATAAAACAGCACTTGAAAGATCTTGGATTACACCTCAAATCGGTTCCAATCAAGTGTGACAACCAAAGCGCAATCGGTATCACGAAGAATCTCGTCCGAGCACTCAAAGACAAAGCATATTGAGGTCGGGTATCATTTCTTGCGTGACCACTCGGAAAAAGGTGATATCGAACTTGAGTTTATTCCTACTAAGTTTCAATTAGCGAGATATCTTTACTAAACCTCTTGGTGAAGATCAATTCTGTTTTGTTACGAATGAGCTTGGTATGTTAAATGCCTGATTATGTGCTAGTTATACTCATTGCATGATTACGTGATTACGTGTTTTTGCTTTTATCAACCTTAGCTCGGTTGATTCAGTGATATTGGGTTAATCATTGATTGTTTCGAGTCACTCAAAACCTTTTCGAGTCACACTCGATCGTAGAAAGAAAAGTTGGACTTCAAATTTACGTAGCTCGTTTAGAACAATGGATAGTTGCAGAAAATAATTTTCAAAATCTTTCTCTCTCTCTCGAGCCCCGTGATCAATCGCTAGCCGTGGATCTCTAACCGCTGTAATCTTAGTCGCCGAGATAGAACCGTCACACCGGTCTAGGGTGGCTGATGGACAAGCCGAGTCGAACGGAGTTATACTTAACGGATACTTTAACGGACGCGCTTCTTTATAAATCGCGCCTATTTCATCTTCATTTCGGTACTTCTCATTTTATCTCTCTCAATCTCAAACTTTCACGGAAAGAACTTCTACGTGAACAGTCATTCTCAAACATCGACAAGCGACGATCAAGATCATCTCAAGTAAGTTTCATTGCTCTCTCTTCGCATTTTCGCCATTTCTTCTCTTCTACTCCTCCTTCTTCATCTCACTCAAAAATCTCATCTTTCCCTCTTTCTTTCAAAATGACGAAAAGAGGAAACCACCTCGATTTTCAGATTTCCTCCTCCTCTAAAAGGCCGCGCACCAAAACTCCGAGAGCTCAGCCCCTTCAAAACCCGTTGTCACCCAGAGCATCCGGCGCTGGATGATAAATTCTTTCCTACAACCACGTTTTCTTGGTTGCACAACATCAAGGATACCGGCGCATATAACTTTATGTGCTTTAGCGAGTTCATCTATCCAAAACTCGTTTCGAGTTTTATACCAACCTCACCTCCTCCGAAACGTTCTAACTTCCGGGGTTAGAAACGTCACCGTTCGCATCAACTCTTCTCTTCTTCACAAGTTGTTCAAAGTCTCTTCTCTTTTCTTGAACAGCAACCCTATCCCTTTCACTCGAGGTCGCCGACGACTTCTTTGAGAAATATGCTAAGGGATTCCCTGAGTCTCGGAAAAACTTTTCCGTGACCCAGTGAAGTCAAAAGCTAGGCTTACGTGCTTTCTGCTGATGAGAACATTCTTCTCACGGCACTCTAACAAGGAGAACCCTAACTCCAAGCATCTCAAAGTCTGTTTTTGATATCCTAGAGGGCTACGAAGTAGACCTCTTCCCCTCCATCCTTGAGCAAATGGTCTGCTGTGCTCGCTCAACTCCAAAACAAGAAGACCACCTCTCTTCCCTTCGGTGCTCTTCTTACTCTTGTTTTCAAACAGTTTCAAGTTCCTCTTCCCTTAGACCCTAATGCGGTGTCCGAGGCTGCCATAGTTGTGGACGAGTAAGGAACTTAAGGAGTACGGATACCGGAGACCGACCACGGTGTGCAGGTACACTCCTCGGAGCCGAGGCCTCTTTCTTCACCTCGAGACTTAGAAAGCGCCTCTTTCTCTTCCTTCCTCACCTGCTGGTGCTTCCACCTCAGGTCCCCAAAATCTCTCTCTACCGTTTTGTCCTCTGTTTTCATGGACAAAATCGGTGCGATGTCTTCCGAGCTCAAGACACTGGTCGGATCCCTCAAATCCACCTACATCTCCCTCCTCTCCCACGACAAAGTCATCCAATCCTAACTCCGAGAGCAGCGAGTCACCGACTCTTGAGATGAAGGCAATGGTGAAGGAGCGAAGGAGTTTCTTGAACTCCTAAGAGAGAGAACGTCCAAGGCGGCTCGGGACCAAGGTGACTCGGAAGAGTCCGAGTCCTCCTCAAGCCCTAGTCCGACCTCATCGGACAACGAGGAAGAAGAAGACGCAGAAGAAGAAGGCTGCAGACGCGAAGCGATGAGACGCCGAGGAACTCGCGGCTGAGGCGAGTCCTTCCGAGCAAAAGGAGGCACATCATGAAGAAGCGGTGGAGTGCTGCCGAGGGTCGACCTGCTCCATAAATTGTTGTACTCGGCTCGGACGGCGATGCAGGTGGGTCGAGCGACCTTGCTTCTCCAGCGAGGTCGAGCGAGCAGCCCTCTCCAGCCCCGAGGTCACCGGGGAAGAACCACTTGACCCTCTCACTCCGGGTCGGCCACTCGGAGCCGAGCCCCTATCGGTTGTCCCGGTTCTCCCTCCGCCGCGCTCAAGCACATCGTCAAGATCTTATCAGCACCGGCGTACCCCTCGTTCCCCGGCTTCTACTCGGAATCCTCCATCGGCTCGTAGGCGCCATGCATTGTGTCACAATTCCAAAGTCCGCGGATCCTTCTTTCTGAACGCTTTCTATTTCTATCTCTTTTGTCCACACATTTCGGATGTATTTTGTTTCTCTTCCTTGTATTTTTTGTCCGTTGTTTTTGCTTTGAAAGTCAAGGGGAGAAATAGAGAAACTTGTGTGAACTTGTTTGTTGAATCTTCTTGAAAATAGTCGGAAAACTTGTTATCTAGTTTAGGGGAGTTTTCTCCTCTCAATCTGTGTAATTTTTGCTAAGTGCAATATGAATGAATGTTTTCTCTATTTTCCGAGTTTATAATTTTTCCGAGTTAACATTATGCATGTACTCGGTTTACTTTTATTCTATGATTTTGTTTTGCTCCGATAATCTAAGTATACTTCTTATGAGAAATCACTCAGATTCGGATTCTGTTTCACTAACAAAGTTTATGTCTAAGTATGGAATGCCTTTCATCAAAAAGGGGAGATTGAAGACTCGGACATTGATTAACGCTTTTACGAGTTACAACATTTACATCAGGTATAACCTCCTCATACTTATAGAGTTTTGATTCCAAGGCATTCTCTGTGTCTTAGAATCCTTCCTGAGTGATGTGGTATAATTTTCTAAGTATCGCAATCTATATTTCATATAGATATCGTGTTTCTTTTAGAGACTCGGAAAACCAATTACGTGTTCCGAGTCCGTTACCACTCGGACCGATTGAAGTTGAACTAGACTGAGCATACTCGCTTATTCACCACTCTCCGAGTCGTGTCTAGTTAATGGTCTTATCTTTGTGCTTCCCCTGTACATGTTTCTCCTCAACAGTTGTTTTCAAAGCATCAAGCACATTGTTTTCTACATACCGAGGACTAATAACAGGAATTTGAGATTTTGGAATCAATAAGAAGGTATGGATGTTTGGATCTTTCTTTGTAGTCCAATCACTTGCACTCTCTTCTCAATATTTACAGCATTCTCAAATTGTGACAAAATATCTATCAAGTCTTGTACAATTGAAGGTTTGCTTGTAGAAGTCTTTATCCCCATTCAAGCTTAGAAGGATTTTTTGTGAATTGAATCTTCTAATTAAGAATCATAGAATCTAGAAATAATGTCTAAAGATAAGTTGTTTTTCTGGATATGTTTATTCTTTCAATACTTTGGTTTCATGTAGCTTATGCAACTGTAATGATCCATATAAGAATCAACGCAATTCTTGTCCAAAGTTACCAAACCCTCTAAGTCTTTCTGCATATTGTTAAAAGAAAGTATAGAGGAATGCTTCAAATATGGTTCCTGTAAATAATATTAAAAAACACTAAATATTATCCTACAAACAATACTTGTCATCATGAAGAACATTAAAATTATTTTCTTTTCCCCCTTATTTAGGTATCGGACGGACACTAAACTTTTTGTAAACAATTCAAGTCCTACACTAAATGTTATAGAGAAATTCTTTTGACTATTCTCACCTCCATTTCCGACAAAATCTATTTGCTCAGCTCAGCTTGTTCATGTTGTTCGGTTTGACTTTGTTGAATCTCATTAGTGTCCGAAATTTCTAGAAGGGCTTCAATCTTATCCATGTCAAATTAAGAAACTCTTTCCATCAATTTCCCTATCATCCAACTAGTTATACTTGGAACACCCTTGGTACCATTTTTTTACTTTGAATGACCCCATCTAAGTAGAATATTTGATTTAAAAGTTAACAGAGACAACAAAATTGAAATAACTCGTTGATGTCTTATAGGAAACATTCAGGTGTTAAACAGAATTTAATAAGTCAATCAAATATACTTACCAATAAAAATATCATAGAGCCTTTGAAAAGCTGGACATTTGTCCTTCTCTTAGCATCAATCAAAAAGTCCAACATGTACTTGGACCAATTGTATGAGGACATTTAACAGAGATCCGCTTAGGTTTTTCGGGAGGAACAGTTTTGTTGATGACCATGGAAAAACATGACAACTATATAAGTAACGAAATTTCTCCTAAACTTGTCCCCGCCATTAAGCTATTATAACATAAACTCAAAATCTTTGCTAGCATCAGTCATAATGTAAAATCCCAAAACCCACCATAGGAGTATTACATCGCCGAGTTCCTCACAAGGAACTCCCAAGGCTTATTCAGGTGTCGGTTTGACTTTCTAATTCCAATTTAAAGGTAATAAGGGTAATTTTCCAAAAGAATCGAAAATTTCTAAAAATTTCGCCGAGTTTCGTTTGTAATATGGACTATCCCCTAGGCATAAAGACTTAAAATCCTGCATAAAAATCATAATATAACCGAACGAGCCATACGCTCGAGTATACAACTCAACGGTCATACATCGAAATCAAACCAATCATGCATTAAAACTTTAAAAAATCTAAATGGTTCGCCATACATCTCTTACAAACTATATATGAACTTATTTACAAGCTATAACGCTTAGAAACATGGCATGCGGGTTAGCTTGAGCCACTTCGACAATCGGTAGTCAACAAACGAGCAACTAATCGGCAAGGGTCAACAATATGCTAAATACAAATCACACCTTCGATCACATCCGTAACACTAAGAGGGGAAAAGGGGAAAATTTGTGGGGGTGAGAAAACCACGCGCTCACCGGAGAATCTTACACTCTTAAAACGGAAATTCTTTACACGTACTACTCATAATAATGAAATAGGTGAAAGTATAATAACGTAATACAAATCTAGATACTTTTCAATGAAATCTCCTGAAACCTCTTGCAACCTAAAGATCATAACATTTTAATTATTCGAAGCACGATTGGAAATCATTTTATTGAATCACATTAAACAAGGTGATGCAACCATCTACACTTTCTTTCAAATACTTTCGGTTAGAAACTGAAAATCCTTTCGGGGCTTTAGATGATTGAACTAGCACCGAGATAGATTTCTCGGGGTTCGAGCCCCTTCACTCGAGTTCCGGGACTTATCTCTAGTAAAATACCATGAAGGCTCCCCTTTCCTCGTCGGGAAAGAATCAACCTCTCTGATTGATGGGCATCCCGATACGCAAGGACCCCATGGCCTGTTACGCACAACCACCTCCTTCCTCTAGTCTAAACAATCCTTAGCCCAAAATTCGTTCAAAGCTGAAGTGATCACAATCACGTATCAAACTTGGTTTTAAACCACAATCTCAAATCAATTTATCATCGTAGAAGGCATGACATCACATGTCACCCTTCTAAATTCACTTTCTCGAATCGGTTTCACTTCTTTGGAACACATTTTAAGTTTGGAAAGCGGTTATCAAGAATCATACACAAGTATCATTTTTCGTAAACATTTGAACTCTTTTCAAAACTAACTTTCAAGCATTACTTAGAATCAAATCACTTCACATGTCAAGCAGCTCTATACTAAGACTTAACATTCCAAGCTAGTACATTAACTCAAAGGATTCATCCAAGTACTTAATATCTCGTATTCATCCATATTCTATTCAAACAAGTCTCCTATTTCCCATATATGTAATTCTTGCTTCACTCTGTTTTCAAAGTCACAATCAATCAATAAAGATACCTATTCCCTTGATACTCCGAATTCCCACTCCTCTTCTATACTCCAAAGTCCATTTCCCTTAACTTAATTCACTTTCAAGCCTAATGAGTTTAGGAACTAAAATTTCTCTAAGCCACAATAACCACAAGTAATCACCACTTAACTCCAAGACCTCAACTTCTCACAAATTGCCATTTTTACCTCAAACTCTCATCTTATGTTTCTACCTTATTAATAAACTCTTTCTCGCCCATACTCAATCATATAACTCTTAATCTTCTTTCATCACTCAAATTCTGCTAGCTCTGCTTATCTTCAAGTTTAGTTCAACATCGGAGATTTAAATATATTTTGAACTCAATTAACCTAACAATCACCCACTTCTCACCCCCATGCCTCAATTGTGCCTCAATCAGTATGAACTCATACTCCCCTTTATACTTCAACTTATTATTTCCCAATATTAGCAATTATCTCCCAACGCCACAAATTCAAGAAATCTCTAAGTAATTCGCACGCAAATCGCAACTTCTTCGTCCATAATTGCTAATTAAAACTTCAATATTGCTCCTTAGACCTAAGCAATCTAACTTCATCATAATCTCCAAATTCCCAATTCCCACTTCAGCCTTAATATGTAATCGGATTCTCTCAAGTTCTAATTCAGCCCTAACTACTTCCTATAGCACAACCATTCAATATTCACAGACAAACATTCAATATTCGCAATAAATCCAGTTGGGTTTCAAAATTACTAATAGTTTAGAGTATAAGACTACCCACCTCGAATTTTAGGGTTTAAGCAATTGATTGAATGGAATTGAATTGGGTCCATTGCCCTCCTCTTATTCATGTTTCTTCTCTTACTCTCTCTGTCTCATGCTCCCCTTCCCCTTTCCCGTGGTTCTGGTCTCACTCCTTGTCAAATTCTTTATCGCTCCCCACGCTTCGTCACGCTTTGCCCCTGCTCATCCGCCATCCACCTTCACTTGCCGGCCACCATTCCCTTAGTTCGTTCACGAGTCGTTGCTTGCTTGCCTACCGGCTTTCGTTCCCTCGGTGGTCAATCCTTTTTCCCCTTTTTGTGCTCTGCTCTCGCCCTCTCTTTCTCTCTTTCTCGAGTCTTTCACTCTCGCTCGGACTCTCGCTTGCTGGTGCTTTCTTGCTCGCCGACCGCCGTTCTTGACGCCCGGCGAGCCTCTTCTTCTTCCCCTGCTCCCTCTCTCTTGTTTCCTCGCTTCCTCTATTTCCCCTCTCCTCTCGTTCTCCCTTTTGGCTTCCCCTCGATTGTTTCCCCGAGTCCTCTTTCCTTTCTTTGCTTTATTTCTCAATCCTTCATTCCCTCTCTCGCTCTCATCCTTCGTCCCCGAAATTCGGAACAAGTGATATCTAAGATACGTAAGGTATAATCACATATACATGAGGCACACTAGTATACTTAACATGGAAGGAAACTCAGTCACACAACCATGGTTAATGGAATTCCTAAAGGAGTCTTTATGGGTTAATGAGTTCCACCCTTCTCTCTACCATCATTTCGATACGTCCGCTCACTTAATTACAAGGCGCTAAGAAGAAAATCGTACTAGAAAAGAGCAAATAGTTAGCTTGGAATGATCTTACCACTTGTTTTTAAATTGAATACTAATGTCTCAACTAAATACATAAACCTACTCATGCCCACACAATCAAGACAAAGCACACAAAAACTAGCTATTCCCTTATTCACTCATCTAAATTAGTAGGACTGATAGTGTCTCTAAGCTTGGGAAGTTGCAACCTTAAAACCCTATTCAAAAAGTTAGTGCCTATTAGTGGATCGGTTACACTATCACGCACATCAACCTTATCACTTTCCTTCTCACTAGTTATCTAACAAGGTTAAGTCACTCGGTCACTACTAACTCTCCACCATACTACCCCAAGTGTACCCATAGAATCACATATGCACGTAAAACAAATCATAAAAAATTCAATTACTCACACATAGAGGCATATAGGTTCATAATTCAAATCACACAACTCATCTCTCGGTTAGTCACATAAGCAATCAAATCTATGAGGTCCTAGAGGTAGAGGTTTCTAGTTCGAGTACTCAACGAAACCAACGAGTAATAAAACAAAATTAAAATTTTCAGCCACACTCGAGTCACATACTTAGCACACACAAGTGATTTGTATATCACCTTTATGGGCGGTTTACGGTCTAACTAATTCAACTAAGTCAACGAGGTAATCACTTATAAGCTAGAGGTTGCACTTAACGTCATACATATGTCGGCCACAAATAAAGCATATAATTACATAACAAGGATCCTAGACGGCTATATGCAATGCAAACTTAAGGTCACCAAAATCTATGCTCGATACCATTTTCGTAACACCCCAAAATCCACCCTAGGAGTATTACATCACCAGAATTCCTCACAAGAAACTCCCAAGGCTCATTCGGGTGTCGGTTTGACTTTCTAATTCCAAATTAAAGGTAATAAGGGTAATTTTCCAAAAGAGTCCGAGAATTTCTAAAAATTTCGCGAGTTCCGTTTGTAATATGGACAATCCACTAGGCTTAAAGCCTTAAAATCCTGCATAAAAATCATAATATAACTCAACGAGCCACATGCTCGAAATATACAACTCAATGGCCACACGCTGGACTCCAACCAATCATGCATTAAAACTTAAAACAATCTAAATCGTTCATTATACATCTGGTACAAACTATATATAAACTTATTTATAAGCTATAACACTTAAAAACATGGAATGCGGGTTAGCTTGAGCCACTTCGAGCAATCGGCGGTTAGCAAACAGCAAGTAATCAACAAGAGTCCACAATATGCTGAATACAAATCACACCTTTTGATCACACCTGTAACACTAGGAGGGGAAAAGGGGAAAATTTGTGGGGGTGACCAAACCACGCGCTCATCGGAGAATCTTACACTCTTAAAATGGAAATTCTTTACACATACTACTCATAATAATGAAATCGGTGAAAGTATAATAACGTAATACAAATCTAGATACTTTTCAATGAAATCTCCTGAAACCTCTTGCAACCTAAAGATCATAACATTTTAATCATTCGAAGCACGATTGGCAATCATTTTGGGAATTGAATCACTTTAAATAAGGTGGTGCAACCACCTACACTTTCTTTCAATACTTTCGGTTAGAAGCTGAAAATCCTTTCGGGGCTTTAGACGATTAAACTAGCACCGAGATAGATTTCTCGGGCGCATCCCCTTGACTCAGGTTCCGGGACTTATCTCTAGTAAAATACCTGGAAGGCTCCCTTTCCTCGTCAGGAAAGAATCAATCTCTCTGGTTAATGGGCATCCCGATACACAAGGACCCCGTGGCCTAATACGCACGACCACCTCCTTCCTCTGGTTTACACAATCCTTAGCCCAAAATTCGTTCAAAACTAAAGTGATCACAATCACATATCAAACTTGGTTTTAAACCACAATCTCAAATCAATTTATCATTGTAGAAGGCATGACACCACGTGTCACCCTTCTAAATTCACTTTTCTCGAATCGGTTTTACTTCTTTAGAACACATTTTAAGTTTGGAAAGCGGTTATCAAGAATCATACATAAGTATCGTTTTCGTAAACATTTGAACTCTTTTCAAACTAATTTTCGAGCATTACGAGAAT
The DNA here is from genome assembly GCA_021018815.1 of Talinum fruticosum. Lineage (NCBI taxonomy): Eukaryota > Viridiplantae > Streptophyta > Magnoliopsida > Caryophyllales > Talinaceae > Talinum > Talinum fruticosum. Next base: position 1,981,399 of record JAITYX010000011.1, read on the forward strand.
CAAACACTTCATGTGTCAAGCATCTCTATACTAGGACTTAACATTCCAAGCTAGCACATTAACTCAAAGGATTCATCCAAGTATTTAATATCTCATATTCATCCATATTTTATTCAAGCAAGTCTCCTATTTCCCATATACGTAATTCTTGCTTCACTCTGTTTTCAAAGTCACAATCAATCAATATAAATACCTATTCCCTTGATACTCCAAATTCTCCCTCTTTTTCTATACTCCAAAGTCCATTTCCCTTAACTTAATTCACTTTCAAGCCTAATGAGTTTAGGAACTAGAACTTCTTTGAGCCACAATAACCATAAGTAATCACCACTTAACTCCAACACCCCAACTTCTCACAAATTGCCATTTTTACCTCAAACTCTCATCTTATGTTTCTACCTTATTAATCAACTCTTTCTTGCACATACTCAATCATATAGCTCTTAGTCTCCTTTCATCACTCAAATTTCGCTAGCTCGCTTATCTTCAACCTTATTAATCAACTCTCGACTCTCTCTGTCTCGTGCTCCCTTTCCCCTTTCCCATGGTTGTGGTGTCGCTCCCTTTCAAATTCTCTATCACCCCCTAATTCTCTCGCGCTCTGCCTCTGCTCGTTCGTCGTCTACCTTCGCTCACCGGCCACCATTCCGTTGGTTCGTTCTCTTTCTCTCCTTCTCGGTCTTTCACTCTCGCTCGGACTCTCGCTTGCAGGTGCTTTTTGCTCGCCGGCGGCCATTCTTGCCGCCTCGACGGGCCTCTTCTTCTTCCCCTGCTCCCTCTCTCTTGTTTTCTCGGTGCCTCTATTTACCCTTTCCTCTCGCTCTCCCTTTTGGCTTCGCCTCGATTGTTTCCCCGAGTCCTCTTTCCTCTCTTTGCTCTATTTCTCAATCCTTCGTTCCTTCTCTCGCTCTCGTCCTCCGTCTCCTTTCGCTTTCCCTGCTTCCTTCTCTGCTCTTCTCCATCTCCCGAGCCCCTCTTAGCCTTCCTCTCTCTCTCTCTCTATGTTCATTCTCTCTCTTTGTGGCTTCCCTAGGAAAGGCCACACCCTTTTACTTGTACACTAATCAAATCCTAGCTAAACACTTAATCCCCCTTTTTCACTCCTCTTTCCCTCTTCTATTGTTAAACATAATAATAATTAAACCCACATATGTTGCATAGGCGGACTCATATTTATAGGTAGTTGGTCCAGGCGGATAATTCGAAGGAAGGAATTAATACGCTTCACTAATAATAGTTACGCGAACTAATAATAATTTGCTCAAATAAATTCACGAATATATACCCGCTTATATATGTTTTAGTTATTCAACCCACTTTATTTAATTAAGGCTAAATAATTTATTTAACTCATATAACTACCTAACCCAAAATTACGGGTCTTACACGAAACTCTAAAATCATGCAAAGTTGCTTCAAAAGCTTCATCGAGGAAATCTTTGCCCACTTCAATTATTTCTTTTCCTGCAAATGGCAACACAAATTCCAAATGTAAATCCCTTGTAATAATTTTAATTTTTTTGTTTCACTTAGTCGGAAGCAAGCTGCTTATGGACCAAATTTGTCTTCTAACCAAGCGGCAAACTTTCCAGGGAGTCTCTTTAAGTTATAAATTTAGAAAACCTCCAAACCTTATATCCTTTATTGCTTCCTTTTTAATATTATTGAACCGACCACGTATCTTTGAAAAACTAGCTGGAGATATGCGCGTAGAAAAATATTTTTCATAAACCTTTTTGTCTTTCTTCTCCTCCTCCTCCTCATTATAAGCTTCCTTATTTTCATCCATTATTTTTCTTTCTTTTCTCCTTCTTTTGGTTGCCTTTGTTGGTTCTTCATCTTTTTTAAGTTTATTCCTCTTTCTTGTCTTCTTTCATCCCTCTTTTCCCATCCCTTTTGGTTTTGTTTCTTTCTCCCCTTCTTTTTAGGTTGTTTTAGTTCTTTTCTTTTTTTCTTAATGACCATCTGAAGCTTTTGTTGTATATCATTATACAAATTTTGATGTCTCGACATTAAAATATATAATTCTCAAAGGGTTTTTAAGATGTTTATCTTCTACCTTTTTGTTGCTTGCCTTTTTCTTGTTTTTCTCCTTCTTTTTATTGCCGACTTCCACTTCTTTTTGCTCTTTATTATCAAACCCTCTTTTTATTTGTTCTACATCATGTTTTGTCTCCTCATCTTATGAAATAATGTGTTTTGGAGATCGTCGAGGGTTTGAATTTCATCAACGACCTTCTCGGTTGTCGTTTTCTCTAGCTTGTCTCCTTTTGCTTCTTTATTTCCCCCTTCCTGTTGTTGCTCTTTTTCATCAGGCCTTCTTTATGTTTGTTTTTGTAGTCTTTTGTTTTTGTTATTCATATGGAAAAATGATATATCTCGAAACCGTCGAAGGTATGAAAGATGCTCATCAACCCCAAACCCTCCTGCATTTTCATTCATTTTAATGATATCTTCAAGAACAAAGGTTACTTTTTCCTTTTTTTATAATCTTCGAAGAGTCTCATTTCTGCACTCCTTTTAGAGACTTCATGTTTAACTTTTTCCTACTGTTGTATGTAACCCCTTTTTTCCTTTTTCTATTTGTCCATGTTTACTACCCTTGATGATAGTGTTATTTGTTTCTATTCGTGTGATATCATCAAGAACGTTTTAAATTATTTTAGTAGATTCATCTTCCATATATCTACAGAATTTAAAGATAAAAAACAATATTATGATTACAAAAACATATAGGCATATTAAATTAGCAAACAAGGTTAGTAACTATAGGCATCAATATCTTTTTATAAGAGAACACAAACTTAACTTAAAGATACACAACTCATCAAATATGACAACCTTAAATATGTTCCTAACATATGTTTAGTGTTTTTATAAAACATCGTTAATGTTTTATAAAAAAATTGTTTAGTGTTTTACATAAAACTATTTAGTGTTCGGACAATATCAAACACTAAATCTTATTTAAAACCTATGAAGAATACTAAATGTTATCCTGAAAAATACTAAGTTATTATTTGTACATTTTCGTTAAATTTAATTTTGAGGACACTAAATTAGTTAAAGTTATAGTATATCTAAAGTTATGTTTAATTTTCAGTCGAGACAAACAACACTAAAAGTTATTATAAATGACGCTAATTTAATTGAAGATGCTTGGCTCTAAATGTAGACCTTATCCCAAATATTTGAAGCAGACCTCAAGGTAAGCCCCTAACTTAGTGATACCTACTACCTGGATGAGAGAATGTTCCTTTTTCGGGTTACATCCATTATCTCAAGTTTTGAATCGAACTAATCCAATAAAAGTTCGGAAAAGCCTTACGAAATTGACACTAAATTATAGTAAGCAAATCAAGAAAATATTTCGAAAACATACAAAGTAAATGAACGATATATAACACTAAATCTAAACGTAATTGACATCTTCTGCCAGAATAATTGATCATATACAATTGATAAATCGAGTCACAAGCGAAAATGAACTTGAAATTAGGTTTAAAGAGGCGAATTAACACCAATATGACTAAAAAATGTAAAAATATCAAACATAAACCTAGAAAAAGTAGAAAATACCTCTTTGTTAGAAAATTTTTCTTACTTATTTTATTTTTGTATATATTTTTATTATAACTCGATCTTGTATTGTTTTTTCGAACTTTGCAGCTTCAATCGAAGGAAAATCAATGAATTTTTTGAGAAATTTTGTCAATTTTTTCCTAAATCAGGTGGGTGGGTGAGGGGACAGAGCAGAGAGTTACGAGGCACATGTGACAAAGAGGGGGAACTCATGTTTTGAATAAAATAAAAAAAAGGTTAAGTGTTTCAATTTTTTTCATTTGTTTGTTTTGTTTTGGGTCGAGTAATGGATTAGTTTGTTCAGGCGATGGTTGTGCACCATGGTTACTGTATCCTTCGAGTGTCCCATATAAAAAATGGATTTTTAACATTCATATCCCTCGCACTATGCTTGCAATCATTTTTCCGCCCATGTCGTATTGAAAATTATTTTCATCCCCCTGACCGGTGGTGTTAATAATTAATGTATCCTGTTCGAGATTTGTGCTAGTATAACGGTGGTTAGTGAACATAAAATGACAACTTTACCCAAATAAAAATGATAAGATTATTTTATTTATTTTATTTAACCCTAATAAACTTTATCTCTTTCTTCACCACCATATCCGAGTTCCTCTCCCCGACTCTCTCGCTTCCTTGCTCTCTCTCCTCCTCTCGCTATCCCTCTCGCTCTCGCTCTTTCTCTCTCTCTCTCTCTCTCTCTCTCTCTCTCTCTACCCCCCACCCCTCTCTCTCTCTGTCACTCGCTCTGTCTTTCTCTCATTGGGTGAGCATCGAACATCAACGCATCGAATATCAAAGATTGAAGCTTTCTCATGAGGTATGTTAAGGAATTGATTTTCGAAATTGAATTTGTGTATACCTCTAAGACAATGTAGTATTGGTGTTTGAAATTGTTAATGTTTCAATTTTTTAATTTTCGACAGGTTGTAGCATGGAAGCTTCAACAAATTATGGATTTGGTGGTGACATCGCGAAGGTATACTTGTCCAAGGTGCGGGGTAACCATTAAATTAGACTACCTTGTGTCAAGGTCACAAAAGAATTATCCGACGCCTTATTATGGTTGCTTGAAATGTAGTACCTTCCTTTTCTAGGTGGAAGCCGAGGCTGGTAGGCAAGAAATTGTGGTTCCTAATCAACTTATAAAGTGAGGGAAAGGATAACTAATCAAGGAAATTGTGAACATGTCATTGAAATAAGGGAGTTGAAGGAGGAGAAGAGAAAGCTTGGCATTCGGATGGTGGACATGAGGGCTGAAATGAAGTCAATGTTGTATAGAAATAACTGTCTTGTTCAAATAGTTATGACTTTGAGCTTCGGAATGAAAGTCTAACAAAGCTTTAGTTAAAGGATATACTAACTCGACAATCTAAAGTTACTTGCAGACAACTTAATCGAGTCCTGCTTGCATATTAGCATCGAGCATTCTCGCTGATTCAAAATCCAAGCCACCATTCTCATTGGATTCTGACTTGTTACTTAGTTACTTTGCAATTTCAGCCTTCCATAAAGATCAAAACTAGGCATGAGAAAACATAACGTAAAATGCTAGCCCCTACAAGCTAGTAATGAAAGATATATCGTGACTCACTTAACGAACGCTTTGATAAGTTCGGGTCTCAAAATATAGAATCGAGACCCGGGTCCAAGTATAATTAGCATCATGAGGAGTGACTCGCATCAGGTCCAGAAGGTAATGCCTAGCGGTGATGTTACAGCCACACTGCGGAAAAACTCAAGTCTGTAGATGTAGCTGAGCTCAATTCTCGCCCTTAGTTGCTAGCAGTTGGCCATAGTGCCTCTATCATATCCCTTATGGTTCTAGACTTCTAATACAACCAAATCCAAATTTTTAAAAAACTAGAATTCCAACCAACTTTTAGAAGGGGAAAAAAGTATGCAAATCTGTTTGGAGCTTAAGCAAACTTTAGACGCTCTTAGAAGATACCATAAGAAACGTATCCATATCATCATCGGAATGAGTGATATAGTATAAAATTTCAGTCAAACATAAGCAATGGTGTTTGGAACGCTTAAGTATGATGGTATCTGTGCCATCTAAGAAATCTAAAATTGAATGAGCATATAAAAATCTCAAACAAAAGCACCTGTTGCTATAATATAATGATATTTTGGAAAATAGATATTATCGGAGAATAAGTTTCCTACAGATGTTGAGTTTTAAAATACAAAAGTATCTCTAAGAGAAGATTACTAGTCTACTCAATTCAGTCAGTTGAATACTCGGTTGCAGTAAAATCTTAAGTGTTATGTTCATGTAGGTTGGTTGAATAGTAAGATACCTAGAGCTTTAATAGTCCGGAAAAGCTAGTCCACAGCTATAGATACAAATTGTGCCTCTAAAATAAATGTAAGCAACACACTCGGAAAAGGTAGTGCACAACTGCGACACCACAGAGGCATATGACAATGACAACAACTATAGATACAAATTGTTTTTATAAAACCAAGCATATAAAGGGCTAATAATCATCCCTAGAATAGCATATATTGCATACCAAGAACAAAAATATGTGATTTGTTAATAATGCTTGAATGCATTTCCAACATACTGCAGATCATCACCTGTCATCACTGCCTAACATACTGTACATACTGCAGATCATCACCTGTTAACAAAAATAATAGATGACAAGAACAAAAAACAGGAATTCAAGGAGAGCAAGAATATGCAATCATCGCCTATCATCATTGCTAACATATCGCATACAACCGGTGCTGCCGGTTTGAATGCATTTCCAAAATATGAAGGACGAGTATGTTCTTTCGGATGAAGACGTTTGCAGCCTCAAGTACTTGCAGATGTTAATAATGTTCTATTTCTTCCCTAGACTAGCAGTGATGTTACAGACCACTGCAGTAAAACTCAAGCTCGTAGATATAGCCGAGCTCAATTCCTGCCTTTGGTTGCTAGCAGTTGGCCATAGTGCCTCTAGCATATTATTAAGTTGGCATAACAAAATAGGGGAATGAAAGTCAAATTTGCTTTGAAAATACTCCATTTCATTGATCTGTTGACATACTGCTTCGAAAGTACAACCCCAAGAATTTAATGTCTCAAGTTGGCATAACAAAATAGGGAAGGGGATTATAGCTCTTTGTCTAAAACATATTGCATACATACATACATACATACATAACCTAATCATAAAAAGATACATAATTAAACCCCATAATTTTATCCAAAAAGTGATTAAGTTAAACTGTACACTCGATGAATGAAATGGAGACTATGACTAGCTGCCTGACTACTTCAAGGAAAGAGCCTTCTTGCAAGAGGCTTGGCTTGATTGTGTTGTAGCCTTGATTATTTTAAACCTAGGACTTCTCCTTAGCTCGGTTGTCACGAGTAACCATCTTTCGCTTCCCTTTTGATGTTGGTTGTGTAGCAGCAGATGTGGAAGGAATGGATGAGGTCTGCAATAGAGGTGGAAAGAAGGGATGATGATGTAAAAGTGGTGGAATGAATGGATGAGGCTGCAGCTGATGTGGTATGAAGTACCTTTCTTGGCCTACCAAGTTTCTTCTTCTCCTTGTCATCTTTCTTCTTTCTTTTGGCCTTCTCTTTGCCTACGAATGGGGAAGTCCTACAATTGTGAGTCAAGTCCTTGCAGTTGGAGCACTTCATTAGTCTTGCTCTTGTTTTCTTTCTTCCCTCATTAGACCCTCTTTTCCTTTCTTTTGGAGGCCTTCCTCTTATCTTTTGTATTGGTGGAGGTGCTAATAATGGAAGATTGTCCATTGCTGGCAAAACACAGGATCCCTAATAGGATGCAGATTAGCACTATAAGCTGCCTTGAATCTGTCAATACTATACCACTCACTTACCCAATCTTCAGTCTTCTCCTTCATGAACAAGATTGCTCTTACAGCATGCTTACATGGAATACCGGAAACTTGCCAAACCCTACAATCACAAGTCTTCTTTTCAAGGTTGACAATGAAGGTATGAGTGGATTTATCGACTTCAAACAATCCTCCCCGCAAGGACTAGCCCTCAGCCCCCAAGCATCTTTTTCAAGTACTTGCAGCCTCTCCTTCATAGAAGGCACCACTTTCCCACTCAACTGTTCAACAATTTTCTTCCTCTAAACTATCCAAGCAGTGAATTTCTTCCTAATTGCCTCTCATAACACAAACACAGGCTTCTCTCTATACATATCAATGACATTATTAAAAGATTCCACAAAGTTGGTGGAATTGTCCTCAACTTTTAAGTCTTCATCGAATAAATAATCTGCAGCAATGTTCTTTGGGCTCATCTTGCAACCAAGTCCATGCAGCTTCATTCTCTTTCTTAAGTGCATCCATGTTCTTGTTGTGCACCCACTCGGTGTAAGCATCAGCAACCCTGATCATGAAGGTGCTCAACTTTGGACCAGGAAACAACTTCTTGAAGTTTCTGGCATAATGGACTACACAAATCCTTCTTTGAGCAGTAGGAAATATGGTCTTCAAAGCTGCAATAACTCCCTGCACAAAAACAGCAATTACACTTTTTACTTATATGAATTAGCTAATATTAAAAAAAAACAGGATAAACAAGTAAAATACCTTGCATCTGTCAGCAATAAATGTGTACTGGTTCATATTCTCATCTCTTATAATGTCTCTCAAACTGTTGAAGAAGTACATCCAATTCACCTTACTTTCTGTGTCAACTATTACATATGCAATGAGGAAGCAGTGGTTGTCACCATCTAACCCAAATGCAGTCAGCAACACACCTTTGTAGGGTCCTTTAAGGTGGCAACCATCAACCCCAATGAACCTCCTACACCCTGCCAAGAAGCCATCTATGCAACACTTAAAAGAAACAAACATCCTCTTAAATATCGGCTTACGACCATCTGCTATTGGTGGATCCCATTTGATGTAGCATAAACTTCTAGGATTTGACTTCTTCACCATCTCAATATACTTCACTAACAGCTCAGAGCCAACATAAGCTCTACCCTCAATTTGGTCTAAAATCATGTTCTTTGCCCTCCTAATTGTGTGTTTCTACTTGACTAAGCCATATTTTCTCAACAGAATGTCCCCCATAGTCTGTGATTTTGATTTTTGGTTCAGCTCTAACCTCCTCAAATAGGTGCTTTGCTATCCACCGAGAATTTGCTTGCAGGGTTGTCTAATAATCTGGAATATTTGTGTGCCTTGCCCCTAATTGTCTTCACTACAAACGTGGTTCCATCGGGGAGTGGGGATGCCTGTATTCTGTACTTGTAGTTCTCTTCCTTACACCATGTTGTGTATCTGCTATTATAATTTCTGATGAACCTCACAAAAAAACCCTTCTTGTACCATGTAATCTCTAAACACCTCAAGGAATGCCTGCTTATCTAAAAACATATCCCACTCTTGAATTTTGATCTCACAATTTACCTTAAGTTCCCACCATTTTCCTTGGTACATTTTTGTTGTAGCATCATCAGCATCCTCATCACTCATCTCATCAAAAACTCCATCCTCTTCTACCATAGAAACATCACTGTCATCACTAGTCTCATTCTCTTCACAATCTCTAAAATCAGAACTTTCACTATCACAATCATCTAATCCTAACATCAAAGAATCACTATTAGACACGGGTTTTTCAATCAAAATACCATTCCCTTAGTCTCTGTAAATGAGAGGGCTCTTGGGGTCATTTGTGGGGCTTTTGGCAAATTCAAGAGACAATGAGGGAGCATTATCTATGATTGAAGCATCAATTGAAGCAATTACATTATCCCAGAAAGGAGAATCACAATTGTCGGTAATGCCATGATCATTTTCCTCATTCTCATCCCCATGACCAGTATCCCCACATTCCAATTCATTTCCCTCATTTTTATCCCCATGACCAGCATCTAGAACATCACAGCCCTGGTCATTGCCCTCATTCTTATCCCATCCGCCTCATTCTTATCCCATCTCGCCTTATTGTTATCCCCATCAAGTCCCAACACTATCTCATGAATTTTAGTGGCCTTTTTCTTCTCCTTTATATAACATGTAATTTATTTCTTCCTCGTCCACCTATCACACATTCTTAACAAGGACTCATCATCATATATAGGCCACCTCTGCTTAGGGTTTTCGGGAGGGTGTGACTAAATTTCAAAGAATTGTGGGGCAGGTCTGTACTTCGAGGTTTGGATAAAAACCAAATAACATTCCTTACTAAGTCAATCAACTGAAAGTAATCAACATCTCTTTTCTCAACCACTAACCTCCTTCCATTATATATGAGCACAAGATCAAACACCATAGACATCTACATTTTAATAACAACACATAATTCAACATCCCATCATAAAATTATCATATAAATAGAGCATTATATAAACACAAGTATCTAACCCATCTAAAATAGAGCATCATATAAACAAAATAATTACAATCCGTTTTTTAACTTAAACCCTAAAAACCCTAATTTCAAAATTCAAATATTTCTCATGCCCATTCTATAATTTTTTCAATGATTCTTCACATTGCTCAACGACATGCAAATTTTTCAACATTTTTTTCAAATTTCCATTACACCCATCCTCCCATTCCAACGAAAACGACATGTGATTAAATTTCCAACGACATGCCAAATTTACTATAATGATACCAAATTAAGGCAAAATTACTAACCTTCTCCAACCTTCGGCCTCGATTCTTGATGAATTTGATGTTTCTCACCAAGAAATCTTCCCATCCAATTCCCGATTGTGAACCACACCATCCACAGCAATTTCAGGCACTCCGGAGAAGATGACAAAGAAGAAGACAGAGAATAGCGAGATCCTTCTTTACTATGATAGATGACTTTGAGAGATTGTCGTGAAGAAACGAGTAGAAGATGATGACGACGAGGGAGAGAGAGAGAGTGCAGAGCGCGGACCCATGAACAGAGAGCTTCGAAGATTTTTTATTGAAATCTCTTCAATTCAAAATAAAATACGATCGTGGTGGGGTTTATTTAAGAAAAGGCATTTTAGTCTTTTCACGTCTCCGGTCAACTTAAAATCAAAACTTTACTTACAATTCTAATATGTCGATAAAGTCGGGAGATGAAAATAATTTTCAATACGACATGGGCAGAAAAATGATTGCACCATAATACGAGGGGTATAGATGTTAATAATTCTATAAAAAAATTGATTTGGTTATAACATTAATTGGTCTATACAACTTTAACTGAGAAAATTAACAGACTTTTTGTGTGACAGTAGAAGTAGAGTAACACCCGTTTTCAATTTCACCATCAGCATTATGATACCGATTTACGGATTAATGGAAGATAGATTTGCCCATATACACCATTTCATGAGTCACAACTGTAAGCTTTCCTATTCTATGGAAATATGACACTCCACAAATAGAAACTAAACACCAGTCTACTCTACTAATTCCACTGCATCCACCTGCTGCTGTGCTAGATTTTTTCTCTCCATTCTTTCTATTGTATAAATGTAGAAAATCATTACGAGAATAAAAAAGGAAAACAAGACATCCCACTTTCCCTTTTTTCTGGGAGGGAGTCGGGAAGAATAATCAAATAAATTTAAGGAGTTGTGTACATATCACAAAATCAATAAGAAAAATCAATAAGAAAAGTTCTTAAATTGAAAGGAACAAAATTGAATTTACAAGTCAAACGAGAAATAGGAAAAATTTATTGTTTCATATTTAAAATTAGAATGAAAAGTGTATGACCGTACCCTATCTTTCAAGTGTGAGGTAGTTCATTCAATTGGTATATAAACTTGTTGTCATGAATATGTTTAGGATACGACTGAAGAGTACAAGCGTATAAGTCAAAACTTAGGATGATTCCTAGAAATTATCACTATAAAATTTCTTATCGTGGTACGTAAAGTTGTACATACTTACAGAGATTCAATTAAATTTTTATTGAAGAGTGACATGTTACTAATTTTGTAGCAGAGCACAATTATCCTTTGTTATCTCCACCTAAAATACGCTTTCTTTGAACAAATCAAGCCATTAGTAGTACTCGCCTTTCAAGACGTAGGTCTGACAGTCGAATAAATTATATTGGTGTGATTAAACTTGAGAAAAATGTTCTTCATGACTACCTTGCCTCAAAAAAGACATCTCTATATTTTCACGGAAGTTAGGATGTAACTTGTAGGAAATGATATTAAAAATCTCATGGATTATTTTATGTCACATGTGTGCTAAAAGCTGATGCAGAAAACAAAGTTGAATAATTTGTTTTTGTTCCGTGGCTATTGTGTCGAATGTTAAGATAAATGTGAAAATATAGTACTATTTGACACTACTTATAAAAGTTAATATGTATGACATACCTTACGGATAGAGCTGGTAATTTTTGACCCGACCCGAAAATCCGACCTGAATTTTTGGGTTTTGGACAAGAGATTTGGACCCAAAATCTGAAATTACCCGAACCCGAAAACCCGGAAATTGTCGGGTCGGGTCCGAGTCGACCCAATGGGTCGGACACTAAAAATCACGGTTCTTTGGGCTTGGTCGGGAAACTGAAAAATTGAAGTTGGGCTTGTATTTGTTTAAAAAGTTGCCCATGAAAATGACAAAACCTACTGAAAAATCGGTGCTTTTGCTTCCTCTCTCGTCTCTTGCCTCCCCTCTCGGCTCGTGCTTCTACTCCGGTGGCTTCCCTCGCAGTCTTCTTCCCGAGCACCCTCGCTGCCATTGCTCGTTGCATCTCTACTTCATCCTCTGTCTCTCGCCTCCCCTCTCTGTCTCTCTCTTCGTTCGGTGGCTTCCCTTGCAATCCTCTTCCCTAGCACCTCTCGCTGTCTCTCCTCTTCCATTTCCTGCATCTTTGCTTCGTCCTCTCGTCTCTCGCCTCCCTCTTTGTCTCTCGCTTCGTTCGGCTTCCCATCGCTGTCTCTCCTCTTCCATTGCCGAGCCTCGCTGTCTTCCTCTTCTCGACCCTCATGCCGCCACAATGTCGACCTAGCACGGTCGCCGGTGGAAGAAGAACATCCGGTTCGGGTAGTTCGACGCCTGGTCTACCTCCTCTTGCTCGAAGTAGTGGAACATCAAGCCTTCCTTGCTCCAATCTCCGGGTTTACCTCTCGATTTATCTCTCAATTCTTAAATTAAGTATGAGATTATGTATGTATCGCAAATTTAAATTTTCTCAATTCTTAAATTAAGTATGAGATTATGTATGTATTGTAAATTTAAATTCTCTAGGTTTACCTCTCGATTTATCTCTCAATCCTCAAGCACTAATGTTTAATTTATGCATTCAATTTATGTTTAAAATTATAATGGTATTATTGTTACCAAAAAAGTGAAGGATATATTCATACAAAGTTGATTAATTTGACTCTAAATATCGATTTTATTTTCTCGAAAAAAAAGAAAAATGGCGCTCTTCACCCATTGGGTTGACCCGAAATCCGCAAAACCGAAATACACCCGACCGTATTTTACCCGAACCCAAAATACACCCGACCCATATTTTACCCGAATTCAAATACACCGACCCATATTTAACCCGCCTGCCCGAATTGACGAGTCACGGAGCATTTATATTGGTATTAAACAATTATGGAAATTAGAAGATGGTATATATCATTATGACAATGTTATTGCGCAGTAGCGATGGTTGTTGTTGAGGATCTCAAGCTGCCGTCATCAAGGTAAACATTGACACTATAATGGTGGTGGGGGAGGAGGATTGATGAAGCTTGTGTTAATTACAGATGAAATATAGTAGCTGATGGAAGTGTTCTTAATAAATGGAGAAGGACAAACCTATAAATATAGATAGTATATTTACTCTCATTCAATATTTTTATACTTTTTTGGTAAAATTAATGGCTTATTCGACTTTACATAAAAAAGCAATATCTATTTATGTTTTATGTTCGTTTATGTTATTTTTGTTCTTTTTTATTCGTTTATGTTCGTTTCTATTTTAGTTCATTATTACTATTATTATTATTATTATTATTATTATTATTGTTGTTGTTGTTGTTGTTGTTGTTGTTGTTGTTGTTGTTGTTGTGGTTAACATAAACGAACATAAACGGACATAAAAGAACATAAAAACATATACGAAAAGAAAACGTAAATAGATGATGATTTTTATGTAATTTCGAACGGACTCAAAATATTCGATATTGTGAAATAATCTAGTTAATAACTCATTTTTATTGCTTGTGTATTGTTTATGTTCATTTCTACTCTTTTATGTTTGTTTCGTTCGTTTAAAATTGAAATGAGAAACACGCATCTGCATGAAAGAAATGTATGAACCGCTTATCTTTCGAATTTCTTCTATTTATTAGTTTCTTTTGAATAATCAATGAACTTCTATCATAAAACAATTCGATATCAATAATTCAGCGCTAATCTCAATTCAATGACAAAACCACGGTTATATCTTACTAATATCAATATTCACAAAGAGAGAGATTGAAAAATGTTAAAAGGAGAAATTTTAATAGCGTTATTATGTAAAGAATTCATGATATGTAAGAATTTTTTTCTTGAAATATAGAAATTAAATTTTGTGACAAAATAAAATAACTTATTGAATTCTCTAAAAAATAGATTATTAAAAAAGGTGAAACTGTCTCGTAAATGGACGATCGGAGATCTTAGCCAAAACTCGCCCTTATACTTTGCAATTTATTTAAAAATGGCATAAAGTTTTAGCGCTAACTCGAATGCCATTAAACTTGCTAAAGTACATTTAAATGCCATTTAACTTGTCAAAATATATTTAAAATGTTCATTAATTTGTTAGAGTACATTTAAAATGCCAGCTAATTACCAATAAATATCAATCACTTTAAATGTAACGTTAAAACTTTGTGAAATTTGAATAAATTGAAAAATTTAAGAGCAGTTTTAACTAAGATATGTTAGTAATGGAATCATGCATAAGTAGGAGTCTTATTGTAATATTTTTTAATTTATGGTTAGTAATTATCAGTCGATCATTAGTATTACTAGCAGATACAATTAACGTTATAAGTGGTTATCAGTAGTGGTTACAACTATCAGCTAATAGTTATCGATATTTATCAATTATTAGTGATTATAAATATTATCATAGACGGTCAAATAAACGGGTCATATACTAAGCATAAATATATAATAAACAATAAATATGAAAACGCCACTAGGCAGGCGGATGGGAAGCGTGGACGTCCATGAAACGCAGGCACAATCAAGTACTCAAGTGTGAGGCTACTATCTATCCGCGCTCTCCTCCTCTTGCAGCCACAACCAAGACATGCGGTGTCTACAAATCAAAAATCAAAACAAGACAACACTAATACTGCTTTACCCACTTTCTTTCATATTATATTCAAGCTCAACTGCCACCGTTTCTTCCTGGCCACCACTCACTCCACACCACCACCACCAACCACCACCATCTCTAACCACGGTGGTCAATTAGCACCACCTGTGCGCTGCTCAGGACCACCGTAGCCACCCCCACCGCCACCCTTCCCTGTTTTTCTGCAGCTACTGCCTCGCCGGAACTCCGCCCGGACCCCCGCCCAAAATGGCGCCTTTGACGAGCCTTAGTCTCTCTCTTCCTCACGCTACTCCCTCGGACCACCACCTGCCGACCTTCAAGCGGAGCTCATCCTCTTCCTCTCTATCGGTATGAATATCTATACCCATACTTGATGATTATTGAGGGATTTGATCACCCGTTCTTCTAATGCCTGTTGCAGCTTCTGTCGCCCAATTTGAGTTCTCTGAGGAGTGAGAATAACAGGGCGAGGAGACGGAAGAGCCAGGTGATCAGTGCAGTGGAAACTAGTACCCGACCCACTGCCCCTCTGGAAACGAGTACATCCAATTCTTCTTCTTCTTCGAATTCCCAATTCGAGGGGCTGAATGGATCGTCCAAGTCAGTATCGAATGCTCGCAGGGGAATGTCTTCAGTCAATTCGGTTTGTCCCTTTGGCTTTCTTTTCATTTCTCTTTTGATTCTACATTGCATTGACAGTAGGATAGCTTAGTCCCGCCCTTCCCTTCATGTTAAGATTTCTGATACTGATGTAAGCCCCTTTGGTGGGTCGAGGTAGGAAGAGATGATATTTTATGGCGAAGTGGATTTTTAAATTGAGAGATGCTAAGTTTTAATATGAAGTATTAGATCATAATATATCTAAGGGCTGACATTGAGCCTATTCGATTAAGTGCTAGCCTCCCGCTCACGTTTACCCCTCCTCCCATGTGCCTTGTCTCCCTTCCGAGCAATTCATCATTGTCACCTCCACCTCACCCTTGTTGCACTTGCCACAGCTTTCTCATTGATGTTTTGTAATTCTTTATCAAGCATGATGATGGTTGGATATTCTGGACCAGAACTAATGATATGGATGATCAAGGTGCAAACAGACCAAACTCTTTACATCTTGAAACAAAGAATGAACTTCAAACTAAACCACCACAGAAAAATTACACAATCCTTCTCAATTTATTGGATTTATTTCTCTGCTAAACTGATCTATACATCAAGTTATATATCCTCTGAAACTGTCTGGAATTCCAAACCTTAGTTTTCAGAAAAGTATAAATATAGACGTGGGTCAGGATGGAGCTGGAAAGGGCTAGAGGGGAAAGGGAGATGAAAATGCGGGCCGGGATGGAGCTAGAAAGAGACAGCGGGGACAGGGAGAGGGGAGAGGGGAGAGGGGAGAGGGAGAGGGAGACATCAGAACTTGTGGTCAGCTGATGCCGGAGAAACAATTATGAGGACCGTATGAGGACAAAGGAGGAAGAAGAGAGGAACTCATGCAGCAGGGCCGTTAATATTTTGTCAGTGTCAATACTCTGCTGTCCTTAAATATTTTGCCTCCATCCACAATAACTTCTTGGATAAATGTTGAAGGTAGAGTCAAATGTTTGATGCTGGCAATAGTACACTATTGTGTGAATAAATGATTCTTGTAGTTTGATATTGGCCATTAAATGTCTGGAGCAACCTTTTCTTTTTTCTTTTGTGCTTGGGACCAGCTGTGCAAATGGCAATTTCCTCTTTTGTAGGTTTAGGCAAGCCCTCCCCTATTTCAACAAAAAGAGAGAAGCAAGGAAAGTAAAAAGAAAGATGAACCTAGAATATAAATAAGGACTTAGATTAGCTGATTGGGTAACAAATGAAAAGTTTGTTTACCTGCAGTAATGTTACTATTTTTAGTATGTGTAGAATAATAGTTCACAATCTTGCAAACTCTCATTAGACTACTGTTAGACTACTTTCAGATTATCTTGGTGTGGGTTTCTCATAAACTGATGCAATTACCGCCACTGATCTTGTCGCTTTCCTGTGGAAACTGATCTTTCATGCATTTATCTGTCTTATGTTTGATTGATTCACTGGTAGTTGATTGCAATTGTTTTTTTTGTTTGTTTGTGGTAGCTTATGTACTTAAATTAATGGACAATGAAACAATTTTAATTTCTGAACGTGCAGAGAGTTGGAGACGTATCGAGGGAGATAAAGAGAGTGAGGGCTCAGATGGAAGAGAATGAACAACTGGCTATTCTAATGAGAGGCCTTAGGGGACAAAATTTGACTGACTCACAATTTGCGGCTGACAATGTCCAACTCCGCCTGGTTGAGGTTTGTTGCCTACACTTCTATGCATATCCATGTCTTTTTTATTTTACAAGTTCCTCTGGTTCTATTTCCATGTGATGCAAACTTGAAATTTCTTGCTGTATCCTCAGCAAGAGTGTAGACTATGCATTAGAACTCTTGGCATGATGAAGAAGCTCCCTAGGCTAGGTTGCTATGGAAATTCATGAAAGTAGACGAAGTTTTATGGTTCAAGATGGTCTGGGCTAAATATTGGGTAGTCTGTTGGAGAATGCTCATGGAGTGGGGTCCTGGAACTTGTCTTGGCAGGTTAAGATGAGTTCAAATCTTTGGTGTGCTTTGAGGCGTATAATGGTGTTAGGTGTTGTTTTAGCATGACGTGTGGCATGGAATCATTATTCATGTATTCAACTTCCACATTTTTCAGAATACAACAATTTAAATGTGCAGTATTGCTAGAGATGGCATTTATTTGTGGTAATCAGGCTGAAACATATCATTCTTGTGAAATTTGGATCATTGGGAAGAGGTTTTTCTTTTTTTTTCTTTTTTGGGGGGGACTTCACTTGCAAATTCAATTTTGTGAACGAAGGCAATTATGTAATTGCCTAACTATATGATGGTAAAAATATTTTAGGATTAAGAGTAACTTTTTTCTGCAACTGAAAAATTTTGTGTTATATTTCTTAAGGATTTGAGTGTTTCCTATGAAGGCCATTTGAAAGTCTAAGTTCTAAGTTTTTTAAAAATTTTATTATTTTGGCTTGGTGGGTACTGTATGTAAAATTCTATTAAATAATATGATAAAAAGGAGTTAATTTGGAAATAGGTAGTCTAATCCCATGTGCCTAGAGGCGGAAGTGTCCACTGGGCATCTCGTTGTTCATTGTTGGTTGGCTTCAATCTGCTATAGCATACAAAGTTATTTAAGCCTTGTCATTGATGAATTAGAAAGTTATTTATGTTAGAAAAGTACTAATAAGAGAATCCTGAGCTTGGCCACTTTTGTGTAATCTAGCGCTTCTAATTCTAATGGGTTGAATTGTCCATTGTTGTAATCCATGGAGGGCTACATGAAGACTACGTACAGCTCATCAAAGATGTGGCACAACCTAAATTGGAACTTCAAAAGGTTAAGCTTTTAGTAGAAAAGCCTAGTATTGGTTAACTCCTTGGTTGAATGCTTGGTTTCAACTTTCAAGTGATGTCATTGATAAGCAACCAGACAAATGTCTCTGACTTTGTGGATGCTATTAACTCTCTCCATCCATCTGTTTTATTCTTGCTATTAGGCTTGGGGTTCTGAGTGGGGAAGATGATGTAGAAAATGGCAAAAGGTTAATTCAATAATTTTAGGATTTTATGTGAACTTGGTGATCATTTGATGTTTTCATATTTTATAGCCTATTTTAACATTAATTTCGCTATACATTGGAATTGATCTCTACATGTTTCAACTGATTTGAGATTTCTGTACGTTCAACATCCAGATTTCTTTATAGTTATCTAGAATTTCCAGATGCTACTGCTACCACTGTTGCTTTAATTAGAAAGATAATATTTTATAAATTATCCAATTCTATTATAATTTTTTATTTGTAGCATTTCAGTTGACATGGATATTGTATGGCATTTGCATTGATAAATATATTAATATAACTAATACATCCACTTTGGGAAAGATCTTAGAAATATAAATAAAGTTGTACCCAAAAGAAAAGGAGAACATAATACATAAAATAACCTACTCTCTCATTACCCTACTTCAATAAGCATATAAGGAATTCATTCAAAATAAAAGGCATCTAAGGAATAGACATTTTTTATGAGTAATGTTATAAAAAGCATGAGTACCTTTTGATCATAAGATTATACCATAAAAAATCCAATATGCAGGAGCTATAGTCTATTTTGAATTTACATGTTACAGTTTGAGATTATGAATTGCAGGCTGTAATTTATCAAGATTTAATGTGATGGACCTTTTTTTTTTTTTTTTCCAAGATTTAATGTGATGGACCTTTTTTTTTCTTTCAGGCTTCAGATTTTATAATTTAAATCTTTACTTCTAAAAACTTTTAGACATCACTACATATTATACCAGCTTCCATAGATTTCAGATGCTTATATTATTTTCTCCATATTCTAGACAGAGTGAATCAAAGAAACAGAAGTCCTAGATGAAAAGAGCACACCTTGACTAGCTACTTAGAATATTATTGATTAGGATTTTCAGATAATCATTATTTATCAATTGTCCATATTTGGTGAGGAAATTGTGGTTGTAGCGTACTCAGTATTAGACCGAGTTCTTTTTAGCTTTAACTTACAACATGACAACTTCCTACAACTTTTTACAACTTTTTACAACTTTATACAACTTCTTACAACTTTTTACAACTAACCTTACAATTATCTTACAACTTCTTATAGATGCTTAACTTCTTATAGCTAAAAAGAATAGGGCCTTAGTATTTTTCCCCTAAATAATATTTCGGCCCTGTTTTGTTTAGTTATAAGAAGCTGTAAGGCTTGTAAGGTTGTAAGCTATAAAAAGCTATAAAGTAAAGCTGTAAGCTAAAACTAACATGAAAAGGGCCTTAGCGTGTATTATAGCTCAAATTTGTTTCATATTCAAAATTTGAGAACGTCAAATTGCACTGAAGAGTCTTTCATCAATCACGTAACAAGCCATGTTTACTTTCATGAGTGCACCTCTATATCATCTATGCAAAAGCATAAGAGCAACATTCTATCTAGCATTTGATTCTTATCCCTCTTGCTATGACTTTCTGTTGGAACCGGTCAAACCTTATCTACTTTTATCCAGGTTGAGGAAGGCAGTGAGTTTCTACCGTTGGTGTATGATCCTGATAGCATATCCTTGTATTGGGGCAAACGACCTCGTGCTGTTGCTACACGCATTGTACAGTTGCTTTCAGTTGCGGGAGGCTTTCTTTCTCGTATAGCAGGGGATGTGATTAACAAGAAAGTGAAGGAGGTAAAAACACATATTTCTGTATGGAATTTTTCTTCTTGATTGACGTAAACTTACTGTCCATTCATAAGATGGCAGTGAGGAGATTTCTGTCATTCTTTTTTTTTTTTAAAAATTAATACCATCAAATTCATTAGCTCCTTGTGAGTTAATGGTGAAGCTACAGGCTTCTTCTCCAGTTCAAGAGCATTGCAACAAAATTAGTCATTATCCACTTTGTTATTTATTATGGTGAGGAGACACTCCGTAGATTGGTGAATTTGGTAGTCATTGACGTGGGAATCTTGAAAAATTCGTACAAGTAGCTCTTGATCTTTGATTTTGTTGGTTTCTTATCTGCTCCTTGCTGATAATACTCTGTTTTTCACAAGCCTGGTGACATCAATTTGGGTTAATTGGGATGAAATTTATGGTTTTTGAAGCAATAGTCGAAGTGTTAGCTTCCCTGTTGTTGAGGTGCTACAGCTTCAACAGCTAGTGCAATTCTTTCATTGTGGGTTTGAATAGCGTTCTTCTTCTTATCTTGGTCTTCCTCTAGGCAATGTTTTAAGTCAAGACCAATATGGGAGCAAGTTATGGAGAGATTCTGTAAGAGTATAGCAGGGTGGAAATTGAGGGTTTTGTCTTAAGGGTGAAAGTTGGCTATTTGGCTGTATTATGAAGCTCTTATGGAGTCTCTTGATCTATTTAATGTCAATATTTACCATTCCAGCTGGTATTGTAGATCATTTGGAGAGAATCGTGCAAGACTTCCTTTTCATCCAACATGAAATAGAGTTTTCATTTTAGTTAAACATGATTATGTTTTCCATTTGAAGAAAGAGGGAGGTCTAGGCATGAGGCCTCGCTGTGTGATGAATGAAGCTTTCACAGCTAAGTCGCTTTAGAGGTTTACGGAAGGGAAGAATGCTTTTTGAAAAATGTGTCAAAGAAAAACACAGGGTTGATCATGTCTGTTGGTGGAGCATGAAAGTTGCTACAAAATAATATGGAAGGCTTTGATCAGTTCAAATTTCTTTTGTATTTTTAGTTGAATCATGGGTCTTGTATTTTCTTTTGTTTTGATGTTCAGTGCAGGGATGAGTTTTTCGAGGTCCAAAAGTTCCAAATCTTTTCAAAATGAAACACGTTTAAAGAGGAAAGTAGGAAATCACGCAAGAAGTGGTGCCTTGGAATCGGTGATTAGAGCCACTATAATATATCATTTTTGAAGAGCTCTAACAATTGGAAACAGGAAAGCTTGTTCAGTCTTTTGGCTTTGGTTCCTAACAGAGGTTGTTCCTGATGGCAATGATAAAATTCTGTGGCACCATGACTTAAATGAGTACTTCGCTATTAAGATTTTCGGTAGTAACATTTACGCAGGGTAAATTTCTCTTGATTTTCCATCAAAAGTCATATTGAAATCCAAAGCTTCTACCAAAGCTTGTGTTTTCCTTGGGTGACCATTAGAGGAAGATGTCCATGGTGGACATGCTTAAAATTTAGAAATTCCAACTTGGCTAGTTGGTCTCCTATGTGCCTTGAGGAGGAAGGATCGGCAACCACCGACTAGTTTATTGTCGGAGGGTTTCCTTGCTTTTTCATTTGTGTTTCACCTGGGTAGAGCCTAGTTGGAAGCTTGATGCAAGTGCAACCACCGAATGCCAAGAGTTTTTGTGGCTTGTAGATGAAGGTTGAAGAGGAGTTGGGTTATTGAAGTTTGGAAGGTGATTCCATTTGCTATTTGGTGCACCTAAAGGGAAAGGCATTGTCACGTTTTTTAGGGGGAAGACTACATCTTATCAAGAATCCAAGCTTTGCCTTTTGAGAATATTTTATTGTTGGAGTCTAGTTCTCAATTGTGATATAGAACTTTATTTATTGGATTCTGTGGATAAGATTGTTCAAGAGGGCTTGGGGACATGATCTTTGTAGTTGCCCCTTTTCAACATGGGTGATATCCCCTTTTGGGTCATATTAATCCTTCTTCTATTTACTTGTTACAAAAAAAAGGTGACAAACTCTTTCTATGGAGTAGTAGGAAGTCAGTGGTTTTTCATTTAGGGTCTAATGGATCTGCCTATTTGTAACTCATAGATATGGTTGCCATATTTGAAACTCCATAACCTGTTTAGGTGGGACTCTTGGGGTACAGATTTGGATTTGGTTTTATATGTAACTATGCATCCCATATCTATACATTTTGACTTTGTTTGGGACGCATACAATCTAAGTCTGACATAGGGCAAATTAGATTCAATGGGTAATTTTCTAGCTTCATAGTACCCTAACTAATTGTCATTTTCATAGATCTTCTTTATAATTACTGCCTTCAATGTGTAAAGTTACTGCATAAATTATCTTCTTAGCTTCTCTCTTAATTGATTATGATGTTATCAACTTTGTACTCTCAAGCTTTGTATTGTTTGACAATTGGTTTAGAACTATGTCACTGATCAATTGCGAGGACAAGTTTCATCTCAGCTTGTCCTTTATTGGTAGTTTTGCATCCATGCTTTTATCTCTTTTCAATGTCTGATTAAACTTGGTACATGCAGTACTTATTATTTAGTTCTCCTATATTTCAGAATGAAGTTGCACGAGCAATAGAATTAAGGGAGATTGTGACTTCCTTGGGACCCGCATATATTAAACTGGGACAAGCACTTAGCATCAGACCAGATATACTGTCACCAGCTGCGATGACTGAACTTCAAAAGCTTTGTGACAAGGTAACATTGGGCCCTTTCCATCCTTTTTGTAACTGATAACTGTTTTTTTTTTTTGGGGGGTGTCTGTCCTACTAGTCAATCCGTTTAGATTAGATGTGTGTGCATCACGCCACATCTTACCTTTTTCAGGTGGTATACCACTGTTCTACTGAACAAGCAATAGTTCTATAAGTTCTTAACTTGAACCCTTTTTGTTATGCTGTTTTTAAAAGAACACCTATATCTGTGCTTCTGTGCTAGCTGCATGAGAATACAAGTGGAAACACATGTGCATGCACACAGAGGCATGTGCCTATGAAACAGATTCTTAAAGTCCCCTTCTGCATCACATGCTGTGTTAAAGAGAAAGTTGCCGGTCTTACGGAGGGTTGTGAAGATGATTTGTTGTGTTATAAGTTTTAACCATTTCCTGAATAGTTATCTAATTTATGGTGGTTTGCTTACAGCCCTGCAATCTATAGGATGCTATTTCTGTTCTCAATCTTGTGATTTGATGACCCTGTTTTTGTTAACTTTGACAGACGAGTTGTGTTTGTCGTTGGGGCTTTGTATTGAGGTTGTGGGAATTAGCATATGTGTTTTCTAGCTATATCCTGCTCTACTGCTTCTGGTTTTTACCCCCTTTTGGAATTATTTTACTTGTTTTTATTGGACTGAGTGATATACTTAATAATTTTACTTATTTATTAGGTTTGAATGATATTTTACAAATTTTCATATTAGATGTGAAAGCATATAAAAGCTTGGACTGAGTCAGTTTCATATGCTTGTGTAATTTGTTGTTGGTCTCATTTGTCTTTTCCTTTTTCTCTAATGGGTGATGATATCTCTGTTTTGATTGTGGCAATTTTGTAAGGTTCCTTCATTTCCTGATGATGTTGCAATGGCTTTAATTGAGGAGGAACTTGGGAAGCCTTGGCATGAAGTTTACTCTGAACTTTCACCTTCCCCAATTGCTGCCGGTAATCTTAGCAATGAATTATTTTAGTTATAAAGGCCACATTATGATTTCTTTTCTGTGCTGTTGGATTACGCAAGCCTAATTCTGTCATGTGATCCATTGACATTAATATTGATCATGACACTAAAAGATGTGAGAGTAGGTAATGTACCATAGAACATTAAGAAATGCTAACATTGGAAATCTTTCAAAGAACAAAGGTCATAAAGGCTTTTTTGTTGCAATGTTAGCCAGTCACAGACCATTAAACATTGGAACGTATAAATCATGTCTAGACTGCCTGGATGGAAATGAAAATTTTTGTTGGATTTCCCATTCACTTCATGTCCATGTTTAGCAATTTAGCATTGCTAGTTACTAGGAACAATCATGAGATTTTGTATGGGCTGCAAAAACCCATTAATGTACTTGTAGGGTCAAGTAAGGTATATTATCCTGACAAAAGGGAAGGCTAAACATTAGTCCTCTGCATATAATGCATAGCTTTAATTGCTAAGTAGCTAAGGTGGCATCAAGCATGTGAATAAGGTGGTACGTCTACAGAAAAAAAAAGAAGATGGGAGCTAATGTTTTGATATCATGGCATAAAGAATGATAAGTACTATAGGGAGTTAGGGACTCAACTCTCTAGAGACTTTGAAATGATTGGAAGAGAGGTCCATTACTAGATTGTTAGTTTTCTTGCCAATGTTAATGTTCTACACAGTGATAATAATTCAGTTGTCTGTTCCCGCTGTATGTAGGGATCCTTGATATTAGGTCTTTCTAGAATAGGCTATATGAAGAGTCACAACTAGGTAGACTTCCATTTCATAGCTTTTTGGAGATTTGAAACTCCTCCTGGCATGTTTCTTCGCTTCAAGAGTGACCATGAAGGAACAATAGGCTGATGCTGACTACCTCCTTGTTTTGTCCATGGAATTCATTACTTTGGCTTGTCTTTCCTGTTGAAGGAGTTTAGTATAGTCAACTAAGGAATGTCAAAGATGCACCACTTGGATGAAAAAGAAGGGTTAAGAACTATAGGGGTCTTGGAGTTTGGAAGTTGGAGTACTGGAAAACAATGCAGACCTCCAAAATCTCAGTGCCAACAAGATTTTAAAGTTGCATTTTATTTTATTAAGTGACTTGATATTAAGTGCTTCGTTGTGATTGACATTTGACTTTCTTTTTTGGGATATTATAGATAAGATTTTTGGAGATGGCTTGAGGACATGCTTGGTTTTTCTTTTTTCTCCTTTCTTTATTATTTTGTGATATTATAGATAAAAGCACTAATTCCCTGGAGCCTGTGACCTCTTAATTAAACTTCAAAATGTATATGAGAATTTTGCAGAATTTTATCAAATGAATCACAAGCAAAGATGGTCAATTAATTCTTGAGCTACACTTTTTGGGAAAGAGAGATTCTTGCAATGGTGAAGACTAATATAATCAGAGAACTTTGTTACCCTGCCATCCCAACTTCATACTTGGACTAAACGAAGGAACAAATGTGATTAACATGGATTTCCAAGGGCTTATTGTGCTAACATGAGTGCTCCATTGATTTCGTCAGAGTAACACCTAGTTTTAACAACCTTAGGAAATTGTTGTGGAATTATTCTGCAGTGATATCAGATACTGAAATTTGTGAATTGAAGTAAAGAACTGTGCAACAAACAGAACAGAAGCCAGAATGCTAAGCTCTGAATCCTCTAATGTCAAACTAGTAGCAATATGGCAGCTCTGACCCAAACTGGTGTACAATGGGATGCTAAGATGCTTTATTGATGGTTATTGGGACAGGGAAGAAAGGAAGTGACAAAGAAGGGGAAAAAAGACTAGATTTGAGACAAGTAGGGATAAAATTAAAGAAAGAGTAGGGATTGGAGAAGGTTAGACGAGAGTGGGAAAAAGTTCGAAAGCTATAAAAATATATATTCTTCAGTGTTCAATCTAGAATAGCACGATAATAACAATACATTTCATCTATTTACAATGCTAAAAAAGACGTAAGAAACAAGTGAAAGATTTCCTCAAACTATCTTCTATGGATTATGAAATTAAATATTGACGAAAACCCTCAATAATCTTGTTTTTAATATCATAAAATCCTTGATAATATCTATGTGAAAGTAACATGGTAGTAATTGTATATAACATATTTTTAGACATTAGAATTTAGAAAATATCTTGGATTCTTCATTAAGGCTTTCTTCCGTTATTTTTCATCACTTCTAAATTTATAATTTATTTGCAAGCAATTTTGTGCCAGCATCTCTTGGACAGGTTTATAAAGGCCGATTAAAAGAAAATGGTGATCTGGTCGCTGTTAAGGTTCAGAGGCCTTTTGTCTTGGAGACTGTGACAATTGATCTGTACATTATTCGAAATTTGGGGTTGTTTCTTCGCAAGTTCCCTCAGGTGGTGTTTCCAATAATCTTTTTACATCGTATTCAGGCTTAATATCCTAAAGTGAGTAGATTAAATTTCCTTGGCCTAGTCAGTGGCGGAACCTTTAGGAGGATTATATATGTTACTTGTTGGACTCTTCATTTTGCCTCAAGTAGCCATGTCAGCACTCAGACACTCAAGCATGGGTGTGGACACTTACACTTCATTTTAGACAAAACATGTACATACGTTTTCAAGAAATTTCCAAGTCTGACACATAGAGCAACTTAACCATTTCATGAGTAGTTTGGAAATTGAATTTCAGAATTCAGGTATGAAATTTTGGGATGATTTAGGCCTTGTTCTTTTTAGCTTTAGCTTAGAACCCTTTACGATTGTGTACACCTTTTTACAACTATCTTGTAACTACTTACAACTCCCATCCGTTGCTTACAGTTTTTTTTTTTTTATAGCCTTACTGCTCCTTACCACTAAAAAGAACAGGGCCTTCTTTGAAATGTAACTAATGATAAAATCTGGTTGTTCATCATTATTTTAATTATATTAGTCATGTAATTTCTATTTTCATAACTAATGTTAAATTTGTGTCATATATTTAATTAATCTGGATCTTGCTTTTTTGAATTCTCAATCTGCCCTGGAAACCAATTTTGTTTATTGTTTCTTTAATAAAAAGAGTGATGACTGATATGCTGTCCTGTGGGACTCCGGATAGCTCTTATGGTGAATTTATTGACTATAAACACATGTGCCCCATTTCTCATGTGCTTTTTTGAACAAGTCTGCTTGTCACATCCCATCACTTCTGTTTGCATATTTCTTCAGATCTCAATTGATGTTGTCGGCCTGGTTGATGAATGGGCAGCACGTTTCTTTGAAGAGCTTGATTATGTGAATGAGGGCGAGAATGGAACACTATTTGCTGAAATGATGAGAAAAGATCTTCCGCAGGTTAGTCTTGTCTTCGTTGCATTTAGGTGCTGATTCTTTCAACTATTATTAGTTACCGCTTATCTTTGTTTATTTAAGGTGTACATTTATTTGATAAAAGAAAAAAGTCATACATTTAATTTAATTTAATTTTCTTGTTCAACACGTGCCTGTTAAAGAGTCCTAACTTGACCTTATCAAGGTTGGTATATAGGAAGGGACTCTTTTTGATAAATTATAGAAAAATTTGTATAAATAAGAGACAGAGGGTAGGGATGACAATGGGGCGGGTATGGGGTTGGATGGGCGTACACACACCCATACCCATTTTCAGAAATTGTACCCATACCCATTGGGTTTATAAAACCTATACCATACCAATACCCATCAGGTTTTTCTAGGTTTGCAGGTTTTATTTGAGTATGCATATGATGTAAAAGATAATACCCATAACTATATATATTCGGGTATTAGTATTCCATGAACTTATCTCACCGGAAAATTTGACCATTCTCCAACAAGTTCACCTTAATTTGTCCATTGAGAAAAGTCTTTACAAGCCTTTTTCAAATTTCGACATTTTGTTTAAGAAGGCCAAGTGGAAAACTAAAAATTTGTGCAAAACTTAATTGGATACGGGTTTGGGGCAAGTCACTTCCGTACCAGTACCCATATGCGAAGCCATTTTCAGTGTACCCACCCGTACTCCATTTTTTCTAATTTTTAATACCCATAGTTATAAACGGGGTGGGTTTTTCAGATTCGGGTGAAATTTTTATCCCTAGCCAAGGGGATGTCACCTATGTATAAAAGGAGACAATCACAAAATTTCATGAAGCTCTCAAGCTCTCTACCCTAATCATATCAACAAAATCCAAAACGGTTAACTTTGTACCATGATCGAGAACTTGACTCCTACTATACAAAGTTCTCAAAGAGTAAAAGTTCAACTCGTAATAGACCTAACCTTGACCTAAATAGCTGAATCTATTAACTTCCAAACTCCTAGTACCCAACTTTCTTCAGCCTTCTTCTCCACACCACCAAAACATCTATTATAGTTTGAGGTTGCACCCAACTAACTCTGATCAAAGAAAATGATAAATGTCATAGCGCAGAGACCCGCTGACAATGGACAAAAAGGTGGTCTGCCGACTCTTCCTCCTCGAAACACACGGGAGACCAACTGGCCATCTGAAAATTTCACCTTTTAAGCACATCCTCTGTGGGAATCTTACCTATGGAGGCTGACCAAACAATAAAACACGCATAGGTGGGAGCTTTAGATTCCAAATTGCCTCAGCAGGAAAAACAAGATGAGTGACCTCATTAACAATATCATTGCAGAAGCTCTTAATAGTGAAAAACCAACTAGAGTCAAGGGGCTAAAGAATCTCATCAGCAACCTTGCTTGCAACTTTTGAATTAGCGAGCAGATCCATAAGACTCAAAATGCTCTCCTCTTCCCAATCACCTAGGCTTCTCAAGAAAGTTAACTTCCAATGGTTTTGATCGCCATTCCAAGAAACCACTTCTTGCACAGTTGTTTCTTTAAATGTGCCATTCTAAAAAGATCTAGAAGCTTGAGAGGTTGATTGTGCACCACACATCTTGCCAAAGCAAGAACCTTGAGACATTGCTCACCTTGAAATGGACAAGAGAGCGGAACTGATCCAGGCCACTTAAAAATAGATTTCCAACAACCTATCCCATGAGCATAAGGACTCTTCTTGCTTCACCAACTGAGATTGTCAACCCATATTTCATCTGAATCACAATTTTCACAAAGAATCCTCTTCCTCAGTAAAGATCCATTCGACCTTGAGAGCTTTATTCATAACACGTGAGGTCTGCTACCAAGGTCCCCCTCATGCTTAGGCTGATAAAGATCACCCCAATTAACCCAATGAATAACATTATTAGTATCGTTGCTAGACCAAAGGAGATCTGTCATGATTTTCTCTAATCTTGTGAGCGGGACTGTCTTCACAGTAAAACATCCATAATTCAGTCCCGAGTCCTGGCACTGTGCTAGTTGTTTGTCTATGTGTTCCTTCATTGATTCATGATAACATTTAAGAATCTAGAACTGTCTGTTGAATGCAGTTATGATTTTTGAAACTCAGAATCTCCTGTTGCATAGGTTATTTCTTTGTGAATAGTATCTTATATGGGATTCTTTTATTTATTTTTCATCCTCAAGAAGTTTTCTCTTCTTGTTTCTAATGCTGAGGATCCCTTTCTTTACTTTTGCTTCTCTTTCAGCTACAGTAATATATTTGACCTAACATTCCTGGCGCTTTCAGGTGGTTGTACCAAAAACCTACAATAAGTATACTTCAAGAAAGGTTCTTACGACACAGTGGATCGAAGGTGAGAAACTATCGCAAAGCACAGAGAGTGATGTTGGGGAGCTGGTTAATGTTGGGGTTATATGCTATCTCAAGCAGGTACTAAATGTATATAGAATCTACTAGTCCCTTTTGTCTATCTTTGAAATGCATATAGAATCTACTAGTCACTTTTGTCTATCTTTTAATAAAAAATATCTCTTATTTGTTTCCACACATTAAAGGTATTATGTATGTTAAATTTCCAGATTAATATCGGTTAGTTTCTCATGTTCTTTTTATGTTTGTCTATGTTCTCCCACCTTGTTAAAATTGGTTGAAGATGATAAGTTGCTGTTGGATTGTTGAACATTGAAAGCTGTCTTATGACATTTATGCATACATTATCCTTTATGTTGACTCTGCACATGTTCTATTGTAAGTTTGGCTCTAAATAATGCGGTACTTTTTCTTTAACTTGTGTAAGTGTTAAACCAAGTCCACACATGCTATTTACTTGGTATTCAGTGAAGGCTGAGCGTTTTTTGTTCTTTGTATTGGAGTCTAGATTGGAGGTAATCTATGTTGAACTCCAGCTTAACATCCACTTTAAAGATCTTGACATAACCTAGCTGTCTCTTGTTTAAATGCTTGTTGTTTAAGTAAGAAGAAAAGGGGAAAGAGGATTCTCACCCTTAATAACTCTGGATGTATTTAAATATGTCCTCAGTTACCATTGAACACACCAAATGCAACCTTAGGTCATGCTCCATGTATATTCTTACCATTCGTACTCTATGGCTGTATCTAGGAATTCCCAAATCCCACCTCAGCCATCATCATAGTCTCTCTCAATGTAAACTTCGAGAGCCTTTCAAAATAGTATGCTTTTACTCTTTCATCTGTCCCCTTTTGCTCTTTCCTTTTTTTTTTTTTTTTTTTTTTTTTTTTTTTGGTGTTTGAAGGAGAGAGAGAGGTTTCTTTTAATCAAGTGGGTCCACTGAAATTAAAAATTTGAAGAATAACCACACAACTTTTTTGAATTAGTTGTTTCGTATGATGCAAAGATTCATCTTCCTCCAGTAATGTTAGTCTTATAGAACAAGAGAGTAAATCTGTTGCCTATATCCTGCCACCTGACCACTTAAGTGGCAACATGACATGGCCTCTTTTTTATAGTGGAATTTTACAAGTCGGCTTTTAGAGTTGAATTCTGCTTTCTACATGTAAATTCATCCATCATACCAATTTGAGTCGACAATTTATCACTAATAACAGTTGGGAATTTCAAGATTATTTGGAATTATTCATGAGTTCTAGAGCTTTCTTGATGCAGCAAAATCAAACTCTGTTATTTTTTGAGAAGGAACTCTCTATTATTTAGGGTATGTTATTCTGGGTTGGTAAAGATACAACATCTAAACCCACCCTATGTAGGTAGGTAACTAGAGTATGGATTTAAATTTGGAGGAAATTCCTCTAGGCATTTACAATTAATTTTGATGATGCTAGTTGGCGCAATTAACTAGTCAGTGAGAGTTCATGTTGTTCCTGACGACCATTTACTTCTCCGTTGCCCAATTGCTAGGATCCTTCTGTAGTTAGCCTTTAGTTGTTTGGGCCTTCATTGGATGATGCCTACTTTTGTGACACATCAATTTCTAGCTTGTGGAAAGGACTTTTTGGAAGAAGGGTCAAGTATATAATTCTCTCGAGCTATTCCCCATGCTATCTTGTGGTGGATGTGGATGGAGAGAAAGTGCCTTTTATTATGAATATATTGCCTTTTCCTTATCAATAAAGAAAAAAGGAGTTCAGGTTGTTACATAAAGGCTGTTCAATGAAAGCTTCTGAGCTTCACTAGATTTATTACGAAGGACATAATGTTTTATTGAGGGTTGTGCACTTGTACTGTATGCAATTATGGTATGTGTTTGGTCAGACCAGAATGCTTATAGTAAGAGGCACGTGTTCCATGGATGCAACATCTCCTTGGGCGACTTTCTGTTGGATATGAGGCTTTGGTGTTTTTCTTTGAGCTGTTTTTCTTGTGTTTTGCTGTAAGGCCTTTGTGCATTCAATTTTTTTTATTTTATATTTTTTAGTAGTGTCTTTTAACTGTGGATAGGAATGTGAGGCTTTATTCAAGCTGCAACAGTGTCATCCAAAAGAGTGAGATGCATGAGGGATAATTCTGAAAATTTATCTTTGGTTTGTTTCCTATTGCAGTTTGGCATTCAAGGTTTTAGCATCTTGCTTATAGTACCCCTATTAGTTGGGGGGGACATGATCTAGTACCACAGGTTTAGGAATAAGCAATGTTGATGGATGCTATATAGAAGTTTTTTCATATCATTTGTTGAGAACAATGTAATGAATAGGCTAAGTGCTCTCATGGTCCTTTCTGAGTGACTATTTGCTAGTCTTAACTGGTTATGTTGAATACATCTTGACCTCTCAAGAGTATGCCAATGGTTGTATCACCAGATCTTTTAAAAAAATAAGGATTCTATATATGATGTTCCATTTTCCAATAGTTTGACTATGTACTTGGAATGGAAGCAAAGGAATCGACTGGATTTTTAGGGGAAAAGGTCCTTTTAGGATTTCAAGCTCTACTTTTGAGGATTTTGTACAGTTCGAGCCTTGTGCTCAAGGGTGGTGCTTTGTCTCTTTTGGATTTTGTAGATAATATTATGCATGAGAGCTTGAGGGCATACTGTTTTTGTGCTTGCGTCTTTTGTGCATTAGTGATACCCGTTGATGTTTTCTTTGTAATATAGATTTTCTTAATTTCTCGTCAAAAAAATAAAATAAAATCTTGCCGTACTGCAGAATGATTGCACTTCATTTGCCAGTAACTTCCCTTCGCGTCTGTTTGTGTTTTTGTTTCTTCTGTTGAGAAGTGTGTGTATACATTGATCCTATATTTGTATGGCTACTCCAATAATATATTCCTTAGTATGTTCCCTCTTATTTTAAACCTATAACCACTCATCTATTTGCCTGTTGGGCATCCATGCAGCTGCTTGACACTGGTTTTTTTCATGCTGATCCACACCCGGGAAATCTAATTCGAACCCCTGATGGAAAGCTGGCAATACTTGACTTTGGTAATATACTTGTCCTTTTTAATAATCTAATTGATCTGGCATTGAGTGCATGTGTAACTGTGAGGCTAATTTGCACAATGTCTTGTGAGACTGTTAGGCATACATGAGGCAATTCACTGTCAAGCCTAAATAAAGCTTGTGGATAATATTCTGATTTACTGCCGGCAATCAATTGTTTTCACAATGATGATTTGGCTGCTAATCTGCATACATGATAGTAGACCACAGCAATATGCCCCAAGAAATTGTCTTTTTAACTTTTTTTAGTGTAATAGACAATCAAAAGTTTTTTAACTTAAGGTTCAACACGAGCCTCCCTGAAATTCAAGGGTAAGACCTAGATTATGGTGGTGAGATAGTTTATTTGTTTTCGGTACTTGGGTTCTGTTCTTTGCAACTATAAGGAGCTCCAAATGGGAAGGAGTTGAAAGAAGCTGAAAAGAGTTGAAAGGAGCTAGAAGAAGCTAGGAGTTATAAACATTAGAAAACTGGAAGGAGTTGGAAGAAGCCGGAAGGGGCTGGAAGGAATGGGGTGGGTGGCCTAATACGAAAAAGAACAGGTCCTTAGCAGTTCATACAAAGGATAGAGATTGGCGTATATAAGTCAGGCAAAGCTTTGTATGAAACAAAATGTTTATCGTTGCGCATAACTGCCTTATGAGTAACACAAATTTTTCAATTTTATTATGATCATTGTTTTAGGGCATAATGGATTTGACATTTGTCCTCTTTTCTTCATGCATTATATCCCTTTTGGCATAAACATGATAACTGTTCATAACCTGCATGATATTTTTTTTGGGGGGTTGGGGGTTTTAAGATACCAATCTCAGAAACTAATTACCCCCTCCCCTTCTTATAAATAACTAGAAAAAACCTAGAGTGGCTAAGATCTGAAATATAATTATGAGAAATCTTTTCCCTTTTCTAATTTTGTACAAAATGATGTAACCTTATTCTGAATGGTGGGCGGTTGACACTATCTAATATTGTACTTTATTCTACATAGCTTGTCCATCCACCACGTCAACAAAGTGTTTCATGCCTAATGAACTCATCTAACTTCACTCTATATTGTGGTAGGAATTCTTGTGTCTGAAGTAAATTTATGTTGCAATAGGTCTGGTTACGAAGTTGACTGATGATCAGAAGTATGGGATGATTGAAGCTATAGCTCATCTTATCCATCGAGATTATGAGGCTATTGTTAAAGATTTTGTCAAGCTGGGTTTCATACCAGAAGGGGTCAATTTGGGACCCATTTTGCCTGTCCTGGCGAAAGTTTTTGACCAAGCACTTGAAGGAGGAGGTGCAAAGAATATTAATTTTCAAGAGCTTGCAGCAGACTTGGCACAGATAACATTTGATTATCCGTTCAGGATACCCCCTTATTTTGCTTTGATAATTCGAGCAATAGGGGTGTTAGAAGGTATTGCTTTGGTGGGAGATCCTGAATTTGCTATTGTGGAAGAAGCCTATCCGTACCTTGCCCAGGTATCTTTTTTATATTGGAGAAAACTTCTGGCAGTTAATGATACTAGCATGGAATCACACTTAATTTTTGCAGAGTTTTGATTAACCATAAAGAGAAAAAATAAATAAATAAATATTATTCAGCTGTGCAAATTAAGTATACATGGAGCATAACAGGACTATGAACTGCTGATGAACATGGTAGTAAAAATATTAATAATTTGGGAATTAAATATCGAACGAATGATGGGACAAAGTAAATTTAATTATTGTGCGACAAAGTAAATTTAATAATATGACAGATAAAGACTCACGCAACTATTAGAAAGTCAAAATGTAAAGAATATCAAGTTAACAAAGCTAACAAAAGTTACAGAGGCGAAAGTCAACTTTCCTTTATGACTGAACCATGCCAATAAATTGGATCCAATCCGATTCGACCAAAAATCATTTTTCATCAATCAATCATCCTCCAACACATTAGCAGCGGTTGGGACGAGTTTACGGGTGGCAGATTGCCCATTTTTTTCACTTCTTTTCTGGTAATCTATGTATGTATGAAAAGAAAATATCAAAACATCAATGAAGAATATAAGGTTGCATTATCAAATTTACCACAGATTGTGATAGGAAATCAATGTGCGAAAAGCCCGGCTTGGTAGGCTCATGAGTCACAAGGCCAACAAAGGAAAAAAATAGTTTATGGGATCAACCTACTGTCCTATCTTTAAAAAACAAAATCGTGCAAATTAATATAAGTACGAACTTGTTTCATCTCTAAATCATCCTTTTCTCCGTTGTGTTAGATCCAAACATCAACTTTTTTTGATGAAAATCCCAAACATCAACTTTACCTATACACTTATGTGATATTTGGTTGGATGTAATATAATGACAAAAATGTAATCCAATGACTTTTTAATGTAATCATCACTACATGATTTGTGGTAATCGTAATTATATGGTAGTTTTTTTTATTGCAAACCTTAATACAAGCAAACAAGGAAATGGAAACACAAGTATGAACTTGTTGACATGACAAGGCTGATTACATCTAACCGAACATTTTATTAGTGTCATCATGCTATTCTTGTCCCACCCCACCCCCCACCCCCAAATCATGTCTTGCATCTGCGTCATTGTTTATTTTGCTTGTTTTGTAGTTTACAGGTTTTTACTTATCTCAATACGCAATCTTTTTTAGTGTTATTCTTAATATTATTTCAATTTCAAGTGCTCACACTATAATACAAACTAGTTCAAAAATGGGAAACGTAGGCTGTGTAGGCTTGTGACCATAAGCGAGCTGAGGCTCTGCTTGACTCATTTTCATCCCTATTGGCGTCAATTGTAATTCATCTTAGTCTGTGCATAACTAAACATTACATTAGTGTCATCATGCTATTCTTGTCCCACCCCAACCCACCCCCACCCCCACCCCCGCCCCCAAAATCATGTCTTGCATCTGCTTCATCATTTATTTTGCTTGTTTTGTAGTTTACAGATTTTTACTTATCTCAATACGCAATCTTTTTTAGTGTTATGCTTCTTAATATTATTTCAATTTCTAGTGCTTACACTATAATACGAACTAGTTCAAAAATGGGAAACATAGGCCATGGAGGCTTGTGACCATGTGCGAGCTGAGGCTTTGGTTGACTCATTTTCATCCCCATTGAATTCAATTGTAATTCATCTTAGTCTGTGCATAACTAATTATATTCTAGGGCTTGACATATCTTCTAGAAGATATTCTTCATGTTCTGATTGAGGGGAGGGGAATCAAATGATGTATTGGGGGAAAACATTCTTCACAATCACAAAAAGAAACCATGTCCCTGAAAACGTGCATTGAGTTATAAAGTACAGGGGAAGAATCCCCCCCAACAAAAAAAAATAAGGGCCTGTCCTTTCTATCATACTATTATCTGATAGCTCTTGCAAAAGTCTTGTAAATGGTCGTGTATGGCAGGTTATCTCTGCAACTTGCGAAGAGGTAAGGTCCTCTATGCATTGAAAAGGCTTTCAGCGGCCTCATATCTAATACAAATATGAGGGAAACGAAAAGGAGGAATGTTTTTTTAAGTCCATAGATTAATTTTGTATGATTGACAACTAGATTATATGGGAGAGTGAATATAAGTTGAAAATCTAAATGGCTTAAAGCCAGAACTTCATATACCATTAAATGAAAGCTGAAAACACTGAATAGGCCAGTGCTTAGTTATATGGCCTAGAGATTTATTAAGGAGGAAAAATCTCAAGCACCCATCATTTTCAACCACCTTATGAGCTGATAAGCAATTGTATGCCATAAATAAATAGAAGATAGCCAATACATGGCCTGGGAGTTGATTATGTGTGACACTAAGTAGAGAGCGATCACGAAAACCAACTTTGTAGCGTTAATCTTCATAATACAACCAATCCTTATAGGTCACAGGTTTCATTTTGATGTTCCTCACTCTAAAGTTGGCACATTTTTCTGAAAAAATCCACTGAGTTTGCACTATCATTTAAAATTTGAGGCTAGGGACTGCATGGGTAGAAAGGGATATAGGGAGAGATGCCAATATGATATGGTGTCCTTCACAATGCAATTTCATTAATACGGTCCCTAACAAAACTGAATGCTTTGGCAGCAATTCTGAGTAGTGTCTACTGAGTATTTTCAGGGTCAGGGAGAAATTTATTTGATGTCTTCATAGGCAACTGGGTGTTGTACTTTATGTATCTGATTCTATTCTGGATGTCTCTTTTAGAAATGATGCATAACGTTTTGGTTTTACACCCCTTGCATCTTGGAGGAGGGTATAACTGACAGGCTCATTATCAGATTTTAATCTAGTTGGGATTATTGGAAGAGTCTAGGTTTTAGATGCAATCTTTCCCTAGAGTAAAAAGTTATTTGCTGGAACTCTTAGCATTATTATTTTTATGAGATGAGAAGTCTATGCAATCCAACATTTAAGATGTTCAAAATTAGCTGAAAAAGGTAACCGATGATGGGTACTTGGATCACCTGCCTGATCCCTTAACTCCCTCCTTTGTTGCATGCATGCAACTAAAATTTTCTCTTGTAGCAGCTACTATAATTACTATTGCTACAATTTTCGTGTTTGAAGCTTATGACTTATTCATTTAGTGTATTATCAGAGGCTCTTGACTGATGATTCTCCACGCTTAAGGAGTGCTCTCCGGTATATGGTATATGGAAAATCTGGAGTTTTCGATGCTGATAGATTTATTGATGTCATGCAAGCCTTCGAAAATTTCATTGTAGCAGCGAAAAGTGGAGGCGGAGAGAATTTGAATGGTAGAATGGCTGAACTTGGAATTCTTCAAAGCCAACAAAGCAGTGGCGTCTTGAGTATTTCTTCAAGCGCTGCAAAAACTGAGCCCCAAACTCAAACAAGAGTAGCTTTATCGTTTCTTTTATCTGACAAGGGAAACTTTTTCCGGGAATTTCTTTTGGATGAGGTATGTCTTTTGCCTCTTGGTTTAGCGTGGTGGCTTGTTTTATTTCAGATGCTTTACATTCATGAAGCATCATTGTTAGAAATCAGGATATTTATACAAATATGGTAAAAATTAAAATTAGGCATGAAAT
The DNA here is from genome assembly GCA_021018815.1 of Talinum fruticosum. NCBI lineage: Eukaryota > Viridiplantae > Streptophyta > Magnoliopsida > Caryophyllales > Talinaceae > Talinum > Talinum fruticosum. The sequence continues at coordinate 2,019,095 of JAITYX010000011.1, forward strand.
GTTAAGCAAATGAACCAACTTCTTATATGGTCTGTTAATCTGTTACCAAAAAATCCATGATCATTTTAAAATCTCAACCTCTCAGGGAATTTTCGTGAGCAAATTGAGTAAATGAATTAAATGCAAGAATTTACCCAGTGCACTTATATTGTGCAATTGAGGTAAATGATGTTTTCAAATTTCTGATTGATGCATTCGCTCCTTGTTTGGTGTTGTCTGTTATCCAGATTGTGAAAGGTATTGACGCTGTTACCAGAGAACAGTTGGTAAAAATAATTGCTACCCTTGGCATTGGAAATGTTGCTCCTATGATACGCATTGTCCCTGCCTTTGGACCCATTAGACCTGTGGCACTTCTACCCTCTATCACGGAGGAGGACAAAGCTATTCTGAACAATGTGCAAAAAGTGGTTGAGTTCCTTACCGCTGGAAGTTTCACAACAGCAAAACCAAATGAGGTACTTCTCTAAATACTTGTGCAACCTGAACAAAATGAGGTACTATTTTGCTAAATATTTAGGCAGCCTGAACAGTCTCCTATTGTTTGCCATCTTGAAAACATGATACGATTTACATGCAACCTTGTGGCTTGATTTAATTTTGCGTGTACATACCCGTTATCCTGTAGTGGTTGCGTAGCGTGGTGCAGTGAGTGAGTGGGAGATTTAACTAATATCACTGTAGCTTAGTTAAACAGTGAATGATTACCTGTCCAAGTCATAGATGGTTACGTAGATGGATTAAGTTTCTCTAGGTTTCTCATTGATTGCAGACTAAGGGTTGTCCTTTAGTTCATGCACAATTTTGCTTGATCTCAGTCACGCTCTAGTTCTTGAGTTGGCTTAGTATGGCTCAGACCAATTAAGCTGTGTCGAATCAGGATTTCAAGTAGGCCTTGTTGTGTAGTGTCGTAGGATGTGTTATCTGCTGATATTTACCTTATTCATCCTAGCTGTTTCTCTTTTTATTGTTTGCGTTGGATCAACTGACCAGCATTGGCCAAAATGCATAAATCGAAGTGATGATATGCCTCAATTTGGACATGTATTTTGGATGTTTACATTAAGTTGTGAATGATTTATAGGTGTCTTATAAATTCGACCGAAGCAGCAATAACATTGCTTTTGTAACTAGGAGTAAACTATATATGTTCGATAGGAAATAAAACTTGACATGGAGGAGTTATTACCTAGGCATTTGTCAAGGACACCATAGATTAAATCCTGGTGGAAGCTCTCTCTTGAGAGAAGTGCTTGGTGTTAATTGGCTTTGGTTACCTGTGTGTCCCTGTAACCCCGCCTCTTGGACTAATATCTTCAGCTTGCCAAACCTAGGCCAGTGAGTCTAGATCTGGATTTTTTAAAAAAAAATTGAGGCGATAAAAGTTGGAAAAAGTTAACAAACGAGAAAATCAACTTCTAGATATGCTATATCTGGCTAGCTAACTGGAAGAACTACTATGCTCATTTAGATTTGTGGAAGAAAGCTAGAGTTCATATTATCTTTGTTGGTATTGCCAGGTTTTAGACGTTACACAGGTTGTAAGAGAGCTACTTCCTGTGTTGCCGGGCATCTCTGCTCAAGTATTGCCAGAGGTATTTAGCCGGTTAAGTTCAAGAGTGATGGCACGTTTGATTCAAGATGCATTTTTGTAACTTGTTACACCTGCTTCAGACGAATGTACAATCTTGTGGAAATTTCTTCAGTGATTGATTATTGGAACCAATCTCCAAAGTGTAACTGTCATGTAAAGAAGTGTTAAGTCTTTGTAACTAAAATTAACATCTGACTCACCATCTTTGGAAAAAAACAATATTAGAATTTCGAATTGGTTACAGGATATAGATATATTGTCAAGTGTACGATAGAATAATAATGTAATATAGCTCACCAAAAATAGGAGTATGGTACCCATGTAGCGGAAGTTGCTCTGAAACCTGAACTCTTGTATGATGTTCAGCTAAATGTAATATAATGTAATAAATTTTGTTATGCAATTATAATTACATAGTTTCTAGCAATTAAGAGGTTATATCTATTACATTACCCGTATATATAACTAAGCATTGTAAATTGAATCAGAAGCAAAATTACAAATTTGTTTGCATGACCAAAGTCAATTACAGAAAAAACAAATGCTTTGAAGCCCAGCTGAAAACTCTGACAAGCTGTTTTGGGATTCTATACTACAATTTGTCTTGCAGCAGAGTAAGATAGAACAATGAGTTATAGTATCAAAAACTGTAATTTTACTTAAAAACATATACTAAAAATATACTAACTCGTTATGATTAGTTCATTTTAATTTTTAAATAAAAATTCCTCTATTTACATAGTGATAGTTTCCATATAATTACGCTACGTTGTATTTGTAAAAATTTTGTAAGTATTTTGTCAATATATCTAGAATAATTGGTTAAGTATTCCTTTTTTAAATGCAAGAGGAGGCATCTAATCACCATCAATAATATATTCCATGATTTTTTTGATGAAAATAATTTGCATAATGTATTTCAAAAAAATTAGTTGGATAATCAATCAGGTCAATATTCATTTGGAATATAATTAATAGAGGACAAGAGTTAATAATGTAATTTGTTTGTATAATTATTCCTATAAATATAGTGTCAGGGCTGTCAAATTGGGGAAGTCACACAAATCAATTTCTTCACATAATATCAAAGCCACTGATCCCAAAAAAGAAGGGAAATTAAAACCTAAAACCCTAATACTTCCAGCCGTTCCCATGGCCACCACCACTGGTTTTTCGTCCTCAGGCACCCCTGTCATCTCTGGCGAGGAACTGCCGTCACCGGTGAGTGTTGAGGAGTCGGCCATCGCCAGCCCACCACCAGGTTCCTCTCTCTCTTCCTCTTAGCCCTTGTCCTCTATTAATAATGACCACCCTACTTTCAGCAATGCTGTCTTTCATATTCCACGAGCTATAGTAGCAGAGTCCATTACATAAATAATATTGCTCCTCTACAATCAGGGGTCTTCTGGAAACTTTTTTTCAATGAGGGATTTTGTTCTTGAACGCATTAGAATAGTAACCTATTCCTAGACCTTCGACCATTGACTTAAACTTTTGGTTGAAATGGTTCCTTGAACATAATATCAATTAAGTATTCGTGTGAAAAGACGTCAAAAAAATTATGTATCAACTATGTATTCAGATAACTAAACAAGAGGTTAATTATTTTCATTCCTGGAAAACAGAGGCATGCTATAAAGAGATAAAGGATCCATTATTCAATAGTCTACATCATTGATTGTTGAACAATTATTCACTTTGTCAACTATACTTGACGAATTAACTTTAGAAAATTGACTGCAACAAAAACAGCCTAAAACAACAGAGGGCTGAGCTTCTGTCAGCGAAGTGCATTTAACATCAGATAAACCATACAGCATTACGAAAATTTAGCAACTACACAAACTATATGGAAAGAAAGCTAGTGGATGACTTCAAATGAAATCGACCACACAACACATCAATTACTCAAAATAAATCAAGTACAGGAAAGGATCAATATGAAATCCTATGTAAACTGAAGAAATTTTTTTCTCAAGTAGAAGAGTCTGCAGACATTAATATGACATAGAAATCAACTCCTGTGTTTTGGTGCTCAGTGCGCTCCTCTTTGACTTCCTCTCTCCAAAAGTCCCCCTAAACTATTCATGGTATTTATCAGTTATATACAGTTCTGTGAGGATAACATCCACAACAAAACCATTTGCATAACCCAACAACCTGATCATCCAGTCAATCCACTCGGGTTCATCTTCCTTCTTGTCATCTGCTGCTGCTGATGGTGGACGGGGATCCACTTCATCTACATTTCTACACTTCTTGGATAAGGGACCTGCACAGAGTCCTAAGTTCCCATCAAATGAGCTGTTATTAAAAGTATTGAACGGTCCTCCTCGTGGTATAGGACCCACAAGATTATTGTGGGACACATTGTAGACTTAGAGAAATGTGAGTTGTGACAACTCTTGGGGAATTCTTCCAGAAAGCAAGTTCTGAGAAAGGTTTAATGACTCGAGTCTCTTCATGCTGGCAAGAGAAGATGGGATGCCTCCTTCAAGATTGTTGTTGGACAAGTTGAGAGCTTCAAGTCCTCTCAAATTGCCAATTTGGGATCCTTCCAATGAGCTTGTTGCTAGAAAAATCGAGGTCTGAAGACATTTTCATGTTACATTTTGCCGGATGTAATTAACCATACAACGTAAACGAGTTTATAATTGTGTTTCATTACTTTGTTTTATATGAGATTAATACAATCAAACAATAAGCATTCAGATATGACTTACCACAGACTATTGCAATCATGTTTACTTTGCAAGGTTTATTACATTATATTACATCTAACTAAACATCACATCACATTTCTTGGGATACAACAGTTCATTGCCTTGTTTGGTTATGATGATAGAATAATTGATCTCTTCAGAGTCAATGTCAAAACCCAAATGATGAGAGACTGGGAAACTTACAGAGACTGCGTTTCCGAATGAAGATGACTGGTCTTGATCAGCATGATTCATCCTCATTGAATGAAATTGTTGAAAGTACATATATGGAATATCCCCCAAGAATGAATTAAATGACAAGTCAATTATTCGCAAAGGGTGGAAAAGGAATTCATTCCTGACTGACACTTGCAATTAGCCCAAAGAAATGTTGTCCCCCAAGACAACGACTCGTGGTTTTTGAGAGACTTCCTAACCATGAGTGGAAAGCAACATTGATACTGTTTCTCCCGACATCAAACACCTCAAGCATCTGTACTATGCAAAACAGGAAGCCGAGCGTCCGGTATATTTCAAGTTAGATTCTTTAGAGTTTGGATTTCATATTGAAATTTTGAATTGTATCTCTTTTATTCAAAAGTGTACTGTAGATTTTGGATTGCGACTTATCATTGAATAAATTTATCCCTTTCGTGGTAAAGGAAATGGCACTATATTCTGATATTAGTGGCATTAAGCCACTGAAGTTATTACAATTTACACATACATAATTACATCAATTAATATCTAACACAATAATCTCTCTTAACATTCATATCAAGCCTTGTGTAAGACTGTTTCACATCATAGTTAAGATGTATCATAAAACAAAGGCTATTGTGATAATCTTTAATAATAAGTGGAATGATTGATAATTTACTCAAGAATGACTGTTTAAAGTCACCAATATAAGAATTATTAGTTATCCTCACATTTTCAAGTCACCTTTTGGACATATTATTCATCACCTCAAAGCTATTAAAAAGTCGCCCTAAAACAATTTCGTCTCACATAACTCATGTGAGATGGTCTCTCTAAAAATTTTGTGTCCAATAAGGCAACACAATTGCACATTTAACCCAAAGTTGGGCCCCTTACTTTCTGAAAATCGTGATGCAAAACAAATAATAACAAGCACTTAAAAGTCACAACAAATCAACTACACTGAGGATAAAATAATTTCCTGCCACCACGGATAAGAATTATTTCCAACATTATTCAAACAATTAATCAGGGCGTTCAGATTAGTCAACATAAATGACCTAATATCAGAAAAGGTTAATTTACCCATTTTACCCGCTTGCAAAAGGGGAAAGGTGCTACCAAGTCACAAATAAAACATAACTAAAAATACAAGCTAATGAAAAATAAATGACACAAAACTGGTTAGGTACATTCCACATTACTTTTGAATGTCGAATCCTAAAGTAAAACGACAAGAATATAGAGTACATCTGTCATGGAGCTTTGGCAAACAACAAGGATGTATTTGTTCCTCCAAAACCGAAAGAATTTGATAAGGCAGCCCCGATTTCCATCTGTCTTGAAGTGGTCAATGGCATGAACCCATCAGCAAAAACAGGATCTGGTTGGGAGAGATTCAGAGTTAATGGTGTGATTCCCTGCAACAATAATAACATCAGTTCACCACCCATGCAAGAAAACATGCAGCTAAAGTCACCATCACATTTGAACCACTTTTTGTTGGGTAAAGTTTGTTGCATGTAAGAACAAATATGTTAGGGGCACCTTAGGTCTTAGCAAGATTATCACATGAGATTTCAGCAAGCATTCTTTGCAAGAGGGTTAAACAAGATCTATAGCCTTGCCCTTGACAAGGAGGCTATTTCCGAAAGGGTTGCAAAATGAATTTGGAATAAGTTGCAAAAGGAATAGAAATATTTTAGAAACAATTTGACAAGAGGTAAGAACACAATAGAGTTATCAAGTTCATTTTTCACTGCAAAGTAACTCCATATCAGAGGTATCAAAACCAAATGCAGGTAAGGCAATGGTCCCACATCGTTCTTCATCTCATAAGCTTGTATCGACATCAATGAATAGGAATCCATATCAACAGCTTGAATTTCAACAATAAAATCACATAAAAAAAACAATATTATGCATCCCTGAATTTAGAAGAGACTTATTTACTCAGTTCTAAACATGTGAAGATGAATGGTGCTAGTTCCCCCCCTCTTTGGTTGATGGAGAAGGGGATGATGCTATCCAATGTGAAGACAAAGCAATGACAGGACTAATTGATAGAACCAATTGACAAGCTGAGCTTCAGAAAAATGAGAAAATATCATTAAACATTTAATACTCACATGATGTATAGCTAAGGTAGTGAAAATAGCTTCTACAGCTCCAGCAGCACCGAGAAGATGGCCAATGGCTCCCTGACATATTGAGATGCATCTCACATATCACATACAAAGAGCATACACAAGAATCTAGCATAAATTGGCCCATCACTGAGCAACAACAGACACAAACTACAATCAGAAACCCCCCTTTCCCCCAAAAAAACAAAATAAAATAATTTTTTTCAAAACGAGACACAAGGGTATTGTTAACAATTTTTTAAGAAAAGAAAATATATATTACATGTGAATAGTGCATATGTGCCCATGCAGTTATAACTAAATATTGAGTAATCAAAATTAGGGGTCAAGAAGTTTCATAAGTGACCGTCAAATGATAAAATATTCAGGGGTCAATGCCTCCCAAGGACTTTGCATTAATGCTAACCCCTCTTTTGAGAACACTATGACATAATAACAGTGCAACTATTGTGGTTATTCTGGATATCAAAATTGGTAACCATAGACCTATATGAACATTGTACAGCAACAAATGACAGTTCTAACTATAAAAAGTCAACTTCCATCATACCTCACTCAGTTGACTGATATGAAATAGGTAGCATGATTACAGTTAAGACAAAGCATGATTAGTTATGACAAATCATTAATTTACACTTTCAACCCAAAACTTGAGCAGCAAGAACAAAGTAAAATTCCAAGGTGCGCAAAGGAACACTTCCAATCCATCATACTGTAGCTGGAAAGGTTATGCAGCATCCATTCAGCTGTGTACTCATATTTACCTTCGTTGAAGATAAGGCCAGGGCACCTGAGATTGCGTGGTCACCAAATATAGATTTTATAGCAGCGGCTTCTATGGCATCGCCTAAGCACCAAAATGTAACTGTTACTTAAAGATAACTCAGAATGAACACATGACAACATCTTAAAACAGCTAAGCAAGAAATGCAAACACTACGAATACCAAAAGATCCATGTGAAGTTCTTAAAGAAAGATCCAAACAACTTGCCTAAAGGTGTAGATGTAGCATGAGCATTCACATACTCTACTTGATTAGGACGAAAACCAGCCTGCAAGTTAAAAAAAAGATGCATTACTCTGTCCCTTCTCTTCTCCCAGTTTCTTTAAACACAAACAGAAGACAAAATATGAAATAGGACAAATAGAAACCTTAAGAGGGTTTCTCTGTTGCAACATTAATTCCACAAAATTGTGCTTTGGTGAGGTAGTTTGCAATGCTAAACATCAGAACAACTAACCTCAATACCGACAGAGAAAACACATATTGTGAGAGAAAACGGAAATGCTGGTAAAGTAGCCAAAGATGGCTGTACAGAGAATTCTTTAAAAAAAAAAGGGGAAACAGTTAGGGTTTGGTTATATATACCCAGAGAGTCCCGCCTAGATGGTATGCTCAGTGGCAGATGAATATGGATAGATATGGTCGGAATTTGGTTATATCAAATATCTAATTCCTCTGTTCTTGTTTATGGACCTACAATCCAACACCTGATCCTGATGCTCTAATAATAATTTTATTTGCCTTCCAAAAATATTTTGAGGAAAAAAAAACACACATAAAGCATTTATCAATTTATAATAGAATTAGTTGATCAAGAAAATACATCCAGCATATACCGCAAGCACATTATATACCAGAAACAGACCGACTTTTTGCTGATTAACTTTACTATGTCAATACTCAATGCACATTCACAAATGAAGGAAACTACATAAGAAGAATAAATGAAGCCTTGAAATCAGTACCTTAGTGGTTCAACATAACAGGAAATGGAAAGAAATAAAGAACAGGATCTTACCTGCTTTATGGCACTAGACATAGCCAAGATGGCACCTCTCCCATCATGATGAGGTTGAGTTATGTGATGTGCATCACCTACAAGAAAACAGATGTAAAGAAAATTATTTTTTCCCCTTATGGGAGAAGGAAGGAGCAGATGTAGTTGAGAAAGAACCTGACATCCCATAACCACAAAGCTCAGCATAAATTTTAGCTCCCGCTTCTTTGCATGTTGAAGTTCCTTCATCACAATAAAACATATATATATATATATATAAACCCATACATGAAAGTACTAAAATAGCCCTCAAAAGCAGGTTATGAAAGCAGGAACCCATGTCCTCTCCTCGCATTTAAAAAAGGAAAAACGAAAAGGAGGGGGAGTCAAAAACGCAATTGCATTTACAACTCAAAACATCTTATAAGCCATTTTAAAATGAGAAAGGAACATCATTAGACTATACTAGAACCATATACCTATTAATGAGAAGCCTGAAGCATGAATTAAGTAATTTGGCAAAGCAAACAAGAACAAGACATGTTTTCCATCTTTTATCAGTCAACATTAGTTCTTTGCCCTATCTAAGGACATATAGAAAAATAATTTAGAGTAGATTTGTGAAACTTATGACATGAGGTGATTATGCATTTGATGTAATGTAAAGAAAATGCTTAGTTTTCAAACAGGTTAACACAAAGCAATTAGTTGCACAATGTTTGGCGTTAGATAGGGTATGCACAGTACTCTTGGAGCAAAATCAGGATATCACATATTCAACTCTGATTTTTCCAGATCAGGTAACCAACAATACAGCTCAATGAATCGAATCAACAGTGCACAAGTTGATAGCGATAAATGTCCATTCTCATAAGCTAATTACGACGAAGAGTGGCAGCTCCCCCCCAAAAAAAATTTTGAATGGCAGCAGCACAATCACTATTTCAAGGGGTTATGATGCTACGTTATGAAGCTAAATAGCTATTTAAAGCACCAAATATTGATTGTATTACATTTGCACTAAGATATTGATAAACAGCTATCCTGCCTGCCACACCTACTGCATCCATCAGTCACCTAACCTGGAAACGCATCTGAAAGCCGCAAGTAATCAGTTTATTTCTGCTGGGGAGGTATAGACAGTAGCAATCAATTATTCAACTTATAGCATAACCCAACTTTAACCTCATCTGAAATAAAGCAAGCAACTAAAGACTTCGACAAATGCACCAAGCACAATGGAGACTCATCAACTCACCTCTAATACCATGAGACCACAACCTTCACCAATTCTGCAGGTAGCAAGCAAGCCAATCCCACAAAGAAGGCAGCACAGCATACAATCATCAAAGTAGGTTTAATATGTGCAACATGTTATGCATCTAAAAGAATTTTCAAAGCTGTCGTCTTACACAAATCCATCCCGTCCACAGTCAAAAGGCCGGGAGGCTTCACTCGGAGAGGAATTGTATTTTGTAGACAAAGCTTTCAACCTGCATGATTAAAAGAATACATTTCAATTTATTTCACATGAAAGCTAACTCCCATTCCTGTAGAACCACACATGAAAATAGGTCCCTAGGTACGAAAGTTAAAGCAGAGAAAAAGGGGGCATTGTGGTGAGCATCTCAACCAAACCATCAGTCCACTCCATCATCAGGTGCAACAGGTTGAAAAGAGTTTCCCCATTATGGAAAGGACATCAAATGTAATAGACAAAAATAAAGAAAGCGAAATAAAACCCTTCGTGACAAAAATTCCAGACAAAGGATCCGATAAAGCAAAACAAGGGCGCTCAAAATCACAGAAGAAAGTTCCATATTTACAATGTTGGTGGAAGATATGATTATAAGCCAACATCTAAACTTTTCCACTTCTGCTAATAGAGATGCTGGAGCACAATTACCCAATGCTTAATAACTAGAATGCTCACGACACTGTACGAGGGGGGAGGAATTATCCAACTGACCACAATTTTCAGCAGAATCAATCCTGTCTTCATCTAATAGCAGCCATAACCTAATTTGGACCATTTGACAGTACCACATGGCTTTATCATACCAGATACACCTAAGTATGAGCCCTGGTGCTATATGAAGTAAATAGATTGTTCTACAATCTTCTTATATTATTCACTTGCAATCATCTTTTTAGACACCCTTTTCAGTACTATTTAAAACCTTTCTTCCAAAAGATGCAACTCCTTGGACAGATAGTAGCTTGTCCATGAATCGATGATTGATACCTGCAAAAACCTGCCATGGATAAGGCATCAATGCTCGCCTCTGTTCCTCCAGCTACCATGACATCAGCATCTCCAAATAGAATCATCCGAGCAGCATCACCAATGGAATGAGCACCAGTTGCACAAGCTGTCACTGCAGCATGATTGGGCCCCTAAATTCAAAAAACAAGACTATGCGTGCATATATTCTTTCAACAAATATTGACAGGAATTTCTAGGAAGAAATGGAGCACATAATCATAACAATTACTGTAAGAGTAGAAAGATATTGAGCTATCAGCTAAAAACTCGAAGACACAGCACTATGCCAGTGCAATCTCAAAACCAACATTTAGTCCATGTTTGTTCTCAATATTCCCAATCAAATTACTGAAGGCAATCTAAGGAAAAAAATAAAGCATTTTCCCACCAAATGGTTTAGCTTCAATGGTTCAATAGTACATAGAGTTTAGAACGATGTAAAAACCACAAATAAATTTTATAGTAATATGCATGATTGCTTAACGCAACCGTCCACACCCATGTTGGAAAATAAGCTTCTCAATGAAAGAAAAACAACTAAACTGCTTCTTGCCCATCAATCTAATCTCTAACTTAACAGAAATAGGAATTTTGAAATTTGTAATCATGGCCATCTCAACATTGGTGGAAATAACTAACCACAATATGGAAAAAGGTTAATTAGATGAGATCATTGATAGCATGATATACCAAAGCAACTCAACTATTCATGTAAATATATAATAATACAAAATCATGAGTTGAAATCTTCTGATTTTTTTTTTAACAATACCTGGAACCCATACTTCATGCTTACATGACCAGAAGCCATATTGATCAATATTCTTGGAATGAAATAAGGACTCAACCGCCGGAGTCGCTGCAAGCAAGGCATAAGATTTCAGAACAATGAATTGATTGCGTCAGATGAAAATTCTTTTAATTCCAAAAGATACAGGATTGGTAAGAGAACATGAATTTAGTCATATATCTATAAGACTATAACATATCAACGAAAACCAACCTTTTCACAGATCAGCTGAGCAGCATCTACTATATCACATATGCTTCCAATACCACCACCAATAGATACTCCCTGGTCATCTTAATGTCAGGAAACAATAGCTCAAAAGAAATGAGACTACCCCTAAAAAACAATTCAAAGCATTCATTTTGCCTCGTGAGAAAAGCGGAAGGAATCCATACTGTTCTTTCTTTCTGATCCTGGTGAGTCGCAACCCAATTCGCATCTCTAAGGGCTTCATCAGCAGCACAAAGAGCATATGCAATGAACCTTGAAATCGACCTATGCTCCTGATCATCACAAGATGTAGAAGCAAAACAAAATCGGGGAAATATATGACGTGAACCATTCATTACGAGTGTGTAATGGGGGACCAAAGAATGTCATATGATATATGGTACCTATCGAAGAAGAAAAAGCAAGAAGAAGCTCAATGTAAATCCTACCAAAAGGGGGTCCAAAAGTCACAATGTGCATAGGGTTAGCAAGTGGTCGGTAAGCTTATTTCTAAAAGACTCGCTAAAAGATTTTCCCGACGATAGAGCTTACAACAACTCCCGTTGTGGGTCCCGCTTGCCCGGGTCTAGGGAGATCTAGATATAGGCAGCTTTACCTCTACAGGCATCGACACGGTGATCGACTCAAGAAAACCCACACTAAAAACTTAAACAAAAACATTTTTTGGTTGAAAATCTTTTGAAACACAAAAGGAAACATAATCACTAAATACTTATCATTACATATATACGAGAAAGGTACATACTTGAATAAATAAAAAAATTAAAAAAAAAAAAACTAGTGAACCATAAAAGTGTAGAAAATATATGATAAAGGCAATAACCAAAACAACACATCAATGATCGCTATGCACTGTGAAGTCAAAAGATGGGTCGCAAGCAAGCTACCTTAGATCTACAACCCTTATACTAGATCTCCACGCACTCCTATTCTGAGCCATGTCCTCTGTTATTCCCAGATAACTCAAATCGTATCTAATCATTTCATCCCAAATTTTCTTTGGTCTTCCCCGTCCTCTTTTACTCTCTGGAAGGTTGACGCATTCACACCTCATACTTCTTCTCTTGACATGCCCAAACCATAAGTCTACTTTCTCTATCTTACCCTCTATAGACAATAGAGCTTAAAAGAACATAAAAGCATAACTATCAAACAAATATGATACTAAATCTAAAAAAGACACAAACAAATGTACATGAATTCTCAAGAAAACAACAATCTTATTGCAACTTAGCCAAGAATCCACATGTTGTAATAATGCAAACAAAAACCAATCATAGATTCATGATGTAACTTTTGAACTTCGGACTAATGTTTGTGAAGCAAGCTTTCCAACCGATAAACGATAGTCATAAGTCATTTTCCAGATACTTGGGCAGAGATGTGAGACGCGCAAATCATGAGTCATTTTCCAACATCAAGTCAGCTAACCCACAAAAAAGGGAAAATTAACAGCACGAATAATGATTAAAATGACAACCAATTGCCATTTAAAAGAGCATAATGAAGAAGTACACCTTAAGCCACATTTCCTCATTGAATTCGCCGGGATTAGTCCCAGAAGGCACAATAGCAGCAATTTTGGAGGTCAGCTGATCAAAAACATGAGTTTTCGTTTCGGTATCAAACCCATCCAACTTAAGATCTTTACCAGTAATTGCTCTAATTCCACAGTCACCATCAATTAGCCTCCTCCATGTCGTTTCAACCCCGCATCCAAGAGGCGTCACCATCCCTAAACCTGCATAATTGAGCAATTTAGCAAAACTACTCGCCCACGAGTGTATGTGTGTGTATGTGTGTGCGCGCGCGAGAGAGAGAGAGATTACCGGTGACGACAACACGGCGACCACAGTTCGAGGATGGAGCAGAGGAGGAGAGATGTCGAGTGAGACGGAGGGGAGAAGGCAGCAGGCGACGCCATTGATGGACTGGCATTGGAGCTTTGAGCTTTCTCCTTAAACCCTGCTTCCAGTGGAGCGGTAGCCCTCAATGGCTTAAACCCTTTCTACAGTTCTCCCCTATCTAGCCCCTTCTTTTTCTTTTTTCTTTTTTCTTTTTCCGTTTAATAGTATGAACCAATTTTTATATATAGGAAGTTTCTTACCAGTGCCACGGATTTAGGATTTAAATCAAATGGTCTTAGAGTTCGTGTAAATATACAAGTAATTTTAACATTATTATTAAAACTAAATTTTTTGTTCTATATTCGAAGTATTAAAATAAAATTAAATAATTAATATATTATAATTGTAAAATAAAATTGAACAATTAATACATTATAATTATCCTCAATAAAGTTTCATATTTTGAAATTGAAACATAATTTTTTCATTGTTTACAAGGCAATAGATAGAAATGAATATCATGATCTGAAAATATAATGAACAATTTAATGGGCTATATTTAAATATACAAAGTTCAACGAAGTCCAGCGTGAGGGAAGGATATGCTCCTTCCACCCTATTTGTTTGACTTAATATTTAAACCGATAAATGAGTAATCCAGTTTAATTTTGGATTGAATAAATTTTGGATCGTGTCACATTTATTTTAATGTAATTTTGGTTCAAGTTAATTAGGATAAAGCCAATTTTGATCCAGGTCTATTTTGGATCATTTATATTAATGTATGATTTATAAAAATAAAAATAAAAAAAACAAAGCAACTTTGAAGAAAAAGTTCAAATCGGGTTCTATTTTGGTTCGGATCAATTTGAATTTATGTCCAAATCAGGTTAACCTATTTCTAATATAGCTTAGGTATGTATTTAGCCTTTTGATTATTCATTTGAAGTTTTGAGTAACTTTATTAGGTTTACTTATTATGCTATACTCCATCATCTACATTCATGGAATCCATTGATGCATTTAAACTCTCTATCATCCACAATTATTGGGCAAAACCCTAGTTAGAAAGGTTTCTTAAGTTGATGAATCTTCTTTTTATGAAAGAAAAAAATATCTTGTCTTGTAAGATTGAGCAAGTTGAGTTAGCACTACTTTCCCATTATTTTCTACGAGATATCTACTTATTTACAAACATTTTTGATATTATAAATTTTTGCAGTTTTCATCGCATGTGCATAAAAAGTTAAGAGGGCCTAACTAGATTACTAAAGCAAAATTAAGACATTGCTTAACTCATTGCTATTCGAACTTGTCTTTGAGAAGGGGCAAAAAGTCATACCATAAATATGAAAACAATGCTGGCTCAGTATCTGCATTTCCTTCAAGTGCAACCATTCCAAATGGGAAGTGGAATGGGAAGGGAACCAAAATTCATAAAATAGGAAGTTAAAAAAAGGGTTGGAATGAAATAAAAAAATATATCCACTAGGATTTGAACACAAACAAGTGTAATTAATGTGAAGCACCTTAATCACTACACTATCTAACATTTATCTAATTTTTTTATGGTGTCAAATTGTATATATTTAAAATAATTTTTTTATATATAATTTATTGTTTTTAAAAAAGAGTGGTGTCAAGTGACACCACTCCCCACTATATAAATTTGCCCCTGCTTCCTACTCCAACACCAAGGCCCCACTAAAAAAGTAAAAATATATATTAATAGCTTAGAAATAAAACGTTTTCTCTAGAGAGAGAAAGATCCACTCGTGAGTGAGAGAACCTTCACCATGTTTCAACCCTAGTTTCCTCGCCACTCAACCTTTCGCCGCTCAACCTCATGCCTTTTCTTGAACCAAAGCCTCCTAATCCTCGTTTCGATTGCAAGTTTCCATTTCCCGCTTCGTTTTGACCCTCCTGCAGTCCCCTTTTCTCTTGAATTGCTCAGGGTTCTCCTCATCTTGTGATGTCGGTGGACAATGTTTTACTCAAGATAATGAAGGTCGTCATAGCCTACAATTGTTGATTGTGAAAATGGGTTGGGTTAAATTTGATATAACTCATGGTTCCGGTTGTGGATCGATTTGATTTGTCGGCTCTGCAACTTGGATGTCAACTAGGATCCGACAAGTTCGGTTCAACTTTCTTAGTCGGCCCTTTTCCTACGCAATTGCTCTATTTAGATTCATGTCTCCGAACATGATTCTTTTGCAATGAATACTCTCTTTAAGTCATCCGACATTCTTGATGATATGATTTTCTTTGTTTTTGGTCGTCTCTTTCTCACACCTAGTCTCGGCTTTGAGATTCAGGGGTAAATTTCATAATCATGCTTTGGGACAAGAAGTTCTTGGAGTTAGGGTGAGCATTCCACCTACGATCTCACCTAGGTGGAAGGTCCTAAGGGTTTATTGGTATGGCAATGGGTGATTAGCGATTTCATATTTATGGAAGAAAAACGGGAACGATGTTGGTGGATGGCCCTTATAAGTAGGTGCGTTGTTTTCCCTTCATGTTGCTCAATGCTCAGAGTTAGGTTGCTCTTTCTTTACCCACTTTTTCATCTTTTGCATCTTATTTTTACTTCTTCGGCAACCTATTGGAATTGCATGTTGGCTCGGACTATAGCTATCATGAATGTCTTTGATTTGAACATCTTTTCTTTGACTTGTGATAGGTATGGGTTGGCTAGGATCATATTTGGTTGTTGGCTTCTATTTATGTCTCTAGTGTGTTTCTCTATGAGATTCAAGATTGATCTCTGTATATGTTTCATTAACGCTCGTTGTTTATGTGTATGCCTGTTTTGGCTACTTTTCTCCACCTGTTATCTATATTGTTCAAATGAGTTTTCTCTTACTTATTGAGCAAGAGTCCGGAGGCATTTTGTCCTGCGATTTGATTTTTACTATGAAATGTGCAATTTCATTGAGGAGGTTTTTACCCCCTATGATAATTATTTTGTGAGAAATGTTGTTAGTATTTTTACTAAGGTGGCACTTTCTACTATGCTTATTGTCGCCGTTCGGGTTGGAAGCCAAAAAGATTTGTGCCGCCGAGTAAATTTAATGTCAATGATGAAAGAACTTTGTACATCGAGATTAATCATATTTCATTTACTTCTACAAAATTTTTATCCGATTTGGTTTATCTTGGGATAGCTTGCTTTACATCTTATTGTCCTTATTGGAGAATTTATGCTTATTATATCAATGCCCTTGTCATCTCGCTCTTGTCTTTGTAATTTCGGGTTTTTCCTTTCGATGAAATATCATTTTTGGTATTCTACGACTAAGGAAACAGAGGATCAAATGGGTACAAGATGGAGAAGAATGTTATTTTGTCATGTTATATTTTTGGAGTAGGGCTGAATTTTGTCAACCCCTTAAGGTTTTGGATAATCTTGTTTGTATTTTATCAGTGAAAGGAATTTCGGGAGGTTCACCTGAAATTCCTAAGGCTTTAATTATGATCAACCCTAAAAGGGCTCGAACCTTGCTCTACAAGCTGCATGAACCAAAAAAACAATATGACTCAAGGTTAGTTGTGTTGCTTATAATTTTCCGCATTCAATGTTTGGATTTTAAAATCAAAATATTCTTTGATTTCTTTAAACAATCGAAATGAGTCTATCAAAAGTATTGGATAGTTGTTAATCTTTTCTCGGTTACTATTACGGTTAATTATTCCTTTTATAGTTTTCTTTTCGTCGGGATATTATGTAGTGCACCTATCTTATTGATTGCTTTGGTTAATGACTCTATTACAACTTTCATTATTTACTATTTTTATTTATTTTGGAATTTTGTTGATTATCAATTAAGGGTTTATATTTATAGGTTTTAGGTTCACAATTGACAAGACTTTGTATTTTTGTTATGATGTTTGTTCTTCATCGTATTCTTTTGGATTCTTATGATTATATATTACGAGCGAGAGGATTTTCAAGGTTACCCGAAACTCTCAAGGCTATATTTCTACCACTCGAAAAAGGTCCGATTCTTGCTCTACAAGCCGATTTCACGTGTTTGTTACTTTGGTATATATTGTATTTGCGCATATTTGGTTTCGGATGTGTGTTCCGGATTTGGATCCCGAAGTTCTTCCGCCTCAATAGTTGGGACTATTGGGGCACCGTTCTAAGTGTTTTATGAAAATAGTCTCTTGGAATGTTCAAGGTGGGAAAAAGTATCAAGTTAAATAGGAAATTTTGATTTTGAATCAAAAATTACGACCATATATTTTGTTTTTGAGTGAGATAATGACTAATGCAAATAGTACGAGAAAAATTATCCCATCCTTGAGTTTATGGAACAATAGTAATATTACCACTAATGTTCTTATCAAAGATCAACGGACTATACATTTGCATGTTTTTTATAAGGTTAATCCAAAAAGAATGCATCGTAATGAGGATTTACGGATTGGTTTAAATAATTGATAAGTTTGTCTTTTGGAACCATTTACATGAATTAAATTGTCTTATCGATTTACCATGGTATATTATTGGTGATTTCAATTAAATGGAATGTTTGAATGAAAAAGTTGGGGAACAAAAATTATCACTTAGTAATATGCAGACTTATGAAGGACTTTCTCTCTAATATTTAGGGTGATAGTATTCCTATTATTGTTAGAATTTTCACATGGAACAAAATTTTTAAGGGGTCACCTTATTTATTAGAGGCTGGATAGAGCCATTGCTCGTATGGACTGGAGGAATTAATACCCTAATTGTCTTGTTTCACATGGTCCTTTCTTGTGTTCGGATCACAACTACATAATGCTAAACACTAATTCAGAAATTATGCAACATCATCGTCAAAATTTTAGGTTTTAAAATAATTGGTCTCATTATGCATATGTCAATAAAATAATTAAGCAGTAGTGGAGTGGAAATTCTCGAGGAATACTTATGTTTATGGTAGTCAATAAACTAAAGAATGTTAAAGCAAAATTTAAGCAATGGGCTATTAAAGTTTGCAGTAACTATTCTCGGAGGGTTGAAAAAATTCAACTCTATTACAAAAATTGGAAAACATATTGTTATAAGAACCTTCTAACCTTATACTACTTCTTTGGCATTCTCAGTTGATTAAACAAAGCGAAACACTATTGTTGCTTAATCGAAGTACTACGGAAAATTCTATAGGAAAGAATGAATGACTAAAGGTGATAGAAATTCTAATTTCTTTTATCGTTGTTGCACATTTAGGAAACAAACAATGAATATTCTTAAATTTAAGATGAATCGGGTGTATGGATCAATGATAAGGCGGACATTGAATAGAAGTTTGTGGATGATTTTACCCATAGATTTAAATGCCAAGCAGGAACTAATATATTGACTTTAGACATCAATTTTCCGAATTATTATCCAAAAAGAATCAGCTCATCTACTAGTGTCCCCAACTAAGATTAAGACTGCTTGTTTTTCAAATGAATCCAGACAAAGCTCCTGGTTAGGATGGTTTTGGAGCTGGATTTTTCCAACAACACCGATACATTATAGGGAATGACATTATGAATTGTTGTATAGATTTCTTTAATCATAAGAAATTATTGAAAGAGGTCAATCATACCTTTATTGCTTTAGTTCGAAAGTTACAAGCCTTTCATTAATTTCTCATTATAGGTCAATTAGTTTGTGTAATAGCTTGTATAAAATCATTTCCAAAATTCTTGTTAATATATTAAGACGAGTTACGTAAAGGAGTGTTAGCCCTTACCAAAGTGCCTTTGTGCCAAATAGGGATATTCATAATAATATTCTTTTCTCACATGAAGTCATTAATAAATTTGGTAATATTAAAGGTTAAAAATCTTACATAGGACTTAAATTGGATATGGAAAAAGGTTATGATAGAATCAATTGGGATTTTATCATGTCTAAAGGATATAAGTTTCCATCATATTTGGATTAATTGGAGACGTGAATGTATTACTTCA
This sequence comes from Talinum fruticosum, assembly GCA_021018815.1. NCBI lineage: Eukaryota > Viridiplantae > Streptophyta > Magnoliopsida > Caryophyllales > Talinaceae > Talinum > Talinum fruticosum. The sequence goes on from JAITYX010000011.1 coordinate 2,038,610, forward strand.
GTGACGTATTCCATTGTCATTAATGATGAATCTTATGGTTTTTTCGGACCAACTAGAGAACTTACGCAAGATGACCCCACGTCTCCATGTTTGTTTATACTTTGTATAGATGTTTTGGCATATAAGCTTCATCTTGTCTGTTATGCACCCTAAATTAATGATTGGAATTAAAGTTTATGCTTAATCACATAAAATACCCTCTTTGCCTTTTGCTTGATGATAGTCTTCTTCTTTGTTAGGCTAATTATGAGACGTGTCTCAAGCTTCATAATATTATGAATGACTTTTGTAATCAGTTGGGTCAACTTATTAATTTTCAAAAGTCAACGTTAGTATTTTCCAAAAATACTACGATTGCGAGCAGAGAACACTGTATCCTCAATCTTAATATTCCGCATACAAATTCCTTGGGAAAATATTTAGGCTATAATATTTTTCGAGGAAGAGCCTAAAACAAGGTGATCCGATATCTCCTATGTTGTTTGTTTTGGTCGTGGAGTGTTTGAACGGATATGTTAAAGTGCAAATCTTGAAGAGCTAGTTCAATTACCATCCAAAATCTAGGTATCTTAAGTTGTGCCAACTGGATTTTGCAAATCACCTGCTTCTTTTTGCAAGGCTGATCTAACTCAGTCACATTCCTTATTAATGCTTTTAGAAAATTTTCACAAGCATATGGGATGGGTATAAACCATAAGAAATCAAGCATGATCATTTCTGGTATAGCCAGTGCTAAAATGGTTATTTCCTTCAAATATCGGGTTTTAGGGAAGGGAAATTTCCCTTCAAATACCTTGTGCTCCTTATCACTTTAGGAAGATTGTCCTCATCGGATCGCCAGGTTTTGATTGAAAAGATTGTAGCAAAAATTAGGTCTTTGGAGAAAAAGAAATTTATCATATGCTTGAGAGATCAATGCTCATAAATAGTGTGTTCATTAGGATATATGGCTTTTGAGCATCAAGTTTTATTCTTCCTAAAGAAGTAACAAGAGAATAGAAAGCATCTGCATAAATTTTTACTTGGGCTAGTAATGAGAATTATTCAAGAAGACCATTGATAGCAAGGACTCAAGTTTGCAAACCAAAAAGTGTAGGTGGTCCTGGTTTTAAGAACCTTAAGAGATAGAACAATACTATAATGCTTAAACATGTATGGGCTATTTCTATGAAGAAAGATGTCCTTCAAGTTTGATGGATCCATTCCCGTTACCTCAAGAGACAAACATAAGAGCAGTATACTCCTCGGACAGACACTTGCTAGTATTTAAAAAATTATGCGGATTATTTGTCTCTGTGTGGACACAGATCATGGTTTCTTTACAAAGAAGGCTTACATTGCTCTTTTTCGCCTTGAAATAAAAGTCGGATGGGGCAAAGTGAATTGGTGCAGGGCGGTCTTCCTAACCACTCTTATTGGAGTTGGAGAAACTAGCAGTTTTCATACCGAGAGATAAACACTTCTTATCAATTGTGTTTTGAGGCAACGAGTCACAAGCTCACCTATATTTTAAGTGTCGATTTAGTGGAACTATCCTCTAAGAGATCCGAGAGGTGGTTATAGGTGCAATATAACGTCAAGACTTTCCCATAATTGTTCAGGTGGTCGACAAACCTAAAAGGGGAAATGCAAGAAGCTACTAATAAGAACATCCATGATTGCTATGTTATATGAAATATGGTCTCAAAGAATGTCGTTGTTTATAGAAGGAAAAACTAAATTCCGCCGCTATGATTGGATCGATAAAAGACAATGTCTTGGTAAGAGCGAGGCTACCTTGATAGATATAGTAAAAATCTTTGTACTTGTTATGTGTACTATAGGCTAGTTTTGTTTTTGATATCTTATAATTGCACTCCTTTTTTGGGAGCTATTTGAGTAGTTGGAAGGAAATCACAAAGATTTGGTCCAAAAAAAAGTTCAACAAATTGTTGTTAAAAATATCGGTTTATTAAAAAAATTCATCGGTTGACAAACCAAATGACAAAAATATGTATAATTTTCGTTGTACGGACAAAGATTAAAAGGAATTCTGTGGACTTTGGATAAAGAGGGACTGAGATAAGCGTGTTATGGGTAAACTTTCACCTTTTTGGATGCTAGGCATTGGGTTGTGAGTGTTCAGCACAATGACTATAGTTATATAAGCGATAGTTAAGACAATATTGTATGAAAATTTGATTATAGAAGATATAAGGTATTTCTTAAGAATTATTTACATGTTGCATTTATTTATTTTATTTTTTACACTTTATTCTCGGACAACGAGAGGTTTATAATAAATAACTACAAACCATATGACAAGTAATAAGTTTGATTGAAGCAACAACTCCCAATGTGAATCTTGCTTTCACGGAATGTGAGGATATCCCGATGTGGGCGGTTTTACCTTTATGAGTAGTTTTACTTGCAAATAGATCGATTTTAAGAGACTTATAAAAATTTGTTTTAATGTAAAATATTTGTTGTTTTAAAAAAAATTGGAGATAGAAATAATTAAATTTTAATAATAAGTAATATTACTTTTATTATTTCCTTTGAGGTGTCACTAAATCTTTGTTTAAACTTTTTTAATAAGTTTGGTTGAAAAGAATAGGATAATAATAAGTTTGTATTTGAGGTAGTGGAACCAATAAAGTAGTGACATGTGTCACTTCTAAATAACACTCTCAAAATCAGAAAATCACTAGAAAACCAAGATGAGGCCTAAACATTAAGAGTAAAGGAGAAAGTGAAACTATTCTGCTTCCGGAGATATTAAATTTTTAGTTTTAAATAACTTACTTCTATGAAGATAATATAAAGTACCATCACTTTGAGAAGACCCATCATCACATTTTTTAAAATGATTTCGAGATTCTCTTTTCTTACTTTTTGCCTCTTACTTGTCTTCTCTTGCTAACTTGAGCATTGAAGGGGTCTTCCTCGAAAAATCTTGAGGTCAATCTTACTTGCAGGTTAAGAAAGGAGGACAAGTCATCCTTGTGGACCAGAATTATTGTCATCTACAAGTGTCATTTGTGGAAAGGTTCGGCAAAGCATGGTTGATAAACAATCGAAGACTCGGACACTGCTCTATATCTTTCCGAGTCATGCAAAAGGAATCGGGTATAACGATGTCATTCATATAGAGTTTTGATTCCAAGGCATTCTTTGTGTCTTAGAAACTTACTTGAATTAAATAGTATCCTTTCTATGCGTTTCGGCCTTCACATATCTCTTTAATCGCTTTTTAGTTAGCGACTCGTAAAAGTTGTTCTTTATTCCGAGTCCATTCTCACTCGGAATCTGACTTGTGGTTATTTACTCTATTGCTTGCATAGTCAGCATTCATAGTTCATTTCATGCTTAGTCTATATCAAGTTCTTTCTCACTCGATATTTGCTATAGAACGTGTTTCTTTACTTAAGACTAAGTCATATGGAATTCCGAGTATCATGGATATTAGACTCGGAATATTCCATTTCTTTTCCGACTCGGATAATCAATAGCGTAATTTTTCAAAATTATTTTGTTATCTCGTGTCTAACCTTGGACCAAAGTATTTTATACTTTGAGAACCAAAGGTGTTTTACTTTTGTAGGTTATTCAATCGAGGATATCTTTTCAAACTACAAAAGTAGCCGGCTCGTAACGTCAAATCACCAGCGAGATATGGCTTTTCACCTTCCTTGCTTTAGTCTCGTAAGATTGTGTCGAAGCCGTCCGCTTCCATATCCGGAAAACCGGAACGCCAAGCCTAACAAGTGGTTTTCACCTCATTTTTCAAGACACAACCGATGGTTTTGGGACTTCCAAGAGAGTTAAACCGTTGTCCAACGTTCATATTTCAACGGATACTTTCGAGTGACTCGTAAAGCCTTTCTCATCGGTCACGAGAGGACTCTCGGTCAGCGAGATGAAAATAACGGCTACTCTGCTTGGTCTTATCTATAAGAAGAAGCCACTTCATAAGACTTGAAGGTTGCCGAACATATTGTCTATACACTTACTTGATCAAAGTTATTGTATTTACTCTCAATCTTCAACTTACAACTCCCACTCGTAATTCATTACTTTCGAGTTGTAAGGTCTTGTACTTCGTTACAAACACTTCTTACATTCTTTGTAAGGTCCCTTGACTAAGCTGTAAAGGTTAACTCAGCTTAGTTGTCCTTAGCTGTAAGGGTTATCTCAGCTAGGAAGTACTAGATCGGATAAGGTAACTTCGAGTCTAGGAAAATCAGTATAGAGTTGTCTAAGGGAGCAACTCGGGTTCCGTCAAGTTCACGGTATTTTGTGGACTCAAAATAGTGGATTTGACTTCGTGTCCTGGATTGACACGGGCCGTGGTTTTCTCGCCCTGGGAGGGTTTCCACGTAAAATCTCTCGTGTTCTTTTTCGAGTTCATTCTAGACTCGGACGACCTTAGTGCTCTTGCTTCTTCGATTCATTGCTTTTTGAGTCCAATCTTTTCGACTCGTTATTAGACTCGGATTCTGTCTTTGCCTCTTTTCGCGCAAAAGTGTGTATTTTCGTAAAGAATTTTCTATCACCCTATTCACCCCCTCTAGGGTGACTCGGACTCTCCTTGAGCAAACCTTCAATTGGTATCGAGCCTAGCCTTTCGTAAAGGATCTAACGAGTCCAAAGGTTTAAAGATCGGATGGCTCGTAACACCGGAGAGTTCGACGAAGGTAGATCTTCCAACGAGCCACCAAACTTCAAAGGTTCAAATTTCGGTCACTTGGAAGAAGCTCATGGAATGTTTTCTTATGGATCACGATGAAGAAGTATGGGAAATCATACAACAAGGAAACTACATTCCAACAAAGACAGATGAATTCGGAATCCTTCCAAAGACAAAGGCCGAGTTCACGCCAGCGAGGCGCAGAAGTTCGAAAGAACTTCAAAGCCATGAACATCCTCATGTGCGCCATAAGCTCGGAAGAATATAATCGAGTCTCTGCTCGTGACTCGCTAAAGAGGTGTGGGACACTCGGTCAACACCTACGAAGGTACAAGTTAGGTGAGACAAGCAAATATCAGCCAAGTATCTTCACAAATATGAGCTTTTCAAAATGGAGCCGAAGAGAACATTACTCGGATGTTCATACGCTTCACCGAGATCACCAACAATCTCAAATCTCTGGGAAAGAAGATCTCCCATGAAGAAATGTGTCGAAAAATTCTCGTAAGCCTACCCAAGAGACGATGGGGTCCTAAGGTGACTCGCCATAGAAGAGGCTCGGAACCTCTCACTCTTGAAACCGAGACGAGCTCATCGGAAAGCTTCGACTCATGAGATACACCTGGAAGAAGAAGATGCCGAGGGTACTTCCAAAAGGAACATTGCGCTTAAAGCCTCGGAATCCAAAGAAGCAATTCCGAGCTCCTCCGAATCGGAGGATGATCCCATAGCACTCATTGCAAGAGGCTTCAAGAAAATGATGAAGCACAAAAGATGGGACAAAAGACCAAAAGAAGAATTCTACAAGAAAGACAAAAGAGATAGAAAAGGTAAGTTTTCTTCTTCTTCAAAGTTATCTCTGTCTAAGAATTCCGGATGTTTTGAATGTGGCAACAAAGACCACATAGTCAAGGACTCGTCCAAAACGAAGACGGGACGGGAAGAAGAAAAAGGCCATGATGGCAACATGGAGCGATGAGGAATCATCTCGAAGACGACGAGGATTCGGATGACTCAAAGTGTCTAATGGCAATCACCGACTCGAAGCCGAAAAGAGTCGGACTCGGACACGGACTCGGATAATGAGGAAACCGATCCTCAAGAGGTAATAAACTACTTCCTCAAATTCTCCAAAGTTGATTTAGCTAAATACATCTTTACTTTGGAAGAAAAGTCCAATTCGATTCTTCTCATTTCAAGGAACAACTTGAGTCAATCACTTCGAGAGCACTTCTTTAAAAAATGAATTGGAAAACCGAGACTCACACTCGTGAGAACTCAAGACAAGTGCTCAAACTAATGAGACCGAGTCCGAGTTACTCGAAAAGAAAATGAGCAACCGAAACGAAGCTCACCGAGTCTCAAGATCCGGTTTTAAAATTTACTCAAGGACGGAAGAACCTTGATATGCTCTTAGGTTCACAATGTGTCTCTTTTAGAAAAGAAGGTCTTGGGTTCAACAAGGAGGAAGAATCTAATTCTTACTCGAATTGTTCAAAAGGATTCCGTAACCGTTAAGTTCAAAAGGTCGAGCATGGTCCCATTCACAAAAATGAAAGGAGGACTAAACCTGCACCTATCTACAAAAGGAAACCATTTTCTCCTGTTTCAAAAGGAAAGGTTTTTAAAAGGAAAGAGACACGGACTCGGTTCTCCGAGAAGAAGACTCGAATCAGACTAAACCCAAAGTCATTCAAATCTGGGTTCCAAAGCACCTTCTTCCTCGTAAAAGGACCACAAGTAAGAAATGTTACTCGGGTTCGTTAGAGGAAGTGAGAAGGGTTAGATTATCTCTGTTTTGCGAGTCACTCGTAAAAGATCAAAAGGACATTGGTACCTGGACAAGTGGATGTTCACGACATATGACAGGTGACCAAGGACTCTTTTCCGAGCCGGAGTCATATAAAGGAGGAAAGGTGGCCTTTGGTGATAACAAGCAAGGGCAAGATAGTGGGCATTGGGAAGATTGGTAATGGAAACAATCTGGTGAGCCCAGTCTACCTTGTCAAAGGACTAAAGTACAACTTACTTAGCATCTCCCGACTTTGTGACAAAGGACAAGAGGTAAAATTCACTCAATCCAAGTGCTACATCACGGATGAGATCACCAAAGAGATAAAACTTTCAGGTAAGAGATCGGGTAATACCTACATCATCCCTCTTCTCGACCCAAGTCGAATTTATCCTATTTGAAAGCATCTCTTCAAGATGATTCTTGGACTTGGCATCGTAGATTAAGTCATATTAGCATGCATACTATCAAAAAGCTTGCATCTCATCATCTAGTTAGAGGATTACCTAACCGTACGTTTGAGAAGGATAAAGTATGTGAAGCATGCACCGGAGGGAAACAAGTCAGATCTTCATTCAAATCTCTCGAAGACAGTTTCCACATCCAACGTGCTTGAATTACCGCATATGGATCTATGTGGCGAAATTCTCGTAAAGAGTCTCGGAGGTAAATCTTACACACTTGTTATCATTGATGATTTTTCAAGATTTACCTGGGTGTGTTTTCTCAAGCATAAGAATGAAGCCTTCAAGGAATTCAGTAAGCTCTGTAGAAAGATTCAAGTGGAGTCCCGCACTCGGATTCAAAAGATTCGAACCGACCATGGAAGGGAGTTCGATTACTCGGAATTCTCGTAGTTTTGTGACAAGAATGGAATTTCTCACAACTTCTCAGCACCCGTAACTCCTCAACGGAATGGAGTAGTTGAGAGAAAGAACAGAACCCTTGAAGAAATAGTAAGGACGATGATGATTGAACACAACTTGCCTTACTATTTCCGGGCAGAGGCGATGAAACACAGCCAACTACACTCTCAATCGATGCCTCATCGGACCCATTCCAAGAAAACACCTTATGAACTCTACAAAGGGAGGAAGCCAAACATTTCCTATTTCGGACCTTTCGGATGTAAGTGCTTTGTCCACAACAATGGTAAGGATCATCCGACCAAGTTTGATGCTCGGTCGACGAAGGAATTTTTCTAGGTTACTCTTCTCATAGCAAAGCTTACCGTATCTTCAACAAGAGAACTAACAAAGTGGAAGAAAGTATCCACGTAGTGTTTGATGAGCTTGAACAGGAAAACCAAGTGAATCTTCATACTCGAACCGAAGCTCGAAAGGATGATGACGAAGATGAGCTTACAAAGACTCGAAGGAGATCACTCGTAACGAGGAAGTTCAGAATGAAATAGCTCAAGAAGTCGCTCGTAGCGAGCAAGTCAATGGAGCCGATCACTCGTAACAAGCTTCGAAGATCAAGCTATTCAGCCCACAAACCTGGTGAATCAAAGAACTGGTAAAGCATTCAAATTTACTTCCAGTCATCCCCAAGAAAACATAATTTCGATATCAACAAGTGGGGTAAGAACTCGTTCTTCTCTTCATAATCTATGTGCATTCACCGCATTCATTTCACTAACTCGAACCCAAAATGCACTAGAAGCCCTTAATGAACCCGAATGGGTAGAGGCCGTGCAAGAAGAGCTGAATCAATTTGAAAGAAACCAAGTCTCGGACTCGACCAACCGACCTTCCGACCACCCGAGTTATAGGAACCAAATGGGTTTTCAAAAACAAACTGGATGAGGGTGGAATAGTAGTCGAAACAAAGCTAGACTTGTAGCTCAAGGTTACAATCAAGAAGAAGGAATTGATTGTGGGGAAACCTTTGCACCAAGTAGCTAGAATTGAAGCCATTAGAATATCTGTTGGCATTTGCATCCCGCATGCATATTAAATTATATCAAATGGATGTTAAGTGTGCCTTTCTCAATGGTTTTATTGAAGAAGAGGTCTATGTCGAGCAGACCTCCTGGTTTTGAAAACTCGGAATTTCCAAATCATGTTTTCAAACTTCAAAAGGCTCTCTATGGTCTTAAGCAAGCCCCTAGAGCTTGGTATGAAAGACTGAGCAGCTTCCCGGTTCAAAATGATTTTAAAAGAGGTCAGATCGACAAGACTTTATTCATAAAGACCAAAGGGAAAGATTTTCTCATTGTTCAAATATATGTTGATGATATTATTTTCGGTGCTACTAATGAATTTCTGTGCTCGAGAATTTTCTCGAGTTGATGAGTCAAGAGTTCCAAATGAGTATGATGGGAGAACTCAACTTTTTCCTTGGATTGCAAATCAAACAAGACAAAAATGGAATCTTTGTTCATCAATCAAAATACACCAAGGAACTCGCTGAAGAAATATAAACTTCAAGATGCAAAGCACGCATCTACTCCTATGAGCAAGCAAGTATAAAGCTCGACTCGGATGAGACAGGTAAAGCAGTAGATCGAAACTCTATCGGGGTATGATTGGATCACTGCTATATCTTACTTCAAGCGCACCGGATATAATGTTCAGTGTTTGCTTATGTGCACGATTTCAAGCTAATCCAAAAGAATCACATCTCACTCGCGGTGAAGAGAATATTCGAGATATCTTGCAGGCACTCGGAATCTAGGACTATGGTACTCCGGAGACTCGAACCGACTCGACCGGGTACTCGGACGCAAACTATGCAGGATACAAAGTTGATCGAAAGAGCACATTTGGAGCTTGCCAATTTCGGGTCAATCCCTAATATCCTGGCACTCAAAGAAGCAAAACTCAGTAGCTCTATCAACTGCGTAAGCTGAATATATTGCCGCTGGAGCTTGTTGCGCTCGGATTCTCTCGGATAAAACAACACTTGAAAGATCTTGGACTATCTCTCAACTCGGTTCCAATCAAGTGTGACAATCAAAGTGCAATCGGTATCACTAAGAATCCCGTCCAAGCACTCAAAAACAAAGCATATTGAAGTCGGTATCACTTCTTATGCGATCACTCGTAAAAGGGTGATATTACACTTGAGTTCATTCCTACTAATCTTCAATTAGCCGATATCTTTACTAAGCCACTTGGTGAAGATCAATACTGTTTTATTCGGAATGAGCTTGGTATGTTAAATGCTTAGTGTTGTGTTATGATTCTTGAATATTTCGTGCCATGTGCTTTCATTGTTAATAACCATTAGTTCGATTGATCATGTGATACTCGGGCTAATAGTTATTTCGTGTTTCGAGTCACTCGAAATTTTTTCTGAGCCAAACTCGGACGTAAGAGAAATTTGGACATCAAATTTTCTGAAGCTATCTCTAGAACAGTGGAGAGTTTCGGACTATAATTTCAAACCCTTTTTCTCTCTCTTTCTCGAGCGCCTGCGATCGGATCTTAACCGCAGATTTTAAACCACCGATATCTCAACCGTTGAAGAAGAACCGTCACACCGGGCATTAATTATCGATGGACGGGCCGAGTCGAACGGAGTTACTTAACGGATAGTGAACGGGCGCGCGTACTCACTATAAATAATGACTATCCATCTTCATCTCGGTATTCTAAAACTCCTTCCCTCTCAAACGAAATTCTTCTCGCGGAAGTTTGCTACGTGAATAGTGTTCCCCGATCGTCCGCGGACGTCGAAGAAGCTCTCTCTCTCTCTCTCGTAAGTTTTCGACTGCTCATCTCTCTTTCTTCTACCATTTTTTTCCGTTACCTTCTCTTCTACACCTCATTCTCTTTCTCTTTCGAAAAGCTTCATCTTTTCTTCTCTCACCATGCCTAAAAGAGGAAACCATCCCGACTTTTAGGTTTCTTCATCCTCTAAGAAGCCTCGCACCAACAAGCCAGAAAGCTCAACCCCTTCTAAACCCGTTGTCACCCAAGCATCTTGCTGCTGGACGACAAGTTCTTCCCAACAACCAAATTCTTCTACCTGTTTTGCTTCTTGTTTTTTTTTTTGCTGAAAGGCAAGGGGAGAAAATGTAGTCGAAACTGGTTGTCTTGTCTAGGGGAGTTCCTTCAGCCCTTGTAATTTTTTTTTAATGATTTGATGCATTTCCTTATTCATTTTTGAGTTCTTTCTTTTCCGAGTTAATGAGTTAAAGCATACTTTAATTCGCTTTGATATATCGTATATTACTCCGATCCATTCATTATGCCTTACTTTTTATCAAACTACTCGGAATCAATCTATTTTCTTCTAACAAAGTTTCTGTTTAAGTATGGAATGCCTTTCATCAAAAGGGGAGATTGAAGACTCGGACACTCGCTCTATATCTTTCCGAGTCATGCAAAAGGAATCGGGTATAACGATGTCATTCATATAGAGTTTTGATTCCAAGGCATTCTCTCGTGTCTTAGAAACTTACTTGAATTAAATAGTATCCTTTCTATGCGATTCGGCCTTCACATATCTCTTTAATCGCTTTTAGTTAGCGACTCGTAAAAGTTGTTCTTTATTCCGAGTCCATTCTCACTCGAATCCGACTTGTGGTTATTTACTCTATTGCTTGCATAGTCGGCATTCATAGTTCATTTCATGCTTAGTCTATATCAAGTTCTTTCTCACTCGATATTTGCTATAGAACGTGTTTCTTTACTTAAGACTAAGTCATATGGAATTCCGAGTATCATGGATATTAGACTCGGAATATTCCATTTCTTTTCGACTCGGATAATCAATAGCGTAATTTTTCAAAATTATTTTGTTATCTCGTGTCTAACCTTGGACCAAAGTATTTTATACTTTGAGAACCAAAGGTGTTTTACTTTTGTAGGTTATTCAATCGAGGATATCTTTTCAAACTACAAAAGTAGCTGAGCTCGAACGTCAAATCACCAGCGAGATATGGCTTTTCACCTTCCTTGCTTTAGTCTCGTAAGATTGTGTCGAAGTCGCTGCGCTTCCATATCCGAAAGCTGGAACGCCAAGCCTAACGAGTGGTTTTCACCTCATTTTTCAAGACACAACCGATGGTTTTGGGACTTCCAAGAGAGTTAAACCGTTGTCCAACGTTCATATTTCAACGGATACTTTCCGAGTGACTCGAAAGCCTTTCTCAACGGTCACGAGAGGACTCTCGGTCGCGAGATGAAAATAACGGCTACTCGCCTGGTCTTATCTATAAGAAGAAGCCACTTCACAAGACTTGAAGGTTGCCGAACATATTGTCTATACACTTACTTGATCAAAGTTATTGTATTTACTCTCAATCTTCAACTTACAACTCCCACTCGTAATTCATTACTTTCGAGTTGTAAGGTCTTGTACTTCGTTACAAACACTTCTTACATTCTTTGTAAGGTCCCTTGACTAAGCCGTAAAGGTTAACTCAGCTTAGTTGTCCCTAGCTGTAAGGGTTATCTCAGCTAGGAAGTACTAGATCGAGATAAGGTAACTTCGAGTCTAGGAAAATCTGTATAGAGTTGTCTAAGGGAGCAACTCGGGTTCCGTCAAGTTCACGGTATTTTGTGGACTCAAAATAGTGGATTTGACTTCGTGTCTAGATTGACACGGGCCGTGGTTTTCTCGCCCCGGGAGGGTTTCCACGTAAAATCTCTCGTGTTCTTTTTCGAGTTCATTCTAGACTCGAGACGGCCTTAGTGCTCTTGCTTCTTCGATTCATTGCTTTTTGAGTCCAATCTTTTCGACTCGTTATTAGACTCGGATTCTGTCTTTGCCTCTTTTCGCGCAAAAGTGTGTATTTTCGGAAAGAATTTTCTATCACCCTATTCACCCCCTCTAGGGTGACTCGAGACTCTCCTTGAGCAAACCTTCACAATCTAAGACCAAATAAGGAGATAATGATTAAAGCAAGTTAGGTGAAGATCTCCAAGGGCACACAAAGTTTGATCGACCTTCGAGGGAACATTTAACCCCGGTGCTAAGACAAATTTAATGTTTGGTGTATATGAAGTACAAGGACAGATACATGTGTCCATAAAAGAGTGAAAGCAATAGTTCATTAAAGGGAGTACAGCCCAACTTGTGGGTACACACCATCTTACCAAAAGAACCGCAACTTAGAGGGGGTAATGGACGAATAAAAGCAATGTTGAAAGCCGAGTTCGTCCGTGATGCTTTGTACCAAGGAGAAAACCATAATGCCAGTTTTTGATAAGAAGAAGACTCCCTAAAGATTATTAAAGCCAAACAAGCACTCGAAAGGCACATGATAGTGTGACCTTATCCCAATCGAAACAACCCCTCAAGCCTCCAATAGTAAAGGGCGGGATTGTATGAGGAACAAGAGGAGTCCTCCAAGCCCCATTTCTCCAAATGAGGAAGTTCGAGAGGAATGGATACCCTATTTTACGCGATCGATGGAAAGGACTTAGATTGAAACTCGACCTCCATAAAGCCCTCAACACGCCTTTGAGAGGATTAAGACCGATCAAAGCAAGACAAGTGATTGCGTCGATAGTTACTAAACTCCTAATCTAGATCTTATGATTATACAATTCTACAATTCGAAAACCCTACATATATCCAACTCTCATTAGAATCTTAAATTCATTAAAGTTTTACGATCCTAATTTAGTTCAAAAAATGCATGATAGGATCTTAATAAAATTTTACGATCTAATCCACGATCCTAAATAGATTTCATGAAATCCTCATTCATAATTATATTTGAGAATCCATTATAAAAGTCTAGATTTTTGTATCAAACCTTCTACTAAATATAGTTCCATTGGAAAAGTATGAACTTTTAGGAATGTTTATTAGGATTTTTATTCTTATAAAACTAATTTTCACTATTACAAATGAATATTAAATATTATTATTCTTAATTTGATTTCATAATTCTAATTCTAAAGACTTCCAATCGATTCTAACTAGTGAAAATTCTAATTCTAATTCTACTAAATAGTGAAAATCATGCACGCTAAATAATTTGATCATGTCAACTTCCAATCAATTCGATCCGTGTCGGGTTCGAGTTTCTCTCGGTAATTCCGAGTCGAGTTTAGGTCATGTTATTATGTCGAGTCGGACTTTCCCAACTCTAATTCTAACTAGGATCCCAATTTTAACAATTTTGGTTGCATCTACAATAACCCAATTTTACAATTAAAGTGTGACTTATAGATTTGGAAGTGACTATTTATATCATAAAAGGCACATCTTCCTTTTTAAAGAGTTCACTATTAAAACTCCCCGGTTAAGCGTGTTTAGCTTGAAATATTATAAGGATGGGGACCTCTTGGAAAATTTCCTATGTATGGGTAGGGATGGCAACGGGCGGGTCGGGGCCGTAGACGGCTTCGCCGCCCCCACCCTTACTACCAAGCTCCGCCTCGTCCCCGCTTCGGGGACGAATCTTCTTCCCAACCCCGATCCTGACGAGTCCCCAATTCCCCACGAGGAATATTCCCCATGCATATATATTGAATGAAATCAACAAAATCAATTTCAAAACTAATCAAATTACATATTAATATAGATCTACAAGGCTAGAATCCTCAAAAGTGATTTTTTACACATATTGATTACCATTAACTTTAAAAATCAAAAAATATATAATTTACCATCCAAGTAATACTCATTTACGGAGCCAAGGGAGTCGAGCTAGAGGGTAAGTAGCTGATAGCCAAAGTTAAAGGAGCGAGAGAGGAGGGACCGAGGAGGGGAGAGACCGAGAGAAGGGAGACACCGAGAGTAAGATGAGAGATAGAGAGGAGAACAACTAAGAGCAAAAGGACAATGAGAAGAGAACACCGAGCAAGAGGAGAGAGATATGAGACTACCGAGAGAGGGATTGAGGAGAGAGACTAGGGGTGGGGATAGAGTAGGGAGGCTAAGGGGAGAGAGAATGAACGACTCAGGGAAGGAGGGCTAAGAGTAGTTTTATACATAGGGTTTAAAAGGTGGTAATATTACAAAAATACCTTCCTCGGTTATTTACATAAAATTTATTAGATGGGGCGGAGAACAGGGCCAATATTAACTCTTGTTCTCGTCCCCATCCCTACTCGGGGAAGATGTAGTTCCCATGTCCCCGCCTCGAACTAGGAACGAGGTGAGGATTTTTCCCCGATTCGGGTCGAGGCCCCTCGCCTCGTTCCCATCCTTGGGTACATGTGAGTGAAAACAAAGCAGTTTAGAAAGGCTTGCTGTGATTGTGTCGAGTCATCAATTCTTGAAACCATTCCAAGTAATATCCATGACTCGAAAGGGGTTGAGGCATTACAAATTTATTAGAGCTAATATGTGACAACGAGCTGAGCTAGTGGTTGGACATGGGAACCCCGGGTGTCCGCCTAGTAGCAAAAATTCTAGTAGGGATGTTGGTCGTGTGTATGTGTAAGTCGATCGATTTATGAGGCACAACAAGGATATTATACTCTTCAAGAGGGAATTATTGTAATACCCTAATTCATATTTAAAGTGTGGCTTAAATGATTTTCAAGTGATTATTTATATCACAAAATATGCATCTTTCTTTCCAGGGAGCCTATTATTAAAACCTCTACGGTTAAGCATGCTTGACTTGGAATACTCTAAAAACTTTAGGAAAGCTTTCTTAGGAATTATGTAAGGAGAAGCACATTGGAAAGACTTATGGAGATTTCATAGGAATTATCAGCATTCCTTAAAGCAATTCTAAGTAATGTTTAAGGTTTAAAAAGGGGTTGGGGCATTATAACATCTAAAATCCCAAATGTCATGACACCCCTTGAGTGATTGAGGTGGATCAGCTCTATAGTATCTCATTGTGTGCTTAAAGTGTAGTTTAAAGGATTTGAATTGTCTACTTATATCACCAAAAGTACACTTTCCTTTTCATGATATTCACTCTTAAGAACTCAATAGTTAAGCCTACTTGTTATGGGACACTTTTAAGATGGGGTAACCTCTCCGGAAGTTTTCCAAGTAGCAAGTGAGTGAGGATAAAACATGCTAGAAAGCTCGTGAAGCTTATTGTTGATCCTAAAAGTCGTTCCTAGTAACAATCTACGACCCAAGAAGGGGTCAAGGAGTTACAAGCCCTATGCTAAGGATGAATAGCTCATCGGACAAAAACTGTCCACCCTCATTCCCAACCTCATTCAATATAAAAATCATGGAGGTTTCATGCCTAAAAAGTAAAAATACCAACGGCTGAACTTTTTGGAATTACTAATATGGATGACTACCTTGCTATCCGCAAAGGACAAATGTATGTCTCCGAGACATGAATGATGCCACATGTAATAAGTATTTTCCCACCATCTTTAAGCCAATCACACAATTGGTACCTTCCAATATCCACATGAGACCTAGTCACTTATAAAGCATCTAACCATCTTAAAATTATTTCAAACACTAGATAAGTATGGATTATGTGGGAGGGTATGAAAAAAAGGACGTACAATTTATAAAAACTCTAATATTTAACCCTATGCAAAACTTGCAACAAAAATATCAAAAAAGTGTGAAATTTTATAAATATTTATGTCACCTATCAAACTCAATAGGGATTTTTCCTTTAAAAAATTTGAAAACATATTTGAGTTTCTTAAGTTTATGTGTAATAATTATACCGTAGACCCATGACTACATATATCGCTCAATGAAAGGGTCATACGCGAAAAGTGGGGCACTTTTGCACTTTTGAAGAAAAAAAAACAATTTTTTTACTATCTATGTCTACGAACCTATGTCCACATGTGTGTTTGCTTGATATACAATTTGGGATCACCTTCTCCTGCCATTTCCCTCTCTTGTATTTCCTACTATTGTTGTTGTTTTTCTCACTCAAAAATCACGAGTGCTCGAATTAAATTGCCACTAAAATATCCCAAAATGTCACGATCGTCGCTGATGAACTTTCATTCCTACACGTGTCACTAGATTAGTTATTACAGAGTTAAAAATGCCATTGTAGGTCACTTTAACTAGTTGTAGTTGGTTTTTGTGTATTTATATTTTTTTGTTGATAAAGACCCCATTTAAATGAACCTCACCCCACATTTCCTCCTCACCCACGATTTCCCTCCAATTCCTATGTTTTGCTTTTCCCCTTTTCCCTAAAATTGAAGTGTTAGGGTTTGACAACAAACCCTAACATTGAAATTCATCAATATCATGTTGATGTGCTGTGAAATTAACGTTGTATTATTGAAGTCATGAAAAAAATGATTTAAAAGAGCCTCAATCATGTCTCATTTAGATGGTTGAAGATCGAAGAAGGCTTGTATGTCGTGCCCTCGCTTTGCTGATCTTGAAAGGTATTGTAGAAGTGGGGAAAATATGAGATTTACATAAGCATGACTTTGAAGAATTCTATTAGTAGGTTTGTAAGGTGCTTGAGGTTCCGCATGACTTGAGACTGTGGTTATTTCAAGTGGGTAAATGATTTTCTCTATGACATGGTAAGGTCAAATGTAGTAGCTTTGATTTAAAAAACGAGACCTTATTTGAGGGGAATGAACAACTGTAAAAGCGTATAAAAGGCAAGAAGATGTGCAAGAAAAATTAAGGGTGGTGAAAGAGAAGAACATAAACCTTAGATTAGAGATCCAGTAACTATCATATGATGGAGAGAATGATAATGTGGGGGTGTGATTATGTTTTTGGTGTTATTTGTAGTTGTTAACGGATTGAGGGGGTGGAATTTTAGCTTGATTTAGTTATTGTGATTGTTGAATTGAAATCTTGTAATGATTATGATTGATGAAGCTATGAAATGGAAATGGTAATTTGGTTTTTACTAGAAACATATGAGCTAATCTCTCAAAAGAGACTGCAGATGAAATGTAAATGATTAATAGAAGTTAAAGATGAATTGGAAACAATTAACAAAGATTGTAAATATACTAATATCTTAACATATGTAGTAATTGCATGGAAAACAGAATCAAAAGTTAAAAACATAAATAAATTGATATTTAAAGGGAATAAGTAATGGGTACAATGTACTTATGTTTAAAGTTTGTAAGAACCCGACAAAAATGGGATACTTAATTAGCAACAAATCCCATATGTACAAAAAAACATATTCCCTTAGCAAAAAGGGGGTTCATCTTTCTCAAACAGAAATCATCACCCAAGTCCACCTAAGTCTTCTTTGGGTACTTCACCTTCCTTATTCTACCAAACCTTCTCACTACTTGCCTTTGTCTTGAATAATTGGCTATCTTGATAAGAGTAGCAATAGACCGCTTTAAAGTATAAAGAACCAATTGGGAAAGAAAATAAGGTTGAAGTTTTTAGCATTCTCACTTTGACATGGAATTTTTTGGTGGAGAAGGAGGTGCTTTTGGAATTGATGGTCGAGGTAATTGAGGTGCTTCGGAACCGATAATTGAGGCAGTGAGGTGGTAGTGGAATTGATGGTTGAGATAGTGAAGCTACCTTTGGAACCGATAACCGAGATGGTGGAGTAGCCTTTGGGATTACTAAGGAGGGATGTGTGAGTGGACGAGGTTAAGGGTGTATAATGCTTAACATAGAAGATTGTTATAAGCTTACTTCCCGCCTACCTTAAGAGAGATTAGTTGAATTCTTCTTCTTCCCCTGCTTAGGTTTTCTTCTCACCTGCAGTAATGTGCATGGGAAAAATTTTAAAAATAGGTATAAATAAATACTATGAATGGTTCAAGTTAAAAATAGGCATACCTTCCGCTTAAGAGGTCTCTCGGGTGCGAGTTGTTGTGACCTTCTAGACCACAGGTGGAGCAATGAAGTATATCATCATCTCTGCTGACCTTTCCTCTTTTGCTTCCCTTTTGTTCGCCAATGCTTCAAGCCTCCTTTTGAATTGACCATTGCCCTTTTTTGGGCTTAAAAATAGAAGTTGTGATTTATTCTCCAGTGTAGTTTCCCATATATCGGTTCATTGATTTGCATCAAAGTGTTAGTAAGTTATCCTTAGATATTTAGTGGAGTAACAATCATGGACAAACTTCAATGAATCTTGTCTCTCCTCTCTTGTCATGGTAATTGAATGGGCACAAGGTAGATCACTAATCTCCCATGACTTGCAGGTGTAAATTCTTGTATTTAAGTTAATAATGAACTCCTTTGTGTCATGACCAACACTATATAATCCATTCCATGCACTAATTTCCTTCCATCATCTTGCATTCTATTTCATCAATTCTAACTTCTTTAGTTTTATAGGAAGGCGCGGAGTCAGAAAATTTTATCAGGGGGCCGAGTGGTAAGGTAGCAAATATACTTATATAAGTTATAAAATAAATTATTATCATATATCAAATATTAGTTGCAATTAATTTATAGAGAGTAATATGAAGAAAATTTGTGTAATAAATAAATAAAAAATAATCTCCAAAGTCGAAACTTGATGGCCACTACATTGTAGCATTTGACTACATAAAAGTATATAAAAGAAAATTATCGTGCGGTTTAAAGAATTGCTCCATTAAAAAAACCATGTCAATATTTTATGCATAATTAACAAGAAAAATATGAGAAAAATAAATAAATAAACAACAACAACAATAATAATAAATTATAGTCATATTTGTTTTGTGATTTTAGGTTCATTAGTTAAACCAAACCGAACACATTATTGACTACAAAACATTAGATTACCTAATATAATAATGCATAAATCCAATAACGATCAATTCACTAAAAGAAATATGATATTAATGCAAAACATTAGGGATGGCAACGGGCGGGGATTCCCGCCCGCCGAGCCCCGCCCGTTTGGGAAAAATCCCCGCCTCGAACGGGAACGGGGCGGGGACGGGGAAACTTTCCCCGAGCGGGGACGGGGACGGGGCCGGGAAAATTCTGGCCCCGTTCCCCGCCCCGTCCCCGTTTTTTAAAAAGAAAATTAAAATTAAACTTAAGGCTATTTTTGTAATTTCCCATTCCCCAAAAACCCTAACTATAAAATGTGTGTGCCATCGCCATCGCCTCCCTTGTCTCTCTCTCCCCTCGGTCCTCCCTCTCCTCCTCTCGGCCGTTCGTTCATCTCTCTCTCTCTGCGGATGCTCTCTCTCTCCTCGGGTGCTCTCCCTCTCTCCTCCCTCTCCTCCCTCTCGCCGTTCATCTCTCTCTCCTCCCTAGGCCTCTCGCCGTCTCTCGCCGTCGCCGTCGCCGTCTCCCTCTCGCCGTCGCCGTCTCTCCTCCCTCTCGCCGTTCATCTCTCTCTCCGCAGATGCTCTCTCTCTCATTAGGTGCTTGCTCTATCTCTCCTCCCTCTCCTCCCTTTCGCCGTTCATCTCTCTCTCCTCCCTAGGCCTCTCACCGTCCCCGTCGCTGTCTCCCTCTCGCCGTCCCTCGTCGCCGTCTCCCTCTCGCCGTCCCGTCGCCGTCTCCCTCTCTCTCGTTCCCTCTCGCCGCGCTCTCTCTCTTCGGTGGAGGCGGGAAGCGGGGCCCCGGTGGAGATTGGGTACCCGGCGGGGCGGGGACGGGGCGGGGTGCCCCGGCCCGACCCGCCCGTTGCCATCCCTACAAAACATACTTAGTATTTCGATTGGAAACCTCGTAAAGCCAAAAGAAATTGTCTTCTTTTGAGAATTGCTAATTGAGAATAAAATTTACATTATCTTAAATTAAAGAAAGTAGGAAATTCATAATATTAAGGTTGAGTGACATATAACAAGATAAAAAAATATTTAACAATATCATGGCTTTACATATTACACAAAAGCTTGTAACATATCTTTGTCCTTCCTAATTTGTTAAATATTTAATTTTTTAGGATAGATATCACTAAAAATTTTCAAAATTTAATTTGTTAAATATTATTTTTTTTAGGTTATATATCACTTAAAAAATTTATTAAATATTAATTTGTTAATCTAATTTTCTAACATCTAATTTGTTAAATATTTGTTAAATATTATTAAGTATTTTTTCAAGATCGGGGGAGCATGGCCCCTGGCCCCCTAGTTCCGCCGTTGAGTATAGGATGTAAAGGTTGATCAAATTGAGATGTCTATGATTTATTCAAAGCAATCATATTATAATAGCTTTTAACACACTCTTAAGCATAGACATAACCGACATAAATCTTGCATCAAGTATGAAACCTTTAAAAATTTCAGTCATATTATTGTCAACTAAATCACACCGAGTATGTGAGTGAGATAAAGCTTGCATAAATCCTCCGGATCTTTCTTTTCTAAGAATTTCCAAGCCTCTACATTTAAATCCTACATTGCTTTAGTGTGCCTCTTCAAATGCATTTCATGTGTCGACTTAGCAATTTTCTAGAATATTTCTCTATATTGCTTACCTCTCCATTGTTCCTTTAAGTAGGCATACATATGCCTTGCACACATTCTATACTTAACTTTAGGTACATGCTTTTGAATTGCATCAATAAGCCCTTACAACCAAAGAAAAAGCTTAATTAAAAGTACCACTTCAAGCCTCAATTGAAAAAAAAACTTAAATTGACATTACTTTATGTTGGTAAGCCTCAAATAAAAGTACAACTTTAGGTACATTACTTTAATTAAATTGACATTAATTAAAAGTACCAAAGAAAAAAGCTTTTGAATTGCATCAATAAGCCCCTTGTTCTCAAAGAAGGTTGTCATTTAAAAAGTTTCCTTGTAGTGATCAACCATCCAATCGGAGGACATGCACCTTTTCCGAGGTTCAAAGTTGAGAAGAATACATGTTTGTGGTTTATCTAAGGTCTTGATTTGGAATGTCAACTACTTGCCAACTTTTGATTACCACAATCTCCACTTACATCCTTCACCTAAGCAAACCGCTTGATATGTAAATATGTTACTCTTTTCCACCTTTAAATGATACTCATTCATTGTTCCGTAGTTTTCAATTATTTTAGTGTTCCTTAT
Organism: Talinum fruticosum; assembly: GCA_021018815.1. Classification (NCBI taxonomy): domain Eukaryota; kingdom Viridiplantae; phylum Streptophyta; class Magnoliopsida; order Caryophyllales; family Talinaceae; genus Talinum; species Talinum fruticosum. The sequence continues at coordinate 2,059,887 of JAITYX010000011.1, forward strand.
CGGTAAATTTTTTCCCAACTTGCGATTCAGGGTCAATTCGAACTTACATATAAAACACACATAAAAAGAAACATAAACGTAAACGAACATAAATGAACATAAACGAATATAAAAGAATATAAACGAACATAAACTAACATAAATGAAAATAAAATAATATAAACGAACATAAAAGGACATAAACGAACATAAAACATAAATAGATTATGTTTTTCATGTAAAGTCGAATAGGCGATCGATTGATAATTTACCCTTGTATATGGGATATTTGACACTTTACTTCCTCTTTGATACCTTCGTATTATCATCCCCACTATCACTCGTCGGGGCTATTAGCATTGTCTAAGTCCCGATACTTTTCTTCTCCTAATTCATCCCCATCCGTATTCTCCCTACTCGTCATTCCCATCATTGGCTAATTCTCTTTCAATAGCAATATTCTCTATCATTTTCTTTTTCTTTTCCCTAGCCTCTACGAACTCCTCATACTTGACATTAAATTCTTATCATCATCATCATCCGAGCCTAATTCCTCATCAAAATCATCATCATCTCCAAAATAAAATCTACTCCTCCATGTCCAACATTGATCATTATGCTTAACGTAAGCATACAAACTCATTCTTAGATACCAAACTAATTAACTCCCTCACTTGTTTATCACATTCAATTGCCACTAAGTTTTGCTCTAAGGATAAGTCCGGCCTACGTAAATACATAGTCTTGATTCTTTTTCATCATAATCTATATTAATTACAATATTCTTAATGTCTTTCTACACTCAAATTATCAAGGTCAACTCCAATTTCATCCATGTCAAACTTAAAATAAACCAAATGAGGTTGTGTCCGAAATTCCCCACCATGAAAAATATGCAACTTACCTTTATCAACACTCACTTTCCGTATAAGTATTAAATAAAGTTAAATAAACTCATTACAATTTCATAAATTACACAAATAGAGCATGAACTGTTCCTCTCCCCTCAAAATTCAAACATCTAAAAAATTTCCTACTTGTTAAACCATTTATGAAACAATTCATAACAATATGACAATATTAACCACAAGTATATTGCAATCAACTGAAAATTACTTCAATTCCCTAAATATTAAAAACCTAAATATTACGTGTTGATGATGATGAACTCTTCTAGATGAGATCTTTTTCAAGCTTTCTTGCTGATGCCTTCATTTTGATTGTTTCTCGTCAAGAATCGCTCATAATCACCCCTCTCAATTTTAGGATTTAAACCAAATAGAGAGAAGGGAAGAGATAGTGAAGAGTGAGTGCTTTGCAAATTGAGGGAAGGAAGAAAGACAATGACAGCTCACCTTTTTCAATTTTTTTAAACTTCAAATTAAACAAATGGGTCTTTATTGGAAAATATATTAAAAAAATACACAAAAACCGCCTCGTAACTAATTAAAGTGAGCTACAACCTACAATGACATAACTTCTAATAACTAATCCAATGATAAGCATAGGAATGAACGTTTACTAGTGACAATCATATTATTTTGAGATATTTTAATAAATTTAGTGTCTGTTCGAATTAGTATATATACCAATATTTATTCGTTGTTTTGTTACTTTTTATTTATTTTGCTTCACGTCTCATTCGTTTACGCTCATTCTATTTATTTTTATTCATTTTTACCGATGATATCACATATTGGTTTCAATTTAATTTCACTATATATGCTACTTCAAACAAGTACTCCAAAAATCATTCACCGAACAGAAAACTCAAAACTCAAACTCGCTATCCTCCCTTTAAGCGGGAAATCAAACCCCACCCAGAAACTAGAGAGAGACAGAGAGCGAGACTGTCACAGACAGAGAGAGAGAGAGAGAGAGAGAGAGAGAGAGAGTCGAATTCAAATCAGTATTCGAAAACCCTAGATCGCCGGAGATGAAAGCATCAAGAGCAAAACGACCAGCACCGCGGGAATCCATTCGGCCACCACCGCCGGCGACTCCGCAATTCTACGCGGGCGGACGAGACTCCGACGCCAGCTTCTGCAGCAGCCGTCCGTCGATGTCTGCAGTTGGAAATGGCCGCCCCGTCTCCATCACAGACCCCGCGTACAAGCAATCGGCGGTGAGGGCGATTAACGCTTTCCTTGCCTCTCACAATGTCTCGCTTTCTCTCTCCTTAAAGCCGCTTCCCTCTGCCAAGGACATCACCGACGTCTTCAGGTTCCTCTTCTCTTGCCTTGAGTTTTCTTCCACTAACAAGCTCGAAGATGATCTCTTCCTCTTACTCAAGAACCTTAATTGTCCTCATAAGATCAACAAATCTGCTCTTCGTGCCCCTGGTGCGCCTCACTCGTTCCCGAGTCTCCTTGCTGTTATGCATTGGCTCGTTCAGCTCGCTGATTATGCTGATCATCTACGTTCTGATGAGAATTCCAGCAGGTTAGCCTTTTCTTTGCTTATGTATATGTATTTCTGTTGAAAGTTTTCAATTTTAGTTGAGAGGGTACTGTTTGAGATTGTGGTCGATGTTGAGCTGTGAATTTACAATTGCGAAGTCATATTTAAACTTCATATATACGGTAGTTGCTAGTTAGCGTCTTCTCTATTAGTGTTTGAAGTGCAAGCATCTCTTTCGAAGACTAAGACCCATTTAGCAGAACTATCTCTTTACATAGCTGATGCCTGCTTGTGGTTATATTAGTGTTTGCAAACGCTAGTTTGACGAAGGTACATATTTGGGGAATTTGTGTTTCAGGAAACGGTAAACCCTACTACCTCAAATACCTCTGCTGAACATGGAGTGACTATTTAGTGCTACATGCATTTGGCCAATAGTCCATACGTACCTAGTATGAGCCCTTTGGGTTTGATATCGCTAATTTTCAGGTGGGCCAGTCTCATACGAGACCTTTTTTGTTAGGCCGCTGCATGGCCCAACATGACTCACTCATTGATGGTACATGTACCTTTGAAAGATTTTGATAGGTAAAGAAATTAGTTTGAGGATATAGTTTGTCTCCTAGAGGAACATTCATCCATCGAAGGTGAATTGATTTATAGATTTGAGAGAGTAGGAACTGTGACTAGGATCTACATTACTCTTCAAATACACAAATGAAGAAAGAGAACCTTGTTAACTTTTGCACTTGTACATAATATCTTCTCTGGTTTCCCCTGGGGTTGGGGGTGGATGGGTGGGGAGGAGGTAATTAATCTAGTTGTTCGTTAGTACATAGATTCCTTCACACCTATAGGGAACTAATACTAATGATGGCCTATCGTCTCCCACTTTTCCTGCTTATTTCTTATCAGAAGTTTCATTAGTTTCAAGTACAATAGTGTACCTCTTAAACTTTGACAGATTTGGTGGAGATTGTGCATAAAAGCAAAAGTAATATTTTCAGTTTCATGATGGATTTGATGACTGTCACTGATGAAAATTCTCGTGTACATCTTTTATTAACAGGTATGCCTTTATGAATAATACTCTCATGGCTTATGCTGTGAGTAGTTACTTGCCATATATGAAGGGGGATGATGAGGCTGTTGAGGTTTTGGATAAAGAACTTGCTGAGAAGATGGAGGCACAGAGGGATTTGTTGGTGGAGAATTTGAAGTTGTTGGATGAAGAAGGGAAGAAGTTGGAGTCAGAGCTTGAAGGGCTCAAATCTAAGCCTTCAGAAAGGGAGGTGTATGAGAGTCGGAGGAAGGATCTTGAAGGGGATTTGGGTAAGTTTCAGGGGTTTATTGCTTCTCTACGAGATGGAAATTCCATCACCAAGAAGGCATTGGAGGAGAAGGAGAAGGAGTTGGCTGTCAAGGTAGAGGAAATCGGAAGGATCAGGGAGGAGAATGAGGACATCAGGAAGAGAGTTGAAGCTCAGGGGATTAACCTGAGGGATGCTGAGAGGATGAAGAGGGAGCTGTTGGCTGTAGAGAGGGAGATTAGTGAGGCTGAAGCCACCAGAAACTCTTGGGAGGAGAAGTGTTGGGATCTTGATGCTGCTATTGGTCAGAAGTTTAAGGAACTTGAAGCCTTTTCTATTGAATCCAACCAGGTTCTCAAGAGGTGATATCCCCTCAACTTCCGTAAAATCTAATATGTTGTCTTTTATATGTTCTATTTGCATTTATGTTGTTTTGCGGTACCGTCGGCTGGAAAACTTAAACCTTATCAGGTTTTCACCGTAAGTTTTAAGTTTATATATAGAGCTACTCTTGGACTCAAATAGAAAATAGTCTTTTAAATGCTTTTGTGAAAATCTATAGTTGGGTGCATTCAGTTAGGTTGTTGTAACCTACTTTTCTACCATTCTCAATTTAAAGTGTCCGTATGATTCAACTTAATCGATGAGATACTACTGTAGTAATTTATGTATATTTATATGTAAGTGTACATGTATGCACTAGTATTGCATGACACACACACACACACACACACACACACACATGCATATGTATATAGACATATAAATGTGTCTAGGTGTTGTTTAAAGACCTTTGATTGCTACCCCTCCCCTTCTTTTCCCTTCTATTTTAACGGCAACACTTTTAAGGAATATGTCATGTTTGTTTCGCAGTATCCCAGTTTCTAGACCTTTTACTTTATTTTATTTTTTTGGGTCTAGCATCATAATTTTACCCACTTCCTGGAATCAAACCATTGGCCGGCTGCAATTTGTATGTGGTGGGTGGAAACTGAAATGCATACAAATCTAACAATTGAATTGGAGAAACATTTCGTACTTCAGCTTTGTGTTCCCAGTGAAATTTTTGTTTGGGGTGGTTGGCTATCTGATACACTGTTTTTCCAATCTTAGAATGGTAAGAATTATTGGCAGTGTGTAAATTTGTTGTTTCTTTATTTTTATTTTGGTGATGATATACCTCTGAGAGGCTACACTGGAGAGCGTCTGCAGTATTACTGTTGTCTTTAACTATCAAACTTGCTTTTACAGACTGAAGCTTGGCGCTGATCTTCACTATGTGTTGAATGCTAAAGGATCCACTCCAGCTGAAGTGTTGGGAATTGACTATAAATCAACTCTTAAGCCTGCAATCAGCTCGTTTGTTGAAGAGATTAAGAAGAGTACCACGACAAAATTGGAAGAGTTAGTTTCCCTTCAGCAGAAATCTAAGGAGATGACCGCAAAAATTGAAGCAAAGAGAAATCGTCTTACGGCACTTCAGTCCTGTCTTGATGAAGTGAGTGTAGTCTTACCATTGACATTTGACTCCTGCAAGTAGTAATTTTTCTTCACTTTACTATGCTGAGTATGTGTCTTTCCTGTTTTCAGACGTTAAATATATTCTGCATAATTAGCCCATGAATCAAAGAAATGATCTAAAATTTATCACTTTACAAATTAAACTTACTATTATGATATCTCGATGCCTTGCAAGAGATCTATGTTATCTTCTTCAGTGATGTACATTGGGTTGAACCCTTATCAATTGCTATTGAACTACAATTCTGAAGGAGCCTTCAAAAGCCAAGAAAATTGGTCAATACTATGTCCTATCCATAAAAATCAAGAATTCTCAAACACATTGTCATTTGTATTCCTGAGTGATCCACCTGCAATTCCAACTTAGAACCCTAAACTGAACTAAGTTAGTGTAGCTAAGTTGCAGAGACTTGCATAGTGATTGGCTATCCAGGAGATCTACGGTTGTGGTAAATATGGTCCTATCCAGTTTGACTTTCTATGACTTGTTGAAATTTGAAATGTTGGTGTTCAATAAGAAAGTGTTCTGGCGTCGGATAAAGCTGTTACAACCCCCCCAAACGACAGAAAAAAAAGAATGAAAAGAAACCCCACTTAGGTGACTTCGGATTTGGATTCTGCTATATTCTAAAACAGCACAAAGCAACCATCCATGCAAACAGGCTCCATATTTGACATGGTAGTGTATTTTAAGGCATTAATCACCTGTTTTAACACTTGATCTATAAGCATAAAGAAAGGACTGTTTGTGAAACAGAGGTCATGGTAGCATTGCTGAATGGCATGTCTTAGAGGGGGAGGCCAAGCTTTTGATTCCCTCAAGATTTATAAGCATAAAGAATGGACCAATTGTGTTTTCAGATTCTGCTCCCCCAAGTACTAATGTAACATTTCCTTTCTCTAAAACTCATCTATGGAATTTTCAAAATCACAGAGGGCATGGGAGTTTGATGTAATAAGAAAGGAAATAGAGGAATACAGATCCTGGTGTGCAAGTGAAGCTCAAAAACTAGAGATGATGTGGAGGCAAAAGTGCGCAACCTTGATATTGTGGAAAGAGAAGCAATTGATGCTTTGAAGGTATGATTTGCTGTCAGATATCACATCATTCACATGCAATCTTCAGGCTATGAGTTGCGTTTATAGTATTTATTTACCTGTTTATCTGCTTTTAGTCCGCTCATTCTATATGATTGGTTATCCCTGGTTACCCAGTTTTATTATTATTTTTCACTTGCTTACTGAGTCTTTTTTCTTTCTTCTTATTTGTGAAGGCTGCTGAGCTGAAATTGATGGAAGAAACTAGACAAAGTGAGCAAGAAATACAAGTTTGTGCATATGAGCTATTTGCTTTGATTGATTCAGTTTCCAGGTACAAGGAGCACATTGAAACGAAGATCTCAGAGATGAAAAAGAACTTTCAGAAACTGCTAAGTTTGTCTCCAATGCTTACAGAAACACCTTGTGTACTCGGCTCAATGTTGCTCTTGACACAACAAGCATGCCTTCCTCGATAGTGGCAGCAAGCCCTAGCATCTCTTAGACAAGTTTGCACCTTCTCCAAGCCGTGGATCATCTGTCAAGTACTTCCAATTGTACATGGAAATGTTTTGTTTGTAACCTTGTGATTATGTTTTAAATAAATTAATGAACATCTGAATGAGACAGTTTGCAAAGAGGTTTTTCTTTCTAACCATATATCTTGATTTTCTTTAATGAAATCTTCAATTTGTTTTTTTGTTTTTTAAAAATTAAGTACATAAAAACGTTAGATAATCCTTCTCTCAAGGTTCTATCTATGTTATCGTCATTAATAATACTTATAAGATCTTGTGCAACGGGATGAAAAAGTAATAGTAGATCTTGGGACATATCTTAAGTTTGGCAATTCATTCATTGTTATATTACCTTCTCGAAAGATATGCTTAACAAAAGAATTAGAAAAAAATGGTAGCATAGCTTTGATGTTTCGTATTAATGACTTGATTTTTTAGGGAATATGGATAGTACCCTAAATTGCTTCAATAACTATCTCGTTGTCACCTTTGATTTGGATATGACTAAATCTTGCTTCTGAAACTGCTTCAATAGCATCTCGCATTATTGTAGCTTCAAAGATGAGAATAGGTGAATTATATAAAAATTAATGAAATGGGCTGGCAGTTGCATATAATGTATCATGCAGTTATTGTGTTCGTAGAAGTTTACATTCCATCGAAGTTAAGTTTGATGAAACTGTCTGAAGGTGAATCTCACCTTACAAAACAATTAGTTTTAGAGTTGAATTAAATAAGTTGTTGTAGTTATACCTGGCAATCGGGTCATTCGGTTCGGGTTCGGTTCGGGTTAGTTCGGTTCGGGTTAACTTCGGGTCGATTTTGTTCGGGTCCGGTTCGGTTTCGGGTTCGGGTCAACTTCGGTTTGGGTCAACTTCGGGTCGATCTCGTTCGGGTTCGTTCGGTTTCGGTTCGGGTCAACTTCGGTTCGGTTCAACTCGGGTCAATCTTTTCGGGTCAGTTCGGGTTAATTTCGGATCGGGTCAACTTCGGGTCGTAATTTTTGGGTCAAAATCGATTCAAAATTGTACCCACCAAAAAAATTGTACCACTATAGACACAAAAGTCCATCCTAAGAGACCCAAACAAAAAAAATGTGGGTTGGGTCACTTTTATTTGGGTTAAAGCGATTCGGGTCCGATTCGGTTCGAGTCGGTTCGGTTTCGGTTTGGGTTATTTCGGTTCGGGTCGGAATCGGGTTCATTAGATTTCGGGTCGGTTCGGTTCGGGTCGGTTCGGGTCGGTTTATTTCGGTTTTCGGTCAAAATCGGTTCAACTGCTTTCGGATGTCGGTTCGGTTTGGGTTTCGGGTCGTTCGGGTTGACCCGTTCGGTTCGGGTCGGCTTTGCCGAGTCTAGTTGTAGTTGGTGACGGATGTTGTGAAGAAGTTTACATTTGCATTAAAACTATACCAAAATCAACTGTTTAGTACAATAAATACACATGATTATAGAAAGGCGATTCCCCTCCTAGAGACAATAGCCCCTCCCCAACCAAAAAACTTTATCAGTCCCTAGATCTAGAGTTTCAAAAGTGACTACAACCAATGAGGAGATTAAACAATGAGGCAACACAACCTAAATTTGTAGTTACATCCAAAAAAAGGGAAGAAAAATATAGATAAAAAAATATTTGTACCCTAAAATATTTGTACCCATCACCAAAGTCAACTGTACAAGTTAAATAATGTACCAAAATATGCTTACCCAAAAAAAAAAAAACATTTCTAATCATCAGATATAGGTAAAAGAGGTTGAGAGCACTTCACTCTCTTTCAAATGCTTTTTCTTTGAAGAATCGAAGACTATTATTTATCATTGTTGCCCTCTAAGTTGAGATAGATATCCATATCCTTGTCTCATTCATCCATCATAGGCAAAGTAGGAGAAACATGTGGCATAACAACTAAACCAACAATCTCGAAGTTGGTTCAAGAGTAAGAAAAGAAACAACAAGTACCCAAATGTCTAGAAGGAACTTCACTTAAACTACAAGAAGAATAAGCATGAGAGGAAAAGAATCCCTTACAAGAAGAACCTTCTAGAATTTGGGAGAGATAGAAGCATTAGAAGTTAGAAAAAGGTAACCTTGGGGGTGACAAATCGAGACAGAGTGTCGAGAGCACCTCATTTCCTATGGGAATTAAGCAATCTACCATGCTTATTAGGCAATGTTGTCACCCAATTCTCCATAAGAGCGAAGATTTCCATACCATCCCCGATTTTAGCTACGCTTGCTTTAGAATGGATATTAGTAGTATCGAATTTCTCAATAATCACTTCAACAACATTCGAAGGGGTTTCGGGACAAGATTCTAAAGCATAAGCATTACTGCAAAAATAACACAAATTTCATGAAGACCTTCATAGGAAATAGGCAATTGAATAACCGAGTTGGGATGAAGAATAATCAGAGTACTCTTTAGAGGCTTAGTAATGTCTAAGTTAAGATGAATACGAGCAAACTTGCCCTTCTTATGAGCCATAGTATATTGGTTTGCCTTAATAAATACCTCCACATGAATCAACATGTGTTTCACTCTAGATTCCGCCCAAAATTCATAAAGAAGTATGTCAATGGTCATCTATTGATCTATCCGAATAATATTAGCAAGCATAGGGGTTAAAAACTCCTCCCAAGAATGCAAGACCCAGTTTAGGCCACCAATAAACCATGATCTTTTACCCTAAACAAAGTCTTTATCCTAAACCATAGCAAACTTAAATAAGACCCACCCATTGCCTTTATCAACATAATCAAAGGGGCCCTTAATCTCCACCCGAGTCACATCTAGTTTTGATTCTTACTATCTATAGAGGGACAAAGTCACGCCAAGGTTTTATGAAAAGACTCACATTGGTTAGGTCACATTTAGAAGATAGAGCTTTGGTCCCCGACTCGTTGGTTGTAAGTAACCCCGGGCGGAATGAAAAAGATCTCTTCGGAGATTTTTGGAAATATTAGAATTATTGAAACCTTCCACTCGAGCTTAACAACTTGGAAGAAGGCGTGAAAGGGAGCTTTACCCTTGTCTCTTGGATGACTAGCAGAGCTTCCATCCAAGACAATTGGAAGATGAAGTTCTGGAAGAAGACCACCATGGGAAAGTTGAGAAGTTTATAGCGAATTGGCATTTTGAGAGGGAGTAGGGTATAGGAAAATTACTAGGAATATCGGAAGAAGGAGCACAAAGTGAAGAAGGCAACTAAGACATTCATATAAAAAAACTAAAAGAACAAAAGTGATAAGGGTGAAGAAAAATGAGTGAGGAAGAAGTCTATTTATAATAGAGAACCTAATGAGAAACACTAGATAGTCGGTCAAATAGGGGTTACAATACCATGACTAGCCTAAACAACAAAGCCCATCCCAATATAAAGGTAAGAAAAGCGATAATAACCTAATAAGCCACATAAGAAAGTAAAGAACACCAACATAACATGTGAAACACCAAACTAATATAAATATTACAAGTCAAACGTAACGGTTTTGAACTAAACCAAATTGCCACAAGACAAACAAAACCAATTAAGGATTGATGAATTGGAATGATCCAAACCAAAATGAGGATTAATAAATCATTCAGGAGAAAATTAACCTCTAAGCTATAATAAGGATTCCAAAAGACAAGAAAGCCTTGATAAAACCTTCTCAAGTGGGTTGAGATAAGATTTTCTAGAGATCGAGTAACGACAACGATTAGGCACAGGTAGGCGCCAAATTGCATTAAATGCACTTCTCTCACTAGAACAAAAATTTAGAGAAAAGAGAGAGTATCAACGCCATCCAAACCATCATAATTCGGATGATGAATGATAATGGTAGGTCGGTGGGATAAAAAAAAACTTGATTCACTTGAAAAAACTTAAAATTAGCTCGAAAGACGGGCTTCTCTAGAGAGAGAAAGAGAAAAAAGAGAGATAAAGAGAGAGAGATAGAGAGGGGGAGAGAGAGCGAACATTTTCCTAGAGAGAAGTGAGAAACAAGGATTGGTCGGATACAAGGAGAATGGATCACAACTTTAATAGCCCTACCATTATCAACAAGCTCATCAATCATAGATGTCCAAGAAACAAAATCTTTCTCTGGCATTTTATCAAACACCTTGCAGGCATATTTCTACATTCACAAAAATCCACGTGCTTATTGACACTCTAGTGACTAAGCTCCTACGTTTATAAATCGAAAAATCCTTGATTGGTTCCGACAAGGAATAGCCTCATGATCCTAAAGCACTATGCCCCTCTCCACCCAAGCAAGGTTGGGACGAGTTCAAGCCCCGGACTTCGCCTAATTCCTGCCCCACCCCGACCGAGGAGAGCAAAATAAACCCCAGCTTCGAATTTTACAACTCCACATGTAAGAAACACCACATAACCAATCTTCTAACCCAAAAATAAAAAACAAAATAGTAGTCCAAGAGCTCTAAATCCCAATCAAATTTTAACTATTTGTAATCAACATGAGCAAAAACCTAAATTGAAGCTAAAGCCCACAACTAAAAGCAAGCTAATTCTAAGTTCAAAAAATTGGACATATTACCTTGGAAGAAGAATTTGTGAATCTTTGAAGTGGATAACTTCAATGAAGGACGAGCGTTGCGAACCCGTCACTTATCTTACGCCGGATCCCTAATGCCTCCACTGTCACCGATGCAATCCGTGCATTAGCTTTCAAATGTTGCGTGGGTATTCTTAGTATCTACGAATTTGTGCTTCACAATTTCGATACCCCAACTATGAGGATGCTAATGCAATTAGAGTGATCAATTCCATATGGCCACGCTACCTCCTTGGTCTTTGCTCCCATATGGCCAATCGAACCCATAGTTGAGCTAGTTGGAGCTAACTACCTCAATGGCTCGCCCATAGCTACATTCACGATCGATTGGCGTAATGATACGTATGTCTGGGGTTAGCTTTGTTAAAGGAAGTGGATGGGGTCCGAAGTAGGATTAATGTGGACAGCGAAGTCGAGTCGAACTTAGAGGTGTCAAGACTTCAAACAACTATATATTTCATACAAGGAGATCACCAAATAACTCAGGGTACCTATGATAGCCAGCAAGTATCTATATTCCCTCGTTCATCTCCGCTATTTCTTCATAAAGGTCGGATCTCCTATTCCTCAACTCCCAACCCTTCTAAGTGGGACGATAGTATCATCTCCATTTGCGATTTCCTATTTACTTTATCCTCAAACCAGATTAATAGAAGGGCTCCATTCTTTCACAGTATGTCCGTGCCAATACTCCAATCAATAGCATGCATTATTCTTTTGTACAACCTTATATACCACTCGTACAAACATTCTTTTATACAACCTTATACTGAAAATTGCTCACGCTTTAGTATCGGTATCTTCCTATTTCTATCCTAGTTACACATATGTACATAAACCATCGAATGATGACAACACTATATCAAAAGGGAAATTTACATTATTCACTTGTCCCCAATAACTCCTTCTATACATTACTCGTCCGAAGAATCTCCCGTCTCCATTCCATCGGCTTCGTCTCTGTTCCGTCTCCCGTCTCCATTCCATCTCCCGTCTCTCGTTCCATCTCCCGTCACCATTCCACCTTCATTTGAGCCAGCCCCTCCTGTCCCGTAGGGTTGCTAGAATCGGAGGGTGGTGTGGGCGCCGACGGTTTCCTATCTCTTCGATGGGTGCCCACTCGATCCCACTATGTTCATCACCAAGTCGTGCATTCGGCTCATGGTGGTTGTCCAACCCTCGGGGTAGTACACTCCGTCTCCCGGCATGGAGTCCGCCCATCCGGCCCACATAGTCGCCACCCTTTGGTAGGTTTGGAAGTAGGGCGTACTATGGAGCAAGGTGGCCATCTTGTGCCGTTCATATGAAGCCCCGCCCACTCTAATATCTCGGGTTCTCGCTGAGCTCGATCAAATGATGTTGAACAAGATGATCCGTCGCGGCCTCTCTAGCCCTCAATGTTAGCCCTTCCAACTCATGGAGTGATGGTCCCACGTTCCATAAGAACGTGACTAATTCCCGATAAGAGAAGGGACACCAACCCCTAAAGGGTATGGTAGCCCGCAGCGGACCGTGATTTCCGCCCATGAGCCATCCAAGGGCAGGTTTCGATGAAGTTTTTGGTCCAAAAATCTGAAGTTGTATAGACGATATTCCATTCGTTACTCAACTCCATAACTCTCCAAAAGAATCCTGTGTTGCATGCCGCGTACCAAAAGGCATATAAGTATAATCGTCCCAAGAGAGCGCCATTCCATTGATCACCTAAGACATTCAAGTGGTGTTACTTCCTCATACTTAGGGTACGCATAATAAGTATCTTAACCAAAGAGTAAGACCGTTAATCGGTGCACATTCTCATCTAAAAGAGCAACCACCAATTGGTTAACTAAACTGAGTCAACCAAGTAACCCCTCCTGAGTTAGAAGTTACACCTAAAACCGTACACATAATCGTTATAGCAAGGCACATAATCACATAACAAGGATCCTAGACGGCTATATGCAATGCAAACTTAAGGTCACCAAAATCTATGCCCCGATACCATAAAATGTAACACCCCAAAACACCTCCCGGGAGTATTACATCGCCGCAGTTCCTTAAAGGAACTCCCAAGGCTCTTTCTGGTGTTGGTTTGGCTGTCTAAACTCAACTTAAAAGTAATACCGGTGGTTTTCCCAAAAGAATCCGAGATTCTCTGAAAATTTCAGCAGAGTTCCGTTTGTAACATGGACTAACCATAGGCTTTAAGCCTTAAAATCCTGCATAAAAAGCATAATAAAACTCGACGAGCCACACGCTCGGAGTATACAACTCAACGACCACACGCCGGAGTTCAACCAATCATGCAAGTAAAACTTAAAACAATCTAACTGGGTTACTATACATTGGTACAACTATATGCACTAAATTACAAGTACAATCATTTAGAAACAAAACAATGCATGAAAGCCACATGGGTCGCTTCAACCGTCAACAATCGCCAGGAGTCCGAAGCGTGCTAAGTGTAGATTATGCTTATGAAAGTGTACCGCAACACCGGGTGGGAGCGGGGCAATTTGTGGGGGTGAGCAATAATCAACGGGCTCACCGGAGTCTTATACCCTTAAAATGGAAATTCTTTACACATAATACTCATAACAATGAAATCTGCGAAAGCATAATAGTATAATACAAATCTATATACTTTCAATGAAATCACTTGCAGTGGAAAGATCGAACTCTTTTAATCATTTAAAAGCACATATTCACATTCAAGAACACTTCTTTTGGGGTTGAATAAACTTTTCCGGGCCTTCGAGGATTCGAACTAGCACTTCTTTCATCTCGGGCGCGACCCCGACAAAAAGGCTCCCGGGACCTATTTTCGGAAGTCTCGGAGCGGGCATCCCGCCTCTGCAGGACCCCTATTAGAACCCTTCCCTTGAAGTTTCTAGTCGGGCGTCCCCAGCTTCGAACCCTTCGGTATGTTAAACGATCCGTAGCTCGTCGATTCAAAACTATTTGCACATTCTCATTCATCACATTCACTTTACAACTTTCTCAATCGATTTAGTATCAAGGAAGGCATGACACCACGTGTCACCCTTATAAATTCACTTTCTCAAATCTGGTTCATTTTCTCAAGCAAGTCTCACTTCTTTAAAACATAATCACGTTCGAAAGGCAGTTCTCAAGAAATTTCATTCAAGAATCATTCACGTAAAATACAAAACTCCTTTTGAAACTATTTTTGAGCATCACGTAAAGCAATCACATAGCACGAATAATCACCATTCAATGCAAGCAATCATCCTCAACTCTTTTCCAACTAAGCTTTTCTCAATTCATCGCTTTAGTACGATTGAATCCATTTTCCGAGGCACAATAACCACAAGTAGATATTATTTAACTCGACGTCCTCACTTTTCACAATTCACTATCTTGACCTCAATTGCTCATTTCATGACTTCACTTTATAAACCAACCTCTTTTGCCCTCATTCAACCATATATCCTTAAACTTACTTTACCGAATTTCCTCCATCTCCATTCACCTTTTAATTCAATTCTTTCTCAAAGTTCTTAGACATGACTATGGCTTAGTTCCACTTTACCATCCCCAACTTGCTATTTCCCAACCTCAATTTCCTATTTAATATCTCTTACCTTCTTAATCGATTCCTGCTCGCCTATCCTTAATTATGTATCTCTTACTTACTTTTCATTATTCAATTCCCGTTACCTACTTACTTTCACGCTCGGTTCAACCTCGAGGATTTAATTACCTTTTGAACTCAATTAATCCGACACTCAACCGTCTCTTACTCCCGTGCCTCAACCGTGAAACATTTGCTATGAACTCACTCCCTTTTATGCTTAACTCGCTATTCCCCGTATTAGCAATCATCCCTTAATGTCGTAACTTCAATAAATCTCTAAGAGTCAATCTGAAATATCAATTCCATAACTTATGCCCAAACCACATGTTTTATCCCCGTCCCCGATCGACCCGATTCCCGGTACTAGACATTATACCCAAGCAACCCAACTCCGTCTCGAATTCCCTGGTTTCCACTTCTGGCCTAAACGACTACCAATTCCCATCACGGCTCCTTAAATCAACTTTCAAGCAACTACTAAACTTATTCAACGGCATACATGTGTTCAATATTCACAATCACATTCAACAATCACAATAAACTCATTTGGGTTCGAAATTACTAATAGTTTAGAGTATAAGACTACCTACCTCGATTCAAGGATTGAAGGTTTGCTGGTTTGCTTGAGACTCGAGCTCCCCGGTTCGGTTCCTTCTTTCGTTCCTTTTTCCCCGCCGCTAGCCTCGGTTTCGCCGCCCTCCTCTGCGCTCGACACCTTCGCTGGTCGCGGTCCCGCGCTCACCGGCCGCTTCGGTTCCCGTTCCTCACTTCCTCTCGTTTTTGGTTTGTTGTTCTTGGCCTCGGCTACCTCTCGATCAGGCCCTCGCGCGCTCAACGCCGGTCCTCTTCCCCTCTCGCCGCCTCCTTCCCCGGTGTCCAGCCTCCCGGTCCCTCTCGCGTCTCGTCCTCGCCTCGGGTCCTTCTTTCGCCTTCTCTATGCCTCGGTCTCTCGCTCTCTTTTCCTCTTCGCTTGCGCCCACTCGTGTCGCCGTCCGCCGCCTCCGGTCTTACGGTGGTCGCCGGTCCTCCCCTCGGTCTCCTCTCGCCTGCGAGCTCGCCTTCTCCCTCTCTCCCTCTCTCTTTTCTCGTTCGGTGCCCCTTTCCCCTCCCCTGTTCTCGCTCGCTCTACTTCTTCTTTCTTTGTTTTCTTTCCGTTGCCCCCTCCCTTCGGTCCCTTGCTTCTTTTATTTTTTGTACCTTCTCTCTCCACCTCTTGACAAAGCCCACCCCTTCTTTCTATTGGACCTTAATTTTGTCTCTTTTATCCCTTTATGGCCCAAGTAACCTCCTCCCTTATAAGACAATCCATGCCTCTTCCTTCCTCCGTCTTCTTACGTTTTGTCTCTTAATTTATTTCGATGCACCAATTATGACATTGCCTAGCCGCACCGAGGTTCACCTCAAATGAGAAAGGAGGCAATTCCCTTGATTTAATTTATTCAACATCAGCCTCCGAAGGGCACTAACGTAATATGTTTGGTCTGTAAATATAATCGAGTCACTCAACCCTCCTAGCTGCGGGGAATAATACTCCATAATTCTTTGCTTTCCAGCTAATTTTCTTTAAAATTCGGGTATTACATCAAGACCCCTTCAGCCAATTTATTTTTCTTTTTTAAATCAAAAATATCTCGAACCCTCCAATTAAAATTAAATGGTTCAAATATATATATATATATATATTTGAATCATGTTCAAGTAAGCACCCCCAATAAGTAAGGACCAAACAATAGGTAAGCATTATATATCAAGACCATTAGATCATCATCCAACGGTCTACATTAATCACTTATTTTTAACATTTACTGAAGGTTTGCTCGGGAGCGTCTTAGTCACCATAGAGGGGGTGAATAGGGTGGTGGAAGTTTTTCGTGAAACTTCTCAACTTTTTCGATAAGGCAGGAGCCGATGCGGTTTCGAGCCGTAGAGTCGGATCGAGTGGACTCGAAGGCTTCAATAAGTAGATAACCGGAATAGTGAATAGCGATCCGAGTCTAGAATGAACTCAGTAAGATCACACACGAGATTACGTGGAAACCCTCCTGGGGCAGAAAACCACGAACCGTGCTAGTCCAAGCACGAAGTCAGTCCACTATTTTGAGTCCACAAAATATCGTGAACTAACCGAACCCGAGTTGCTCCCTTAAACAACTCTATACAAGTTTTCCTAAACTCGAAATTAACTTATCTCGATCTAGTACTTCTCGACTGAGATACCCCTTACAGCCGGGGACAACTAGGCCGAGATAACCTTTACAGACCTAGTCAAGGGACCTTACAAAGAGAGTAAGAAGAGAGGTTGTAACCGAGTACAAGACCTTACAACTTAGAAAGTAGAAGTTACGAGTAGGAGTTATAAGTAGAAGACAAGTATGAATGACAATGTGTTTCGAGTTCTTGTTTGTTTTTGTTGTCTCGTTCGTTGTCTTCAAGTCTTGTGAAGTGGCTTCAATTTATAGATGACAGAGCAGAGTAGCCGTTGCCTTCGTATATCGACCGAAGGTCTCTTATGACCGTTGTTCGAGCTTTCTAAGTCTCTCGACTTGGTGTCCGTTGTGAAGCGAACGTTTGAGTAATCGGTTCCACTTTCTTGAAAGTCTAACATCCAAGTAATGATGACTTGAGGAATGTCGAGTGGAAGCCTTTGTTAGGTTCGGCGCTTCGTCTTCTAGTTTTGTCAACGGACAGCTCGACACATTCTTGAGACGCGAAAAGAGTGGCCATGTCTGCTGGTGATTTGACGTTTCGAAGCCGGTGATTTTTACAGTTTGAAACGTGTATTCTTGGTTAAATAATCTGCAAAATTTAAATCATTTCGGTTCTCAAAGTATAAAATACTTTGGTCCATGATTAGACACGAGATAATATAATTATGATCAATAATTAGCTAATTTATCCGGGTCGAAAAAGAATGAAGTTGTCCGAGTCTAAAAACAACGATACTCGGAATTCTTTCGTCTAAAACATTAACTAGACACGACTCGGAGAGTGGTGAATAGTCGAGTATGCTCAGTCTAGTTAGACTGTAAACGATCCGAGTGGTAACAGACTCGGAACACGTAAATGGTTTTCCGAGTCTCCAAACGAAACAAGATATTTATGTGAAGTAGAGATGCAATACTTAGAACAATTTTTATACCACGAAGCACTCAGGAAAGATTCTAAGTTACGGAGAATGCCTTGGAATCAAAACTCTAAAAGTATGAGGAGGTTATACCTGATGTAAATCATTGCAACTCGTAAAAGCGTTGATCAATGTCCGAGTCTTCAATCTCCCCTTTTTGATGAAAGGCATTCCATACTTAGACAGAGACAATGTTAGTGCGGAGATGTCCGATTCCGAGTGAGTGCTCATGAGAAGTATACTTAGATTATCGGAGCAAAAGATATAAGGAAATAATAAGCGCATAAAATGAATTCGGAAAGACTGTAAACACAAAAACGAAATACTCATTCATATTGCACTTAACAAAACTCGTACACGTATAAGGAAGGAGAAGAAACTCCCCTAAACTAGATAACAAGTTTTCGACTATTTTCAACAAGTTACAATAAGTTTCCACAAACAAATTTCTCTATTTCTCCCCTTGCCTTTCAAAGCAAAAACAACGGACAAAAAAAAAAACAAGGAAGAGAAACAAGATACTTCGAAATGTGTGGACAAAAGAGTCGAAAAATAGGAGCTGGTCGAAGGAAGAATCTGGCAGACTTTGGCATTGTGACACAATGCATGGCGCCTACGAGCCGGATGGAGGAGTCTCGAGTAGGAGCGGGGAAACGATGGGTGCGCCGGCGCTGGTAGGATCTTGACGATGTGCTTGAGCGCGGCGGTGGGAGAACCGGGACGACCGACAGGGGCTCGGCTCCGAGTGGCCGACCCGGAGTGAGGGGGTCGAGTAGTTCTTCCCCGGTGACCTCGGGGCCGGAGAGGGCTGCTCGCCCGATCTCGCTGGAGAAGCAGGGTCGTCTAACCCACCCGGACTACTCGTTTGAGCTGAGTACCGTAATATGTGGAGCGAGCCGACCCTCGCCAGCTTCCCACCGCTACTTCATGTTGTGCCTCCGCGTGCTTGGAAGGACCTGCCTCAGCCCGCAGGTTCCTCGCCGTCTCGTCGCTTCGAGGCTGCAGCTTCTTCTTCCGCTTCTTCCTCTTCTTCCTCATTGTCCGAGGAGGTCGGACTAGGGCTGGAAGAAGACTCGGACTCTTTTGAGTCGCCCGGTCCTGAGCCGCCTTGGACCTTCTCTCTCTTAGGAGTTCAAGAAACTCCTTCGCTCCTCGTATCATGGCCTTCATCTCAAGAGTCGATGACTCGCTGCTCTCGGAGTTGGGATTGGATGATGGCATCGTGGGTTTTAAGAGAGATGTAGGTGGATTTGAGAGATCCAACCAAGTGTCTTGAGCTCGGAAGACATCGCACCGATTTTGTCCATAAAAACGGAGGACAAAATGGTAGAGATATTTTGGGGAGCACCCGAGGTGGAACCACCTGCAGGAGAAGAAGATGGAAGAGAAAGAGGAGCTTTCGAGTCCGAGGGGATGAAAGAGGCCTCGGCTCTAAGTTGTGTACCCGGACACCGGGCTCGGCTTCCGGTATCCATACCCTTTAAGTTCCTTGCTGCCCACCACTATGGCAGCCTCGGACACCGCTTTAGGGTCTAAGGGAAGAGGAACGTTGAACTGTTTGAAGACAAAGGTAAGAAGAGCACCGAAGGGAAGAGGGGTGGTCTTCTTGTTTTTGAGTTGAGCAGCACGGCTCCCATCTCGCTCGATGATGGAAAGGAAGAGGTCTACTTCGTAGCCCTCTAAGATATCAAAAACAACCTTGAGATGCTTGGAGTTAGGGTTCTCCTTGATCGAGTGCTCGTGAGAAGAATGTTCTCATCGGCAGAAAGCACGTAAGCCTAGCTTCGACTTCAGCCGGGTCACGGAAAAGTTTTTCCGAGACTCGGGAATCCCTTGGCGTATTTCTCAAAGAAGTCGTCGGCGACTTCAGTGAAAGGGATAGGGTTGCTGTTCAAGAAGAGACTTTGAACAGCTTGTGAAGAAGGGAAGAATTGATGCGGACAGATCACGTTTCTAACCCGGAAGTTAGAACGTTTTCGGAGGAGGAGAGGTCGGTGTAGAACTCGAAACGAGTTCCGGGTAGATGAACTCGCTGAAACACAAGAAGTTGTAAACTCCAAGTGTCCTTGATGTTGTGCAACCAAGAAAACTTGGTTGTAGGAAAGAATTTGTCATCCAGCGCCAAATGCTCTGGGTGACAACGGGTTTTGGAGGGGCCGAGCTTTCGGATTGGTGGTGCGAGCCTTTTTGGAGGAAGAGGAAAGCTGGAAATCGGGATGGTTTCCTCTTTTTGTCATTGTGGAAGGAGAGAAAGGAGAGATGAAAATTTTTGAAGGATGAAGAAGGAGGAGTAGAAGAGAAGAAATGCTGAAAAAGAAGAGGAGAGAGGGAGCAGCTCAACTTACGAGAGATGATCTTGAGCGTCGCTTGAAGATGTTCGAGAGTGACTGTTCACGTAGAAGTTCTTTCCGCGAAAGTTTGAGATTGGGAGAGATGCAATGAGGAGTATCGAAACGAAGATGAAATAGGCGCAATTTTATAAAGAATTGCGTCCGTTAAGTATCCGTTAAGTAACTCCGTTCGACTTCGCTTGTCCATCGGTCACCCTAGACCGGTGTGACGGTTCAATCTCAGCGGCTAATATTACAACGGTTAGAAATCCACGGCTAGCGATCGATCACGGGGCTCGAGAGAGAGAAAGAAAGAGATTTTGAAAATAATTTTTGCAACTATCCACTGTTCTAAACGAGCTACGTAAATTTGAAGTCCAACTTTTCTTTCTACGACTGAGTGTGACTCGGAAAATGTTCCGAGTGACTCGAAACAATCAATTATTAACCCAAGTATCACCGAATCAATTGAGCTAAAGGTTGACACAAGTAAAACCACGTAATCACCGAATCATGCAATGAGTAAAACTAGCACATAATCATGCATTCAACATACCAAGCTCATTTCGAATAAAACATAATTGATCTTCACCGAGAGGTTTAGTAAAGATATCTCGCTAATTGAAACTTAGTAGGAATAAACTCAAGTTCGATATCACCTTTTTCCGAGTGGTCGTGCAAGAAATGATATCTCGACCTCAATATGCTTTGTCTTGGAGTGTTGGACAGATTCTTGGTGATACTGATTGCGCTTTGGTTGTCACACTTGATTGGAATTGATTTGAGAAATAGTCCGAGATCCTTCAAGTGTTGTTTTATCCATAAGATTTGAGCGCAACAAGCTCCAAGCGGCAATATATTCAGCTTCGCGGTTGATAGAGCTACTGAGTTTTGTTTCTTTAAGTGCCAAGATATTAGGGATTGACCCGAAATTGGCAAGCTCCGGATGTGCTCTTTCGATCAACTTTATATCCTGCGTAGTCCGCGTCTCGAGTATCCAGTCGTAGTCGCTTCGAGTTTCGGAGTACCATAGACCTAGATTCCGAGTACCTACAAGATATCCGAATATCCTCTTCACCGCAGTGAGATGTGATTCCTTTGGGTTAGCTCGAAATCGTGCACATAAACAAACACTAAACATGATGTCCGGCCTGCTTGACGTGAGATATAGCAGAGATCCAATCATACCTCGATAGAGTTTCGATCTACTCGCTTTACCTTTCTCATCCGAGTCAAGCTTAATGCTGCTCGCTCATAGGTGTAGATGCGTGCTTAGCATCCCGAAGCTTGTATTTCTTCAGCAGTTCCTTGGTATACTTAGTTTGATGAACATAAATGCCATCTTTGTCTTGTTTGATTTGTCATCCAAGGAAGAAGTTGAGTTCTCCCATCATGCTCATTTGAAATTCTTTGCTTATCAACTCGGAAAACTCTCAGCACGTAAATTCATTAGTAGCACCGAAAATAATATCATCAACATAAATTTGAACAATAAGGAAATCCTTCCCTTTGGTCTTTATGAAGAGAGTCTTGTCAATCTGACCTCTTTTGAAATCATTTTGAACCAGGAAGCTACTCGGTCTTTCGTACCAAGCTCGAGGGGCTTGTTTAAGACCATAGAGAGCTTTTTGCGGTTTGAAAACATGATTTGGATATTCCGAGTTTTCAAACCCGGGAGGTTGCTCAACATAGACTTCTTCTTCAATAAAACCATTGAGAAAAGCACACTTAACATCCATTTGATATAACTTAATATGCATGCTGGATGCGAATGCTAATAGAATTCTAATAGCTTCGATTCTAGCTACAGGTGCAAAGGTTTCCCCACAATCAATTCCTTCTTCTTGGTTGTAACCCCGAGCAACAAGTCTAGCCTTGTTTCGACTACCACTCCACCTTCATCCAGCTTTGTTCTTGAAAACCCACTTGGTTCCTATAACCGGGTGGTCGGAAGGTCGGTCGGTCGAGTCCGGACTTGGTTTCTTTCGAATTGATTGAGTTCCTCTTGCATGGCCTCTACCCATTCAGGTTCTTTAAGGGCCTCTAGTGCATTTTGGGTTCGGTTAATGAAATGAATGCAGTGAATGCACATAGATTATGTAAAGAAGAATGAGTTCTTAGTCCACTGTTGATGTCGGAGATTATGTTCTCTTGGGGATGACTCGGAAGTGAATCGAATGCCTTGCCAGTCCTTTGATTCACCGGATTTTCGGGTTGCACTCGCTTGACCTTCATCATTTTCTTGTGCATTCCGAGTTGACTCTAGAAATGCTCCAGTCTCGAGTCTCTTCATTCCGAGTGACTTCATTATGAGTAGACTGGGTCCGAGTCTTTGATGGTTCGGTTTCATCATCATCATCTTGGCTGAGTTTCAGCTTTGAGTATGATGATTCGCTTGGTTTCCCCTGTTCAAGCTCATCAAATACAACGTGGATGCTTTCTTCCACTTTGTTAGTTCTTTTATTGAAAATACGATAAGCTTTGTCTGTGAGAGGAGTATCCAAGAAAAATACCTTCATCTCGACCGAGCATCAAACTTGGTCAGTGGTCCTTACCGTTATTGTGAATAAAACACTTGCATCCAAATGGTCCGAAATAGGAAATATTTGGCTTCTTTCCCTTGTAGAGTTCGTATGGTGTTTTCTTCGAATGGGTCCGATGAGGCATCGATTCGAGTGTAGTTGGGTGTGTTAACCGCCTCGCCCGTGAAATAGTACGGCAAGTTGTGTTCAATCATCATTGTCCTTGCTATTTCTTCAAGGGTTCTGTTCTTTCTCTCAACCACTCCATTCTGTTGAGGAGTTATGGGTGCTGAGAAATTGTGAGAGATTCCATTCTTGTCACAAAACTCGAGAATTCCGAGTAGTCGAACTCCCTTCCGTGGTCGGTTCGAATCTTTTGAATCCGAGTCCGAGACTCAACTTGAACTTTTCTGCAGAGCTTGCTGAACTCCTTGAAAGCTTCATTCTTGTGCTTAAGAAAACATACCCAGCTAAATCGAGAATAGTCATCAATAACAACAAGTATGTACGATTTACCTCCGAGACTCTTTACTGGGATTTCGCCACATAGATCCATATGTAGTAATTCAAGCACTTTGGATGTGGAGACTGTCTTCGGAGATTTGAATGAAGATCCGACTTGTTTTCCTCTCGGTGCATGCTTCACATACCTTGTCTTTCTCAAAAACACAGTTAGGTAATCCCCTAACCAGATTATGAGATGCCGGCTTTTTGATGGTATGCATTCTAATATGTCCTAATCTCCGGTGCCAAGACCAGGAGTCATCATGAAGAGATGCTTTTAGGCAAGACAAGTTCTGACTTGGGTCGGACAGAGGAATGATGTAGGTATTACCCGATCTCTTACCCGAGAGCTTGATCTCCTTGGAGTTAGCATCGAAATATAGCAGTTGGTCCGAGTGAATTTTACCTCTTGACCTTTATCACATAGTTGAGAGATGCCGAGTATAGTGTACTTCAGTCCTTTGACAAGGTAAACTGGGCTGACCAGATTGCTTCCTTTTCCAATCTTGCCTATCCCAACTATTTTTCCTTTGCTATCATCTCCAAAGGTTACCTTGCCTCCTTTATGGTCTTCCAACTCGGAGAAGAGTCCTGCGTTACTCGACATATGGCGTGAACATCCACTCGTCCAGTACCAGTGTCCTTTGACTTCTTCCGAGTGACCCGCAAAACAAAGACAATCTAACCCTTCTCACTTCCTCTAACGAACCCAAGTAACTTTCCTTACTCGTGGTCCCTTTCGAGGAAGAAGGTGCTTTGGAACCTAGATTTGAATGATTTTTGGTTTTGTCCGATTCCGAGTCTTCCTTCCGAGAACCGAGTCCGTGTTTCTTTTCTTTTGAGAACATTTTCTTTTGAAACATTTGAAGAAGGCTTTTTTGTAAACATTTCGGGCTTGGTCCTTCCTTCATTTCGTGAATGGGACCATGCTCAGCTTTCCTGAACTTTGCAGTTCTGGAATCCTTTTGAATAATTCCGAGTAGGAATTAGATTCCTTCTCTTCGTTAAACCCAAGACCTTCTTTTCGAAAGAAACACATTGTGCCCCTAAGAGCATGTCAAGGTTTTTCGACCTTGAGTAAACTTTAAAACCAATTTCTAAGACTCAGTGAGCTCTTGCTTTAGCTGCTCATTTTCCTTTCTAAGTAACCGGGACTCGGTCTCATTGGTTTGAGCACTAGTCCTGAGTTCTCTGTAGGTGAGTCTCGGTTTCTCCAATTCATTTTTCAAAGACTTGCTCTCGAAGTAATTGACTCTAGTTGTTCTTTGAAATGGGAAGAATCGGAGTTGGACTTTTCTTCCAAAGTAAAAATGTATTTAGCTAAATCAACTTTGGAGAACTTTAGGAAATAGTTGATTACCTCCTAAGGATTATTTTCCTCAATGTCCGAGTCCGAGTCCGACTCGTGCTCTGTTTCGAGTCATTCATTGCCATCAAACATTTTGAGTCATCTCGAGTCCTCGTCATCTTCCGATGAGTCCTCATCACTCCATGTCGCCATCATGGCCTTCTTCTTCTTTCTGTCCCGTTTCCTCTTTGGACGAGTCCTTCACTATGTGGTCCTTGCTGCCACATTCAAAGCATCCAGAATTTTTAGATAAAACTAACTTTGAAGGAGAGGAGTACTTACCTTTTCTGTCTCTCTTATCCTTTTTGTAAAAGTCATCTTTTGGCTTTTTATCCCATCTCCTGTGCTTCATGATTCTTTTGAAGCCTCTTGCAATGAGTGCCATGGGATCTTCCTCCGAGTCGGATGAGCTTGGATCGGCTTCTTTAGATTCCGAGGCTTTTAATGCAATATTCTTCTTTGAGCTTCCCTCAGCATCTTCTTCTTCTAAGTGAATCTCGTGAGTAAGAAGCTTCCCAATGAGCTCGTCCGGCTTTAGTGTTGAGAGATTCCGAGCTTCCTCAATAGCGAGTCACCTTTGGACCCCATCTTCTCTTGGGTAGACTTCGAGTATCTTTCTGCACATTTCCTCATAAGAAATCTTCTTACCCGAGTGATTTGAGGTTGTTGGTGATTTCGAGTAAACCAAATGAACATCCGAGTTATATTCTCTTCGGCTCCATTTTGAATAGCTCATATATGTGAAGATACCGACTAATCTTTGCTTGTCGACTTGACTTGTTCCTTCATATGTGTTCACAAGTGTGTCCCACACTTCTTTTGCTGAGTCGTAAGCGGACACTCGATTGTATTCTTCAGAGCTAATGGCGCACATTAGAATGTTCATAGCTTTGAAGTTCTTTCGAATTTCTCCGCTTCATCGGGAGTGAATTCAGCCTTCGTCTTGGGGATGATTCTGGTTTCTTCAGTCTTCATTGGAATGTAGTTTCCCTTTTGTATGATTTCCCATACCACATCATCGTGATCCATAAGGAAACATTCCATAAGTTTCTTCCAGGTGCCGAAGTTTGTTCCCTTGAATTTTGGTGGCCTGTTGGAAGATCTGCCTTCATCGAACTCTCCATTGTTCCGAGCCATTTGATCTTTAGACCTTTGGATGGTTAGATCCTTTACGAAAGGCTAGGCTCGATACCAATTGAAGGTTTGCTCGGGAGAGTCTTAGTCACCCTAGAGGGGGTGAATAGGGTGGTGGAAGTTTTTCGTGAAACTTCTCAACTTTTTCGATAAGGCGGGAGCCGATGCGGTTTCGAGCCGGTAGAGTCGGATCGAGTGGACTCGTAAGGCTTCAATAAGTAGATAACCGAGAATAATGAATAGCGATCCGAGTCTAGAATGAACTCGGTAAGATCACACACAGAGATTACGTGGAAACCCTCCTGGGGCAGAAAACCACGAACTGTGCTAGTCCAAGCACGAAGTCAATCCACTATTTTGAGTCCACAAAATATCGTGAACTAAGCCGAACCCGAGTTGCTCCCTTAAACAACTCTATACAAGTTTTCCTAGACTCGGAAATTAACTTATCCGATCTAGTACTTCCTGACCGAGATACCCCTTACAGCCCGGGGACAACTAGGCCGAGATAACCTTTACGACCTAGTCAAGGGACCTTACAAAGAGAGTAAGAAGAGAGGTTGTAATCGAGTACAAGACCTTACAACTCAAAAAGTAGAAGTTACTGAGTAGGAGTTGTAAGTAGAAGACAAGTATGAATGACAATGTGTTTCGAGTTCTTGTTTGTTTTTGTTGTCTCGTTCGTTGTCTTCAAGTCTTGTGAAGTGGCTTCAATTTATAGATGACCGAAGCAGAGTAGCCGTTGCCTTCGTATACTCGATCGAAGGTCTCTTATGACCGTTGTTCGGAGCTTTCTAAGTCTCGACTTGGTGTCCGTTGTGAAGCGAACGTTTGAGTAATCGGTTCCACTTTCTTGAAAGTCTAACATCCGAGTAATGATGACTTGAGGAATGTCGAGTGGAAGCATTTGTTAGGATCGGCGCTTCGTCTTCTAGTTTTGTCAAAGGACAGCTCGACACATTCTTGAGACGCGAAAAGAGTGGCCATGTCTGCTTGGTGATTTGACGTTTCAAGCCGATGATTTTGCAGTTTGAAACGTGTATTCTTGGTTAAATAATCTGCAAAATTTAAATCATTTCGGTTCTCAAAGTATAAAATACTTTGGTCCATGATTAGACACGGATAATATAATTATGATCAATAATTAGCTAATTTATCCGGGTCGAAAAAGAATGAAGTTGTCCGAGTCTAAAAACAACGATACTCGGAATTCTTTCTATCTAAAACATTAACTAGACACGACTCGGAGAGTGGTGAATAGTTGAGTATGCTCAGTCTAGTTAGGTCGTAAACGATCCGAGTGGTAACGGACTTAGAACACGAAATGGTTTTACGAGTCTCCAAACGAAACAAGATATTTATGTGAAGTAGAGATGCAATACTTAGAACAATTTTTATACCACGGCACTCGGGAAAGATTCTAAGTTACGGAGAATACCTTGGAATCAAAACTCTAAAAGTATGAGGAGGTTATACCGATGTAAATCATTGCAACTCGAAAAGCGTTGATCAATGTCCGAGTCTTCATTTACAAAAAGAAAAATTTTTAAAAAATAGTAGGGGCGGTTCCCAGTCGACATTTCTCCCCTCTGCATTCTTGCTTCCCCTTTCTCTTTATACCTCTCGCCTCCCCTCCCTCTCTCTCGTCGAAAACCACCTCTCATCTCTCCATCTCTCTCGTCGACCGCCCCCTCTCTCACTGGCCATCCCTTCCTCTCTTGCCGGCCACTCTTTTTCTCTCTCGCCTGCCCTCTCTCTCTTTTCCTCTCTACCTCTCGCCTTTCCTCCCTCTCTACCTCTCACCTCTCCTCCCTCTCTTTCGCCGGCAACCATACAAATAAGGCAACAACCACCTCCCCTCGTCGGCAACTTCCATCCACTCCCCAAAATTAGAATTTTTTACCTAATTGCACAATTTGGCTGATGTAAATTTCAATGGAAATCTCTTAGATATTAGTGTTTTCTATGCGAATATAGTTTTGATTTCAACTTTGTCTGTGCTAAATCTTGAAAATATTTGCTTGAACTTATCACTTATGCAGATTTATTAGGACAAATAATGGATCGGGGCATAAAGTAGTTGGGTTGAGGTCAAGTTTAAGTCAAAAGCTTGGACCTTTAGTTTGGTTTTAGTAATGCTACTCTAAATAGGAGTTCAAAAATTCCATTTACTTCACCTTGAATTATCCAATTTCTTTGATACATTTCATGTTGTTCACTAGAAGGTTTGTGATACATAATTCATATGTTTCCTTTCAAGATTTGTGATACATAGTTCATATGTTTGTGATACATAGGATTCTTCCATTGGAAATACAAGGTTTGTACCCTAAATTCAAGGTTTGTGATACATAGTTCATATGTTTCCTTTCAGCTAAATAATAGCCTCAAAGAGAAGGCGAAGGAAGAGTAAGAGGAACAAGAGACCAAACATTAGTACAAGGTTAGTTTAATGGACAAAATATTAGGTAAAATGATGAAAAGAAAAAAATGCAAAACCGAAAATAAATATACTACGAAGAAATGTTAAGTTAACAATATATATCAATATATATATATATATATATATATATATAAACTAACAAAATGAAATCAAACTACTTCATGAGAGAATTAATTAACACTAGGTAAATCCAACTAAGAAATTTTAAAAATGTTTGAGGTTTTTGTACATGAAGATGAATCTAAAACATTTAGAAAGGTTAATTAACTTAACTAGCTCTTGAAAGAGTTAATTAATATTAACTAAATCTAACTACAAAAATTTATATTCATAAGAGAGGATAAGAGTGAGGAGGAGAAGGGATAATTTTTGGAGATGGAAAAAGTTCCCTCCTAGGTGAAGTGAGGGGTATTTATAGAGAAATTAAAAAAAGGGTTCTCTAAGCCATAAAAATATTAGCCAAAGTTACAAAAAATAAATAGAATTCTTATATAAAAGAAAATAAAAATTAATTAAATATATGTGATAAAAATAAAACTAGTACTCATTATGAAAGAAAATAAAACAAAAGGAATGAGAGAGGGGAAGAGAGAAAGCGGAAAGACATTGGGGGTCTCAGTAGCAAAGATCAAAAAGGAGGAGTCAAGGTTGCTATTGTACCAAAAAAAAATTGATTTGTTTAAATCAGTAATGGGGGATCAACTTGGAACTTCCTAATTCCATAAAAAAAGAAATCATTTTCTACTTTTTTATCTTGTTTTTGTTACTTTTTTTCCTTTTTTCCTGTTTTCATTGTGACTTTTGGACTTGGGTTTTGGGTTAGTGATCATTTAGCCATTGGACTTGGGATCTTGGCTCAAAGTTAAAATTATATAACTTTTTTATTTTTTATATTTTTAAATAAGGTACAAACTACTATGACTAT
Source organism: Talinum fruticosum (assembly GCA_021018815.1). Classification (NCBI taxonomy): domain Eukaryota; kingdom Viridiplantae; phylum Streptophyta; class Magnoliopsida; order Caryophyllales; family Talinaceae; genus Talinum; species Talinum fruticosum. Next base: position 2,089,123 of record JAITYX010000011.1, read on the forward strand.
CGTACCGAATAACCAGTATGAATCATCAAGATGAAAATAATAGAAAGGGATTCATAGGGGAAAACAGATGGATTAGGGTGCTTCGCTTCTTTAGGAGGCATAGTAACTTTTAGAGGGATGGAGAAAATTGGAAGGACTTTAATCAATATCTTGTGGGTATGTCTTTTCTATTGTAGCATCTAATGAGTTATTCACAAATCATGATATTGTGCATCATTGAATTTTTCTCAATAAAAACACTTTGATTTTGTCCTTTAAACTTGAAACGACTTTCTTTAGCCTTTTAGACATCAATCTGGAAGTTATCTAGTACAAGACATTGCAACATGCAATAGTTTTCAAATCACTAATGATTTTATGGATTTATGAGGTTAGGGACCAAGGTGATCAAAGTAGTGTTTCCTTCGAGCAATTTACCAAGCTGAAAAAATGTTCAAAACAATTTCGCACAACTCATCATCCACAATAGTCCAAGCACATGTGAACAAATGGTCATCAAATCCACGCGGGCCTAGACCATTTGTGGTATTAGTCAAGAACAAAACATCCATAACATCCTCACCCTTTATAGTATAGGGTTAAAAAATATTTTCCTTCGTTATTGATATAATTTGGTACCTTGTTGAATGACCTCTCATATAGGTAATTATATGTTATCTTATTGATGAAAAATTTATAAACACTATCTCGTCAAAAATTACTTGTTTCTCTAAGTCGAGAAATCATATTCCCATGTACATATGTTATATTTAACATGCAGCTAAGGTATCTTCATTATTTGATGTTGTCATGATAGAGAATACTATTTTGGTTTCCATGCTTTACCGAATCCTCTTTAATTTTTTGTTTAAGTTGGTTAGTAGCTTCTATGAACTTTTTTTTATCAAGCAACAATATGCTTTCCCTGCAGGTCAAATCAGTGTTTTATATATTAGCATGAATGACTCTTTAAATATCTAACAACTTATTGTGAGCTATTTTTGCCTTACGAAAAACTCCATAAAATTTTCGATCGGTTTCTCCAATGCTTCATTTTTTATGCAATAGTGCCCTTGTACATTTTCTTGCTCCCAAATCTCCTTGGCAATTGTCTTAAATTAAGAGGAACTACTTGTGGGCATCGATTGTCTAAATGGGTTAAGTCTTGGGGTTTATTAGAGGAGATATAGATTTAAATGTCTTCTAAGTCAATGTTTGTGCCTCATTTGCACCCAAAAAATATATTTAATGGAACCAACTGCATATTACAAAATTTAATCCTCTTTCGTAATTCTTTCCTTCGCATGTAAATGCAACCTCAAAGGGCAGTGATCTCATTTCCTCAACCATAAATCTCATTATAAAAGTATGAAAAGAGATAATCCAACTACCATTACACATAATCTCTTCTCTATTTCAGAGAAAACTCTCCCTTTGTCATACTTTTAGATTCAAGTGAGAGAGAAGCCTAAACTTTTAGGCTTTGTTCCCTTTACCTGTAAGGATCTATAAGGTTGTAAGGAGGTGTAAGAAGACATAAGTATCTATAAGGAGTTATAAGTAGTGTAAAGAGTTGTAAGGAAGCTGTAAGGAGTTGTAAGGAATTATAGAAACTGTAAGAAGTCTGTAAAGAATTGTAAGGAGCTACAAGAAGGTGCAAGAAGTTGTAAGGAATATAAAATATTGTATATGACTTGATAAAAATGCTTAATGTATTTTTATATTTATGTAAAACATATTTGTATTTTTTTAATGAATTTAAAGTAAATTGTAAATTTATATGTTTGTTTTGCCAAATGCATATGTGTCATCTCAATGATTTGTTTTCTTCTTTTTAATATTGAGAAAAAAGAAATTACATTTAATATTTATGAAAAGAGCTTTTGTAGATACATAAATGATTTTTATGTAATAGATAATTGATCAATTTTGAAATAAATACGTCTAGAGAGAGAAGGTTTTCTAGAGAGAGAAGCTCTTATGATTTCACAACCTAGGGTTAAGAAACCCCGACCCTCGCCGCTTTCCCCCTCTTTTCCTCGCTTCGGATCCTTCCCGAGACCAAACTCGGATCTGATTTTCCTCCTCTTCCCCGAGTTCTCACAGATCTTCTCAACCCTCATCAACGATCCGCAGCGAAACACGTCGATTCTTATACGATTTCTGGTCCGAATCTGCGTCTTCCCTTACCGAGTTAATTTTCCTCGAATTCTTTCAAGGAGATGTTTTTGTTGTCAAATCGAGCTTCCATGCCTCCCTTTGCACTTGTTCATGGTGCGTACGGTGGGTCGAGAAGGCCATACTGGGTTAATACTTGGAGATAAGGACCTCGGACCGGTCATCGTCCGCTAAACAAGGGAATTCTCAAGGTAATTGTTGTCCGATTACTCGCCTAAGCATAACGATTAAGGTCCAAATTAATCACCGTGGTAAGTATGCTTCTTTTGATTTCGACGCTGTTATTTTTATTATTATTATTGTTTTTTCCTTTTTCTTTTCCTATGTCCGCTTCTCGATCCTTCTTCTCTCGCTACTTGGTTGTGATTTTTGAAGATTTCCTTTCTCTCTGCGATTTTGTGGTGTGGGTTTTGGGAAGTTTCACTATTCATTTTACGGGTGAGCACTTGTTCACTTCCGTTATGGTTCGATTTTGGTTACGTCACGGGAAGTTATCTTGTTGGGTTTTTGCGGTACTTTATATTTCGAGGTGGGGGGTTCGATCTGCAGCAACATTTCTCACTCCCTCCCACTCTCAGCCATTCCGACTCATGTCCGATAGCCCTCTTAATCCTACTAATATCATCCATTGTCGACCACTCGATTCACACGAAAATCCCCCGCTTGTCCTCCTTCCCAACTTCCGACTTCAAACTTGCTGGCTGGAAGCGTTCATATACATCCGAGCAATCCTTCTCCGGCCACCCACACAACTTTCTCCGACAAGGTTAAGTTCGGCATGGAGAGTTCACATGCTTTTCGACCTCCCTCAGCTGAGCCGGAATCTAGTATTCGAATCCCGGAAATGGAGATGATTACCCGAATAGGTTGACTACCCTCCCTTCGTCTCTGTCCCTAATCTTTCTAGTACTCGAATTGAATTGCCATGTCTCTTCCTCTATGTCTAATTTGGATACTCTTAAATCTCTATGTCTTTTGGGTAAGGTGTGGGGAGAACAGTTGCCTCTGCATACCTGTAAAAGGGAAAACTAAATTAGACTGGAAGTCTGTTAAAGGGTCCATAGATTATGTTGAACTGGGTAATGGTTGGTTCTTATTTCAATTTGCTAATCTGGAGGATAAAAATTTTGTTTGGGTTAATCGGCCTTGGTTTGTTCAAGGGTTGAATTTGGTTCTTAAGCCTTGGGTTCCCTTCTTTGACCCCTATACTTCTACACTTGATAGAATTGATCAATGGATCCGAATTCCAAGGCTCCCTTGGGAGTTTTGGAACTTGGAAGCATTATCAACTCTGCTCAAGTCCGTGGGAGAGGTGGTTAGACTTGATAACCACACCTTGCTTAGGCAGAAGGAGAAATTTGCTCGTGTCTATGTCAATGTGGACATTTCTCAGCCCCTTAGGGGTGCTATCACCGTGGGTGACTCTTCCTTTTCTATGTCCCTCTCTCTTACCTATGAAGGATTACATGAGGTTTGTGCCCTGTGTAGGTGTGAATCTCATGTGTTGGAATCTTGTCCCAATATCCCGGTTGAGTCTAAGATCAAAGTCGTGGTGGAAAAATTTAACAACCACGGTCTCTCTACTTCTGCTGTGAGTACCGCCCTTCAGAACTTGGGTTCCGTTAGCCTTAAACCCGGGCTGGAAAAGTGGATTAGAGTCTCTCCTAAAAAAGAGGGAGAATCCAGATTTCACTAACGAGTTCCGCGCTCAAAGGCAAAGTGCAAGTAAACTCAATCTCAATTTAAGGCCTCTCATCTCGGATATTGACAATTCCTTACTTCTTGCCCTAGTTACTCCGGAAGAAGTTAAAGCTGCAGTCTTTCAAATGAACCCAGCTAAAGCCCTTGGGCCCGATGGGTTTGGAGCCGGGTTTTTCCAGCGAGCATTGGGATATTGTTGGCAATGAAGTCTTGAAAAGTGTTATGGATTTTTTTAAATATGGCAAATTACTTAGGGAGGTTAACCACACCTTTATTGTTCTTATCTCAAAAATGGCAAATCCCTCAACTACGACACATTACAGGCCAATTAGTTTGTGCAATAGTCCGTACAAGATTATATCTAAAATTTTAGTTAACGGACTTCGACCTATCCTTCAAAGAATTATTAGCCCTTATTAGAGTGCGTTTGTTCCGAATAGAAACATACATGATAATATACTTCGGCACATGAGATTGTCAACAAATTTGGTAACATGAAAGGCCAACAAGCTTACGTTGGTCTCAAACTGGATATGGAAAAGGTATACGATAAACTTGAATGAGACTTTATATTTGTCTCGCCTTAAAGAAATTGGCTTTCACGACAAATGGATAAGTTGGATTAGAGAATGTATTTCTATCGCCACGTATTCAATGATTGTTAATGATGAATCATGTGGATTTTTAGGCCGACTAGAGGCCTTAGACGAGGAGATCCTTTGTCACCTTATCTATTTATTATTTGTATGGATATCCTAGCTCACAGATTACATATGGAAACAATGCAACCAAAATATGATATTGGGATTAAGATTGCACCTAGAGCACAAAAATTCCGTGTTTATTGTTTGCCGATGATAGCTTACTTTTCCGTAAGGCTAATCATGATACGTGCTTTAAGCTTGATAACATACTGAGAGAGTTCTCTAAACAATTAGGTCAATTGATCAATTTTCACAAATCCGTGATTGTTTTTTCAAAGAATGCGAATTCTGCAGCCTGAAGTTCGGTCTCTTCCATATTTAACATTCCGCATACTGATTCTTTTGGAAAGTATCCGGGTTGCCCGGTGTTTAAAGGTAGGGCAATCAGCACTATATTTGCGGATATCTTAGTCAAAGCAGACAAAAGTTACAGAATTGGAAAGCTAATTCGCTTTCAAAAGCAAGGAGGGTGGTGCTGATTCAATCCAATTTGGAATCACTTCCTTCACATACAATGCAATGTTTTAAAGTGCCAAAAAGTACATCCGACTCAGTGGATAAACTTAACAGAGATTTTTTTGGAGTAAAGCAAAGGATATTAATGGGCTCCCCTTGTTTCTTGGAACAAAATATGCATGCCAAAAAGGATGGGGGCCTAGGACTGAGGAAAACAGAGGGTGTTAACCAAGCGTTCCTTTGTAAACTCATATGAAGATATCTGTTTGAACCAAACAATTTTTGGGTGCAGATCATGCGCTCTAAGTACCCGTTATCCGATGACTTTTTCCTGCGTAAATCCAAATCTACTGACTCTTTTGCAGGGAGGAGCCTCCTCAAAGAGAGGGAACTCTTCAAAAGAAGACTCAAATGGAAAATTGGTAATGGAAAGTCTACAAAATTTTGGCAAGATACTTGGTGTGGGCAAGCACCACGACTCCAGATATTATGATACCACTAGGAATGACATCCCAAGCACTTGATGCGACCGTTAACGTATGTATCACACCTGGGGAAAGAATGGAACATGCAATCTCTTACTTCCTTTCTACCATTGGACATACGCAGGGAAATTAGCAAGCATACCCATTCCAAATCATGAATTGGAAGACACGGTGTCGTTGGGGACTATCGAGCTTAGGAAAGTTTACTACAAAAGCAACGAACTTGGAATGCACACAATTTACAGGGCCGAAACCATGCTTGGGAAGCTGGTTGGATATGGAAGTTAGATGTCATGCCTAAATTGAAACTGTTTCTATGGCAACTCCATCATAAATCCATTGCCACACGGGATACACTTTCAAACGAGAGGAGTTAATGTAGATCACCATCGCCCGATATGTCAACAAAGCGACGAATCGATTGATCACCTCTTTGTTAGATGCCCATTCGTCAAGGACACTTGGGAGAAAGCTTCTCTCCACAAGTGGCTTGATATCAACGTCGGACAACTACATTGTTTGTCATTAAGTGATATTTTTCAAAGGTTTAAGAACCTTCGCAAACCAACACAAATTGTCGGAATGGTTTATCTACTCCGGAGCATCCGGAAAAGTAGAAACGATATTGTATTCAATAATGGAAGGTATATCCCAGTGCTAACAATCATCAAAGCTAAAAGAGCATGGGCAGAATAGAGGGCAAGAGGCAAATTTGATGGATTATATTCTACTTCTCCTTCATCTCAATCACCTTCCACTCCTACCACCTTAATTCAACATATCGGATGGAAGAAACCATCGGGGGTTCATCAAAATTAACTTTGTTGGAGCAAAATCTTCAACTACTGCAGCAGGAGGTTTTGTCATCGAAGTTGGGACGGAAGATTCATCCAGGCGGGAGTCACAAACCTAGGGACGTCTTCGATCCCGGTAGCTGAAGCCACCGCAATGCGAAATGGAGTACGGGCAGCCATCAATGCGAGATTTCGTTATATTGTTATAGAGGGAGACAATCAATTGGTTATTAAGGCCCTGCGTGGGGAATGCCAAATGCCATGGGAAATTAAGACTCTTACACAAGACACTCACCTTTATATTAGGAATTGTTGTAATGTTATTATCCAACATCGGTTTCGGGAGGGAAATAGGGCAGCGGACTGGTTTGCGAGCTTAGGTCTTTCTATTACCCATTCTTTGTTTTGGGATTTCCTTCCTTCTTCTCCCTCCCTCATCTCCATTCTTATGGAGGACAACTTGGGTAGAACCCTTGAGAGAAGGGCTACCTATTAGTTGATGTACTTATCCTTTCACAAAAAAAAAAAAATTGAAATAAATGTCCTCAACTACTAAACGTAGTCGAGGACATTTATTTTAAACTTGTAAAATTAAGGTCATTTTCAATTACCAATTATATGAAAATTATTTACGCATTTATAAAAACTCTTTTCATAAATATCGGACATAATTTCTTTTTTGTTAAAAAATAAATTACTAAACACGACATATATGCATTTGACATCATAAATATATAAATTTTATAATTCTATAAATTAGGTAGAATTCATGAATAAAAATAGAAATATGTTGCACATAACCAAAAAAATACACATATGAATACACTAAACATTTTTATCTAATCATATGTAACATTTATACTTCTTATAGTTTTTACACCTCCTTATATCTTCTTACAACTTATGGTAAATAGAACAGGGCCGAAATAACTCAAACGATTTCATCACATTCAACTTGACTATTCATCTATAAACTCAAACTTCAACAAAATTAAATTAATGTATCCAATGTGTATTAATTGTCAAAATCCTTACACATGTATGCAAATAAACATGATATACCTAAAATAACCGATGGGAGTATGAATGTAGGAATGGGGAAAATAGGATGTGGGTATAACTATATCCGCCACGTACATACCCTATGACCATCCCTAGTAGACACCCTTTACGTACATTAATATCACCAACAAAAAGTTTTCATTAATGGTGGAAAAATAAATTCACAATAATTTTTGATGTGAAAATAATAAGTAGTTGTAAGAAGTCGTAAGAAGTTGTAAGGAGGTGTAAGAAGATGTAAGGAGGTGTCAGGTATTGTAAGAAGTTGTAAGGAGTTGTAAAAGTTGTAAGCAGTTGTAAGGTCTGTAAACTAAAGCTAAATAGAACAGTGTCTTAGCCTCTTATAACAAGCAATTAGCTTTGTAGCTCTAGAAGTCAATAATTTCATGAGCGAGAGATACAATCCAGCTATTATATTTTTAAAATCTAACAAACTATTAAAATCTCCAATAGTCACTGTTGGATCATTCATGTTTGTTGAATATGCATAAGATTATTTTGTAACTAATTTTATTCATATTATTGTCTCCATAGTATAGCAATTATAGAAAAATACCACTCGATTTAACCCTAAAACTCTACTATGCCTTTTTAATCTTTAACTAATTATTAATAATTGATATTTTCTTAGAAAAGGAAACGACATTCTATTGCATCCAAGTTTAGGAAATAAATTATCTTGGTGTTCCTCTAGAGGGTTTCATATAAGCACAAGTGTAGTTGTAAGGTTCCGGAAGAGAATTATATGGCGAAAACCAGAGTTGTTATCTAAAGGGATATGTTGACTATTTTTTTTTTTTTTGGCCAAGGGATTAATCTCTTTTAGGTCACAAGTATAAAAGGTAAAACCCTTCCAATAAGTGCGTTTTATAAAATTAAAATTTGTATTATTCTCCTTATCGGACGAGATCGCTACTAAGTACCACCTTAACCAATACTTTATTGATATAGTTTTTCTATTATAAGACATGTTTATGGAGTCTTTTGATTTATTTCATGTCTTTGTTTACTATTTTAGCTAGCATTACCTACCAATTAGTCAAAACCATGAGAAACTTCATTTGGTCAAATAACAATGCGATTAATGGTTTTTATAAGGTCAATTAGGATGAAATTCTCAAGGCGAAGTAGCTTTAGAGGTTTATTATAGGGAAGAAGCTCTGAGGAAAAGTGTTGTGTAGGCAAAGTATAAGGTCGGTAATTTGGGGTTGTGGAGTAAGAAGTGTTTTCTTCCTCATAGAGGTAGGTTATTGGAAATTGATCATATTTGTAGTAATCGATTATTGTAGGTTTGGACTAGTTCAAATCACTTATACGTTTAGGTTAAAGATGCATGTAGAGTTCTATTTTGACATTTCGTTTGACTTAGGGGTAACTTGTTAAGGTCAATTTCCCAGTCTTTTAGTATGACACATTAAAAGATGCAATTTTGAAAGATTTCGTGTCTTGAAAATTGGAATGGCAATTAAAGTAATTGATATGACATTCTTGAAAGCTAGAATGATTGGTAAGAGAAGAGTGTGCAATTTTCTTGCTTTGCTTGTAATAACATTCGTTAAGGGTTATTGTAATTGATATTATTTAAGGGTTATTGATATGACATTCTTGAAAGCTAGAATGATTGGTAAGAGAAGAGTGTGCAATCTTCTTGCGAATCTAAGGGAGATGATGAGATTATTTAGCCCATGGCTCAAAAGGGTTCTTTATTGTTAAGGGTTATTGTAATAACATTCGTGATGGATCCGCTTAATTTTTCCACCGATGCCATAAAAAGCTTGCATTTTTGCTAAGGCTGCCACCAAAGAAATGGTTTCCTCACAAATCTTGGATGTAACTTGTCCCACCAATATATATTAGAAAACAAATATTTATGGGGTGACTTTCAATAATTTTAGGGTAATTAATTATTTTTAGGACGAGTGAGATTTTTTAGGTAATAATCTTAAAAGAATTTTATTACCAAATCTCCCTTAGATATCGGGGGTATTTCCGCTCAAAGATACAAGCCTATGCTCCTGTATCTTTCACCAATTCTCTCTATTTATAAAATTTCTTGCTTTGCCTTAACGAGAAAATCAAAACAGATACAAATATCATAATAGATAGACTTCCAAATCTACTCCTTAGTTTGCATTTCCCGCTGAATATTCTTCAGTTCCTTTCAATCCATATGTGGTACTAATGAGCAAGCATAGGCTGTGTATATCAACCTCCTCTGTCCATAACTCCATGTAACATCCAATAGAGTATTATGTATCATCAAAATTATTTGCTGAGATTTCACAATTTACTCAATCACAAACTTTGTCCCAAACTTTCCTTATGAAAGAGCGAGTGTAGTAAAATATACTCATTGTCATCGGTTTGGTCCGCTTTTCTTCACAATTTACAGTTGGGATCTACCCCTTCAATATATTGGACAAGTCTTGAGGCTGTGGGGTTCCATTGCATTAAAATCCATAATGCAAATGATAATGATTTTTTTTTTTTATAGAAGTCACCTTTAAAATAAATTATTAGTCACTTTTAAATTAAAAATGTTATTGTGAATTATTAATCACCATAAAGAATTCAAAAGCTGCCCTTCATATGTTCTGTTTCATCTTATCTCTTTCGTAATACGAGTCTCACATTAGAATTTATATTTAACTATAACATATTGGAGTGTATACTCATGAAAGAAAGACAACTATAATTATGAAGTGAAGTGATGAACAACTATTTTATCTTCATATCAATGAGGTTGGCTAATGATTAATATTGAGTTCTTGAGTATAATCTTGTCCTTTTTAGCTCCAAGCTGATAAGTTGTACATAGTTGTAAGAAGTTGTAAGATCATGTAAGTTTAGTAATAAAAATGTAAGGAACTATGAAACGTAAGAGTTGTAAGAAACGGAAACGAATTGTAAGGATGTAAATTAAAGCGGACAAAAGAAAGGCCTATATTAGGTAGGGGTGAACGGTTCCGGATAAATTGTCCTAAAACTGGAAACCTAAACTTGGACCTGTTTGATCGGTTCTTAAATTTTAGAGAGCTTAATCGGAACTCGTTTGACCGATTCCTTAAATTTCGAAATTTGAACCTAAACTGCAGGGTCCAATTTCGATTTTAGGCACTATCCATATCATTATTGTTATAAAAAAGAAAAAGGTTGAGTCTCATATTAAAAGCTGAAAGCTAAAAATATTCTGCATCTCATATCAAAAACTAAAAACTAAAAAGGTTGAAAATCTATAATATTGTTAACGGTTTTGGGTACCCATAATTTCAAGAACTCGAACCTATCTTAACGATTCTAGGTTTCGATGCCGGGGTTTGATTATTGGAATCGGAACTAGGACTCTTTGATAAGTTTCTAAATTTTAGGAACCTTACCAAAATCGAGTAAAATAATTTCGGTTTTAAAACCTTGCTCATTTGACCGGTTCCGATCAAATTTCGGGGTCCGCGATATGTGCTCACCTCTAATATCAAGTCTCAATTTGATTTCCGAAGTCTTTAACTAGGATTGTGTATTTTTCGATCCAAAATCGGACTAGATTGAAAATCGGCGTGGACCGGACCGGACCGGACCGGATTGACAGAGTTTGATCCGATCCTCAACCCTGAAATTTTCACCCGGCTTCGGTTCGGTTGGATCGGTGTCGTCAACCCGATCCGCGATCCTAAAATTTTCGCTATTCCGGCTTCGGCTCGAGTCGGGTCGGTCCCCGGTCTGGGCCCAAAACCGATTTAATATTAAGTTTTTTTAATCATTTTCTGCGTTTGAAAGTTATTTTTGGCCTGCCTGCTGCCTTCTCTGTTTCTCCGCGCCTCTCCTACCTCGAACGTCTGTCTCTCCCTCGCCCACTCCCAATCTCTCCCCTCGCCCTTCTCTCTCTCTCTCTCTCCCCGGCGGCTCTCTCTCTCCGACGAGAAGCCCACTCGCCGTCGCCGCTCCCGCTACATCAGCTGGACATTTCTCTCCTCTTGCTTCCTCCCGCAGCACCCGCTGGACCGAAAATCCGCTGGACTCGTACCGTTATTGCCTCTCGGCAGTTGCCCACCGGCTGCCGTCTGCCGCCTGCCACCACTACCAATTGTTTCTCCGGCTGCCGCCCACCGCCCACCGCGGGGGTATTATTCTACCTCCAGGTAATTCCATTCTCTTTCAATTTTCTTTGAATTTCTCGATTGAATTCATGTTTCTTCTCCCTCTTCATCTATTTCAGAACAAGGTGCTGTACAGATAAGATTTTGGTAATTGGGTCTCGTTTTATTTGAGTTTATGAACGCCTAATTATGTTGGGCTCAACCCGATTCATCAAAAATTATCAGCAAAATTGAAAGTGGCTTCTTCAATTTTTCGCGTGCAATCGCCAATTACTTTTCACCAAAAAAGTAATTTCGTTGAATTGAAGGGGTGATGGTTTCTAGTAGTAGCTATTGCCATTTATGAACTTGTTTTGATGAATGTTTTCTGAGTTTGATTTCTCTTTTTTCCAATTTCTCCAGTTCATGATGTTGTTTTAGAAGCTCTCTGTTTTTTTTTTTTTTTTTTTTGCTTTCATCTTTCTTTATTTAACTTTTGTCGCGCAAATTACTTTGAAATTTCCTGTAAAGATGAAAGCAAGAAAACCTCAAATTACAGAGGCCATAAAATATTCAAATGTTTTAAGAGAAGAGACAAAAGGATTGGAAGGAGAAATTTTGCTCCGTTGACGAAGTCAAGAACAAAATCCACAGAAGGTTTTCTAAGATTTTGTAAAAAAAAAAAAAAAAAGGTAGTTCAAAATAGCCACGCCAGAACCCTGTTTTGTTTCATCACAAACATATTTTCGTTCCATGTTTGGTCCGTTCTAGGTCTGGCCCTGAAAACCCGGTCGGTCCTGGACTGAATCAATCTTATTCGATCTGCTTTTCGGTGCTGATTTTTTTGTTATTCGGTCTTAGGTCCAAGCCGGTCCGGTCCGGTCCAGTCTTGGACCAATGAACAACCCTACCTTTAGCCTTCTTGAGTAATCTGAGTGTTTTTGTCTTCATCTTCCTCTTCTGCACAAGCCCCAGGGGTTGGTTGTGGCGGCGGCAGAACACCCGCCGGCAGCCGTGAGTCGTGGTCAGCAACAGGGACCTCAGCTGCGAAGTAAGAGAGAGAGGAGAGATTTTGGGGCACCTGAAAGCTGACCACCGCCAAGAGAAGGGGAAGCTAGGGTTTGCAATTCCAAACATCAAGCTTGAGTTTGATAACCTTCAATCCAAGTGCATCTTCTCTTCCTTGCACTTAACCAACCTATTTTCAAAATAATTCAAATTTGATATTGTGAGTGTTAATTATGTTAGGATTTGGATTTAGCCTTTGAAGCTGGTATGAAATTGAGGATTGATTAGCTTTAATTTTTCTGTGCTCCCTATGGTATCTATGAGTTGAGAAATTAAATGTTATCACTGATGACGTTTATCTTCGCCTTCTGATTAGAAACTGAAGTTTATTGCTTTTATGCTACCTGCCATATGTGATTAGAATAGGATTCATGAGCAATAGGTTTTCTCTTGTCTTGGTGTGGGTTTTTATTTGTCTCTTGTGTTACCTGCTGAATTCCTATTAATTCCCCATGAGTCTCAAAGGACAAGTACAAGAGCCAAATAGGTGACTGAGAAAGGGTGATGTTTGGATCAAATTTTGGGAAGAAAAATGTGTTCAAAACTATTATTAATCCTGAAGTTGGGTTGATGTCTCTGTAGTGTTTTGTTCAGGTGTGCAACTAAAAATAAAAGTGTACAGGCACTACCCTAATTTACTGTCTCGTGTTTTGTTTTTTGTGGGAGTAACTTACATGCGATTTTGATGTTTTATAAGTTGTTGGTGGTGTACTAAATACTGTCAAACTATTACATGTTCAGCTTTTGCTGTCCCTCGTTGTCATAAGTACTGTTTTTCTTGCTGTCACTTAAAGTCACTTTATCTCCTATCACTGAAATGCTTTTGACATAAAATGGATGTTAATATTTTTATATGTACTTATGCCTTATGAAAGTGTGAAAAGGAAGTTAGAAGGGTATTACCTTATTTTGGTATTAGTTGGATTGGATTGAGATAAACTCTTATTCCATAGTATTTTTAATATTTCCTGATGAGCTATAGCATATGTGTGGCACTTTTATGGGTGGGAGTGTCCATAAATTATTGTTTCTTAAGTCTTGACTTGTGATGAGTTGTCTTCATGAATGGCGTTGGATCTGCATTGCGATGCTTAGCTTTTTAAAACTCATATAATTCATTAAAAGCTTGCTTTTCGAAATTGAATTTGGAAAAGAATATGTGACATTTCTATTGCTGAGTTGTAAAATCTTAAGATGAAAAGTTATGATTTGAAATTGAAATTATTCTGTAAAAGGTGTTTTAAAAGGCTCTGTGGGATGTGAAATTCTTTTACCTCGGATGCTTAAGGTGTTGATTACTTATGGATGAGAAGTCTTTCTATTTTGAATGGAATATTTGGTTGCAAGAATTTCCAAAAGGGTCAGGTTTAAAAGCCAAGATAAAAATTGTGTTTTGTTTTATGGGCTAGGATAGGGACTGATGATGTAATCCGGCATTGTAAGCCGATGATGGCCCATTGTGAGTTGATGATGGTATTTGAGTGTATTCCCCCAAGCCCTCTCCCTAGACATTTTGTTTGCCTCCCGGGAGATGATGTCCAAAATCGTGGATTGAATCCTTGTACTCCTGTATCTCAAGGTCGGACATTTTCATTGATGGTCATGTACTTGGTGTCAATGGCCGAAATGATGTTGACAGAGTAAAGAACATGTCTAAAGCATGCTTTTGTTACTCATTGACTTTTCAAATGTTGTCACTTTGAATATGATATTTGTACTCACTTGAATTAACTAGCATGAAGGTCAAGATTTAATCTTGAGATTATAACTTCTGTTTCGTACGTCTTTGCTTTCGTTTGAGCTAAGAAAAACTTTATGAGTTTGAAAAGTAGTTTAATTGTTTTTTAAGGAAATGCTAGCAGGCTTGTATAATAACATTTTCATGGAATAGATTGTGGTTGATGCTTATTTATGGTTTATAATATGCCTACTAATATTTTAAGTACATGTTATGTGGATAAAACCTAGTCCCTCCTTCTCATATTTAACTTCCTAAATGCAAAAACACAATTTTTTAAAGAATGTCAAATATTACCCAATAGAAGAAGAGTTTTATAAAAGCGATGCAAAGCTATTGGTCAACACTGCATTTAATGACCAGTTAGGAATATCATTTTGGGGCAAAAATAATTGTCAAAAAGGAAGATCAAAATGGGACAGAGGGAGTATTTTCCAACTTTTGGGAGATGAGAACTCCCCATTCAGCTGTCATTTGCTCATCCTCCCTTATCTCTTCCCTTCCAGGTTTCAAGTTTTAGGTTTCTTGTGAGTCACTTGGCTTGTTTGTTACGCATATTCACTAGTTGTTGTATTCTGGACATCAAGTATACAAAGTTTTTGTATAATATGTTACCTTTGCATGTAATGTGTAATTTTGAATAGAATGTTGTATATTTGTGAATGCATGTAGGAAAGCTCTCTATGGCCAAGGCGAACCACCTTTATATTTTTATTTCGGTTTGGCTTTTGTATATTTCAGGACAATAAACTGTGGATTTATATATACGGTCTACTCCGGGCTTGTGTCCCATCGAGTTGTACCCTTGAATTGAGCTGTTCTGTGGCGTGTGACAGTCAATTTTTTTTTTTCGTAATTCATGCTTATTTTTTGCTACGAGGTAAGGCAATAAGCCACAGTTAACAGCCAAATTTTAGGCCAAACTCTACTAGCTTTTCTCCAAAAATTTGGGAAAAAAGAATCAATCTTGTTTAACCTACGTGAGCCTCAAAGTGGTCCAAGACCTTTAAAGTAACTAACCTGGGGAGTCGGGCGTTACAATAATCCCCCTTCCCCACTTTGTCGAATATTCTCATGAAACTAAGCAAGGAGGCATGGCTGTCCATAAATATTTCTTTGTTCCTAATTTTAATTAATCTCATACAAATACATGGCATTTCTTTTCAATGCAGTTTTTTCGGATTGCAAGCTTGGACTTCTACGAGGCTGAATTTATTTCCCCTATGGAGGGGCGTGTATTTATTGGAAATAATCGTTCTGAAGATGTTAAATGGCTTTGTTCACTATCGGAGTCCGAGCTTGTAAGTGAAAGGATCTTATAAACTTTTTTTCCCCCACAAAAGGTGGATCGATATATGATTTGTGTAAGCCATATATACATTCTAAATACATGTTTTTATGTGTCCCCTTGAGATTGAGAAATTTCTGAACTTGAAAGGGATTTGATGAGAATAAACTCAAGTAGATTCTAAATATATGTTTTTATGTGTCCTCTTGTGATTGAGAAATAGCTGAACTCTAAAGTGATTTGGTTAGAATAAATCAATTACTTGAGTTGGTAATTATTGAAAACAATTCCCTGTGTCTTTCCTAGTGACTAAAGGACTAGATTAACGTCTAGTATGGGTTCTACTATGATGGGGTTTGGGATCATGGGCGATGACATAAGCTATTTAGCAATATTTTGAAGGACAAACACAAAAGGATTTTCGCACAAAAACATATATGCTAGAACTATTAAGGCGATTAGTGTATATAGGAAGGAGTAGCCGTACACAAATTAAATTTATCAAGTAAATGGGGGCATACAGTTCCTTCATCTTAGCAATCTGTATTCCTTTAAAGTTGCCACTCCCCAACTTTTAGGATTGTCACATTTGGGTTTTCCATTTTGCTTCATTCTCCTGCTAATCCATGTTTTTGTAAATTCAAGCACGAAATGATATATATGTACTAAAACTTAAGTTCTTGAGAGGTGGGGGAAGGGGGACGATTGCATCCTTGTTTTCATCTTCTTTTTACAATTAACTAGTTTCCTCTCTTAGCATTTGGCTGCCCTTCATCTCATCCAGCATTGCCGTTCATGTCAAATCTCAAGTTTATTTGTTTTAGTTGACTCTTTGATGGGCGGTGAGACCAGAAGTTCCAAATGTAGATTACTAGTGGCAACAAGTGTAAGTATTTGCGAGATTGTTCTGTTTTCACAGGGAGGGGGGTGCAATTTCCTTCATATATCTCAAGATATTATGCATATCATGTTGAAAGACTTGGCTTGGGTCCTTAGCGGAGGGGAGAGAGTGAGGATGGCTCTGCAGTGTCTTAGCTATTCATGCCTGCTTTCAGTATTGCTAAATATTATGCTGTAGTGTAAAATTTTTCATACTAACATTACAGTAGATTAAAGCAAAATGTTCAGATTTTGTGAACTTTTTTCATCTTAAAGTATTAGGCAGTCTATACATTTCTAATATGAGGTCCATTGGAATAACATTGCAATTTTGGGAATAATGATGCAAACTTATTACCACCAATATTGGTATTGGTTAGATTGGGTAATCATTAGAATCTGGTGTTATTTGGTGAATCTCTTAGGAGCCAGGGTGAAGTTACATAAGAATCTTGCGGAAAGGATTGGACTTGTAACATTATAGTCTGTATAGCATGATGGCAGATAGTAGAAAATGGACAACAAGATTATTTGCCCGGTAATGTTAATTATCAGGTTCACTACAAGATATAAAAAATGCTATCGTCTTTGTTAAGTCATTTTCTTGGCAAAGGATTGTATCAATGACTTGCCAATTACACAATTTGATAGGACATGTTGATAAGCTTGAAGAAGCTCATCTTGCGACGTGCTAAAGTTGTTCGACATGAAAGTCTGGCCAAAAAATTCGATTTGAAAATGCTTAGAGCCCTTGGTATGTCTCTTCTCTTATTTAATATCAGTTGTATACTCATTGTTTCTTTTCGGGAGATTTGTCATAGTATCTCGCTTCTTTTTCCCCTTTAGATGAGCTATGAGATATGTCTTTAGCGAGTGATGTTATGTGATCTTATTTATAAGTTTGTTCCTTTTGAAGTAGCATAAACAGTTGAATGTTGTCTTGTCAAATTGTTCTTGATAGGGTTGATGCTATACTCATCTCGGCCCGACTTTGTTTCAATTGCTTTTTATCTTGGCTTATGCTCTCGTAGTTCCTGAGATCAATATGAAATTATCTAAAGCAATATTATGTGAAATATTAGATTTCTTCTATTGTGATAACTATATGTAAATTAGTATTAAATTATATTCTAGGTATGCATCCACAAAAATGTCACCATCAAAAGAAAAATACTTAAATACATGTTTAATGTATAATTAAGATTATACTTAAAAATTAAAAATTAATAACAAAATATATAATCCATAAAATTTTTCACTCAATAGGACAAATTAAGAAAAAGGGTTTCACGCCAATACTCCATCCTCAATAGAAGCAACAAATTCAAGAAATTTCAGCCCAGTTGAGGAATCTGAAATCGGTGAAATAAATAATTCGTGAATATAATTCATATATAAGTCTCTAGTGGTATTGTTAGCTTGTTACCATTAAAATCGCGCAGAATGGTAGCACTGGAAGGGTGAAAGAATATCAGTTTGTTGAATGTTCAACCAGCCTCTTCTGGCGGTATTGTTAGCTTGTTACTATTAAAAAAAAAAGAATATAATTCATCTATATGTCATTAGATTATGGTAGATAAATAGATACAAAATTATTACACCTTTTACGGGTTTAGAAAGCTTTCACATATGACTATAAGAACATATGCTGAAAAGAGAATATAGATATTACCTATAAAATAAATATTTGATAGTAGAAGACATTAGCTACATATTAATTAAATACATGCTAGAAAGAAGTCTCCTTCATTTGCTATGGCGAAGAGGGGACCCCCAAGAAGATTGCAAATACACCGAAGACTCATTATGGTTACGGGAAAATGATTGCGATCAGTAGGGAGGATAGCGAGGAAAGTGGAGAGGATCAATTTGATTCTTGCAATGACCAATTAGAGAAGGACTGAGATCAGGGGCCAACAGAACAGCAACACCTAGGGTTCCAGATGTTGTGATGAATACAATTGACCCCGACTGCAGAGGCTCCTGCGGTGAATGCTGAGGTAAGGGAAACTACCCAAACTTATGATAATGTTGTGGAGAATGGGGGTGGGCTAGGATTAACTTTATATCTGGTTAAGCAGTTGGATGGACATAAGTATGTTCCTATTGATAAAGGGGATATTCAAGAGGAGCTTGACTATTGGAAATTGGCTTCAGTTTGTTGTGTATCAGAACTAATCCACCATATCTTGTCATGAATGGGTTTTTGAATCTTATTTGGGAAAGTTTTAATATGGAGCAGGTATTAGCTTTGAAGGAAGGATGGATTGTTCCTAGTTAATTTGATAGAGTGGAAAACAGAGATTTAGTTTTGCAAAAGAGACTGTTCTTTGACAAAATGCCTTTAGTGAAGAAGGCTTGGAGTGAGGACCTTACCATTGATAGGAATGCTATAACACAGCTACCTTTTTGGGTCATCCTAGCAGAATTAGATTTTAAAAATTGGAGTGTTTAGGGCTTGAGTAACATTGGAAGTCGTGTTGGAATCCAATCAATACAGACAGATAGACAAGAGAGGGGTATGCTCGGCTATTAATTGAGGTAAAGCTGGACGAGTAGTTGCTTGATTTTGTAGAATTTCAATGAAGCAGGAGGTATAATATGATTGGAGGAGGTGGAGTGTGATTGGAGACCTGGAAAGTGTATGATTGGAGACCTGTAAAGTGTATGATTGGAGGCCAATAAAGTGTACATACTGTCAGGCTCTTTGGCACAAGGAGGATGAATGTAGCAAAAAGCTTAAATTTAAAAGATTCTAGGTTCCTAAAACTCAGAATGTGATCGGTGCTCCCATGCAGGTGGTTGGTGGTTGGAACCAGTGCAGGTGCATGTAGACCATGAAGGATTTCAGGGGTGAGTGCTTCTAGAAGACTTGCTATGTTAGTTCAAGAAAATGAGCATATAGCCATAGCCAACCCTTTTGCTATCTTGCAGAATTTGAACACAGAAGGGGGCTTGGAAGTACTAGTTCGGAGGGTAGGGAACCCCTAACAGCATCATGATTATCACAAGTTGGAACATAAGGGGTTTAAATAGCCCTCAAAAATGGTATGAAGTTAAGAACTGCATTGCTGTGAATAAGATAGGGTTAATAGGATTGGTGGAGACAAAGGTGAGACAACATAATTTTCAGGGAGGATGTAATAATATCTTCACAAGATGGAGCTACTTCATAAACCATGAGGCTCATCCCAGAGGAAGAGTGAGGGTTGCTTGGAGACATGATAGATATCAGTTACAAATTATTAGATTCACTGATCAGATAGTGCTTTGTGAAGCAAATCAAATGGATACAGGACGACAATTCTATATCTCCTATATTTATGAGTTGGATTTGAGGAAGGATTTGTGGTCCACTATATGTGACATTAGCCAGCAGATAGATAAACCATGGCTTCTCATGGAGATTTCAATGCTAATATTGAAGAGGAGGAAAGAATTGGAGGAAGAAGGGTTGCAGTATAGGAAATCACTGGTTTTAGAGATTGTTTGTAGATGTGTGAAATAATACTATGATTGCTTTTTTATACATGGTCTAATAGACGTGAACCTGGAAACATAGTATTTTCTAAATTGGATAAGGTTCTTGCCTTGGGGAAGGCTTTGAAGTTGAATTCTTGCTTGAGGGTGTTTCTGACCATTCAACAGCTATTCTAAGCTTTAATGAGAAGATAGTGGGGCAGCATCACTTCAGGTTTTACCTATGGAATATAAATGTCACCAAAAAAATTGTTACTATTTGTTTGAACTGTTGTGCTTTGAAAATTAAAACCTATTTCAAGCATTTTGATGGTAATTTGCATGTAGCATTATCTTCTATATATAGGTTTTGTAGCTGCTTTGAAAAAAATATTTAGTAGTTCTAGGAGTATGTTTGGCCTAGTTTTAGAAAAAAATTTTTGTTTTTCAAAAGTATTTTTTGAAAATTATTTTTGGAGAAAAATTGAAATGTTTGGCCTAAATTTTATATAAATGTTTTTCAAATAGTTAATTTGTTTGGCCAAGATTTTTATAAAGAGAGTGAGAGAGAGGAGAGAGAGATAAAACAAAACAACGCAGAGAGAGAGAGAGAGATAGAGGAGAGAGAAAGAGATAAGAGGAGAGAGAGGAGATTAAAAAACGTAAAAGGAGAGGAGAGAGAGAGAGAATGGGGTTGTGGGTGGTTACTCCTATTGTTGACGGAGTTTTTTTCCGAAATTAAAAACAGAAATAGTTATTTGTTGTTTCTATTTTTGAGGAGATCTTTTTTAAAAATCATTTTTGAAAAACAATTTTAATTTTAAAAAAATTAGTGTTTGACCTAATTTTAGTTTTTAGAGTCCAGAAACACTTTTAAAATCTGGGCCAAACACCCACAATAAAAAAAAATTAAGGAATATATTTTTGACAGCATATTTAATATAAGATATTTAATTATTAATAGTATAATTACTATATACGATTTGTTGCCAAAATTTGGTATTTTAAAATGAGAATCAAAAGGCATATTATTTTAGTTATATAAAGATTGGAAAGTCATATATGTGTACATATATAGGAAAGATTTGATTCTCCTTTAGGAGTTAAATTATGAACATTTTCAAGTATGCAATTATTTTTTTATTTTAGGCAAAGTATGCAATATTTATTATATGAGAGAAACATGATAAGAGAAATTGTTATTGTCATTATTATGGAAAAAAATATTAATATTAATTAATTCATGTATAGTATATGGTAACAAAATCTTAATTTTTTTCCCAGTAAAGTGCCACATAAGCAGCATGCATTTAGACTGTGACACTTAGGGAGCTCTTGTAGAGTTTTGTTTTATTTATATATAGATTGCACTGTAAGACATAAACTTAATTTGAGTGTTGGCTATTTATTTTTGGTGAGTGAGCAAGCTAGGTTCTATTAATCACTAAAACTCCTGGTTATATCTACACTTGGCATACCCCCAGGGATTTACATATCTCTATTTACATGCAACCTCCAATTCATATATTTTCTCACTTTCTTTAGCTGTATGCGAAATGTATATTTCAACTAAATACAAAACTGTTTTGTAATGATTCTCCATATAGTTTTTCCTATTGTTAAAATTAAAGTTGTTCTAAATCAGCAGCTCTACTAAATCTTTCAAATAATTCATGTGGATGGCCACTGACTTACATCTGCAAAACAAATATGATTGACTTTTAGACCTTTAAGTCTTGGGTGAAACTTTAAGTATTCACCCATACCTGCCAGCTTAAGACACTTTGACGGGTATTCCATACATATGGCAAAGGTAAGTGGGAAAATGGGATCACCTTATCTAACACTACTTTAACCTTTAAAAAAGGAACATTGGATTGAAATAAACTATACTTTGGGGGCCTTGGACGATTATACTATACTAAAATCATGGACGTCCGTGCACTGTATTATGGAGGTATTTATTATTTATAAACCAACACCAAGTTGGAGAGGTTGACTCAGACGTGGCAGGTAATACTTGTGATTCGGGCTTGAAGGAAGGAGAATGTGTATTTACTGTTGTTTAAGTGAAGCATGTTGACCCCCTCCACTGGCCACATTAGCGTGTCACCTAATCAACCACCCTTCAACTCTGTGTTGGTTTATAAATAACAAATACCCCCAAAGTACAATTCAAAAATATCCAAGTTTATAGTATGGTATATATATAATTGTCCCAGACTCCCAAAATACAGTTTATTTTAATCTAATGTTCCTTAAAAAAGCATATAAGCTTCCATAATGAAATGAAATATTTAATAGTTATTGTGGTGCATAATCAAATGGATAAATTACTCTACAAATTTCAAGTTCTCCATAATATTCCCTATGAATTTCAATTGATTGTGTCGTATGCTTCTGTGGTGTCCAGTTTCATGTGGACCTTAGGATCTACACCCTTTTTTCTATATTGTTGTGTCCATGTCCTGGCAAAGCATGATGCCTTTGAGTGTTTCATATGAAGAGGGAATTGTGTATCGGTTAGTATTTTACCACCAAAAACCCTTTGGATTCATGTGTCACAAAATTCATTGAGGATAACATCATAAGATGAAGGATGACGATAGTATGTAAGAATAGGGATGGCGGTCGTGATTTCAAGTATTACACCTACTTGCAGATTAGATGTGTGAAGGATACAGGAGATTTAGTATTGAGACATGTTCTGGGGTGTGTTTGTTAGTAGGGTTTACCTTTACGTTTTAAATCAAAGGCTTAGGGCTCTAGAAGTTTTAGGAACTGTTCTTATTTCTATTCACCTAGGCTGTATGAATGACTTTTAAACATTTTTGGATGGAAGTGCCCCTCGCTTGTGCCTTCACCTGATGCCTTGGTGCACCTAATGCCTTTTAAAACTATGGCTGGAAGGCTCATGTGGTTCGAACAAGTGAGGAAGTTCCGGAGGAACTGGTGCATCGGCGATGAGATGTGAGGGGACGAACATTCTGGATTGTAAAAGAGGAAGAGGAAGACTAAGAAAAATTGGTATGAGTTATCGAATTAGAGTTTGGCTCACTTGAGGAATTGTTCTTGGATATGAGTTTGTGGTGGCCCAAAATTAGGATAATTGACCTCTAATAAGCAACCTCTCTGCACATTCTGTCTTTAGGCATTCTTTTGTTTTTGACATTTAGCTTCGTTTGCCTATTAGGCCCTAGTGTTTTTTCTCGACTTATCTATTAATGTGGTGTAAATTTTCAATTTACATTATGTGGCTTTTTCTCCAGATTACCAGAGTCTACATAATTTAAATAGATTGCTTAAAGAACAGTTAATTCATCTTTATTTTGATGTTTAGTAACATCATTAGCGTTGTATTATTTGTTTGTCAGTTTTGCTCCTTTCCTCTTAGCCCGGCTGCAATTCTTTATAAAGATGTTTGAACACTTTTGAAAGTTTTTCTTTATAGAAACTGTTGAAAACTGCAATTTTATTGGGCAAAGTTGTCTACATTTGGATCTTCCCAAACCTTGGTTAGATGGATCAATGTTGGGTGGTTTTATGCCTTTTCAGTTCACAGTTAACGTACTAGGTTGGGGGACTGGTTATATGTTTGGTTGCCTCATTTTGGTCTAAGAAATGTTCTTGTATCCACTCAATCAATCATCAACTGGGTTGCTGCATTTTCTCTGCTTCCACTCCACCTAGATTAGGCAACTCCCAAGTGTAGATGCACGATGTTGGTGTTTGTTCAAGAGACTTTACAAGGAGACATTTTCATGAGATGGACGATGATAATTTTTTAGAAGAGACTATTTGGTGCTGTTTGAGATAGGTCAGGGTGAATATGCTTAGCAAAGAAGGATGAAGAAGAATTGGGTTTCAGGCGTTTGGAAGATGATCCCTTTGACTAGTCGGTGGACAAAGGAACCAAAGAATTTTTGAGGGCAAAGAAATTTCCTCTCAAAATTTTTAGCTCCACTTTTGAGAACTTTGTATAGTTGGAGTCAAGTATTTGAGGGTGGTACGAACTGACCTTTTTCGGGTTTTGTAGATGGTATGTGCATGAGAGCTTCAGGGCATGATGTTTTTATAATTGCCCCTTTTGTACATGGGCAAGTGGGAGACATCCCTTTGGTTGTCCTTTAATACAACTTTTGATTTCTCTCCAAAAGATATAAAAATGCTGGTTTAGTGACTTAGGAATTTGAACAAAAGAGGGTGAATCTTAGAAAACAAAGTGAAGGATGTGGTGAAATGTTCAATAAGTTAGGGCTAAATTGAGGCAAAGTCAGCAAAGGAACGAGATGCTAACTTAAATTTTTCCTTTAAAATAGTCAATAGTCTGAGGAGAAGTTACATAAAGGAGCCAGAGGTTGAGGATGTAAAACTGAGAAGGATGCTAGGAATAATTTAATTTGTGAGTACAAAGTAATAGTCAATGAACATTCCTTGAAGAAAGTTTAATTTGTCCATATGTTACAAATGATTTATGCTCTATCTTTTGTTCTTCAACAGGGTTCAATTTGATGCAATATGTCAAAGTACAACTGAAGGACTTACAGATGACAGAATTAAACCTATCTGAAGAGGTCATAGACGGATGTAGTATGTTAAAATTAGATGAGGAGTGCAGTGTTCTGCATATGACAACTGAGGATCCAATGCAATATATGGACACAGAAAAGGAAGGGTGGAAAAGTGAAGGGTAAATATTTTCCTTGATTTACTCAATTCCTTTTTAGCAATTTACCATGACATAAGAATCTTTTCTAGTTTCCTAGGCTGAAAAAGAGCATTTGTCTTATGGATATTGCCTAAAAATTTAGCATCAAATTCCTTAAGTACAAAAGCTTAAGGTTTGGCAATTTGAGGGTAAGTTTCACAAATAAGTAACTTTTCATCTTCGCTATTTGGATTTTGGAGTTTCTTAGCGGAAGACTTTTCTTTTCAAAGGGATCTCATGGTTAATGTAATATCACATATGACAATAGGGGCATCGGGATTACATTTATAAGTTTTATGTTACACTTGGAAATTAAAGCCTCTATTTTTCTATCAAAGTGATTATAGAAGGGAGGAAAATCTTCTAGAGGGTAGTGTTAGAACATATCTGATCTCAAAGGTGTTCCGAGAAAATTTAAATAATTTTACCTGTCTGGATAAGCTTGCAAACTACCCTTGGGATCAGCTCCTGTCCATAATCTTAAACACTGTACTTTACCCTAATAACTTTCTTGCAAAGCTTGTTTTCCTCGATCAAGAACCATCGTAAATGCCTTTCCCAGAAGAGCTTCCTTAAAAGGAGAGATGTCTTTTAAACTTCTATATATAATCCGGCCATTAAACTCTTGGTAATGTCCTAATTAGCAGGAATTTGAAATTGTTTCCAGAAGACTCCGATAAGATTTCTTCTATATTGCCTAGGCGCACAAAAGCGTGAGGCCCACGCCCTTGAGCCTTGCAAGGGGTCAAGCCCAGCCCCTCCAAAAGTCTTCGGAGCTGCGCGCCTGAGTTGCGCCCGCCTGCCTCACTGGGCTTTTTTCTGTTTTGCTATTTCTCTCTCTCTCACCCTCTCTTTCTGTCCCCCCGCCCCCTTCTCGTCTCTGTCTTTGTTAGACTGAGTAAGTGGGTAAGTTGCCTCTATTTTTTTTTTTCAATTTGTCCTTTTTTCTTCTTTTTCTGCTTGCTTTTTTGTGAAAATCGTAGCGATTCATTGTGTTATCACAATGTAAGACTCTTTGTGGTAATTTTTGTAGTTACTTATTTGATGTCATCATCTAGAATATTCGACCAAAAGTATTGCTTGGTAATGATTTTCAAGCATTTTTTAGTAAGTGCACCTTGTTCCAACTTCCAAAAAGGCTGTGCCTTGCCTCAAAGGCCACGCCTCAGCCCCAGGACCCTTTGCGCTTTTGTGTGCCTTGAGGTTTTTTAAACTAAGCATGCAAGCTACTGTGGTAAAGAGGAAGGTGGATGCTTGAGGGGACCCTGTTGATAAAACTGAATCTTCCCTTCCTGGTATAATCCTTGGCTTTCTAGTCTTAAAAGACATGCATAAAATGCTTTGGTGATTGATTTCTTAACACTTGAAACCCCGAGGATGGCCTAAATAAGTAGTTTTAGAAGCTCCAACATCAAAAACTGCAATACTGGACAGACAAAATTCAGATGTTAGTCACATTGATTTATAGAACAGATCTCACTTTGAGACTCCCTTTTGGTCATTAAAAGGGATGGTGTGAGCAAATTAAATAAGGGTGCATTATGGATTTCATCCTATACATTTACACTAGATATCATTTGATTCGAAAAGCAGACTCGCATCTTGCTTAAGAATTCAATGATCAGCAGAAAGAGAAGATGAAGTGCAAGCCTTTATTAGCCTGATAATATTACTTCAAAGAAGCATTCGCAAATAGCTAGCAAATAGGTTGAGTTGCATGGACAGGTCAATCCTGTCGACTTATCCCATCCTGGCTATTTTATTGCATACAATAAGAAGTTCCTAGTTTTATGATTGTAAAATTTCAAGAAATGCAATTCTATAATTTATAATGCTAACAGCAATTAGAACATTACATGCAGTGACTTACAATCAAGTGTCTTGAGAATTCATTTTGACAATCAATGTCAATATCCACTCTACAAGCTAAGACCTAGGTCCACATAAACAACACTGCTGTACTCTTTGAAGTTTTTTGCATTTAACTTCTAACTGAGAGCAACAAACGCAAAGTGCAAATGTGGCACTAACTTTCTGTTGAAGAAATCATAAAAGAGTTCATCAATTCTACTTTGATCATATTGTAGTTTGCCTGCAGAAAGTAGATTGTCATTGCATCAGGTTTGGGCATCTTGTCCCTGGTGCAAGAAAAGGAACTTCTTTAACATCCTTTACTGAATATTGATCGTCTACCCTGTTTAGGCCCCCATGATTCAGTCTCTGTAATTTTTTTATTTATTTTGTGGCCTTTGAGAGTAGCATGACTATACTTGGCAGGTTCTATACTTCTATCATGTTCAATGTGGACTCAATCCTCTTTGATGTAGATCTAGCTTTAGCTTGCAAATGGCTTATCTCTATTTGATTGTACTGCCATCAACAGTCATTTTGTGCAGAAAGAGCCGCAGATTCATGCACTTCCATTCCTTCCATTCCTTCCATATCCTCTTTTCTGTGATTTGCCCTATCCCTTGAATTCCCTACTTGCTTATCCTGATATTTTCTTTTTCCATCACATCCACACCTCTTCTTCCTATATCAATTTGGTTTCTTCTCCCCCTCACCTCCCCCGCAAAAGTTAATGTGTAACATTGTGAAAACTTGCAACATTAGGGGGTAGTTGAGACCATTTTGGAAGACACAGCGCTATACTCTCCATTTTATATACCTGTGAAGAGGAAATTTTATGGAGAAAACCTACAATTACAATTTCAGGCGGCCTTAATAATTAGTTTAGACTGATCATTATGCTAATTGGCCTGTGGAAAATACTTCAGGAAAGCTATATGCTAAGGTTATCCATCATGTCAGGAAGCACTGGATTGTTGCTTTAATAATTTACTAGTGAATAGAGTATGCTAATGCAGAGATGAAGCAATGGAGAGTCCTCAAAAGGATATATATATTTATTTATATATAAAATTCCAAACCCCGCTGGAAGTTAATGGAGAAACATGGTTAAGTCCATAGTGACCATTAAGCAAAGAAGCTAAATAAAAACAGGGCGCTCGACCTGAAGTAAACATAGCATATTTTGAGATTAGCAAAAGTTCTAAACCAAAAAACTATGTAATCGCAAGATGGGCTCGTCTTAATCTGTTGGTTGGTTCAGGTTGACTATCTTCTACATGAAGCAACAAATACAAGCATTAACTTTTTATTTTATATAATGTGCTGTGGCCTTGCTAGCTCATCTGTGATCACATTCTTTACTCTGATTGTGGCTCGTTTTGCATTGTGATTAGCAAATGATCAATTCCCTCCTGCAACCGACCTTAAGAAATATCTGATTTCAATCATTTGGTGGTGAAAAACGTTTCATCAGATATGTAACCTGGTGGCTGTAGTTCTCTATTTTATAATGTTTGTCTCAGTGCTGCTTAAAAACATGAGCTGTTGCTTATACTGATTTTGATCCATTCCCTTATTTGCTTATTTGCCTATCCTGCAGACTGAGTGAGGTGGCTCCTGAACCTCAAAGAGAGAAATTATTAATGAACTCCCAAGGTTGAGTCTGAAAAGATCAAGAAATTTCAGTATCTTTATTGACGAATCTATTATAAGGTTTGCTTTGACAGATTTCTGGCTTTGTTCTATTAATTGTTTCCTTTGGTAGAGCTCCTTGTCCAATGCTAGTTTCCAAATGATTACTCATTGAACTCTCATTGCTTGTTTAATGCAAGTAAAATTCTTGATTGACCTAACCCAGGTTGATACAACGAATTTTATTTTATCACTAATTTGGGGTTGGTTCTCTTTGCTTGTCAGGGGTAAGGTTGTATATGAATGAACCTGTCCAACTGCCCTGTCCACAAATGGTAATAGTTATAGTAGGTGATCCAATGGGTTTGTCCTATGGGAATTGTCTAAAGTTTGTAAAGTTGCAGTTTCATTGATATTCGGAATTAGGGTATGGGATCGATATTGCCTTCATTCTTTCTCTCCCTTGCGCTATTTCAAGAGTGCTTAAAGTAGCAAGATTCAATAACACGTAGCTAAAACTTATGATTAATATCGTTGCGATATTGGTTCTTGAGCAAGTGTTTTCTTTAGCTTACTAGTGAGGGGGTGCTCTAGTGTCATTTGACTCTCCTTATGATTTGCGGATATCGGGCGTAATCCTATTGAGGCCATTGGAAGAAGGTTCCTCCCCTCCTGTCCATACCCCACTCATTGTGGTTGTCTCCATCAATTGTGTTCATAGATAGGATATCTCGGCTAGAAAAAGGAAAAGGATTCCCCTACCCCCCAAAGAAAAAAGAAAAAGAAAAAGTGGCAAGGATTTTGGCTTCTAGAGTCTAACCATCAATACTGCTCAGCACTGTTGAAACTTTAGAGTTAGTTCCTTCACTGTATGTACTGGAATCTTTGAATAGGTAACTGGCCATATTCTGCTAATGCACGTTTATACCTAATTGACATTTTGAGTTCATTTGTATTTGTACATATTTTTGTATTTGTTGTGTGTAGGCATAACTACTCTATGAGCTATGGCCTATAGATCAGAGGAGGTTAATGAAATGGTTAGAAGGCGAAGAGGTGTTTGTGGAAAGAAGCAGACAGTTTTATAAGTGAAGCTGGTCCCTCTTTTTTTTTTTTTTTTTTTTTTTGGGGGAGGTCTTAGGGGGTGAAGCAGTGAAGGAATTATGTAAATGTACGTTATTGCAGGAAAAGTTTATCTACCATTGTAGTTTCAATCCCTAATAATTTTGTCTGTATCTAGGGAATTTTCTGAAGCTCCATGTATGTGGTGCTTGACCTTTATTGTTGACTCAGATGAATTATGATGTATGTATGAACTAATCGTGGTCCTTGGAAAATTGATCTTTGTTACCAAAATAAAACTCACAATTTTATTTTTTAAGTGCGCAAAACCTTTGCCCATGGCATTGGCTACTTAGTCGTTCGAGGATTCAGTCTAACAAATGGAAATACTTGGCACAGGGATTGTCTAGTTCGAGTACAGTATGGCTTATGTTAAGCTAGATGTTTGGGTCAACAGTATTTCTATTCAGGTTACTTTGGGTTCATTAGTGTTTGGGTCAATAAGTTTACCTTGCAAAAAGAATAACTATATAGGAAATTTCGAGTTGGATCAAGTTAATTTGGATTTTGAGTTCACTTCTAATTGAGCCTATTTTGGTGGATTTTGAGTTCACTTCTAATTGAGCCTATTCTGGGCGTAAGTCAGATACGAATATATGTTGTTTTATTCCTATTTCAAGTCAAACATTAGTATAATAACATCTTTGGTGTGATGACAGTGGTCCGTGGCGGTTATGTCTTAGTGTTGATGACAAATTTGGACATCTCCTTGTAAGCTTAATTATTACTGTTCTGTATAATTAACAAGTTCTTTTTCCACTAGGAGTTGAACCCATTAGTCTTTGTTAAGATGTGCTTAAAATTTGCTGAACCTATGAATCTATAGAGTTAAATCCTATGTTACAAGAACCGGACCGGTCGCCCGGGAACTGCTCACCAGTCCGGTCCGGAGAAAGCATAGACTCGTTTGAATTATCGAATTGAAAACACCCGGCCAAATCGCTGTCCAACTGGAATTTTGCTTCTTTCTTCTCAGATCTGGAGTCTTCTTCGATATGCTTTACAAGGATCACAAGGTTCTTGGCCATATGATTGATTTTGATGAATGATGAATGATGAGAGGAGGGAGATGGGGAAGATGAGAGAGAGAAAACAAGGGGTAACCTCAAGTTCTGCTCATGGAAGTTGCAATTGCAAATTGGAGGAAGGGATAAGGAGACAGAAAAGTGCGTGTGGGGGTGGCGTGGGGGTTGGAGGGGGCTACTTAACTTGGGTTTTTGTAGGATGAGATTCTATTTATGGGCTGGGTTGTTATAGGTGATAATAAAAATTTATTCTATTTTTTCAGGTTATTTTTAAATTTTTTTGGGAAATGTAGAAGTATATAACACTTATGTGATTAAGATTGTGTAATATTTCTTAAATTATTTTCTGCAATTAGGTGTCTCAAATTATTATTCTTTTTTTTTTTTGTTGCAATTAGATGTTGTCAAATACACATAAAATTTTGTATAGAGAAAATTAACTCAAATTTAACGAGTCAAGTCGGTCTAACACGAGTTAGCGGTAAACTAGGTCAACTTCAACTCCGGTCCAAAAGGTTCGACCGATTGACTTATTGATCCGCTCCTTCGACCGGTTTGATAATCGGGTCGGTTCTCTTAACATAGGTTAAGTCGAGCATGTAACTTTTAAATATCAATGGACTGGATTAAGTTAAACGTGCAACATCGATCTATTTAGCCACACTTGTCCTAATCTAATTCATGGATTTCGAAACTTTTTTTTTTTTTTTTTTGAAGAAATGGATTTCGTTAGCTCCTAAAAATTTCATGTAATTGTTTTGAGTGATTCCTCCCCCCCCGCCAACACACACAAAAGCAAAAAGGAAGGAAGAAACAAGCACATGACTTGAGCTTAAGCCTAATGCTATATGGCCTCTTCGACACTTAAATTAAAGGTTAGGTCACCTTCGAATGCTCAAGAGCTATTCTATTTCACTTAGAAATTCTATCATTGTCTTAGGGTTACCGAATAAGATTGTTCCATTATTTTTATATATATTTTTTTCTTTTGTTTTATTCTTTACGAGTGTATTCTTTTAGGTGGTTAAAATGTGTGAATTATTGGCGAGTGTGGATTTTTTTTAGAAACTGTGGTGAGTGTGGCTAAGAGTATGTAAGTGTGGTTGAGAGTGTATTTTCATAATTGAAGTAGTGAGTGAGTATGAGTGAGTATGGTTGAGTATGAAGTTTCTTTAAGAAGTGTGAGTGAGTGTTGTTGATAGTTGTTAAATGTGAATCTGAACCTATTTGCTATTTTTGAGTAAATAGGTTGAACATGAGTTGAAGTTTATTTGCTATTTTAAAGTAAATTTAAGTTATTTTTGAACTTGACTCGAAATTAACTCGATTATTAAATGGGTCGATTTGAAGCTATCTATTATCCTAACACTCACTATAATTTTACCCCGATCATGTAATTAGACTATAATTCATCCCTATCAAAACAATGAATACGTTGATTTTACAATTATAAACTAATTGTAAATACTAATACAATATGAATTCCAAGTGAGGAAACTTTTAAGTTTCTCATTACAATTACAAGATATTTATCATCAGTCTAAGTAAATAATTCATTGTTGAGAACTAATTCAATTTGGGCTTGGACCTTGATTATGTTTGGGCTCATATTATGCATGTAATTATGTTATATATACCCATTATTATTTTTTAACCATAATAACAAAATAAACCCCCTACCCTCCAAAGAAAAACACTTATTTAAATAAAACACTTGTTTAAATAAAGCATAAGGCTGTAAGATTGAAAGGAATTATGTGCTTTGTTATAAGGAACTGTAAGATAGTTGTAAAGTTAGTCATAAAAAACTATAAGGAGTTGTATAAGTAGATGTAAGAAGTTATAAATTAAAATTAAATGGAATATGATTTAAGTAGAGTTAAATTATTTAAACCAGACTGTGTTAGTATGATTCAATATATTATATATATAATACGGAACAAGAATAGTAAACAAAAAATTAATCTATTAATATGTAATAGAAGATTTACTTTGATTTATCTCCCTTTAATTATAACGATTAAACTTATTTATAACATTTAATTAAATTATAAAGTTTAATCTCAATTGTTTCTTTTTTGTATGATAAAAAAATATTGTTAACTATTTATTTTTGTTGACTAACTCCTCTCTCTCCTCTTAATCGGCTCTCTCTCATCTCAAACTCTAAACTTAAATCCAATGTAATCCCTTCCCTCTTTTCCTCTAATGATCCCTTCAGAAAAAGGCTAGTCTTCCTCATAACTAATACTCTTTTCAATGTTTTTTTTCATTTTTGAAAAAACATGTTTTCTCATGTTGATTGTTAAAATATATAATTTGTGGGAATTCTTCTTTTTTTAAAAAAAAATTGTATTATATTTTCCTTTTTTAACATGGTATCACTTAATGGATATATATATATATATAGATATATATATACTAGCTATGGCCCACGCGTTGCCACTATATTAATTTTTCTAATAAGTATATAGTAATTTAGAAGTATGATTAAATAAATTATTCATTTATTCAACACAATGTAAAAGCATGATCAATAAATATAAGAGTTGATATTGATGTAAACAATAGTAAAGATAAAGTTGAAAGTATCATTAAAAACACTACATAAGAGTAATACAAGGTAATACGATGAAAATAATGATGGTTAAACAATAACATAACCTCAATCAAACGAATGATTATATGATATTTGGAAAACATTGTTAAATAATTATTTAATATGTATATATTTAAATCAAAAGGTATTGCAACTCCAATTAAATAACATAAGATGAAAGATAAAGAAAATTCAACGGTGAAATTACAATATGGTAACCATGACTTAAAAAACATATAACAAAATAGCAAGAATCGTTTATACATGAATATCTAAACACTTATCAATATCTATCCATAACCTAGAGAACAACCAAATTCATCGTAAAGAGAACTCCAAAGAAGAATAATTACGATAATTTTTACTTTTGAATAATTATGTGGTACTTTAATTAAGTACTTGAAATTTTATGTTTTCCCCTAATTTGATGAATTATACATTTATCATTTATTCTAACAGTCTTTAGCTAGACTAATGGAAACTTTCTTAAATTATAACAATCCAACTTTATTTCGCGACAATTACAAAGATATTGTCGTATTAAAAACAATATAACTTATGGTCAGTTCTTTAGGTGTAATGTGTGGATCTTATCTAGTTTTTTAAAAATTCACACTCAACCACACTCGCCAACAATAAATCACCCATTTTAATCACAACAGACCCTCAACACCAAATTTTCAACTGATTGTCATATGTAGTTGCCAGCTAAGAAAGAAATACAAATTATATATAATGTCGGCTCTATAAATCCAAATTATTATATATGGTAATTTATTTTAATTTTTTTAAATGTACCCATATTTTATGATCCCTTTAAAAAATTGTGTAAATGTCAATTAAATATGCATTTATATTGCTATGCTGAGTTGTTTCAACAACCAAATATTTATGTGAGAAATTTATTTAATAAGAAAAACGATTAAAGGTGCTCTTATTGAAATAACATAAGCTTATATGTTATAGTGTTTTGTTACGTGTGGTATGATAAACGTATGTCAGTCCACCAATAAAAGAAGATCAAATTCATTTTAAGTTGATAATGTTAAAAAGTTTTCAATAATTATCAGGTTAAATTACATAATAATTTAAATAAGAGAACATCAATCATATAAAAAAATCATCAAAAAAAAAGTGAAACTCGATCTCTCTCAATTTTCGCTTCTCTATATCCTCCCTCTACTCTTTATCTTTCTTCTATTTTTATGTAAAATTTATGTCAAATTGAAACCTTTTTTTGATATCCGGAGTGCAAGAAGAAGAAAATAATGAAGTGAAACAATCTAAAACCCTTGAAGAAGTTGTTAATATTCGGAGGAGGATTTGTCGTAATGTGAATATTGAAAATAATAATCAATTTGTTATCCTTGAGAGATAAATATACATGTTATAGGGAGAGTTCATATGAGAACCCCCTAAAAATGAGAACCCTCCTTTTTATGAGAACTTATCATCCGAACCGTTTAAATTTAATCTAACGGTTCCGATACAAGGAAGATAGTAAAATCATTCATACTTTAATTTAGGCAAAAATTATTAAAATTTTCAATCCTCCTTCCTCCCTCTAACCTCGCTCGCTCTCCAGCTTTATCCCCTTCCTCTAACCTTTGCCATCTCTCTACCCTCTCTACCTTCAAAAATCGCCCACCACCACCTCGCAGGCCACGTCGCCGGCCACCTCGCTCGTCACCGCAAGCACCGGAACCCAATCGCCGGCCGCACTCGCCTCTCGCTCGCTCGTTGCCCCTCTCGCTCGCTCGCCTGTCCCCTCGCTCGCTGCAATTCGCCGACGTCTAACTCTCACCGACCACCTCGTCGGCCACCTCCCACAACACCGGAACCCAATCGCCGGCGACCACCTGCACTCGCCAGCCACCACAAGCACCGAAAAGTCTCCCCAACCTCCTGCGATTTGGTCGTTGCCCCTCTCTCTCTTTCCACTGCAGCGCTCCTTCTCTCACCGCAATTCACCGGTCACTACCTCGGTCGCTGCCCATGTCTACTCCCCGACCACCTCTTCACCAACCACCGCGCCAACCACCATACTACCACCCGAGACCCAGAGCCGTGGAACCCAAATCGCCAACTCTTTCTCGAATTTAGGGTTTGTTATATTCTCTATATTAAATTTCTGTTTAATTTCAATTGAAATTTCTGTTTTATAATTAGAATCACAATTTGGAGTTGTTCTTGGATTTCGTTTGGATTTCGAGTGTAGGATTTATGAGATTATTGAATTAGAATCTCCTAAAAACAAATGCAACAATTGAACATGAGATTGTTCTTGGATTTCTGTTTGATGCATATCTGTTCTAGGATTTGGGGTTGAAATTGATGCATTTGTTGTTGTCAAATGCTTGTTCCGTATCTTTATCTTTCCCTGTTGTCGAAATTGGACATTGCAGCTACTACTGTATGAGCTGTAATTGTTGATGTGGTTGCATGTCCGGCATCAGCAGTGTTGTTCGGACCTTGGATTCGGGCATTATCAACCACAACCTACTATTCTCGCAAAGTTGAGTGAAACGTCTACAAGCACATTACTAACTAGATTAAACTTTTCCCTATTCGTGCAAAATTATTTGATCATGCTGATAGACTTTTGCTGATATGTCCTCAATATCTCAAAAATCTAAGTGAAAGCTTGTTTCCATTGCCTACCCGAAGACTTTTGCTGATGGAAGCCTTTAATTTTTGCTGATAGAAGTCCGAGATGTTTTTAATGCTTCAGCAGTACTACCTACTCGAAGGCGACTTTTAGCTTTAACAAAAATCGGTGATGGTTGTTGGAGCTAGTTCAATTGCCTCTATTTATTGTCTCTAGTTGCATTGCCTGTCTTGTTGGTATTGTCTTAGTGTGAGTTGATATGATTGTTGGATTGTGTTAAATTGTATTTGATTATTGGAATTGAAACATTGAGATTTACATAGTCCATTAGCTCAATTGGTAGAACATTTGTGTTCGTACACAAAATATGTGGGTTCAAATCCCACATGGGCTAATGAACCATAAGCACAAAACATAGGCACAAAAACTCTAAGAAAGAACCATAAGCACAAAAGTTGACAAAGAGAAGGAAGGACAGAGACTTCTTGATCATGTATAGAAAGAAAAATCATGATTCACTTTTCACAAATTATCTTAAAAAAGATTCACCTTTCACAATATAATTAAAATGTCAAAGTACATAAGATCTCATGACTTGGTAACATGAACAGATGAATCTTCAAAAGCAGCCCCATCCCATAAAGATTCCAAAAATACAAGCAAAGGAAAATCGTCGGTTTTGTGCAATCTTTGCTTGACAAGCAATACTTTTCAAAATACAAGCACTCTTGCCCTTCCATACAGGGCAAAACCCGTTGAAGTACCTACAAACCTCATTCTTCCGAATTACTCGACCAATTCCTTCCACTTTTCTCCCAACACTCAATCCAGGGTATAAGCCCAAATTCTAGTGTTGGCACCTCTAAATCACCTCTCATTCATGTTGCACATTGACATTCAAACAAGTAAGTGCCAGCATACTTTCTTCGGGCCTAGATCGGATAATACACCCTGGCTTTCATATGTACTAATCACATATGATGCGATGATGTTAACTTGAAGATTCAATGCAAAGCAAGTCCACTAATCTTAGAGGTTGCCAAGATGCCCTATCCTTTGCTTACCCAGTTTGCCTTCAACATGAATCTCCACCTACAAGTATGTATATATCTCGCAACAAGTGTAACCATTCATAAAGATTCAAATGAACCAATCTTGTAAACCCAATGGAGAAAGCCCTTCTTCTGTTCAACACAAATAGAATTCTGACAACAAAAATAACTTCAATCACAACAGTTGGCTTGTGGCATAAGTTCGGCATTCAAAACTGATGGAGTAACTCGGAGAAGGTACGGATTTATAGATTTACAAAAATTTGCTTACATAATCCAGTTTTTGTCTCAAAGTAAAAACAACACTAATACAAAGTTCTAATAAAGTAGATTCTTAAAACAATTCTCCAACTCGACATAAGCCTATAATAGCTTCTAATCCCTACATCTAAAACTAGTTGCCGCCACGATCACGTTGCTCCCAAAATGTCGCTTCGCCGCCACAAACATGTGTCTTCCCAAACTAGGTGCTGCAACTTTAAGAAAATAAATAATTACCAATGTTCGAGTTAGTGATTTTAGTTGAAAGAAGTTATAAATATATGATATAAGAATTAAAAAATACCATAGCTTAGTAGACCCTTTTAAAGGACAATTTCGGCTATCGTGATTTGCTTGTTGTCCACAAGTTTTACAAAGTCTCCTTCTCTTTGCGCCTCTAATGCTTGTTCTTTTCCACCTTTGATTCGCTTACCACCACCCTTAGTGTTTGATTGCTTTGGAGGAAGGATCTCAACTTGTTGTGGAGCACTTGAGCCAATAAAAGACTCTAACTCTTGTGTCTTACTTTCGCTTTCGCTGCCTTTTAACTCCATCGATTGTTTAGTGACATTTGAAATTCCCTTCAAAGCCAAAGTAAGCAATTCGGGGTTCCTACCTGCAACTTCCACACAACTCATGGACTCCATCCAAATATCGAAATCAACTTATCTTTAACATTCATCCGAGAACAACCCTCCAAAACATTACCATCCACATCGAAAATAGGTTTGGTTCTTGCCATCTTTGTCCATCTCGCTCAAGATGTAGTAAGTGGGAAGCTCATGCACTTTTTCCTTCAAAATACATAATATATGACGACAAGGAATACCTTCACATTCAAACATTTTACATGAACAATGTGCCACATGATCTACCGGGTTATAAATAATTTCTCTATTCTTGCAACCTTTTTTGCTACTATCCGAAACAATTATCAAGAAACCTTCCTCAATCTCCTTTTTAGTCTCAATCTCACAATCCATGCAAGCTACCCATAACTCATCGTGAAATCTATAAAAATTTGAGTAAGTATAGATTTTAGCTGCATGACTCTCCAAATCCCTATTTGTCCTCAATTCAGGTAATGAATTACATGTATCATTATCCGCTTTTGACTGACGATGTCTTTGTAAATCAATAGCACTTCCCCAACGCATCCAAAAGTCCACCAAACTTAGATGTGGATTTGTAAAGTTGCTAAAAAATTATTTTCACTTTCGGATCTAGAAGTTGTCCTCAACACTGTTCCTAAAAACAAATCCCTAAAATAAGCCGGAATCTACATCTCACGAATTTGAAACATTTGAGACAACCATTCATTATTTGCTAACCCAAAATCCATAATTATAGATTGCCACGTGGTTTCAAATTCAACTGGCGTCTCCGAATTGTAAACACATGACTTAAACCGAGTATTGAAATCAACATTACTATTCAATATGCATCCAACCTTTTCGTAAAGCTTCCTCATGATATGCCATATACAAAATCTATGAGTAGATGTATCAAAACCTGTTGTATCGCTAGTTTCATTGTAGGATCTTGATCGGTTATAATACACACTCGGTTTTTGATTACACATTGCATCTAAGAACTAACCATTTGAATGACTCGGCTTTTTTATCCCCTAAGAATGCGACCCCAAATGTCACACAAAGCCTATGGTTATCAAGACCAGTGAAAGGAGAAAATATCATCTTGTATCTGTTTGTGTCAAATGTTGTGTCAAATGAGACAACATCTCCATATAATGCATAATTTCTCCTAGATATCCCATCGGCCCAAAACACATGCTTCAACCGTTGATCATCATCCAACTCATATGCAAAATAGAATGATTGATTAAGCTCCTTTTTCCTTTTGAGGTTTTCAACAAACATATGAGCATCGGAATCCTTTAAATAAGCTTTTAAGTCTCTCTGAAAATTTTTAAGTGCTTCTTTTGAGCATCCAACATGTTCAAAACCACCTGTTTGTTCTTTCATGAGACGGTGGGCTTTATTAGGACTAATATTAGCACGGGTAAATGATTTAAACAAGGTCCTATGCACACTTTTCACCCTAGAGTTTGATATTAACATGTGACGTTTTCTAGGAGTGGCAAGCAAATGCGTATGACCTTCATAAAATCTGTACAAAACATATTTACCATCTCCAAGTCCTTTTAAACCCAACCATAGCATTACATCCCTCCCTTGTCAACTTTCTCTTGCGAACCTTCTCTTTCCCTTTGGTTTTAGCACTTGTGGAACTTTCTATGAAACCTTGTTTTGAACAAACAAAGTACTTGAATAGTTCAATTCCTTGTTTCTTTTTACAAGATGACTTACGAACACTAAATCCAACTTTATGAGCATAAGTTTTGTAAAACTTCTCACAATGTTCCAAGTTGTCGAATATCATACCTTCTTTTGGAATCAATGTTTCCTCACATGTCGGCACCCACTCTTTCAATACTCTCGTCGGGCTCTTGAAATTTTCAGATTCGTTATGTTCATCCACCTCCTCATTAATAGTATCTATCAATTCCTAAATATATTGTAAAAGCAAAATATTAATGCAAAATTCAGATTTATTCTACTTCTACTCAACCATATTTGAAACAATTAATAGGAGGATTCAATAACATGATCATTAGGTCCTAAAACAACTATCATTAGGATTCAAACCTTATCAGCCACAATTAACGAAGGTGAAGGAATGCTTAGCCCCGGAAATGCGTTTGACCCAAGGATGTTAAAAGTTTCGTCGGAAATGCAACCGTCATCGGAGACAATAGAAGGTGTCCGATCCAATGACATCGTAGCTTACAAATGGAGACAGAGAGGGGCAGCGAGCAAATTCGGACGGATGGAGAGGCAGCGCGCTACGATGGTGGGCGATTGGGTATGGGGCTGTGGTGGCCGGCGGGAGCTGGCCGATCGGGTGGTGGCCGGCGAATTTTGGTCGGTCAAGGAGGTGACCGGCAGAGAAGGGGAGATATGAGAGCACCGCCGCACGCTACGGTGGTGGGCGATTGAGTTCGGTCGTTGTGGTGGCCGGCGGGAGGTGGCTGATCGGGTGGTGGCCGGCGAATTTTTGGCCGGTCGAGGAGGTGTCCGACGAGAGAAGGGAGAGAGATGAGAGCACCGCCGCGTGCTACGGTGGTGGGTGATTGGGTTCGGTCGTTGTGGTGGACGGTGGGAGGTGGCTGGTCGAGTGGTGGCCGGTGAATTTTGGCCGGTCGGGAGGTGGCCGGCAGAGAAGGGAGAGAGATGAGAGCACTCGGAGCGAGATTAAAGCGTTGTTTTTCTGAATTAAAGGGTTGTTAATTCTGAATTAAAGCCTTATTAATGCTTTTAAGGCCTCCCCAAATCAGGACCGTTGGATTTAATTTAGACGGTTCGGATGATAAGTTCTCATAAAAGGAGGGTTCTCATTTTTAGGGAGGTTCTCATATGAACCCTCCCCGTCATGTTATAACTATATATTTACAAATGTCATTTATAAATACTTTTTAACTTTATAAATATCATTAGGATCAATATAATGCAGATTTAGGGTTTATGTGTTAGAAAATTGATAAGTCATAGATCCGGCGAAAACTTACGAGCATTAATACCGCACAAATAATATTTTATAATAAGTTATCTTTGACTTATATATAGCTTACCTTTTGATTTAAATTTAGCTAACCTTTATACATATCCAAAATATGTATTTGCACCAAAAAAAAAAAATCCAAAATATATAGTATATCTTTTGAAAATTATAAGTTATATACTTTGAAATATTAGCATCTAAATTGAAAATATAACCACTTCATTATCCACCCACCCACGCCCACTCTCCACTTCGGGATTTCGAAACTTCCATCCTCCACCGTGGCTACTCACATGGCTTCCCCTCTCCTTCTCCTCCTCCTCCTCCTCCTCCTCCCCCTCCTCCTCCCCAACCATGGCTTCCCTATCCACCGCCTCTGCACCTCCTCCTCCTCCTCCTCGTTCCCAACCTCCCCACGACCCATCCCCACCATTTGCTTCTCTCTCCATCCCCACAATCCCACCCCTCCAACGACGCCCCCATTGCCACCGCCCTCCCCTTCTCATGCCTCCACCAGTACCTCCTTCTCTACCTTTCCAACCTCCCCATGACCCATCCCCCGCCAGTAACTACTCTCTGTCCATCCCCATAACACCCCAATGACCCTCCCATCGTCACCGTTCTCCCCTTTTTATACTTTCATCGGTGGTTACGCCCTCACCGAGTGGTTAGATCTAAGTTTCGGTGGTTAGATAGATTAACCCAAAAAAAAAGAAAAAAATGGTATACCTACCCACGCCATTGCCGATCCTTGTCAAGACCCAGATTGAAAACCAAACACATTATATTTTAATCTCTGTCTAACTCAATTCCATCTCGTAAATCAACCTCCGGAGTATTTATTTTACTTTACAGAGCATAACCCGTAAACTAATTTAGAGAGAAAGAGAGAGAGAGGGGGGATGGAAAGCGCCGGAGCAAAAGGCAAGAAGGTGCTTGGTGGAAGGAAGTCCTGCGGCCCAAAGAAGAACTCTTGCCATTTGGTCGGAATCGGCTAGAGAGAGAGAGCAATTCAACTCCGATTTCTTGACCAACTCCATGGAACTCATCGGCTCTCTCTTAATCGGCTCAATAAATATTTTTTCCAAAAACGATTATAAATTTTAGAATCAAGGATTGAAGATGATAGAGAGATAAGGAGAGAAATAGTGAGGGGCAGGGAATAGAGAGATGAGAAAGAGAATGGGGAGATATATTACAGATGAGAATGAAAAGGATGACGGGAAAGGATAGAACTACAAAGAAATTAGGGAGAGAGAGACAGGGGTGGGGGAATACAACTGTAAAAAAACTGCTAGATAAAAAGGAGCAAAAGTAGAAATTAGTAGTTAATTACTTCTTGGTCAATGCATCAAAGGGAGATAGAATTAAGAGGAGAGAGAAAATAATTAACGGTTAAGATTAATTAAAAATTTTAATTAAAGGTTGAAAATCAGTTGAATCCCTACAATTAAGGGGAAAAGAGTCAACCCAACTTTTCTTTTATATATATATATATATATATATATATATATATATATATATATATATATATATATATATATATATATATTGGATCGAACCTGCGTGGAGAACTTGGGAATAGGGTGAGTGACCATCAAATCACTCACTTCTCGGCAATTAATTATTATCTAGAAAGGTTGATTGTTAGACTAGGTAGGAACGTGGGGTAATATTATTATCTAGAAAAGGAAAAATAATATACCACATTTTGAATTGCTTCCGAATATGTTATATTTTTAGAGGTAAAAATCTATTTTTTATGTTAAATTGGAAGAATATGGAGCATTTTATGGATTTAAAAAATAAAATTATTGTATATGATATTTGTAAAAAGAGGGGCTGATGGCGGGTGCCAGGTGGGCGGTGAGGGAGGGTAAACTAAAAATTATAAGTACAAATGGTAGGGTGGATTGTAAATTTGTTAACAATATATTATATTGAAGGCATATAATATTCACTGCATTCTTTTTTGGTGATAGAAAAAAATTTTATTAGAAAAATGTAATTTTTTTATGAAGTGATGAGTTTTGGGAATTTAAAAATAAATTTGCTACTGATCTACTCGATACTTTGTAAATCATATTTTTTCAAGGGCCATAGAGGAGTGGGGGTGGGGTTGATAATGTACTTTAGAGATGGATTGTAACAAATTTTTTTATTTTCAATTTTACTTTTGCTGTTTACTATAAATCAAGAAAACTAAAAATATTAAGGCCTTATTATATTGAGTGCATTTTTTTTAGTATAAGTACATCTTTAAAATATATTAAATGTATTGAAACTTGAGTTTATTGTTCCCACAAATTAGTAGTAATTTTCAGAACATGTACATCTTTAAAATATTATCACTATTCGATTAATCAAAATATATAGTCACTAGTAGTAATTTTAACTAACACTGTGTAATTAGTATATCTCTAACTACATAGAAATGGGAGAACGGTGACATTGGTTGTTGAACAGGACAGATATTTAAAATTAGTACTGTTTAGAAAGTGAAAGATGTGGTAATACTTATATTTCATATCTTGGTCTATTTATCTAGGATATGTGGCTTTTATTACTTTAGGATATGTGGCCTTTTTTGAGAGGGTGATCGAAAATTATATTTATTTTTTTAGAAAAATCAAGTGAAAAATAACGACTTTTAGTTCAATTAGAAAATAAAATTACTATATAGTGGTTAGTCTAGTTTATAATTTGTTAATAAAGAAAATCTATATCTTTTTAAAGAGGTCCATAAAAATAGGAGTTAAATTTTAAAAAATTAAAATAAAATATCATATTTGGTAACTCAAGTGTATATAGAACTAAGTCCATGATATAATTTGTAGCGTTTGAAAGGAAGGGGAGGAGGGAATGAATATACCATAAATGTAGCACTGATTTATATCTACAATATTTTACATATATTATTTCCTTTCACATTTTAGATATTTCTTTAAGAACGATATCAAAAGTATATAGGGCACGAGAATTTTTATCATTTTTCAAGATGTTACTGCAATTCTTCCGAGTACGACTCATAATGTATTAGGTTTATGTGTAATACTGATAAAAGTACAATTATATATATATAAGCCTAAATGGTATTATGTACAATAGAGTACAAAACTTTTGTTATATGTCATGTAGGATAAATTGAGTTTTAAGTTAATATATTTTAATTTAAATATTTTATAGATTGAAAATTATTCAATGATACTTTTAAAGTATTATACAACTATTATTTGAAAAAAGTATTATGTGGGTGTTTGGCCTAGATTTTAAAAATGTTTTTGGATTCTAAAACCGAAATTAGGCCAAATATTTACTTTTTAAAAAATTAGAACTGTTTTTAAAAATGATTTTAAAAGAAAACTCCCCAAAAACACAAACAACTATTTGTTGCTTTCGTTTC
Organism: Talinum fruticosum; assembly: GCA_021018815.1. Lineage (NCBI taxonomy): Eukaryota > Viridiplantae > Streptophyta > Magnoliopsida > Caryophyllales > Talinaceae > Talinum > Talinum fruticosum. The sequence continues at coordinate 2,132,830 of JAITYX010000011.1, forward strand.
TAATTTAAAAAAAAACTCTCAAACAACCACCCAAAATCCTATTATCTGTCTATTTTATCTCTCTCCTCTCCTTTCACATTATTTAATCTCTCCTTCTCTTTCTCTCTCCTCTCCTCTCCTCATTCTATGTTATTTTATTTTATCTCTATCGTCTCTTTATGTCTTTTTCTAAAAATCTTCACCAAATAAAATAATTATTTAAAAAATACTTATATAAAATTTAGGCCAGTATTTTAATTTTTTTCAAAAATAATTTTCAAAAATACTTTTAAAAAACAAAAATATTCTTTTTAAAACTATGTCAAACATGCTCTATATAACTATTAGAAAACTCAATTTCGAAGCAAGGCTTGGATCTTAGCTATTTTGGTATAATGAATAAAATTTTGAATAAACGGGAGGAAGATTATTATGGTATAGATAGCGGAATTTCTTCATTAGATGGAGTGATGTTCGGTAACGACGTTTTGACCAAGTCAAAACACTAATCAATCAAATATTAGCGTTCGGTAAGGTAGTGTTTTAACTAGCTTTTGCAGTAATTTTAGCGTTTCAAGTAGTGTATTTTGAAAAGCTAAGAATATTAGCTTTTCACATTTGAAAGTAGCGTTTCATATTTTTTGACAAAAAATCCCTTCATTAATTTATATTTGACAAATTATTTATACCCTTTTACGTTAATTTACAATAATCAGCTAACTCAACCGCTAAATTTACCGAACACATTTATTCAACCGCTCAATCGAACAGCTTATCCGCTAACGACTAAAATCTAACGACTATCAGCTACCTAAACGATCTGTCGACTACACAAACAACTATCTGCTACTCAAACAACTCGTTTTGCCGAACATGGTCGTAATATATACTACTATTGCATTTGCATATCCTAAATTTGTTGTTTGCACCTTTTTTGGGGCTAATTGCATGCTTTGCTTTAAACAGGATGGAAAAGCTCCTTCAAATGAACCCAAATTATACACAACCTTAGCCATAAAGTTTCTCGCTCACTAGTGGCGTGATTATAGCCGTCAGTCCCACTAGAGGTGGCATTCACATCACCGTTCACGTCCATGTGGTGTCGCAGCCCGCAGGACTTGGTGGAGCCACCAATGTCGTTAGTGTACCCACCGGGGCTGTGGCCTAGGCAATGTCATCCCAGGCAACTCCACCGGTGGAGTCACCGCGGGGCATAGTGATGTCTATTTTGGACAGAAACTTTACCTTGGCCCTTGACTTATGAGGCAACGGAAGACTATAAGCAATCGTGCCTTCTTGGATGGCAACTTCACCTTGGCGCTTGACTATCACTATAAACATCCATTATATTTTAAGTTTGTATGCTACCCTACTAGAGATTTTAGTAAATATTTTTTTCTATCTCTAAACTTTTCGAATTCTTTTTTATTTCCTTAACATTTTTACCTATTATTATAAAAATTTAAATTATAAAAAGTATCGATCTTCTCTCGTCTTTCATAAACTAGGATGAAATTCTTTATTACATAACAAACACAAATGACAAATCTATCAGAATAACACATATAATAATGTCCAATTTGTGCTGCTGACAATCTCTGACAATAAGATGAATTAATTCATAAATAAATGATGATTCATGTTTAATTTTTTAATCACTCACATCTCATTTGAAAAAAAAAAAAAAAAAGTCTCCTTAATTTTTAATCATAACCGTCATTTTCAAAGTCATAATGATCCATTTTTATTTTAGGCTAGTGGACAGAGTAATTTTATTTATATCGAGCTACAATATTTTTCTACAATTACTTTTTATCTCCAATTTTAGTTAAAAAGTCCACTAAATACGCTATACACACACGTACATGATCATCTTGCCATTAATTTTAAGGTTAATTTAATTGATATTAATCCAATTTTATTTTATTTTATGATGAAAGATATTAATCCACATAATTTGCTTAATAATTAGCTGTGAAACACGAACACTTATACAATTTAAACGAATAGATAATTTTAGCATAAGTTAGAAGGAATTAGATATCTGAAAAATTAAGAATAAATCTTTGGAATATACCTTACTAGGGTTAGACCTTGTGATGAAAGGGTATGATTTAAATCATTTTTAAGATTATTATATATAAAACAATTATATTTTAGCATAACTGATGTATTAGTTGATATAATTAGTATATTAGAATTTTTTTATTTATACTTTTTATATTCTAATTAATATATTAATTTTTTTAATGTTCAAATATTTCAAATTCTTTTTCTTAATAATTTTTAAATTATATTTGTATTAAATATTTATTTTTCAATGTCAAAAAATATTCATCCTTTACAAAAAAAAAAAATGTTAATAAACAAGGATATCCAAAGATCTTATATAGTCTTCACGTTGAACATATTTATTTGTTGCATTAGTTCGAATTTGAAGAGTTGATGCTTGTTGTATACTCGATTTGACAATCAATTAACAATCCAACCACATACAACATAATATTATGAAAAGAAACTGATAGAATTGCTTCAAAGTGAAAAACTATACCACTCATTTAAAAAGGTACAGAGAAATAATTATTTGGAGAGGAGGAGGAGGTGGCGGCTAGCGACAATGGGCCTACATCTAAGGTTAGTGTTTAAATAATTGAAACTTATCCAACTGACCAAATCCAAACGGTCAACGCATACAATTAAAACTGTAACTAATCAGCACAAATCCAAGTCCAACCAATAAACGCAAATCCAAGATTGTTGTAACAATTGTATCTAATCGATATAAATCTAAGCTAGTAATCAACAATAAATACAATTAAAATTTACAAATGATTTAAACAATGAAAAATAGCAATCAAGCATGCCTGTGCTTCCATGAATTCAGCTCCCGAAACCAGCCCCTTGCTTGACTCCGGTGAGTTGCAAAACACTGTCCGCATTAGGGATGGCAGCGGGCGGGTTCCCCCGCCGGGGCCCCGCCCCATATCGGGAAAAATCCCCGCCCGAACGGGGAACAAGGCGGGACGGGGAAAACTTTTCCCCGAGCGGGGACGGGGACGGGGTCGGGAAAATCCCGCCCCGTTCCCCGTCCCCGTTTTTATAAAAAAACAATTAAAATTAGGGTTAGATTTGTAATTTCCCTTCCCCAAAACCCTAGCTATAAAAGCTCTCTGCCTCCCTCCTCTCTCTCTCTCTCTCCTCGGTCCACTCGGCCTCCGGGCTCGGATGCTCTCTCTCTCCTCCCTCTCGCCGGCTCTCCCTCTCGCCATCTCTCGCCCTCTTGCCCTCTCGCCATCTCTCGCCCTCTCGCCCTCTCGCCATCTCTCACCGTCTCTCGCCTTCTCGCCGTCGCTCGCCCTCTCGCCATCTCGCCATCTCTCGTCGTCTCTCCCTCTCGCCGTCGCCGCCTCCATCTCGCCGTCGCCGTCTCCCCTTCGCCGTCGCCGTGTCTCTCTCCTCCCTCTCGCCGTGCTCTCTCTCCTCTTTGCCGTGCTCTCTCTCCTCCCTCTCGCCGCGCTCTCTCCTCGGTGGAGGCGGGAAGCGGGCCCCGGTGGAGTTTGGGTACCCGGCGGGGCGGGGACGGGGGCGGAGGGAGCAGCAGGGACGGGGCGGGGTGTCCCCCGGCCCCGACCCGCCCGTTGCCATCCCTAATCCGCATCTCCGATTACCACACTAACTCCATAGCCCCAATCCCTTCGGTTTAGCTCCATCAAAATTAATTTTGACTAGCCCTAGGGTCGGCGGTTTTAGGGGATAGAAGGGTTCGGCTTGCCTTGAACCTCATTAAATTCACGTTATTGACTACTATAGACTTGTAAAGGAAGCTTTAGTTTAGTGATTTATCGTACAAAATACAACAATAAAAATTGTTTGCTAGATAGCTTTCGATGCTTTGACAGGGTAGAAAGAGTAATTATTGTTCTTCCACCAACTGTTGTAGTGTGAGCACGAAGTGAGTGTGAGCACCAAGTGAGTGTTGGTCTAATGCTAAATATTCCATACTTCCATCCTCTCCACCAAGGTTCGATCCTTGGAGGAGACAATTTTCTTACATGTTGTGGCAAAGGAGATGGGATCGGTTGTGGGTTTGGTATCCCTATCCCCCGGGCATTTAAATTCCAACTGGTATTACCTTGGTCATTCAAATCCCAATTGGGATTACCCATGAGATTGTGGCCTCGTTGTATAGCCCACATTTACCTTGGTAAAAAAATTGTAGTGTGAGCATATAATAACCATCATCCGCCTTCAATTTTGCTTAACATGAAAAACTATCCTCTTTGAATATGATGATAATTTTTCCTTTAGGTTATGTTTGAACCTAGAAAAGTAGCTTGGAAAGGAAAAAAAAATAGAAAACTACTTTTTTTTCTTTGTTTGGAGTAAAGAAAAAGGGATGGAACAAATTTTGATAGAAAAATTTGGAAAAAGTTGGGGAAAGTTAATGTAAATTATTTTCTCTACTAAAACATGAGGAAAATGCTTAGAAAATTAACGAAGGCCTCCCCGAGCCCCTTGGCTCTCGCTCTTCACTTTTTGCTATCCACTCTCCTCAACTAAGCTCTCTCCTCGCTCTTGCTATCCTCGCGTTTCCTCTCGCCAACAACTATCTCTCTCTCTCTCGTAGCCCATCCCCTTCTCATATGACGCAAATAATTTCCATTTAGCTCCTCCAATAATTTTCTTTTTAATATTTTTTCATATCTATTATTGAAAGAGTTGAAATATTAATTGTAATTTCCATTTTAGCTCCTCCAATATAGGCATTTTTGCCTATGTAATTTTTTCGAAAGAAAATTATGAAAAATAACCTATTTTGATTTCCAATATGACAATGAAAAGTAAACAAAGAGAAAGGGATATAGGGTCCTGTTTGACTTTACATGAAAGAATTTATTTATATTTTATGTTCGTTTATGTTTGTTTGTTTGTGTTTGTCTCTTATTTAACAACTTATTTTTGTTCGTTTATATTCGTTTATGCTAGTTTCAGTTTATTTATATTCGTTTATAGTCGTTTATGTTCGTTTATGTTCATTTCTTTTTATGTTTATGTTTATGTTTATGTGCGTTTTGTATGTAAGTTCGAACAAAATTCTATACATTGTGGTCCTAATTTGGGTTATAAGCATTATATCGGTGGAAGTAAAATGTTCTCTCTCCATTTATGAGAGCCTCTCCACACCATATTAATGGGTATTATTGTTTTTCGCTCTTGAAGCGATTCTATTAGTTTTTATTCTTTTATGGAATTAATTGTTCATTGATTTCCGGACAGATGTGTAATGGGTATCAACTCTTCAAATTAGGGCTACTATATCATTTAAATCTCTTCGACGAGAAAACTACACAAGATTTGTGGTTCTTCTTGTTAGAGGTTGCATTATGAAGCAATAATTGAGAAAAAGAATAGGCTTCGAAGTTTTAATTAGTTTTTTCATTCGAAAGGTTCATTTTATTATATTAGTTATGAATTTACTTGAATATGATGTTTATTGTAGATATGATATGTATTTCAATTAATGAAATTTATTATTTATTCTCACAAAGAAAAAGTTTGATAATCAATCTCCATTAAAAATTAAAAAATAAAGCGACAATAGTTTGAAAATCCGTCCATATTCTAAATTTTCAACTTATAGATTTTAACACTATTTCTAGAGGAAATAAAATAAAGTGAAGAAGTATTAACACTTTACTTTGTAATATTGACAAATGAGAACGAAACCTCTCATAATGACACTACTAAAGGAACCACTTTTAACTACGGTTAAAAATGACATTTAATTACGGTTAACCGTCAGTCGTGTATGTGACCATCGTTGTATGTAGCATCTTTTACTAAGGTTCAACAACCGTAGTAAAAGATAACCTATGACGACGGTTCCGATGTAAAAACATAGATGATTATATGACGACGGTTTTCCAAAAGAACCGTCATATAGTTACCTCGTGACAATGGTTCTTACATTAGAACTGTTGTCATAGGTCCCGCTTGCTAAATTTAGGCAGGGGCATATGACGACGGTTCTAATGTAAGAACCGTTGTCACAGGTCTTTATTATTTTTTAAAATTTTTTTTGTTTTTCCGTTCCCCCGTAAAAATACACTCCAAAATATATCACAACTTACACAACAACAACCAACAACCTCAATTTTCCAACATATACAAAAATTTTCAACTTACTACAAGCACAACAAAAGTTCCATCTTGAACAAGTTCACAACACAATTTCATATTTCACAATAATTAAGTTCCAAGCAAAGAATATTTACAATGATGTGAAATATAATATAAAGAGTGCTTTTCTTTTAGTATTTAATGTGAAAAAGTTCATCTCTCCTCTTGAAACTTTGTGGTATAAACCGATTTCAATGTTTTTGCCCTAAGGAAAATCTCTATTATTTTCTTATAGTAATGCTTTTGTAGTAGATTTAGTTATGTGCTTGTTTTTATGACTATATTTCTTGCTTGGAGTTGTTGCGGAGGTAGCCTGGACAACATATATACATCATATTTGTAGTCCATGCTACCTCTACACGAACTCCAAGCAAGCAATATAGTCATAAAGACAAGCACATAACTCAATCTACTAAAAAGCATCACTTGAGGAAAATAGCAGAGATGAACCATTTTACATAAATATTGAAATCATTTAAACCACAAAGTTTCAAGAGAAAGAAATGGACTTTTTGACATAAGTACTCGAAAAAGGAATACACAAAGAGGTCATCTCACTAGCAATATCTACTTCCTTTGTCATTGTCCCAAAGTGATGCTCCTTTTATGTACTCGTTCGCTTAGAGTTCGTGCAAGGGTAGACTGGACAACATGCAACTTAATAACTTGTGGAAAAAATTAAGCGGGAGCAGAAATTAGCAACCAAAACTAAAACCGAGAAAAGCGTTAAGCAACAATATCCATAAGAAATATGCACATGAAACTTTACCTAAAAAGGCTTAGTTCTTTTGATCCTCATTGAATGAGGATCTTCTACCCTTTCATTAGAGAGTTTAATCCTTATTTTACTTCTTGGAGTTTGTGCAAGGGTAGAGGTTTTACAACATAAAAAATGAGGAAAACATTAAGTGAGAGCTGAGATTAGCAACTAAAATTGAGAAAAGTGTAAAGTAATAATTATTTACGAGAAACATTACCTGAATGATGGCCCTCATCAAATGATAATCTTCTACCCTTCTAATTCAACAACTTAGTCATTATTTTGATCCTCATCGAACAATCATCTGTTTACATGAATATTGCAAGTCAAAAATAATGAAAAGCAAGCTACGGCTTGTAAAACAAGCAACACTATTGGATATCATCCGGAATACAATTAATGTTCTTACTGAGTTGATATAATTATATGGTTTATGCCTTTTTCCCCCTCATTTAGACTTATCTTTAATATATATGCCCTCTTGATGGTCAACCCTTAAATACAATTCTTCAAAATTAGGATCCTCATTTTCGATAAGCATTCCCAAGGAGAAGGTGGGGTCTCCTCATAAACTTACCCACGTCTCATTTTTTCCTCGCACCGTCTCCTTATGAGGGATTTGTGCTCATCAATGAACAACCGCACTTCATCGCTGTTTTGTAGAATATAAAGATGTGCTTGATCCCTTATATCACGACCGATTGTTAGAATCATCAGCCCCAGCTTCCCCGTCCACCGATCTTCCCCATAAATCGATATTTTGAAATACCAACTTCTTCCATTTGGGGGTAGTATTCACATCAAAACTCGACGCACTCATTAGCTGTGTATGCATCAACAATGCACGCTTCCAGTCGGTACCGGTTTCTAACATACCCTTTGAGAATTTTCATAAAACGTTCAAAAGGGTACATCCATTGGTAAAAAATCGAGCCAAAGAATCGCACTTCTCTCACCAAATGGACAACTAGGTGCACCGTGGTATCAAAAAAGAAGATGGGAAGTACATCTCAAGTTGGCACAATGTAATATCACGCCACATTGAAGATCATCCAATTTCTCCAAATCAACGACTTTGTTGCATATGACATTGAAGAAGAAGCACAGTCTTGTAATCGCTCGTTTGACATGTTTGCGCATCACGGCTCGAATAGCAACCGACGTTATTTGTTGCATCAAAGCATGACAATCGTGGGATTTAAGACCGATTATTTTATAATAAGACATCGAAACAAGTCTACCGATGTTTGAAGAATATCCTCGTGGCACTTTGAGTTTCTTAAAGGTCTCACACAAACGTTGTTTTTCCTTTCTACTCAATGTGTAAGATGCCTGGAGGCAAATATGTTCTCTTTCCCTTTGGTTGTGGTGCTAATTCCTCCCGTATTCCTATTTCACACATATCGAGTCGTGGTTTCTCTCCGTCTTTGGTCTTCCTCGGTATGTTCGTAAGACTCGCCAATGAGACTTTAACAAATGTTTTTCTCTATATGCATGACATCAAGGCTATGTCTCACATACAACTCTTTCCAATATGGAAGATCAAAAAATATTGATCTCTTTTTCCACACATTGTTTTCGGATTGACGTCGGTATGGCTTGCCGAATTCCATATCAAGATCCTACACTTGCTCATATATTTGATGTCCTGTTAATGAAGTTGGAGCAGAATTCATCTCGGTTTTACCGTTGAAAACTTTTTTTCTTACGATATTGATGGGAAAAGGGAAGAAACTTTCTGCATCCGAGATAGGCCATCTTTTTTCCGTGCTTAAGTTGATAGGACCAAGTACCTTCTGCACAAATAGGGGATGCATTGTGGCCTTTGACAAGTGTATTCGGACAAGTTTCCTTACGCGGGAAGTCATTGATTGTGGTAAAGATCATAATTAGCAATGTAAATTGCTCTTGACAAGTATACATCGTAAACCGAAACACCTTCATTCCACGTAAGCTTGAAATCTTCAACAAGAGGCGCCAAGTACACATCTACATCATTTCCTAGCTCGTTTAAGCCCGTAAATGAGCATTGACAACATAATGTACTTGCGCTTCATACATAACGACGACGGTAGGTTATAGATAACCAAAAGAACGGGCCAACCGCCATGCTAGCTACCGAGGTCACCGTGGGGGTTTATTTCGTCCATAAAAAGACCCGGACGTACATTCCATGCTTCCCTACCAAATTCCGGGAATATTGAATCGATCTTTTTCCATTGAGGAGAATCGGTAGGGTGACGTAGATTGTCATCACATACTCTTCCGTCGGCATGCCACGTCAAGTTCTTGGCATTAGTTACACTTGAAAACAAGCGCTTAAACTTTGTTATTTGTCGGCAAGTACCATAACACCTTTGCGAGAGGTCCCTTAATACTCTCTCTATCGATGTATTTCATTTTGTATCGAGGTACACCACACTTAGGACATTCATGTCTATGTGCATGTTCTTTTCGGTACAATATGCAATCATTTGGGCATGCATGTATCTTCTTATAGCTCATGCCCATAGGACACAACATCCTCTTCACCTTATATGCGCGACTAGGAAAGACATTCCCTTCGGGAGTATATCATTGAGCACACTCAAGCAAGTCCGTGAAACTTTTGTCACTCCAGCCATTAGCCGTTTTCAAGCTCATCAACCTCAGCGACAACCGATAAATGGGTATATTTATCACACCCCGAGTAAAGAGGCTTCTTCGAATCGACTAACAATTACTCTAATATGTGTGGTTGATCGACTAACTCACGTTCGCTCCACGAACTAGATCTTCGAGTCAATCTTCTAATTCTATACTACTGTTGGCTTCATTTTTATCACACCCTTCATCTTCCTCTCGTACGACATTATTCACAGAGGACTCCTCATGTCCATGCCATACCCATATCTTATAAGTTGTGTCAAACCCATGCCGATATAGGTGACCTTTTACAACCTTAGAGGGCAATCTTGAGGAGTTGAAACACCTTAAATACGTGACGTGAATATGGACTGTTCCCTGAATTTGGCGGCATTTTCGACGGCAATCTCTAGGAAGTTATTAACACCATCACGATATTCTACCCTCCTCCTATCGCTATAAACCCACGCTCGATCCATACCTTACCCATAAATACAAGAAGTAATTCACCACATATAAATACGTACTTGCGCACAAATAATATGACATGAGTCTAAGATCCTTCTACGGGGATGATGATCCTAAACCCATTCAAGAATAACATAACCCTAGACCGTATAGCAAAATCTTATCATACATTTGACAAAGTTCAGGCAACATTTCCCCTTAGTCCTTTAAGTACAACATATAAAAACGAAATGGCTAATGTGTATATCCTTACTTAATTGTATGGTAACATAAGTAAAGATATACACATCGTCATCATAATTGCACCCAAAGAACAAGAGGGGAAATAAGCACCGTGATATCTTGTCAAATGATGATAAAGATTATTATAACCACACAACCTATTATCATATTATTCTCAAACTGTCACATTTATCCATGTACCGCAACCTAGGATAACTTGTTATGTACAAATTTTTGAACGGGTTCTCTAAGCTTATGAAATACATATGATAATTTAATGAAAAACATATATTGGTAAGCAAAATAAGCACAATTATAGACAATTAAGCATGTCATTTATCAAATTAAATGTCGGGAAGGAGAGTAAAAGTCTTCAAAAAAGATCACACACCATATTATTATGAGGGATTACTCCTGGAGACTATTTGAAAACTTTTCTTGAAGATGACAAGAGAGTATGAGCAAGAGAGAAAGTCTTTGTACCCTAAACTCTAACTCTATTTTTACAATTTGTATTTTCTCCTTTTTGCTCCTTAAACGCTAAACCACAATTTTTTTTATTTCCTCAAACCCTAAACCATAAATATTTTTATTTTCTTCCTTTGGATACAAATGTATTTTTATTTACCATCCTTAGCTATCATTCTATTTTCCTATAATAAATCCTAAACTACCTAAACCCATTTCTCAAAATTTCAAACATTTCACGAATTTCCAACTTAATAAACTAAACAAATGTTATCCACATTCTCAATATTCAACATTTCAAGCAAATATTCAACATTTCAACAATCTCAAACATTACCCACATTCTCAAGATTCACATAATAACCAAAATACATTCAACATTTAACTATATAAATCTTGTAAATAACTTAAAGTGAAAAATAAGAAATGATAAAGATTCATACCGTAAGAACGAAGAAAACAACGGTGAGAGTGAGCGAGAAGATTCATGGCGAAACACACACAGCCACCGATGCAAATAAATTGTAAGAGAAGACAACTACAAGAAAAAGGAGAGACGAGAGGATATATTAAGCGAAATGAAACATTAAAACAACAAGAGGAACAATGGCGATGATAACTTACCGACGAGGATTACTTCGAGCAAATCTAGATTTGAGTATTAATGGATGAGAGTGAACTGTGGAGAGCGAAAAGACCGAAAGTAGATAGCACATGAAGTGGGTGCGAAAACAACAGGTATGTTCTCGTGTTTTTAGATTGCATATGATAGACATACGACGACGGCTCCTTCATAGAACCGTCGTTATATGTGACACTTAACGACAGTTTTGTTAAAGAACCGTCGTTAAATGTCTTCAGCAATACATATGATGACGGTATATCCAAAAGAACCATCGTCGTATGTGTTACACAGCGTCGATTATTTACAAAATTATGCTACCGTTCCATTTTTTATGACGGTTTGTCCTTTTAACTTGTCATTAAAGAGCCGTCGTTAAAAGTAATTTCTATAGTAGTGTGAAGCATTACCCTAGAGTATGGTATAATTGATAAATTAGTACATGAGAGTTTTGTGTAAATGAAAATCGGTAAAGTTGGTCTAATTTAAACAAATATTCCAAGACTACCCTTGGAATAATATTTTAACTTGAAAACTTAAATGTTAGATGATAAAATATTATTTTGGTAAATGTATTTTAATTTTTTTCTATTATCGGTGTCAGTCATGGGTAAGAAGTTTTATGCAAATTAATTTTATTTATTGTTAATTCCTTTTTCTCAAAATTATCTTATCCAATTATAACGTTTGAGTTATAATATTTATTTTTGGTTTGTAAATTGTTCTTCTTCGAATCCTAAGATTTTCTTGATATTTTTTTCTCTCGTGCTTCAGTTATGTGGGTATAAATAAACTGGAGAGGAGAGATTAGAAGTTAAGTCTATTGAATAATTTTTAATTTTAACTAAGAATTTTTTTAATTAAAATTTATATTTTTATTAAAACCCAAATATGTACTAGTGCCAATAGTTAAGGGTAAATTTGTAAGTTCACATCTAATAATTCAGTTTCCAATGCTATACATCATTAGACCATATGTCAGGATAGTATTTTATAAAATTTCATACATTAGAGACCTTTTTATCATTTGTCGATACTAGAGGGTACAAAAGTATCAATAAATTCTCAAGTCAAATAGTAGTTTTTTTTGGTTTAATCAAGGGTATAATCCCTTTCGGGTAGCAAGTATTTAAAGTAAAAGTATTCCTAATAAATATGCTTTCGTGATTCGAACTTATTTCTCTTACTTATTAGAGTGAGACCGTTAATGCCACAACTAATAGTTTATTGTAACTAAAAAGTTAATTGCAAAGACATTTTTCTTTGTAACTTTATACAAGTTATAATTTAACGTACTTTAAATTTGTTTATACCATGTCATACAAATTATATTATATAATTCCAAATTCTTCCAAATTTATCTAAAATTATATTGATGTGATTTTAATCATTTTCACAAGTTTGAAACAAAATAAAAGAAAGCAAATTTTTTTATTCAAAAGAAAAGAAAAGGCAAAATTCAAGATTGGTACAAACAGAAGTGTCAAATCTGCTTATTGGCTGGGAAGGCTAGGCCACGTGATGGACTGGTTCAACAGAGCAAGCGACAACGGCTGGAGCTGATGGAGCCGAATATGGGGAGTGAAAACACTACCTAAATTGAAGCACTTCACCTGGAGGGCCTCCTGGGAGATCCTGGGTGTGAACCATGAATTGATGCGGCGCCACATCAAAAATGACGATATGTGCCCACTGTATAAAGACACATCAGAAACTGTATTCCATGCCTTGTTCGATTGTCACCTGCTGAAGCCCATTTGGGAGCACTATGGGCTCCTTCAACCTGTGATGGAAGCTCCCCATACTACAATGCGGGAATGTCTTCTCTCGATGCAGGAGAGAGTGGAAGAAGACAGGTTCAGCACGATCCTAGCCATAGCCTGGGCAATGTGGCCAGTGCGGAATAAGGTGGTATTCAACAACTGAACACCAAACCGAATGGTCATGCAGCACGGTTTCATTCAGATGGAGCATGAATCTCGTTTGTATAAAGAAAGAGTGTCTGTTCCCTCAAGACCAACAAAATCAGTATCTTTAGCCAACTGGGAACCACCGCCAACTGGTATGATCAAAATAAACTCATATGTTTATGTTACAAGGGATCTACCCATAGGTTTGGGCTTTGTAATTAGGGATGGGGCAGGTCGAATTTTATTGGTGGGCACACACAGAACAGAGACGAGATTGAGTGTGGAGGAAGCTAAAGCTGCAGCCATTCTGTTTGGTCTCACAAAAGCCATAGACTTAAACTGCAAACATGTGGTGATAGAGAGCGACTCTTTGGGTATAATCAGGAGGCTGCACCCAGGAAAAAAGAGGAAGAAGTCCCATTGACCTCATTCTGGAAGACATTAGGAGTTCAATTAGTAAGTTTGATGTTTTATTTGCTTGTCATGTCAAAAGAGGGGGAATACTGTAACACATTTGGCTGCCAGGCTTAGCCCAGAAAATGGGTGTGAGATAGTGTACTATGAAAACTTTCCCAAGGGATCATCTCCCTTGGGAACTTGATTTGAGCTAATAAAGCCCCTTCTTTCTGACCCAAAAAAAAAAAAAAAAAGTTCCCATAAAAAGTGGAAAACAACATTGAACTATTTCTAAGCAATTTGTTATCATTTAATCTATCTTAAATTTTGGAGTTTTTAAAAATGTCAATAGTCCTTCCATTGAATATTAGATGAAAATAATCGAACTTTCAAATTCGATATGCGATGTACTAATCTTTAATGTATTGTGATAATTTGAGTTGTTGATTTTATAATATAGTCACTTAATTATCATGTAATATACATGGGTGGGTGCAGTTAGGTGAAAGAGCTATTGAGCAACTCAAGTGAGAAGAAAAAATTTATACCTTTGAAATTATATTTATATATATATATATATATATATATATATATATATATATATATATATATATATATATATATATATATATATATATATATATATATATATATATATGTGTGTGTGTGTGTGTGTGTGTGTGTGTTAAGTAGGATCTTACATAAAAGAGGAGTCATTCTTACTCGAAAGAATTTGCTTACCCCTTCCCTATTTGGAAATGGAATCTTACCTTTGTAATAATAAGAAAGAAATTAAGAAAAGATTGGTCCCCGCATCATTACATCCAGTTTAGGGGATTTATTTCGGGTCGTAGAAAAATTTATTTATTAATTTAAGAAGTTGTGCAATATATGACATGACAAGTAGATACAACCACAAAGAGAGGTATATTAGGTACGAAATTTTAAAAGTCAGATTTTTCACCCTCTCAGTTAGATTCTTAACGATTTATATTTAATGTCTAGACTACAAAACATGTCAACATTTCCAAGCCAATGCCCCCAAACCATCCAAAGATATGGACCGTCTTTCTAATTTCACTTCAAAATATCTACTTGAACTCTTGGTGTAAAATTATTGGTGTTCGCAAGTCATCTACTATTTTGCACAACAAAAGCAAATGGAGCCTTTGATAAGAAACAAATGATGCGGCACATCATTATATTTTTTATTTAATTTTTGAATAACTATTTTTAAAGTTGTGGATGATTTCATGATGATCAAAATAATATAGCAAAGGCCAAAAATGCTTTCGTGTATTCAAATTTCTATTTTGGCGTCAAAAGCATCAATATATGGATGTTGGAAGAACAAGCCAAAATTTGAAAGTGACAACTCTACATGCTATCCTTTTCATTTATTTATTTCCTTTTGTAGTATTAGGACGTAGTTTTGTGTTCTTCCCTTTTCCAACTTGTAGTTTTCATCCTATGCCTACAAGAAACAATGAGAATTGTGCCTCCCCTCTAAAGTAAAGAGAGAATTTTTGTGACCTTGTACCATGAACCCCATAATGATTTCAATCTCTCTCATTTATACTTTTCCTTGTATTTTCTCTACAAATAAATATTTTTTCTCCATTTTAAAAATGTCAGAGAATCAAATATACCATAGATGGGGTGAATAGTGTATTAAAAATTTTGAATTGTCCGACTATGTAGTGAGATCATATATGAATATAAACAAACAAAGAAACAGAAGATTAAAGTGGACATGACACGTTTGTTTGTTCACAACCTTAGCCCAAATCCAAATATCCGCTACCTTAGAATTATCCTTTACTTCTCTTATTTATCCGATTGTCAAATGAGTTCTTCACTTAATTCACTGATCGACCTTTCAAGTACACTCACTCTAGAGGCCCTTCATTTACACTTCACTCAAGTGCTATCCCTCACAAATTAGTCTTCCCCAGTACTCTTTACTACTACAATTCACAAGATATCTTCCCTAAGATACTTTGCTATAAGATTAAAAAATGTATTTGAGATTACAAGAGATGAGTACAATAGAATTGAATGTGTGCTCTCTTACTTGCCTTCTTCTGGTCTTGATCTTTGTCTTTTATATGTTTCTTTGCTTGTACAAGACCGTTGTGTTTTGAAAAGGTTATCATTAAGATTTGATCTTCTATGTCTGACTGAGTAACGAGATTTTCTCTGTCCGACTTGCTTCAAAAACGTTGATTCTTTCCTTTCTTGTTTTCTTTCTAAAATGCTTGATACTCACTGATATGTGACCAACTTTGACACCCTTCAATTATTTCTTAACTTTCGCAGTTGCCACTTCCACTTTTTGCAACTTTAAAATGGCATAATCTGACCACATTCTTTCCAAAAATAAACACAATAAAATTTGGAAAAAGTGAAAGATTTTACCAAATAAAATCATAGTTAAATATAGTTAGAATTTATCCATAAATATCGGGATTAGTATATATGTCAAAATCTTTCCTTAATGTTATGAATTTTTATTTCAATTCATTAAAGGGAAATATAATTAGTAAAGATTATTTAGGATAATTTTCAATTACTGAATATTTACCTTGAGTTCAAAATTTATTTCTATTGAAACAGGGGTCAAATAAAATAATTAACTGTGTACATCTAAATGGTCATATATAGTGTCTAACCAACAATCTCTCCTTTTTAACGAAATGCATAATTTAAGTAATAACTCAATAAGTAAGAAATAACTCCCCCTACGAATGATACTAACTTCCCTTAACATGATACTGGTAAATCAATATGATAAAGGGAATTCATACTTAAAATCTTTCGCCAATTATTTACGTCGGATTCCAATCTGACACACAATTCTAATTCCCCTAAACATGATACTAGTAAGGCATTTAAACATATAATCAGATTTCACAATTTCAGAATATCATAAACTCTCAATCTGACTAAAGAAGCTTATAAGCTTAGATAAACATGACATATAGACAGAGTCAGATAATTATGATAGTCATTCAACTAGAAAAATAAAAATTGTAGCAGAGTTACCAACCATTACTAACTAACATAATTCTCCCGCTTGCCTTTCCGCAAAACCAAGGGCTCATAATTATAGGCCAAAAATTGAAATTATTTTTCCAAAACCAGAGTTTAAAAATTGAAATTGTTCAGAGATTAAGAAGAGGGAGATGGGTCAGTTGGGTCTTCCAAGGCAAGGGGCTAGAAACTTGATGTTTCCTTGGAGAAGGTCTTTTGGACGTCCTACCGAATGGCCTTGATTAGCTCTTTAAAATTGTTGTCCTTGATTTGTTGCTCCTCATGCTTAAAAATAAGAAATTTTGCCAGAATCGGATTGCTGAGATCTCCCAAACGCTTCACTCGATAGGTCAGATTCTCATTTACCTCTGTCAACCTTGTGACTTCTTTGGTTAGACCGTCCATAGCAGTATGCATCAACTCAGCGCCAGCCTCGAAAGATTTGATCAGGGTTTTGAGGAGAGTGAGTTCATCTTGCAACACCTTTGGTATAGGGTCAGATGGATGAGGTGTAGCAGAAGATGGCGGATGAGGAGGCGGAGGAAGTTCCTGGGTATGCACTCATTTTTCAGACTCGATCAGACAGAATCCTAACCCCTTTAACATAGATTGATTAATGATTTTGGGAGGCTTAGTGGCAGATTCCTCTTCCTCTAGAGGAACTTGGAAGTAGGCGAAGACTTTGGTAAAGAGATTTCCAAAAGGGAGGGTATGATGAGGAGGGTCAGATGCAACACGGATCATATTCTGAAGAATGACAGAGGCGAAATCAACATCATACCGTTCCAGAATATCATGGATAATCTTAAGGAAGTTATTGTTGGGGTTTGCGTTAGCGGTTTTATGCAGGTAGATGGTGCGAAACAAGATAAAGTAAAGGATTCTAGCCTCTGAGGTCATATTAGTGTAAGAATAGTTGTGCTTTACGGGGGTGGTTTTGGGAGTACTTGGAGAATTTTGTTTGGAGACAACATCAAAAGATGCATCACTGAGGTTGAGAAAAAGGCAGGAGCATTTGAGCAGACGATTGAGCAAAGTGGAGTTTAGAGAGATGGGGATACTCTTAACCATGGATTTGACTATGGTTCATTCGTCTAACTTGACAGAAGTCAGATTAGTGTAAAATAACTTGACCAAGTTGGGGCAAGTTGGCTCATTCAAAGAGAACAACTTTAGGGAGTCTAGCTTAACCAATTTTTCATACTAAAATAGAGTAGAATTTTTGAAGAATTATAGATTTAGAGGTTGGACCAATAGAATATCTCGGTCAAACATGGAAGAATAGCGATTTAGGAATATCCTTGGTGTGGGGGTGGTGTCTCCAGGGGTGACCTCTTTGATCGACTAGTAGTTGTTTTCCCCATGGCGATTTTAAGAAAGAATGGAAGGGTCTGAAGGTGATGGAAGAGATTGGTGAAAAGAGGAGAGTGAAATGAGAGATTTTTGAGAAACCCTAGGAGAGAGAGAGAGATTGGACAAGAGCTATGAGAGCATCTCCAGGTGGGTGGCCTGGTTTAGGCTCACCCAGGTGAGACCTACAGATGACACATCAGTAAAGAGCTGCTTTTTTCTCTCCTAAATCCTTACTTCCACAATATAAGACTCACCAACAAGGCTCACCTATTTAAATAATGCTTCATGGAGCCCACTCATCAACATATTTAATTATATTCACATCTTATATTTTGTATTATTATTTATTTTTATAAATATATAAAAAAATTATTCGGTGCACTATGAAAATTAAATTAATTAATTTAGGTTATGAAAATTTTTAAACAAGTGATACAATAATATTTTAAATTAAATTAAATAAAAAAGATACAATAATAATTGCAATGTTACTACAATAATGCAACACGTAAATATGGGGAAAATAAAATACGAAAAAACGAAATACAAACAATATGAAAAAAATGGATCATTCATTTCTCTGTCGCGCCAAGTTTCGTTTCCATATTTCTTCAACCAAGTCCGTTTGCGAGACGTGCATGAGTTTCGCTGTCTCTAACTTCACCTGATTTTTGGAAGTAAGTTGCATAACATGGGTGATGGTCATGTTGGACATTAGATGTCGGGGTGCATGCCTCCACTTGCTCATAATCGTAATCATAAGTAAGGTTGTATTGATCTCGCTCATCATCGACGATCATGTTGTGGAATAATACAAGCTTTCATTACTTTACCTATGTCATCTTCCTCCATTAAGCGACAAGGGCCACAAATAATTCCAAAACGAGTTTGTAAGACACCAAACGCTCGTTCCACATCCTTCCTAACACCCTCTTGTCGTTCAGCAAATAATTTTGCTTGTGGACCTTGTGGTAGTGGGATTGTTTTGACAAACGTAGCCCATTTCGGATATATACCATCCGGCAGACAATATGGAATGGTATACATATGACCATTGACAACATATTCGCATTTCGGAGCTTGATCTTGATACAACTCTTGGAACACTGGGGACTGATCGAGGACGTTGATGTCATTGAGACTTCTTGGGCATCCGAAAAATGCATGCCATATCCAATGATCGTATGAAGCCCATGCTTCAAGAATAATTGTTGGCACTTTGTATATACCTTTAGTGAACGCTGCTTTCCATGCTGTTGGACAATTTTTCCACTCCCAATGCATACAATCAATACTTCCCAACATTCCTGAGAAATCACGGCCATCCCCTACGGCTAAGAGACGATCGAAATCAGCTTGAGTTGGCTTTCTCAAGTACTCATGTCCAAAAACATTAATGACGCATTCCGCAAACTTGTTCATGCACTCAAGTGCTGTACTCTCACCTATTTTCAAGTATTCATCCACACAATCGGCAAATATACCATACGCCAACATCCTTATAACTGCGGTACACTAGTTAGTGGTGACAAACCTAGCCGACCAAGTACATCATACCTTAACTTAAAGTAATCGGAGTAATTCTCGAGGGCTTGTACTATGCGAACAAATAAATGTTTTCACATTCGGAATCTACGACGAAATTGTTGCTCTGTATACACTGGTTCATCTGCAAAATAATCTTCATACAAGCGATTGTGAGCTTTTTCTCGATTTCTTCGAATATATCTTTTTTTCTTACGTGGCCTGGATGAAGATGAAGGTTCTATTGATTCTGCAACTTGTAAAATCTTAAGCATATGTTGGAATTTATTCTCATCATCAAGTAATTCTTCCAAAAAAGGCATATCATCATCGGACTCTTCAATTATCCATGTCAAGCCGTTCGAAGATGATGATGAAGATAAAGATAGATGATCCATTGTCTGACACCTGTGCAAATATAATATTAATAGTGAAAATAACATTAGAGAAAGGTATGATGAAAAGCAAATTAAAAACTTCCATTCCACAAATAAAAGTTATTACAAAAGTTTTCCCACAAATGAAGGTGAGAAAATTACTTAGAAGGTAAGAAACATACATAAAGTTATGCCATATCTAATTTCAACTACAACTTAAATTAATTGTACGACTAGTCCTATTCAAGGTAAGGAGAAAGATTTACTCATACGTTTGATGATACTTGCTCAAAATCTTCTCCCGCACACCTCTAAAATATTCTGCTTCTATGTAATACATGTTATCAATGTTTATCCTCATAATATTTGTCTCCCATTCAAATTGTTTACGCTGCTCATATTCACGTCGGAGGCGAACTGACTCTTCAGCT
This sequence comes from Talinum fruticosum, assembly GCA_021018815.1. Taxonomy (NCBI): domain Eukaryota; kingdom Viridiplantae; phylum Streptophyta; class Magnoliopsida; order Caryophyllales; family Talinaceae; genus Talinum; species Talinum fruticosum. The sequence goes on from JAITYX010000011.1 coordinate 2,153,178, forward strand.
GCATCTGCCTTCCTTGCCTGCTCCTTCACATAGTCACGCAATATCTCGCTCCTCTCCTTTGCAGTTGTGGTCATTGTAGATAGTTGATTAGCCACCAAATCAGTTGTACTTGTTTCCTTCTCCTTCAGTTTCCTTTTGGCCGCTTTTCTACTAATAGGGCGAAAAAGACCACCCCCATCTTCACTTGATTGATCCTCACTGACAGGGGTAGATGAGTTAGAGTGTGCCCCCATCTCATTAAGCCTTATTCGCTTTGGGCAACTATCGTTACTTCCGAAGCAGAAAGTCTTCCATTTCGGGTGTTCACGGAGTAGTCACCACCATACCATATGTTCAAACTTTTTCCCGTCCATTCTTTGAGAATACAACTCTTGTGCTTTGTCAATAACATCTTCCATACATGTCCCACTTTGATTGAGATGGTAAACTTCATCCACAATCCCCGTCCACTTAGACGTCAAAGGGGCACACCTCCTTCAACGTCCATTATAAATCTTCCAGGATCGTTGGACAGCTCTTGAAGGAAGGTGCTCATTGAAGGCTTTGGCCACATTCTTCCAAAACCCTTCCTTCTTTTGGTTCGCCCCCACGATGGGGTCTATGCTTGTGTTCATCCAAGCACTAATCAAACGACGATCTTCATCCTCTGTCCACTTTCTGCCCCCTCCCGATGAGGCATCCTCCTCAAGCACTTCAATTTGATCATTGCATGGGTTAATAGGAGATTCTGAATGTCTCAATGATCGGTTGGGGTTGAAGATGGGGTGGAGTTACTTGCCCCTGATATATAATTATGATGAGGTGGAAAAGGGTAATATGGTGGAGGTATATATGATCCACCAGTTTGCATTGGATAATGCATGTATGGATATTGGGGATGTAGTGATGGATAAGACCATTTTGGAGTATGGAAAGACATATTTGTATTACTATTTCGTGAATGTTGTGTTTCATTATCTTCCTCATTAAGTAAACTTGTAAATGAGCCCAAATTATTATCCATATTTGATCACAATTAACACCTACATGGAATGAAATATAATTAATTTGAAGTTAAGTCACATTACTTGTCAATATTTGTTAATATAAATAATATATAGATAAGTTCTAACATTTGTTTAATTTACATAAAGAAAATTTACATCAACTTCTAAATTAATTCACATATTTTTTTTCTAACATGTTAATATGTTTATGTCCACTTCTAATAAAGCTAATTAATATTGATAAGTTCTAACTTATGTTCAATTAATATGTTTATGTCCACTTCTAATAAGTAAATAACCATAACCACACTAAACTTTACTCTAAAAATCATTAAAAAGTCATTTGAAAGTTATTTTGGTCCACTTGTATAAGAGGAACCAAATCAAATCATAAGCTATAGAGGTATCGTTTTCTGCCCAGCACCACAGGCACCACCACAGGCTGTGGTGCATACCATGGTGGCCAAAAATGTTGCCACGGTTTACACCACTGCCTGTGGTGGTGCATGTGGTGTTGGACAACCAATACAGCCATTTGCACCTACATTTTTTTGGCTTATATAAAATTATTTGAAGCCAATACAATTATTTTCAACTCAAATTTTTGTGATTAATTGAACCCTATAGTAAAGATTAGTATTTTTTTAAACCCAATTTAAATACTTTGGTGATTTTTTAAAACACTAGAATAAAATTTAGTGACTTTTAAAAAGTTTTTCCAACATATATAAGTTCATATTTATGTAATATTTGTTCAATTAATATTTACAAATTTTTGACTCATATTCAATTAACTGCAAATCAACCTATAAGTTCTAATATATGTCATATATTACAATTATACATATTATTATTATCATATATGTCGCATATCAAATCCATATTAAATTCATACATATATAGCTTCCAACATATGTCACATTCTGAATCCATTCGAACTAGTTAAAACATTAAATCACATTCAATTAACCATAAATAAATATTCATGTAATATTTGTTCATATAATTTTTTAATTTTATTATGGTCATAATTTTGTTACATAATAAACATATTCACATAAATATTAATTCGGCTTTAAAATAACAAGAATATATAGATATGGAAAAACTTACAATTTGCTTCACTTCTATATTGATTTACACACCTCCAACACTCCTACAAACATATTACAAAAATAATAATTTTAAAACACATAATTAACAAAATAATATTTTAAAACACATAATGAACAAAATATTCATCTCATCAAAATATAGCAAAATGAAATAAAGAACAATTTAGAATTGGATAACAAAATTTTACTATATTTTCTTCACTTCAATCTTCACAAACTAACAATGTGAGAATGAAATGATTTAAGTTGTCAATTTAATAGGTATTTATACAGTAAAAATATACAAAAAAAAATAATAACTAAAAACATTACCGTTATAAAAAAATAAAAAACAAAAAGCAAAAAACCAACGGCTATTTTATAGTCGTTGTACTTGTACAGCTTTATTAATCAATTTTGATTAATTGAAACATGGTGGAATTTCTAAGATTATTTAATTAATTATCAGCTTATTTTTGCGGTAATTAATTGCAATCTAATAACCAGTCACACGCTGCCACATCATCCGCGAGATTTCTCTCTCCAGGCTCTTCTGCTCGGGCTTCCGCGCACGCCTCGGGAAGCAGTGCGCCTGTTGTGGGACGCTGCGCCTCGGGCGGCGCGCCACGTCGGCGCGCTTCCGGACGCGTCTACAGCTGCGGGAGCTCGAGAGTAGGCTAGAGAGAGAAGTGGGTTGCATTTGATGATGATGAGGTTAAATAAAAGAGGAAGGGGAGAGGTGGTTGTCATCATTTAAGGCGTGTTTGAGAGGAGAGAGAGAGTGTAACACCCCGTCCCTAAGAAAATATTCAACTTTAAATACATTCAAGATTAGCATGAGCGCGTGCATTTCAAATTCCAAATATTTTCATATTACACATGTGTATGTACATATGTATACATATATATATATATATGTCAATGTTGTTTAAAATGCAGGAACCGGATGATAACAACGACGACGCACGAGTGTATTTTATAAATTTTAATGACTCATAAAATAATTAACATTATTATGTACCTAATTTATTTTGAGTTCTAAAAATCCTTAAACAAGTGAAATTAATACAATTTTTGTAAACTTACTATTATTAAAAATAAAATTACTGGATTAGAATAAGCTTAATGAGCAAGATAATAATAAGCTTGGAGGATTAGCAAGTAGACGAGGATAAGGAATTGGATTAGGATTAGTACTAATGAGGAATGGGCCGGAGGATTGGGGTAGAGTCGACCGGCCCATTTAGAGGAAGGTAGGAGGGGGGTACAAAACCATAAGTTAACCTAAAAGCTTCATTATCCTAACCTAAAGCGAGATAAAACTAGGGGTGTGCAAAAACCGAAACCGAAAAACCGATCCGAAAACCGAAAAACCGATCCAAAAAATCGGTTACCCGAATAAATTTTTAAAGAAAATCGGTTCGGTTAACCGAACCGAATTTTTTCGGTTCACGGATCGGTTACGGATCGGAACTTGAAAAATTCGGTTAACCGGCGGTTAACCGAACCGATTTTTTTTAAAAAATCATAGTTATATAATCTAAAAGTTGTTTTATGGGATTGAAAAAATTATGTTTTGTTAGCCAAAAACTTCTATTTTGTTGTATTTTACTTTTGTAGCTAGAAACTTGTATTTTTTGTATTTACTTCCATTTTATTTCATAAGTTATGTTTCAAATAACGGTTAACCGCTAAACCGAACCGAAAATCGGGTAACCGAACATTTCGGTTCGGTTACGGATCGAGATTTTGCCGATCCGATTTTTCGGTTAACCGAAAAAATCGGATCGGTTACGGATCGGATTTTTAATTATCCGAAAATTCGGTTAACCGAAAATCGGTTAACCGAAAGTGCGGTTAACCGGTTTTGCACACCCCTAGATAAAACCAACACTCTCTCTCTCCCTCTCCAGCCATCGCTCCCTCTGCCTCGCGCTCGCCCGTCTTCGCCGCCAACCGACCGCTCAGCGGCACTCGGCCGCGTCGGCAGCCACCACCGGCCACCGGCTAGCCGCCAGCACCACCGCCGGTACCTTCATCGATCTCCACATCAAACGTCCAAAAACACAACCCCTTTCTCCACTAGCCTCCTCCGTCTCCCTGTTACCGTTCGTTTCAGCCACCGGAGACGCCACTTCGACGTCACCAACGACCATCGCCACCTTCTACCGCCCCATTGTCACCGCTCTAGCCGCCGGACACCAGCACACCACTGTTCTCACCCCCATCTCTGCCCGAGTTTTGCGCTGCTCTACCCCGGCTCTGCCCGGTTGGTCTCGGTTTCCCGGTTTCCAGGCCCTGTCCGGCTACCGCCACTCGACCGGTTACCGACGCCACTCGCTATTCCCGGCGATAGCTTCAACCGCCGGCCATCTGCTCCACTTCAGCCACCCTTCGACCTTTAACCACCTCAAAAACTCCTCTTAAATTAACCTCCTCCATCTAACTCGCTTTGGGTAAAAATTTTCAGATTCGGTTCTGTCAATTTAATTTCTTAGGTTAATTTTTCAAATTCAGTTCTTCATTTCTTTTAATTCAAGTATTTAAGTTGTAATCAGTTGTTTTCTTGTTCTGTTTGGAGATTAAAATTGGAGTATGGTATGCATGTGGTTGAGTTATGGAGTTTGGGAAGATTTGATGACAAATTGATGATGTTTGGACATACTAATACTGCAGATAGATTGTGGACAAATTTACGTATAAAGGACAGCCATCAATAATTTGAGTTAGAAAATGTTTTGGATCAATTTAGCTAATTACTTGACCTATTGGTGAGATTAGCAGAAATTTTAGAAAGGATTTAACCTACTTGAGCGCAGAAATTTTAGAAAGGATTTAACCTACTTGAGGAAATTGTGAAAGCTGAAGCATTATAAAAATAGCATGCCAGGGATTGAGCATCTCTTTTGCCTACCGGGACAGAATGGGTCAGAAAATAGGTGCATAAAAGATTAAACAAAAATATTTACATAATAAAATAACTAATAATAACAATTAAAGAGATACTACCTGACATTAATATGTGCGGATGTTTATGTATGCATCTTATAAAAGGAAATGAATAAATAAACCTTATAGGTTAGAATTAACCTTGATACTATGTAGGAGAAAACTATGTTTAGTGAGGATATATATATATATATATATATATATATATATATATATATATATATATATATACATGTATTTAGAAGAAAGCTCTATATATGTCTAAGATTTATATATATGTATATAGATATATATGTATATACTTATGCATGGTATAGAATAAGATGAATAGATCGTATATATTAATGATATTATTAGTATCCTTTAGAAAAGGTGACTTTGTTAATTCTCATTTCAGAATATATTTGAAGTGAGTTAATAAATAAGAAATAAAAATTTAGTTTATTAATAAAACTCTTATATCCTTAATTAAGGTCATCCAGCGTCGGCGTCGTGCGTTCATCCGGATTCCGCCCGAAAGAAAAAGCGGGAGGAACGTCGGCAAGGTACGTTCATTGATCGTGCCCTTCAATGTTTTATTTACAAACCAAGGCCGGATATGGCCGATATCAACAACAATAAAGAATTGTTTGCAAATAATATTTGCCATCATTAATATGGACCCGCCCATCAAGTGCCATTATTTGGTAAGCCCAATATCCAGGTTGGTAACCCCGTAACGGTTAACCGCCTTCAACCGGACCATCCGATCGGTCCGGGTGTGTGCACATGCGTTTAGGGAAACCCGATGATCGTAAAGGGATCCATTCGGATAATTAATCAGTAATAGTTTTACATTATTCACTCCCCTCATTTACAAATGAATTGAAATGCATGCGCTCAACTCAATTACTTCATAACTATTATTTTACTGCATGATAGTGAACGTATGGAGCTTCGGCTCACATTTCGAAAATGTTTTCTTGTTTTGTTTTAGGTAAAGATATAGAAGATTTGAAGCAAAGGTCCGTTAAGGACTTAGAGGCTCGCAGCGACAACCTAGTTGGGGTATCAAGGGTTAAGTGCCGTTGTCGTAATTTACTACACTCGTAGTTTATACTTATGCTTAATCTCCGTACAAGTTATAGTTCATGCTCGTATCATGAGACACTTGTTATTAGTGGCAAAGCAAGTGTAATTAGGGTTAGAAATGTATCTATTGTTTTAGCCTTGCCCTTTCCTCCGGTAAGGGCGGCGGTCATGCCCCGACCTACTTTCGCTGCGCTAATCACTCGGTTAGCGGGTTGTTTAGCCTAAACCGGTGATTATGGGTTGGGGGCGTTACGAGAGAGAGAGAGAGAGAGAGACAGAGAGAGAGAGAGAGAAGGTTTTGATTTTCAAAATTCAAATTTCCATTAATTGGAGATTTATTTTATTTTTTGGTATTGTTGGAATATATAGATTCCGGATACACGATTGAGGGTCAAACTGATTTACTCGTGGAGTTAGATGTCTTTATTCTCCTGAAATACTTAGTCGAGTACTTAAAAGGGTCATATGTGACTTCATTTTCCTCGCAACACTCAGCCGGAACCGTTAGTACTTTACAGAGAATCTCCCACTCAATTTTTGGAATCAAGCATACCAAGTTCTTGTCTTATAAAGAAAAATTGATCTTCACTCAATGGTTTGGTGTAGATATCAACTAATTGGTACTTAGTAGGAATAAAATCAAGAACAATGTCACCTTTTTTGGCATGATCTCTAATAAAGTGGTGTCTAACTACGATGTGCTTGGTCTTAGAGTGTTGTTCTAGATTTTTAGTGATACTTATGACACTTTGATTGTCACATTTGATTGACACCTTTCCGTAATCTATGGCATGATCTTTCATTTGTTGCATGATCCACAAGATTAGAGCACAACATGCGCTGGCAACAATATATTCTTCCTCGGCCATTGACAATGCAACCGAAGTTTGTGTCTTTAAATGCCAAGATATGAAAGATTGGCCAAGGAATTGACATGCACTAGAGGTGCTCTTTCTATCTACCTTGTAACCAACATAATCTACATCGGTGTATCCGGTCGAGACACTACAAAAAAAAAAAAAACAAAAATAGTGGCTGACATTTTTCGACGGTTTTTTTTTTAAGAATTCCGAAGGGAATTACCATCAGAATTCTCATCGGAATTGTGCAACGGACCCGTCGAAATTTCGTACCAACAAGGGAAATTAAAACGGGTATTTCCATTGAAATTCGCATCGGAATTTGGCAAATCCCGTCGGAAAACCCGTCGATATTTCAGCTTTTGTTTTTGTAGTGAGATTAAAATCTTACTCTTTGGGATACCGAGTCTGAAATTCCAAGTACCTACTAAGTATCTAAAGATTCTTTTTATAGTAGTCGGATGGGACTCTTGAGGACATGATTGAAATCAAGCACATAAACAAACACTAAACATTATGTCCGGCTGATCGGCGGTCGGATACGAAGTGAATCGATCATACCTCTATAAATTTCTCATTTATTGGCTTACCTTCAAAATATAAGTCCAATTTAGTATTGGTGGCCATTGGAGTGGTTGCATGTTTGACATGGTCGCTTATATTTCTTAAGGAACTCTTCAACATACTTTTTCTTGATTGACAAAGATGTCATCTTTGCATTATTTGATTTAGAGTCCAAGAAAAAGTTCAACTCACCCATCATGCTTATCTCAAATTTTTATTAGTAGCACCACATAAAATGTCATCAACGTTATAAAATCCTTACCTTTAGATTTGGTGAAAAGAGTTTTGTCAATAAGTCCCCTTTTGAAATCATTTTCTAATAAAAATTTACTTAATCTCTCACACCAATCTCTAGGAGCTTGTTTAAGACCATAAAGTGCTTTTTAAAGTTAAAACATATGATTTGGAAAATCTAGGTTTTCAAACCTGGGAGCTGTTCAACATAAACTTTTTCATTGAGAAAATCATTTAGAAACGCACATTTAACATCTATTTGACATAATTTCATGCTCATGTATGATGCAAAAGAAAGTACCACAAAGAACCGAGTATACCACAAAGAACCCCAAGCACCACATAAATAGCCTTTTGCCTTGAATCAATCCAAAAATCCCTTTTTCTTTCGGACGGTCCAAGCCCGGGCCAAACAATGGCGGAGCCACTTGAAAGCCAAGGGTGTCCATGGACACCCTTGGCCCAAAAAAAATTTTAAAAATAGTTTACTTTTAGAGTAAAAATTTTAAATTATAAGTAATTGGACACCCTTGAATTTGACTCAAAATACGTTGGACACCCTTATTTCGAATTCCGACTCCGCCATTGGGGCCAAGCCTCTAGAGACAATAGAGTCCGGTGCCACGTACGGGAAATTCTAGGCTCATAACGAGTGCCTTTCACTTTTCTCCAATCGGACATGGAGCTTAAGACCTCAAGATGATGTTAAGCGTTACATTTCATGATCACCGGTTTCAAAGTGTTACATTTAAGCTCCAAGACAATACACCCGAGACTAGGAGCACATAATTCCCCAAAACGACATAGCATGACTGGCGCCCCTATCACTTATTCCCTCAAAATGCTGTGTTTTGGCCTAAAGACTCCTGGGCAACACAAAAGAGCACGAAACCCTAGAAAACCACCCTATGGTCGGCGCCCTACCACTTATTTCGCCTCAAAATGTTGTGTTTTGGCTTGGAGACTCCTCGGGCAGCACGGAAGGGAACAAAACCCTAGAAAACCTCTTGTGGTCGGTGTCCCCTACTCGGTTTTATCCGCTTTTATCCCGGTTCTATCCGGTTTAATCTTCACATTATCCTGGCCCGCTTTTGTACCTTACTTTGGCCGGCTGGCCGAGAGCTAAACCTAGGTCATTCCTTGAACTAACATCTCCCTATAAATAGAGAGTTTAGGCTTTCATTTAAGCAATGGCTTCTTCCTATGCGTTACGTCTGTTGAAACCCGCCTAAGAGCTACTAAACACTCGCCTTTTGTATTTTAATCTCTTGGTCTCCTTTCAGCCTACGCATATTCTACTCCCTATTCAAACCATATCCGAACCCGAGAACTCCATCATTCACCTTTCTACCTATCTATCTACACACAAAACTCATAAAAGGCCCCTTCAATTCACCACCATCGCATCACCGGATCTAGATTCAAGATCCGGATCGACGGGTGGGACAACTTGAGGGCACCAAATCGGTTTTCAAAATGGTTTACTTGTTTATTTACGTTTTCTTTATCACTTTCCGTATTATGGAGAAGAATTGTATTGCTTTTAATTCCTCCCTCCCGATGTAATCCTTTTAATTTTCTCGCTTTGCTTTTCTTTTCGTTTTCGCTTTCTTTATCGCTTTCCTTCTTATTTACCTTTATCGCTTTCCTTTATTATGTCTTGGTTGCTTTAATTTTTGTTTCACATGTTGTGTGCTTGTCTTTAGACATTATGTGAATTCACTACTCGAACTAGTAATGGTCGTTTTCGGATAGGCGGAACGGAATGGATTATCCCTACATTTTGTACCCTTGACCCCAAATCCGATTCTCGGCTCTAGACCGATGGAGTTACTTTTAAGCCTTTTTCAGTCTTAGTTTTCCCGTACTAAGATTGCAAGAGCAAATTTTATTTTTGTTTTTATTAGTTTTTCTTTCCTAAAACCGACTGGCGACTCCTTATTTATTTATTTCTTCTAGATGTACTTCCCGACTATTTCTAATTGAACAATAAGAAAAAAAGGTTCTAGATTTGCCAAGCCGGGCCACGGTGCCGAGGCCGACTCGACTCAGCCTTGGTGCTGGCCGACGCCAGCCACCGGTGGGTGCGAGGTTGCCGCTGGCACCGAGCGGTCGATGGCGGGGCTCGGATCAAATTCATTGTTTTCACACCGGCTTGGCCATAGAGCTTCACGGTAGAATTAGAAACCCTAATCTTATTTATCGTTCAGTTAGAAAATAATATCCCGTTCCAATTTTCATGATGGTTTGTCCTTTTAACCGTTGTTAAAAGTGGTTCATGTGATAGTGTCGAGAAGCAACCACTAGCCAAGTAGTTAAAGTAAAAAACAGTCAATCATCCCTTTAAAATCATAGTAAATCTTAGTTAATTTTTTTCTAATAATATTAACTTAGGAAGGGAAATATTAATAATTAATTTTTTAATCTTAATTTTATTTTCTATGTACTAATAATAGTAACGAAAAATTTTCTGAAAGTAATAATGACCATTTTTTTTGTTCGTTGTTTAATGATAGTTATTTGATGAAATTGCACGAAAAAACTAATTCCGTCGTTATTAGTAATATTTAACAACTAATTTTAGGATTGCTCGTTAAAATGCCGTCATTAAAAATTAAATTTCTAGTAGTATAACTTCTAAGCTTCATGAGGTGAAGAAATTTGTTGACCAATTTTAGAAGTCTCTGCCCCTAAATTTTTTTTTTTTTTTCATAAGAAATGGTTGGATCATATTTCGATTTGATGAAATTGAGGATAAAGATGAGATATTCAAAGGTGGACCTTGGACCTTGGGAAATATAGCTTTGATGCTAAGGAAATAGAACATGAATTTTACATTTGGGAAATAGGACGTGGCTAAGGTTTCTATCTCGGACCAAGCTTATTAACTTGGATTTGCAAGCTTGTTCGAGTGAATGGACTAAACAATTGTTAGTCTCATTGTTGTACCATTATATGTTGATAGATACACTTCACTTGAGGAGAATATATCTTATGGTATAGGGTTCTTGTGGAGGCGCCATTAATAGGGAGTTACCTCATGGGGCGCATGTCCAACTACCATATGGTAGGCTTTTTACGCAACCTATTTAATATAAGTGGGTTCCTAATTTTTGTCATTGATGCAAAGGGCTAGGTCATAAGGAAAAGGATTGCAGGAAATCAAGGGGTAAGTAGGTGTAGAGAAAGAAGACTACACTTTCTACAACAAATGAGACCATAGGGGAGCCATCTACAAATAGTTTAGAAGTTCAAGTTAATAGTGAGGAAGAGGAAGTGGTTACTTTGCTTCCTAAAGTTGATACTTGAGAAACATGTGTCTATACAAGTATTTGAAAGAGGTTAAGGTGGTTATAAGAAGAGTATGAGGGGAAAATAAGGCTGGTACCAGGTCTATATGGAAGGGTACTAGCTCTGGACAAGTTCACAAGAGTAGATTAGGTGTTCCTATCTATAATACTTTCGAGGCTCTTGAGAAAGGCAAACCACCTCAGCAAAGTGGAAGTGCGAAGAATGGTCATGCAACATAAAGCATGGGCAAGAGCATGTTTACTCATAACAATCCATGAAAACTTATCGTTGGAATGTGAAGGGCATGAATGACTTTGCAAACTTTAGGAAAATAAGTGTTATTTTCAGTAGAAATAAGGTTGGTCTTTTTGGCCTCTTAGTTTCCTAGAGTTAAAGTTTTAAAGGTGCCTAAGATGCTTAATAAGTTCTTTGGAGGTTGCACTAATTTTTCTAATCATAATTTTCACGGTAATGGCAGAATATGGAAACTCTATTAGAGTAAAGGTGTTATGTGCTTTTACTAGTTTTTTCATTGTAAATTACGGACCTAGAATTCTTGAATTTTCTTTTATTATCAATGGATTCAATTTTAGGGAGGGAAGGTAGTGTTTATGAACTAATTTGTAGAATCCGCATATGCGGAACTTACCTTGGATGCTTTTGGAGGATTTCAACATTACGACTTATGTAATAAAGTGAACAAGTAGTACTTGCACCTTGTATGGGCTCTATACATGATTTTTTAAAAAAAATTTTAGCAATGAGAATCTCTCTAATATGAATGCAAAAGGGGTTTTCTACTAAAAGTTCGGTTGGAAAAGATACTCACCCTAGAGGGAGTTAATGGGGTGTTGAAGAAAATTTAGCAAAAATTTAAAAGTTCAAAATTGAACCGACTACTTACAAAAATAAACTAAGTCTAGAATGACTCGAAACAAGAAGAAATGAAGATAAGAAGTTTTTACAAGGAAAATTTCATGGGCCATAAAACCTCGGACAGTGCTAATCCAAGCACTAAGTCAAATCCCTTAATCGAATCCTCCATTACAATGAACAAGACTACGTAGATTCATTCCCTAACAAAGCGGTTACAATTTTTCCAGGTCTAGAAATTCCCTTATCTGACCTAGCACATCCAAGTTAAAGTTCCCTTATCAACTTGGGACCTCCGAGTTGAAGTTCCCTTATCAACCTAAGACAACATTTTCTAAGCTCGAAGTTTCCTTATCTGACCTAGTACTTTAAACTTGAAATTATGTTATTAACCTAGGACAACTGAGTTGAAATTACCTTATTAACTCACTCAAGAAGAAGGTGTATAGAAATAAATATAAGGTTTACAAGATTTCTAACAAAGGAGTATAACTCGAGAATAATAAGAGTAAAGAGTAGGAGTTGTATGCTAGAGAAAATATTCAGTTGAGTCTCTCTTTTTCTTCCATTCATTCATCCAATGAAATCTTGTGCTAAAACTTATTTAAATAGTTTGCCTTAAAGAGGAGCCGTTGAGTATTTAACATCTTTCTACTCGAATCTTCAGAGTCGGCTAGTCATTGCAACGGATAGTCTAATGACTCGGTTTCTAAACCATCATGAAATAGTTGTTGTGCCTCGGTCCTAGCTTCCAACAACGCTTTTACCAACTTTTCTCATCCAAAAATCAGGTAGAAAGATCGTTAGACTCATGAATAATTATTTACTTAAAACATCAACAAACAAAGTTGTCAGCCAATTTTAAACGGTTTCCAGGAAATCCGGCTTTCTGTTTGGCGTAACTTCAACGGTAATGAATGCTTTTGTTTTTGGTTTTCTCTAAAATAATTTGACTTTAAAAAACCTGAAAAAATCGAATGAAGAATGGTTTTAAAAGTATAAAAATACTTTGGTCCGTAATTAGATTCGGATTACTCTAAATAAAATATTTAATGACTAATTATCCTTAATCTATTAATATGAAAAATTTCAAATCTAATATTCAATATGTTCATGTTCCAGACATGTCTAAACTCATATCTAAGATGTTCAGGCTTTAATGAGCACATGAGTTATCAAGACATTCATAATTACCCAACTTAGACAAATTATAGCATAAAACATTTTGGGTGATAATGAATTAAAGCGATTAATTTCATGTTAGTTTGTGATATTTGTTATGATAAGATAGACATGTTAAACATGAAAAATCTTAGACAAACATGATGATTGAGTCTGGTTGAGTGGGTTACTCAACCAGAGCCGAGTGGGTTAGTTAGGCTCGGTTTGGTGGTTGACTCGGTTTCTAATTTCTTAAGTAGAAGTCTAAGACGTTAACAAGTATAGTTTTATAACCTAAGTCAAGTCGTGAGTCGATCAAAGTTCAGTCATATTGAGTTAGATGATTTTCATAATATATGACTTAGTTAAATGAATTTCTTTTAGAATGGTTCTTGGTTAATCCTAAATTTAGATGAATGACTTGAATTCAAAACATGTAAAGAGGAGTCAGTCATACCTGAGTCTTCATGTACACATGGTGGAATAAGCATAAGGAAGAAAATCTTATATGGTAAAAATTGGCGGGATTTTATATAATTCTACTTGATCGGGATCACAATTTAATCTCTATGCTTATTTTTCCTGAACCTGGCATTTCTAATCATACCGGAATGAAAGTGAAAGTGGCTGAAACTCATAAGGTTAGTAAGTACTTCTTTAAATTTATGAATGCATGGGTGGAGTATCAAAACTTTAGGTCACTTGTGTCTAGGGTTTGGGTTGGCCCTGTAAGGGGTTGTGCCATATTCAAGGTTCACCAAAGGTATAACTTGGAGTTTCATAATAAGGGATTCATTGGTTTTGAGAAGCCAATTAGGAAGAAATCTGATGGTATGATGAGGGCGAGTCTTCAAGTAAGGGTAAATGTAATACCCCAAATATGACTTAAAGGATTTTGAAACGACTACTTATATCACCATAAGTGCACCTTCTTTTACGGAGCCCACTCTCAAGAAGTTTGAAGACTCGGACTTTGAATCTATATAATTCCGAGTACTATCAAGGACTCAGGTACAAAGCTCATCCCTCTTAAGTTTTGATTACAAGTCATTTTGAGTGTTATAGAAACTATTGCATATGTTTTCATTCGATTCCGATCGACTCGGAAAACACATTCTTGTCTATCTTCTTACATAGGTGGTTCCGAGTCATTTAGACATCACTCAGATTTATCGCATGTTCAAATAATTTCTCTAACACCTTATATCTAAGTTCTGACTGCATAATCTAAAGCAAAGTGAATTACAACGTTATTTCAACTTTCTAAGTTAGCATGTTTGTTTGAGAATTATTTGTCTAGATCAAGTACGTATAGTCCGATATTTTTCACTCTCATAACTTGATCTTTCTTAAGACCGACTTTGATGGAATTTGAGTATAATGAATATTAAACTTATAAAATTCAACTCTTCTAGGCCCGAGATAATTATGCACTTAATTATCTTAATTAAATTATTATCTATGCCTAATCTTTGACCAAAGTATTTTATACTTTGAGAACCAAAATTGTTTACTTTTGTACGTTATCTAAATGAGGTTATCTCATTTTTGAATTACAAAAGTAACCAGCTTCAAGCTGTCAATCACCAGCGAGACAAAGCTTTTCTACTTCGAACAAGACCTAGACGCCGTGTCGGGGTTGTCTGTTTCCAAAGCTGGAAATCTTCAACGCTAAGCTCAACGATGGTTTCCACCTCACTTTTCGGACACCACCAGCTGATTGAAGCACCTTTAGGAGTCAAGAGCCGTTGCACAACATTCATATCTCAACGGATATTTTCGAGTGACTAAGAAGAACCGATTACAACGGTCACAAAGGACTTCGTTCGGAAACTAGTCATAACGGCTAATATGCTTGGTCATCTATAAATAGAAGCCAACTCTCAAGACTTGAAGATTGCTGGAATTATTGTCAATACACATTACTTAAGCAAAAGTCATTGTATTCATACTCAATCTTCTATTTACAACTCCCAACTTGTAATTCGTACTTTACGAGTTGTAAAGTCTTGTAATCAGTCACATACTCTTTCTTACTTTCTAAGTAAGGTCCCTTGACTGAGATGTAAGGGTTAACTTAACTCGGTTGTCCCTAGCTATAAAGGTTACCTCGGTTAGGAAGTACTAGATCGGATAAGGGATTTTCGAGTATTGGAAAACTCTGTAAGGAATTGTTTAAGGGAGCAATTTTAGTCGAGTCGATCTACTCGTATTTTGTGGATTCAAAATAGTGGATTTGACTTTGTGCTTAGACTAGCACTGGCCGTGGTTTTCTACCCCATGAGGGTTTCCACGTATATTTGAGTTCACACTTTTATGAGTCCAATCTAGACTCGAGCTGTCTCGATTACTCGTTTCAAGGTTTAATCTTCTAAATTTATTAAAATTTCCTCATCATCCTATTCACCCCTTTCTAGGGTTACTAAGAATCTCTAAAAGTAAACCTTTAATTGGTATCGAGCCTAGCCTTTTAGAAAGGATCTAACAATCCAAAGGTCTAAAGATCAAATGGCTTAGAACAATGGAGAGTTCGATGAATGAAGATCTTCCAGCAGACCACCTAAATTCAAAGGATCCAATTCCGTGCAGTGGAAGAAGCTAATAGAATGCTTTTTGTTGGACAACGAATGAAGAAGTCTGGAACATCATACAAGAAGGTAATTACATTCCAATGAAGATGGAAGATACAAGACCCGTGCCTAAAGCAAAGCTCGAGTACACCATCGAAGAGGCGTAAAAGTTTAGAAAGAACTTTAAAGCAATGAACATTCCGATGTGTGCCATCAACTTAGAAGAAGACAACAGAGTGTCGGCTTGTGACACAGCTAAAGATGTGTGGGACACTCTTGTCAACACATATGAAGGAACAAGCCAAGTAAGGCAAGCGAAGATAAGTCAATATCTTCACAAATATGAGATGTTTAAGATAGAGCCGAAGAAAACGTCACTCGGATGTTTATACACTTCACTGAGATTACAAACAATCTCAAATCTCTAGGTGGAAAGATTTTCCATGAAGAAATGTGCAGAAAAATTCTAAGAAGTCTACCCAAGAGAATATGGGGTCCTAAGGTGACAGTCATCGAGGAAGCTCGGAACCTCTCTCAACGAAAGTCGAAGAACTGATTGGGAAGCTACTTACCCATGAAATCCATCCGGAAGAAGATGATGCCGAGGTCAGCATCAAAAAGAACATTGCGCTGAAGGCCTCAAAAGGCGAGAGGAGAAAATCCGAGTTCCTCATATTCGGAAGAAGATCCCATGGCACTCATCGCTTGGGGCTTCAAAAGAATGATGAAGCACAAGAAATGGGAGAAAAGGCCAAGAGAAGAGTTCTACAAGAAAGACAAGAATGATAGAAAAGGTAAACACTCATCTCCTTTAAAGTTATCTTTAACTAAGAACTCTAGTTGTTTTGAATGTGGCAGTAAAGATCACATAGTCAAAGATTGTCCAAGGAGAAAGAGGGACGAAAGAAGAAGAAGAAGGCTATGATGGCCACATGGAGTGATGAAGATTCATATGAAGAAGGTGAAGACTCGGACAACTCAAAGTGTCTTATGGCACTACCGGACTCGAAGCTGAATCCGAGTCGGACTCGACACCTCGGACATTGAGGAGACAAATCCTCGGGAGGTAATAGAATACTTTCTTAAGTTCTCTAAAGTTGATTTAGCTAAATATATTTACACTTTGGAAGAAAAGTCCAATTTTGATTCTTCTCAATTCAAAGAGCAACTTGAGTCTCTCACTTCGAGAGCATTGGTTTGAAAAATGAATTGGAAAACCGAGACTTACTCTAAGAGAACTTAAGACTAGTACTCAAGCTAATGAGACCGAGTTTGAGACACTTAGAAGAGAAAATGAGCATCCGAAATAAAAGCTCAATGAGTCTCAAGAACTTGTTTTAAAATTTACTCAAGGACAGAAAAACCTTGACATGCTCTTAGGTTCTCAATGTGTCTCCTTCGGAAAAGAAGAACTTGATTTTAACAAAGAGGAGGAACCAAATTCCTACTCGGATATTTTCAAAAAGGATTCTAGAACTTTGAAATTGATGAAGGTTGAGCATGGTCCCATTCATAAAAATGAAAGGAGGACTGAGCCTAGACCAACCTATAAGAGAAAAACTTCTCCACCTGTTTATAAAAGAAAAGGTTTTCAAAAGAAAGAGACATAGACTCAATTTTCTAAAAGGAAGACTCGAGAATCGGACCAAACCCAAAGTTATTCAAATCTGGGTTCCAAAGAGTCTTCTTCCTCGAAAAGGACCACGAGTAAAGGGAGTTACTGCGTTCATTAGAGGAAGTGAGAAGGGTTAGTGTGTTTCTAACTTGCGGGTAACTCGAGAAAAGACAAAAGGTCATTGGTACCTAGTACCTAAGCAGTGGATGCTCACGCCACATGTCGGGAGATTCAAGACTCTTTTCTAAGTTAGAAGATTACAAAGGAGGCAAAGTCACTTTTGGAGATGACAGTAAGGGCAAGATAGTTGGAATAGGGAAGATTGGAAAAGGAGACAACCTAGTCGGCCAAGTCTATCTTGTCAAAGGATTGAAGTACAACCTACTCAACATCTCTCAACTGTGTGACAAAGGTCAAGAGGTAAGATTCACTCGGACCAATTGTTATATTTCGATGCAACTACCAAGGAGACAAAGCTCTCGGGTAAGCGATTAGGTAATACCTACACTATTCCTCTTTCTAATCAGAGTCGAACTTATCTTGTTTAAAAGCATCTCTGCATGATGATTCTTGGAAATGGCATCGTAGACTAGGTCATGTTAGCATGCATACTGTCAAAAAGCTTGCATCTCATGGTTTAGTCGGAGGATTACCTAACTGTGCATTTAAGAAAGATAAAATCGTGAAGCATGCACAAAAGGAAAACAGGTCGAGATCATCTTTCAAATCACTCAGGATCTGTTTCCACATCCAAAGTATTTGAAATGTTGCATATGGATTTATGTGGTGAAATTCCTGTAAAGAGTCTCGGAGGTAAATCATATGTACTTATGAGTGATGATTACTCACGATTTACCCAGGTGTGTTTTCTTAAGCACAAAAATGAAGCTTTCAAAGAGTTCAACAAGCTCTACAGGAAAATTCAAGTAGAGTCCCGGACTCGGATTAGAAGAATTCGAGCCGACCATGGTAGGGAGTTCGATTACTCAAAATTTATAGAGTTCTACGATAAGAATGGTATCTCCCACAACTTCTCAGCACCCAGAACTCAACAAAATGGAGTAGTGGAGAGAAAGAACCGTACTCTTGAAGAAATAGGAAGGACGATGATGATTGAACATGATCTACCTTACTATTTCCGGGTTGAGGCGATCAACACATCAAACTACACACTCGAACGGATGCCTCATCGGACCCATCTTGAAGAAAACTCCATATGAGCTCAATAAGGGAAAGAAGCCCAACATCTCATACTTCAAACCTTTCGGATGTAAGTGTTATGTTCATAATAATGGTAAGGATCACTCGACTAAGTTTGATGCACGGTCGGATGAAGGTATCTTTCTTGGTTATTCAGCTCATAGTAAAACATATTGTATTTTCAATAAAAGAACTATGAGATTGATCGGGGAAAACCAAGTGAGTCAACATTCTCGGATCCGAAACTCGGTCGAGATGATCTTGATAAAGCCGAGCTCGAGACGAGTTAAGGAAAAGCAACTCGGAATGAGGTAGCACGGAATATCATGACTCGGACTAAACCGGCTCTAGAGCCGGCTCGGAATGCGAAGGTCAATTAGATAAGCAAGCTCAATCGGATCGGATCATCGAAGATCAACCAGTTCAACCCACAAATCGATGAACCGGAGAACAGGTAAAGTATACAAATATGCTTCGAGCCACCCACTCGAAAGCATATTGTCCGACATCAACAATGGGGTAAGAACTCGCTCTTCTTTACAAAATCTATTTGTATTAACTTCATTCATATCATTAATCGAACCCGAAATGCACTAGAGGCCCTAAATGAACCTGAATGTGTAGAGGCCATGCAAGAGGAACTTAATCAATTTGAAAGAATCCAAGTCTAGACTCGACCAAACGACCTTCTAACCACCCAATCATAGGAACCAAATGGGTTTTCAAGAACAAACTGGATGAGGATGGGTTAGTAGTCGAAATAAGGTTAGACTTGTGGCTCAAGGTTACAATCAAGAAGAAGGAATTGATTATGGGGAAACCTTTGCACCGAGTTACTAGGATTGAAGCAATTAGAATCCTATTGGCATTTGCATAAAGCATGAATATTAAATTATATCAAATGGATGTCAAATGTGCTTTTCTAAATGGTTTCATTCAAGAGGAAGTCTATGTTGAGCAACCCCTCGATTTGAAAACTCAGAATTTCTAAATCATGTTTTCAAGTTATAAAAAGCTCTTTATGGTCTTAAACAAGCTCCTAGAGCTTGGTATGAAAGACTGAGCGGTTTTTGGTTGAAAATGATTTTAAAAGAGGTCAGATTAACAAGAATATTTTCATAAAAATCAAAGGGAAAGACTTTCTTATTGTTCGGATTTATGTTGATGACATAATTTTTGAGCCATTAATGAAAATCTTTGTCGAGATTTTTCGAGTTAATGAGATAGGAATTCCAAATGAGCATGACGGGAGAGCTCAATTTCTTTCTTGATCTACAAATCAAGCAAGGAAAAACGGCATCTATGTCCATCAATCCAAGTATACCAAGGAGTTGCTTGAAGAAATACAAGCTTCAAGATGCAAAACATGCAGCAACACCAATGACTAGCAGACATAAAGCTGGACTCGGACGAAAAAGGTAAAGCGATAGATCGAAACTCTATCGAGGTACGATTAGATCTCTGCTATATCTCACATCCAAGTAGGCCAAACATTATGTTTAGTGTATGTCTCGTGTGCAAGATTTCAAGCTAATCCAAAAGAATCACATCTTATCTGCGGTGAAGAGAATTTTTAGATATCTTGCATGGACTCATAATCTAAGTATATAGTTCTTAAGAGACTCGTAAGCCGACCCTCACTTGGATACTCGGATGCCGACTATGCTTGGATACAAGGTTGATAGAAAGAGAACCTCAGGAGTACGCTAGTTTTTGGGTCAATCCCTTATATCTTGGCACTCAAAGAAGCGGAACTCGGTTGCTCTATCAACTGCTGAAGCTGAGTACATTGCAGCTGGAGCATGTTGTGCTCGGATTCTATGGATCAAGCAACACTTACAAGACCTTGGACTTTCATTCAAATCAATTCCAATCAAGTGTGACAATCGAGTGCAATCGGTATCACTAAGAATCCATTCCAGTACTTAAAGACAAAGCATATTGAGGTCGGGTATCATTTTCTAAGAGACCATTCTGAGAAAGGTGATATTGAACTTGAATTCACTCATACAAAATTTCAATTAGCTGATATCTTTACTAAACCACTTAGTGAGGATCAATTTTTTACTTTATTAGGAATGAACTTGGCATGATAAATGCATGATTATGTGCTTTTCTAAGTAAAATTATCCTGCATGATTATGTGTTACATGTTTCTTTTCTTTGTCTTAATAACAATTGGTTCGAGTTGATCCAGTGATACCGAGTTATGAATTATTATCTGTTTACGCTTTACGAGTCACTCGAAACTCTCATCGAGTCGGACTCAATTTTGAGAAAATTGGACTTCAAACTTCCGAGATCATCTCTAGATTAGTGGAGAATTTTCAGAAATTTCTTTTAAAATCTCTCTTTTCTCTCTCTCTCTATTGCACGCATCGATCGAGTAAACTAGCCATCGAGAGACAGACATCTGGAATTTTAACAAGCTGGAGAGCGGAACGGACACACCGGTCTTAAGCGACTGTTGGAGGTTTGGGTCAAAACGGATATTAAGGACATTCCTTTCGCTATAAATAGGATCCCTTTTCTTTCATTTTGCTACTTTACTCTCTGCTAACCTAAACTTTCGCATACTCACTCTTGTAATCTAAGCTCTCAAGAACTCTCGGTACTCTCTCTCGTCTCTTCAAGTTAGCTCACTTTCTTTTCAAATATTCTCAACCATGCCTAAAAGAGGTTCCGCTCCAGATTTTCTAGGCTCTACAACTAAAAATCCTAGAACCAAGCATCAAGAGGGTCCTTCTAACCCCTCCAAAATTCTTGTCACCCAACATCTTACGTTGGATGACAAATTCTTTCCAACCACAACCTTTTCGTGGTTGAAACACATCAAAACTAACGGGGTATACAATTTTCTTTGTTTCACTGAGTTCATATACCCTGAACTAGTTGCTTGAGTTATATTCGAACCTTTCCTACTATGAGGGGATCATCACCTCCGGAGTTCGCAATACGAGTGGTTCGTATTAATCTCTCTCTCCTCCATCGACTTTTTAAAGTTTCATCTCTCTTCCTCAACAAGCAACCCCATCCCCTTCAATGAAGTTTCGATAAGTTCTTTGAAAAATACGCCAAGGAAGTCCCCGAGTTACACAAGAACTTTTACGTGACTCGGATGAAGACCGAGGCTAGACTTTTATGTTTCTTGTTGATGAGAACCTTCTTTTCTCATCATTCCAAAGAAAGAGAATCCAAACTCAAAGATTCTCAAAGCTCTATTTGACATTCTAGAGGGCTACGACGTAGACCTCTTCTCCGCCATAATCGAGCAAATGGCCACCGTGCGAGCTCGGACTAAGAAATCCACCCCTTGACCTTTCGGAGCCCTACTTACTCTTATATTTAAACAATTCAAGGTTCCGCTCCCCTCGGACCCAAACGAAGTGTCTAAAGGCCGCCATAGTTGTTGGCAGAAAAATGTTTATTGGATATGGGTACCGGGAAACTCAACTTGGTGTCCGGATCTAGAGCTGGACAACGAGTCAGGTCGGATCGGGTTCGTGTTCGTGTCGAACTTAAGCAAGTTGAAAACAACCAAACCTCGAACTCGACCTATTTAATAATCGGGTCCAAAATCATCGACCTAACCCGTTTATCAACTAAACGGGTTGACCTAATCCCGACCTATTTAACTAAGTTGATGAAAATATAAATTTAACATAATTCAATGAAAAAATTTCGAACAAAAATAACACATTTCCAAACTTGTTTTCTATTCAAGCATTGAGCATTGTAATTTAAAAAAAAAACCGTACAGATATTAGCATTGAAAATCGGCCCAAATTTTAATTCCCCTAATTTTTAAAACTGAAATTTTAGTTACCCTGAAAAATCAATACTAAATAAATAAACGGTAAACGGTAAAAGGTCCACCTATTTAACTTAATTAATTAATTGTGTTAAATAGGTATTTTTTCGTGTCAAGATTCTCAACCTTAACCTAACACATTTATTTAAACGGTTTGTTCGTGTCAACCCATTTACATAAATGTGTTGAAAATTTGTACCCAAATCCGCCTAACTTCGTGTCGGGTTCGGGTCGGTAATCGTGTCGTGTTAGATTTTCCCGACTCTATCTCGGATCCATAGCTCGAACCGAGGCAACCCTCTTATCTCGCCTCGGACTCGGACTCCTCTCTCCCTCCCTCCTCCACCGGCGGTGCTTCTAGCTCAGGTGCTCCTCATGTTGTCACTCGCCGCCTTGTCCGCAACCCTAATAGACAAGCTCTCCTTTGTGTCCACGGAAATCCAGGACACCCTTCGCTCCTTCAAGACTATCCTTCAGTCCATGACTATCGACCAAAAACGACCCAATCTCGGATTCGAGAGCAACAAGATGTGCTCCTCGAAATGAAGTTTTTGGTTAAGGAGCAACAGGAGATGCTTGAGCTCCTTAGAGAAAGGCGCTCCAAAGCCGCTCAGGACCTGGACAGCTCGGATACGTCCGAGGAGTCCTCGAACCCTACCAAGTCTCCATCCGGAGAGACAGCTAAAGAAGAAGAGGAGGTTGCGAGTGAAGCGGCTCCTTCGAGGAGAAGAAAGGACATAGAAGGAAGAAGAGAAAGAGGAAGAAGGAGAGAAGCGGGACAAAGCCGAGGGACAAGGTGCTCCAAGTCCTCAACCGGAACCGATAAGCTCGGACAGCAGCTCGAGTGACTCGGAAGACCTCGCTGATGTTGGATAGTCAACAGTAGTCAAACTAGAGGAAGCACCTCCTGCTGTAACATTCTAAGAGGATGAGCCTCTGGACAACCTTGTTTTGGGTCGCCCACTCAAAGTTGAGCCCCTTCTAGAGATACTAGTGTTGCCGCTGCTCGGATCTTCAACATCTTCCCAAGCATATCGGTGCGAGCGCACCGCACGCTCATCCGCCTCAACTCGGACCTCCCCAACTCCACCATCCTAATTTCTTTTTTTTACTTTGTTTTTTTTTTGTCCGGACATCAAATTGTATCAACTTGATACATTCTTCCCTAATTTTTGTTTTTGTTGAAAGGCAAGGGGAGAATACTAGAAAAATTTGTTGTCTTGTTTAGGGGGTTTTCTCACCCTCTTTTGCTTGTATTTTTTTGTTGTATATATATGAATGAAGTTTCGATTTCGAGCATATTGATTTCTGTATATAACTCTTTACGAGTTTAAATTTCTTATTTAGTTTTGCTCGATATATCAACTTGTTTCTACTTATCTTGCTCTCACATATTTTATCTTGCTCCGATATATTTACTCACAATTCTTCGCCAAATAAGTTATCTGCAGAAATATTCTAAGTTCGAATCACTTCACTTATTACTCTATTTTTCTGCGATATTTCACTAAGTAAGAATGAAAACTCATGATTATTTCACTAACAAAGTTTCTATCCGAGTATGGAATGCCTTTCATCAAAAAGGGGAGATGGAAGACTCGACTCGAATCTATATCATTCCGAGTACTATCAAGGACTCGGTACAAAGCTCATCCCTCCTAAGTTTTGATTACAAGTCATTCCGAGTGTTACGTAAACCGTTGCATATGTTTTCATTCGATTCGACTAACTCGGAAAACACATTCTTGTCTATCTTCTTACATAGGTGGTTTTGAGTCACTTAGACATCACTCGGATTTATCGCATGTTCAAATAATTTCTCTAACACCTCTTATCTAAGTTACGATCGCATAATCTAAAGCAAAGTGAATTACAACGTTAATTCAACTTTCTAAGTCAGCATGTTTGTTTGAGAATTATTTGTCTAGATCAAGTACGTATACTCGATATTTTTCACTCTCATAACTTGATCTTTCTTAAGACTCGACTCGATGGAATCTGAGTATAATGAATATTAGACTCACAAAATTCAACTCTTCTAGGCCCGAGATAATTATGCACTTAATTATCTTAATTAAATTATTATCTGTGCCTAATCTTGAATCAAAGTATTTTATACTTTGAAAACTAAAATTGTTTACTTTTGTAGGTTATCTAAACGAGGTTATCTCATTTTTGAATTAAAAAAGTAACCTAGCTTCAAGTCGTCAATAACTAGCGAGACAACGCTTTTCTACTTCTAAACAAGACCCGGACGCTGTGTCGGGGTTGTCTGTTTCCAAAACTGAAAATCTTCAATGCTAAGCTCAATGGTGGTTTCCACCTCACTTTTCAAACACCACTAGCTGATTGAAGCACCTTTAGGAGTTAAGAGCCATTGCTTAACGTTCACATCTCAACGGATATTTTCCGAGCGACTAAGAAGAATCGTTACAAAGGTCACAAAGGACTTCTGTTCGAAACCAGTCACAATGGCTAATCTGCTTTGTCATCTATAAATAAAAGCTAGCTCTCAAGACTTGAAGATTGCTGGAATTATTGTCAATACACATTACTTAAGCAAAAGTCATTGTATTCATACTCAATCTTCTATTTACAACTCCCGACTTATAATTCGTACTTTCGAGTTGTAAAGTCTTGTAATCAGTCACATACTCTTTCTTACTTTCTGAGTAAGGTCCCTTGACTGAGCTATAAGGGTTAACTCAGCTCGGTTGTCCCTAACTATAAAGGTTACCTCGGTTAGGAAGTACTACATCGGATAAGGGATTTTACGAGTCTAGGAAAACTCTGTAAGGAATTGTTTAAGGGAGCAATTTTAGTTGAGTCGAGTCTACTATATTTTGTGGATTCAAAATAGTGGATTTGACTTGCTGCTTGGACTAGCACTAGCCATGGTTTTCTGTCCCAGGAGGGTTTCCACGTATTTACGAGTTCACACTTTTACGAGTCCAATCTAGACTTAGACTATCTTGATTACTCGTTTCAAGCTTTAATCTTCTAAGTTTGTTAAAATTTCGTCATCATCCTATTCACCACCCTCTATGGTGACTAAGACTCTCTAAGAGCAAACCTTCAAAGCTTACATTTGAGTGTGTTTAACTTGGAGTTGATTTAGTGTGGGTGACCTTATGGGAAGTTTTTACCGAGACAGTGTGCGAGCGAGGACAAAGCACGCTTAAAAGACTTGTGGTGATTTGTAGGGTTAATCGTGGTTCGTTGAAGCCATTTTTAGTAATGTTCGGGGCCTAGGGAGGGGATAGAGTGTAACACAAAGTGATTCTAAATAATGCATGTTTCTATTCTTGTTTGAAAAGTAGGCAAGCTAAAGTAAAGTTCCGTAGCCTCGTGGCTGATGATAGGTTAATAATTACTGATCCCATATTGATTACAAATAATGTTCTTGGTTTTTTTTTATTGAGCTACTTGGCATTGACATTCATACTAGATCAGTTAATAGTGAGGCTTTTCAATATGAGAATGTATTATCACCAAATCACATGCATTTTCTCTTATAAATTCCTAGTTATGAGGATATCAAATTTACCTTTATGGAGTATTCTTAATTCGAAAGTCCCCGCCCTAAAGGATACAATTATGGTTTTTTCAAGACAATTTGGGATATCATTAGTCATGATGTTTTCCTACTAATACATGATTTTTTTAAGACTGGTAAGCTTATGAAATCCATCATGTCTACTCTTACACTCTCATCCCAAAGTTGGAAAACCTATGACATGTGCATGAACACGAGACATGTTGGTTGATGTATTATGTTGTATAAAGGCATTACTCAAATTCTTGTGGATAGAATCCAAAAGCCATTTGGGGTGCTTATTGGTCCTAAACAAGAAGCATTTGTAGAAGGTATGTCTATTCAGGACAATATCCTACTTGCTCATGAAAATGTGCATAAATATAACATAAAACATCTCTTCCCCAAAGCTATGATTGAGGTGGATATTAGGAAATCCTATAATACTCTTGAATGACCTTTTATTATTTTTTTAATTGAAAGGTTAGGGTTTCCTTGTGAATTCACTCAATTGATCGGAGTAGGCATCACATCCTCCTCTTTCGCCATTAACATTAATAGATAGTAAGAGGGATAAATTAAGGTAAGTGGGACTAAGACAGGGCGACCACTCCTTATCTTTTTCCCTCCGTATGGAGTATGTAAGTAGATTATGTAGAATAGTTGTACAAAAGAAGGCCCTGTAATTTCATCAAAAGCGCAGAAAGTTTCAACTTTCCTATTTAATGTTTGCCTATGATTTCTTGTTGTTTACTAATGTAACACCATGACCTAGAGTAGCTCATAAGACTATCTTAATTTCTTAACTTTAATTAGTCCGTTGGACGACTAACGCAGCGAGAAGGTCTTTCAAAATTAAACCTAAAGTCGGATGCCGGTAATCCTAAACATACAACTTTATACATATTTAATCATATGGATAGTAGTTATACATACTCCAAGCAAAATACATCCATATTTTATTTGTCAACACAATTTAGAACATAAACAAGCAACATAATAGGGGTCATCTTCCTAGCTTGAGTCTCCAAAAAGTTGCTACTCGTTGGCCTTTTTAGATGCTTTCCCGGATATCTTTAACTTTCAAAACTTAAAAAATGGTAAGGTCATGATCTCCCCAAGCCCGAGTCAATAACCCTTATCTTTCCTGTCATTGCACTTTGTGCATTAACCAATTAATACATAATCATGTAATGCACATAAATGCATAAAATCCAAACTTGAACCATATGAATGCAAATATTTCTTTCACATAACTCACAAAAATTCTCGTTCATGTCACTTGGATACTTAAGTACTCATAGACAAACAAAACAAATCGTATGCATATTTATTATAAGATGATTAATTCGACTAACTCAGATATTCATGTCCCATTATAGGTACCATTCACGGACTCTTGTTTTCATTCAAGTTCCTAAAGCTAGTTATTCACTAAAATAGCTATAGTTTTCCCATATCAACCATATTTTGGTTTTTTAGTCCTCACTAGAGTCCAAAACAAAGCAAAGTCCACTAAGTTAGACAAATAACCCAACTATAACCATAAATCGCAAATACATAAAAGCATATACATATATAAAATAAATTTTCACAAACTCGTTGAAATCACGCAATATATTTCTTACATAAATCCAATAAGCACACATATACTTAAAACCAAATATATCATAGTCTCACAAATATTATAAGTTGGAATCCGGATCATAAACTTTTCAGATCTAAATCGGAATCTATAATCATATCATATCACAATATCTTACATAAACGAAAGTACTTAGCTTAGGGAAATCAACCCATGATCCTCACAAAGAACCATCACAACGTAAGGGCGACAAACACATCCTGGAAGCACTAACTGCAGCTCATTCATATGTTATCAACAAGTAGACCAACTATGACCAAAACATATGATACCAAACTGTCCACATAACATAAACCATGGAGTCACATTCATATCCTAGCGAATTTAAGTTAAAACCCTCGTCATCCACTAAGGACTCACGTAGCTAACGTAACATATGGGCCAACAAACATATCCAAAGGGTCAATTAGAAATATTTACATTCATGTATTATCCGGAGGGTCGGTTATAATACAAACAATAAAGCATTGAATAAATATATTGAATAAACATGACATAGGTTACATATACCGTTAAAAACAAATAATAACTTTTAGTAAAATTCTTCATCATAATAGCAAAAACTGTTAAAGATAATCAATATAATTTTTCCTATTAATTGCTAACTTAATAAACATGTTGGTTCTTGTAACTGAATATATGTTTAAAATAAAGATAATTGAATGGTTAAAAAATTTTTAAACAATTTAAATTATAATTATAATAATACTATATTATAATTATCATAATTTATTTAATTTATCTTAGTTTTAGTACTAGATTTCAATAGATATATGACATAATATTTTTTTTTGTAACAATTAAATTAATTTTATGCATATATTCAGTTATTCAAGAGTAGTAAATGGTTAAAAAGATTTTGTAACAATTAAATTAATTTTATGATTGTTCAAGTAATGGAATAATCCTTAAAAAATATAGGCAATAAAATATAATATTGATTATGATTATAATTATAATTTATAGGTAATAAAGTGTACTTGATGATCATAGTTATTCAAGAGTAGTAAATGGACTTCTCTTCACTTGTAATTAAAATTTACATGTAATAAAGTGGGTATTAATAAAAGATTTTGATAATATAAAAATTAAAATTAAAATTAAAAAAACCATTGGTGATGCGCCAAGTATATAGCATACAAGCAAAACACTCAATTTTAAGTGTATAGCATACAGCAAAACACTCAATTTTAAGTGTATACTAATTTGTAGGACAATGCGTTGCACAAATTTAGAGTTAAATTACTCGTGTTATTGAAATAATTATTTATAATATACATATATATTAGTGGTTATATATTTGGTACCCCCTCCAGAAAAAGAAAAACCTTATCTCTTAGGCTCTGTTTGATTCATGGAAAATTGGGTGGAAAGAAAATTCGAGAGGAAAAAAAATGAGAAGGAAAAAAAGTTGAGAGAAATTGATTTTTTTTCCCTTGTTTGGATTAGAGAAAAAACACAAGGAAAAAAACTGATTTTCCAACTAACATTTTTTCCATTGTTTGGAAATAGGAAAATTGATTGGAAAAATAAATAAAACCTAATCTAGTGAGTTTCTAACCTCATTAAAATATTATATACAAGCTCACATATCGGTAATGTAACTTAAGCATAACTAAACCAATAACTTAGTGTTAAACCTCATTTTTATCGGTTTTTAAGGCATTATTTAACCCAATTTTGGTTAAAATATTATCGATTGATTGGATTCATTGGCCAAATACTTTTTATTTTGGCTGAATACTTTTCATTTTGGCTGGCAATCCCTTATTTTTTAATGTACGTGCGCACTGTCCACCACCACCTCCCTCCTCCAACTCCAACCCCTCCCCCTCTCTCTCTCCTCATTCATCCCCACTCACGCCTTCCTGGAAAATTATATAATATATCCGTATGTATATTTTAATATACATACGGACGACACGTGACCTTCAATTACTAAAACACTTCGGCTTCCTCCCGCGCGCTCTCGGCTTTCTCTCTCCTCTCATTTCTCTCTCCTCTCATTTCACTTTCTTCTTCGATCGGAGAACGCTTCTCCTTGCTTTCGCCAGTAAGAATTGTGCCATAATTTCTTCTACACTTCTGTCTCTCGAGGTTTCGCGCGCTCATTCCAGCTCGATTTCTTGTTTATCTCTTTCGTAAGTTCCAATTTCTTTGTATTTGGAGATGATTTTTCGGTTTTCGAAGGTTTAGTTTCATTCATCGTTTCGAGCTCAAATTTACGGTTGTTTTTCATCTCTAATTTGTAGCTTGCCACATAAGATGGATGTACCCGAGCCTACTTCTCAAAATGCTGAAACGAGTTAAGGGATTTTTGAATTTTTATAGTTGTTCGATTTCACTTTCATTGTTCTCTATTTTCAATTTTATATTCTAGGGTTTACAACTAGTGAAAATATTAGTAATTGAGTCTATGAAATTACCTGTTGTGATTCTAGGGTTCTAATTTGTTTGATTTTCATTTTTATTATTCTATTTCATTATTAAATTTGCCTACCATTGGGGATCACACTTCCTGTACACGGCACATGTATCTATTCATCAATTCAGCTATTTGATGTCATTTGAGGTCTAATTTGTGGAATTTCTCGAGGAGTATCCGATGCTCGCTGCAAGTACTCCTACTCGTGGCATAAAACTCCTTGCATACATGTTCTAAGCATGAGAGAATTCCATCCCAAGAGATTCAAGGTCGGGGAGGGTTTTTGTTTCTTTTTTATTGTGGGAGGGAGGGGGTCATGAGGCAAAAACTTGTTGCTCGAGCACATAGTTAACACACGAGCACAGATACAGTATGCCAAGTTTAACATCTTAAAGCTACTCCGACCATCCTATAATCACGCCTAGTTTCATAGATGACATTTTAAAACAATTGTCATCATAGGAGTTTCGACATTCTAGTTTTGCAATCCCAATAGATGGCCATTGCATTACCGTAGTTCCAGCCAACATAACACATCCATGAAAGTTACAAAAGATGCAAGGACTCATTTAATCTGGATCGTTTTTCTTGGAAACTAGGAGTCTCTTAAGGCCTTGAGGGTATTAGATTTGAAACTCTTTTAACATAGAATTCTACAAAGAAAAGCTCTAAAATAAGGTACAAAAGGTCTAACTTCTCAACAATTCATTACCTATTCAATTATGTAAATAAACAGGAAAGCTACAAACATCATCGGAAAGGGATGGAAACTTACATCCCCATATTTAGAGTTAATATTGTCGTAATCGCTTGCAATGCCAGGAGTCTTTGAACCAACAAGCACCACCATTGAGTTGGCACTCCGCAAGTGAAAAAGTGCGGTTCTGCTATCTCGCTTTGATGCTTTCCATTCCGAGTAATCCCATATATCAAGGCCAATATCATGTCGCAGACGCATAAGGTCAAACAGGTGGCCAGTTTGGCAACCCCTAAGAGATCGCAATCAGACCTCTTTTGATAAAATCCGAGAAGCTTTGAGTCGATCAAAAGCTGGGAAAGCTCTTTGAATGGTCCGTTTTCAATGTGACGTCCTTCCAGCTCTCCTTGCATATGATAATATAAATAAATGAGGTCCCTTCACTGAAGAAACAAATGCCATCAGGTCTACAAGAAAAGTGCAACATACAATTGCATAAAAAGATATACGCATTATATAGGGAAGGAAAGGACGAAAAGCCTTTCCTTTTTTACCCGGGGAGGGGAGGGGGAGGAAAAGACATTAAGAAAATGGTCAAAATTGGCACGGCCCCAACCCAATCCCCCTCTCCCAAAACCCAAAAAAAAAAAGAAGGAAAAGGAAAAAGAAAAGAGGGAAGGATCAACTACAGAATAAGGATATCCAGCCCAAAGAACAAACAACAATTCAAGCAATTTTGAAATTACAAGATGTACATCCAGTTACACAATTAGTTCAGCGAGACACATGCATGATGCCACAATTACATTTCCCAACAAAACATAATTAACGAGTGAAACTCTTCACAGGGAACTGCTCCATTATTATCATGTCCTTCTAAGTTTCCCCACAAAGTTGATGTATATACCCCTTCTCTTGAAAACTAAAATAAATGTTCTCTCGTTGGATACACACAACAATTGAAAGAGAAACTATGTGGGATTTGTTGTTAATGTTGCTCGAACAAGGAGATTTATTAACCTAATTCCATGGTGGATTACGACTGGTACGATCTAGCATTATGGCTCCACTTTTTACTTGGGATGATTGTATTGCACTTCCTTCTTGGCTTGAAAACATAGTTCTGATTTTGCATACGGGATGAATGGTATTGTTGATTTTTGTATTGTTTAGAAACATAATTTCATGAAAAATTATGCTCTTCAAAGATATTGAAGTCTCCCTCTAACTTGGTTGATACGTCATCTTGTCGATGAATATTAATTGAAAAGGGAAGAAGGTCATGTAAGGGACTTTCAAATTTCTTTATTGTCTATGTTAATCTCATTGATAAGAAAAACTAGGATACATGCAGCTTAAGTCAACTTCTTTTCTAAAATCAAATGGCAGTAGGCGGATCCTATATCCCGATTTATTTGAGTGCTTTGTAACTTGTGACTCACATTTTCTTGAGCCACCGAAAACAATGCACTCAGGTAAATTGGGATGGATAGAGCTTCTTAGTCTTGTTTTCTCCTCTTGGAACTCACATGTGAGTTGTTTTTACTTGGGCAATCATGGAGAGATTACAACATTTAGTGTGGTTCTATCCTGAAGCCCGAAACTATGAGTTTGCTATTTAAGGTAGTACTAAGCTAGGAAACTAAGCAAAGAAAAATAGAAATGCAACTTTCAGGAGCCCGAAACCGAAACAGTGATGAAGTATGTTGAATTTCCATGTAGAGTTGTACTCGCTGCAAACTGCTATCTTTAGATGGTGTTCCTTCTTAACTCAACTTTCATACCCCACATCCATCTTTAATTCTCTATCCCTTTTATCCTGCTGTACTCGCTGCAATCAGTAAGATGTAGTAGTGTGCAGGGTACCTTTGTCCTGTGCGAGGTACCTTTTCCGTTTTTCAGGAGTATCTTTTGTCGTGTGTAGGGTACCTTTTGTCACCTTTTGTCATTTGCAGGGTACCTATTAGTTAAGTTGTGCAGAGTATCTTTTGATTGAGTCTTTATCGAAATTAAGTTGTGCAGGGTACCTTTTGTCATTTGCAAGGTACCTATTAGTTTATTGAAATTGAGTCTTTAATTCTCTATTTTTCAGGGTTATATATTTTTTGTTATCCTATTAGCTTATTAAAGGTTGTTGTTTTCTTTCTTATGATAATAGCATGAGGAAAAAGCGAATCAAGACTTTTGCACATAAGAATTATAAAAGAACTCGTTCGAAGTTTCACCGCAAGAAACTAATAATCCTGGTACGTTTAATTGCTATTTAATTTACTCTTTTAAATACTTTTTTTATTAAGATTGTAATCAATCTTTATTGGTTGTTTACGTGATAAAGATGTTTACGGTATGGAACATGATCCCATCAAACTCAAGAGAAGAATGTCTCCTTCTTCTTTAGTTAGCTTTCTTTCAAATGTATCGGTGGAACAGAAGAGAGATATTATTGAGCTGGGTTTTGGTTCTTTATTTAGTTTGAAAATTGATGCAATTCCGTCAAGGCTATCTAGATGGCTTGTTGAAAACTTCGACACTTGTAGACAATCATTGAAGTTGGAAAATGATGAATTGATCATTAGAGAATAAGATGTGTATTTGACATTAGGCTTTCAAAGGGGACCTAAAGACGTTGAAGAGGCAAAAAGAATGAACCAACTTTTTATTAGGAATATGTTAATCGGTGGAAGAGTCAATGGGATGGGAAATTTCCACTCGACATAGCAACTTGTTGAAAAATTGAAACATCAAAGGCAAGGGGGTGATGATTTTAAGAGGAACTTTGTTGTTTATGTGGTTACCTGCATTATTAAGGGAAAGTCTAAAGGTTAATCATCTTGTGCTGAAAAGTGTTTTCAATTTACAAGAGGTGAAGAACCCGAATTGGTGTAAATATACATTGGATAGTTTGCTTAAGTGTACGAGACACATGGAAGCTGAAACCAAATAGAATATTTAGAGGTCTAATTCTATTCTTGATGGTAAATACTCTAATTCATATAAATTTTTAGAGTACAATGTGTTTTTTATTGTAGAAATTTATGTTCTAATGATCTGTTTTCTTCTTTATCTTGAATTATAGCTTTGCTATGTGGATCGTGTCTTCTTCAAAACAAGAGTGATTGGAAAGAGATTTCCTATTTTATCAAATTGGACTGGGAAAGATCTTTTGGACAAAATGAATTATGAAATGAAATCTGTTGGGTGCTTTGGAAAAGGGGTTGTAGATGATAGAATTAGGGTACCGGATTCAAGAGAATGTGACATTCAAGATGAAGTTGATGAAGAGGTCGAGTCGAAAAAGGTATTGACAATGTATCCTCTTTCATATTATCTTTTTGTCTTTTTAGTGTACCTTTTGTCATGTGTAGGGTACCTTTTCTATTCTGCAGGGTCTTTTCTTATATTTTTTTTTGTAGGCATGCATTCATAAAGTTTCTACGTTCGTGAAGAACTTTTCGAATGCTTTGGTGGATGTTGTTCGGTTGGTTGGTGAGGCACGTAGGATGTTTCCAGTGAGTTCCGCCATGTCCAAAGTTGAAGGTACTTTGGTGGATGTATTAATTCGGTGCTCAAAATTGGAAGTTTTTAAGGACGTAGCTGGTCCATCTGCGCAATGTGAAAATCTTCATGGTGGTGAACGTGAAAATCCCGATGGAGGAAAATAGGCACCTCCCTTAAGTCAAGATGACAACTTGTTTGCAGATGATCAAGGATTTTGGGAGGCTTACATTGAATTGCCCAAGACTTATGATCGGACTTCCGGGCCAGTGCAACTTTACACCTCCAAGCTTTGATTTAGCATTTGATTTCACCTCATCTCAGCCACCGCCTAATCAACCAAGTCATGCGAATGTAGAAGGTCATAATCAACCAAGTCCCGGGGTTGCTGAAGGTCATAATCAACGAAGTGATGGTGATGAAAGAGATCCTCGAAGTGGATCGAGTACTCATGTACAATGCAGCCCCCAGTTGAGCCAAGATATCGGAAGTGTTCAACCACCAAGGAAGAAATTGCGAGGGCTTTATTTGAGGTCACCATACTTCCAAAGGCACATTGATGCCTTGAAGTCTTTGACCGCGAAAGAGAAACGTATTTCGATTGGGGTTTTCTTCCAATTGATGAAATTCATCTTGAGAGGTGATCTTGTAAGAAGTTTTTATTCTCATAAATTTAATTTTTATTTTCAGTGAAATATTATTTGAAGTCACCATACATCAAAATTTTTTTCGAGTGAAATATTATTTGCCGATGTACATTTCAAGGTTCCTAGATCGGTGATTAGAACTGCAGGGTGTGCGGATCATTTGGATCCTAATGTGATTGATTTATTCTCGTACTTACTAAATCATTCGGAGAAATTGAAAGGTCCTCAATCACCGTCAAGGTTCTTTTTGGGTGTACTCTATATGTAAGTAAATTGTTGTTTTTAAGATACTTTAGTTTGTGTTTACTCTTTGTAGTCCATGTTCAATTAATTTAAATGTTATGACGTAGATGGAGCTTAAAGGTGGGGGTGACGATAGTGGTGATGATAGTGAATATTCCGTGGAGAAGTTTAAATCTTTTGAAAAAGTTATAGATGATGCGATTCAAATCACTTCCTAGCTTGACATTCTAAAGTCAAATCTGGTAAGATCTTTTTGTATTTGCATTTCGGTTGCTTGACTTGACGTTGCTTTCATATGATGTTTAAAGTTGTGTTGATATGTGCAGATATTCTTTCCTATATTCCATAATAGGTGTTACTTTGTTGTGTGCTTCAATTTGTTGAGAAAGAAGGTGGAGATTATAGATAATGTTTCTCAGAAAAGTGAGAAAAGTCCCGGTGATTATACCATTGTTTACCTCTTGGTAATCTTCTATCTTAATTTTATCGTTTTTTTTTCTTTTTGAATTAGAACCACCTTATGACATTACAGTTAAAGATTATCTAAACCACGGTTAAATATTCACAGCATTAGAGAAAAGGTTCACTGCATTAGAGAAAAGGTTCACTCTAATAGAAAACATGTCCACTAAAATTCTATGAAAATTATGTGAAAAATGTACCATAACTATACCATGCTTTTTTTTTTTGCCGGTGTCGTTGCTTTTCGGAATACTATCATCGTTGTATAAATAGAATCCCAAGATCAACTAGGGGTAAAGTTGTTTCTTTGGCTAGTTTCCAACTTGAACATTTGAAATTGCCATGGACAACTATTGCTTCAGATCGAATCATATCATGATTCGGGGATTTATGCTATGCGACACATGGAGACGTACAAGGGAGATCCTGACAAATGGGATGCTTGGATTTAAGAAATGCAATGTAAGTTGAAATACTTTTTGAGTTTATAAGATGTTATTGATTGAGTTTCTTATATTTCTTTTTTTCCTTCCACAGGATGCATTGTTGAAGAAATTGAGGGCCAAATATTGCTACAATATCATCGTCAATGATCAAAATGAACTTTCTTCTTTGAATGAAAATAAGTGTCAAAATTACAACCCTGCATTGCTTTGTTGGGTGCAGAATACTGTTGTTGATGAGCGTGCCTCATTTGCAGTTGCGAGCCCTTACCCTGGGCCACTTGCAAATTTATTTAGAGGAATAAAAAAGGTTGGTATTATTGCAACTTTCTGATGGGTCATGTCTTAAACAACTGGAAATCTTACTTAAATGCTTAA
This sequence comes from Talinum fruticosum, assembly GCA_021018815.1. NCBI lineage: Eukaryota > Viridiplantae > Streptophyta > Magnoliopsida > Caryophyllales > Talinaceae > Talinum > Talinum fruticosum. The sequence continues at coordinate 2,189,427 of JAITYX010000011.1, forward strand.
TGCTCTGCGCCTTCCCTACCTGGACTCTGGTACAGCTTCCAGCGCGAATTGCATTGACTGGTGAAGTAGAGGCCTTAAGTGATGAGAAGGTAATCTAGTTATTTTTGAATAAATGTGCAAGAAATAACTAATATTTTATGTGCAGGGACCAGTGAACTTGCTTTTGTAGTTATTTAAGGGGCCCATAATACCTGTTTCCTTTTAGCTGTTATTCAAGTTTCTTCATATTTGTAATTCCTTGAGTTCCTCTGAGGCCTTGTGGACACCATCATCTTCTTAGGTCAGAAAATTACGGCTACTCGAGTTTCCACGTTTAACATGTCGTAGGTGTTCTTTGGTAAGTTTGTTGAGTGACATCTCATCCCAGTTAGACATGCCTAAGGCTTTTGGAGGAATATGAAGTGGAAATATGGAGATTTCAAGTGTAGTTGACCTTCCTAGTTCCTGTGCCAGCTGTCATATGTGTAACATGTTTCCATCATCGGGTTAATGACTCATTCATAATGACATAATGCTTTGCGTTGATGATAGCACATATGCAACATGGTATCATAATTGTGATGAGTTGGTGGTGTGCACGGATCTGTTATGTATTACAATAGCTATTAAAAACAACTGCTGTACAGTAAATAGTTACGAACACATTGATAAAAGTGCCCCTTGTGCCACGTTAAACCTTGTTTTCTTTTTAATTTATTTGTTCCTGCACACCGCCCCTGCCGGGGGGTGTATATTCCAAACTTGACTTGAGTTCCAAAGTATGTGGCCCATGCCAGGAAACTTTTGGGGTGAAAACACTTATTTCGTTATTGGAGTTTCTTTTAATTTCTGGTTCTGCCTTCATACTGTTGAAATAGACCAGTTCTTTCTCATGAATTGAGACTGATCATTCAAATGGATGGAGGTAAATAAAGTTGGAGTTGAGACTTTGGATTCAGTGGTTTTGCATTGCTGCAGTGTTAATTTGCAACTGAAAAGAATTCCTAGTTCCTTGACCATAGGCCATTTCATCTTAAAAGACTGGAACTAGTAAGAGACCACCTGCATCAAGTGATGAAGCATTGAGTTCTGTCTCCTTCATTATGGGTTGATATACAAGATCTCCCTTGGAGCTGGCATACATATCGTCATGTTTGAGGGAGTTGATAGTACTGGCTCATGTATTCATATTTGCTGAAAGTTCACCTACTAATGTTAATGCCTATAGTTTTGCTGAGTTATATGAAGATCTTATGATGTGGGTATATGGGAGAACCGTCAACATGCAGCTCCTCAGAGTTAGGCCAAACCATGTTTATTATGTATTGTCAGGAAGAAAAAAATCTTAAATTTATAACCACAAATACACGACGTAGTTGTAGCTACCGGAAAGCACGAGTCGTGTCCACAGGGAGTTGTGTTTCAAATATCAAAACTATTTTAAACTTTCTATCCGGGCAAATCAGATGAGATATATGATAATTGAATTAATCCTAAAAAGAAATAAAAATATACTCGGGTTGTGATTTTACCATTTAATAAACTAACTAATGAAGACAAGCCTAAATCTACCCAAGTTTATACAAGTATTTAGCAGTGGTCGGTTCCACCATCAAGACCTACTCAAGCCGCACTTTTGAGGGTCTTGAGTTAGTATAATTATTCGAACCTCTTACTTTCATGGGGTTAGCCCAACTAGACTACAAAAGTAGCAACCTCGGACCTAACTAGGATTTGGGTTATTTTCATGCCAAAATTTCAACTATTCTTTCTACCTACACTAGCAAATTGACTCCACCTTTCGGTGATAGACCAACCGCCTAAAAATCAAGATGAAGAGACTCTTTCGGGCATCTCATCGAACATGTGGCGAGTAAGAGAAACAATCCTAAAATACTAGTATAAATTAGGTAAATTAAGACTCATATAAGATTAATTAGTCATTGAGAGGCTAATTACAACCAAAGTCACACAAACTAACAACTAATTAACATGAAACACAATTAATCTAATAATTAAATAAAGAAAGATCGATTCGAACAACGACATAAATTAACTAATTAGAATTAAACATAAAATTAAACGATTGATATAACTACTACTAACATCAAACGATAAAAATCGAACCTTTAAACTAAACTAACAAACTAGGGAGAAACGAGACAAAAAGGAAGAAGTTACTAGAGAAAACTGTCAAGAACCGAATTAATAACTAAAACTAAAACAATATTTGAATCTAAATTATTTGAGTCTAAAATCTACAGGAGAGAAACAAGTAATTAAACTAAAACTAATGCTAAACTTAAACCTAATCAAAGTTGCGACTACGAAGCTATGACTCTAGCCCCCTTGTTTAATTGTCTAAACCTATACTTATAGCCATATGCGAATTCCCTAATTTCTCTTGGCTCCCTTTTCACTGTTTTCCATCTTCCACCGCCAAATACTCTAAACTTTATCAATTAACCCAAATAAACTGATTGTCATAGTCCACGTGGGCTTTGATTGGAAAGAGAGTAAGAACAAGAACATTGGAATATTAGTGCTAATAGCTAGGTTTCCATGGTTGGGCTTCACGTAATTGCATCTGGTCGGCTTGTCGATTGGTCTTAAATTTCAGACCCGATTTGCTCAACTTTATCTCTTAATTTGTAATTTCTGTTCACACTTTTCGCTATTAGCTCGATCTAATTTATTACCTACAAAAGTAAATAAAATAAGTAAAAATCCTCAAAAATTATATTATTTTACAAGACAAAAACTAAGTAAATAAGGGCGTGAATAACATAATATTTGGACCGAACAAATACCCCACACCTAACTTTTGCTCGTCCTCAAGTAAAATAAAAATAAATAAAATCTAATTCACTTTTGCAGGAATCACGATTGCACTTAGCACGTGCAACAAGCCCTTTAAACCCCTTGGTAGACTAAGTGGACGAGTGAGGTCTCGTGAAGGTTTGTAAAAGATAATACCCATAAAATCTTAAAAAAGAAAAAGAAAAGAGAAAGAAAAAATAGAAAATCTTTTTGGTTTTTAAAAAATTTTCATAATCATATATACAAAGTGGGAGGGGATCATATACATTGTAATCAACCATATCACCCTCGTACATCGGAGACTAACATGAATATAAAGACTATGTACACATCAAGACACTTCATCCTCTATTAATGACATCCACATACCAATTTTTGGCCCAAACAAGTAAATAATGAGCAAGTTAGACCGGTAGAACCTCACTTCATGTGTTGATGGTTCACTCAAAACACAATCCAATAATGTACACATCAAAACTCATGTGTTTAGAAACCTGCAAGGTTGGAATCAGCACGGCCTCTTGCCGGTCGTGCGAATTACTTATTTCGCGATTTAATACTTTCTAATATGTATTTTCGGAGATCTTTCATTCATCCTAAATTTTAGCTAGGGTTTTTCATTAGAGAGTTTTTATAGAGTACTCTGGAAGATTCATTGTTTATTACAAGATTTTAGTTACAATTGAATCGCATCATAATCGCAGCTTTCTTCTCTTTACTTTTTCTTCACGGTTCCTCTTTATCTCTCCATGTCTGTTTCCATTGAATCTCGTGAGTCTGTTTAGTATCATGTTTAGAGGCTAAATTCTCTTCTTAGGTTGGGATTGATCCCTATTATGTCTTGATAATCATGAATTGAATTCCAATTAGATTGTTCTATGGATATAGGCATTGATGGCCATACTCTTCTTTAGAGCACTCTTGACTTTTCCAATATGTTTTCTAATATCTTACAACATCAGAGCAATGCAATGTGGGGCACATGGAATCCAAAACGGATGTTTCCTCCGAGCCATCAACAATTTTTCTAAAATAAAATTTTAATAGAAATTATAATTTTAAAAATTTATAACAAGTAGCTAAGTAATAGAAATTATATATTATAACATTGGTAACAATTTTTCTTACCCGCCTTAACATAATTGGATGCATTGTCGATCTCCTCTTGAATCACTTCCACCATCCGATCAAGAATGTTGAACAAAAGATTTGAATCTTTTACAACTTCAGAAACATCATTGATCTAATGAAGACCGACTCTTTTGGTGAGTTCACAAGAAAGTTGATAATATCCTTTTGGACGGTGGTACCACGCTATCCATCGGATAAGATAGAACAACCTACTTCGTCCATTCTTTCTTATGCTCATTCATTGCCTTACGGGTGTCCTCCACTTCTTTCTTAAGGAATGGAACTTTCAACTCATACATAGAAGGTGGTTTTAATCCAGGACGGCAATAGCAAAGCTATCAAGTGTGGCCGCATTGAAAGGAGTGCCAACATCATAAAGCCACCTAGCTAAAACCACCTAGCTAAGTCTCCGGAAGCCTTTTCTCTCAACTCTTTCTTGCATAGCTCATTAAGTGTTCTTTGTCTCCCTTGATCCTTTTTCCTTTCACATTGGTCGGCTTAGGAGTAAAGTACATATCCATTGGACCTTTTTGCTTTGGTGTCTTATGAGGCATGCTATTACTTCCCTTGTTTGCTCCATTCCCACCACTTCTAGGATTAATCTCAATTCATTTATCATCTTCATCATCATCAACATCGTAGCTTTGTTGCATTTTCCTCGACATTTCAAAACTCTCTTTCAATGATTTCTTTTTATCCATGTATTCTTGAATTTCTTCCCTAACATGCTCGGGGACCTTCTTACAACCTAATGTATTTCGATATCCACCAACCAAATGTTGTTTAAGTCGAAACACTCCCCATGTTCTTAACTCCACAAAAGTTGTAAAAGAAACTATTTTTATTACTCTCATCTTGTGTACCATACTTTCTTCCGGGGTCTAACATTCTAGAGGAACTCGAACCCGAACCCGTACTGGGTTGATCCTCCATTCAAATGATAATAATGAACACAATTCACTCACTACAAACAATTATAATAATGAAAACAATTAAAATGTAACACAAAAACACAATTCACTGACTGGAAAAATAAAGAAACATAAAAACAGAGAGCGAGAAAAAGAAAAAATGGAGTCGAGTCGGTGACTCGACCGACCGACCTGCCTTATATTATGAAGGTGGGAAAAAATCACAAAAAACGAATAAAAAGAATGAATAACCTAGATGAGCAGCATAGCCGAAACCGGAGGAAGGAAGAAAGAGCAGAAGCGGAAGGAAGAGGAAGAAAGGAGGAAGCGGAAAACGTAACTAGAAGAAGAAAGAACGAGGAAAAACGAAAAACGAAAAGAAGAAGAGAAGAAGAAGGAAGAGGAAAGAAGAAGAAGGAAAAGGAAAAAGGAAAAAGAAGAAGAAGTACCTGGTAGTCGGCGATAGGTCGGCCTCTGAAAACACCAAGCTTGGTGTCGAAAATGTCAAAGGTCCCCGGAGAAGCCGCCAGGAAGGGTGGAGCGAGAGGAAGGAGGATGAAAGAAGTCTCGTGAGAGCTAGAGCTAGGGTTTTCGCTCTTCACTTCGCAAGGAAGTATTGGGTCTCTTCAATTCGCATGCGGTTCCAAGTAAGTGAAAGGTTTTTTCTTTTTTTAAAAAAGGCAAACGGTCACTAATTCCGGAAAGCGCGCATCTCACCCAAAGCGCTCCCGGAAAAGTCCAAAAAGCGTGCGCTTTTCGGGCTTTTGTAGGACTGGCCTGACCCCCAAAAGCCCGGAGGGTACTCCCGGGGTTTTCTGCGCCTAGGCGCGCCCGGCGCGCTTTTTATACTAAGATATTGAATCATATTAACATTTATGACGCCCTCAAAAATGGCGAACTAGTTTGACTGGTGGAACCTCACTTTAGTGAATGTGGATAACTCCAACTCATTTGAAATCTTTGAGGATTGGCTCAATATCTCTTTCCAAAAACACAATCTACCATAGACTTGGTTATATTCTCATTCCCACCACTATAGGCAAAATGCAAGTGTAATAAGCTTGTAACATGGCTAAGGTTCATTGGTAGAAAGTGGGAATCAATTTGGGAAATGTGGAGCTAAATAGTCGAGGCCTAACAGCTAAGGCGCAAAAAACACTTCCAACATGACTAAAAATTTTCTCCCAATTCACCTCTTTAAGCACAACCAAGTTTTAAGACAACCTAAGGAATGAACATGAAACGTTTTTGAACTTTCCACATACCAATCACTTATTTCATCACTTTTTTTTCCGAATTTTTCCTTTTTTTCATTCTTTTCATTCTTTTCTTTCTTTTGTTCTCATTAATTTTTTTTCAAAACTTTCTAGAATAGACACCATTGGCATGAGAATTATAAACACTAAATCCCAAAAGAGCCTAAAAAGGGACTTATCATTTTTTCTTCAACACGGGTCCCAATTGCAAACTACGAACCGAATGGAACACTCCATCATTCAACCCAAAACTACCCAAAAGTATTGCTCCACTATACCTGGCTTATGTAAAGGAAATGTATGTAGGCCAAAGGGAGAGTAGATGCAAGTGTACTAAGAAACAGAGTTAAAGCTCAAAGGGGTAGCAATGAATGCGGTGGCTTTTTGGCTTGTGTAGCTTGAAAACAAACGAATCTCTCTATTATATTACACAATGCATATGCCAAGTGTGGTCTCGAAGTGAAATAGAGCAAGTTCCGGAGGTATGCATCAAGGAAGAGTCACTCAAAGAATGAAACATGAGACTAAAAACTGAAGAATTAATATAAAACTCAAAGTCTCATGGGTTTATCCACCACAGATCAACAACTAGCTCAAGGAATTTACCACTTACTCAAGTTTAACTAATCTTGCAAAGAAATTCTCAAAGACAACCTACAAGCAACACAAGGCATCGGAATCAAATTCATTCGCAAGTTTATTTCCACAAAAGTTTCCACCAAGAATGGACAATCAAATCATGCATAATCACACCCATTGACCAACTATCATCATCATAAGAGGGGTTTTGAAAACAACCTTTTTTTTTCCTCTTTTTTTCAAAGAAAAGAAAACTAACTAAAAGGAAACTCACAAAAGAGAAAATGAAGGAAAGGTGGAACATGTGTTACCTCAAGTGCTTAAAGATGCCCATCACCTCGCGTCTCTTCTTGTGGTTAAAACAGAAAAAAAAAAAGCAAAATAATATACAATGCATAAACCTAACTAATATGCTCATGTCGAGTCCTATATGGTAGTAAGAGAAAGAAAACAAAGAAAATGAAAACTAATGCATCTATATGAATACGAGTCATGCAACTATATGCAACTATACTAGCATTCAGTCATGCCAAATCAAATTTTATTGTAACACTCCCCATGCTTGAGCTATTCATTGTCCCCAATGAAAATGTTACGCAGAAAGAGAGGGGAGGGGATGAAACTCACAGCAGCATCCGGGATTGCCACTCGGGTGGAGGATAGGGGCATTGAAACTGCTCATAGGCATGAAAAACAAGACACTCCACCCTATCAATGCGGCTACCAAGGTGCTCAAAACCCTCATACGTCTCATTCGGTGTTGCTCGCATGAAATCTCTCAAACTCTCTCAAGCCGTCCTGACCGACCGAAGGCGGTTGAGATGGTCGAGGATGGATTGGAACATGTAATCAGTGGTGGGAGGAGCAACAAGAAGAGGAGTATTAATCCAGTCCTACCGTAAAGATTCTTGCTCCTTGGGGTGCCTAGATGGCCCAGCTTCAACTCCAACATGAGACGGAGCAGCACAAGATCCACTTTCTTGTGTAGCGAACCGAACTGCGCTTGTTTGTGATGGTGGTCGTAGCGGGAACGGGGAGACAAAATAAAGCTACCCCGTGGTGGTTGACATAGAAAGCATTATCTTGAAGTACGAAAAGTTTCATATGCGTGTAAGCATCGTAATTAAGCAAACCACCGGGTGTAGCAACTTAACCGAGGACAAGTCAACCCCTACTCTTAGCACGATTAAGGCGGTAACGATGCTGCCGGTAGCTAACCAAAATGATTTGGTCGCTAATTGGTCCTTAATGTGTCTAAGAGTAAATCACCAAAGAGGCGTCATGCAAGGCCGCCCACAATAAGAAGAGCTCCGAGCTCCTATCGTGGCGAGCAAAGATGGAGTTAGCCGAGTGTGCCTGGAGATAACGTAGAATGGGGTTACAAATGAAAGTGGTTTGCTCTTTTGGGGGTTAAAGTAACGAATATGTCCATCACTTAAGGGATAAGTCGGTCTCGCCTTACGACTAATAGATTATCAAAAGGCTTCGGAAGAATAATTTCGTGTCCACGAGCGACGAGACCGTGGTAAGGGAGGCCAAGGGCATTGTTAAAATAACTCAAACTCATTTTAAAGGTTTGATTTCCTAAACGAAATACACAATAAAGCGGCCCTCCTCATTAGGTGGGTTGGTATTAAGTCTAAACGAACTATAAAACTCCCAAACAAGCCTAGCATAGACCTCAAATCGACGAGTAACCAACTCAAGCAAACCTAAGTTTCTCGGCAATGCACACAGGTCATCCCACAAACCCAAATTTTTCATCCAATCAACGTCCACAAATTTGTGTGTGCTAACCTCTTTAGAAATAATCTCATCATACTTAGACTTTTGAGCAATTCCATAAGTATTTTCAGTATGAGAGGACCGAGATGTTTTACCTTGGGCCACATGGCCCGGCCGAAGAGGAAGCACTGGTGGTGGTGGTGCGCAGTTTCTTCTTAGGTGGCATGTTGAAGCAACAATGGAAGCCTTCCCACACCCAATTCCAAGAGGTAGCACCAAAATCCCGAGCTCCAAGTTCAAACCCTAAAATCGAGCACCGAACTTCACGAGACAGCAAAAACATTTGGTTGTGCAAAACCGCACAAACCGTACTCGTGCAATAGGTCAAGAGTAAACCAGCTCGACCAGGTCGACAGCTACGCGGCCGTGCGCAGCCACTAGAATTAGGCCATTTTGCACGACTGCCCTTGCGGGAGTTGCACAAATATGTGAGTCAAGTATAAAGTTGGGTTGTCTTCGGCCATAAACTTTTCCAGCTGTGTTGGGTTGTCTGCAAGGTTGCCTGTGTGGGACTTGCACGGTCGTGCGATTCGGCCAGAAACTTTTCTCGCACAGCCGTGCGCTTACAACAGCGAAGATAAGAAGACTTGCACGGTGTGCCGTGTGATATTTGCACGGCCGTGCGAAGTTTGAATTTCAGCAGTTAAGCCCAATTTTCACACCATTCCTTCACTCTCTGCTCACCTCTTCGGCAAAAGCGCCAAACCCTCACCCTCTCCACTCCCCAAATCCTCCAAGCCCTCCACCGGTGACTGTCGCCGGCCACCCATTCACCGCCGTTGACCTCCACCCACCAAACCGCTGTCACGTTCTCTCTTCTCCTTGCTGCTCCCTTTCATCTCCATTCTCTCTCTCTACTTCCCAAATTCGCCGTACCCTTCACCAAATCCCCTAACCTTCAATTGAGCAACATTCAAGGTTTTTCGCTCTCTTCCCCTAATTTCGACTGGATTCTTGTGCTTGAAGTTGATTTTGGGATTTGGTGGTCGGTTTTTTAAGTTTGGTGCTCGATTTTAGGGTTTGAACTTGGAGATCAGGATTTCGGTGCTACCTGTTGGAATTGGGCGTGGGAAGGCTTCCATTGTTGCTTCAACATGCCGCCTAAGAAGAAACCACGCACCACCACCGCCACCCGGTACTTCCTCCTCTGGCCGGGCATGTGACCCGAGGTAAAACCTCTCGGTCCTCTCTTACTGAAAATACCTACGGAATTTCTCATAAGTGTAAGTATGATGAGATTTTTTAGAGAGGTTAGCGCACCCAAATTTGTGGATGTTGATTGGATGAAAAATTTGGGTTTCTGGGATGACCTCGTGTATTGCTGAGAAACTGAGCTTTGCTTGAGTTGGTTACTCACCGATTTGGGGTTTATGCTAGGCTTTGTTTGGGAGTTTTACAGTTCATTTAGACTTGATACCAACCCACCTTATGAGGAGGACCGCTTTATTGTGCAATCCGTTTAGGAAATTAGACCTTTGAATTGAGTTTGGGCGATTTTAACAACGCCCTTGGCCTCCCTCTTCTCGGTCTCGTCGCCTTTTGGCAATCTATTAGTTGTGCGGCAAGATCGACTCATCCCTTAAGTGATAGGCGTATCCGTTATTTTAACCCCCAAAAGAGCAGAGCTACTTTCATTTGTAACCCCATTCTGCGTTATCTCTGGCACACTCTGGCTAACTCCATCTTTGCTTGCCATAATAGGAGCTCGGAGCTCTTCCTATTGTGGGCGGCCTTGCATGACATCCCTATAAACTGTGGTGTTTTGCTCTTAGAGCACATTAGGGACCAATTAGTGACCAAATCATCTTGGTTAGCTATCGGCAGCATCGTTACCGCCTTAGCTGTGTGCTTAGGAGTAGGGGTCGACTTGTCCTCACTCAAGTTGCCACACCCAGTGGTCTACTTAATTACGATGCTTGCACGCATATGAAACTTTTCGTACTTCAAGGCAATGCTTTCTATGTCAACCACCACAGGGTAGCCCTATTTTGTCTCCCTGATCTCGCCAAGATGACCATCACAAATAAGCACAATTGGTCCTATGGTCGGCTTCTACACAGGAAAGTGGATATGGTGCCGCTCTATCTCATGTTGGAGTTGAAGCTGGCCCATCTGGGCACCCCGAGGAGCAAGAATCTCCACAGTCGGATAGGATTAACACTTCCCTTCTTGTTGCTCCTCCCACTACCGATTACATGTTCTAATCCATCCTCGATCATCTCAAACCCCTTCGGGTCGGTCGGGACGGTTTGAGAGGTTGGTTTTGAGCACCTTGGCAGCCGCATTGACGGGGTGGAGCATCTTGTTTTTCATGCCTATGAGCACTTTCAGTGCCCCTATTCTCCACCTGAGTGCAACCTCGTGGACCACCTGGCCCACCCCGATGGGGTGTAAGTTTCATCCCCTCCCCTCTCTTTCTCGTGTAACATTTTCATTGGGGATAATGAATAGCTCAAGCATGGGAGGTGTTATAATGAAATTTGATTTCGCACGGTTGGCCGTGTAGGTTAGAAACCGCAATCTCGCACGACCGTGCTGACTTTGCATGGGTAGTCGTGCAGAACGCCTAAAGTTTCTGCCTCCTTTTTCCCCCTGCACGGGCTGTGTAGGATCTGCACGGTTGGCCGTGCACGACTTTACTTTGAACCCTTGGGTTGATGCTTTGCGTGTGCAACTTGACTTGATGAGGTCTAAGCTCCTTTTTGCCTCCTTCTAAGCTCGAACCTTCCTCTTCATCGCTTTTCATCAAATTTGCCTCAAATCTCTCTCATTTAAGCCCAAAAATTTGGAATTAAGAAATTTACGAGCTTAGGTGGCGATAAAGGGAAAATGAGCATATTCTAACCCATAATCAAACAAATGTCAATCCAAATCACCACAAAATTGGGTGAAATAATGCCTTAAAAGCGATAAATAGGAGGTTTAACATGTATCATTGCCAGAGATGAGGTTTGGCAAAATTGTCTAATGAGCTTGTTTCAATCAATTATAGTGTGCACCCAGGAAGGGAGAGACACAAGGGGCGACCCTCTAGGCAGTTTCGATGGGCTGCCCTGTCTAGTTTGATTGCATGATCCTATTTTCAGATGTATATTGAGTGGCTCAGGAGTAAAAAAAGTGATACAATAAGCATTTATGTCGAACTTGGGGTACTCCGACCATGGGTTTTACTGATGGGCTGCACTAGCTTGCTAGGATGTCTGTTGAGTTACGGGGTAAATCTCTGCAACTTCATCGCTTGTAAAGACAGGAACAATGATGAGTTTGTCTGGGTGGATTGTAATAGTGCCAAGGTTCTTCGTAGTAGGCTGATCTGGTTATTTCCAGTCTCGTACATGCCAAGTGAATTGAATTTCGGGGGAGGTTTTTACATTCCAATCCTTTGTTCAGTGTTTCAAATGTGGTTTTTGTCACAGAATTGCAAAAATGATCTGCTGCAGCATTAGTGTTGCCTATTGCAATTGCTGCAGGGTCAAAATGCAATTCGCTCAAGTCCAAAACCTTTCCGATGTGGCATTTTCTTCTGAGAACAACCGCATTTTGAATCCATGGTCCATACTCAAGATCCTTAACTCTCATCTATGCTGATCCTCTAATGGTCAGCTTTTAGGTTCTTTTCTGAGGGATTCTTAGAATGACTAAGTACTATTTCAGGCACCTTTCTTTCTTCGAAAGGTGGAGTTTAATAGCATATTAGCTGATTTCCATATAGTCTCAGGTAGTGGGATAAGATGGAAAATCTAAGTAAGATTAATGAGGCTGTGATAGCTTGCTGGTTATTTGTATTTGTAGCTTTATTTTTTAGACACGTGAGAAGGGAACAAAAGTTCTCTGATTGTCAACTTCTTTAGCTATTCTGTGTTTTTTGGTTAAGGCTTTGTTCTTCACTAAATCTGATCTAAAAAATATATATTTTTGAGAACAGTGGCTTTCCTCTTTCTTGTGTTCTGTTCTTTCATATGGTCACTTTTCATAATGGGCTGGGAAGGTGGGGTGGGGTGGTGTTGTAAAAGGGAAGGAGAAAATGCTAGCCTCATCATAATATTGTTTGATCCACCTCTTTGTATTCATGACAGGTCAGATCTATTTCTGAAAGTCTCAGGGAAATGGTAATATCTGAACAGAAGGCAATAGCTGAATCAAGTTATGCAGTTTCTGGTTTATTGAGTTCTTCTACTTTTGGCAGTACATCTCGAAGTGAGAACCTTGTGGAGCTACTTGACAATGATGAAAAGTATGTGGTCTACAAGTTTGACATCAGGTAAAAAGTCCACTCTCTCTCTTTCTCTGTCTTTGAGGTCAGATTTGAAAAGTATTTCTGTTAGTCCAGCTAAATACAAGCTGGAATAGACAATTCTGCTCGACCCCATTGGTCTTCATTCAGAAGAAGCATACAAGTCAAACTGTGTCAGGTTCTTTTATAAAAAGAAATAATTGGGTGTTTTTTTCTGTCATGATGTTCAAATATCATTTTCATGTCAGGGGTGCGTAATACCCAATATTGGCACCTGAGGTGAATGAAGAGTATGACTAAGTGATTGTATATGCTAATGTTATTGTGTAGGATAAGGGTTATATCTGGCAAAGCTGCCTCCAGCAGTAGGACCCATACTGGATTTCCCTTTTCTTTTTTTCTTAAATTTATTTCCCTGTTCTCTTGGAAGGCTTTTTCTGAAGATAACCAAAGAGGTTACATCAGCAGTTAGATTGCAGTTATAGGGTTTGTTGTCAGGATTGTTAAAGTTAGATATTTAATGAGAAGATCTGTTGAACTTTTAATGGAATGAGCCAAAGGATATAAGCCTTACATTCTGCTTAAGTAAAAGTGAGACAAAAAAGGAACAAGTGGGAAAAAAAACTCTCACATTCATTATAACTAGAAAATGCTGCTTAATGCTTGCCTTTCTTAGAAAGATGAGAAGAAAATTTGGTGAGTAGGAAGTGGGAAAAAACTTTTGCAATTATATTGCATCCTAAAACACTGTTAGGAAGTCTTGGAAAAGCCACAAAGATCTCAGTTAAAATCTGGCCCTTCATCAGTAATCAAGAGCCGATTTGCTAAAAATGTTCGCAGGGGAGGAGGTGGTGGTGGTGATGGTTGTATCTTTCAGGGGTGCTATTTTTTTATTTTTTTTTTGGGGGGGTGCTATTGGTTGTGAGCATGGCTCAGATCCATCATCTTACCTCATACCAACCTTGGTAATGGTTATTCATGTTTGGCAAAACTAATTTTCTCCCTATCTGGGGTATCCAGTCTGGTCCATTCAATTATGTTAGAAGTGGCCTATGAAGATTACTTGTATCTCTATCACTGAAATACCCTCCGCTTCCCCAAAAAAGGGGGGTTGGGGGATGGTTTAACGAGTTGTGCAAGTCTAGTTCGAATGTCTAATGGCATGATTGAAGCTGATGGTTACCCGTCTGCCTTAGTCACATGTTATGTTAAATCTTCTGACAACTCAACTCTTGTGAGAATGCTTGAGTTGTAAATATTTATGTTTGATTGTGGCTGACTCTTGTAATATGTACAAACACTTAATTTCTGTTATGAAGAATTGAAACTCCTTGTAGTGAGCACAATTAATCAAGGGTTCAATTTCCATTTGAGCAACAATTTTTTCTTCGTAATCTTCATATGTGCTGACTGGGATGAACTCCTATATGTTGAATTTATTTTGTATAAAGAAGTTTGTTTAATCTTATTTCAGTGACCTTTTTACACTTCCAGCAAACCATTTTATTTATCTACATCATGTTTTCTCATCTTGAAAAGTTAGTCATCAATTCAAGATCAAGACAATCTGTGATGTTAAATGTGATGAAAGTTGCTATTCTCAAACTCCTAACTTAAAGTCTTAGCGCTTATAAAAGCGTTTATAACCGTTAACCGCTCATAACCGCTCATAATAGCTATAACAGCTCATAACGAGTTAACCTCATATAATTATTGATAATGATGATTATTATTATTATCATTATTATTATTATAAAAAATAACATTATTATATTTAAAAATTTTAGTAATATCATTACAATAATTATTATTGTTATTGTCATTATCGTCGTTGTAACTTGTCATTTGGGGTAGGTGGGAAATTTATCACGGTCATTACAACTACTACTACTACTACTACTACTACTACTACTAGTATTATTATTATTATTATTATTATTATTATTATTATTATTAATAAGTTATTAATATTATTATTACCATTATAACATCTATAACCGCTAATTATAACAACTCATAATAGCTTATAGCAGCTCATAACCGCTATAACAAAACTAGCTGAAACGGACAGACCCTTCTTAATAAGCTTTTAGTTGAGATTCTTGGTGTTGGAAAAAGTGAAAACATTCATGGAGTGGGATCCCCTTCTTATTTGCACTCACCTATTTGTGTCGTGTTTTTCGGGCCAGAGATCACGTACATCCTTTTGAAGGGCTTTGTGGGGTTTTTTTTTTGGTTGGGGGGTTGCAAATGATGTGCAGAGGCTGATATAGGCAGGATTCAAAAGCAGGTCTTTGGTAACCACTCTTGGATATAAGGTTTTGAGGGTTTATGCGTATTATGCCTTTTGTTTTTATACAATATGGTACATTGATACTGATATTGTAATTTTATTTCCTTGAGAAAATATCATATCTATGGTGCCCCATTACTAGTTGGGGGCACCTAGTGGGAGAGGACTTGGGAGTGGACTGGGGGATAAGGGGAAACATCTTCGGTGAAGTACCTATTGGGCTTTGAAGTGCCATTGGAGTACTGGACAACCTCTTCGGTGATTTTATTGGACACTGACAACGTCCAATAAACTGCTTGTTACTCATTCCATTCCGCAAAATTAATCCCACCAAAGCGGAAATTTTGAAGGATAAATTATTTAATGCCTGTATCCTATTATTTTAAAGGACATAGAAAGTATATGTATGATTATGGGATTAGGGCGTGGTGGGAGTATAAACCTTTTGTTTGTGAGCAGTTATTCTTTCGACGGTAACTTTGTGATAAAATTTTCAGAATTAGTCTCTTATTCTAGCTGCAATATCTGTGATCCAGCTCTTGCATGTTCATCGATGGCAATGATGGCAATCATGAAGTGAATCCAGATGATTTTTAAGCATCTAAGGCTGATAAACTATGTGAGATTCCTATTGAAATGAAAACCAGTCATCTTGTTTGTTATATTGTCTGTTATTAGTGAAGTGCTAATCTGAAAATCTCATCTTGTGTAGCACCATTTGCTGCAAAGCTGATTGATGGTATCAATCAGAGTCAGATAAGGCGCAGAGCGCTCATGGTTTTGTGTTTTGCCTTCTTAAATGTGAATGCAAAGGTAAGAGACCAAACTTCTTTTGTATATTTTTGTTCTTTATTATATGAGGAGCGCCATTCTTCTTGAATAATTTGTGGTAAAATTTTCTCATGTTACTGAGAATGTTATGTAAACATTTTAGTATGTAATCATTCTAAAAACAGTAAAAAAAAAAAGAAAAAGAAAGAAGAAGACTCTGAATCTACATTGATATGACGTGGGCTTGTGGCGCAATCAAATGGGATGTATCACCACAAAAATTTGGAGGTTTATGATTAAAAATTAAAACGAACAAATCACAATGAATCAGTGTACTTTTGAATTTTTGATGTATTGTTTGTCGGTGCAAATGTAATTTCTATTAAGCAAAACGTTATACTTTCTAGAAAGAAATAATACTTTATTATATGATGGATAAATATTAGCACCTTTAAATTCTTTAAATTTAATTCTGAAACTTTATTTTTAAATATTCCCTTCTATTATTGTCTCTTAAAGATGGTCTCTGTGCACGTCAAGATGGTGTCTGTATAGTCTTGACCTCACTAGACCTATTCTTTGGGAGAACTAGACATGATTTCGTGTAACCTGTTAGGAGTAAAATATTTCCAGTATTAGGGAGGAAAAGCTTTTGAAGGCTTTTTAGCCACTCTGACTTCAAAAATATGAAACAGTTGCAATTTTTGATGTGTAGAACTAAGATGACATACCGCATGTCTTTGTTTGGCTGTTCTTTTCTTTTTCTTTTTTTAGGATAATTATGGATCCTATTCCACTAAAAAGTTCGCATGGCATTTGGTGAAAATCAGCCAAATACTGCCTTATATATATGTCACCCAAAAGGACGCACAACTAACTGTATACTTGCTCAAAATTAGCTTTCACTCGAAAGTCAATTGTTGTTTCTCATATTACATCAACGTATCTAGAATTTTAATGCCACATAACAGCATTATATATTCATATCCTATTTTCTATGATATTAGGACCTCGTTTTTATGGTTTTCAAATCTTCCTTATTATTTGCTCTTATAGATTTCATATGTGCATTAAACTTCACTCATTTTGTGTGAAGGATGCCTTTGTTTGAATTTCTTCATTGTTTGCTTATATAGACTTTATATGTGATTTAACTTCACTTGTTCTGTGTGAAGGATGCCTTCGTTCTATCTGTCGATCGCGAAGGCTTTGACATGTTGGTGAAAGTCCCTAGCCATGGCCATGAATACAACTGGAAGCAATTCAGAGTCAGGTTTGAAGAAGAGGCACCTGACGTTGAACGATTTTGCAATCAACTTGTTAAAATGGAAGAGAAGGCTCTTGAAATTGTGAAGAGCTCAAGTGGCTTAGGATAAATACCTCTTTTAAGTAATTGCTGATCATTTTTGGAAAGCCAAAGTCTATCCTCCTACTATCCGTACTTTTATCATCTGATGTACCCAGTGAGATATCAAATTGTAGTCAGTGGTTGCATTACAAGCAATTCAGTAAACTCTGTTTTATGAAATTAAATTTGTAGTTACTATAGTGCAGGACACTGCTATCCAGATTCTCGATGGGTAAAATGCCAGGGTGTGAAATTTTTCAGGTTAGAATTTCAACATTCCGGGAAAAAATTAACATGGAGACGAAAATTACAGCAAATCTCCAATTTTTATTGAAAAAAAGAAAGAAAACAACCCTAGAATATCGAAAACCTCCTCTTATCAACTAGGATGCAGCTTCCAAAGGGTGACAGACTGTCGAGAGGTGAGTGGCCATACTCGCCCTTTTCCAGCCTCTCCCCACAGTTTGATTCTGGGAGGCACAAATTTCTCTTGTTTGAGGAATTTGTGTTGGTGATAGTGGGTTTGACATTTTCCCTCGATCCAATCAGCTTTATGAACTTCTCCTAAGATAGGGGTTTGAGAAGATAGGTCTGCTTATCATTAAAAAATAAAATTCATAAACTTGAATTTGTGTAGCACGAGTGGACAAATTCTAGTCGGTGGTCTGACTAAAATCTAAAGGCATCATGTTTGGAGGTTATGCAAGAAGGAATATATTCTCTGTCTTTGTGTTTGCAGGAAGTGCAGGAAACAGATTACATGCATTAAGGTAGAATCATGAGAATTCCATCAATCAATATCTTTCAATCTTCTCAAACTTTACATATAGTAGCAAGATATAATGTTCTAAATGATAACATTGGAGTCGAAATAGTCTAAAAATATCCAAGAAATAACGAATTTCATATGCAAAAAAACGTGTTCAATAAGGTATGAATTGACATAAATTCATAGCGAAGGAGAGAAGTTTACTAAAACTGATATATGAAATTTGAATGATGTTTTATGTATGTGATTTTAATTTTTAAAATTAAAAAATAAATAATGTGAGAATTACTGATCTCATTCTCATACCTACAGTCAAAAAATAGTGAACTAAATTACCCACAAAATCAAACAGGTTACCTAATGTAAAGTTATTTTTTCCTTTTTTGCTTGATCGTGTGCATACTCCTTATATCTGAAACAAGGCTGAAGATGAGCAATACAATGAGCAATTTAGTTCCCTTCCCTATAAACAAATGAAAACGCATAAAAATCAAATTCCCCACTAAAGCTTAAAATATCATCTAAAATTAAATCAATTTACGAGATAATCGACTGAGTCTTCTTCAATTTTTAGATTAAGGTAAGATAACCTTAGATAATGACACTTCGAATATTATATTCTCGTGCAACTTCAAGAGCAAAACAGCCCGCTTGAGTTTCTTCTATTTTTGGGCCAAGGAACCTAGGACCTTGACTGACCGCAGGCACCACCACATCCCCATCACTATCACGAGCTACCATCCCATAAACATGATTCTGATAGTCGCAATTATTTTAATACATGAATTCATCATAAATAGTTACGCATGTAGTCTATTATAATATTCGTATTAACATAATTTGTATGTCCACAAATTAGTACATAAATTTATCGTAAAAATTCATCTATATTATATATTATAGCAATCTTTTCAAAAAGATGACATGGCGATCTGTGAGTGAATTTAGGAGTTTCAGTCAATAAGAAAATAATAGTTTATCATTGAAAAAAATAGGTTTCCACTCATATATGGACTTTTTTTACTCCATAATAATAATAATAATAATAATAATAATAATAATAATAATAATAATAATAATAATAATAATAATAATAATAATAATATAATGTTTTAGAAAAATTAAAAAAATTAAAAATAATAAAATAAAAACATAATCTTAAACAAAAAGTTAAAAAAATAATAAAATGAACTAAATAAATAAAAAATTAAATAATTAAATTACCAAAATATTAAACTATTTTCTGGACCTAATAAAATTATCTAATCATAATATAAAAATTAAATAATAATTAATCATCCTAATTAATTCATAAAAATATAAAACAGAAAATAAAAACAAAACTAAGTAGAAAACTAACAAATAACAAATATACAAAATTATATAACAAATTAAATCAAAAATCTGAAAAAATATAAAAGTAACCTAAAATCCAAAAATTTTTTTATAGTTTTCCAGAAAAATTAAACAGAATTAAAAATAATAAAATAAAAATATAATCTTAAACATAAAGTAAAACAATAATAAACTGCACTAAGTAAATGAGAAAATAAATAATTAAATTACCAGAATATTAAAATTAATTTTTGGACCTGAATATATCCTAAACACCTAAAATCAAAATGAAAAAAACTAAATTTAATACTAATAGATTAAAAAGACTCTAACTAAACCATATAATAATATAAAAATAAAATTAACCAAAGAAGAATAATTTTATTTTAACTTCTAACAAACTGACTAAAAAATAACAAAAACGAAGAAAAAATTAATTTGAAAATTAAAATATATTAAAACATAAAATAAAATTAATATATATATTTATGTATTTATTTATTTAGGGTTTGGTTTGTATATTAGCTCTCATTTATTTTTATGTATATTGATATACAATATTATTTTGGGCCTGAAATATAATAATTTTGTCTAATATTATTAATTTTTCATTGTTGATGATGTTTTTTGACTTGGTGTCATAAAATTGTATTAGTTCAAAATATATTTATTATAAGATTTTTAAAATTAAAATCAATAGGAGGACATTATGAAAATAATATTTAAATATTTAATTATCCGAGGAAGTAATTTGGTTATTACATTCATCCTATGTAAGAATGATTTAATAAACCTTAAGAAATCATAAATTAATATAATAAAAATGTAACAACTATATATATACTTGATATTAATAATTAAAAATGCCTACAAGATAGAAAGTTATGATTCAAATATGTTGTGGAATAAAACGTAATGAATAAAAAGTTAGGAATTATATTGATTCGGATCGTAATATGTGGACTTTAAGTTTTTAATTTGTGTTATGTTTAAAGGATTGCAAACTTAATATGTCAACTTTTATTAAGCCCATATGACTTCGAATAAATTCATTTGTCTCAAAATTTTTGCACAACATACAAATCATCACTACTACGTAATTGCAAAATTGCGACGGAAATAGCGACGGAATTTCGGAAAATAGCGACGGAATTTGGACTTTAGCGACGGAATTAGCGACGGAAGATGTCCGTCGCTAAAAGCGAGTCGCTAAAATTTAGCGACGGAAATTTCCAATTCAGTCGCTAAATAGCGACTGAACAACTGACGGAATATGCTTCAGTAGCTGGCCCCAAAATCAGCCGACGGAATACTCGTCCGTCGGCCGATCCGTCGCTAATCGGCGACGGATTAGAGACGGCTTCATTCCGTCATCGACGTCATTCGGCGACGGATTGAGTCCGTCGCTGACGTCATTCAGCGACGGATTGGGTCCGTCGCTAAAATCATTCAGCGACGGATTGTGTCCGTCGTCGACGATATTCAGCGACGGAATAGTGGTAATTCAGTCGCGAATTCCGCCGCTAATCGCTGATATTTCCGTCGTTTGTTGTGTAAAATAATCTGCAAATTTTTTTCAAAAACTTGTTACCCAAGTACAAACAAGCTGTGAATGGATATACAAATCCAACATTCACATATGTGACACTTACATTGGCATTTACATATGCCGGCCACAAACAATTCATACATAAAACAAATTCACAAGTTCATCACAATCAAAAAATGGCTCATAAGAAGCCTTAAACACATCTACATAGTTCGCAAAGTTATGATCACAAATATATTCAAAAGTTGACAAATGAATTCATGGTCCTCAGTCATCCTCTTCCTCTTCCTCATCCTCTTCTTCTTCCTCTTGCTTTTGTGGTTGTGCGGGTCGACGAGAGCCGGATGCTTGCTGAGACATCAAGAATTCATTCAAACGTGCCATTGGCTCGGCGTAGCTGGCGACCTGGTGTTGAAGCTGCCTGTTTTGCATCTCCAAGCTGTCGACAACGCTCGACCCATTGTTGTATCTCGGAATTCATCGTATAAACGGTTGATCTCCACTCGACTCATCCGGACCTGATGGTTTCGGTGATTTGAAGGGCGTGGTTGGTTTCGGGTTTCTAGCCTCCGATCTAAGACCATAAATGCTACCTTTCTTGTTCGCATTGGCTTTGACCCACAACTCATGTTGTGATGAGGTTGACATATGATCCTCGGAAGAGTTGGGGTCCTCATCTGGAAGTTTGAGTGGGTTGAGTGTTTTGCAACTCTTCCCACTCTTTTTGGAACTTGTCCTGAATATAATATAATTATTTGAGGCATATAGATAGCATAGGGTGCTAACGAAAACAATAGATAGGAAAATATGCAAAATGCATATATGTTACTCACGTAAATGGCCTTGGATTTTTGGTCGACCCATTCGTCCTTTTTTGTTTTGTGTGTACGTGAAAATAGTTGGGTCGGTAGAGGCTGAACTCCTTGAAGCTCCTTCATCTAAATAAAAAACAAGTCGATCTAGAATCAATTTAGTTATATAAACATGTTAATAGTTGCATGCGTAATCTATAAGAAAGGGGTATGTACCAATCGCCGCTTATGCTCCGTCATAGGGATTGAGCCACAAGTATGGAGGGATGAACCAAGTCCCCCTTGATCAGCATGGCGGTTTTTCGAGCTTGCTCACAAAACTTTTTGTAATCGGCGGTTTCCCAATATTCGAGCGGCTCGCGCCAGTGGTTGTCACCCAACCATTTCGGCTTCTTCTTATTTTTCCTCGCCTTCAGCATGAAGTCCTTCAATCGATCACTGCCCTTCTTTTCAAAGTTCCTTCGATTTGGACTTCATCGGTTGGAGACCACGTGAAGAATTTCTATATAAATAAAAATGTAGTTTATAACTTATGAAATTATAATATAATGTTCGAAAATGCATAATAAGTCATTATGTTATTTGAAATTTAGAAAACTAAACATTTCTCATTACCTTAAACTCGGAAAACCACTGATCACGTATTGACCGAGGGACTTTACCCCATGTAGGCCATGCTCAGTCGTATTTGCTTTGGAAGATGTGGGAAATCGTGCCTACAACTTTGTCAATGGGGTAAAACCTAATCCACAAACATATGAAATAGTTAGTTCTATTCATAACTAATATGCTTAATTTATGAAAGTTACTTATTACCACACTTACCCTTCACCATCCGGCTCGATTCGAATCTTCTCTCTGCTGCTAGCACTGCTGGATTCAAGACCGGGATGCTCGTTCCTTGCATCAGTTGGTCCTTCATTTGGTTCCCCTTGTGGGGGCCTTTGTTCGGCACCAACGTGCTGCATGCGTGGTACATTAGGTGTACCATATTGGGGATATGCATATTGGGGATATGAATATGGAGGGTTTTGGAAGAATGACCCACCCATTGGGGTTTGCATGTGTGGGAAGTTTGGGGGAGGGAAAAAGGAGGGTTGGGAATAAATGACCCCCCAATGGAGTTTGGTTGTGAGGGGAGTGTGGAGATAGTGCTCCACCTACAGCAGATTGAAGGTGTTGAGGGTTTTGAGAGGGGATAGAAGTGCTCATCTCATTGGCTTCCCCATCGGTTGTGGTGTTTCTAGCCCTTCCCCGAGTAGCTGATCTTTTGGACCTGCCTCTACCTCTCTCCATTTTCCTGAACATAAACAAGTAATTCACACTATTAGTCAACATCCAACAGTTTAAGCGATTTCATATAAAACGACATATAAGCAATAGTAAACATAGAAACATGTAAGCATTAGAATACACTTCCTTCAAATAAATTACGCTTCAATTGTTTCACCTTCATTACATTAATAAGAATTCCTTTGATTACATCATAAATGAAAGTTAAACATATAAAACAAACCCAAAACAGATGAAATATTATCAACTAGCCATCATCCTCATCATCGGTGTTATCATCATCTTCTTCACTATCCTCTTCGGCATTATTGAATAGGATATGTTCGTCTTCGTCATCGGTGATGTTATCATCATCCCATTCACTTTCTTCATCGTCTTCACCATCTTCATGTTCACTATCATACTCAATCTCATCTTCTCGGTTTAAAATAATATCATCAACTACTTCTTCTGCTGAGATTGAGTTATCAACCAAAGTGTCCGGCAAAGTTTCTATTACAGGGTCGATTGTACCCATACTATCCTCTTGGAATTAATTATTAGTTAATAATATCAATACATGGACATGTTATATGATTACGTATCGTCTATAATGAACATAATCAATATATAACCATTATGCATTTAGGATAAATTTTATTATTATAAATAAACTTATTTAATATCTATATTTTAATCGTAAGTATTTATATCGTAAGTAAACTAATCATGATCTAATTTGCATAAATAAATTCACACTAAATATAATTAAACTAATCAAACCCAATCATATACTTAATTCGCATAAACAACCTCAAGTTACATTTTTCAAAACCCTCAATCTAATTTCAATAACATTTAATCCATAACTAATACAATTGCACATTTTCCTATTCAAATTCATTCACAAACAACAATAATTTCCAACAAAATACATATATTCATCAATTTCGGATTATATTATCGTAAACCCTACTTCTAATTTCAATAACATTTACTCCATACCTAACACAATTTCACAATTTTCTATTCAAATACATTCCCAAACAACAATAATTTTCAACAAATTACATATATTCATCAATTTCAAATTACATTTTCGTAATCCCTTATTCTAATTTCAATAACATTTACTTGCATAACTAACACAAATTCACAATTTTCTTTTGAAATTCATTCACAAACAACGGTTATTTCCAACAAATGACATATATTACTCAATTTCAATTTCAATTGTATAAATTTAAGTTGCAAACTCAACAAAACCATAACTCACTTAGCAGTGGGCGGCAGCACCGATGGTAGGGGCGGCGACGGCGGCTCGGCTGGAGGTTGGTGGCAGCAGCGGCGGAACGGCAGGCGGCGGCACGGCCGTCGTTGACCCAGGCGGCGAGGGGCTGAAGGGGTCCGAGATCTCGAGCTTAACGGCGAATGGCAGGCGCGGCAAGTTCCTCAAACGGCGGACGGCAGGCGGCGGACGGTCGTCGGCGAACTCCGGGTGCGGCGACGGGCGGCTTGAGTCGTGGGTGGGCGGCAGCTGGCTCTCTCTCGGCTCTCGCTCTCGCTCTCGCTATGTGTCTCACGGCTTTCACGGGTTTCGAGATCCGGCCGAATATAAGTGAACTTAGCGACGGAACAGTCCATCGCTGTTCAGTCGCTAAGTAAAAAATTTTCTATAGCGACGGAATACCGACGGAATAATCCGTCGCTATACACTTCAAATTTTTTTTTTTTTTGGGTTTGAATAGCGACGGAAGATTCCGTCGCCAAGGTTGTCGGCGACGGATTAGCGACGGAATCTTCCGTCGCTAATTCCTATATAGCGACGGAATAGGCCTTCAGTCGCTCTTCGCACTAGGTGGCAAAATGTGTCGAGAATCCGTCGCCGATTCAGTCAGCTATTTAGCGACGGACTCGTTTCCGTCGCTATTTCATTATTATGTAGT
Source organism: Talinum fruticosum (assembly GCA_021018815.1). NCBI lineage: Eukaryota > Viridiplantae > Streptophyta > Magnoliopsida > Caryophyllales > Talinaceae > Talinum > Talinum fruticosum. The sequence continues at coordinate 2,214,217 of JAITYX010000011.1, forward strand.
AGTGCATTTTATTTTATTTTTTGTTACAAATACAATTTATTTTAGTTTCTTCCTAACATGTATATATGTGACTTATTATTGATAAACATATTTAAATCATATCTTTTACTATTGTAAGGTTTCTAAATTATTAAAAGAAGAGTATTTGCCATCAAACCTCTCCGCCATCTTGAAATACAAATTCATGTTACTCTTATTGTGTTAATTAATTGAGAGGAAGAGTTGTGTCTCGAGGGAAGCAATTGGTTGTTAATTGAGTAAAACATGTATTTATAAAACATCAATGGTATCAATATTTTTGCCCCATTGATTCGCTACTAAAATCGCGATTAATTTTCAATATAAGTACAAAACATAGATGATTTTATTAACCTACACCGCGAATTGACCTATCATGCCATTTACTATGATACAAATTACCTATTATTGTTAAATATATTTGGATCAGTTCTATTATATAATATTTTTCACTATTAATCTCGAGTATAAGTAATCATTATATGTTTAACTATCTCACAAGTAGGTAAGAATGGATAAATCTTTATATTCACCTTATAATTTTTAAAAAATTAGATCTCATTACGGGTATATCTATACTTTTTAAGAGTTTGCGTAATATTTAAGTCAATGATGTTTTAGTAGGTTGGCTGCATATAAATATTTATCTAGGCGTCTATTAAGTTAAATTAGTATTAACTTTGTAGAGATTTATAAGTTATAATTGTAACAACCCGACTCTAAACCACATTATTTATCTTATTAATTATAAGATTTATATAATTGAGCGCGTGCACTTCAATTCGATATTTTATATTAAAATTATTTTTTTCATATGTGTTATGCAGCTAAGGCGACGAAGTGGCCCTAATAAAAATTCCATAATCATGACTATAATTTACGTATGTGTTTAAAAGAGAAAATTCAAAAATTTACATGCAGCTAAGGTCGTTAATACTATATTTCAAACAAGTCGTTACAATTATAATTTGTAAATATCGTTATTAAAATAAAATTTAAAAGTAACAAATAACCAAAAATAATAACAATAATAATAATAATAAAATAAATAAATCATATTTTTTAGGAAAAATCCAGAAATGGATTCATCTAGAAAAAAAAAGAGAGAAAGAGGCGGTGGAGATTAAAACAGTCGGGCTTTTTAGTTCCATTTTCCTCATTTACGTTTCCCCGCCTGCTCTACCCATTCCTCCGGCTCTGCTTTCCCCGCTCCGCTTCTCCCTCCTCACGGCCGCTACCTCCGCCGGCCACCACCATTACCGACGCTGGCTTTTGCCCTCTTTCTCTCTCAGTCGTTCTCTCGCTCTCTCTCTCTCTCTCTCTCTCCCTCTCCCCTCGTGTGCCTCTCGCTCCCTTCCCCTGCCTATACCTGTGGCCTTGCTCTCGGCCACCAAGCGCCACCAACACCGGCCAGCGGCCGGCGCGAGCGTCGTCGGGAAGGCGCCCGGCCTCTTTCTCTTGCTTGCTGTCGCTTTCTCTCTCTGCGCGGGCGCTGTTCAACCCCCTGCCGCGGCCCACCTGGCGATTAGCCACCGGTCGTAGCCGCCGAAGCCCTCGCCGGTGCTCGCCGATGCCGCCGGAGCCTAGGGGATATCCTTCACCACTTCACCTTCTCCTTGGACTCCATCTCTTGATTTTGAAGGTAACCCTAAAACTCATACTTGCACACCTTAGTATTTACTTAGTAATTGTAATTGTAAATTGAATCATCTGATTTAGAAAATATATTTGTGAAGCGAATTTGAAGATTGATTTGGAAAAATTCGAATTGGTGAATGATTAAGGTTTGGTAGTTAAATGGATTGATTGTATGAAGGTAAATGAATGTGATTTCTTTTGGGGAATTATGAATTAGTGACTGAGATTGGGGATGTTTTATTGTAGAATTGAGCAAATGGATGGAATTGTTATATTTTGGAAATGGTTGTATTGAGCAAATGAAAGAGAATGCGTATGTGAAAATTGAAATTAGATATCGAGTAATGTGTAGAGGCATGGAGAATAATTGAGCATTAAGCATACCTAATTGGGGTTGTGAATGTGAATTTTGTTGAGAGGATAATGCTTATGACCTTAAAATGGTGTATGTATGAATTTTGAACAATTCGGTAGATTATGGAACCTTCCTAGGGGGAGATATTTGATGGGGTAATTAATTACTTAACTATGGGTTTTGGATGCAATGAAGGGAGAAGTAAGGAATAAATTAGGAATAAGTGATTAGTTATGTATATATACATATATATATATATGCCATTTTCAAACCAAATCCACTAACAAATTGAATTACATCAAAATCATTGGTATTCTCACTAGCCTAATCAACTTCTTTAATTAGTATGTATTGTATTCAATATTTGAAACGGAATTGACGCGAGTAAAGTTGAGTAATACAAACGTTAGTTTAATCGATTTTCGTATAAGTGTAGGAAATGAAATAAATTGTCAATGCTCATACAAATTCAATTATTAAAACTCAAGAGATACATTATTAACAACAAAAATCTATTTGAAACATAACTCGAGGCCACTTCAGTTGCCGATTAGCTGATAACTTGAATTTTTATAAAAGGGAGAAACAAATATTCTCGGTTCGAGTACGTGCATTGGCTGTGCCCTTCGAAAATTCACATATTTCAACAAATCTCAATATTTCTTATATAAATAACTAATAATGAATCATTTACAAATCAAGTTTTGCCACCTAATTAAGTGGTCCCCGCCCAATTATCAATTATCGTGGCTTATGCCCACCAATTACACCGCGCACGGCGTCAACTCGGGTTCTCGGTCGGCCCGAGGGGTGAGCACCTTACTAAGATCGTATCAATTACCAAGGGGTTCCACTTCCGGATAATAACCGGCAAGCAAGTTTTACTCATATTCTCTCTCCCGATTTCAAACTAAAATGAATTGAAATGCGCGTCTCAATCAATGTGTTTCAAAATTATTTAACTATGCAGGAATGTTTGTACTGAGTTTCGACTCATTCTTTGAATTATTTTAATGTTTTTGTTTTTAGGAAAAGCATATGTGAACATGTAACGCCTCCAGTTACCATTACTTAATAATTCCCTAATTCGGGAATATTAGGTAAGGTCGCAGATGGAAGTTAACGATCGAAGGCGTCACCGTCGCCCTAATAATAGGACAAGGCTAAAAATAAAATACCATAGCAACTCTGTGTTTATCAATTATGCTTTAGTCTTTAAAAGCACTAAATGTTATGTTGCACGGAACCATGCCCGAGCAATATAAATAAACCAATCCCAAAGTAGAGTCCTGCTAAACCTCTATACATTAAACAAGCCAATACAACAGTCTACGATAGGAAATACGCAATATTTAATTACATTCCAAAGTCAAACCCGGAATTTAACGAGGATGAGAACCATTGTGAGCATCTAATCCCATCATAGCACAATGATAACGACATACCCAGCTAGGTCTTGCTCCCGTCAAGCTTCTTAGGCAATGGACTGTTCACGGATGCTTTTCCTAAAAACAAAAACATTAAAATAATTCGAAGAATGAGTCGAAACTCAGTACGAATATTCCTGCACGATTAAATAATTTTGAAACACATTGATTGAGCTCGCGCATTTCTATTTATTTTAGTTTGAAATCGGGGAGAGAATATGAGTAAAACTTGCTTGCTGGTTATTATCTCGGAAGTGGAACCCCTTGGTAATTGATACGATCTTAGTAAGGTGCTCACCCCTCCGGCCGACCGAGAACCCGAGTTGACGCCGCGCGGGTGTAATTGGTGGGCATAAGCCCCGATAATTGATAATTGGGCGGGGACCACTTAATTAGGTGGCAAAACTTGATTTGCAAATGATTCATTATTAGTTGTATATATATGAGAAATGTTGAGATTTGAGGAAACATGTGAGTTTTCGAAGGGCACGAGCAATGCACGTACTCGAATTGAGAATATTTGTTTCTCCCTTTTATAGAAATTTGAGGCAGCAGCTATTCGGCAACGGAAGTGGCCTCATTTCCGTTTCGATAGATTTTTGTTGTTAATAATGTTTCTCTTGAGTGTCAATAATTGAATTTGTACAATCGTTGACAATTTATTTCATTTTCTATATTTATTACGTAATCGGTTAAAGTACGTTTTCTTACATAACTTCACTCCGTTAATTCCATTTCAAATATTGAATACAATGCATACTAATTAAAGAAGTTGGTTAGGTCAATTAGATAATCAATGATTTTGATGTAATTCAATTCGTTAGTTGACTTGGATTGAAAATGGTATATATATATATATATATATATATATATATATATATATATATATATATATACCTAATTGAGCACTTGTTCCTAGTTTATTCTTTCTCCTTTCATTGCATTCAAAACCCCTAGTTAAGTAATTAACTAATCCACTACATGCCTTTCCATAATCTACCGAATTGCTCAAAACTCATACATACACCATTTTAAGGTTATAAGCATTATTCTCTCAATAAAATTCACATTCACAACCACAATTAGGTATATTTAGTGCTCAATCTTTCCCCACGCCTCTACAGCTTACTCATTATCTAATTTCAATCTACGCATACATACTCCCTTTTCATTTGCTCAATATGTCTTGTTTCCAAAATACAATGAAATTCATCATATTACTCAATCCTACATCAAAACATCCCCAGTTTAATTCACTAAATCATAATTTTACAAGAGAAATCATATTCATTCGCCTTGACACACAATCACTCCACCAAACTACTAATCACAATGGCTCACACCAATTCAAAATTTCCCCAATTCAAACTTTGAATTCACACCATAAACATATTTCTAAATCATATGCTTCAATTTACAAATACAATTGCTTAAATAAATCGAAACTTGATAATTTAGGGTTTAGCGTTTTACCTTCAAATTCGAAGAGGAGAAGTCAAAGAGGAGGAACAGGGCTAGTGGGTCGGGTTGTTACTGAACGGTCCTTTGCCAAAGGAGCCTGACGGGAGCAAGACCTAGCTGGGTATGTCATTATCATTGTACTATGATGGGATTAGATGCTCACGAGTGATTCTCATCCTCGTTAAATTCCGGGTTTGACTTTGGAATGTATTTAAATATTGCGTATTTCCTATCGTAGGCTGCTGTATTGGCTTGTTTAATGTATAAAGGTTTAGCAGGACTCTAATTTGGAATTGGTTTATTTATATTGCCGGGCTTGGCTCCATGCAACATAAAATTTAGTGCTTTCAAATACTTAAGCATAACCGATAAACACGAAGTTGATATGGTGTTTTATTTTTAGCCTTGTCCTATTATTAGGGCGGCGGTGACGCCTTCGATCTTTAACTTCCGCTGCGACCTTACCTAATATTCCCGAATTAGGGAATTATTAAGTAATGGTAAGTGGGGGCATTACAATAATAGTTTGATGTTCTTTTATTGATTTGATGTACTTTGTGTTGTAATATTAATTCGTGACATAATGATATTTATTGTCATCTATAGGTTATAAAACTCAATATCTACCAATCATATATTATTCCTTTTCCTACTAATATTTACCTTTTGATACCCAAACATATTGTCACACTATTTCTATAACTCGTATAAGTTAGGATCATTTAAATTGTTTGATTCTTAAAGGGGCTTGACTTCTTAATATTCCAAATTACGAGTATCATCTTAAAACCTTGATGATATTTTTTAATATTTTTTAATTTATTATTTTATATTATTTATTTATTCTTTTAAAATTTAGAATGATTGTAAGATGAATGTGTGTAGGGCTCTAATGATTTTTATGTGTTGGGTTCGATAACTTTGATGAGTCACGAAAGCGTTTTCGCTATGAGGGGATAATATGTACAAAAATGTTGTTGAAAGTGAAATCATTCAATAAAATCAAATGATCGAGAAAAAGAAACTCATAAGTACAATATTGCTCAGTAATTTAATAATTTCTTAAGTTATGCATTATATAACATTATTCCGTGCATAGCACGAGTCCAGTACTAGTATATGAAAGACAAAAGTAGTCATATTATAATGTGTGACACAAGGACATGTTTGGTCGGATGTTATCAAATTGGTAATGGTCATTACATTACCATGTTTGGTTACAAGTTTATAATGCAATTAAAATTGCATTGTACTCACATTAACCTCTACCTATGCAATTACAATTACTTGGACATTTGTTAAACAATCATGATTACATCCATCTTTGTGATCAAATTTTAACACACTTTCATTAATTTTCTCTCTCTCTCTCTCTATTCCATATCCTTTTTCTCCCCCTCCTTCGCAAGCAAAAATTCATCAATTTGAGAAAAAACTTGATTTTCTTTCTTTTATTATCTTAATTTATAATATGATCGGTTGGTCATTAAGAAAAAATACAACTTCAACATTTTGAACTCAAAATTTAACTATTCAATTAAAAAGATAAAAAAAAGCTTAAATTAAAATTTTTAGATCAAATTTTTTACTTGTTAACATTTATCTTTAATTTTTTTAATTTATCTTTAATTCAATAAATATTTATCATCAATAAAATAATTTTAGTTGGTATTCTTTTATCAATGAAAAAAATTCAAAACTTAATTATATGATAGAAGAGATTAAAAAAATCTCCAATATAAATTTAGAGTTTAAAATTTTGTTATCTATACATTATATAATGCCAATCTTTTCAAATTTTGAAATGCTGCAACCAGAGTGAATTAAGGAGTTTCGTCCAATAAAAAAATAAATAATTTATCATTTAAAAAAATAAGTTTCCACTCATCTATAGACTCTAATAATAATAATAATAATAATAATAATAATAATAATAATAATAATAATAATAATAATAATAATAATTTAATAACAATAATAATAATCATAATGATTATAATAATCATAATGATAATAATACTAATAATAATAATAATAATAACAATAATAACAATAACAATAATAATAACTATAATAGTAGTAGTAGTAGTAATAATAATAATAATAATAATAATAATAATAATAATAATAATAATAATAATAATAATAATAATAATAATAATAATAATAATAATCTATACACTATATAATGCCAATCTTTTCAAATTTTGAAATGCTGCAACCAGAGTGAATTAAGGAGTTTCGTCCAATAAAAAAATAAATAATTTATCATTTAAAAAATAAGTTTCCACTCATCTATGGACTCTAACAATAATAATAATAATAATAATAATAATAATAATTATAATAATAATAATAATAATAATAATAATAATAATAATAATAATAATAATAATAATAATAATAATAATAATAATGATGATGATAATAATAATAATAATATTAATCATACTAATCATAATTATCTATACTATATATAATAGCAATCTTTTCAAAAAGATGACATCGCGATCTGTGAGTGAATTTAGGAGTTTCGTCCAATAAGAAAATAATAATTTATCATTGAAAAAAAATAGGTTTCCACTCATAAATGGACTCTTTTTACTCCACAATAATAATAATAATAATAATAATAATAATAATAATAATAATAATAATAATAATAATAATAATAATATAATATAATATAATATAATATAATATAATATAATATAATATAATTTTTCAGAAAAATTAAACAAAATTAAAAATAATAAAATCAAAACATAATCTTAGACAAAAAGTTAAACAAATAATAAAATGAACTAAATAAATAAAAAAATAAATAATTAAATTACCAAAATATTAAACTATTTTCTGGACCTAACAGACCTAAAATCTAAAATAAAAATAAAAAACTAAATTTATAAATTTATTAAATTAAAAACATGCTTGAACCTAAATTAGTAAATAAGTTTGAAAAATTATTAAATTATTTATATATTATAAAATTATCTAATCATAATATAAAAATTAAATAATAATTAATCATCCTAATTAATTCATAAAAATATAAAACAGAAAATAAAAACAAAACTAAGTAGAAAATTAATAAATAACAAATATACAAAATTATATAACAAATTAAATCAAAAATCTGAAAAAATATAAAAGTAATCTAAAATCCAAAAATATTTTTTTATAGTTTTTCAAAAAAATTAAACAGAATTAAAAATAATAAAATAAAAATATAATCTTAAACATAAAGTAAAACAAATAATAAACTGCACTAAGTAAATGAGAAAATAAATAATTAAATTACCAGAATATTAAAATTATTTTTTGGACCTGAATATATCCTAAACACCTAAAATCAAAATGAAAAAAACTAAATTTAATACTAATAGATTAAAAAGACTCTAACTAAACCCTATAATAATATAAAAATAAAATTAACTGAAGAAGAATAATTTTATTCTAACTTCTAACAAACTGACTAAAAAATAACAAAAACAAAGAGAAAATTAATTTGAAAATTAAAATATATTAAAATGTAAAATAAAATTAATATATATATTTTTGTATTTATTTATTTAGGGTTTGGTTTGTATATTAGCTCTCATTTATTTTTATGTATATTGATATGCAATATTATTTTGGGCCTGAAATATAATAATTTTGTCTAATATTATTAATTTTTCATTGTTGATGATGTTTTTTGACTTGGTGCCATAAAATTGTATTAGTTCAAAATATATTTATTATAAGATTTTTTAAAATTAAAATCAATAGGAGCATATTATGAAAATAATATTTAAATATTTAATTATCTGAGGAAGTAATTTGGTTATTACATTCATCCTATGTAAGAATGATTTAATAAACCTTAAGAAATCATAAATTAATATAATAAAAATATAACAACTATATATATACTTGATATTAATAATTAAATATGCCTACAAGATAGAAAGTTATGATTCAAATATGTTGTGGAATAAAACGTAATGAATAAAAAGTTAGGAATTATATTGATTCGGATCGTAATCTGTGGACTTTAAGTTTTTAATTTGTGTTATGTTTAAAGGATTGCAAACTTAATATGCCAACTTCTATTAAGTCCATATGACTTCGAATAAATTCATTTGTCTCAAAATTTTTGCACAACATACAGATATTTTTTTTTTTGTTACAAATACAGTTTATTTTAGTTTCTTCCTAACATGTATATCTCGTGACTTATTATTAATAAACATATTTAAATCATATCTTTTACTATTGTAAGTTTTCTAAATTATTAAAAGAAGAGTATTTGCCATCAAACCTCCCCGCCATCTTGAAATAAAATATCATGTTACTCTTATTGTGTTAATTAAATTGAGAGGAAGAGTTGTGTCTCGAGGAAGCAATTGGTTGTTAATTGAGTAAAACATGTATTTATAAAACATCAATTGTATTAATATTTTTGCCCCATTGATTTACTAGTAAAATCGCGATTAATTTTCAATATAAGTACACAAATAGATGATTTTATTAACCTACATTGCGAATTGACCTATCATGCCCTTTACTATGATACAAATTACCTATTATTGTTAAATATACTTAGAGCACTTCTATTATATAATATTTTTCACTATTAATCTCAGTATAAGTAGTCATTATATGTTTAACTATCTTTGTGTGCACAAGTAGGTAAGAATGGAAAAATCATTATATTCACCTTATAATTTTAAAAAATTAGATCTCATTATGGGTATATCTATACTTTTTAAGAGTTTGTGTAATATTTAAGTCAATAATGTTTTAGTAGGTTGGTTGCATATAAATATTTATCTATGCGTCTATTAAGTTAAATTAATATTAACTTTGTAGAGAGTTATGAGTTATAATAGTTTGATGTTCTTTTATTGATTTGATGTAATTTGTGTTGTAATATTAATTCGTGACATAATGATATTTATTGTCATTTATAGGTTATATAACTCAATATCTACCAATCATATATTATTCATTTTCCTACTAATATTTAACTTTTGATACCCAAACATATTGTCACACTTGTTTCTATAACTATAAAAGTTATGATTATTTAAATTGTTTGATTCTTAAAGGGGTTTGGCTTCTTAATATTCCAAATCACGAGTATCATCTTAAAACCTTGATGATATTTTTAAATATTTTTTATTTATTATTTTAGATTATTTATTTATTCTTTTAAAATTTAGAATGATTGTAAGATGAATGTGTGTAGGGCTCTAATGATTTTTATGTGTTGGGTTCCGATAACTTTGATGAGTCACGAAAGCGTTTTCGCTATAAGGGGATAATATGTACAATAATGTTGTTGAAAGTTAAATCATTCAATAAAATCAAATGATCGAGAAAAAGAAACTCATAAGTACAATATTACTCCGTAATTTAATAATTTCTTAAGTTATGCATTATATAACATTGTTCCGTGCATAACACGGGTCCAAATTAGTAATAATAATAATAATCTATACACTATATAATGCCAATCTTTTCAAAATTTAAAATGCTTGCAACCAGAGTGAATTAAAGAGTTTCGTCCAATAAAAAATAAATAATTTATCATTTAAAAAATAAGTTTCCCCTCATCTATGGACTCTAATAATAATAATAATAATAATAATAATAATAATAATAATAATAATAATAATAATAATAATCTATACACTATATAATGTCAATCTTTTCAAATTTTGAAATGCTCGCAACCAGAGTGAATTAAGGAGTTTTGTCCAATAAAAAAATAAATAATTTATCATTTAAAAAAAAAGTTTGCACTCATCTATGGACTCTAATAATAATAATAATAATAATAATAATAATAATAATAATAATAATAATAATAATAATAATAATAATAATAATAATAATCATAATGATAATAATAATAATAATAACAATAATAATAATAATAATAACAATAATAATAATAACAATAATAATAATAATCATAATGATAATAATAATAATAATAATGATAATAATAATAATAATAATCCTAATGATGATAATAATAATAATAATAATAATAATAATAATAATAATAATAATAATAATAATAATAATAATAATAATCTATGCAATATATAATAGTAGTATTTTTAAATTGGTCAAATATTGTAACGGGAGTGATTGTAAGAGATTAGGGTGATCTTAACCATAAAAATTATTTGTTCATTAAATATGAGTCATTGATGTAAATAATTAAATAAATAAAAATATAATTTATCCAAATAAAAAAATTCCTTTATAAGTGGACTCTCATTAGTATTTTTTTTCTCCTTCATATATTGAAATAAATCTATACAATATACAATAGTAATCTTTTTAAATAGGCTAAATACTATAACAAGAGTGATTGTAGGAGTTTGGTGTAATATCAACCATAAAAATTATTTGTCCATTAAAAATAAGTCATTGATATAAATAATTAAATAAAAAATAAAATTTATCGAAAGGAAAAAAAGTTTCCATTTAAAAGTAGACTATATCAAGGTAATATTGGATCCTCTTGCTGAAAAATTAATAAATAATATTAAAATTATTTAATCTTAATCTAAAAATTAAACAGTAAATAATTAACCTTTTTAATTTTAAAAAATATAAAATATAAAATAAAAACCAAATTGAGTAGAAAATTAATAAATAAAAATTACAGAAAATTATATAATGAACTAAATTAAAAATCTAGACAGAACTAAAAACATAAATACTTTTTTATAATTTTTCAGAAAAATTAAACACAATTAAAATAGAAAAAATAAAATATAATCTAAAATAGAAAGTTAAACAAATAATCAATTGCACTACAATACATATGAAAATAAATAATTAAAATTAACTAGAATATTAAAACTATTGTTTGGACCGAAACATACGCTAAAAACTTAAAATCAAAGTACAAAAATTAAATTTACAAATTTATTAAATTAAAAACTTTCTTTAACCTAAATTAGAAAATAAATCTGAAAAATAATTAAATTAATCATAAAAACTAAGAAAATTAATACTAATAGATTAATACTTTAACTAAACCCTATAATAATATAAAAAAATAAAATTAACCAAAGGAAACTAATTTAATCCAACTTCTAACAATTTGACTAAAAATGACAAAAATAAATAGAAAAACAATCTGAAAATTAAAATATATTAGGACTCAAAATAAAATTAATATAAAATTACTGAGATGTTTTTAAAGGCCTATTTATGATTACATACAAATTCAAAAATATAGTTATGATGTAGAGATTGATGTGAAAAATTCAAAAAAATATATTGATGACAAAAAGTATATTGAATGATTTTAAAGAAGGGATGTAATTAAGAGTAATTTTATTTAAGATAAATTATAGAATAATATTTTAGAAAATAATTAAAGGATATTCTATTATTTTTAATGGTATTAAGGTTAATTCACTAATATTTTTAACCTAAAAAGTATAATCTATATTATTTCAAGTTTTGGTTTGATTTGATTTTAAATTTGAGAATCACAAGTTACGTTTTTTTTTCCTTTGTGCCTTCAAATTGTGACTCAGGCTGAAATCTAATGAGATAACTATCAAAGAGAACAATATATATTTAATTATATATTTTTGGGTGGATGAATAAGATATTTCATTTGATGAGAAAATTTGTTCTTCCTTTCTACTAAAAAATAAAATATGTATTGCAAAAATATAGCAATATCTTTTGTTATTGTTTGGTTTATTAGTTTTTTAGAAAGATGTGGCTGAGGTGACTAAAGATAGAACATGGTATCGGTTTCAAACTAATTTTTAATTAGTGGCTTTAAGTTTTAAAAGTGATTGAATCAGCGAGAGGTCGGTCGGTTAGAGAAGGTCCGCTATGATTAAGTTATGAATTTAACTACTTATTTTATATTTTTAATTTTTAATATGAAAATTTTTGTCTAATTTGGTTTGTTTGGATCATGAGTTTTTCTGTCTCTTCACTTACTTTTCAATTTTATATCTATTTTATCATTTTTAAAATACGACATGCAGCCACGGGTAAATTGCATTCTTCCACGAGTATTATTATGACGAGGTTTTACCATACTTTATGTTAAATGTGGAAAGGGTATCAGTGGACAAATGTTCCACACACTAAATAAGTCAAGTGAGAGTCATCTTTAACTACACACTTATATCCAAAGAAAACATCATCACTCGCCATACTTATATCTATGGACATATTACCCCTTGAGCAAGCTATTTTTTTTTCCTTATAACCAGTTTGCCCTTGAAGCAACTTCTACCATGATATAGACACTTAGATTGTCACCAGTTAAGTTATAAAAATCTTTTTGAAATTGACTAGGGTTAATTAAAATATATTAATTTTTGTTTACTCTTTACACCATGTTTTTTCTCTCGAAAGGACGGGGGTTGGGTGCCGAGGTTGCTCGAACATAGATCCGCCTCTGGATTAAAAATACTTAGTTCTTCAAATTAGGGTTTTGTTTATTAAGGTGAATTTTTTCAGTTTTATTTTATTTTACCTTTTCTTTAAACAACATTAAGAAAAAAATGTATAAAGCGGGCATATGTGAAATTTACTGATTAAGTAGAAAATAAGAGAGAAAACGAGATTAGAGTTTGAGATTTGAGGCTTATTTCTTATTTTGGTTTTTTCAACATATTGGGCATTGTGTTATAAAAGAGCAAGAAATTGAAAATTTGCATAACAATATTTGCTTTATATGTTTAATTTTTATAAAAATTCTTTTCAATTATTTTTTAAAAAATTTCTTTTTGATTGTATATTTAGTATTTGAATTATTTGATTATCGAAATTGTCCAATCCAAAAAAAATTATTTTATGTATTTTAATTATCTCATAATAACTGCCACGCTTATTATTCTTGCTAAATAATCCTTTTTCAAGAGATGTAAATCACCACTCTTAATATACATGGATATACCTTAATAGGTTACTATCACGCTTACAAGAGTGGTTATATTTTTCCACATTATTGTGTGTGAAAATGATTTCGGAAACTCATTTTTGCTTATTTTTCTGCCACACTCAATCATGTGTAATTAGATAAGGGTGGAAGCATACCAATTTTTTTATAGTGATTGTAGCATTTTGGATTATTAATTAATCTCATTTATAAATGTAGTTATTAAATATTTATTTTTTTAGTTTATAACTTATTAAGGAATAATACATTACTCCGTGCATAGCACGAGTCCAAACTAGTAATAATAATAATAATAATAATAATAATAATAATAATAATAATAATAATAATAATAATAAAAATAATAATAATAATAATCATAATGATAATAATAATCATAATGACAATAATATTAATAATAATAATAATAATAATCATAATAATAATAAAAAATAATAATAATAACAATACTAATAATAATAATAATAATAATAATAATAATAATAAGAATAATAATAATGATGATAATAATAATAATTTGCAGAAAAATTAAATAAAATTAAAAATAATAAAATAAAAACATAATTTTAAACAAAAAGTTGAAAAAATAATAAAATACACCAAATAAATACGAAAATAAATAATTAAATTGCCAAAATATCAAAACTATTTCATGGACCTAATAGCCTAAAAACCTAAAATAAAAATGAAAAAAACTAAATTTATAAATTTATTAAATTAAAAATATACTTTAACCTAAATTAGTTAATAATTTTAAAAAATTATCAAATCAGTTATATATTATAAAATTATCTAATTTTAATATGAAAATTAAATAATAATTAATCATCCTAATTAATTCATAAAAATATAAAACAGGAAATAAAAACAAAACTAAGTAGAAAATTAATAAATAACAAACTGACAAAATTATATAATAAATTAAATCAAAAATCTAAAAAATATAAAAGTAACCTAAAACCCAAAAATATTTTTTTAATAGTTTTCCAGAAAAATTAAACAGAATTAAAAATAATCTATATCTATATACTATATAATAGCAATCTTTTCAAAAGTCCGACGTGGCGGCCTTAGAGTGAATTTAGGAAATTCGTCCAATAGAAAAAATAATAATTTATCCTTCGGAAAAAAATATATGTTTCCGCTTAACCATCAATATTGTATAATTAAAATATATATATATATAAAATCCTCTGAAATCCTTTCAATATCCCTAATAAACAAAAAAAATAAATTAAGTATTTATCATAGAAGCTCTCACGGCAATATCTCAATATCCATGAAAAAAAATAAAATTAACCATTTATCATAATATCACCTCATTATCACTTATCCAATAAAAAAATTAAGTATTTATTATATCACCTCCCTGAAAGCTCTCACGGCAATATCTCAATATCCATAATTTAAAAAAAATAACCATTTATCATAATAAAGATCACCTCATTCTCACTTATCACTAATAAAAAATAAAAAAATAACCATTTATCAAATATCACCTCATTATCAGTAAAGCTCTCACGGCTCTCTCTTTCTTCCATCATTCACCAATCTCTCACGCCTCTATCAGTTTCTCTCTCTCTTCCTCCATTTATCGGATAAACCTCTCATCTCTATCTCTCTTCCACCCTCTCTCGTTCGCTTCGTAAATTGTGGTCGTCGCTCTCCTCTCACTCTTCACTTCTCCATGCTCAACCCTGGTACTCTCTCTTTCTCTGGCTACGATCTGCTCAATCTTGGCTAATTGTGTATAAATTGTGCTAATTGAGGTCTCTCTATCTCTCGCTATCCGTGATTAATTTGTGCGGAACTTGCAAATTCGGTTTCTTTTGCCGCTATTGCTCTCCTCCCACCCTTCAATCACCGATTCAGTTATCTCAGGTACTATCTCTCTCTCTCTCTCTCTCTCTCTCTCTCTCTCTCTCCCGTGTGTTCGATCTAGGTTTTTTACATCCATTTGACTTTGTGTAGAACTTGCAAATTCGGTCTCTTTTGCTCGCTATTGCTCTCCTCCCACCCTTCAATCACCGATTCAGCTTATCTCGGTACTCTCTCTCTCTCTCTCTCTCTCTCTCCCCCGTGTGTTCTATCTGGATTTTTTGACATCCATTTGAATATATATGGGTTTCTTGACATATATGTGTTTTCCGGGATTTTTTTTTCTCCTGTTTTCAATTTGAACATATCCGGGTTTCTTGACTTTTATTGTTGTGTTTTCCGGGATTTTTTTCCTGTTTTCGATTTGAATATATCCGGGTTTCTTGATATTTATTATTGTGTTTTCCGGGATTTTTTTTTCCTGTTTTCAATTTGAATATAATTGGGTTTCTTGACTTTTATTATTGTGTCCGGGATCCTTGACTTTTATTTTTTTTCGGGATTTTTTTCCTGTTTTCGATTTCAATATATATGGGTTTTTGGTTTTTATCTAATTTCACAAGTGGCACAGAGCATATTTATATCAAGTAAGTTGTAACAATTGCATATTACCTTCAAAATCAATTCCAGTTTGAACATTTCCACAAGCTCTTCAGCCAACCCCTTTGGAGACATTCACTCGTTAACTTATTCATATGTATGAGCAAATGAATAAGAGACAGGAAAAAGGCTGGACATTTTAACTAAAAACACCAATGTATCATCCCAAGATTTAAAGAACTATGAGCACACTAACGAGTATCTTATAGATCAATAACGTGTCCGCAAACTACATATGCATCTACATCATGTGCATATTATGGTCGAAACTACATATAAGGTACATTTGCATGGTCAATAGATCATCCGGGATAGTGAATGCAAGTTAATGCTATCGGCTTGTGAAAGTGAGCTACTCGTAGAGTCAATGCTATCGGTTTAACAGCAGATTTAGCGAGTTCATGTAAGAGGGCACCCCAACAGTTTAAATGTAAAAACTCAAAGGATGCAAGCAATACACAAGGTAAGAGGCAAAATTTGCAATGAGTGGCACAATTTGCATCATTAATTAGCAAGCAACTCCCTTAAAACTTGTGCAAAGTATGCTGAGAATACCAATTTCACCCTGAATATTCTTGAATATACCAATCTGAATATACTCGGCAAATGGATTATTGGATTTTTCTTCCTGTTTTCAATTTTTAAAGTTGAATTAAGAAAGTATCATTATATAATTTCAACCCACTTTTAAAAATTTCATAATTTGGATTTTTAAGGATGGATGTCACATGGTAAGATGTAATTAGAAATTAACAATAATAAAAAGAGGAGAAACACTAAACATGCGGTGCATGTACACTTAAAAGATTATAAAAGACACAGGTATAATTTCGTTTGATATTTACAATTGAATTGATTTGATGTTTGATATTTTCTGATTTCACTCACGATTTCTTCATTAATTTTTAGGTAATTATTGAAGGTATCATCCTCTTTCCATCGTCGGCTATGCCTAATATTTTTTAAAAAAATCTTGCTATAAATATTCCTTATATACTTGAATTAATTGATTATGGATTTATGGTTCACTTAATTCTCTTCATATAATATTTCTATCAAAATTAGATACCATCCTCTCTCTCGAGCTCTTCTTCCACTTAATTCTCTTCTTTACCTAAATTAAATGATTGATTTTGTTATTGTTTATTTTTGTGAATGAATTAATAGGTTTGCATTGAAAAATTATAATTGACATTTTCAAATTTTGATCGGAGCATATGGGAAACGGTGGTTATGGCGGTGGAGCATATGGGCTTTGTTATTATTGATTTTCTATACCACTTCGATGTTCCGACCAAGCACAACAAAGACAGATTGACAGGAAAGAGGAAGAAAGATTAACGAAAAATAATAAATTAATAAATTGTTGTGGTTTAATAAAGTAAAAATCAATGAGAAACATTACGAAAAAGATTGCTATGACGGATAACTTTAGAAATTAACTTATTGCATTAATGTTATTCGGCTTCTTATTACTAAGACTTGCTCAACTCCTTAATTTATGTTTATAGTTATTAATTTGTTTAAATATTCCATTAATTATGTAATTTTTTTGTAATAATTATTGTTTAATGCCATGTAATAATCATTATTGTTCTATGTGTTCAGTTATCCGATGATAAATCATATTCATCGTTGGGGTAGGGAAGTTAAGGCATGAAATTAAAGAGCATTACAATGTTGATATATATATATATATATATATATATATATATATATATATATATATAATTCTCTTAAAACAAATAACTGAACCAAAATCTAAAAGTTGATTTGACACAATACAATAAAAAAGTTTATCTACAGGGTATTCTACTCTTTATTGAATATTGTCTGATCATTCGAAAATGAATTTGGTGTAGTATGACCTGGATCACTCGACTGTTTTTTAGTTACTTTGGATTTTTAATTATCGTTTCTTTTGCAAATAACTACACAATCAAAATTTTAAAAGTTCTTTTATTTAAGCTTTGATAGTTTATACTTGAGTTGAGTGTACCTTACAAAAATAGTAGTAGAATATATATATATATATATATATATATATATATATATATATATATATATATATATATATATATATATATATATATATATATATATAAGTGGTTAAATATATATGTACAATTTTACCTAACCTAATTTTTCCAATTCTATAATTTGAATACAATTTTGACTTAATTATAAATTTATTTTAAAAATTTTGATTATTTTTGTTCTTTGATTCTCAGGCATTATTGGAGGTACTCGAATTCAAGTTCCTCTAATTTTTAATTTTAATTTCACAAGTTTCTTCTTTGACACTCGATTATTATTGAAGGTAGAAATCAAATTTACATTCCTTTTTTTAATTTTCAGTCTATATGCTATGTCCGTATTTATTTTTCATTCTCTTTATTGATATATTTTGTGTTTTAGTTGAGTACAAAAATTTAATGATGTTGTTATGCAGTTTGTGTAGTTAATTCGTAATTTACATTGGATATGCCCATGCCTTATCAGTTTGTAAGACCAAAATTTTTTCATACTCTTTATTTGATTATTTGTTTTCAATTTGATTACAAATATTAAATTCCACCCCAATACAAAAGGAAACCAATATATAAACTTCTCTAAATCAATTTTTCTTTCGCTTTCGAGTATTATTGAAGGTAGAATTTAAATTTATATTCCTTTTATTATTTTAAGTTTATTCTTTATATGATATAGTATTAATTTTTCATTCTCTTTATTTTGATATATATTTTATTTTTTATTTGAAAATAGACGTTAAATGATGTTGTTATGCTTATGCACCATGTGTGGCTAATTTGTACCTTACATTGGATTTTCACCATGTCCTATCATTTTATAAGTATATTAAGTTTTCATTCTCTTTGTTTGATATATTTTTTTCATTTGAGTCAAAATATAAAATTTCACTCCAATTCAAAATATTAAAAAATATTAAACAATATTAATTTAGGTTCGTGTCATACAACTTTTTATATAATTAATGCATATAATAATATGTGCTTCACCTCAGTCATACTTTTACATATACTATAAAAAATTATGCAATACATTCCACAATATATTTTATAATATAAAACATTATATTAATATGTGTTTCACCACATGTCTCCTTCCTAAAACTAAAAAATATAAATATAGTACATTTAAAAATTTTTAAATAATAATTATTACATAATGAATGAATATATAATATGTGCTTCATCTAATTTTGAACCACAAATGTCCTTTCTAAACTTTAAAAAAAATGTATACGTAGTTATGGAAGCTCCATCTCGGAAATGCCGATAACATTTCAAATAGCCTTCGAGCAAGACTTGCTCGACATAATGCAAGAATGAGGCTATTTAATCGACAAAATCATGATCAGGAAGAACCCCAACTTAGTGCGTAACGTGAACGCCATCAAGCACAATCTAGAGCAATTCAGTTAGCAATTACACGTACAAATCTACCCGTCGAAGGATCTCGCATCGTTGGGATTTCACTGGAACTTTGGTTTCTTGCAGTCACTATAAAGCAACCATGTGTCTAGAGGAAAGAGTCGCCGAAAGTAGTATCTCCCAACCACGATTCATGATATGTCGTCAAGGTGGACATGTTAAGTTGGCGCATTACCCCGCCTCCTCCGCTACTCGAACACATTGTTGAATCAACAAAATTTTCTTGATAATATAAGGATGTATAATTCCATGTTATCATTCACATCAATGGGTGGATTTATCGATCAATCTATAATAGACTGGACGAGGTCCTTACTATCGTTTCAGAATAAGTGGGCAAAATTACCATCATATAGGTTCATTACTTCCCCGACAAGGACAAAGGCCCAAATTCGCACAACTATATATCTATGACACCCATAATGAAGTCCAAAATCGGTGTAGGGCTCGAATGGCGAACAAACCGTACGTGGAGTTGATCATACTATTTACCGTCCTTACAGTGTATGCTTGATGTTGTAAATCCTTATGTGAAGGTTTTCCGAAATGCACGAGATGTCTTATAAGTAGACAATGTTGTTAATTTAAGCATTCGGATAATCAAAGCACGCCCGGACGACAATACACAATGCCCACAATAGATGAAGTAGCAGCTCTCATAGTCGGCGGCGACCATGAAGCGTAACAACATCGAGATCTTATTGTCCATAAAGTAGACTGAAGTTTACAACGAATATTTGAAACTTCTCCATCATATATGCCTCTTCAATATCCACTTCTATTTCCATATGGGACAGATGGTTGGACGTTCAATATTCCATGTGTTGAAGGATCAAGTAGTAGTCGGGCAATGGTGACGATGAGAGAGTTTTTGCATTCCTTATACAATTTAGAGCTAATGAAGGGAACATTCTACTTCGATGTGGTAGATTGTTCCTACAATTTATTGTTGATTGTTATAGCGTGATTGAAACTTGGAGGTTAAGATATATTAAGGACCACCAAAGTACACTCGAGGCAGAATTATACAACGGCTTACAAGATGCTCATTATCTGCTGGAGAAAATGATGTTTTTGCAGTAGGGAAGAGATTAATATTACCTGCAACATTTACGGGGGTCCACGTTATATGAGACAACATTTTTGGATGCTATGGCTATTTGTAATCAAACGGGCTTCCCGATTTCTTTGTGACCTTTACGTGTAATCCGAATTGGCCCGAAATTCAGGAAGCTTTGTCACAACAACCAGGCCAACATGCAAATAATAGACCGGACATTGTTGCTGAGTTTTCCGTTTAAGGTTAAAAGAGCTTAAACGAGATTTCAAAGAGAGGAATATATTTGGCAAAGTTATTGCAGGTATAATTGATTTCCTTACGTTAGCATAATTTAATAAAGTAGGATATTAGCCTCGACTTTAATCATGGTCATTTAATTTTTGCCAATAACATCAATGTATATCTATTCCTTATGCAGATATACATGTTATTGAATTCCAAAAGCGGGATTATCACATGCCCATATACTATTAACCATTGCAAGTGAGGATAAACCAACATGTGCTGAAGACATAGACCATATTATATGTGCAGAGCTCCCCGATATGGATAATGATCCCCTTGCATTTGAAATTATCACAATATGATACATGGTCCATGTGGCATTAACACTTCTTATTCTCCTCGCATGGATGGTGACACTTGCTCAAAACATTATCCTAAACTCTTTTGTGATAATACCATTATTGAAGAAAATGGCTTTGTCAAATATAGACGTAGGGATAATGGTAAAAGTGTAACTATCCGAGGTAAGAATGTTGACAATAGATGGGTAGTACCGTATAATCATGATCTCTGTGTGAAATATGATGCACATATTAATGTCGAACGTTGTGCACAAAGGAAAGTAATTAAGTACCTTCATAAGTACATGCACAAAGGACCCGATCGAGCGACCATTATTATTGAAGATAATGTACAAAGTGCGGAAGATGGTATAGGTCCTCATCGTTACGAATTAGTTGATGAGATTAAACAAGTATTTAGATTGCCGTTATGTGTTACCTGTGGATGCTATTTGGAGAATATTTGAATTTGACATTACACAACATTATCCTTCTGTTGAATTATTACAATATCATTTGCCTGGACAACACTATGTTGTATTCAATGATAATGACTCACTTCATAGAGTTGTTGATACGGCAAGAGAGAGAGTTACCATGTTGAATGGGTGGTTTACTGCGAATATTGAAGATGCTTGAAGCAAGACATTACACCTTTGCAACATTCCCATCTTACTATGTCTGGAATAAATCCCAAAAGAAATGGACTAGGAGAAAGCAAAGGGTATGTATTGGACGATTTCCATATGCCCATCCAAATATGGGAGAGAGATATTATTTACGAATGTTGTTGCATATTGTTAAAGGATCCACAACATATGATGATCGACTGAGTCCTATATTCAACTTTTAAGGAAGCTTGCTTGGCACAAGGGTTGTTAGATGACACTAATGAATGGCACGAAGCACTAACGAAGCATCAACATGGACAACAGAGGCGAACCGAGAAGTATGTTCTGTTCAATGCTTATGTTTTCGGAGGTGTCAAATGCTAATCAACCGTGGGAACAACACTGGGAAGACCTTACCGATGATTTACATAGAAGGTTACAAAGAGAAAATAGACACCCTTCTTTAGAGATAAGCGTAGAACAACGGAAAAATTTGGGACTTTATGAAATTGAGTTAGTTTTGAATAAGAATGGTCGATCCCTAAAAGATTACACTTCTATGCCTTTACCTTCACTCGATATGGTGCGACAGCTTGGGAACAGGCTCATAAGAGAGCAATTAGATTATGATCAAGAAAAGGAAGAAGAAAACTTTCATATGTTACTCTTAGAACTTTCTCTTCTAGTTAAATTACTACCATTCCGAGATAGTTCTTAGACTGAAACTTTCATTCCTATTTCTACTTTCACTCAAATGTCCGGAAGCACAGGAGAACGTTCTTTTGTCGATATTATTACCGTATTCGATACTCGGGTAAATTCGGATCGGTTCATGGTATTCCAATCTATAATTCATTCAAATGAAGATAACAATGGAGGTCTGTTTTTTTATTTATGGTAGTGGAGGGATTGGGAAAACATATCTTTGGAAAGTTATCGTGACATATTTTAGGTCAAAAGGTTTGATAGTACTTGTCGGTGGCATCATCCGGAATAGCCGCACTATTATTACCTTTTGGGAAAACAGACTCATTCAATGTTTAAGATTCCAATTGATGCAAACGAAACGTCCACTCGCTCAATTTCTAAGCAATCCGAATTAGCACAACTCATTAGGGACGCATCTCTTATCATATGGGATGAGGCTCCAATGACTCATCGCTATACATTAGAAGCAGTTGAGCGCTCCTTACGGGATATTTGTAATCCGAACCAAGCATTTGGGGGAAAATTGGTGATTTTTGGAGGTGACTTCGGCAAGTTCTTCCGGTGGTGACCAAAGGGAATAGAGCAGATATTGTTGCATCTTCGATATCAAGAGCTACATTTTGGTATATTTGTAGTATCCAACTAATAAAGATCAACATGCGACTTATGCATTCAAATTTAAGTCATGATGATCACGAACGGTTGCGGAACTTTGCTTGAATGGACTTTAAATGTTGGTAATGGTTCTATTCAAGGATATTCATTTTTGGGAGGTAGTGAGGCAAATTGGATAGAGATTCCTGAAGAATTCCTCATCAACAACGACAATAATGGCCTTACGAATTTGATGCAATTCGTATACCCAAATTTGGTCCACGAGATACAAAGATGATTCCTACTTTCACAACCGTTGTATATTGGCACCCTTGAACATTGACGTTGATGAAATTAATTCCAAAATTTTGGCAAAGCTTCCTGGTGATACCCATACATATTTGAGTTCTAATACATTTCTAGCGAGTCACAATGACAACGTGATTGACAACATTAATCCACCGTAGTTGTTACATGGGATGAACTTTTCGAGCTTTCCGAATCATGAAATTGAATTGAAAGTTGGTGCTCCTGTGGTTCTTTTGAGAAATCTTGACCCATCAATTGGATTATGCAATGGCACTCGCTTAATCATTCAAAAGTTGGGAAATAGGGTGATACAAGCAAAAATCTTGACGGGTCGAAACATTGGACATTCGAGCTACTATCTCACGAGTTGACCTAAGTCCTTCGCTAAGGACTCGCCATTCGCATTGAAGAAGAGGCAATTCCCTTTAAAGCTCGCCTTTGCAATGACAATCAATAAAAGTCAAGGTCAAACATTGCAATATGTGGGCATTTATCTTCCTCAACCTCGTTTTCTCTCATGGACAACTATATGTTGCGATCTCTCGCGTGACTTCCCTTCAGGACTTAAGTTTCGATTTGTAATAAAAGGGATGTGTCGAATAATATGACCAAGAATATTGTATATCGAGAAATTTTTAATGACATTCCTGATGTTTGGTAAGTCCTTTTCTTGCTAAATATGGATGTGAATATACATTTAAAAATTATTATATTATTATATTATTATGTTCTTATTATTGTAATGTGTTGTACATTTATGAATACTTTTAATTTTACCAAACAATTATGATGTGTTGAATATATTATACTCTTACATGCTAACTTTCATTTATTTTTAATTATAGAGATGGCAGATTTAGTATGTAGTTATATGCCGATATGTGCAATCAACCCTTGCAGCAACTCCGTGACTTTAACAGTCCGCTTGATGCGATGCATGTGTGTTCGAAAATATGCGGGACGAACTACTTGGAAAGTGATATTCATGGATTATCGGGTATTATCGTTATCAAAATTGTCACAATTTCACCAATATGTACATGTATATTAAATAACTATGTAATATTTTACTTTGTAGTGTGATGAGATATTTGGCATCATAGAAGGTGATGATAATATTAGTAGATGGATGAATGTTCGATAACCGGCAAGGTTCATCGCATTTCGGGTTGTCGATTACAGCTGCATCAGATGGAGAGAAAAAGTGGTCACCAATATATTGAAGTTGATTTTCACGCCTAGAACGACACTTCTTGGCATCATCAATGATTGTGATGAAATTCCTTACCAGCACCTACCACATTTGGTGCCATTCATCAATGTCCCACCATGTCCGCAATCGCAAGCTAATGTCATAGGTAAATATAGTTTATAAATTCATATTTCTTAGGTCAATGGCTACACAAATTTCTTAGGTAAATATAGTTTATGAATTCAAATTTCTTACGGTATTTATACATTTATATTCTTTCAAGTACGCTTATATATTTACTTTTTTCGTACATACATCATCGGCATGGTGGTTTATGTATCCCCTCCGGAAAGGACAAGAAATAATGGAACTACGAAGCGTGAAGTACTACTTTGTGATATACAGTATGTATTATCATGACTCTAATACTTTTACGCTTACTTATCAATGCATCTTTGTTACCTAACATTCGTACATATAATCTGTATATATAGGATGCATTCTTTGAGGTTAACTTTGTGGGGAGATTTTGCGGAAGTAGAGGGCACTCATCTTCACCATTCTTTGTACAATGAAGTTGTACTTCTTGCTTCTAGAGTACATGTTAGAGACTATAATGGTACTTATACTATCCAAATAAAGTATATTTCATTCGTAAAATTGTTCAATATTGGCCATTATAATGGTATACATTTATAATGTGTATTTTCTATATATTTTGATTTTAGGGATATCGGTGTCTACTTTACCAATTAGTAGATTGGTGATTAATCCCAAAACTGAAGCAGACACACGTATTGGAAGGATGGTACTTATAGCATTATTATATTCAATTTTCATACTTAATACAAGTTACATATATTTGAACACACCTAATAATTTTATTGCATTTATTAGGTATTCTGGTACTAAAGGTATGATTGATCACTTTGATTTCATTCGTAAGAGAACTTTATGGATTGTGCATATGGAGAAGTTGTTCACTGCTACAAGGATTACGTTGGGCGATTATGGATCTAGGCCAAATGTAAAGCACACTTCTCAATCTCATTTAAATTTCCTGCTTCCTTCTAAATTTTATATTATGATATTATAAGTTTTCTATATATATACAGGTGAAGTATTTCAGGATTTTTGCATATGTTAGTGACATTTACCCCATGGTTTATGACGCTTGCATTAGTTGCAAAAGAGTGCCCATACTTCTGTATGGGCATTGAATCTACCTTATTGTACATGTCGAACTCCAACGAGATATCACTCAAAAAGGTTTGTTATACTCAAATTTTTGTTATTGATATATACTTCTTATTATACATTTTCTACTTAATGATAACATTATTATTCACTACCTTATTCAAATTATAGGTACTTCTTGAGGGTTCTTTTAAAACATCATACATATTATAGAACATTTATTGTTCTCCATGATGATGTTCGAATTCTTCTCCATGCAAGCACGACGGACTTAGATACATATGCATCACGAGTATTGTACTACCCATTGCATTCTATATCATTTATTGTACATATTAATAATATTTACATATTATGTTTTCCTGCAGCCGTATGGGGAGCTTTCATTGTACGCTATTATAGATGGTTACCTAAATAAACCATGGGTATTTCTTATTGAGCCTCCACGCAATCAAGAATTGGAAGAACCCATCGCTCTTATTACATCTGTTGATTGGGAGGAAGAAGTTTATCACTTACAAAATATCAATTCTACATACAATAGGTATACAATACACATACATAATAATCATATTCTAACATTGTTTGCAATAAAATATAACTTTATCACGTTTCACTCGTAGGTACAAGCGAGTAAGAAGAGAAAGAGAAGTCTTCGTGATCCCGCACCATCAATGAATTTATCATTGTGTCATTTAATTTGATGTCTCTCCTAATATTTACTCCCTATTATTTTAAACATTTTAAGATAGTATTTTTTACAAACACATGTATTTATGACGTTGCTATTTTCATTACCGTAAGTATTTTTTATAAATATTTTAAGATTTATTACATTACTCCGTGCATAGCACGAGGTCTAGACTAGTATATCCTAACACCTAAATCAAAATGAAAAAACTAAATTTATAAATTTATTAAATTAAAAACCTGCTTTAACCTAAATTAGAAAAAAATCTTAAAAATTATCAAATCGAGTTATAAAAACTAAGAAAATTTATACTAACAGATTAAAAAGATTCTAACTAAACCCTATAATAATATAAAAATAAAATTAATCGAAGAAGGCTAATTTTATTTAACTTCTAACAAACTGAATAAAAAATAACAAAAATAAAAAGAAAAGTAATCTGAAAATTAAAATATATTAAGACATAAAATAAAATTAATATATATATATTTATGTATTTATTTATTTAAGGTTTGGATTGTATATTAGCTCTCATTTATTTTAATGTATATTGATATGCAATATTATTTTGGGTATGAAATATAATAATTTTGTCTAACATAATTAATTTTTCATTGTTGATGGTGTTTTTTTACTTGGTGGCATAAAATTTTGTTAGTTCAAAATATATTTATTATTAGAATTTTTAAAATTAAAATCAACAGGAACATGTTATAAAAATAATATTTAAATATTTAACTATTTGAGGAAGCAATTTGGTTATTACCTTCATCCTATGCACTGTAATGATTTAATAAACCTTAATAAATCATAAATTAATGTAATAAAAATATAACAACTACATATATACTTGATATTAGTAATTAAAAATGCCTACAAGATAGAAAATTATGATTCAAATATGTTGTAGAATAAAACGTAATGAACAAAAAGTTGGGAATTATATTGCTTCAGTTCAGTAATTTGTGTACTTTAAGTTCGTAATTTGTGTTGTGCTTAAAGGATTACAAACTTAATATGCCAACTTCTATTAAACCCATAGGACTTTGAATAAATTCATTTGTCTCAAAATTTTTGCAGAACATACAGATCAATTTTTTTTTTGTTACAAATACAGTTTATTTAATTTCTTCCGAACATGTCTATCTCGTGACTTATTATTGACAAACATATTTAAATTATATCTTTTACTATTATAAGTTTTCTATATTATCAAAAGATGAGTATTTGCCATCAAACCCTCCCGCCATCTTGAAATAGAATCTCATGTTACTCTTATTATGTTAATTAATTGAGAGGAAGAGTTGTATCTCGAGGGAATCAATTGGTTATTAATCGAGTAAAACATGTATTAATTTATAAAATCTCAATTGTATCAATATTTTTGCCCCATTGATTCGCTACTAAAATCGCGATCAATTTTCAATATAAGTACAAAACACAAATGATTTTATTACCCTATGCTGCGAATTGACCTATCATTCCCTTTATTATGATACAAATTACCTATTATTATTATATATATTTGGATCACTTCTATCATTATAATATTTTTCACTATTAATCTCAATATAAGTAGTTATTATATGTTTAATTATCTTTGTGTGCAGAGGTAGGTAAGAATGGATAAATCATTGTAACTCACCTTATAATTTTTAAAAAATGAGATCCCATTATGGGTATATGTATACTTTTAAGAGTTCGTAAAATATTTAAGTCAATGATGTTTTAGTAAGTTGGTTGCATATAATTATTTATCTAGGCATCTATTAAGTTAAATTAGTATTGACTTTGTAAAGAGTTATAAATTATAAGTTTGATATTCTTTTATTGATTTGATGTACTTTGTATTGTAATATTAATTTGTGACATAATGATATATTTATTGTCATCTATAGGTCATCTAACTCATTATCTACCAATCATATATTATTCTTTTTCCTACTAATATTTACCTTTTGATACCCAAACATATTGTCACACTATTAATATAACTGTATGAGTTAGGATTATTTAAATTGTTTGATTCTTAGAGGGTCCGATTTCTTAATATTCCAAATTACATGTGTAATCTTAAAACCTTGATGATATTTTTTAACATTCTTTTTTATTTATTATTTTAGATTATTTATTTATTCTTTTGAAATTTAGAATAATTGGAAGAGAAATGTGTGCTAGACTCTAATGATTTTTATGTGTTGGGTTCGATAAATTTGATGAGTC
Source organism: Talinum fruticosum (assembly GCA_021018815.1). Classification (NCBI taxonomy): domain Eukaryota; kingdom Viridiplantae; phylum Streptophyta; class Magnoliopsida; order Caryophyllales; family Talinaceae; genus Talinum; species Talinum fruticosum. Next base: position 2,243,144 of record JAITYX010000011.1, read on the forward strand.
ACAAAAGCGTTTTCGTTATGAGGGGATAACATGAATAAGAATGTTGTTGAAAGTAAAATCATTCAATAAAATCAAATGATCGAGAAAAAAAACTCACAAGTGCAACATCGCTACGTAATTCAATAATTTCTTAAGTTATACATTGTACAACATTACTCCGTGCATAATATGGGTCCGGACTAGTTTGGATAACACTTATCTTCACTACGACAAACATTTATCGCCATTATAGAATAATCCGGTTGTTCTTTTTGCCACCAAAAAATTTAAAATTGAAAAATATGATAAAAAAGATTTAAAAAATCTCAAATATGATTTTAAATTTGAAATATTTTCGTGTAGATAACATTTATCTTTGTTACGATATTTATAACCATTAGAATAATATAATTGATATTTGTCACGAAAGAAATAAAACTTGATTATTTAAAAAAAATATTTTAAAAAGCTCAAATTTAAATATCTAGCTCAAATATTTATTTAGATAACATTTACCTCCACTACAATAATTTAATTACTATTTTCTTCCATTAAAATAATCCATTACCTTTGTGATTACATTACACTTTTTATGTAACCAAACATGGTAATGTAATTGTTATCCCATTACATTACATACCTAATTACATTACATAATTGATTACATTACACCTCTATTACATTACATCCAACCAAACGCCACATATTTAAAAAATAAAATTGAAAAATCTTTTATCTCTTTCCGCAAAGGATCCCTCCATTAGTATGCTCCATGCTTTTCACACTACCACCATTTCCATCTAGAATGATTTGTGAATCAAATCTAAATCAATAGTTTCACAAATCCAAAAATGGAGAATCATGGAAAAGTTTTCGAAAATCTCTTTTTCTCACTCGCACGCGAACGGTCCGAAAACTAGCTGAAAACTAGCCGTTAGAGGGAAGTAGTTTCGAGACAGCCGTTACTCACTGGAATACTCAACGGTCTCGTTAACTGTTACTTTGAGGGCCGAGACATAAAGGCTTTTATTTAATGAAAGCTCGTGTTCAATAAATAAGCACCCCTTCGCTCTCATTCATTGACTTTGCTATTTCTTGCTCTCACTCTTGCACCCCTTGCTCTAGTACTCGAAACTCAACTCTTATCTCTCTCTCTCTTTCTCTCTCTCTCTCTCATTCATCTACTCTCTTCACTCTTTTACTCTCAATTTCTTTCATTCTCTCTCAACCATGCCTAAGAGAGGAAGCACCATGGAAGGAGGTTCAGCCACAAAGAAGGCAATAACTGAATCCATCCGCTCCGACAATCCTCAAAAGGACTTATCTAAGGGCAAAGCCCTTGCCTACAATGATCAAAAGCTCATCGTGGCCCAACACTAATTCATAGAAGATAAATCCTTCTCTACCACCACTTTCTCTTGGATCAAATCCACTCTCAACACAGGTACTTTCAACTATTTGTATTTCGATACTATATCTACCCAAAACTTGTCATTGAGTTCTACGAAACATGTCCGCAAAGAGATAACATAATCTCTTCCGTTGTTCAAGGAAAAATCATTCATATCAATCTCTTTATCCTTCACAATATTTTTATTGTGATGTGCCTTTTCTTGAAATCCAACCCTATTCCGTTTAATGAAGTCACAAATGACTTCTTTGACCAATACGTCAAAGAGATCCCTATGTCCGGAAAGAACTTTTCCGTGACTAAGATGATCTCTGAAGCAGGACTTCTTTGCTTCATCTTGATGAGAACCTTCTTCTCTTTCTACCCCTCCAAAGAGAACCCAAACAACAAAGTTCTCAAGGTCTCTATGATATCCTTGATGGGTATGAGGTTGACCTCTTCCGTTTTATCTTGGAGCAGATTGCTTTTGTTCCCTCGGATCAGGAAAACCCATAGACTAGTATAAACATATGTACAATTACGATTTATATGTATTCAATACCTGCTTACACACACATGAATTCACAATGAAGACAGAGTTAGTATTCACAAAACTAACGATGCAAATAGGGCTAGCAAGTGACTCCGAATGATGGCGATGACGATGACTAAGATATAATTAACACACTTTGACAACGAGAACGAGGGATAGTCCCATGCTGAATTACACGGATGAGTATAGAAATAGAAGGAGATGGCAATGATATACCAATTTCTGGTGACAAGAAAGAATAGTGAGTAGGAGACAGAAAACACTCATATTTTTATTTATTTTTTTGTGTGTTTATAAGGTATTAAAGTTGATGTAAGAGAAAATATATGGTAGTACTTCATATCTCATTATATTAATATTGACACATCTACAAAACATTTAATTTCGATTAATTAAGGATCAAACATCCAAAAAAATGACATGATTATAATTGGATTGGATCAAATGAAATTCTTTTCTAGTTGGCTTCAATTTAAATTTATCTTAAATTCAAATAATATAAAATTTTTTAATCATTTTAATTGAAGCCAAATCATATAGTTATGTCGTTCCCTTACTACTTCGTACAATTATTTAAGCATTTTATCATGTTGAACACTATCTATACCATATATAATAATAATATTTTCAAATTTGTCAAATGGTGGTCTGAGAGTTAATGTAAGAGTTTTATCAAATATAAAAAATAATAATTTATCTTTGACAAAGAAAAAAAAGGTTTTCTCTCATATATATACTTTCCGACACTCACTTGCCACAATAAATTAAATATAATGTATTTAAACTACGCTCACACACAAAATGAAAAAATACAGAAACAACATGAGGAAATGCATAGGACATAATATCAAACCATGGGCTAATGAACATACTAAATATAATCTAAGAGTTAAAATGTCATTAATTTTGATCTCATTTTCCTAACAAAATACACACTAAAGTTTCCCTATTATACAATTTAGAGCAAATATTATCATATAAATTCAGAGAATTTTCAATAGCAACTTTGAATAACCAAATAAGCATATTAGCACGATAAATCCTATAATTTTAAGTCACTTTAAGCTTGGCTACCTCCTTATAGTTACAAATCTTTACTGATAACAAGTAATGTTTATAATGTACTTATATAAATGCGTTTAAGATCCTCGAATAATACTAAATTGAGTATCAAGAATTAAACATTTCCCCTCAAAATTCATCCTTTTTAAACAACAATGCATTTTTTGGGTCATTATAATTTTGCAGGTTGTTTTATTAATATGTACTCGAGTGTAAATAGTTTCAGAAGTTGTATTTGCAATTGACAATTTAAACTATAATGCAGGCATCAACTTATTTATTGTGGGTTTAGATTTTATCTAAGTTCTTATTTATTATGGGTGTGAAATATTGTAAGTTCCTCAATATTGTTCATTGTGTAGTTTGACGTTGTTTTTGACTTAAAGTGGTGACAAAAATTATATTATTTAAACATATAATTATTCAAATACTTCTAAAATTAATAGTAACTAGAATATGTTAGCAGTGATATAAAATTGTATTATTTGAAAAATCATCACATATATTTTTAAAGTTAATATTAGTATAAACATGTTAAAATAATTCTTGAAACTTTGACTATATATTGAAAATATAATTTTGTTATTGCTAATAATCAAGACCTCTTTTATAATAAATATATGTACAAGTGCACATATCTATATACTACTAATCCTTGCGAATGATAAAAATTTAACATATTTAGAAAACATAGTTTTTTAAGGTCCATTGTTATTTTACTCACCTAAGATATTTGTTTGTTTACATATTTAGAAAACATAGTTTTTTAAGGTCCATTGTTATTTTACTCACCTAAGATATTTGTTTGTTTATTATGTCAATTTATACTCTTTATTGTAAAGATATGACATTTTATCATATGTGGTAACACCCTTGTAATTGTATTTGATTTAAGATGTTTTGGATCTATGATTTAAATTTTTGTTGAGTTCCTCTTTTGAAAAGATTCATTTGGTACATCTTCATTGCATCTGCATGGGGACATAATATGATGGGGTCAATTGGAGAAAGTGTATTATGACTAAGGTATGAGTTTAATTACTTATTTTCTATTTTTTTCATTTTTAATATGTAAATATTTGTCTAATTCGGTTTGTTCATGGTTTTCTCTAATTCTCCAATTATTTTGTAATTTTATGTATGTTATGTCTTTTATTGTTTACATTAGTTTTAAAAAATCTAAACATATAGGCTAGATCAAACTTAAATTTTAGCTCAATAGTTACTCAAGATTGATTCAATTGATATTTTGCAATTTCAAAAACTAATGTGCATATGTTGTATATTTGGCTTATTACTCACACAAATTCTTTATACATGCATAATGACACTCTATCTTTTTTCTTTTCCATCTTTTTGGTTCCTTTTTTTGTTCTTAATTTAATTGGATTTCTTGGTTGGAATAAGTTACCATTAAATAGTGGACATATATAAGTAACTCGTAAGAAATATACATGTAAAAAGTATTCAATATTATATAGTGGGACTTTTTGTTTGAGTTGGGGGTGGAGGGGAGGTAATGGGAAAAAATAGTGAGCGGGTAAGATTAAACAAGTGATGGAGATTGATTCATATATTTTAAAATATCACTACAACATAGAATTACCTATATTTGGTTGAGTTTATTCTCAATATTAACTATTTGATATTTGATTATTTTTAAAATGGGTAATATTTGACTCAAACTCGATAGGCTAGTGTTTGAAAAAATAACAACGATTAATAGATCAAAGTATTGGGGTAATTGATATTAGCTCCCCCTTCACCTTTATTGTTATATGGAATTTATTGAAATATTTTTTGATTTGTTTAACTATAAGCATTTTAATTTGATTTTGATGATCAATGTGTTGTGTACCTAGTTAATACTTCCTTCTTTTTTTCTTTTAGACATGTGGTGCCATGGTAGTGGAAGCTTTGGCTGAATGTTTGACTTATTGGATATTTGACGCAATTAAATTGAATAACAAGAATTCGATGTTTCTCCACATATTCATTTTTTTAAAGGAATATGAAAAATTAAATTGGACATTTCCTTCACGCTTATACGTTTTATTTATTTTTAAAGTGGAATGAAGAATTTACCCTTTTTAAAAGACTAACGTGATTTTGGAATTATTGTAATTTTGTGTGTGCTACTTTTGATTATGGCCCTATTTGGTTGCAACAGATTTTGGGGAAAAAAGAGACGTTTGGGGGTTTAGCTGTTTTGACTTGATTAAAACAGATTAAAGTAGTATTTGATTAACAGCTATTTGAAAGAGTTGTTTGGCCCTAAACATCTCTTTTTTAAACAACTCTTCTTATTAGCTTGTTGAGAAGAGTTGTTTGTAAAAATAACACATTTGCCCAAAAGTTTGGAAAAATTACGACATATGGCACCAACTCTTATTTATTTATTTACTACTACTTCTTGATATAAATTTTGTAAAAATAGTAAGAAAATAAAGTTTTACAAATAAGATAATTTGTATACATAACATAATATAATTATATTTGAAAAAAAATAAAATGATCGATAAAAAGATATGTATTTATTTAGAAGACAACTTAGACATAAGGGTATAAATGAAATTTCACCAAATATTTTTTCCTTAAACAACTAATTTTACCAAATACCTTTTCAAGAAACAGCTAATTCAAATAACTAATGCAAACAAGTTAATTCAAACAGACTAATAACAAACAAGTTGTTGTAATAACTAACGACTAACAGCTTGTTTGCCAAACAAGGCCTATGTATATTGTTCAAGTATGACAAGATTCAAAAGTTTTTATTTGTAAATTGACAATTTAAATTGTAATATAATTATATATTTATTATTTAAGGGTTTGGATTAGGAGTGAGCAGCGGTTGATGGATACCCCGAAACCGAATCTGAACCGGTCAAACGGGTAAGGTTACTGAATCAAAACTGGTCAAATGATTCCAGGTAAGGATCCGAAAATTTAGGAAATTGTCAAACAGGTTCCGGTTCCAATTCCAAAATCAAACCCGAAACAGGAGCCTAGAACAGCTTAAGACAGGTAATTTTCCAGGATTTTCAGCTTCGGTTTGTGAATATGAGGTTCGTGTAATTTTAGGTTCAACTAGTTTGTGGTTTGTGATATTATTCTTTAAATGCAAAGAGAAGCAAAAATTGATTATTTGCCCGAGATTTTAAAGTTCTCTTCTAACTCTTCTTGTGGAAAATTAATTTGCTATTATTAATGCTTGAAATGTAATTAATCCAAGTATAAATAATTTTTAAGGCCTTAAATTTTTTTATATAAAAATAATGGTATGGAAAAGGTACCATAAAACCGAAACTGGACCTTGAGGTTCAGGTTCAAATTCCTAAAATTCAGGAGTCAGCCAAATAGGTTCCAGCTCCTAAAATTCGAGAATCAGTCAAATAGGGCCGCAGTCGATTCCTAATTTTGGGACAGAATATCCTGAACCGCTCACCCCTAGTTTGGATTGTATATAAGCTCGTTTTTTTTGTATATATATATATATATATATATATATATATATATATATATATATATATATATATATATATATATATATATATATATATATATATGTAATATTATTTTAAGTGTGAAATATAATAATTTCCTCTAACGTTATTAAATTTTTATTGTTGATGGTGCTTTTTGACTTGGTGTCATAAATTGTATTAGTTGAAAATATAATTTTATAGGTATTTTTAAAGTTAAAATCAATAACAACATGTTATAAAAATAATTTTTAAAATGGCTATCTAAGAAAACAATTTAATTGTAGCTAATCAGGATCCATCTATGTACATTGTGATATAATAAGCCTTAAGAAATTATGAATTAATATAATAACATATAATGAACTACATATATAGCTAATACTAAAAATTGAAAATGCTGACAAGATAGAAAAATATTGTTGAAATAAGGGAATAAGATGTAATGGATGAAAAGTTGGGAATTATACTATTTCAAGTTCGTAATTTGTGAACTTTAAGTTCGTAATTTTTGTTATATTTAAAGGGATGGAAACTCAATCCACCAGCTTTTATAAGCTTGTAGGAGTTCAAATTAATTCATCTATCCTAAAATTTTTGTACAACATATAAATCATTATATTTTCGTTTTGTTACAAATACATTTTATTTTAATCTCTTCCTAACATTTCTATTCGCGGCTTATTATAGACAAATATATTCATAATATACTACCAGAATTTCTCTTATTCCTAAATCTTCCAAGTCCACTACAGACTTCAGATTATAGACCAATCTCCTGTTGTAATATACTCTATAAGTGTATCTCTAAGATGCTTTGTACAAGACTCACTTGGGTTCTCGCCTTCCTCGATAGATAAAAACCAATCGGCTTTTATAAAGGGGAGATTAATTACTCACAACATCATGGTTTGTCAAGATTTGGTGAAGCTTTATCAAAGGAAACAAGTGTCGCTCGGTGTTTTTTCAAAATTGACTTACGCAAAGCTTATGACTCTATTTCATGGGCTTTTGTGGAGGATCTACTATGCAAGCTTAAATTTCCCACCAAGTTTATTGCCTGGATTATGGCTCTTATAACTACATGCAGCTTCAGGCTCAATATTAATGGTGCTCGATCATGGCTTTTTAGGGGAAAAAGGGATTAGACAAGGTGACCTTGTGTCACCCTTGGTATTTGTTATGGTAATGGAGTATCTACCAAGAACACTAGCATTCAAAGCTCAACTACATTCTTACAAGTTCCACCCCATGTGTAAATCTTTGAAGATTATTAATCTGTGTTTTGCAGATGACTTGATGGTATTCTCGCAAAGGACATATACTTTCAATCCAGACTTATTATGGAAGCATTCTCACACTTTACACATACTTCAGGTTTGTAAATAAATGCAGCAAATCCCGTGTGTTTATGGCGGTATAAAGGACCAAATTCAGCAAGAGATCCCGAACATAATCGGCTTTACGAAAGGGACATTCCCTGTTAGATATCGGGCGTTCCCTTAACCCCAAAGAGATAGTCCCAAGCTTATTGCGAAGCATACCGATAGAAAGGATTGTTGTAGAATTAAATGTCTGGAATTCAAGGCATCTATCGTATGTTGGGAGATTGCAATCGATTAATTCTGTCCTATTCTCTTTACACACTTATTGGACTTCTCTGTTTATATTGCCTAATGTCGTGGTTAAGAAGATAGAAAGTATATGTTGCAATTTCTTATGGAGTCAAAGCTCGAATACTTGAAAACCCCTCCCGTGGCGTGGGATTTTGTATGTAGACCAAAAACAAATGGAGGGTTGGGCGTGATAAAATGCTCTATTTGGAATCAAGTCGTTGTTGCAAAACACTTATGGTTTTTCGCTGCTGAGAAACAATGTTTGTGGGTAAAATGGATCCATGAATTGTACATCAAACGAGGAACCATCTGGCAGCTAATACAAGGCAAACATTGACTTGATATTGGAATAAAATCATCAAACTCAAGGATAAATTTGCCTCGGGTTATAATGGTAAAACCTGGAAGCAAACCTCAAATGGGGATTACACAATCTCAAGTGGATACTTGTGGTTAATGGGAAATCAAATGAAAGACAATGAAGCAAAAATGACATAGAGTAGGTTCAACATCCCTAAACACAGCATGTGTTTTTGGAGAATGAAAATGAGAAAGTTATTCATGAAGGATAGGCTTGTGACTAAACAAATACGAGTCGAGAAAACTTGTCAATTATCCTATGATGCAGAGGAAACTCATGCTCACCTATTCTTCCAATGTAATGTTAGCCAAAATGTTCTACAAACCACAATGGCCTATCTAAAAATGCAGAGCTACATCACAAAGGTGGCTATGGTTGAAGATTGGTTCAAAAGACTCGAAACACAAAAGTCCACAAATGGTGTTCATGTTATGTATTACAACTGTCACATACTCGCATATGGTCTGCTAGAAACAAGAATGTCTTTACCATGGAGAAACAATTGGCTGCAGATATATCATGGAGATGTAGACAACTTATCTTCCCCATAATTCAATTTTTATCTAAACATAGTAAGAAGAAAAGAGTTCGAGAGAAGTTAGACTTTCTTTTGTCTTAAGGCTTGGGATCAAAGCCCTCTCTTAAGAGATTGTATATAAACTGATTCAGTTGGTGATAAATGATATAACTATCTCTTACCCAAAAAAAAAAATCTCGACAATTTTCTATACAAGTAAAAAATGGATATGATTTCATTATCGTACGTCACGAATTGACCTATATCATGCCTTTTACCGTGATATAATTTCTACTTTTACTCATTACCTATTATTATCAAATATATTTGGATCATTTCTATCATTATAATATTTTCGATTATTAATTTCAATATAGGTAATTATTATATGTTTAATTTATAATTCATAACTTCTTAAAAATTATTATATTACTTCGTGCATATCATAGGTTCATACTAGTAGCATAGTAATAATAATAATTAAAAAAAAAAAAGAGATAGTAATAATATAAGCTATCCTACCCTTCACAGAAAGGTCTTCAAAACTCAAAAGTGATCAAAACTAGAAAAAGAAAAAAGATTTCATAATCACAATCATGAAAAAAGGTCCAAATATCACAATTATTAAGTTAGCTTTTAAGCTTAAAAATTGAAGAGTGGGTAAGATCAATTAAAATTTCCATTTACAAGAGGGGGTCCCAATCAATATAATATAGACACAAATTGTATAAGCAGTAACATTTATGATATATGTACTATAATTAGGCTTCCTACTTCATACAGGGACTCATTTTCACATTACCCAAAATGAGGATCTGTCACACTCGCAAAGTACGTAAAGGCATAGATGTATTTGTTTACGCATATTGTTATGTGACTTGGCGCTTTATGTTGTCATCAAAGTCATGAGACATGGCCTTGGTTGTATGATGAACAGTCTTGGTCAAGGTGAGCTCTCAACAGATCGGTAATGGTTAGACTTCTCTTTTCTTAAATAATTTTGTTTGGAGTCCTAATATAAGATAAAATAGCTTGTTTGTTCATGATATTGACCATATTCAAATCATGAGATAAGGATCGCCTAAGGTTGCTTTCCTTATGATTAACATCTACTTCTTCTACTAAGACCGAGTTTACGTTGTAAGGTTGCCTTTTTTCCAGGAGGTAAAGTAGTCAAAGACCAAGTACCATTCTCTTCCAGGGCTGCAAGTTCTTTATCCATGGCCATTACCCACTCAAAAGACTGTTGTGCTTGTGCATAACAACTAGGTTCATGAATTTTAAGCACATTAACAAGTGAGGCAACAAAGCTAGAAGAAAAATGTGTCGAGTCAGAATGAACAAACAAAGGGTAGGTATTAGAGGGTGTAACATACAAGCTAGATGATTGAGAAGAAGAAAGGTTGGTGTTATTGGGGACAGATAGACTTAAGGTGAGGACAATGAAAATCATTCAACCAATTAGGAGGACCTTTCACCCTAGCAGACCTTCTTAATGGAGGAGAATAAGGAGGAATGATCAAGTTAGTGATATTATCGGAAGATTCTATATCAAAAACATGAGTATTATGAGGGGAATGCTCTGTATTAGGAACAATAGGGATAGAAGACTGAGACCGATTTGTAACAGGAGAAGATGGAGGAGTTATGGAATTCATTTGAAGAGGTTATGATGCAACATGAAGAAACTCATCGAATCGAGTAAATGAAGTAGGTAAAGGAACAGTAGGAACCATACTGTCAATTGCCAATGTGTGTTGCTTAAAAGGAAATGTGTTTTCTTTAAAAATTATATCCCTATCGATAAAAATTGCTATGTTTGTAAATCATAAAGCTTGTACCCTTCATAGCCAAAAGGATATCCAACCAAAATACATTTCCTAGCTTTAGGATCATCATAGCTGGGAGGTTTGTTATAAAGTTGCTCAAAAAGGCTTTTCCAAGATAAAGACTCCATAGGCAATTTGTTTATGATATGAGTGGCGGATAAAATACATTCCCCCAAAAATTCTTAGGCAAACTAGCATGGAACCTAACGGCTCTAGCTGTCGCCAAGAGATGGAGACATGTCCGTGTTTTCGTTCAACGACTCCATTCTGTTGAGGTGTTTTTACAATAGATTTTTATGCAAAATTCCTTTTGACAAAAAAATTCCTTACAAGAAGAATTAATGAACTCAGTGCCATTATCACTCCTTGTAGGAGTGATTTTAGTAGCAAATTGAGTAAAAACTATATTGTAAAAATTAATGACAATGAGAACTAACTTGAAATTTATTTTGCAAAAGTTGTGTCCAAGTTGTTCTACTAAAATCATTCACTATGGTTAAGAAATATTGAGCACCATCAACAAAAAACTACGCTGAGGTACCCCCAGTTCTTGTAAAACTATTTTTAGACCCCAAGTTCTGAAAAATGATTCTAAGTCCCCCTAAATTATGTGTAAACTATATTCTTGGCCCAAATCCGGCTAATGACGTCGGAAAAACGGTTGTTTAGGCGGAAATTTTCAAAATTACGTTTGAAAGCCCCAAAATACCCTTAAATTAATTCCCCCCCATCTGTCTCTCTCTCCCTATTAGCATCATCTTCATCTCCATCGCTCCGTAACTTCGTTGCTTCTCCTCCATAACATCCCTCATAGCCCGAAACTTCTACCCTCAAGCTATCAAGCTCTCCCTTTCTCTCTCCTCTCCTCCCCTTACCGACCAAACTTACGCCCTCTTCCTCAAGTCCGGCCATGTCCTTGACACCTACCTCGCTACCTCTCTCATCTTCTCCAAATTGGGTGACTTCTCCCGCTCACTTCGCTTTCTCCTCGATGTTTCGATCCCGATATCGTCTCTTTCAATGCTTTGCTTTCGGGTATGCCCAATTTCAGCAGATCGTCGGCGTGTTTCTCCTTGTACGAGTAAGTTGACTTGTTATGGATTGAGGCCGGATAGATATACTTTGAGCTCATTCATCAAATCATGCGACAATTTGAAGAAAATCATTATTGCCCATTCACTTTGTGTCAAGTTTGGGTTTCATTTGAGCGGGTTTCGGCTAGCGGGCTAATTCACAAGTATAGTAAGTGTGGGTGTCTTGGGTCAGCTGAGAAGTGTTTTGAAGAGTGTTTGGATGTGGATAGTGTGGTTTGGACAACCATGATTAATGGTTATGTTTGGAATGCTTGAGCTTGAGAAGGCTAGAGAGGTTTTTGTGGCCATGAGAGGGTTGGGTTTGGAATTGAATGAGTTTAATTTGACTGCCATATTGGGAGTATTGAGGGATGTAAGAGAAGGCAAGCAGATTCATGGCTTTGCTTTTAAAACCAGGTTGCTATGTGGCGGTTCGATTCACTTGAGCAATGTGATGATGAATATGTATTCTAGGTGTCAAATTAAACATATAGCAGGGGACGAGAGAGGGCGAAGAAGCGGAGAAGATGAACCGAGAGAGCGACAGGCAAGTGAGGCACAGTAGAGAGAGAAAGGGAGAGAGAGAGAGAGAGCGAGCAGGGGATGAGAGAGGGAAGAAGGAGAGAAATGAGGGGTATTATAGACATTTTATATCTCCGGACCTGAATTGGACCAAGAATATAGTTTACACATAATTTAGGGGGACTTAAAATCATTTTCGGAACTTGGGGTCTAAAAAATAGTTTTACAAGAACTGGGGTACCTCAACGTAGTTTTTGCACCATCAACGTTAGCAATTTTGTATGGACCCCATAGATCCATGTGAATAAGTCGAAAAGGAGCAACCGAATGAATTGAACTTTTATTAAATGGTAATCTGTGAAATTTGGCAAAGATACAAATTTCACAACCGAAAGTGTCTAGCTTATGAAAATTACAAAGGGTAATATGCGGCATAATTGAACACGATAAATGACCTAACCTCGCATGTAAAACGTATAAGCCAATAGAATTACATGCGGAATTATTTGAAGTAACGGTATTAAGGCTAGGAATAACGAGTAGAATGGTCCAATGTGCTTGAACATTCCTCACTGCTAGTATTAGAAGGCAAGGAGTGACGAGGCCTCCGAATAACTTAATGCTTTATTTTGTATAAACCATCAACCTTTTGTCCAATCGCCACGAGCAAATTAGTTGAAAGGTCCTGGAAAATATATTTATCGGGTAAAAATGGCTAATAAGTGGTGATCGAAAGCAACCGATAATAAGTTGTACTTAAACTCTGGCACATAAAGAACATCATGTAAAATGAGTTGAGAGTTTAGGGAAAACTTTCTTGTTTTGTAAACAGCTTTTAAGATGCCATCAAGTAAGGTTACATATATGGGTTTGCTTAAGATAGTGGTTGTGGAAAAAAGAGAAAAATCATAAGTCATGTGATCTCGAGGCCCCTGTGTCTATAATCCAAGACCCTAAGTTGTTGTTTTGCACAACACAACAAGAAATAGAATGAAAGCTAATGGACTGTCTACCTGCAAAATGAGCAAAGGAACTTCCAGCTTTGTTCGAGCATTATTCCATATACTTGTTTGCCTTTCATAATCTTCATCACTTCCGTGTAATGACCTGAACAAGACCGAGTATCATAAGAGCCTAAGAGCCTAAGAGCCTAGCCTAGCCTAGCCTGTAAAACAATCCTCATCTAAAGGACTATCCCGAGTGAGATCAACGGATCACTTGCTGCAACTTTGCCGAACTTTTTATTCCTTGATCCCTCATACCCCTCAGGATATCCAATGATTTGGAAGCACCGATCAATAGTATGTCCTGTTTTATGACAATGATCACAAAACCTTTGTGCCTTGACCCTTTTGGTGTCCCTTTTATTGTTGTAGCCTCCTTTCCGTGGACCCTTGGCTACAAAAGCACTTGAACTTCCTTCTAGGCAGCAACCTCAAAGCCAACATTCACAGTGCTAGTAACTCTGTTTTTGCTTCTCAATTTGAGCAATAATAGAATAAGCCTTGTTGACACTAGGCAAGGGATCCATTAACAAGATTTGTCCTGTAATGGTCTCATAATCTTCATTTAAATGCATCATGAATTTTCTTCTCAATTTGAGCAATCATCGAATAAGCTTTGTTGACACTAGGCAAGGGATCCATTAAGAAGATTTGTCCTCTAATGGTCTCATAATCTTCATTTAAATGCATCATGAATTGCATTAGTTTCTACCTTTTATCCAATGCATCATGAATTTTCTTCTCAATTTGAGCAATCATAGAATAAGCCTTGTTAGACACTAGGCAAGGGATCCATTAACAAGATTTGTCCTCTAATGGTTTCATAATCTTCATTTAAATGCATCATGAATTGCATTAGTTTCTACCTTTTATCCAATGCAACAACCTTCTTGATTACCTCACATGTAGTGGCACAAGTACAAATAGGTACCTCATTCATACTACTCAACTCATCCCAAAGTTTCTTCAATCGAGTGTAAGAAACCGCAAAACTGGAATTAACTTGATGTAAATCTTCGATTTCTTTCCGAATTTGGAATAAAAGTGGACCATTACTCTGTCCAAATCTCTCACAAAGTTCTTGCCACAATTCTTTAGCAAAATTATCATAGAGAAAAGCATCGGATAACTCGGGCACTATAGCGCATTCAACAACCAACTAATTACCATACCATCACATCGTAACCACTGAACAAGTTGAGAAGAATTCGAATGCAGTGCGGTAAAAGAACCATCAATAAATCCTAACTTCACTTTCGATCTCAATGCAATTTTAATAGCTCGATTCCATTGTTGAAAATTGGCTCCATTGAGCTTCGTAGAGACCAATTGCATGCCTAGATAATCGGAACCTTGGAGAAACAACGGATCGCCATTGTAGTTGTCACGAACCGACCTAGCTTCGGATTCTCTTCCGACATTATCAATGAAGAAGAAAAAGAATCAATCAAGAACAATTACTGGAAATGATTAGAACAGATCGATGAGGAAAAAAAAACTCAAAGCTCAAAGTAGAATCAATCTCTGAATCCTCTACGGTTTCGGCTAGATTAATTGGGAAAACAAACCAATTGATCGAAAAAAACGAATCAAATGAATTAGTAAGATTGTGAAGGCTTGATCAATTGATGATCCTAATCAACTTATCGAAGAAGAAGAGAGAGAAAATGGAGGATTCGAATATTCGATACCATGTTAACAATTGAGCTCCAGCCATTAAAGGTCTAGAGAGAGAAAGAAATGAAGAGAGCTATGAGTTTAGAGAGGGAATCATTTCAGTAAAAATAATTTTGGATATGTACAAACTAAGTATATATATACAAGGCTGAGCTGACGAGTAAACTTCTATTACTCGTACAAACAATGCTAATACTCAACACTTTCTTTCTTTTTTTTGGGTAATTAAATTTTCAAATCATGAACCAATTTATTTATAATAGAATGTCAGCTCATCAAACTATATAGTAACTACAGATGTCAAAAGAAATTTATTTATCTTACTTCATAACTACACGGTAAATAATCCAAATTAAAATAAAACTAAAAAATTAGCCATCAATGTAACAAAATTGAGATAAATGAACCGCCAACCATGCCTTCGTGCTACCTTACCCAACCATGTTTTTACAATTACCATACTTTGAAGGCTTAGTTTTGTACCTAACTCGGCTCATAACTTAGAGCCTGTGAAAGCATTCGTTTTAGATATCATTAGATTCCTTAGTCACAAAATAATGAAATTGCATTTTTCGCAAGTTTGTCTGTATGCCACGAGTGAAAGCCCTAAGAATCGTATTCTGCTGTAGTGCTCCAATACCAAAGCGAGAATATCGAGTTTTTTTTTAAAAAAAATGCTTTAGCAACATTGTAAATCAATGCCTTCAACACCGATTCTTTTTGACAATCCACTGATTTAGATCCAAACTAGTTTAAAGCAATTCCATTGCTCAAACTCAAAACTACTAATACCCACCGAAACAAATACCTACCGAAACTAAGTCCATTGCTCAAACTCAACCAGTTAAGTCACACTCACTAATCACTCTCTCTCACCAAAAGCCAGCATTGTCAAATACAGAGAAGAGCTTATACCTTCGAGTCCAACCCACTACTTCCCTTCAACACTACCAACAATCCCTACTCCCTTAAAAATCCTAATTTCCGGGAATGAGAAATTTAAGAAAGTTAAACATCACATATTTTTCGGTTTATATCGAGTGAGGCTCTCGATTTGGAAATTGAAATACCCGAAGCTGAAAATTGCCTACGGAAATGGAATTGGATGAAGGGAGATGAAGTTAAATGGGGAGTACCGAAATTCAAGGCTTTCAACAGCTTCTTCAGTGAATCAAAGAGCGAGAGAGAGAGAGAGGCGAGAGGAGCGAAAGCCAAAGTGAGCAAGAGAAGAGCGAGAGAGTAGAGGAGCCAGCAAGAGACAGAGCGACATGAGAAGAATGAGCGAGGGCAGAGAGAGATTGAGAGTAAGGAGACAGAGCAACATGAGAAGAATAAGCGAGGGCAAAGAGCGATTGAGAGTAAGGAGACAAAGATTAGTGTTAATCGGGCAGCCCGTTTGTATGTTCGGTTCCCAGCCCGGTTAACTATGTTAACTAGAGGCCCGTTAAATGCCCAATCCAAATAAACAACTAAACGGGCTTGTACCTTATTTTTTAAGCCCGATCATTTAAACCCAATGGACTCCCGATTCATTGCCCAAGTTTAGTCCTCGGACCTTACTTTGCTTGCAGGAAATATGGTGGATTTTTAGTTTGGTTGTGGTAGATGAAGTTAGAGGGCCACAAAAGCAGCTCAATGTAGCCTAATTGGAAGTTGTAAAGAAAGACACGGTGCATGTCATGTTGATGAAGTAATCATCAAGATGAATGATTATATCACAAGCATAACAAATGATGTTAGGCAAACAAGGAGGGATATCAAAGTCATGGCTGAAAAAACTTAAACATCAAAGATTACGACGTTTGTCCGTGTAGGTGTTTTTCTTATTGTTGTAATTACAATTGCTTTGAAAATGTGATGTTACAAGGTGGGTAACTGGAGTGTGTTTTGTGCTTGTGAGCGTATTTTGTATTTTGAATGGTATGCCTCAATTTTAGTGATGTATCCGATGAACTCCAATGAATGAAAGAGCACAATTTTTAGTTCATATTGTAGCTTAACTTCAAGAAATTGATGCATCCTTGTATTGCATTGGGCCGTACGAGATGTTTAAGTACATAAATATGAGATTGTAGTTTTGTGCTTATCCTAATGGCTATTAATTATCAAAAAGAGAAGGAAAGAGAATAAGATATCAGCTCTGTTTGGGGTTGCAAGGGCAAGAAAATTGAGGGGATGGATCATTTAGGAGTAATAATCTTGACACCGCAAACAATGGAAATTGCCACATAAAGAATTATACAAGACGGGAACAGTAGGATATGTACAAGGCCTCAATCCCCACAATGATATTTCTTTGATTTCCTCGCGCCTACCCTTTTCTACAGACTATCCTCTCCCTATCTTTCCCAATCATATATCTATAACTCTAAGCTGTAACACAACTATATATCGAAGAAACACTAGGCTTTCGTCTAAGAAATAACTAAAAAGCACTCAAGTAAGCGGGTTAAATCTTCGCATAATTACTTAACTAGGATCATTTTGCCTCATAGACTCCAGGGATAAGATCTCATAATCACTGTTATCTTTTGCATAATGGCAGCAAATCAACGACAAAGACAATAATGTGGACCGCACAGCACAGTGTCTTTCTCGATAAGAGGTCTTATAGATAACATGATCCAATAAACTGCGTAATAATAGTAAGATAAGGCTTAACCTACAATCTGCCTCTCTAACATTTAGAGGACCCCGAAATATTTCCATTTGCTCAAGAATGCTCTTCCGGATAAGTAAACAGCAAATCAGTACCACCTAGGAGCCAAGATGAACAAAAATTACATGGTTCGGACCAAAAAGGTTTCACGCATTATAAACTGAAGCAACTAGTATTTTCAGACTGGGGAGGAGCATTCCAATAGAAATTAACTGAAGCAACTAATACATACAATTCTACACACATTAAAAAAGATAAATTAATGGGATCAAATGGACCACGATGACTACAAGAAACATACTTGCAGTTTAAAAGGAGGCAAGGGTTTCAAAACATTGGAGGTCAGGAAGACTAAATTGAAGGGGATGCAGAATCTCCGACTACAAATCCAAGGTTAACATCATTTCGACATCCGTGAAGACCGTTATAAGAGCAGAAATTGAACATTAGTAGAAAAGATCCAAAATTCACAAAATTGTCACCTAGACAAACACATAAGCCAATCAACCCAACCCCTTGGACTGGTGGAAATCATAAACACAATGCCCTAAAAATGACCTTTAAGGCTGCAAATTCTAAAATCATAAGAGGTTAGCCAAAATTCTACACTAGTCATGAAAACCAAACTATAGGAAGGTTTCATAACCAAACTCCCCGGGAAGCAACAAATAGATCAAAGAGCAACGTCCAACTCGTGGTGTGGTGTGGTTACCTTGAAGAATTTTGCTGTCTCCCATCCGGGATTGCAAAAAGGACAATTGGCTACCTCTGCTTCTTGATTTTTGTTGGCATTGGCAACCATTAAAGAAGCTAGCATCAGTTCTCAATTCTCCCTCAAAGCTAAGTTCTTTCAAGAAAGAAGAGAAAAGTGCTGAGTTTTTAGAAAAGAAGAAGACTATAGAGAGGGAAGAATGGAGAGGTGAGAACGGACAATATATTATAATAATAATAATTTTTTTTAAATCTATAATAATAATAATAATAATAATAACTAATTACTTTTTCGTCATTTTATTATTATTATCATTATTATTATTATTATTATTATTATTATTATTATTATTATAATAATAATAATAATAATAATATGTCCTTTATCGTCGTTTTATGTTCATCGGCTAATTTTAACAACTAGTTTAATCGAACACATTGTTTACTAATAATTAATTAAACAATTATTAGCTAATAGTTAAAATACAAACAGTTATTTGCTACCCAAACAGACTCATTTTACCGGAGAGTAAAACTCAAATTCCCCCACTAATACTTAAAATATCATCTAAAATTAAACCAACTTATGAGACAATCCACTAATTCTTCTTCAATTTTTAAGTTAAGGTAAGACAATCTTAAATAATGACACTTCGTATATCATATTCTCGTGCAACTTCAAGAGTAAAACAGCCCACTCAAGCTTCTCCTACTTATGTAACCAAAATTGGTTTCCCATGCTCTATGCAGGGCCTCATCAAGTCGTATGAATTGAATTTGGCTCTTTCTATTACCCAACGAGATCATGACACTTGTATTCCTTATATTATGAACCGAACCCGTGCTTTTGCAAGTCTTGGGTCGGTGGAGCTTTCAACCCACATGTTCCCTTTCCTAGTAACAAATGAAAACGCATAAGGCCCTCTTCGGCAATAGCGTATGAAGTAACTTTTAGTGTTTCGATTTAGTCAAAACAATACTTTAATTTTCGGTTAATTAGCTTATTCCAGTACCTTTGGACGTTTAGAGTAGCTGATTGAAAACGTTAGTAGGTGTAACATTTGAGAATTGAAAGTAATATTTCAACACTCTAATTCTAAAAATGCCCGTTGGTATTACATAAATATTACAATCCATGCCATTAGTATAAAAATCCAGGTTTCTAAGGTCCGGGAGTTAATGGGCATCGATGGTTCTCCAAATATGGACTTAGGCTTGCCCTTGAAGGTCCTGGGACACACTAATAGCGGTTCGGGGAAGGGTATTGGGGGGTTATTGGGACTAGGGCTGACCGTGAGGGAGATGTCATCGGGAGATGGGCAATAATTAGTTTGAGAATCTGGTGAACCCATTTTAGGGGATTGTTCATTTTGGGAGATAATATAGGGATCGGGTTGCTACCTCTGCTTCTTGGTTTTTGTTGGCGCTGGCCACCATTAAAGAGGAGGTAACATCGGTTCTCAATTCTCCCTCAAACCTAAGTTCTTTCCAAAAAGAAGAAAAAAGTGCTCGAGTGTTTTTGGGGAAAGAACAAGACTATAGAGAGGGAAGAATGAAAAGATAATAATAATAATAATAATAATAATATTTCCATTATTGTCATGTTATATTCATTAGCTAATTTTAACGACCAATTGAACCAAACACATTGTTTATAAATACCTAGTTAAACAAATATTAGCTTACAGCTAAAATGCAATAGTTATCATCTACCTAAACGAGTTACCCACTATCCAAAAATTATCCAATATCCAAACAGCTTATCCCCTACCCAAACATCTCATTTTACCGTACATGACATAAAACTCAAATTTAAAATATCATCTAAAATTAAATCAACTTACAAGACAATCCACTAATTCTTTTTCACTTTTTAGGTTAAAGTAAGACAATCTTAAATAATAACACTTCGTATATCATATTCTCGTGCAACTTCAAGAGCGAAACAACCCGCTCAAGCTTCTCCTACTTCTTGGCCAAGGAATCCAGGACCTTGACTCGATCGCTGCCACCACCAATATCCCCATCACCGTCACGAGCAACCATCCCCATCCATGCCCCCACTCCCCAATTTTGCACCATCAAAATTAATTTTTCACAAGCCTGGGTCATTTTTCTTTCGTGTGAACAACTTTCCTTCATAAATACTTTCAATTACTATGCTTAATATATTTTGATTTGAATATTCTACAGATTAAACAATTATGTAATGACACTTTTCTAGTGACATAACCCCTCCACCTAATTAGAATTGTTTTTAGAGGACAATTATGTAGACTCCGGATATAAGATCTCATAATCACTGTCATTTACATCTCGCACAATGGCAATAAATAAATGACAAAGACAGTAATGTGGACCGCACGATGTCGTTCTCATAACAAATCTTATATATAACATGGTCCGATAAAGCTGCGTAATAACGAGTACGATGATAAGGCTTACCCTCCAATCTGCCTCCCTAACATTTAGAGGACCCCAAAATATTACCATTGCTCAAGGATGCTCTTCGAGATAAGTAAACAAGCAAATCAATAACACTAACACCTGGCATCCAACATGAACAAAAATTACATTGTTCGAACAAAAAGGTTTCACGCATTATAAATCGAAGCAACCAATATTTCCGGACTAGGAAGGAGCATTCCAATAGAAATTAACAAACCATAATTACGTAAACAATTCCAGAAAACTATACCAATTAGACTAGCGAGCACTAATAAAGCGGAGAACAACCTACAAATATAATGGAGTACAAAATACATACGAGTTCTACACATTAAAAAAGATAAATTAATGGGATCAAATGGACCAAGATGACTACAAGAAACATACACAAATGTTGGAGGTCGGGAGGACTAAATTGAAGGGGATGTAGAATCTCCGACTACAAACAAATCCAAGGTTTAACATCATATCCGAGATATGCAAAGACCGTTTATAAGAGCAAAAATTGAACACTAGTGAAGGTTTGCTCGGGGAGAGTCTCGAGTCACCCTAGAGGGGGTGAATAGGGTGATGGAAAATTCTTTGCGAGAACACACACTTTTTGACGAGAGAAGAGGCAAAGACAGATTCCGAGTCTAAGCACGGGGTCGGAAAATATTGAACTCGTAATGCAATGAATCGAGTAAACAAGTACAAGCAGGACTGTCCGAGTCTAGAATGAACTCGTAAAGAGAACACAAAGATTTTACGTGGAAACCCTCCCGGGGCAGAAAACCACGGCCCGTGTCAATCCGCACACGAAGTCAAATCCACTATTTTGAGTCCACAAAATACCGTGAACCGATCGAACCCGAGTTGCTCCCTTGGACAACTCTATACAAGTTTTCCTACACTCGGAAGTTACCTTATCTCGATCTAGTACTTCCTAGCTGAGATAACCCTTACAGCTAGGGACAACTAAGCCGAATTAACCTTTACAGCTTAGTCAAGGGACCTCACAAAGAATGTAAGAAGAGTCTCAGTAACTAAGTACAAGACCTTACAACTCGTAAAGTAATGAATTACCGAGTGGGAGTTGTAAGTTGAAGATTGAAAGTAAATACAATAACTTTGATCAAGTAAGTGTATTGACAATGTATTCGGCAACCTTCAAGTCTTGTGAAGTGGCTTCTTTTATAGAAGACCAGGCGAGTAGCCGTTATCTTCATCTCGCCGACCGAGAGTCCTCTCGTGACCGTTGTGAAAGGCTTTCGAGTCACTCAGAAAGTATCCGTTGAAATATGGACGTTGGACAACGGTTTAACTCTCTTGGAAGTCCCAAAACCATCGGTTGTGTCTTGATAAATGTGGTGAGACCCACCGTTAAGCTTGGCGTTCCAGCTTTCCGGATATGGAAGCGCATGGCCTTCGACACAATCTTCCGAGACTAAAGCAGGGAAGGTGAAAAGCCATATCTCGCTGGTGATTTGACGTTCAGGCTCGGCTACTTTTGTAGTTTGAAAAGATATCCTCGATTGAATAACCTACAAAAGTAAAACACCTTCGGTTCTCAAAGTATAAAATACTTTGGTCCAAGGTTAGACACGGATAACAAAATAATTTTGAAAAATTACGCAATTGATTATCTCGAGTCGAAAAGAAATGGAATTTTCGAGTCTAATATCCATGATACTCGGAATTCCATATGACTTAGTCTTAAGTAAAGAGACACGTTCTATAACGAATATCGAGTGGGAAAGAACTTGATATAGACTAAGCATGAAATGAACTATGAATGCCGACTATGCAAACAATAGAGTAAATAACCACAAGTCGATTCCGAGTGAGAAACAGCGGAATACTGGTATATTCAAAATGCGATTAATCCGAGTGAGAGTGGACTCGGAATAAAGAACCAGCTTTCGAGGCGCTAACCGAAAAGCGATGAAAGAGATATGTGAAGGCCGAATCGCATAGAGAAGATACTTATTTAACTCAAGTAAGTTTCTAAGACACAGAGAATGCCTTGGAATCAAAACTCTATATGAATGACATCGTTATACCCGATTCCTTTTGCATGACTCGTAAAGATATAGAGCAAGTGTCTCGAGTCTTCAATCTCCCCTTTTTGATGAAAGGCATTCCATACTTAAACGTAAACTTTGTTAGAGGAAAATAGATTGATTCCGAGTAGTTTGATAAAAAGTAAGGCATATTGAATAGATCGAGCAATATACAATATATCGAGCAAATTAAAGTATGCTTTAACTCATTAACTCAAAGAAAGAACTCGAAATGAATAAGGAAATGCATCAATTCATTTAAAAAATTACAAGGGCTGAAAGAACTCCCCTAGACAAGACAACCAGTTTCGACTACATTTTCTCCCCTTGCCTTTCAAAGCAAAAACAAGAAGCAAAACGAATGGAGAAAAGTACAAATAATACACATAAGTTGTCCGGACAAAAAGAAAATGTGAAAGAAGAAAGTCCGGAGACACCGAGGAATTGTGACTCAGTGCATGGCTCCAACTAGGAAGGAGGGGATTTCGAGTGGAGGCGGAGGTGCGCCGGCGCCGATACGATCTCGACGATGTGCTTGAGCACGGCGAAGGGAGAACCGGAATAGTTCTCAAGGGCTCGGCTCCGAGGGGCTGACCCGGAGAGAGTGGTTCGAGGGGTTCTTCCCTTGGGACCTCAAGGGCTGGAGGGGGCTGCTCCGGCCGACTCGCCTGGAGGAGCGAGATCTTTCGACCCACTCGGATCGCTGTCCGAGCCGAGTACAGCAATTTGAGCTTGGGGAGCAGTCGCCACGGCCTCTTCTTCCCTTTGCCCGGAAGGGCCCACTTCAGCCGCGAGTTCCTCAAGCATCCTCCGCTGCATCCGCAGCTTCTTCCTCTCGCTTCCTCGGCTTCCTCGTCTGTCCGAGGAGGTCAAGCCTAGGCTCGAAGATGCCTCGGATGTGTCCGAGTCATCCGGGTCCCGAGCCGCCTTGGACCGTCTTTCTCCGAGGAGCTCAGCCAGCTCCTTCGCTCCTTAACCAGCTCCCTCATCTCAAGAACGAGAGACTCGTCGCTCTCGGATTTGGGACCGACCGGTCTTTTGGTTGATGGTCGACCTCGAAGAACAGATTTGAAAGCCTCGGCCATGTCTCCGAGTTCGAAGACACATAGCCGATCTTGTCCACGAGAACAGGGGACAAGAGGGCGAGAGAGTTTTGGAAGCACCGGAGGTGGAGGCACCACCAGGTGAAAAGGGAAGAGGTAAATTCTCCAAAGTTGATTTAGCTAAATACATCTTTACTTTGGAAGAAAAGTCCAATTCCGATTCTTCTCATTTCAAGGAACAACTTGAGTCAATCACTTCGAGAGCACTTCTTTAAAAACGAATTGGAAAACCGAGACTCACACTCGGAGAACTCAAGACAAGTGCTCAAACTAATGAGACCGAGTCCGAGTTACTCGTAAAAGAAAATGAGCAACCGAAACGTAAGCTCACCGAGTCTCAAGATCTGGTTTTAAAGTTTACTCAAGGACAGTAAGAACCTTGATATGCTCTTAGGTTCACAATGTGTCTCTTTTAGAAAAGAAGGTCTTGGTTTCAACAAGGAGGAAGAATCTAATTCTTACTCGTAATTGTTCAAAAGGATTCCGTAACCGTTAAGTTCAAAAAGGCCGAGCATGGTCCCATTCACAAAAATGAAAGGAGGACTAAACCCGCACCTATTTACAAAAGGAAACCATTTTCCTCTCGTTGCAAAAGGAAAGGTTTTTAAAAGGAAAGAGACACGGACTCAGCTTCTCGAGAAGAAGAAGACTCGTAATCGACTAAACCCAAAGTCATTCAAATCTGGGTTCCGAAGCACCTTCTTCCTCGTAAAAGGACCACAAGTAAGGAATGTTACTGGGTTCGTTAGAGGAAGTGAGAAGGGTTAGATTCTCTCTGTTTTGCAGGTCTCTCGTAAAAGATCAAAGGGCACCGGTACCGGACAACTGGATGTTCTCGACATATGTCGGTGACCAAGGACTCTTTTCCGAGCTGGAGTCATATAAAGGAGGAAAGGTGACCTTTGGTGATGACAAAGAAAGGCAAGATAGTGGGCATTGGGAAGATTGGTAATGAAAACAATCTGGTGAGCCCAGCCTACCTTGTCAAAGGACTAAAGTACAACTTACTTAGCATCTCCCGACTTTGTGACAAAGGTCAAGAGGTAAAATTCACTCAATCCAAGTGCTACATCACAGATGAGATCACCAAAGAGGTAAAACTTTCAGGTAAGAGATCAGGTAATACCTACATCATCCCTCTTCTCGACCCAAGTCAGAATTTATCCTGTTTGAAAGCATCTCTTCAAGATGATTCTTGGACTTGGCATCGTAGATTAGGTCATATTAGCATGCATACTATCAAAAAGCTTGCATCTCATCATCTCGGTTAGAGGATTACCTAACCGTGCGTTTGAGAAGGATAAAGTATGTGAAGCATGCACCGTAGGGAAACAAGTCGATCTTCATTCAAATCTCTCGAAGACAGCTTCCACATCCAACGTGCTTGAATTACCGCATATGGACCTATGTGGCGAAATTCCCGTAAAGAGTCTCTGAGGTAAATCTTACATACTTGTTATCATTGATGATTTTTCAAGATTTACCTGGGTGTGTTTTCTCAAGCATAAGAATGAAGCCTTCAAGGAATTCAGTAAGCTCGTAGAAAGATTCAAGTGGAGTCCTGCACTCGGATTCAAAAGATTCGAACCGACCATGGAAGGGAGTTCGATTACTCGAATTCTCGTAGTTTTGTGACAAGAATGGAATTTCTCACAACTTCTCGAAGACCCGTAACTCCTCAACAGTAATGGAGTAGTTGAGAGAAAGAACAGAACCCTTGAAGAAATAGCAAGGACGATGATGATTGAACACAACTTGCCTTACTATTTCTAGGCGGAGGCAAGAAACACAGCCTAACTACACTCTCAATCGATGCCTCATCGGACCCATTCTGAAGAAAACACCTTATGAGCTCTACAAAGGGAGGAAGCCAAACATTTCCTATTTCGGATCTTTCGGATGTAAGTGCTTTGTCCACAACAATGGTAAGGATCATCTCGACCAAGTTTGATGCTCTGGTCGACGAAGGAATTTTTCTAGGTTACTCTTCTCATAGCAAAGCTTACCGTATCTTCAACAAGAGAACTAACAAAGTGGAAGAAAGTATCCACGTAGTGTTTGATGAGCTTGAACAGGAAAAACCAAGTGAATCTTCATACTCGTAACCGAAGCTCGTAAAGGATGATGACGAAGATGAGCTTACAAAGACTCGAAGGAGATCACTCGAACGAGGAAGTTCGTAATGAAATAGCTCAAGAAGTCGCCGTAGCGAGCAAGTCAATGGAGCCGATCACTCGAACAAGCTTCGAAGATCAAGCTATTCAGTCCACAAACCTCGGTGAATCAAAGAACTGGTAAAGCATTCAACTTTACTTCCAGTCATCCCCAAGAAAACATAATTTCGGATATCAACAAGTGGGGTAAGAACTCGTTCTTCTCTTCATAATCTATGTGCATTCACCGCATTCATTTCACTAACCGAACCCAAAATGCACTAGAAGCCCTTAATGAACCCGAATGGGTAGAGGCCATGCAAGAAGAGCTGAATCAATTCGAAAGAAACCAAGTCCGGACTCGACCAACCGACCTTCCGACCACCCAGCTATAGGAACCAAATGGGTTTTCAAAAACAAACTGGATGAGGGTGGAATAGTAGTCAGAAACAAGGCTAGACTTGTAGCTCAAGGTTACAATCAAGAAGAAGGAATTGATTGTGGGGAAACCTTTGCACCAAGTAGCTAGAATTGAAGCCATTAGAATACTCGTTGGCATTTGCATCCCGCATGCATATTAAATTATATCAAATGGATGTTAAGTGTGCCTTTCTCAATGGTTTTATTGAAGAAGAGGTCTATGTCGAGCAGCCTCCTGGTTTTGAAAACTCGGAATTTCCAAATCATGTTTTCAAACTTCAAAAGGCTCTCTATGGTCTTAAGCAAGCCCCTAGAGCTTGGTATGAAAGACTCGAGCAGCCTTCCTGGTTCAAAATGATTTTAAAAGAGGTCAGATCGACAAGACCCTATTCATAAAGACCAAAGGGAAAGATTTTCTCATTGTTCAAATATATGTTGATGATATTATTTTCGGTGCTACTAATGAATTTCCGTGTCGAGAATTTTCTCGAGTTGATGAGTCAAGAGTTCCAAATGAGTATGATGGGAGAACTCAATTTCTTCCTTGGGCTGCAAATCAAACAAGACAAAGATGGAATCTTTGTTCATCAATCAAAATACACCAAGGAACCGCCGAAGAAATACAAAATTCAAGATGCAAAGCACGCATCTACTCCTATGAGCAAGCAAGATAAAGCTCGACTCGGATGAGACAGTAAAGCAAGAGATCGAAACTCTATCGGGGTATGATTGGATCACCGCTATATCTTACTTCAAGCGTACCGGATATAATGTTCAGTGTTTGCTTATGCGCACGATTTCAAGCTAATCCAAAAGAATCACATCTCATCTGCGGTGAAGAGAATATTCGGATATCTTGCGAGCACTCGTAATCTAGGACTATGGTACTCCGGAGACTCGTAACCGACTCGACCGGGTACTCGGACGCGGACTATGCAGGATACAAAGTTGATCGAAAGAGCACATCCGGAGCTTGCCAATTTCGGGTCAATCCCTAATATCCCGGCACTCAAAGAAGCAAAACTCAGTAGCTCTATCAACTGCGTAAGCTGAATATATTGCCGCTGGAGCTTGTTGCGCTCGCATTCTCTCGGATAAAACAACACTTGAAGGATCTTGGACTATCTCTCAACTCGGCTCCAATCAAGTGTGACAATCAAAGCGCAATCCGTATCACTAAGAATCCTGTCCAAAGACTCAAAAACAAAGCATATTGAAGTCAGTATCACTTCTTACGCGATCACTCGGAAAAGGGTGATATTACACTTGAGTTCATTCCTACTAATCTTCAATTAGCCGATATCTTTACTAAGCCTCTTGGTGAAGATCAATTCTGTTTTATTCGGAATGAGCTTGGTATGTTAAATGCTTAGTTTTGTGTTATGATTCTTGAATATTTCGTGCCATGTGCTTTCATTGTTAATAACCATTAGTTCGATTGATCACGTGATACTCGGGCTGATAGTTATTTCGTGTTTCGAGTCACTCGAAACTTTTCCGAGTCAAACTCGGACGTAAGAGAAATTTGGACATCAAATTTTCTGAAGCTATCTCTAGAACAATGGAGAGTTTCTGGATTATAATTTCAAACCCTTTTTCTCTCTCTTTCTCGAGCGCCGCGATCGGATCATAACCGCAGATTTTAAACCGCCGATATCTCAACCGTTGAAGAAGAACCGTCACACCGGCATTAATGATCGATGGACAGGCTGAGTTAGAATGGAGTTACTTAACGGATAGTGAACGGGCGCGCGTACTCACTATAAATATCGACTATCCATCTTCATCTCGATATTCTAAAACTCCTTCCCTCTCAAACGAAATTCTTCTCGCGGAAGTTTGCTACGTGAATAGTGTTCCCCGATCGTCCGCGACGTCGAAGAAGCTCTCTCTCTCTCTCTCGTAAGTTTTCGACTGCTCATCTCTCTTTCTTCTACCATTTTTCGTTATCTTCTCTCTCTTCTACACCTCATTCTCTTTCTCTTTCGAAAAGCTTCATCTTTTCTTCTCTCACCATGCCTAAAAGAGGAAACCATCCCGACTTTCAGGTTTCTTCAACCTCTAAAAGCCTCGCACCAATAGGCCGTAAAGCTCAACCCCTTCTAAACCCTTTGTCACCCAAAGCATCTTGCGCTGGACGACAAGTTCTTCCCAACAACCAAATTCTCCTGGTTGTCCAACATTCAAACCACCGGAGTATACCCTTTCTTGTGTTTCAGCGAGTTCATCTATCCCGAACTTGTTTCGAGTTTTATACTCACCTCTCTCACTCTGAAAATGTTCTAACCTCTCGGGTCCGTAACATTACTGTTCAGTATCAACACCTCCCTTCTTCACAGACTGTTCAAAGTTTCTTCTCTCTTCTTGAACAAGTAACCCTATCCCTTTCACTCGAAGTCGCCGACGACTTCTTTGAAAAGTATGCTAAAGAATTCCCCGGGTCCGGAAAGAACTCTTCCGTGACTCAGTTGAAGTCGAAGCCAGGCTTCGTGTTTCCTGCTGATGAGAACCTTCTTCTCACAAGCATTCTAGCAAGGAGAACCCCAACTCCAAGCACCTCAAAGCCCTCTTCGATATCCCGGAGGGATACGAAGTCGACCTCTTCCCCTCCATCATTGAGCGGATGGCCGCTGTGCCGACTCAACTCCAAACCAAGAAGAACACCTCCCTTCCTTTCGATGCTCTTCTCACCCTTGTTTTCAAACAATTCCAAGTTCCTCTTCCCTCTAACCCTAACGCGGTGTCCGAGGCGGCCATTGTGGTTGGCAAGAAGGAACTCCGGGGTACGGATACCGAGAAACTAACCCCGGTGTCCGGGTTCACAACTCGGAGCCGAGGCCTCCTTCTCCACCTCGGACTCGAAATCAACCCCTCTTCCTCTTCCCTCTTCACCTGGTGGTGCCTCCACCTCCGGTGCTTCCAAAACTCTCTCTCGCCCTCTTGTCCCCTGTTCTCATGGACAAGATCGGCTATGTGTCTTCGAACTCGGAGACATGGCCGGGGCTTTCAAATCTGTTCTTCGTGGTCCGACCATTAACCAAAAGACCGGTCGAGTCCCAAATCCGAGAGCAAGCAGTCTCTCGTTCTTGAGATGAGGGAGCTGGTTAAGGAGCGAAGGAGCTGGCCGAGCTCCTCAGAGAAAGACGGTCCAAGGCGGCTCAGGACCCGGATGACTCAAACACATCCGAGGCGTCTTCGAGCCGGGCTTGACCTCCTCGGACAGCGAGGAAGCCGAGGAAGCAGAGGAAGAAGCTGCAGATGCAGCGGAGGATGCTCGAGGAACCCGCGGCTGAGCGGGCCCTTCCGGGCAAAGGGAAGAAGAGGCCGTGGCGATCGCTCCCCAAGCTCAAATTGCTGTACTCAGCTCGGACAGCGAGTCCGAGTGGGTCGAAGATCTCGCTCCTCCAGCCGAGTCGGCCAGAGCGAGCCCCTCCAGCCCCTGAGGTCCCAAGGGAAGAACCCCTCGAACCACTCTCTCCGGGTCAGCCCCTCGTAGCCGAGCCCTTGAGAACTATTCCGGTTCTCCCTTCGCCGAGCTCAAGCACATCGTCAAGATCGTATCGGCGCCGGCGCACCTCCGCCTCCACTCGAAATCCCCTCCTTCCTAGTTGGAGCCATGCACCGAGTCACAATTCCTCGGTGTCTCCGGACTTTCTTCTTTCAAATTTTCTTTTGTCCGGACAACTTATGTGTATTATTTGTACTTTTCTCCATTCGTTTTGCTTCTTGTTTTTATGAAAGGCAAGGGGGAGAAAATGTAGTCGAAACTGGTTGTCTTGTCTAGGGGAGTTCTTTCAGCCTTTGTAATTTTTTTTAAATGAATTGATGCATTTCCTTATTCATTTCGAGTTCTTTCTTTTTCGAGTTAATGAGTTAAAGCATACTTAATTTGCTCGATATATTGTATATTGCTCGCTCTATTCAATATGCCTTACTTTTTATCAAACTACTCGGAATCAATCTATTTTCATCTAACAAAGTTTCGTTTAAGTATGGAATGCCTTTCATCAAAAAGGGGAGATTGAAGACTCGGACACTGCTCTATATCTTTCCGAGTCATATAAAAGGAATCGGGTATAACGATGTCATTCATATAGAGTTTTGATTCCAAGGCATTCTCTCGTGTCTTAGAAACTTACTTGAGTTAAATAAGTATCTTCTCTATGCTATTCGGCCTTCACATATCTCTTTCATCGCTTTTCGATTAGCGCCTCGAAAACTCGGTTCTTTATTCCGAGTCCACTCTCACTCGATTAATCGCATTTTGAATATACCAAGTATTCCGCTGTTTCTCACTCGGAATCTAACTTGTGGTTGTTTACTCTATTGTTTGCATAGTCGGCATTCATAGTTCATTTCATGCTTAGTCTATATCAAGTTCTTTCCCACTCGATATTCGCTATAGAACGTGTCTCTTTACTTAAGACTAAGTCATATGGAATTCCGAGTATCATGGATATTAGACTCGTAAAATTCCATTTCTTTTCCGACTCGGATAATCAATTGCGTAATTTTTCAAAATTATTTTGTTATCTCGTGTCTAACCTTGGACCAAAGTATTTTATACTTTGAGAACCAGAAGGTGTTTTACTTTTGTAGGTTATTCAATCGAGGATATCTTTTCAAACTACAAAAGTAGCCGGCTTCGAACGTCAAATCACCAGCGAGATATGGCTTTTCACCTTCCCTGCTTTAGTCTCGGAAGATTGTGTCGAAGCCGTCTCGCTTCCATATCCGGAAAACTGGAACGCCAAGCTTAACGAGTGGGTCTCACCACATTTATCAAGACACAACCGATGGTTTTGGGACTTCCAAGAGAGTTAAACCATTGTCCAACGTCCATATTTCAACGGATACTTTCGAGTGACTCGAAAGCCTTTCACAACGGTCAACTCTCGGTCGACGAGATGAAGATAACGGCTACTCTGCTCGGTCTTCTATAAAAGAAGCCACTTCACAAGACTTGAAGGTTGCCGAATACATTGTCAATACACTTACTTGATCAAAGTTATTGTATTTACTTTCAATCTTCAACTTACAACTCCCACTCGGTAATTCATTACTTTCGAGTTGTAAGGTCTTGTACTTAGTTACTGATTCTTCTTACATTCTTTGTGAGGTCCCTTGACTAAGTCTGTAAAGGTTAATTCAGCTTAGTTGTCCCTAGCTGTAAGGGTTATCTCAGCTAGGAAGTACTAGATCGGATAAGGTAACTTCGAGTCTAGGAAAACTTGTATAGAGTTGTCCAAGGGAGCAACTCGGGTTCGATCGGTTCACGGTATTTTGTGGACTCAAAATAGTGGATTTGACTTCGTGTCCGGATTGACACGGGCCGTGGTTTTCTACCCAAGGAGGGTTTCCACGTAAAATCTCTCGTGTTCTCTTTCCGAGTTCATTCTAGACTCGGACAGACCTGCTTGTACTGTTTACTCTAATTCATTGCATTACGAGTCCAATATTTTCCGACCCCGTGCTTAGACTCGGAATCTGTCTTTGCCTCTTCTCTCGTCAAAAGTGTGTGTTCTCGCAAAGAATTTTCCATCACCCTATTCACCCCCTCTAGAGTGACTCGGACTCTCCCCGGGGTGACTCGGACTCTCCCGAGAAAACCTTCAATAGAAAGATCCAAAATTCACAACTGGTAGAGAAAATGATACATAGTAATAGAAAAGTTGAGTCGGAGATAACAAAATTGTACCCTACACAAACAGGTAAGCCAATCAACCCACCCCCTTTAGGGCATTGGACTGGACTGTGGTGCAAATCATAAACACAATGCCCTAAACATGATCTTTGCAATTTTAATGAGGCTGCAAATTCTAAAGTCATAAGTGCTTAGACCAAATTCCACACTAACCATGAAAGCCAAATTATAGAAAGGTTTCATAACCAAACCCCCGGGGAAGCAACAAATAGATCAAAGAGCAACGTCCAACTCATGGTGTGGTTACCTTGAAGAATTTTGGTGTCTCCCATCCGGGATTGCAAAACGGACAATTGGCTTTGATCTGTTTTGAAACGGGACATCACATCCGGAGTATCCCTTCCTTTCTAACTGGAGGATATCTCCACGTTTCGATTTCGCATATTTGGATCCCCAAATGCGGCAGTCTCCTTTTTCGTAACAGGGTTTACCACATTACAAAAATCTTCATCCTTGTCTTTTTGTCATGCACTCCCTTCTTTGCCTTCTTCTCCGCTTCGAAATTCATAGGACATGTGTGTAACAGGAAAACTAATAGCAAAACCAAAAGGGATATAAAATATTGCCCCTTTTCTCACAAAAGAGACAATTAGAAAAAGGAAAAACAATGAACATGATAGTGCATTAGATACCATTTTCTTCTTTGTAATCGGATAATCAAACTCCACAAGTTGAAGCTCGACTAATTCATCTATCACAGGTAGCCAAGTAAGCTTCAGCTTAGTGGCTTTGACTCGATCCATCAAGATGCAAGACTCCCATTAAGCACACAATATTACCAGCCTCATCACATTGGATTTCTTTGACGATAGCATTTCCCAGTCCATGAGAGTTAACTCTTCGCCCACAGAGATCATTACTCGCATCACCATAATCGATCCATATGTTTCTGGTATACGTTGTGCACTTGTCTCCAGCACCTTCAAACTTCTTATGCCGAGGTATGATTCGAACAAATGGTTTCTCGGGGCCGTCGGTTAGAGTCAACATAACTCGACCCTCTTTACATACAGACAGTATGCCTCGGACACACGGGATCAATGATTTTCTTATTGATGGACCACAGTTTATCCCACTCCATAAGATTCCGATTTGTAGAAGCCCCCTACAAATATGGGAAGAGACGCAATTAGCTAGTGTATATGTATGTTATCAAATAAATGTCGATAACTAATCCTTAGAAGAAGTTACAATGCACACACCACCGTTGAATATCCAAATAAATAATAATAGTTGAATAGAGAGAGCAGATGTAGCACCATAGCACTATAGCACCATACCTGTTCAAGTATGAAGCTGGACCAAAGCTTTAATTTGCATACCTCGGCGCACCATCCCTTGTACGAGTAGGCATACGAGGATCGTCCCATCCATCAACTTTTCCATTTTGCACAAACCAGAGAAGCTTACGCTTGCTTAGAAGAGTAAAGACCATATTTAGTCCGCTAAACTCATATATTTCAACTTTTCTAACCCCCATGTCCCCCTGGATCCAATGATATTGGGCATCACGGTCACGATATTCACTAGAGCGAAGTGCATGTGTTATACCTTCCACTTGCATCTACAAACGGACTCGCAAAGTCATACGTCGGATACAACTTATACTTAGATCCAACCCTATGATGCGGAACTGGATTGCAACGATAATATACGGGGTCCCGCAAGCATTTGTTTGGGTTTGCAAAATCTAGCTTGCCCTTGAGGCAACACCTTACTCCAATGTCGGTCCCAGTGATCATTTCATTCCGAAATATATATTCTTATCCACACTTGTTTTTCTACAATTTGACTCGATCCCATTGTCCCTTTCCATCCGCATTTTCTCCACCGGTGTATCATCAACATAGGCTTTACCTAGATAGATCAAACTTGTAGCCATTTCCAACAAGCTGGGAAAGTAATCGGATGTACAAGTCACGACATGATAAATAATTCCTAGACTCAGAATATCTTTGAGAATGCTTTCCACAAATTCACAACTTTCTTTAGCTGGATTAGTGTCATCAAACCGCACAATTAGACGACCTTTATATTTCTCAGCAAAATGCATATTTAGCAAGGCTGCCTTTGAATGGCCTATATGAAGGTAGCCACTTGGTTCGAGAGCAAATCTCAAACAAACTTCCCCACTACTGCATTAGGAAGATCAACATCGGGAATCTTGCACGCTTTTGTCTTCTCACCAAAGTCATCTTGTAGAGTCTTCCCAAAACCTCTTTTCCCAACACACTTTCTCGAAATCTCATTGAAGGACAAATTGTACTCGGAGCATATGGAGTTGTACCAACGCACAAGATTCCCAAATTTACCAGATTTCACCGAGCTTTTCCAACGTTGAGGAGCTCCTACAAGAATGCAAGGGATGAAAATGAATGAAAGACTAATTCCCACATTACAATACTAGAATACACATAAAGGAGGTAAGTGACAACAATGGGCACCTATAGAGACAACCTACAACGATGATTTCCTATTTACGATCGGTACTAAAGGCCATTTTTGTTCCTACGAAAGAAGAATAGGACCAATGCCAACGATGTGCAATGATGGAATCAGCAATTCTCACATTACTATACTTTTCTACCTGGTACAACAAGGAGGCAAATGAAAACAATGAGCGCAAGCAAGGAATGTCGAAAGGTTTTGCCAACTATAACTAGTATTGAAGACCAAACCAACAAATAAAGAACTCAACATTACCCCTATTTTTGACTTTCTCTATATATGTAAATATTTGTCTAATTCAGTTTGTTTGTGACTTTCTCTATTTCTCCAATTATTTTGTAAGTTTATGTATGTTATGTCTTTTATTGTTGACATTAGTTTTAAAAAATCTAAACATGTAGGCTAGATCAAGTTCAAATTTTAGTTGAATAGTTACTCAACATTACCCCTATTTTTCCTAGTTTCTTTCTTAATCTAGTTTCCACATGAGTAGTGAAAATAAGGTTGAATTTTCATAGAAAGTGAAGCTGGGAGATATTGATTTTCTATGAGGGGGTCTCTTCGAACTGGTTCGTAGTTCTTGTGTTGTTAGAGCTGTAAATCATAGTTGATGATGTGCAAATCTTGGATAAAGTTGTTTACGTTGTACACTTTATTTATTATATATATTGGAATGTAAATTAACCTCTTACGTTTTGTATTGCGTTATATAACAGATTAGGACAATTGTTTCTCTAGATCTTCAAGAGAGTGATGCGGTTTATTTTGTTTATTTTGTATCCGGGTTCCAATGAAATATCCTTTGTAGGGGTGAAGATGCATATGGTATATTTTAATTAGTGTTATGGATATTGCATTATTTTATTTTGGACTATTGTATAAGCATGGGATGTTGATAGGTTGAAGATGATGAAAAATATATTTTGGATAAAGATATTTGTGTCTTTAAATTTAGCTTGGTTGTTATAAACGATAGACATTGATTATATATAAATATTTAGTGTGATTTTGTAATGCATAATTGTATGCAATGATTTTTATGGCAAAAAAAAATGTCACAAAAATTGTCACAATATGTGTTTAATTTTCTCATAATTGGTCATGAAAATGCTCACAAAAAGTTAAGTATAAAACGAAATCGAGTCACAAAAGTTGTCATAAATACGCGTAATTGTAAAACTAAATTAGTCACAAAAGTGTCCACAAAGTAGCATGACTTTAAAACCAAGTGGGTCACAAAAGCGGTCGCAATTATATAATGGTCACAAAATCGGTCATAAAATTTCCAAATAATAACGGTCACAAAGTCGGTTACAAACGTATTCGGTTATAAAGCGGTCACAAAGTGATCTTAATTTCACACCGTAAAAGCTGTTACAAAATTTGTGTGAAATACAAAGCGGTCACAATTTGCGAACGACATTTCGATCGTGATTTCGGTTAGAATTTGTAACCGATTTGGTCACAAATTCTATTTTCGGCGAGGGTTTTTGGACCGCATAAATCGGTCACAAAATCCATTTGTGACTGAAATGTGACATTTTATGACCGGTTTTGGCGGTTAAAGATTGCAAATTGCGGTTTTTCTTGTAGTGTTGTGCATAACATGCTAATAAAGCAAGTAATACAACAATTATATGCGAGTAAAAGAGATTACGACTAATTTTGTTTATTAATACCGATTAATCGGTTAATCGAATTACAATAACTAATGAACCGATATTCGATAAACCAATTTACTTAATTATGATTCGATTCACATTTTATCGAACTCAAAAATTGGGTTAAATGAACCAAAATGACTCATACTTCCGACCGACCTCCTTGTCGAGACCTATAAAATGAAATTCGCACTAAATTATAAAGGATTGAGCCACTTGGAATGAACGGGTTCTCCAAACTTCGTTGTTGCCGGCACTTGAATTATAAGAGATCGAGCTCATTCTTATCACGCATACTAATTGCGAGTTAAATAGCCTATCTCTCCCTTCTTACTTAGTTTGTCAAACAAGGAGAAAAGAACAACGAGATCGGAGCGTTGTCTACAACAGGTCACTCTCCCTCTCACATTCTCTCCTTGGATCTTTCTATTTTGCTTGTTCAATGTGCAACGATTATCTTATGGAACTTGGGGCAAGTTTTGATTTTTTCGTTGATTTTATAATTATTTACGTTAGATTTTGATTTTTTTGTTAGTAGTAAAAAATTTTGTTATATTTTATGACTAATTTTATGGTGATTTTAAAATCGATCATAAAATTAAAAATTTAAAATTTTATGACTAATTTTGTCACCATAAAATAATTTAGTAAGGGTCACAAAATTAGTTAAAGTTATTCATTAATTTTACGTATTCGTCAAAGCCTTATTCGATCACACGCCCCCTCTCTATCTCTCTCGCTCTCACTTTCACAGCACCAACGTGGTCGACGACTCCAGCGGCAGGTATCTCACTCTCCCTCCCTCCCTCCCTCTTCCGTCGCGATCCGAATCGAATTTTTCTTTAGTTTATGAGTCATAATATTAGAAATTATAACTCATATATTAATCAAATATAAATAAGATATCAGATATGAAATATTAAGTAAATATAATTTAAATTTTATGATCAATTTTATGATGATTTTAAAATCAGTGTAAAATTAAAATTTTTAAAATTTTATGACTAATTTTGTAACCATAAAATAGTTTATGAAGTTTCACAAAATTAGTTAAAGCTTATTCACTGCTTTTACCTATTGTGTCAAACCCTTATTCAGTCATACAGCCTCTCGCCCCCTCTCGCCCCCTCTGTATCTCTCTCGCTCTCAACTTCACGGCATCAGCGTGGCCGGCGACTCAGCGGCGTCAGGCGACTCCAGCGGCGTCCGGCGACTCCAGCGGCAAGTATCTCACCCCCTCCCTCCCTCTTCCGTCGCGATCTGAGTCGAATTTTTTCTTTTGTTTATCATTGTGGGCATGCACATAGGCTTTTTGATTTGGTTCTGGTTTGAAATTCAAGTAATTTGTGCTTCTTTAATTGTACTTTGCACCAAAGCAAGAAATAATTTGAGGGCTGGGGTGGGCAAGGAAAAAAGAGAAGACCTCTCTAACCCTGAATTACTATGCTGGCGCCACTTTTGGATTATTTTGGGCCGAAGTTGTCTATTTTCTGTTTGAATGTTGTGATGTTCTTGTGGAGTCCTTTTTCGAGTATTGCTAGTATCCCCTCCTTAAGTAGGTCAGTTATAATACGTTGTCCGTGGTTTATTCAATTGTTTTTTGCTTTTTTGTTTGTTTTTGTTAAAACCATATAATACTATTTTGTGATATTTGTATTTAATCCCCAAACCTTGCATCAGGTGTATGTATTGTTGTTATAGTTGCAGTAGCTAATGATGCGTTCTCTTGAGTAGTTTATGCGGATAATTACACTGTTTATTTTTATGTTGATAAATGAGAATTCATCATGATGTTATTATACCTGCGTTTTAGGTCAAAGAGGGAGAAAAATGGGGATTAAGCAACTATCTTTTGCTCAAGATAATCCGCCATTAGCAGTTATAGCTGCTGCAAAGATTGCGGGGATTCCTCTTTCAATTGACGCTTCACTCGCATCTAGCTCTCATCCTTCTTTTGTGTTTCATGATAGGTAATTTATTCTTGATCTCTCGGTGTTGTCCCTTGTTGTTGCGATGGCATATTGGTGGTATAGGAGCTGATCCTTTTTTGTTACTAATCTTATGTTATTAAGTGGAACTTTTGATGTTTGGTTGTTTGCAATTATATGGTTTTCTCTTTCTTGCTTGATTTATTGTGTCAAATGATGAGTTGGTATTTGTCTATTGAGTTGGCAACCAGTTCATGTGAACTCTTTTGCGGATAGATGATAGATGCTAATAAAAACATACGTCAAATGAACAAAAATATGTCTTGAAAGGTTAGGGTGTAAAGACTCAAGGTCAAAAGCTGTAGCTTCCATTACCCATTGCTCAAAACACGATCGGTGTACATTTTGCCATTTTCATGAATGCAAGATAGGTTAAGATGGGATATGGTTTGGACATCTATAATATCTGTGCTTATGAATGACAATTTCATTGACACCGAGTATTGCTTAGGGCTGAAGCTTAACTTGTTCCATATTATGCTTAAAACAGAAAGTGGAAAGTGGCTATTGTGCAAGTAATTGTTGTATGTGTGCCTTTTTATGTAATAAATGGGAATATCGTTTTACATGTGGAATATGGACCACACAAGTCAAAACATCGATTACAAACTATTTTTGTGATACCATAATGCATTGTTAAGCTAACACCCTTAGAGGTCGTGGCAACTAAAGTAGCGGTTGGGTTGGCTGGGTTATTACACCTCCACATGGAACTGGAGGTCATGCTAAAAACTCTTTTTCCCGATAAGAATGGGGTGTTATGTTGTGGTTGATCCGGCTCTATGAGTCACTAGATTCAATGGATGTTTGGATCATTTGATCATGTTCATGAGCTCGATTTGAATTCTTATCAGCATGATTCTAATTATAACGTGACTTTCTAGATCAAAGCTTGAAGGGGAGTATGTTCTTCTTCGGTATATTGGACGAATTGTGAGCCAATTGAAGCTTTATGGCAATGATGCATTAGAGTCTCCTCGGGTATCTCGTAACTCGTACTTCACATGAAAATATTTTCTTCATTGATTGTTTTTGCCTAACAAGTTGTATGCTTTCATGTTACATCTGCAGATTGATGAGTGGTTGGATTATATTCCCATTTTCTTTGGGTCTGAATTTGAAATGGGGTGTAGCTATGTGGAAAGCTATCTGTCCACTAATACGTATTTGGTTGGTCGGGGCTTGTCAATTGCTGATATAGCTTTATGGTCAGCCTTTGCGGGTAAGATTATGAGCAATTATCGATTATGAGCAGATTATCTTGAATTGTATTAACAAGAATGAAGTAAAAAGGTATAATACCTCTTGAAAAGATGTAATTGCATGTGTTACCATGGTCCTTGTTGTCAATGGTGTGATGTCCTTGGTTGACGGGCATCTAAGTTAGTTTCCATGTTTTGGTGATGGTTTTATTGGAGTTTCGATTTCTCGACTCCTAGCGATTGTCGAGATCTGTGCACATTATATGATAGTGTCTATATAATGTTTTTCTGGTCTAAAGGCACCAACAAAATGTGTGTTTAATTTTTGTATGATTGACATAACCATCTTTTAGCTTTTGGGTCCGAGTTCTTTATTTGTTGGTTTGGTCTTCGATACTAGTTGTTTGGAAAAACCTGTTGCATTTCTTGCTTGTGCCCATCGTTTTCATTTGCCTTCTAGGTGGAAAAGCATAATAATGTGAGAATTGCTATTTCCATCATCTTACATTCTTGGCATTGGTCTTATTCACATTTTATGATAGTGTCTATATAATGTTTATCTAGTCTAAAGGCACCTTGTATGATTGACATAATCATCGTTTGGCTTTTAGATCCGAGTTCTTTATTTGTTGGTTTGGTCTTCAATACTAGTTATAGTTGGCAAAACCTTTCGACATTCCTTGCTTGCGCTCATTGTTTTCATTTGCCTCCTTGTTGTACCAGGTAGAAAAGTATAGTAATGTGAGAATTGCTGATTCCATCATTGCACATCGTTGGCATTGGTCCTATTCTTCTTTCGTAGGAACAAAAATGGCCTTTAGTACCGATCGTAAATAGGAAATCATCGTTGTAGGTTGTCTCTATAGGTGCCCATTGTTGTCACTTACCTCCTTTATGTGTAGTCTAGTATTGTAATGTGGGAATTAGTCTTTCATTCATTTTCATCCCTTGCATTCTTGTAGGAGCTCCTCAACGTTGGAAAAGCTCGGTGAAATCTGGTAAATTTGTGAATCTTGTGCGTTGGTACAACTCCATATGCTCCGAGTACAATTTGTCCTTCAATGAGATTTCGAGAAAGTGTGTTGGGGAAAGAGGTTTTGGGAAGACTCTACAAGATGACTTTGGTGAGAAGACAAAAGCGTGCAAGATTCCCGATGTTGATCTTCCTAATGCAGTAGTGGGGGAAGTTTGTTTGAGATTTGCTCTGAACCAAGTGGCTACCTTCATATAGGCCATTCAAAGGCAGCCTTGCTAAATATGCATTTTTCTGAGAAATATAAAGGTCGTCTAATTGTGCGGTTTGATGACACTAATCCAGCTAAAGAAAGTTGTGAATTTGTGGAAAGCATTCTCAAAGATATTCTGAGTCTAGGAATTATTTATCATGTCGTGACTTGTACATCCGATTACTTTCCCAGGTTGTTGGAAATGGCTACAAGTTTGATCTATCCGGGTAAAGCCTATGTTGATGATACACCGGTGGAGAAAATGCGGATGGAAAGGGACAATGGGATCGAGTCAAATTGTAGAAAAACAAGTGTGGATAAGAATATATATTTCCGGAATGAAATGATCACGGGGACCGACATTGGAGTAAGGTGTTGCCTCGAGGGCAAGCTAGATTTTGCAAACCCAAACAAATGCTTGCGGGACCCCGTATATTATCGTTGCAATCCAGTTCCGCATCATAGGGTTGGATCTAAGTATAAGTTGTATCCGACGTATGACTTTGCGAGTCCGTTTGTAGATGCAGTGGAAGGTATAACACATGCACTTCGCTCTAGTGAATATCGTGACCGTGATGCCCAATATCATTGGATCCAGGGGGACATGGGGGTTAGAAAAGTTGAAATATATGAGTTTAGCGGACTAAATATGGTCTTTACTCTTCTAAGCAAGCGTAAGCTTCTCTGGTTTTGTGCAAAATGGAAAAGTTGATGGATGGGACGATCCTCGTATGCCTACTTGTACAAGGGATGGTGCGCCGAGGTCCGCAAATTAAAGCTTTGGTCCAGTTCATACTTGAACAGTATGGTGCTATAGTGCTATGGTGCTACATCTCGCTCTCTCTATTCAACTATTATTATTTATTTGGATATTCAACGGTGGTGTGTGCATTGTAACTTCTTCTAAGGATTAGTTATCGACATTTATTTGATAACATACATATACACTAGCTAATTGCGTCTCTTCCCATATTTGTAGGGGCTTCTACAAATCGAGAATCTTATGGAGTGGGATAAACTGTGGTCCATCAATAAGAAAATCATTGATCCCGTGTGTCCGAGGCATACTGTCTGTATGTAAAGAGGGTCGAGTTATGTTGACTCTAACCGACGGCCCCGAGAAACCATTTGTTCGAATCATACCTCGGCATAAGAAGTTTGAAGGTGCTGGAGACAAGTGCACAACGTATACCGAAACATATGGATCGATTATGGTGATGCGAGTAATGATCTCTGTGGGCGAAGAGTTAACTCTCATGGACTGGGAAATGCTATCGTCAAAGAAATCCAATGTGATGAGGCTGGTAATATTGTGTGCTTAATGGGGTCTTGCATCTTGATGGATCGAGTCAAAGCCACTAAGCTGAAGCTTACTTGGCTACCTGTGATAGATGAATTAGTCGAGCTTCAACTTGTGGAGTTTGATTATCCGATTACAAAGAAGAAAATGGTATCTAATGCACTATCATGTTCATTGTTTTTCCTTTTTTAATTGTCTCTTTTGTGAGAAAAGGGGCAATATTTTATATCCCTTTTGGTTTTGCTATTAGTTTTCTTGTTACACACATGTCCTATGAATTACGAAGCGGAGAAGAAGGCAAAGAAGGGAGTGCATGACAAAAAAGACAAGGATGAAGATTTTTGTAATGTGGTAAACCCTGTTACGAAAAAGGAGACTGCCGCATTTGGGGATCCAAATATGCGAAATCTGAAACGTGGAGATATCCTCCAGTTAGAAAGGAAGGGATACTTCGGATGTGATGTCCCATTTCGAAACAGTCAAAGCCAATTGTCCTTTTTGCAATCCCGGATGGGAGACACCAAAATTCTTCAAGGTAACCACACCATGAGTTGGACGTTGCTCTTTGATCTATTTGTTGCTTCCCCGGGGGTTTGGTTATGAAACCTTCCTATAATTTGGCTTTCATGGTTAGTGTGGAATTTGGTCTAGCCACTTATGACTTTAGAATTTGCAGCCTCATTAAAATTGCAAAGATCATGTTGAGGGCATTGTGTTTATGATTTGCACCACAGTCCAGTCCAATGCCCTGAAGGGGCTGGGTTGATTGGCTTACGTGTTTGTGTAGGGTACAATTTTGTTATCTCCTGACTCAACTTTTCTATTACTATGTATCATTTTCTCTACCAGTTGTGAATTTTGGATCTTTCTCTACTAGTGTTCAATTTTTGCTCTTATAAACAGTCTTTGCATATCTCAGATATGATGTTAAACCTTGGATTTGTTTGTAGTCAGAGATTCTGCATCCCCTTCAATTTAGTCCTCCTGACCTCCAACATTTGTGTATGTTTCTTGTAGTCATCTTGGTCCATTTGATCCCATTAATTTATCTTTTTTAATGTGTAGAACTGTATGTATTTTGTACTCCATTATATTTGTAGGTTGTTCTCCGCTTTATTAGTGCTGCTAGTCTAATTGGTATAGTTTTCTGGAATTGTTTCTGTAATTATGGTTTGTTAATTTCTATTGGAATGCTCCTTCCTAGTCCGGAAATATTGGTTGCTTCAGTTTATAATGCTTGAAACCTTTTTGTTCTGAACAATGTAATTTTTGTTCATGTTGGATGCCAGGTGTTAGTGTTATTGATTTGCTGTTTACTTATCTCGAAGAGCATCCTTGAGCAATGGTAATATTTTGGGGTCCTCTAAATGTTAGGGAGGCAGATTGGAGGGTAAGCCTTATCATCGTACTGTTATTACGCAGTTTATCGGACCATGTTATATATAAGATTTGTTATGAGAAGGACATTGTGCGGTCCACATTACTGTCTTTGTCATTTATTTATTGCCATTGTGCAGATGTAAATGACAGTGATTATGAGATCTTATACCTGGAGTCTACATAATTGTCCTCTAAAAACAATTCTAATTAGGTGGAGGGGTTATGTCACTAGAAAAGTGTCATTACATAATTGTTTAATCTGTAGAATATTCAAATCAAAATATATTAAGCATAGTAATTGAAAGTATTTATGAAGGAAAGTTGTTCACACGAAAGAAAAATGACCCAGGCTTGTGAAAAATTAATTTTGATGGTGCAAAATTGGGGGAGTGGGGGCATGGATGGGGATGGTTGCTCGTGACGGTGATGGGGATATTGGTGGTGGCAGTGATCAGTCAAGGTCCTGGATTCCTTGGCCAAGAAGTAGGAGAAGCTTGAGCGGGTTGTTTCGCTCTTGAAGTTGCACGAGAATATGATATACGAAGTGTTATTATTTAAGATTGTCTTACTTTAACCTAAAAAGTGAAAAAGAATTAGTGGATTGTCTTGTAAGTTGATTTAATTTTAGATGATATTTTAAATTTGAGTTTTACGTCATGTACGGTAAAATGAGATGTTTGGGTAGGGGATAACTTGTTTGGATATTGGATAATTCTTTGGATAGTGGGTAACTCGTTTAGGTAGATGATAACTATTGCATTTTAGCTGTAAGCTAATATTTGTTTAACTAGGTATTTATAAACAATGTGTTTGGTTCAATTGGTCGTTAAAATTAGCTAATGAATATAACATGACAATAATGGAAATATTATTATTATTATTATTATTATTATTATTATTATTAGTATTATTACCTTTTCATTCTTCCCTCTCTATAGTCTTGTTCTTTCCCCAAAAACACTCAGCACTTTTTTCTTCTTTTTGGAAAGAACTTAGGTTTGAGGGAGAAT
This sequence comes from Talinum fruticosum, assembly GCA_021018815.1. Taxonomy (NCBI): domain Eukaryota; kingdom Viridiplantae; phylum Streptophyta; class Magnoliopsida; order Caryophyllales; family Talinaceae; genus Talinum; species Talinum fruticosum. Next base: position 2,287,667 of record JAITYX010000011.1, read on the forward strand.
TGAGAACCGATGTTACCTCCTATTTAATGGTGGCCAGCGCCAACAAAAACCAAGAAGCAGAGGTAGCAACCCGATCCCTATATTATCTCCCAAAAATGAACAATCCCCTAAAATGGGTTCACCAAATTCTCAAACTAATTATTGCCCATCTCCCGATGACATCTCCCTCACGGTCAGCCCTAGTCCCAATAACCCCCCGCAATACCCTTCCCCGAACCGCTATTAGTGTGTCCCGAGGACCTTCAAGGGCAAGCCCAAGTCCATATTTGGAGAACCATCGGTGCCCATTAACTCCCGGACCTTAGAAACCTGGATTTTTATACTAATGGCATGGATTGTAATATTTATGTAATACCAACGGGCATTTTTAGAATTAGAGTGTTGAAATATTACTTTCAATTCTCAAATGTTACACCTACTAACGTTTTCAATCAGCTACTCTAAACGTCCAAAGGTACTGGAATAAGCTAATTAACCGAAAATTAAAGTATTGTTTTGACTAAATCGAAACACTAAAAGTTACTTCATACGCTATTGCCGAAGAGGGCCTTATGCGTTTTCATTTGTTACTAGGAAAGGGAACATGTGGGTTGAAAGCTCCACCGACCCAAGACTTGCAAAAGCACGGGTTCGGTTCATAATATAAGGAATACAAGTGTCATGATCTCGTTGGGTAATAGAAAGAGCCAAATTCAATTCATACGACTTGATGAGGCCCTGCATAGAGCATGGGAAACCAATTTTGGTTACATAAGTAGGAGAAGCTTGAGTGGGCTGTTTTACTCTTGAAATTGCACGAGAATATGATATACGAAGTGTCATTATTTAAGATTGTCTTACCTTAGCTTAAAAATTGAAGAAGAATTAGTGGATTGTCTCATAAGTTGGTTTAATTTTAGATGATATTTTAAGTATTAGTGGGGGAATTTGAGTTTTACTCTCCGGTAAAATGAGCTGTTTGGGTAGTAAATAACTGTTTGTATTTTAACTAATAGCTAATAATTGTTTAATTAATTATTAGTAAACAATGTGTTCGATTAAACTAGTTGTTAAAATTAGCCGATGAACATAAAACGACGATAAAGGACATATTATTATTATAATAATAATAATAATAATAATAATAATAATAATAATAATAATAAAATGACGAAAAAAGTAATTACTTATTATTATTATAGATTTTAAAAAAAATTATTATTATTATAATATATTGTCCGTTCTCACCTCTCCATTCTTCCCTCTCTATAGTCTTCTTCTTTTCCAAAAACTCAGCACTTTTCTCTTCTTTCTTGAAAGAACTTAGCTTTGAGGGAGAATTGAGAACCGATGCTAGCTCCTCTTTAATGGTTGCCAATGCCAGCAAAAATCAAGAAGCAGAGGTAGCCAATTGTCCTTTTTGCAATCCCGGATGGGAGACAGCAAAATTCTTCAAGGTAACCACACCACACCACGAGTTGGACGTTGCTCTTTGATCTATTTGTTGCTTCCCCGGGGAGTTTGGTTATGAAACCTTCCTATAGTTTGGTTTTCATGACTAGTGTAGAATTTTGGCTAACCTCTTATGATTTTAGAATTTGCAGCCTTAAAGGTCATTTTTAGGGCATTGTGTTTATGATTTCCACCAGTCCAAGGGGTTGGGTTGATTGGCTTATGTGTTTGTCTAGGTGACAATTTTGTGAATTTTGGATCTTTTTCTACTAATGTTCAATTTCTGCTCTTATAACGGTCTTCACAGATGTCAGAAATGATGTTAACCTTGGATTTGTAGTCAGAGATTCTACATCCCCTTCAATTTAGTCTTCCTGACCTCCAATGTTTTGAAACCCTTGCCTCCTTTTAAACTGCAGTATGTTTCTTGTAGTCGTCGTGGTCCATTTGATCCCATTAATTTATCTCTTTTAATGTGTGTAGAATTGTATGTATTAGTTGCTTCAGTTAATTTCTATTGGAATGCTCCTCCCCAGTCTGAAAATATTAGTTGCTTCAGTTTATAATGCATGAAACCTTTTTGGTCTGAACCATGTAATTTTTGTTCATCTTGGCTCCTAGGTGGTACTGATTTGCTGTTTACTTATCTGGAAGAGCATTCTTGAGCAAGTGGAAATATTTCGGGGTCCTCTAAATGTTAGAGAGGCAGATTGTAGGTTAAGCCTTATCTTACTATTATTACGCAGTTTATTGGATCATGTTATCTATAAGACCTCTTATCAGAAAGACACTGTGCTGTGCGGTCCACATTATTGTCTTTGTTGTTGATTTGCTGCTATTATGCAAAAGATAACAGTGATTATGAGGTCTTATCCCGGAGTCTATGAGGCAAAATGATCCTAGTTAAGTAATTATGCGAAGATTTAACCTGCTTACTTGAGTGCTTTTTAGCTATTTCTTAGACGAAAGCCTAGTGTTTCTTCGATATATAGTTGTGTTACAGCTTAGAGTTATAGATATATGATTGGGAAAGATAGGGAGAGGATAGGCTGTAGAAAAGGGTAGGCGCAGGGAAATCAAAGAAATATCATTGTGGGGATTGAGGCCTTCTACATATCCTACTGTACCCGTCTTGTATAATTCTTTATGTGGCAATTTCCATTGTTTGCGGTGTCAAGATTATTACTCCTAAATGATCCATCCCCTCAATTTTCTTGCCCTTGCAACCCCAAACAGAGCTGATATCTTATTCTCTTTCCTTCTCTTTTTGATAATTAATAGCCATTAGGATAAGCACAAAACTACAATCTCATATTTATGTACTTAAACATCCGTACGGCCCAATGCAATACAAGGATGCATCAATTTCTTGAAGTTAAGCTACAATATGAACTAAAAATTGTGCTCTTTCATTCATTGGAGTTCATCGGATACATCACTAAAATTGAGGCATACCATTCAAAATACAAAATACGCTCACAAGCACAAAACACACTCCAGTTACCCACCTTGTAACATCACATTTTCAAAGCAATTGTAATTACAACAATAAGAAAAACACCTACACGGACAAACGTCGTAATCTTTGATGTTTAAGTTTTTTTCAGCCATGACTTTGATATCCCTCCTTGTTTGCCTAACATCATTTGTTATGCTTGTGATATAATCATTCATCTTGATGATTACTTCATCAACATGACATGCACCGTGTCTTTCTTTACAACTTCCAATTAGGCTACATTGAGTCTGCTTTTGTGGCCCTCTAACTTCATCTACCACAACCAAACTAAAAATCCACCATATTTCCTGCAAGCAAAGTAAGGTCCGAGGACTAAACTTGGGCAATGAATCGGGAGTTCATTGGGTTTAAATGATCGGGCTTAAAAAATAAGGTACAAGCCCGTTTAGTTGTTTATTTGGATTGGGCATTTAACGGGCCTCTAGTTAACATAGTTAACCAGGCTGGGAACCGAACATACAAACGGGCTGCCCGATTAACACTAATCTTTGTCTCCTTACTCTCAATCGCTCTTTGCCCTCGCTTATTCTTCTCATGTTGCTCTGTCTCCTTACTCTCAATCTCTCTTTGCCCTCGCTCATTCTTCTCATGTCGCTCTGTCTCTTGCTGGCTCCTCTACTCTCTCGCTCTTCTCTTGCTCACTTTGGCTTTCGCTCCTCTCGCCCTCTCTCTCTCTCTCGCTCTTTGATTCATTGAATAAGTCTGTTGAAAGCCTTGAATTTCGGTACTCCCCATTTAACTTCATCTCCCTTCATCCAATTCCATTTCCGTAGGCAATTTTCAGCTTCGGGTATTTCAATTTCCAAATCGAGAGCCTCACTCGATATAAACTGAAAAATATGTGATTTTTAACTTTCTTAAATTTCTCATTCCCGGAAATTAGGATTTTTAAGGGAGTAGGGATTGTTGGTAGTGTTGAAGGGAAGTAGTGGGTTGGACTCGAAGGTATAAGCTCTTCTCTGTATTTGACAATGTCGGCTTTTGGTGAGAGAGAGTGATTAGTGAGTGTGACTTAACTGGTTGAGTTTGAGCAATGGACTTAGTTTCGGTAGGTATTTGTTTCGGTGGGTATTAGTAGTTTTGAGTTTGAGCAATGGAATTGCTTTAAACTAGTTTGGATCTAAATCGGTGGATTGTCAAAAAGAATCGATGTTGAAGGCATTGATTTACAATGTTGCTAAAGCATTTTTTTAAAAAAATAATAGCCGATATTCTCGGTTTTGGTATTGGAGCACTACAGCAGAATACGATTCTTAGGGCTTTCACTCTGTGGCATACAACAAACTTGCGAAAAATGCAATTTCATTATTTTGTGACTAAGGAATCTAATGATATCTAAAACGAATGCTTTCACAGGCTCTAAGTTATGAGCCGAGTTAGGTACAAAACTAAGCCTTCAAAGTATGGTAATTGTAAAAACATGGTTGGGTAAGGTAGCACGAAGGCATGGTTGGCGGTTCATTTATCTCAATTTTGTTACATTGATGGCTAATTTTTTAGTTTTATTTTAATTTGGATTATTTACCGTGTAGTTATGAAGTAAAATAAATTTCTTTTGACATCTGTAGTTACTATATAGTTTGATGAGCTGACATTCTATTATAAATAAATTGGTTCATGATTTGAAAATTTAATTACCCAAAAAAAAAGAAAGAAAGTGTTGAGTATTAGCATTGTTTGTACGAGTAATAGAAGTTTACTTGTCAGCTCAGCCTTGTATATATATACTTCGTTTGTACATATCCAAAATTATTTTTACTGAAATGATTCCCTCTCTAAACTCATAGCTCTCTTCATTTCTTTCTCTCTCTAGACCTTTAATGGTCGGAGCTCAATTGTTAACATGGTATCGGAATATTACGAATCCTCCATTTTCTCTCTCTTCTTCTTCGATAAGTTGATTAGGATCATCAATTGATCAAGCCTTCACAATCTTACTAATTCATTTGATTCGTTTTTTTCGATCAATTGGTTTGTTTTCCCAATTAATCTAGCCGAAACCGTAGAGGATTCGGAGATTGATTCTACTTTGAGCTTTGAGTTTTTTTTCCTCATCGATCTGTGCTAATCAATTCCAGTAATTGTTCTTGATTGATTCTTTTTCTTCTTCATTGATAATGTCGGAAGAGAATCCGGAAGCTAGGTCGGTTCGTGACAACTACAATGGCGATCCGTTGTTTCTCCAAGGTTCCGATTATCTAGGCATGCAATTGGTCTCTACGAAGCTCAATGGAGCCAATTTTCAACAATGGAATCGAGCTATTAAAATTGCATTGAGATCGAAAGTGAAGTTAGGATTTATTGATGGTTCTTTTACCGGACCGGATTCGAATTCTTCTCAACTTGTTCGAGTGGTTACGATGTGATGGTATGGTCATCGGTTGGTTGTTGAATGCGCTATAGTGCCCGAGTTATCCGATGCTTTTCTCTATGTTAATTTTGCTAAAGAATTGTGGCAAGAACTTTGTGAGAGATTTGGACAGAGTAATGGTCCACTTTTATTCCAAATTCGGAAAGAAATCGAAGATTTACATCAAGGTAATTCTAGTTTTGCGGTTTCTTACACTCGATTGAAGAAACTTTGGGAGGAGTTGAGTAGTATGAATGAGGTACCTATTTGTACTTGTGCCACTACATGTGAGGTAATCAAGAAGGTTGTTGCATAGGATAAAAGGTAGAAACTAATGCAATTCATGATGCATTTAAATGAAGATTATGAAACCATTAGAGGACAAATCTTGTTAATGGATCCCTTGCCTAGTGTCTAACAAGGCTTATTCTATGATTGCTCAAATTGAGAAGAAAATTCATGATGCATTGGATAAAAGGTAGAAACTAATGCAATTCATGATGCATTTAAATGAAGATTATGAGACCATTAGAGGACAAATCTTGTTAATGGATCCCTTGCCTAGTGTCAACAAGGCTTATTCTATGATTGCTCAAATTGAGAAGAAAATTCATGATGCATTTAAATGAAGATTATGAGACCGTTAGAGGACAAATCTTGTTAATGGATCCCTTGCCTAGTGTCAACAAGGCTTATTCTATTATTGCTCAAATTGAGAAGCAAAAACAAGTTACTAGCACTGTGAATGTTGGCTTTGAGGTTGCTGCCTAGATGGAAGTTCAAGTGCTTTTTAGCCAAGGGTCCACAGAAAGTAGGCTACAACAATAAAAGAGACACCAAAAGGGTCAAGGCACAAAGGTTTTGTGATCATTGTCATAAAACAGGACATACTATTGATCGGTGCTTCCAAATCATTGGATATCCCGAGGGGTATGAGGGATCAAGGAATAAAAAGTTCGGCAAAGTTGCAGCAAGTGATCCGTTGATCTCACTCGGGATAGTCCTTTAGATGAGGATTGTTTTACAGTGCTATGCTAGGCTCGGCTCTTAGGCTCTTATGATACTCGGTCTTGTTCGAGTCATTACACAGGAAGTGATGAAGATTATGAAAGGCAAACGAGTCTATGGAACAATGCTCGGACAAAGTCGGAAGTTCCTTTGCTCATTTTGCGGGTAGACAGTCCATTAGCTTTCATTCTATTTCTTGTTGTGTTGTGCAAAACAACAACTTAGGGTCTTGGATTATAGACACGGGGGCCTCGAGATCACATGACCTATGATTTTTCTCTTTTTCCACAACCACTATCTTAAGCAAACCCATATATGTAACCTTACTTGATGGCATCTTAAAAGCTGTTTACAAAACAAGAAAGTTTTCCCTAAACTCTCAACTCATTTTACATGATGTTCTTTATGTGCTAGAGTTTAAGTACAACTTATTATCGGTTGCTTTCGATCACCACTTATTAGCCATTTTTTACCCGATAAATCTATTTTCTAGGACCTTTCAACTAATTTGCTCGTGGCGATTGGACAAAAGGTTGATGGTTTATACAAAATAAAGCATTAAGTCATTCGGAGGCCTCGTCACTCCTTGCCTTCTAATACTAGCGAGTGAAGAATGTTCAAGCACATTGGACCATTCTACTCGTTATTCCTAGCCTTAATACCGTTACTTCAAATAATTACGCATGTAATTCTATTGGCTTATACGTTTTACATGCGAGGTTAGGTCATTTATCTTGTTCAATTATGCCGCATATTACCCTTTGTAATTTTCATAAGCTAGACACTTTCGGTTGTGAAATTTGTATCTTTGCCAAATTTCACGATTACCATTTAATAAAAGTTCAATTCATTCGGTTGCTCCTTTTCGACTTATTCACATGGATCTATGGGGTCCATACAGAATTGCTAACGTTGATGGTGCAAAAACTACGTTGAGGTACCCCCGATTCTTGTAAAACTATTTTTAGACCCCAAGTTACGAAAAATGATTTTAAGTCCCCCTAAATTATGTGTAAACTATATTCTTGGTCCAATTCCGGTCCGAAGATATAAAATGTCTATAATACCCCTCATTTCTCTCCTTCTTCCCTCTCTCATCCCCCGCTCGCTCTCTCTCTCTCTCCCTTTCTCTCTCTACTCGTGCCTCACTTGCCTGTCGCTCTCTCGGTTCATCTTCTCTGCTTCTTACGCCCTCTCTCGTCCCCTGCTATATGTTTAATTTGACACCTAGAATACATATTCATCATCACATTGCTCAAGTGAATCGAACCGCCACATAGCAACCTGGTTTTAAAAGCAAAGCCATGAATATGCTTGCCTTCTCTTACATCCCTCAATACTCCCAATATGGCGATCAAATTAAACTCATTCAATTCCAAACCCAACCCTCTCATGGCCACAAAAACCTCTCTAGCCTTCTCAAGCTCGGCATTCCAAACATAACCATTAATCATGGTTGTCCAAACCACACTATCCACATCCAAACACTCTTCAAAACACTTCTCGGACCCAAGACACCCACACTTACTATACTTGTGAATTAGCCCGCTAGCCGAAACCCGCTCAAATGAAACCCAAACTTGACACAAAGTGAATGGGCAATAATGATTTTCTTCAAATTGTCACATGATTTGATGAATGAGCTCAAAGTATATCTATTCGGCCTCAATCCATAACAAGTCAACTTACTGTACAAGGAGAAACACGCCGACGATCTGCTGAAATTGGGCATACCCGGAAAGCAAAGCATTGAAAGAGACGATATCGGGATCGAAACATCGAGGAGAAAGCGAAGTGAGTGGGAGAAGTCACCCAATTTGGAGAAATGGGTGATGAGAGAGGTAGCGAGGTAGGTGTCAAGGACATGGCCGGACTTGAGGAAGAGGGCGTAAGTTTGGTCGGTAAGGGGAGGAGAGGAGAGAGAAAGGGAGAGCTTGATAGCTTGAGGGTGGAAGTTTCGGGCTATGAGGGATGTTATGGAGGAGAAGCAACGAAGTTGCGGAGCGATGGAGATGAAGATGATGCTAATAGGGGAGAGAGAGACGGATGGGGGGAATTAATTTAAGGGTATTTTGGGGCTTTCAAACGTAATTTTGAAAATTTCCGCCTAAACAACCGTTTTTCCGACGTCATTAGCCGGATTTGGGCCAAGAATATAGTTTACACATAATTTAGGGGGACTTAGAATCATTTTTCGAACTTGGGGTCTAAAAATAGTTTTACAAGAATTGGGGGTACCTCGACGTAGTTTTTGTTGATGGTGCTCAATATTTCTTAACCATAGTGAATGATTTTAGTAGAACAACTTGGACACAACTTTTGCAAAATAAATTTCAAGTTAGTTCTGCTGTCATTAATTTTTACAATATAGTTTTTACTCAATTTGCTACTAAAATCACTCCTATAAGGAGTGATAATGGCACTGAGTTCATTAATTCTTCTTGTAAGGAATTTTTTTGTCAAAAGGAATTTTGCATAAAAATATATTGTAAAAACACCTCAACAGAATGGAGTCGTTGAACGAAAACACGGACATGTCTCCATCTCTTGGCGACGACTAGAGCCGTTAGGTTCCATGCTAGTTTGCCTAAGAATTTTTGGGGGAATGTATTTTATCCGCCACTCATATCATAAACAAATTGCCTATGGAGTCTTTATCTTGGAAAAGCCTTTTTGAGCAACTTTATAGACTCCATATCTTGGAAAAGCCTTTTTGAGCAACTTTATAACAAACCTCCCAGCTATGATTATTTAAGAAATATAGGTTGCTTGTGTTATGCAACAAACCCGACAAAAAGGGACAAATTTGATCCTAAAGCTAGGAAATGTATTTTGGTTGGATATCCTTTTAGTTATAAAGGGTACAAGCTTTATGATTTATAAACACATCAATTTTTTATCGGTAGGGATGTAACTTTTAAAGAAAACACATTTCCTTTTAAGCAACACACATTGACAATTGACAGTATGGTTCCTACCGTTCCTTTACCTACTTCGTTCATTCAATCGATGAGTTTCTTCATGTCTGCATCACAACCTTTTCAAATGAATTCCATAACTCCTCCATCTTCTCGTGTTACAAATCGGTCTCGGTCTTCTATCCCTATTGTTCCTAATACTGAGCCTTCCCCTCATAATACTCATGTTTTTATACGAGAATCTTCCGATAATATCACTAACTTGATCATTCCTCCTTATTCTCCTCCATTAAGAAGGTCTATTAGGGTGCCAAACACACCCCTTAGTAACTTTCTATATTGTATTGAGCATAGATGAGGTAAAAATTATTTTGAATAGGTCAAAAGTTTATAAAATCAATTTTAATTAGGTGGAAGGGGTATATGTCAATAAAAATGTATCATTACATAATTGTTTAATCCGTAGAATATTCAAATCAAAATATATTAACCATAGTAATTAAAAGTATTTATGAATAAAAGTTGTTCACACGGAAGAAAAATTACCAAGGCTTGTGAAAAATTAATTTTGATGGTTCAAAATTGCGGGAGTGGGGGCATGGATGGGGGATGGTAGCTCGTGATAGTGATGGGATGTGGTGGTGGCAGCGATCAGCCAAGGTCCTAGATTCCTAGGCCCGAAGTAGGAGAAGCTCGAGCGGGTTATTTCGTTCTTGAAGTTACACAAGAATATGATTTATGAAGTGTTATTATTTAAGATTGTCTTACTTTAACCTAAAAGCTGAAAAAGAATTAGTGGATTGTCTCGTAAGTTGATTTATTTTTAGATGATATTTTAAATTTTAGTGGGGAATTTGAGTTTTACGTCCTGTTACGTAAAATGAGATGTTTGGGTAGCGGATAAGCTGTTTGGATAGTGGTTAACTTGTTTAGGTAGAGGATAACTATTGCATTTTAGTCTGTAAGCTAATAGCTATTTAACAAGTTATTTATAAATAATGTGTTCGGTTCAATTGGTTGTTAAAATTAGTTAATGAATATAAAATGACGAGTAAAAGACATATTATTATTATTATTATTATTATTATTATTATTATTATTGTCCATTCTCACCTTTTTATTTTTCCCTCTCTATTATCTTCTTCTTTCCCAAAAATCTCAAACACTTTTTTCTTCTTTTTGGAAAGAACTTAGCTTTGGCGGAGAATTGAGAACTGATGCTAGCTCCTCTTTAATGGCTGCAACACCAACAAAAACCAAGCAGAAGTAGCAACCCCAATCCCTATATTATCCCAAAAATGAACAATCCCACAAAATGGGTTCACCGGATCCTCAAAATAACTATTGCCCATCTCCTGATGACATCTCCTCCAAGTTCAGCCCTAGTCCCAATAAACCCCCAGATACCCTTCCCCTAAATCGCCATTAGTGCATCGCAGGACCTTAAAGGGCAAGCCCATGTCCAGATTTGAAGAACCTTCGGTGCCCATTGGCTCCCGGACCTTAGAAACCCGGATTTTTATACTAATGACATGGATTGTAATATTTATGTAAAACCAATGGGCATTTTCGGAATTAAAGTGTTGAAATATTACTTTTAATTCTCAAACGTTGAACCTACTAACGTTTTCAATCAGCTACTTCAAAATACTAAAAGGTACTGAAATAAGCTAATTAACTTAATATTGAAAAATTAAAGATGGTGGAAATCAACAATGATAAAGGACCATTGTTTTGGATGGACTGGGGAACACGTAGAACAAGGAGAGAAAAGTAATTAGCTTTAACCTTCTTTTCCAAATTTAGAAAAATTTGTACAATACTTTAATTTGTTATGATTATTTACTTTTATAAAGTACCATTCGATTTCTAAAATATAATTTTTAATTTAATTAAATATAAAAATATAAATAGTTGTGATTAATTTGATACATATATATAGTGTAAATTGATACTACTTATAGTAACTGTCGGAAATAAAAAAAGTTATAATATTTTCCATTTTTATGACCATGTCTCAAGTGTAGAATTGCTTTTATTAAGACTTTTTACCCATGTCTTGTAGGAATACTGTATAAAAATATTTTAATCAATTACCTCAACACCTCGATCTATTAATCGTTATTATTTTCTCAAACACTAGCCTATCAAAGTTTGAGTCAAGTATTACCCATTTTAAAAATAAGCAAATATCATAGATTTAATATTAATAACAAACTCAATCAAATATGGATAATTTCATGATCTAGTGACATTTTAAAATATATGAATCAATCTACATCACTTGTTTAATCTTACCCGCTCAGTATTTTTTTCCTATTAAGGTGATATAATTTCAAAGATTTAGAATCTTTCTATATTGTATGCATAGATAAGGTAAAAATTATTTTGAATAGGTCAAAGTCTATAAAAATAATTTTAATTAGATGGAGGGGTTATATGTCACTAAAAATGTATCATTACATAATTGTTTAATCTGTAGAATATTCAAATCAAAATATATTAAACATAGTAATTGAAAATATTTATGAAAAAAGTTGTTCACACTGAAGAAAAATTACCAAAGCTTGTGAAAAATTAATTTTGATGGTGCAAAATTGGGGGAGTGGGGGCATGGACGGGGATGGTAGCTCGTGATAGTGACGGGGATGTGGTGGTGGCAGCGATCAGTCAAGGTCCTAGATTCCTTGGCTCAGAAGTAGGAGAAGCTCGAGTGGGTTGTTTCGCTCTTAAAGTTGCACGAGAATATGATATATGAAGTGTTATTATTTAAGATTGTCTTATTTTAACCTAAAAACTGATATAAAATTAGTGGATTGTCTCGTAAGTTGATTTAATTTTAGATGATATTTTAAATTTTAGTGGGAAATTTGAGTTTTACGTTCTGTTCGGTAAAATGAACTGTTTGGTAAGCGGATAACTTGTTTGGATAGTGGATAAGCTGTTTGGGTAGATAATAGTTATTGCATTTTAGCTGTAAGCTAATAGTCTGTTTAACTAGTTATTTATAAACAATATGTTCGGTTCAATTGGTCGTTAAATTAGTCGATGAATATAAAATGACGATAAATGACATATTATTATTATTATTATTATTATTATTATTATTATTATTATTATTATTATTATTATTGTTATTATTATTATTATTATTTTTATTATTTATTGCCCATTCTCACCTTTTCATTCTTCCCTCTCTATGGTCTTCTTCTTTTCCCAAAAACTCAGCACTTTTTTCTTCTTTTTGGAAAGAACTTAGCTTTAAGGGAGAATTGAGAACTGATGCTAGCTCCTCTTTAATGGTGGTCAATGCCAACAAAACCCAAAAAGCAGAGGCAGCAATCTCAATCCCTATATTATCCCCCAAAATGAACAATTCCCCAAGATGGGTTCACTTGATTCTCGAAATAATTATTACCCATCTCCCGATGACATCTCCTCCAAGTTCAGCCATAGTCCGAATAAACCCCCGAGATACCCTTCCCTGAACCGCCATTAGTGTGTCGCAGGACCTTCAAGGGCAAGCCCAAGTCCATATTTGGAAAATCATCGGGGCCCATTGACTCCCGGACCTTAGAAACTTGGATTTTTATACTAATAACTTGGATTGTAATATTTATGTAAAACCAACTAGCATTTTCGAAATTAAAGTGTTGAAATATTACTTTTAATTCTCAAACGTTGAATCTACTAATGTTTTAAATCAGCTACTCCAAACGCCAAAAGGTACTGAAATAAGCAAGTTAACCGAATACTTGAAAAATTAAAGTATTGTTTTGACCAAATCAAAACACTGAAAGTTGCTCCATAAGTTCGTTGCCGAACATGACTTTATGCGTTTTCATTTGTTAGTAGGAAAGGGAACATGTGGGTTGAAAGCTCCACCTGACCCAAGACTTGCAAAAGCACGGGTTCGGTTCATAATATAAGGAATACACGTGTCATGATCTCGTTGGGCAACAGAAAAAGCCAAATTCAATTCATGCAACGTGATGAGGCCCTGCATGGAGCAAGGGAAACCAATTTTGGTTACAAAAGTACGGCTACTAATTAAATTTTTTATTGGTAGTGGATAGTAATACTATAAACGGAAATCTTAATTGATTTTACACATCTCTAGAAATTTTTATCCAACTGTAAAAGTTGTCTCAATATTTTTCCTATAAATGCATTCGGTGGAAAGTGAGTAATGGACACCAAATTAATTGTAGTTCGATGATAATTATCTAATCCAACGAGAGTATAATGGTTCAGCATTTGATTCCATGTGCAAGTCCATTCTTGACAAAATAAAAATACTTTTGAGTTTATGGTTTTGCAAAAGCCCAAAACTAATTTCAAAATAACTATGAGTATGAGCAAGTGGGAGGAGACGAACTAGTGGGGTTACATATTTACCTAACGCTGTCAAAAATTCGGGTTCGGGTTAATTTGGATTCGGACAGTTCGTACATTCGGACAAAAATATCGTACCCGAATTTTATCCGAATTGTAGATTCGACGCACACGACCATACCCGAACTCGAACCCGAATGTCCAAATTTGTGATATAAACTTTTGAAAATTGAGCTGAAATTATGTGTGTGACCGAAACCGAACCCGAATTTTCGATATCCGATGTTTAATTGAAAATTTTTGTAAATTTTGGACTAAATTATACCTAAACTCAAATGACCAAATGTCCGAACCCGATTGTCCGAATTTCTCCGAAACTAAATAAGTCACAAAATTCGGACAACTCGGACCAGAATTGTCAAACCCGAACCCGAGCCGAATTTGACTTAGTTTAATTTTTAGTAGCCACGTAAGCAGCCCATAAAAATTTAAACAATTAAACTAAGTCAAAATTTAAGGTAAAAATTTTCACTCCATCTGTACACGCGTGGGCTTCACTTGACATGTCACTTTCATACGAATCTCACGTCCAAAAACTCGATTGTTTTATGATATTATTAAATAGTGTTAAAGTTCATTTTGTTTATGAAAAAAAAAGTCATATTATTTTTGGCCAATACTCTCCAAAATTCATTTTATTTCCATCCAAAAATCCAATTATAATCATGAAATCTTGTTCTTTTAGTTGTTATGACTCTTGAAAATCTTCTTGCGCCCTTTCTTATTGGATGTATTTATAATAATTGTGAGGATATGATAACCATGATAATTGAGAAAATTATATGTATCTTAACCATTTAATTCTTACCTTTATGTAAATTTTAAAATATATTTAAGAAATAAACATATATTATAAACATGGAAAGAAATCATTACCATCCCCCTCAGCAATGAAGGCTCGAAGAATCGCCACAAAGATGGTGGAAATCAACAGTGATAAAGGACCATTGTTTTGGACGGACGGGGAACATGTAGAACAAGGACAGAAAAGTAATTAGCTTTAACCTTCTTTTCCAAATTTAGAAAAATTTGTACAATACTTTAATTTGTTATGATTTTTTACTTTTATAAGGTAACATCCGATTTCTAAAATATAATTTTTAATTTAATTAAATATAAAAGTATGAATAAATTGATACTACTTATAGTAACTGTCGAAAATAAAAGTTGTTATAATATTTTCCATTTTTATGACCATGTCTCAAGTGTAGAATTGCTTTTATTAAAACTTTTTACCCATGTCTTGTAGGAATACTGCATAAAGCGTGCTGATGGTAAATGTGCATGTACAACATTTACCTCCATGGGCTAGGTGGTCCAATAGTCCTTATCAAGTTTTATTTTGAATATGAAATTTGAACTTTGTGCGTCTATATTGGTTTAAGTTGAGTTAGACATTTTATATGACCTGTCACACGACTAATTGTTATACACTTAAGTTATGCATTCAGATTATATTTATTTGATATTCCATATCTGACATCTTATTCATATTTGATTAATATATGAGTCATAATTTCACATATTCATTTCAGGACCCCCATACTGCCTGTTCATTGATGTATTGGCCTTTATATCTTCTTGGTTATTTAAACCGAATTATAGCATTGCTTGGTTTCATTCTAAGTTAATATTCACATTGTTAGCCGAATAAATCTTTGTCAGATTGGTTTCTTATTTAGCTAGATTTTATTTTGTATATCTTTGATTAAGATTTTATGACAATTCCTTCTTATATATTTGATTGAATTTCTCCCCATACTTTCCTATTTTATAATTTCGTAATTTATGGGATTGATTTTACAAATATTACTCAACTTATTATCATGCATTATTATTATCACATTTGGCTCTCAAATTTTGAGAAAACTTTTTCAAAAAATCTATACTTAGATATTCCTTGATATATCTATCTTTTCTAACAAAGATACTCCAAGTTTTACACGTTTATCTCTAAGATAAACACTTTTAGAAAGATATCTCAATTAGCTTAGAGTATGCCTTTTAAGTCGAAAGAAGGAGTATAGCGGCATTATTGAAAAACTTCAATTATGAGCGAAGGGTGGTGTTAAAGTTGGAACTTCTACCATAAAATTATTTCAGTGTAGTGAAAGAAGGAAAGTGTACTGATTTGCGGAGTCAGATTTGTCATTTTACATTACCATATCGACTCGGATTCACTAGATCTATCACAACAACTAGTTGATTGAAGCACAACGAGTATTGTCATAGTTCAAAGACATAAAAGAAGAACTGAAGACCAAATGAAGAATAACCAAGATACATAAGGTGATTTGATACTACTCTTTCTCTTCTAATTGTGCTAAATATTTTTCTCATTTCATACATTTTCGTAACAAAGAGTCTAAGTGCATATTCTTTGTGAGTGTGCCATATCTGGTGTGGTGTGAAGATGACCATAAGAGTCATTAGACTCAAGTGGTCGATCGGAGGGTTAGGTGAAGAACCCCGACAACGTAAACTCGGTCCGAGTAGAGGAGGTAGAGGTTAATCATAAGGAAAGCAACCTTAGGCGATCATTATCTCATGATTTGAATATGGTCAATATCTTGAACAAACAAGCTGTTTTATCTTATATTAGGACTCCAAACAAAATTATTTAAGAAAAAGGGAAGTCTAACCATTACCGATCTGTTGAGAGCTCACCTTGACCAAGACTTGGTAAAGTACCAAGACTGTTCATCATAGAACCAACGCCACGTCTCATGACTTTGATGGTGACATAAAGAGCCAAGTCACATAACAATATGTGAAAACATATACATTTATGCCTCTACGTACTCTCCAGAGTGTGACAGATCCTAATTTTAAGTAACGTGAAAATGAGTCCCTGTATGAAGCAGGAAAAAGCCTAATTCAATTAATATGACTTGATGAGGCCCTGCATGGAGCAGGGGAAACCAATTTTGGTTACACAAGTATGGCTACTAATTCAATTTTCTGTTGGTAGTGGATAGTAATACTATAAACGGAAATCTTAATTGATTTTACCCTTCTCTAGAAATTTTTATCCAACTGTAAAAGTTGTCTCAATATTTTTCCTATAAATGCATTCGGTGGAAAGTGAGTAATGGACACCAAATTAATTGTAGTTCGATGATTCTATTACCCGTTGATGATAATTATCTAATCCAACGAGAGTATAATGGTTCAGCATTTGATTCCATGTGCAAGTCCATTCTTGACAAAATAAAAATAATTTTCAGTTTATGTTTTTGCAAAAGCCCAAAACTAATTTCAAAATAACTATGAGTATGAGCAAGTGGGAGTAGACGAACTAGTGGGGTTACACATTTACCTAACGCTGTCAAAAATTCGGGTTCGGGTTAATTTGGATTCGAACAGTTCGTACATTCGGACAAAAACATCGAACCCGAATCCTATCCGAATTGTAGATTCGGACGCCATGACCATACCCGAACCCGAACCCGAATGTCCAAATTTGTGATATAAACTTTTGAAAATTGAACTGAAATTATGTGTGTGACCGAAACCGAACCCGAATTTTCGATATCCGATATTTTATTGAAAATTTTTGTAGATTTTGGACTAAATTATACCTAAACTCGAATGACCAAATGTCCGAACCTGATTGTCCGATTGTCCGAATTTCTCCGAAACTAAAGAAGTCACAAAATCGGACAACTCGGACCTGAATTGTCAAACCCGAACCCGAGCCGAATTTGACTTAGTTTAATTTTTTAGCAGCCACGTAAGCAGCCCATAAACATTTAAACAATTAAACTAAGTCAAAATTTAAGGTAAAAATTTTCACTCCGCTGTACACGTGTGAGCTTCACTTGACATGTCACTTTCATACGAATCTCACGCCCAAAAACTCGGTTGTTTTCTCGATATTGTTAAATAGTGTTAAAGTTCATTTTGTTTATTTGGCCAATACTCTCCAAAATTCATTTTATTTCCATCCAAAAATCCAATTATAATCATGAAATCTTGTTCTTTTAGTTGTTATGACTCTTGAAAATCTTCTTGCGCCCTTTCTTATTGGATGTATTTATAATAATTGTGAGGATATGATAACCATGATAATTGAGAAAATTATATGTATCTTAGCCATTTAATTCTTACCTTTATGTAAATTTTAAAATATATTTAATTGAGAAATTCTAGTTTTGATCACTTTTGAGTTTTGAAGACCTTTATGTGAAGGGTAGGATAGCTTATATTATTATTATTATTATTATTATTATTATTATTATTATTATTAATTATTATTATTATTATTATTATTATTATTATTATTATTATTATTATTATTATTATTATTATTATTATTATTATTATCAGTACTATTACTATACTACTACTATGAACCTGTGGTGTGCACAAAGCAATATATTAATTTTTAAAAAGTTATGAATTAATAAATTAACATACAATAATTACCTATATTGAGATTAATAATGAAAATATTACAATGATAGAAATTATCCAAATATATTTGATAATAACAGGCAATGAGTAAAAGTAGAAATTATATCACGGTAAAAGGCATAATATAGGTCAATTCGTGATGTACGATAATGAAATCATATGCACTTTTTACTTGTATTGAAAATTGTCGAGATTTTAGCAGTGAGTTGATGACACAAAATTGTTGATGCAATTGAGATTTCATAATAAATACATGTTTTACTTGATTGAAAATCAATTGTTTCTATCAAGACATAACATTCTTTCTCCCAATCAATTAACATAATAAGAGTATAGATGAACTTCTATTTTAAAATAGCAAGGAGGCTCGATGAACAATACATATCTTTTAATAATGTATAGAAAAGTTACATTAGTAGAAGATATATGATTTAAATATGTTTGTCTACAATAAGTCGCAAATAGAAATGTTAGCAAGAGATTAAAATAAAATGTATTTGTGGCAAAACAAAAATATAATGATTTATATGTTGTTCAAAAAGGTTAAGATAGATGAATTTATTTGAAATCCTACGGGCTTATAGAAACTCGGAAATTGAGTTTTTATCACTTTAAATATCATAAAAATTACGAACTTAAAGTTCACAAATTACAAACTTGAAGTAGTATAATTCCCATCTTTTTATACATTACATCTTATGCCCTAACATATTTCAACAATTTTGTTCTATCTTGTCGACATTTTTAATTTTTAATATCAACTATATATGTAGTTCATTATATGTTAATATATTAATTCATAATTTCTTAAGGTTTGTTATATCGCCCGCACATAGATGGATCCGGATTAGCTACAACTAAATTGCCTTCTTAGATAGCCAAATATTTAAAAATTATTTTTATAACATGTTGTTGTTGATTTTAACTTTAAAAATACCTATAATAATTATATTTTCAACTAATACAATTTATGACACCAAGTGAAAAAGCACATTAACAATGAAAAATTGTTGATTTTAACTTTAAAAATACCTCTAACAATTATATTTTTAACTAATACAATTTATGACACCAAGTCAAAAACGCATCAACAATGAAAAATTAAAAATGATTGAGGAAATTATTATATTCCACACTCAAAATAATATTACCTATCTATATACACAAAAATAAATGAGAGCTTATATGCAATCCAAACCCTTAAATAAATATATATATAACTATATTACAATTTAAATTGTTAATTACAAATAAAAACTTCTGAATCTTGTCATACTTGAACAATATACATAATCAAAAGTAGCTTGCACAAAATTACACTAATCCCAAAATCATGTCAGCGTTTTAAAACGGACAAATTCTTCATTGAACTTAAAAACCGAGAAAAACAGATGTGCGTGAGGGGAAATATCCAGTTCAATTCTTCATTTTCCTTAAAAATGAACATATGGAGAAACATCGAATTTTTATTACTCAATTTAGTAACGCCAAAGATCCAAAGAGTCAAACATTGGGGCAAAGCCTCCACTACCATTGCACCATACGTCTAAACGAAAAAAGGAAAGTATTGACTAGTTACACAACACGTTGATCACCAAAATTTAAATAAAAAATGTATTTAGTTAAGCAGATAAAAAAAGCTTAAATATTTTAATAAATTCTATATAACTATAAAGGGGAAGGGGGCGAGCTAGTATCAATTATCTTAACACCTCAATCTATTAATCGTTATTATTTTCTCAAACACTAGCCTATCAAAGTTTGAGTCAAGTATTACCTATTTTAAAAATAAGTAAATATCATAGATTTAATATTGAGAATAAATTCAACCAAATATGGGTAATTCCATGTTCTAGTGACATTTTAAAATATATGAATAAATCTCCATCACTTATTTAATCTTACCCGCTCACCGTTTTTTTCATTACCGTGATATAATTTTAAAGATTTAGAATCTTTCTATATTGTATGCATATATGAGTTAAGGTAAAAATTATTTTGAATATGTCAAAGTCTATAAAAATAATTTTAATTAGGTGGAGGGGTTATATGAGTTAAGGTAAAAATTATCATTACATAGTTGTTTAATCCGTAGAATATTCAAATCAAAATATATTAAGCATAGTAATTGAAAATATTTATGAAAAAAAGTTGTTCACACTGAAGAAAAATTACCAAAGCTTGTGAAAAATTAATTTTGATGGTGCAAAATTGGGGGAGTGGGGGCATGGACGGGGAATGGTAGCTCGTGATAGTGAAGGGGATGTGGTGGTAGCAGCGATCAATCAAGGTCCTGGATTCCTTGGCCCGAAGCAGGAGAAGCTCGAGCGGGTTGTTTCGCTTTTGAAGTTGCACGAGAATATGATATATGAAGTGTTATTATTTAAGATTGTCTTACTTTAACCTAAAACCGATATAGAATTAGTGAATTGTCTTATAAGTTGATTTAATTTTAGATGATATTTTAAATTTTAGTGGGAAATTTGAGTTTTACGTCTTGTTCGGTAAAATGAGTCTGTTTGGGTAGCGGATAATTGTTTGGATAGTGGATAACTGTTTGGGTAGATAATAGCTATTGCATTTTAGCTGTACGTTAATAGTCTGTTTAACTAGTTATTTATAAATAATGTGTTCGGTTCAATTGGTCTGTTAAAATTCGGTGATGAATATAAAATGACGACAAAGGACATATTATTATTATTATTATTATTATTATTATTATTATTATTATTATTATTATTATTATTTTTATTATTATTATTATTATTGCCCATTGTTACCTTTTCATTCTTCCTTCTCTATGGTCTTCTTCTTTCCCCAAAAACTCAACACTTTTTTCTTCTTGTTGGAAAGAACTTAGCTTTGAGGAATAATTGAGAACCGATGCTAGCTCCTCTTTAATGGCGGCCAATGCCAACAAAAACCAAGAAACAGAGGTGGCAATCCCAATCCCTATATTATCCCTAAAAATGAACAATCCTCCGAAATGGGTTCACTAGATCCTCAAAATAATTATTGCCCATCTCCCGATGACATCTCCTCCAAGTTCAGCCCTAGTCCGAATAAACCCCTCGGATATCCTTCCCCGAACTGCCATTAGTGCGTTGCAGGACCTTCAAGGGCAAGCCCAAGTCCATATTTGGAGAACCATCGGTGCCCCTTGACTCCCAGCACCAACCTGGATTTTTATACTAATGACATGGATTGTAATATTTATGTAAAACCAACAAGCATTTTCGAAATTAAAGTGTTGGAATATTACTTTTAATTCTCAAACGTTAAACCTACTAACATTTTCAATCAGCTACTCTAAATGCCAAAAGGTTCTGAAATAAGCTAATTAATCGAATATTGAAAAATTAAAGTATTGTTTTGACCAAATCAAAACACTAAAAGTTACTCCATACGATGTTGCCGAACAGGGCCTTATGCGTTTTCATTTGTTACTAGGAAAGGGAACATGTGGGTTGAAAGCTCCACTTGACCTAAGACTTGCAAAAATAAGGGTTCGGTTCATACTATAAGAAATACACGTGTCATGATCTCGTTGGATAACGTAAAGAGCCAAATATAGTTCATATGACATGATGAGGCCCTACATGAAGCGGGGAAACCAATTTTGGTTACACTCGAAGGTTTGTTCTTGGAGAGTCTTAGTCACCCTAGAGGGGAGGGGGTGAATAGGGTTATGAGAAAATTTTAACAATAAGTGGAGGATTAAAGTTTAAATCAAACTTTAAGGTCGTCTAAGTCTAAATTGGGCTAAGAAAAGTGTGAACTCGAATTACGTGGAAACCTTCCCGGGGCGGAAAACCATGGCCAGTGCTAATCCAAGCACCAAGTCAACTCCACTATTTTGAATCCACGAAATACAATAGATCGACTCAATCGAATTGCTCCCTTAGACAATTCCTTACAAAGTTTTCCTAAACTCGAAGTTCCCTTATTTGATCTAGTACTTCCTAACCGAGGTAACCTTTACAGTTAGGGACAGCTGAGTTTAGTTAACCCTTATAGCTCAGTTAAGGGACTATGGTCAGAAAGTAAGAAAGAATTTGTGATCGATTACAAGAACTTACAACTCGGAAAAGTGTTAAGTATAGACTCGGGAGTTGTAAGAAGAAGATTGAATGAGTATTGTACAAAGAGATATAATTTCAGCAATGGGTTCAAGCAATCTTCAAGTCTTATGAAGTGGCTTCTATTTATAGATGACCAAGCATATTAGCCGTTGTGACTATCTTCTGATTAGAAGTCCTCTCGTGACCATTGTCGTGGTTCTTCCGAGTCACTCGGAAAAGATTCGTTGAGATGTGAACATTGTGCAACGGTTCTTGACTCCTTAGGATGTCCCATTCCACTGGTGGTGTCTAAAAAGTAGAGTGGAAACCACCATTGAGCTTAGGGTTGAATATTTCCAATTTGGGAAACGGACAACCCCGACACGATGTCTGGGCCTTGGTCGAAGAAGAAAATCCCTTGTCTACTCGTTGTCTGCTGGTGATTTGACATCTTGAAGCCGGTTACTTCGTAATTCAAAAGTAGGATAACCTGGTTTAGATAACCTACAAAAGTAAACCAATTTTGGGTCTCAAAGTATAAAATACTTAGACACGGATAATAATTTAATTAAGATAATTAAGTGTATAATTATCGTAGTTCTTGAAGAGTGAAATTTTCCGAGTCTATTATTCATTATACTCAAATTCCATCTTAGTCGAGTCTAGAGAATTATCAAGTTAGACAGAGAATATCGAGTAAGAGTACTTGATCTAGACATATATAATTCAATCAAAACATGCTGACTTAGAAAGTTGAATTAACCCTATAATTCACTTGAACTTAGAATATGAAGTCGAACTTGGTTTGAAAGTGTTATTGAGATTGTTTGAACGTACGATAAGTCTAAGTGATATATGAGTGACTCGGAACTATCGAGTAAATTGATGAACATATGTAATAGTTTCGTAACACTCGAAAAGATTTTATAATACTCGAAAAGTTTCTATAAGATTCAGAATGACTCGAAATCAAAACCTAGAGGGGATGACGTTTGTACCGATTCCTTGAGAGTACTCGGAATGATATAAGTGTAGAATCGGAGTCTTCAATCTCCCCTTTTTGATGAAAGGCATTCCATACTCATATAGAAACTTTGTTAGTGAAACGATCCTATGATTTCATTCTTTCTCAAAGAGTATATCGAGTGTAGAGATAGAATAACAGAAATAGCTAAGGTGATTTAAACTTAGATTGTATCCGAGCTATTATACTTAGATTGCATCGAGCTAAGAATGAAATATCGCATAGAAATTAATGATTCGGACTTATAAGGTTGCTTATATCGGAGCAAAATAAATGAGTTGATATATTAGAGTAAGATGCACTAAGAAATTGAAACTCGAAAGGAGTTACACTTAGAAATAAATAAGCACGAAATCGAAACTTCATTTATATTCACATAAACACAGTAAAATATATATACACAAAAAGAGTGAGAAAACTCCCCTAAACAAGACAACAAATTTTCTAAGTATTCTTCCCCTTACCTTTCAAGCAAAAACAAAAAGAGGAAGAATGTATCAAGTAGATACAATTTGTATGTCCGGACAAAAAAAATAAAAATTAGGATGGTGGAGAGGGAGCGATCGAGCTGAAGTGGATGAACAGGCAGTGCGCCTAAGCCGATATGAGCGAGAAGATGTTGAGGATCTAGGCAGGGGCAGCACTAGGACCTCCGGGATGGGCTCGGTTCCGAATGGCTGACCCGGAACAAGATCGTCTAGAGGTTCATCCTCATGGAACTCGATGAAGGGTGGTGCTTCCTCGGGCTTGATGGCTGCCGACCGACCTTTGTCGGCGGGGTCTTCGACTCACTCGGACTACTGTCCGAGCTAATCAGCTCCGGTTGAGGGCGAGAGCACCTTGTCCCTTAGCTTCTTCCTTTTCTGCTCCTTCTTCCTCATTCACTTCTTCTTCCTTCTCCCCTTCCTTCTTCTCCTTAGAAGGAACCGCCTCAGCCGCAACTTCCTCTTCTTTTTCTTCCGCCTCTCCGGAAGGAGATTTGGTGGGGCTCGAGGACTCTTCCGATGTGTCCGAGCCGACCGGGTCTCGAGCCGCTTTAGAGCGCCTTTCTTGGAGGAGCTCAATCAACTACTTATGCTCCTTTACCAGTGTCTTCATCTCAAGGAACACATCCTGCTGCTCTCGGATTTGAGATTGGGCAATCTTTTGGTTGATGGTCATTGACCGAAGGACAGTCTTGAATGACCGGAAAGTGTCCTTAATTTTAGTGGACACAGAAGATAGCTTGTCCATCGGTGCGGTGGACAAGGCTGAAGAGATGACATGAGAAGCACCTGAGGTGGGGGCACCACGAGGTGGAGGAGGTAGAGAGAGTGGAGTTTGAGTCCGAGTCCGAGGCGGAGGAGAAGGTTGCCTCGGTTTTGAGTTGTGGATCCGGACACTCGGTTGGGTCTCCCGGTATCCATAGCCTAGAAGATCTTTTCCGCCCACTACTAGGGCAGCCTCGAAATCGCGTTAGGATCCGAGGGGAACGGGACTTTGAATTGTTTGAAGATGAAAGTAAAAAGAGCCCCAAAAGGAAGAGGGGTGGATTTCTTTGTCTGCTGGCACATCGGTCATCTCGTCGAATGATAGCTGAAAAGAGATCTACTTTGTAGCCCTTGAGAATGTCAAAGAAAGCTTTAAGAATCTTGGAGTTTGGATTCTCTTTACTAGAATGTTGAGAGAAGAAAGTTCTCATCAGCAAGAAACAAAGAAGACAAGCTTCTAACTTCATCCGAGTCACCGAGAAGTTTTTGCGTGACTCAAGGATTTCTTTGGCGTATTTCTTAAAGAATTCATCAGCAACCTCGTTGAAAGGAATAGGGTTGATGTTGAGGAAAAGAGAAGATACTTTGAATAAGCGGTGGAGGAGAGAAACGTTGATTCGAACAACGATATCTTGAACTCCGGAGGGGATCCCTCGGAGGCTGGAAAGGTTTGAATAGAACTCGAAACGAGTTACGGATAGATGAACTCGTTGAAACAGAGGAAATTGTAAACCTCTATGGTTTTGATGTGGTTCAACCACAAAAATTTTGTGGTTGGGATGAATTTGTCATCCAACGTCGGGTGTTGGGTGACAAGGATTTTTAAGGGGTTGAAAGGACCCTCTTGGCTTTTGGTTCGGGCCTTCTTAGTTGTGGAACCAAGAAAGTCCGGGTGAGAACCTCTTTTGGCATAGTTGTGGAGTTTCGAGAGGAGAGGAGATGAACTTTGAGAGAGAGAGAAGATAGCTCGAAGAAAGAGAGAGAGAGAGTAAAAGAAAATAAGAGAGTAGAGAGTGCTTGAGAGCTGAGAGCTTTCGGTGTTTACTTGATATGTTTCTTGCTTTGCTTGAGAGAGAAGGTTTGCTCTTCGAAAACACTCGAACTTGCTTGTAAGGTAGTATGCGAGAGAGTGAGTGAGTAGAGAGTAAAGTAGGGAAATGAAGGAAAAAGGATGTTATTTATAGAGAAAGAATTGTCCTTCGAGTATTCGTTCGACCCAACTCTCCAACGGTCGCCTCGGATCGGTGGGACTGTTTTGCTCTCCAACGGTTAGAATTCCAATGCTTGTCTCGCTAACGGCTAGTTCTCTAATCAATATGAGAGAGAGAGAGAGAAAAAGAGAAAAAGAGAAATTTTAAAAGAAATTTATGAAATTCTCCACTAATCTAGAGATGATTTCGAAGTTTGATGTCCATTTTTCTCAAAACCGAGTCCGACTCAGTAAGGTTTCGAGTCACTTAGAAACTGCAAACAAGCAATAACTCATAGCTCAATATCACTAGGTCAACTGAACTAATTGTTATTAAAGTTATAGAAAAGAAACATTTAACACATAATCATGCAAAGTAATTTCACTTAGAAAAGCACATAATCATGCATTAATCATACCAAGTTCATTCCTAATAAAGCAAACATGATCCTCACTAAGTGGCTTAGTAAAGATATCAGCTAATTGAAGTTTGGTAGGAATGAATTCAAGTTCAATATCACCTTTCTCAAAATGGTCTCTTAGAAAATGATACTTGACCTCAATATGCTTTGTCTTTGAGTGGTGAACTGGATTCTTAGTGATGCTTATTGCACTTTGATTGTCACACTTGATTGGAATTGATTTGAATGAAAGCCCAAGATCTCTCAAGTGTTTCTTGATCCATAGAATCTGAGCACAACATGCTCCAGCTGCAATGTACTCGGCTTCAGCGAGCAATGTACTCGGCTTCAGTAGTTGATAGAGCGACCGAGTTACTGCTTCTTTGAGTGCCAAGATATAAGGGATTGACCTAGAAACTAGCATGCTCCTGAGGTGCTCTTTCTATCAACTTTGTATCCAGCATAGTCAACATTTGAGTATGTAGTGGGAGTCGGTTATGAGTCTCTTGAGTACCATAGACCTAGATTCTAAGTCCCTGCAAGATATCCGAAAATTCTCTTCACCGCAATGAGATGTGATTCTTTTGGATTAGCTTGAAATCTTGCACACGAGACATACACTAAAGATTATGTCTGGCCTACTGAAAGTAAGATACAACAAAGATCCAATTATACGTCGATAGAGTTTCGATCTACTGCTTTATCTTTTTCGTCGAGTCCAGCTTTATGCTCGCTGCTCATTGGTGTTGTTGTATGTTTTGCATCTTAAAGTTTGTACTTCTTTAGCAACTCCTTGGTATACTTTGATTGATGGACATAGATGCCATCTTTGTCTTGCTTGATTTGTAGACCAAGAAAGAAATTGAGTTCTCCCATCATGCTCATTTGGAATTCCTGTCTCATTAACTCGAAAAATCTCGACAGAGAATTTCATTAGTAGCTCCAAATGTTATATCATCAACATAGATTTGAGCAATAAGAAAGTATTTCCCCTTGGTTTTTATAAAAGGGTTTTGTCAATCTGATTTCTTCTAAAATCATTTTCAACCAAGAAATTGCTCGAGTCTTTCATACCAAGCTCTGGGAGCTTGTTTAAGACCATAAAGAGCCTTTTGCAACTTGAACACATGGTTTGGAAATTCCGAGTTTTTAAATCCAGGGGTTGCTCAACATAGACTTCCTCTTCCCATTAAGAAAAGCACATTTAACATCCGTTTGATATAGTTTGATATTCATGCTTGATGCAAGTGTCAATAGGATTCTAATAACTTCAATCCTAGCCACTGGTGCAAAGTTTTCCGCACAATCAATCCCTTCTTCTTGATTGTAACCTTGAGCCACAAGTCCAGCCTTATTTCGACTACCGATCTACCTTCATCCAGTTTGTTCTTAAAAACCCATTTTGTTCCTATGATTAGGTGCTCGGAAGGTCGTTTGGTCGAGTCTAGACTTGGTTTCTTTCAAATTGATTAAGTTCCTCTTGTATGGCCTCTACCCATTCAAGTTCATTTAGGGCTTCTAGTGTATTTCTGGGTTCGAGTTAATGATATGAATGCAGTAAATGCACATAGATTTTGTAGAGAGGAACGAGTTCTTACCCCACTGTTGATGTCGGATAAGATGTTTTTGAGTGGGTGGCTCGAAGCATATTTGAATACTTTACCTGTTCGTTGGTTCGCCATATTTGTAGGTTGAATTGGTTGATCTTCGAAGTCCGTTCCGATTGAGCTTGCTCATCCGATTGACCCTCAGCAATCCGAGTTGGCTCTTGAGTCGTTTTATTCCGAGTCATGGTGTTACGAGTTACCTCATTCCGAGTGACTTTTCCTCGACTCTTTCGAGCTCATTTTCAGTAAGATCATCATCTCAACCGAGCTTTAGATCCGAGAATGTTGACTCGCTTGGTTTTCCCCGATCAATCTCATCAAAAACAACGTGGATACTTTCTTCCACTTTGTTAGTTCTTTTATTAAAAATGTGATATGCTTTACTATGAGATGAATAACCAGGAAAAATAACTTCATCCGATAAGCATAAAACTTGGTTAGGTGATCCTTACCATTGTTGTGAACATAACACTTACATCCAAACGGTTTGAGGTATGAAATGTTGGGTTTCTTCTCTTTGTAGAGTTCATATGGAGTTTTCTTCAGGATGGGTCCGATGAGGCATCTATTCAATGTGTAGTTTGTTGTGTTGACTCGCCTCAGCCCAAAAATAGTAAGTTAGATCATGTTCAATCATCATTGTCCTTCCTATTTCTTCAAGAGTTTGATTCTTTCTCTCCACTACTCCATTTTGTTGAGGAGTTCTTGGTGCTGAGAAGTTGTGGGAGATACCATTCTTATCACGGAACTCTGTAAATTCCGAGTAATCGAACTCTCTTCCATGGTGAGTTCAAATTCTTCTGATCCGAGTCTAAGACTCAACTTGAATCTTCCTGCAGAGCTTGCTGAACTCTTTGAAAGCTTCATTTTTGTGCTTAAGAAAACAAACCCAGGTAAATCATGAGTAGTCATCAACAATCACAAGCACATATGATTTACCTCCGAGACTCTTTACAGGAATTTCACCACATAAGTCCATATGTAACAATTCAAGCACTTTAGATGTGGAAATAGTTTTGAGAGATTTGAAAGATGATCCGACTTGTTTTCCTTTTGTGCATGCTTCACAAATTTTATTTTTCTTAAATGCACAGTTAGGCAAGCCTCTGACTAAACCATGAGATGCAAGCTTTTTAATGGTGTGCATGCTGACATGACTTAGTCTACGACGCCATGTCCAAGAATCATCATATAGAAATGCTTTTAAGTAAGAAAAATTCTGACTTGGGTCGAAAGAAGAATAGTATAGGTATTACCCGATCTCTTACCCGAGAGCTTAGTCTCATTGGTAGTTTCATCGAAATATAGAAGTTGGTATGAGTGAATCTTACCTCTTGACCTTTGTCACACAATTGAGGGATGCTTGAGTAGGTTGTACTTTAATCCTTTGACAAGGTAGATCGGCCCGACCAGATTGTCTCCTTTTCCAATCTTGCCTATCCCAATTATCTTGCCCTTGCTATCATCTTCAAAAGTCACTTTGCCTCCCTTGTAATCTTCTAACTCATAAAAGAGTCTTGAATTTCCCGACATGTGGCGTGAGCATCCACCGTCCAAGTACAAATGTCCTTTTGTCCTTTTCTGAGCTACCTGCAAGTCGAAACAAACTAACCCTTCTCACTTCCTCTAACGAACCCAAGTAACTCCCTTTACTATGGTCTTTTTCGAGGAAAAGACTCTTGTGAACCTTGATTTGAATAACTTTGGGTTTGGTCGAATTCCGAGTCTTCCGTTTTAAGAACTGATTCAATCTTTTTCTTTTGAAAATCTTTTCTTTTATAAACCGGTGGAGAAGGTTTTCTCCTGTAAGTTGGTATGGGCTCAGTTCTCCTTTCATTCTTATGAATAGGACCGTGCTCAGCCTTCCTAAACTTCACAGTTCTAGAATCCTTTTTGAAAAGATTTGAGTAGGAATTACATTCCTCCTCTTTGTTAAAACCAAGTCCTTCTTTTCTGAATGAGACACATTGAGAGCCTAAGACCATGTCAAGGTTTTTCGACCTTGAGTAAACTTCAAAACAAGTTCTTAAGACTCATTGAGCTTTTGCTTCGGTTGCTCATTTTCTCTTCGATTGACTCAGTCTCATTAGCTTGAGCACTAGTCTTGGGTTCTCTTAGAGTAATTCTCGGTTTTCCTAATTCATTTTTCAAAGAAATGCTCTCGAAGTAATAGACTCAAGTTGTTCTTTAAATTGAGAGGAATCGAATTGGACTTCTTTTCCAAAGTATAAATATATTTAGCTAAATCAACTTTGGAGAACTTGAGGAAATATTCAATTACCTCTTAAGGATTCGTTTCCTCATTGTCCGAGTGATCGAGTTTGACTCGGATTCAGCTTCCGAGTCCGATAGTGCCATCGGACACTTTGAGTCATCCGAGTCTTAATCTTCTTCAGATGAATCTTTATCACTCCATGTGGCCATCATAGCCTTCTTCTTCTTTCTGTCTCTCTTTCTTCTTGGACGAGTCTTTGACTATATGATCTTTGCTGCCACATTCAAAACAGACTGAGTTTTTAGTTAAAGATAACTTTGAAGGGGAAGCGTATTTACCTTTTCTATCCTTCTTATCTTTCTTGTATAGCTTTCTTTTGGCCTTTTCTCCCATCTCTTGTGCTTCATCATTCTTTTGGAGCCTCGAGCGATAAGTGCCATGGGATCTTCTTCCGAGTCCGAAGAGCTTAGATTTTCTTCTCTCGCTTTACGAGGCCTTCGGCGCAATATTCTTTTTAGTGTCGACCTCGGCGTCCTCCTCTTGCGAGATGGATCTCATGGGTGAGTAGCTTGCCAATGAGTTCGTCCGACTTTAATAGAATGAGTTTTGAGCTTCCTCGATAGCGAATACTTTTGGACCCCATCTTCTCTTGGGTAGGCTTCTTAGAATCTTTTTGCACATTTCCTCATGGGAAATCTTTCTACCCAAAGATTTGAGATTGTTAGTAATCTCAGTGAAGCGGATGAATAACTGAGTGATGTTTTCTTCGGCTCCATCTTGAACGACTCATATTTGTGAAGAAATTGGCTTATATTCATTTGTTTGACTTGGCTGGTGCCTTCATATGTGTTGACAAGAGTGTACCACACTTCTTTTGCTCGTGTCGCAAGCCGACACTCTGTTGTATTCTTCCGAGCCGATGGCACACATCGGAATGTTCATTGCTTTAAAGTTCTTTCGAACTTTTACGCCTCTTCAGTGGTGTACTCGATCTTTGCTTTAGGCACGAGTCTTGTTTCCTCCATCTTCATTGGAATGTAATTGCCTTCTTGTATGATGTTACATACATCTTCATCGTGATCCAACGAAAGCATTCTATGAGCTTCTTCCGAGTGTATGAAATTCAATCCTTTAAACTTTGGTGGTCTACTAGAAGATCTTCCTTGATCGAACTCTCCATTGTCCTAAGCCATTTGATCTTTAAACCTTTGGATGGTTAGATCCTTTCTGAAAGGTTAGGCTTTGATACCAAGTGAAGGTTTGCTCGATACCAAGTGAAGGTTTGCTCTTGGAGAGTCTTAGTCACCTTAGAGGGGGTGAATAGGGTTATCGGAAATTTTAACAATAAGTGGAGGAATAAAGTTTAAATCAAACTTTAAGGTCTGTCTAAGTCTAAATTGGGCTAAGAAAAGTGTGAACTCAAAATTACGTGGAAACCCTCCCGGAGCAGAAAACCACGGCCGGTGCTAATCTAAGCACCAAGTCAAATCCACTATTCCGAATCCACAAAATACAGTGAGATCGACTTAACCGAATTGCTCCCTTAGCCAATTCCTTACAAAGTTTTCCTAAACTCGAAGTTCCTTTATGTGATCTAGTACTTCCTAACCGAGGTAACCTTTACAGCTAGGGACTACCGAGCTGAGTTAATCCTTACAGCTTAGTCAAGGGACCTTACTCGGAAAGTAAGAAAGAATTTGGGACTCGATTATTACAAGACCTTACAACTCGGAAAAGTGTTAAGTATAGACTCGGGAGTTGTAAGAAAAAGATTGAATGAGTATTATACAACGAGATATAATTTCAGCAATCTTCAAGTCTTGTGAAGTGGCTTCTATTTATAGATGACCAAGCGGATTAGCCGTTGTGACTATCTTCCGATTAGAAGTCCTCTCGTGGACTCGTTGTAGCGGTTCTTCTTAGTCACTCGTAAAAGATTCGATCGGATGTGAACATTGTGCAACAGCCTCTTAACTCCTTAGAATGTCCCATTCCACTGGTGGTGTCCGAAAAGTAGGGTGGAAACCACCATTGATCTTAGCATTGAATATTTCTAGTTTTGGAAACGAGACAACCCTAACACGGTTTCGCGCCTTGGTCGGAGAAGAAAAAGCCTCGAAGTTGTTTACTACGTAATTCAAAAGTAGGATAACCTCGTTTAGATAACCTACAAAAGTAAACCAATTTTGGGTCTCAAAGTATAAAATACTTAGACACGAGATAATAATTTAATTAAGATAATTAAGTGTATAATTATCTCGAGTCCTTGAAGAGTAGAATTTTCTCGAGTTTAATATTCATTATGCTCAAATATCATCCGAGTCAGTCTAGAGAATGATCAAGTTAGACAGAGAATATCGAGTAAGAGTACTTGATCTAGACATATATAATTCAATCAAAACATGCTGACTTAGAAAGTTGAATTAACGTTGTAATTCACTTGAACTTAGAATATGAAGTCGAACATGGTTTGAAAGTGTTATTGAGATTGTTTGAACGTACGATAAGTCTAAGTGATGTCCGAGTGACTCGGAACTATCGAGTAAATTGATGAACAAGATTGTGCTTTCGAGTCGGTCGAATTGAGTGAAACATATGTAATAGTTTACGTAACACTCGTAAAAGTTTCTAAAACATTCGGAATGACTTGAAATCAAAACCTAGAAGAGATGACATTTATACCTAATTCCTTGAGAGTACTCGGAATGATATAAGTGTAGAATATGAGTCTTCATACACAAGTATGGCTACTAATTCAATTTTCTATTGGTAGTGGATAGTAATCAGTACACTATATAATGCCAATCTTTTCAAATTTTGAAATGCTCGCAACCAGAGTGAATTAAGGAGTTTCGTCCAATAAAAAATAAATAATTTATCATTTAAAAAATAAGTTTCCACTCATCTATGGACTCTAATAATAATAATAATAATAATAATAATAATAATAATAATAATAATAATAATAATAATAATAATAATCATCATCATCATCATAATCATAATGGTCTATACTATATATAATAGCAATCTTTTCAAAAAGATGACATGGCGGTTTGTGAGTTAATTTAGGACTTTCGTCCAATAAGAAAATAATAATTTATCATTGAAAAAAATAGGTTTCCACTCATATATAGACTCTTTTTACTCCATAATAATAATAATAATAATAATAATAATAATAATAATAATAATAATAATAATAATAATAATAATATATAATTTTTCAGAAAAATTAAATAAAATAAAAATAATAAAATAAAAACATAATCTTAAACAAAAAGTTAAACAAATAATAAAATGATATATATAGTAGCAATCTTTTCAAAAAGATGACATGGCGGTTTGTGAGTTAATTTAGGAGTTTCGTCCAATAAGAAAATAATAATTTATCATTGAAAAAAATAGGTTTCCACTCATATATGGACTCTTTTTTACTCCATAATAATAATAATAATAATAATAATAATAATAATAATAATAATAATAATAATAATAATAATAATATAATATAATATAATTTTTCAGAAAAATTAAAAAAATAAAAATAATAAAATAAAAACATAATCTTAAACAAAAAGTTAAACAAATAATAAAATGAACTAAAAAAATTAAAAAATTAAAAATTAAATTACCAAAATATTAAACTATTTTCTGGACCTAACAACCTAAAATCTAAAATAAAAATGAAAAAACTAAATTTATAAATTTATTAAATTAAAAACATGCTTGAACCTAAATTAGTAAATAAGTTTGAAAAATTATCAAATTATTTATATATTATAAAATTATCTAATCATAATATAAAAATTAAATAATAATTAATCATCCTAATTAATTCATAAAAATATAAAACAGAAAATAAAAACAAAACTAAGTAGAAAATTAATAAATAACAAATATACAAAATTATATAACAAATTAAATCAAAAATATGAAAAAATATAAAAGTAACCTAAAATCCAAAAATATTTTTGATAGTTTTCCATAAAAATTAAACAGAATTAAAAATAATAAAATAAAAATATAATCTTAAACAGAAAGTAAAACAAATAATAAACTGCACTAAGTAAATGAAAAAATAAATAATTAAATTACCAGAATATTAAAATTAGTTTTTGGACCTGAATATATCCTAAACACCTAAAATCAAAATGAAAAAAACTAAATTTAATACTAATAGATTAAAAAGACTCTAACTAAACCTTATAATAATATAAAAATAAAATTAACCGAAGAAGAATAATTTTATTCTAACTTCTAACAAACTAACTAAAAAATAACAAAAACGAAGAGAAAATTAATTTGAAAATTAAAATATATTAAAACATAAAATAAAATTAATATATATATTTATGTATTTATTTATTTAGCGTTTGGTTTGTATATTAGCTCTCATTTATTTTTATGTATATTGATATGCAATATTATTTTGGGCCTGAAATATAATAATTTTGTCTAATATTATTAATTTTTCATTGTTGATGATGTTTTTTGACTTGGTGCCATAAAATTGTATTAGTTCAAAATATATTTATTATAAGATTTTTAAAATTAAAATAATAGGAGCACATTATGAAAATAATATTTAAATATTTAATTATCCGAGTAAGTAATTTGGTTATTACATTCATCATATATAAGAATGATTTAATAAACCTTAAAAAATCATAAATTAATATAATAAAAATGTAACAACTATATATATACTTGATATTAATAATTAAAAATGCCTACAAGATAGAAAGTTATGATTCAAATATGTTGTGGAATAAAACGTAATGAATAAAAAGTTAGGAATTATATTGATTCGGATCGTAATCTGTGAACTTTAAGTTTTTAATTTGTGTTATGTTGAAAGGATTGCAAATTTAATATGCCAATTTCTATTAAGCCCATATGAATTCGAATAAATTGATTTGTCTCAAAATTTTTGCACAACATACGAGATCATTTTTTTTTGTTACAAATGCAATTTATTTTAGTTTCTTTATAACATGTCTATCTCGTAGGGATGGCAGTGGGTCCTGGACCCGACCCGGACTCGCCGGACCCGACCCATTTAATCGGGTCCGGGTCCAAAATTTTGGACCCAATGGGTCCGGGTCGGTCCGGGTCTAACCGTCTCGGGTCAGGTCCGGTCCGGGTCTCAAAAATAAGACCCGGACCCGACCCGAGACCCGTTTAAGACCCGATCACTAATTTTATTTTTTTAAAAAATTCTAACAGCAGTATTCATACAAATTTAGACTCGATGTAATTTGGAAACCCTTCTCACAATTTGTTATTAAGCTTTGATGGACTTTGAACTTTATGGTGTCAAACTTTGATGAACTTTGTGTTTAATATATTGGTGTATTTGGTTTGTATGAACTAAGTTTTTGGTTTGTACAATAGGTTGGTTGATAGATAAGTTAGTATAATACTAAAGAGGTTATATGTAATAAAATTATTTGTAAATTTACAATAATATTAAAATACGGCACAAAATACCGATTTTTAAACTCATTTATAATAAAAATATACTAGACCCATTTAAGACCCGTGACCCGTGGACCCGTGGACCCGCCGGGTCCAGGTCCGGGTCCAAATTTTACAGACCCACCGGGTCCGGGTCGAGTCCGGGTCCAAGTTTTAAAAGTTAAATGGGTCCGGGTCCGGTCGGACCCGACCTAGACCCGACCCATTGCCATCCCTATCTATCTCCGACTTAATATTGATAAACATATTTAAATCATATCTTTTACTATTGTAAGTTTTCTAAATTATTAAAAGAAGAGTATTTGCCATCAAACCTCCCCGCCATCTCAAAATACAATTTCATGTTACTCTTATTGTGTTAATTAATTGAGAGGAAGAGTTGTGTCTCGAGGGAAGCAATTGGTTGTTAATTGAGTAAAACAAGTATTTATAAAACATCAATTGTAGCAATATTTTTGCCCCATTGATTCACTACTAAAATCGCGATTAATTTTTAATATAAGTACAAAACGTAGATGATTTTATTAACCTACACCGCGAATTGACCTATCATGCCCTTTACTATGATACAAATTACCTATTATTGTTAAATATATTTGGATCACTTCTATTATATAATATTTTTCACTATTAATCTCAGTATAAGTAGTCATTATATGTTTAACTATCTTTGTGTGCACAAGTAGGTAAGAATGGATAAATCATTATATTCACCTTATAATTTTAAAAAATTAGATCTCATTATGGGTATATCTATACTTTTTAAGAGTTCGTGTAATATTTAAGTCAATGATGTTTTAGTAGGTTGGTTGCATATAAATATTTATCTAGGCGTCTATTAAATTAAATTAGTATTAACTTTGTAGAAAGTTATGAGTTATAATAGTTTGGTGCTCTTTTATTGATTTGATGTACTTTGTGTTGTAATATTAATTCGTGACATAATGATATTTATTGTCATCTATAGGTTATATAACTCAATATCTACCAATCATATATTATTCCTTTTCCTACTAATATTTACCTTTTGATACCCAAACATATTGTCACACTATTTCTATAACTGTATAAGTTAGGATTATTTAAATTGTTTAATTCTTAAAGGGGCTTGGCTTCTTAATATTCTAAATCACGAGTATCATCTTAAAACCTTGATGATATTTGTTAATATTTTTTAATTTATTATTTTAGATTATTTATTTATTCTTTTAAAATTTAGAATGATTGTAAGATGAATGTGTATAGGGCTCTAATGATTTTTATGTGTTGGGTTCCGATAACTTTGATGAGTCACGAAAGCGTTTTCGCTATGAGGGGATAATATGTAAAGAATGTTATTGAAAGTGAAATCTTTCAATAAAATCAAATGATCGAGAAAAAGAAACTCATAAGTACAATATTGCTCCGTAATTTAATAATTTCTTAAGTTATGCATTATATAACATTGTTCCGTACATAGCACGGGTCCGGACTAGTATTATAAACGGAAATCTTAATTGATTTTACCCATCTCTAGAAGTTTTTATCCAACTGTAAAAGTTGTCTCAATATTTTTCCTATAAATGCATTCGGTGGAAAGTGAGTAATGGACACCAAATTAATTGTAGTTCGATGATAATTATCTAATTCAACGAGAGTATAATGGTTCAGCATTTGATTCCATGTGCAAGTCCAAACAAAAATATTTATTCTTGACAAAACAAAAATACTTTTGAGTTTATGTTTTTACAAAAACCCAAAGCTGATTTCAAAATAAACTTCAAAAATATGCAAACTATATAGGGTTTTGAGCATTTTGTAAGAGTGCAGGTTCGAAATGACCATGAGTATGAGCAAGTGGGAGGAGACTAATTAGTGGGATTATACATTTCCCTAGCGCTACTAAAAATTCGGGTTCGGATCAATTCAAATTCAGACAATTCGGACATTCGGACAAAAATATCATACTCGAATCTCGTTAGAATTGAAGATTCGGATGCCCCGACAACCGTAAAAGTCCTTGCTTGCCTAGCAGTTTCGAATTTAGATGACAATAATGTGTTCGTCCATCAAACTGAATAGGGTTTTTTGTTTGGTTGGGGGCGTTGATAGAGGACATAGAAATACATTGTAAATATTTTTTGGTAAACAATTTATATCCAATTGTATCCTCTCTCTCCTTTGTATTTGTATCCAACTCTACTCGTATACTCGTATGTATATATGAATGGTAGGATCCTCAACCTATTCCAACACCTTTACAACATTATTATCCGGACACCGCTCACAAAGACCGAAGGTTTGCCCGGGAGAGTCCGAGTCACCCTAGAGGGGGTGAATAGGGTGAAGGAGAAATCTCTTGGAAATTTGAACTCTTTTGCCAAGATGGATATCAAAAACACTTCGAGTCGATTACATGAGTCAAAAAGTATAGACTCGTAAAGGCTTGTTAGATAAAAATGGCAAGTGGAACAAAACCTTTAAGACAGTCCGAGTCTAGAATGAACTCGGAAAATAGAAACACCGAGATTACGTGGAAACCCTCCCGGGGCAGAAAACCACGGACCGTGTCAATCCGGACGCGAAGTCAAATTCACTATTTTGAGTCCACAAAATACCGTGAACCGACCGAACTCGAGTTGCTCCCTTGGACAACTCTTTACAAGTTTTCCTAGACTCGAAATTCCCTTATTTGATCTAGTACTTCCTAGCTAAGATGACCCTTACAGGTTAGGGACAACTAAGCTGAGTTAACCCTTACAGCTTAGTCAAGGGACCTTACAGAGAAAGTAAGAAAGTGTTTGTAATCGAGTATAAGACCTTACAACTCGGAAAGTAATGAATTACAGAATATGAGTTGTAAGTAGAAGATTGAGAATTTATACAACAACTTTGAGTAAGTATGTGTATTACCAATTTTTTCGGCAATCTCCAAGTTTTGTGAATTGGCTTCTATTTATAGATGACCGAGCGAGAATAGTTGTTATCTTCATCTCGCCGACCGAGAGTCCTCTGTGACCGTTGATAGGAGCTTTTGAGTCACTCAGAAAGTATCCGTTGGCAATGTGAACGTTGGGTAACGGTTTAACTCTCTTGGGAGTCCCAAAACCACCGGCGGTGTCTTGAAGGATAAGGTGGAAACCACCGTTAAGCTTAGCGTTCCAGTTTTCCAGATTTGGAAACGGACAACTCGACACCATCTTTTTGGGACTGAAGCAGTGGAAGGTGAAAAGACATGTCTCGCTGGTGATTTGACGTTTTGAAGCCGGTTACTTTTGTGGTTTGAAAAGGTGTATCCTCGTTTGAATAACCTACAAAAGTAAATTATAATGGTTCTCAAAGTATAAAATACTTTGGTCCAAGATTAGACACAAATAATAATATAATTAACGTAATTACGCAACTAATTATCTAAGTCGAAACGAAATGGAATTTTCCGAGTCTAATATCCATGGAGCCCAGAATTCCATCCGACTTAGTCTAAGCGAAGAATCAAGTGCATTAAAGAATATCAAAGTGAAACAACTTGATATAGACTAAGTATTAAACAAACTAGAAACACCGACTATAATAGAATAGAGCTTATGATCACAAGTCGGAATCGAGTAAGAAAAGACGAAATACTAATGTACTCAATCTGCGATAGAACCAAGTGAAAAGGGAACTCGGAATAAAGAACAAGGTTTCGAGTCACTTATGAACAAGCAAGAAATATATGAAGTAAAAGTCTGTATAGCTTAGAGAAGATACCATATCACTCGAAAAGTTTCTAAGAGACATAGAATGCCTTGGAATCAAAACTCTCTAAGTAGGAGAAGGTTATACTCGATTCATTTAATGCAACTTAGAAATGCATTGGGCAGTGTTCGAGTCTTCAATCTCCCCTTTTTGATGAAAGGCATTCCATACTTAGACGAAACTTTGTTAGTGAAAAAGATCTCGACTCGAATGATTGCTCATAAAGAAGATTGAGATATGTATGCAAAATGTACCGGAGCGTAAGAGTATATAGTCGAGTATAGAAATAATGTAAACTCGTAAAGAGTATAAACACGTAATTCATATAAGAGAAGACATTAATTCATTGAACTTAAAAAAAAAATTACATAGATTGCTCCCCTAAAATATACAACAAGTTTCAAGTTTTCCGACTCTATTTATCCCCCTTGCCTTTCAGCAAAAAAATATAGAAAGAAGGGAAGAAAGAGAACATTCAAGTACAAGTAAGATGTCCGGACGGAAGAAAGAAAAGAAATTTCTCCGAAGAAGAAGAATCAGCGGACTTTGGTGTTGTCACGCGAAGTGCATAGCTCCTACGAGGGAGGAGGGGATTTCGAGTAGAAGCGAGAGGGAGTGGAGGAACGCCGGCGCGATAGGATCCGGAGGATGTGCTTGAGCGCGGCGAAGGGAGAACCGGTACGATTGTCGAGGCTCGGCTCCGAGTGGCCGACCTAGAGTGAATGGATCGAGGGGCTCTTCCCTTTGAACCTCGGGGCTGGAAGGGACCGCTCTGCTCGACCTCGCTGGGGCAACGAGGTCGCTCGACCCACCTGCACTCACTGTCCGAGCCGAGTACAAGCAATGTTGTCCTTAGGAGCAGCTCTAACTCTTAGCAGCTTCCCACTGCCTCTTCTTTATGTGCTTCCCTTGCCCGGATGGAGCTGCCTCGCCCGCGAGCTCCTTGGCGTTTGCCGCTTCGCATCTGCAGCTTCTTCTTCTTCTTCTTCTTCTTCTTCTTCCCCGTCGTCCGAGGAGGTCGGACTCGGGCTCGAAGACGCTTCGGACGCGTCTCGAGTCACCACGGTCCCGAGCCACCTTGGACCTTCTCTCTCGAGGAGCTCGACCAGCTCCTGCTGCTCCTTGACCAGTGCCCTCATCTCAAGAAACGAGACTGGTGCTCTCGGATTTGGGATTGGTCGGTCTTTTGGTTGATGGTCGGATTGTGGAGGATATGCTTGAAAGACCGGAGCGTGTCCTGGAAAGCGGAAGACACAAGGCCGATCTTGTCCATAAAAGCTGGGGACAAGAAAGCGGAGAGAGAAGTGGAGGCACCTGAGGTGAAGGCACCAACAGGTGGAGAGGGAAGAGAAAGAGGGGCTGATTTACGAGCTCGAAGCGGAGAGGGAGGCCTCGGCTCCGAGTTGTGGACCCGGACACCGGGTCGGTTTCCGGTATCCGTACCCTGTAACTCCTTTTGCCGACCACCACGGCAGCCTCGGCACACAGCCTTGGGGTCCGAGGGGAGAGGGACTTTGAATTAAACGAAGACAAGGGTGAGAAGAGCACCAAAAGGAAGAGAGGTGTTCTTCTTGGATTGGAGTTGAGCTGGCACAGAGCCATCCGCTCAATTATGGAGGGGAAGAAGTCTACTTCGTAGCCCTCAAGAATGTCGAAGAGAGCTTTGAGGTGCTTGGAGTTGGGGTTCTCCTTGCTGGAATGCTGTGAGAAGAAGGTTCTCATCAGCAGAAAGCACTGAAGGCGAGCTTCGACTTCAATCGAGTCACGGAAAAGTTTTTCCGGGACTCGGGGAACTCTTTGGCGTATTTTTCAAAGAAGTCGTTGGCGACTTCAATGAAGGGAATGGGGTTGCTGTTCAAGAAGAGAGAGGAGACTTTGAACAGCCGGTGGAGGAGGGAGTTGTTTATCCGAACAGTTATGTTCGAACCCCGGAGGTTAGAACATTTTCGGAGTGGACAAGGTTGGTGTAGAATTCGGAGACGAGTTCGGGATAAATGAACTCGCTGAAACAAAGAAAATTGTACACTCCGGTTGTTTGAATATGAGGCAACCAAGAAAACTTGGTTGTTGGAAAGAACTTGTCATCCAGCGCAAGGTGCTTGGATAACAATGGGTTTGGAGGGGTTGAGCTTTTGGGTGCTTTGGTGCGAGGCTTTTTAGCGGAGGAGGACACCTGGAAGTCGCGATGGTTTCCTCTTTTAGGCATTGTGAGAGAAGGAAGGAAAAATGAAACTTTTGAGTAGGAAGAGGAAGGAGAGGTAGAAGAGAAGAAACGAAAAGGTGTAGAAGAAAAGATGAGAGAGCAGTCGAGACTTACGAGAGATGGCTTCGTCGATGCTTGCAGAAGTTCAAGAGTGACTGTTCACGTAGAAATCTTCCGCAAAAAGTTTCGTTTGAGAGAGATGAAATGTAGAGTACCGAGATGAAGATGAATAGGCGCTATTTATAGAAAAGAAGCGCGTCCGTTAACTATCCGTTAGGTGTAACTCCGTTCGACTCGGCTTGTCCATCGAGTCATCGAAGACTGGTGTGACGGTTCTCTTCTCAACGGTTAAGATTACAGCAGTTAGAGATCCACGGCTATCGACCGATCACGACGCTCG
This sequence comes from Talinum fruticosum, assembly GCA_021018815.1. Classification (NCBI taxonomy): domain Eukaryota; kingdom Viridiplantae; phylum Streptophyta; class Magnoliopsida; order Caryophyllales; family Talinaceae; genus Talinum; species Talinum fruticosum. Next base: position 2,329,252 of record JAITYX010000011.1, read on the forward strand.
AGAGAAAGAGAGAGAGAAGATTTTGAAAAATAATCCGAAACTCTCCACTGTTCTAGAGATAGCTTCAGAAAATTTTGAAGTCTAAGTTTCTCTACGTCTAAGTGTGACTCGAAAAGGTTCCGAGTGACTCGTAAAAGGCTCGAGTGACTCGAAACAATAACTATCAACCCAGTATCACCGAAGCAACCGAGCTGATCGTTATCAAAAGCGAAAACACATAACACATAATCGGGCAAGAAAAATATCACATCGTTATGCATTTAACATACGAAGCTCATTCCTAATAAAACGGAATTGATCTTAACCAAGAGGCTTAGTAAAGATATCAACTAATTGAAATTTCGTAGGAATGAATTCAAGTTCAATATGACCTTTTTCCGAGTGATCTCGCAGAAGATGATATCTAACCTCGATATGCTTTGTTTTCGAGTGCTTGGACAGGATTCTTAGTGATGCTGATTGCGCTTTGGTTGTCACACTTGATTGGAACCGATTTGAGAAATAATCCAAAATTGTAACACCCCAAAACACCCCCGGGAGTATTACATCGCCGAGTTCCTTAGAGGAACTCCCAAGGCTCTTTCGATATTGGTTTGGTCTGTCTAACCTCAACTTAAAGATAATAGAGGTGGTTTCCCAAAGGAACTTGAGATATCCCAAAAATTTCAGCAGAGTTCCGTTTGTAAAATGGGTTGTCCCATAGGCTCAAAGCCTTAAAACCCTATATAGAAAGCATAATAAAACTCAACGAGCCACACGCTCGGAGTATACAACTCAACGGCCACACGCCGAGTCCAACCAATCATGCTATAAAACTTAAAACAGTCTAATTGGTTTACGATACATCGAGTACAACTATAAGTACTAAATTACAAGTACAATACTTAGAAACATAAGAAATGCACATCCGCTCGAGATAGCGCGAAGCAACCGGCAAACGGTAATCAACGAGGTCCGAATAAGCTAAGCGAGCACACACACTGAGAATGCACTGCAATGCAACACTTGGGAGGGGAATTTGTGGGGGTGAGCAATAATCAACGGGCTCACCGGAGTCCTACACCCTTAAAATCGAAATTCTTTACACATAATACTCATAATAATGAAATCAGCGAAAGCATAATAATATAATACAAATCTATATAGTTTTCAATGAAATCTCTTGAAATCATTTGCAACATAAAATTCATAACACTTTAATCATTCGGAAGCACGATTTGCAATCATTTTAGGAATGAAATCACATTACACAAGGTGGAATCATCCGCACTTTCTTTCGAATACTTTACGAAAATTTTTCGGGGCTTTAGACGATTGAACTAGCACCGAGGCGGTTCTCGGGGCGCTACCCCGACTCGGGTTCCCGAGACCTATCTCTAGTCAAATACACGGAAGGCTCCGCTTTCCTCGTCAGGAAAGAATCAACCTCTCCGGTTGATGGGCATCTCGATACGCATATCGGGACCCCGTGGCCTGATACGCACGACTACCTCCTTCCTCCGGTCTAAACAATCTAGCCCATAATTCATTTAAATTGAAGTGATCACAATCACTTATCAAACTTGGTTTCTAACCAAGATCTCAATCAATTTCTCATCGTAGAAGCCATGACACACATGTCACCCTTCTAAATTCACTTTCTCAAACAAGATTCACTTTCTTAAACAAGTTTCGCTTCTTTAAAACACATTCACGTTTGAAAGGCAGTTCTCAAGAAATTGCATTCAAGAATCATTCACGTAAAATACAAAACACCTTTCAAAACTACTTTTGAGCATCACGTAAAGAAATCACATAGCACGAATAATCACCATGCAATGCAAGCAATCATTCTCAACTCTTTTCCAACTATGCTTTCTCAATCCACCACTCTAGTACAATTAGTTTCCATTTTCGAGCCACAATAACCACAAGCGGACATCACCTAATTCAGCGCCCCAACTTCTCACAATTCTCTGTCTTTATTTCAATTCTTCATTCTAGGTCTCCACTTTATAAATCAACTTCCTTTGCTCATACTCGGTCATATGACTCCTATTCTCACTTTAGGTTCATCTTCCAACTTAATTTCATCCAAAGACTTAGATACATTCTAAACTCAACTTAACCTTACAATTCTCCGCTCGTTGTTTCCCTGCCTCAAACTCCCCATTGTATATCGCTATCTTGTTAATCGACTCCTGTTCATCTACCCTTAATTATATAACTTTCAATCGCTTTTCATTATTCAATTTCCGTTAGCTTCGCTTACCTTCCCATTTAGTTCAACCTCGAGGATTTCAATATACTTCAAACTTAATTAACCCGACAATCACCCCTTCTAGCCTCAATTGTGCATTACTTAGTATGAATTCAAACTCCTCCTTATACTTCGACCCATCATTACCCGATATTCGCAACTAGCTCTCAATATCACAAGTTCAAGAAATCTCTATGGCTTAACCTCGAAATATTAATTCGCAATTCATACCGAATCACAACGTGCTCATCCGCATCCCCAATCGACCAATTTCCTGGTACTACTCATTATACCCACGCAACCCAACTCCGTTTGAATTCCCGATTTCCAATTCAAGCCTAAACAACTACCAATTCTTTTCACAACTCCTAACTCAACTTTCAAGCAACTACTAACCTCATTCGATAGCATACATGTTCAATATTCACAATCACGTTCAATATTCACAATCACAATAAATTCATTTGGGTTTCGAAAGTACTAATAGTTTAGAGTATAGGACTACCCACCTCGAATTAGGGATTGAAGGTTGCAAATTTCGAATTAGTCTAGGTCGGTCTCTTTGTTTCCTTCCTCTTCCTCGCCTTCCTGCCAAGCCGACAGTCCCAGTCTCGGCCGGCTTTGCCGCTTCCTCCTTACTGCCGCTTGCCCTCGCTCGCCGGCCACGGTCTCTTTGTTTGCTGGTCGCCGTTAGCCTTCCTCCGACCCTCGCGTTCACTTCCTGTCTTTGGGTCTTAGCTTCGCCTCCCGTCGTGCCCCTTGGTGTCTTCCCCGCGTTCGCCGATAGCCCTGCCTTCATTCACTGTTCGGGCGCGGCCTCCGGCCACTCCTCCAGCTCGCGCACCCGCTCTCTCTCTCGACGCTTGTTGGCCGCAGCGTTCCCGCCGTTCAGGAAGCCACGGCCACGGCCTCTTGGCCCTCGCGCGCTCTCCCTCTTTCGCTTTGTCTCGCTCGCTCGGCCTCTCTCTCTCTCTCTTGTTGCTACTTCCGTTCGGTCCCCGCCCTTTCTTTCTTTCCTTATTCGGTGGTTTCCACCTCTGCCGCACTCTGCTTCCCCATACTAATCCCCTTCTCCCTTTTCCTTTTTTTTTTCCATCCTCAATATAATTAAACCCATGTGCGTAACATACGCAGTCTCGGATTAATACGCTTCACTAATAAGACTTCCGCAAACTAATCATAATTCGCCCAAATAAATTTACGAGTATCTAACTACGTATAACTTGGTCTCTCGACCTACTCTATTTAACCAAGGCTAAATAATTAGCTCTAACTCGTAAGACCATCTAACCCCAAAATTACGGGTCTTACAAAAATCCTTCAAGTGTTGCTTAATCCATAGAATGCGAGCGTAACAAGCTCCTCGCTGCAATATATTCGGCTTCAGCGAGTTGATAGAGCTACTGATTTTTGTTTCTTTGAGTGCCATGATATTAGGGATTGACCCGAAATTGGCAAGCTCCGAAGTGCTCTTTCGATCAACTTTGTATCCTGCGTAGTCCGCGTCCGAGTATCCAGGTGAGAGTCGGTTCCGAGTCTCCGGAATACCATAGACCTAGATTCCGAGTACCTGCAAGATATCCGAATATTCTCTTCACCGCAGTGAGATGTGATTCTTTTGGGTTAGCCTAAAATCTTACGTATAAGCAAACACTAAACATTATATCCGGCCTGCTTGAAGTGAGATATAGCAGAGATCCAATCATACCACGATAGAGTTTCGATCTACTTGCTTTACCTTTCTCGTCCGAGTCAAGCTTTATCTTTGCTACTCATAGGTGTAGATGCATGCTTTGCATCATGGAGTTTATATTTCTTCAGCAATTCCTTGGTGTACTTTGATTGATGGACATAGATTCCATCTTTGTCTTGTTTGATTTGTAACCTAAGGAAGAAATTGAGTTCTCCCATCATACTCATTTGAAATTCTTGACTCATCAGCTCGGAAAATTCTCAGCACGAGAAATTCATTAGTAGCACCAAAGATTATATCATCAACAAAAATTTGTATAATAAGGAAATCTTTTCCCTTGGTCTTTATGAAGAGAGTTTTGTCAATCCGACCTCTTTTAAAATCATTTTGAACTAAGAAGCTACTCGAGTCTTTCATACCAAGCTCGAGGGGCTTGTTTAAGACCATAGAGAGCCTTTTGAAGTTTGAAAACATGATTTGGAAATTCTGAGTTTTCAAAACCAGGATGTTGTTCGACATAGACTTCTTCTTCAATAAAACCATTGAGAAATGCACACTTAACATCCATTTGATATAATTTAATATGCATGCTTGGATGCAAATGCCAACAGATATTCTAATAGCTTCGATTCAGCTACTCGGTGCAAAGGTTTCCCCACAATCAATTCCTTTTTCTTAATTATAACCTTGAGCCACAAGTCTAGCCTTGTTTTTGACTACCACACCACCCTCATCCAGTTTGTTCTTGAAAACCCATTTGGTTCCTATAACCGGGTGGTCGGAAGGTCGGTTGGTCGAGTCCGAACTTGGTTTCTCTCAAATTGATTGAGTTCCTCTTGCATGGCCTCTACCCATTCAGGTTCATTTAGGGCCTCTAGTGCATTTTTGGGTTCGAGTTAATGAGATGAATGCAGTGAATGCACATAGATTTTGAAGAGAGGAACGAGTTCTTACCCCACTGTTGATATCGGAGATTATGTTCTCTAGTGGATGACTAGAGGTAAACTTGAATCCTTTACCCGTTCTCCGATTTATGAGATTTGTAGGCTGCACAGCTTGTTCTTCGAAGCTTGATCCGAGTGACCTTCTTCATCAGCTTGTGCGTTACGTGTGGGCTCTTGAATTGCTTCAATCCGAGTCACTTCATTCCGAGTGGCTCCATTCCGAGTCGATTGAATCCGAGTCTTTGTGAGTTCAGCTTCATCGTCTTCATTTCTGCTGAGTTTCAACTCGAGTATGAAGACTCACTCGGTTTCTCCTGTTCCAGCTCATCAAACACAACGTGGATGCTCTCTTCCACTTTGTTAGTTCTTTTATTAAAAATGCGATAAGCTTTGTCTGTGAGAGGAGTAACCTAGAAAAATACCTTCATCTCGACCGAGCATCAAACTTGGTCGGGTGGTCCTTACCATTGTTGTGAACGAAGCACTTACATCCGAATGGTCCGAAATAGGAAATATTTGGCTTCTTCCCTTTGTAGAGCTCATAGGGCATTTTCTTCGAGTATGGGTCCGATGAGGCATCTATTTAGAATATAGTTTCGTTGTGTTGATCGCCTCGACCAAGAAATAGTAAGGCAAATTATGCTCAATCATCATCGTCCTTGCTATTTCTTCAAGGGTTCTGTTCTTTCTCTCTACCACTCCATTCTATTGAGGAGTTCTGGGTGCTGAGAAGTTGTGAGAGATTCCATTTTTGTCGCAGAACTCCGAGAATTCCGAGTAATCGAACTCCCTTCCATGGTCGGTTCGAATCCTCCGGATCCGAGTTTGAGACTCAACTTGAATTTTCTCGCAGAGCTTGTTGAACTCCTTGAAAGCTTCATTCTTATGCTTAAGAAAACACACCCAGGTAAATCGAGAATAATCATCGATGATAACAAGTATGTAAGATTTACCTCCGAGACTCTTCACGAGGATTTCACCGCATAAATCCATATGCAGTAGCTCAAGTACTTTGGATGTGGAAGCTGTCTTCGAGAGATTTGAATGAGGATCCGACTTGTTTCCCTCGGTGCATGCTTCGCAAACTTTATCTTTCTAAAAACACGAGTTAGGTAAACCCCTAACTAGACTATGAGATGCTAACTTTTTGATAGTATGCATGCTAATATGGCCTAATCTACGATGCCAAGACCAAGAATCAACATGAAAAGATGCTTTTAAGCAAGATAAGTTTTGACTTGGGTCGAGAGAGGAATGATATAAGTATTACCCGATCTCTTACCCGAAAGCTTGATCTCTTTAGTAGTGACATCGAAATGTAGCAGTTTGTCCGAGTGAATCTTACCTCTTGACCTTTGTCACATAGTTGAGAGATGCTTGAGTAGGTTATACTTTAATCCCTTGACAAGGTAGATCGGATCGACCGGATTGCTTCCTTTTCCAATCTTGCCAATACCCACTATCTTGCCTTTGCTATCATCTCCAAATGTGACCTTTCCTCCTTTGTGTCTTTCCAACTCGGAAAAGAGTCCCGCATCTCCCGACATATGGCGTGAACATCCACTGTCGAGGTACCGGTGTCCTTTTGATCTTTTCGAGTGACTCGCAAAACAGAGAGAATCTAACCCGTCTCACTTCCTCTAACGAACCCAGTAACATTCCTTACTGTGGTCCTTTTTGAGGAAGAAGGTGTTTTGGAACCCGGATTTGAATGACTTTGGGTTTTGTCCGATTCCGAGTCTTCCTCTCGAGAACCGAGTCTATGTCTCTTTCTTTTTGAAAACTTTTCCCTTTGAAACAGGAGAGAATGGTTTCCTTTTGTAAACAGCTTCTGGGCTTAGTCCTCCTTTCATTCTTGTGCATGGGACTGTGCTCAGCTTTCCCGAACTTTACGGTTCGGAATCATTTTTAAATAACTCGAGTAGGAATTAGATTCCTCCTCTTTGTTGAAACCAAGACCTTCCTTTCGAAAAGAGACACATTGTGATCCTAAGAGCATGTCAAGGTTTTTCGACCTTGAGTAAACTTTAAAACCGGATCTTGAGACTCAGTGAGCTTCGTTTTAGTTGCTCATTTTCTTTCTCGAGTAACTCGGACTCGGCCTCATTGGCTTGAGCACTCGGTCTTGAGTTCTCCGAGTGTCGGTCTCGGTTTTTCCAATTTGTTTTTCAAAGAAGTGCTCTCGAAGAAATTGACTCAAGTTGTTCTTTGAAATGAGAAGAATTAGAATTGGACTTTTCTTCCAAAGTAAAAATATATTTAGTTAAATCAACTTTGGAAAATTTGAGGAAATAGTCAATTACCTCTTGAGGGTTAGTTTCCTTAGTGTACGAGTCCGAGTCCGACTCTCTTTCGGCTTCCGAGTCGGACATTGCCATTAAACACTTCGAGTCGTCCGAGTCCTCGTCGGCTTCGATGAGTCCTCATCGCTCCAGAGTTGCCATCATGGCTTTCTTCTTCTTTCTGTCCCCTTTTCTTTTTGGACAGGTCTTTGACAATGTGGTCTTTGCTACCACACTCGAAACAACCGGAATTCTTAAATAAAGATAACTTTGAGGGAGCGAGTACTTACCTTTTCTGTCTCTTTTATCTTTTACGTAGAATTCTTGCTTTGGCCTTTTGTCCCATCTTTTGTGCTTCATTATTCTCTTGAAGCCTCTTGCAATAAGTGTCATGGGATCGTCTTCGAGTCGGAGGAACTCGGATTTGCTTCGTTGGATTCCGAGGCTTTCGGTGCTATATTCTTTTTGGTACTTCCCTCAGCATCCTCTTCTTCCGGATGAATCTCATGAGTTAGAAGTTTTCCGATGAGCTCGTCTGGCTTTAAGAGTGAGAGGTTCCGAGCCTCTTCTATAGCCGTCACCTTTGGACCCCATCTTCTTTTGGGTAGACTTCGAGTATTTTTCGCACATTTCCTCGTGGGAAATCTTCTTACCCAGTGACTTGAGATTGTTGGTGATCTCAATAAATCGAATGAACATCCGAGTGATGTTCTCTTCCGGCTCCATCTTGAATAGCTCATACTTATGAAGATATTGACTAATCTTCGCTCGTCCGACCTGGCTGGTTCCGTCGTAAGTGTTGACAAGTGTGTCCCACACTTCTTTTGCTCGAGTCACGAGCAGACACCCGATTGTATTCTTCCGAGCTAATGGCGCACATCGGAATGTTCATAGCTTTGAAAATTTTCCTGAACTTTTACGCTTCATCGGAGTGAATTCAGCCTTTGTCTTGGGGATGATCCCGAATTTTTCAGTCTTCATTGGAATGTAGTTTTCTTGTTGTATGATTTCCCATACCACTTCATCGTGATCTATGAGGAAACATTCCATGAGTTTCTTCCGAGTGCCCAAAGTTTGATCCTTTGAATTTTGGTGGCCTGTTGGAAGATCTCGCCTTCGTCAAACTCTCCGTTGTTCCGAGCCATTTTATGTTTAGACCTTTGGATGGTTAGATCCTTTACGAAAGGCTAGGCTCGATACCAATTGAAGGTTTGCTCGGGGAGAGTCCGAGTCACCCTAAAGGGGGCTGAATAGGGTGAAGGAGAAATCTCTTGGAAATTTGAACTCTTTTACCAAGATGGATATCGAACACGGTTACGAGTCGATTACTGAGTCGAAAAGTATAGACTTAGAAAGGCTTGTTAGATAAAAATGGCAAGTGGAACAAAACATTTAAGACAGATCTGAGTCTAGAATGAACTCGGAAAATAGAAATACCGAGATTACGTGGAAACCCTCCTGGGGCGGAAAACCACGGACCGTGTCAATCCGGACACGAAGTCAAATTCACTATTTTGAGTCCACAAAATACCGTGAACTGATCGAACTCGAGTTGCTCCCTTGGAGAACTCTTTACAAGTTTTCCTAGACTCTTAAATTCCCTTATCCGATCTAGTACTTCCTAGGCTGAGATAACCCTTACGAGTTAGGGACAACTAAGCTAAGTTAACCCTTACGAGTTAGGGACAACTAAGCTAAGTTAACCCTTACAGCTTAGTCAAGGGACCTTACAGAGAAAGTAAGAAAGTGTTTGTAACTAAGTACAAGACCTTACAACTCGGAAAGTAATGAATTACAGAATAGGAGTTGTAAGTAGAAGATTGAGAATTTATACAACAACTTTGAGTAAGTATGTGTATTAACAATTTTTTCAAGCAATCTCCAAGTCTTGTGAAGTGGCTTCTATTTATAGATGACCAGGCGGAATAGTCGTTATCTTCATCTACCGACCGAGAGTCCTCTGTGATCTGTTGATAGGAGCTTTCCGAGTCACTCGGAAAGTATCCATTGCAATGTGAACTTTGGGTAAAGGTTTAACTCTCTTGGGAGTCCCAAAACCACTCGGCGGTGTCTTGAAGGATAAGGTGGAAACCACCGTTAAGCTTAGCGTTCCGGTTTTCCAGATTTGGAAACAGACAACTCGACACCATCTTTTGGGACTCGAAGCGGGGAAGGTGAAAAGCCATGTCTGTTGGTGATTTGACGTTTTGAAGCCGGTTACTTTTGTGGTTTGAAAAGGTGTATCCTCATTTGAATAACCTACAAAAGTAAATTATAATGGTTCTCAAAGTATAAAATACTTTGGTCCAAGATTAGACACAAATAATAATATAATTAACGTAATTACGCAACTAATTATCCGAGTCGAAACGAAATGGAATTTTCCGAGTCTAATATCCATGGAGCCCGTAATTCCATCCGACTTAGTCTAAGCGAAGAATCAAGTGCATTAAAGAATATCAAAGTGAAACAACTTGATATAGACTAGGTATTAAACAAACTAGAAACACCGACTATAATAGAATAGAGCTTATGATCACAAGTCGGAATCGAGTAAGAAAAGACGAAATACTAATCTACTCAATCTGCGATAGAACCAAGTGAAAAGGGAACTCGGAATAAAGAACAAGGTTTCCGAGTCACTTATGAACAAGCAAGAAATATATGAAGTAAAAGCTCGTATAGCTTAGAGAAGATACCATATCACTCGGAAAAGTTTCTAAGAGACACGAGAATGCCTTGGAATCAAAACTCTCTAAGTAGGAGAAGGTTATACCGATTTATTTAATGCAACTCGGAAATGCGTTGGGCGGTGTCCGAGTCTTCAAAGACTTCAAATTAGGAAAGGACATGCTATAAAGGTGCGTGTTGTATTACATTGACAAGTTCGAAGTCGGGCCTCCCGTAGTTAATTGATTTTGGGATAAAATATCATTAGTTTGTATATATTTCTTATTTACTTGTTGAATAAAGATCCAATAAATATAAAATTTGACAGATTGGTATATGAGAAATATGAAGCATGGTTAGGAGAGGCCCATAACATGAATAATATTATAGTCTCTTTCTTTTTGTCCCTAAAAAGTAATCGCATATGTTAAATCCCAAGATTGACCGATCCGACCTGATTTGCAGAGTCGATTTCGCATTTCACATTACCGTATCAACTTAGATTCACCGGATCCATCACAACAGACTAGTTGATTGAAGCACAACAAGTATTGTCATAGTTGAAAGACATAAAAGAAGAATTGAAGACCAAATGAAGAATAACCAAGATACATAAGCCGATTTGATACTACTCTTTCTCTTCTAATTGTGCCAAATATTTTTCTCATTTCATACTTTCTCGTAACAAAGAGTCTAAGTGCATATTCTTTGTGAATGTGCCATATCTCGTGAGGTGTGAAGAGGACCATAAGAGCCATTGAACTCAAGTGGTCGATCGGAGGGTTAGGTGAATAACCCTTACGACGTAAACTCATTCCGAGTAGAAGAAGTAGAGGTTAATCATAAGGAAAGCAACCTTAGGCGATCATTATCTCATGATTTGAATATGGTCAATATCGTGAACAAACAATCTGTTTTATCTTATATTAGGACTCCAAATAAAATTATTTAAGAAAAGGGAAGTCTAACCATTACCAGCTTGTTGAGAGCTCGCCTTGACCAAGACTTAGAAAAGTACCGAGGATTGTTCATCATACAACCGACGCCACGTCTCATGACTTTGATGGCAACATAAAGAGCCAAGTCACATAAAAATATGCGAAAACGAATACATCTCGTGCCTTTACGTACTCTCCAAGTGTGACACTCATTTTAGGTAATGTGAAAATGAGTCCATGTATGGAGCGGGAAACTAATTATAGTACATATCATAAATGTTACTGGTAATTCAATTTGTGTCTATATTATATTGATGGGGACCACCTCTTGTAAATGGAAATTTTAATTAAGCTTAAAAGCTAACTCGATAACTGTGATATTTGGACCTTTTTTCATGATTGTGATTATGAAATCTTTTTCTTTTTTCTAGTTTTGATCACTTTTGAGTTTTGAAGACCTTTATCTGAAGGGTAGGATAGCTTATATTACTATCGCTTTTTATTATTATTATTATTATTATTATTATTATTATTATTATTATTATTATTATTACTTGTATGAACCTGTGGTATGAACAAAGTAATGTAATAATTTTTAAAAAGTTATGAATTAATAAATTAAACATATAATAATTACGTATATTGAGATTAATAATCGAAAATATTACAATGATAGAAATGATCCAAATATATTTGCTAATAACAGGCAATGAGTAAAAGTAGAAATTATATCACGGTAAAAGGCATGATATAGGTCAATTTGCGACGTACAATAATGAAATCATATGCATTTTTTACTTGTATTAAAAATTGTCGAGATTTGAGTAGTGAGTTGATGACACAAAATTGTTGATGCAATTGAGATTTCATAATAAATACATGTTTTACTTGATTGAAAACTAATTATTTCCGTTAAGACACAACATTTTTTCTCCCAATCAATTAACATAATAAGAGTATATATGAACTTCTATTTTAAAATAGCGAGGAGGATGCTAGATGACAAATAGATATCTTTTAATAATGTAAAAAGTTACATTAGTAGAAGATATATGACTTAAATATGTTTGTCTACAATAAGCCGCGAATAGAAATGTTAACAAGAGATTAAAATAAAATATATTTATGGCAAAACAAAAATATAGTGATTTATATGTTGTACAAAAATTTTAAGGTAGATGAATTTATTTGAAGTCCTACAGGCTTATAGAAACTGGCAAATTGAGCTTTCATCCCTTTAAATATAACAAAAAGTACAAACTTCAAGTTTACAAATTACGAACTTAAAAGTAGTATAATTCCCAACTTTTTATACATTACATTTTATTCCCTAACATACTTCAACAATATTTTTCTATCTTGTCGACATTTTTAATTTTTAATATCAACTATATATGTAGTTCATTATATATTATTATACTAATTCATAACTTCTTAAGGTTTATTATATCACCCCGCACATAGATGGATCCAGATTAGCTACAACTAAATTGCCTTCTTAGATAGCCAAATATTTAAAAATTATTTTTATAACATGTTCTTATTGATTTTAACTTTAAAAATACCTATAATAATTATATTTTCAACTAATATAATTTATGACACCAAGTCAAAAAGCACCATCAACAATGAAAAATTATTTATTTTAACTTTAAAAATACCTCTAACAATTATATTTTTAACTAATACAATTTATGTCACTAAGTCAAAAAGCACATCAACAATGAAAATTAATAATGATAGAAGAAATTATTATATTTAACACTCAAAATAATATTACATATCTATACACACAAAAATAAATGAGAGCTTATATACAATTCAAACCCTTAAATAAATAAATACATGACTATTACAATTTAAATTGTCAATTACAAATAAAAACTTCTAAATCTTGTCATACTTGAACAATATACATAATCAAAAGTAGCCCGCACAAAATTACAATAATCCCAAAATCATGTCAGTCTTCTAAAAAGGGTAAATTCTTCATTCCACTTAAAAAACAAAGAAAAGGGATGTGCATGAGGGGAAATATCCAATTTAATTCTTCATTTTCCTTAAAAAAATGTCGACAAACATTGAATTCTTATTACTCAATTTAATAGCGTCAAGGATCTAAAGAGTCAAACATTGAGGCAAAACCTCCACTACCATGGTACCACATGTCTAAAAGAAAAAGGAAAGTATTGATTAGGTACACAACACGTTGATCACTAAATCTTAAATAAAAAATGCATTTAGTTAAACAGATAAAAAAGGTTAAATATTTTAATAAATTCTATATAACTAAAAAGGGGGCTGGGAGCTAGCATCAATTACCTCAACACCTCGATCTATTAATCGTTATTATTTTCTCAAACACTAGCTTATCAAAGTTTGAGTCAAGTAGTACCCATTTTAAAAATAAGCAAATATCATAGATTTAATATTGAGAACAAACTCAATCAAATATGGGTAATTCCATGTTCTAGTGACATTTTAAAATATATGAATTAATCTCCATCACTTGTTTAATCTTACCCGCTCAGTATTTTTTTCCTATTACCGTGATATAATTTCAAAGATTTAGAATCTTTCTATATTGTATGCATAGATGAGTTAAGGTAAAAATTATTTTGAATAGGTCAAAGTCTATAAAAACAATTTTAATTAGGTGCAGGGTGTATATGTCACTCGAAATGTATCATTACATAATTGTTTAGTCCGTAGAATATTCAAATCAAAATATATTAAGCCTAGTAATTGAAAATATTTATGAAAAAAGTTGTTCACACTGAAGAAAAATTACCAAAGCTTGTGAAAAATTAATTTTGATGGTGAAAAATTAATTTTGATTGTGCAAAATTGTGATGATGGTAGCTTGTGATAGTGATGATGATGCGGTGGTGGCAACGATCAGTCAAGGTCCTGGATTCCTAGGCCCGAAGTAGGAGAAGCTCGAGCGGGTTGTTTCGCTCTTGAAGTTGCCCGAGAATATGATATATAAAGTGTTATTATTTAAAATTGTCTTACTTTAACGTAAAAACTGAAAAAGAATTAGTGGATTGTCTCATAAGTTGATTTAATTTTAGATGATATTTTAAATTTTAGTGGGAAATTTGAGTTTTACGTCATGTTCGGTAAAATGAGTCGTTTGAGCAGATGGATAATTGTTTGGATAGTGGATAACTGTTTGGGTCTATATGATACCTATTGTATTTTAGTTGTAAACTAATAGTCTGTTTAACTAGTTATTTATGAACAATATGTTCGGTTCAATTTATTGTTAAATTAGTCGATGAATATAAAAAATGACGATGAAGGACATATTATTATTATTCTCGCCTTTTCATTCTTCCCTCTCTATAGTCTTCTTATTTTCCCAAAAACTCAGCACTTTTTTCTTCTTTTTGAAAATAACTTAGCTTTGGGGGAGAATTGAGAACTGATGCTAGCTCCTCTTTAATGGCGGCCAACGCCAACAAAAACCAAGAAGGAGAGATAGCAATCATGATCCTTATATTATCCCCCAAAGATGAACAATCCCCCAAAATGGGTTCATCAAATCCTCAAAAAATTATTGCCCATCTTTTGATGACATCTCCTCCAAGTTCAACCCAGTCCCAATAAACCCCCAGAAACCCTTCCCCGAACCATTTATAAGTTGAGATATTCTGTGTTGAGCATAAACTCCATGCTTGAGCCACCAGCTTATAATTTTCACGAAGGTAAGATTCTTAGATGAAAATAATCTCACATTTGAAGTATTGGATGGAAATAATTCCATTTATAAGTTGAACACAAGCATCAAGTGAACATAACTTAGACTCGACAAAGCTATAATGATGAACGGTTATTTTGCTAATGTGGATGATAAAGCAAAGTGGTCGGTCCTTTTATATACCACCATTTTCAACCCTATTAGATTAATTATCATTAGTAACAACTAATACTACAAGTATAAAAAAATAACCATAAATTTAAGTTGAATAAGTTTTTCCTAAAATATTTTTACTTCCTTTTGTCGTTCACCTCATCAAATTGATTGTTCACATCTTTTTAGTTTTCCAAAAGAAATAAATAGAGTCAAATGTAAAATTATTCACGTCCAAACACCTTTTCTAAGTAAAATATATAAAAGCTTAAAACTATTAGATATTAATTTTTTTTTGTTTGATCATCTTTTAAATGAAGTTAAATACTAACATTGACTTTTATATTGATTTATTTTCCTTTGGCAAAAGGGGAAGCACCAATTTGTAGGCCACCTCTAGGCGTGGGTTCCCATTCCCCATTTGAAGATATCAATCCTCATAATTATACTAAATAAATAGATTGGATATTCTTTTTTATTTTTTTATTTTTCGGGAATGTTCCTAAATGCCTTCTGGGAATCCTCCAACCAAAACAAAGAAATTAGTGAATACTGAATAGCTAATCTTGATCCAATGACGTGATCTTGATTCAAATGATCAAGAAATAGATGGGATATTCATGGGAGTCATTACACATAGGGTGAAAAAAGTACTTAAAGAGAAGCAATCTCAATCCTACATAGAGGTCTCGGACTAATCCTTCCATTGAGTAGTTTAATATATTATCATCCAACACGAAACTTTTTCAAAACAAGTTCAGAAAGAAAATAACAATAAAATTTGTTTCGACAATGTTAAACATCTAATATTCTTGAGAGAGAGAAAATATCACCACACCTAATATTCTAGGTGCCTAGGAGGAGGGTTACGACAACAATATTCATCTCCTATTCCTTTGCTTGTCTCATAACTCGTTGGCTAGCCCATTTAGTCATGTCTATGGGCCGTAGCCCATTTAACATTATGATGTGAGTATGATCTTTAAAACCCAACTAGCAATAAGACCATGTTGGGCCTGGGCCATAGCCCAATCAACTACAGGTTAATCTATTGTGTTTCTTACTTAAGATAAGGGTGACCCTTCTTTAAACAAATTCAATGAAAGACCCACATTAAGAGTTAAGCGAAGAAGGGAAGAGTTTTATTGAGTGTTTATATCTAGATCTCTCCAAGTCCGACAAACAAAGATTCATACTGACATTTATTGTTGTTGTTGAGAACTTTTTTGTATTATCGTTCTTTGAATATAAAGGAGCATAAGATATTCATTCAAAGAATTCAAAAGTTATGTACAAACGACTTTTAGATAGTTTTAAAAGAACTTGTAAAATAAGACAAAAATACTTGACATAGATTGTCTCACCACAATGAGGCATATAAGGACACATGTATCAATAATTTATATATAAAACAGTTTCGAAAAATAGTGAATTAAACCGAATCGTAAATTACACAATAAATTAAATAATATCTTATAATTAAACTATGCAGTATGTAGACTCGTAATGGACAAATTAACATCTAAATGAATCCTCAAGTTTATTCAAAAAATAGAAAATTCTTGAGATTAGTGAAAGGCAAAGCCTCGAACATGTTGTGAAGTGGTAAATGGCCTTCTACCATGGCAAAAGGGTAGGGTCAGGACTCAGGTGACCCCATAACAGAGGGCCATTAGTGGCTTTGCCAATTTTGCCCTTCAACAGTTTTGAAGAATCACTCCTCTCCTCCACTCTGTTGTGTACTTCATCTTTTCTTTCATTCTCCTCCATCGTTTTCTGAGTGTTTTTGTCAAAGCAACAATGTATATCGCAATCAGGTCACACCATTTGTCTGTTTCATTTGATTCAGCACCGCCCTCTCAATATAAAATCCAATAATGGCAAGTCACCACAGTTTCAAGTGTCAATCAATTGAATCAAAATAAATCCATTTAACTAGAGCAACTTTTAAACAATTGTTTCAAAATGAAGGGAGGGAAAACGATAGGGTTCATACTTGTTTTTGAAGAAACTTTGATGAAGTAAAAATTAAATTACGGATTTATATATGGGCTAGTTTGGGCTAATGATTTTTGTAAAAGATTGCTTTTTGACGAAGTTTTGTTGATCTTTTTATTTGATTAAAAGGTTATTTAAAATGTTTATTAAGTTAGCCTTTTGTCATTTTAAAAAGTTAATTTTAATAGATTTTTATGATTATCTTTTTTTCTCACATCTTTTTGAGAAACACCTAATTTTACCAAAAAAATTTTCTAAAACAACTCCAAATAACTAATTCAATCAAACAATAATTAATAACTAACAACCGATTGCTAAGTAAGGGCGTGTTCAGTAAAATTAGCTGTTTTAGTATTGGTTAGATGTTTTAGTAGTATGTTAGCTATTTTATAAGCGATTAGTTGTTACTAACTAGTGGTTAGATGTTCAACTAGTGATTTGAGATAAGTGTGTTCGGTAATAGTACCTGTTTAAGTAGCAGATTTGTATAAAATGACTTAAAATGACACAATTGATAAAAGATTTTAGAAAATAAAAAGGTGAATTTTGGAAATTATGTGCAAACACTAGGTAGTGTTTTGAAAACGTGACTTTGAGTAGCTTTTCAAAAACACTACCTAAAACACTACTCATTGTGTCAAACACTACCTTGCCGAACACTACATTTTTAGATAAATAGTGTCTTACATTCTTCAAAACACTAATCACTATCTCAAATACTATCGCCGAACATACCCTAAGGCTATGATAGTGCTTCCATTTATTGATGGTATACTACGTCCTCCTCTTCTAACCTCCAGACAAAGTTAACACTGAGATTTTTCTGAGTAAGATCCCTTCTACGCTTAATTCAACAAAAGAGTACATACATGGTATGAGAAAATAAGAGAAAAAGTAGTTGACAACCTTTTTAGGAAAAATGAAAAATGTGGTGATGAGTCATGTTAGAGTAGGGATGGCAACGAGGCGGGGAATCCCTGTCTCGATCGGGCCCCGCCCGAATCGGGAAAAATCCCAGCCCGAATGGGGTCGGGGCCGGGATGGGGACGGGGACGGGGAAATTTTGGCCCCATTCCCCGTTTCCCATTTTTTAAATATATTTTCAGTAAATTACCGCTAAGGGCATTTTTGTAATATTGCTATCTTCAAACCCTAGCTATAAAAACATCCTTCACTTATAATCTCCATCAACCGCTGCTATGTCTCTCTCCTCTCCCACTCCTCCGAGACCCTCTCTCTCCTCTTGCTTTCGGATCGCTTTCAATTCCCATCCTTTCTCTCTCCTCTTGGTCTCAATCTCCTATCAGTTCATCTCTGCTCTTGGTCTCAATCTCCTCTCAATTCATCTCCCTCTCTCTCTCATCTCGACCAGCCGTGAATATGTGAGAACGGGGTGTTTTCGGTGGTGTTTTCGACGGTGTCTTCAACGATTTTCTCGGTGATTTTCTCGGTGTGCCGACGAGAGGGCTGTGGAGGAAGACTAAAGGCGAGGATGTCGGAATCATGAGGTAGTCGGAGAGGGAGAAGTTGAGATTGGCTCGGGCCTAGCTATTTGTAGGCGGCACGGTGGTAAGCACAAGCGGCCTTCGCGGTGGTGTCGAAGGTGCCAAGCCATTCACGGTGGCACCGTGCGGTTTCGAATTTGTGTAATTATGTAAATTTTTGGCTTTTAAATTGATTTTTTTACTTTACTCATTGCTCGATGACGGGAATTTTTCCGCCGGGGATCGGGGCCTCGTCGGAGTCTGGGCTGGGAGAGGTTTCGTCCCGGAAGCGGGGCGGGGACGGGGACGGGGCGGCAATGCAGCAGCGGGGCGGGGTCGGGAGGCCAGTCCCGGCCCCGACCCTCCCCATTGCCATCCCTATGTTAGAGTGGTATGACTGGAAACATAATTTTGGCTGGTATGAGATATTTATTATTTTACACATGAAGATTTCTAGGTATGACACCTAGGCCAGGCCTTGGCCTTCTTGGGCCTTTCCCACCATAGCTAAAGTTTATTGGACCCAATGATAAAGAATTTTTAAATTCTAGATGTATTAAATTATAAGTTTAATTATTTTCTCTCTTATTGCATTATAATTGTATTCTACTCTTTTCATTCTAAATTAATTGTATAGTTCTACAAAATATAAATGGAAATTTAGTCATTGATATATTGCTATTGTTAATTAAACCCATGGATTATTTGAATTAGAAATATTAAGATGTTTAGTTTCTAGATATCTATAATTAATTTTCTATTTAACCTACAAAAAAAAAAGTAGTCTTTGATAATATAAATGCAAAAATTATACAAAACCTATCTTAAGGGGTAAAATAAGAAAATATATTATATCAAACAAAAAAAAAGAAGAAGAAGAAAAGATTTTTCATATTCAAAACCAATTATACAATTATGCAAAAATTATACAAAACCAATTGTTTAAATACATCAATTATGAAAATAATTAGGAACATTTATAAAAAAATACTACTAACAACACTTGACTTAATTGATATGTGAGTGCAATTCATATTTACCATCGGGGTTTGAATTCTATAATTGAAATATTTTTATTGAAAGTTGTGGACTTTATATAAGCTCCTTGTAGTCCTGAAGACATGACTAGTTCTATATTAGGTTTAATTCAACAATTGTACACCTCTCCCTTTCCCTCATTTGTAAGTCCATTAAATTCGTATCATGTGAACAGATTCACACTTACTAGTTAAAAAATTAAAAAGAAAATAAAAGGAAATAAATATAGAATACACTTTGATACAAACCTCCACCAATTAAGATGTATTATTATCTAGACCTTATGTTGCTTAAAAAAATTAAAAATAAAGCACCAAGTTCATGAATCATCATAAAGAAATAGAATTGACTAGACTTATAAAAAAAATCTTATTATAAAAACACATATTTTGTTCTAGTCTTATTTATATTGAAGATATTGACTCAATAATAACTAATCAGTCAAAAGTAACCCATCAACCTAAATATCGTGGACTAATAATATAAAATATTGGACAATCTTGATTTTCTTAACTTGTTTTATTGTATGAAACACAATCAAATTGACCATATTTAACACAAATTATTACAATTAATATAAAATATATTCTTGTTTTTTAATCATTCATACTTAAAATAGTAACTTATTAACAACCGAATAGGCTAAATATTTTAAATTATCACAATGACAAACATATAAAATAATTTTTCATATTAATCAGCTAATGCCACGTGGATAATTAGTCATGAATGACATATATTTTCTTGTCCACGTACATTTTCATTTATTTGGAGTATATGAAGACTATAAGTCATCGTTCTTGACTTTCTTGCTATTTGCCACGTGTCGTACAGGGTTTGTGAAACCACGAGCGAAGACGTCACGAGCTTTCATCACGGGTGCTACGTCACTCTCTCTCACGTCATAATCTATTATGACGTAATATTGATAGCACAAGGAGGAATAAAGAAAATTGACCTCTACTATTTATCTCGAAGAGGATTGCTCCCCTTAAGAGGTCGTCTTATAGTTAATGATCAATGAATCCTATGATTTAATATTGGTTGGTCCTTAATTGAAAGCTAAATGAGTTTTTCACCCAAAAAAAAAAAAGATTTTTTCCTTTTCTTTTATTATTATTTTATAAAGTAAGATATAATTAATACGATATTGATATTTCTGTAATCTATTGTTTGTGAATTACGAAGTTTGGTTTTATATAATGTAATCATAATTGTATAATTTATGATAAGAACAATTACAACATAATTATAACCATACGAATTCTTTGAAATATAATTACAAATTTATTTCTATTACACGGTTTAGTAAATTATATTAAAGTCGTATTAATGACAAGTTTCATTTTATAATTTTAAATACATATTAATGATGAATTTATCAATTTATTTTTATTAATTATTTTTTCTTTTTTTATTGACTTTATTCATTTTAATGAAATCTTAAGATAACTTGGTCGTTTAACTCAAATATTATCATAAAGTTTGTGTTTGTTAACATTCCCTCAAAACCTAAAAAATAAGAAGTATTATGAAACGGATGTAGTCACCAACTCATCATTTCACTTACTATAGTATAAGTGACTAACCAAGGGAATCATTTTTGTTAACAATAATTACCTTACATATGAGTAGTTATCCCTCACTGATTAAACTAATATTTTACTGTTTAGAATATGCAAAAATTCTGGCCTATTTTAAGATGAAATGATCTTATACATATACAAAAATTTGTTGATAATATAAAAATTCATATAGTAAGAACCATGTATGCTAGTTAAATATGTTGATATAGTCTTTTAAAAATTGTTATCAAATCTCACATATTTTTAAAAAAGTACTTTTAAGAGTTATTGTCAAAATATCACATATTAAAAATCGTAAAATATAGTCATTATATGACAAAAATTAGCGGATAGACAAAAACTACTGGAAGGAGTCCAATAATAGCAATAAAATCATCTTGTCATATCTATAGGAGGGGAATACATTTTTGAATATTTTAGAATTGTATCAAATTCTGTTAAAAGATTTTATTTATAGTTCGAAAAATAATAAATCGGTCCGAATATAACTTTTATTGTATTTTTGAAAAGATATTTGAAATTAAGAACTGAATCTAGTTTGGACCATAACTTTTATTATATTTTTGAAAAGATATTTGAAAGTAAAAATTGAATCTGGTTTAATTTAGAACAAAATAAAATATTGATCTTACTTTTTCTTTTTGGTTTGATTTTTTAATTTCCTTTCTAAATATAGGTTTTCTTGCAAGAATTGGAGTTTTAAACTAATTTCAATTAATATAATGTTACTAGTTTTAGGATGAATTGAAGGTTTGCTCGGGAGAGACTAAATCACCCTAGAGGGGGCTGAATAGGGTGATGGAAGATTTTTCGAAAATCAACCTCTTTTGAGCGAGGAGACAGACGAAACAGATTATGAGTCTAAAATGAGGTCGGAAAAGTATGAACTCGGAATTGCAGTGAGGAGTAAAGAAGCGAGATAAAGCTAAAGCTTTTAGTGCATGCGAGTCTAGAATGTACTCGAAAGTGAGAACACGGAAAATACGTGGAAACCCTCCCGGGGCGGAAAACCACGGACCGTGCTAATCCAAGCACGAAGTCAAATCCACTATTTTGAGTCCACAAAATACGATGGACTGACCGAACCCGAGTTGCTCCCTTAAACAACTCCGTACGAGTTTTCCTATACTCAAAAATTCCCTTATCCGATCTAGTACTTCCTAACCGAGATAACCCTTACAGCTAGGGACAACTAAGTCGGGTTAACCCTTACGACTCAATCAAGGGACCTTACTTAGAAAGTAAGAAGGGAAGTGTTTGTAACTAAGTACAAGACCTTACAACTCGGAATATAATGAATTACGAGTGGGAGTTGTAAGTAGAAGATTGAGAATGAATACAATGACTTTGCTCAAGTACGTGTATTAACAATAGGTTCGGCAATCTTCAAGTCTTGAGAGTTGACTTCTATTTATAGATGACCAGGCAACATAGCCGTTATCTCCATCTTCGACTAGAAGTCCCTTTATGACCGTTGTTAAGGACTTTCGAGTCACCCGGAAAGTATCCGTTGAGATATGAACGTTGAGCAACGGTTCTTGATCTGTTTTGGAAGTCCCAAAGCCACTGGTGGTGTCTTGAAGGATAAGGTGGAAACCACCGTTTAGCTTGGCGTTTCGGTTTCCCGGTTTTGGAAACAGACAGGTCTCGACGTACTCCTGCGGGACTTGGTCGGAGGTGGAAAAAGCCTTGTCTCGCTGGTGATTTGACGTTTTGAAGCCGGTTACTTTTGTAATTCAAAAGCATAGCCTCGTTTGAATAACCTACAAAAGTAAATCAAATTGGTTCTCAAAGTATAAAATACTTTGGTTCAAGATTAGACACGAGATAATAATATAATTAAGATAATTACGTGACTAATTATCCGGGTAAGAAAAGGAATGGAATTTTACGAGTCTAATATCCATGAAACTCAAAATTCCATCCGAGTTAGTCTATGCGAAAATCAAGTTACATAAGAAACATCGGAGTGAAATAAACTTGATATAGACTAAGCAAGGTTCGGACTAGAAGCGCCGACTATAACAGAATAAGACCCGTAACGAGGGAGAAAACATATTTACACTCACGTCTGTCTCACTCGGTTCCGAGTCTCTCATCGCTTAGAATTATTGCATGTTCAAATGACTAGTATTCGCATAACCGCACTCAGGTCCGACTTCATGAATCATTATGTTTCTCTAAGTTACGAGACAAAACATAATCAACTAACCAAGGAACTTCCTAAGTTCTAGATAGACATAAGGGTGAGATTAAGAAAAAAAAACAGTTTGTCACTCCGTATTTTATTTTGATATGTTATGTTCAAAGACACTATTGGAAAAAGGGAAAAATAATAAATTTTTTGAGGCTATTTTTTTTTTTAATGTTAGATGTGATGAGTATCCTAAAATCCAAATTCAAATTAGATTCATATTCTAATTTTCAATTTTAAGGAACCGACTTTATTAGTTCCGGTTCTTAAATGGCACTAGTTTGGCTTTTGCCTTGGGTTGGTCCAAAAATCCCTTTTCTTTCGGACATTCCAAGCCTAGGTCAAACCTCCATAGTCAACGAAGTCCGGTGCCGCGTGCGGGAGATTTCGGGTTTAAAATTATGCGTTTCACTTTTGTCCAACCAAACACGGAGCCGAAGGCTCCAAAGTGACGTTAAATGTTGCATTCATGATCACAAGTATCAAAGTGCTGTGTTTAGCTTTAAGACAATTCACCCAAGACAAGGAGCACACATCCCAAAAAATATCACCATATGGTCGATGCCCCTTACCGGATTAGTTCACCTTGAAACACCGCATTTTGGCTCGAAGACTCCCTTTGCAGCGACCGAAGGGCACAAAACCCTAGAGCAGACACGAGGTGGCGGTGCCCTTGATCGCGGTTCTATCGAGTTCAATTTTAGCTCGGTTTCTACAATTGATTATGTTTATCTTTGGACGGCTGGTTGCGTGCAAACCTTAGATTATTTGTTACCTAGCCTTCTCCCTATAAATAGAGAGAGCTTAGGCTCTCTATTTCAAGATGATTTTTCCTATGCGTTATGTTGCACAAAGTTAACTCGCAAACAACCTCTTTCCTAAACCCTATTCGAGTTATTCCGATCTCTTTTAAGAATGAGTAATACTTGCATAAGGTCTATAAAAGGTTACATCCGACGGGGAGGAATTAAAAGCGATACAATTTCTTCTCTACAATACGGAAAGCAATAAAAGTATGAAATAAAATAAATTGTTTTGAAGGCTGAATTGATGCCTTCGGGTTATCCCACCTACGATCGGGATCTTGGATCTGGATGCGGTGATGCGACGATGACGATCCGGAGGGGTTTTTGTAAGTTTTCGGTGGAGGTACGTAAAAGATGCGTGAGGAATAGGCAAAATCAATTGAATGAATACCAAGAGATCAAAATAACTAAATATTCATTAGCTCCACACATACTACGGTTTTGATTTCAGAAACAAACACATCTTCAAAAACAGTTATTCTATTCAAAAATTATACCCTTGTTTCGGTTATAAAACACTATGATCTTGACAAGTATGCATCAAGGATTAGGATTTTGTTTATTTCCTATAAAAAGTTTCTTGTTAAGGTTTATTGCCTATATCTTGTATAGAACGGTTCAATTATATGTTTCAAAGGGAGTTAGTTTCTTGACAAGTTCTATACCTCCTCCCTATTCCTTGACATTGTGTGCTAGTATATGACTTGTCAAGACAATCATGTCTCTCTCTCCCCTGCCCTACTTTGCCGACAATCGTCTCTCTTTCTCCCCCTCTCCCTCTACCCTAGTTCGCCGGTAAACAACTTGTCTCCATGTCATTCTCTCTCTTACACTCTCTCATTTAGTCATGTTCATCAATATGGGAACTCCGCATGATATGTAACAACCAAACTATAAGAAAACGTATTATTTTTAATACGTTCAATTATTATGAGTGTGTGCATTTCAATTTTAAAAGTTTTCATGTCATATTATATGTATGTATCAAATTTATTTTTTGCAGGACCCACATATGAACGACGATGATGGATGACCCATATTTTAGAAATTTAAAAATATAATTTATAAACTATTATTTACAATATATTATTTAGATACTTATATTCATATAATCCATATTAGAAATTCCTATTTTAAAACATAAATATTTTAATATAAATTCATCCTTATAAATTCAACTGAATGTTGGTCCGAAGGCTCTTAGTTTATGTCATGTCTAGAACTTGATTGGAGTTTTAGGTAATGGAGTAAGTTATGTATAGCCTATTAGCTCAAATGGTAGAGTATTTGTGTACTTACACAAATAATGTGGGTTCGAATCCCATATAGGCTATAAGTTTCTAAGATCCTTCGTAAGAAACAAAATACTACTTTTGCCTTGCTTTGGGATGTTCCGGTTTAAGCTTTATGTATATGCTCGTTAGAGCTCATGTGTTCTTAGACTATGAGTTTTAGCTCAATCAAGACATCTCGTGCGCTCGGGCTTTCCAACAGAGAATGAAGTTAGAGTAATAAGCTGGGACAAGGTTTAAGGAATGGGATGTCCTTCAAAAGCTTGAACAGCCTCTCACGTTCAATTTTTGGCCATGTTGAGCTAGTTGAATTTGTTTTGTGCAATTTCCGGCCATATTGAGTTCATAAAAGTTGGTGGAAGTGCAAGTATGGCTAAAACTAACGATGTGCGTAAAAGTTGATGGTAGTACAGTTTGAGGCTGTCGGGGTCTTAGACAAGTCTAATATGCAGCAAAGGATGCTAATTAATGAAGAGAATGACTGTCCGGGCTTGAACACCAAATTTAGCACATTGAGTTCCTAGTTGCAGCAAATTTTTTTATTTTTATTAATAATTTTGCACAAATGCCTCTCAAACATTGAGTGAGTGCTTTCAAGACAGCCTATGTGGGATTCGAACCCGCATCGTTTGTGTCATACACAAATGCTCTCCCCGTATTGAGCTAATAGGCTTTTAGGGAATAAAAGTGGCAGGAGATAAAATATTTTAATTGTTCCCTATCTAGAATATTGATACTTGAAGCTGCAAAAAGAGTGAGAGGAAAAAGAGGTATCACATGCCCATTTCACGATGGACCACTATAACCATTAAACCATAGAACAAAATGAAAACATTAGGAAACAAGAAAATAGCCTACATTAATGGCTTCATGCATATCAGGAACACCCTTGGTTATATATCTCCAACTTCTTGATATCCTCTAAATTTTAAGAGCTAGTCCTACTTAGCATACCATGCGAGAATTGAGATTGAGATTGCTTGCTGAAATGTTAGAATGAAGCTTGTTAGAAAAAATCACCGGTATCCGAGTAGTCGGAGACAGACTTGATCTTCGGTTTTTCTTCATAAGGCAAGTGAAAGAAGTTGCGCGTTACATCTCTAACTTCTTTTAAAAGGGATTCAGGGATTCCATGTCCCTTCTAATCAGCCAAAAACAAATCCGAACTCAAGATTTGCATAGGAAATTATAAGCCAAAGACATTTAACTAGCGGAATAGAATTACGAGGCTTTGATAAGCATAAATGAAATCTTCTTTTGTTGTACAGGAAGTGCAAAGGATAGTAATGCAACAGAACATATACGAAGTGTGATGACAAAGGAGAAATACAGGTTGGAAAGCTATGTACCCAACCCAAGTCCAACCCCTTAGTGTTTGTTAATAAAGAAACCAACAACTCATTTTATTCTCCAAAAGGGCGAGAAAATTAAAAATATTATGGTTGGTGAACAAAAGTAGTGTAATTAATTGCAAATACCACATAGAAAAATCCAGTCTCTGTACAAACTTTATCCAATTGTCTAACAACTTCAAGCACATCACCATCCTCACCCATCTTCAAATCATCCGATTTTGCCACCGGAGCCCATATATCCGCATCAAATGGTACAATAATTGAACCTGAATGACCTGGCCACCGTCACTTGCCGACTCTTTTCTCTCTCTCGAACACAACTTCGAGCTTTCTCTATGACATAGTTTTAGTACAATAATGTATCTTAATTGTTGCAATTTCTCTACATTTTAATAATGTATCTTAACGGTTTGAAGCTATCATTTCAAACTTGATGGAGCAAAGCGGAATTCATGAGAACCCATATCACTTACAAACACCATTATATCCTCTAAGGTCACTTACAATCTCTCTACACCAAATCCAAAGCAACAATATTTTCTTCTTGACATTTGACAACACAATAACAAAACCTAGCAAATACCATTATATCATCCCTTACAAACATTACAAGAAGATGGGTTAGTAAAACTAGGAGAGCTTTTGTCTCTTCTTACCATTAGGCAAAAAAAATATTCGAGTATCATACTCCAGAATAAATGAATTGTACAATTTCTAAGGCAACGAATCTCCGGAACCATAGACCAATTTCAAGATAGAAATTACCTCAGACAAAATTGTGCAATTAGGCAAAAAACCTTAATCTCGGCTACGTGGATATAGAACGCCGGAAGATAGCAAAAGTGGTGGCTGAGATAACGAGTGGTAGCTGGCGATGGGAAGTGAGAGAGAGAGAGGAGGTGACCGAGAAGAGAGTAAGATGCCAGCGATAGGGAGTGAAAGGGGGTGGCCGGACGATGATGGATGAGCGATAGGGGTGCTCGTGCTTGCGCTGGCGAGCGAGAAAGAGCGGAGGTGACGAGAGAGGTCCGAAGAGAGAAGAGGGATTGTTCAGGTTTGTTAAGTTTAGAGAGAGAGAGAGCGATGGAAGCGAGGTGGGCGACCGCCGGACGAGCGGCGGCTAGGCGGTTGCTGCGACGACCGAGGCGGCGACAACTACCGAGTGTACGGAGATAGAGAGAGCATGGGGAAGCCATTGATGGAATTTGGGTTTGGAAATGTCGAGGCATTCAAACCGACCCCTTCAAACTTAATTTTTTATTTTTCTTTTTTTTTTAAATTATAAAAACGTTTTTTAATTAAAATCGTTAGATTAAAACTGAATGGTTCAGGTTTAAAGTGCTTACCTAATAAATGGCACTTACATATATATATATATATATCTTTACAAAAAAAGCATAATTTATATGTAATTAACAAATATTTTAAACAAATTTTGAAAAATAATTTTTACAAATAAAACTAACATGATGTAGTGATAACAATCAAATATTTAAAATAAACACATCTTTAGCAATAAGGATAAATTGGATTAAGATGAGTTTGTAGGCCAAATAGGATTTTGCCACCAAATTACACTTAGAAATTATGGTTAATAATCTTAAAAAGAAATAACATAACTCATAATAAGGTCAATATTATTATAATTTAGTTTATGTAATATAGACATACTTAGGGTAATTAATTAACTTCTAATACATACTTAAATAAATAAATTAATAAATGATATAATACATATTTAGGTTCAATAATAATTTGTAATAAAATGGTTATATTCATACATGATTAAAGTTACTTAATACATAGTTAATTGGAAAATGATAAGGTAATACATGTGTAATTATAAACCATGTTAATAATAAGAATAAAACATAAGCAATTAACCAAAGATATAAGTGAAGTTATTATTAATAAACTTAACCAAGAAATATGAGTCCTAACAAAATTTTATTTCGTTAAAATCTTATTCAAGGCCATCAGTCAACGTGCGTTCAAGGGTCCTGCTCAAGATCACAAAGAAAGGAATCAAATTCGAATTATCAACCAATTTCAGTTCATCATATACGTTCATTGATCGTGCCCTTTAATGTTTTATTCAAAAATCAAAGCTAGATATGCCTGCTATTAATAGCCAACAAAGAGTCATTTACAAACAATATTTGCCATATAAAAGTGGACCCGCCCATCAATACTTGACCATTATTCAAGTTCGTAATCGTGGCACAACTAATTGGACTTTCCGATCGATCCGGGTGTGTACACATTTAGGGAAAACTCGATGATCGCAAGGGTAACCACACAGATAATTAATCAACAACAATTTTACATTATTCTCTCTCCGTCATTTATAAAGTGAATTGAAATATGCATGCTCAACTCAACTATTTAATAACATTTATTTTACAACATGATAGTGAGCGTATTGAGTTTCGACTCACATTTCGAAAATATTTTCTTATTTTGTTTTAGGTAAAGATGTTGAAGATATCAAGCAATAGAAAAGTTCTATTCGAGACTTAGAGGCTCGCAATGGTAAATTGGGGAACTAGTGGTGAAGTGTCATTGACTTCATTTATCCAAGTATTAACCTATACTTCTATTTGTGATTATATAAGTGTAATTTCCTAGCAAGATGTAACCACGCGTAGAAATACATATAGATATATTTAGAGCCTTACCCTTTCCTCTCGGTAAGGGTGGCGGTGACGTCTTCCCGACCTCCTTTCCGTTGCGCTAATTATCGTCTAACGGTTTATTTAGACTAAACCGGTGATTACGAGGTTGGGGTGTTACAACAACAACAACAACAACAACAACAACAACAACAACAACAACAACAACAACAATAATAATAATAATAATAATAATAATAATAATAATAATAATAATATAATTAGATTAGGACGAGTTTGTAAGCCTAGTAAAACTTTGACACCTAATTCCACTAAGCATAACCTAAGTGTTAGCTTGTCGTACAATTATAAATTAAACCACTACTTAGACTTCTAATAAACAATATAGCATAGGGAAGTAGGGATCAAATCCATGAGGAAAGATATAATAACATGTAAGCTTTAATCTAATTAAATTTACCAATCTTAAAAAACAAAATAGAAAATTAAAATTAAAATCAATAACTAAAAACCATAAAAAATTATCTAACAACTAAACAAATAATTTATACAGAATAATAGAACTAAAATATCCCAGAAATAGTTTTTGTATATTTTTTTAGAATATTAAAACAGAAAACTAGAGCAGAAAATAAACAAATTCTAAAACAGAAAATTAAATAAGTAAAATTCTGCACTAAAATAATTACAAAAATAAATACTAAAATTACCTAGAATATGAACACTATTTTTCTAGACCTAACCAGACCCTAAAAATATAAAAATAAAATTTAAAACTGAATTTACGAAATTAATTAACTAAAAACCTGCAGTAATTAAATTCAAGAATTAAATCTGAAAAATTATCAAATTAATTCCAAAAATTCTAAAATTTAACCACAGAAAACTAGGACTCTATCTAAACCCTAAAAGAAGATAAAACATAAAAATTAATAAAATAAACTATTTTAAAACTAATTCTGACTCAAAAATAATAAAAACTGACAGAAAAATAATCTGAAAATTAAAATATATAAAGATTCAAAATTAAATTAAAATAAAAGTACTAAAACTAACCTAAAATACAGAATTTAGGGGGATAATGAAATTGATAATAAAAGACTATAAATTTATAAATAAAAATTGACAACTAAAGAAAATAACTAAAAAACAAACAAATAATTATCAATGATATCAAATTTATAAAAACACACAAATTGATCTACCCATGAGCTAAACTATAGAAGATAACCACTAGCGGATCTTCCCGTTTTTCCTTAGTTATTAGTTTACTTAGGCCTACCCCTAATATAAACCCTATTAATATTGATAACCCTAGCACCAAGCACTAGAATTTAATCAAATTAGAGCATTAAGTATTAGAAAAAGATCATCTAGCACCTAATAACCAATCTACTAGCAAATTGATTTAAGAAGGATCTATGATAATTTCCTAATTAAAAGACATCCATGATTAACTAGGTTGATACTTATGTCTAAAAGATCAAGCGATTACGTACTTAAACCCTTTAAACTATCATATGAATTTATATAAAACTAATTAGCGTGCACTCTAATTAATTGGACATAAAATCATAAACATTAAAATCAAATTATCATAGAATCATGGATTGAATCAATAACACAATAAAGATCAAAACTTTATTTCAAAATAAATAATTTAACATGGTTTCAAGTAGATTATACTAATTATAAAAAACTACTCAAACATAATGTAATTTTGGACACATAAACTAAATAAAAATGTCATCTTTAATGTTAAACTAACAATAAAAATAGGGTCTTTAAAATAAAAATTACAATAATAATAATACCATAATAATCCTTGCCATGGTGATGATAAGAAGGTGATGAGGATGATTATGATGATGATTATGATAATAAAGAGGAGACGTGATGAGCAGCAAGGATTGATGGCGTGGGATAAGGGAAGGCGTGAGACGTTGATGAATAGCCAAGGATAGGCATGTGTGAGCTGTGATGTGGGCAGCGAAGGAAGGCAGCAGCTGTCCAGCCAAGAGGTGATGGGCGGCCAGCCCTCCCCTCTTTGATGATGATTATAAGTAATATATATATGGTGATGTAAGGAGGTGAAGGAGTTAGGTTATTCTTCTTTCTTCTCTTCCAAGTTTCTCTTTATGTTTAAATTAGGATTTCATAAAATAAAATATCATAAAATAAATATTTTATGACATTATTTTTATGGACCGACTTCATATCTTTTCTTGGATGCTTATCTCGTAGTTAAAAATTCATTTTTAACGTCTTTTCTCTTCTTCCCCACTTTATTCAATAATTACCTATAAATAGATAAAATAGGATAAATTAGATAAAATAAACTATATTATATAAACTAAATAAATACTAAAAATACGTATAAAATACGACTTAACACTAAGCAAGCCAAATCATCCAAGTATGAATCATTAGCTAGGTGTCAAAGAAAGAAACCATGTATTTGCCAGCTAATTCATGAAGATAATTATAAAAATTAGTATAAATAGGTCTCAAAAATCAGAAAAATTAACCCAAAAATTTGCACTAAAGTCATTTTCTCTCTCCTTCCTCACCTCACTCTCGCTCCCACTTTGGCCACCACCAAAGCCGTCCACCGCTTGCTGCCGCCACCCACCATTGACCGGATCCAGCCACCCCATGTCACTTCACCAGCTGCTACCTTCAGACCACCACACCAGTCACCCTAATCACCAGCCTTTCACCATTATATTTTCATACTCTCACCCTCATTTTCAGCCACCACCGACGCCACCTGCAACCCATCATTGGCCAGGATCGCTGGTCACCGTCACTGCCCCTTCTTCCACTAACCAGTTGTAACAACCCAACTTTAAAACGTATTATATCAAATACGTCCAATTATAACGACGCGTGCATTTCAATTCCAAAATAATTTCATATTGTATATATATGTATATCAAAAGTTTTCTTGCAGGATCCATATACGAACAACGACGACAGATGGTCGTTATTTTTCAACATATTATCTAATATTTATATGCACATAAGACATATTTAATTCCTAAACTAAATCATAAATAAGTTCTCATATATTCAAACTTATATATATATGTGTACATACATAACTAATGAACAACTAGCACAATTTATGAACCACTAATCATATATCCAAATATCAAAAAGTAAATTGTTGATAAAACTAACCTAATCTAATTATAAATCACATATTCTAAAGCACATTAGGGTAATAAATCAAACAATAATATTAACAATAACAAAAGTAATAATAGTTATAAATAATACAATAATAAATATTTATAATTAAAATAATAATAATAATAAATAATAAAAATAAAGATAAAAATGGTAATAGATAAATACAAATGACAAATACTGAAGATAATTATGATAATAAAGATAATAATTAATATAATTTTGGATAAACATGGAAATTGGGGTCAAATGGGAGTTTAACACCCAAATTCACACTAAGCATGCTTAAGGAGTTGACAAATTACCCTACTTAGCATGCACCTTACCAAATGTCAAATGGAAATTAAGCCAAAGGACAGCAAAGACATAAGGATTAACATGAAGATTAGTATAAATAGGCTTGGTTAAAACAGAAAATATTCAACCCAAAAACCTGACCTAGGCATTTTCTCTCTCCTCCCTCATTTGACCACCAGCCCCACTTCGGCCACCTCCATAGCCGTCCACCGGCCACTTCAGCCGGCCACCACCACCCATAAACCTTCACCACCTTGCACTGAGTCCATATCCACCTTCAGGACAGCCCACCGACCACCACATCACCGGAAAATCCAAGCCAAAACCACCCTAATCACCAACTTTTCACCTTATCTTTTGTATCCTCACCCTCACTTCCAGCCACCACCACAACCACCACGGGCGCCACCTGCCTCCCGTCACCGGCCAGAATTGCAGACCACCCATCACTGCCCCTAACGCCACCCACCGGACCACCACAACAGCCACCAAGCACACACTTTCTCTCTCTCCTTTTATGCCCTAAAAACCCACCTTCCTTGAAAGCCTAAGCCACCACAAGCCACCATCACTGCCACCAGCACCACCTCTGCCGCCTGAACACCACCTCTGCCGCCCGAACGCCTCCTGGCGCCACCTGTGGCCACCAGCAACCACCACCACCTTGGCCTCCCTTCATTATTCTTCTAAGGTAAACCCTAAACCCTAGAATTATGATAATTTAAGTTTTACCATTTGAAACTAAATAATTAAGATAAGATCTAAGATTAACAGAAAATATAATCATATTAGTCAAGAAAGAAAATTTAATTATACATGCCTATTTTAGTTTGAATAATCTTATTAAAAGTTGTGGTGAAATAGTTTGTAGCAAAGATAAAAATGGTGTAGTAAAGATAATTAGTTCATTATGTGCATGCTTAAATATTGACATAGCTATAACTTAGATGACTAATCTCCTAAATACATGTTTAAATAAATGAATTAATGATTAAGCTATTAACAAAATAATAAATAAATGCATAATAAGATAATCAACAATAAAATTGTGAAATTGTTAATAAATAAGTTAATAATATTATGCATGTTTTAGATTCTATAATAATAATTCATAGTAAATCAACTATGTGCATTATTAGAGGTAACTTAACACATAAATAAGAAATGATAAAGTAGAAACATAAGGCATAAATCATGTGAAGATAAATCATAATAAAGGTATAGGATATGTTATTATCAATCAAGGAATATAAGTCCTAAAAACAAATTCTCATTATATTAACTCTTATTTAAGGCCATCGGTCGACGTACGTTCAAGGGTCCTGCTCAAAGTCACAAGGAAAGGAATCAAGTTCAAATCATCAACCAATTTTAGTTCATTAGGTACGTTCATTGATCGTGCCCTTCAATGTTTTATTTACAAATCAAGGCCGGATATGGCCGACAACAACAACAACAAAGAATCATTTGCAAACAGTATTTGTCATATAAAAGTGGGCCCGCCCATCATTACTTCACCATTGTTCAAAGTCGGCACACCGTAAGCTGCGCCGCACCAATTGAACTTCCCGATCGGTCCAGGTGTGTACACATTTAGGGAAACCCGATGATCGCAAGGGTCACCACACGATAATTAATTAGCAACAGTTTTACATTATTCACTTCCCTCATTTACAAATGAATTGAAATGCATGCGCTCAACTCAACTATTTCATAACCTTTATTTTACAGTATGATAATGGACGTATTGAGCTTCGGCTCACATTTCGAAAATGTTTTCTTGTTTTGTTTTAGGTAAGATGTTGAAGGTATGAAGCAAAGGTCTATTCGGGACTTAGAGGCTCGCAGTAGTAAGGGTTAACTCATCTTAGTTGTCCTTAATTGTAAAGGTTACCTCGGTTAGGAAGTACTAGATTAGATAAGGGAACTTTTGAGTCTAGGAAAACTTTGTAAGGAATTGTCAAAGGGAGCAATTCTGGTTGAGTCGGTTCGTTGTATTTTGAGGATTCAAAATAGTGGATTTGACTTGGTGCTTGGATTAGCACTTGTCCGTTGTTTTCCGCCCCGGGAGGGTTTCCATTTATCTCTCGAGTATACACTTTTCGAGTCCAATCTAGACTCCGATTATCTTGTTCATTCTTTTCAAGCATAAAGTTTCTAAGTTTGTTAAAATTTCTTTGTCACCCTATTCACCCCTCTAGGGTGAGTAAGACTCTCTAATAGCAAACCTTCAATTGGTATCAAAGCCTATATTTTAAAAAAAAAAGATCTAACAATCCAAAGGTCTAAAGATAAGATGGCTCGGGACATGGGAGAGTTCAATGAAGGAAGATCTTCAACCGGACCACCAAAGTTCAAAGGATCAAACTTCGTGCATTGGAAGAAGCTAATGGAATGCTTTCTGCTAGACAACGATGAAGATATCTAGAACATCATCCAAGAAGGCAATTACATTCCAATGAAGATAGAAGGTACAAGATCCGTGCCTAAAGAAAAGTTCGATTTCACCAAAGAGGAGTCGAAAAGTTCGAAATAACTTCAAAGCGATGAACATTCCGATGTGTGCTATCACCTCGGAAGAGTACAATAGAGTGTCGACCGTGACACGACTAAAGATGTGTGGGACACTCTTGTCAATATATATGAAGGTACAAGCCAAGTGAAACAAGTGAAGATAAGTCAATATCTTCACAACTATGAGCTGTTCAAGATGGAGCTGAAGAAAACATCACTCGGATGTTTATATGCTTCATTGAGATTACAAACAATCTCAAATCTCCGGGTAGAAAAATTTCCCATGAAGAAATATGCAGAAAAATTCTAAAACGTCTACTAAAGAGAAGATGGGGTCCCAAGGTGATAGCCATCAAGGAGGCTCAGAACCTCTCTCAACTAAAGCTAGACGAAGTGATTGGGAAGCTGCTTACCCATGAAATTCACCTGAAAGAAGAGGATGCCGAGATCGGTACCAAAAAGAACATTGGTCCGAAAGCCTCAAAAGCGAGAGGGGAAAGTCCGAGTTCTTCGGACTCGGAAGAAGATCCTATGGCACTCATTGCTCGAGGCTTCAAAAGAATGATGAAGTACAAGAAATGGGAGAAGAGGCCAAAGGAAGAGTTCTACAAGAAAGATAAGAAGGACAAGTAAAGGTAAATACTCCTCCCCTTCAAAGTTATCTTTAACTAAGAACTCGGTTGTTTTGAACGTGGCGAGCAAATATCACATAGTCAAAGATTGTCCAAGGAGAAAGCGGGACGAGAAAAAGAGGAAGGCTATGATGGCCACATGGAGTGATGAAGACTCATCCGAAGAAGATGAAGATTCCGATGACTCAAAGTGTCCGATGACATTAACGGACTCGAAGTTGAATTTGAGTAAGACTCGACAACCCGGACATCGAGGAGACAAGTCCTCAGGTGGTAATTGAATACTTTCTCAAGTTCTCCAAAGTTGATTTAGTTAAATATATTTATACTTTGGAAGAAAAGTCCAATTCTGATTCTTCTCAGTTCAAAGAACAACTTGAGTCTCTTACTTCGAGAGCAATGGTTTGAATAATGAATTGGAAAAGCTGAGACAAACTCCGAAAGAACTCAAAACAAGTACCCAAGCTAATGAGACCGAGTCCGAGTCACTCTTAAGAGATAATGAGTACTTGAAAAGAAAGCTCAATGAGTCTCAAGAGCTGGTTTTGCAATTCACTCAAGGTCGAAAAACCTTGACATGCTTTTAGGCTCTCACCTTCAAGAAATAAGGACTTGGTTTTAACGAAGAGGAGGAATCTAATTCCTACTCAAATATTTTCAAAAAGGATTCCGGAACCGTGAAGGTCGGGAGGCTGAGCATGGTTCTATTTATAAGAATAAAAGGAGGACCGAGCCCGGATCAACATACAGGAGAAAACCTTCTCCACCCATTTATAAAAGAAAAGATTTTCAAAAGAAAGAGACATAGACTCGGTTTTCTAAAAAGAAGACTCATAATCGGACCAAACCCAAAGTCATTCAAATCGGGTTCCCAAGAGTCTTCTTCCTCAGAAAATGACTATAGTAAAGGGAGTTATTAGGTTCATTAGAGGAAGTGAGAAGGGTTAGTGTGTTTCGACTTGCGGGTAACTCGAAAAGGGCAAAAGGTCATTGGTATTTAGACGGTGGATGCTCACGCCACATGTTAGGAGATTCAAGACTCTTTTATGAGTTGGAAGATTACAAAGGAGGCAAAGTCACTCTTAGAGATGACAGTAAGGACAAGATAGTTGGAATAGGCAAGATTAGGAAAGGAGACAACTTGGTCAGCCTAGTCTATCTTGTGACGGGATTAAAGTACAATCTATTCAAGTATCTCTCAATTGTGTGACAAAGGTCAAGAGGTAAGATTCACTTAGACCAATTGCTATATTTTTGATGCAACCACTAAAGAGACTAAGCTCTCGGGCAAGAGATCGGGTAATACCTACACGATTCCTCTTTCGATCCAAGTTAGAATTTATCATGTTTAAAAGCATCATTGCATGATGACTCTTGGACATGGCATCGTAGACTAGGTCATGTTAGCATGCATACTATCAAAAAGCTTGCATCTCATGGTTTAGTTAGGGGTTTACCTAATTATGCCTTTAAGAAAGATAAATAAATCCCACATTTTTAATTACTCGCCCATCAACTCGCCCTATGAGGATGAATATGTTTAAAAATATCCTAACCCACATATTTTTGTCTTCGATAAAGGAGATCATCGTGCCTTAGTTCGCCGTAATAATCTCTCTCTCTGTCTACCCTCTTCTCCCCCTTCTCTCCCTACCCTAGTTCGCCGACAAACAACTCGTCTCCAAGTCACTTTTTCTCTTACACTCTCTCATCTACTCATGTTCATCAATGGGAACTCCTCATGATATTATGTGAATATGTGTTTTAGGCTGAAGAGGGAGAAAAATGGATATCAAGTAACTATCTTTTGCCCCGGATAATCCTCAACTAGCGGTTATCTCTGCTGCATAGATTGTCGAGATTCCTCTTTCTATTCATGCATCATTCTTTTCTGGCTCTCATTCTTATTTTCTCTATCATGATGGGTAATTTATACTACATCTCCGATATTATTCCCTGTTGTTGCAATATTTGTAATGTTTAGAATACTATAGATTGGCTAATATATAATATATTGTTCAATTTTGTTGCAAAGCCCACATTGGTGGTATAGGGGTTAATCTCAAATTTCCTACGTCTACTTTTTCCTTGTTAGTAATCTTATGCTATAAAGTACATTAATGCGATGAATGGGAATATGGTTTTACAAGTCAAAACGTAACTTACAAAGTTGCAATACCATAATGCTTAACTAAGCTAACATCCTCCGAGGATTATGGTAGTTTATAGGGTTTGTCATCAATGTGAAAATAAATTTTGGAAACTCTTTTTATTCTAATGAGCATGTTACTAAGTAATTCTATTATGCTAATATATGACTTGTCAAGAACTTTAAACATTCAGAACCATATATCTACAATAAACTGTTTCTAGCCCACGATATTTTTTGTTCTTGATAAGAATGTCTTTAACATAATAAATCCTGACAAGCATCGTATATAAAGCCTCAAAGGAGATCATCGTGCCTTCTGTCCCCCTCTCGTCCCCTGCCCTAGTTCGTCGACAATCTATCTCTCTCTTTCTCTTCCCCTCTCCCCTACCCTAGTTCACCGGCAAAAAATTAGAAAAAAAATCCCAACCCACATTTTTAACGCACGATATTTAAACATTCGTAACGCTTCTAAGTAAAGATCTTTTTGTCGGATGTATAATTAGCGTATTATACTAATAATTGGAAAAAAATGTCAACCCACATTTTTAAATATCGTCCTTCAACTGGCCCATGAGGATGAATATGTTCAAAAAATCCCAACCCACAATTTTTTTGTCTTCGATAAAGGAGATCCTAGTGCCCTAGTTCGCTGCAATAATCTGTCTCTCTCTCTGTCTCTCTCTCCCCCTTCTCCCCCACCCTTGTTCGCCGGCAAACAACTCATCTCCAAGTCACTAGGTCTCTTACGAGTATCTCACTTAATCAGGTTCATCAATCGTAACTCCTCATGTTATTATGTAACTATGTGTTTTAGGCGGAAGAGGGAGAAAAATGGATATCAAGTACGTATTTTTGCCCCGGATAATCCTCCACTAGCGATTATCGCTGTTGCCCGATTGTCGAGATTCCTATTTCTATTCATGAATCGTTCTTTTCTACCTCTCATCCTTATTTTCTCTTTCATGATGGGTGATATAGACATCATCTCTGGTATGGTTTCCTATTGTTGCGATATTTGTAACGTTTAGAATACTATATATTGGCTAATATATAATATATTGTTCTACGTTCTTCATGAATCTCATTACGAAAATCCCGAGTCAACCCACATATTCTTGTACGAGTCAAAGGCAAATCAACTTTTTTCTAGAGCCATTCCTCATAGAGCCTTGGGGCATCCGCTCTCTTCTTGCGAGCCCACCCTTGCTTTGAAGCTTGTTGTAATGCCCACATTGGTGGTATAGGAGCTGATCTTAAATTTCCTAGTCTACTTTTTTCTTGTTAGTAATCTTTTGCTATAAAGTACATTAATGCGATGAAAGGGAATATGGTTTTACAAGTCAAAACATCAATTACAAAGGTGAGATACCATAATGCATAACTAAGCTAACATCCTCCGAGGATTATGGTAGTTTATAGGGTTTGTCATCACTTGTGAAAATAAATTTTGGAAACTCTTTTGATGCTAATAAGCATGTTACAAGTAATTATATTTTGCCAATATATGACTTGTCAAGAACTTTAAACATTCAGAACCGTATATCTACGATAAACTATTTCTAGCCCACGATATTTTTTGTACTTGATAAGAATTTCATTGACATAATAAATCCCGACGAGCATCATATATAAAGCCTCGAAGGAGATCATCGTGCCTTCTGTACCCCTCTCTCTCCCCTGTCCTAGTTCGCCGACAATCTATTTCTCTCTTTCTCGCTCCCTCACCCCTACCCTAGTTCGCCGGCAAACAATTGGAAAAAAAAAAATTCCAATGCACAGTTTTAGCCCACAATATTTAAACATTCAAAACGGTTCTAAGTTCGGATCATTTTTGTTAGATGTATAGTTAGCCTATTATACTAATAATTGGAGAAAAATCTCAACGCATATTTTTAAATATCGTCCTTCAACTGGCCCATGAAGATGAGTTTGTTCAAAAAATCTCAACCCACATTTTTTTGTCTTCGATAAAGGAGATCATCATGCCCTAGTTAGCCGCAATAATCTCTCTCTCTCTCTGTCTCTCTCTCCTCCTTCTCCCCTACCCTAGTTTGCCGACAAACAACTCCTGTCCAAGTCATTATGTCTCTTACACTCTCTCATTTGCTCATGTTCGTCAATGGGAACTCCTCATGATATTATGTAAATATGTGTTTTAGGTTGAAGAGGGAGAAAAATGGACATCATGTAACTATCTTTTGCCCCGGATAATCCTCCACTACCGGTTATCGCTGCTGCCTAGATTGTCGAGATTCCTATTTCTATTCATGCTCGTTCTTTTTCTGGCTATCATCCTTATTTTCTCTTTTGTGATGGGTAAT
This sequence comes from Talinum fruticosum, assembly GCA_021018815.1. Lineage (NCBI taxonomy): Eukaryota > Viridiplantae > Streptophyta > Magnoliopsida > Caryophyllales > Talinaceae > Talinum > Talinum fruticosum. The sequence goes on from JAITYX010000011.1 coordinate 2,369,368, forward strand.
TTATACTTCATCTCTGTTATTGTTCCCTGTTGTTGCGATATTTGTAATGTTTAGAATACTATATATTGGCCAATATATAATATATTGTTCAATGTTGTTGCAAAGCCCACATTGGTGGTATAGGGGTTGATCTTAAATTTCCTACGTCTAGTTTTTTTCTTGTTAGTAATCTTATGCTATAAAGTACATTAATGTGATAAATGGGAGTATGGTTTTAAAAGTCAAAACGTCACTTACAAAGGTGCGATACCATAATGCATAACTAAGCTAACATCCTCCGAGGATTATGGTAGTTTATAGGGTTTGTCGTCAATGCGAAAATAAATTTTGGAAACTCTTTTTATGCTAATAAGCATGTTACAAGTAATTCTATTATGCTAATATATGACTTGTCAAGAACTTTAACCATGCAGAACGAGTATATCTACGATAAATCTGTTTAGATATACGATAAACTGTTTCTAGCCCACAATATTTTTTGTTTTTGATAAGAATGTCATTAACATAGTAAATCGCGACAACATCGTATATAAAGCCTCGAAGGAGACCATCGTGCCCTCTGTCCCCCTCTCTCCCCTATCCTATTTCACCGACAATCTATCTCTCTCTTTCTCTCTCGCTCCCCTCACCCCCTGCCCTAGTTCACCGGTAAACAATTGGGAAAAAGAATCCCAACCCACATTTTTAGCCCGCGATATTTAAACATTCGAACGGAGATCATCGTGCCCTAGTTTGCCAACAATAATGTCTCTCTCTCTCCCCTTTTCCCTACCCTAGTTCGCCAGGCAAACAACTCATCGCCAGGTCACTCTCTCTCTTACACTCTCTCATTTACTCATGTTCATCAATGGGAACTCCTCATGATATTATGTAAATATGTGTTATAAGCTGAAGAGGGAGACAAATGGATATCAAGTAACTATCTTTTGCCCCGGATAATCCTCCACTAGAGGTTATCGTTGTTGCCCAGAATATCTAGATTCCTTTTTTTATTCATGCATCGTTGTTTTTGGCTCTCATCCTTAGTTTCTCTTTCATGATGGGTAATTTATACTTCGTCTCTGGTATGGTTCCCTATTGTTGCGATATTTGTAACATTTAGAATACTACATATTGGCCAATATATAATATATTGTTCCATGTTGTCGCAATACCCACATAGGTGGTATAGGGGCTGATCTTAGATTTCCTACATCTACTTTTTTCTTGTTAGTAATCTTACACTATAAAGTACATTAATGCGATGAATGGGAATATGGTTTTACAAGTCAAAACGTCACTTACAAAGGTGCGATACCATAATGCATAACTAAGCTAACATCCTCCGAGGATTATTGTAGTTTATAGGGTTTGTCATCAATGTGGAAATAAATTTTGGAAACTCTGTTTATGCTAATAAGCATGTATCAAGTAATTCTATTTTGCTAATATATGACTTGTTAAGAACTTTAAACATTCAGAACTCGTATATCTACTATAAACTGTTTCTAGTCGAACATATTTTTTTCTTAATAAGAATGTCATTAACATAATAAATCCCGACAAGCATCGTATATAAAGCCTCGAAGGAGACCATCATGCCCTCTGTCCCCCTCTCTCTCCCCTGCCCTAGTTCGAGGCCAATCTATCTCTTTCTCTCTCCCTAACATAGTTCGCCGGCAAGCAATTGGGAAAAAAATCCTAACCCACATTTTTAGCCCCTGGTATTCAAACATTCAAAACGGTTCTAAGTTCGGATCTTTTACGTCGGATGTATAATTAGCCTATTATACTAATAATTGGAAAAAAATCTCAACCCACATTTTTAATTACTCGTCCTTCAACTAGCCCATGAGGATGAATATGTTCAAAAAATCCCAGCTTGATAAAGGAGATCGGCGTGCCCTACTTCACCGTAATAATCTCTCTTTCTCTCTCTGTCTCTCTCTCCCCGTTCTCACCCTACCCTAGCTCGCCGGCAAATAACTCATCTCCAGGTCACTCTGTCTCTTAGACTCTCTCATTTACTCATGTTCATCAATTGGGAACTCCTCATGATATTATGTAAATATGTGTTTTAGGCTGAAGAGGGAGAAAAATGGATATCAAGTAACTATCTTTTGCCCCGGATAATCCTCTACTAATGGTTATCGCTGCTGCCCGATTGTCAAGATTCCTTTTTCTATTCATGCATCATTCTTTTCTGGCTCTCTTCCTTATTTTCTCTTTCTTGATGGGTAATTTATACTTCATCACTTGTATTGTTCCTTGTTGTTGCGATATTTGTAACGTTTAGAATACTATATATTGGCCAATATATAATATATTATTCCATGTTGTTGCAATCTCCACATTGGTGGTATAGGGGCTGATTCTCAATTTCCTACGTCTTCTTTTTTCTTGTTAGTAATCTTATGCTATAAAGTACATTAATGCGATGAATGGGAATATGGTTTTACAAGTCAAAACATCACTTACAAAGGTCCGATACCATAATGCATAACTAAGCTAACATCCTCCGAGGATTATGGTAGTTTATAGGGTTTATCATCAATGTGGAAATAAATTTTGGAAACTCATTTTATGCTAATAAGCATGTTACAAGTAATTCTATTATGCTAATATATGACTTGTCAAGAACTTTAAACATTCGGAACCGTATATCTACGATAAAGCTGTTTCTAGCCCACGATATTTTTTTGTTTTTGATAAGAATGTCATTAACGTAGTAAATCCCGACAGAATTGTATATAAAGCCTTGAAGGAGATCATCGTGCCTTCGTACCCCTTTGTCTCCCTTGTCCTGGTTCGCCGACGATCTATTTCTCTTTCTCTCGCTCCCCTTACCCCTACCCTAGTTCGCCGGCAAATAATTGGAAAAGAAAATCCCTATGCACAATTTTAGCCCATGATATTTAAATGTTCAGAATGATTCTAAGTTTGGATCATTTTTGTCCGATGTATAATTTGCCTATTATACTAATAATCGAAAAATAATAATATCAACCCTCATTTTTAATTATTCGTCCTTCAATTGGCCTATGAGGATAAATATGTTTAAAAAGATCTCAACCCACATTTTTTTGTCTTCGATAAAGGAGATCATCGTGTCCTAGTTCACCGCAATAAATATGTTCAAACATATCGTGGGCTAGCCTGCATTATCAAGAAACTCTTTTTATGCTAATAACCATGTTAAAAAGTAATTCTATTATGCTAATATATGACTTGTCAAAAACTTTAAACATTCAGAACCGTATATCTACGATAAACTGTTTCTAGCCCACAATATTTTTTGCTTTTGATGAGAATGTCATTAACATAGTGAATCCCGACAAGCATCATATATAAAGCCTCGAAAGAGATCATCGTGCCCTCTGTCCCCTCTCTCTCCCTTGCTCTAGTTCGCATACAATATCTCTCTCTCTCTCTCTCTCTCTCTCTCTCTCTCTCTCTCTCTCTCTCATCTCTCTCCTCTGCCCTAACATAGTTCGCTGGCAAACAATTGGGAAAAAAAAATCCCAACGCACATTTTTAGCCCACGATATTTAAACATTCAGAACGGTTCTAAGTTCAAATCTTTTTTGTCGGATGTATAATTAGCCTATTATACTAATAATTGGAAAAAGTTTCTCAACCCACACTTTTAATTACTCGTCCTTCAACTGGCCCGAGAGGATGAATAATTGGAAAATCCTAGCCCTAGTTTGGCAACAATACTGTCTCTCTCTCTTTGTCTCTCTCTCCCCCTTCTCCCCTACCCTAGTTCACCGACAAACAACTTGTCTCCAGTGTCACTCTCTTTCTTACACTCTCTAATTTACTCATGTTCACCAATGGGAACTCCTCTTGATATTATGTAAATATGTGTTATAGGCTGAAGAGGGAGAAATATGGATATCAAGTAACTATCTTTTGCCCGGATACTCCTCCACTAGAGGTTATCGCTGCTGCCCGATTGTCGAGATTCCTCTTTCTATTCATGCGTCGTTCTTTTATGGCTCTCATCCTTAATTTCTCTTTCATGATGGGTAATTCATACTTCATCTCTAGTATTGTTTCCTGTTGTGATATTTGTAACATTTAGAATACTACATACTCGGCCAATATATAATATATTATTCCATGTTGTTGCAATGCCCACATTGGTGGTATAGGGGCTGATCTTAAATTTCCTACGTCTTCTTCTTTCTTGTTAGTAATCTTATGCTATAAAGTACATTAATGCGATGAATGGGAATATGGTTTTACAAGTCAAAACGTCACTTACAAAGGTGCAATACCATAATGCATAACTAAGCTAACATCCTCCGAGGATTATGGTAGTTTATAAGGTTTGTCATCAATGTGGAAACAAATTTTGGAAACTCTTTTTATGCTAATAAGCATGTTTCAAGTAATTCTATTTTGCTAATATATGACTTGTTAAGAACTTTAAACATTCAGAACTCGTATATCTACGATAAACCTGTTTCTAGCCGAAGATATTTTTTGTTTTCTTAATAAGAATGTAATTAACGTAATAAATCCCGATAGCATCATATATAAAGCTGACAGGCCGCAAGCGCACGGTGTATAAATTGTAGCTAGTCAAGGTAGATCCCACAAGGACTCGTTCTAACAACGCACTAAACTAGCCCTCTACTCAATTGCTAAGTTAATCGGGTTTTTGAAGTTTATTTCTTTAAACTAGTTCTAAATATTAAAATCAAATAAATTAATCTAAACTTAAATCAATGGGTAAAAACATCGAGGATTTGTTTTCCTAACAATGAGTTTGATTATTTAAACATAATTTGCGCAATCATTCATTCAAATAAATCAAGGATCGATAATCACAAAATTATGCTTAATAGAATTGCTCTAATTAACCTATCAAACAACTTTTGTATGCCTTTTAAGTTAATCAAAGTTAAAGATTTCAAATTATCAAAATGATCCCCTAATTTACTATTCTTTTCTCAAATTTTATAAATTAGGTAGAAAGGTTGGTTGTTGGATTATTCTATTTCACTTTTCAGTACATGATAGATTAATCTCTAATCACAAGCATCCTAGGTCTTCAAAACACTCATGAACATGATGAACACAACCTTCTATTGAATCAAAATCAGAATTCAAGCACAAATCATATAAAACTAATCAAACTACATTGTTTCGGATTACAAATCCCTAGAAAAACTAAACTACTCACACATGTTTATTGAAAGCTTAAATAATATCCAATACATTAAAATCAAACCTCGAACAACAAAATGAAGAAATAGATGATAAGCTTGAAGTGCTCCACTTGAATCTTTCGACTTCAGATGGAACTTCGTAATCTGCTTCAATCTTCTTCTTCGATCTTCAAAGCTTTTGGTTTGATGTGAAGGAATGGAGGAAGGGAAAATGGAGGATGAACTATGGAGAATTCTATGGAGGATTCTGGATCGGATCGCTGCAGGAATGGTCGAACATCAGCTTAAATAAGCCATTAAGAAGCAATCAAGAGGCGAAACCGTCAAAACCGAATCGTCTCGGCAAAATTTACCTTCAACACGGGCCGTGTCCTCCAACACGGGCTGCCCGTGTTGGATGCTAGCACGTCAAAACTGGACGGGAACGCTGAAAACAGGTCGTGTCCTCCGACAAGGGCTGACCGCTTTCGATGTAAAATGCTCCTGGGTATGCTCACCATCAACACGAGCGGTTTTCGTGAAAACGGGCCACCCGTTTTGGTTGCTTGGAATGACAAACTTTGAGAAATCGAAGGGAACGGTCGTTTTGACTGCAAAGATGGACCGTGTTGGTCTTCTTAAGGCTCGGAACACTCACTAATCTCAGGAATACTCGGTATTGGTGATCAAATCTGCAAAAAAATCTCAAAACACCAAAACACAAGCGTAAAACCGAAAATGGAGCATAAACACACTCCTATTAACCGATTTTTCCCAAAGAAAAGTATCAAAACGCCTAAGAATCTAATGCATTTTACGCACTCATCAAAAGCCTCGAAGGAGTTCATCGTGCGCTCTGTCCCCTTCTCTATACCCTGCCCTAGTTTGTAGACAATCTATCTATCTATCTCCCTCTCTCTCTCTCTCTCTCTCCCCTTCACCCCCTACCCTAGTTCGTCGGTAAACAATTGGAAAAAAGATCCCAACGCACAATTTTAGCCCATGATATTTAAACATTTAGAACGGTTCTAAGTTCGGATCATTTTTGTCGAAGTATAATTAGCCTATTATACTAATAATTAGAAAAAGATCTCAACCTACATTTTTAATTACTTGTCCTTCAACTGGCCAATGAGGATGAATATGTTCAAAAAATCCCAACCCAAATTTTTTTGTCTTCAATAAAGGAGATCATCGAGCCCTAATTCGCCGCAATAATTTCTGTCTCTCCCCCTTTCTCCCCACCCTTGTTCGCCGACAAACAAGTCGTCTCCAAGTCACTATGTCTCTTATACTTTCTCATTTAATCAGGTTCATCAATCGTAACTCCTCATGTTATTATGTAAATATGTGTTTTAGGCGGAAGAGGGAGAAAAGTGGATATCAAGTAACTATCTTTTGCCCCGGATAATCCTCCACTAGCAGCTTGTCGCTGCGCCCGCATTGTCGAGATTCCTCTTTCTATTCATGCATCGTTCTTTTCTAGCTCTCATCCTTATTTTCTCTTTCATGATGGGTAATTTATACTTCATCTTTGGTATTATTCCCTGGTGTTGCGATATTTGTAACGTTTAGAATACTATATATTGGCCAATATATAATATATTGTTCTATGTTGTTACAATGCCCACAATGGTGGTCTAGGGGCTGATCTTAAATTTCCTACGTCTACTTTTTTTCTTGTTAGTAATCTTATGCTATAAAGTACATTAATGCGATGAATGGGAATATGGTTTTACAAGTCAAAACGTCACTTACAAAGGTGAGATACCATAATGCATAACTAAGCTAACATCCTCCGAGGATTATGGTAGTTTATAGGGTTTGTCATCAATATGGAAATAAATTTTGGAAACTCTTTTTATGCTGATAAGAATGCTACAAGAAATTCTATTATGCTAATATATGACTTGTTAAGAACTTTAAACATTCAAAACCGTATATCTACGATAAATTGTTTCTAGCCCACAATATTCTTTTGTTCTTGATAAGAATGTCATCAACATAATAAATTCCGAGAGCATTGTATATAAAGCCTTGAAGGAGATCATCGTGCCCTCTATCCCCCTCTCTCTCCCCTACCTTAGTTTGCCGACAATCTATATTTCTCTCTCTCCCCTCTCTTCCTACCCTAGTTCGCTGGTAAACAATTGGAAAAAAATCCCAACCCACATTTTTCGCCCACGTTATTTAAACATTTAGAACAGTTCTAAGTTCTGATCTTTTTGTCGAAGTATAAGTAGCCTATTATACTAATAATTGGAAAGAAGATCTCAACCTACATTTTTAATTACTCGTCCTTAAACTGGCCCGTGAGGATGAATATGTTTAAAAAATCCCAACCCACATTTTTTTGTCTTCGATAAAGGAGATCATCGTGCCCTAGTTTGCTGGCAATAATCTCTCTCTCTCTCTCTATCTCTCTCCCCCTTCTCATCCTACCTTAGTTCGTCGGTAAACAACTCGTCTCCGGGTCATTCCCACTCTCGTATACTCTCTCATTTACTCATGTTCATCAATTGGGACTCCTCATGATATTATGTAAATATGTGTTTTATGGGTAAGAGGGAGAAAAATTGATATCACGTAACTATCTTTTGCTCCGGATAATCCTCCACTAGTGGTTATTGCTGCTGCCCGCATTGTCGAGATTCTTCTTTCTATTCATACATCGTTCTTTTCTAGCTCTCATCCTTATTTTTCTTTCATGATGGGTAATTTATACTTCATCTCATGTATTGTTCCCTGTTGTTGCGATATTTGTAACGTTTAGAATACTATATGAAGGTTCGTTCTTGGAGAGTCTTAGTCACCCTAGAGGGGATGAATAGGGTGATGTGGAAATTTTAACAAGAAATGGAGGGTTAAAGTTTAAATTAAACTTTAAGACTGTCTCGAGTCTAAATTGGGCTCAAAGAAGTGTGAACACGAATTACGTGGAAACCCTCCTGGGCCGGAAAACCACGGCCAGTGCTAATCCAAGCACCAAGTCAAATCTACTATTTTGAATCCACAAAATACAGTAGACCGAGTCAACCTGAATTGCTCCCTTAGACAATTTCTTACAAAGTTTTCCTATACTTAGAAGTTCCCTTATCTCGATTTAATACTTCCTAACCGAGGTAACCTTTACAGTTAGGGACAACCGAGTTGAGTTAACCCTTACAGCTCAGTCAAGGGACCTTACTTAGAAAGTAAGAGAGAGAGTTTGTGACTGATTACAAGCTTTACAACTCGGAAAAGTGTTAAGTACAAACTAGGAGTTGTAAGATGAAGATTGAATGAGTATTGTACACAGAGATATACTTTTAGCAATGGGTTCAGTAATCTTCAAGTCTTGTGAAGTGGCTTCTATTTATAGATAACCAAGCAGATTAGCCGTTGTGACTATTTTCCGATTAGAAGTCCTTTGTGACCGTTGTAACGGTTCTTCCGAGTCGTTCGTAAAAGATTCGTTGAGATGTGAACGTTGTGCAACCGCTCTTGACTCCTTAGGATGTTCCAATCCACTGGTGGTGTCCGAAAAGTAAGGTGGAAACCACCGTTGAGTTTAGCGTTGAAGATTTCCAGTTTTGGAAACAGACAATCCGACACGAGTGTATAGGCCTAGTTCGAAGTAGATAAGTCTTGTCTGTTGGTGATTGATAGCTTGAAGCCGGTTACTTTTGTAATTCAAAAATAGGATAACCTCGTTTAGATAACCTATAAAAGTAAACAAATTTTGATTCTCAAAGCATAAAATGCTTTGGTCCAAGATTAGGCACAGATAATAATTTAATTAAGATAATTAAGTACATAATTATCTCGAGACCTAGAAGAGTGGAATTTTACGAGTCTAATATTCATTATACTCAAATTCCAGCTCGATCGGTTTAGAGAAATATCAAGTTATAAAAGAGAATATCGAGTATGAGTACTTGATCTAGGCAAATATATTTCACTCAAAACATGCTCGACTTAGAAAGTTGAATTAACGCAGCTTATTTACTTCAACTTAGAATATGAAGTCGAACTTAGTTTGAAAGTGTTAGTGAGATTTATTGATCATGCGATAAGTCCGAGTGATATCCGAGTGACTCGAAACATCAGTGTGAATTGATGAACAAGAGTGTGCCTTTTGAGTCGATCGGAATCAAATGAAAACATATGCAATAGCTTCTGCAATACTCGGAAAAGTGTCTAGAATACTCGGAATGACTTTTAATCAAAACTCAAAAGGCATGAGGTTTATACCGATTCCTTGATAGTACTATTAGAATGATATAAATGCAAGGTCCGAGTCTTCAATCTCCCGTTTTTTGATGAAAGGCATTCCATACTCGGATAGAAACTTTGTTAGTGAAATAATCCGTAGTTTTCATTCTTACTCGGAGAGTATATCGAGTTTAGAATAAAATCGCAGATAGATAACTCAAGTGATTCGGACATAGATTGTATCGAGCTATCAAAACTTAGATTGTATCGAGCTAAGAATATAATATCCCATAAATGAAGTGATTCGGACTTAGCATGTTGCTTGTATCGGAGTAAAGATAACTAAATGAGTAGACATACCAGAGTAAGATACACTAAGAAATTGAAATTCAGAAAGTAAAAGACTTCATTCATTAAACACGTAAAATATGTACAAGGATGGTGAGAAAACTCCCCTAAACAAGACAACAAATTTTCTAAATATTCTCCCCTTGCCTTTCCGGAAAAACAAAATGAGGAAGAATGTATCAAGGAGATACAATTTGTTTGTCCGGACAACCAAAAAATAAAAAAAGAAACTAAGAGGGTGGAGTAGGAGCTGTCTCGGGTTGAAGTGGTTGAATGTGCCGTGCGCTTGCGCTAGTATGATTGTGAAAACGTTGAAGATCCAGAGCGGGGTAGCACTAGAATCTCTCGAGATGGGCTCAGCTCCGAGTGGCTGACCTAGAGCAAGGTCGTCTAAAGGTTCATCCTTTTGGAATTCGACGGATGAAGGTGCTTAATCGAGCTTGACTGCTGCCGACCGACCTTGGTCGGCACGGTCTTCCGACTCACTAAGACTACCGTCCGAGCTAATCGGCTCCGGTTGAAGGGTGGGAGCACCTTGTGCCTCGGCTTTTTCTCTTGCTCCTCCTTCTTCTTCCTTCACTTCTTCTTCCTTCTCCCCTTCCTCCTTTTCCTCGAAGGAGTTGCTTCAGCCGCAACCTCCTCTTCTACTTCTTCCGCTTCTCTAGAAGGAGATTTGGCAGGGGACTCGATGTGTCCGAGTTGACCGGATCCCGAGCTTTGGAGCGCCTTTCTTGAAGGAGTTCAATCGGTTTCTTCTACTCCTTAACCGGAGCCTTCATTTCAAGGAGCACGTCCTATCGCTTCTCGGATTTGAGATTGAGCGAGTCTTTTGGTTGATGGTCATAGATCGAAGAACAGTCTTGAATAAGCTGGAGAGTGTCCTTAATTTCAGTGGACACAGAGGAGCGCTTGTCTAGCATTGTGTTAGAGAAAGAAGAAGAAAGAATGTGAGAAGTACCTGAGGTGGAAGCACCGCCGGTGGAGGAGGTAGATAGAGTGGAGTCCGAGTCCGAGTCCGAGTCCGAGGCGGAGGAGAAGGTTGCCTCGGTTCCGAGCTGTGGACCCGGACACTCGGTCAAGTTTCCTGGTATCCATAGCTAGAAGCTCTTTTCTACCAACTACTATGGTAGCCTCGAAACCGCGTTAGGATCTAAGGGAGCGTGACTTTGAATTGTTTAAAGATGAAGGTGAGAAGAGCCCCAAAAGGAAGAGGGGTGGATTTCTTTGTCCGAGCCGGCACGGAGGCGATCTCGCTCTATGATAGTTGGGAATAGGTCTACTTGGTATCCCTCTAGAATGTTAAAAACAGACCTTGAGAATCTTGGAATTTGGATTCTCTTTGCTCGAATGCTCGAGAAAAGAAGGTTCTCATCAACAGAAACAAAGAAGACGAGCTTTTGACTTCATTTGAGTCATAGAGAAGTTTTTGCATAACTCATGGATTTCTTTGGCGTATTTCTCAAAGAATTCATCAGCAGACCTCATTAAATAGAATATGGTTGCTATTGAGAAAGAGAGAAGAAACTTTGAATAAACGGTGGAGGAGAGAAACGTTGATTCGAACAACGACATCTTGAACTCTGGAGGTGAGGATCCCTTCGTAACTAGAGAGATTTGAATAGAACTCGAAACGAGTTTTGGATAGATAAACTCGCTGAAATAAAGGAAATTGTAAACCCCCGTAGTTTTGATATGGTTCAACCATGAAAATTTTGTTATTGGGAATAATTTGTCATCCAAGTGTCGAACTAGAGGGGTTGGAAGGACCTTCTTGGCTTTTGGTTTGGGGCTTCTTGGTTGCGTAACCAATAAAATATGGATGAGAACCTCTTTTAGGCATGGTTATGGATTTTTGAGAGGAGAAAAATTTAACTTTGAGAGAGAGAAAAGAGGTACTTGAAGAGAGTGAGAAAAAATGAGAGAGTAGAGAGAGAGCTGAGAGCTTTTAGCACTTACTTGAGATGTTTCTTGCTTGTTGGAGAGAGAAGGTTCGCGCTGAGAACACCGAATTTGCTTGTGAGCCAGTATGTGAGAGTGTGAGTGAATAGAGAGTAAAGTAGCGAAATGAAGGAAAAAGGATGCTATTTGTAGAGAAAGAATTGTCCTTCGATATTCGTTCCGACCCAAATCTCCAATGGTCGCCTCGGATCGGTATGATCTGTTATGTTATTCAACAGTTAGAATTCCAGGTGTTTGTCTTCTAACGGCTAGTTTTATGACCGATACGCGCGAGAGATAGAGAGATTTTAAAAGAAATTTCTGAAATTCGCCACCGATCTAGAGATGATTTCGAAGTTTGATGACCATTTAAAAAAAAAAGAGACCGAGTCCGACTCGAGTAAAGTTTCGAGTGACTCGAGAACAAGATGCATATAATAACTCTTAGCTCGGTATCACCGGGTCAACTGAACTAATTGTTATTAAGACACGAAAAGAAACATTTAACACATAATCATGCAAGATAACTTCACTTAGAAAAGCACATAATCAACCATTTATCATGCCAACTTCATTCCTAAGAAAGCAAAACCGATCCTCACTAAGTGGCTTAGTAAAGATATCAGCTAGTTGAAGTTTGGTAGGAATGAATTCAAGTCCAATATCACCTTTCTCAAAATGCTCTCTTAGAAAATTATACCTGAGCTTAATATGTTTTGTCTTTGAGTGCTGAACTGGATTCTTAGTGATGCCGATTACACTTTGATTGTCACACTTGATTGGAATTTATTTGAATGAAAGTCCAAGATCTCTCAAGTGTTGTTTAATCCGAGAGAATTCGAGCACAGCGAGCTCCACCTGTAATGTACTCAGCTTTAGCAGCTTGATAGAGCTATTGAGTTCTGCTTCTTTGAGTGCCAAGATATAAGGGATTGACCCGAAACCGGTAGGCTCCTAAGGGGCTCTTTTTATCAACCTTGTATCCATCATAGTCAGCATCCGAGTATCCGAGTGAGGGTCGGTTCCGAGTCTCTTCGCATCCGTAGACCTAGATTCCGAGTCCCTGCAAGATATCTAAAAATTCTCTTCACTCGTAGTGAGATGTGGTTCTTTTGGATTAGCTTGAAATCTTGCAGACAAACATACACTAAACATTATGTCCGGTCTACTGGAAGTAAGATACAACAGAGATCCAATCATACCTCGATAAAGTTTCGATCTACTGCTTTACCTTTTTTGTCCGAGTCCAGCTTTTATGTTGCTACTCATTGGGGTTGCTGCATGTTTTGCATCTTGAAGCTTGTATTTCTTCAGCAACTCCTTGGTATACTTTGATTGATGGACATAGATACCATCTTTGTGTTGCTTGATTTGTAGACCAAGGAAGAAATTGAGTTCTCCCATCATGCTCATTTGGAATTCCTCTCTTATTAACTCGGAAAAATTTCGACAGAGATTTTCATTAGTTGCTCCAAATATTATATCATCTACATAGATCCGAGCAACAAGAAAGTCTTTCCCCTTAGTTTTTATGAAAAGAGTCTTCTCACTCTGACCTCTTCTAAAATCATTTTCAACCAAGAAATTGCTTAGTCTTTCATACCAAGCTCTGGGAGCTTGTTTAAGATCATAAAGAGTCTTTTGCATCTTGAAAACATGATTTGGAAATTCCGAGTTTTCAAAACCAGGGGTTGCTCAACATAGACTTCTTCTTGAATAAAACCATTAAGAAACGCACATTTGAAATCTATCTCGATACAATTTGATATTCATACTTGATGCAAATGCCAATAAGATTCTAATAGCTTCAATCCTAGCCACTCGGTGCAAAGGTTTCCCCACAATCAATTCCTTCTTCTTGATTGTAACCTTGAAATCTTGCAGACATGACATACACTAAACATTATGTCTGGTCTATTGGAAGTAAGATACAATAGAGATTCAATCATACCTCGATAAAGTTTCGATCTACTCGCTTTACCTTTTTGTCCGAGTCCAGTTTTATGTTGCTACTTATTGGGGTTGCTGCATGTTTTGCATCTTGATGCTTGTATTTCTTCAAGCAACTCCTTGGTATACTTTGATTGATGGACATAGATACCATCTTTGTCTTGCTTGATTTGTAGATCAAGGAAGAAATTGAGTTCTCCCATCATGCTCATTTGGAATTCATCTCTTATTAACTCGAAAAATTTCGACAGAGGTTTTCATTAGTTGCTCCAAATATTATATCATCTACATAGATCTAAGCAACAAGAAAGTCTTTCCCCTTAGTTTTTATGAAAAGAGTCTTCTCATTCTGACCTCTTCTAAAATCATTTTCAACCAAGAAATTGCTTAGTCTTTCATACCAAGCTCTGGGAGCTTGTTTAAGATCATAAAGAGCTTTTTGCATCTTGAAAACATGATTTAGAAATTTTGAGTTCTCAAAACCAGGGGGTTGCTCAACATAGACTTCTTCTTGAACAAAACCATTAAGAAACGCACATTTGAATTCTATCCGATACAATTTGATATTCATGCTTGATGCAAATGCCAATTGACAGAGCCGCAAGCGCACGGTGTTTAAATTGTAGCTAGTCAAGGTCGATCCCACAAGGACTCGATTTAGCAACGCACTAAACTAGCCCTCTACTCAATTGCTAAGCAAATCAGATTTTTGAAGTTGGTTCTTTCTAAACTAGTTCTAACTATTAAAATTAAGAAAATTAATCTAGACTTTCTAACTATTAAAATTAAGAAAATTAATCTAGACTTTCTAACTATTAAAATTAAGAAAATTAATCTAGACTTAAATCAATGGGTAAAAACATTTAGGGATTTGCTTTCCTAACAATGGGTTTGATTATTTAAACATAATTTGCGCAATCATTCATTCAAATAAATCAAGGATCGATAATCACAAAATCCTACCACTCTTTCGATGCTTAGTAGAATTGCTCTAATTAACCTATCAAACAACTTTCGTATGCCTTCAAAGTTAATCAAAGTTAAAGATTTCAAATTATCAAAGTGATCCCCTAATTTACTAATCGTTTCTCAAATTTCATAAATTAGGAAGAAAAGTTGGTTGTCGGATTATTCTATTTCACTTTTCAGTACATGATAGATTAATCTCTAATCACAAGCATCCTAGGCCTTCAAAACACTCATGAACATGATAAACACAACTTTCTATTGATTAAAATCGGAATTCAAGCACAACTCATGGAAAACTAATCAAACTTCATTGTTTCAGATTACAAATCCCTAGAAAAACTAAACTACTCACACATGTTTATTGAAAGCTTAAATAATATCCAATACATGGAATCAAACCTCAAACAGAAAAATGAAGAAATAGATGATAGGCTTGAAGTGCTCCACTTGAATCTTTCGACTTCGGATGGAACTCCGCAATCGCTTCAATCTTCTTCTTCAATCTTCAAAGCTTTTGGTTTGATGTGGAGGAATGGAGGAAGGAAAAAATGGAGGATGAAGTATGGAGGATTCTGGACTAGATTTCCGTAGCAATGGCCGAAAATCCTCTTAAATAAGCCATTAAGAAGCAATGAAGAGGCGAAACCATCAAAACCGAATTGTCTCGGCAAAATTTACCTCCAACACGGGCCGTGTCCTCCGACACGGGCTGCCCGTGTTGGATGCTCGGCATGTCAAAACTGGACGAGAACACTGAAACGAGCCGTGTCCACGGACACGGGCTGCCCATTCTCGATGTAAAAGGCTCGACCTCCAACACGGGCCGTTTCCTCCGAAACGGGCTTCCCGTGTTGGTTGCTTGGAAGGCATGCGTCAAATTGATTTAATCATAACTTCCTCGTCCGATGTCCAAATGATGCAATTCTTGACTTTCCGAAAAGCTCATTGAGTCTAGTTTCTAATTCTTTCATCATTATGCTTGCTTCATAAGTGTGGGAAAAACATAAATTAGAGAGTAAAGAAGTGTCCGTTACCACACCCTTCTTACTTTCCAACTCATATCTTTTCTGTTCCTCAATAGAATTAAGCTTATAATATGTCATAGGAAAGCTCTTTCAATAAGGACGTTAGAAACATAGACTCAAAATAGCTTTGGACTGAAAATATGACTAAAATCAGGTCCAAATCATTAGGAAGCTGCAGAAACGGACCAAAAACACAAAACCCAAGTGAAAAGCATAAATGGGGCATAAAGTACATAAATATGAACATAAATCTGAGCAAGGAAGAAATTGAGTTCTCCCATCATGCTCATTTGGAATTTCTCTCTTATTAACTCAGAAAAATTTCAACAAAGATTTTCATTAGTTGCTCCAAATATTATATCATCTACATAGATCCGAGCAACAAGAAAGTCTTTCCCCTTAGTTTTTATGAAAAGAGTCTTCTCACTCGACCTCTTCTAAAATCATTTTCAACCAAGAAATTGCCTAGTCTTTCATACCAAGCTCTGGGAGCTTGTTTAAGATCATAAAGAGCTTTTTGCATCTTGAAAACATGATTTGGAAATTCTGAGTTTTCAAAACCAGGGGTTGCTCAACATAGACTTCTTCTTGAATAAAACCATTAAGAAACGCACATTTGAAATCTATCCGATACAATTTGATATTCATACTTGATGCAAATGCCAATAAGATTCTAATAGCTTCAATCCTAGCCACTCGGTGCAAAGGTTTCCCCACAATCAATTCCTTCTTCTTGATTGTAACCTTGAGCCACAAGTCTAGCCTTATTTCGATCGCCAACCCACCTTCATCCAGTTTGTTTTTGAAAACCCGTTTGGTTCCTATGAGTAGGTGGTCGAAGGTCGTTTGGTCGAGTCCGGACTTGATTTCTTTCAAATTGATTAAGTTCCTCTTGCATGGCCTCTACCCATTCATGTTCATTTATGGCCTCTAGTGCATTTCTGGGTTCGAGTTAATGATATGAATGCTGTGAATGCACATAGATTTTGCAAAGAAGAATGAGTTCTTACCCCATCTGTTGATGTTAGACAAGATATTTTCGAGTGGGTGGCTCGAAGCATATTTGAATACTCTACTTGTTCTCCGGTTCACCGATTTGTAGGTTGAATTGGTTGATCTTCGAGGTCCGATCTGATTGAGCTTGTCCATCTGATTGACCTTCAGCATTCTCGAGCTGGTTCTTGAGCTAATTCATTCTAAGTCATGGTATTCTAAGTTACCTCATTCCGAGTTGCCTTTCCTTGACTCGGTTTGAGCTCATCTTCAGTGAGGTCATCATGTCGACTGTGCTTTAGATCCGAGAATGTTGACTCACTTGGTTTTCTCCGATCAATCTCATCAAACACAACGTGGATGCTTTCTTTCACTTTGTTAGTTCTTTTATTGAAAATGCGATATGCTTTACTATAAGATGAATAACCAAGAAAAATACCTTCATCTCGACCGAGCATCAAACTTGGTCGGGTGATCCTTACCATTGTTGTGAACATAACATTTACATCCAAAGGGTTTGAAATATGAGATATTGGGTTTCTTCCCTTTGTAAAGCTCGTATGGAGTTTTCTTCAGGATGGATCTAATGTGGCATCTCGTTCGGAGTGTAGTTTGTCTGTATTGATTGCCTCAGCCCGAAATAGTAAGGTAGATCATGTTCAATCATCATTGTCCTTCCTATTTCTTCAAGAGTTCGGTTCTTTCTCTCCACTACTCCATTTGTTGAGGAGTTATTGGTGCTTAGAAGTTGTAGGAGATACCATTCTTGTCACATAACTCTACAAATTCCGAGTAATCGAACTCCCTTCCATGGTCGGTTCAAATTCTTTTGATCTAAGTTTGAGACTCAACTTAGATTTTCCTGCAGAGCTTGCTTGAACTATTTGAAGGCTTCATTTTTAAGCTTAAGAAAACACATCCGGGTAAATTGTGAGTAGTCATCAACAATCACAAGTACATATGATTTACCTCCGAGACTCTTGACAAGGATTTCACCACATAAGTCCTTATGCAACATTTCAAGCACTTTGGATGTAGAAACAATTTTGAGAGGTTTGAAAGATGATCCGACTCGTTTCTCTTTTGTGTATGCTTCACAAATTTTATCTTTCTTAAATGCACAGTTAGGTAATCCTCTAACTAAACCATGAGGTGCAACCTTTTTAATGGTGTGCATCCTAAGATGACCTAGTATACGATGCCATGTCCAAGAATCATCATGTACAAATGCTTTTAAACAAGATAAGTTCTGACTTGGATCGAGAGAGGAATAATGTGGGTATTACCCGATCACTTACCCGAGAGCTTAGTCTCTTTGATAGTTTCATCAGAAATATAGCAATTGGTCTAAGTGAATCTTACCTCTTAACCTTTGCCACCCAATTGAGAGATGTTGAGAAGATTGTACTTTAATCCCTTGACAAGGTAGACTGGGCCGACTAGATTATCTCTTTTTCCAATCTTACCTATCCCAATTATCTTGCCCTTGCTATAATCTCAAAAAGTGACTTTGCCTCCCTTGTAATCTTCTAACTCGGAAAAGAGACTTGAATCTCTTGACATGTGGTGTGAGCGTCCACTGTCTAGGTACCAATGACCTTTTGTCCTTTTCCGAGCTATCTGCAAGTCGGAAACAAACTAACCATTCTCACTTTCTCTAATGAACCTAGTAACTTCCTTTAATGTGGTCCTTTTATGAGAAAGAAGACTCTTGGGTACCTAGATTTGAAAAACTTTGGATTTGGTCCACCACAGTCCAATTTGATTGGCTTATGTGTTTATCTAGTTGACTATTTTGTCATCTCCTAAGTCAACTTTTCTATTATGACCTTTTCTATCAGTAGTGAATCTTGGATTTGTATTCAGTTGTGAAACCCTTGCCCCCATTTAAATGATGTTAACCTTGGATTTGTATTCAGTTGCTATAGTCATATATTTTGCATTCCCCTCAATTTATTTTTCCTAACCTCCTTCATTGTGAAACCATTGCCCCCTTTTAAGTGCTGGATTTTTTAATAGTATTTGTAGATTGTCCTGTAGATTGTTCTGCTTTTTTGTTTTGAAGAATTGTATGTATCTTGTATTCCACTCGTATTTGTAGATTGTTCTGCTTTTTTGTTTTGAAGAATTGTATGTATCTTGCATTCCACTTGTATTTGTAGATTGTTACGCTTTATTATTGTTGTTACTCTTATTGGTATTGTTCTCTAGGGTTGTGTTTCTATAATTATGATTTGTCAATTTCTAGCTATGGAATACTCTTCCCCTTAGTCCGGAAATATTAGTTGCTTTAGTTTATTATGGACAAAACCTTTTTGTTCGAAGCATTTAATTTTGTTCGTGGTGGCTTTCGAGTGTAAACGATTCGCTTTGTTGTTTACTCATCCAAAAGAGCATCTTCAGTAGATGGACATATTTCTGGTTCTCTAAATGTTAGGGAGCCAGATTGTAGGTTGAGCTTTATCGTGCTATCATTATGCGGTTTATCCGATCGTATTATCTATAAGATGTATTATCGGAACGAGCCTGTGTTGTCCATACTACTTGTCTTTGGCATTGATTAGCTGCCATTATGCACATGTAAAAGATGATCTTATCCCTAGAGTCCTTGTATTTCATACTTGAGTGCTTTTTAGCTTGCTATTCCTCATATGAAACTTTTGGTATTGCAAGCTGTTTTTAGTGTTTTTAGACATATTTTTGGGTATGACAAATTCGAGTTTCGAAACTTCAAGGGTACTCAAATCAGCAGAGTTATGAACATCTATAGTCTGTATTTAGTATTTTCCAAATTTTGCACAAACTTTCTGCTCAAGCAACGTCACACTCCACCGTCAATTATCATTAGCTACCAAATTCTCGTCCTAATCACAATATGCCAACTTCTAATCACAAATTTATCCCTTTATTGCCTTTTCTTTTTTTTTTTTTGAAAAGGCCTTTTCTTTTTTGTGTTTTGCCCTTTTGTTCCTTTGATAAATAAATTGATAAAACTAAATTAAAAATAATACAACTACAATAAAATTAAAGTAGAATAGGAAACACATATCCTTGAATTAGAGAAAAATAATGTGTATACTCGCATTTTAGCTCAAAGGTCTAAATTTGAAATGGAGTGTAGCTATGTTGAGAGCTATCTGTCCACTTACACATGTTTGGTTGGTCATTGCTTGTCAATTACCGACTATTAGGATATATTTTCCTACCTTTCCTATTCGCTGTAGACATCCTCAATTGTACGGTTTGAGTTCAAGACCGGTTAGGATAGTTTTCTATTTGTAGTTAACTTCTTTTAGGCAACATTGTATTCAAGTTGTTTTAGACTTACTGGTTAGGATGGTTTTCTGTTTGTAGTTAACTTCTTTTAGGCATTATTATATTCAAGTTGTTTTAGACTTCTTGTTTTAGGCAAAGTACGTATACTCATGTATATAACTCATTCAAGCTACTGGGAATAATACATAGAAAGTTTCTCCTAATTCTATAATTTTTACTAGACTCGGCAAACCGACCCGAACCGAATGGGTCAAATCGAACAACCCGAAACCCGGACCAAACCGACATCCGAAAGCAGTTGAACCGATTTGGACCCGAAAATCGAAATGAACCGACCCGAACCAACCCAAACCGAACCGACCCGAAATGTAATGAACCCGATTCACACCGGAACGAAAACGACCCGATCCGAAACCGAACCGACCCGAAACCGAAACCGACCCAAAATATAATTGACCTGATTACGACCCGAACCGAGCAGACCGAACCGAATCGGACCCAAACCCGAATTTGACCCGAACTCGAATAAAAGTGACCCGACCCGACCCGACCTGAATTTGAATAGTATATATCATTGGCACTAAGAACAATTTCGAAGGAAATTCACTCCAAACATTTGTTCTCCACAATTTCTCATATTTTGAAACCCAAATGTGATAGAAATATCGATAGTTGTGTCAAGAACATCTTTTTCTACTCAATAAAAAACCGAACCAAACCCGAACCCGAACAAGATCAACCTAAAGTTAACTCGAACCAAATGACCTATTGCTAGGTCTAATCTTTATATGGTATCGAGCCTCTCTCACAGAGGTAATTTTTTCGGTGAAAATAAATCCCAAAATTCTTGATTCTTTTTCTATCACAATAGGAGACAAACCGGAAGAGAAATCATCCTAAACAATCCACAATCCCCTACTATCCGAGTAGTTTTGATCATCTAGGTTACATCATCAGCATTGTGAGTCTTAATGGTGAAAACTACGAAGTTGGTCACTTCTTGTGGTCAATGCCCTCAAATCCAAAAATAAACTCGGATTTGTAGATGGAAAAATTACGAACCTACAGACACCGGACGTTCATGCCTGGGCCAAATGTGATTCAATGGTGATTGCCTGGATCTACAATGTTACGGACAAAAGTCTTCACGCATCGGTAGCCTATGCCACCACGGCAAGAGCTATCCGGGTCGATCTCGAGAAGAGATACTTACAAGGGAATTCAATTTGAATTCACCAACTCAAAAGGGAGATGACTCTTTCTTGTTGAACAAAATTAACTATTGGTGACTCGAATATTTTACAAAGCTGAAAACTTTGTGGGACGTACTTGGAACTTACTAAGTACTAATCATCCGCACTTGTAATTGTGAGGGCTGCAAAGCTGTGAATGTGATGCTCGAATAAGAAAGGGTCCATCAATTCTTGATGGGACTAAATCAAAGAAAATTCAACAACATTCGATCTAACTTATTAATCAAGATATGTTGCCAAATCTCAACAAGGCATACGCTGTTGTGATACGAGAAGAGCGTCAAATTCTCGTTACCCGGATCAAAAAGGACGACTGGCCATGGAACGTGCCGCCTTTAGAGTTGTTGCCCCAAATCGTCAAGGTGGAGGGCGGCCCAGTGCTCTCACCGCCGGAAGCTTGGACACGAGCGTAGCTAATGCTTCGAACTTGTGGGATACTTAGCAAATTGGTGTAATAGACACGAAAATTGTCAGATTCTTGGAGGTGCAACCGGTAACCATAGAGCGGAGAGCACCACAAAAATTGGGGAGTTCGGATCATGGCCACAGTACACTTGCTCGGGAAACAGGGCGGGGTACAGCGGTGACGGCGGCGTCGAAGGTACTCGCCGGTGGATACCGAGGGGTGTCTAATCTCTCTAGAACTCCAGATCTGAACTTTGGGGCAACGAATGTAGAATGTGAGCACCGAGGGAAAGACAAGGTTTTTGCTGGCTTTTCCTCTTCCCAAGTTGAGCAACCTTTTTCTTTATTTAAAGAACTTAAGAACCAAGGAAAAAAGGAAAAGATGAGTAGTAAGTGTTTTCATCTCAAATCTTTACAATGGGCACTAGACTTTGGAGCATCGCATCATATGACGTCCGTATTCGAAGTTCTTGAAGACTTAGACTCGAATCTAGATCATTCTAAGTACTACATAAAGACTCGAGTACAAACCTCATCTCTTCTAAGTTTTGATTGCAAGTCATTCCGAGTGTTATAGAAACTCCTATATAAGTTTTCATTCATTTCGACTGACTCGGAAAACACATACTTGTTTATCATCTCACATTGATGTTTCGAGTCACTCGGACGTCACTCGGATCTATCGCATGCTCAAATAATCTCTCTAATACTTTTATGTTAGTTACGATTGCATATTTCAAAGAAAAGTGAATTACGAGTGTTAATTTATCTTTCTAAGTCGGTATGTATGTTTGAGAATTATTTGTCCATATCAAGTCCTTATACTCCGATGTTTTCACACCTATAACTTGATCTTTCTTAGGATTGACTCGATGGAATTTGAGTATAATAAATATTAGACTTAGAAAATTCCACTCTTCTAGGCTTAAGATAATTATACACTTAATTGTCTTAATTAAATTATTATCTTTGCCTAATCTTGGACCAAAGTATTTTATACTTTGAGAACCAAAGTGGTTTACTTTTGTAGGTTATCTAAACGAGGTTATCTCATTTTTGAATCACAAAAGTAACGGGCTTCAAGCTGTCAATCACTAGCAGACAAGGCTTATTTACTTCAAAACAAGGCTTAGGCGATGTGTCGGGGTTGTCTGTTTCCAAAGCTGGAAAACTTCAACACCGAGCTCAACGGTGGTTTCTACCTTACTTTTCATACATCACCAGCTGACTGGAGCACCTTTAGGAGCCAAGAGCCGCTGCACAACGTTCACATCCCAACGGATCTTTTCTCGGCGACTTAGAAGAGCCGTTACAACAGACTAAGAAAGACTTCGTTTAGAAACCGGACACAACGGCTAATTTGCTTGGTCATATATAAATAGAAGCAACTTCACAAGACTTGAAGATTGCTTGGAACTATTGTTGAAACACATTACTTAAGCAAAAGTCATTTTTTTCATATTCAATCTTCTATTTACAACTCCCAACTTGTAATTCGTACTTTCGAGTTGTAAAGTTTTGTAATCAATGACATACTCTTCTTACTTTCCGAGTAAGGTCCCTTGACTGAGCTGTAAAGGTTAACTCAGCTCGGTTGTCCCTACCTGTAAAGGTTACCTCGGTTAGGAAGTACTAGATCGGATAAGGGAACTACCGAGTCTAGGAAAACTTTGTAAGGAATTGTCTAAGGGAGCAATTCCGGTTGAGTCGGTTCGTTGCATTTTGAGGATTCAAAATAGTAGATTAGACTTGGTGCTTGGATTAGCACTATCCGTGGTTTTCCGCCCCGGGAGGGTTTCCACGTATTTCGAGTGTATACTTTTACGAGTCCAATCTAGACTCGGATTCGGTTATTTATTCTTTTCAAGCTTAAAGTTTCTAAGTTTGTTAAAATTTCCTCATACCCTATTCACCCCCTCTAGGGTGACTAAGACTCTCCAAGAGCAAATCTTCGGTTCTCACAAACGTTTATACTCTGAATGTCCCTATTATTATTTCACAACCGGACGGGACACAGATTAAAATCGAAAAAGCTGGTATGGTTCGACTTGGGCCGAAAATTTGGCTCAAAGATATTTTGTATGCATCGGCAGTTAAGTGCAACCTCATCTCGGCCCAAAAGTTAGCCATTAATGAAAATTGTCTTGTGTCTTATGGACCTAACTTCGTGTTATACATGGCCTCACTTCGTAGATGCTGATTGGAGTGGGTGATCTAGGAGACGGGGTGTACTACTTGAAGACAATGAATGGAGAATCCATTTTCGCTACAATCAAGCACGTTGATCAAGGTAGATGGCATGCTTGGTTGGGACAACTTTCTTATGGTGCTTTAGCATCTTTATCTATGTTGTGTGATTTCAAGTTGAATAAGGAGTATTTAGAATGTTGCGATGTGTGCCATAGGGCAAAGCAAACTCATAACAAATTTTCTTTATGTGATTCTAGAGCCACTAAAACTTTTGACTTAATCCATTATGATTTGTGGGGAAAATATCATACCCCATCGTTATCTAGATGTTAGTATTTTCTATGCACTCGTTGATGATTATAGTCGAGCCACTTCGGTGTATTTGATGTAAAATAAGTTTGAGGCGTATGATCGTATTGTTGATTTTTGTTGCATGATAAAAACCCAATTTGGGACTAATGTCAAAAATGTTCGTAGTGATAATGGTACGGAATTTAACAAAGGGGAATAACAAGATTATTTTCCTAAAAGGGCATGTTCCATGAAGCCTCATGTGTAGACACTCCACAATAACGAGGTCGGGTTGAACAGAAAAACCGTCGCCTTCTTAATGTTGCTAGAGCTCTTTGTTTTCGAGGCATCCTTACCTATTAACTATTGGGCGAATATGTGCTTACTATTGCATATCTCATTAACCATACACCCACTAAACTACTTCAAATGAAGAGTCCATATAAAGTTCTTTTTGTGAAAAAGCCGACATACACTCAATTAAGAGTTTTTGGGTGTTTATGTTATGTGCATGCTCATGATAAAATTAAGGACAAATTTGATCCTAGAGCTACTAAGTGTATGTTTCTTGGATATCCTCAAGGGAAAAAGGGGTGACGCGTTTTGGAACTTGATAGTGGTCGGATTTTTGTGTCTCGGGATGTTATTTTCTATGAAGATATTTTTCCTTATGCCCAATTTACATCTCCCTCTTTACCACACAATACATCTTCATTTAGTACAAGCTGGGTCGGTCCAAAACCCCTTGCACCATGATCCACATGTCATCTTTGAACCTCGATATTTCCCTTGGCCTACATATTTCGGCCCAAATCATTGAAACACTAGTTGAGGCTTTAAACCCAGTAATCAATTACGGTCCAAACAATCCCGGCCTAACTCGCTTGAACATCCGAATGTCTTTCCCACTCCAACCAAACCTGAGGCCCGGACGCCTCTTCTAACCCATGTTACTATGCATGCCTTTCCTGTCCGGATCACCCAGCGCATCCCCCTTGCTCCAGCCACTATTAATTCCAGTTCCGGTCCGATAACCCCCTTCGATTCACCCAATTCCCTATGCATCCTTAAAGGGTCCGTCACCCTCCAACACATCTTCGAGGTTATGTGTGCCATATTATTCGCTGCTACACCCCGTACCCCACCCTACTCCATGACATATCTTCGAGTTCGCTTGATCCTCTATCTCATTATATTCGAGTACGCCATATTTTTGATTCTCACCGAGTCGATCTAGCTGCCATTAAAAGCGGTGATGAACCTCATTATTTTTCACAAGTCGTTCGGGATCCCTACCGACATAAGGCAATGGCTAATGAAATTTCTACCTTGGAAGATAATCATACACAGGACTTGTGTCCGCTTCCTCCTGGAAAGAGAGCACTTGGAAGTAAATGGGTATGCAAAATTAAGTATAATGTCAACGGATCCATAGAACGGTACAAAGCCCATCTAGTGATTGGGCAATCATTGAGTTAAGGGGAGGATTTCAATGAGAAGCTTGTTCCGAGTTGCAAAGATGGTCACAATTCGCACACTTCTATCTCATTCTGCAGCCAAAGGATGGGGACTTCATCGGATGAACATGCACAACGCGTTTCTACATAAGGACCTTTATGAAGATATTTATATGAAGCCCCCGCCGGGTTTCACACTCCTCGGCCAAATGTTGTTTGCAAACTTAAAAAGTTGTTATATGGACTTCGGCAAGCACCTCAACAATAGTTTTTCAAACCGCTCGATGCCCTTTGTTCTTATGGGTTTAAACAATCACCCTTGGATCATTTCCTATTCACCTTTCAACACGAGTACTACTTTTCTCGCTTTATTGATTTATGTTGATGATATTGTTCTCACAAGGAATGATCTCGCACAAGTGTGCCGCTTTCAAAGCCTACTTACATAAGCTGTTTTAAACTCAAAGACTTGGGCCCATTAAAGTATTTTCTTGGCATTGAAGTTGCCCATGCCCACGAGGGTATATTTCTTTGTGAACGAAATATCGTCTCGATATTCTAGCTGAGACCGGTATGCTCCGGTGCAAACCGTGCTCTTTCCCCATCAAATAATAGCATATGCTCACTTCGATTCTAGTGATCCTATCTCCGATCCAGCTCGGTATCGTCGCCTAGTGGGCCAATTTATATAACTCGCCATTACTAGGCCCGACATTACTTATGATGTTCACATTCTTAGCCAATTCATGCGGGATCCTCGATAAAGGCGCTAGGATGGAGTCGTTCATTTATTATGCTACCTAAAGGGCTCACCAAGGCAAGGCCTCCTTCTCTCGTCTACTAACGATCTCAAACTCCGTGTATACTCGTGACTTTGATTGGGCAAGTTTCCCAATGACTCCTCGCTCAATGATCTGGTTATTTTGTTTCTTTTGGGTTGTCTCCTATTTAGTGCAAGACTAAAAAGCAACCTCATCGTATCTCGATCTTCGGTTGAAGCCGAGTACGAGTGCTATGGCTAATGCTACAAGTGAAGTTGTTTGGCTTTGAAATTTGTTGGGCCCTTATGCTTACGGGTTCCTTACGAGTTCCGCTCGCTCATCTCTATTGTGATAATCAAGTTGCCCTTCATATTACTTCCAATCCGGTATTTCATGAGCGCACCAAACATATCGAAATTGACTTGTCACTTTGTTCGTGAATGGTTGCTTTCGGGTGATACTATTACTCATTATGTTCCCACCAAGTAGCAACTCGCAAATATATTCACTAAAGCCTTGGATCATCGTCGGTTCCACCATCTACTTAGCAAGTTGGGTGTTTCTTATCTTCACACTTCAACTTGAAGGGGAGTATTATATATTTTCCTACCTTTCCTATTTGTCTGTAGACATCCTCAATTGCACGAGTTTTTGTTTGTAGTTAATCTCTCTTAGGAAACATTGTATTCAAGTTGTTTTAGACATCTTGTTTTAGGCAAAGTACGTATACTCATGTATATAACTCATTCAAGCTACTGGGAATAATACACGAAAGGTTCTCCCAATTCTATAATCTTTACACTCGACATAGCTTTATGGTCGGCCCTTGCGGGTAGTGAGCAATTATCTTGAACTGTACTAACAAGATTGAAGTAAAGCTGGTTTAATACCCGATAAACCGATGTAATTCCATGTGTTACCGTATACCTTGTTGTCAATGGTGTGATTTCCTTGGTTGACTGGCATTAAAGTTTCCATGTTTTGGTGATGGTTTTATTTGAGTTCAATTTTCTCAACTCCTAACATTTGTCCGATCACTTCCCATTATGTGGTATTGTCTATGTAATGTTTACCTCATCTAAAGTCACCAACAAATGTGTATTTAATATTACGTGTAACTATTATATCCATCTTCGGGCTTTTAGATCTAAGTTCTTGAATTGTCTGGTTTGGTCTTTACTCTTTAGTAATAGTCGAAGGTAGTAAAACCTTTATGGTTTTCTTTGTATGTGGCCATTGTTTTCATTTGCCTCCTTAGCTTACCATGTAGAAAAGCATAAAAATGTCGGAGTTGTAATTTCCGTCATTGCTCATCGTTTGC
This sequence comes from Talinum fruticosum, assembly GCA_021018815.1. Classification (NCBI taxonomy): domain Eukaryota; kingdom Viridiplantae; phylum Streptophyta; class Magnoliopsida; order Caryophyllales; family Talinaceae; genus Talinum; species Talinum fruticosum. The sequence continues at coordinate 2,396,877 of JAITYX010000011.1, forward strand.
ATTGGTTTTATTCTTCTTTCTGTAGGAACAAGGGTGCATCTTTAGTACTTATCGTAAATAGCAAAATCATGATGGTAGATTGCCCCTATATGTTGTTTAACTTGCCTCTTTTTTGTGTAGAAAAACATTGTAACGTGGGAATTAGTCTTTCCTTCATTGCTCATCCCTTACATTGGGTCTTATTCTTCTTTTTGTAGGAGCTTTTCAATGGCGAGAAAGCTTGATGAAATCTGGTAAATTTGAGAATCTTGTGCGTTGGCACAACTCCATATGCTCTTACTACAGTTTGTCCTTCAATGAGGTCTTGAGAAAGTGTATTTGGGAAAGAGCTTTTAGCAGGAAGCGATTAACGGAGCGGAATGGTGATTTCGGTAAGAAGACAAAAGCGTGTAGGTGTCCCGATATTGATCTTCCTAATGATGTAGTGGGGGCAGTTTGTTTGATATTTGACACTAACCTTGTGATTAGATGACACTAACCTAACTAAAGAAAGCAGCGAATTTGTGGAGACCCTACTCAAAGATATTGGGAGTCTAGGAATTACTTATCATGTCGTGACTTGTACGTCCGATTACTTTCCCCGGTTGTTAGATATGGCTGTGAGTTTGATCTATCAAGGTAAAGCGTACGTTGATGATACACCGGTGGAGGAAATGAGGATGGAAAGGGATAATGGGATTGACTCGGAATATAGAAAAAACAGTGGAAAAGAATATCTATCTCGTGGAATCAAATGATCACAAGGACTGATATTAGCCTAAGGTGTTGCCTCAGGAGCAAGCTAGATTTTGCAAACCCAAACAAATGCTTGAGGGATGCAATCCAGTTCCGCATCATAGGGTTGGATCTACATATAAGTTGTATCCAACATATGACTTTGCGAGTCCATTTGTAGATGCATTGGAGAGTATAACACATGACCTTTGCTCTAGTGAATATCGTGATCATGATGCCCAATATCAATGGATCCAGGGGGACATGGGGGTTAGAAAAGTTTAAATGTATGAGCTTAGCAGATTGAATATGGTCTATACTCTTCTAAGCAAGTGTAAGCTTCTCTGGTTTGTGCAAAATGAAAAGGTTGATGGATGGGATGATCCTTGTATGCCTACTCGTATAAGGGCTGGTGCACTGAGGTCTGCAGATTGAGGCTTTGATCCAATTCATACTTGAACATGTATGATGCTACATCTGCTCTCACTATTCAACAATTATTATTTAGTTTGAATACAATGGTGCTTGAGTGCATTATAACTTCTTTTAAATATTAGTTACTGATTTTAATTTTTGACAGCATACATATATAGTAGTTAATCACATCTCTGCCCACATTTGCGGGGGCTTCCACAAAGCAGACTCTTATGGAGTGGGATAAACTGTGGGCCATTAATAAGAAAATCATTGATCCCGTTTGTCCGAGGAAGATGGTATTTGACACATTATCATTGTCATTGATTTCTTTTTTCTAATTGTTTCTTTTGGGAGAAAAGGGATCTTTTAGATGCTTTTTTTGTTTTTGCTATTAGTTTTCCTATTCCAAATCTCCTATGAATTTCAGGTGGAGAAAAAGGCCAAGAAGAGAGGCCATGACAAAAAGGACAAGGATGAAGATTTACGTAATGTAGTAAACCCTGTTGCGAAAAAGAGATTTCAGCATTTGGGAATCCAAATATGCGAACCGAAATGTGGAGATATCCTCCACTTAGAAAGAAAGGGATACTACGGATGTGATGTCCCATTTCGACACGATTAAAGACAATTGTCCTTTTTGCAATCCCGGATGGGTGACAACAAAATGCTTCAAGGTAACCACACCATAAGTTGGACGTTGTTGTTTGATCTAATTGTTGATGCAACAAGGGCTTTGGTTGAGACCTTTTATTATGTTGCTTTCGTGACTAGTGTGGAATTTGGTTAAACCACATACCACTTTAGAATTTGCAGCCCCAAAATTGAATTGCAAAGATGTTCATATTTAGGGCATTGTGAGTAAGATTTCCACCACAATCTAATTTGTTTTGCTTATGTGTTTATCTAGTCGACTATTTTGTCAACTCTAGAGCCAGCTTTTCTATTATGACTTTTTCTCGCAGTAGTGAATCTTGGATTTGTATTTAGTTACTAACCTCCTTCACTCGTGAAACCCTTGCCCCCTTTTAAATGATGTTAAACTTGGATTTATATTCAGCTGCTACCGTCATATATTTTGTATTCCCCTCAACTTAATTTTCCTAACCTCCTTCATTGTGAAACCCTTGACCCCTTTTAAATGCTTGGGTTTTTTAATCGTATTTGTAGATTGTTCTCGCTTTTTTGTTTTGAAGAATTGCATGTATCTTGTATTCCACTATATTTGTAGATTGTTCCGCTTTATTATTGTTGTTACTCTTATTGGTATGGTTCTCTCGGGTTGTGTTTCGTAATCATGGTTTGTCAATTGCTATCTATGGAATGCTCTTCCCCTCGGTCTGGAAATATTAGTTGCTTCACTTTATTATGCACGAAACCTTTTTGTTCGAAGCATTTAATTTTGTTCGTGGTGGCTATCGGGTGTAATTGATTTGCTTTGCTTGTTTACTCATCTAGAAGAGCATCCTTTAGCGAGATGTACGGATTTCGGGTTCTCTCGAATGTTAGGGAGGCAGATTGTAGGTTGAGCTTTATCGTGCTATCATTATGCACTTTATCCGACCGTATTATCTATAAGACGTATTATCGAACGAGCCTGTGTTGTCCATACTACTATCTTTGGCATTGATTAGCTGCCATTATGCACATGTAAAAGATGATCTTATCCCTAGAGTCCTTGTATCTCAAACTTGAGTGCTTTTTAGCTTAGTCTGTTCCTCTTATGAAAGTTTTGGTATTGCAACTCGTTTTTAGTGTTTTTGGACATTTTTGAGTATGACAAAATCGGATTTCGAAATTTCCAGTGGTACTCAAATCAGCAGAGTTATGAACATCTACAGTACGTATTTATTTTTGTAGATTTTCAAAATTTTGCACAAACTTTCGCTTAAGCACCATCACACTCCACCATCAATCATCATTAGCTACCAAATTCTTGTCCTAATCACAATATGCCAACTTCTAATCACAAAATTATCTCTTTATTGCCTTTTCTATTTTCTCGTGTTTTCCCTTTTTTTCCTTTAATAAATAAATTGATAAAACTGAATTAAAGATAATACAACTACAATAAAATTAAAGTAGAATAGGAAACACATATCCTTGGATTAGAGAAAATAATGTGTATAATTAGCTTTTAAAGAAATAATAACATTTTTTTTGTCTTCGATAAAGGAGATCATCGTGCCCTAGTTCGCCGCAGTAATCTCTCTCTCTCTGTCTCTCTCTCCTCCTTCTCCCCTACTCTAGTTCGCCGAAAAACAACTCATCTCCAAGTCACTATCTCTCTTACACTCTCTCATTTACTCATGTTCATCAATGAGAACTCCTCATGATATTATGTAAATATGTGTTTTAGGTTAAAGAGGGAGAAAAATGGATATCAAGTAACTATCTTTTGCCTAAGATAATCCTTCGATAGCGGTTATCGCTGCTGCCTAGATTGTTGAGATTCCTATTTCTATTCATGCATCGTTCTTTTGTGGCTATCATCCTTATTTTCTCTTTCATGATGAGTAATTTATACTTCATCTCTGTTGTTGCAATATTTGTAACATTTAGAATATTATATATTGGCCAATATATAATATATTGTGAAGGTTTGCTCGGGAGAGTCTTAGTCACCCTAGAGGGGGTGAATAGGGTGGTGGAAGTTTTTCCTAAAACTTCTCAACTTTTTCGAGTAAGGTAGAAGCAGTTGTCGTTTCGAGTTAGTAAAGTCGGATCGAGTGAACTCGGAAAGCTTTTGTATGTAGAAAACCAGAATAGAGAACGAAATCCGAGTCTAGAATGAACTCGGTAAGATCACACACAGAGATTACGTGGAAACCCTCCTGGGGCAGAAAACCACGAACCGTGCTAGTCCAAGCATGAAGTCAATCCACTATTTTGAGTCCACAAAATACCGTGAACTAACCGAACCCGAGTTGCTCCCTTAAACAACTCTATACAAGCTTTTCCTAGACTTAGAAATTACCTTATCCGATCTAGTACTTCCTGACCGAGATACCCCTTACAGCCGGGGACAACTAAGCCGAGATCACCCTTACGGCTTAGTCAAGGGACCTTACAAAGTGAGTAAGAAAAGAGGTTGTAATCGAGTACAAGACCTTACAACTCGGAAAGTAGAAGTAACAAAGTAGGAGTTGTAAGTAGAAGATTGGAAGTGAATACAAAGACTTTGCACAAGTGTATGTATTAACAATATGTTCCGCTCTATCTCGCTAGTCTTGTGAAGTGGCTTCTATTTATATCCGCCCGAGCAGAGTAGCCGTTGCCTTCGTATGCTGACTGTAGGTCTCTGAAGACCGTTTGTTCGAGCATTCCGAGTCTCTTACTTGGGTGACCGTTGTGAAGCGAACGTTTGGATAACGTTTCCACCTTCTTGGAAGTCATGAGATTAGTAATGATAACTTGAGACAATCGAGTGGAGACCTTTGTTAGGTTCGGCGCTTCAGTCCTTCATTTTTGTCAACGGGCAGCTCGACACATTCTCGAGAAGCACACGGAGTGGCCATGTCTCGCTGGTGATTTGACGTTTTGAAGCCAATTATTTTTGCAAGTTGAAACGTATATCCTTGGTTAAATAATCTGCAAAAATAAATCATTTCGGTTCTCAAAGTAAAGAATACTTTGGTCCGTGGTTAGACACGAGATAACATAATTATGATCAATAATCGGCTAATTACCCGAGTCGAAAAGGTTTGGACTTTTACGAGTCCGAAGCACTAACATTCAGAATTCTATCCGACCAAAAACTAGACAAGACTCGGAGAGTGAGTATGCTCGGTCTAGTTCTACTATAATCAATCCGAGTGGTAGGCGACTCGGAACACGAATTGGATTTCCGAGTCTAAAAGAAACATGCTATCCGAATGAAGTAAAGAACGATACTTAGAAAAGATTATACTACTCCACTCGGTTAGGTTTCGAGATATGGAGAATGCCTTGGAATCAAAATTCTATAAGTACAAGGAGGTTATACTGAAGTGTTGCAACTCGAAAAGCGTAAAACAATGTCCGAGTCTTCATATTGTTCAATGTTGTTCCAAAGCCCACATTGGTGGTATAGGGCCCGATCTTAAATTTCCTATGTCTACTTTTTTTTTTTTTTGTTAGTAATCTTATGCTATAAAGTACATTAATGTGATAAATGGGAGTATGGTTTTAAAAGTCAAAACGTCACTTACAAAGGTGCGATACCATAATATATAACTAAGCTAACATCCTCCGAGGATCGGGAGAAGGGGTAGGAAGGGTCGGTTAATACAAAATATATTATGGATTCGAATATATAAATTTATGTTACAAAATTAATAAAACACATCTTAGTCCTCAAAAGAATGGTTTTTTCTTATAAATTCCCCAAACACATTCTTCTTGTATTATATATAAGCCATCTTTTTCATTTCTGTTGATATTATTTTAGTTAGATTTATTTATAATCTCTAAAAGCTTCACAAGATGGAAATATGTTTTTTCAATATATGATTTTCAAAAATTAGTTTGATTTTCTTATGGTTTTATTTTCATGCCTTGTATTGTTTTTTTTAATTTTTAAAATTGATTAAGTTTTCTAGACAAAAAGTTGGAACATGTTTGCTTTATCCATGATTCTTTGATAACAAAAAAGCAAATGAGGTTATTGTATTAGGTGGCCAGAATGGTGGATTCAAAATCTTAGGTAAGAGAGTCTTATTTCAAATTTAATTAGTGCCAATGGATCATTAAAGATGTCTTTTGTAAATTTTTTTTATAAATTTTAACTAAAATATATAAAAGCAAACTTTTTAAAGAGCATAACAATTATGATGGACACCCATTATACCATGACTGTATGCTTTTTATTTTGATGTCTTCATGTAATCTATGCGAAAAGCATAAGCATACCTTTGGTCGGTAATCAATGAGATTTGTATCCAAATTTACCTCATTTTTGGAAAAATTGGGCACTTCTTCATGTAAAAAATTAGATATATTCTCATCTTGGACAATTTTTCCCATTAATTAATAGTGCCCTTATGCTTGATGGGTTAAATTTGATTTATGTTCATCTTCAACCAATGGAAATATAAAGTCTTTACTTTATTAAAATTGAGTTACTATTATTATATGGCAGGGTAAAGTTCGATCTCATAACAGAAATTCCCCATTCATAAGGCATTAACTTGATACCTTATTTACGATAATAGATGCTAAACTTCTTGAAATGACATGTATTAGTTCTTTAAAAATTTACTATGGAGCTAAAAAGAATCTGGAAAATTTTTTTCTTTGTTTTTTTTTTTCTCAGGGAAAAACGAGTATTCTGTTCAGTCCGTTACTGAGCGTAACTATCGAAAACATGTGCCCGCCAAAGTTCAGTCTCTCTCTTCTCTCCATAAGACTAAACCCAATACCCAAACCCCTTTTTAAACCCCATTTCGGATTTCTGCCGCTCAATTTGACTCAGAATCTCTGACATCTTTTCAACAATGGCGGATGCGAGCTCTCAACTCGTCACCTCAAGTCTCTCTCTCTCTCTCTCTCTCTCTCTCTCTCTCCCCCTACCCGCATTTCTCTGCTTTCCACTAATCCTCTGTTTTTCTTCTCTTAACAACAGATAGATCCCTTGCCGCGTCCGTCGGGGCCATATGAGATTATCCGAATGGAGTCCGGGTTCATCCTTCGGATCGACATGCCGGGGGTGCCAGCTAGTGGCTTCAAGTACTGCAAAAAATCAGCTAAGAAAATGGTTACATTCAACGGCATAGCTCCCAAGAAAGAGAACTTCCCTTTTGATGAATCAAAGAGATTCTACGGTGGCAGTGTCCAACTTAATTGAGAACCAATTGAGATTGAGGTTGATGTCATGGTTGAAAATGGCTGTGTCACCATGCTTTTCCCCGATGCTGTGGGTTTTCTTTTATCAGCGCGACCGATTGGTCAGACTTCTTCAGGTATCTTTCTCTCTCTTTCTCTCTCTCTCTCGGTTGCCATAGCCAGAATTTGGGTTGCTTATTCTTGGGTTGTATTGAAGGGTCAGGAAACTCTAAGCACGGTGAGGGTTCTTCTGGAAAAGGAAAATCCATCATCATAGCTGAAGGTTGTCTCTCTTTCTCTTCATTTCTCTCACAGTTAGAATATGGGTTGTTTTCGAATTGTATTTTAAATGTCTGAATTTATGTTTCTTGGGTTGTAATTAAGAAGGATTAGTGAAATCTGAAGAGGCTGAGGATTCGTTTTCTGGGAAGTCCACCGTCGAAGCTGTAGGTATTTTTAACTAAAGCAATCTGGTTGTGTTGGGTGGTGTCCCAAAATCTTATATTTTAGGAAAGATTGTTTCCTTATAGAATTGGGTATCCTAAACCTAATTGTATTTTGTTTCCTATTTGTATTAGGTAATTGTTACCTATTAGAATTAGGAGTAAGAGTTTTGATAGGTTTAGGATATTCTGTTGGGTTAGGATTTCTTTCCTATTTAAAGAAGTGTTGGCCTCCATTGTAAACACCAAGGGAGTTATTGTGAGGAGAGTGTTGTGAGATTGGGATATCTCGGATTTGGAAAGATCTCCGGGTTTGAGATCGTATTGTACTCTCTCATAATAGTTAAATCATTGTGCTTGTGTCGTTCATGGTTTTTCCGGTTTGGGTTTTCCACGTTAAATTCTTATCTCGTTCCTATTTTTTTTATTTCCATCTAATTTCTTGGTATTGTTTTTGTCATCCTAAATCGCTTCCGCATCTTTACTCTAAATTTCATATTCAAAGTAAGGTTTAGAGTGGGGCTAATTTCCTAACAAGTGGTATCGAGCCCAAGTTTTAGGATGGCATCGTCATTCACTAAATTTGATATCGAGAAGTTTGATGGTAAAATCGGTTTCAGTTTATGGAGAGTCAAGATGAGGGTCGTTCTCACGCAGAGTGGATTGAAGAAGGCACTTGGGAAGAAGCCTAACTCTATGTCCCGGGAAGATTGGGAAGAGTTGGATGAAAGGGCACTTACTGCGATTCTGTTTTGCATTACGAATCAAGTACTTCGTGAAGTTGTTCACCTGCAAGACTACCGTGGATATGTGGACAAAGTTGGAGCAAATCTACACAACAAAGAGTCTTGTCAATAAGATTCAGCTCAAGGAGCGATTGTTCACGATTCGGATGAGTGAAGGTACACCTATCCAAAATCATCTTGATGAGTTTATTCTATTATCTTGGACTTAGAGAATTTGGAGGTTGATATAGATGATGAGGATAAAGCTATTCTCCTTATTGTCTCCCTGCCCCTTTCATATAAACACTTTAAAGAAACTATGTTTTACGAGTAATAGTGAAGTGTTGAGTTATGAGGATGTCAAGTGCAACTTGCTATCCAAAGAAAAATTTGATTTTGAATGTTCGATGAAAGAGCCGAAGGCTTGTCGGTAAGGGGTAGTAATAAGAAAGGTTCTAAGTACAAGTTTGAGGGAGATTGTTACTTTTGTAAGAAACCTGGACATAAGAAATCCCAGTGTTTAAAACTTAAGGCTTTAAAGGCTAAGGAGAAAGAGGAAGACTCTAACAATATGGGTGAGGCCGGTTTTGCTCTTCGTTGAAGATGAGTCGAGATGGTGATGTTTTACTTGCTTCTCATAAAAGGGAAGTGATTACGAATGGGTTTTAGATTACGGATGTACTTTTCATATGTGTCCTAACAAAAATTTGTTTTCCACATATGATACTGTTGATTCTGGTATTGTTAACTTGGGCAATAATGCCCAATGCTCAATTGCTGGAATTGGTACAGTTCGATTAAAACTCATGACGGTGTCGTGAAGACTTTAACTAAGGTCCGACATGTTCCCGATATAAAACGCAATATGATCTCGTTGGGTGCTTTTAAAGCTAAAGGGCTAAGGTATTCGGCTGAAGGTGGAGTCTTGAAGGTGTCCAAAAGTTCCAAGGTTTTGTTGAAGGGTTCGAGACGATGTGGTCTCTACATCCTTCAAGGTTCAACTGTAGGTTCAGCAGTTTCAAGTACGATTACATATGATGGACTGATTCATTTGTTTGATATTTGGTTGGATTATGTCAAGAAGAAGAGATTGATGGATATGATTCCTTTAGCTAAGTCCAAAGGGAACTTGGATTTAGTGGATATTGATAACTTGTGATTGCCCTTCAGGGTGGAGCCCTCCGGGTGCTACTTCTCGAAAAGGAGAGGTAGGTTGAAGGTGACAAACGTGTTTTTCGAGATTTCGGGATTTTGGTCCAAGGTGGAGATTGTTGGGTGGTGTCCCAAAATCTCATATTTTAGGAAAGATTGTTTCCTTATAGAATTGGGTATCCTAAACCTAATTGTATTTTGTTTCCTATTTGTATTAGGTAATTGTTACCTATTAGAATTAGGAGTAAGAGTTTTGGTAGATTTAGGATATTCTGTTGGGTTAGGATTTCTTTCCTATTTAAAGGAGGGTTGGCCTCCATTGTAAACATCAAGGGAGTTATTGTGAGGAGAGTGTTGTGAGATTGGGATATCTCGGATTTGGAAAGATCTCTGGGTTTGAGATCGTATTGTACTCTCTCATAATAGTGAAATCATTGTGCTTGTGCCATTCGTGGTTTTTCCCGGTTTGGGTTTTCCACGTTAAATTCTTGTCTCGTTCCTATTTTTGTTTTATTTCCATCTAATTTCTTGGTATTGTTTTTGTCATCCTAAATCGCTTCCGCATCTTTGCTCTAAATTTCATATTCAAAGTGAGGTTTGGAGTGTGGCTAATTTCCTAACGAGGTTGGTTTATCAATGGATGGGTTAATGTTTGATTCCATTCTTTCCCTGTAATCTTCAAGGTTCCGGAAAATTTGGAGTGCTGGCAATATTTCTTCACATGAACCTGCCTAAGGTTTGTCAAAATCTCCGAGTGCTTTCTTACTCTGTTTCTAGAATTCGAACTTTTCGGTCTCTTCACATTTCGAGTCAAATGTTTGATGTTATATTTCTTGGGCTCAAATTTTGAAGGATCAGCGAAATCCGAGCGGGATAAGGGCTCATCGTCTAGGATATCCATGGATAAATCTGAAGGTATATAATTAATTTGAGCATTCTAATTTGCTTTGTATAATCGGATGCTTTTAATGAATGATTTCATTGTTTGTCATTGGAATTTGGGAGTACGGTAGCTCGAATTTGGGTAATCAAATGTTTGATATTATGCACTTGGGCTGTAATTGTGAAGGGTCACCGAAATCTAAGCGAGGTGAAGGTTCTTCTCGAAATCGGTGATAAAGCCGAAGGTATTCGATAAGTTCCCCTCTTACGTTTGAGTCTTAATTGGCATTTTGGAGTTCCACGATCTGTATTTTTGTTGTTTCCTGATTGGTAATCAAAATTTTGATGTTATGTTTCTAGCCCACCATATTTTTTTGTTCTTGATAAGAATGTCATTAACATAATAAATTCCGAGAGCATCGTATATAAAGCCTTGAAGGAGATCATCATGCCCTCTATCCCCTCTCTCTCCCCTGCCCTAGTTCGCCGACAATCTATCTTTCACTTTCTCCCCTTTCTCCCTACCCTAGTTCACCGGTAAACAATTGGAAAAAAATTCCCAACCCACATTTTTCGCCCACGTTATTTAAACATTCGTAACAGTTCTAAGTTCGGATCATTTTTGTCGGATGTATAATTAGCCTATTATACTAATAATTGGAAAAAAGATCTCAACCCACATTTTAATTACTCGTCCTTCAACTCGGGCCATGAGGATGAATATGTTTAAAAAATTCCAACCCACATTTTTTGTCTTCGATAAAGGAGATCATCGTGCCCTAATTCGCTGGCAACAATCTCTCTTTCTCTATCTCTCTCCCCCCTTCTCCCCTACCCTAGTTCGCCGGTAAATAACTCGTCTCCAGGTCACTCTTACTCTCTTACACTTTCTCATTTACTCATGTTCATCAATGGGAACTCCTCATGATATTATGTAAATATGTGTTTTAGGGGTAAGAGGGAGAAAAATTGATATCAAGTAACTATCTTTTGCTCTAGATAATCCTCCACTAGCGAGTTATCGTTGCTGCCCGATTGTCAAGATTCTTCTTTTTATTCATGCATCCTTCTTTTCTGGCTCCCATCCTTATTTTTACTTTCATGATGGGTAATTTATACTTCATCTCTGGTATTTTTCCTCGTTGTTGCGATATTTGTAAAGTTTAGAATGCTATATGAAGGTTTGCTCTTGGAGAGTCTTAGTCACCCTAGAGGGGGTGAATAGGGTGATGAGGAAATTTTAATAAGAAATGGAGGGTTAAAGTTTAAATTAAACTTTAAGACTGTCTAAGTCTAAATTGGGCTCAAAGAAATGTGAACACGGAATTACGTGGAAACCCTCTTGGGTCGGAAAACCACGACCAGTGTTAATCCAAGCACCAAGTCAAATCCACTATTTTGAATTCACAAAATACGAGTAGACGGAGTCAACCCGAATTGCTCCCTTAGACAATTTCTTACAAAGTTTTCCTAAACTTAGAAGTTCCCTTATCTCGATCTAGTACTTTCTAACTAAGGTAACCTTTACAACTAGGGACAAGCTGAGCTAAGTTAACCCTTACAGCTCAGTCAAGGGACCTTACTTAGAAAGTAAGAAAGAGAGTTTGTGACTCGATTACAAGCTTTACAACTCGGAAAATTGTTAAGTACAAACTGGGAGTTGTAAGATGAAGATTGAATGAGTATTGTACACAAAGATATACTTTCAGCAATGGGTTTAGTAATCTTCAAGTCTTGTGAAGTGGCTTCAATTTATAGATAACCAAGCAAATTAGCCGTTGTGACTATCTTCTTATTAAAAGTCCTTTGTAACGTTATAACGGTTCTTCCGAGTTGCTCGAAAAGATCCGTTGAGATGTGAACATTGTGCAACGGCTCTTGACTCCTTAGGATCGATACGCACGAGAGATAGAGAGAGAAAGAGAGATTTTAAAAGAAATTTCCGAAATTGTCCACTAATCTAGAGATGATTTTAGAAGTTTGATGTCCATTTAAAAAAAAAAAAAAAGAGACCGAGTCTGACTCGAGTAAAGTTTCGAGTGACTCGAAACAAGCAAGCACATAATAACTCTTAGCTCGGTATCACCGGGTCAACTGAACTAATTGTTATTAAGACACGAAAGAAACATTTAACACATAATCATGCAAGATAATTTCACTTAGCAAAGCACATAACCATGCATTTATCATGCCAAGTTCATTCCTAATAAAGCAAAACTGATCCTCACTAAGTGGCTTAGTAAAGATATCAACTAGTTGAAGTTTGGTAGGAATGAATTCAAGTGCAATATCACCTTTCTTAGAATGGTCTCTTAGAAAATGATACCTGAGCTCAATATGTTTTGTCTTTGAGTGTTGAACTGGATTCTTAGTAATGCTGATTATACTTTGATTGTCACACTTGATTGGAATTTATTTGAATGAAAGTCCAAGATCTCTCAAGTGTTGTTTAATCTAGAGAATCTGAGCACAGCAAGCTCTAGCTGCAATGTACTCAGCTTCATCGGTTGATAGAGGTACCGAGTTACTGCTTCTTTGAGTGTCAAGATATAAGGGATTGACTCGAAACTGGTAGGCTCCTGAGGGGTTCTTTTATCAACCTTGTATCCATCATAGTCGGCATCCGAGTATCCAGTGAGGGTCGGTTCCGAGTCTCTTGAGTACCATAGACCTCGATTCCGAGTCCCTGCAAGATATCTAAAAATTCTCTTCACCGTAGTGAGATGTGATTCTTTTGGATTAATTTGAAATCTTGTACACAGACATACACTAAACATTATGTCTGGTTTACTCGGAAGTAAGATACAACAGAGATCCAATTATACCTCGATAAAGTTTCGATCTACTTGCTTTACCTTTTTGTTTGAGTCCGAGTTTTATGTTGTTACTTATTGGGGTTGCTGCATGTTTTGCATCTTGAAGCTTGTATTTCTTCAACAACTCCTTGGTATACTTTGATTGATGACATAGATACCATCTTTGTCTTGCTTGATTTGTAGACCAAGGAAGAAATTGAGTTATCCCATTATGCTCATTTGGAATTCCTCTCTCATTAACTCAGAAAAATCTCGATAGAGATTTTTATTAGTTGCTCCAAATATTATTTCATCTACATAGATTTGAGCAACAAGAAAGTCCTTCCCCTTGGTTTTTATGAAAAGAGTCTTGTCAATCGACCTCTTCTAAAATCATTTTCAACCAAGAAATTGCTTAGTCTTTCATACCAAGCTCTCGTGAGCTTGTTTAAGATCATAAAGAGCTTTTTACAGCTTGAAAACATGATTTGGAAATTCTGAGTTTTCAAAACCAGGGGTTGCTCAACATAGACTTCTTCTTGAATAAAACAATTAAGAAACGCACATATTACATCCATCCGATACAATTTGATATTCATGCTTGATGCAAATGCCAATAGGATTCTAATAGCTTCAATCTTAGCCACTGGTGCAAAGGTTTCCCCATAATCAATTCCTTCTTCTTGATTGTAACCTTGAGCCACAAGTCTAGCCTTATTTCGACTACCAACCCACCTTCATCCAGTTTGTTTTTGAAAATCCGTTTGGTTCCTATGAGTAGGTGGTCGGAAGGTCGTTTGGTCGGAGTCCGGACTTGATTTCTTTCAAATTGATTAAGTTCCTCTTGCATGGCCTCTACCCATTCATGTTCATTTACAGCCTCTAGTGCATTTTTGGGTTCGAGTTAATGATAGGAATGTAGTGAATGCACATAGATTTTGCAAAGAAGAATGAGTTCTTACCCCACTCGTTGATTTCGGACAAGATATTTTTGAGTGGGTGGCTCGAAGCATATTTGAATGCTCTACTTGTTCTTTGGTTCACCAGATTTGTAGGTTGAATTGGTTGATCTTCGAGGTTTGATCTGATTGAGCTTCTCCATCTTATTGACCTTCACCATTCCGAGCTGGTTCTTGAGCTGATTCATTCTAAGTCATGGTATTCTTAGTTACCTCATTCCGAGTTTCCTTTCCTTTACTTAGTTTGAGCTCATCTTCAGTGAGGTCATCATCTCGATTTTGCTTTAGATATGAGAATGTTGACTCACTTGGTTTTCTCCGATCAATCTCATCAAACACAACGTGGATGCTTTCTTCCACTTTGTTAGTTCTTTTATTGAAAATGCGATATACTTTACTATGAGATGAATAACCAAGAAAAATACCTTCATCAAACAGAGCATCAAACTTGGTCGAGTGATCCTTACCATTGTTGAGAACATAACATTTACATCCAAAGGGTTTGAAATATGAGATATTTGGGTTCTTCCCTTTGTAAATCTCGTATGGAGTTTTCTTCACGATGGGTCGGATGAGACATCTGTTTAGAGTGTAGTTTGTTGTATTGATCGCCTCAACCCGGAAATAGTAAGGTAGATCATGTTCAATCATCATTGTCCTTCCTATTTCTTCAAGAGTTCGGTTCTTTCTCTCCACTACTCCATTTTGTTGAGGAGTTCTTAGGGCTTAAAAGTTGTAGGAGATACCATTCTTATCACATAACTCTGCAAATTCGAGTAATCGAACTCCCTTTCATGGTCGGTTCGAATTCTTTTGATATGAGTTTGAGACTCAACTTGGATTTTCCTATAGAGCTTGCTGAACTCTTTGAAGGCTTCATTTTTATGCTTAAGAAAACACACCGGGTAAATCGTGAGTAGTCATCAACAATCACAAGTACATATGATTTACCTCCGAGACTATTGATAGGGATTTCACCACATAAGTCCATATGCAACATTTCAAGCACTTTGGATGTAGAAACAGTTTTGAGAGGTTTGAAAGATGATCCGACTGTTTCCCTTTTGTGCATGCTTTACAAATTTTATCTTTCTTAAATGCACAGCTTAGGTAATCCTCTAACTAAACCATGAGATGCAAGCTTTTTAATGGTGTGCATCCTAAGATGACCTAGTCTACGATGCCATGTCCAAGAATCATCATGTAGAGATGCTTTTAAGCAAGATAAGTTCTCACTTGGATCGAGAGAGGAATAGTGTAGGTATTACCCGATCTCTTACCCGAGAGCTTAGTCTCTTTGGCGGTTTCATCGAAATATAGCAATTGGTCTACGTGAATCTTACCTCTTAACCTTTGTCACACAATTGAGAGATGCTTGAGAAGATTGTACTTTAATCCCTTGACAAGGTAGACTGGGCTGACTAGATTATCTCCTTTTCCAATCTTACCTATCCCAATTATCTTGCCCTTATTATCATCTCCAAAAGTGACTTTGCCTCCCTTGTAATCTCTAACTCGGAAAAGAGTCTTGAATCTCCCGACATGTGGTGTGAGCATCCACTGTCTAGGTACCAATGACCTTTTGTCCTTTTCTCGAGCTACCTGCAAGTCGAAACAAACTAACCATTCTCACTTTCTCTAACGAACCCGAGTAACTCCCTTTAATGTGGTCATTTTATGAGGAAAAAGACTCTTGGGAACCCAGATTTGAAAAACTTTGGATTTGGTCCACCACAATCCAATTTCACCACAATCCAATTTGATTGGCTTACATGTTTATCTAGTTGACTATTTTGTCATCTCCTGAGTCAATTTTTCTATTATGACTTTTTCGTCGGTAGTGAATCTTGGATTTGTATTCGGTTGTGAAACCCTTGCCCCCATTTAAATGATGTTAACCTTGGATTTGTATTCAGTTGCTATAGTCGTATATTTTGCATTCCCCTCAATTTAGTTTTCCTAACCTCCCTAAAAATACATTCTAAAAAGAGATCATAGTTGTTCATTGTGTAACCATTGCCCCCTTTTAAATGCTGGATTTTTAATCGTATTTGTAGATTGTCCTGTAGATTGTTCCGCTTTTTGTTTTGAAGAATTGTATGTATCTTGTATTCCACTGTATTTGTAGATTGTTCCGCTTTATTACTCGTTGTTACTCTTATTGGTATGGTTCTCTCGGGTTGTGTTTTTGTAATTATGGTTTGTCAATTTATAGCTATGGAATACTCTTCCCCTTAGTCTGGAAATATTAGTTGCTTTAGTTTATTATGCACGAAACCTTTTTTGTTTTGAAGCATTTAATTTTGTTCGTGGTGGCTTTCAGGTGTAAATGATTTGCTTTCCTGTTTACTCATCTAAAAGAGCATCCTTCAGCAGATGGACATATTTCGGGTTCTCTAAATGTTAGGGAGGCAGATTGTAGGTTGAGCTTTATCGTGCTATCATTATGCAGTTTATCCGACCGTATTATCTATAAGATGTATTATCGGAACGAGCTCGTGTTGTCCATACTCACTGTCTTTGGCATTGATTAGCTGCCATTATGCACATGTAAAAGATGATCTTATCCCTAGAGTCCTTGTATTTTATACTCGAGTGCTTTTTAGCTTAGCTATTCCTCATATGAAACTTTTGATATTGCAAGCTGTTTTTAGTGTTTTTGGACATATTTTTGGGTATGACAAAATCGAGTTTCGAAACTTCAAGGGTACTCAAATCAGCAGAGTTATGAACATCTACGATCGTATTTATTTTTGTACTTTTTCCAAATTTTGCACAAACTTTCTACTCAAGCACCGTCACACTCCATTGTCAATCAACGTTAGCTACCAAATTCTCGTCCTAATCACAATATGCCAACTTCTAATCACAAATTTATCCCTTTATTGCCTTTTCTATTTTATGTGTTTTCCCTTTTTTCCTTTGATAAATAAATTGATAAAACTAAATTAAAAATAATACAACTACAATAAAATTAAAGTAGAATAAGAAACGCATATCCTTGAATTAGAGAAAAATAATGTGTATATTCGCATTTTAGTCAAGGGTTTGAATTTGAAATGGAGTGTAGCTATGTTGAGAGCTATCTCGTCCACTCACACATGTTTGGTTGGTCATTGCTTGTCAATTGCTGACTATTAGGATATATTTTCCTACCTTTCCTATTCGTTGTAGACATCCTCAATTGTACAGTTTGAGTCCAAGACCGGTTAGGATAGTTTTCTATTTGTAGTTAACTTCTTTTAAGCAACATTGTATTCAAGTTGCTTTAGACTTATCGGTTAGGATAGTTTTCTATTTGTAGTTAACTTCTTTTAAGCAACATTGTATTCAAGTTGCTTTAGACTTATCGGTTAGGATAGTTTTCTGTTTGTAGTTAACTTCTTTTAGGCATTATTGTATTCAAGTTGTTTTAGACTTCTTGTTTTAGGCAAAGTACGTATATCGATGTATATAACTCATTCAAGCTACTTGGAATAATACATAGAAAGTTTCTCCTAATTCTATAATTTTTAGTAGACCTTGCAAAACCGACCCGAATCGAATGGGTAAAGCCGAACAACCTGAAATCCAAACCGAACCTACATCCGAAACAGCTTGAACCGATTTTGACACGAAAACCAAAATGAACCGACCCGAACCAACCGGAACCGAACCGGCCCAAAATGTAATGAACATGATTCATACCCAAACCGAAACGACCCGATCCAAAACCGAACCAACCCGAAATATAATTGATCCGATTACGACCCGAACCGAATCATACCCGAACCGAATCGGACCCGAACCCAAATTTGACCCGAACTCGAATAAAAGTGACCCGACCCGACCCGGCCTGAATTTGAATAGTATATATCATTGGCACTAAGCAAAATTTCGAAGGAATTTCACTCAAAACATTTGTTCTCCACAATTTCTCATATTTTGAAACCCAAATGTGATAGAAATATCGATAGTTGTGTCAAGAACATCTTTTTTCTACTCAATAAAAAACCGAAAAATCATTCAAAAAATTGGTCATACTCATACATTCAAGATTTCATAGTTAAGATAACAAGAAATGGCTCTATCCATAATATGCTATCCATTTACGACTAAATATGACATAAACATTAGAAAAACTACAAGGCATCAAAATATGAGGATGACATTCACGGAAAATTTACCAGTCATATTACAATTTACACAAACCCCAATTAAATCAAATCGAAGACCGGTAATTGAATCGACATTTAAGAAAACACCTACTTATTCACTCATCCAAACCGGACCGGTCTCAGAACAAATCAAACCAAAATTAAGTTGTACAAGTATACATCAAAATGAAATCAGCATTAGCCAATTTGAAGGAAATTACCAATAAATTAGTCAAAACATGAAATTACCATAAAATTCAAATCGATAAACTCTTGGAAACATGACCTTGTAAATTGGCTTAATCAATCACAAAGCCGATCGACCGGAAACAACCAGTCACCAACGCCGAAATCGATGACGAATATTGAAGTTGCTGGAGAGTCGAGAAAGAGAGAGCCAAGGAGAAATGGTGCGGCCGTGGAGGAGACGACCATCGACGAGAGACCGAGAGAGAGAGCCGAGGAGAAATGATGCGGCCGTGGAGGAGGCGACTGTCGACGAGAAACCAAAGAGAGAGAGAGTCGAGCAGCTGTGGAGGAGAGAAGACCCAAGCGCAACAAAGCACGACCGCAGAGCCCCAAGCCAACCAGCGAGAAAGAAAGACTTAGGGTTTGTTTTTTTTTTTTTCCTTTTTTGACAACTAAATCTAAAAGTCTAAAATAAGAGAGGGAGCTTTCCTCCAAAATCTAATTGTAATTTGTGACAAAAATTTTGATTTTTACTAGAGTACGAGTAGAGATGAAAATTGTGATTTTTGTTAAACAAATAAGACGAAAAAAATAAAAGCTTGAAATTTTTATATTATAACTTTATAAGATATTATTAATAGAATTTAATTTAATTTAATGAACACGTTTAAAGAATTTACATTAAAAAATAAGTTATTATTTTGCTCATTAAAATGAAGGTAAAATATATAATATAAAGAATATTAAAATGTGTAAATATATATGTGTAAATATATAAATAATTTAAAAAATAATAAAATATGTGTCCATTATGTAATTTAATTTGTATAAATAAGTTCAATTTGAATTGTATTAGTTTTCACTTTGATTTAGCAAGTTTATTTGAGATTATATCGACTCAAACTTATCTAAGTCCGAGTCCGTTTAACGTTAAATATAGCCATTACATGTATAAGTTAAGTACTTAACTAATATCGATGAGACTTGGTTTAGTAAATTAGTAGTCATTACCATGTCTCGGTATCTCGCAACTCCACTTTTGTTAATCTGTACTAGTTTGAATTTGATCAAATCGATATTAAATTTAACTCTAGATTAATCTTCAAATTAGTTCAATTAATTGGTTGGAAAATTATAATACAAGATGATAATCGTAAGTCGAGTACTTCCGAGTTGAGCAATAACCGATTGACTGATCGACTAGATATTCTTTTTTGTTGGTTATTATGACTAGTGGCACCTAGTGGCCGATGAATATTCAATTTTCATTTTGATTTAGCAAGATCATTTTAAATTGTATCGACTCGAACTTATCTAAGTTATTCTAACATTATCTTTATAAATTTAACATCAAATATAATCATTATAGAAATTCGAACCGTTGTCATTTAGTCTATTAGTATTGTTATTATGTCGGTATCTCGCAATTTCGATTTTATTAATCTATGTAGTCCGTAGATAAGTTCGGTTGAAATTATATTAGTTCGAATTTGATCGAATTGACTTGGCGTCGTATGAAATTCAGCGTCAAATTATGGTTCACATTAGTTCAATTCATTCATTACAAATTACAATTCATCAAAATAAATTCGAGTTAATCTTAACTCTTATATCTATCGATTGTTTTTGTCTTGCGATTTCGTTTCTAATACTTATCAATAAGTTTGAGTTGGATTATACATATATGACGTATTGAAATATTAACTTGGTTTATCTTGTTTTAAATTTAGAGTCAAATATTCAAATTTTTCTTGTTTACACTTATAAGTTATATATCTTAAAAGTTACTAGTATTTTTTTAATAAAC
This sequence comes from Talinum fruticosum, assembly GCA_021018815.1. NCBI lineage: Eukaryota > Viridiplantae > Streptophyta > Magnoliopsida > Caryophyllales > Talinaceae > Talinum > Talinum fruticosum. Next base: position 2,416,895 of record JAITYX010000011.1, read on the forward strand.
AATGTTCCGTTTTTAATATGTACAAAAACAAACGTATAAAATAAAATAAAAACTAATATTAATAATAAATTAACTTTACAAAATTTTATTTTTCTTCAAATCAAAAAGGTTTTGTAAAAAAATTTGACACGACAAGACCGAATATCAATCGGCCCAAAAGTGACCCGACCTAATTTTAACCCGATCCAAAGTTAACGTGAAATCATACTCAAACCGACCCAAATTAACATTGACCCAACCCAAACCGAAACCGACCCGAATTAATTTCACTCGAAGTTGACCCGACCCGAAATTAACCAAAACCGAACCGGAACTTGAACCGAAATCGAACGAACCCGAACGAGATTGACTCGAATTTGAACCGAACCGAAGTTGACCCGAACAAACCCGAACGAGATTGACCCTAAGTTGACCCGAACCGAAGTTGACCCGAACCCGAACCGGACTCGAACAAGATTGACCTAAAGTTAACCCGAACCGAACTAACCCGAACCGAATGACCTATTATTAGGTCTAATCTTTACATGGTATCAGAGCCTCTCTCATAGAGGTAATTTTTTTCAGTAAAGTTAAATCCCAAAATTCTTGATTCTTTCTCTATCACAATAGGAGACAAACCAGAAGAGAAAGCATCCTAAACAATCCACAATCCCCTACTATCTGAGTAGTTTTGATCATCTAGGTTACATCATCAGCATTGTGAGTCTTAATGGTGAAAACTACGGAAGTTGGTCACTTCTTGTGGTCAATGCCCTCAAATCTAAAAATAAACTCAGATTTGTAGATGGAAAAATTACAAACCTACAGCACCAGACGTTCATGCCTGGGCTAAATGTGATTCAACGGTGATTGCCTAGATCTACAATGTTACAGACAAAAGTCTTCACGCATCAGTAGCCTATGCCTCCACGGCAAGAGCTATCTGGGTCTATCTCGAGAGGAGATACTCACAAGGGAATTCAATTTGAATTCACCAACACAAAAGGGAGATGACTCTTGTTGAACAAAATTAACTTTTGGTGACTGAATATTTTACAAAACTGAAAACTTTGTGGGACGAACTTGGAACTTACCAAGTACTCCTCATCTGCACTTGTAATTGTGAGTGCGGCAAAGCTGTGAATGTGATGCTCGAATAAGAAAGGGTCCATCAATTCTTGATGGGACTAAATCACAGAAAATTCAACAACATTCGGTCTAACTTATTGAATCAAGATATGCTGCCAAATCTCAACAAGGCATACACTGTTGTGATACGAGAAGAGCGTCAAATTCTCGTTACCCAGATCAGAAAAGGACGATTGGCCATGGAACGTGCCGCCTTTAGAGTTGCTGACCCAAATCGTCACGGTGGAGGGCAGCCCAAGTTCTCTCACTGCCAGAAGCTTGGACATGAGCGTAGCCAATGCTTCGAACTTGTAGGATACTCAGCAAATTGGTGTAATAGACACGGAAATCGTCAGATTTTTGGAGTGCAACCGGCAACCGTAGAGCGGAGAGCACCATAAAAAATTAGGGGAATTAGGATCATGGCCACGGACACTGCTCAGGAAACAGGGCAGGGTACAGCGGTGACGGCGGCGTCGAAGGTACTGCCGTTGGATACCGAGGGGTGTCTAATCTCTCTAGAACTCCAGATCTGAACTTTGGGGCAACGAATGTAGAACGTGAGCACCGAGGGGAAAGACAAGGTTTTGTTGGCTTTTCCTCTTCCCAAGTTGAGCAACCTTTTTCTTTATTTAAAGAACGTAAGAACCAAGGAAAAAGGGAAAAGATGAGTAGTAATTGTTTTCATCTCAAATCTTTAAAATGGGCACTAGACTTCGGAGCATCGCATCATATGACGTCCGTATTCGAAGTTCTTGAAGACTCGGACTCTAAATCTAGATCATTCTAAGTAATATATAAAGACTCGAGTACAAACCTCATCTCTTCTAAGTTTTGATTACAAGTCATTACGAGTGTTATAGAAACTCTTATATAAGTTTTCATTTATTTACGATTGACTCAAAAACACATTCTTGTTTATTGTCTCACATTGATGTTTCGAGTCACTCGGACATCACTCGAATCTATCGCATGAAGACTCGAGACACTTGCTCGGCGCATTTACGAGTTGCCTTGAATGAATCAAGTATAACCATCTCATACTTCTAGAGTTTTGATTCCAAGGCATTCTCTATGTCTTAGAAACTTTTACGAGTGAATTGTTATCCTATCTAAGTGATACAGACTTTTACTTCATATATTTCTTGCTTTTTCTTAAGTGACTCGGAAAATTGATTCTTTGTTCCGAGTCCATCACTCGAGTTTATTCGAGTATTCGGTATTCCTCTCACTCGAATTTGACTTCCTATTACATGATCATAAGTCGGCGATTCTAGTCCGGTTATTATTTAGTCTATTTCAAGTTATTCTCACTTTGATAATCTTTATATAGCTTGAACTACCGCTTAGACTAAGTTAGATGGAATTACGAGTATCATGGATATTGGACTCGGAAAATTCCACTTCTCTTCGACTCGGATAATCGGTTGTTTAATTATCATAATTATTTTATTATCTCGTGTCTAACCTTGGACCAAAGTATTTCATACTTTAAGAACCAAAGTTATTTTACTTTTGTTGGTTATGTAAACGAGGATACACTTTTCAAACTACAAAAGTAAGCGGCTTCAAAACGTCAAATCACCAGCGAGACATGGCTTTTTCTCCTTCCCTGCTGCAGTCCCAGGAAGATTGTGTCAGTGCTGTCGACTTTCAAATCCGGAAAATTGGAAGACCATGCCTAACGATGATTTCCACCTTATGCTTCAAGACACCGCTAGTGGTTTTGGGATTTTCAAGAGAGTTGAACCGTTATCCAACGTTCACATTACAACGGATACTTTACGAGCGACTCGGACAGTTCTCGTCAACGGTCACGGAAAACTCTCGGTCGGCGAGACGAAGTTAACGGCTACTCTGCCTTGCCATCTATAAATAGAAGCCACTTCACAAGACTTGAAGATTGCCGAACGTATTGTTAATACACATACTTGTGCAAAGTCTTTGTATTCACTCTCAATCTTCTACTTACAACTCCTACTCAGTAACTTATTACTTTCGAGTTGTAAGGTCTTGTACTCGATTACAAACTCTTTCTTACTTTCTCTGTAAGGTCCCTTGATTAGGTCTGTAAGGGTTATCTCGAGCTTAGTTGTCCCTAGCTGTAAGGGTTATCTTAGCTAGGAAGTACTAGATCGGATAAGGAAACTTTTGAGTCTAGGAAAACTTGTAAAAGAGTTGTCTAAGGGAGCAACTCGGGTTCGGTCGGTTCACGGTATTTTGTGGACTCAAAATAGTGGATTTGACTTCATGCTTGGACTAGCACGGTTCGTGGTTTTCCGCCCCAGGAGGCTTTCGCGTTAACTCGAGAGTTATCTTTCCGAGTTCATTTTAGACTCGGACAGTCTTACTACTTCCGACTATTCTGTTTATCTGTTTGTGAAAGCATTTCGAGTCTATTCCGATCCGACCTGCCGACTCGGATCCCGCCTTTGTCTCTGCCTTATTGAAAGAGTTAAGAAGTTTTAAAAAAACTTCCATCACCCTATTCACCCCCTCTAGGGTGACTCGGACTCTCCCAGAGCAAACCTTCAATTGGTATCGAGCCTAGCCTTTCGGAAAGGATCTAACAATCCAAAGGTCTAAAGATCAAATGGCGCGAGAATAATGGAGAGTTCGATGAAGGCGGATCTTCCAACGAGCCACCAAAATTCAAAGGAACAAACTTTGGGCATCTGGAAGAAACTCATGGAATGTTTCCTCGGGGATCACGATGAAGTGGTATGGGAAATCATACAACAAGGAAACTATATTCCAATGAAGACTGAAGAATCCAGGATCATCCCCAAGACAAAGGCTGAATACACCACCGAAGAAGCGAAAAGTTCGAAAAAATTTCAAAGCTATGAACATTCGATGTGCGCCATCGGCTCGGAAGAATACAATCGGGTGTCCGCTTGCGACTCAGCAAAAGAAGTGTGGGACACACTTCTCAACACTTATGAAAGAACAAGTCAAGTCGGACAAGCGAAGATTAGCCGAGTATCTTCATAAATATGAGCTATTCAAGATGGAGCCGGAAGAGAACATAACTCAAATGTTCATTCGATTTCATCGAAATCACCAACAACCTCAAGTCACTGGGTAAGAAGATTTTCTCCGAGGAAATGTGCAGAAAGATACTCGAAGTCTACCCAAAAGAAGATGGGGTCCAAAGGTGACTGCTATAGAGGAAGCTCGGAACCTCTCACTCTTAAAGCCGGACGAGCTCATTGGGAAGCTTCTCACTCACGAGATCCATCTAGAAGAAGAAGATGCTTGAGGGAAGTTCGAAAAAGAACATAGCATTGAAAGCCTCGGAATCTAAAGAAGCTAATCCGAGCTAATCGACTCGGAAGAAGATCCCATGGCACTTATTGCAAGAGGCTTCAAGAGGATCATGAAGCTACGGAAGATGGGACAAAAAGCCAAAGGAAGAATTCTACAAGAAAGATAAGAGAGACAGAAAAGGTAAGTGCTCTTCTCCTTCAAAGTTATCTTTATCTAAGAATTCCGGTTACTTTGAGTGTGGCAGCAAAGACCATATTGTCAAAGACTGTCCTAAGAGAAAAGGGGACAGAAAGAAAAAGAAGGCAATGATGGCAACATGGAGCGATGAGGACTCATCGAAGATGACGAGGACTCGGACGACTCGAAGTGTTTAATGGCAATGACCGACTCGAAGCGGAACAAGAGTCGGACTCGGACAACAAGGAAACTAATCCTCGGGAGGTAATTTACTATTTCTTAAAGTTCTCCAAAGTCGATTTAGCTAAATATATTTTTACTTTGGAAGAAAAGTCCAATTCGATTCTTCTCATTTCAAAGAACAACTTGAATCAATTTCCTATGAGAGCACTTCTTTGAAAACCGAATTGGAAAAGCCGAGACCGACACTCGGAGAACTCAAGACTAGTGCTCAAACTAATTAGGCTGAGTCCGAGTTACTCAGGAAAGAAATGAGCAACTAAAGCGAAGCTCACTGAGTCTCAAGTTCTGATTTTAAAGTTTACTCAAGGTCGGAAAAACCTTGACATGCTCTTAGGGTCACAATGTGTTTCTTTTCGAAAAGAAGGTCTTGGTTTCAACAAAGAGGAGGAATCTAATTCCTACTCGAGTTATTCAAAAGGATTCCGAACTGTGAAGTTCGGGAAAGCCGAGCATGGTCCCATTAACGGAAATGAAGGGAGGACTAAACCCGAAGCTGTTTACAAAAAGAAACCATTCTCTCGTTGTTTCAAAAGGAAAAGTTTTCAAAAAGAAAGAGACACGAGACTCGGTTATCCGAGAAGAAGACTCGAGAATCGGACAAGACCCAAAGTCATTCAAATCCGGGTTCCGAAACACCTTGTTCCTCGTAAAAGAACCACGAGTAAAGACATTCATCGGGTTCGTTAGAGGAAGTGAGAAGGGGTAGATTCTCTCTGTTTTCCAGGTCACGCAGAAGAAATCAAAAGGACACTGGTACCTTGACAGGTGGATGTTCACGTCATATGTCGGGAGACGCAGGACTCTTTTACGAGTTGGAAGACCATAAAGGAGGAAAGGTAACGTTTGGAGATGATAGCAAGGGCAAGATAGTTGGAATAGGCAAGATTGGAAAGGGAAGCAATCCGGTCGGCCCAGTCTATCTCGTCAAAGGATTAAAGTATAATCTACGAGCATCTCCCAACCGTGCGATAAAGGTCAAGAGGACAAAGTTTGTGAAGCATGCACCGAGGGAAACAAGTCGAGATCTTCATTCAAATCTCTCGAAGACAGTTTTCATATCCAAAGTACTTGAGCTACTACATATGGATCTATGTGATGAAATCCCTGTGAAGAGCCTTGGAGGTAAATCTTACATACTTGGTTATCATTGATGATTATTCACGATTTACCTGGGTGTGTTTTCTTAAGCAAAAGAATGAAGCTTTCAAGGAGTTCGGCGAGGCTCTGCAGAAAAATTCAAGTTGAGTCTCGGACTCGGATCCGGAGGATTCGAACCGACCATGGAAGGGAGTTCGACTACTCAAAATTCTCGGAGTTTTGTGACAAGAATGGAATCTCTCACAACTTCGAGCACCCGGAACTCCTCAACGAGAATGGAGTAGTAGAGAGAAAGAACAGAACCCTTGAAGAAATAGCAAGGACGATGATGATTGAGCACAACTTGCCTTATTATTTTTGGGCAAAGGCGATCAACACAGACTAACTACACACTCGAATAGATGCCTCATCGGACACATTCTAAAGAAGACACCATATGAGCTTTACAAAGGGAAGAAGCCAAATATTTCCTACTTCGGGCCATTTGGATGTAAGTGTTTCGTTCACAACAATGGTAAGGATCACTCGACCAAGTTTGATGCTCGGTCGGATGAAGGTATTTTTCTAGGGTACTCCTCTCATAGCAAAGCTTATCGTATTTTCAATAAAAGAACTAACAAAGTGGAGGAGAGCATCCACGTTGTATTTGATGAGCTTGAACAGGAGAAACCGAGTGAGTCTTCATACTCGAATTGAAACTCGGTCGAGATGATGATAATGAAGCTGAACCTACAATGACTCGGACCCAATCTACTCGGAATGGAGACACTCGGAATGACATGACTCGGATCGAAGCACTCCAAGAGCCAACTCGAACGTACAAGAGAATGAAGAAGGTCACTCGGATCAAGCTGTGCAACCCACAAATCTAGTGAATTAGAGAAGCTGGTAAAGCATTCAAATTTACCTCTAGTCATCCACTAGAGAACATAATCTCCGATATCAACGAGTGGGGTAAGAGCTCGTTCCTCTTTACATAATCTATGTGCATTTACTGCATTCATTTCATTAATCGAACCCAAAAATGCACTAGAGGCCCTAAATGAACCTGAATGGGTAGAGGCCATGCAAGAGGAACTCAATCAATTTAAGAGAAACCAAGTCCGGACTCGACCAACCGACCTTCGACCACCCGAGTTATAGGAACCAAATGGGTTTTCAAGAACAAACTGGATGAGGGTGGAGTGGTGACGAGCCGCAAGCGCACGGTGTTTAAATTGTAGCTAATCAAGGTCGATCCCACAAGGACTCGTTCTAGCAACGCACTAAACTAGCCCTCTACTCAATTGCTAAGTTAATCGGGTTTTTGAAGTTTGTTTCTCTAAACTAGTTCTAAATATTAAAATCAAATAAATTAATCTAAACTTAAATCAATGGGTAAAAACATCTAGGGATTTGATTTCCTAACAATGGGTTTGATTATTTAAACATAATTTGCGCAATCATTCATTCAAATAAATCAAGGATCGATAATCACAAAATTCTACCGCTCTTTCGATGCTTAATAGAATTGCTTTAATTAATCTATCAAACAACTTTCGTATGCCTTCAAAGTTAATCAAAGTTAAAGATTTCAAATTATCAAAGTGATCCCCTAATTTACTAATCTTTTCTCAAATTTCATAAACTAGGTAGAAAAGTTGGTTGTCGGATTATTCTATTTCACCTTTCGAGTACATGATAGATTAATCTCTAAACATAAGTATTCTAGGCCTTCAAAACACTCATGAACATGATGAACACAACTTTCTATTGAATCAAAATCAGAATTCCAGAACAAATCATATAAAACTAATCAAACTACATTGTTTCGGATTACAAATCCCTAGAAAAACTAAACTACTCGCACATGTTTATTAAAAGCTTAAATAATATCCAATAGATTGAAATCAAACCTCAAACAGCAAAATGAAGAAATAGATGATAGACTTGAAGTGCTCCACTTGAATCTTTCGACTTCGGATGGAACTCCGCAATTGCTTCAATCTTCTTCTTCGATCTCCAAAGCTTTTGGTTTGATGTGGATGAATGGAGGAAGGAGAAATGGAGGATGAACTATGGAGGATTCTGGACTGGCTTCCTGCGAGAATGGCCGAACATCAGCTTAAATAAGCCATTAATAAGCAATCAAGAGGCGAAACTGTCAAAACCGAATCGTCTCGGCAAAATTTACCTCTAACACGGGCCGTGTCCTCCGACACGGGCTGACCGTGTTGGATGCTCGGCATGTCAAAACTGGACGGGGACGCTGAAAGCGGGCCGTGTCCTCCGACACGGGCTGACCGTTCTCGATGTAAAGGCTCGACCTCCAACACGGGCCATTTCCTCCGAAGCGGGATGCCCGTGTTGGGTGCTTGGAAAGATGCGTCAAATTGATTCGATCATAACTTCCTCGTCCGATGTCCAAATGATGCGATTCTTGATTTTCCGGAACGCTCATTGAGTCTAGTTCTAATTCTTTCATCATTATGCTTGCTTCATAAGTGCAGGAAAAAATATAATTTAGAGAGTAAAGAAGTGTCCGTTTCCGCACCCTTCTTACTTTCTAACTCATATCTTTTCCGTTCCTCAACGTAATTAAGCTTATAATATGTCATTGGAAAGCTCTTTCAATAAAGAAGTTAGAAACATAGATTCAAAATAGCCTTGGACTGAAATATGACTAAAATCAAGTCCAAATCATTAGGAAGGCTGCAGAAACAGACCAAAAACGCAAATCCCAAGTGAAAAGCATAAATGGGGCATAAAGTACATAAATATGAACATAAATCCCCAAAAATGACAAGCAACTTCCTATGAAATCTAATGCAAAAATGGCACTTATCAAGTGGTAGTCGAAACAAGGCTAGACTTGTGGCTAAGGGTTACAATCAAGAAGGAATTGATTGTGGAGAAACCTTGCACCTGTAGCGAATTGAAGCTATTAGAATATCGTTAGCATTTGCATCCAGCATGCATATTAAATTATATCAAATGGATGTTAAGTGTGCATTTCTCAATGGTCTTATTGAAGAGGAAGTCTATGTCGAGCAGACCTCCTGGTTTTGAAAACTCGGAATTTCCAAATCATGTTTTCAAACTTCAAAAGGCTCTCTATGGTCTTAAACAAGCTCCTCGAGCTTGGTATGAAAGATTGAGTAGCTTCCTGGTTCAAAATGATTTCAAAAGAGGTCAGATTGACAAGACTCTTTTAATAAAGACCAAAGGGAAAGATTTCCTTATTGTGCAAATCTATGTTGATGATATTATTTTCGGTGCTACTAATGAATTTACGTGCCGAGAATTTTCCGAGTTAATGAGCCAAGAATTCCAAATGAGTATGATGGGAGAACTCAATTTCTTCTTTGGGTTACAAATCAAACAAGACAAAGATGGAATCTATGTCCATCAATCAAAGTACACCAAGGAACTGCTGAAGAAATACAAACTCCAAGATGCAAAGCACGCATCTACACCTATGAGCAAGCGAGCATTAAGCTTGACTCGGATGAGAAAGGTAAAGCAAGTAGATCGAAACTCTATCGAGGTATGATTGGATCTCTACTATATCTCACTTCAAGCAGGCCGGATATAATGTTTAGTGTTTGTCTATGCACAAGATTTCGAGGCTAACCCAAAAGAATCACATCTCACTGCGGTGAAGAGAATATTTAGATATCTTGCAGGTACTCGGAATTTAGGTCTATGGTATTCCGGAGACTCAAAACTAACTCTCACTTGGATACTCGGACGCCGACTACGCTGGATACAAAGTTCATCGAAAGAGCACTTCCGGAGCATGCCAATTTCTGGGTCAATCCCTAATATCTTGGCACTCAAAGAAACAAAACTCGAGTAGCTCTATCAACTGCAGAAGCCAAGTATATTGCGGCAGGAGCTTGTTGCGCTCGGATCCTATGGATAAAACAACACTTGAAAGATCTTGGACTATTTCTCAAATCAGTTCCAATCAAGTGTGACAACCAAAGCGCAATCAGCATCACAAAGAATCCTGTCCAAGCACTCGAAAACAAAGCATATCGAGGTCGGATATCACTTCTTACGCGATCATTCGGAAAAGGTGATATCGAACTTGAATTCATTCCTACTAATTTTCAATTAGCTGATATCTTTACTAAGCCTCTTGGTGAAGATCAATTTTGCTTTATTCGGAATGAGCTTGGTATGCTAAATGCTTAAGTATGTGCTATTCTTACTCATTGCTCGATTACGTGTTACGTGTTTTCGGTTTTTAATAACATTTAGCTCAGTTGATTCGGTGATACTCGGGTTGATGGGGACTCTGTTGCTCGCAACCACATGGAGTCTCTTCTCTGCCTTTTGTCTCGGGTCGGTTGCTTTTTTTTTCGGGTTTATTAAAAACTACAGTTCGATGGATGTTACTTAGTTTAACTGTTAAAAATCTTTGAAAATTATTGTTAAAAACTTATGCTCAAATTTAATCTAAATCGATCTTTACAACTCCTTTTACACTAAAAAGAAAAATTAGAGATATAGTTTGTATTCTATGGTGAATTCCCTTTGCTTGGATAGAGATCGAGGAGGATTGATGACGAGTATAGTCATAAACTCCATCACTTGTTTGCAAAGTAGATGTGACACGACCTTTTACGTATAAAAGTGTTTTATTGCACTTGCATTTTTGGTCTTTTAATGAAATGCTTACTAATTTAAGGGCACCTTCTGGATTATTTAAATGCTATTTACTTTAAAAGATAGGTTTATGAGACGTTTGTGGTGTACTGAAATAATTGAAAAGTGAAAAAGAGCTAATAAAAGTAAATTTTAATTCGATATTAGTGCGGTTTTCTTTTGATTTTTCTTTTTCTTTTTTAGCTTCCGAGACCAGTATGTATGACCCACTTGTATAATTTTGAGGTATAATCGAGCCGAGCCCGAGTCTAGGGTTATTGATGAAATCAATTAGGCCTTATTCAACAGCTTGTAATGTCCTGTAATGCCAAATATTTCGCTCTTCTTTCATCAATGACTAAAGAAGATCCAGTGTTGTTGAAAAGATTACAATGTCCTTCAGTTTTCTACAGGTAGAGACTCCAATTGATGTATATAAAGACTCGAAGACCGGTTCCGGACACGGCATTTTCCTACATCCAACTTCACTCTCATGATCCTCTGGTCCAAGTTTCTTATCAAATATGAGGAAAGAATGGTGAACAATTCTAACTCCGGCATATTCAACCTTCATTTAGACAAGATTGACGAGAAATGGGCTTCAAAGCTCCCAGGCTTAGACTTTGCAATCGTCTCTGATGCCCACTGGTTCTCTAGGAAGAACTACTTGTACGACCAAGGAAAGTTGATCGGATGTGTTTATTGCAATGACGCGAATCTCACTGATTTTGGCCTCAATTTCTCCATAAGAATGTCCCTCCGAAGTGCCCTTAAGTTCATCAATAATTGCAAGGAATGCAACAAGGGCATGGTTACCTTAGTGAGGACATACTCACCTGCCCATTTCGAAGGAGGAACTTGGAACAATGGAGGCTCGTGCAATCTGACTAGTCCTTCTGAGGAAGAGAAGGGGGAGGAATCGGAGAAAAAGCGGACTTGGAGTTGAGGAGAGCACAAGTAGAGGAGGTGGAGAGGGTGAGGACAGAAGGCGCCGACGGTGAAGGGAAGAGGTTTAGGGTTTTGGAAGTCACTAGGGCAATGTTGACGAGGCCTGATGGTCATCCAGGAGAATATTGGGGTAACAGATGGATGAAAGGGTACAATGACTGTGTTCATTGGTGTTTACCTGGCCCCATTGATGTCTGGAATTATTTGTTATTGGCTCTTCTTGAGAGGGAAGTTGGGGTCTTCAAATGACAAGGGATTTTCAGTACTGGTGAATACATACAGGTATAGAAAAGCATAGAACACCCAGTGGTGCAGAAAATATTAGAAAAGAGTTGTTGGAGACATCAAGAAGGTAATGCGAGGAGCCGACAAATAGTAGAGTTGTTAGGTTTTCTAGTTACTAAATTATGTTAAAGGAAGTTCAATGTTCTATATATCATACGAATTCATTCAATTAGTGACTTTGGATAAGAATAATTATATAGTATATTAAATATAAATTGTCAGGATTTGATCTTTATTGTAAATACCGTATGACCTTTAATTAATAAAATTCATCTATTATTCTTTAAAAAAAGATATAGATTGTCAGGATATCTCAATAGTTTTGTTGCTAGAAAAATGTGGCAATTGACGTTGCATTTGTCAAAAATCGAATTGAATTTATATGTAAATAAGCTATTCTATTCTCTCACGCATTGTGTACAAATTATACCTCACACAATAAAAAGTCTAATCCTCATCCTATTATTCTATAAAATTAAAATTAAAATTTTAAAAATGGTGTAAAAATGGAAAAAAGACAAAATTGTCTACGTTGATGAATTATCATAAAAGTGAATCTTAATTATTAGTAGGAGGTGGTAAGAGCCATTCGGCAGCATCAATATATTCCAAACTAATAAAATCTTGGGCTTCTTCTTCACTTAGCTGCTTTGCATATGGAACTCTGTTGCTTGTGTCTGCTCCTGCTCCTTCGTTTTTGTACTCCCCAAAATATACCGTCCTACAATATCATCATCATAATAATATACCATTCAAAATGTAATATATATATATATATATATATATATATATATATATACCATCTTATTAGCTCTACAGTTTTTCCGTTAGAAAAGTTTAGTTCTGAAATTTTTAATTTTAACCTACAATTTTACAGTTATTTATAACTCTTACAGTTATGTAGGTTTACAACTAAACTTACAACTATCTTATGACTCCTTACATTTCTTTACAACTTTATAATTACGTACTTATCATCATCACTCAACATTAATAAACATTGATAAACATTTGGTCGTATTTTCTAGTTATAAATTTCTATGTATTCAACTCTTATCTGTACTCATCAACATTTACCTATGAGTTGAAAACAAAAGGTCATACTGAGAGAGGGAGAGGGAGAGAGAGAGAGAGAGTAGTACTTTTGCAAATGGGACTTGAAGTTGTCGGACCAACCCTCAGGATTGACAACATCAGTAAGGTGGCAGTAGGAGTAGACAACCCTTCCAGCGTCCATCCAAGCTCTGGCCAAATAGGCATTACCGCCGGTTCCCGTAACTTGGCAATGCACAAAAGAGTATCCACCTTCTCCATCTTGGTTCTTCCTCGCATGAGCCGCTATCATCGCCACCGGATCCCCAGGTATCACGTGTAGCTCGGTGTTCTATCATCAATCAAAATAGTAACTTTAAACAGAAGAAAACTCGTAACTCTTAATAAGTAGTATACATTTCAAAATAGCTCGGTGTAAGTACCAAATAAATAGATCTGCCTTCCCCAAAGACAAAGTCAACAGTTCCCTCAATGTAGCAATCCTTGAAGAAATGCCTACCCTTATCATCACAAACAGTATCTTGAAATCCCATAAATTCACAATTATAAAATGCTGCCTCGTCCCCTGATATTCTTATTGCTGCTGCTTGGGCGCCCTTTCTTTTCCCATCAGGCCTTGGGGCTGAGTTCTGCTCCCAAACAAAAAAATCATATTAACTCTTTTAAGGAGTAATCGGAGTTATAAAGTTGTAAGTTAAAGCTAAAAGAATAAGGTTAGTGGCCTAAAAGTATAAATCGAGAACTACAAATCGATTTGCAACTGCCTCCCGGGGCAGAAAAAGAGTATCAAATATCTTCCTAAACAGAAGTAAAGATGAAGAAGCAGCATAATCAATGCACACACAAAGGAAGAAAAAGAAGAAAAGCAAAGATACCTTGACAATCATATTAGAAGCAACGAAATTATCAGCCTCAACAATCAAGGTTGCGCTATCAACAGTGCCATAATCAGCAGCTGTACCATCATACGTCAAAACAGGCTTGTCATTAGGGTCACCAGAGAAGGTAATATATGGTTTATATCTCTCGATCGTGATTTTTTCCTCGTATTCTCCAGGACCGATCTTAATCACTATGCGGTTTGTGTTCCCAGTATCAATGCTGTCCAATGCATCCTTTATCGTGGCGAATTCCCCAGTTCCATCTCGGCTTACACTTATAACGTCCGCTGCACTTTCTGCTTCTGCTACGTTTGATTCTAAACTCGCTGTTCTTTGACTGTAAAATGGGATACAAACCGGATCAAATCAATTAGTGTATATACAGTTCATGGCAGTCAAAAAACTTGACCCTTTGGTAGTGGAGTCACTGCGTCAGAGGAGTAGAGTTTATAAGAGTAAAATAAAGGAGTAAAGGACTTATGAAGGGGGAATACAATCACCATGGTCAAGAGTAGTGTTTTTTATTGGATGCATGTTAGAGTTTATGGAGGGCTCATTAAATGTTGATACTGAGGGTTAGTGTTTGTCCAAAAACGTGTTACGAGTACTCATAATCTACTATGATTATGAATCATAGGTGTATATATAGTCAGAAGGCGTGCTTAAATTTTAACGTGTTCTTATGAGTTTAAATCATCTAATGAGATGTATTAGTATGTAAGGATTATTTTTGTCAATTTTTATATATCTTTTTTGAGGTAAATTAATTATCGAAAAAAGTGTGGTAAGTCTTGGTTGAATTGGTGTTTTTGAAAAACAGAACTTATTTTTGAGTTCTTGCATTCTTTGTAATGTTGAGTTTTGGCTTTACATCTGCATTAATTAATCCAGAAAAGAAATAGATATATTGAACATTGAAATATAAGACAGTTCAAATTCTAAGAATTGATTGAAATGTACTTGGTGGATATTGACATCAATCTAATTCCGAACCTGGTGACCTCGTATTTATTGATTTAACCTTGTTTTTTGTCTTTTTTTTTGGGCATCCCTAAAGGGTTTCCAACGTGATTACCAAGAATATACCCCGAGTTCTTAAAAGGGATAGTTGATGCCATTTGAAGAAGCTGCATATAAAGTCCTCAACTCATATCCGAGAAACAAAAATAAGTAATTATTAGCCAATACAAGTTGATTCAAGTGTTTATATTCTTATTTTTCTTAGAAATGAAGATAATCTATTTAGATAAAGTTGTGCTCCTTATGAGATTATAGTAACTCGAGTTTAACCAAAGGAGGATCAAAGAGCATATAAATTCTTCTAAGTTGGGCTAAGAGTGTTCCCCATCCAAGAACAATATACAAAGTATTGGTTCAAGTCGTATTGACATCATCTAAATAAGAGGAGAACAAAAGTTCAAATCTCAAGAACTGTACTTCATGAAAAAACTTTTATCTTAAATGTCCGCGACTTTAAAGAGATTACACCTTTGATCAAACCAAAAAAAACAAAAGGAAGAAAATTGTGTGTGAGAAACAAAAAAGAAATGGAAAGAAATTGCACAAAAGAAAAAAAAAAGGACAATAGGATCTTTATATACTTTACCGTAGAAATTCCTGTGTTCAATTATTCGAGATGTAAATTTTATATGAAATAGTCTCGTTTACGTAGAATTTTATGGGAGCAACCATAGTTCATTAGGAGATTAAACTGCTATGTATTGTTTGCTTTATTTACCGTATTATTTATCGCTTCTTGAAAACTATTAATGTTCAAAACAAAATTCATAATATATAAATACCTCTAAAAAAGCTGCAATATAAATTCTTTGCATTATTAAAAGGGGAAAAAGAAGAAAAAGAAGGTTAAAAAAATATAGAGGAACTGAAAACAACCTCAATGGTTTGATCGCAGCTTGAAACCAAGTGTTAATTTCAGCACGATCCGCTGGAATTAATGTTTGTGCATTTGAGAATGGAATACAATCACGAGTTGCTAGTAGAACAATTGCCAAGATAATTTTTGCATTAAATTTAAAACTTGTTTGATTTGTCTCGCCATAATTTTGTCACTTTCTTTATTGTGTGCCTCCTACACAATTTTTATGAAAATTGCATTTTAATTTATATGATGAAGTAGGAATTAAGGAGAGGTGTGAAAGTAGCAGAAAGAAAAATGTGAGACAAAAAGTGAATTTCGTTGTGCTAATATTAGGTCGCTATTTTACTAAAAATGTAAAGCTTTCTAAGTTTCGCAACCATTGTAATGCAACCAAATTAAGCGTCAACCTTTTTTCCAACATTAGTAACTATTTTGGTAAACCTTTGACAAAAGGCATTCATGGAAGATTTCAATCTTGGTCCACCCAAGTACCATGGAGTACCTTTTGTTTACCTAAGAAGGAATAGGTTGAGCAATGGATGATGAATATGCTATAAAATTAAATAAAGACATATTGAAAAACCATATTTTGGAATTTGGTTTTGTAGAAATCAAAATGTGTCCTCAAAATTCTTTTGTTCAAGTTACATACACAAGAGACCAAGTTAATGAGAAATCTTTCAACCCACCATTGGTAGAATCAGCATATTTTTCAATTTTTATCAACATTCCGCAAAATTTGTATTATTTTTTCCGAAAAATTGGAACCGTAACCAAATATCGATCAATTGGGTTTTTAAACTGATTCGGTCAACCGATAATCGGTTTGATTTCATCGATTTTCAGGTCAGTTTATTAATTCTGATTTTTTTCTCACTCCTAGAGCTAGTGGTATATTATGACATATCGTTGAACCCAGGTGGTTGTTCATGTGGGCTAAGAGCATCCGCATCCATGATATAAAATTTTACACTAGTACACCCTCTATATCATCTCACAATTCAATTTTTGGAATTCAATTCATTACCTCTACATCTCTAGATCATCAACTTGGATCGTCAAATAAAATATTACTTATAAAGCATACAAATATATATATTTAATTATTTTTCTTCTTTAAATATGGAAACACTAGCAAAAATAATACAAAAAAATGATGCAAGATGGAAACGCAGCGGATTGAGTACATGAGCGACCATGCGAGTGGATCGACTTCGAGTTGAACCAAACGTGCGTTGCAATAAGATGGATTGAATTACATGGACAAAATTAAATCACAAGATCTTACATTACAATTAGTCTAAAAGTATAGGCTAGAAACACTTGTTGAGTTTTGTTTGCAGGCATCAAGTTGTGTTATTATATCTTTGCATCTTTAACTATACAACTCTCTAATTGAATTTTTAAAATTTTATCTTTTTTGTACAAATAAGGATCTCTCCTATGTGTTATGCGTGATTAAAAAAATCAAAAGGGAAGTAAAAGGGAAATATTTGAAGGCAATATGTAGCAAAGGTATGAAATTGTTGCATGAAGAAAATGGTGTCAAAATGCATTACTAGATTGGTGGAAAACGTTTTGGAGAAACTTTCAATGATAATATGCACATATGATGAGTTGGAGAAAGGGGAATTACATTGTGGCTTCAAACAAAAAGCTTGGATCATGAGACTCCTTCTTAGACAACTCCGATCTTGCAAAAGGCATGTCCTCGGGTTGGATCCAGGGAAAGCCCCTCCAATACTCTAGTCAATAAACGAAGTCAAGGTCCTTCAGGTGGTTTTCAATTGGAGAATGAGCAGGAAGGTGCTCCTGCAAGAAGGAGAAGTGGGAGGCTACATGGTAACATCAAGGGTTAGGTTAATCTTTCGTTTAGATTTTTTTAGGGGTTGTTTTGTTTATTTTAGTAGGAATTAATCTTGTGTTTTCTATTGGAGCCCACAGATTATAGCATTATGCTATTTATTGGTTTGAGCTGTATTGTATATCATCGAAACATCTACATTAAGAGATGATGTTCAACTTTAATTGCGAAGGTATATATTTTGGTATATATGCTTTTCATACTTTGTAAAGATCGGTGTATGTGAACTTAAGTTTTATTTTGAATGCAAAAGCACTAAGTGAATACTCCGAGCGTGTGGCTCGTTGAGTTGTGTTTGTGATACTCCGAGCGTGTGGCTCGTTGAGTTTATAATTGTGTTTCATGCAGGGTTAGGGCTTTAAGCCTATGTGATTAGCCATATTACGGAGGAAACTCGCCGAAATTTTCAGAAAACCTTCGAAAACCTAGAACCGCATCCATCAATCTAAAAAGGGTTATTAACCCCAAGTTGAGAACTTAAGTAGCCTTAGGGTTATAAAATTAGAAGATTATATAATAAATTTGAAAAAGGTTCACTATAGTAGTAAAGAAAAGATTCACTGTAATATGGAAAACGTTCATCGAAATTTAAAAAAGATTCCCGTAATTTAGAAAAAGTCACGTCTCATGACCTTTGATGAAAGCGATGAAGAGGAGAGTTCAGAGTTTTCGCACGGTGCCCCGTGCGGAAGCTGCACGGCCGTGCGAATCGTCCGGAGAGTTCGAGTTTTCGCCTGTACCCGTGCGGAAGCTGCACGGCCGTGCGAATCGTCCACAGAGTTATGTGTTTTCGGAGTTTTCGCACAGCTCGATCGTGCGAGACATGCACAGCCATGTGAAATACCACAAAACCCGCACGGTATCCCGTGCTATCCAAGCACGGCCGTGCGACTACTATTTCGGCGAGTTATTTAAGTTTTTCTCTCAACAACCCTAGGAAAAAGTACATTGCAATAGAGAAAAGGTTCACTGCAATAGAGAAAGGTTCACCGCAATAGAGAAAAGGTTCACCGCAACGAGAGAAAAAGTACACTAAAGTTCTATAAAAATTGAAACCATCAATGTGTCACAACTAATAAGAGTCAATAACAACCAATAATAATCACAATCTATTACCGTGTAAGTTTTTAATAATAACCAATAAATGTACCATATATGTTTTAATAATATAAAGGTGCTTAAAAAAGTTCTTCAATATCGACATCTTCAATGATCAATTTGCAATCATCAATGAATTCCTTATATGTTCTTCAACATCCACAACATGTCTTCACTCAGCTCGCTGTAATGTTTGGGCTTATGTTAAGAGGGCTAATGCTATTTGTGGCTTGCTTTGAAGCATTCTTCTTTCTTGCCTTCACTTGATTGCTTATCTTTTTAGCTATGCTCACTTTTCTTTTATTTCTTTGCCCTTTCTCCCTTGTCTTATTGGGATTTTGGACTATTCCTCTTGAGTTTACATTTTCCTCTTCTGATCCACAATGGTATATTGGGCCAATATCTTTTCAAGAGCATCCTTAGCCTTTCCAAACAATTCGTCCCAAAAGCTCTTGTTTTCTCATTTGTGGCGGATGCAATTATGAGGGTACTAAATTTTCGCAGTGCTTGCAACCGCCAAACCGATGACGAAGTGCCGGTAGATTTGCTCGAAACATCTTGCATTATTATCACCTCCCCAAGCCTTGATGTTTTTCCTCCATCTATCCAATATATATTTCTCAGGTATCTTCTTGACACAATACATGTTAAATATCCTCAAGATATGGAAGCACGTAATTCCCATTTCTTCAAATTTTTGCATGTACAAGAAGCTATTTCATTGACCCAATTGATGTTAATAATGTGGAAAATTTCATCAACTTGTTCCCTCCATACTCTATATGTTAAACATGAAGCGGTCTCTTAAATTTTGGCCTGTGCACAAGATACTCCTTTTTGTACTCTTGCTGAAAAATATGATACGCTTCAGCCGTATACACTTCCGTTGCATGAATCAATATATGTACATGGGCAAAACAAGTTTCTGGCCGTCCATCCCAACAATCATAGTCTTTTCCGTTCTCTTTACTTCTCCACTTAGCTACCACATCAAGAAAGTTATTATAAAATTCACAAAGATCAGTAGTTGCTTGAAGTCCGCAAGAAATTGAGCGATTGGTTGATTCGACCCTCCGGGAAGATAAGATGCCTCCAAAAAAAAATCTTTACCAAAAGCCGGACACCAATGATGTCTACTTCTATGAAGCTTCTTGAGCCAATCATTTTCAACACAATTGTATTCTATAGTCAACCTGGGAAAATCAAAAGAAAACAAAAGGATTCGGTGAGTGGTGATAAGGCAAATGTTTTTAGTATTGTATAGTGAACCTTTACTCTATTTACAGGGTATCAATTCTATTCTGCAATGAACTTGTAGTCTTTTGCAGGGTATCTTTTTTACATTAAGATAACAAAATTAATTAATTTGGAAAAGAAGCTACAATGAAGCTCTTACCTAGTCCAATAATGATTAAATTCTTCTTCAGTATCACAACCCATGAATACATGGTTGAATTTGTCTGTGAAATTCTCCCGACATCTCAACATTCTTATATGATTCCTTGAATTTTCAATAATATGCCACACACATAGTCTGTGATGTGCTTGCGGAAATACCACTTTGATAGCAGCAGCAATAGAAGGTGCTTGGTCTGTCATTATAGTCCTAGGATGCTTTCCACGCATTGATTCCAAGAAAGTTTGAAAAATCCAGATAAATGACTCTATCCTTTCATTCAAAATGAACCCACATCCAAGCATTATATTCTTATTGTGATGGTTTATTCCAACAAACGGTGCACATATCATGTCGTATTTGTTGGTCCTGTATGTGGTGTCAAATATAATCACATCTCCAAAGAGATCATAATCTTCTCTCATCATGCTATCCCTCCAAAAATGCTAGTGAGACTTGATCCTTCGCTAAGTTCAAAGTCAAAGTAAAAGTTGACATCCTCAACTTTCCTTTTCCTCAATATTCCCATTAAAGTGTTACTATCAATATCGTCCAAGTGCTTTCTTTTATCTCGCAGCAAGCATATTATATGCATCTCCGATGGTAAACCCAAGGGCAGGTGAACCGCCTACCTCCTTCTTCAATAATTTCACGGTATCGAAACTTTTATTCTACATGATTTCATTAGTTTCAAAAACTCTAATTCAGCACTAGTCACTTTTCGTTGAGATTTCATAAAGTGACGTTTGTTCACATTGCAAAATGGATGATTGTGCAGCTTATCATGTCTCACGACAGTCCACACACCATTTCTGTCTATCGAGAACCGAACCATTGCTTTGCAACCAACTCGTGCGACTCTCTTGACGTATGCCCTTTTGTCACCTTCTACTTCATTTTTCCCACTTTGTCTTTTACTTCCTTGTTTCGCACAATAATACCTCTTCATAGTTATACCAGTGCCATTTGTTCTAGGTCTGTTATTGTGGCGACGAATGTTAAATCCCACCATTAAACCATAATTGTTATAGAGATCATATGCTTCTTGCTCGAGTTGACCGTTTTCCCCATTAATTCAAATTCAACATTCTCTTCATATAATTTCTCAATAAGATTTTGATTTTGAGGATCTGCAATTTAGGTTAATAACTTATAAGAGAAATAAAATAGAACAACTTGAATAGGTCAAAATTGTTATTAGTCATTTATATTGTTTGTTAATCTAGTGTACCTTTAATGGTTCGAAGTGTATCTTTATCAGCAAATAAGTGTACCTTTTTGTGAAAATTATATGATTTTTTTATACCTCGTGATTTAACTTTTAAGAATATTGTCTTTAAGAAATTTTATCAAACATGTAATGTGCAATAATATGAAAACTAACAAATTAACACAAGTTTCACAGACAATATAACTTCAAGCATATTTCTAATAACTCATATATTTAGCATAAATCATACGTACCTTCACCTGTGGCTGGGATAAATTGTTGTAGTTCTCCTTCTTCAATTTCTTCTTCCATTGCATTAGGTTCAGGCTGTTGTTCAACTTCTAATTCAGCGAGGTTCAAGTTCTTGTTGAACCTCTAATAATTGTAATTCTTCAATCAGTAATAGCTCGGCTTCAGCAATTCTATTATCTTCAGAATCTATCAATTGCTACTTGATTAGGGTTTGGTTTGCAATAATTAAGTGTGATTTGGAAATCAATTAGAGAAATATTTATCTTCGAGTGTACTTGGGGGAATGGGCTTTGGAAAGCATCGGTAAGGATTGCTGGAGCATGATATCACGGAAAGCATAGTGAGGATTGGGCTTTGGAAAATATCAGCGTGGCCCATTTATACTTTAGCTATATTATATACCCGATGCACAGTGCAAGGTACACACGGTTGTACCTTGCATTTTTGCTCTTTCCTTATTTTCTCTCTCCTCAATCCACTTCCCACTTAATTCCAACCTGTTTCCCTCCCCCTCCCTCCTCCCGCCCCACCCCCTTAAAAATCTCCCCCACCTCCTCATTCTCTCTCCTCTCTTCTCCATGGTTGCTCCCACGACAACCCTCAACAACAACAATCCAACAATCAATCGCAATTCTCCCTTTGGGTTTTGACAAGCACTTCTTTAATATGGATCCCTGCCGGTTCGTGCAAATAGTCATCGGGAATCTCGCCATCCGCTTCCCGTCCGCTCGGATCCGGGTTCTAATCCCGGCTGCTATCGCAAGATCCGCTTTCAGCGATTTCCCCCTCCAGTCCGCCGCGGTATCGGTCATCCCACAAGACGCAAACCATCCGGACGGGGCGGTCCAGACTCGTGTCGGCCTGCTTCAACCTCACCAAAGCCAACGTGGACCGGCTATCCAGGCCGGCCGCCGAGGAAGCCGGCGGCCGATGCTGAAGATCGACGTGTACTGCGGCGGTGGAGGCGCCAAGGTATGCGGGTTGGGGTCGTCGGGAAAGCTTCTAGGAAGAGTGGCCGTGTCGGTGGAGCTGAGCCGATAGGAGGGCAACAAGGTGAGGGTGATACGATGAACGATGTTCATTGGGGCTCACAGGCGCATTTCTTTTCTTTGTTTTCCTAACTTTTTCCTTCCAATTTTGGAAGGAAAGTTTTTAAGTAAATTTTTTTCTGATTTTCCATTCTATTTTCCATCGATTTTTTTCCTTCTAATTTTCTTTAATTCAACCACTAGAAAGAAAATTACTTTCCCAATTTATTTTTTTCCAACCTATTTTCCATGAATCAAACAGAGCCTTAGAGAGAGATTTAAGTAATAGTGTGAAAAAATATATGAGCAAGGCAATTTGAACTATGAATTGTATACAAAGAATTTATAATTTCAAAATTCTTTATATGTAAGGAGGTCATGTGAGAGACAGACAAAGACTTACAGATATATATCAAATTTGCTTCAATTAAAATACATATGCATATATAAAAAAATTTGAACGCCAAATATATAGACAATTAATTGATAACTTATTCTATAAAAAAAACTAATTGATAGAATTAATGTTAAAATAACTAAAGTGATCTTGATAGAATTAAGTTTTTTTATCGAACATTGAGAGAAGTAGTGTTAAAAACAAGAAATATAGATATGATTTATAAACATTTTGGATTGAAGAGTTCTTTATAATCCTTACTTGAAACTAAGATAATCACATTATAAATGTAAGATCTTCCTTATACTGTCTTCTTCCTATATTTACCAATTGACATATCATTGTCTTTCTACGAATGTAACAATAGAATCCTAAACCAATGAATCCCCTCATGCTCAAAGATAAAGTATAAAAAAAATAAAATAATAAAAAAATATATCATAAATTGCCAATTAAATTTTCTAATTAAATAATATTTTACCTATAAAGAGAATAAGATCATTTTTTTGGCCATTGTATACATGATTTATGTGTATAGCTTGGTACTTATAGGTGAAAACAATAGTTTTTGCAAACAGAGATTAGGTCAATGAAAGAACATTAAGCATAGATTTTTGTGTTACAATTTACAAACGTTAAGGCCACATATATAGTACTCAAATATTAGGTAATTATTGGTTAGAAACGTAACCTATAGCTAAGTAAATATGCATACTTAATATATATCATAAATTGTTTCAAAAAATATATATCATAATTATTGTCCATTAAAATTTATAAATGAATGTAGGTGAACAAATTAATAAAGTTGGGATTAAAAATCAACTTTAAGTTATATTAGTCTTTAGTATTGTTGTTATATTTAGTTCTGATGTTCCCACAAACTCTTTAAATATTTAATTTAAAAATTAAAAAAATATTTAATTAAAAATTACATTTTTGAATTCTCATTCAAACTAAGGATGTTTAGAATTTTTTTTTTGAAAATCAACCATAACGTCTAATATACTGTTGTGTATAACTAATCTTGTATCTTTAGTTTTCTTCATTTAAAGCACCATGCATATATTAATTCACATTTACAAATATAATTATTATTCACAATTTTGTCTTTTTTTACAAAGTATTTGCTAATTCGATTACATTATATTTTTATATAACGGTTAAAATTACATCAGCATTTGAAAGTCTTGCTATGTAGTTTTTTCTATTTGATAAGTAAGTGTATGCTAAGTAACTGATTACTTGATTAAATAAAAAAGAAGATGAAGAAATTTTTAGAGATTACAACAATAAATTGTATGTAATATTCTAGCCATTAACAATTATCTAATAAATTGCATATAGAATTCTAGCAACTAATAATCAGTTAACTAAAACATATAAAATCACTCAACTTTATAATATATATATATATATATATATATATATATATATATATATATATATATATATATAGATAGATAGATAGATGAGAGAGAGAGAGAGAGAGAGAGAGAGAGAGAGAGAGAGAGAGAGAGAGAGAGAGAGAGAGAGAGAGAGAGAGAGAGCATCCTTTGAGAACTAACATCCAAAATGAGAAGTGAGAAATTTTAATATCATCCTTTAATTTTTCATTTAAGGGTTCTAATTTTGCCACATCATCACACACTCAATTTTAACATCTATACCCCCTCTAAACCTTAATGTAAATCCCGACTACCACCAACTTTCCCGGAGTTCGGCGACCGGCAATAGGTGGCCGAAAACCTGCGACCGGCGACTAGAGGCCAGCGACCGGAGACCGGAGACCGGAGACCGGCGATGTCGGTCGGCAACTCTGTGACCCATGATAGAGGTCGGCTACCGATGACAAAGGCCGGTGCTTGCGGCCGGGATCTGACCGAGTGCGCGACCGTAGGCCGGCGTCGGCCACCGGGATCCGGCCGGCGTGCGACCAGTAGTCCAGGCACCGGCCACCGGCGACCGGAGGCCGGCAAACTTCCGGTGGCAAAGCCGCTGGAAACAATGAAAACCCTAAGAAAATGGATGAAATTTGAGGCAACATTAACCCATCAAGAGGAAGCTTTGAAATTTCACGCGATCTTGATGAAATTCGAGGCATGGTGGGAGGAGAGAGAAAGGAGGGTGTGGTGGTTAAGATTTGTGGGATAAAGATGTAGTTAAATCTAAATCATTAGCTTGGAATTTAAGGGTCAAAATTAAAAGTTTTTACTTATCATTTAAAAGAGCGAGTTCTCATTGAATATCCTCTCTCTCTCTCTCTCTCTCATATATATATATATATATATATATATATATATATATATATATATATATTGCTCCCTCAATAGGTGAGCACATAAAATCTGGACCATTTAATTTTCATCCAATGATTGAGATTAATTCGAGAAATTATAATCTTAAAGAAAAGAAAAAAAATTAAGGAGAAAGGGGTCAAGACCCCCTTTTGTTGTTCCTCTTTCTTAAAATGTCTATCTCGTCTCCTCCTCCTCCTCCTCTCTCTCTCTCTCTCTCTCTCTCTCTCTCTCTCTCTCTCTCTCTCTCTCTCTCGTGAGAGCTCTTCTCGCCGACATCCACCGGCCAATTTGGGAGCCCTCTCTCTCGTCCCTCATCTTACGCTCTACTCTGTCTCTATCCTCTTAATGCTCAATTCTCTCTCTACTCCTCTTGTTGCTCTCTCTAATTGTTTCAATCCTCTCTCTCGCTGGAGCCTCATTGTACCACGACTTCGAGCCACCTTCACTAGATCATGCCCTCGCCGACGCTCGCTTTCTCTCTCTCTCTCTCTCTTTCTCTCTTCGATGAAAGAAGGATGGTCTTTGATTACGTCTCCTCCTCCTTCAATCTTTATGTTTCAAATGAGCTCTCTCTATCGTCTTTTTCTTTTGTTTTGGATTTGTGCTTAAGGTTATGGGGGTTTATAGTTAGAATTTCCTATTTCGAACTATGTCATCCCAAATTGGTAAAGCTTTCAACAGCTACAAGAATACCCATTTCCAATTTTGTTTTTGATTAGAGCCTATTGGTTCGTGGCTGTCCCCTTGGTAAGTCTTCAAGTTCAATTGATTACCAATTTTCATGCATATACTAATCTCTATCAATTCTCTCGTATTTTGTGTCATCATTGTTTTACAATTTTATACTGATATTCATAATTCGCAATTTACTTGAAATTGCAATTATTTTGGTTATGAATGTTGGGTCTAGTGAATTAGGGAGTGTGATTGAATTTTACATATATTTGAGGTTTCATTGTGAAAAGTGGGAAACCAACCCCTAGCAAAACAATCGGATATGACTGGCCATACATCCAAGCAAAAGTGGAAAGGGGTAGGGATAAAGTTGTAAATTTTTAAAATTTCAGCATCCGCTTCAAGAACCCGTTTAGCTTAAGGTGGAGGAATCGTATGGAGTCGGACCCTATAACTCAAAAATATCATTAGTTTGGGCAATAAGATATGTAATGTTTTGTCATAAGGATTGAGTCGTTTGGTAGAAATTAGAAAACACACATCTATTCATGTAGTTCTAGATACACCGAGCAAATGATCGGGAATTTGTTGATCCGTTGGATATCCTGCATGAGATTAATATTGATCCAATCCAACCAGTCCATATGAAATTAGCAATCAATGCATGGTTACCCTTAAAAGGAATTTAGTCCATATAGCAACAGCAATGGGGCAGTCCACGAACAGATGCAAATGGTTTTCTTCGGGGTTCCAACGAGATAGGACAATCTAGGATTAAGTTACGCCATCCATTTAGCTAGTCTACGAGGCTACGGGTAGACCTTCGAAACATGCACACCGGAGCAGAGTTTTCATCTTAAAGGCACTCGACTTTTCCAAGGTAAGATGGGAACACCTTAACGGGGAGAGAATACAACTTTATAGAGGCTTTAGACTCTAAATTTACCTAGAGAATCAAAGGGACACGTTAAATGATCACGAAACCCAGCGAGGAGTAGGAGGAGGGAGGGAAGAGATTCTATGAACAAGTGGCTTAGGAAGCCATCTATTTAGCTTATGGGTATTCCATTAACCTCCTCTAGTGAAGGCACCGACTCTAAGGTGTTCTGCACTTTCAAGAATGGAGATACCGGGTTTCTCAACAAGGGGGCCTTCGGAAGCCATTTATCAAACCAAAACGAGGTCTCATTGCAGAGCCAATATTAATAATAGTATTCTACATCACCATATCTATTGACTTGGCTAAACTCCTCCAAATAGGTAAGTGTGATGATTTTGGTGAGTAAAACTCCAATCTACCATCCTGAAGGTATTTTCGCTTGAACAACTAGATGCAAGGAATTTCTTCATTCTTAATGACCCTCCAAAGGTTCTTGGCAAGAAAGCATTTGTTCCAAACCTCAATATCTCTTATACCTAATCCCCCTTTTCCTTTGCTATTAGTAACAATGTTCCAAGGGACTCTAGGCAAGTAGTGAGTGCAATCCGTTTTATTCCAAAGGAACTTCCTAATTCTTTTATATATTTCATTCACAGTTCTTTTAGGTAACAAGGAGGCTTGCATATAGTAGACAGGCAAAGAGGACAAGACTCGAATTGATCGGGGTAACCCTACCTGCTAGGTTGATAAATTTCATTTGCCAATGAGCAAGTTTGGCGTTGAAATTATCCAACAACCCATCAATATCCTTATGTTTGGAAAGACAATGAGAGATGGGGACACCTAGGTATTTGCCAAAATCGATAGAAGCGGGACAGCGAATGGATGCGGCAAGTATTCTGCGAAGTCTGCGATGTAGGGTTTTAGGAAAAATGACCTTAGACTTCTCTTTATTAATCCTAAGACTAGACTCTAACCCAAATCATTCCAAGGTCTCTTCTATAACCTTAATGGAATCAAGGTTAGCTTGTTCAAATATTATCACATCATTAGCATAAAAGGTGTGACACAAACGCGAGGCCTTTGATGGTGATTGGTTTCCAAAGACCAAGGGCAACTTTGTCCTCTATTGATCTTGAAAACCTCTCAAGGCAAGGGACGAAAATATAGGGAGATAAGGGATCTCCCTATCTTATCCCTCGAGAAGGTTTCGGACGCTCCATAGGATTACTCTTCCACAATATACGGTATTGTGTAGAGGTAATACATTCCATGATGATTTTGATCATCTTAATGGGAAATTTAAAGTAGTACAATGACTTCCTAATGAAATCCCATTCAAGAGTATCATAGGCTTTAGAAATGTCAACTTTGAGGGTAAGAGATTTTTTCCTTAGATTACCTTTGTTGATGTGAAAAGCAAGCTCCTTAATAAGGAGGATGTTATCGGTAATTTTCCTTCCGGAACAAAGCTGGATCTGCGCAAGGTTCACAATCTCGGGCGGTATGCGATTGACAATTATTTTTAACAAAGCCTTGTAGACGGAGTTGCAAAGACTAATTGGTTTGAGATCATGAACCATGTCAACATCGGGTTTTTTAGGATAAGGCAAATGAAAGTGTCATTCATGTTTCCTATATCCCTCGGGTCCAGAAATAGTCTCTAATAAGCATAGCCATGTTTGAACCACAAGTATTCCAATACTTCTTAAGGAAGAAAGCATGGATACCATCAGGGCCAAGGGATTTAGTAGGATTAAGTTTAAACACAGTACTTTTAATTTCCTCATCAAAAGCGGGTTGATCATTGATATCAATAGGAGCATACTCGAGCATCTAGAAGAGACCTATTTGTCCGAACTTTAGCAGATTTGTACAAGGAACAAAAATAGGAATGGAGAAGGTTATGAATATCCAATCCCGACACCCATTCCCCATCATTATTTTTGAATTTCAGGATGTTTTTCTTGTTTTGTCTAACCCGAGTCAACATATGGAAATGTTTAGTGTTCGGGTCCTTATAAAGCTGGTTGCATATCTTGGCCCTTTGACCCTAGACACTTTTTTCCATTTTAAGAAGGAGAGATCAATAAGGTCTCGTTTAAGCTTAAAAAGGAAAGGATTAGGACTGTAGGTAAGGGCCTTTTTGTGCCCTCCAACCTAACCCTAGTTTTGTTCGATTAAATCTTAAATTACCAAAGACTGTTCGATGCCGAGAGGAGCTCTTTTTTGAAACACTCCACATTTTCAAGAAAATTCTTATTAGGGTTCCAGGTGGACTGGAAAAAACTATCAAGCTGTGGGTGGTAGTGCCAAACAATGAAAGTAATGGAACGGTTAGTTTCCACCAGGATAGAGGCGGTGATAAGAGGAAACACGAGGAAGATGGGTTACCTTAGTCTCGGGATACATCCGAATCCAAGCGGGGTTCGGAAGAGCACAATCCAGACGTTCTTGGATGTTCGGAGGACTCGTATGACCATTATTCCAAGTAAAATCAAGTCTTATAAAGCCAATGTCAAGAAGGGACCAAGATTCCATCTAGTTAAGAAAGGAGTTAGCCTAAGAACAGTGAAATTACTTACCTCCAATCTTCTCTTTCTGGTTATTCTAAGTAAAATCAGGTCTTATAAAGCCATTGTCGAGAAGGGGCCAAGAGTCCATCCAATTAAGAAAGGAGTTAGCCCGAGAACAGTGAAATTGCTTACCTCCATCTTCTCTTTACGGTTAGTGACTGTATTAAGATCACCTATCACAATTCCGGGAATATCGAGAGGGAGGGGGTTAGTAGCTAGGTTTTCCCGAAGTCATTCCCAGCGCTTTTGGAACTAGGGAATGCATGGCTGTAAGAGCAATTTCGGGTTCGATAGTTTCAAACTTAGCGAGGCAATGAAAATATCTAGGACGTGGGTTAACAAAGTGAACCACAAGGATCAAATACTTCAGAACACGGCAATGCCCCCTATTACCAAAATTTTGGAAATAACGGCATTCTTGGAAACCAAATTTAGCATTGATCGTTGAAACACACTCGACCCAACGAAGGACACCTAAGCAAAATGAGGATTACCGGATTGTGTTGGTAAATTAGATCCATCACAAAGATGTAGAGATTTCTAACACTAGTCCTTCTAACATTCCACACCACAATTTTAGTGTTGGTCGGGGATCCGTGAGGGGGTGGGTTGGTTTTTTCAATTTCTGTTTCCTCTAGTAGAGGATGGTTGAGTCTGGGGTGGCTCGGTGGTCTCGCTGAACCGGATTGGAAAGATTCGGTTTGTATATTTGGTTGAAGCACCGAGGGGTGAAAATTATTTTGACTTTGGGTACAAAGGAATGGTTGAAAGTGAACTTTCCCGAGATTTTTAGGTTTTCGAACCCTTCCAAAGGACTGAAGGCCATCGATGAATCGGTCTAGTCGAGACATGTCGACCTCTATCCCTGTTTCTTCTAAATAATCGGCCGGGAATCTCGGAGGGGAGGAGTGAAGGTGGCAGGATACCGAATGTGAGTTTCCCAAAAGTTCCCTCTCATAAGAGGTTGGTTTTGCATGGCTCTCAAGAGGGAGTTGTCCGCTTTCCCTGAATCTTGAAGATTTCCTGGGAAGAGTGGAGTCTCGGGATTGCCCACAACGCGGCGTTGAAAAGGTTGGAAAAAGATGCTTGAGTGGGGGTCTAAGGGGTGCTTGGAACCGACTCGATTCCAGTAGAGGAGGCTCGGGGAAGAGGAGCTTCGTTAGGCATCGGTGCTAGAGAAGGTAGGGTTAGTTGTGGTAGGGAGGTCTCCGGTGATTGGAGGAGATGAAGAATCGGAGGCCCGATAGGGGTGAGTTTTAAGGGCCTCATTGGGAAGAGAGGGGTGCAGGGAATTAATAGTCGGAGATGAAAGATCGGTAGATGAAGGATGAGTTAAGTCGAGTGAAGACGACATGAGGGAAATAATTTCTTTATTTAATACCCGAAGTAATGGCTCTTCAAATCCTCCTTCCTCCTCACTCATTGCCTCACTTGTTCACGTTTGCATAGTTCACCGTCAATTTCAAATTACCATTGATAACCAAATGTTTCCTATGCTTTGAGTTGTAATCGTGTGAAGGGATGAATGCTTTGATTTAATTATTCCTTGATCGGGTGGATAATCGAGCATGATGCTTCAGCATGCAAGTTGCAAGGATTACCGATGAAAGCAAGCTGGGGGTTAGAATGGGCCAGGTCTTTGCTCTTTCCTAATCTTCTATTTGGGCCTATAACCTCCTTATGGGCTCCCTCTATTCTCTTCACAAATTGGGCCGAACGGTTAAATAAGGTAAGTTGACCATTCCTCTTATTTTTGGACTTTATGTTTGTCATAACAGTCCAACCATTGGTCCGAACATTCCCTTTGGGAGTCCCACCCTTATCATTAGTCCTCATATCATTTTATTTTGTCTTATTCTATTTGGTTTCTTTGTGCATGGCCTGCCTACCTCGTAGCGTAGAGTGAAGATGTTTGTCTTGCTCATTTTTGTCGTTTTCTTTTCAGTAGAAGTTACCTCCATGGCAGAGCTTGAGGCAAAATTAGAAGGACATTTCTCTTTGAGGTGACCAACCATGCCACAACTAAAGCACAACAAGTCCAGATTCTCATAAACCATAGTTTGCCAAGCATTTTGTATCCATATACTTGGAACTAGAGGTTTAGTGAGGGATATCTCAATACGAGACACGAGCATAACGACCTCCACCCACCGTACCCATAGCATAATCCACTTTAATAGGCTCACCTATGATTTTAGCAATGTCGGAAAGTGCAAGTTTATTGAAGTATTCTATAGGCAGTTCAGGAAACCTAACCCAAACAACATAGAAGAGAAAGGGTTGGAAACCTAACCCAAACAACATAGAAGAGAAAGGGTTGGAAGACGGCCTAAAATTTGGTTGCCATTTAGCAAGCATGAGGTAGTGACCAAATAAGAACCACCCCCTCCCCCTCCCCCATAAGAACTATTTCAAGATCAATTTCATTGGCGAAACGGAAAAGGAAGGTGTCATTCCCAGTGTCTATGATATCAATGGAACTCGTCAACTTTCCACATTCTTTTGATTTTATTAACCATAACATCATACCTAACTGCAGCTCCCAAGACCTTACCCATTAGCATCTTAGCCTAAGGAGCACGGAGGAGTTGGAGTTGGTTGGAAGAGAATTTAACCTTGTAAGGGTTGTCGAATCATTGCCTTCTTCTAGCTCTTCAACTTCAAAGGACATCTCCCGACAAAGCTCATGAACTTCCGGGCTCCATGAGGCTTGACCTTGAAGAACATCCTTGAATGAAAGCTTCTCCGAAGGGCGAGAGAGGTGAAGTAGGGGGAGGGGGAAGTAGAAAATGGTGCAATAGTGAGAAACAGTATTGACCTTATCTTATATATGTAATGAATTTGTGTTGGACTTGAGTTTATTGTGCTTGTTAGTTTGTGTTTGGAACTTTTCTTCACATTGTAAAAGTGTGTTTTTAACTGACAATCCCTAGTCTAAAAGTGTGTTTTTAAATGAAAAGAACAATGAGGTTAATAAGACATGGTTGTCTTTTTATTTTGTTTCTTCACTACTGAACATTAGAAAGTTTTGAGGCTTGCTTTAAGTGGGACCTTTGTAGACATAGTTAGTGGTAAAATGTTTTGCCTACTTTATGCTCTTAGCATACATGTATTTTTGGGGAAAACATGATCAATAATTTAGTGAGTGGATTGCCTTATACTTTTACTTGTCAGGTTTTATCGGATGAATTATGAAGCCTATTAGCTCAATTGCCTTTGTGAGCAATAATTGGGAAGCCTATTAGCTAAATTGCCTTGTTGTCTGATATTTGGATGAATCGAGTCGACCTTTTTAGAATTTTCTTCTTGTTGTTTATTATTGTGTCAATTTCAGTTAGTATGAAACAAATTTTTGTCCTTTTGATTGGGTTTTAATTCGAACGTATTTGAAAGTCCTCTTCTTTGTCACTTGGTTGGTGTTCTTGTTACTTTTGTTTGTTGTATGCTTGTCCATCTAGGTAATTGTGATAAATTGCTGGGATTGTACTCATTTTTATAAATGTATTAGCTCAACGATAGATCAACGTGTGATTAGTCCACAAATATGTGGGTTCAAATACTACAAAGGCTATTTATAAATATATTTTAGCATTCGACATTTAAAAGAAATGTCAAGTCATGGTGTAGATAGTTGAAAGAATGATGATACCAAGTGAAAGAATGTTATAATACCCACTCGAAATCAACAATATTATTATGGCCAATGACTTGAGGTTTACTTGCTGGTTATGGTCCCAACAATTGCAAGAACGAGCCTCTTAGTCTTTGTGTTACATCTTAGGGATTGATTGACTTTGTATTTTAGGTGTATTTTCATATCTTGGTTTGTAACATATTTGCGGGTATTTTGCAATATAAATTTTACCTAAATAGCACCTTGTTGCAAGTGAGCATAAATTCTATTGATTTTCTTGTATGGTTAAAGGTTAAAATTTAACCAGCAATTCTCCTCAATAAAAAACTTTATTTTAATAGAAAATTGAAAAACTTGTTTAAAATGTGCATTTTTTAACTATTTGAAAGGTTTAGAGAGGATTTGTTATTGTATCGAAATGGTTTTATGTTATACAGCTTATGTGGGAGTTGAACCCACATCTTTGTGTAATTAACACAAATGTTTTACCAATTGAGCTAATATGCTTTAAAAATTTTACCATTTAGACTCTAATAATTTGTAATGACAGTTTGATGAGCATTCCTAATTTAATGACAGTTTGATGAGCATTCCTAATTTAATGACAGTTTGATGAACATTCCTAATTTAATGACAGTTTGTGGAGGTGTATGTGAGACAAACATGGCTGCAATCTATAGAAACTAATAGGATATATTTTCCTAATTTGTTGTAGATATTATCCTTTTGTATTGTAGATATTATTCTAACTGTTTTAGGCTAGTATTCTTTTCATTTTCAACTTCTTTTTGAGGTTGGACTCAATCTCCTTGTAACTAAGGACTCCTCGGTAATGTGTAAACTCTTTGGCAAATTATTATCTAAACAACAATAGGTCCTGGGGTAACCTAAGAAGAAATATTTCTCCTAAATCACAATTTTACATGTTATCGAGCCTACACACGAAGCAAATCCTATTAAAATCGTTTAACTTATCTCTTCTATAATGGGAGACAAACCAGGAGACAAACCAGCCTCCAATGATCCTCAATCACCATACTTTCTAAGTAGTTCGATCATCCCGGTTATGTCATTAGCATTGTGATTCTCACCGGTGGTAACTATGGAAGTTGGTCTCGTTTTGTGATCAATGCTCTCAAATCCAAGAATAAACTTGGATTTGTGAATGGAACAATTACAAAATCGACAACTCTTTGGACCAGAGGTTCATGCTTGGGACGAAGCGATTAAATGGTAACGGCCTGGCTCTACAATGTCATTGACAAAAGTCTTCACGGGTCGGTGGCCTATGCTACTATAGCTAAGGACATTTGGGTTGATCTCGAAGAGAGATATTCACAAGGAAATCCATACGGATTCATCAACTCAAGAGGAAATAACCCTCATAGGACAAGAACAACTCTTAGTGACCCAATACTTACAAAACTAAAATCTTTATGGGATGAACTTGGAACTTACCAGCTACTTCTCATCATGCAAGTATGAATGTGCTAAAGCAGTGGCGGTAATGCTCGAGCAAGAAAAAGTCCATCAATTTTTGTTGGGACTCGATCACAAGAAATTCAACAACGTTTGATCCAATCTGTTGAATAAAGATTCCCTACAAAACCTTAATAAAGCATATCTTTGCGGTGATACGCAAAGAACGACATATTCATTTTTCCTAGACGGAAGGGAAATTCACCATGGAAGGAGTAGCTTTCAAGGTCTCCTCTCGGAAGCCGACAAGGAAAAGGACGACCGAAGTGTACCCATTGTCGAAAAAACTCGGGCATGAGCACGCACATTTCTTCGAACTCTTCGGTTACCCAGTGAATTGGGGAAATCGATGCAGCAATCGCCAAATCGGTGGAGGAAGCGGCAGCAACCGACCGGAAACAACCGCGAGGCAGCAACCGGGGCCAAGGATCAACTGCAGGAATAGGCGATAGTGGAGGATTCGAAATTGAGGTTTCGGGAATGGCACGAGAGGAATGTCAAATTTTGTTCAAGATATGAGCTTTGGAAATCTTAATGAGGAAAATACGGGAACACGGGTGAAGTAAGTCAAGGGGCAACACATGGGTTTGTCGGGTTAACATCTTCCGGGTAGACCAATTGTTTACTTTATTTAAAGAGCGTGCGAATCAAGAAAAGGTAGAAAAAAATGACTAGTAAGTGTTTTCACACAGCTCGATTACTGATTGGTGCTAGATTCGGGGGCTTCACATTACATAACTTCGGTTTTGATGTTCTCACCGATGTTTATGATTTACATATTCCTATTATTATTTCCCAACCTAATGGAGCACAGATTAAAATTGAAAAATTCGACAGGGGTTCTTCTTGGGCCAGATATTTGGCTTGAAGATGTTTTGTATTCTCCGGCATTTAAGTGCAATCTTATCTTGGCTCAAAAATTAGCTGTCAATGAAAATTGCGTTGTATCTTACGGACCCGATTTTTGTGTTATTTAGGACCTCATATCGAAGACGCCGATTGGAGTGGGTGATCCAGGAAACAGGGTGTACTTGTTTGAGGACTATGCGAGGAGGCTCGATTTTTGCGGTTGTCAAGCTAGTTGATCGAAGTCATTGGCATGCTCGATTAGGACACCCTTCCTATGGTAGTTTAGCCTCTTTCTCTTCAGTTTGTGATTTCAATTTGAATAAAGAGCATCTAAAATGCTATGGTATTTGTCGTAGGGAAAAACAAACTCGCGAGCAAATTTTCTTTGAGTGATTCTAGGGCCAGTAAGCCTTTTGACTTGATTCACTCGTGATTTGTGGGGAAAGTATCATATTCCATCACTATTAGGATGTCGGTATTTTTGTGTATTGTTGATGATTATAGTCATACAACGTGGGTTTTTTTGCATCATCCTAAATCCGAGGCCTATGGTTGCATGATAAAAACCCAGTTTGAGACTAATGTGAAAAAGGTGTATTGTGATAATGGAACGGAGTTTATTGTAGGGTGAAGGTTTGCTCGGGGAGAGTCCGAGTCACCCTAGAGGGGGTGAATAGGGTGATGGAAGTTTTTCGTGGAAACGTTCGCTCTTTTGTCAAAGAAGAGACAGAGACGGGTTACGAGTCAATCAGCAGGGTTAGAAAAGTGTGGACTCGTAAATGCTATCACGAATAAATAAGCAAGTCAACCAGAAGTAATAAGACTGCTCGAGTCTAGAATGAACTCGGAAAGATAACACTTAGAAATTACGTGGAAACCCTCCTGGGGCAGAAAACCACGGACCGTGCTAGTCCAAGCATGAAGTCAAATCCACTATTTTGAGTCCACAAAATACCGTGAACTGATTGAACCCGAGTTGCTCCCTTAGACAACTCTTTACAAGTTTTCCGAGACTCGAAATTCCCTTATCCGATCTAGTACTTCCTAACTGAGATAACCCTTACAGCTAGGGACAACTAAGCTGAGTTAACCCTTACAGACTTAGTCAAGGGACCTTACAGAGAAAGTAAGAAAGTGTTTGTAACTAAGTACAAGACCTTACAACTCGAAAGTAATAAATTACGAGTAGGAGTTGTAAGTAGAAGATTGAGAATGTATACAAAGACTTTGAGCAAGTATGTGTATTAACAATATGTTCGGCAATCTTCAAGTCTTGTGAGGTGACTTCTATTTATAGATAACCAGGCAGAGTAGTCGTTATCTTCATCTCGCTGACCGAGAGTCCTTTGTGACCCTTGACAAAAGCTTTACGAGTCACTCGGAAAGTATCCGTTGTAAAGTGAACGTTGGACAACGGTTTAACTCTCTTGGAAGTCCCAAAACCACCGGCGGTGTCTTGAAAGATAAGGTGGAAACCACTGTTAAGCTTAGCGTTCCAGTTTTCCAGATTTGGAAACAGACAGCCACGACACAATCTTACGGGACTGGAGCAGAGAAGGTGAAAAGCCATGTCTGCTGGTGATTTGACGTTTTGAAGCCGGTTACTTTTGTGGTTTGAAAAAGGTGTATCCTCGTTTGAATAACCTACAAAAGTAAATCAACTTTGGTTCTCAAAGTATAAAATACTTTGGTCCAAGGTTAGACACGAGATAATAAAATAATTATGATAATTAAACAACTAATTATCCGAGTCGAAAAGAGGAATGGAATTTTCGAGTCCAATATCCATGATACTCGGAATTCCATCCGACTTAGTCTAAGCGAAGAATCAAGTTCGAGTAAAGAATAACAGAGTGAAGTAACTTGATATAGACTAAGTAAGAAACAAACTAGAAGTACTGACTATATCGGAATAGAGCTTGTGACCGGAAGTCGGATCCGAGTGAGAAAAGATGAAATACCAGTCTATTCAACATGCGATAAAGCCGAGTGATGAGAGACTCGGAACAAAGTGAGATACATAGAAGTAAAAGTTATAACACTTAGAGAATATATCTTTTCACTCAGGAAAGTTTCTAAGATACGAGAGAATGCCTTGGAATCAAAACTTTATAAGTACGAGATTTTTATACCGATTCCTTTTATACAACTCGAGAAAAGTATTGAGCGAGTGTCCGAGTCTTCATAAGGGAATTACAAAAGTATTTTAGTAAAAGAAGCATGTTGTATGAAACTTTTGTGTAGATACACCACAACAAAATGGTCATGTAGAACGGAAAAATCGTCACCTTCTTAATATTGCTAGAGCCCTTCGTTTTCGAGACGTCTTTACCAATCAAATATTGGGGTGAATGTGTCCTTACAACAACCTATCTTATTAATCATACACCCACTAAGCTTCATAATATACAGAGCCCCTATGAAATACTCTTTGGAAGAAAACCAGGTGTATACTCAATTGAGAGTTTTTGGGTGTTTGTGTTATCCGCATAACCATGACAAAATCGGAGACAAATTTGACCCCAAGGCTACTAGATGTATGTTTATAGGGTATCCTCAAGGGAAAAAAGGGTAGCGTGTTTTGGATCTTGATACTGGTCGAATATTTGTATCAAGAGATGTTTTTTATGAAGATATTTTTCCTTATGCTAAGCCCACTACTACTCCTACCCAATCCTCTATACTTCGCCCAATCCAACATTCGTTTGACCCTCATCTCATGAGTGACCCGGATCCCATTATCCACTCTCCATCTTCAATTTCTTTTGATTCATTCTCCTCCGGGTCTCTGCCTTCCCCATCCGATGCCACGCCGACCCAATTCCCCTCTTCGAAACCGAAGTCACGCTAACCCCTTTTACATAACTCCAATACAATTCAACCCGACCCTATACCAATGCCCATACCTTCGCCATCTATCTCATATCCAACCGCCGACTCCCAATTACACATCCCTTCGGCTCACACCCAATCACCAACACAAACCACCACAGGTGACGAGTCCCTCCCTTCGGCCTGTTGGGTTCTCAACCTAATCCACTTATGCCTTCTACACGTCCTCCTCGTGATCGTCAACCTTTTTCTCGTCTTCGGGATTATGTATGCCATACTTGTTGCTAATAATCACCTCGCTTCTTCCCCACTCCATGACGCTTCTTCGAGTTCGTTTCATCCTCTGTGTCACTATATTCAGTATGACAAGTTTTCTCATCTCATCATGCTTTTTTAGCCGCTGTCACCACCGAAGACAAGCCCCGCCATTTCTCGTAGGTTGTCCATGATCCTCATTGGCGTGAGGCCATGGCTAAAGAAATATCTCGCTCCTGGGGATAATAATACGTGGGAACTAAGTCCTCTTCCTCCTGGTAAGAAAGCTTTTGGGTGCAAATGGGTTTATAAGATTAAATATAATGTTGATGGATTTATCACGTTGGGTAATCATCAAGTTGAGGGGAGGATTTTTCGGAGACGTTCGCTCTTATTACTAAGATGGTCACGAGTGCATACTATTTTATCTGTTCGCTGCAGCAAAAGGTGGGGACTTTATCAAATGGATGTCCACAAGGCGTTTCTACGTGGGGATCTTCATGAGGACATCTATATGAAACCTCAACTTGGGTTTCACACTCCTCAACCTAATGTTATCTGCGAGACTTAAGAAGTCATTATATGGACTGCGACAAGCACCTATTCAATGGTACTTCAAACTCGTCGATGCACTTCGGTCCTACGGATTTCAGCAATCACCTTTGGATCATTCTCTATTCATCTTCCAACGCGAGTCTACATTTCTCACATTACTCATCTATGTGGATGACTTAGTTCTAACTAGTAATGATTCTCAACAATGTGATGCATTCAAGACCTACTTATATGATTACTTTAAGCTCAAAGACTTAGGCCTATTAAAATACTTCGTTGGCATCGAAGTGGCTAGGGCTCCTGCAAGAATTTTTATGCCAACGAAAGCATACGCTCGACATTTTGACTAAAACTGGTATGCTCGGATGCAAACGCTGTTCCTTTCCCATCGATCGGCAACATAAGTTATATGCTTGATTCGAGTGACCCTATTCTTGATCCAGGCCGATATTGCCATCTCATCACTGTCTTATTTATCTCACCATCACTCGTCCTAATATTACTTATGTTATTCACATACTAAGTCGGTTTATGCAAGACCCTCGACAAGGGCATTGGGATGCCGCTATTGGCCTTCTTCGATATCTCATGGGTTCTCTAGCGCGAGGGCTTCTCCTTTCTTCTACTAGTGATCTTCAACTACGTGTATATTGCGACTCAGATTGGGCGAGCTATCCTATGACCGGGCGTTACGTGACTGGTTATTTTGTCTCTTTCGGATCCTCTCGTATTTCCTGGAAAACCAAAAAGCGACCAACAGTATCTCGTTCATCAGCCGAGGCTGAATATCGTGCTATGGCTAAAGCTACAAGTGAGGTCGCCTGGCTTCGTAACTTGCTCAAAATGCTTCATTTACGAGTTCCTCCTACTCAACTCTTTTGTGACAGTCAGCTGCTCTTCACATTACCTCTAACCCGGTATTTCACAAGCGCACCAAGCATATAGAAATTTATTGTCATTTTGTGAGCGAACGTTTTCTTTACGGGGATATAATAACTCATTATGTCTCCACCAATGA
This sequence comes from Talinum fruticosum, assembly GCA_021018815.1. Lineage (NCBI taxonomy): Eukaryota > Viridiplantae > Streptophyta > Magnoliopsida > Caryophyllales > Talinaceae > Talinum > Talinum fruticosum. The sequence continues at coordinate 2,456,769 of JAITYX010000011.1, forward strand.
GCAGACTGGTGGATATCTTCACCAAAACCTTAGGACATCGACAGTTTCATCATCTTCTTGGTAAGTTGGGTGTTTCGCACCTTCACACTCCAACTTGAGGGGAGTAATAGGATGTATTTTCCTAATTTGTTGTAGATATTATCCTTTTGTATTGTAGATATTATTCTAACTATTTTAGGCTAGTATTATTTTCATATTCAACTTCCTTTTAAGGTTGGACTCAATCTCCTTATAATCGAGGACTCCTCGGCGATGTGTAAACTCTTTGGCAAATTATTATATAAACAGACAATAGGTCCCGGAGTAACCTAAGAAGAAATACTTCTCCCAAATCACAATTTTACGGAAATTATACTACTCATGCCTAACTTCAAATTAGGCATTTATGCAACTCAACTCAATTTCCTAATACCACTCAATTTGAATGCCATATTCAATTATGTTCACAAGCAGTTTCATTCATTAAAGTTCACTAATGTTCACAAGCAGTTCCAGTCATTAATAATTGCAACATTTCACCATAGCTCCTATCAAATTACCAACACAATTAAGTTAATAATGTAAATCAACATAATTCAGTCATCTAACCAACTCAATTCAGTAGTCTTGCTACTCAAATCATTCTAAAAATTCAAATCCAAAAAAATAAAGACAAAATAAAAACTCACAATTTAATTTACTAACGTCAACTCGACCCAGTCATCTTGCCCAAAATTCACAAATTTTTTGTTGCACAATAACTTTAAGAGACAACTACAATCATTATATTCCACAAAATGCCCAACATCCACAAGCACCATTTTCAAAAACAATTAGGTTCTATTTGATTATAAGAAAATTAGAAAGAAAGAAAAAATGTAGAAAATGAATTTCTTTCCCTTGTTTGTATTGAAGAAAAAAGGAGAGAAAAAAGTTTGATGGAAAAACTCATGGAAAATTTTATCAATTTGATCATTGATATTTTCCTTTCAAAATTGTGAGGAAAATGGAAGAAAAATTCACAAAGAGAGAGAGAGAAATCGAGAAAAGATAGAGAATTCTATTAATAAATATCATCAAGAATTTTCTCTCTCCTCTCAATTAGTCAATGTTATTAAATATTTTCTTTCTCCTCTCCATGACAAGGTGGTTGATGGGTAAGAGGTTGGAAAAAGGATTATAATTTTTTTGCCTCTATTTTTCCTTTAATCAAACACAAGAAAAAAATTAATTTCCCTTAACTTTTTTTCCTCATCACTTTTTTCCATTTAAACTTTCTTTCCAACTTATTTTCTTAGAATCAAATAGAGCCTTAAAATCATTCTAATCCACAAAATGAAGAAAAATAGAAACAAGATGAGCAAGAAACACATAGCCGGAATATGTTTTCGTCGTGGGCACAATCCACATTTGTTTACGGCGTCATTTATTCTATCTAAGTGAGGCAAGAAATATGTTGTGGGATTAGATCAAGAGTAAGAAAAATAGAGATAGAGAGAGAGATTGAGAGAGAGATAAACTCACAAGTCACCGATTCAGCAAGGGATAGGAGAGAGACAACCGAGAAGATGAGGGACGAGAGAGAGATAAGGAGGTCTCTAACCTAAGGTTTGAAGGATAATAGAGGAGGAAAGGGAGATGGCGAAGCCCGACGGAAGAGCGAGACGGTTGGCGACGAAAAACGATCGAGAGAGAGCCCGACAACGAGATAGAGAGATCAATGAGAAAGAGATTCCGATGAGAGCCACATAAAGGATAGAGCGAGGCGAGAGAGCGATTTAGGGAGGGTTAGAATACCGAGAGACGGTAGAGAGAGAGCACTGGCGGTAGGGCTGGTGAGGTCGACGACTGGGCATTACGAGAATCACAAAGAAGGTAGAGCGAGGCAAGAGCGAGAAGAGGGAGTGAGAAGAGCAAAGTGACGAGAAAGAGGGAGATTCCAATGCGCTCCTCTCATCAAACAAATAATTTCTTTTTTTTAAACCTAATTTTCTCATTTTAACTCAATCATTCGATGAAAATTGAATGGCTGAGATGTGTTATGCTTATCTAATAATGTGAGTTCACCTCAAGGGAAGAGCTCACTTGAAATATATATATATATATATATATATATATATATATATATATATATATATATAATATGTCTTTTGATTTCCTCCATTATATTAATTATTATTGAAGACTCGGACTTTACACCTCACTTTTCCGAGTTCTATCAAGGGAATCAGGTATAAGATTTTCTCACTTATAAAGTTTTGATTCCAAGTCATTCCCTGCGCCTTAGAAACTTTTCTGAGTGATATAGTATTTTCTCTAAGTGTTATAGAAATTATTTCATGTATTTATGCATGACTCGTGTGACTCGGAAAGCATATCTGTCCTCACTATGTTACATTCGGTTCCGAGTCACTCATCGCTTAGAATTATCGCATGTTCAAATGCCGGTATTCGTATAACCATACTCGGGATTGACTTCATATTACAGGTCTTATTCTGTAAGAGTCGGCGCTTCTAGTTTGAATCATGCTCGAGTCTAGATCAAGTTTATTCCCTACGATATTTTTAGTTAACTTGATTCTCTTTTAGGTCGACTCGGATGGAATTTTGAGTATCATGGATATTAGACTCGGAAAATTCCATTCCTTTTCCGACCTGGATAATTAGTCACTTAATTATCTTAATTATATCATTATCCGTGTCTAATCTTGGACCAAAGTATTTTATACTTTGAGAACCAAATTGATTTACTTTTGTAGGTGATTCAAACGAGGTTATCCTAAATTTGAATTACAAAAGTAACCTGAGCTTCAAAACGTCAAATCACCGGAAGACAAGGCTTTTCCACCTCCGACCTAGCCCCGGACAATCGTGTCGGGGTTGTTTGTTTCCAGAAATGGAAATCGCAACACTAAGCTCATCGGTGGTTTCCACCTTACTTTTGAAGGCACCGCCGATGGTTTTAGGCACTTCCAAGGGAGTCAAGAGCCGTTGTCTAACATTCATATTTCAATGGATATTTTCCGAGTGACTTAGAAAATCCTACACAACGGTCATAAAGGAACTTACAGATCGGAAGATGGACACAACGGCTAAGCTGCTTGGTCATCTATAAATAGAAGCCAAATCTCAAGACCTAAAGATTGCTTGAAAAAGCTGTAAAAAATACATACTTGATCAAAAGTCATTGTATTCATTCTCAATCTTCTACTTACAACTCCAATTCCATATTTCATTATATTACGAGTTGTAAGGTCTTGTACTCGATTATAAACTATATTCTTACTCTCTAAGTAAGGTCCCTTGGCTGAGCTGTAAAGGTTAACTCACCTTAGTTGTCCCTAGCTATAAGGGTTATCTCAGCTAGGAAGTACTAGATCGGATAAGGGAATTTCGAGTCTAGGAAAAAACCTATGAGGAGTTGTCTAAGGGAGCAACTCGGGTTGAGTCGATCTACTGTATTTTGTGGATTCAAAATAGTGGATTTGACTTCGTGTTTGGATTAGCACGGTCTGTGGTTTTCCGCCCAAGGAGGGTTTCCACGTACTTTACGTGTTACCGGTTTTCGAGTACATTATAGACTCGGATTGTTTACTTGTTCGATCTATTATGCTTCTATATTCTTTGCTGATTTCGAGTCGAGTCTTTTCGAGTTGATCCGTGACTCCAACTCTACTCGAGATGAATTTGTTCTTTAATCGAAGCAGATTTCATCATCACCCTATTCACCCCCTCTAGGGTGACTTAGTCTCTCCAAGAGCTAACTTTCAATTGGTATCGAGCCTAACCTTTCAGAAAGGATCTAACCATCCAAAGGCTTAAAGATCAAATGGCTTACAATAATGGAGAGTTCGATGAAGAAAGATCTTCCAGCAGACCACCAAAGTTCAAAGGATCCAACTTTGTGCACTTTGGAAGAAACTCATGGAATGTTTCCTCCTGGATCATGATGAAGATGTCCGGAACATCATACAAGAAGGAAACTACCTTCCCATGAAGACAGAAGAAACAAGAATTGTGCCCAAAACAAAGGCTGAGTTCACAGTGATGAAGCTGAAAAGTTCGAAATAACTTCAAGGCTATGAACATTCTTATGTGTGCCATCAGCTCGGAAGAATACAACCGAGTGTCCGCCTATGATACAGCTAAAGAAGTATGGGACACCCTGGTCAACACTTACGAAGGTACAAGCCAGGTCGAGACAAGCAAAGATAAGCCAATATCTTCATAAATATGAGCTATTCAAGATGGAGCAGAAGAAAACATCAGTCGGATGTTTATTCGATTTACAGAGATTACCAATAATCTCAAATCTCTTGGTAAAAAGATCTCCCACGAGGAAATGTGCGGAAAGATACTCGAAGCCTACCCAAGAAAAGATGGGGTCCCAAGGTGATAGCTATCGAAGAGGCTCGGAACTTATCTCTATTGAAGCCGGACAAACTCATTGGGAAGCTTCTCACCCATGAGATCCACCTAGAGGAGGAGGATACAGAGGTCGGCACCAAAAAGAATATTGCGCTAAAAGCCTCGAAACCGAGAGAAGCGGATCCGAGTTCCTCGACTCGGAAGAGGATCCCATGGCACTTATTGCTACGAGGCTTCAAAAGAATGATGAAGCACAAGAGATGGATAAGAAACCAAAAGAAGAGTTCTATAAGAAAGACAAGAAGGATAGAAAAGGTAAATACTCTTCTCCTTCAAAGTTATCCTTGACTAAGAACTCTGGATGCTTTGAATGTGGTAGCAAGGAACACATAGTCAAAGATTGTCCACAGAGAAAACGAGACAGAAAGAAGAAAAAGGCTATAATGGCCACATGGAGTGACGAGGACTCATCGAGAAGATGACAAGGACTCAAATGACTCAAAGTGTCCGATGGCACTTTCGACTCAAAAGCCGAAAGCGAGTCGGACTCGGATCAATCGGATAATGAGGAAGCTAATCCTCAAGACGTAATTGAGTACTTTCTCAAATTCTCCAAAGTTGATTTAGCTAAGTATATTTTCACTTTGGAAGAAAAGTCCAATTCGATTCTTCTCACTTTAAAGAACAACTTGAGTCAATTTCCTCTAAGAGTATCTCTTTAAAAAATGAGTTGGAAAAGCTGAGACTCACACTCGGAGAACTCAAGACTAGTGCTCAAGTAAATGAGACTGAGTCCGAGTTACTCGGAAGAGAAAATGAGCGACTAAAGCAAAAGCTTAATGAGTCTCAAGATCTTGTTTTAAAGTTTACTCAAGGTCAGAAAAACCTTGACATGCTCTTAGGATCTCAATGTGTCTTCTTCAGAAAAGAAGGTCTTGGTTTTAACAAAGAGGAGGAATCCAATTCCTACTCGGAACTTTTCAAGAAGGATTCCAGAACTGTAAAGTTCGGGAAAGCTGAGCACGGTCCTACTCATAAGAAAGAAAAAGGATTGAGTCTAGACTAGTTTATAGGAGAAAACCATCTCCATCGTTTGCAAAAAGAAAAATCTTTCAAAAGAAAGAGACACGAGACTCAGTTCTCTAAACAGAAGACTCGAGAATCGGACTAGACCCAAAGTTATTCAAATGCGGGTTTCGAAAAACCTTCTTCCTCGAAAAAAAAAAGGACTTCAGTAAAGAGTGTTCTTGGGCTCGTTAGAGGAAGTGAAAAGGGTAAGTTTGTCTCTGTTTTTCAGGTTACTCAGAAAAGATCAAAAGAACATTGGTACCTTGATAGTGGATGCTCACGCCATATGTCGGGAGACTCGGGACTCTTTTACGAGTTAGAAGAGTACAAAGGAGGAAAAGTCATTTTTGGAGATGACAACGAAAGGCAAGATAATTGGGATAGGCAAGATTGGCAAGGGAAGCAATCTGGTCAGCCCAGTTTACCTTGTCAAGGGTAAAAGTATAACCTGTTTAGCATCTCTCAACTGTGCGAAAAAGGTCAAGAGGTAAGATTCACTCAAACCAACTGTTACATTTCGATGACACTACCAAGGAGATCAAACTCGTAGGTAAGAGATCAGGTAACACTTACATTATTCCTCTCTCTTACCCTAGTCAAAATCTATCTTGTTTAAAAGCATTACTTCATGATGACTTATGGAAATGGCATCGTAGATTAAGCCATATTAGCATGCATGCTATTAAGAAATTGGCATCTCATGGTTTAGTCGGAGGATTACCCAATTGTGCTTTCAAGAAAGACAAAGTTTATGAAGCTTGCATAAGAGGGAAACAAGTCGGATCATCATTCAAATCCTCGAAGACAGTTTCCACATCCAAAGTGCTTGAACTGCTACATATGGTGGTGAAATCCCTGTTAAGAGCCTCGGAGGTAAATCATATGTACTCGTTATTATTAATGATTACTCACGATTTACCTGGGTGTGTTTTCTCAAGCACAAAAATGAAGCATTCAAGGAGTTCGAGCAAGCTCTGCAGAAAAATCCAAGTTGAGTCTCGGACTTAGATCCGAGAGAATTCGAACTGACCATGGAAGGGAGTTCGACTACTCGGAATTCTCGGAGTTTTGCGACAAGAATGGTATCTCTCACAACTTCTCAGCACCAAGAACTCCTCAACAGAATGGAGAAGTGGAGAGAAAGAATAGAACTCTTGAAGAAATAGCTAGGACAATGATGATTGAGCACAATCTACCCTACTATTTCAGGGTCGAAGCGATTAACACGACCAACTACACGTTGAACGGATGCCTCATCGGACCCATTCTTAAGAAAACACCTTATGAGCTCTACAAAGGGAAGAAACCCAATATTTCCTATTTCAAACCCTTTGGATGTAAGTGTTTTGTTCATAACAATGGTAAGGATCACCTGACCAAGTTTAATGCTCGGTCGGATGAAGGTATTTTTCGGGTTATTCATCTATCGGTAAGGCTTATCGCATTTTAAATAAGAGAACTAACAAAGTGGAAGAAAGTATCCACGTTGTGTTTGATGAGATTGAACAGGAAAAACCTAGTGAAATATCATTCTCGGATCTGAAGCTCAGCAAAGAAGATGATAATAAAGCCGAGTCTATCGGGATTCAAACCCAACCATCTCGGAATGAAGCGACTCGGAATGATGTGACTCGAACGAGACAACTCAAGAACCAGCTCGAGAATGATGAAGGACAAACCGATGAACAAGTTCACTCGGAACAAACTTCCGAAGGTCAACCAATTCAGCCTACAAATCTGGTGAACCGGAGGACGGGTAGAGCATTCAAATATACTTCAAGTCATCCACTAGAAAACATACTATCCGATATCAACAGTGGGGTAAGAACTCGTTCCTCTCTTCAGAATCTATGTGCATTCACTGCATTCATTTCATTAATCGAACCCAAAAATGCACTAGAGGCCCTAAATGAACCTGAATGGGTAGAGGCCATGCAAGAGGAACTCAATCAATTCGAAAAAACCAAGTCCGGACTCCGACCAAACGACCTTCGACCACCCAGTCATAGGAACCAAATGGGTTTTCAAGAACAAAGCTGGATGAAGGTGGGTTGGTAGTCAGAATCAAGGCTAGACTTGTGGCTCAAGGTTACAATCGGGAAGAAGGGATTGATTGTGGGGAAACCTTTGCACCTGTTGCCGAATTGAAGCCATTAAAATCTTGTTGGCATTTGCATCTAGCATGAATATCAAGTTATATCAAATGGATGTTAAGTGCACTTTTCTCAATGGTTTTATCGAAGAGGAAGTCTATGTTGAGTAGCCCCTAGTTTTGAAAACTCAGAATTTCCAAATCATGTTTTCAAACTTCAAAAAGCTCTTTATGGTCTTGAACAAGCTCCCGGAGCTTGGTATGAAAGACTCGAGCAATTTCTTGGCTCAAACTGATTTTAGAAGAGGTCGGATCGACAAGACTCTCTTCATAAAAACCAAAGGGGAAGATTTCCTTATCGCTCGGACATATGTTGATGATATAATTTTTGGAGCTACTAATGAAATTCCGTGTCTAGACTTTTACGAGTTAATGAGATAGGAATTCCAAATGAATATGATGGGAGAACTCAATTTCTTCCTTGGTCAAATCAAGCAAGACAAAGATGGAATCTATGTCCATCAATCAAAGTACAAACTATAAACTCCAAGATGCAAAGCACGCAGCTTCACCGAGCAGCAGCAGACATAAAACTTGACTCGGATGAGAAAGGTAAAGCAATAGATCGAAACTCTATCGAGGTATGATTGGATCTTTGCTATATCTTACTTCGAGTAGACCGGACATAATGTTTAGTGTCTGTCTATGTACAAGATTTCAAGCTAATCCAAAAGAATCACATCTCACTACAGTGAAGAGAATATTTAGATATCTTGCGAGGACTCGGAATTTAGGTCCGTGGTACTCAAGAGACTCAAAACTAACTCTCACTAGATACTCGGATGCCGATTACTGCTGGATACAAAGTTGATAGAAAGCACTTCAGGAGCTTGCCAATTTCTGGGTCAATCCTTAATATCTTGGCACTCAAAGAAGCAAAACTCAGTAGCTCTATCAACTGCCGAGGCTGAGTATATTGCAGCTGGAGCTTGCTGCGCTCGGATCTTATGGATAAAGCACCACTTGAGAGATCTTGGACTTTCTTTCAAATCGGTTCCAATCAAGTGTGATAATCGAGTGCAATCAGCATCACCAAAAATCCAGTTCAACACTCAAAAACAAAGCACATTAAGGTCGGGTATCATTTCTTAAGAGACCATTCTGAGAAAGGTGATATTGAACTCAATTTCATTCCTACCAAACTTCAACTAGCTGATATCTTTACTAAGCCTCTTGGTGAGGATCGGTTTTGTTTTATTAGGAATGAGCTTGGTATGATCAATGCATAATTATGTGCATTTTATGTGAAAATCTCATTACATGATTATGTGTTATGTGTTTACAACTCGTTGATAACCATTAGCTCAACTCGACTTAGTGATAAGCTGAGCCGATAGTTATTATATGCTTTCGGTTTCGAATCACTCGAAACTTTGCTCGAGTCGGACTCAATCGTTGAGAAAAATGGACGTCAATTCTCCGAAATCATCTCTAGATAAGTGGATTTCAGAATTTTTTTCAAATTTTTTCTCTCTCTCTCTCGCTATGATCGAGACAACTAGCCGTTGGGAGACAACTCGCTGAAATTCTAACCATTGAAGAAGGGAACCGTCACACCGGTCCGAGGTGACTAGTGAAAGAGCTGAGTCGAACGGATATCGAAGGACGATTTTTTTATAAATAGCGACTATTCTCCTTCATTTCATTACTTTACTTTTCGCTTACTCTCTCTCTCGAAATTAAAACTTCACACACAAGCTCTCTACGTCTATAGCGACTTCGGTAATTTCAAGCTTCATGGAGATCATCTCAAGTAAGCTCACTTGCTCTCAACTCTTTCTTCTACTCCTTTTTTTTTTTCTTACTCTCTTCGAGTTCTTCTTTCCTCATCCTTCTCAAGCCTTCATCCTCTCTCTTTTTCCTCAAAAGATGACAAAAAGAGGTTCTCACCCCGACTTTCTCGGCTCCTCTACAAAGAAGCCCCGCACAAAAAGCCAAGAAGGCCCTTCCAATTCTAAACCTCTCGTCACCCAGAGCATCTTGCTGCTGGATGATAAGTTCTTCCCAACCACCAATTTTTGTGGTTGCCTCACATCCAATCAATCGGGGTTTATAATTTTCTTTGTTTTAGCGAGTTCATATATCCCGAACTCGTATCCGAGTTTTACACTCATCTCACCAGCTCCGAAGGTGTTCTAACCTCCGGGGTTCGAATATAACAGATTCGCATAAACACTTCCCTTCTCCATCGTCCTGTTCAAGGTCTCTTCTCTCTTCTTGAACAACAATCCAATTCCTTTCACTGAAGTCGCTGAAGACTTCTTTGAAAAGTATGCCAAAGAGTTCCCCGGGTCACGCAAAAATTTTTCCGTGACTCGGCTAAGGTCGAAGCAAGTCTTCCGTGTTTGTTGCTTGATGAGAACCTTCTTCTCTTAGCACTCTAGTAAGGAGAACCCCAACTCCAAGCACCTCAAAGCTCTTTTTGACATTCTCGAGGGCTACGAAGTAGACCTCTTTCCCTCCATAATTGAGCAAATGGTAGTCGTGCCGGCTCAACTCCGGAACAAGAAGAACACCCCTCTTCCTTTCGATGCTCTTCTCACCCTTGTTTTCAAACAATTCAAAGTTCCTCTTTCCTCGGACCCAAATGCTTGTTTCGAGGCTGCCGTTGTTGTCGGCAAAAAGGAACTTCAGGGGTATGGATACCAGGATACCCAACCTGGTATCTAGGTACACGACTCGGAACTAAGGCCATCTTCTTCGCCTCGGACTCGGAAAGATGCCCCCTTTCTCTTCCTCGCCCCACCTGGTGGTGCTTCCACCTCAAGTGCTTCTAAGACTCTCTCTTCCTTTTTGTCCTCTGCCTTCATGGACAAAATCAGCTCTGTGTCCTTGGAATTCAAGGACATACTCCGATCATTCAAGACTGTCTTTCGATCTATGACCATAAACCGGAAAACTACCCAATCTCAAATCCGAGAGTAACAGGACTCGCTTATTGAGATGAAGGTCCCGGTGAAGGAGCGAGAGGGAGCTGATAGAGCTTCTCCGGGAGGGACGGTCCAAGGCAGCTCGGGACCAAGGCGACTCGAGACACATCCGAAGAGTCCTCGAGCCCGGCCAAGACCTCCTCGGATAGAGGCGACAATGAAGAAGAAGATCAAGAAGAAGCGAAGCGAGCCGAGGAGCCTACGGCTGAGGTGGCTCCTTCCGGCCAAGGGGAGGAACAAATGGAAGAACAAGGAGCAACAGCTAAGGGTCTAAGTGCTCCTAAAGCTCAACCGGAAGTGATCGGCTCGGACAACGATCCGAGTGGGTCGAAGACCTTGCTGCACAAGGACAATCCGCAGCGGGTCGGACCGAGCGGACCCCTCCAGCTGACGAGTCCCAAGAGGATGAACCTCTGGATCCCCTTGTTCCGGGTCGACCACTCGAGCCGAGCCTTTGCCGGAGATCCCTGTTCTCCCTCCGCCGCGCTCAAGCACATCGTCAAGATCCTATCGGCGTCGGCGCTCTACTCATCCTTCCTCTTCCACTCGGACAAACTCATCCCCTTCTTAATTTCTTCATCTTTTATTTATAGTTTTTTTTTTTTTGTCCGGACATCAAACTTGTACTTCTTGTATTCTTCCCATTCTTTTTGTTTTTTTGTCTGAAAGGCAAGGGGGAGAATAGATAGAAAATTTGTTGTCTTGTCTAGGGGAGTCTCTCTCTCACACTCTGTACATATTTTCTTTCAATTCAATGAACTTATGCATTTTGTTCCAATTCTCTCGAGTACAATTATAAATGCAAGCATTTCGAAATGTTCTCTTACTTAGCATCTACAATAAATGCTTTTCATTGATAATTGTTGAGTATCTATTTTGTTGTTTCATGTTCCGATACTTCAGTATGCTCTAACTTAGTTTACGCTATACAACCTTGCCTTACTTTTTGCGCAAAGTTTGCAAAAATAGATTTATATCACTAACAAAGTTTACGTCTAAGTATGGAATGCCTTTCATCAAAAAGGGGAGATTGAAGACTCGGACTTTACACCTCACTTTTTTGAGTTCTATCAAGGGAATCAGGTATAAGATTTTCTCAGTATAAAGTTTTGATTCCAAGTCATTCCCTGCGCCTTAGAAACTTTTCTGAGTGATATAGTATTTTCTCTTAGTGTTATAGAAATTATTTCATGTATTTATGCATAACTCTGTGTGACTCGAAAGCATATCTCGCCCTCACTATGTTACACTCGGTTCCGAGTCACTCATCGCTTAGAATTATCGCATGTTCAAACGCCGGTATTCATATAACCATACTCGGGACTCGACTTCATATTACAGGTCCTATTCTGTAAGAGTCGGCGCTTCTAGTTTGAATCATGCTCGGTCTAGATCAAGTTTATTCCCCTTGATATTCTTTAGTTAACTTGATTCTCTTTTAGACCGACTCGGATGGAATTTTGAGTATCATGAATATTAGACTCGGAAAATTTCATTCCTTTTCCGACCTAGCACAATTAGTCACTTAATTATCTTAATTATATCATTATCGGTGTCTAATCTTGGACCAAAGTATTTTATACTTTGAGAACCAAATTGATTTACTTTTGTAGGTGATTCAAACGAGGCTATTCTAAATTTGAATTACAAAAGTAACCGGCTTCAAAACATCAAATCACCGGAAGACAAGGCTTTTCCACCTCCGACCTAGCCCCGGACACCGTGTCGGGGTTGTTTGTTTCCGAAATGGAAATCTGCAACACTAAGCTCATCGGTGGTTTTCACCTTACTTTTGAAGGCACCGCCGATAGTTTTAGGCACTTCCAAGGGAGTCAAGAGTCGTTGTATAACGTTCATATTTCAACGGATATTTTACGAGTGACTCGGAAAATCCTACACAACTGGTCATAAAGGAACTTTCAGTCGGAAGATGGACACAACGGCTAAGTTGTTTGGTCATTTATAAATAGAAGCCAAATCCGAAGACACGAAGATTGCTTGAAAAACCGTAGAAAATACATACTTGATCAAAAGTCATTGTATTCATTCTCAATCTTCTACTTACAACTCCAATTCCATATTTCATTATATTCCGAGTTGTAAGGTCTTGTACTCGGTTACAAACTCTCTTCTTACTCTCTATGTAAGGTCCCTTGACTGAGTCGTAAAGGTTAACTCGGCTCAGTTGTCCCTAACTCGTAAGGGTTATCTCGGTTAGGAAGTACTATATCGAGATAAGGAAATTTCTTAGTCTAGGAAAAACTTGTAAGGAGTTGTCTAAGGGAGCAACTCGGGTTGAGTCAGTCCATCTGTATTTTGTGGATTCAAAATAGTGGATTTGACTTCGTGCTTGGATTAGCACGGTCCGTGGTTTTCTGCCCCAATAGGGTTTCCACGTTCTTTCCGTGTTACCAGTTTTTGAGTACATTCTAGACTCGGATTGTTTACTTGTTCGATCTATTATGCTTCTATATTCTTTACTGATTTACGAGTTGGATCTTTTCCGAGTTGATCCGTGACTCCAACTCTACTCGGACGAATTTATTCTTTAATTAGAAGCAAATTTCATCATCACCCTATTCACCCCCTCTAGGGTGACTTAGTCTCTCCAAGAGCTAACTTTCAATTATTAAAAAGAGAAAATATCAATCTTACAAAACTTAACAGATACATAATAATAATGACATTTTCCGCCAAAAAGACCATAATGTATAAATAATTTGTGATGCTTCAAATAATTATGATTCCTAACGAGCATTCGTGTAATTTTAAGTTTTGTTTATATATTGTAGTTTATGATTTAAAACCACAATAAAGCCATGCAAAGAAAAGAAGAGGTTATACATTACCAATATATTGATACGATGTATTTTAAATATAAATATTTTAAAGCTAATTCATCTATGAAACCTCTAGAATTATGTTTAAAATATTAGGTTAATATTTATATAAATTATTTAATTAAAATTTTAAAATAGCTCATGAATAGAAAAAACTAGTTCAAATAGAAAAAGACATAAAAGTATCAATGTTCAAAACTTAAAGTACCACCAAGGATATTATTCATCCCAAATTGTATAAGAAAAGTGAAATGAAGAAGGACCAAGGACAATAAAAATATTGCTAGATACACACACATATGTATGTATATGGTATAAAACACATTCCTAAAGGTATGGTTTTAGGTAAACCAAGGATGAGGTGAGTGTGATTAAACTTAGACCTTGCGGATTGACTAAACATTTTGGAATCTGATTTCTAGTTTTTTTATAAAAAAAAAATCAAACCTAACCAAACATAATATATAGGTATAGGTGATTTTATTCCAATATCTTAAGTCAAAATTTAATAAACCAAACATCACCTTAAAAACAAAATGAGTTTTCTGTTATGACAGTTACAATTGAAACTTTGGATATTTTATATGTTCAATTTGATTTTCCCTTTCCTGTGATTATACCGAGTAATCATGTTCAATTCTAACTTTGAGGTCTTCCTTCTTGTTTTGGAATCAAAATCGAAAATAGAACTTGTGCGGATAAGAAAATGAAAACTGAGCCATTTAAGTAGTCATGAACCAGTTCTTAGATACTTGAAAATCATGCTCCACCCTAAGACAAACCATTAAAACACCTAAATTCTGAGCAAAATTACTACCAAAAGAAATAAGGATTTTGGATGTTTGAGGCATTGCAAAACCAATAATCCTATTAGCATATAACACTCATTGTTCAGTACTTTGAGGGAAATTCTATTTGACATCAATAATGATTTATATACAATAATTTTCTTAAAATACAGAAAATTGGGCGTTAAATAAAGATTTTTGCTTTAATTCATTCAAAACAAAGACTAGTAGTTTCCAAAAACCTAAATAGTAAAAGATTTAAAAAAAAAAAAACCTTGGTTGAGTGACTGACTCGACTTTTACTTACTAATTGTTTTTTCATAGTTCCTGGTAGGGCGTAATGGAACCGAGCTAGCACACTGAGCGTTCACGCTCGACTCGGACATATTGAGCCGAGCTTGAGCTCAACGAGGCGGCTCGGCTCGGCTTGGCTTGGTGTGACTCGATTTAGGCTAAATAGTTTATTTTTTAAAAATAAGGGTTATACCCCTTGCTATGCAACGAGTATTAATTAAATTTTTAATAATTTTTTAATTTAATAATTTTTAATTAATTTATAACAATAAAAATTAATTATAATTTTAAAAAATACTTACTTTTTTCAATTAACAATAATAAATTGATATATTAGATTATATAATTTATTATAAATAGTAAATAGATATGTCTCTTTATTTTTTTCTATTTTGATTAATATAACTTTTATTCTTAATATCTATTATATTTAATGTTAATATGAATAGTCCCAATATTAAATTAAATTAAAGTTGCATTGAATCTACCTATTTGGCATCATACTTGGCATATTACGTGGCATTTTACATGTCGCTCATACATTACTTCAACTTAACTTTTAATATATACTAGGGTTATACCCTTTGCTACGCAAGGGCATTAACTAAATTTTTAATAATTTAATTATTTCTAATTAATTTATAACAATAAAAATTAATTATAAGTTAAAAAATAGTTATTTTTTAAATAACAATAATAAATTGATATATTAGATTATATAATTTATTATAAACAGTAAATAGATATGTCTCTTTATTTTTTTCTATTTTAATTAATATACTTTTATTCTTAATATCCATTATATTTAATGTTAATGTGAATAGTCCTAACATTAAATTGAATTAAAATTGCATTGAATGGCATCTTATATGACATCCTTCATGATATCCTGTGTGTCGCTCATACATTACTTCAACTCAACTTTTATATATATATATATATATATATATATATATATATATATATATTATAATAATAATAATAATAATAATAATAATAATAATAATAATAATAATAATACTTGTGCGGAGGATATAAGATTATCTCTGAACTTACCAATTTTTTCATTCAAACTCTTATTTCTTAAATTTAATACAAAGTTATAAAATTTAACTTCGATTATATAACGTTGAATTCGAAACTTTTTAATCAAATAAAAAAACAAAATCGAGTTGTGCTCGAGCCAATTGAAACCATCCGAGCCAAGCTCGAGCTAAAACTTCAAAGATGAGTTTCAAGCTGATCTTGAATCAAAGTAAATGCAACCGAACCGAGCTTGAGATCAAACTTGACCAGACTTAAGCTCGATTCGACTCGTTTACAACTCTAATTCTTAGACAACTTGATACACCACTCCCATAAATTATAATTTTTTTTTATTCTCTTTAATTCTCCCGAAATTTTATCATAAATTTAATATTCACCTAAGACTCTCTCATAACCTCTAAAATGATTTTAAAACGGAGAAATTATAATTTACCATTACAATACATCGTATCCCAAAGATCTACCATTTAAGGAAAATTAATTTTTTAGTACCCTGACGATTCATTTTTTAGGGTCTCACCTTTTTGACCTAATTATAAAGTACCCTCACCATTTAAACTTGTATAAAGTAGGGCTCACCGTCCGATAAGTGAATATTTGACATGTGATTAGACGATTATACCCTTTCTAAATGTTTAGCAATCGAAATTTTTATTTTAGTTGAAGCTCTCTGTCTCCTCGGTCTCTGTCTCCCTCCCTCTCTCTCAACCAAGCTCTCCAAGAGAAGAAGAAGAAGATGATGAGGATGAGGATGAGGACGAGGAAAAGGCGACCAAATCGGAACAAAAGGAGGAGAGATAAAATGAGGAAGATAAAGGAGTTGAAGAAGAAGAAGAACATATTACTACACTTAAATCCACAAATTTGCATTGGACGGCAATTTGCAACTTCACAGACATCATCGGTTAGTTAAAAATTATTCAATTAGTCGGTTTGATTATCTAAGGAGGAGAGTACAAGCAAGGTGCTTCCCCCGAACCTAAGCGACCTAGTAAAGGGAGAATCGACATTGTTGCCTTCTCCCCTTCCTCTATCTCCTCCAATGGCCTCGGCACCCATCCGGTATATGCGATGGTCTTTTTCTCTTTCCATTCACCGCCTCGGTCTCCATCTTCTCATATTTTGATACTTCCTTCTTCGCTTTGTGAATCGATGTAACTCCATGGAGGCATACCACCGAGCAACTTCACTTCTCTCACTTCTATTATCGGCCTCTCCACCTCTTCCTTTGGAGCCTCTTCGTGAAGAAATAGGCAATGCAAGAGAAAATCGGAGTCTAATTTTCGAACTTCAATAATGGAGGAGTCTCCATCTCTTCCTTTGGAGCGAATTCCAGAGCTTGGTTGAGAGAGAGAGAGAGAGAGGAAGGAGATGAAGGAATTAAAAAATGAAATTTGAAAAACAACACTTACCTTGCCTCCTCAACAATGGAATCCACGATTTAGGTTGGAGATGAAGGAAGAGAGTTTCAAACTTCAATAATGGTGGAAATGAAGGGGAGATGAGAGCTTTAACTTTTTTATTTTAACCGCAATTCATTTAAGGGTATTAATGGTAATTCAACCGCCATTTGTTGCTTAAATTGTTCGCTCGTCGGAATTTTAAATTTTAATCCCTTTAATATCAACGCTTCAACAGTAATAATACTTTAAAATTAGATAAAAAAGGTGAGATCTTAAAAAAAAAAAAAAAATGTCACATGCGTCAGTACTTAAAAATTAATTTCCCACCATTTAACAAGCGTCGACTTACACAGGGTGAGAGGTGGTGACTCGAGATCTTTCCGAAATACAAACTGACGCAAGCAACCGCATCAAACCAAATCTAAACTCCGTAATAAAGAGAGAAAAGAAGCGAACTGGAGTTGGGTAATCATCACGCAATCAAAGCCAAAGGGGTCCTGTGAAGAATATCCAATACTGTATTTTGTGATCTGGATTACTTCCCATTAATATCTTCCCTGTCATCGGAACGTCTCTGGATCCAAATACTGTATTTTGTGATCTGGGTTTGGTTTGTTGAACAGCATTTTCAGTCATCATGAGGAAGAGAGAGAGAGAGAACCCATGTCTGGTTTGTGGGCATTACCACAAATACGAGGAGGGCGAGGTTTGTGGGATTTGTGGGCATCGAATGCCCGCTACTTCTGAGAGGACTTCTGTGCAATTGGGTGCCTTCCCTTCTGAGATTTTGCCTGACTTCCTTTATCTGGGTAGTTATGACAACGCTTCAAGGTCTGAGCTTCTTAAGGCGCAGGGCATCTCTCGGATTCTCAATGTATAATGCTTCTTACCCGCTCTCTCTCTCTCTGGATTCCCTTTGCACTTACTCTTTCATTTCCAATTGGAAATTTATCGTTTTGTTTCAATTTGCTTTGTTGCTTGTTGATCCCAATTGGGAAACTTCATGCTTTAATTGGGTTTTGTGGTTTGTATTGAGGATGCTGAATTTCAGGTGTTGTTCTTTTAATGCCCTGTTAAATAATGTTAACTTTGGTTTTGACCTAAGCCTTTTTGAGGATTCAGGGTTTGTTGAAGATTTTTTTGGAGCTTTGAGGTTTTTCCGTCCTTTTTCTTTGGTGGGTTTGATGGACCTTTTTATTGATCTTTTCTGTTTAGTGTAATATAATCTGAAGTGAAGAATGCCACCAGCACAGATTGAATAAGGAACAGGAAAATTCTTAGGCCATGTTCTAAGGATGCCCTTAACTTGTGCTGCCTAGTAAGGCCGTGTTCCAAAGATGCCCTTAACTTGTGCTGCCGAGTAAGGCCTTGTTCCATTTAGTTCCTTAGCTGTGAGGTCGTAAAGAGCTGGAAGAAGCTGTAAGGAAAATTTAAAGGAGGTGAAACCAGCGGTAAGGAGTTATAAGATAGTTGTAAAGTTAGTTATAAAAAGTTGTAAGGAGCTCTGTAAGCTAAAGCTAAATGGAACAGGGCCTAAGTTGTTAGAATTTAAGGGTAGCTGTGGTGATGATTGGGCTAAGAAAAACACAAATGAAAATGCAGAATTTGATAACAGTTACAAAGTAGTTGTTGATGCTAGGAAGAATCTAGTGCCAAAGCAAAGTAAAGTATGAGTAAAAAGATATGAAGATAAATAAAATTACAAGGGGCAAAGAAGTAGTCAAAGGACAAGAAATAAAGTTACAAACGTACAAATAAAACAGCTAATTGGGCTAATAAAAAGATATTCAAGCTTGAAATTCGAAAAAACTAATATGAAAGTCATTCGAATCTCATCAAAAGCAGCCGTACACCCCCAAATTGCATGCTTATTGAGCTAGGTGACATGTACTTATGATCTGCTTGAGCTTTATTTTGGATTCGTGTTAACATCCAACGTTGAGGGAGAGAGAGCCCCCCTGCCCCCCCACCCACTCTTCCGGAGGGCAGGTTTTCCTCTGTTAGTTCTATTTCTTGAGTGTGAAGTTATCTCAAGCTGGATATAGTCATAGCAAGGCACAAGTTTCTTGTTGCGAGGTCAATGATTAATGGTTTTCCCTTTCCATGTGATGATCAATACACCAGGGATTTTCTATTCTTTTGTTTCTCTTTTTGTGTGGGGTGGGGGAGGGATAAAGAAAGATCATATAATCAACCATAAATGCTTCCTATAATCTATATTAAGCATACTGTTCTACTTTGCTACCCAATTATTTGCAGAAATGATCTTGTCTCACTGGTTCTAGCTGCAGTCCCAAAACTTGTTTTATGATGATGGCAGCAAAATTCCACCAGAACAATGAAAATTTATATGAAGATTGTGTGGACAGTGCCTCAGATCAGCCATTGTAGATTATTTAAAACTTGTTTTACGATGAGTGATAGCAGCAAAAATTCCACCAGAACAATGAAAAATTATGTGAGAATTGCATGGGCCCTGCCTCAGATCAGCCATTGTAGATTATTGATAAACTGGACTGTGTTTGATTTTTGGTGGCCATCTAAATTGAGGGAAACTTAAAAAATTTGAACTTTGCAGTCACATGTAAGTGGATGTCATTAAAAGGCACCTCAGGAAAGCTACCCCAAAATCTCAGAGTACCCAGTAGATTTGCATCAAATCAGACTGTTTCATTTATGTGAGACAAACACACTTTCAGATTATTTCCACATCCTTTGAAAGTAAGAACTGTCTTCATTGCTATAATTTCATATTATTTTGGTTTGATTGTGTAAGGACTCTGTTATGTTACTGTGTTTGGTTTGAATTATTGATCGTAAGATAATTGTTCTTGTTCTGTGCCTGCAGACGGTTCCATCTTGTCAAAATCTCTACAGGAATTCCTTTGTTTACCATTCACTTCAGGATGATAAAAGCTTACCCTTTGATGATGCAATTCAATTTTTAGGCAAGTGTACTATCTCTTCGCTTTTGTCATTGGTTTAAGACAATAATTTCTAGTCCAACGGCTCCCCCCACCTCCAAAAAAAAAAAAAAAAAAGAAAAGCTGCATAATAGGAAAAGTCCATTTGCCCTGAAATGTTCTTGTTTACTGTATAAGAGAGGGTCTTTATTATTTTCTGATTAATTTATACCAAAAGTATTTTCTGGACCTGTTGAAACCAGTGGCGGCATATCTGCATGTCATGCAAGGACAACTCTCTTTGCTGTTGTATGAGGGGAAATCCAAGTAAAAAGAAATTTTAATGTGAAACTTTAATGTGAACGATAACCACACCCTTCTTCTTCCTCTTCTTTTCCTCTCCTCTTTTTTTGGTTTTCTTTTCTTTTAATTTTACTTTTTTTTTGGGGGTGCGTGGTGTTATGCTTATGCCAACCCAGACCCTGAAGCCTTGGATAGTAAGGAGCTTATAGCAATAGGGGAACCTCGCAATTGGATGAGTGAAGGGGGTAAACCTGTCACTGGTTGGGAATGGGATTTGAACCCCTATCGTTTCCCTTGGAAGAGAAATTACTTACCAGATAGCAAAGAATTGTTCCTCTCTCTTCTGAGATTGAATTGAGTATGCTTTATCCAACTAAACTCCTTGGTGTCTTGCCTAAAGAAGGTGGTTTTTTATTTATTTATTTTTTTTTTTTTTGGGGAGGGGGGTTAACCTTACCATATAAAATAATTTACAGTTGGTCCTTGATCTGAAGGGTTTTGGCTGCACACTTCTTGATTGAAAAAAGTAGAGATTGTGGGAGACTTTTTGCTATATAGGCTAATGAACTAATCTATGCTGATTTAAGGCATTAGTTAGTACTATAGTACTTGTGTGCAACCTTAGCGACAATATCCATTTGAACAAGGTCATGGAGTGTATTTGACATCTAAGATATCTGTACAATTCTTTCTCTCGAATTAAGCTCCTAAGTATCACCCGAGACTTAGCTACCTACAATGGCTGAACCTTGCTCTTGCTTATGCACAAACTGTTCCAAGTGAATCTGATGCACATTGAAAATAGTATGCGAAGTGGAGGTTCAGTAGTGATAATGTAGAGAACTTGGAAGATGGTAGGATCTGTTTTATTGTGGGATGATAATAGAAAGTAACAATCAATTTTTGCTTTGTCTCATGTAGTGAGCAATTTTTTCCAAAACACCTGAAATCGAAGGGAGTTAGGTTTATGTAAATACATCTAGCATGAGTTATTTCTCCACCTTTTCTTTAACTTCATTTATCATCTACTTCATGGAAAACACCTGCGATGCGGATTTTGTCCCCCTCTTTGGATTCTGATTCTTTGGTGGAATGGATGTAGTATGAGTTTGAGAATGCAGCTTTCCTTACTGGAACATGTTTAGGTGTCGCTTTCATTTTTTAATGTAATTGAGTAGAATCTTGGCAAGCTGGTAGTTGTTTGAAGCTGTAGTATCGTATATCTAGAATCAATTTTTATGTTGTAACTTGTAAAATTTTATGTGGACTTTAAGTTTGCTGTTGGCTGACATTGTCTGACTGTTCTGTGTTACTTATTGCATTCCATGTTTTTCTTCTATACATTGCAATATTTTGATATTCGGGTATATGACCAAAGCAAAAAGAAGTTCAGCATATGATGGACAGTAGTTCTTAATCAAAGCTTGTTGACTTGAACAGAAATTGTAAGTTAGGTACTCAGTAGGATCTTTGGTGCACTAATAAAAGGGAAGGATAATCACGGATCCAAAGTCAATCTATTGATTGTGTTCTGTAATTTGCATCGTAGGGTTGGTCTATTTTACAATGTGACACTGCCACTACCAAATTCGCTTTGGTACCTGTCATCTTTTTACTTTTGTTGCACTCCTGGACTTTGTAACCAGAAATAGTAACCTCCCAGTCATAACCTGAAGTCTTCGCATGCATCCTGGGGGTGGCAAGAAACTAGAGCCCCATGCTTTTACAGAGATGTAAGGAAAAAGAACTTTAAAAAATGCAACTCACTTAGCCTCTGTGTTTTTACATTTCACTGGCTGATGATGTTGTTGGTGCATAGATTATGTAGCTAATGCATAAAGAGAACCAATGCTGAGGAGAGCTTGTTCTGAAGATTTTTATGTTTGCGGCTGTGTGATACAAGGTGCTGGTGCTCATGAAATGTGGATGTGTGGAGGCTGTTAATAAGGATAAGCATCCTGATTGAATAGGAATGCCTAATGCTAACTTTCATCATACACTACAGAACATTCAGAGGAGAGATCTTCACTAAGTATTATATCTTATGGAGGATTTCTTTTGTCTTTCCATTTGCATTTTGCCATGCTTTAGTGTTGGTTAGATGTTCAATAGTTACTCTCAAAGTTGGGATAATGACTCTCATATTCTGACCCTGGTATCTCGTATTTTGAAACTGAAAGAACTTGACGGGAAGGTGCGAATATTTAGGAAAGACAGGCAAGGATGTCCATTAACATTTTTGTGTGTTTGGTTTTTCCTTTTTCATTGCCTTTCTTCATTTCCTTGATGGAGTTACCTCAAATGGACAGATGGGGGTTAAATATGCCAGCGCCTGATGATTTCAAGCTATCATGGTTGTAGAAAAAGTACATAAATAATGAAAAAAATCAGCAATTACTATTTCACACCTACTTTGACCCTCTTACTGAAGAGTAGATAAAAAAAAAAACATCAGCAATAACTATTTCACCCCTGCCTTGACCCTCTTGTGTATACCATCCTACCACCACAAATGTATGTGGCGGACCGTGATGGTGCTGCTGATGAACTTGGGACTGGTCATGCAACTTCTGAGCACAGGAAAAGCCACACACTGCAGTAGCTGGTGCCCCATTGTGGAATTTTTGCTAGAATTTTATGGAAACTTAGCTACAGCTTTCCTAAGCCGCCGCCACCACCATAATAAGCTAAAGCCATGTCAACAAGCTGGAACAATCCTGACCCCCCAAAAAAAAAAAACAAATGGTGAATTTGTTCTACGAAGCACAACTTGAACAAACTAGCTCAAGCCAATCTAGGATGAACCACCTTGACCTATCCTGGCAAGAGGCATCATAGAGGAGATTTTGTTAACCAACATGATTCCAGCCATGGAGGCCACCTGCTCCATTTCATAGAATGAGGGAGGCAGAAGACTTGATGAGCGCTAGCTAAGGATTGTGGAGACCTATGGTTTTTGGGGGGAAGGGGGAGAGGAAGAGCGGTGCCTAATGTGCAATAATGAGAATCCCTCCAATTCTAAGTAGACTAGGAAATTTGAAAGTTTTTGGCTGCCCTAATTCTCTTTGTTGATTTCGCCTTTCTCCAAGTTGAACTGCTTGGCTTGCCCTCTCTCAGTATTTGAAAGATTGTACTCACATATATTTTTTTTGTCTTGTCTTCCCATTGATGGAAAATTATCAGTTCAATTGAGCCCATTCTTTAAAACCACGTTCTTTCAGCTGTTTTTCAGTTTTGTGGAACTATGTGTCTTCAAACACGGCCTCAAGAATTCTTACAAGTGAATTTCCCCTATCTAACAGATTCAATTTTCTAGAAAATTTGCAGACTTCTATTGTCATGCCTGCATTCTTTTTAATTAATTAATATGCCTCCTTTTATTGTGTAACCTTAAAAATCCTTATGCGGTCCAAGAATAGGCCCTTCCTATTAATGCAATTAAATAATGCATGCAAAAGCACTAGTAATCTTTGTTGGTTTCTTTTGATGTTGGAGTTGAATCCTTCTTGTAGTCACAGTTTTTTCTTTCTGGTATGGATCATCATGAGAACTGTTTTACATCTCTGTCCCCTATACTTGTTTTTGCTTTATGATGGGGGATATACTTTCCTGTAAACTGCTTTTTTATTTATTTATACTATGCGATGATGAATTTGAATTCTCCCTGTGCTCTGGCAGAACAATGTGAAAGGGAGAAGGCCCGCGTCCTTGTACATTGCATGTCAGGCAAGAGTAGGTTGGTAAACATAACTTTTATTTCTCACTTGGTTATTCCTTTTGTTTTTTTTTTTTTTTGGGGGGGAATCTGGATTTTCTGACTGTAGAACCTTTATTACCCTTGCCTTTACTATACCTGCCATTAATATGGTGCATCTGCTTCTGAGTTGTTGAGCTTTTCCTATTGCAGGTCCCCGGCTATAGTTATTGCCTACTTGATGAAGTGCAAAGGATGGAGGCTTGCACAGAGTTACCAATGGGTGAAAGAGCGGAGACCATGTGTTGAGCTTGTTCCAGGTTAGCTTTTGTTCTCGCTTATGCCGACTGTAAGTAGTTGACGTTGGGGCTATGTGGCAATGATTGTTACTGTTAATTTACTCTTTTGAGTCAAAAGCCATGAATTCTCATTCTCATTTAGGTGTTTTTTTAGTCCAATAGAATTGTATTGGAATAGAATCAAGAATGAAACCAAGTAATCTGTAGATGATCTTTGATTCTGTCTATTACTTTTTGGCTCAATCCAGAAACTGTTGATTCTCACATCTACTGTTTGCTTACATAGACAGGGAATGACAAGATTAATGTGTTGAGGCTGCTCAGTCCTCAAGATTCAGCCTTTGCATCATTACAATTCATGAACACCCCCCAACCTCCAGAAAAAAAAAAAAAAAAAAAAACTGGAGAAGGATGCATATCGTATACTATATTATGTTCTTCCCTACCCTCAAGCGATATTTAAGCACCACCTGAGATCTGTTGTCAACATTGAAAGTTCACTAGTATCTGAGGGCATCCAGAATTTAACAATCTTGGATAAGGGAGCATGTTATATGCATGATGTCTACTTCTTTAATTCTTGTTCCTGCTTCGCCCCCTCTCTTTGTGGGGGCAGGGGAAGATGGTCGATCTGGCTCCCCTCATCACTAACGTTGATACTCAGATAGCAAATGTGTGTTGTGAGGTTTATTAGATGTGTTTTACTGGCTGCAACTGTAACCCATACTGTGTTTGATTTTAAATTTTTTGTTTGATAATCCAAAACACCATTTTCAGAAAAATACTTTCATTGATAAGTTGAAATCGGCCTCTTTGGTTGCATCTGGATCTTCATAGACCTTGCTTACGTAGGGTCCAAATTGGATGGCGGTGTCATAGTAGTTGTGGTCTTTAAATCGCACGCCTTGATCAACTGTCGGCCAAATTCCATTAGGCAACCCCTTTGCCAGGTGGCAAACTAAATACTATTTAGCCCTATACTATTGGTTTCAAACATTGATAATCGATTTTGACATGATCTTTCTATGTTTGTGTTTAGCTACCTATCAGCATCTAGAGGAGTATGAGCAAAAAGTATTTGGGCCTAACGAAGCATCTCCAGCACAACCTTTCAGATTTGAGTTTGGAAGAAATGATGCAGTTGCTGTACCAACTTTCAATACCGGCGCCAGTTCCTCTATATTTGACCGACCTTTAGACATTCCTCCTCAACAGTTTGCCTTTGGAGCTGGTCAAGGAGTGAACCAGGCCAATCCTAGTGTTGATGATATTTCCATGGGTGGTGCTTAGACATAAAATTAGGCGTTTCTCGATACAGTTTTTCTCGGGTTCAGCTTCATTTGGATATCAGAGCATCTCAACCCCCTTCTTTTTTGTGTATTTTGCTGCTTTTTATCAGCATTGTTTGATATCAAATTTGGGGGTGATGATGGGGAAAGATGCGCGTCCTTTGTTTCCATATCTGTGATGCTGGTAAAATATAGATGCATATAGATGTTTCAGTAAGGGTTGATTTTTGTTTGCTGTTTCAGTGGAATATTGGATTTTCTGGTAATACGCAATTTCCATGCCCACTTTTGAAGCAGCTGGAGGAGTTGTGATCATATGATTCCACTGTTGGATTGAGGGTTGAAAATTGCTGTACTGATGCCCAGTCAGGCCCTGTTTTGTTCGAACTTATTTTTTCAAAATACTAAAAATGGTGAACCACTTAGTGAATCATATGTTTTTATTTTTTCAATACTAAAAAAATAGACAAAATTAAAGTACTATTCATAAGGATATTTTCTGGTGGTAACGCCATTATAATAAATTAAAAAAACCCTAAAAATAATAAAAATAATGGCCCATATCAACCTTGTCTTGGAAATAACATCCAATATTATGATAATAGATATAACTTATCTATTGTCCTTAATGCATCATATGACATTTTTCAATAGTTAAACAGTAGACACAAAAATCGACAATACCAGCTCAAGATTGTTTGGTGGCCATGGTTGTCTTGAGCTTGACATCTAAATTGACAAACCTTATTGATCGAAAATTTTTAGGCAAATAAAATTAAAATAAAGAGGAATTCTTCTAGTTTTGGCCACAGCCATTTACTCACCTATTTGATTCAAACCCTAAGATATATTTATAAATTATATCATATTCTCATATTCATGGATCAGGACATAAAATGACAAAAAAAATAAAAAGAATTTTTTTTTTTTTGACCTCTAACCCTATTTCTTTCCCTAAGAATAGGTTCAACTTTTGGTGGTTTATTAAATGGTGAACCACTTAGTGAATCATATGGATTTTTATATACTATGTTACTTTTGGGAAATTCATAAATTAGGTTTAAGTAGTTAAGATAGCTCAAGACCCCCCAATCAAGGAATATGACACTGTTGCAGGTTAAAAAAAGCTGTGTAGTTCAAGTGTTTGATTATTGCAATTGTATATAGTCAGTTTCACATTCACTTCACAAATTTTACTATTTCCTATATGACATATATAGCCTATAAAGTTAAAACTAAAATTGTGGTCGGCCATTGCAAGTCCTCTAACCACTAATTGTAAGAAGAGGAAACAGGCGAGTTCCATCTTTAAAGAGGTTGAGGATCAATTGAAGTTTATTTCAGGTGGCGTTACTCTATGTTCGACATCGGACACCAAAGATAGTATTTTGGTATTCCCTTTATATAATAGTATAAGGGTTTGTGTTTTCGAGGTGCAGTATGCCATAGACAATAGTTTATGCATCAATTTGACCTTTTTATTTAATATGCTATTGTACAGTCTCTTTTGCAAAAAAAAAAAAAAAAAAATGGATATCATAATCCCAAAGCCCTTGGTAGCTGTAATGCATTCAGATCTGCCGGTTGATAAGTCCCCAACACTCTCATTTCCTCCTAGACTCAACTAAAGTCATATCAGTTGCCAAAAGCTCTACTTGCATAAGATTTGTATCTTTCCACTTTCATCGCCTGCGAATGAGAGACCACTGACGAAGCTCCCGCCTTGAGCACTCATCCTCTGTTGCACTCATCTTCCCAGTTGCCCACGCGGCGTTGCTTCAAATGGACCAAAGGCGGCCACAGCCCTCCTTGGACTTCTGCATATAAGTTCCTTGGATTTTTTTTTTTTTTTGTGATAATACGGTACTATAAATTGGATAAAAATTCTATCAAAAATTTGGAGAAAATCGAGTTGATTTTAATATTATGCCCTCAAATTATTCAATCTAGTTCATGTCCCCTTCAATAGGCGAATGTTCTCAATGCTAGTACTTCATAAAGTTCTTTTCAATGCTATCTAGGGTACTTGAATCTCTTTCGACAAATACTTAAATAGAATTGATATTTAGATATTTTTAACTTTAGCTTAAAAACTTACAATTCCATACAGTTCTTCACAACTTTTTACAACTAAATTTATAACTATCTTACAACTCCGTACAACTCTTACGGCTTCCAACAATAGCTTACAACTTCTTACAAATAGACTTTGTACATCTTTATAACTCCTTACATCTAAAAAGAACAAGACCTTTGACTGTCATTTTCGGGGACCGTTCTTGCACAACTTCTATATGAAACGCAGTCTCAATAGTAATCATAAACTAGGGTAGGAAAACTGAGCATTTGCAAAACAAGAAAGAAGTGGTTTCCGAAAGACTGAAAGGAAAAATCCACCTTTATACAAAAACATATACGCACACATACACTGTAAATGGCTATTATCTAACAGTTCTTTTATATTCAGTGCCCATCCTTTGTCAAATTTACATCCACATACAACCATGTATCAATCGAGATACACCAGAAGCAGTATCATCTAATCTGTGCCCCTAAATAGATATCTTCATGCAGGCATAACCTTCGATTGCCACTTCCATGTACAACAACATACAGATACAGTACACGGTCTATGCACACACTTTGCCTTATTGAGGTCTCGTCTTAATTGGCATATGGCAAACTTTGGTCATCACAAACAATTACAAAGAGATATACATCTCAAGGGTAGATTTTGCAAGCCACAGTAGACCCGGGTCATTCCGTTTCAACACAAGATATGTCTCACTCTTCCCTGTTTCATAGGTAACAATATCTTCACTAAACCCAATCAAGAAGAGAACTTCCATGGCAGCTGTAACCATGTCAAACATCAGTCAGTACTCATACGTAAAATCTGGAAGACTAGATGGGTTGGTGCTCGTGGATGTGGGAGCTGAACTTTGAGTAGAGAACATACCTTTATAATATGCAATGCTCCTCTGAAATACAGGATTTGCCTGCAGTTCGAGTGAGTG
Organism: Talinum fruticosum; assembly: GCA_021018815.1. Taxonomy (NCBI): domain Eukaryota; kingdom Viridiplantae; phylum Streptophyta; class Magnoliopsida; order Caryophyllales; family Talinaceae; genus Talinum; species Talinum fruticosum. Next base: position 2,485,143 of record JAITYX010000011.1, read on the forward strand.
TACAAAGGATAGTGAGTAAGAAGGTTAAATAAAAGCATGAAAGGAAGAATATAAATTCAAAGTATCTTTTGGGTTTTTCATTTTTATTTTTATTTTGTGTGTGTGTGCGCACGTTGGGGGAGAGGGGTTCAGCAGAATTTGTAATTGAATTCATTTTGAATTTCAATCTGCTTGGATTATGCGCGCATGGCTAGAGTTCATTTAGGATCTGGAAGTCTGCCCAGCTCCTTTGTTCTATACAGCCTAGGAAGAAATGGACATATTACTTTCCAGAGACAATGTTGAGATCCCTAGTTTGTACTATCAATATCAAACAAGATACATTTACACAAAGAAAGGCAACATACCTTGCGAAGTTTTTTGTACTTCATCTCATTTGGGTTCTCAGATACATTTCTGCACAGAATTTGGCATAATTCAGTCAGATTGTGCAATTGTGAAAAACTGTCGGTATACCAGGGATAGTGGCAGCTTAATCAAAGAATTCAGCAAGGCATCCCTTTCACAGATGCTTCTGAGATGAGGCTTCTGATAATTTGAAAATGATTCTATATCTGTCTCATGGTCTATAAATGGGCATTGAATCTTTGAGGAAAACGATGTTCTCACCTGATTATTTTAAACAAAGTTTCCAAGATAACCTTGGACTCTGAAGGTCTCAGGTCAGAACACAACTTCTCAATGGCTTTGCTAAGCTGGTTACAAAAGACATTTACAGGGTCTTGGATTCTCCTCAACTCTAGATCATCTGGATCTGGCTCATCAGTCTTTATCCCCAGAATTTGTGGCAGTGGTTCAGACTTGTCATCAGGATCAGGCTCTGCTCGCTCCATTCTATTTTCTCGAACATCATCTGGGTCTGCTTGTGCATGAGCCTTGGTTGGTTGTGGTTGATACTCTCTTCTTGCTTCAAAATCATCTGGATCAGGTTCGTCAGTGGTCTTAAACATGCTTTTTGTATTATTATCAATCTGCATTTGAGTAGAATCAACAGCCTTAGGTTCGATTGCTACTCTTCTCTCAAAGATTGCCAAGTCATCAGGGTCAGGTTCCTCCTGCACATTTAGATTTGGAAACTCATAATTAGATACAAATTTGGGGACAATTCCTCTCATCTCAGTGTCACCAGGGCTGAACTTTACTTGAGTTCTGCCATCATTAACTTCAGCATAGTGCTCTAAATTCATGGGTTCCTTGGCTCCAGAAACATCAGGATCGGGCTCCTGTTTTTCATGATTACGGGAGCACTTGTCGTCTTGGCTCTGAATAAGCAACTCTTCCTCCTCAGAGCTCACTGATTTAGATACTTCATGACTGTCAGATGCATAATCACCATAATCTTGGTCATTAGATGCCGAAGATCCTTGAGAAATGGTAGAAGAATCTGCCAGACGATGATAAGCAGCAGCTATTGAAGCTTCACGAGCAGTGACAGCCATATGCGAAGGTGCTCCCCAAGCTTTTGGGGTAAATTGCTGTCCAATTCAAAGTCCATCTCCATGTCATCAGGTCCTGAAAACTGGGTATTAGTCAAGGTATGACTTCTTGATCTTGTCCAATCTAAAGCAAATGCTTCTTGGTTAAGCTGCAGATAAACCTTTTCATCAGGACAACAATCAAAGGGAACCACAAAGCATAAGCAAACAAAAGGAAAGCAATGGAGAAATATTTCACCTGTTTATCAAGGGCGTAAAACTTTGAATCATGCTCTGAGTAAACCATGTGAGCCTGAAACAAGCCAATTGTAGAATACATATTAAGTACCAGGAACTGAACACATTATCAGATTCTAAACTTTGCAACTTCAATTCAGCTACATCACCATAGAATTCTTCAGTAGTGATGCACATAATTATTATGGTAGAAAGGGCATGTTGGGTGGAGAAGGGCACTAAATGTACCCGTCAACCAAGAAATTTGGGTATCAGAAGGAACATCAGATTCCAAACTTTGCAACTTTATTCAGCAACATTGCCATAAAATTACCCAGTAGTGAAGTGCCTAATCATCATGTGGAAGGGGCATGTTGAGTGGGGAAAAAGGCCACAAACAATTCAACAACAGGGCACCCATTAAGCAAGAAATTTGGTCATTAGAACTCAAAAGCACCCATCAAAAGCCAAAAAAGTAACACAGGAAACCTCCAACAAGGAATAATAGGAACGAAACAAAAGGAAAAAACAAGTTGCTTTCTACAATCATTTTCTTGCCATTGAGCCAAGAGCAGTGAATAAATTGTATTAACATCTCAATAACAACCTCCTACAAGGTGAAGAATACAAGGTTCCATATGAATGCCCCCATCCCCCCCACCCTTTTGCATTAAAAAATACATGTGATTGTCACACACTGATGAACAGAGGACAACAGCTTCAAGTTCCAGTGAGGGCTATATATTCGCTCTTATCCTTGCATTTACGAAGACCCTACTAAGCATGCAATATGTCTACAAAAATGTAAAGACCAGATTTAACAGTCCATTTTAGAAAGACATCATTGTCACCATCTCTTGCACACTCAAAAATCAATGTTAAATTTCCTATTGTGATGATACACACAATCCTAAAAAGCCACTAAATTCCAGATCCAATTTACAGCAAATGCTTAGTTTAGAAGCTTTGGCATAACGTTCCAACCAAATACTCCAAGACAGCACAGCACACTACATACACAGGAACCCCACTTGAATAAGTGGCAAGTACTCCCTCTCCCAATGGAGAGATGGGTGGTTCAAAACCTGTACAATGCAAGGTTTGTTGCCTTCTACCATGGGAGGTTCACCAAGCCCCCCCGCACACACACCAAAAAAAAACCAAATAGTGGTTCTAAATCCTCCAAGGCCAGGTGTTCGCTTGGCTTGGTCCCAAAGAGATAGAGAGAGGACACACTTTCAATCTCATATTTAGGCCTGGCAAACAGCCTATCAGAGGATCAGTTTAGTCAGGTTGACTTCGGATTCAGACAACTGTCTAGGTCAACTCATTTTGGATTCCACCAATCTTTACATTTGTTGCTATGACCAATGAGACAGAACATGCCCCTAATATTTGTCAAGAATATTTCAGGTTTGTCTATTTAGGCAGGTCATTTCAGGTTCAAGTAAGGCATCATGCTACCTTTGATGGGAAACAGAAGACCTCCCACATAAAATCAATAACATTCAAAACTTCCATCTAGCATAACTAAGGGAAAACATCACATAAGGTCCCTTTTCAAACGAGATAATATGACTTGGAAAACAGTTAAGTTCCAAAATGACGACCTTAAATAAATGTGGGGAAAAAAAAGATATAAAAAATATTATGCCCTACTTTTGCAATGCGTACAAATAACCAATGAAAAACATCACAGACGGTCTCTTTTCACAGCTTGAGAAACAGTTTTAAGTTTCAAATGATGACTTGAAAAACAAATTCAGGAAAAAAAAGGATAAAAAATATTATACCTACTCTAGCAACACCTAGGGCTATGCTCAACAATAGGATAAGAGTTTGAAGAACCACCACGCACCAAGGACATGGGTTCGATAGAGTGGGACATAAACTATATCAACCTAAGTTGGTTTCAGAGAATTCTAGTTGGGTAATCAGCTATGGTTTATGGGTCAGTTTCCAGGTTTAGGCTATCATTTCTATCCAAAACCATCTTCTTCCGTAGAAGTCTCCAAATTTGCATGGCACGCCCAACCTTCACCCCAAACTCAAATATCATACATCAATATTCCATGAAAGGGTGCAGCCATTTATCAACAAAGCTTTGAAAAGCCTACTTTGCTTCCATGGACTACATATTTTAAATATGTTAAAATCCAATAAATAGAAAACCTAGTACCTTGATAGAAAATAGCATACCCCATTCATGATCTCAAAAGGAAAAAGGAGAAGGATGCCAAAAATTAATTTGCAGGAAAACTTCCTGCTCCACAGACAATGCCCAAGACTTTAGCAACTTGAGCAGTAGATGCTGAAATTTTTTGAAGATTCAACAAGTTTAACAGCTCATGAATCCAACCCATTGATTCAGATCATGAAATGGAACTTCCACAAGATACCACTTGTTTCAGAGAAAATGGAAAGCACGAGAATGGAGAAAGGATGATAAACAAGTACAATGGTTTATGCATCCATCCCATCGATTTAGACCTCAAATTCATGACCAAGATATCGCTTGATTTGGAGAGAAAGAAAAATTGCAGGAGCACAGCGCGGGGGAGAGATAATCAAAATATGTGAGAAACCTTGCAGCAAAACAAAAGTTACAAGCCAGACAAGAAAACAATCTTCATCACTAAACCCACCAGGTGGAAACTTATGTGGGACAAGAGTTTTCATGGACCATGAGTTGTATTTTCATCTCTTCCACACACTCAGGGCCAATATTTTCATGATTTTTTCTGCCTAAAAGCTTTGGTTACCTGGAGGGTTGGGTGATGGACATCACCATTTTTGACTAGGCAATGTTTTTGGAGACCACATTTTGAAGAATTAGCTGAGCCTCTTCTATAGGCGCACACAGATTATTGTGATCACAAAAATTCCCTCCTAATGTTCTTCGGTGTCTAAGCAGAAACATAAGAGTTCTAACTTCTAACTCCTGACAAAGGCAACATATGTAGGGTGATGGAACACAATATTGGATAAAGCATGTGCAACCATCAAAGGAGGACGTGACCATTTTGGATTCTTAGAAGATGAAAACAAACACAAACCACTTGCTAGAGGAGTGCAGGGTGCCCAGGAAAGTAGCAAAGCCAGTCCAAAGTAGAGCAGACACAGCTAGAGAGGCCAAATAGCAAACACAATCGAGGCTAACTAACATATGTTAAATTCAAATTACAAGGGCATCTTTTTTGAAGTGTTGGAGTATGGTAAGTATAGCCGTATCTTCCTAAGAGACGCTCATCCTAAGGCTCTGTTAGCAAACAACATTTTGGGGGCATATAGCATTTTGGCTAGGTCAAAACTCTATCAAAGTTTCAGTGTAACATGACCATGATGGAGCATCTCACATTAGCATATGGCGATTCCGCAAGATTTTTCAAACGTTATCCTTTTTAATGTTTCATATTTCAGATTAGATTTCAATTTTTGTGTTTCAAACATACCCCTTACGTTTGCTTCTATATTAGAAGCCATGCCACTAATATAAAACCCTGACATTCTTGATTCTTTTTCCCCACAACCCTCAACTATTATGCCTCTCTCACACAGAAACCCTTGAGTACAACACCAAACAGAAAATTACGATTTGCAGCACTAAGCATGAATAAACATGCCCATCATCTCATCCATTTTTTATTTTGAAGTTATATTATGTAATTTTGTGTAATTAGATGTTTAATTGTTGATTTTTTATTTAATTGATTGGAGGAATCTTGGATGCCTTAAATTTGGGATGAATCAACCTCAGATGGATCTTTTAGAACTTGGGATTGTGGAATTGAATTTAGATTACAAGCATTGTCTCCTGCTCCTGTACTTTCCCGAATTCTGGAGTTAGGTACAGAAAATGTTCGCTAATATTCAATGCAAATATTGAACTGTTTGACAAAAGGTTGAAAACTTGCTTTTTCGGAGTGTTGAATTATGGTGTTAATTGCTTTTCAGAGGCTGATATTTCTTCAGTTGGGGGTAGAGTTCAATGCATTCTTATACCCCATTTGGTGGCTGAACAATAACAATAATTATAATACAATAATTAATAACTTTACATTAAAAACAATGGACTAGCTACTATTCAGCAAAAAGGAAAAAAAAAACAAATAAAGGGCATTTTAGTCAGTCATTTTGCTTTATTCCGCTCTAATCCAAGTTGAAAAAACTGCCAAAAGTGACTTGTATGTCTAGTTATACAAAGCAGAAAGAGAAAAGGCAAGATGGAACAAATTCAATAATAACAAGAAGAGTGCACTTACTAGTTCATGCAGCAAAGTTTCCTTTATCCTTTCATACTTCCTAAAACCCTTGAGGTCATCTGTTCGGAGACGAAGAGATATTTCTTCTCCATGGTTCTGCAATGATACCAAGATCACATGAAGGAGAGGATCAAACGGGAGAGTCCTTGGGGGTGGGGGATCAGAAGCTAAGTATCAAAAACCAAAACTAACAAAGAAATATACATGCTCAAGGTTGGCATTTACCTTGTTGAAACCAAGAAGGCACTTGGGACTTATACCAACATAACCAATAGGTGCCATTTCTGTCATGATCCCAACTCGCCAACGATGCTTTAATGGACAAGAAAGGTACATATTTTTGTAAAAACCAATTGAGAATAACATAAGTAGTTGTAAGTAGAAAAGCCCTATCATGCATGGCTACCTTATTCATAATGGCAACAATTCCTGGGTCAGAAGCAAGCATGTGCATTCTTTTCAACGCCTCTGAAGGAGGAGGATTTAACTATTAACACGGAAAAGGAAAAAAATATTAGTAAGATAATGCTCAAGAACATTGCACTTACATTTCTTTGCACAATTTAAGGATGCTTTGCTATTTGCTCTGGTCTTCAACCATGCCGCCCAGGGCATTTCAGTTTCCATTAATGCATGCCCTCCAACCCTTCCTATTTTATAATGTGTGACAAAAAGATGACATAGTAAGGGAAACTCTACCTGAATTCCAGGGAGTTCAAGTGTGCGAAAATCAGAAAAGATGTAAGGTCCTTGCGGAAGTTTGAGTGAGACTTGGGGTCCTCTGGATACTCGTTGCTTCATCCTTTTTCCTCATCTTCAAATCCAGCGATTCTCAAGTTTGCTTTTGCATCTTTTAGAAGCTGGTCAACCTCATGCTCATAAACCCCCAGCATGCGCAAAGGCTTCCCCTAATAGCACAAGCACAACATAAGTTTTGGATGATGTTGAATGTTCTCCTACCCAAGATACACTTCAGCCACAGCAGATCAGCTATCTAAAAAATCATTAAACTGCTTGCTTTCTTCAGTCTCTGACATGTTTTTTAGCTATTCCCTCTCCTCCCAAAAAAGTTAATCAGATCTCATTATAGACATCATATCAAAAAATTTGCAAAATCCAAGTATTTCATATATACCTAACAAAACTGATTCATTGTTAAAGGAGGTAGAAGATCTATACATACAATCAACAGATACCTATTTATTCATATAACTAAAGACTAAAGAGATTATATTTGGGTTACAAAATTATACCTCTGCAATTCCAGTATCTTGGAGCCTTACAGAGGAATGCTCATCAGAGAAAGGCATAAAAAGTTTTGAGCTTTTGATGGAGGACTGAGGAATTATCAGTCTCATTGTATCCGCTTTGACATCAGTTAATGCCCGGAGCTCCTCTCCCAACTCCTTCAGAGATGCGTCTGAACTTAGTTCTAAAACAAACTTTTGTCCCTTCCATATTACATGAATACTAATAATATTTTGTAGCTGCACCATATTCTTCTGCAACAAAGATGAAGAAATAATTAAACCAACAAACATATTGCGTCAAATGATCCGAGATAAAGAATTAAACAAGGATGAAATAAGCAGTAACATTTAAGCACAGATGCCGATGATGGGTTGAATGCACATGTATGATGGACCTTCAATACGTTGAAACAAACTATCTGTAAAGGTCTGAGCTTCCAAGCTAATCAATATCTATTGCCGAGTTAACATTTGGTCTCACATTGATCTTTGGAATGACATTTTTGTCAGGTCTATACTCCATTCTCTATCTACAAGGAAATGAAGTCAGCACAATTGACCCTTATCCTCATTTCTTCCAGCTAAAGCCAGACTTTATGGGCTTTATCAGATAAATCAAAATTTTAATCATGTCACTTTTTTTAATGCATTTGATATTTAGACATGAACATTTGCGTCTTCTAATTCAAATGAGGGCCAAAGGATACGTCCTTGCTTCCATTATACTTAGGTCATAGTTCATCTGTGTCCTCTATATCAAATGGGCCTACGAAGTTTACTGATGCAAAGCATCAAGATTCAGGAACCAGAAAACCAAACCAGCTATCAATCAAAATTCACGAGAAAAATACAAGATAATTGGGAAATTCCAGAGAGACTTCAGTCTCTCAATTTCCTGAATCAAACCACAGTTGAAAACAAAATCATCACCTGGAGCAAAATTGAACCCAAACCTCTATCACTGCAAAAAATTAGGCGAGAAAAGATAATCTAGGTCTTCGAATTGTACCCCTAATTACAAAAGCAACAATTAAACGTAAATCGAAAGTTATTGGTAGGAAATGGAGGAGAGAGATTGAAGAAGACTAAAAATGATACCTCAAGTCTAGGGTTGTCTTGTCGGATGGAATTTGAAGCTGACAATTGGAACGTAGAACGTAAAAGATACGGGTAGAAAATGAAGAAGTAGGTGGTTCAGTGTTATTTATAGTATTTGGATCGGGTTGGACTCAGCCGGTTCGGGCGGTTCAGATTGAGCGACTCAAAATGACGTATGGACTGGCGTCTCGCCAGCTGCATCTAGAATCGTCCATTGCTCCTGGTTGGTAGGTAGTTGCCAAGATTTTATTGGTGTTGGTAGGGATGGTCAATTGAGATTTGGGGCAATTCGAATCCTAATAAATTGAATGTTTGGATAAAAATTTTATATTCAGGCTATAATTTGGATAAAAATTTTATATTCAGGCTAAAATTTGCTCTCAAATGTGTGGTATAAACACCTAATTGTTTGAATGTTAAAATTTATGATACGGACTTTTGAACATTATAACCCTATTTCATTTAATTGTAAGGAGGTGTAAGGTTGTAATAAATTGTAAGGAAAGCTGTAAGGAGTTGTAAGCAACTTTAATGAGTTATAAGGTGTTGTAAGATATTTGTAAAGTTAATTATAAAATGTTATAAAAACTTCTAAGGAGTTGTAAGACTGTAAGTTAAAGTTAAATGGAACATGATATATGTCTAAATTATATCTAACTGAATCTGGACTTAATTTTTCTTATATCTTCAAATATTTTTATAATGATTTATAGAGAATTTGGATCAGAATTATACATAAACTTAGTTGTCCGATGTTCAAACCTCGGTCGTCCAATCATTAATCATCATTTGTTCACAAAATTTACACAAGTTAAAGGCTGAATGGTCTTCTATCCTTATTTAAAATGAATGAAATTTATTTTAACCATACTCAATTTTTCTTAAGTCGGATAAATTAGAGTAATGAAATCGACGCAATTTTTGCCTTTAGATTTATGTAAACTAGCTTTGATTTGCACGAATTCGTGCAATAGGTCAACCGACAATGATAAATTATAAAATACATATATATATAATTAAATAAAAATATAATAAATTAAATAACATTGACAAATAACATAAAATGTTCCGAGTATATAGATTGCATAAATAAATGAAACAACATGATATATTAATTCAAATTCAAATAAGAAAAGACGGAAATATAAAAGTTTGAAATTGTAGTAATGACCACCAACAAGCATCACGAATGACCTACAAAAAATAGTTAAGCATAAATAGTTATCAAACATGTTTAAAATTAAAATAAAATAATTAAGTAATGTAGTTGAATAATAATATAATTAATGTAATATAAGTAATAATAGATAATTAAGCAGAAATAGGTGAAGCATACTAACGTTTAGTTTGATAAGCACACTCTTCTTCCCAATTAACATCAATGACATATGTGACATTATAGTATTTCCTTGAGCCAATTGAAGTTGGAGGTTGTAAAAGGAATACATACGGTGTTGACATATATGATTGACAATGTTTTTTCAAAAGATGGACTCCATTATCCTGAATATAATAATAAATAAATAAATAAAATAATTAGTTGAAATATAACTGAATAAAATATAATGTAAAAATGTTTAAACTAAGTAGAAAAATAATATAAAAACAGTTTGGCCGAATAGTTTACTCGACTATATAAATCCTTCAAATGTGAAGGAGAACATTGAAAAAGGAAGTCAATTTGTTTGGAAAATATTAATATTTGTAATTTGCCACTCGAATCTTGAATAGTCATCTTCACCGAACACCTTAAAAATTTAATCAATAAATAATTAATTGTAAAAAATAATTACGTATAGAACAAATGCAAAAGAGATTAAAAGTGATTATATTTAAAGTATAAAAAATGTAAACATGAAAACTAAAATAATAAAAACAATGGTAAGACATACCCTAAGATGATATTTGCGTCCTTTTCACAATGAGCGCATATATACTTATCCCGATAAGTATAAACTTTACGATTGCAAGTAGAACATGCGTCGTACCAATAAAAACTTTCTATATCCACATCAATGATGTTCGCAATCACTCGAAACCGAAGATCCGTATGTCAAAAATGATAACAATAATATGTGTTAGATATTGAAAGAGAAAAGAAAATTATGAATAAACTTAAATTTGTTATATTTGTATAAAATTTATAACAGTTTGATAAGGTGTATATAAGAACATGAACCTTAGGCGGAAAACGCAAGCTAGCAATGTGAACTCGTCGTGCATTTGCGATTAACAATGATTGATGTAATGGCAAACCACATGAACGAATCCAATTAACCTTCTTTTGAGTAAAGTTGTCATTAGTGTACCTATTTAAAAAGTAAGTAATCAAACATACGCAAATTGACAAACCAATTGTTTATATATAAAGATAGTATAGTATATTGCATGAAAAAAAGTTAGTATAGTATCATTTAGAATAAATTAAGTAGAAAACAAAGTACTAACATACCATTGTAGTAGTCTTGTTGATGCATCATCTTTGTAATTGATATAAAACCTAGTAAATCTTCCAAGTAGAAAGAAACGATCGACCTATAATAGTATAACAATATAAGGATGTTATGTGTGTAAGTTGTAATAGAACAATATGAGCATGATCATATTTAAAAGGGTGCAATATGAAATGAAAAAAGAGTATACCATTAAACTCGCTTAACATGGAGGCCACATGCAAGCAAAATCAATTTGTTCCCATTTTGAAGTAAATGTTGGTCAATAATTTCGGACGTAAAATGTTCCCAAAGTGTGACTTTCACGATGATGCAACTACAATGGTGTAAGAATGTAGAAAAAAATATTATTATATATTTAAAAATAAAATTTGATATAGAGAAATATCTTATATTGTCAAGAACTTACCTCCTGTCCATGATAAGCATCTCTCGAATGGGTTTATTCTGATTCATTGGATGCTTGAAAAGGAGCCAAAAGGACCACAATTCTCATGACATCTATTGTATATGGAAAAAGAAAGAAAATTAAAAGGGGTATAAAGGAGTAAAAATAGAAAATGTATATTTTTGAGGAAAATATAAGAATGTACACAATAAGACGTAAAGAAGTACCTATTACCCGAGTCTTGTCATGTAAAAATGATGGAATAGCATGCAAACCCACTGAATTGTAATAGTTAAACGAAAAAGGTCAAGCTCGTTGAAGCTTCAATTAGTTCCGTGTCCATGGTTAATTGTAATTGATATTGATTAGGAATCGCCCTAAGGTGTTCATCTCGTCGGGATGACTTGAACCCTTCAAGACAATAAACTAATCCCTCTTTCAAGCGTCCAACAAAATAATCCGCATCCTTAGGAAAGATGGTGCATTGGATAGGTTCTCCCTAAAACATAATAATAATAATAATTAAAAGATATAATCTATGTTATAATGACACCGTAACATTACAACTAACAAAAAAAAAAAAGAAAGTATAGTAACAGGGTTAATAATAGATAAAAAAACAGGTTATTAATCAATTATTGTGCGGAACATTCATTTATATTCTTGATAAATATAAATATCTCAAAAAAACATCTAATAAGAGCTTAAAAAAATTTTATATAATCAATTGTGGGTTATTTAGTTGGGAAAAATGGAGTTAGTTTAGAAATTGTAGCAAATGATTATCACAATATTTTTAAATTTGAAAAATGTTGTTATTTCATATAATTTCATAATTTGGTACGTGATACAAATTAAGTATATGAGGCCATTTATATAAGAATGTCACATCATATATTACATTGTCTTCAATGAGATATTTTGATTTAAAAAATTTGAATTTAGTATATATATATATATATATATATATAATTGAATATGTAATACATTTTTCATTTGGAGTTTATTTACATAAATAAGAAAGGAAGAGATCCCTGTCAAAAAAAAAAAAAGGAAGAGATCATTTAATTGGATAGAAAAAAATTAACAAAAATAGTATGCAACAGGTAAAATATATGTTATATATAGGATAGATAATTGGAGAGAGAAAGAGCTGATAGATAATTGGAGAGAGAAAGAGCATTATTGGAGGCCTATATTTAGGTAACTATACAAAGAGAGAGACAGAGAGAGAGGTAATTGTAGAGAGAGAGAGAGATCGGTATTAGGAAGTAGGTGAGACAAAGGGAGAGGGTTGGGGCTAAGAGAATAATCATTTTACTTCGTTTTTCCTTTTTATCACTTTACACCCTATGTCCTCTCTTATATCCCAACTCCTGTACATACATGTAAATCAAATCTATGTTATATATAAAGGAAATACTAAAATATTGTATAAAATTTAATTTATCATATTTACCCCTTCATTAACTTAAATTTTAAAGATAAAAATATTATTATATTTAATTTAATTACTCTCTCTCTCCAATTAACCCCCTATCCGCTTGCCTCTCTCTATCTCCTTCTCTCTCTTAGCATTTCCCCTTACCTAAGTCCCATTAATTTTTTTATCAAATTTATTAATTATTTATTTGATGCAATTTGTTAACTATTTTTAATTGAACATAATTATAAAGATACATGAAGAATTTATTTTTTTATATAAACTACCCTTGATAAAATAAGAAAATTAATTTACCTTAAAAAAAATTAAATACATAAAATCTAAATTTAAAGTTTGGACTTGAATAAAGAAATAAATATTATTAATATAAATTACCTTATAACATATAGAATTTAGATAATTTAATTCCTTTATATATCTATCTATTTTGTATATAAGGCCAATACTTCTCTATTGTTTTATAACTTTTACTTTTCTTTTTTTTTTTTACCTTTCATAAAACTTATATTTTAAGGATTATTATTAAATCATTAAACTTATCTATGTTATATATAAAGATAAGGCCTTTTTATTGTTGTATAAATTGTAATTTATCAATTATACCCTTATTTTGCATAAACTTATTAGGATTAGTTACTCATACATAAAAATAATTATTTATTTTTGCATAAACTTGATTTATTTAATTTTGTGTTCTTTTTTCATTTTCTAAATATTATAGTCATGCAACGTTTACCCTTTTAAGATTTCATTCTTTTTAGTTATTATGCAAATATTATTTTGAATTAACTTAAACTATCATTGTTCTATTTTATTTAGTTTATTAATTAATATTTATCACAATATAAGTTCAAATACGATAAAAATTATTATATATCGATCGTACACGCATTGCATGTAACTCAAAGCTAGTATTAACAAATAGGACATATGGATTCATTATAATATATCAAGCTCATGTTTGTGTGTCATATTTACTTGTGATTAATTTGCCAACACAAAGAATTAAATCATTGCAAAATGGAATAGAACGACATAAGATTAGCATCTCAATTACATGTTATAATAGAAAGTATTAATAAAATTATTATACAAAATACAACCTCATCTATATTGTCAATTTGGTATCCTGGATGCAAGATACCTTACATTTTTTTACGGAAAACAAAACACTTTATATTGGAGAGACATAAATTAATTTAATAAGTTTGTCCTGCCTTGCGAAATCTCAATCAATCACTATACAGTCTTGAGCTTGAAATTATTTTGGCAATTAATAACTTGAAAAATAAATATTAATGGGGTATTAATACTAACACAGTTAAAAAATTAAGGATTTGAAATTTTTTTATAGGTTTACACTAAATATTGAACTTACATATCCTATGAGCCTGGATTACTTAGATATATATATGCTCTGGGGCTTTGAGTATAGGCTTCTATCTATCAGTGTTCTCCACATAATATAGATTAATTTTCCCCCATAATTTATAACATAGATTTTAACATAATCTGATTTTGATGAATGCAAAAAAAAATATCCAAAAACAAAGCAAGAGTATATAATATGAATGTAAAAAAATAAGAAAAAAATTATTTAAACTTACATTGACATCAACGAAAATCATCTTCCATAATTTTCTTCCTGATTTTGTTTGTTGGACATCGAATAATCTGATTAAACGTGCTTTCACATTCCATTTGTGGGAATTTGGATGTACATACATAAACGGCGCATAAGTCATTATTATCCCGTAAAAAAACGATAAAGAAATTGAGTTTATATATATATATATATATATATATATATATATATATATATATATATATATATATATATATATATATAATCTATCTATATAATATAAATAAATTTTGAATTGAGAGTTTATAATGAAATCACCTATGTATATGTAATTGATAAATACATTAATGTACAAATAATAAAACAAAAAGGTAGATATACTTACTTGTAATCTCTAAAATAAAATAGAAGAAACTTGATTGATCAAAAAAAAAAAAATCAACTTTGATTGAAAATGACGTGAAGTTAAAGAAAGAATGATGTTAAGTTGAAATTGTGAAAAATATGATGTGAAGTTAATAACATGATAATCTATGTTATAGGGGAAGTTGGTGACAAATGGGAAACTGCATTTAATTGTAACGTGGGGGTGGGGGTGGGGGTGGGGGTTGGGGCTGGGGCTGGGGGTGCGTGTTGGGAGGCGGGGAATTTAACCATGAATAAAAAATGTTAATGTTTGTCAAAAAAAAAAAATGTTAATGATAAAAAAAAAATGTTATTGAAATATGGGCATTGCATGGAGGGTATAATGACGTAAGGGAGTGATAGGATTTTATTTATATTAATTTTAATAATTATATCTTAATATTTAATTTGGAATAATTTGGGGACATATGATAATTAGTGTATTGTTTTTAGTCCCGCGTGGTGTTACACTAACAAAGCAAAATGCCCACAATTATATTACAAAATGAAATTATATATTGTTTTAAAGCAATTTATTTAATAAATATATAGCTAGATCCGTTAACAAATTATTATATATTAGTGTTAACTATGCTAAAATGTTAAAAAAAAGGGTAAATCAATATATATGCCTCTGCAAGTGTATGCGAAAAACAACTAATTGAATGAAACGGGGGAGGGACAATGGTAGGATTAGTTGGGTAGTGGTGGGATTTATTTTCTGAAAAATTTTAATCATACTAATTTAGATTATTTTCCTAACCACATATGTATATAACATACATTATAATATATATATATATATATATATATATATATATATATATATATATATATATATATATATATAATTTTCCAAAATCTATATATATATTATAAGGGTAATTTATATAAAAATATTTATTTATTCATCTAAAATGAATACTTTATAATTTGGACTTTGTTGATTTTAATTTCCCTATTATCAACATCTAATTGATATAAAGAATGCGAATTCTGCACATATATTTATAATTATGGTAGAAAAAAATAGGTAACAACATTAGGAAATTATTTAATTGAATAATATGTATTGTATTTGTAATTTAGCATATATTTATATTGTCCCTAAACAAATTTCAGTAGGCTGAGAAATTATTTAATTGAATAGGATAATGAAAATATTTAAATAAAATTAGTAAAAAAAATTCCTTAATAGTTAATTAACATTGATAAGAAGCAAATGTATTTACAATGATGTGATGTAGAAGAAAAAAATAAAAGAAAAAAAAAGGAACATTATCCTTAGATCATCGGCAATAAAACTTCTTTGTAAACAACATTTTTCGCAAACACACCAGCACCTTCCTTGAACATCACCGTTAGTAACCAAAGCCCTTGTTGTATTTTGAGATGTGCCCCTAGATAATGCAACATATAATTGACCATGACTAAAAACATGTTGAGGAAGATATACACCAACATGTGGAATTGTCTCGCCCTCGTGCTTTGTTAATGGTTAATGAAAAACATAATTTCACCGGGCATCTGTTTCCTGACCATCTCAAAAGGAAGTCTTACATCTTCAGCAGTTTTCAATGGAATCCGTGGTATAAACACTGTAGTCCCTTTGCAATGACCAGTTAAGATTTCAGCCTCGATCAAATGATCCCGTAATTGACGACATATTAACCTAGTTCCATTGCATAAGCCATTCATTGTGTCAATATTGCGTAGGAGCATTATTGGACATCTAACTTTTAATCTAAGAGCATGTGGCGGCAATCCTCCAAAGGTTAATGAGTTCAAGAATTCATCCGGATATAAATGTTGGACATCATTAGGGACATAGTCAACAGAGTAGTAAATCTTTTCGACTATCGGCAAATTTATCAATGATTTTTTCATTCAAAGTACGGACTTCTTCATTTGTAGGGGTGACTATAGCTCTATCAACTATATAGGTTGTATCACCTGCATGTGAGCTCAAATCGGGGAAGATCGCATCAATTAAATCATCAACGGGATTACCATGATTAGGTAATACGGGTATCGATGGTGGCAACTTGATCATATCTTCATTGACTGGTACATTCACGTCCATCCCCTACTCTTAGTAAGAAAGCTGCAAAATCCTCATCCAACCGAGACCTCATGTTTTGTGTCAAGTGAAGTACCTGAACATGTGTCCACAATGTTGATTTGATGAAACATGCATTGATTGTTTCAGCTTTAGTGCCCTTCGGCATGACCGGTAAGACTTGTCTGAAATCTCCACCAAAGACCATCACTTTGCCTCCAAAAGGGAGGTTGACTCCCATAATATCCCTAAAACTTCGATCAACAGACCTCAAATGCATGCCGATGAGTCATAGTGGCTTCATCCCATATAATAACTGCGGCTTGTTTGATCAAATGTGCTTCGACAGATTGTTTACTAAGATAACACATTGAAGACGCATGCAGAGTAACTGGAAGTCCGAAGGTCTTATGTGCTGTTTTGGCCCTATATAAAAGTGTTGCAGCAATTCCGGAACTTGCTGCAGCGAGTCCAAAGTGATCTTCAAGTTTCACAAGTAGCAAGAATGGCACGATATAAGAATGTTTTTCCTGTCCCACCAGGTCCATCAACGAAAAACATGCCACCTTGTTTTATGTTAATAGCCTCCATAATGGTGTTAAATGCATATCGTTGATCATCATTCAAATTTTGGACACAATGCATATATTCGAGGAGGCACTCGTGCGAGATAATTCAGCATATAAAGCCCTAGACAATTGAGCCCCTTCATCAACTTGTATAGTTAGTTGTGGAAGGTTAAAATCTGCAATTTTATGGCCTAATTGTTTCAACATTCGATCTACTTCAAGTAGAACAGAATTGAGTGCAAAATCACGATCCGTCGAAGAAGTTGAAGGATAATCCTCAGCCATGAATTGAAAGAATTCATCCCATAAGTTACGTACTCCAATTGGTTGACAAGTATACCAAAACAAGTAACAAATAACCATCGAAATGACGACGGCATTCTTGTCATGGATGCATCCACTAAACATCCTCGAATATCGGCGTCATTATCCATAAGACCTAATTTTTCTGCAGCTTCTTTGAAAGTTGGATAAGTAATACCATTAATAGTTCCGAGATGTGCAAATGATTGCGGGCCTTTAACATGATTGAGCAACAACCGCATATAAAATCTTTCCCCATCAGCCGGATTGACATTATAAATTCGGCCAACGACTCTTTGATTACTTTGTCTCCTTCTCCAAGTATGTGATGATTCAATCCATCGATAATGTTTAGGGAACTCTGCATAAAGATAATTTCTTGCGTCCGGATCAACGATGTTCATATTGAAGAATTCAGTAAGCATCGTACGGGAATTCCTTGGTGAACCAACAATCTGTTGAACAGATTGATTTGTTCGATATCTTATTTGCTGCATATTAGGCAAATGGAGTTGCAAACGTTCAACAGATGGACACATTCGCGTAAAAGGAAATTGATATATTTTCCACATAGCCTCTGGTGCACAAACCCATCTAGCATCCACATATTGCTTGATCTCATTATAATCAGGCTCACTTCGAAGCTCCATCGATACCCGATCAGGACCTTTGTGTATATATTTGTACAAATACTTGACACTCTTGATGCTGCTGCAAATCTCAACATTGATATGACAATCATACTTGAGTAAGAGCCAAGGATTGTAAGGAACAACCCAACTATTGTCAACCATTACTCTCCTATTGTCATGTAAAGGAACAGGAGGTCGGTCAGCTCGACGTCGATATATTGGATATGAGTCACTACCTTGGAATGTAGTTGATGAAAATCGCTTAGGGAAGTCACGCTTGCAAACCCCATTCTCCATGCAAATTGCATTTTGATGGTCATGACCACATGGCTCATGTATCATATGCTTAAGAACAGACCTCATATAATGAAGGCTCTTCATCCCTATAAGGAATCTCTCGCTCTAACAAATTGGTCATAATGATCGAGAGATCTTGGTTTGTCATGATCATCCAAGATAAGTAACATATGTACATGGGGTAGACCTCTTTTTTGGAATTCAACTACATAAACATAGGCAACAACTTTTCCGAAGACACCCCGGTCGACAATATCCCTTTTTAGCTCTTCAAGTTTGGTGTGGAATATCCTAGCTAATAGATCCGGACGATCATGAGGACTTTGACTTGGCAATAACTCATTTGTAATTTCTTGCCAATTTGGGTTGCAGGTCATGGTAACAAAAAGGTCTGGTTTGCCGTAATATTTACCAATGTCATTGCATCTTGATAACGTTGGCTCATGTCTCGAGGACTTCCAACAAATGAAGAGGGCAAAATAATCCGTTGTCCAACATTATCTATTTATGATAATCTATGTTATATATAGCAAGTGTAAATTAAAACGATATATAAAAAATAAATTATGATGATATATCGAAAATAAGAAGTGTATATAGTAAAGATCTTATTACCGGGATTTGATTCTCCCGCATGTAAAGAATCTTGTAAACCTTGGTACAACTCTGCTCGGATTGTATGTTGATTGTCCTTAATCCATCTTAATATTTGAGCTTGAATTTTTACATAATTGTCAACAACATATTGTTGTAAGAGACGTCCCGACCTTAGAAATGCAGTAAAGTGAATTTGGACGTATCTCGCGAATCATAGTAGTAGATATTATTATATAAACTTATGCAAAGTATAAGTAAATGAAAGTATTAGTTGTGAAGGACAAACTTGAAGGATAAATGCATAGAATGCTCAACAAGGTATAGTCCTCCCATCACTTCTTAGGGTGTTAATTGTCCAACCATATGACCCAAACGGATGTAATAAAGGATACCGCAAAGGATCATAATATCCAACTCGTGTCCCTAATATTCAGTAATTCACCGGAGGTTGATTGAACCATGATATCCCTTTCATTTAAATTCCCGACCTCTTCACCGCCAACAATTATCCCAGCCACTTGAGAAACAAGTAGGTAAACAATATTGAGGTCTATCGGATGGTTGCTCCCGAATTATAAGTCTACAAGTGGTGT
This sequence comes from Talinum fruticosum, assembly GCA_021018815.1. Taxonomy (NCBI): domain Eukaryota; kingdom Viridiplantae; phylum Streptophyta; class Magnoliopsida; order Caryophyllales; family Talinaceae; genus Talinum; species Talinum fruticosum. The sequence continues at coordinate 2,504,730 of JAITYX010000011.1, forward strand.
ATGTCTTCTCGTTGTGCCAAATTTCAAAAGTTTTGAACAAAAGGGTTATATCTCGTCAAGAATATCCTTGAGTTTTTGAATCATATCAGGTCGTAAAGTATTATTCTCTCGAAAGACGATGCTCAAGCTCATGATCCGTATCATATATGTACAGTTGAAGAAAGCGAGGTCGACATTGAGGTGTAACCGGTATGAAACCCCTATCCTATGATATATAGAACCTTGAGCCCGAAAAGTGTAAACCCCATGTTGAGCATTTGCTAAGCTGTCGTCTATATGTACACCCATAGAAGTAAAAGAAAATACATGGTTATATTTTCTAATATTCTTCCTAAAGTGGACTCGCATCGGTGTCTCCTCCGTGTAAAGCGCAAGCAACTCATCCGGAACTCGGAATTTGTGGTAAATTAATCTTTCCGGATAAACAACACAATTCCGTTGTTTCATGCTCAAATAAGCGAGCTTCACAATGGGGACATGATCTTGGAGAAGGCAATCGTAGGATAGGAACACCACTTTGTTCGTGATATTTAATTGCACAACGAAAGTGGGCTCTCTGTCTTGGAACTCCGAGGGTAGAATTCCTTAGCGTATTTGACCGACTCGCTTTCACCAACATGCATGGAGCGGTTTAACTCTGCTACTTTGACCATCATAGATAGGTGTATTGGTTGTTCTATTTTCCGACGCAGATAACGGTGTTATCCAAGCACTAAGAATGAAAAAAATAACATTAAGTTTGGATACATTAAAGAGAAAATAACCTTTCAATTGAAATTATTATATGTAATACAAAATGTGTTATAAACCATATTTAACAAAAATAATTGTTAAGAAGTTTGATGATTTCATATATTTTATTATATAGAAAAAGAAAATACAATATAATATATGTTATGAATTCATAAGTTGTATTATATGAAACTATATAATAACATGGTTGGTCGATTACACTTGCATGATTTGATGCAGTTTGTGAAGTTAATAATGTCCATATAGAAAATCCATAAAATATAGATATATATACATAGTTAGCAATAAAATGGGAATAGAAAGTATATGAACATTACTTGCATAATCCGATTGGGAGATATGTTGTAACACGTTTGAAATATTGGACAATGGTGGCCTAGAGGAAGCCGAAGTAGATGGCATAATTTGAACAGGAACTTGTGAACACGGTGGATTTGCTTCTTCATTTTCATTTTGTTGAATAAGCCTCCTCCTCCGTCTGCGTGTGTTATTTGTGGCATTTTTTGAGCGAGTTGGTCGGATGTCATTCTTTGTCTTCTTAAACGTTGATAAGCAGCGGTACTTGGTCTTTCAAGTGATCCATTATCCATTGGAATTGTGTAACTAACGGAAAATGGAAATGAAATAAATAGAACAATTGTTATATTTGTATATGATAATTTTAGTTCAGTAAAAGAATAAAATAATTTACTAAGTTTAAAAGAAATAAAAATTATGATAATATCACAATTTAAATATTGTTATGCATCGAGCAGTTATTTTGATAAGTCATATATGGTATTAGCAAGTTCAATACGTTTGTTAATTTTTGAATGTACAAATTGAAAAATAAATTAAATTAGATTTCTTAGAGTTTGGTGTATTATACTCTTTTGAACATTTAACACTTGGTGGTTAAAAAGGAAGATTTAGAACTTGGTACGTATAAATGAACAACGAAGATTTAAAAGTTAGTGATTAAAAAATAAGTTAAATAAAAATAACTAAAGATGTATATATTCGATTTGACAAAAGAAATATTATAAATTTTTTTTATAGAAACTATAAATTCAAATTAAAATAATTTTATATATAAATATAGAATTTTGAAAAAATCATATTCACCTAACATGGAATTTTAGTAGTGAAAGTATCAAAAAATAATAAGTTGGAGAGAAATTGACATTATAAAGTAGTTTTTGCAAGAAAACAATAAGGTATAAAATTATGGAAAAATTGTGTTATTATACCATTAAATATTGATATAGTTTAATTATTTTAATTTTTTATCAATTGTAATTATTATTCTATTTTATCATGTCTCATTAGAGGCTTATTTTGTATATTAAATTATAATGCATTAGAGGCATATTATAAACATATGTACAATTTAAATTCTACTAAGGAAATATAATGATATTAGAAAGTAGTTATTGTAAGATAAAAAAGAACTATAAATTTATGGAAAATAAAATTGCTTACAATTAAATACTAATAATAATATAATTTTAATTTTTTATGTATTTTTATTTAATTCTAATTAAAAGTTGTATATTTTATGATGTTCCATTAGAGGCTTATTTTGTATATTCAATTGTAATACATTAGAGACATATTATAAATATGTACAATGTAAATTTGACTAAGGAAATATAATGAAATTATATAGTAGTTAGTTGAAGAAAACAATAAACTATAAAGTATAAAATTACGGAATAAAAAAATTACTTACTATTTAATATTGATATCATTAGAGACTTATTTTGTGTATAATTTTATATTTTTAAAATAAGATTCTATGTTTATGCAATATATATAAGTAGAATTTAATATTTTATAAATATATTCATAAACCAAAATTCTTGAAATTATTGAATATAGAAAGTTTTTTAATTCTTATGTATGCATTATCCGAGCTATTTAAGGGCCTCATTGGTGAAGGTGAACCCTAGCATACTTAACTCCCCTCACTGTAATTAAGCTCTTCAGCTTCTCCACCTCCCCCTCTTCTCGGCGGCCACCATCCGTGAATATCGCTGGCCGCCCGGCGTCCTTGTGAGCATCTCTCTGGGTATCCGACCTTCACCCTCTTCTAGGCGTCCTCCATTGTTCGTTATCGCCGTGCTTGCCGATCTCTCGATCTCTGCCTCAATCTCGCCGGCCGACCCATTTGTTGTGCAATCTCCGACGGTATCCCTCTTTCCCCCTCTTATCGGCGACCTCCATGGCCCCTTCTCACCGTCGTCTCCCATCCGTCGATTTCGCCTCCATATCGCCGGGCTACCTCCTCCTTCAGCTATTTCTCTCGGTACTCCAAGGGTCATTCTCACCGTCCCGCCCCTGTCTCGATCTCCGCCTCCGCCTCGCCAGCTCGAACTTCTCCTTCAGCCATCTCTCTCGGCATCCGCCTCCTTCCCGCTCTTAGGGTCCGTCTTCGATGCGTTGTCCAGGTGGACTGCGGCTATACATATGTACATCGTTCTTAAGTATATTGAATTGGATGTGAACAATGCTCCTCTGCCTCTATCTCGAATCGTTTTGGGTATGTTGAATTACATATATTATATGTTTTACAATCCCGAATTGGTTTTCATTCTCCCTCCCTGTCTTCCGTCCTTCTACTTGTAGATATAATTTTTCTAAATTGTGAATTTGGATGGATATGAGTTGATTTTGTGAAGTTCATATGTAAATGGATGGATATGAGTTGATTTGTGAAGTTCACAGAATATGTAAAATTCTGCTTGATGTATGAATCGTATACCTTATTCACGGATGGTAAGCCCCAAAAAAAAACGAAATTGAAACAAAGGAATAGAAAAAGAAATTGGTTAATAAAATCGAAACAAATGTACCGACTGGCTTGATTATTTGCGGAAGATTGATGACCAAATCTAAAGCTTCACAGAATATTGAATGTGGTTAATGAAGGTGGGAGAAATAGTGAAATGAAATGAATATGAGGAGTTGAGAAAGAGTAGCAAACCGACGTGAGGGAAGTTAGGAGGGAACCGACGGGAGAGAGGGGCTGGAGAACCGACGGGAGAGAGGGGCTGGAGAAGGACAAATATGACCCTAAAAGTGAAGTTAATAAAAGGGGTAAATATGGTAAACAATAATTTATACAGACAAGTCCCTCTTGCCTTTATATATAACATAGATGTCTTCTCCTTGTCTCCCCGCCCCTTCCTGAAACTAAAAAAAATAAAAAATAAAAATCTCTTTTTAATCAAAATTATTCTCTTCGTGGCAGTTGAGAATGATTATTTTTTGGTCGTTATCTAGCCTTATTTTTTTCTTTTAATTAATTAACTAGTGCAAATTCCATAATTTGCACATATATGTGTTAAGCTTTATTAGATATCTCGAGAGAGGCGACTAATTTATATTCTACAGTATGCATATTAATTATTTTCTTTTATATTATTGAGAAATAATTATAAATTGTATAATATAGATGTATATTAATGATTTATTATTTTATTAGCAGTACTTTGTGAAGTCCATTCTATTTAAAGTGTTACTTTACAGATATCGATAATTTATAAATTATAATAATTCTTCAAATTATACTTGTATCTAATTTTGTAGTTTCCATTGTACAATGCATTCAATCCTATCCTCTTTAAACACATAAATTTTATACTCCCTCCATGGCCCATATTTATTGTTAAAAACTTCCATTTATATTGTATTCAAATTTGTAATTTTTTTCTTTCATAAATACATGAAATTTTAGTTTTTATTATTTTTCAGAAACATATGTGACACTCCACCAATCTATCTTAATATCGATGAGCAAAACTTCACTTAGTTATACATGGTTGTAATTAGTCTGTGACAAAGAAAACGAAAAGAGCATGTTAGTGGGAAAAAAATAAAATACAATTAAAATAATTTAATTTTATTATTAGTTAAGATAATTCAAAGCGAAAAAACAACCCGTCTCAAGACCCTCATTGCAATTGTACACTACGACAATACCAAGTCCGATAACCTCACCAACAACTCAATTAGTTCCGGGAGAATCTGACAACAATGGAGAACCAATAGAAGAAGAAATTTTCAGCGGAACAGTACCGCAAGATGGAGTGCAATCAACTAGCGAAGGAGATCACTCACCATAGCTCTCGTGGGCTGCAAGACTAGCATCCAGTATCAGGGAGGAAGGCAGAAACCCAATACGAGATATCTCAAAGGTACCTAATGCTCGTAATAGATTAGAATATGTTCCCCCAATCCAAAAGGATGGTCGTTTTATTCAGAAAATTGAGATATCAGATATTAAACCTAATATTGAATACTGGAATTCTTCAATTATATATCGAGTTCTAGGTAAAAGCCCCTTTGGCTGTTATGGAGGGATTTCTTAGTCAGATCGGGGAGATATTTGATTGATAAAGTATTGCGGGAGGACAATGGAATATTTATAGTACGTTTTCATACCCAATGGGATCGAGATCAAATCTTAAAACAAAATATATATTACTTTGACAAGAAGCCTCTCACAGTCAAAGAATGGTCCCCGGGTCAAGATCTTGATTATGAAGTTAACTCAATTCCAATTTTTTTTTTTTTGAAACAGGGTAAGTACATAAACTAATAGGTAACCCTTCTCTCAAGGGTTCTACCCAAGTTGTCCTCTATAAGGATGGAGATGAGGGAGGGAGAAGAAAATCCCAAAACAAAGAATGGGTAATAGAAAGACCTAAGCTCGCAAACTAGTCCGCCGCCCTATTTCCCTCCCGAAACCGATGTTGGATAATAACATTACAACAATTTCTAATATATAAGTGAGTGACTTGTATAAGAGTCTCGAATTTCCCATGGCGTTTGGCATTCCCCGCGCAGGCCTTAATAACCAGCTTGATTGTCTCCTCGATAACAATATAACGAAATCCTGCCTGGATGGCTGCCCGTACTCCGTTTCACATTGCAAGTGGCTTCGGCTACCAGGATTAAGGACGTCCCTAGGTTTGTTACTCCCGCCTGGATGAATCTTCCGTCCCAACTTCGATGACAAACCCTCCTGCAGCAGGTGGTTGAAGATTTTGCTCCATCAAAGTTAATTTTGACGAACCCCCTGGTGGTTTCTTCCATCCGATATGTTGAATTAAGGTGGTAGGAGTGGAAGGTGATTGAGATGAAGGAGAGGTAGAATATAATCCATCAAATTTGCCTCTTGCCCTCCATTTTACCCATGCTCTTTTAGCTTTGATGATTGTTTGTACTTGGGATATACCTTCCATTATTAAATACAATATCGTTTCTACTTTTCCGGATGCTCCAGAGTAGATAAACCATTCCGACAATTTGAGTTGGTTTGCGGAGGTTCTTAAATTTTTGAAAAATATCACTTAATGACAAACAAGTGTAGTTGTCCGACGTTGATATCAAGCCACTTGTGGAGAGAAGCTTTCTCCCAAGTGTCCTTAACGAATGGGCATCTAACAAAGAGGTGATCAATCGATTCGTCGCTTTGTTGACATATCGGGCAGTGGTGATCTACACTAACTCCTCTCGTTTAAAAGTGTATCCCGTGTAGCAATGGATTTATGATGGAGTTGCCATAGAAATAGTTTCAATTTAGGCATGACATCTAACTTCCATATCCAACCAGACTTCCCAAGCATGGTTTCGGCCCTGTAAATTGTGTGCATTCGAAGTTGCTGATTTTGTAGTAAACTTTCCTGAACTCGACAGATCCCCAACACACCGTGTCTTCCAATTCATGATTTGGAATGGGTATGGTACTAATTTCCGTACATATGTCCAAAGGTAGAAAGGAAGTAAGAGATTGCATGTTCCATTCTTTCCCGGTGTAATACATACGTTAACAGTAGCATCAAGTCGTCGGGATGTCATTCCTAGTGGTAACATAATATTGGAGTAATGGTGCTTGCCCACACCAAGTATCTTGCCAAAATTTTGTAGACTTTCCATTACCAATTTTCCATTTGAGTCCTCTTTTGAAGAGTTCTCTCTCTTTGAGTAGGCTCCACCATGCCCAGGAGTCGAGTAGATTTGGATTTACGCAGGAAAAAGTCATCGGATAACGGGTACTTAGAGCGCATGATCCGCACCCAAAAATTGTTTGGCTCAAACAGATATTTCCATATAAGTTTACAAAGGAACGCTTGGTTAACGACCTCTGTTTTCCTCAGCCCAGTGTCCCCCATCCTTTTTGGCATGCATATTTTGTTCCAAGAGACAAGGGGAGCCCTTTAATATCCTTTGCTTTACTCCGGAAAAATCCCGATTAATTTTATCCAGTGAGTCTAATGTACTTTTGGGCACTTTAAAATATTGCATTGTATGTGTAGGAAGTGATTCCAAATTGGATTGGATCAGCACCACCCTCCTCGCTTTTGAAAGCGAATTAGCTTTCCAATTCCGTAACTTTTGTCTGCTTTGACTAAGATATCCGCAAATGAAGTGCTTGTTTGCCCTACCTTTAAACACCGGACAACCCAAATACTTTCCAAAAGAATCAGTATGCGGAATGTTAAAGATGGAAGAGATCGAACTTCGGCTCGCGGAATTCGCATTCTTTGAAAAAACAATCACCAATTTATGAAAATTGATCAATTGACTTGATTGTTTGGAGAACTCCTTCAGTATGTTATCAAGCTTAAAGCACATATCATGGTTGGCCTTACAAAAAGTAAGCAGTCATCGGCAAACAAGTAAACACAGAATTTTTGAGCTCTAGGTGCAATCTTAATCCCAATACCAGATTTTGGTTGCATTGTTTCCATATGCGATCTGCGAGCTAGAACCTCCATACAAATAATAAAAGATAAGGCGACAAGGGATCTCCTGTCTAAGGCCTCTAGTCGGCCTAAAAATCCACAAGATTCATCATTAATAATAAGTGAATACGTGGCGGTAGAAATACACTCTCGAATCCAACTTATCCATTTGTCGTGAAAACCAATTTCTTTAAGGCGGACAAATATAAAGTCCCATTCAAGTCTATCGTATGCCTTTTCCATATCCAGTTTAAGACCAGCGTAAGCTTGCAGGCCTTTCATGTTACCAAATTTGTTGACAATTTCATGTGCCGAAGTATATTATCATGTATGTTTCTATTTGGAACAAACGCACTCGATAAGGGCTAATAATTCTTTGAAGGATAGGTCGAAGTCTGTCAACTAAAATTTTAGATATAATCTTGTACGGACTATTGCACAAACTAATTGGCCTCGTAATGTGTCGTAGTTGAGGGATTTGCCATTTTTGGGATAAGAGCAATAAAGGTGTGATTAACCTCCCTAAGTAGTTTGCCATATTTAAAAAAATCCATAACAATTTTCAAGACTTCATTGCCAACAATATCCCGAGTGTTGCTGGAAAAACTCGACTCCAAACCCATCGAGCCCGGGGGCTTTAGATGGGTTCATTTGAAAGACTCGTAGTTTTAACTTCTTCCAGCGTAATCGGGGCAAGAAGTATAGAATTGTCAACATCTCGAGATGAGAGGTCTTAAATTAAGATTGAGATGACTTGCACTTTGCCTTTGAGCGCGGAACCTGTTAGAGAAATCGATATAAATTTCTGTTTGATGATTTGAATATCATTAATCCACACACCCGAGTCATCCTTGATTTGGGTGATATTCGTTCTACGCTTCCCGAAAACACAACTTCTATGGAAGAAATTAGAGTTGCGGTCCCCTTTGGTTAGCCATTCTTTCTATAGAATTTACCCGAATATTTTTGATTAAACAAAAAGAGTCTCTCTCTTTGTTTGATAAGCTTGGCATGCCAATGAAGTAATCTAAAGCTACACGGGTCGAAATCAGTCCGTCCTCAACTTTTGAAGTTGTGAGGAGTTTTTTCAATCTGCTGAAAGTAATTATTACAAGAGCTCTTAGACCATCCTTTAAGTTTAACTTTGATATTCTTTAATTTGCATTGTAGTTTAAACATACTATTACCTCTAGGGGAAGTATTCCATTGATTCTTAATAATCTTTTTGACTTCATCAAAGTTAGACCAATTATTCTGAAATCTAAAGTTCCGCCTCCCGTTCCAAGTTGTGTCCGGGTTCGTATTAAGAACATTATAACAATGGTCGAACAGGAAAAAGGTCCATGAGAGATTGAGCATTTTGGGTAAACATCAAGCCAGTCTCTTCTGGATATTGCTCTATCAAGTCTCTCATAGATGAGATGGCCTTTGAGAAATTTTTTCCAGGTGAAAATCCTACCAATAGACGGGATGGATTCTCCCTGAATAGTACGAACAAAATTTCTCAATCTCTCGAAGTTTAATTAGAGAAGGTTTTAGACCTCCTACTTTTTCATGCAAACTTTCAATTTCATTAAAATCTCCTATTATGCACCATGGTAATTAATAAGGCAATTTAACTCATGTAAGTGCTCCCAAAAAGCATTCTTTTCAATTTTTGAGCTGGACCATAGATTCTCGAAACGATGCTTTCCTTATGGTTAATTTTATCCAACACATGCAAATGGATAAATCTATGATCTTTAACTAGTACATTTGCCGATATATTAGTTCCATTCCACAATACCCTCATCCCTCCATAGTGATTAACTGGTAAAACATAATCAAAATAATCGAAACCTAGTGACGAAATGATATTTTGGGAATTAACTAAGTTGGTCAAGGTTTCAATCACAAAGAGTATATCTGGCCTATACTTATTTATCAAAATTGATAATTCCTGTTTAATTTGTTGTTTTTGGCACCTTGGACATTCCAAGCAATAATTTTCATAATCCTAAATTGATGGTCCCAATAAAGGCTCCTATTGGGAAAAAGGAGACATTCCAGAGGTTGAACAGATACATAATACATAAGTTGTTATCAGCACTTAGTATCCTAGAGATGTTCCAGGTCAATAACAAGAGATCAATACAATACAAAACACTCGCTAAGCGATAGTCGGACCCTTTTAGGGTGGTCGAAACAGAGCCTTGGGAAATTCAGTGAAACCTGAAGTTCCTCTCGCCCAAAAGATTTTCGCAGTAAGTAAAAGACAAAGACAAAAACAAATAACATGAAAGCCGAGACTCCTTGAAGTCTTCCTCCTCGGCATTCTTTTAGCGCCCATTAGTCCTGCGAGAAAGAACTCAATCCACGTAAAAGGAATTAGATCACATATGTGCCTCAACCAGGGATTATTATGCCAGTAATAACTCATAAGAAACTCGTAGGGAAACCATTCAAATGAAAAACTCCCTTCAACACCATTACAAAAACATCCAAGTTAGCAAAAGTCAGCAGAAAGATAGTCTCGTAATTCTTTGGGTACTCATCATTGACTACGACCTCACTTGGCGGCCATAGCCTATCCGGCTTTCTGCCTAAAGAAGGGGTAGCCACAAGGTAATTACCACCTAAGTAAGTAAATGTACCAATATTCCAATCATGCTTAATCAAGGAGTATGAATCGAGCCTCACCCACCACCGAGCATCGCATAGTAACAAAACCGACCCCTTTCAACTTATACCCATTGCTAGACATAACCACCTCAAAAGTTGCTAGAACAAGGACAATGATAAGCCTTAAACTAAAATTCCTAACTAAAGCTAGAGAAACACCAACAACTCTCAAGGATCTCCGCAAATGCGCTCTTTCTGCCGTATGCGAAGGTCCGAATTGCAGCAGACAGAATGCAAGAAAGTATACAATCATCACGCCACTCCACCATGGTCAAAATGATATGCGTCAACATGAAAACACAGGAACTAGTCTCAAGCAAAATAAACAACAAAAATAAAATCGCCTTCCCAAGGCCATAACCTTAGGCATAGTAAAACCAAACTATCACGTAAGATAGCAACAATGAACTCGAAGAATATAGCTACAACAAAAACCATGTCTATAAAGATATGGCAGTAATAAAGAGGTTACAAGAAAAAGGAAACAACCCAATCAAACAAAGACCGACTAGGAAAAAAATGCGGATGAGGTCGAAAGACGTTATAAAAACATACCAACTCCTGCTAGAAGAGGAGAGAAGGGGAATGCAGACAGGAAGTAAGGTCCCCCTAAAACCATAGTCAATACAGAAACAAAGGAGAGGGCAACGATCAAAGCGAGCCAAGAGCAAAAGACAATGACCGATCCTCGCTACTAAAAAGAGACATCATAAACCGACCGAGAATAGAACAAAGGACACCAGGACATTCATTAACTATTTTAAGCATAGCAAAAAAGTAAACCGAAAAGAACTTAGCATTCATGAAATAGTACATCACTATCATTCTCGATTGCTGAGTAAACACCTATCCTTCTAACAGAGAAACCAGCCCAACATGTATCTCTAAAACCTCCCGAACCATACAAGAACAAGGGTACCCAAAAAGAAACAAATAACACTTGCCCACTAAGGCAACAAAAGCCCAAAGAATCGACTCCATTACAAGCACATAGTGATGAGAGTGTAGTAATTCATAACATAGACAAGCAGCAGAAGATGAGGAAAACTCTTCCTCAACCTGATTCATTCTCCTTTTTTTGAAGAGTCGGTAGATATCGAGTAATCATCCCCATCATCACATTCACGTAAGTTCTCAGCAATAGGCGGTTCATTTTTGTCATCAAGAAAGTCAAGTTCCATAATAGAGGTATCCACACTGTCGAGAGTGTTCCGCTCGACTGCAGAGGGTCGGCTTCTTCAAAAAGCGAGTGGAATTGGGACTGAGCATTCCTTCCGGAGCAAGGGGAAGAGGTAAAATGCCCCTGTCCGAGTCATTCGCAAGAGCTTGAATTCTTTCAGCAAGAGGGGAGCTGGGTAGGATAATGGTAGACTCATCCGGAGGATGGGTCCCAATAGCTAATCCACCACTAGAAGTCTCAATCTCAGCGAGTCTCATTAGTTGGTTCGGGCCACGAATACTAGTACCAACGAACTTTGACGAGTGCCAGCTGAAGCGGTGAATTATGATCGGCTTTAAAGATTCTCCCTCTTTTCTTGGGGAGACTCTAATCCACTTCTCCAGCCCAGGTTCAAGGCTAACAGCACCCAAGTTCTAAGGGGCGGTACTCACAGCAGAAGTAGAGAGGCCATGGTTGTTAAATTTTTCAACCACGACTTCGATCTTAGACTCAACCGGGATATTGGGACAAGATTCCAACACATGAGATTCACACCCACACAGGGCACAAACCTCATGTAATCCTTCATAGGTAAGAGGGAGGGACATAGAAAAGGAAGAGTCACCCACAGGTGATAGCACCCCTAAGGGGCTGAGAAATGTCCACATTGACACGAGACATGAGCAAATTTCCCCTTCGCCTAAGCAAGGTGTGGTTATCAAGTCTAACCACCTCTCCCACGGACTTGAGCAGAGTTGATAATGCTTCCAAGTTCCAAAACTCCCAAGGGAGCCTTGGAATTCGGATCCATTGATCAATTCTATCAAGTGTAGAAGCATAGGGGTCAAAGAAGGGAACCCAAGGCTTAAGTACCAAATTCAGCCCTTGAACAAACCAAGGCCGATTAACCCAAACAAAATTTTTATCTTCCAGATTAGAAAATTGAAATAAGAACCAACCATTACCCAGTTCAACATAATCTATGGCCCTTTTAACGGACTTCCAGTCTAATTTAATTTTCCCTTTTACAAGTATGCAGAGGCAACTCGTTCTCCCCACACCTTTCCCAAAAGACACAGAGATTTAAGAGTATCCGAATTAGACATAGAGGAAGAGGCATGGTAATTCAAATCAGTACCGTAAAGATTAGGGACAATGAATGAAGGGAGGGTAGTCAACCTATTCGGGTAATCATCTCCATTTCCCGGGATTCGAAAGCTAGATTCCGGCTCACTGAGGGAGGTCGAATAGCATGTGAACTCTCCATGCTGAACTTAACCTTGTCGGAGAAAGTTGTGTGGGTGGCCGGAGAAGGACTGCTCGGATGTAAATGAACGCTTCCGACCGGTAAGTTTGAAGTCGGAAGTTGGGAAGGAGGACAAGCAGGGGGATTTTCGTGTGAATCGAGTGGTAGGCCATGGCTGATATCAGTAGGATTAAGAGGGCTATCATACATGAGCTGGAATGACCGAGAGTGGGAGGGAGTGAGAAATGATGTCGTAGACCGAACCCCTACCCCGAAATATATAGTACCGTAAAAACCCATCAAGATAACTTCCCGTGACGGAACCCAAACCGAACCATAACGGAAGTGAACAAGTGCTCACCCGTAAAATGAATAGTGAAACTTCCCAAAACCCACACCACAAAATCGCGGAGAGAAAGGAAATCTTCAAAAATCATAGCCAAGTAGCAGAGAAGAAGGATCGAGAAGCGAGCAAAGGAAAAGAAAAAGGAAATAATAACAATAATAATAAAAATAACAGACGTCAAAATCACAAGAAGCAAACTTACCTCGGTGATTAATATGGACCTTAATCGTTACGCTTAGGCAGGTAATCGGACAGCAATTACCTTGAGAATTCCCTTGTTTAGCGGACGATGACCTGGTCCGAGGTCCCGATCTCCAAGTGTTAATCCGGTATGGCCTTCCGACCCACCGTACGCGCCATGAACAAGTGCAAAGGGAGGCATGGTAGCTCGATTTGACCTCGAAACATCTCCTTGAAAGAATTCGGGAAAATTAACTCAAGCAGGGAGGACGCAGATTCGAACGTAAATCGTACAAGAATCGACGTGTTTCACTGTGGATTGTTGATGAGGGTTGAGATGATATGTGAGAACTCGGGGAGGAGGAGGAAAATCAGATCTCGAGTTTGGTCTCGGGAAGAATCCAAAAGCAGCGAAAGGAGGGGGAGAGCGGCGAGGGTCGTGGGGTTTCTTAACCCTAGGGTGTGAAATCATAAGAGCTTCTCTCTCTAGAAAACCTTCTCTCTCTAGACGTTCTTTTTTACTCAATTCCAATTTGGGTAAGGTTCCACAATCATTTTTTCTATCTAGTAATTGGTTTCCTATTTTAACTAAAGAACGAGGCCAACTTGAAAAACGTTTTACTAGAAATGAGGTGAGATCTAGAACTACTATTTTTAGGATGGGCACCTTTAAGGCCGTAACGCCTAGGCCTAGAGTAGCCAGGGACGTCATCATCTTGGACGTCCTACTTGGACATTCATAAGGCTATCTTAATTTCTTAACATTAATTAGCCTCGTTGGACAACTAGCGTAATGGAAGCTCTTATAAAATTTAACCCAAAGTCGATGGGGGTTAATCGTAAACATTCAACTTATATACATAGTTAATCATATTCATAACATTTATACAAGCTCCAATCAAAATACATCCATGTTTATTACCAACATAGTTTAAAACATAAACAAGTAACAAAATAACATGGATCATCTTCCTAACTCGGGGCCTCCCAAAAGTCGCTACCCGTTGGCCTTCTTAAATGCTTCCTCCGAAAAATGGTGAGGTCATGAGTTCTCCAAATCCAAGTGAATAACCCTTACCTTCCCCGTCGTTGCACTTTGCACATTAACCGATTAACACGTAATCACATAATACACATAAACATATATAACATTTAAAATTGAACCATATGGAAGGTAACATATGAATGCAAATATTTCTTGCACATAACCGTTACACTTAGATACTTAAGTACTCACGGATAAACAAAACAAATCATATGCACAATTATTAAAAGACAAGCAGTTCGCCTAACTCAGCCATACCTATCCCATTTCAGTATACGATTCCGAAACTCTTGTTTTCACTCAACTCCCTAAACAAACTCCACTGCTAGTTTATTCACTAAATTAACCATAGTAGTTTCATACCAACCATGTCCTTTAGGCTCTTAATCTTCACTCGAGTCCAAAAGAAAGCGAAGTCCACTAAACTAGACAAATAACTCGACTATAACCGCAATTCGCAAATACATAAAAGCATATACATATATGGAGTAGATTTTCACAAACTCTTGAACTCACATAATATATTTCTTTATATAAATCAAATAACCATACATATACTTAAAAATCAAATATATCATAGTCTCACAAATATCATAATTTGAAATTCATATTACCAACCTTTCAAATTCAAATCAAAATCTATACTCATATCATATCATAATATTCTTACATAAACAAAATTACTTAACTTAGGGAAAATCAACCCATGGCTCAAACAAAGAACCATCACAACATAAGAGTGACAAATACATCCTAGAAGCACCAGCCACATCTCATTCATATGGTACAACAAGTGCTTCATCTATGACTCAAACATATGGTACCACTAGGCACCCTCGCTCTAGAGGACGCAAACTGTCCACATAATATAAACCATGGAGTCACATTCACATCTTAGCGAATTTAGGTCAAAACCCTCGTCATCCACCGGGATTCACATAGCTAACATAACATATGGGCCGACAGCACATATCCCAAAGGATTAGTTAGAACCTTTCTACTAGGCAACCCCGGGCCGACAAACATATCCTAGGGGATCGATTAAACCTTTCCTACTAGGCGACCCAAACATAACGATAGACGCTTTATGACCATAGCTCTAGAATACAAACATAACAGTCTCATGTAAGACATGAACCTCTTTCCCCAAACACATAATTTGATGAATATATTGTCATAATACGTAACATTATTATTTTTCCGAAAAACTCTTATTCATAATTCATGCAAATTCTATTTTTATAATATAGTAAACTATGCATAATTCGAATCAGCATAATTTCTCCAAAATTAAATGCAAAATATTATTAAGGTATCTTACTAATTATTGCTCAAAGAAACACTCACCGAACTTATTTTTAATATATTTACAAAACCAATTCTAATTCATGCAAAAATAGGGCAGATTTAATAAAAAATTCATAACTCATAATCTACACATCCAAAATTCATGAAACTTCATAAAAAAATTATCAAATATTACATAGAACCTACAGTAAAAATTTCAGAAATTTTCACCAAGGCAATAATTCCGTAAAAGTCAAACAGTGATGGAAAATGCTTAAATCTGAAAATTACGCATCCTTCACCAATTTATTTTCCTACCCCAAATACTAAAGCAAATTAATCATAATCTTATGCTTATTAATTAAATTTACAGCATTAATATCAATGTTATACATACTTAGTTCAATCAAAGTCTATATAATCTAACAATCACAAAAATACATTAATAAGTTTCTAGTTAATCAAAGTTAGATTTCCTACTCCATTAAACCCTAAACATCAATTACATATATTAAATTCTCATGAATATCCAAATTCAAGAATGAATTCTCAGACTTAATCTTCCCCTAACCAATTTTAAATTAAAAAAAGTAAGAATTATTCACCAATTTTACTAAATTCCAATCTCTTCTTCAACTTCTTTTCTTCTTTTTCTTCTTTCTTCTATCTCTCCCTCTCTTGCTCTCTGATTTTTTATTTCTTCTGCTTCGTTTGTGGCTAAGAAACCAACAGGGCAGCCCCTCCCTTATCCTTATCTAATAAAATCAGCCCCCTTTTCCATTTTTTCCCCTTTTTAATCTCCTTTTTACTTCATTTTGACCTTACTTTTTTTTAATGCTCCCAATACATTTTTTATACTAATGTTAGGATCGGGAGCTCTCAAACAATTCAATTTTGAACAAAAAAAAAGACACAAATTTGGGACATGAGAATGTTTAAAGTAGAAAAACCCGAACCGGAAAAAAAACCACGAAATCGATGCACTAGATAACCGAAGCAGCTTACAAAGATTTTCACTCAAGCTCTCATTAGTTTACACTTTTCTCTTACTACTCTCTTAATCAACAATGGAGGACTAGCACTCATTTTATAGTCATAACAGGGACTTTATAGGCATTAATAAGCATTTACGAGTCATTACACACATTAATCGAAGCATTAAAACTAATAATGCACGCAAAAACAGACTGAAAACAACAGATGAGCCGAAAAACACATGGCATGGTCGTGCCAAGTTGGTACGAGCATGCCAATAGGTACGGTCACGACCATGCCTAGGTTATGTCCAAAACTTCCATTTTTCTTCGCGTTCGTCTTGATCGTGCCATCAACGTCATGTCCATGCCACTCCTTGTTCCCGTGACGATGTCGTCTTCAATGCTTGTGAATCCCCGAGACCAACTTATTAGGCTCTATAACCCAATAATCTCCCACTTGGAGACTAATGGCTCACCTCCTTGTTGCACCCATCTAGTTCATGGAAGACCCTGTCCCTTCAACAAAAGAGATCCACCAAGGCCTTGCACCACCTCAATGTTCCTTTACCTTTTCCTTGAACTAGTTCCTTTACCGGATTTCGCTATCCAAGCCATCAACCCCATCTACACCACTCAACGTGAACTTCCACTTGGATTAATCAACCTCTTGCACACTTTTACCATGCAAAAATGGCTCACCAACGTTAGTTAATAAAACATAATGAAGAAATAATTTGTACCTCCGGGCTTTACATTTTTGTTGATAACGCCGCCTTCTTCATTATCTCCGATTCATGTAATTTACCTTGTGGAGCACTCGATGACCCGTTTGTAAACCCAACAAACACCCTGTCATCCACATCAACTTCCACTTCAACAGAAACCCACACAAAGTCTTTTATCCTGAAGACTCCCACTGGAACTATTAACCCCGGCATGCACGGCTAAGTCACTATACCCTGGTAGAGTATAAAGAGCGATCTTTATACCCTTAGCCACAACTAATGCCCCCTTAATGATTTTCCAATCAGCATTGCCAAATTTTATTAGGTATCCCGAATCATCCAACTCGACTCACCGAAATCAGATTTTTGTCAAACCCGAGATATACCTAACCTCTTGCAAATTCTAAAACCTCTCACTTGAGGTTTTGATCCTCATATCCCCGTTGCCTAGTATGTCGAAGCTTTTCCCATTTGCCACAAACATCTTCCCAAAGTTTCCTTTAATAAAATTATCGAATAAACTTCTACTAGATCGAGAATAAACCGATGCCTCGAAATCCACCACCCAAGACTCTATAAGATTTTCTCGCACTAACCACAAGTGCATCACCTACATCTTCCATTGAATTTAAAGAATTTTGATCATCAAACTTTTTAGGACAATTTTCTTAAAATGTCCTTTGTCACCATAACCAACAACACAACCTCCCCGAGCTTTTGGACCGACCCTTTGCTTTGGATTTAGATCGGCTATTTTTCACATGCTTATCCCTACCCCTTACATGAAAAGCATTTCCGATGACTCCCCGAATCTTTCTTGCGAATACTTTCACTCAAGATTACATCCTGCACCTCGTCATATTTTGACGCATTGGATCCCTTAGCACTACTAACGGCAGACACTATGGTATCCTAAGACTCGAGTAGCGAAGACAACAAAATTAAGGCCTTAACCTCATCCTCAAGATTGATTTTTACCGAAGCAAGATTAGAAATGATCATATTAAACTCATTAATATGATCCCGTTACACTAGTGCCATCTACCATTTTTAAGTCAAACAATCGACACATGAGATATACCTTATTCATTGCCGAAGGTTTCTCGTACAAGTTGGACAACGTCACCAACAACCCCTTTGTCGTTGTTTGCTTCATCACGTTGAACACCACATTTTGGACCAATGTTAATCTCATCGTCCCAAGAGCTTGCCGATCTAGCAACTCTCATTTTTTTGCTCCATGTTCGCGGGCTTCTCTCCGAGAGGTTGATATAATTCCTTTTGGTACAATAAGTCCTCAACTTGAATTTTCTAGAACGAGAAATCTTTGCCATCAAACCTCTCAATTTTTACTTCTTCGCCCTCCATGTTTGTGAACTCTCAATCTAACCTCAAGCTCGATACTAATTGTTAGGATCATGAATATCTCAAACAATGAAACTTTGAACAAAAGAAATAACAAATTTGAGACATGAGAATCGATGCACTAGATAACCGAGTAGTTTACGAAGATTTTCACTCAAGCTCTAATTAGCTTGTACTTTGGTCTTACTACTCTCTTAATCAACAATGGAGGATTAACACTCATTATATAGCCATAATAGGGACTTTATAGGCATTAACAAGCACTTACAGGCCATTACACATATTAACCAAAGCATTAAAACTAATAAGACACGGAAAAACGAATGAAAACCAACATCCGGGCCAAAGAAACACATGGCACGGTTGTGCCATGCACTTGGCATAGGTGTCCCAATAGGCACCGTCACGACCGTGCCTAGGTTCTATCCAAAACTTCGTTTTTCTTTGCATTCGTCTTGACCATGTCATCAACGTCATGTCTCGTGCCAGTCCTTGTTCCCGTGACCATGCCATCTTCATTGCTTGTGAATCTCGAGCCTAACTCATTAGGCTCTATAGCCCAACAACTAATTCTCTTGTGGGTATTTACTATTAATTTCATAAAATTAAGATCACAAAATAAAATTTCTAAAAACGCAAGACAAATTATATATTTACACGTAAGACGCAATTTAGTAGATTAAATTTCGGGGTGTTACAAAGGCCCCTAGGCCAGATGGGTTTCAAGCTCTTTTTACCAAAAAATTTAGGAACTTGTCTGGACTAATCTTGTCTTACTTGCACTTCATATTCTACATGGTCGTGATTTCCGAATGGTTTAAACAAGACATCCCTGGTGCTTATACCCAAGTTTGACAACCTACAATTTGTTATCCAACTAAAACCAATCGGTTTGTGTAGTGTTGCTTACAAGGTGGTGTCCAAATCAATCGCCGATAGGCTAAAGCCCATCCTAGATAAGCTCGTAGTGACATCCCATAGAAGTTTTGTTTCTGGTTGTCAAAATGCAGATAATGTCATCATAGTCCAAGAAATTTTATATTTCTATGCGTCTTAAGAAGGGCAAGGTTGAGTATATGATGATCAAAATTGACCTTAAAAGGCGTAGGATCGCTTAAGTCGACCCTTCCTACGTGTGACATTGATGGATATGGGCCTCCCTTAGAAGCTTGTTGATGTGATTATTAATTGTGTTAGTTTGGTGTCTTTCAATATACTTTGGAATAGGATGAGAACAGAAGATGTCACACACACCAAGGAGTCAGCCAAAGGGACCTCCTCTTGCCATATTTATTTGTTCTTTGTATGGAGTGCTTGAATCAACTTATTTCCAAAGCAATAGATAGGGGAAATTGAAAATTGGTCTTTACAAGCCAAAGTGGTCATCCTCTCACTATCATTTTCTTTGTCGATGATTCGATTCTCTTTAGGGAGGCAAGTAACGAGCAAGCACAGGTGACTCATAAAATCTCGGGCCGGTTTTGCCAAGCTTTAGGTCAACGAATTTCGTATAATAAATCAATGATTTTCTTCTCTAAGAACACTTGCTCGGATGTAAGACAAGAATTTAACTCCTTGTATTCCAACTCTAGAGGATTTAGGGCGGTACCTTGGAATGCCTACGATCAATAGTCGAGCCACGCGACAAACTTTTAAACATATCATTAATCACATTGACAAGATCCTTGCAGAGTGTGTAAGGCCCGTCTCTTATCTCCCGGAGGATGTACCACATTGGTCCAACCAACCATATCATCCATTCCTTGTTACGTGATGCAAACAAGTGAAATTGCCCCGATCCCTTTGTGATGAGATTGATCGTAAGTTAATGAGTTTCCTTTGGGTGGAAACGGTAAGCATCAAAAGATCCATAATGTGTCTTGGGAGCAAATCATCAAAAGAAAAAGAGGAGAGGGGCTTGGCCTACGATTAATGTGCCAAATAAGTGCAACATTTCTCTTTAAACTTGCTTGGAGGGTAATGACTGAAAAAGACAACCTATGGTCATGAGTTTTGCGTGCAAAGTAGTATACTAATCAGTGTGATTTGGAGATGTTTGCACCCAGGAATGACTATGACGCCTCGAATGCTTGGAGAAGTATTGTTGATAACATTAAATATGTCTAAAAGGGGGCTCGAGTTGAGGTAGGTAGTGGGCGAGGGACTCTATTTTGGACACACAAAGGCCCTAGATAAACCTCTTGCCCCGAAGAGCTACGACATGCATTCCTCCTAATTTGGCGGGAAGCACAATTGAAGGTATTTGGGACAATAATCATGGTTGGAAATAGGAACGTTTCTTGGAGAGAGTAATCAAGACTATCTATCTTAGACTAGGTCGTGCTCTAGCAAGTTAACCATAAAGTTTATCCTATCCATCATTTGTGAGAATATTATATAAGATAAAGACCTTATCTAGCAACTTGTTTGGCAGCTTCAAGCACCACAATAGGTGCGCTTCTTCCTTTGGTTGCTATCTCATAATAGGATTATGACAAATGCTAATAGGTATTCCTGTGGATTGGCCTAAAATCCTTTTTGTAAATTATGCCATGGAGTGGATGAATCTATATTACATGTGCTTAGAGACTGTCCAAGAGTAAGGGTTATTTGGCTTAAGTTGGCTCCAAAGAATAATAAAGCAAACTTTTTAACCTCTCCTTAAGGGCTTGGCTTACCCAAAATATGATTCCTTTAACTGGAACTGATAAGAAATAGGCCGCTATATTTGCTATAGCGACATGGTGGATTTGGAAATGGCAATCTAGGTTTCTTTTAGTGAATCCCCATGTGTTTATTCAAAGAAAAGGTGAAAATTATCAATTCTCCTGGTCACTAGTGGTCATCAATATAAATTGGAAAGTTTGATTTGTTGGCTTGCTCCATCGGACGGCTAGATTAAATTGAGTGTGGACTTTGCCTCACGTGGCAACCCCGGATGAGCAGGTAGGGGCTACGTTACGAGAATGGGACTCGGACCGGGCAGTTCAACCGGTTTAACCGGGAAACGGTTATGGATCCGATACGAATAGGATAGATGGCCCGTTTGAATATTAAACCGGATTGACTCAATTAAAACCGCTCAACCAGACCATGGTTTAATCCGGCCGAGTCGCGGTCGAACCGGAGTTATAAATCTTAATTAAAAAAATGAAAAATTAAATCTTCACGTAAATGGTGGCTTCATCCATGGATTCTTTGTCCCTCTCGAGCTCCTCTAGCTAGCGACTGACAATATTTAAAGTTCGTCCATGGTAGAAAAACAAGAGTAGAAGATGAAGAGAAGAGGAGATATGCACAACTGCTTGAGGAGGAGATGGAGGAGTAGATTCTTACTCAGTAGAAGATAAAGAAAAAGAGAGTATGGCCGCTGACGAGGAATTTCAATTGGAGGGAGAGGGGCTATGTGTCTGTCTGTCTGTCTGTCTGTCTCTCTCTCTATTTCTTTCTCACTCACTCTCTCTCAGCACCAATTAAGGGGGTGGACGATCGCATATTGCTCAAGAATAATTGAAGGGGTTCCGTTAAAAGCAGCTAGGGTTTCTTTATTTTTGTTTTCCAAAGAGGCCAAAAACATTGTTTTCCAAAGAGTACAAAGCCCAAAATATAAAGGGTTGTTTAAAAGTCAATTTTTTTTTTATTTAGACAAGATCCATAATTATTTCGTATAAATAGGAGAGGGGGTTATCATGATTGAGTCACGAGGAGCAGTCTTGCAAGATTGAATTCGCTTTGTTCTTTCACTTATATATATATATATATATATATATATATATATATATATATATATATATATATATATATATGTGGAAGGGTTCAAGTAAGCACCCCACTATAGATAAGCACCATTCATTGGGTAAGTACTTCTAATCTGAACCATCCAAATTTCATCTAACGGTTGAAATTAAAATGCATATATTTCGTTTTAAAAAAGGAAAAACAAAAATTCGAGAGAGGAGAAGGGTCTTCCGCACCACGTTCATTCTTCAGCCCTCGTCATTTGTTTTGCCAGCTTGCTTCCTCTCTCTCTCTCTCTACCTCTCGCCTCCTCTTCCTCTCTCCCGCCGGCAGAAACCACATCCCCTTCTCTCCGTCTACCTCGCCGGCCGCCTCTATCTGTCTCGCCGGTCGCCACTTTCTCTCTACCCGTGCCGCTTGCCTCATATCTCGCTGCTCTATCTCGTCGCCTCCCTCCCACTTGTTGCCTCCCGCTCCGTCTTCCGTCGTCGCCTCCCCAATCTATCTCGCCGTCTCTCTTGCCGGTCGCGCTGTCTCTCCGTCTCTCTCACCGATCGCCTCCCACTCGTATCCGCTAGTCGACGCCGAACGGACAAAGTAATGTCCATCTCGCTTTGTAAGATTCTGAATTTTCCTCTTCTTCCAATATTAGATTTTGCTTACACGAAAATTAGGGTTTGGGAAAATTTTGTTGGTTATGTTGCTTTGGGGATGATTGTCATCAATATATTGCTTTAGCGAGATGATTGTTGACTCAATTTTGAGTTTTTGTGGATGAATTTGGGAATTTTGTGAATGAAGCAGATGAAATGTTACTGAAATTAGTTGGAAGTGAAATTGAGTTTGAATTTTGTGGATTGTAGAGAAATTAGTTGGAAGTGAAATTGAGTTCGAATGTTGCTGAAAGCAATGAAATGAATTCTCGCTTTGCTCCATCAGGTTTGAATTATAGCTTCAAACCGTTAAGATACATTATTAAACTGTAGAGAAATTGCAACATTTAAGATACATTGTTGTACTCAAACCATGTTATAAACAAAGCTCGAAGTTGTGTTCTGAGAGAGATGATAGAGAGAAAAGAGTCGGCAGTGATGGTGGCTAGGTCATTTAGGTTCAATTATTATACCCTTTGATGCGGATATATGGGCTCTAGTGGCAAAATCAAATGATCCGAAGATGGGTGAAGATGGTGATGTGCTTGAAGTTGTTAGACAATTGGATAAAGCTTGTACAGAGGCTGGATTTTTCTATGTGGTATTTG
Organism: Talinum fruticosum; assembly: GCA_021018815.1. Taxonomy (NCBI): domain Eukaryota; kingdom Viridiplantae; phylum Streptophyta; class Magnoliopsida; order Caryophyllales; family Talinaceae; genus Talinum; species Talinum fruticosum. The sequence continues at coordinate 2,528,204 of JAITYX010000011.1, forward strand.
CAATTAATTACACTACTTTTGTTCACTAACCATAATAATATTTGTAATTTTCTCGCTCTTCCGGAGAATAAAATGAGTTGTTGGTTTCTTTATTAACAAACACCGAGGGGTTGGACTTGGGTTGGGTACATAGCTTTCCAACCTCGTATTTCTCCTTTGTCATCACACATTGTATATGTTCTGTTGCATTACTATCCTTTGCACTTCCTGTACAACAAAAGAAGATTTCATTTTTGCATATCAAAGCCTCTAATTCTATTCCACTAGTTAAATGTCTTTGGCTTATAATTTCTTATGCAAATCTTGAGTTCGGATTTGTTTTTGGCTGATTAGAAGGGACATGGAATTCCTGAATCCCTTTTAAAAGAAGTTAGAAATGTAACGCGCAACTTCTTTCACCTTCTTTACGAAGAAAAACTCAAGATCAAGCTGTCTCCAACTACCTGGATACCGGTGATTTCCTCTAACAAGCTTCATTCTAACATTTCAGCAAGCAATCTCAATCTCAATTCTCGCATGGTATGTTAAGTAGGACTAGCTCTTAAAATGCAGAGGATATCAAGAAGTTGGAGATATATAACCAAGGGTGTTCCTGATATGCATGAAGCCATTAATGTAGTTTATTTTCTTGTTTCCTAATGTTTTCATGTTGTTCTATAGTTTAATGGTTATAGTGGTCCGTCGGAAAATGGGCATGTGATACCTCTTTTTCCTCTCACTTTTTTTTGCAGCTTCAAGTATCAATATGCTAGACAGGGAACAAGTAAAATATTTTATTTCCTGCCATTTTTATTCCCTAAAAGCCTATTAGCTCAATAAGGGGAGAGCATTTGTGTAATGACACAAAAGATGTGGGTTTGAATCCCACATAGGCTATCTTTAACGCACTCACTCAATGTCCGAAAGGCATTTGTGCAAAAATTATTAATAAAAATAAAAAAATTTGCTGCAACAAGAACTCAGTGTGCTAAATTTGGTGTTCAAGCCCGGACAGTCATTCTCTTCATTAATTAGCATCTCGTTGTCGCATATTAGACTTGTCTAAGACCTTGACAGTCTCAAACTGCATTACCATCAACTTTTAAGCACATAGTTAGTTTCAGCCATACTTGCACTTCCACCAACTTTTATGAACTCAATATGGCTGGAATTTGCACAAAAAAATTCAGCTAGCTCAACATGGCCGAAAAATTGAACATGAGAGGCTCTTGAAGCTTTTGAAGGACATCTCATTCCTTAAACCTTGTCCCAGCTTATTACTCTAACTTCATTCTCTGTTGGAAAGCCCGAGCGCAGATGTCCTGATTGAGCTGAAACTCATAGTCTAAGAACACATGACCTCTAACGAGTGTATACATAAAGCTTAAACCAGAACATCCCAAAGCAAGGCAAAAGTAGTATTTTGTTTCTTACGAAGGATCTTAGAAACTTATAGCCTATATAGGATTCGAACCCACATCATTTGTGTAAGTACACAAATGCTCTACCATTTGAGCTAATAGGCTATACATAACTTACTTCATTACCTAAAGCTCCAATCAAGTTCTAGACATGACATAAACTAAGAGCCTTCGGACCAACATTCAAGTAGTACATTTTCAAAATGGAATAAATTGATTGTTTGAAATACAATTATCATGAAGGAAAAAAGTTCCTACCAAGAATACATGATCTTTAGCATTAAAAATTAAAATTAACAGATTGCTTTGTGCCTGTGTAATAGATAAGCAAAGCTGGGATCCAATTTCGGGTTTCATCTCATACAGCTTGCAACGTGATGGAAAAAATTATATTTGCGCACTCAATAAAGGCACTAATAACAGTTTAATTAAATTTTACCATCTAAGAACCCAAACTCTAATTTTCCCAAACCCTAATTTTTCACCTAGAAGCTGGACATATGCCTCAACAATCCATTGCAACCACCCCCCCACAAAAGCGATATGGCCATACAACAATCATACAAACTTTTGAGCCAAAAGGTAGACTAATATGCCATGAAATATGCCTCAACAATCCATTACCCACAACGCTAAACTAATATGCCTTAACGATACAAATTGAAGAACAAATTAGAGAAAAAAATCAAAAACTCCAATGAACATATTGGTTTTATTCGAAACAAATTACATAAGGATTGTCTCAATGCCCAAAGTGCACACATGTCTCAACAATCCAATGCCCAAAACGCACATATGCCTCAACAATCCGATGCCCACAAGTTCAAACTAGCACATTTGCATAATAGGAGAAAAATTAAAGATGCTCAATACATTAAAAACAAAAACAAATTAGAGGGATTCCAGTTAATTCCAAACTGTTCCACCCTTACAAAAATTTCAAACTATAGTTAGTTCCCTAAAAATTGAAGATGAGAGGAAAACAATTACCTCAGCGAAATTGTGCAATTAGATTTTAAAAAAACCTAATTTCAGCTTCCATTAAAATGCAGAACCAGCAGAACGTGGACTTAGCGATTGGGTCGGAGCCGGCCAGCGAGATGGTGGTTGTGGCTGAGATAAAGAGATGCACGAGGTAGAGAGACCAGGGAGGGTATTCAGGCTTGCTACGGGTAGGAAATTCGCGAGTCCGTGACCCTTTACAAAAGTTCGTCGAGTTGGTAGAGAGAGAGAGAGGAGGTCGACGTTAGACAGAGAGAAGAAGTAGCCAGCGATAGACACGAAGAGAAAGCGACCAACAATGGGTAGATAATGGTCATCGGCAAGAGGTAGAGAGACATAGAGAGGATTTAGAGAGAGGGGGAGAAGCAAGGCGGGGTTTTGAAATGTCGATACTGGAAACCACCCCTCACGGAAACAAAAAATATTTTTCTTTTCTTTAATTAGAAAAGGAGTCTTTTAATCATCACTGTTGGATTAAAACCGGACGGCTTAGATCTGTGGTGCTTACCAATATGGAGGTGCTTACCAATATGGGGGTGCTTACTTGAACCCTTCTCTCTCTCTCTCTCTCTCTCTCTCTCTCTCTCTCTCTCTCTCTCTCTCTCTCTCTCTCTCTATATATATATATATATATATATATATATATATATATATATATATATATATATATATATATATTACTAGTTATGATTGGTCCGACCCGGTTCAACCATTAAGTGGGTTAATCGGTTTGATCCGAGCTAAATGGTCCGACCGGTCAAACCATTGACTCGCTTTCCGACCATGTCGATCACTGGGTCGATTCTCTTAACATAAGGTAGGGGAGAAGTTCTTCGAGACCCTAATGTAACTGGGTTCATGGTTTTTTAGTTTTTGGAATTTGTTCCTCTATGAAGGTTGAAGTCTTGCTACTTTTTCATGGACTGAAAATGGTTTGGGATATGGCTGTGAAGTAAATTATAACAAATATGTATTCTAAAGTTGCTATAACAAAGTCAAGGGCATACAGAGTAAAGGACAACCTCATTATTTCTTGATCAAAGAATGCCAAAATTTTTTGTATAATTCAGATTGATATGTTTCTTCAGACCATTGTTATACAAAAACAAACCAAAGACAAACCAAGTTGCAGATCACTTTGCGAATATTAGTGTTGATCAAGCATCCCCATCCACTTCTTTTGATTTAGCACCAGATTCAATTAGGCCCTTGTTAGTTGATGATCATAGTGGTGTAGCCTGGCTACGTTATTTGCGTAATTGCCTTCTTTTACACCAAAAAGGAATTAAACCCTCTAATGAAAAATAAATCCGTCATTTTTTTTTTTTTGGATTGATAATTAGTTGCCAAAAGGCAATAAAAGTGTATAACCCGTACAACTACTAATACAAAATACTAATGTAAAGAATAGCTAAAGGAAACAATCACCAATAATATGTCTGCAAATTGATAAAGTTCAGTTGTAAAACAAGTGACGAGAGATAGAAGAATGTACTCCTCTTATCGAGCATAATAGATAGGAACGAGTACCCTCTAAACTCACAGTCTTGTTTAGTTAAAATCCTTGACATCTTCATAACATTTTTCAATTTAACGTTACTTGGATGTTAGAGATTATCTAGCTTAGTACCTTGTCTCAATCGCTCCCGAAAACCCTTAAATCCCTTAGAGAAAACTTCCATTCAAAACACTTGGTTCGTCCTTTTGATAGTCAATTTCCTTTCCTTCCCATATAAGGTTATCTTAGACCACCTCAGTAGCACTATCACTGGAGGAGACCACAACCATCTTGTTAGACGACTTCTTCTTTTTCTTCTTTGAGATGGCAAATACCACAACCATCTTGTTAGACGACTTCTTCTTTTTCTTCTTTGAGATGGCAAAGAATCATTCACCAATATGATTAATAATAAAAAGTGACATCTTAAATTTAATTTATCTTTAACAATAAGACTCCAGTAATCGTCTCGACACTAGAAAATATAAATTAACATCACAAGCCCATTGGCTTAGTCTCAAAACAGCCTTCCCCAACAATTTGACTATCTATTACTTGATTTGTTTCTTTCACAATATATGCAAGAAACACCCATTTTTTATATATAAAAAAAGAAGCAATGGTATATATCTATTATTTCCTTTCTTTGAATGACAATCAAGAGTCTAGTAGCAACCATTGTTAAACAAGAAACAGAAATCACAACTTTTCAGTACCTATATTGTTTATTTATAGATCTTTATATATATATAAATATATGAAACCTAAATAAACATCCAATTAAAAAAAAAAGTAATTTTTGAATTGAAGGTTTGAAGGCTTGTTAGGTTGAATTTAGTGGCCCAATACAATCAACTTGGGGGAATCCATGTAACCCTGGTTAGTTCCAGGAGTAACACCGTATTTATTCTCTTCATTTTCCTCCACCTCTGCCTCAGCTGGATCCACTGCAGAGATGACATTTTTCTCTTTGTCTTCATCCACTTTATCGTCTTGCTGGGAAGGTCCTTGGCTATCTGCTACTGAAACCTTTATCAAAACTGAACAAAACAGCACCATCACCAAGCAAAGTGCCATCATTTTCCTGGATACTGCCATTTTTGCAGAGGAGAGTTTAATTAAGACGGGAGAGATTGATGAATTTTCTAGATGGGTATGATGGGAGAGATTGGATTAATTATTAATAGTTAATTGGTGAAGCTGGGAAAGAAGATGGTGAAATTTATTGGGGGAGAGTTTCTATTTTTGGGCCAATGTACACCTTATTTCCCTCTTCGTTGAGATGATTTCTAGGAGGGAAATTCTTTTAGCCTTGTGTTTTTCGACAAAAATAACATAATAATAGGCAGAGTTAGAAAAATTTTACCAAGTTCATAATAGTTGTCATCCAATGAGAAAGTTGGGATTCGTGTTAAACAGATTTATTTCAAAAACTGTAGTAAATAATGATCAATAAAAATATGGATATCATGCACATAGTAAAGTAATATATGTCTGGTATAAAGACACAAATTAAATGTTTCCCTATTTAAATATCATAACATTATATAATAAATTGAAAAAGAATAGTATAATTGAATCACTACAAAAAAAAATTATGAAACAATGACGAGATTTCCAATGGAAATTCCAATGGAATTTTGAAATTTCCATGGGGTTTCCGACGGAAATGCCCGTCTCGAATTCCACTCATCGGTGCGAATTGACCAACCGGCCCTTCGGACAATTCCGACGGGAATTACATCGGGCCCGTCGAATTCCGATGTAAATCCCATCGAAATTTCTATAAAAAAAAAAAGAAATGTTCGTCGGAGGCCGATGTAATACCCGTCTTACATTTTTCGTCGCTATATTTGTATATTTTTTTGTAGTGAATAGTATAATTGCACTACAATTTTCGAATTATGTAAAATTATCATTTTATCCATAATTTTTCATATTTATAAAATTACGCGTATGACACACCTTGTGGGCATAATTGATTCGATTAGAGTGTCATTGTGATATTTGTCGGCTTAGCCAATGATTATTAAAGGTTTATATTCATAATTAATCATAATAATCTAAAAATAGTAATTTAGATAATAAAATACATTAATATAGATCAAAACAAGGCGTTTAAGAGTGTCTTCATACAAGACACATGTAATCACCCTTCATATTAAATTTTTTTTTTTTTTGGTAGTGATTCAATCATACCATTCTTTTTCAATTTAAAGTGTATTGTTGATATATCGACCTTGTTATTTGAAGTGTATTGTTGATATATCAATTGTATTTATTTATTTTTGGCTTTATTCAACTTTCTTTTGAATTCAAAAATACCTTTTATATTTACAAAAAGAAGCAAGATAAATGAAAAAGTTTTGTGTCTCTTCTCTCCTCTACCTTTCTCCTCTCTAAACCTAATTCCGTATCTACTACTTTTTTCTCTTATTTAGATTGTTGAGGTTACTATTGGTCTAATTACAACCATTGGTAATTCCCTTTTTCTTCAATTTTTTCAATCGAATCAAGATGTAAATGTATTATTATTTTGTTTCTAGTAAATTTTCTCGTCATTCTTATGAGAGTTTGGGTTTTCTTTTTCTTGTGAGAGTTGGGGTTTATCTCGCTTTTGTGAAAATTAGGGTTCTCTCTTTCTTGTAAATATGGATGGCAATGGGTCCCGCACCCGACCCGAATTAGTGGGCTGGATCCAAAAATTTTGGACTTGATTGGGTGTAGGTCCAAGTGGTATTAAATGGGTCCGGGTCGGTGTTTAGAATTTGGTCCTAAACTTAGACCCATGGACCCGATTAAATTCTTTTTTATATATAACTTATGTTTATCTTGCCTTAATTTTCTTAAACAATTCAATCACTTTTTACCTCATTCGCTCATTATCAATCATCTTGCATAACTCTAAAACGTTTTCTCTCATATTTTATTTTTCAAATTTGTTCACTTTGTTTGATTTTTGAAAATTTATTTTAATTTTTCAATTTATAAATTATTTAAGTGCATGTGTGAAAAATAAGAAATTTATGTTGCTTACAAATGTGCAATAATATTAAATGGGGTAGAAGAATGATAAGATTATATTGTTTCTTAACAATTTAAATTAAAATAGTCTAAATCCATTTGGGACCACTTTAGGACCCATGGACTCGGAGACCCAGCTGGTGCTGGATCTGGGTCCATTCTTCACGGATCCGATGGGTGCGAGTCGGGTCCGAGTCCAAGTCCAAAAAATTAAACGAGTCCGGGTCCACTTGGACTCGACCCATTGTCATCCCTACTTGTAAGAGTCTTGTTTCTCGCTTTTGTTCAAGTCATTTATTTTGTAAATATATGTAAGTCTTATTAAGTTTGTTGATTCGATTGAAGGGTATATTTTTTATATTTTTATCAATTTATTTCATTAATTTTGATTGAGAATGATTCGACAATGGAATTTCATATGCGTCGATCAAAGTGATGTTTCCTTTGTGTTAGATCTATTATATTAAATGAAGATCTATTGTATAAGGTTATATAATAGTTCGCCAATGTTCGAGAAAGAAATTGAAGTTGAATAACATGGTTTGTGGTCGATTGATGCTCCAAACGATGTTCGAGAAAGACATGTTCACCATTAATTTTGTGAAAATAAAGATATGTTTTTTATATTTTAGATTTATTTTTATAGAAAAATTATTTTTATAGATCTCATGTGACTTTTTATTAATGAAATTTCTTTCCATAATTAAAAAAAAGTATAGTGTACGTTAAAGAATTTAGAAAAAGATATTATGAATTTATTTTGAATTTGCGAGCATTACCTATATAATAGACTACATAAATAAATTCTTATTTTATTTTACACTTGAAATGCCCTTTTGTTATGCCCTTTTTGTTTGTTTTCATTTCTTGGATTTTATTGTATCAATTGGGGAATACATAATTATTATGTCTGTCATTATTAAGTTTCTCCCTTTATTTTCATTTTCATTTCTTCGATTTTATTTGTGATTTTCCCTTATGCTTTCTTCAAAAAGTAAAAATTGACATCACATGTTCGATGGACAAAGTATTACTAAACATATCTTGTTATAAAATACTATTATGTAATTTGCCCTAATGCTTTCTCAAAAGTAAAATATTACATCACATGTTTGCTAAAATATATATGTTTAAAAGGTATCTCGATGTCAAATGAGTAAAGTATTTCTAAAGGTATCTTGAATCATTCTTGATATCAAATGAAATGACGCAAATGATTTACTGCCAACATTATAAAATTTACAATATTACACTTTAAACATCAAGAAATATAATAATTGACATTCGACACCTGAAAACTATTACCGCCAGTTTTTACAACGAGCTAAAAACTAGTTTATACAATATTCAAGATAATATACAAATTTAATGGGCATGAAAAGCCTACACTAGTTTTACCTACTGTCAACGTCCAAAATAACATGACTCTGAACCCAGACCTGCATGACCTAATTGACACCCCTCTAAATTGAATAGTTCAAGATAATACACAAATTTAATGAGCATGAAGAGCCTACACCAGTGTTACCTACTCTCTTTGCCTTTTGTAATGTAGTAAAGTAGATGCAGCAATTACGCTTGGTGGTGAAGTTCCTCTCCAATTACAGTCACTCTGCACAGAATTGTCTTCTCGAGGGCATAAAAGCCTGATCACTTTTTCAGCAGAATCGATTTGCTGTCTTCTAAGGCCCTCATCCTCAATTTGTTTACTACATTAATTCAGAATATAATTGAACAAGTTAGAGATCATCTAAGATTTGCATGTTGTAAGTAGCTAAGTATGAGAGTGACAAGGGTAATGCATGTAATGCTTATGTAAGTCACACTCCATTTTTATCCTAAATAGCGATTCTGGACCAGGAAAATTCACAATTTTGACCATGCAAAAGTTTCAATCTCACATCTGTACCCGTGTCTAACCCTGGTTATGAGAGTAATGTCTGAGTCTGACACCTGTACCTGTGTCCGTCCCTGGTCACCAAGAACGCCGCTTAAACTGCTGAAGATGGAACATGTACCCCTCTTACTACACAAATTAGCCTCATTCAGGTTTTAGACCGCTCAGTTTGGGCAGTAAATCAAGGGAGTGACTGGTGTTCTTGGTGAGTGTAAACAGAGTCTATCGTAAAGTGCATTGTATAAAACTTGGAAAAAAGAATTACACCACAGAACTTCTCAATATATCTGGGAAAGAATTTTCTCAAGTATATGTGAATGAGTAGCACAACCATTCACAGACACTGTTCTAGCATGAAAACTAGTCAAGGGCTAAACAAATCAACTTAGTGTTATCAATATTAGCACCTAAGATAACTGTATGATTTATTTGCTATACATATGTATCCCCACAAATCTTCCTTATCCTTTTGGACATGTAGCCATTAAGGCAATAACAGACCAGTAGGGTAAAAGCAAGAGAGGTCTTTGGTTCACTAATGCTCCAAATCCAATGAGAGGCAGATTGTCACAAGAATCTTACCCGAGTAATGAAGCCAACCTTTGAGGAGTGCATCTCTGAAACAAAGCTTCGGGAATAACAGGTGAATCCAATAGGACATTGGGGAGGGATATGTATGACACCTTTGCTTTGTAACGGATAAACCATTCAGTCAAGATATGGGCTCTGTAAGCAACAACACATGGCAATCTAGCAAGTTGCAATTCCACAGCGACTGTTCCAGAAGTGCACAAGGCAGCTGTGCTTTCCTGCATCAGTATGAAGCATGAAGCAGAGAGAACTCCACGTCAGTAATCATTTTCAGAGAGATAAATGATAAAAATAATAAAAATATATTTTCATTCCTGAGAATATTTTCTGAAATATGTCTTGCAACAAACGTACCAGAAATAAATATCAAAGAGCCTCAGCAATTGTATTATATTCCAGTCCGGGTCAATAGAATTGGGCAATTTGGAGGAGATGGGGGCATTTAACAAATAAAAAAGGAAATGGGGAGATACCGTAGTCTTGGGTCTCGGACTCGTATAATTTGTATCATGAGTTGGAGAAGATCTCATCCAACTAGATACAAACAAGGAAAGAAAGACATGGACAAACAGATCGGGAGAACTAGTAAATATAGCTAACATCAACAACCCCCCTCCCACCAAAAAAGGGAGCATAGAGCTCCAATACAACACCAGGCTGAGAATCCCACACAATCTTTATGGAATGCGAAAGCCCCAGTTACAGACCCTTATAGTCACAGTTCACAAATAACAATCATAAATGTATAATTGAGTAGCACTGTCATCAAATGTTTTCTCTTACGTGGAGCTTGGCAATGATTCTCTATTAGATATTCAGGTTCAATCACAGCAAAGATTGCATCTTGAACCAAAAGGAGCAGTGGCAATGGTTTTTCGATGTCCTCTTCAACTTGTTAGGGCATTCTATCACAGTGATTTTATGATATGATACAATCAGTTTTCTTTCCCAATGTCCAGTGGTACATGATGCCCCCCGCTACTTTATGTATCAGTTATTTTCTCTTATGTAGGTTCACATGGGTAGCAGGGACAAGCCAAACTGCTTATGATAAATGAGCAGTTTTAGCTTCACCCGGTGCAATTCTTTGGTAGACAAGCCTAGCTCAAACTCAATGTTTTGGCTCATGTGATAAACAAACTTAACTTGAGCTCAATACTAAAGGAGCTCTTTTTTCATGTCGTATTTTCTTCTAATGAAAGCTCATATTTGAACCACCTAAATGGAACCAATTTTCACCAAAATCCCACCTAGCTTTGCGTTTTATTCCTTTGGGGGGTAGAGGGACGGCGAGGGGCCTTTCAGGTACATAATCTTACGCCTACAATTGAACTACAAGGCTTTTTCCTTGGACATTAACTTGAAAGGCACGAATTGCCTACTATTAATTACAAGTAGAGGGCAACAAAAGTGAAGATATTTTACTTTATTCCACTAAAACCTAAAGAGAAAAAGTATCATATAGATAGAATTTTAACTTACCAAGCAAACTAATACCGATTACACAAAAAACAAAACATGTAACAAAGCCAAATATGTCATCACACTCAACTTCCACAATCCATTTCCAAACTATTCTGGCTCAAAATGAACTCCAGCTCCAATTCAAGCTTAGAACTTTATATTCAAGCCAAGCCTATTTAATGTTTGCACTGGGCCATCTCAGCTCAGCTCATGGCCAACCTTAGAAGTCAATAAATCCAAAGGAAAAAAATAAATAAAACTTGCGCTATCTTACGTTGAAAGCATCATATCTTTGGTCTGTGGAACTCCCAGGGATTAGTATGACAGGGACCGGCCAGTGATGAACCATCCTTCTAATGTAGTTCGCCACATGCTGATTGGAAGCCACATTCATGACTATGGTTAATTCAGGAAATGATCCCTTCAGAAGCTCCACAGTCTTCAGGAAGATCGGAAACATGCGAGTCACCTCTTGTAATCTGCTACCAGGAAGCAGCGTTATAATCTTGTCTCCTTCAGAGACAAGTAAATGGTGTTAATAGCCACTAGCACTGATAGCTAATGCATTCTTACAGGACTGCACAAGTTGTAGTAGAGACTTTTAGAAATAAAATGCAAACGCAAAGCTCAATCAAGTTGACATTCGTTGCTCAAGATGGGAGATAGACTGTATGCAACAATAGAAAATTCAGGTTCAAATAGGGAAGTTGTGCAGTGCAATCCACAAAGGAGCACTGTATTCACCAAACCAATTAATGAAAGCTGTAAGCTTCTTATCAGAGGTCATACATGTCATTATAAAATGTAGATGGCAATTATTAACCATGGAACTACTGAAAATCCAATTATAATTGAGCACTAATACCTGGAGGAATTTCAAATTTGCTTCTGAAGTTCTCACTATTCTTCTGAAACTTCCAGTCAATATAGTCCTTTCCCTAAAATTCCACCAATATATTAGAATTTGTCAATTACCTGCTGCAACAATATGAGAAGAGAATAACTAAAAACAGTGAGGATACAAAACAAAATATCGGAAGATGTCTGCATTTAAAGGCTCAATATTGGCCATTCATTTCTATTGAAAGTTGAACCGTACAGACCTCTAGGGATGTATTGCCAAAAATCTTTGATATTCTGGGACAACAAGCATTGTGACAAGAATGGAAAGGAATTTCACACGATTAGCACAATACAGCATATGAAACACAAGCAAAGCCAAGCGCAAACAATACCGGGTGAACAAAGAAGATTGGTAGACAGGAATTAAGATTTATGGTGGTATTGACTTTCTGTATTCAATTTACCTCATTATATAACGCATAACCTTCACTACTGATTTGGTCAAAAGATCCATAAGTTGACCCACATATCAGACATCCCACAAATAAGATAAAGGCACTACAAAAATCCACAATTTCCTAGGACAGCACAAGCAAACGGATTATCCACAGAAGAGCAATGGCGAAAATTTGCAGAATGTTCATGCATATCCAACTATGAAAACAAAAATAACATACTACAATCAGCTCCGAACAATCTTCCAGCACTGGATGGCCTACGAAAGTTGCAGCCAGGCCATTTACTTTGCAAATTTCTTCCTCAAATGGAAGAATGCAGAAGACATGGTCAACAAAATGAGATAGCCTCTTGAGTCTAGCTTCACCTCCTTTCCATGCCCAAAATGATGGTGCCACATAATGAAAGTGCAAAGGGTTATCGAACTTTTGCAGGCTATATGAAGCTGCAGAAGGCATTTCTCCAATTTTCTACATCATGTTTTATTCACAAGAAAATTTGAACTAAACTCCAAGTGACTGAGCAGTACCCCGTAACTCCTTGAGGAAACGGAAAGAGAAACCTTTTGAGTCCACTGTGACTACAACATGTGGCTTAAACAACAGTGCAGCTTCCACTGCTTCCTTCAACCTTACCTGCCATTTTAAACCCAAAATTGAGTCCTCAAAATATTTATTTCACAAAGAGGGGGCGGGGGGCTTATATGAGGAGATGTATCCCACATACTCTGAACTTGTTAAGGTGTGGCAGCAACTCCCAAATTCCCATTACAGCAAGGTCTTCCATGGGGAACAGAGATTGCAGTCCATGTTGTGACATCATTGATCTGCACAAAAGTACAAAGAAAATCTCTAGATTACAAACAGAGAAAGCAAACAAACCAGCTAGGTTGCCAGGAAGACTTGCATAGCACTTGAATAACAGATGGTTAGGGAGGACAGAGGTGCAATACATGGTAGAACCCAGAAAAGATTTCTGTGTCCCCACATAAACACTTTCTGCGGAGATCAGAGGTACAGACTCAAAATTCAAAAAACCAAAAAATACTCTGTATTAGTGTATTCATGTATATATACCATGTCATAGCTGAAAACCATAACTGCTGACTTTCAGATTATCGTTATGTTGAACTGAATTGCAAGAAAAGTAAATTTTCTGCTAGTGATAAGATGATCAACATTACAAAGAATTTGACTGAAAGGGCTGAATGTATCATCACTTACCCACCTACACCACAGAATTTGACAGGAAGAGGTGATATCTTCTTCAATGAAGCCATTAAACGTCCACCTATGGTATCCCCAGAAACCTCGCCAGAAACCATAAATACTCTGAGTTCCCCATCTTTGGCCGCATCTTCGACAACAGCCCTACTTGAAACTGAGAAAGATCTCCTTAATACACCAAAGGTCCAAGGCACTCCTCTACTCAAAACATGGTTTGCTTTAGTCAACATTGCCGATATTCTGCAGAAGTAAAAAGAAAACTGAAAACCATTGATCAGATTAAGCTAAAACAAACAATTGTTACCCTCAGATGACAAAAGAAACCTGATTTCCAGAATTTACTCAACACACGCATTTGCACACATTTATGTTACAATATTCATGACGATACATATACATACAAAAACACCCATCTCCCAGAAAAGAAAAGAAGGAAGAAAGGGGGAAAATGTATACAGCATGCAATCATACAGGAAAACCTGAATGTAGATATGTAACCTCAGAAACAAGCTTTCCCATCAAACACACAGTAAGCCCCAAAAAAAAAAAAAAAGAAAAAAAGGTGGAAATCAGAAACAAGCATTTCAGAATGCACAACTACGAAGTCAATTATGGTGAAAATTATTCAGAAAGCACGAGGGAAAGTCCCAGTTTCAAGGCAATATATTCTCATTCAATGAAAAACACCCAGAAAAGTGCAACAGCTAAAAGAAAACATAGTTTCACATATCCCATAAACACGATTGTGCATACAAGAACATAACAAAGTTTTTTTTTAAAAAAAAATTGATTACTAAAAAGAGGAGGAAAACCCAATGTAGTTTACATAATCACCAACACCAAAGTGCTGAAGTAACAAATTTGAACCAAATTTGCAGTTCCACCCTGTCAATGAATTCTATCATAAAATTAAATTATGAAATCGAAAACTAAATTCACACCAAATAAGAAACATGGGAAGGAGCAGGCAAGGAGGGTCATATCATGGAACAACGGGCATGCACTCAGAAGAGGCACAAGATTCTGAATTAAAAGATCATTCAAGATTGAGTTTGGAAATGAAATGGAAGAAAAGCTTCAAGGGTCTAATTCCTTTGAGGTTTGGGTGGCGGGAACTAATTTTGGGTGCGTCTTGCTTGGGGTTTTACTTTGGAGCTTAAACGTTTGATTTTTTAAGGTTTTTTTCCTTTTCCTTTCCTTTTTCTTTTTCTGTTCAAAAATGTTGTACTCCTGGTGTATAAGCCCTTGAAATTAAAAATAACTAGCTCGGAATCACATGCAAAGCGTATGTCACTAAAATTTAAAGTATGACATTGTTTATTAGACTATCTTCAATTGGAGCAACTCTCATTAAGTTGCTCCTATGTGGACAAGAGAGGAAATGATAAAAAAATGGGTTTGAAGTTGCTGGGCAAGGAGTTGGGCGAGAAGGTTCTCCATGGCAAGCTGGGTGCAGTATCTGGGAAGAGAATAAACGAGAGAGAAAAAAGTAGGCACAGAGAAATGAAGGTCGCGTGGGACACAGACAATTGTCTGGCAAGTGCTTTTCAAGTTGGTGGTGACAGAAGGTAGGGGCAGCAGGCCTTGCAGCAACTATTTCCTTTTTGCTGGATAAAATTTGCACAATGACTAGTGTAAAGGCCATTTGTAACGGCTATATTTTGATCAAATTTAACCAATTTGTTCCAGCTATTTTTCTGTTAATCATGGAACAACAGTCACTTTTTTTTACCAAAAGAACACTATGGAGTATGGTTTAATGTGAGACTTGAGATTTTTCACCTCACTCAAAATCTCAAATTATGGATACAAATTCTGAAAATAGCCAATCGATTTCTCCAAATTCTCATCAACTTAATTCTCAAAATTATTGCCCTCAACATGACTCCTTTTCGAGAATAAATTCTCCATATTATCATAATCCTACACCTGAATATTATCACAACCCAAACTCATACAATTATCATAACCTCCGGTTCTGAAAATTATTGTCCTTTGCATTCTATATGTTCATTTTCTCTGGGATCATTCACTACATGGATTAGCAACATTGATATTCATGATAGCTCACAAAATGTGGTCGGAGAAGTCGTTCTTATGATTCAATAGAAGCAATTCTAATAAATGTAGATCACGATGATCAAGTTGAAGTAAACAACCATGCAGCAAATATTGTACCACAACAACAAAAGCCAAAAGGGGTCTTCCGGGATGAGTTAGAAGACTAATCAATACATGGTTAAATATGAGCAAGGATCCCATCATTGGAACTGGCCAAAGGACAATGACATTAAGGGATAGTATTTAGGAGTACTTCGTAAAGCTCAAAAATAGTATCCAGGTAAGATCAGCTCAAAAATGCAAAGCTTGGTGGACCAAATTATGTACAACTATCACATATTTTGCAGGATACTCCAACATGACGGCCATTGAGTGGGCGGAATGAGGCTGGTTGTCTCAAAGTTACACACATCTAATACAAAGAGATGCATGGCCAAAATTTTGTTTACAAGCATGCTTGGAGGCATTTATGCTATGAACCGATGGCTTAATCATGTTTAGCAAGTCCAACAAAGCAAATGGAGACAAGTTGTCAAAGAGAACAAAGAATACAAGAGCAAGAGATTATGGTTCCCCCTAGAGGCATTTATGCTATGAACCGATGGCTTAATCATGTTTAGCAAGTCAACAAAACAAATGGAGACAAGTTGTCAAAGAGAACAAAGAATACAAGAGCAAGAGATTATGGTTCCTCCCTCAACCGACGAGGGAGAAGATATTGAGGCACCCACGTAAGAGTTACCCCAACCAATTATCAATCCACTTATTGGAAGGGTTGCCGCCAAAAGTCTTAGAAAGGGGAAATCTAAAGAAACTTCGAAACTAATGTCTTAAATGCTTAAGTTCTAGAGGAATTGGCAAGTTTCGGGGATACACAAATCGGATAAATAGAGATGCTTCATAAACTTGTTGATCCGAAAGGCACAAGGATTGGAGTGTAAGACAATGGAAATAGAAATTATATAAAGGAAAGTTGCAAATGAAGAGAGGAATGTTAAAAATGCGGGGACAAAGTCGAAAGAGTGAGAATATAAAAGGACGATCATGTCAATCAATCCGGCATATGGATGATGAAAAGAAAGAATGATATTATGCTTAGCGAAAAGAGGTCTTTTAAGAAGTAGAAGAACCGTAAGCAATAAATTATAAGTAGTGTTTAGTTTCTACCTTTTTAGTTTAATATTGTTATCAAGGTAATAGTTAATGAACTGGCTTTTTAATTGTTAAGCTCTTATTTTTATCTATATTATATTCGTGATCAATGTAGATTGTACTATAAGTTACTTTTGAAGCATACTTGCATTGCCGATTCTTTCAATCAATTATCACAAGAGTTCTTAGGCAAAAAAAGTCTCTAAATTTTAAACTTTATTTAAATTTATCCCCGAACTATTTTCGGTGGATTAGAAAATTATTTAATTGAATATGTTAATGAAAAATTAAAAAAATTAAAAAAATAAGAAACCTATTATTACGATTCTCCCATAAAACCATAGTAATAGGCCTCAAACCAGGCCTATTACTAGTAAAAGTCCTGGTTTAACGGACCTTTTACTACAATTCTCCGGTAGGTTGGTTTATTTTAATAATTTTTTTTTTTAATAATTTTTTCATAATTTTTTGACTTCAAATCACAACTAAATCAAATAATTTCAATGAAAGTTTTTATCTTTAATTATTTTGCACGGTTGGCTGAAACAAGATTCGTTTTGGCTAGAGCGCCCTATTCGACACAACATTTCACATTCTTCAATTTTAAAAACCCTAGAACTCATTATTTCGGTATTAGGCAAAAGTACAATAATGTAAAGTACTCGTAAAATTAGTCATGTTTTCCTCGTGCACGCAATAGGCAAAGTACAATAATGCAAACATTAACACTAACGAGCTTGATATATGAAGGCTTACTCAATTAAAAATAATTACACACATCTACACATAAACAACATCTTAAATACAAACACCTCACGAACAATATCAAGTCCATTTCATGAACATCAAGATTTTGATCTTGATGCTGCCATTGATAAAGCACGAGGAAGAAGTCGCCTCAAACTTTGTATATCAAACAGCTCAAATGCTAGTGTATATGTACCTGTCCAACTTAGAAAGTAATACAAGCTCCACACCCGGTGAACGAAGAAGAAGCCGAGCGTAGAAGGTCATAATCGCCTATATGCGGATTACTTCTCTTAAAATTTTGTGTATACTCGACGAACAATTTCGACGAAGGTTCGGACTCGCGTAGACACTTATTCCTACGCATATTAAAAACATTAAAGGACTCGCTATGAGTTCTTCACTTAGAGGAGAGATGCTACCGATATGCCCAAGGCATCACCTCTTTAAAAGTGCATTTCGCTATGCGTGCATTAGCATACGATGTTGGTGTAGAAGCTTAGATGAGTATTGTTGCATAGGGGAGTCAACCATCCGCTCATGCATAGAGCATTTTACTCGATAGAGTTTTTAAATTTTTTCGGCCCCTTTTACTTACGAAAGCCAACCTAAAAAGAACTACATCGATCGCTATGTATAATGAGGCTTCCCCGAAATGTTGGAAGTGTTGATTGTATGCACCGACAATGGAACAAATGTCCCGTAGCTTGGAAGGTATATATCAAGGAGGACACAACGGGATAATAATTGTGGTGCTCGAAGATGTTGCTTCATTTTGATACATGGATATGGCATGCATTCTTTGGCAATGCAAGGTTAAACAACGACATAATTGTCCTTCATAAATCACCATTATTCGATGATTTATTAGAAGAACGAGCCCCTAAAATACATTTCAATATTGATGGAAAACATTTCGATAAAGGATATTATCTCCCAAATGAGATATATCCACACTGGACTACGCTTGTTAAATCGATCTTCCATCCACAACTACCAAAACATAAGTTGTTTGCGGTCGATCGGGATGTTGAACGAGCATCCGGAGTGTTGCATGCACAATTTGTTGTAGTTCGCTCCGAACTCGTTTTGGGAGATTGCAACAATGAGAGCATGTATCAAACTTCACAACATGATTGTTGAAGATGAACGAGTATAACTTCAGTCTAGGGTTGACTGCAAACAAGACCATCATGCCGTCCAAGCTTACTCTAATTGTTGCCGCTTTTGAGGATTAGACGAATTATTGTTGAGGATTGGTTGCGAAGAAATATTAAGGTTCATAATAAAAAAAGTCGGTAAAATACTTCAAGACGTACTAATTGAACATATCCGGAATCATTACTGAGCCAACTACAATGCTAATTCGCCATTAATGGCGTTTTTAGTATTGTTCTATGTCATATGTTTTAATGCATTATTTTAATTAGTTTTGGTATATTAATGAATTAATTAGCTTTTGTGTATTTTATGTTGTTGTGTGAGCTTTTTCTACAATGACTAACTATTCCATTTTTAATTTTTAATTTTTTAATAAGCTTCTTAACAAATAACAATTAATTAAGTTCAATATTATTACACATCATTAAATTATAACACAACCGTCCATAAAAAATTATTATTAATACACACCCAAAATAATAAATCAATCATTTAATTATTAATTATTTTCATCAAAATTATTATTAAAAATATCCAAAATTAATTTAATACAACAATTAAATTTGTAAAATATTTCAAATAAAACCCATTTATAATATAAACTATTAAGAAGCAACTCCGATGAGCTGCTACCATTAATAATAGGAACTCAAAGGGAGCAACTCCCTTGCCTATGTGACACTTAAAGCAACTCAATAAGAGTTGCTTCCATTTGAGATAGCTTTAGCTATGGATTATTTACTTTATTTGAAAAGATTAAATTCAATTATAATGAATAAGTATAAATTCAATTATAATGACATACTTTACATTCAAAACAATGTAAAATAATAATAATATATTTATGTTCTTAATAAAAGAAAGGTCATGTTATAAATGTATAAAAAAAATTTAGTATCAATAGGCACTTGTAAATCGAAGAATGGAATCTAATGAAAATAGAATCATAAAATGTAAAAGTGTGCAACTTGAATAAGTTATAAAGTTTTTGTTCCTTTTTTATGGTTAAGATATGAAAAATTAACCGTAGTTGAATTGTGGATTTTTTTATTTCTATTATAATAATCAATCAACAATAATGAATTATTACTAAAGTAATTATTTATAAAGAAAGATCTTAAATGATATTTTGACTATTTTTTTGCATGACATATGATAATGTAAGAGATAAATATAGATATCAAAATTTTAATGAACTATACAATAAGAGAGTAAGAAATAAGGTTGATCAACCTGATAGAAAGATGGAACAAAAGTGTACAACTACCGACAATTTTCAAAATTGATGAATCGAATAGATAAAAGTAATGCAAAATTAGGAAGTGGATTCAAAATATGTGATAATGGAGTAATGAATATTCTTTAGGAGATTGGATGAAAATAAACCAACATTTGGGGTAATTGGATGAAAATAAGTCATTTTTTTCTTGGACATGAACAAGTATGACCTTTAGGGGGTATTTTTTCTCCCAAACCACCATCGAATTTGACCATGTATGACTCACTGGGAAGTAGATGTGGATGGTGCTTTAAACCCTTCAATGACAGATCTACTAGATTTGGGGGTTTCTCCTTTTAATTTGGCGAAAAGAGGGATTTTATTTGGTTTAGGCAATTTAGCTTTTGCAAGAGGGGGAAAGTTAAAGGGCTTATTGACGTTACATAAAAACCATAATCTATTTCAAAGTTAAAGGGCTTATTGAAGTTACATAAAACCCATCATCTATTTCAAAGTTAAAGGGCTTATTGAAGTTACATAAAACCCATCATCTATTTCAAAGTTAAAGGGCTTATTGAAGTTACATAAAACCCATCATCTATTTCAAAGTTAAAGGGCTTATTGAAGTTACATAAAAACCATCATCTATTTAAGTTTTCTGTTCATTTTTGTTCATTTTTGTTCATTTTTATTTGTTTCTATTCGCTTCGTCTTTTCTTTTGTTTCTGGTTTTTTTTTTTGTTTGTATTCATTTCTTCTCTTTTCTTTTACTCGTTTATGCTCTTTCGTGTTCGTTTCTATTTGTTTTTGTTCTTTTCTATTCGTTTCTATTTCATTTTGTTTCTTATGTAACTTCAAACAAGCTCGAAGTACGTAATATGACAAATTAAGTCTAACATGTATGCCAAATTTCCAAAGAAGTCAAACAAATACAACAAGCCACCATTCATTCATGTCTACCAAATTAACTTCCCGTGAATCAAATGAGGCCAAAACTGATGGTGGTTTGACAGAAAAATACCTTCTAAAGGTCATATTGTTCACATCCAACAAATAAAATAATGACTTATTTTCGTCCAATTGCCCCAAAAGTTGGTTTATTTTTATCCGATCTCCCTAAAGAATATTCATTACTCAATTATCTCATATTTTGAATACACTTCCTAATTTTGTATTACCCAAACATACAACTCAATATTCATCTTCAATAATATTCAAATACTTCACTAAATTCATAAATCAATAATGACAACATGGATTCTTAATCTGCGAGTTGCTAATGTAGTGATTTTATGTCTCTATGTTCTTCAATTGAACCTAGGATTTCAAATTCATGCATCAATTTCCAATTAATCTACCTAATTCATTTTGGGTTTAGAGGAAGAGTTTGAATTACTCACCTTAGGTTCTTACGGTTTGAGTGCTTTAGAGTTGAAGAGATTGAATTGGGTATTTTGGTTTCTCTGTCTTCTCCCTCCCTTTTCCGCTTCTCCTTTTCTTCGCCCGGCTGCCTCCTCCTCTAGCTTTTGGTCTTCTTCCCGACCCTCTGCCTCTTCCTTATTCTTCCTTTCGCTGTTCTCAGTCTCTCAATCTCTGGCTCGTTCTCTCCCTCTCACTGTGTCGCTATTTCTAGGCTCTCACGCTTCCTGTCTATAGTGCCATTCTCGTTCTCTTCCTCTGCTCCGGCTCTCCCAATTTCTTGTTGCCTCAGTTTGTTGCTCCTCTTCTTCTCAATCCCTCTCTCTATCTCTCGCTTCTCGCTTTTTCTCTGCTCTGGTTTTGGTTCCCTCAGTCTCTCGCTCTTTTGCTCTCTATCGTTCTCCCTCTCTGTTCTGTTGCTCTCTCGCTCTGTTATTCCCTGCGCTTCTCGCTCTCGTTCTCGCTCTCTATCCCTGCTTCTCCTTCGGGTAGGCACGGAGTATAACTCGAACCTAAGAAACCCTGAATCCATCTCGAATACAATGAGTATGCATATATAACATTTTAAAAAATAGATATGGGGCTGATATTGATATAAAGAATTTGGATATGGGACAGGTCCGGGTATAGGCATTACCTGCCTCATACCCGAACCTATGCCCGAATATTCTTTTAAATGTGCGTATTCAAAATTTGGAAAAATAAAAAATTTATGCCTAAAATCCGAAGCGTAGTAACTTTGTGACGTATCTTCTTTCTCTATTTTTTATAGCTTTGTCTCTACATCTCTCATTTTCTTTCTTATGATTTAATATGTATCCAAAGCATATACTAGTGCTTTACTAGTTGTGTACTTGTATTGTTATGTAATATTTGATCGTAATAATACAAACTTTGGGGGTGTTGGCCAAATTTAATACGAACAATTTCCTTTGTCGCGAACAAAACCAACTTTGGGTGTATTTTCCAATATCGTAACGCCACCGAGTTATATGGGCGGCGACTCATCGGGAATGTGACGTGATAATATTTTCGGACACGTGAACGGCGGAGTCAATTATTTGACCGGATTAATGCATTTATTGACAGTTAAGGAAGATTAATTTGACCAACAAAAAAACTAAACTACAATTTAAGTGGTTGTTAAGAATTAGAACGTTAGTGAGGCCTACCTCTATCTCTGTCCTCCTATTCTCTTCTCTTTCCATGAAAACGTGTCTTTCCTCAACAACATCTTCAAGCACTCTATTCGGTTCCACCATCTCGCTCTCTTCGTATCTCAACCTCGCAAAGATCTTAATTTTTATTTCTCTCTCTTTAGTTCAAAATTCGAAATTAAGGTTTGTGAAAAGTGAGAGTTGAGAACATCGAGTGGAAGAGGAAGAATAAATTGGTGGTGGAAGTGGTTAGAGAGGAAGAAGAAATCGACGATCGAAGAGGTTGAGGTTGAAGAAAGATGTCGAGAGCAAATCGAATTGGAGAGTTTTCAAAAAGAGGCCATATTCACTCGGTGGTGGGATCTTCAAGAGCAAGCAATGAATTGGTTCGGGAAGAATTGGTAAGATGTTTTCATAATATTTCAGCCATTGAGCAGATATATAAGAAGCCCCCAAATACAGGGAGAAAGTTCCATGGATGCCCTTTGTGGAAGGTTATTTGTTTGACAATTATTAGGGAAATTTATGAAATTAGGTATTTTGAAAGTTGAACAATTGTTGAATGTAAATGTACTTTTTCTTAAGGTTCCGAATCAAAATTATGGATATTTCAAGTGGGATGGTGATGAAGATGTAAGCTTGAATGAGAAGAATGAGATACTGGAAGAACAAGTTGAAGAGTTGATTAGCCTCATACTTAACTTGAATATGGAAGTGAAAAATTTGAAGGAAGTGACGACCGAGAGCAGAGAAAATCATCCAAGCAGAGGTATCAAGTGAAGTTAGAGACTTAATTGAAGAGAACAACAAATTAATGAAGAAATTAGCCAAAGAGAAGGTGAAGAGGGACAAGGCAAATGAGCTACTAAAAGCTTGCAAGGAAGAACTTGAGGGTATAAGGAAGAATGGAAATTAGGGTTGGCTTTATTTGCTTGCAATTGTAGTGGTTATAGTTGTGTTGGTTAGGTTCATTTAAGAGGTGGAGCATAGGGTAGGGTAAATGGTCTCTTTTGTTGGAAGTTTGGTTGGTGAGAATGTAATGAGGTTGGATATGTATGGCCTCTTTTGTTAGCTTATAAAATTGTATGTGACAAATTTAGCACTTATTTGCTTGCTATTTTATGAAATGAAGTTTATGTTTTGTTCTCAGTATGAACTTCACTACAATGAATTTGTTTGCTTGCTATTAGGTTGCTTGGGATGAAGGTGTGATATGTTAAGTAGGATGAAAAGCAATACATATAAAATGCATGGAATACAGTGTAAAGAAAAAGCAAACTATATATCACATAATTAGTCTAAATAATAATATTGGAACATCATAATTGTTGTTTACATAAGCAAAGCACAAATGACAAGCTTGTGCTGTAATCAAAATGTATAATATGTTTGGCCATACAAATGTTTGCTGACTAAATTAGAAGGATTCATACAAATACAACTAAGTAATAGGCTTAACACAGAGTTAGTTGTTGGCCACGAAGCTTGAGTCAATAAAACTGCTTGCTCAAGCTGAACAGAGGATGAAATGGTAGTTGAAATTGCTGCAACCTCGGGGAAAAAACAAAAATGTATGTCGGTTACTATGGAACTTTGGTGGGGGCTACTATGAATGCATTATATGAGTGAAGAAACATACATTATTTGATTGTTGCCTTATGCTTGCTGCACCGCTTTGCCTTCCTCTTCCCCTTCCTCTACCTCTTCCACTTGCCCTTGTTCCTCCTCTTCCCCTTCTAGTGGAACGTGCAGCAGATTACGATTGCAGTTGCATGAAGAGTTGTCAATGGAGTTTTCCTTGGTCTACCCCTCCTTCTCCTTTGTGTGGGAATAGTATTGGTTGCTTGGACATCCTTATCTGGACATGTCCTCTTGTTATGACCTATCCTATGACAAATCTTGCAAGTCATTTCCTTTCCATGTCTAGTTAAATGACCTGGTCTCTTGGGATCTTCATAAGGAACTTTTCTCCTATTTTTCTTTGGTCGGCCAGGCATGACTTTGACATCCTGGGGATCTAGAGGCATGTCCATGGGTGGCCAATGTTTTTCCCCAACACATGGTAAGATGGGAAGTTCATATGCTCGCATGTACATTTCCCTTTTGAAATATGGGTGGATGAAGTCATCGACATCTTGTTTTAGCCAAGTAGCACAAGCAATAGCATGGCAACATGGTATTCCAGTTAAATCTCACTTTCTACACGTACATGTTACAGACATTCATGTCTACATGGAAGCTATCAAGCCTATGACTAACCTCAAACACCTTGTTTCCGTAAGGGATGGGTAGACAATATCTAAACTCCTCTCTTTCTTTTTCAAACTTTGCCCTTATTCTAGGACAAACATCATTATCAGCATTTTTCATTTGTGCTCTCTTAACAACAAGCCTTTGCATCAATGCTAGCCTAATGTCCTCAAACATGAATATGATATGCTTAGACCTAACTTGAACTATGTATGTATTGAAAGTTTCATCCATGTTGTTCACAATATAATCACACTTACTAGTTGTACTTATAAAGGCCCCGTAGAAAGTTTTAGGGTTGTCAGTAACAAAGCCATGGGCAGCAATGGGGAGGCTTTCTTCAGCTCATCCAAGGCAAGGTTGAAGTTAGTTTCATTGTATGCCCTTGCTGCAATCTAGAACATCAACTTCAGCTCCTCTCCCTTGTGTTTTTTATGCCAGCTTGCATATATATGTCCGGCACAATTTATGTGCTCTGCCTTAGGGAACCAAGATGTACCGCATGTAGTATGACCTGAGGTTGAAAGCATCATAATTTGAATATTAGCAAAATATATGTGTGATATTAATATGAAAATATGAAGATAAACCAAATTGATGTGGAAGTTGTTACCTTATGAATGTGTGATATTATTGTTCACCCACTGCCATCTATGCTCTCATTACAAGGTTGAAGTTGGGATAGAAACCAACCCCAGCTGTCATTATTTTCTCCCTCTCGCCACTGCCCATGCAAGAGGGAACATCTCGATTATTCCCATCAACACATATTGTTGACATTATGGTGCTACCAAGAAATGTTTTAATGAAAGCAGCATCTATGTAAATGACATGTCTACATCCTTTCAAAACCCCTTTCCTTAATGCATCAAAACACACAAAGAACCTTTGAAAAACAAGAATTTATTGTGTTATTGATGGATCGGCTTTCAAAATGAAAGTGCTGCTGGTGTTTGACCTCCTAAGTTCCTCTAGATACCTTCCAAGTTTACAGTAATGATCTCTCATTGAACCATACAACGACCTGCTAAGCAACTTGCCTAATCTTGTAAGTATGTCAATTAGTAATGCATAGGGAAAAATCTGACTTTACCATGGCTTGAATTTGCTTAGCCGACAAATGAGGACAGTCTTTAAACTTCATCAAATAAAACCGAGCAACCCAAGAAGATTTCAACCGAGGATTCTTCTGCATGTCTCGTTGCACTTATGTTGATTATCGGCTGATTTTACCGTAAACGTACCCTTTTTCTTATCCCATGAGCAGTAATACCCCGAACTTGCACTTTTGTTTACATTGCACAAGCATTTTCCTCGCTCTTAGTGTCGACACTCGTGAACTTCACAGAATACCCTTGCATCAAAGCATACTTAACCACAGCATCCTTGAACTTTTTTGTTGTCCCAAAAGTCATGCCAACCTGCCACTTCAAGGTCTTAAAATTTGTTCTCGTCATCAACTCGCGTCAAGTTTTCTTCTTTTCTTCAAGCAACCTACTCGCCTTCTTCATCACTTTCAGCAGGGCTGTCCATCTCAAGCATTAGAGTCCTCATACTCACTTTGCTATTTAGCATGAAATACTTCATCACCATCATCGATCCGCATTGCATCTTCATCATTCACTTCCCTTTCAATTTCTCTTAAAACCGTATCTCTTCTTGACTCTTCCCCGAACATTTCTACATTTCTCTTAGTAGTGTGTCATTCTTCATCACTAGTATCCACATCATCCAAGTCTCGTGTCTTCTTTTTCAAACCACTCATCCCCTAAAGAAGCAAAGTCTACCTCACCAATCTTCCTTTTCCCTTTATCCCTACCACACAATGTAGAATCATCTACATTTTGGGGCTGTAGGGGAGGTCTGCAGGAGAATGGGCCTCGTAGAGGACTTTTTTGTTTTGGGCTGTAGGGGAGGCTATTGTATTTTGGGCTGCAGGAGAATGGGCCTCAGAGGGGGCTTTTTGTTTTGGGCTTTAGGGAGGCAGTGGTCTTTTAGGCCTCGAGAGGGGAAGTGCTGTTTTGGGCTTTAAGGGACCCAAGTGGTCTTTCTTGCTCGTGGTTTTTTGGCCTTTTTGCTACTCGCTTGCCTTCTTGGTTTTAGCCCCGAGGGACTTTGATTTTGGCCCACATTTTTCATTGCCTTTGGGGAGGATGCTTCGCTTCACAATTAGAGACAGAGGGAGGGCCGTGTAAAGGATGAGCAAGTTCATTAGGCTCATCAATAGTGTGTACAATGTACACATTGGCTTCCTTATGTCCATATATAGCAGCTACCATATCCCTAGTTTCATCATCACTCTTCACCCTCCTCAACCCATAGTCAAAACTTGTCCCGTGTATCAAGTAATAAAAATCCTCCACTCTTCCATACCCAACCTCTTCTCGCTATCCCTTTTAACTCCCAATAACTCAACCTATCAATGTCTGCAGGGTATATTGTTCTAGTGCTTCCCCATTCATACACTACCTTATTGTCATGTACAAACTTGCCCCCATGATGAAGATGTAGTGTTATCAAATCATCATCCATTTTTTCACTTCATCAAACATAAAACAAAACCAACAACAATCTAACCATAATTCAGTCATAATTCAAGAAATTAATAACACTAAACAGATAGTAACCCAAGACGCCAAAAAATTATCACCTAACATTTTCATTTTTCCCCCAATGCCAACCATAATTCAAGCAAAATTGAAGCTAAAATTTTCAACTTTCCCGCAAATCCATATACACCAACAATTAAACCCTAAATCAAAACCATTACAACATTAACAATTATAAACCTAAATTCACACTCGCTTGCATTTGCATTTCAATATCATCAATTCACAACCAAATTAAAGCTACATTCAAGTTTTTCAATTACCCGATCGTTTTCTCAAAGGAGCACGCACGCTCCGATTTCTTCAAACAAAACATCTCCCACCAACCTCTTGATGATTTTGACACTCGCAAGAATCATTCTTCGCAATTATACCATGAGAAAGAGATAGATATAACGAGATTTCTACAGAAACCCGTATACGAACAGAGATAGATAGATAGAGAGAGAGAGATGAAGCCGGATGATGCAATTTACCGGATGGAGAGTAACGATCGGAGATGATGCAAGATGCAAACCGTGATGAGCGAGACATTTGAATGTGAGATATGAAGAGAGAGACCGAGGAGCATGTCCGACAGGAAGAGAGGGAAACAAGAAAAGGGAGATGGAGGTTAACTACCATAGAATTCTAATTACTTTAACGTTTTAATTTTAACTCGTCATTAATCAACCTTTTTATTGTTAATTGTTTTTTAAAATATGAATCGCTCCTAACTCACACCACAACCTCTTAATTACAATCAATATATTCACTTCACCGTACACGTGTCTCAAATAATTGACTCCGCCGTCCACATGTCCGAAAATATTGCCACGTTACGTTCCTCGACGAGTCGGCACCCATACAACTCGGTGGCGTTCGATATTGAAAAATACCCCCAAAGTTGGTTCTCGTTCGTAACCAAGGAAATTGTTTGTATTAAATTTGGCCAATACCCCCAAAGTTTGTATTATTCCGATCCAATAACCCTATTATTATTGATTATATTATATGTAAATTAGGATTAATGTTTTATATCTATTTATGAGTGAACAAGTGATGACTCATGCCCAAACATGTCATGCGCTATACAATGCATTATCATATTTTACATAAATAAAAGTTACTTGAGTATAAACTCCATGTGTATTATTTTTTTAATATCTAAAAGCACACGGATAAAATCCAAAATACCCGAAATATTCGATAGGTATGTATGTGTTAATAGATTATAAAAACTCGATGGGTATGAGGATGGTATGGAGAAGATTTTTGAAAATGGGTATGGGTTAGGGTATAGCTCATCCCACCCCGTATCCGTCCACGCCCATCCCTAACTTCCGACAGTCTTAATCTCTCTCCATTTAACTCTATTTGGGCCTATTTCTTTCTCTCCTTTCTCCACATAAGTAGGCTGCTATGAAAATACTATTGGATGTCAAATCACCTTTGCTTCTTTAATTGCAACAATCCTCTTTCCTCTTCCCATCATCCTCTTTTTTTTCTTTTTTATTTATTTTCTATTTGAGATATTATTAACAACATTAAACCAACATAATCTCACAAAGCCTATATTAATTAAATAATGCTCCACTCTCAATCGTCGGGTTTTAAATTTCAACTCGGAAAATCATAATTCAAAAATTTATATATATATATATATATATATATATATATATATATATATATATATATATATATATATATATATATATATATAATTTCAAATTTAACTCAACTTTCAACAATTTAATTCTTATTAAGTTAGCACTTAAATATTCGAAGATTACAACTTTATTCCTTATAATGTGAGTTGTACACATGTTTGTAAAATCTATATCAAATATGTATTTTTTGCGAACAAACATCTTGTTTGTCACTACATTATTGTTGCGACAAGTCGCTTTTTTTAATAGTGACCTCGGTTCAGGTCCTTTAATTGTTTGTACCACTAGGTTAGACTCGAAAACGGTTAAATTGGGTCCAGGAATAATTCCTAAATTCAAGATCTTGTTATAACTGGTTCTAGGACTAGGTACTGAAAATGTGAAATCAAAACTGAACCCCTTATCTAGCGTAACAGCTTAATTTTTTATATATATAAAATCATATACATGAATAACCATATATCACTATACCTTACATATCAAAATAATTAGTTAAGGTTATATCACTGTTAGTTACTGCATAGTAATCTGGATGCATTATTTTCAACTTGTAATTTTTAAAAGGAGAGTTGGTGGACGAACATATTTTCTATTTTCTTTGTATTAAGAGAGACAAGCAATAGCCCATTGAGGTTACAGAGGGCTTTGCAAACATGCTAGGAACCGTATGTAGATGTGATGTTTTACTGTAGCTGAGTTGTTGGAGGAAGTGTTTAAAATGTTTAGACTTCAAAGAGAGATTCAACAATTCCTCTGCACATGCACCGGAGATCGCTTTTGGCTTTTAAATTCTTTCTTCAATCTTCTAGCTCTTATAGTATTTTCTTTAACTTCTTCAATCTTCGTACATTGATATTTCTTCAATCTTTTTATATTGATATTATTAAGGCTTAATGTTAAGAAAATTTTGAGTTTCACTTCAACTTTTGACTTGTTTTTTTTTAATATTTTATTTTATAATTTCTAGGAGAAGCTTTTAGTCGGCATCAAGATTATAAATTTTAGTAACAATATTAATTTTCCTATTAATTTATTCTTTGATTGCTCTACTGTATGCTATTTGTTTTGCATCAACTAGTTCTTTTGATTTTAGTTTTAGTGTGTTCAAGAAATAATTCAACCAAAAGCTTAAGCTGATGGTTGAAAGCTCGAGATTAGGTCTATACTCTAACACGACCCCTCACGCGAATATCCTTTGGGTGTAAAGTGTGGTTGCAACAAAGGCTTCTCCTTACCTTGTGCAATAATTAAAATGGGGTTTGCCAAGATTCGAATATGAAACATCTCGCTCGTAAAGGCTCGATACCATGTGTCGGGATTATGGAACCTAATGGATGCTTTGGGCTCGGTAAAATCGCGTTACGGGATAATAAACGACAAACACCGGCAGGAGGCATCGAGCACACGAAGTTTCATACCGGAAACAAAAAGGGGTGTTAGGCAGCAGCCAACATGGGCTGTCCGTGTTGGCTGGCACGACCCATGTTGGCTGCACGAGCAGCCCGTGCTACTCGACACAACCCGTGTCGATCGTCCAAGTCCTCGAGTGCTTCGTTTTGGCATTTTTCTTCGGTTTCTTTCGGGTGTTAATGCGTGTTTAAGGCTTGTAAATGCCTGTAAGTAATGATTGGTTAGCCTATTTAATCGGTGTAAAACCTCCATTGTTAATTAAGTAGAATAGCAAGAGAGAAATGTGTAAGTTACTAAGAGCTTGAGCGTAAATCCCGAAGGTTTGCTCGGGAGAGTCCGAGTCATCCTAGAGGGGGTGAATAGGGTGATGGAGGATTTTTGTGAAGATTGAGCTCTTTTTTCCAAAGTAGAAACAAAAGCGGATTCCGAGTCTAAAACAAACTTAGAAAAGTATGACCTCGTAATCTCAAGAAAAGTAAGGAAGCGGATACAAGCCGCAATGAGAAAATGTCCGAGTCTAGAATGTACTCGGAAAGTAAAGACACGGAGATTACGTGGAAACCCTCCCGGGGCAGAAAACCACGGATCGTGCTAATCCAAGCACGAAGTCAAATCCACTATTTTGAGTCCACAAAATACCGTAGACTGATCGAACCCGAGTTGCTCCCTTAGACAACTCTTTACAAGTTTTTCCTAGACTCGAAGTTCCCTTATCTCGATCTAGTACTTTCTAGCCGAGATCACCCTTACAGCTAGGGACAACCGAGCCGACTTAACCCTTACAGCTCGATCAAGGGACCTTACTTAGAAAGTAAGAAGAAAGTGTTTGTAACTAAGTACAAGACCTTACAACGCATAAAGTAATGAATTACAGAGTGGGAGTTGTAAGTAGAAGATTGAGAATGAATACAATGACTTTGCTCAAGTATATATATTAACAATAGGTTCGGCAATCTTCAAGTCTTGTGAGTTGGCTTCCTTTTATAGATGACCGGACAGAGTAGCCGTTATCTCCATCTTCCGACCGGAAGTCCTTTGTGACCGTTGTTAACGACTTTCCGAGTCACTCGTAAAGTATCCGTTGAAATATGAACGCTGGACAACGGTTCTTAACTTCTTCGAAGTCCCAAAACCACCGGCGGTGTCTTAAAAGATAAGGTGGAAACCACCGTTAAGCTTAGCGTTTCGGTTTTCTAGATTTGGAAACAGACAGTCCTAACACAATCTTCCGGGGCTAGGTCGGAGAAGGAGAAAAGCCATGTCTCGCTGGTGATTTGACGTTTTGAAGTCTGGTTACTTTTGTAATTCAAAAAGTGTATCCTCGTTTGAATAACCTACAAAAGTAAATCAAATTGGTTCTCAAAGTATAAAATACTTTGGTATAAGATTAGACACGGATAATAATATAATTAAGATAATTGATCGACTAATTATCCGAGTCGAAAAAGAATGGAATTTTCCGATTCTAATATCCATAAAACTCCAAATTCCATATGAGTTAGTCCGAGCGAGAATCAAGTTATACAACAATATCGAGTGAAACAAACTTGATCTAGACTAAGCATGGTTCGGACTAGAAGCGCCGACTACAACAGAATAGGACTTATAACACGAAGTCGACACTGAGTGCGGTTAAGCGAAATACTAGTCACTTCAACATGCGATATATCTAAGTGATGAGGGACTCGGAACCGAGTGTACAATAGTAAGTTCGATCATGCATTCCGAGTCTCACAGAGATAAGCAAGAAATACATGAAGTCAATGTCATATCACTTAGAGAAAAAATACTATATCACTCAGAAAAGTTTCTAAGGTACATAGAATGCCTAGGAATCAAAACTCTATAAGTGAGAAATTCTTATACTTGATTCCTTTGTTAGAACTCGGAAAAGTGTAGAGCAGTTGTCCGAGTCTTCAATCTCCCCTTTTGATGAAAGACATTCCATACTTAGACGTAAACTTTGTTAGTGATAAAGATCTACTTTTGAATACTTGCGCACGAAATAAGATAAGTAAAGCAAGCTTAATGTATCAGATCATAAAGGATATATGCTTAGCAATGAAATAATGTTAACTCGTAAATGGTTGCAATAATCAATAATCACAGAGAAAATTGAAGAGAAAGCATTAATTCATTGAAATTAAAGAGAGTACACAGATGAAGAAACTCCCCTAAACAAGACAACAAATTTTCTATCTATATTCTCCCCTTTGCCGTTCAGAAAAAACAAAAATTAGAAAGAATACAGACAAATAGTACATATTTGATGTTTGGACAAAAGAAAAATTTTCGTAAAGAAGAAGAATCTGGCAGATCGTGGAATTGTGACACGGTGCATGGCGCCTACGAGAGAGAGGGGATGTCCGAGTGGAAGAGGAGGGATGAGAGGTACGCCGGCGCTGGTAGGATCTTGACGATGTGCTTGAGCGCGGCGGAGGGAGGACCGGGATTGCTGTCAAGGGCTCAGCTCCGAGTGGCTGACCCGGAACAAGAGGATCTACAGGTTCCTCCTCGTGGACCTCGTAGGCTGGAGGGGTCCGCTCGGCCCGACCTCGCCGGTGTAGCGAGGTCTTCGACCCACTCGGACCGCTGTCCGAGCCGAGTACTTCGGTTGCGCTTGAGGAGCAGCTCGACCCTCACTGCTCCTCGCTGCCTCTTCTTTGTTTTCCACCCCTTGCCCAGATGGAGCTGCCTCAGCCCGCAGGCTCCTCGGCGTCTACCTCTTCTTCCTCCCCGCTTTCGAGGAGGTCATGGTCGGGCTCGAGGACACTTCGGAAATGTCCGAGTCACCATGGTCCTGAGCCGCCTTGGACCTTCTCTCCTGGAGGAGCTCAACCAGCTCCTTTTGCTCCTTCACCAAGCCCCTCATCTCAAGAACCAGTTCTTGCTGCTCTCGAATTTGGGACTGGGCTGTTTTTGGTTGATGGTCAAGGACTGATATATAGTCCTAACCGACCGGAGCAAGTCCTTGATTTCGAGGACACGGAATTAATTTTGTCAAGGAAAGCGGAGGACAAAATGGAGGAGAGGGACTGAGTGACACCTGAGGTGGAAGCACCACCAGGTGGGGCAGGGGAGAGAGAGGGGTTTCTTTCCGAGTCCGAGGCGAAGAAGAGGGCCTCGGCTTTGAGTTGTGTACCCGGACACCGAGGTTGAGTTTCCGGTATCCGTACCCATGAAGTTCCTTTTACCGATAACAACGGCGAGCCTCGTAAGTAGCGTCGGGGTTTGAGGGAGAGGAACTTTAAATTGTTTAAAAACAAGGGTGAGAAGAGCACCGAAGGGAAGAGGGGTGTTCTTCTTATTTTGGAGTTGAGCTGGCATAGCTGCTATCCGCTCAATGATAGAAGGGAAGAGGTCTACTTCGTAGCCCTCAAGAATTTCAAAAAGTGGTTTTAAATGCTTGGAGTTGGGGTTCTCTTTGCTGGAATGCTGAGAGAAAAAGGTTCTCATCAGCGAGAAGCACGAAGGCATGCTTTGACTTCAGCCGAGTCACCGAAAAATTTTTCCGTGACTCGGGGAATTCTTTGGCGAATTTTTCAAAGAAGTCGTCGGCAACTTCGAGTGAAAGGAATAGGGTTGCTTGTTCAAGAAAAGAGAGGAAACCTTGAACATGCGGTGGAGGAGAGAGGTGTTTATTCAAACGGTAACGTTATGAACCCTAGAGGTTAGAACACCTTCGAGTGAGTGAGGTGAGTGTAAAACTCATAAACGAGTTTAGGGTAAATGAACTCGCTGAAATAAAGAAAATTATATACACCGGTGGTTTGAATGTGGGGCAACCACGAAAATTTTATGGTTGGAAAGAACTTGTCGTCCAGCGTGAGATCTCTGGGTGACAACGAGTTTAGAAGGTGTTGAGCCTTCTTGGCTTTTGGTGCGTGGCTTCTTAGAGGAGGAGCCAAGAAAGTCGGGATGATTACCTCTCTTAGGCATTTTTGAGAATAAGGAATGAAAGATGAAACTTTTGATGAAGAGAAGAAGAGAGTAGGTCGACAACGAGTGAAAGAAAAAGACTAGAAGAAAGAGTTGAGAGCAGATCGAGCTTACTTGAGATGATCTTTGCGTCGCTTGAAAATGTCCAGAGACCACTCGTAGACGTAGAAAGCTTCCGCAAGAAGTTTTTCTTAAGAGAGAGAGATAGTAAATGAAATGTGAAGTAACGAGACGAAGATGAATAGGCGCTATATATAGAAAGATAAACGTCCGTTAACTATCCGTTCGACTCGGCTTGTCCTTCGAGTCACCTTAGACCGGTGTGACGGTTCTCTTCTTCGACGGTTAGGATTCATCGCAGTTTGAAATCCATCGGCTAGCGTTTCATCACGGATCGCGAGAGAGTGAGAGAAAAAAAATTGAAAATATATTCCGAAATTCTCCACCGATCTAGAGATAATTTCGAAATATGATGTCCATTTTTCTCAAAAGTTTGAGTCCGACTCAGCTAAAATTTCCGAGTGACTCGAAACTTTACACAAATAACAACGCATGGCTCGAGTATCACTGAATCAACTGAACTAATGGTTATTAAAAATTTGAACACACATAACTTATAATCAAGCAATGAATATTTTCACATAAGAAAGCACACAATTATGCATTTGACATACCAAGCTCATTCCGAATAAAACGAATTGATCTTCACCAAGAGGCTTAGTAAAGATATCAGCTAATTGAAGATTAGTACGAATGAACTCAAGTTCAATATCACCTTTCTCAGAATGGTCTCTTAAGAAATGATATCTCGACCTCAATGTGTTTTGTCTTTGAGTGTTGAACTGGATTCTTTGTGATGCTGATTGCACTCGATTGTCACACTTGATTGGAACCGATTTGAAAGAAAGACCAAGATCTCTCAAGTGTTGCTTTATCCATAAAATCTGGGCGCAACATGCTCTAGCTGCTATATACTCAGCTTCAGCAGTTGATAGAGCCACCGAGTTTTGCTTCTTTGAGTGCCAAGATATTAGGGATTGACCCAGAAATTGGCAAGCTCTCGAAGTGCTTTTTCTATCAACTTTGTATCCAGCGTAATCCACATCCGAGTATCCAATGAGGGTCGGTTCTTAGTCTCCTGAGAACCATAGACCTAAGTTCCGAGTTCCTGCAAGATATCTGAATATTCTCTTCACCGCAGTGAGATGTGATTCTTTTAGATTAGCTTGGAATCTTGCACAAAAACAAACACTGAACATTATATCCGGCCGGCTGGAAGTAAGATATAGCAGAGCTCCAATCATACCTCGATAGAGTTTCGATCTATTGCTTTACCTTTCTCATCCGAGTCAAGTTTTATACTGCTTGCTCATGGGTGTGGATGCGTGCTTTGCATCTTAAAGTTTGTATTTATTCAGTAGCTCCTTGTTATACTTTGATTGATGGACATAGATTCCATCTTTGTCTTGTTTGATTTGTAGACCAAGGAAGAAATTGAGTTCTCTCATCATACTCATTTGAAATTCTTGACTCATTAACTCGGAAAATTCTCGGCACATAAATTCATTAGTAGCTTCAAAGATAATATCATCAACATAGATTTGAACAATAAGGAAATCTTTCCCCTTGGTTTTTATAAAGAGAGTCTTGTCGATCGACCTCTTCTAAAATCATTTTGAATCAA
Source organism: Talinum fruticosum (assembly GCA_021018815.1). NCBI lineage: Eukaryota > Viridiplantae > Streptophyta > Magnoliopsida > Caryophyllales > Talinaceae > Talinum > Talinum fruticosum. The sequence continues at coordinate 2,564,062 of JAITYX010000011.1, forward strand.
GAAATTGCTCGAGTCTTTCATACCAAGCTCGGGAGCTTGTTTAAGACCATAAAGAGCTTTTGAAGTTTGAAAACATAATCTGGAAATTATGAGTTTTCAAAACCAGGAGGCTACTCGACATAGACTTCCTCTTCAATAAAACCATTGAGAAATGCACACTTAACATCCATTTGATACAATTTAATAGACATGCTGGATGCAAATGCCAACAATATTCTAATAGCTTCGATTCAGCAACAGGTGTAAAGGTTTCCCCACAATTAATCCCTTCTTCTTGATTGTAACCTTGAGCCACAAGTCTAGCCTTATTTCGACTACCACCCCACCTTCATCCAGCTTGTTCTTGAAAACCCATTTGGTTCCTATGACTGGGTGGTCGGAAGGTCGTTTGGTCGAGTCCGGACTTGGTTTCTTTCGAACCGATTGAGTTCCTCTTGCATGGCCTCTACCCATTCAGGTTCATTTAGGGCTTCTAGTGCATTTCGGGTTCGAGTTAATGAAATGAATCCAATGAATGCACATAGATTTTGAAGAGAGGAACAAGTTCTTATCCCACTTGTTTATATCGGATAGTATGTTTTCTAGTGGATGACTAGAAGTGAACTTGAATGCTTTACCTGTTCTCCGATTCACAAGATTTGTGGGCTGAGCTACCCGATCTTCGAAGCTTGTCCCGAGTGATCTTGTTCATTAGCTTGTTCGTTACGAGCGAGGCTCTTGAGTTGTCTCATTCCGAGTCACTACGTTATGAGTGACTTCATTTTGAGTCGGTTGAGCTTGAGTCTTATGTTCATCATTATCATCTTCTCTGTTGAGCTTCAAGTCCGAGTATGAAGACTCACTTGGTTTTTCCTGTTCAAACTCATCAAATACAACGTGGATGCTTTCTTCCACTTTATTAGTTCTCTTATTAAAAATGCGATAAGCTTTAAGGTGTTTTCTTCAATGTGGGTCCGATGAGGCATCTATTCGAGTGTAATTGGCTGTGTTGATCGCCTCGGCCCAGAAATAGTAAGGTAAGTTGTGCTCAATTATCATCGTCCTTGCTATTTCTTCAAGAGTTCTGTTCTTTCTCTCCACTACTCCATTTTGTTGATGAGTTCTTGGTGCCGAGAAGTTGTGAGAGATTCCATTCTTATCGCAAAACTCGAGAATTCCGAGTAATCAAACTCTCTTCCATGGTCGGTTCGATTCTCTAAATCTGAGTCCGCGACTCAACTTGGATTTTTCTGCAGAGCTTGCTGAACTCCTTGAATGCTTCATTTTTGTGCTTAAGAAAACACACCCAAGTAAATCGTGAATAATCATCAATAATAACAAATATATATGATTTACCTCCGAGACTCTTAACCGGGATTTCACCACATAAGTCCATATGTAGCAGCTCAAGCACTTTGGATGTGGAAACTGTCTTCAAAGATTTGAATGATGATCTGACTTGTTTCCCTCTTGTGCATGTTTTACAAACTTTATCTTTTTCAAAAGCACAGTTCGGTAAACCTCTAACCAAACCATGAGATGTCAATTTCTTGATAGTATGCATGCTAATATGGCCTAATCTACGATGCCATGTCTATGAGTCATCATGAAGAGATGCTTTTAAGCAAGATAAATTCGACTCGGGTTAGAAAGAGGAATAATATAAGTGTTACATGATCTTTTACCCGATAGTTAGATCTCCTTGGTGGTAACATCGAAATGTAACAGTTGGTCCGAGTGAATCTTACCTCTTGACCTTTATCGCACAATTGAGAGATGCTAAGCATATTGTACTTTAATCCTTTGACTAGGTAAACTGGACTAACCAGATTGCTTCTTTTCCGATCTTGCCTATCCCAACTATCTTGCCTTTGCTGTCATCCCCAAAAGTGACCTTTCCTCCTTTATGTTTTTCTAACTCGGAGAAGAGTCTCGAGTCTCTTGACATGTGATGTGAACATCCACTGTCAAGGTACCAATGTCCTTTTGATCTCTTCGAGTGACCTGCAAAACGAAACAATCTAACCCTTCTCACTTCCTCTAACGAACCCGAGTAACATTCTTTATTGTGGTCCTTTTCGAGGAAGAAGGTTTTTCGGAACCCGATTTGAATGACTTTGGGTTTAGTCCGATTCCGAGTCTTTTCTTTAGAGAACTGAGTCTGTGTCTCTTTCTTTTTGAATACATTTCCTTTGGAAACCGAAGAAGATGGTTTCTTCTTGAAAACTGCTCTCGGGCTTAGTCCTCTCTTCATTTTTATGAATGGGACCATGCTCAGCTTTCCTGAACTTTACGAGTTCGGAATCCTTTTGAATAGTTCCGAGTAGGAATTGGATTCCTCCTCTTTGTTGAAACCAAGACCTTCTTTTCCGAAGGAGACACATTGAGATCCTAAGAGCATGTCAAGGTTTTTCTAACCTTGAGTAAATTTTAAGACCGGATCTTGAGACTCAATGAGCTTTTGCTTTAGTCGCTCATTTTCTTTTCCGAGTAACTCGGACTCGGTCTCATTGGATTGAGCACTAGTCTCTAGTTCTCTCGAGTGTAAGTCTCAATTTTTCCAATTCATTTTTCAAAGAAATGCTCTCGAAGAAATTGAATCAAGTTGTTCTTTGAAACGAGAAGAGTCATAATTGGACTTTTCTTCCGTAACAACCCGACCCTAAACCACATTGTTTACTTAATTAATTTGTTAATTACAAGATTTATATGATTGAGCGCGTGCACTTCAATTCGATATTATATATTTAAATTATTTTTTTATGTGTTATGCAGCTAAGGCGACGAAGTGGCCCCGATAAAAATCTCATAATAATAATTATAAATTACGCATATGTTTAAAAGAGAAAATTTTAAAATTTACATGAGATGGTATATGGTTACAAGGTCGCTAATATTATATTGTAAGTGAACCGTTATATTTATAATTTGTAAACATCGTTAATAAAATAAAATTAAATTAAAAAGTAACAAAAATAATAAATAAATAAATAAATACATAAAAATAAACATAAAAATAAAACAAAAATAATAACAATAAAATCACCAGATTTTTCAAGAGAAAAATCCAGAAATTGAATTATCCGGAACTTGTGAAAAAAAAAAAGAAAGAGGCGGTTAAGATCGAAATAATTGGGCAAGCTCAACTTCAATTTCCTCACTTGCTTCCTTCCTCTCGCTTCTCCCGTTCCTCCGCCTTCCCCATCCTTCCCTGCTTCTCCCTTCTCGCGAGCGCCTCCTCCGACCACCGGCGTGACCGACGCCGCCGGAGGACCGGCGCCGCCTTCGCTCCCCTCCTTGTCTCTCTGTCGCGCTCGCTACCCTCTTCTCCTTCTCGCTTCGTTTACGCCTGCTCCCCGCCTCCGGTTCCTCGCCGCGGCCCTTAGTAGCCAACCCCGCCACAACAAGCCACCGGAGTTGGTCACCGCCCTTCCCGGTGGTCGCCGGTGCAGCCGCCGCACGCCACCAGCCTTGCTCCTCCTCTTTGACTTCTCCTCTTCAAATTCGAAGGTAAAACGCTAAACCCTAAATTATCAAGTTTCTAATTTATTTAAGCAATTGTAATTGCAAATTGAAGTATATGACTTAGAAATATGTTGTTGAGTGAATCCGAGAATTGATTTGGGAAAATTTGGATTGGTATGAATGCCCGAGGTGTGGCGGATGATGAATTGATTGTGTGTAAATGTAATTTCTTTTAGGAAATTATAATGTAGAGAACGAAATTAGGGATGCTTTGTTATATAATTGAGTAATTGGATGGATTCTGATATTTAGGGAATGACTATACTGAGCAAACGTTGGGCATAGTATATATATAAGTTGAACTAGCTAAGGTGTAATCGCAAAGGTGTGAGAAAATAGTTCAAATATTGAGCATGCCTAATTGTGATTGCGAATGTGAATTTTGTGGTGAGAATAATGCTCATGACCTTAAGTTGGTATATGTATGAATTTTAAGCAATTTGGTTGATTGTGAAGCTTTCCTATGGAAAGGCGTTGGTAGATTAAGTAATCACTTAGCTATGGGTTTGAATATGATGAAAAAAGGGAATAAAGAAATTACGTTAGGAATAAGGATCAAAAGATAAGTTGGGCTTGGCAAATTAATCGAATTAGTTGTATATAATAATAACAATAGTAATGACAATAATAATAATAACAATACTAACTACGAAATGCGTAAGTACTTGTATATATGCATAAATATATATATACACCTTTTCAATTCACGCCAACAAACGAACTGAATTACATAGATAACATTAGTTATTTGATTAGCTTAATCAACTTTGTTAATTAATAGACGCTATTGTCCATGTTCAAAACGAAATTAATGCAGTGAAGTTATGTAAGAGAAGCGTAGTTTACCCGATTGCGTAACAAATATAGAAGATGAAGTAAGTCGTCGATGCTTATACAAATTCAAGTATTAAAACTCAAGAAAAACATTATTAACAATAGAAATCTATTTGAAGCGTAACCGAGGCCACTTCGATTGCTTGGATAGCTGGTAACTTAAAATTTTATAAAAGGGGAGAAACAAACACCCTCGGCTCAGTACGTGCATTGCCTGTGCCCTTCGAAAACTCACATGTTTCATCAAATCTCAACATTTCTCATATATATACAACTAATAATGAATCATTTGCAAATCAAGTTTTGCCACCTAATTAAGTGGTCCCCGCCCAATTGTCAATTATCGTGGCTTATGCCCACCAATTCCACCCACGCGCGGCGTCAACTCGGGTTCTCGGTCGGCCCGAGGGGTGAGCACCTTACTAAGATCGTATCAATTATCAAGGGGTTCCACTTTTAGATAATAACCTAAGTAAGCAAGTTTTACTTATAATCTCTCCCCCGATTTCAAACTAAAATGAATTGAAATACGCGCGCTCAATCAATGTGTTCCAAAATTATTTAATCGTGCAGGAATGTTCGTATCGAGTTTCGACTCATTCTTCGAATTATTTTGATGTTTTTGTTTTTAGGAAAAGCAATTGTGAACAACCCTTTGCCTAAGAAGCCCGACGGGAGCAAGACTTAGCTGGACATTCCATTATCATTATTCCGTGCTTGGGTTAGATGCTCACAGTGATTCTCACCCTCGCTAATTTTGGGTTTGACCTTGGGTTGTAATTTAAATACTGCGTATTTTCCTATCGTAGATCGTAGTATTGGCCGCTAATATCTCGTAAATATGTAGCGGAACCGTACTTTTGGATTGGTTTACTTAAGTAGTCGGCATGACACCCTACGACGTAACTTTTAATGTTTCCCGACTTACTGCAGCTTAACTAATTGACACTCGGTATTTATGGTATTTTTAATTCAGCCTTGTCCTTTTGTTAGGGCGGCGTAACGCCTTCGATCGTTAATTTCCGCTGCGATCTTACCTAATATTCTCAAATTAGGGAATTACTAAGTAATGGTAATCTGGGGCGTTACATCTTCCAAAGTAAAAATATACTTGGCCAAATCAACTTTGGAGAATTTGAGGAAATATTCAATTACCTCTTGAGGATTAGAATCCTCATTGTCCGATTCCGAGTCCGACTCTGTTTCGACTTCCGAGTCGGAGATTGCCATCGGACATTTTGAGTTGTCCGAGTCCTCGTCATCTTCTGATGAGTCCTCATCGCTCCATGTTGCCATCATAGCCTTTTTTCTTCTTTCTCGTCCCTTTTTCTCTTTGGACAGTCTTTGACTATGTGGTCTTTGCCGCCACACTCAAAACATCCAGAATTCTTAGTTAAAGATAACTTTGAAGAGAAAGAAAACTTACCTTTCTCGTCCTTCCTATCTTTCTTGTAGAATTCTTCTTTTGGCCTTTTATCCCATCTTTTATGCTTCATTATTCTCTTGAAACCTCTTGCAATAAGTGCCATGGGATCCTCTTCCGAGTCGGAGGAACTCGGATTTACTTCTCGGGTTTCGAGGCTTTCGGTGCTATGTTCTTTTTTGTACCGCCCTCAGCATCCTCCTCTTCCGGTGGATTTCATGAGTGAGAAGCTTCCCAATGAGCTCGTCTAGCTTTCGAAGTGATAGGTTCCGAGCCTCCTCTATGGCAGTCACCTTGGAACCCCATCTTCTCTTTAGTAGGCTTCGAGTATCTTTCTGCATATTTCCTCGTGGGTAATCTTCTTACCCAGATATTTGAGATTGTTGGTAATCTCAGTAAATCGAATGAACATTTGAGTGATGTTCTCTTCTCGGCTCCATCTTGAATAGCTCATATTTATGAAGATATTGACCGATCTTCGCTTATCTCGACTCGACTTGTGCCTTCATAAGTGTTGTCTAGTGTATCCCACACTTCTTTGGCTGAATCACAGTGCAGATACTCGATGATATTCTTCCGAGCCGATGGCGCACATCGTAATGTTCATTGCCTTGAAGTTTTTTCGAACTTCTTCGCTTCTCCTGGAGTGAACTCGGCCTTAGTCTTGGGAATGATTCTAAATTCTTCTGTCTTTATGGGAATGTAGTTTCCTTGTTGTATGATGTCCCAAACATCTTCATCATGATCCAGGAGGAAGCATTCCATGAGTTTCTTCCAAAGGCACGAAATTTGATCCTTTGAATTTTGGTGGTCTCGTCGGAAGATCTTCCTTCATCGAACTCTCCGTTGTTCCGAGCCATTTGATCTTTAAACCTTTGGATGGTTAGATCCTTTCCGAAAGGCTAGGCTCGATAACAATTGAAGTTTTGCTCTGGGAGAGTCCGAGTCACCCTAGAGGGGGTGAATAGGGTGATGGAGGATTTTTGTGAAGATTGAGCTCTTTTTGCCAAAGTAGAAACAGTAGCGCATTCTCGAGTCTAAAACAAACTTAGAAAAGTATGACCTCGTAATCTCGAAAAAGTAAAGAAGCGGATACAAGCTGCAATGAGAAAATGTCCGAGTCTAGAATGTACTCGTAAAGTAAAGACACGAGATTACGTGGAAACCCTCCTGGGGCAGAAAACCACTGGATCGTGCTAATCCAAGCACGAAGTCAAATCCACTATTTTAAGTCCACAAAATACCGTAGACCGATCGAACCCGAGTTGCTCCCTTAGACAACTCTTTACAAGTTTTTCCTAGACTCGAAGTTCCCTTATCTCGATCTAGTACTTTCTAGCCGAGATCACCCTTACAGCTAGGGACAACCGAGCTGAGTTAGCCCTTACAGCTCAGTCAAGGGACCTTACTTAGAAAGTAAGAAGAAAGTGTTTGTAACTAAGTACAAGACCTTACAACGCATAAAGTAATGAATTACAGAGTGGGAGTTGTAAGTAGAAGATTGAGAATGAATACAATGACTTTGCTCAAGTATATGTATTAACAACAGGTTCGGCAATCTTCAAGTCTTGTGAGTTGGCTTCCTTTTATAGATGACCAGTGCAGAGTAGCCGTTATCTCCATCTTCCGACTGGAAGTCCTTTGTGACCGTTGTTAACGACTTTCCGAGTCACTCGAAAGTATCCGTTGAAATATGAACGTTGGACAACGGTTCTTAACTTCTTTGGAAGTCCCAAAACCACCGGCGATGTCTTAAAAGATAAGGTGGAAACCACCGTTAAGCTTAGCGTTTCAGTTTTCTAGATTTGGAAATGCATGACCCCGACACAATCTTCCGGGGCTAGGTCGAGAAGGGAAAAACCATGTCTCGCTGGTGATTTGACGTTTTGAAGCTCGGTTACTTTTGTAATTCAAAAGTGTATCCTCGTTTGAATAACCTACAAAAGTAAATCAAATTGGTTCTCAAAGTATAAAATACTTTGGTATAAGATTAGACACAGTATAATAATATAATTAAGATAATTGATCGACTAATTATCCGAGTTAGAAAAGGAATGGAATTTTCTCGATTCTAATATCCATGAAACTCTAAATTCCATCCGAGTTAGTCCGAGCGAGAATCAAGTTATACAACAAATATCGAGTGAAACAAACTTGATCTGGACTAAGCATGGTTCGGACTAGAAGCGCCGACTACAACGGAATAGGACTTATAACACGAAGTCGGACTCGAGTGCGGTTAAGCGAAATACTAGTCACTTCAACACGCAATATATCTAAGTGACGAGGGACTTAGAACCGAGTGTACAATAGTAAGTTCAGTCATGCATTCCGAGTCTCACAGAGATAAGCAAGAAATACATGAAGTCAATGTCATATCACTTAGAGAAAAATACTATATCACTCGGAAAAGTTTCTAAGGTACAGAGAATGCCTTGGAATCAAAACTCTATAAGTGAGAAATTCTTATACCTGATTCCTTTGTTAGAACTCAAAAAGTGCGGAGCAGATGTCTCGAGTCTTCAAATCCTTGTAAAGCTATTCGGTATTCTAGTGCATCGTTCGTGGTTTTTCTCGGTTTTGGGTTTTTCCACGTTAAAAAATCTCATGTCCCAATTCTTGTCTATTTTCTTTTGTCCAAAGTTTCATTGTTTGTGAGCTCCAATCCCGACAATTGGTATCGAGTGGGGTGAGGTTAGACTGAGAGTTCACAAAAATAGAGAGCGGTAAGGTAAAAATTGAGAGGTTCTATGGAAACGATTTTGCGTTACGAAAAAGCAAGTTGAGGACTTGCTATACCGAAGGAGTTGTATCAACCCCTCGGAGTGAAGCTCGCGGATATGAAACAAAAGGACAGGGAGTTGCTAGATCGGCAAGCTCTTGGGACTGTGAGATTGACGTTGGCGCGTAACGTAACATTCAACATGATGGAGCAAACAACGACGAAAGGGTTGTTGGAGGCGTTGTCCAACCTCTACGAGAAACCTTCTGCGGTAAATAAGTTATATCTCATGCGTCGGTTGTTTTAACTTAAAAATGGTAGATAGCACTACTGTAACGGATCATATTAATGAGTTTAATATGATCATCTCTAATCTTGTTTCGATAAAAATAAACTTTGAGAATGAGGTTAAGACCCTAATTTTGTTGTCTTCGCTACCCGAGTCTTGGGATACCAAAGTGTTTGCGGTTAGTAGTGCTAGGGGATCTAATGCATTAAAGTATGATGAGGTCCAGGATGTGGTCTTTAGCGAAAGCATTCGCAAAAAGATACTCTAGAGTCATCGGGTAATGCATTTCATGTAAGGGGTAGAGAGAAGCATGAGAAAAATGGGCGGTCTAAATCCAAAGCAAGGGAACGGTCCCAAAACCTAAGGGAGGTTGTTTGTTGGGATTGTGGTGATAAGGGACACTTTAAGAAAAATTGTCCTAAAAGTTTGATAACCTGGAGTTCTATAAATTCCATGGAAGATGTAGGTGATGCACTTGTGGTTAGTGCTGAAAATGCTATTGAGTCTTGGGTGGTTGATTCGGGGCGTCATTTCATTCTGGGTCTAGTAGAAGGTTGTTTTACAAATTTGTTGCGGGAACTTTGTGTAATACCCGTTATTTTATTTGAGGTGGTTATATGAGTTAAATTAAATAACTAGTTTTAATTAAATAAATTAGGTCGAGTAACTAAAATATATAAGTGGATATATATTCGTGATTTTATTTAAGAGAATTATCATTTTTCCTTAACCTCGATTAGTGGAACATATTATTTCTCCTCTCTTAACTTGTCGTCCGGGCCCAAATAAGTAAAAGATGCGAGATAGATGGAAGTTGAATTTTATTACCTATTCTAACTTAACCTAATGCTATGCCTAATAAAAATAAAGATAGGTCTAAGTAATTTGGGGTTAGGTGTTAATATTAGACAAGTAATAGAAAAACAAAAAGGGTAGGATGATTACAATTAGCTTTTGACCATAGGTGGATTAGTGTAAAGTAAAATGTGTGGCCTTCTTTAATGAAGATACGAGGAGAGAGAGAGAGAGAGAGGGAGAGAGAGGGAGAGAGAGAGAGAGAGAGAGAGAGAGAGAGAGAGGAGAATAGAATAGAGGGGAAAGCGAGGGAGAGTGAGAGGCCGAGATGGAGAAATAGAGAAAGGGAACCGAGAGCGAAGCAAGAGTAGACACAAAGAAACAAGGAGCCCCGAGCGGGAGGAAGAATGAAGGAAGAAAAGGAATGCTTGAATGGCAAGAACAGCCGCCGGCGAGCAAGAAAACGGAAGGGAACCGGCAAGACCGAGAGGAGCAGAGAAAGAGAGAACCGAAAGAGAGGGAAGGCCTGATATTGAGATAGAGAACGAGGGCAATGCGAAGAGGAATAAGGCGAGAGCGTAACCGTGAGACAGAGGCGTAACGAGAGGAGAGGGAAATCAAGGAAGCCCAAATTGATTCCAAACCCTAGAATGCGAGGTGAATGGTCTTATACTCTAAAACAAATAGTAATTTCAAAACCCAATTGAATTTTTATTGTGAATATTGAATATGTGTGCTATAGGATGAATTTAGAAAGCGGTTAGGGCTGAATTGGGATATGAGAGAATTTGATTGAGTTATATACCATGTGAAAGAATCGGGAAGAATAAGCTAGATTGAGGATTTATGGGTTTAAGTTTTTGATATTGAATTATTACTTGCCTTGTGAATTCGTAGGTTTGAATTAGTGTTAATGGAGTTTGAGTGCTAGATTAGGATGTAGAGATTGACGTTGGGCATTGTAGTAGGTAAAGTGGGATATAAAGAGATTGTCACATCTTCCTATTTTGTTAGTTGCAAGTAATGAGTATAAGTTACTCGAAAGATAAACAAAATGGCTTCCTAAAACTAAATTGAAATTGAAGATTTCCTAATTTGTAGAAAATTAAGTTATAAAGTGAAACTCAGATTTATATAGTTGAATGCGTTCATGAAATTCAATGGTAAAATGATTATCGATACACACTTATGGATTTGGTGAAATTGAGAAGCATATGTTGGTTTGAATATGATTTACGTACGTTTGATCTACAATTGTTTACAATGATTCATTTTACGCCTTGTTTTACTCCTTTATTGGAAAGTTCTGATTATGCGAAAATCCACTTCCAATACTTTTTATTATTCTAGAAAATGATTGAGAATTAGTTCAAGTTGCGGGTTTTAGAAAATAAAGGAGTTTTCAATGGTTTATGTGGTTTAGTTGTGATTTGAATGCTCCGAAATGCAAGTTGAGTTGGTTTTGACTCTTTGGAAGGTTATGCCTTGAAATGAGATTGAATTAAGATGATTCTTGAGAAAAGTGTGACTTTAAATGGGAATTTAAAAATGCGGTCTTCCAAATGTCCTCTTTAAACTAAGTGTATTCTTGTGAAACGATTTTAAGAACTAAGGAGTCTAGCACCACAAGATTCCTAATGTGGTCTAGGTTAATGGTCTAGTACTAACGAGGGAGGTTAGTTGATGCGGTCCGACGATGGGACTCTCGATGTGGTTCGGGTTTCCTTGTTAACTTGATGCGGTCCAGGTTAACAATTATCGTGACGAGGGTAATAGAGTTCCTCATTGACTTTAGTAGTTCCAGGGATTCGAAAAGGTCAAATTTGGGTTAAGGTCACCCAAATGAATAGGGTACTAGTGTCTAAATAGGGATCCGATGCTCGAGAACGTCTTTTATTCAATTAGAGAATTGAATAACGATTTGACATGTGAAATTGCTTTTATTCAATTAGGGAATTGAATAATTGTTTAATGTTTGAAAATACCTTTATTCAATTAGGGAATTGAATAATGGTTTACTTGTTTGAAAATGCTTTTATTCAATTAGAGAATTAAATAACTGTTTGATGCTTTGAAAATACCTTTATTCAATTGGAGAATTGAATAATGGTTTGTGAAATGAGTTTGATTGAATTGTATTGGTAACAATGCGCCTTGAAAATCCAAAAGTTCATTAAACCATTTACGGCTCCAAAGAATTTCATTAATGAGTATTTATGTTAGTATCATGTTATCCTTATTTTATGAATGAATATTATTGGTAGTATGTGTGAATAAATTTCCGTTTTAAAAGTGGAAGATTCTCCACTGAGAGGATTGGTGCTCATCCCCACATATCCCCCTCCCCGATTGCGAGTACTCTCTCAAAAGGTATGCCTTGTGCTTTAGTATATTCCGGACTCTTACATGTTGTTTGTTGTTTGCTTGAGTGACTCAAGTTGCTGACGTGCATTCCATGATTTCTAAGTATTGTAGCTTGTAACTAAGTTCATGTAGTTTGTAATAACTATATCATGAACCATTTAGAATGTTTTAAGTCTTAATACATATTGGTTGAACTCCGCCATGTGTCCGTTGAGTTGTTTACTTCGAGCGTGTGGCTCATTGAGTTATATTGTGGTTTTTATGTAGGGTTTTAATGCTTAAGGGGATGGACCATATTACAAACGGAACTCTACCAAAATTTTTAGAAAATTTCGAACTAAAATAGACAATCACCTTTATTATCTTTAAGTTGGAATTAGAAAACCAAATCGACAACTTAAGTAGCCTTGGCAGTTCCTTTTGAGGAACTCGGTGATGTAATATTCCTAGGGTGGATTTTAGGGTGTTACATTTTGGGAAAGTTTTTGTAGCAAATGGGAAAAACTTAGACATACCAAGCAAGGGGGATGTGAGGATCAAAACCTCAAGTGAGGGGTTTTGGAATTTGCAAGGTGTTATGTATATCCCGAGATTGGCTAAGAACTTGATTTCGGTAAGCCAATTAGATGAGTCGGAATATTTTATTAAATTTTACAATGGTGGCTGGAAGATTGTAAAAAGGGCATTAGTTGTGGCTAAGGGTATAAAATCTGACTCTTTATACTCTACCTGGGGTGGTAGTGACTTAGTTTTAGGTGTCGTGGTTAACAATTCTAGTAGTAGTCTTCGGGATGAAGGACTTGGTTCGGGTTCTGCTGTAGTGGGAGTCAATGGGGATGACGGGATATTTGGGTCTACAAACGAGCCATTGGGTGTTTTGCACAAAGAAAATTTGCAAGAACCAGGGGATAATGAAGAACGAGACGTTGTCAACGAAAGGTAAAGTCCGGAGGTACAAATTATTTCTTCATTATATTTTATCGACCAATGCTCGGTGAACCAGTTTTACATGGTGAAAGTGTGCAAGAGGTTGATCATTCCGAGTGGGAGTTCACGTCGGGCGATGATAATGGGCTTGAAGGCTTGGATAGCGGGAATTCGGTAAAGGAGCTACTGCAAGGAGAAGGTACCGAGACATTGAGGCAATGCATAACCTCGGTCGGTCTCTCATGTTGCAGGGCTGGGTTTTGGTGCTAGATGGATGCAACAAAGGAGGTAACCCATTAGTCTCCAAGTGGGAGATTGTTAGGATTATGGAGCCTAATGGATGTTTTGGGCTCTGTAAAATCACATTTCGGGACAAGAAACGGCAAACACGAGCAAACGGCATCAAGCACTGGAAGTTTCGGATTGAAAACAAAAAGGGGTGTTAGGCAGCACCCAACATGGCCCGTGTTGGCTGCCCAAGTCCCCGGGTGCTTCGTTTTGGCCGTTTTCTTCGGTTTCTTTCGGGTGTTTATGCTTATTTAAGACTTGTAAATGCTAGCAAGAGAGAAGGGTGTAAGTTAGTGAGAGCTTGAGCGTAAATCCTTGTAAAGCTATTTGGTATTCTAGTGCATCGTTCGTGGTTTTTTCCGATTTTGGGTTTTTCCACGTTAAAAATATCTCATGTCCCAATTCTTGTTTATTTTCTTTTGTTCAAAATTTCATTGTTTGTGAACTCCAATCCCGACACCATGTTCAAGAAACAAGTCAACCAAAAGGTTAAATTGATGGTTGAAAGCCCGAGATTAAGTTTATACTCTAACATATAGTGGTTCTCAAAATTTCGATTGTATATAATTTTTCATGTGTTACTATTGTTTATGAGTATATCATCCCTTGCATTTCTTGTTGTCCCCTTTCTATATAGTTTCTTCTTGTGATTTTTTTTCTTTTCTTCTTGGACTCGGCTTATTTTTTCCCCGTAAATATGGAACAATTCCTTAAAAGTATTGGCCTTAAAAATCTTAAGTTATCTATACTATATATAATAGCAATCTTTTAAAAAAGATGACATGGCGGTCCGAGAGTGAATTTAGAAGTTTCATCCAATAAAAAATAATAATTTATCATTAAAAAAAAATAGATTTTCATTCATATATGGACTCTTTTTGACCCCATGCCAAAATAATAATAATAATAATAATAATAATAATAATAATAATAATAATAATAATAATTTTTCAGAAAAATTATAAAAAATAAAAAATAAAAAATAATTTTAAACAAAAAGTTAAACAAATAATAAAATGCACTAAATAAATACGAAAATAAATAACTAAATTACCAAAATATTAAAACTATTTTCTGGACCTAATAGGCTAAAAACCTAAAATAAAAATAAAAAAATAAATTTATAAATTTATTAAATTAAAAATATGCTTTAACCTAAATTAGTAAATAATTCTAAAAAATTATCAAATCAGTTATATATTATAAAATTATCTAATCTTAATATAAAAATTAAATAATAATTAATCATCCATTAATTCATAAAAATATAAAACATAAAATAAAAACAAAACTAAGTAGAACATTAATATATAAGAAATATACAAAACTATATAATAAATTAAATCAAAAATCTGAAAAAATATAAAAGTAACCTAAAACCCAAAAATATTTTTTTACAGTTTTCCAGAAAAATTAAATAGAATTAAAAATAATAAAATAAAAATATAATTTTAAACAGAAAGTAAAACAAATAATAACTACACTAAATAAATGAGAAAATAAATAATTAAAATTAATTTTTGGACCTGAATATATCCTAAACACCTAAAATCAAAATGAAAAAACTAAATTTATAAATTTATTAAATTAAACACCTGCTTTAACCTAAATTAGAAAAAAATCTTAAAAATTATCAAGTCAGTTATAAAAACAAAGAAAATTAATACTAACACATTAAGACTCTAACTAAACCCTATAATAATATAAAAATAAAATTAACCAAAGAAGACTAATTTTATTCTAACTTCTAACAAACTGACTAAAAAATAACAAAAACGAATAGAAAAGTAATCTGAAAATTAAAATATATTGAGACATAAAATAAAATTAACATATATAGTTATGTATTTATTTATTTAGGGTTTAGATTGTATATTAGCTGTCATTTATTTTTATTTATATTGGTATGCAATATTAGTTTGGGCCTGAAATATAATAATTTTGTCTAACATTATTAATTTTTCATTGTTGATGATGTTTTTTGACTTGGTGCCATAAAATTGTATTAGTTCAAAATATATTTATTATAAGAATTTTTAAAATTAAAATCAACAGGAATATGTTATAAAAATAATATTTATTTCATTGTTGATGGTGTTTTTTTGACTTGGTGGCATAAAATTGTATTAGTTCAAAATATATTTATTATAAGAATTTTTAAAATTAAAATCAACAGGAATATGTTATAAAAATAATATTTAAATATTTAACTATATGAGGAAGCAATTTGGTTATTACATTCATCCTATGTATAGAATGATTTAATAAACTTTAAGAAATCATAAATTAATATAATACAAATCTAACAACTACATATATACTTGATATTAATAATTAAAAATTCCTACAAGATAGAAAGTTATGATTCAAATATGTTGTAAAATAAAACGTAATGGCTAAAAAGTTATGAATTATATTGCTTCAGTTCGTAATTTGTGAACTTTAAGTTCAGTAACTTGTGTTATATTTAAAAGATTGCAAATTTAATATGCCAACTTCTATTAAGCCCATAGGATTTCGAATAAATTCATTCATATCAAAATTTTTGCACAACATACGGATCATTTATTTTTTTACAAATGTAATTTATTTTAGTTTCTTCCTAACATGTCTATCTCGTGACTTATTATTGACAAACATATTTAAATCATGTCTTTTACTATTGTAAGTTTTCTAAATTATTAAAAGATGAGTATTTGCCGTCGAACCTCCCGCCATCTTGAAATAGAACTTCATGTTACTCTTATTATGTTAATTAATTGAGAGGAAGAGTTGTGTATAGGGGAAGCAATTGGTTGTTAATCGAATAAAACATGTATTTATAAAATCTCAATTGTATCAATATTTTTGCCCCATAGATTCACTACTAAAATCGCGATCAATTTTCAATATAAGTACGAAACACGAGATGATTTTATTACCCGACGCCGCTAATTGACCTATTATGCCATTTATTATGATACAAGTTACCTATTATTGTTAAATATATTTGGATCACTTCTATCATTATAATATTTTTCACTATTAATCTCAATATAAGTAGTTATTATATGTTTAATTATCTTTGTGTGCAAAGGTAGGTAAGAATGGATAAATCATTATATTCACCCTATAATTTTTAAAAAATGAGATCCCATTATGGGTATATGTATACTTTTTAAGAGTTCGTGTAATATTTAAGCCAATGATGTTTTAGTAAGTTGGTTGCATATAAATATTTATCTAGGCGTCAATTAAGTTAAATTAGTATTGACTTTGTAGAGAGTTATGAGTTATAAAAGTTTGATATTCTTTTATTGATTCGATGTACTTTGTGTTGTAATATTAATTTGTGACATAATAATATTTATTGTCATCTACAGGTCATCTAACTCAATATCTACCAATTATATATTATTCATTTTCCTACTAATATTTACCTTTTGATACCCAAACATATTGTCACATTATTTTTATAAGTGTATATGAGTTAGGATTATTTAAATTATTTGACTCTTAAAGGGGTCCGGCTTCTTAATATTCCAAATCACAAGTGTAATCTTAAAACCTTGATGATATTTTTTAACATTCTTTTTTATTTATTATTTTAGATCATTTATTTATTCTTTTGAAATTTAGAATGATTGGAATATGAATGTATGTTGGGCTCTAATGATTTTTATGTGTTGGGTTCTAATAACTTTGATGAGTCACGAAAACGTTTTCTCTATGAGGGGATAACATGTAGAAGAATGTTGTTGAAAGTAAAAACATTCAATAAAATCAAATGATCGAGAAAAAAAAACTCACAACTACAAAATCGCTCCGTAATTCAATAATTTCTTAAGTTATGCATTGTACAAAATTGCTCCGTGCACGGGTCCGGACTAGTTTTTTTCTAAAAGCACAGAATGTTAATAGTTTTTCTAAAAGTACAAAATCGCTCTAATGATTTTTATGTGTTGGGTTCTAATACTTTCTGGCAAAGATGATTTTTATATATTTGTATCTAATCTATATTCTACATATCTGTGATCCAGAAGCTCACAACATCATCTTATTCTAAAAGCAAATAAACATTTTGGTATTTGTATTTTTAGCTTGTTGGTTTTATGAAGGTTATCTATAATGATTGATTATACTTTGTTTGAAGTCTTCTCCATTGTACTGTATATTGTGACTGCATCTAACAAGTACCTCAAGAATTTGAGAAAAACAGGACAATTCATTGTGACTTATATATGTATATACAGCCACACACCTCCACACACATAGGTCAATTAGTTTAGGTAAATAAATTTTCTGCATTACATATGACATTGAGGTATATATATAATGTGTCTACTAATTGCATATTAGATTTTTCAGTCTTTATGTTGAAGTAATAAAATGTGAGGAAGACTACGAAAATCTAATATGCTATTGTGAAGCCCTTGAAGAGACCTTTCCAATTAAGATCTGAAGAGTATGAGATGGAATTTAATCATTGAATAATTATATGACTATTGTTTGTTAAGATGGATGGTGATGGCATTCCTGAATATTACACAATATCTCACATAGATCATGCACCTCGGTCTGCTAGGAGACATGACAAGACACAACTTTTTCTTTTGTTTACGGTTGCGATTCTCCCATTAATTACCTCTGTGATTATCTTGATACTGGGCTTCATGTTTGGTTTGCTTTCTTCAATATCATTACATTCCTTGCTACCCAAACCTCATAAATGATGGCTAGCCCCAATTGCTGGTGTTTGTATTAGCTTCAACTCGTTGCTTTCTTTGGTACTCTGCAGACATTTGACTAGGTGCTTCATATATTGTACTTTCCCCTGACATCTAACCATATGAAAACAATACTTTCTGTATTTTCCTATTTTTACATCATTCGTATTCTATGTACACTGTTAAGTATTTACATATAATTGAGTCACTTGCTTTTCTGAATGTTTTTTTTTCTTTAATCTTCTAAAATATCACTTGCTCAGCTTTATTCTTTTTGTTCTTGACATTCTTCTGCAAATAATTTTCTTCTTACATGCTCCTCTAGACCTTCTATGCTCAATGGGCCAGCGCTGAACATAAAATCACTATGCATATTCTACAAAACAGTAACGTCTACATATGTAGAGTAGGTCTTTTCGATCTTCTTCTTACAGATGGCAGAGACTGAGCTGCTCTTTTTGGAAAATATTGTACATTTTTAAGGACCTGTCATTGGTAAACTGTATGCCGAACCACATTTTCCAAAAAAACTATACATGTTTGGGTATTACTATATCTAGCGGAAATGACCTTTCTACATTGATTGACTTGATTCTTTTTAAATGTGAAATTTACAAATGTATTGGGGGTTGTCATATATTTGGAACTATTGTGCAAAATTTACGTTGATTATGACACTAAAAAATGTGGCCATGAGGTGCAAATTAGAGAAGTTATTGTTGTTGATGGAAGGTACACCATCTTGCTTCTCGAAAGTTGGATTTTTGGTTAAACCTACTAGTAGTATATCCTAATTTATAGAATATTGTCAATTTCAGTGGGTTAGTATTCCCTAGCTTTATTGGTTCTCATGTATAGAAAATCACATATAGTTGTAAGGAAAAGAAACTCTGAATATATCATTTTGGAATGTGTTAGGATTTAGAGCGACTTGAATGCAGAAGCGATTCGGATGAAATACGATAATAAAAAGCGTAAAGAAACAAACGAAATCGATAAATCAATAGACACAAGAAATTTAAGTGGAAACCCAATGTGGGAAAAAAAAACCACGGAGGCGACGAGCACAATCAATCCACGATGATTTAAAAGAGTACAAAACGATCACGATCGAAACGACCATTTGATAATGATGAGAATAATTCTCTCACAAAACTCTCTCAAAACTCACTTTAATGAAAGGGAAAAATAATCACTCAATCTTTGCTTAACTCTCACGTGAAGGCTTTTGAACAATCTGACTTGATATTATATGAATAATCTCTCTCTTCTTTTCTGCGATTAATCTCACGTTCTTGCCCTCAAAAACTGCTCAAGATATCTATATAAACCACGGCCCACGACTCCTCCAAAAACGCTGATCAAAACGAAGTGCCGTAAACGATGGGAATACCTGGCACGGTCGTGCCACGGTAACACGGGAACACCAGTGCCACTTCTCGGCCCAAATGTCATTTTTTGCTCGCAATTGGCTTGGTCTGGCACGGTTGATAGGCACGGTCATGACGAGGTTCGATTTGATCGTGCCACTTGAAACCATGCAACAGAAAGGGAGATTTAAGACACACCCCAACAGAATGATTTGGTGATCCATAATTGTGAGGAATTAGCTGGTTTGCTCGAGTCATTTCCTATCATTTTCTTGACAACATGCAAGTAATGTTTTGTTAATTCAGAGCTAAGCCGTTACACTTTATATTAAATTTTACTCGATAAAGCATATGGGTGGTGTATATTTCGAGTCAAATTATGTGAAAAATAATGTTTGATTTAGGGTTGTCCCTATCAACAACTATGTTAACATTGATGTATTTTGAATCCTCAACGTGAAAAGGCTGAAGTATTGGTAAAATGTTATGAAAATTTTATCTACAGGTTTCTGTTTTGAGTGGGATTATTTCATTTAAATCAAATTATTGTCCTCTGTTTCACATGTTCGTCTTCTGACAATGTGACCACCTAAAAGCTTTAAGGGAAGCGTTTGAAGTAGATAAAGTATCAAAGACAAAAGTTTTGTTGCAATCTATTACTGATTTTATGGCAATGAAGGTTAGTTCAATTTCTAACTGTGCTCTCATAGTTCATAACAAATTTATTCAATTATTGCAATTTTTTTAAGCAAGGGTAAATGTAGGTTACCCAACTAGGTCATTATATCAATGATAATTCCAGTTGGGTTTGAAAACCCGAGGGATAGGGATACCAAGTCCATAATTCATCACAACTCTTTCGTACAACATATAAGAAAATTGTCTCCTTTAAAATTAAAACACCTGGTGAAAAAGATGGAAGTGTGGAGTGTTTGCTACTAGATAACACTCGCTTGATAATTATTGGACACTTAGATAAGGTTCTTTCTTTACAATTCTATAGGATACCAAATAGAAAGCTTTTTCCCTTTTTCTTCAAAAAAGAAAAAGTAGTCATCTTTATTACAATATGATAATTGATCTATCATAATAAAGAGACTATATATTTTTATTCTCAAATCAAAATGTCACTATATGTTTGCTTTTCATCTGTAATGTATAATATTGTAGGCTGTCAATGCTACCAACGAACAATATGTTTGGATTTGTGGCTCTATCCCTAATACAAATAAGAAAATGATTTGTTTGTACTTGGCTGTGAGAGTTGTGGAACAATATCTATGACAATAAAGGAATCAAATACAACTAAACAAGCTACAGTTCTAGGATAAATACCTCAACAGCCAGGTTTGCAAATTCCATTAATTTGTCCATTTACTAACCTACAAAATTATAAATTAGCTAAAATATGTTGTGAACTTTAATTGATAGAATGACATCTCAATTTAATTTGGTTGACACAACTGGATCATAAAATGCTACTCTTTTCTCTAATTATGCAAGCAAAGTCCTTCGTTTTGAAGTTGATAAACTCTATAAGATGGAAACTGAGGTAACTTATGCATTTTCCTTAATTTCAAGAAAAGAAACCTATGCTTTCTTATTTTTTGCCAGAAAAGAAATACCTATTTAATTCATATTCATGTTTATGTATAAGAACAAAGCACCAAGTTTAGTATCATTGTTTGTTCTGCGTGGGGAATTGGAGTTAATTATTGTTTCTCTATGAAGGATCGTGAAAAATTCTATGCTGAAGTTGCACAACTACTAGCAAAGAAGTCTTTCTGCATCAAGTTTAAATCAGGTGCGACATTTGCAACAAGCAGGATCTTCAAGTGGGTCATGATACAAGTACCACCAGAGGCACCACCTCAGTAAAGTTGTGACTTGTAGCTAGAAGAATGATTGTATGCGCAATTTTGCTAAATTGGGATATAAATACTCTGATTGTGAAAATCTTAGCAGGAAAGTTGTTGGATTCTTCCCTCTCAGATGATAACTAGAAGAATGCTATGTATAATTTACAAGGTTAGCATAAGTAGTTTCACAATGAAAAGCTTTTGGATCATGCCCTCTCATTTTTTGTTCGATGTTTGTGATTGATGATGGTTACCGTGCATCATTATGAAAAGAATGGCTGCTTGAAAGTATATAGTTTTATATGAATTGCCATGTGCCATTACTATGTTGTAAATGTAAGACTCCTCCCTAGATGAAGTATATATGTATGTAACGATTGGTTTAAATTCTTAGCAGGGTAATAAAGATAAAGGCAGAGCTCAATAATTACGACAATACATAGATGACAATGGGCGTGTTCGGTAAAATTAATTGTTTTAGTAGTGGTTAGTCTGTTTTATTAACGATTAGTCGTTCCGACCGAGTGGTTAGTGGTTAGATGTTTAACTAGTGATTTGAGATAAGTGTGTTCGTTAATAGTAGCTCGTTTAAGTAGCAGATTTGTATAAAATGACTTAAAAGGACATAATTGATAAAATATTTTAGAAAATAAAAAGGAGAATTTTGGAAATTATGTGCAAACACTAGGAAGTGTTTTTGAAAACGTTACTTTGAGTAGCTTTTCGAAAACACTACCTAAAACTCTACTCACTATGTCAAACACTACTTTGCCGAACACTTATAGTTTTAGATAAGTAGTGTTTTACATCCTCCAAAACACTAATCACTACCTCAAACGCTACTCGCCGAACACACCCAATAACTCTGTAAGATAGCTCTGTCAACAAAACACTACCTCAAAGTTCTATATCACTTATAAACTATCAACCCGGTAATTGGTATACTACCTGTATCAAAAATAAATGAGCATGAATTGAAAACCATTATACATTATGATTCTATGGTAGAGATAATAGGTAAAAGTAGAAGAGCAAATACTCAAAAATTTAAAATAAGAACTTACCGCATAAAATTGGACCTAGCAATCGGGTTGGGTCAATTTTGGATTGAGTTCGGTTCGGGTAAAGTTTGGATAAATGTTTTTGGGTTGGATTCAGGTCAATTTCGGATCGGGTCAACTTCGGATGAAGCTAATTCGGGTCGGTTTCGGTTTGGATCGGGTAAATATTGGTTCCGATAGGTTTCAGTATGGTTTTGATATGGTTTCGGGTCAACTTCGGATCGAGTTGAAATCATTTTGGGTCAATTTAGGATTAGGTAGAAATCACGTCGGGTCAAATTCCAATCAGGTTACTTTCGGGGTAGATTAGATAATTTAGATTTCTCAACGAACTCAATTCATGCTCGTGCATTTGCCACGACCTATATCACGGCCAAGACGCCGCACTCGGTGGGTTTCTAAAGCCTTTGAATCTCTAGTACTCATCATGGGCCGCGGGAATGCTCATAGTGATGGCCTCGTAGTTATGCGCTAACTTGTTTTAGCTATAATTATACCTGGCAATCGGGTCATTCGGTTCGGGTTCGGTTTGGGTTAACTTCGGGTCAATCTTGTTCGGTCCGGTTCGGTTTCGGGTTCGGGTCAACTTCGATTCGGGTAAACTTTTGGTCGATCTCGTTCGGGTTCGTTCGGTTTCGGTTCGGGTCAACTTCGTTCGGTTCAACTTCGGGTCAATCTCGTTCGGGTTCAATTCGGGTTAATTTCGGATCTAGTCGTAATCGGGTCACTTTTGGGTCAAAATCGATTCAAAATTGTACCACTATAGGCACAAAAGTCCATCCCGAGAGACCCAACAAAAAAAATGTGGGTTGGGTCACTTTTATTGGGGTTAAATCAATTCGGATTTGATTCGGTTCGGGTCATTTTGGGTTCGGTTCGATTTCGGTTCGGGTCATTTTGCATTTGGGTCGGTTTCGGTTCGGGTCATTTCGGGTCGGTTTAGTTTGGGTCGGTTCATTTCGGTTTCGGGTCAAAATCGGTTCAACTATTTCGAATGCGGTTTGGGTTTCGGGTCGTTCGGGTTGACCCGTTCGGTTCGAGTCGGTTTTGCCAGGTCTAGCTATAATTTTCTCTTATTGATGCAATTCTTGATATTTTTGGAAAGTTTATTAAATTTACTTTCTAAACAAATATAAATATGGTTACATATAGTTTTTTGATGAAAATAAAATTTCATTCCCGTAAGCTCATGGTAAACGCTAATAATATAGCCGTACAATGTTTTGAGAGAGAAAAGGACCAATAAAAAATAGCACCAGGATAATCAAAGAGAGATTTGGGATGCGAGCGACCCACCTTCTAGGAAGGGTTGCCGTTCACATTCTCAAATTTTACCGAGAAGAACCTCCTAATGCAAACCGAATATTCTTACCGGCTATTGTCTCCATCCATGATCTATCAGCTGTTGGACATTTTTTTCCAAGGTTGTGTTTAAATCTCACTTGAACCTCCCGGATGATCCTTTGAACTATCACCGGGATGGTCTATTCCTGTCTCCATAAGTTCCGCCACACCTTTCCGCCCGGATATGGTAGCAACAAGCAAGCAACTATGGCATAGATGGCTTGTTTCCGATTAGGGACCCCTTGTACTCGAATTACTTTGTTAATCCAGTTTTCCATGGGAAGATTGATCTCGGTCCACTTGCATACTTCTTTTATCACCTCATTACTGAAGTGACACTCGAAAAAATAGGTGTGTGGATGTTTCAGCTACAGAGCCACATAATATGCACTTAGGATCGGCATGGATACCCAATTGTATCATTCTCTCTTTTGTCAATAGCCTATCTCGCACTAGTAACCACATGTTAAAACGAGTGCTTAGGAGCTGAAATGGGGGACCAAACAAGCCTCCAATATCTAAAAGTTGGTAGTTGTCCCAATAGCCAAGTATATCCCGATTTTATGTTGTATATGTGTTGAGGTGTGCCCAACCATTTGTCGACATTGTAACCTCCTCTAAACCTGCCCTTGATATTATTGAGTCTTCTCCGGTACCAACTAGAGCTTATAGGTGCGAGTGTAGGCCCAAAAGTCTTGCCCTTTTAAATAGATTCCATTCACCCATTTAACCCAGAGTGTGTCGGCTTTAGACACAATGGCCCAAATCAATTTCCCTATTGTAGCAACATTCCAAGTAGCACAGACTTCTAATGTTTAGGCCCCCTCCCTCTTAGTTCTGCAAATTTTACTCCAAGCAACTAGGGAGATACCCGTCTTTTCCCCTTTTTTCCACAAAAATTGTCCGCATATCTTTTCAATCTCATTAAGAATGGCCTGTGGGAGCAAGAAGATTGAGGACCAATAGGACATAATTAAAATGAGGAGGGTATTGATTACCTGCACCCTTGCAGCATAGGACAAATTCCTTGTACCGATAGTCCGTAATCCGGCCTTGATCTTCTCAACCAGTTTGTGACACTCAGTAACATTCCATTTTGAGGGAGTGAGAGGCATACCAAGGTATTTCATAGGAAATGTTCCTTCACAAAATCCAGTTCTTTGTCCGATAACTTCAGCATTGGCAGGTGAAATACCATTAAGGTAAACTTGAGATTTCGACTTGTTAGCACATAAGCCTGTAACATTAGAGAAGTGCTCAAAGCCATGCATAAGTAAGTCTACTGATCCGATATGTCCCTTGCAAAATAACATGAGATCATCTCGCAAAACACATACTAACAAGTCTTATCCTCTTGCATAAGGGATGAAATCGAAACCCTCTTGAGTAGCTTGAAACAAGTATGGATCTTGTCAAATACTCCATAACAATGGTGAATAACAATGGAGATAGGGGATCCCCTTGTCTAATACCCCTTGCACCTTGTATCTCACCAAAAATTTCTCCATTTAATGAAATCTTGTAGCTTGCTCGTTGATATGCATCTCATAATCCAATGGCTGAATTTTGGAGGAAATTTGAAGGCAGCCAGTAGAAGCTCAATTGCCTCCCATGAAACAAAGTCATAAGCCTTTTGCAGGTCTATCTTCAATAAGCATCTAGGGGATGCCTGTTTCCTCTGGTATAATTGAATGAGGTCTTGAGTAATCAGAATGTTCTCAATTATCTGTCTACCCGGCACAAAGGCCCCTTGATTTTCATTAATCGGAGAAGGAAGCACTTGGTTAAGTCTTCCACATAGCATTTTTGCTATGCATTTGTAGATGATGTTACAGCATGCTATAGGTCTAAACTCAGTCACTTTGAGGGGATTTGTAACCTTTGGTATCAAGGCAAGGACTCGTAGCATTCAATTGCTTAAGCATCATACCATTTTCAAAGAATTGCAGAATAGCAGTGGTGATGTCGTTACCTATAATATGCCAAGCATCTCTAAAAAACCACTACCATAACCATCAGGGCCCGGGCTTTTGTTAATGTCAATGGAAAAAACCATAGCTTTGACATCCTTAGGAGTAAAAGGTTGGATGAGTCCGAATTGTTGCTCAACCGATAAGACTTGCCCTGTTGCTATGATCATCTGCTCAATAGTGTCTCGTAGGTGGCTTGGAGTTTCCTAAAAGACCCTCATAATATGATGCGAAAGCCAATTTGATGTCTTCGGTTTTAGTGCACTGATTATCATCTTTATCTCTAATCGCCAGGACATTATTCCCGTAAGCTTTCTGTTTGAGGCTTGCATAGAAGAATTTAGTGTTCCGATCCCCTTGAATTAGCCATTGAGTCTTACTCTTTTGATTCAAGAAAGCCACTTCGCAAGCATGCTTGCTGTTGAACTCCACATAAGCTAGTCTTTCCCTCTCTTGAAGATCAAGGTTGCAAGGATCAAGTTGCAGCTCATGCTGAAGTTTGTGTAACCTATTTCTTAACTCAACTACTTGAGCATCAATTTGAGCAAACTCCACTTTATTGATATGCCTGAAATCATGTTGTAAATTTCGTAGCTTTTGACAAATCGGAACATGCTACAACCCCGAATTTGTTGTTTCCAAGCATGATTGAACAGATGGCATCAAATTGCTGTGAGGAACTCCACATATTATAGTAGATGAATTTGCCCATTCTTCTAGTTGTTGTTTGTTCAAGCTGAATCCAGATAGGAGCATGATCTCGATACATATAGTTACCATTTCTTAATCTCAACAAATATAAATAAATTTAAAAATATCAAAAATTATATAAACATATTTTGGTTAGAATTGGGTTGGATTAGAATCGGGTCGGACCAATATCGGATTCAAATCGGTTTGGGTCCGAGTCATTTGTATTTAGATTGAATCGGTTCGAATATGAATCGGTTCGGATTTGATTCGATTCGGATCATTTTAGGTTCGTCTCTTAATTAGGTCAAATATATTTCGAGTCGGTTCGATTTCGGATCAAGTTATTTCGTCTCGGACCTGAATCGGGTACATTAGATTTAGGGTAGGTTTAATTTCAGGTTGGTATGGTTTCAAGTTTCGGGTCAAAATCAATTAAGTTGTTTCGGATGTCTATTCGAATTGAATTTCGGGTCATTCATTTGACCTATTCGGTTCGGGATAAGGGACTCGGGACAAGGTGACCTTGTATCTCCCCTAATTTTGTATTACTTTAGCTGTGAAGGCTTGTGATCCTTACAACCAGATTCAGTACCTCATTCCGGATCAAAATGCAAATTCTTTAGTTTTCACCTGTACTAGGACTAAGTTATTCACACCACAAAGTTGTCAATAAATTCAACTCCACAAAGTTGTAAATACTTTATTTAGTGATCATACCTTAAGATGTTAAAAGGTCATTATTTTGAATAATTTTGTGCTTCAATTCCACCCTCAAATAAAAATGTAATTACATATTGTAACCAACAAATTTCGAGTCTAAAATAAATTAGATAAGAAATATGGAACAATTTGATTTGTATTAATTTTGAAAATTTCAGGTACAATCTCCGTATTTGTTATAAATGAACAAATTTAAATCCTTTGATTCGATCTCTAGAGTCGTATATGAAAGAGGGCCAATGTGGCTTGAATCTCAATCAAATGGGTTCGATTCGATCCTTGGTTGACAACTTGAAGGAGGGCTAAAATAGTTTGGATCTTGATCAAGAATGTGACTTGATCTCTAGAATAAACGACACAATTTGATGTACTTGTTTATGTTAGAGAGAGTTTTGTGAGAGCCAAAATTTCCATCCTTTGGATAAAGGGGTTAGGGCCATATTTAAATTTATAGGGGAAACCCCTTCCCTTCTAGTAAAGTACGTGGTTTACTTGTCTTCTTGGGCCGTTGACGGACCCTTCAACTTAGACTGACGATTTGAGAGTTTAGTTAGTCGCCAACTTGGTAGTCTACTAGTCTCGAGACTTGCTAGTTCATTTGTCTTTGATATGAAAATTTATTGGGTCATCAACTTGTGAGTCTATCGGGCCGATTAAATTAAATTAATTAATCAGGCTAACCCAAATGAAATTAATTTAATTACTTTAGAACGTGACATATATTTATTTATTTTTTAATGCCTACAAATTGCCCCCTCGAGACTAGGTCATGTACACAACTTAGCTGTTTAAACATGAGCGACGTTTCGACATTTTTTGTACTTGTTGTGTTGGCAAGTTTTCGATCTCTTAACTTGTTGTCCAAACGACTCTTTAACTTGTTGCGTCATTAACGTAATTTGTCGTGTCCTCAACTTGATACTTAACGAGTAAATTATGTCGATGTCTAAAATTCATCACTTATTATTATACGGGGATTGCCTTGAACATGCCATCTTAACTCATGACAAATTTAAAGAGTTTATATCTTATAAGATCAAAATTTCACTTCAAATTGACAAACATCTCCCAACTTAGGAAAGTTCCATATCTTAGGCACTGGATGCACAAACCAATTTTGGTGCTCCAACATTTTCTTAGCAACTTAGCACATTGTACGTAAGTCATCCATAGTCAGCCGCTTCGCAATCAATTTGTCTCGCCTCCCATTGTTTTTTTTAAAAAATTTTATTTTATGTGTAAAGACTTGCCACCCTTTTTTTTGCCTTTATTTTTCTTGAAAACTTGGCACAACACTTCGACATATGTTTGTAATTGGATATGCATGAACTTCACGTTGTCCAATTAACTCATGAATAACTAATTCATCTTCTAATTTGACTTCTCGTCTTTTTGTTATCTTAGGTAAGAGGTTGTAGGTCAAATTCGAACATTCAAACACTTTTAGATTTTTTCGTGGTGCATATTAGACATAAAACCTTATCACTTCCATCTATCTTGCCGAAGTGACTCCCTTTTTCTTTTGATACACCGGTGAGCTTTGAAATTTGACAAGGCTATATTGAAATTTCCGCCATCTTTTTGTTTGTCCTGTATGCATGTTGATGTGTAAGTTACTTAAAGGCCACTACAATAAGGTTGATCCTAGACCGTTCGAGGTTTTTAGTGGTCCCCATATGCACTAAGTGATTGGAAGATTTGAACAGACACTGCGCCGAGGTTAATCCTATACTTTTTGAGGCTCCTAATGATCCCACACACACTAAGTGAAAGGAAGATTTGAATACCACTGCGAAGAGGTTGGCCCTTGACCTTTTGAGGTTTCTAGTGACCCCACAAGGGCTAAGTGATAGGAAGATTTAAAGACCATTACAACAAGGTTGGCCCTAGATCTTTTGTGGTTTCTAGTGACCCTACACACATTAAATGGTAGAAAGATTTGAAGACCATTGCGATGAGGTTGACCTTAGACCTTTTTGAGGTTTCGGTGGCCCCACATGTGCTAAGTGGTAGGAATATTTGAAAACCACTACGACGAGGTTGACCCTATACCTTTCGAGGTTTTTAGTGATCCTCTCACGTACTAAATGGTAGGAAGATTTGAAGGCCATTATGAGAAGGTTGACCCTAGACCTTTCAAGGTTTCTAGCAGTCCCCACACACACTAAGTGGTAGGAAAACCTTGATGATCACATACTTAGTATGCTTGAAAAGGTTAGTGAATATTGATGTTTCCCCTTATTATTTGCCCCCATTTTCTCTTTGCGAGTCATGCACGCTTTATGATATTGAATAGAGAATAAGACTCATGAACCTTGATTGCTTGCAAGCATGTGCTATACATAATTTGTTGTTTTCAATCCGACTTATTTGTCACTAGCTTGATGACTAATAAATCTTGAGGATAACTTGAGAGCGTGAACCTTCTTTGACTTTAGAGTCTTTGAAAATGGCTTGAATGTCCGCAACTATTAAGTGACTAGAAGTCTATAAATTTAGGATTCGTGAGTCAAAACATGACCGAGAGAATCTCCGTTCCTTGGATTGTGTTAATGTCATTAGACTAGTCCACGTAGATTCTTTTAATTTTGCTTTCAATGTAAGTCGGTAAACTATTGAATTCAAAAAATCACCCTTTTTCCGTGTGTTGTTTGGAGCATTTCACGGATGAAGTCTAAGTTACGATCGCTTCTTTTGATTGAGAAGAAAAAAAATGTATTGGTCATCGAAAGCGACATCTTCTTTCTTTTATTGCTTTGCCACCTTCTGCGGTATAGTAGAGGTGACTTGAAAGTTAGATGACTTGAGAGGTTGTAACTTTGACGACTTATGAATCTAGAAACGTTAATTCGCTGAATGTCAATAAATTTTGATGATTTGAGAGTTTGTAATTTTTCAGTAACTTGAGAGCCCGCAAGTTTGATGACTCAAAAGTCTCAAATGTGAACAACCCTAGAGTCTTTAGAGGTGATTTGGACGTCCGCACACCAATGAATCAGTAGTCTTATGTTCTTGAGACTTGTAAGTCTTAAGGAAACTTGAGATTTGATGAGTTTAATGACTTTGTGGTCTACAACTCAGATGACATGATAATCTTTTATCGTGACTAACTATAATCATTTGGACATTCGTTATTTTACTCGACTTGAGAAATTGTGTTGAGTGACTTGTTAGTCTACAAGATTGGTGACTTGTGCCACTTGTAAGTCCGTAGAGGTAGGGACTTGAAAATCTGGTACATTGGTTGACTTTGTGTCTTGAAAGTTCGTTGGGTTGACGACTTAGAAGTCTTTAGAAGTGACTTAAGAGTCGATCCATTTAATGACTTGGTATCTTAAATTTGACATGAAAGTGTCTAAGTTTGTTGACTTAGAAATTTATTACCTTAATGACTTAGAAGTCTTTAGGTGGTGACTTGGAAGCCTGCAGTGTTGGGAACTTTAATTTAAATAGAAGGCTTTACAATAATTCAATCAACGAGTCATTTGTCCCATTAGGTGCCAATTTCCATGGTTTTCCTTGTTAGTATGATAACTGTCATAACAAACTTAGTTAGATTCTTCGGAATCTTCTTTATCTAATGTAAATTGTTTTTTACTTGTTTCTTGTTCACCCATTTTTCTGTTGTTGAACATTTGACGTTTTGTTCTTGTTTTCCTTGTATTTTGTTTGACTTTACTTGACAAATTTGTGACTCGTACTTAGAAATGTAGTTCACCAAGCTACATACGTACTCATAAGAACTTGTAATTTCTCCATGAGAACAAGTCATGACGTAGTTCAATAGAAAAATTTTTATTTATCTCGTATCATTTCACCGTTCACACTTTACGTTCTTGCGGGCTAGGAGTAGTACAAAGATTTTTTTTTTTGGTTTAGCCGTCACAGTTTATACTTTTGCGGGCCAGGAGTTGTACAAAGATGATTTTTTTACCATTCACAGTTCATACTCTTGCGGGCCATGAGTAGTATAAAGATTTTTTTTTCCGCCGTTCACAATTTATACTCTTGCGAGCCAGGAGTAATACAAAGATGGAATTTTTATCAACGAGTAGTTTAGGCTCTTAGTTAGGAGCTTACAAACTTTTTTTTAGAAGCGAAGTAGTGTGTCAAGAACTTGCTATTCATTGGTCCCACACGAAGTCCTTTTATGTCGACTATATTCTAGACATTATATTAGTAAACCTCACGAACAGTGTAAGGGTTGTCCTATTTTGAGGCGAATTTATTTCATATGCTATGAGTTATGATGATTGGTCTCCGGAGACTTAGTAAGTTCTATTTCATAATCTAAGTTGACATCTTGCCGAACCTTGACATGGTTTTAGGAGACATACTCATCTTGATTGACTTCTCCGATTAAACTTGGATTGGTTTGATGGCGCTTCATAGGAGAATGGATGAAACTTTGGACTTCATTTATTTCACCAAGATGACAAAACACAAAGCGCTTCTCTTGTGACAACATTAAATTTGACGATTCTTCACTTGTCTTTATCCTAGCAAAGACCGAAGACTTAGGTTGTGCGCTTGCTTTTAATCTCCGAAAGACAAATGACTTAAGAGCCTTCTCTTTTCTCATTCTACTCGAATACCAACGGCCGCTTCGTGTTGTTGATGGTTGGAACCTGTGAAACATAGAAGATTTTAGTTTAACCTTGGCATTTTCATCATTTCTCTCGATGGTCTCTTGTTGTTGTACTATAGAGAGTATGGTTGTCGATCTCGAGGAGCTACGTCTCAAACAAGTCTAAAGTTAATGTCCTTTTGAACTAAGCAAGGAAACAGTTCAAATTATTTGGTAATGTAAACACTTAAAGAATAAAGTAAAATCATATAAAGAAAACCTTCGGCGAGGATTTACCAAGCTAACCTACCAACAATCTTAATTACATGCTTCTACACTATTCACAACTCGAGATGAATTAGGGAATCGATGCAGTTCAAACCACCTAAGCCTTCTCTCGAAGCTCATTAAGCTAACTCAATTGAATTAATTATTGTTCTCACACAATCAAAACCAAAGAATTACATGATTATCGATTCTTCCCTTAATAGCAACCTAAATTATTCTTATATCTAAGTTATAATCATCCAATAAGTTGAAGTAGAACTAAGCCTCTTCTCTCGAAGTCTACTCGGTTCCCAAAAACAATAAAGGTAGGATTCTCTCGAACCTCACACCAATTCAACAAGTATCAACAAGTCGGAAATTCATCAAACAATTGCAAATTAGCATGAAAGCATAAATTACGATTAAACTAGCATATTAGTGGCAAATCCCCAACCTAAGTTGGAAATTCAGCCACACATATTCATGGCATTTGACAGCAGATTAAGGAATGAACACTAAAAAGAATGCAAGATAAAAGTAGAGAGAAAAATAATAATACCGTAAACTTGAACTAAATTGGGATTAGTTGAAAATAACTCCAAACTTTGATCTCTTAACAATGGAAATAAGTGCTTACAAGTAGAGAGAAACTAGCCTAAAAACGCAGCCTAAAAGTCTTATTAAGAAAATAACAGTTTCGGGATAAAAGAAGCGAGAAAAACTAAAACCGCCGATTGGCACCGGCGATGCTTGAAACGTGCTTAACCCGTGCAAGCTCACGACTTCTTCAATTAAATTTCGAATTCCGAGCATGGCATGTGCTGACTTTGGCATTGCTCGTGCTGACCTCTTGGGCTTCGAAGCACAGCTCGTGCTAGGTCTTCTTTTCCTTCTTTCCTTCAGACACGACCAGGTGATACGACTCGTGTTGACTTGGCTTGATCTCTTCCTTCGCTATCCGACCTTCTATGGCCTCCCACTCTTTTCTTTAGCACTTTGAAAGATGTATTCTTCATCATAAAAGGCGGGATTACCTTAAAACGTAGAAATTCGCACACTTTAATTGTAAATGAAGAAAGTAAGTGAAATCAAATAAATATTTAGGTGAGAAGGCCTTTGAAGTGTCGAAGTTAGCCAATAAGAGAACGGAAAAGAATGTAAAATTTCGGTTTATCATCTCTTCAATCTGCAATGTACTAACCCAATGACTGTTTATCCTTGCGTTATCCCGAGATTCGAATAGCTTGTGGTAGTACATGACCAAGTCCAACCTTAGGAGTCATCATATCACCTACTTGCTCATGGATCTTCTTTTGTGTTTCATTGATGCCATAAGGCTTAGCTTCAACAACATGTCCTAAAGAAGTTGGTTTGCTAAAGTCATAACCTGATCTGTTTCAATAACTTATATGCATTTAGATCAAATCCATCATGAGTGCGCACCTTTGGCAAGTTAGTCTTATTTTGTAGTGAACTCTTGAAAGAAGCTATGAAACCGAGAAAGAAGGGCTTTAGTCACTCTAGGTTGATTTGCCTTATGAACTAAGAGTTCACCATTTCTTTTAGGAACATTCCAACTGACTTCCTTGCACCTATGCACAGATGTAGTTGTCCCTTTATGCATCATGTACTCACTAAATAGTGATTTGCCATTTTTGACGAGCCATAGGGATATACCTAATGTTCGTCGTATCTCAAGAGTTTAGAAAATGTCGTCCTTAGGGGATTGAATGTAATTACCAATAATATTTTGATTGAATAAGGTTCAAAAATAAATTAGCAAACAATTAACACTAAAACTAACAATCATACTATACTAAAACTATCTAAGGGTGATCAAAGTCCGCATAGCTCACAACAACCAAACTTCTTCCTCAAGATATCACCCATTTCACAATTACTCAAAAGCTAATAACAATCCTAGATATCCACAACTAAAAAGTAAATAACAACAATCCTAAATAGCCACAACTAAGCAAAATGTAAAAAAAAAAGAAAGAGATTAGGGAAAAGTTACCCATTCAAAACACTTCCAATATCACTTCTATTTTCAATCTCAAGCAAATTTCTCCATTCAAATGTACTCATTTTGTGGGTGTAATATTAAAAAACTAAAGAGAAAGTGGAAGAGCGAGAAATCGATGACACTAATGCAACCAAAGTGGTGTTTTAGATTGCAAAAGTAAGGAAAAACCTCCAACTTGATCAAACGTGAGTCTTTACTCATTTTTCCCTCTCTTAACTAAAAGGGGGATTTGGATTGGATTTTTGCAAGAATCAAAATAGAGCATCAACCAAAATGCTTGAAATTAATACCAAACTAAATAAAATTAGCAAAGGAATCAAATGGAAATAGAAAAACTTAAACTTGCATTAATTCAAGCTCAAAATAGTAAGAGAGTTTAGAGAGAAAAACTGCTAAAAACCCCTAAAAGAATCCTAAAGTTGACGAACTCCCTTTTCTGGGGTCGAAACAGACATATTTATACAACCCAAAATCTAACTTGGCATGATCGTGCCACTTGGCACAGTCGTGACCGTGCCAACACTCTATCACAAAATAAAAGGAAACTCTACTTTGGCACGGTCGTGCCACAATCTAGCACGGTCGCGCCACAATTTAGCACCGGTCGTGCCAGGTGGCACTGGTCATGACGAGATAATGGCGCTGAAATGCCATGTTCTACTAGGCTTCTTTCTTCGTTGTTTGACCTTCGCTTTCTCGGGCCCGACCCTCGAACCTTCATTTGGCTCCTCAAATCTTTGATAGCTTCGAGTGCCTTGCTTTTTAACCTCTTAACTAACAAAGCATAAAAGCACATATAAGAAGTCTAAATTAGTCAAAATAGTGAATTAAAACCCAGTGTTAGGAGTACCAATATTGCTTCAGTACAAGCCCGAACAAATACCCCCACACTTACTTGTCCTCAAGTAAAACAAGAGGAAATCACATTTTTGTAGGTGTAACGATTGCATTTAGCACATGCAACAAGCCCTTTAAACCCCTTGGTAACTCAAGAAGACGTGTGAGGTCTTGTATGGGCTTGTAAAAGATATACCCACAAAATCTTTGAAATATTTTAGGAATTTTTCGAAAAACATAAGATATATACAAAGCAAAGGGAAAGTATGTACACATCAATAGGATTTATCACACTTATAACTTAGTTACAAAGATATATACAAGCAAGACATGCAATCAAGACTCACATTGACCACAAATGTACCCCCTTTCTTATTTTTCACCCCACACTTCACAATAATAAGATATGTATACCTTGGTGCTCAAGTGCAAAGTGTCATCAAGCCTCGAGAATCGGGTTGCTAAAGTTAATACGGTTTCCCTCTACTTACTTAAATGACTTCCATGCCCAACTTTCTTTTTGGATTTTCCATATTTAACACACACACACAACTCGACTCCAAGTGCCCCTTTGCCTGGTTGGGTAGCTCTTGGGTTTTTGAGGCCCTTAAGTACTCCGGAGGAAACACAAAGCAAGCACATAATTGGGTCGTCCTCCTTTTTGGGGT
Organism: Talinum fruticosum; assembly: GCA_021018815.1. Lineage (NCBI taxonomy): Eukaryota > Viridiplantae > Streptophyta > Magnoliopsida > Caryophyllales > Talinaceae > Talinum > Talinum fruticosum. Next base: position 2,599,296 of record JAITYX010000011.1, read on the forward strand.
TTTATTACTAACTTGTGCATAACACTTATTTAAAACCCAATTAGAGGTAGCGGAATCAAGTAAAAGCAACCACATATTTAGAGTCAATTAAAGATATAGATATAGATAGTGACTATGAACAATGACGCCAAATTTATTCACACTTTTTTTGAGCATTACGAAACCACTAAGTAAATAAAGGTTCCCGGGCCAACCTAGCAACCCAATCCCCAAAGTGATGGTTTAGTGAACAAGGTGGGCACAAAATTAATTAGTCAAGTAAGGTTATTATCAAAAACCAAAAACTACAATATAGGTCAAGTGATCAATCATGTATATTTCACCTATACATAACTAGAAACCAAATTATTAGGGGTTAAAATCTCATCAACATGACACAAAAACTCCCCAAAGCTAAGCAAAACTACATCGGAAAAATAAAAATTTTGGGTATATGACTTCACCACCCTCACACTAAAATCACACAATGTCCTCATTGGGTTTAAGGGAGTACTAATAATGGAAGAAATAAATACGTTGCACAAAGGAAAAGGAAGGTAATAGCTTGTGTTTACCTTGGAGTGGAATGACGACGCAACTCCCTGTTGTCATGAAATGTCAATATAACAAATATGTACACATGGAAAATAAACACAATCCTAGAGACAAAGCTATGTACACAAAGATATATACAATATCACACTTACAAACCCAAAAGTGACATATCACATCTCATCGGAAAGTCCTTCGGTTGGTCAACAATACCAATCAAAACCCACATTTCACCTCAAATGGCCAATAATTACCAATCGTATTGAAACAATTGAGGGGGCAGAGGGCAAACAAAGCAAGGCAAGATAAGATAAATGATGCCGAATTAAATAACCCCCAATGAGCATGTGGTTCCCTCCAATAACATACAAGATGAACCCCACAAATGAAATACAATGGGAAAGTTGGGGTGTTTGGAAAAATGCAATCACAAATTCATCGGTTCCCATCGGAGCCGGAGCCGGGTTGGGTCCAATCCGGTGGAGCATAAGCGAGCCCTCCTTGTTGCATGTGGTGATAATACATGGCTCGTAACATCTCCTCATTCCTCCTCATTGCCTCGGATTGCCTCCTTCGCTCTTCCATTGCAAGGAGCTGGCGTTCCTCATATTGATCCATATGCCCCAAAGATCCCCGATATTAGAATCAACAGATCGGCAACAAGCTTCCACCCCCTTAATGTTTTCCCAAATGTGAGATGATCGGAGCGGAATGAAGCAATTTTAAGTTTTATGTTAGCCAGGGCTTGAACCATTGAGTCTTGATAATGAAAAGGAGGGGCTTAAGATGAGCCACTAGCTTCAAATTATGGGTGTTGTTCGATTGGCTCATCCTCATCACTATCTCCCTCATCTTCCTCCATGGCTACATTTTCTTCATGATAATCACCACCATCCTCAATTTTCCATTTGTTGGGATTGGTTAGAGTGGTGCGATTGGGGTTGGGAACCGAAAAATAGGTAGGCCATAATGATTCATTAAGCAATTACTCCCTCGAGCAAGCACAAATTCATCATAAGTAATGCTTTCATGTCCAACCTTTCTCCCCAAAAGTGGGGCTCTAACTTTTCCACTTTGCTACTCAAATTTAGCCCCAACGCAATAGTTGTAATCAAACCCCTATCGCTATCATTTTCTTTGGATGCTTTGCAAAATCTTCCACATGACTAAGAATGAAAGCCACGATATCTACCTTAATTTGTTTCACCGTTGCCCCGGGTTCCTAGAAACACCTTGGCTATCATGCCTCCCAAGGACCATATTAGACATTAGACGTTGGAGGTAGCAAAAGGTAATGTTGCAAATATCGGTGACTTTTGCTTGCCCAAACTCAAAGGCAACCTGACGGCCCGTTCCATCTCTAACAAAATGCGGTTTCCGTCTACTATAAGTGATGCTATACCACACATCCCGAGGGGAAAAAGTATCCTTTAAGCATGAAATACCCCTAGGGTCGGACACAAAATGTGGTTAAATTGCACCAAATTCAAATGAAAGTCCTGGTTAAATAGACGGAAAAAGATGTGCACTCGGCTACCATTATACTCTCCTTCCCAATCCACTTGTCAAGGAGCTTAGAAACTCCACAATCAATTGATTAAAAACAGCATATTTAGGCTCAACAAATTCAAGCCAACCCAAGTTACTCGATAATCTATACATATCATCCCAAAGCCCCAAACCCACAAGGGTCTCTTGGTCTACGTAACGAGGCTCACAAACCAATCGAGTGATAAGATTATGAAACCTAACCTTTTGTTTTTCTCTTTTACACATTTAATTGATCTTGCACTAGTAGAAAGAACAAAGGGTTGAGCTTGAACTTTACCTGGCTCCACATCTGGATTGGAAGCCTCTAGAGTTGGCCTAACTCTTTTTGATTTGGGAGGCATGGTGGAAAATTTGAACCTTGGATTTATTTTTCAATTAACCCCAAAAATCTTCAAATCCTTTTAAATTGTGTGCTAGAAACACACTTACAAGTGAAATGCAAAGGTTTCTCTAACTTCCACCCCTAACTCAACAATGGTGAAATTAGGGTGAGATGAGAGAGAAAATGAGGGTTAAAGGTGAGAAATTTGGAGGTTTTATGGGTGAAAATGGGGAATTTATGAAGGAAATTGAGAGTTTTGAGTGGGATTTGTGGGTGGGTGAGTGTGGGAAACTAGAGAGAGAGGGGGCCTGGGAATTTGAAATGGAGGAGGAGGAACAAAAGAAGAACAAAGGAAGAAGGAAGCAGGGGGCACGTTTTAAGATCTGCAGAATAAGGTGGCACGGTGCGTGCCACGTGGCATGGTCATGACCGTGCTACCCGTCTCGTCCTACTGATCGAAAATGTGCCAATGACTGGCACGTTCATGCCTGATTTTTTTTTGTGTTTTCTTTTTCTTTTTTTTTCATCTTTCATCTTTTTCACTTATTTTTTGAACCTTTTATTTGTTTGGGTTCTTTTCTCTTTTTTTTTCAAAAGGAAATAAAACCAAAATCTATTTACAAAATTTGTTTACAAGAGTACAAGGGAGAATTCAAAGATCAATTGTGGGAAGGTTCGTGGAGCCAAAGGCACTCTAAGTTACCCATCAAAGACATTTCTAAATATTCTTTTAAACACTCGGCCATTTACTTTTTGACGTATACCGGTGACGGGGTCCTGAATTTCTATAGCCTCATAGGGAAAAATCTGAGTAACAACGAAGGCCCCATCCACCTAGACCTTAATTTCCCGGAAATAGGTTCAATCTCAAGTCATACAAGAGCACCTTCATATTGGGGACAAAGTTTTTACGTAAAATTTTTTATCATGAATGAACTTCGCCCATTCTTTGAAAGATCGAGCACTCTCATACGCCTTGGCCCGAATCTCTTCTAATTCGGTGATTTGCAAACGCCTCTCCTCTCCGGCTAAACCCATGTCATAGTTGAGGGTCCTAATTGCCCACCAAGCCCGGTGCTCAAGCTTCACCGAAAGGTGACAAGGCTTGCCATAAACCACCCTATAAGGAGACATGCCTAAAGGGGTTTTAAACACTCGTCCTATAAGCCCAAAGAGTATCGACAAGCTTGTCGGACCAATCCTTCCTGTTCTATTGACAGTTTTCTCAAGAATTTGCTTGATTTGCCAGTTGGAAACCTCAACTTGACCACTTGTTTGAGGGTGGGAAGAGGTGGCAAGCTGATGGACAATAGAGTACTTTTTCAACAACGCATCAAAAGATTTGTTGTCAAAATGAGTACCTTGGTCACTAATAATAGCTTGTGGCATGCCATATGAAGACTCATGTATGACTGACTGACCCCTTGAATATGTTTTGATTTCATGTATTCATCTAAATTTAGGATAAAATAAGAAGCATACTAAAAGAAATTCATTTAACTAAGTCATATGCTTTATAATTCATCATTTCAATATGACTTGTTCATTACTGAACTCGAGACTTAAGTATATTAAGTTTGTCCGACTATGTCTAAGACTCGGAAAGTGGATTATGAGTTAGTCATGACAAGCCGAGTCAAACCGAGCAACTCGGTTCTCATAATCCGACCTACTCGGTCGGACTCGGACATTTAGTTTGCCTAAGTTATTTCGCATTTAACATTTCTATTTTATCATGGCAAATATCATGATTTGATCCGAGATTGAATTATTTCAATCATGCTTTAACCTAGAAACTTACGATATTATTTGCTTAATCATGCGTAATTATAAAATGTCTAAATAGCTCATGTGCCCATTAAGATAGAATGATTTATTATTGAGTTTTGACATATATGGAATTTGAACATATTAAATATTAGACTTGAAATATTCTAGATTAATAGATGAAGGATAATTAGTTATTAAATGCTTTATTTAGACTAATCCTTATCTAATGATGGACCAAAGTATTTTTATAGATACTTTGACAACCATTGTGGTTAATGTTTTTGCAAGTTTTTATAATATAAATTATCTAAAGAAAAAGCAAAAATAAAAGACTTCGACCATTAGACAAAAATCGGAATTTCTACAAGAGCTCATAATTGATCGAGAGCTTTGTCTATTACTATTTTAGATAATATTTTATTTCGAATCTAACGATCTTTTCTTTTTGCTTTTCTAGTTAACAAAAGGTGGAAAAAGAGTTGTTGGAAGTTAGGACCGAGGCACAACGACTATTTCAAGAAGGTCTAGAAATCCGAGTGACTCGGACTATCCGTTACAATGGCTAGGCGACTCGAGACGGGTTCAACGAGAAAGACATTGGAGGCTTAACAGCTATCTCTTCCAGACAGACTATTTATAGAAGCCTTAGTACAAGATTTTAACCGACGAATGGAAGAAAAAGAGAGACCATATTGAACATCTTCTCTAGCTTACAACTCCCAAACTGTAATTATAATATTCTAAGTTGTATTCTTCCGAGTTAGTTGTATTGTAATTCTTATTACTCTATTCTACTCATCTCTAACTAAGTTATAAAAGTTACCTCAACTCGGTTGTCCCAAACTATAAAGGTTACCTCGGTTTGGAAGTAGCGAGGTTAGATAAGGGTACTTCTAACCTTGGGAAAAATCATGTCCGGAGCTGATAAGGGAACTTCAACTCAGAGGACTCCAAGTTGATAAGATAATTTCCACTTGGAAGTACTAGGTCGATCGGATAAGGTAAATTCCGAGCTCAGGAAAAATTATAATAGATTTGTTTAGGAACAAATCTAGATAGTCATATTTATTGTAATTAAGGATTCAATTAGTGGATTTGACTTGGTGTCCGGATTGACACTGTCGAGTGGTTTTCCGCCCTAGGAGGGTTTCCACGTAATTCGACTTGTCATACTTTTTCTCCCTTCTCTGTCTCGAGTCACTCGGACCGAGGTCCGGCCTTAACCGAGCTCGACTTAATATTCTCTTAACATTTTGAGTGCTCAGTTTTCTAAACTTCAAAACTTCACTTTTGTCCGAGTTGCTCTAAACCCATATCTATTTCGAGTTCATTCTAGACTCGGAATTGCTTTCTGAGCTCATACTCTGCAAACAATCCTTAATTTCGCAAAAATCTTCCATCTCCGTATTCACCCCCTCTAGGGTGATTTATCCTCTCCAAGAGCAAACCTTCACCATACTTAGCAAAGATGTTCTCTCTCAAGAATTTCACAACTACCCTTACCTCATTGGATCTAGTGGGGATAGCCTTAACCCACTTAGATACATAGTCCATGATTAGAAGAATGTACTCATTCACAAAAGAGATTGAAAATGGTCCCATGAAATCTATCCCCTACACATCATAAATTTCAACAACAATAATAGGATATAAGGGAATCATGTCTCTCCTAGAAATTCTCCCTAGCTGTTGACATCTAAGGCAACTCTTACAATGCGCATGAGAATATTTAAAGAGTGTGGGCCAATAAAAACCACATTGAAAAACCTTAGCGGCAGTTTTCTTGCCACTAAAATGCCCCTCACATGCTTAATCATGACAAAAATAGAGAACACTTTTCACTTCTGAATCTAGGACACACCACCTAATGATTTGGTTGAGATAATACTTAATAAAGTAAGAATTGTCCTTGTAGACACCTAAAAGTTTCATCTCTTATCTCTTTATTTACGTATTTTATTATGTTCGCCCGATGATGAAATCCCGAGTCCTGTTTGAGGATTTGGATCTCGGACTATGATTGATTGGTGCGACATAAAGCAATAAAACACAAAGAACCCCCAGCACCAAATAAACAACCTTTTGCCTTGGGTCGGTCCACAAATCCTTTTTTCTTTTGGGCGATCCAAGAATTAGGACAAGCTTTGAGAGACAACGAAGTCCACTGCTGTGTGCCAAGAAATTCCAAGTTCAAAATACTACATTTTACTTTTGTCCAATCGGACAAGGAGTTGAAGACATGAACACGGCGTTAAAGCGTTACATTTCATGATCACGAGTATCAAAGTGCTGCGTTTAAGCTCCATAAGACGTCCACACGAGACTAGGAGCTTTTCCCCTCCAAACAACGTTGTGGCCGGTGCCTGCCACCCCTAAAGATTTAAGTGAAACGTTGCGTTTTGGCTTGGAGAATCCCTTGGAGACACGATAGGGCACGAAACCTAGGAGCGCCGGTCATGAACCGGGTTCTATCCGGTTCTATCGCTTTCTTATCCGGTTCAATCTTGTGAGATTCTGGCCCGGTTTATTTTCAGCTGTTTGGAGGGTTGACCGATGGCAAACCCTAGGTCATTTGTGACCTAGGTTCTCTCCTATAAATAGAGAGCCTCGGATCTTATTCCAAGGACGACTTTCTCCTATGCATTATGTTGTAGAAAGCTAACCTGAGCATTCATACCTAAACGTTACCTTGCCGAAATCAATCTCAAACATTCATCTTTTCCACTCACCGTCGTTGGATCCTTGCAAAGAGCTAAAGAATATTCGGTTATTCGATCTCTCGGACACCTATTCAACTAATCTTTCTAATTCTCTACACATTCACCTTTCACATAATCCATAAAAACAAGCCATTTTTCTTTCATCTGTTGTCGTTACATCGAGAGATCCGAGCTTAGAGATCTAGATTAGCAAGGTGGGACAACCTAAGGGCAATCGTGAAACCTTCAAACGGTTTATTATTTTTATACTTTATTTATCACTTTCCGTATTGTGGTTTAAAAGATGTAATCATTCTTTTTAATTCCTCGTTGTAGCATGTTGCTTGTTTGTTTGTTTTCCTTTAATTTCGTTTAATTTCTTTATTGGTTTTCCTTTAATTTCGTTTGGTTGCTTTTGTTCATCGTTGTAGCATGTTGCTTGTTTGTTTGTTTTACATTATTTTAATTCACTACTTAAATCGGTAATGGCCGTCTTCGAACGGGTGGATCGTAAGGGTTTTCCCTATGTTTCGTACCCTCGCTCCCGAATCGATTCTCGGTTCAAAGACGGATGGAGTCAATTTTAGCCTCTTTTAGTCTTAGTTTTCCCATACTAAGATTGGAAGAGCAAGTTTTTGTTTTTGTTAGTTTTTCTTTCCTAAAAACCGAATGGCGACTCCTTTTATGTTTTATTCTTATTAAATATGCATCTCGGCTATTTTTCGATTACGAGGATAAAAAAATCGGTTCCGGATATGCCAGCCAAGGCGGAGGCCGAGGCTGGTCTTCTTAGCCCGAGCCTCGGCTGGTGCCCGCCACTGCTGGGTGCAGGCTGCCGCCTGCAACCGAGTGGTCAACAGGTGAGTCTTCGGTAAAGATTGGTGTTTTCACACCACTATGGCCCTAAAGCCTCATGACAGGACCAAAACCCTAAATTTTGTTTGTCCTTTAATTAGTTAATAACATCCCAGGAATTTTGAAAATGAATTACTAAAATAAAATAGTTAATAAAACCGCCATTCAAACTTTGCTTAATTCGCTTTTAATCAAATTTAATGAAATTCAAAAATATTAATAAAAGATTCATCCTCACTTTCAAAAATGCATCTTCAAAACCCTAAAATCATTTTCCACCTTCTAAAAAAAGAGAACCTTTACGCCAAAGGCATTTATGGGGAAGCTCGGTTGGTCCCAACCGATTGTGGTTCCTACAGATGGCGACTCCACCAGTGATAAATCATTTATTAAGAGGGCAAAACTTGAAAATTTGAGTAGTGTGTTTTTATGATGTGCTTGCATTAGGCGTCCTGCATTTATCAACCTTTGAACTAGTTTAAATACTGTTTTGGACCAGTAAGAAAACTTTATTGTACCCCCTACTTACCCTTTACTGGAGAAAGGCTCCCATTGGTTCCTTTAGGCGGGCCCAACTAGGCTTGATTGCCCGAGGAAACGGTACCTCCTCCCTCGTAGCACGCACTCTTGGGTCAAAACTTTTGGTTCACCAAGAGGTATCAAGAATTCCGGTTGGTATCCTACCGTACCCTACATGGAAGACCAAATTCTCGTACTACGTATCACCATGTATCTAACCTTTTGAACTCTTTGACCATAGAACTTTTTTGACTTTTAGGTGGTCCCTTGACTTCATTTTCATGCTTGAATGAGTGTGTGTATTTTAGATGTAATCTTCTATTTGTGAGCCTTTAGGGATAGGTGAGGAGCGCTGATTAAGCACTTTCATGGGTGAAAATAAAACACTTCAATAAATTTCCTAAAGTCAATCCATTATGTACATTTAGCCAAAAGTCAAAATTTATTTTTCTATTAGGGTTAGTCCATTGTTTGCACTTCCATGTCATACTAAAATCCTCTTTTGGTGGTTTAAGTAGCTACCGCCTGTGAAAGGGTCTTATCGAAAGTCTCCTTCTCTTTTTCAATTGTTTAATCCTTTCTTTTTCTACATTCCCATTTTTCATTTGCATTAGCCAAATAAAAATCATCTCATATTAGTTGAGTTCATAGCATTAGCCAAATAAAAATCATATCATATTAGGTGAGTCCATTTGCATAAGTCAAATAAAAATCATCTCATATTAGGTGAGTCCATTTGCATTAATTAAATAAAAATCATCTCATATTATGAGCCTATTTGCATGCATACAAATCATCTCCTATTAGGTGAGGCCATGAGCATTCATTTTGTATTAGGAAAATTCATTTTTTACATTTGCATGTAGTCCAAAAGAAATTTATCTCAAATAAGGAAATGCATTATCATTTAGCTAGATTAGAAAGCATCTTTTCTTTTAGGGATCAATCATTCAATCATTAGTTAGATTATCATCTCAACTAAGTCATGCATCATATCATGTTCTTGATGTGCATCTAAATAAAAGCATCCTTAGATCCTTCGAGTCCTGCGCTTAAGTCCCTTCCTCCTAAAAGTAATCTTCTCTCATATGGTCCTAAACCTCATCCTTTGGGCTGTAGAATAGGGAAGTCTACAACAACTAAGTATTGTCGGAATCCAAACTCTAAAAGATTAGAACGCCTCACCAAGGAGTCCGACACATCTTCTTTTCTTTCTACTCCATGGTCTACACTCGGTGCGACAAGCTTCAGTGCACACTACACAGTCTCAATCTATTCCTTGTTATAAGACAAGTACCTAGAAAGAGTTCCCTTCCAATGGATCCGAACCCCGAGTAGTTTCTTAATCTCGGTTTACTTAATGAGAATATACCCGAGTGGAAACTAGATTGAATGATCAAGAGGAGAAGATGTCATCTATATCGAGGGATCTTTAGACTATCATAAGGGATATTGAGGCCAGTAAAAGAGATGAGGACGCTGAACATTTGAGAAGGGAAGACATCTTAGAAGCTAAACATTTCGGAAGAGAAGAGGCCTTGATTCTACCTCCTCCACCTATATTATCTCCTCCAGGTAGTCCCAAACATGAATTCCCTAAACCCGAATCCAAATCTCAACTCGATCCCTTTACGGATCGGATAGAATGGATGTTAAGGGAGTCATTCATGTTCGATAATCACTACTTCAATCATAAAGGATTCACTTCAATCCCTAAGGTTAAACTACCTCCTAGTTTACCATGCCCGATACTAAGTTCAAAGGTTCGAGAATCCTCATCATCACGTACGCAACTTCTTAGGAGCAATGACTCTTAAGAACATTCCCGAAGACACTTACCACATTATCTTCCCTTGGACATTCGACGCGATGTAATGAAGTGGTACAATGCGGTTGACCCACGCAAGGTTGCCAACTAGACTGATCCGTGCAAGGAGTTCCTCCATCATACTCCTATAACACCGATCTGCCTGTTACCCTTAAACACTTGGAATTAATCAAGAAAGATGAGAATGAGAGCTTCATGGATTTCCTTACCAAATGGACGAGTGAAGGCAACCCATATGGTTGATCGACCCTCCGAGAAAGACCAAGTCCGGATCATCGTAAAAAGCCTTCAGCCCAATTACAATAAGCACTTCAAATCCTACCCGGATAGACTTTTCAACTCTTAGAGATGCTAGTTTGTTGATAGAAGAAGAGTTGTCTACCGCGATCACAAAAGTCCGCGACTCGGGTATAGAGGTAATTATCATTCTAAAGATAAGAAAACCTCCAATACATGCAATATTAACAGGGTGCGAGATGTCAATGTCCGCAACTGGTATACTAACTACACTCCTATTGATACTACTTACACTAAAGCCCTTGACCATCTCTTGGAAAAGGGAAAGATAAAGTACGACCCATTAGTCTTTTGAGTGTTTTAAGTCTTTGGGAAATTGACCCAACACCTACTGGTCAATTCCCTTTTTTTCCTAATACCCTAGAAAAAGAGGGAAAAAGGCCTTTTCGAAAACTTTGTACTTGACAAATTGTACTCTACCATAAACTGAAAGAGTTTTCACATGATTAGACCATGTGCGCTCAATTTTTCCCCTTTTATCAGCCATTTCAATGGAATTAAATTACTGTTAGCTATAAGTAGGAAATCTCTCTTATTATATACTCCCTCCATTTCAAATATATGTCACTTTAATTAATTTTTTTATTTCATAATATTTGTTCCATTATAATTCTAATGACGTATTAATAATTAATTTATCAGTTTCATCCTTAATAATTATTTTATTTCTCTCTTTTTCTCATTGATTTTTTTCATTTTCAATGAAATCTAGGACAACTTGGTCTTTTAACATAAATTTTGTCATAAATTTAGTGTTTCTTAATACTCTCTCATAACCTTAAAATGACAAGTATTTTAAAACAAGAGAAGTATTGTTTTATATTTATAAGACAAATTTGAAAATTAGTATAGATTTGAAAATTATATTTAATTTGCTAACCATCTTTAAGTTTGACTTAGAATAGTCAACAAATCATGATAGATTTCCGCTATATTTTCTGTCAAGTTCATCCTTATAATTAGTATCTGCATGAATAATATAGGGCATCTAACTTATCCTTCTTTTTAATAAGAAAAGGAAAAAATTCATCAATGAAAAATAATACCGCATTTACAATATTGAATATCTTCAAACAAAAGTAAATCTAAAACATCAAAATAGAATTTTTACTTCCATAAAGTTAATCGTAGATATATTGTCGATCGACTCTAAATTTGTGGCATTCTTCTTGCCGCCGACCACATTCTTCAACATCAATACGTCTTTTCGAATGTCAACAATATGTAATATAACTTCATTGATTATGTTTTTATCACTACAAGAAAATTTGCTGTTAGCGTCGGATATTAGAGACGACACAAAAAAAGGTCGCTAATAGTGACCATTTAGCGTTGAATCAAAAATCGAACGCTGATTGCTTCGAGTTATAAAATCGACTCTAATAGCGTCGGATAAAAAATCTGACGCTAATGGAGTTGAATTATAGTGTTGAATTCTTAATGCAACTCTAATGGCATTGAATTTTTTTATCGGACGCTAAAATCAAACACATATTAGAAAAAAAAAGGTGGAGAAAATCTCGGTCTCTCTCCTCTCTTTCCTCCCTCAAACTCCTCTTCCTCTCCTTCAATAACTTCTCCGGAGACTTCCCTTCCTCGGTCGCCTCGTGTTGCCAATTTTCGGTATGAGGCTACATCTCCGACGTCTCCTGCCTCCATTCTCTCTCCTCCAAGAATTATCCATGCCAGGTATGAATCTTTTCTCTCTCTCTCTCTCTCCCCCTCCATTGTTTCTTCAATTTTGTTGGTCCGTTTCCTTACTTCAATTGAAGCCTCAAATTGTGGTATTAGTTTGATTGTTATTAAGAGAGTATGATGCAGTGATTGAAATTTAGAGAGTACGAATTTTCAATCAAACTGATTATTCATACAATTACTATAGTTTTTGTCCAATTGTGCCAATTTTTGTGATTAATTATGTGTTTCTAATGATCTAATCTATATGAAAATCGCATTTTTCAAGTTAATTACTGATTCATTGATTTGGTTCTGCTCTTTCTCGATGATCACCACCTTTGGAAGTCTCTGAAATCTATTTGTTATTCTAATTTCTTGTTAATCATCGCTCATCCATCGTCGAATCCATTTGAAATCCACATTTTTTCAAGTAGTTTGATTCTGATAAGAGTAGTATCTTTCTTGCCCATCCGAATATCCTAGCTAAGCTTTCTCTCTCTCTCTCTCTCAATCTCACCATCTCTTTCTCTCTCCTCTTTTTGCAGGTTTGATCGAAGGAGAATCAGATATTAGACCTCAGAAGAAGCTTTTTCTTCAATCGAATTAATTCCAGTGTTGAATCCTATTCGCTGAATTTTATTCGACTTTTTGAGAAAAATGGAGTCATCACCACCACCATTGATAGCAATTTGGCCTTTCCCGGTTAAGAATGGTTTTTAAGTTGCATACTAATATTGAGTGTTCAAATTAAGCCGTATAATAGGAACATATATATTTTTGAAGTGCTATTGGAAAAAATAAAGATCAAACTTATGCTTAGCGAAATTTAGCGTTGGATATTAGCGTGCGATCAAAATTCGATGCTGTTTGAGTAAAAAAATCAGACACAATTTTGTCTTATCCGACACTAAAAAGCAGATTCGGGTAGAAAATTGTTAGTGAAATTTAGAGTCGGAATATCCGACGCTAAACTGAAAAAGCGAAGCTAATAGCGTCTTATTTTTGTCCGACTCCATTTAGCATCGGATCCAGTCCAACGCGAAATCCGACGCTAAATTTTTTAGCGTTGGGGTGTTTAGCGTGAGATTTTTTTTGATGCTAATCCGACGCTAAATATGATTAGTGTTGGATTTTTTCCATTTAGCGTCGGATTTTACCCGAAACTAAATGTGAGTTTTCTTGTAGTATCTACGTAGACTTCTATTTTTCAGTCCTTGTTGTTACTTCTATTTTTCTTTTTCTGTTTTTTTGTTGGTGGAGAGAAACATGTTACTGTCGCGATTGAGAGAAACATGTTCTTATTACCCTTTAAGAGGACACAGGTAGTTGATATTTGATTGAAATTATTAATTCCCTTTACGTTTAAATCCTGTGAACTTCTGGTTCACACCCTGTACAACACATTTAGTCATTTTGTCTACCACAATTTTCTTTTTATTTTTAAAAGGAAAAAGAGCCCACCAAAAATGTAGGCTCCATCAATGTGACATAAATGGCATACTGTACAGACTTTATTAGATTCTATAAGTTTGTTTGTGTTCTTTCCCTATCTTTAAAAAAGGTATTTATCTTTCTGGAAAATCATTACAAACTTGTAAAAAATGTTTTAGCAAATCATATATATATATATATATATATATATATATATATACATAAAATTGAGTGATTTGTTGTGTGTTAGACATTTGGTATATCACCATTGGTTCTTTTTATTTTATCTTTTTATATATATTATCAAATCCTTTTTGTAAGACCCACTTTATTATCTATTAATTTAACTATAAATGAAATGAAGTCTATTTACTACTCTTCAATGACTATGATCATCAATCACACTTTATTATCTATTTTATTATATATATTTTGATTATAATCATAATTAATATTGTATTTTATTATATGTATTTTTTGAAAGATTCCATTACTTTAACAGTTATAAAATTAATTTTTTAAAAAGTACTTACTAATAATATTTATTATATATAATTAATCTAACTATTACAAAAAATTATAATATAATATATCAAATAATTTCAGTATTAAAACTTATATAAATTAAATAGATTATAATTATTATGATAATTATAATATAGTTATAATTTAAATTGTTTTAATTTCTTAAACATTCAATTGTCTTTATTTTTTTCATATATTCAGTTACAAACAACAAACTAAAATCCATTATATATGAAATGAAAAGCTGTCATTGGCCATTTAAATTTTATTTTATCCTTTTCAGTTATGTAATTAATTAATAGACAATATTATTATTAATATACAATATTTCTTAAATGACTCATAATATTGGATGAGAGCAAGAATGCCAATTGCGGTTATGCTTCCGAAACTGTCCTTTTTGTTTGGAAATTAATGAGATATTAATTGATTGATACTAGGAATTGATTATAAAATGGGACAAAAAATATACACTTATTAGGGTAATCCTTCTACTTATCTTCTTTCTGCCTTTTTTTAATTTTTTAAAAAAACTATTTTAATTTTATTTACATATTTTGTCTTGATTCAATCTATCAGCTATCTTTATTTTCATATTTTTTAGATCTTTCTGCCTTTTTTTATTTTAAAAAAACTATTTTAATTTTATTTGCATATTTTGCCTTAATTCAATCTATCAGCTATTATGATGAATAATTTCAGTCAAAACTATTACCTATATCATGTTTATTGAGTATATTTATTCAATATTTTATTATTTATTTTATAAAAGTGTAAAAATTACACCATATGACATTAAAAAAAAATTATGATCAATCCCTTACTTTTTTTCATCAAAAATATATTAAATATATCTAAATATAAAATATATCCACTACTTAAATAATAGTACATACCAGGTGCGAAGCACGGGATTCACACTAGTATATACTTAAAATTGACTTATTTGCTGTGGGTTAGATATTATTGGCACATCACCATTGGTTCATTTATTTTATCATTTTCTTTTATTTTATATTATCAAAGACTTTTTGTAACACCCACTTTATTACCTATAAATTTTAATTATAAGTGAAATAAAATCCATTTACTACTCTTGAATGACTATGATCATCAATCACACTTAATTTTGCTAAAAAAATAATTACATTTTATTATCTATAAATTATAATTATAATTATAATTATATTATATTTTATTACCTATATATTTTTTGAAGGATTAGTCCATTATTTCAACAATTGTAAAATTAAAATTTAAAACAAATAATATTTATTGTATATAATTAGTCTAAATATTGTAAAAGAATATAATATTATATATGTATCAATTCCAGTATTGAAACTTAAATAAATTAAATTAATTATGATAATTATAATATATTATTATAATAATTATAATTTAATTTGTTTAAAAGTTCTTTAACGATTCATTTATTTTTATTTTATTGCATATATTCAGTTATAAGAATATGAATGTTTATTAAGTTAGCAATTAGTAGGGAAATTATATTGATTATATTTAACATTTTTTCTTATTATGATAAAGAATTTTGGTCCAAGTTATTATTTGTTTATCTGTATATGTAACCTATCTCATGTTTATGAAATATATTTATTCAAAACTTATTTTTCTATTATGAAAGTGTAAAAGTTTTATAGCAGTATAGTGATGAGAAGACAAACAAGGCTGGCAAATGTAGGACATTATATTAACAAGAAATTGATAATTGTGTATTTTATTATTTAAATGTTTAATTTTCTTATTATATATATAATCACTTGTGTTTATTTTATACATAGTGAGTAATGATATTATTACAATATGTTTAAAGTCTATATATAATCAAGTAGTACCATGCGAGATACTTATACAAAAAATATCCAACAATAAACACATATATTTAAAGGAGTTTGGTGCTAACAAAGTGGGACGGATACGTTTCAACTTTAAAATGTGATGGGAGAAAATGATAAGTTGGAAAATTATTTTATAGGTTCATATGATGAAGAATTATTTTCGTTCATTAAGTAACTCAAAATTTACATTCTTCCTCTTAATAAATTACCTTTAGATTATAAAACATTCATATGTATTCTAAGGTTAATATTTATAATTTTATAAGAAGTATATATTTAATATTTATAATAGTATATCAACTACTCAAATAATAGCACATAGCCATGGGAAGCACGAGATTCACACTAGTAATTTATTTTATTTTTGAGCCAAATAATAAAATAATTTAATAATAAAAGTTTCTTATATATATATATTTATATATGTTGGAGTAGTTTTAAACTCGAGACTAATTAACCAATTTGTTTAAGTAAGGCACTGTTCGACAAAATGAGCTATTTGAGTAGCGGATACTTACTTGTGTGGCGGATATCTGTTTAGACAATTGATAACTGTTTGATTTTAATTGTTAGCGAGATAGTTGTTCAAGCTGAGCGATTGAATAACCGTGTTCGATAAATTTAGTGGTTGGGTTAGTTGATTATTTTAAATTGACATAAAAGAATATAAATAATTTTCCAAATATAAATTAATGAAGGGATGTTTTGTCAAAAAAATATGAAAGACTACTTTTAAATTGAAAAGTTAATATTCTTAACATTTTAAAAACACTACTTGAAACGCTATAAGTTACTGGAAACACTAGTTGAAATACTACCTTACGAGAACACTAATATTTGATTGGTTAGAATTTTGACGTGATAAAATATTAAATATTACTCCAAATACATGTTCTTGAACCGACCTAAATAAACACATAATTAATAATTCAAAGTATGTTTACAAGTCATGAGTATTACTCAATTCAATTGGCAAAATTTTGGTCACTTGTCACTACAAACTAACTGGATTTGAATTGCCACATCATATTAAAACAAATTAAGTTCTGGTCAAAATAAAACCTTGGAGAAAATAACAATATATAAAGAGTTCAAGAAGTGGAATAATCATCAAAATAGGGAAAAAAAAAAGGGGTGCCAATAAATACAATTGATGAAAGCTCTTGGAAATTTTACCAAACATTTCGATTTACATTACGTGTAACTGTATTGACTTTTATAGCTTCCTATGCACAGTAGTAAAAAGGGCAAAAAAGACATTATACAATTTAAATTCAAATACTTGATATATATTCATATTAATACATATCTATACACTATATAATGCTAATCTTTTCAAATTTTGAAATGCTGCAACCAGAGTGAATTAAGAGTTTCGTCCAATAAAAAATAAATAATTTATCATTTAAAAAAATAAGTTTCCACTCATCTATGGACTCTAATAATAATAATAATAATAATAATAATAATAATAATAATAATAATAATATTGGATCTCCTTGCTGAAAAATAAATAAATAATATTATAAAATTATTTAATCTAAATCTAAAAATTAAACAGTAAATAATTAGCCTTATTAATTTTTAAAAATATAAAACATAAAATAAAACCAAATTGAGCAAAAAATTAATAAATAAAAATTACAGAAAATTATATAATGAACTAAATTAAAAATCTGGACAGAATTAAAAACATAAAAACTTTTTAAATTTTTCAGAAAAATTAAACACAATTAAAACAGAAAAACAAAAACATAATCTAAAATAGAAAGTTAAACAAATAATCAATTACACTACAATACATATGAAAATAAATAATTAAATAAACTAGAATATTAAAACTATTTTTTGACCGAAACATACACTAAAATCCTAAAATTAAAATACAAAAATTTAATTTATAAATTTATTAAATTAAAAACTTGATTTAACCTAAATTAGAAAATAAATCAAAAAATAATTAAATTAATCATAAAAACTAAGAAAATTAATACTAAGATATTAATATTCTAACTAAACCCTATAATAATATAAAAAATAAAATTAACCAAAGAAAACTAATTTAATCCAACTTCTGACAATTTGACTAAAAATAACAAAAATAAGTAGAAAAATAATCTGAAAATTAAAATATATTAGGACTCAAAATAAAATTAATATAAAATTACTGAGATATCTATCCTATTATCAATCAATGTAATTCATTCTCACGTCAATCATTAGTAAAAACCCGTGAAAAATTAAAAAAAAATATATTGATGACAAAAAGTATATTGAATGATTTTAAAGAAGGGATGTAATTAAGAGTAATTTTATTTAAGATAAATTATAGAATAATATTTTAGAAAATAATTAAAGGATATTCTATTATTTTTAATGGTGTTAAGGTTAATTTTACCAATACTTTTAACCTAAAAAGTATAATCTATATTATTTCAAATTTTGGTTTGATTTGATTTACATTTGAGAATCACAAGTTACGGCTTTTTTTTTCCTTTGTGACTTCAAATTGTGACTCGACTGAAATCTAATGAGATAATTATCAAAGTGAACAATATATATTTAATTATATATTTTTGGGTGGATGAATAAGATATTTCATTAGATGAGAAAATTTGTTCTTCCTTTCTACTAAAAAATACAATATGAATTGTAAAGATGTAACAATAGCTTTTGTCATTGTTTGGTTTATTAATTTGCTAGGAAGATGTGGTTGAGGTGACTAAAGAACATGGTATCGGTTTCAAACTAATTTTTAATTAGTGGCTTTAAGTTTTGAAAGTGATTGAATCGAGTAAGGGTCGGTCAATTGGAGGAAGTATGTTATGATTAATGTATGAGTTTAACTACTTATTTATGTAATTTTTTGTCTAATTTGATTTGTTTGGATCATGAGTTTCTCTATCTTTCCACTTAATTTTTAATTTTGTGTCTATTCTATCATTTTTAAAATACGACATGCATCCACGCTTTTACCATACTTATGTTAAGTGTGAAAATGGTATGAGTTGACAAATATTACACACACTAAATAAGTCGGATGAGAGTCGTCTTTAACCACACACTTATATCCAAAGAAAACACCATCACTCGCCATACTTATATCTATGGACATATTACCCCTTGAGCGAGTTTTTTTTTCCTATTACCGGTTTGCGTTTGAAGCAACTTCTACCACTAATATAGACACTTAGGTTGTCACCAGTTAAGCTACAAAATTCTTTTTGAAATTAACTAGGGTTAATTAAAATATATTATTTTTTTACTCTTTATGCCATGTTTTTCTCTCAAAAGGATGGGGGTTGGGTGACCGCGGTTGCCCTAACATAGATCCGCCTTTGGATTAAAAATACTTAGTTCTTCTTCAAATTAGGGTTATGTTCATTAAGATGAATTTTTTTAGTTTTATTTTATTTTACTTTTCTTTAAACAACATTAAGAAAAAAAGATATAAAGCGGGCACATGTGAAATTTACTGATTAAGCAGAAAATAAGCGAGAAAACGAGATTAGAGTTTGAGATTTGAGGTTTATTTTTTATTTTGATTTTTTCAATATATTGGGCATTGTGCTATAAACGAGAGAAATCGAAAATTTGCATAAAAATATTTCCTTTATGTGTTTAATTTTTATAAAAATTCTTTTCAATTCTTTTTGATTGTAAATTTAGTATTTGACTTATATGATTATCATAAATTGTCCAATGCGAAAAAAAATTCTTTTTATGTATTTCAATTATCTCAAAATAAGCTGTCACACTTATTATCCGCCACGCTTATTATCCATGCTAAATAATCATTTTTTCAATAGATGTAAATCACCACTCTTAATATACATGGATATGCCTTAATAGGTTAGTACCACTCTTACAAGAGTGGTTATATTTTTCCACATTATTATGTGTGAAAATGATTTCGAGCAACTCATTTTTGCTTATTTTTCTGCCACACTCAATCATGTGTAATTAGATAAGGGTGGAAGCATACCATATGGTGATTGTAACATTTTCGATTATTAATCTCATTTATTAAATGTAGTTATTAAATATTTACTTTTTTAGTTCATAACTTATTAAAGAGTATTACATTACTCCGTGCATAGCACGAGTCCAAACTAGTTAAAATAAAACGAATCATCTTCTCCTATTGTCATGTGTCACTCTCACATAATTTTCCTCTTTTAATTTTTTTTTCATCCACATTATTATAATATTCTTAAAATATATGATATCCTTTCTGCATCACCGATACTATTATTTTTATCTTTACAATTTGTTTTGAACCATGGAGATAAAAGATTGGATTTCAAATATCACCAAAAATTTAACAACCACTAATGATACCACGACCATTATTAGACCCGGTAAAATTGACTCGAATGTAACGGGTCAACCCGAAACTCAAATCGAACCTACATTCAAAACAGTTGAACCGATTTTGACCCGAAAATTGAAATAAACCAACCCGAAATATAATGAACCTGATTCACACACGAATCGAAATAACCCGATCTGAAATCGAACCATCCCGAAATATAATTGACCCGATTACAACCCGAACCGAATCAAACCCGAACCGAATCGGACCTGAACCCTATTTTGACCCAAACCCAAATAAAAGTGGCCCAAACCCGAACCGACCCGAATCCGAATTTGACCCAACCTACTTTTTTTGTTTGGTAGGACTCTCGGGATGGACTTTTGTGTTTGTAATAGTACAATTTTGATCGACCTTAAATCTTATTCAAGCGGGTCCATACCAAGGGATGGTGGTGAACTCGATAATATTGTATTGTATATGGTTAACTCAAAACCATACTCGAAACCTACCCGAACCGACATTGACCCAACACGAACCGAAATCGAACCGAATTTGACCCGATCTAAAATTAATCCGAACCGAACCCGAACCCGACCCAAACGAGATTGACCTGAAGTTGAACCGAACCGAAGTTGACTTGAACCGAAATCGAACCAAACACGAACGAGATCGACCCGAAGTTGACCCGAATCGAAAATGAACCGGACCCGAATGAGATTAACCCGAAGTTGACTCAAACCAAATTTTACCCAAATTGAACCCAAATTGAATGACCCGATTGCTAGGTCTAACCATTATTAGGTGCGTTTTGGATATTATTATGTGGAACACATGTAAACAAATATAATGCAAAAAATATACTATTAAATAATTTTTGAGTGTTTATATTAAGTGGGTGTTTGGCCTAGATTTTAAAACTGTTTTTGAATTTAAAAACAGAAGTTAGGTCAAACACTAGTTTTTAAAAAATTAAAACTATTTTTCAAAAACGATTTTGGAAAAAAACTCCCGAAAACGAAACAACAAATAGATGTTTCGTTTCTAGTTTCTGGAAAAACTCTGTAATAACCACCCAAAATCTTATTCTCTTTCTCTCTCTTTTATCTTTTTACGTTATTTTAATTTCTCTCTCTCTCTTATTTTATTTTATTTCTATTTTATTTCTATCTTTTTAGAAATTTTGGCCAAACAAATTAATTATTTGAAAAACACTTATATTAAATTTAGGCCAAACACTTCAAATTTTTCTTAAAAACAATTTTCAAAAAAATACTTTTTAAAAACAAAAACAATTTTTTAAAATTAGTCCAAACATGCTCTAAGTAGATGTTTAACGTAGATTTTAAAACTATTTTTGGAATCTAAAAATTAAAATTAGGTCAAACACTAATTTTTTAAAAATTAAAACTATTTTTCAAAAGTGATTTTCAATAAAAAATCTTGTTAAAAACAAAAACATCAAATAGCTATTTGTATTTCTAATTTCTGAAAAAACTGCATAACAACCATAAAAACTCACATTATTTCTCTCTCATTTTCTCTCTGCTCTCTTTTTTCACGTTATTTTATTTATTCTCTCTCCTCTCTCTTTATCTCTATCCTCTCTCTCTTTGTATCTCTTACTTTAGTAGATAAATAAATATTAATTTATATAAAAAATAAATATTAAATAATTATTATTATGTAAATAAAAATATTAAATTATACTATAATAATAGTAGATAAAATTAAACCAAACAAATTATTATTCAAAAATATTTTCATGTAAATTAGATTAAACATTTCATAAATTTTCCAAAAATTACTTTTAGAAAAACTGTTTTTTATAAAGAAAAACTTTTTTTTTATAAATCAGACCAAACAATATCTAAATTAAAATTAATAACTGACAAAATTTTTGTAAGAATTATTATGTGTTTAAATAAATAATAGATAAGATAAACATAGTTTAAAAATTAAATTAAATACAATTATAGATCACATGTATCGCATTTATCCTTAAAACGTTCTATTAGAAAAAAAAGACTAGTTGTTTTGAAAAATTTCAATTAAGATATCTTGTGTTCATAAAGTAATTGTGTTATTGTTATCCATTGCTTAGCAAAGTTTTAAGGTTTGCAAGCATGGGAAAGCAACTAATCTTACATACAAAAAAAATCCGATATTGGAAAATATGCTACCGAAGAAATTTTCCTAAATCCGAACCGAAGAAGTCGAACCGAATGACCTGAAACACAACCCGAATCAACATCTTAAATAATTCAACCGATCTTGACCTGAAATTCGAAGCTAAACCGACGCGAAATCTAATAAACCCAATTTAGATCCAAACCGAAATGACTTGATCCGAAGCCGAACCAACCCGAATATAATTGAACTGATTAAGAACCAAACCTAAAATGACCCAAACCGATTCAAAGCTAAACTGATTTAGACCTGAACTGTTTCAACCCAAATTCAAGTGACCAGAATCCGAACCGACCCGAATTCGAATTTGACCCGACCCGAATCTAATCTAGCCCAATTCACACCAAAATATTTGTTGAGATAAAGAAATGATGACTATATGCATATTTATGTAATTTATGCACTGTGGCAGAATTATATTTGACTTTTCCATTTCGGTTCATTTATTTACAAAGTCGATTCAAGAAGCTTTTTAACAAATCAAGAATTGCATCAATCGAACTTCGAACGAGAAAGTTACAACCGAAATAAATAACCCGATTGGAATTTGACCCCATCCAAAATTGACCGGATCAAATATTGACCCGACACAAAAGTGGCCCGACCTGATTTCGTCATAATCCAAAATTGACCAGAAACCATACATGAAACCTACATGAACCAACATTGACCCAAAATGAACCGCAACCGACTCAAATTAATTTCGGTGAAAGTATTAACCCGAACCAAAATCAAATCCAACTTGAACGAGATCGAACAAAAATTGACCCAAATCAAAACCGAACCCGACCTGAGCGAGATTGATGCAAAGTTGACTCGAGTTGGACTTAACCGAACCAAACCCGAAAAAATATCCCGGTCTAAATGTCACTACCTTTGAGTTCGATACAAACTTGAAAATTTTTTGACAAAAGCCGAGTAGGTTTTACTATTTGCTAGCCAATCAGTAGCTGTGCTCTCCATAATAATTGTTTACATTTATTGTTCCATAATTTCCACGCTACCATTTGGTGGCATAGTTAACTCCTTTGTTTACATTTTTTTTATTAAAAGAGGGGATTTATATATTATGTATCTGTTGGACGAGATTCATAAAACGGCCACTTAGGTCCGTTAACTTCCCTGAATCGAGACTCCTCCTTATCCAGGAAAGGTTCCTGGATAAGTGGAATAGCAAATGAAGTTGAGATTGACTCAACTTCTCAACAATAAGGATAGGAGCGGATGCTCCTATTTAATCTGTAATGGAAAACACAGATTGACACACGCGAATACGAGAAAGACGAACATAGTATTGGTTGCTTCTCTCGGATTCTCCTCGAAAATCCTCTACTCTCCCTCACGGTTAGAACGATCATCTTAGGGTCTTCGGGTTTGAGACGTGGCTGTTTCCGGCGACTCTAGTAGCTTCCGGATATACTGTTCCGGACGACACTTGGTAGAACCAGGACTTTGGAGTACAGCCGGACTCGGAGGATTCGTGACTCGGGAATTCACTTGTGGGCTATCGAACGACAATCGATCCATTCGCTTCCCAACTACTAAAGTTAGTCCTTATTTACAAATATACCTACGAGTATCAATTATAAAAAGATATATTTTTAACAATAAATTCGATAATCAAATATGTCCATCCTGCACTCATGATCTATTTGAAATATTATAGGGTTGGAGATGAGCGATCGAATGAGCTACCACATTACACCCCTATTAACATAAGAAAACGAAACAAATGTAATTTCGGAGATAAATAAACCTATATCCGAACCAAGGCTTAATTTGTTGTTGATTTTGGAGATTAGTGTGGTACAATTATTTTCAATCACCAAGGAAAAAAAGCCTTGACACACATCACACCATTCCGCAATACCTAGAGAGTTCCGAACAACAACACCCCACCCATAATCCCACGAACCAATTTTTGCTCTATCGATATTCAATTTCCACACACCAGCGTGAGGGGCAGCCACTTCTCTTGTCTCGGGGCAATGTTATGCGACAACGAGATTCCTATATTCATGCACAAACTTCACAGCTCTAAGGATCAAGTCGTTGTAGCTACGGTCACCCTCACCAAACAACCTTAGGTTCCTAGGGCATAATTAACACCTTAATCCATTAGTGTATTCTCTAAATTGTAAATAAGATAGCCTTATGATTATGAATTACTTGCATATAGTGCTAACCTTTTCTTATTGACACAATTAAATTTTAAGATTGTTTTACAAAAGGGAGATTTAATGAGACAGACATTTTGAATATAACTTTTTAAGGATTTTGAATGGCTAATAATTTATTTAAGGTAGTTTTTTTAATTAGATGGCGGTGAGTAATAAATTTAATAATATTTTCAGAGACGACATTATTATTCGTCCTTAAACAAATTATTAACCTTATAGTTACCACTATAAAAATATATATCCCAACTCTATTGCATATGATAATCTTATTCCAATTTCCAAACTACTAATTTTTAAATCTATTATAGTTAATATTTTACAATATTTATTGCATATGCCAGGGTCATACAAAACTACTAATTTATTGAATTCCTCATCTTGCACGTTGAATAATGTGCCGTAAACTTTTTTTTAATATATAATTTTGCTAATTATCGTCTTTAGAATGATAAGTAAGAAATTATTATTAGTAATTCCACTTTCCTAAAATACCCAATGAAATTTCTGTTTTTCTTTTTAAGTTTAGCAATCAATCCTAAAGAATGGCTCGGAAAATGTCCTAAATCATAATACAACTTTTGTTGGATCTTTTTTTTGGTTCATTAAAGGGTATAGATTTGACAAAAGTGACTCGACCCGAATCGATGCCGTAAATTCGAACCGAATTGAAGCTCAACCGGATCGTAATAACCCGAATATAATCTTGTTCAAATTAGCCCGAGCCGAAAACGATCGGAATGACCCGATTGTCGGGTTTATTAAGTGTACCTGCAAATTAGAGGTACCATTCTAACATCCCATCATAATACTTCTCCAAATGGACAAAAGTCATATACAAATCTTTTTGTATAGCTCACATACCTCAATTCTCAATTATTCCAATCAAAACTCATAGTACTCCAAATTGAGGATGTAGATGTGAATTTATGGTGACTGATTTTATTGGATGGATACATGATGTGGTACAACAACTGGATATATTTTTCTTTATTGAATAGGTGGTTGTCCTTTGCTTGAATTTGTGGTCATAGTATATATAGAAACTCTTGATGTTTGACAATTAAGGCCCTACCACAACCACAAGTTCAACTCTTTGGCCATGTTCTGCAAAAATAGTCATATGAAAATTGAATAACTATTAATTAGTTGGTTAATAGCCATTTTAATTAGCAACATAAAGTGGTTGTATAGTTGAGTTATTATCGCAAAGATATTTAACCAAGTAATTTAGCAAAATGTGTTGGATAGCCAGATTTAATGTAATTGATGTAAAAGAGATATAGAAAATTTGAAAATATAAGTTAATAAAAGAGTATTGGGGGGCGGGGAATGAAACACTAACTTTAATCATGAGGCCAAAAACTAATTTTTATTCGTTTCAAAAACACTACTGGAAATAATATACTCCATTTAAAACACTATCCCAAATGCTAGTTTACCAAACACGTATATTTAACTAATTAGTATTTTGACATAGCCTTTAACACAAAATGTCATAAATAAGATGTTAGTTTGTTTAATTGGCAAAACTTGTAGATTTTAGTTTGTTTAATTGGAAAAATTCTTGAGTTACATATATATATATATAGATTTTAATGTGTCCTCCTTGACATATAGTAAAATAATTTTCAAACCTCACATTTTAAAATAATTTTTATGCCCCAAACCTTTGCACAAAAGAATGGTAAACCCTCCTTTATGAAAATTCCTTTTATTTTTGTAAATTTGAAATTATGAATAATGGATAATTAAAAATAAAACCTTATTTAAGATTTTTAAATCAAGAAAATAAAATTTGTCAAGTAAAACAAGATTTTTAAACATAAATAAAAAATTTTAAAATAAAAAAAAGATGAAATTTAAGATAGCTCATTTAAGATGAAAAAATTTAATTGAGCTACGTAAATAATAAAAATAGTAAGACAGACAAAAGAGAGGAGGAAAAAAACTATAGGTTTTTTAATATTTTCATATTCCGCAGTTTAAGGGAATTTCTTTTTAAATTGTTTCATGTGAAGGTGAGGGGTAAAATTATTTCAAAATTGTGTGGAGGTTTGAAAAACAATAACTAAAAGGAGTAATGTAAATACCTCTTTTAGTTATCATTACATATTATGCGTACATATGTTCGAGTTTGAATTTCCTGTATATATCAAAATTTCTTGGTCTCTCTCGATATAGTCTATATTTGGGGATGGAGAATGAAAAGATTTTATTTATGGTAATCAAGCAATATTGTCGAAGGGCTAGATTGTACCACCAACATTACAACCACGTGATCAATTGGAAGCTAAAAACCTTTTAACACCTTCCAAGTTTTAATCTTGATGATTTCAAATTCATAATTTTGTACGGAAATATAAGTGTCGAGTCACTCAACTGATAAATTCTTTAAAAATTTTATCGATCATAGACCAGAGTACGAATCCTGTTAACATCCATTTTTATGCCTCATTCGCGCGCTCACACAATCTATAAAAAATTCTAGGTTTAATATTATCCAATGCTACCCTCATGCCGGCTCCACTCCGGGGATCCAATATTAGGTACGGTTGATATCCTCTTTTAAAATTTTTCATATTTAAATACACCAATTAAAAATACTGTAAGTATTCCCTTAAAAATGTTTTATGTTTTTCTATAGAATATTATCCACTACTACTGAACACATTTTTGGCCTAGAAACGAGGCCTGCGATCAAACTTATATAGGTAATATTATTTCACCCGTAAGAGAGAAAGAAGTAAGCAAATTTTTACAAATAATAATATTCAAACCCCTTAATTTTCCGCTTGAAAGGCGAATACTAAACTCCACCACATGAAAAAAAAAAAAAAGGCAACAATAATTTGTCAAACGTTACACAACAGGAATAGTGAAAAAATCTATCCTGTGAGCAAAATATATTTTTTTCTGGTCTTTCTTTGTCACAACCACAATTTCATGCAAAATGAAAAGAAAAGAAAAGTGAATGATTAAAACCCCCGCCACCCCAAAAGAAGCCCAACACAATTAATACCACCCAACAAACTCTTATCAACTACTCTTATCAAAACATATTCACCCTCCTTGTTTTTCAACCCCATTGCATTTTTGATCCCTTCAAATAATATTTATACCACACAACCATACCACACCCTCCCCCAACTCCCCCGCCCAAAAAATAAGAAAAAACATACTTAGCCGTACATTCATGTAATGGTTATAATGAAGATGATATACCACCCCATCTTCAAGAGTCTCCTCTTCTTACTTCTCTTAGGATCCGGGTTTTCCCGGGTCGCCGGGAAAATCCCGCGTTGATCGTATTTGGGGATTCGACTGTTGATACCGGAAACAATAATGTTATTAAAACATTGCTTAAGAGTAACTTTCTGCCCTATGGGAAGGATTTCGAAGGGGTCTGGCCACAGGCCGATTCTCAAACGGACGGATTCCAGCTGATTTCCTGGCGGAGCGCTTCGGGCTGAAGAAAACCCTCCCAGCTTACTTGGATCCCAAGTATGGTATTCAAGATTTTGCTACTGGAGTTGTGTTTGCCTCTGCTGGGACTGGATTTGATAATGTCACTGCTTCTGTGCTGGTAATTGCTGATTACTGATTACTAGTACATTTGTACTGCTCCACTCGTATGCTTTTATGATTATATTTATTATTTTTTGAGTTTTTTAGGAATAGTATTTAATTTGTGAGTGTTTAATAAAATCTCATGTTGAACGTGCATGGGTGTCATTACTATACGCATGAAATTTAATTGACTAGACCTGAATTGGAATAATTGCAATTAATTGGATTAATCAATAAGCTTTTTGGGACATCCACACAAAAAGATCTGATTTAAATCTCAATTATATTTTTTTTTTAAAATTATTGTTTTGAGCGACTCCACATATTCAGAAGGCTACCTAATGAAAGAGGCCTGTTTTAAATTTAATGCATTAGGAACTAGCTTTACCTAATGCTGTGCCCTATTTAATGTATAATTGAAATAGGTCTAAAAGATCTAATGGTTAGATACTCCCTCCATTGTATAATACACGTCACTTTAATTAATTTTTTTGTTTCATAATATCTGTCACTTTATAATTTTAAAAACGTATTAATGATTAGTTTACCAATTTTATCCTTATTAATTATTTTTTATCATCTCCTTTTTTTCATTAATTTCTTCATTTCTAATAAAATATTGGAGCAAATTGGTCTTTCAATATAAATTTTGTCATAAATTTTGTGTTTTCTTGATATTCACTCTGAACTTTAAAACGAAAAGTATTTTGAAACGGATGAAATATTATGATTAAGAGATTAATCATATAAAGTTACAGAGGTAAATGAGACTGTAGTCTTACAGTAATCTCATCGAATTGTTGAGAAACATTTTCAGACAAATTAACCTAGGTGTATACATATACCTAGGACCTTGTAGTCATAGTATTATACTATAACTATAACTTTACATTTTACGAATGAATCTATTTTCGGAGTTACCCAAAAAAGGAAGTGTTGATTGATATTGTTTGTTTTTTCCCATCTCAGAATGTCATTCCCTTTTGGAAGGAAATAGAAATGTACAAGGAGTACCAAAAGAGGCTAAGGGAGTACCAAGGGGAATACAAGGCCAATGAGACTCTAAGTGAAGCATTGTACATAATAAGCATAGGCACGAACGACTTCCTGGAGAACTACTTCTTGTTACCCACCACAAGGATGCGGTTCACAGTTGAGGAGTTCCAAGATCACCTTCTCGGGATTGCGAGGCAGTTCATCGAAGACATTTACCAACTCGGGGCTCGAAAGATCTCCCTTGGAGGGCTGCCCCCATGGGATGCTTGCCTTTGGAAAGGACTGTTAATATCATGGATTTAAGTGAATGCAATGAAGAGTACAACAATGTTGCCTTGGCGTTCAATGCAAAATTGAGTGGCTTAGTGGCTCAACTCAACAAAAAATTGCCTGGCCTCAAGTTGGTCTTCTCTAATCCCTACTATCTTTTGCTCCACATGATTAAAAAGCCTTCACTTTATGGTAAGTTTATCTTCCTACTCCTAGCAGGCTTATATATATATAAATGATCTATTATTCCAATTTCTCATGGTACAGTAAAAGTTTTCAGTAAGGTTATAGCTTCGGGATTGAGTGAACCCCTATTTTTCCATTAGATCATATGAACCCATGCCATTAGGATCAATTCTTTCCCTTCCCCTTTTATAAAACTTTGCTTAACCTCTCAATTTTCAGCTTAATTAGGATAGAAATTCAAGGTCTTTGTTTGGTGGTTGAAATTCAAATCTTGGGCACATATACGGCCTTAGGTTTTAGGATTCTAATTCTATAAATATAGTCCAATGAATATCAGCTCATACCGGTTCGAGTAGATCTCTCCCATCATAGGATTCTAATTTTATAATCATATTCCTTTATGTGTTGTTTCGAGTCTCTAGTATTCTATTGATACAGTCCAATAAATATCGGTTTATATAAATTAGGATAGAGCTCTATCGTCACAAGTCACACTCTCTCAATTTACAACTATAAAACTCGATATCATATTTAAGAAAAACAAGTGACACTTTATTTGAACCAATATGTGTTGATTAAATTTACCTTTATAATTAATTGTATTTTTTGGTGTTCTTTTGGACTCATTTAATTTATACCAAAAAAGGGGATAAGTACAGTATATAACCTACAAAGTTGAGAAGTCAAAACGAAGGACTGAATTGACATGTAGATCTCAAATATACAAAACATGAATTAATTTTTGTTTTCAGTATTAATAATTTATGTCAACATGCCAAATGGCCGATGATAAACCATTTTAAATATACTAATAAAATGGATACCGAATGTATATTAACATATTGTGACGTAATAGGTGAAAAATATAATCTTAACAATAAGGGATTTTAATGATAGAAAGAAAAATGAACAAATTACAACTGTCAAGTATAATTTTTGTTAATAAAAATAGTTTTTGGGCTGATAAATACATTTGGGCTTGGAATTAAATGCTTTCGCAAGTAGGAATTGATGTTTTGGTGGATACTATTGTCAGTCCACCTTTTTTTTCTGTTTTTTTGGGTCCACTATTTCTTCATTTATTTTTATTTTTTTTTCTGGTCCACTATTTCTTCATTTATTTATAGTGGTTTGGGAAGGAGGGAATTAGTTGGCATGGTGACATTAAAATCTAATGGTTAGGTTGGAGGAAGCTACATCATTATTAATTCCCAAGAAAAAAATTGATTTTTTTATTGGAGAAAGAGATAAAATGATTATCACTCTGCAAGTTAAAATATTTATGACATATTTTTATTTATTTATTTTGATTTAGTGCTATATCTAGTGATATGTAGAGCTGGTCAACGAGTCGAGTCGGGTCGGGTTCGTGTTCATGTCGAACTTAAACGGGTTGAAAGCAGCCAAACCTGAACCTGACCTATTTAATAATCGGGTCCAAAATCACTGACCTAACCCGTTTATCAACTAAACGGGTTGACTCGAACTCGACCTATTTAACTAAGTTTATAAAAATATAAATTTAACATAATTCAATGAAAAAATATCAGAACAAAAAATAACACATTTCCAAACTTGTTTCTGTTCAAGCATTAAGCATTGTAGTTTTAAAAAAAAAAAACCTATACAACATTAGCATATTACAAACCAACTAAATAATTCTAAATTCAAATTACAACCAACTTGAAATTGTCACATTGAAAACTAGCCCAGAATTTCAATTCCCCTAATTTTTAAAATTAAAATTTTAGTTACACTGAAAAATTAATACTAAAGAAATAAACGGTAAACGGTAAACGGTAAACAAGTAGAAAGGTCGACCTATTTACCTAATTAATTAATCGTGTTAAATAGGTATTTTTTCGTGTCAAGATTCTCAACCTTAACCTAACACATTTATTTAAACGGTTTGTTCGTGTCAACCCATTTACATAAACGTGTTGAAAATTTGTACCCAAACCCGCCTAACTTCGTGTCGGGTTCGGGTCGGTAATCGTGTCGTGTCAGATTTTTCCAACTCTAGTGATATGCAAACAATTTTATACTAGTATTTTATACTACTATTATAATTAAAAAAGAGAACACAAATTTAAATACCCAAAAACATATTTATTGGAAGAATTTTTACCTTAAATATTTACTGCCTGATAGAAATTATGCCCTTTAACAAACCAAAAAATTTATGATTACAGTGTTTAACAATCAAAGTAGACGTATAGCCTTGCATACCATGTGATTCGTGATAATTTCTGTTTCAAAAAGGTATGAATTCTCATGGAAAAAATAATTTAAAGTATATGAAATTTATTAAAAAATTTTAAAATTCAGGAAAATAAATTTGAAATTAACATAAATTTAAGATAACTTATTTAAAATATGAGGACACCAAATATATATCTCCGGTCCCACGACCAGCCTCACAGCTGCTTGAGGGTTCATTGGCAGTGGAAGCTTTAGATTAAATTTGTTAACAGTTGGCGTCAAAAAAAAAAAAAATGTTAACAGTTACGAATACTGATAATGGTAAAATTTATTCATTTTAATTTTATTTTAAGAATTTGTTTTATTTAATCACCTTTTTTAATAATTCCAAACTTGCTATGATGAAGGATGATAAAAAACACATATTGATGATACAAATGGAGAATATTATTTCCAAACACCTTGAGAAAAGATTCCAGTAACTCGTACAAATTTAAAAAAGATTCCAGTTACTCATACGAATTTAAAGGCTTGTATAAAAAATGGAATATCACCCTACACATCCTATTATGGTATAAAAGTACAACCATGGGCCGAGCTCCATTATGTAGGGGTGAGCGGTTTCGAGTACTCTATCCTAAAATTAGGAACCTACCCGGACCCTATTTGACTGGTTCTTGAATTTTAGGAACCTAAATCCGAACCTCGGGTTCGGGTTTCGGTTCTAGTCGATCCTGTTCACACCATTATTCTTATGAAAAAGAAACTTTAAAGTTTTAAAAACTTACAAAAATCAACTCACGTTAATCATTTAATTAACTAAAGTTCAACAAACAAACAATTAAATACCATAATTTTTAACAATTTTTTACAAAATCAAAGTTGGTAGTAGAAACAACGTTCTTAGGGGGATGATCAGAATCTTACAAAATCTCTTCAAAAACTAATACAACCAAATGTATGAAGTTCATTAACTAAATTTACATAAAAATAATGTAACCTTTACACTTCCATTGCATCTTCAACATCAATAACTAAATTATTCTTATGAAAATAATGTAGTCTAAATGATTTCGATTCCGATTTCAGGGTTTGATTTTAGAAACCTCACCCTTATCGGTTGCCTGGTTCCTAAATTTTAGGAACCTTACCCTTACCCATTTGACCGGTTACTGGTCCGATTGTAGGGTACCCTTCAGCCGTGCTCACCCTACCATTATGTGCAACAATGTTCCATAACACCATTGATGAAATTTTTTAATTAAAATTTATGTAAAAATCCTCAAAAATTCATAAAAATTTTTAATCTATAAAATAAATAATTAATATATATAAATTAAAAAAAAAAAAAAGGGACACCTTTAAATAAGTTTTCTAGCTCTCCACTAGATAGTAGATACAACAATGAAGAAGGTCAACTGGATGCATCCTCTCCTACTGATCTATCGTTCTCCATAGAATATCCCTTCTATATTTGCCCATTCATCATTAAAGGAGATGAAATTAGGTGGATCAGATGATAAAGGGATGATCATGGTCAATAATTTCTAGTAAATCTTTGTTAAAAAAAATAAATACACTTCTTTTAAAAAAAAATGTTTAGATAATAAGAAATTGACAAAACTATATATGTATTATATTATGTTTGACAATAATGTAAAGAACAAGTATACAACTATCTATTTCAGGAATATATGAATGTCGGTTACCTCAATCAGTAAAGTTTATGTTAATTATTAACATAAATTTAAATTTAAATAATAAATCTATGTAAATATATAGATCTTTACGCCTCACTTACATTAATGTAAAATTTTGTTTAATGTGTATGGGTAGAATATATATAGTAACAAACAAAAATCAAAAGTCTTAAAATTCAAACGAGTGATAAATAGGTGGGTGGTTATTTCGGTTAAGTAACTGATGAATACAATTAAAAGGTATGATAAAACGTCGCCGTAATCGAGTTTCATAGGCCAAAACCTCCATTCGTTACTTTTATTTTTTTGAATTGAGTGAAATAAATGTCTTGATCATTCAATCAAAAAAAAAAAAATGTCTTGATCAGTGTGAACTTGTATGGATATTTTTAGGCGAGTTATTTTGGATTTCCCCATCATTGCTAACATCCATAATAAAGTTATCAAGGAAATGTCACCCAAATTTGAAAAAGTCTGACCAAATCTGTCCCATTCTTTACAAGTTTGAGTATGAAAAAGAGAAAAAAATTTGGGTATAGGACAGGTGGAGAAATATCGGGTACGAGTAGATTATGAAGTTCACCCATCCCATGTCCGCACCTGACTTATACCCAATTTATTTTAATATGATAATCTTTTTCAAACAACCGATGAGCATGTTAATTATCATATG
Source organism: Talinum fruticosum (assembly GCA_021018815.1). Taxonomy (NCBI): domain Eukaryota; kingdom Viridiplantae; phylum Streptophyta; class Magnoliopsida; order Caryophyllales; family Talinaceae; genus Talinum; species Talinum fruticosum. Next base: position 2,633,439 of record JAITYX010000011.1, read on the forward strand.
AAGATGTACAGAAAAAACTTGCATGTTTTATAATAAAATTGTAATTTTTCTACAAGTAAAAATAAGTTCATGCTCATGGGACAAAACATTAGGATGATTCATATATTTTTCTGTAAATTTTCCTATAACCGATGGGCATGTCGATATGGTATTTTTTTCCCTCATAACATTCAAATCAGAGTAAAACCCTCAAACTCGAAAAATTTGATGAGTGCAGGTACGATATAGATTTTTAAAACCTTGTTATGAGTACGGGTGCAATTATGAAAACAATTTTTAAAAATTAATATAGATATAGCTACAACTAAGCTTCTGTTTTGGCATTCAACTTGTCATATTTAAGTGCATATAGGCGCATTCAATAACAAGCTCATTTTTTAATATCAAAAACTTTAGATTTACTAATAAAAATATGGGAACATATTATGGTTTATTGAATTTCAGATGTTAGATGATAATCCTTTAAGTAATAACATGCATTATTAAACTGTAAAATATGTATAAAAAGGGGATTATAGTAGGTGGATTTAGAGACTAAATGAAAAAATGGAGTCGTAATTCATGTGATTACTTTATTAGATAATCCAAGAACTATAATAAATTTTTCGGGTACGTAGAAGTTTGATATTTATTTTTATTAGTATACCTAGAGGGTTATTTTAACATTTCCTAATATATATATATATATATATATATATATATATATATATATATATATATATATATATATATATATATATATATATATATATATATATCTTAGCTTGATTAGGCTGTATACATCATTAGAATCGCCAAGTTCTTGAGTATTTTGGAATTTTAATTGCGTTTTTTTTTGTTTTTTTGGTGATAGGGTTTGATGTAACATGGAAGGCATGCTGTGGAACAGGGTTGCTTGAGATGAGTTATCTTTGTGAAATTGATAATATGTTGACCTGCTCAGATCCCAACAAATACATTTTCTGGGATTCTTTCCACCCTACTGAGAAAACCAGTCGTATTGCTGCAGATTATTTGTTTGACAAAGTTCTTCGCAGATTTATGTAATTATAATTAGATCGAGTGCTGAATTATTTGGAAATTTACCTGTGTATTTTGAAATCAGCACATAAAAAAATTTATTAATTTGTATACTACAAACAATGTTACAGCCATGCCCGCATATTATTGGGGATATAAACATTTTATTATTAGAATTAGTTTCGTTGTGGACATAAATATTTTTTTGTTGCAGAGGAGTCATAAAGGATAGTAATTGTGGACATAAATAATGCAGAGATAAAATTATCTATGTTTGAATCTTCACTAATACCGTAAAAATAAGATCTACACAATAAGTAGTCAATATTATTGTTGTCGTATTTATTATCAGACCATCAAATTATAAATACCACTAATAAACAATTAACAAGCTACATCCTCTTCAAGTTTATGGGGTGTTTGGTGAAGGGTATATTATCAAGATTAGATTTTCGAGAGCAAGATTGGCCATTTGACCTAATAGTTGTTTGGTAAAAAATAACTTTTAGATTAATTTTTGGCTCAAAAAAATTATAGTTTTCAAATATGTAAAACTCTAGCTTACAACTATTTTGATATTAGCTTTTTAATTTTATTTTTTTCATATCTTTTTCAAAAACAACTAATTCATCATATTTTTTCCGCCGCAAAAACCTGCAAATCCAAATAATTACATTAACAACTAGTAACAAATACCTATTTGCTAGACACCCCGAGGTTTCCAGTGAGAATCTCCAAACTTCTTTTTAACTCAAAATAACAATTGGGAAAATGAACTGGATAATCACGAATGCAAATCCATACTCTAAAAGAATGAATTGGTCTCATCACGACCCCCTTTACAAAGGTCGCTCTAGGTCTTAACCCTATCTATCAAGTATATTCTAGACATCATATTCAGTACCAATGATGTTTGTCTATATGAGCAGGTTGGCTTTGGCATGATTGACAATAATGTATCCTAAATCAGGGAGGGAAATTTCCCCGTCTCTGCTGAAAATAACATTTTTCCCTGTCTTCGCCCTATCCCCATTTAGGGCGGGGATTTTTCCCCACTATGGGGCGGGGCTCCCGCGGAGATGGGGATTTTCCGCCCGTTGTCATTCCTATCTTAAATAGAGGAATACACATTTTGGGAGATCTATTTGATAATTTACTTACTTTAATAATTGAACAAGTAGGGAGATTTGAGCAACACATTTGAACTTCCTTTTCCCCATTAGTTGGAGAAACACAATTGATTAGTATTAGTGTGTGGGAGGTTGTTAAGGTTTATAATTGATCGCTATATGTGGTGTTTTGTGGTTTCTTTAGATGTTATGTTGTATTGTTTGGTTTTTAAAATTAAACTTTTGTCTATTAAATTTAAATAATTGGTTTGTTAATAATAAAAAAAGAGAAATAATAGAATTATATATTAAGCATAACAAAAACATTTTGCTGTTATATGGTAATTAACTAAGACCGATAAGGTGTGATGTGATCTGATGTGTGAATAAATATGGAATTCATTGACGTAGTAGAAATTATTAAGTATTAAAAACTCTATTCTTACTAAGATTGTGATTAAATAGGTAATATTGACACATTGTGGTAAATTAAATTTCATTTGTGTTGTTGTAGTGAGTTTTATGTGAGACTGTCTCACGTGAGATATATATAACATGACATGAACGTTTTTATGCTAATTTGTAATAATAGTTGGGGTGACTAATAGTTCATTTAGGAGTGATTATTATGAAAGCCACTGCTATACTAGTCGTACTTAAATTAAAAATCACTCTAAAAAATATTATTAGTTACGTAAACCTTTGAAAAGTCATCCTTAAAGTAGTTTGTACAATAACTCTTATGTAAAACGGTCTCACCAAAAATTTGTGCTATTTAAATAAGTAAATAAACATGTACTATTCATTGAAGTAGTAGAAATTCAATTTATTCATTTGAATGTATATCTACACATTGTGATTGGTTAATATTAATTGTATCATTGAGAACCCCATTTTGACACTAATGTTTTTCTTCTAATTATGCCACGTCAATTAATATGAATTTTATTAGTGTATGTTAGGAAAAATTAAATCTTAAAATTATAACCACAAGTGCACGTCGTAGTTATAGCTAACCGGCAAATACGGGTCGTGTCCACACGAGTAGTGTTTCATATATAAAAGTTATCTTAAACTTTCTATCTAGGTAAATCAAGAGAAATGAGATATAAGATAAGTAAACTAATCCTATAAAGTAACAAAAGGAATACTCGAGTTGTGATTTTACCGCTTAATAAACTAAATAATCAAGTTAAGCCTAAACCTACCCAAGCTTATACAAGTATTTATGAGTGATTGATTTCACCATCAAAACTTACTCAAACAATACTTTTGAGGGTTACTCTAATTATTCTAACCACCTACTTTCGTAAGATTAGCCTAACTAGTCTAAAAATAACAACCTCGGACCTAGGTAGGATTTAAACTATTTTTATGTCAAATCTCAACTATTCTCTCTATCCGCACTAGTGAATTGACTCCACTTTTCAGTGATAGACCAATCGTCCAAAAATCAAGATGAAAAGACCCTTCAGGTATCTCATTGAACATGTGACAGGTAAGAAAAACAATCCCAAATTACTAGCATGAAGTAAATTAAGGCTTAAACTATATTGTTTGGCCATCAAGGAGGTAAGTCACAACCAAAGCGATCCAAACTAATAACTAATTAACATGAAACACAATTAATCTAACAATTAAACTAATATAAATGGACTCGTACAATGAAATAAACTTACAAATAAAGCTTAAACATAAAATTGACTACTATTAACATTAAAAGATAATAAAAATCGAACCTTTATACTAAATTAAACAAACTAGAATGAAAGAAGAGATAGAAAAGAAGAAGTTACCGGAACGAATCAAACTGAATGTAAAAATTATCGGGAATTGAATTAAATAGTTAAAAATAAATAATTATAGAATATAAATTATTGGAGTCTAAAATATACACAAAGAAAACTAATAACCTAAACTTAAATTAACCTAATTAATTACTAAGCTAATGCCTCGGCTAAAGCTCTCTCCTTGTGTTAAATTTGGGCCTTAATTCAATTGAGTAAAACATACAAATCTATGAGTTTCATCCCAAAATTAATTCACAATAAAAAGATGACTCACAAACTTATAAAGCAACTGAATGTGAAACTTCCCGAGTTTAATAAGTCCAACACCTTACGGTCCCCAAAACCCTGCTATTTATAATACAATTCCACCGCCCTTGTCAATTAAGTCCAATTTCCATCAGGAATCTACCCAGCACATGCTTCTTAATTTGCTTATCAAAAGAATTTAGAATTAATTGGTGGGCTCTACTTAATCAAAGCTTAGATTTAGGAAAGCATATTTCTCGGGAGAAAAGGTCTTGATGGATCTTGTTTGATGGATTTTAAGTATTTGATTAGGCCCACTTCATGACCATATTAGAGATGGAAATTTAATGGGAGTTGAACTTGCATTTGGACTGTAGCCGGCGTGATAATTTGGAGACAATGGAGCCAGTAGAATTCTCATGGTGGCACTGACAATGTAATAAGTGTGAGCTGCTGTGACTCCTCAATTCCGAAACTCAATATAAAGTATTTGAGTTCTTTTAAGTATTATTAACAATTGGTACAGTTTTTGCAATATAGGAAAATTGAGTTATAAATAAAAAAATCTTATTCGTTTCTTTAACTAGGGTTTCAAAAAATATCTTAAAGTACGCCAAATGTGTACATTGTATGAGAATTCGTATATATTAACTCACAATCAACAAGATATTGGTTTAATGGTTATAATGAAACCATGGACATATTAACTTTTAGGTTTTATTTTTTTATTTTTTATATTATACTTGTCTTTTTATGACTCCTCAAAGTCAAAAACGAAACAAGTAGTAATGACAAATAAATATTAATTGAGAGACTTTATTGGATATTGATGAACATGCACGTTTAGATAAAAAGATCATGGATGAAGATATGCACCAATCCCTTTGGGCATATCTACGACTACAATCATCAACTGTAACTTATGATTTTTGCATTGATATTTGAATGAGAAATAAATAGATTAGGAAAATGGAAGTTTGAAAATAAATGAAATTGTGGGTTCCAGGCCACCTATAAAATCAACCCTTTAAAGAGAAAATAGTTGGCAGGGCAGTTGAAGTGGTCCATAAATGTGATCAATATATGCTTTGCCTTTCTTAGCCTAACTTTGTGCATGAGAAAAGGTAGGCTGCTATAAGGCACTCACAAAAATGTGTGAATGTTGAAGACAAGAAGTTATAAATTGGTACACAGAGTACCCACCTAAAAAATTGAGGGTTCCATTTCCTTTTTTGGGGGATATTGAATTGACCAGTTAATTTGGATTCTGTGTATGTTTAGCCAAACCCTTGTCATGTGGTAATATCCCTATTGTATACCCCCTTAAAATATGTATCATTTATTTTATGCGAAGAGTAAAGTCTTTAAAAAATACCTTCTTTTTCTTCTAAAATCAATAAAAAAATAGTGTATTTAAAAAATATTTATCCTATGAACAAGATAAGTATTTAGAGACAGGCGGAATATTTTGTAGCCCCTTAACCGTGCTAACATATGTTTTTGAACTCTTATGGACATTAAATAAAATTAATATGTTGGAATCTTCCTATTGACTAAACGTGTGAATTCTCATAAATACCTTCTAATTGACTTATATGCTACGCTTATTTCTATTTCTCTATTATTTTGGCATTCCAATTCTCTCATTTTCTTCCTTTTAATTGAGTTGGATCTCCACTGTTGAAGAATCTTTGGTACTTAGGTATGTTAGACTTTCCCCTCTTCTTTGTATTATTTCTCTCTTTTTCTCTCTCTCTCTCACACACACACACGCACATTTTCTTTCACACTCTCTTTGCTCTTAACCTCTCTGCGTTCTAATTTTTTTATATTTTGCGGTGTGAGATTTATGCGCTAATTCTACCAAGTATTGTCAACATTAAAGATATATTAAGGGAAATTTTTGTCATTTGGTGTTTCCACTATCGCTCTCACCGGAAATATGTTTCATAAATTGTTAATACCCAATATTAAGAGGATTACAAATTAATAGACAAATGTCTGGTTATTTAAAAATATTATACAATAACACAGGAGAGGTAGATATTAATGTCTCAACTCTATCTTCTAGAAATCTAAGACATTTCTCGTCGCAAGGCAAGGGAATTGGGAGCAATGACAATATTTTTGACTGAATCCTCAATATAAATGTTTTGTCCTGTGCAAATAAGACGGAGGAATTATAAAAGCTTGGGAGAACATTTGAGTAAAAAAATTGCAAAAAGCCCGCAGCTTAAAGCTAAACACCCTAGCTTCAAATTCCACCCTCATTGCAAAAATTTGCAATTGGTTAATTTGTGCTTAATAACTTGATGATTTTCTGCAAAGGTAATGTTGACTCAGTTGCCCTTATGGTTAGTGGCTTTGAGCATTTCACAAATGTGACTGGTCTACATGCAAATCTTAACAAGTCACAAGTTTACATGAATGGAGTTGATATGGAGGTTGACCAGGTTATATTGTCAATGATAGGGTTTATAAAAGGCTCCTTTCCTATAGTATACTTGGGAATGCCCCGCTCTTCAGACAAATGGAGTAATGCTGAATGCCAAAAATTTGTGGATAAGATTACAGCCGGATTGCATGCCATTGCTATTAGACATTTCTCCTACGCAGCCGAAGTATAGATCATAAACACACTACTTCTATTCCATGATGACATATAGGTAGGGCCTCTGTATTTATGTTGCCCCAACCTATTATCAAGAAAATTGAGCAAGTTTGCATTAAATTCTTATGGGGATGTGGAGTTAAAAGAGGTATTTACTTGGTTTCATGGATTGAAATATGTAAACGAAAGAAGGCTCGTGATATTGGTATACATAATTGGAGGATCCGGAATACAGTAGCTACTGAGAAGCTCATCTGGGCAGTTTCAACAGAGGTAGAATCATTATGGGTTAAATGGGTTCATGAGATTTATCTCAAGGGAACAGACTTTTGGACTGCAAACCTACTACTGGATTGAGCTGGTATTGGACTAAAATCAACAAGCTCAAGGCTCAATTCAGACAAGCATATGACATGGGGCTGTAGCAGAACACCAAGGTAATGGATACAATGTCGAGAAAGGATATAAATGGTTGTTGGGATAGGGGAAGAAATGGACATATTGGAGGATAGTATAGTCACCTATTGCAGTACCAAAATACAACTATATATTCTAGTTATGGATAAGAGGCAGGTTGCTTATAAGATGTAGACTAGCTAGATTGGGGATGCTCATTGAAGACACTAGCTACCGTGTTTGTCAGGAAATGGAGAAAAGCAGCAACCATTTGTTTTTTGAATGCAGTTTCAGTCAAACACTAACGAAGAAAATTTGTACTTGGGCAGGGATGAACTTCTACAGCAGTGAATGGCAAGACAAATTAGTGAAAATTAGGGGGACTAAATTTAGAAGGCAAATGAATTATGTAGTCTACTCAGCCACTGTATACCATATCTGGTGTGCTAGATTTACAAGAATACACTCAGATCAACCACCACATATGGATAAATTATATAAACATATTGTGTGGGATATTTAGCATAGGCACACTTAACAGAAAATTGAAGGATGTAGATAGGGAAAGCATTAAGGCCTTATTGAAAGAAAAAGAATAGTGAAGTCAAGGGATTATAAATCTTGGCAATCTTCTAAAGGGTCAACTTTATAATCTTTTAAAAAATTTTAATTGTAAATACCTTAAATTGTGACATGTTTTTTTTTATTTTTTATTTTTTATCCCAGTTTAAAGAGGAATGAATATACTTATTTCTATAAATAAAAACAAAATTGCAAAAATATCTTTACTTTTCTATTTAGTTAGATAGCATTCTATGTTTCTAAATGACTATAATCTCCTTAAAATTATCAAAATGCCACGAATAGTCAAGTGTCATCTTAGTTTTCTACAATTGTAATATTTTAAGATAAAATAAAATAATACGTATACATACTTTTGTGAGGGTAGGGTTTGCAGGTTTGAAGAAACCATACATACCTAAGCTTACACATGATTTTGTATCTTACGATTTAAAAACCATTCATTATAGTTATCCTAGCAAGAAAAGTAATGACAGTCTTGTTTTATTTACTAGTTTGTGTCTGTCCCTTTGCATAGGGTCTTTAAATTAACAAAAATAATTATTAAAAGATAAGACGTTTAGTTTATTAGATATTAAGAAATTGAGTCGTTTGGATAAAAATCTCTTCATGTTCCAATTCTTCTCTCATGCCGATAAAGAGGCAGTTTGGAATGAAGGTCTATGGGCATTTGACGACAATCTTAGTTTTGCTGAAGCCCTTGCGAGGAGGTGATGGTCCCACAGATGTGGAGTTCATGATGAAACGATTCTAGGTTGAAGTATGTGGGCTGAGTAAGACACATTCACCCCCTCAAAATATCTCAAAATTTGAGTGGAAGTGGATATCACAAAGCCATTACGTTGCAGAGTGTTGATCAATATCGATGAGAAATTGAGATGGATTGAAATAACTTATGTTAGAGTCCCCAATTTTCACTGTGGAATGTTAGGACATGTGTATAAGGGCTCTGACCTATATTCTGAGGACATACCAGAGGAAGATCTCCGATATGGCTCTAACATCTAGGCCTTTCTATTAAATGGACGCGGAGGGGCTCGGAGGAGGAACGGAAGCTGGAGCTAAAAACTTCTGGAGCTGTGGGTTGGTGATAGTGAGAGTATAGTGCAGAGCAAACCTACTATTAAAGTATCAATTTCAGGACAATTATGCGAGTTGGAAATGAGAAAATGGGGCACGACATTACTAATATGGTGGTGGACGACCTCATGGAACCAATGAAATGAAAAATTATGGATGTTAAGGGGGAAAAGAGCGGTGAACGAAATGTGCATGTGATTGTTGAAGGTAAAAGCTGAGAAGGTACTTAACTCGGCACGAAGTATGTGGAAGCCATGAATCTTCTTTGTGACAAGCGTCGGGGCTTAGCAAAACCTCGATCGTTACAAATCTTCGTAATTTGCTGCGAAGGTTAAAGCCGAGAGTTGTCTTATTGTCGGAGACAAAGTAGAGTAGTTTGGAGATGCAATGTTACTTCGCGCCTCACTATCTATTCGGGGCCATGAATTCATTTGGATTTTTGTTCATTCTTGAGGGCGGTTAAGGGGGCTAGCTATTTTATGGACATGCGATGTATCTATTAAGTTTCTATCTAACTCACTTTACCACATTGACATGGAGCTGGTTTGGAGTAGCATTGATTTAATGTGGTGTTTTATTGGGCTCTATAGGTATCTAGAGACATAGTTGAACGAGAAGATCTATGATCTAATTTCGGTCTTCAAACACTATTCCTCTTTTCCTTGGCTTCTTGGAGAGAATTTCAACGAAATTTTTACCATTGTGAGAAACTGGGTGGCCCTTCGAAATCATAGCATGTGCTAGATAGGTTTGTCTCCTTTTTATCCGATTATGGTTTGTTTAATTTGGGGTTCATAGGGAATGACTTTACATGATGGAATGGCTGTGACAAGGGGAGGCGAGTGGAAGAAAGGTTGGACGGTTTTTGTGTAGACGTGAAATAGATGGTTATATTTCCAACTTATCATGTCCAACACCGGGCGAAAAGTTATCGCATCACCTTCCGTTATACTTGCAAACTTGCATGGGGACTCTCAACAAAGGAAGGCCAAACAACAACTTAGGTTCAAGATTATATGGGCGGTGATTATCGCCATGAAGAAATTATTCACGGGTCTTCGACGTTAGGTTATCAAGGCGATGCGGTTCATAGCTTACGTGGTGGCAACGAGCTCAAGTTGACTTTCTCAAATATGGAGGTCGTTACTCCTGTTGCTTTCATATCGGGGCTAATGTTCGAGAGGGGCACAAATACAATGGCTGGTTGGAAAGGGAGATGGTGTTTGGTATTCAAAGGAGGAGGATATTGAACGAATAGTGGTCGATGTTTTTGGGGACCTAATGACATCCAACCCCGAGTAACTTTAAAGAAGTGATTAACCTCATCCCATGTAAATTACTTGTGTTATGAATGACAAGTCAATCTTATGTTTCGAGGAAGTAGAGAAGTAGCTGAAACAAACGCACTCGGGGAAAGCTCCTAGCCGAGATGGTATGAACCCTTTATTTTACTAAAATTGAAGGTTCAATTTAGAGAAGTGAATCACCGTGGGGGAGGGGGTATGAATAGGATGATGGAAGATTTTTACGAATTTAAGGTTCAAGGAAACTAAGCACTCAAAAACAAAAGGTGAGTTCAAGTCGAGCTTTGTTTGCGATGCGAAGCGAGTATAGAGTGACTCATATAGAAGATAGAAAAACAAACAAGGATATTTTACGAGGAAACCCTCCTGGGGCGAGAAAATCTCGGACGAGTGCTAATTCAAGCACTAAATCAAATCCACTAATTGAACACGAACTTGTTGAGTGTGCTCAAAGATATACACCCGAGAAGGCAATGTATTTCCTGGCCGTAAATATGGGGCGAAGAGGATGCGGTGTCCTATGGACATAGGGTATAAGAAGATACATATATGCCCCAACGATTGCATATTGTACCGAAAATAACATACACATAGACATAAATGTCCTAAATGTGGTGTACCTTTGATACAAAATGAAAAACATCAATGGAGAGAGTATTGAGGGACCTCCCACAAAGGTTTTATGGTACTTACCGATAATACCAAGGTTTAAGCGCTTGTTTCAAGTGCAAATGATGCCAAGAACTTGACGATGGCATGCTGATGGAAGAATCTCCGATGATAAGCTATGTCACCTTACAGATTCTTCTCGGTAAAGAAGATAATTCATCGTTCCGGAATTTGGTAGGGAGGCAAGCCTTGGTGGTGAAATGGTAGACACGTGAGACTCAAAATCTCGTACTAAAGAGTGTGGAGGTTCGAGTCCTCTTCAAGGCATAATATTGAGAATATTGAATGAGAAATTTCAAAATCTTGGATCGATATATCACGAAATCTATGTCTTGATCTTTGTATGGACGGAATAAACCCCTATGGTGACCTCGGTAGCAAGTACAACACTTAGCCCTTACTTTTGGCTGTCTACAACCTATCATCCTCATTGTGTGTGAAGCGCAAGTACATTATGTTGTCAATGTTGATTTGTGGACCTAAACAGTCGGGAAATGATATAGATATACTTGGTGCCTCTTCTTAAAGATTTAAAGCTTTTATGGGATGAAGGTTTTTCACTTTTTGATGCATATTGTCAAGAGCAATCTGCATTGAGAGCTATGATCTTCACCGGAATCAATGACTTCCATGCATACGGAAACTTGTTCGACTACACCATCAAAGGCTGTAAGGAATTCCCCATTTGCCTAGAGGATACTTGCTCCTATCAACTTAAGCACGGGAAGAAGACGGCCTATCTCGAACACCGAAAGTTTCTTCCTTATTCTCATCAATATCGTAAGAAAAATAAGGCTTTTAATGGTAAACCTGAGATGGATTTTGCTCCAAATCCATTATTAGGACACCAAATCTATGAACAAGTGAAGGATCTTGATGTGGAGTTCGAGTAAGCTATACCGACGTCAATCCGAAAACAAGTGTGTGGAAAAAGAGATCAATATTTTTTGATTTTCCATATTGGAAAGAGTAGTATATGAGTCACAATTTTGATGTGATGCATAAAAAGAAAAACATCCGTGAAAGTTTCATTAGCACTCTTTTAAAGATACTGGGGAAGACCAAGGACGAGAGAAAGCAAGACTCGGTTTGCGTGAAATGGGAGTACATGAGGAATTAGTACTACAATCAAAGGGGAAAAACGCTTTTGCCTCCAACTTCATACACATTGAGTAGTAGCGAAAAAAAAGCTGTTTGTGTAAGACCTTAAACAAACTCATAGTTCCACAAGGATATTCTTCAAACATCGAGTAAACTCGTGAAATGGGAGTACATGAGGAATTAGTACTACAATCAAAGGGGAAAAACGCTTTTGCCTCCAACTTCATACACATTGAGTAGTAGCGAAAAAAAAGCTGTTTGTGTAAGACCTTAAACAAACTCATAGTTCCACAAGGATATTCTTCAAACATCGGTAAACTCATTTCGATGTCCGACTATAGAATAATCGGTCTCAAATCGCATGATTGTCATGCTTTGATACAACAAATTCTATTGGTTGTTATCCGATCCAGGATGCCGAAACATGTTAGGAATTTTATTACAAGACTTTGCTTCTTCTTTAATGTCATATATAGCAAATTCGTTGATTTGGAGAAATTGGATGATCTTGAGTGCGGCGTAATCGTGACATTGTGCCAACTTGAGATGTACTTTCACCTTCTTCTTTTGATATCATGGTCCATCTAGTTGTCTATTTGGTGAGAGAAATGTGATTACGTGGGCTGCTTTTTTATCGGTGGATGTACTCATTTGAACGGTTTATGCAAATTCTCAAAGGGTATGTTAGAAATCGATACCGACTGGAAGGGTGCATTAATTAGGCTTACATAGATAAGGAGTGTCTTGAGTTACATTGTGAATACTACCCCCAAATCAAAGTTATTGGTCTTCTTAAACATCGATTTATGTAGAAGATTGTTTAGACACCAAAAAGTGTCGTCATTTTTACTGTTTTTTATTTGTTGGCTTAATGATGAAATCCCGAGTCCTGTTTTGAGGATCCGGATCTCGGACTATGTCCGATTGGTGCGATGGAAGCCAATAAACCACAAAGAACCCCCAACACCATATAAATAGCCTTTTGGACATGTGCTATAGCCGGCGCCTGCCACCCCAAAATAGTAAGTGGAACGCTGCATTTTGCCTTGGAGACTCCCTTGGAAGCATGCTAAGGCACAAAACCCTAGGCAGCCCTTGATAACCGGCGTTTGCCTTCCGGTTCTATCCGGTTTCATCTCTTCTTATCCGAGTTCAATATTATGATATCTTGGCCCGATTTATTTTCAACTATTCCGGACAGCTAGGTGCATGCAAACCCTAGGTCATTCCTTGACCTAACATCTCCTTATAAATAGAAACCTTTGGCTCTCATTCTCCGAATGACTCAACCCTCAATGCTACTCAGTTGAAATTTGCCTAAGAGCTACTGAATACTCCATTTTATATTATGATCTCTTGGTCCTTTTTCAGCCTCTTCCCATGTTTATCTCCATTAAAGCCACATCTAAACCCGAGAACTCCATCAGTCACACATCCGCCTACCTATCTTCACAAATACTTACAAAAAGCCTCTTCAATTCACCACCGTTGCATCAAGAGATTCGGATCCGAGATCCGGATCAGCGGGTAGGACAACCTGAGGGCACAGATTTGATCTACAATGGTTTATTTTATTTTATACTTTCTTTATTACTTTCCGTATTGTGGACAAACGATGTATCACTTTCAATTCCTCCTCGTCCAGATGTAATATTTTATATTTCTCGCTTTCTTTTCCTTTTCACTTTTCTTTCTCTTTCGCCTTTTCGGTTCTTCCTTTACCGCTTTCCTTTACTTCCGCTTTTATCGCTTTCCTTAATTATGTTTTGGTTACTTCAATTCTTTATCGCATGTTGTTGTTTACTTGCTTTTGTACATTATTTTAACTCACTACTCGAATTAGTAATGGCCATCTTCGGACGAGCGGAACGGAAGGGCCTATCCCTACATTTTGTACCCTCGCTGCCGAATCCGATTCTCGGTTCAAAGACCGATGGAGTCAATTTTGAGCCTCTTCTTGTCTTAGTTTCCCATACTAACATTGGAAGAGCAAATTTTACTTTTATTTGTGATAGTTTTCTCTCTTAAAAACTGGTCGGTTACTTATTTTTCATTTATTTCTTTTAAATTAGATCTCAGCTATTTTTTGATCGTAGGAATAAATAAACAGGTTCGGATCTGCCAGCCAGGCACAAAGGCTAAGGCTGACCTCCGAGCCATGGCCTCTGGCCGGCGCCAGCCACCACTAGGTACAGGCTACCGCCTGCACCTTGTGGTTGGTAGGCGGACTTCGGTCCGGATTGGTGTTTTCACACCGATCTATCTTTAAAGCCTCACAACATAGTTAGAACCCTAATTTTATTTATCTTTCGGTTAAGAAATAATATCCAGGACTTTTCAAAATAATTACTAAAATAAAAAGTTAATAAAGCGCCATTCAACTTTGCTTAATTTGCTTTAAATCGGATTTAATAAAACTCGAAAATCTGAATAAAAGGTTCATCCCCACATTCCAAAATCGACTTTCTAAAACCATCTTCAAAATCAATCTTTAAAAAAGTGACTCGACACAAGTGGGGAAGCTTGGCGGGACCCGGCTTGCTGTGGTTCCTACGGATTGTCGGGCGAGAGAAGCTGTGCCAACCATTCATACAATCAGTCGGGATATGAGGGATCAAACACATCTTTATATTCTTTAAAACAGTGATGAAGTGCAACCGTTCATTAATGAGCACAAGTCTCTCATAAGGAGACAATGCGAGGAAGAAATGAGATGTGAGTACTAGCCCAACATAATCACACATTTGCCAACTGGTTCGGAGATATAATCATCGGTAACCAATGGGAAGAATCACGAGAAGATATCTCGCAAACTTTAGTAAGCTTTGCTAGAGGGCCCTGATTAGATCTCATTTCTTACCGTGGGTATGGCATTAATGGATTCTCTTCATATACAAACAGCCAAGATAATAGGAGCATTGTGAAAAATAGTGGGGTCATAGAGAGGTTCATGAACTTTATCTTTTGAGCTCCAAGGACAAACATCCGGTTGTTGCAAAAATGTCCTATTACGGAGTCATTGAGGATATATGGGAGCTAGAATATGTTGATTTCTGTGAGCCCATTTTCCGATGCAAAGGGGTTGATAATAACAACGGTGTATCGAGTTGATGAGACAAGATTCACGATGTTGGATCTTACAAGAGAAGGGCATAAAGGGGATCAATTCATTATAACATGGCGAGCAAGATAAGTGTTCTATGTTGAGGACCTAACCAATCGTAAATGGTCTATTGTGCTTCAATGGAAGAAGCATATTCCTAGTGGGATGGCAAAGATGTGTGTGAGTTTGTTAATGAGACTCCACCTTTCTCCTTAGGATTTTGTGTCGAAAATGAGGATGCCAATTTTTAAAGAAGTGTATTTAAGGGTTGATCATCGGGAGGGCATATATATTGAAAATCGAGTCCAAAGGAGGGGAAAAATGGCATAAACCATGAAATTATATCAACTCAATAAGAACATTATTGTATAACATTATTGATGGATATCCATATTTTTTCTTGTTTCTAGTAACTGCAGACTTTCTTTTTAGTATTTTTAACCTTCATGCTTTCCTGTAATAAATCATTGTTCGATGAGGATCAAAAGGACTAAGTTATCCAATGGAAGGGGAGAAAGTAGTAAAATTATTGATTTTTCTTATCAATTTTGTATTCAAAATCTACTAAAAACATCACTTTGGGTAAATATGAAACCATGGCAAAGGAAAGAGAATGTGCAAGTGAGATCTCCTATTGCTCTACTCCTTGTATTATATCTCACATGCAATATATGCTTTCG
Source organism: Talinum fruticosum (assembly GCA_021018815.1). Taxonomy (NCBI): domain Eukaryota; kingdom Viridiplantae; phylum Streptophyta; class Magnoliopsida; order Caryophyllales; family Talinaceae; genus Talinum; species Talinum fruticosum. The sequence goes on from JAITYX010000011.1 coordinate 2,649,130, forward strand.
TTGAAAGTTGTGAAACATGGAACTGTTGTGCTTGCAAAATGTGTAAATTGTTGTGAAACAAGTGAGGCTATTGGTTGTTTACTTGTATAAATTGTTGTGGTTGCAAAATATACATGTGTATATTTTGGTTGTATAATTATACTGAAGGCGAGGAAACAAAAAGAAAATTTTTAAAAAACTAAACCTATTACTACGGTTCTTACTAAAGAACCGTAGAAATAAGTCTCGAAAATAACCTATTACTATGGTTCTTAGGTAAGAACCGTAGTAAAAAGTGGACCACCCCAAAATTTTGTCTAAAAGGGAGTTTTGGGCCTAGATCTATTACTATGATTTTGGAGAAAGAACCATAGTAGTAGATGAATATATTACTACGGTTCTTTCGCGGAACCATAGTAATAGAGACCTATTACTACAATTCGTTAAATGAATAATAGTAATAGGTTATTTTTTACTAAGGTTTTGAACCATAGTAAAAGATGCATATCTACTACTACGCTCGCATACACAACGCCTTGTAACTGAAGTAAAAGATCCTTTTGAACCGTAGTAAAATATGGTTACTTGTAGTAGTGAGTAATAAAACGAAAGTAGATTGGACAGCAGTAGAAAATGGAATATCATGGAGCACAAAAGCTCAATATGTGGCTTTATAAAGGAAAATTAATCAAATGCGTGTTTATGGGGAATTCAAACTTGATCTAGCCTTTACTAGGTGAAACGGGCTCGGCTCCCAATGTAGAGTAGAAACATGCAGCAAGAGTTGTAAGATGGATCTAACCGCCTAGGTTTAGGTATTCGTGGCATAATGTTCCTTGGTTCTACTATAAAAGGAAGGTGAGCAAACGATTGAAAGAATTACACTAGAACTCTCAACTTTTAGGTAAAAGAGGATTTTTAGAAAATAAACCCCATAGGACGATTAGCTGCCTTAGAATCATGTATTTGAAATGACCCTTTACTTTATGGAGGTAAAGCTTAGGAGTCGAGAAATGCCAAAATATAACACGGTTCTACCTAAACAACATGTTTAGTATTGGGTACGTAAGAATAAATTTTGAATTCCATAGGGTAGCATCAGCCTTTTAGGACTCGACATTGAAAGTGTTTAGGTTTGGGGATGGAGAGTTGTGCCCCTCGGTTAAGGAATTAGAGCTATTCTACGACTCCCCTTTTGATGTCAGCCGGTGATACCAACTTACTCCAAGAACATGGCTGCCACTTATGAATGTGTGTTGCGTTCGAGTGATAAGGATCTAGAAGGGATCCTAGTGGTCGACGAAGTTGACTTCTTTGGCCTAATTGCATATTACTAGCCTATATATGGGCATGTTCTAGAAGGCTTGTGTTAGCAAAAGGCTATTGTGCTCTGTATGATTAGAGCATATTTTCTCATTGGAGACAAGAAAGATTATAGAGTTGTGCCCCTCGGTTAAGGAATTAGAGCTATTCTACGACTCCCTTTTGATGTCGGCCGGTGATACCAACTTACTCTAAGAACATGGCTGCCACTTATGAATGTGTGTTGCGTTCGAGTGATAAGGATCTAGAAGGGATCCTAGTGGCCGACGAAGTTGACTTCTTTGGCCTAATTGCACATTACTAGCCTATATATGGGCATGTTACGGAAGGCTTGTGTAAGCAAAAGGCTATTGTGCTCCGTATGATTAGAGCATATTTTCTCATTGGAGACAAGGAAGATTATAGACCAATGTTGCTACTGAATACAATGGAAGGGACTCGGTTGGGATGTTTTTCTCGTTAATAGTTGTGAAGACAATGTAATGTCTTAACCAGGTTCATGCTCGACCAATAAGCATTTTTTTTTTGCGAGCTAGTTATTACTGCAAGTAGGAATCAATTTTTTTCTTTTTTAGTCCGTAATAAGCTATGTGGGTTGGATCTGGTTGTATGCCAAAGGTGGGACATTGTTTAGTGGTCTAATTACTGATTGGTTTTTCAATGGCCGGATCCGACTAACTGAGATTGTCTTTTTTTTTTACACTTGTTGGGCCACCGACTAGATTAGGTTGGACCTTGCATGTTTTTGATGCTTATTCTAACTATTTATGTAACTTCGCAGATTTGGTTGATGGAGCATCTTCGATTAGTAGGTATGTAGATCGCATGGCTCGAAAGGAACCCACCGATTCCATGGTGCCTAGAATGTTGGTTTGTGCCACGATTTGTGACACATACCCACCACCATGCATATGTCTACCTGATTGGACTCCACTAGAACACCTATTTCTTTCCTAATCGCTTGATGAGGTAATTTGGGTGGCAACAAACTATTCCTTATTTAGATTGCATCCACGCTACTGGCCCTATCAATAGGAATAGTCACTATGCTGCTTTGCCACATGTGGAGAGGCCTAATAGTGCTAGAACTAAAAAGATCTTTGAGTTGTATCGAGCATAGATGGTGGACCCAAATTTCGTGACTCGGAAGGCACCGAGGGCCAAAGAGCATGAAAAGGGAGAGTCTCACTCACTAGTCAATATTTGTAAATAAGTGACAGGCCGCAAGCGCACGGTGTTTAAATTGTAGCTAGTCAAGGTCGATCCCACAAGGACTCGTTCTAGCAACGCACTAAACTAGCCCTCTACTCAATTGCTAAGTTAATCGGGTTTTTTTGAAGTTTGTTTCTCTAAACTAGTTCTAAATATTAATATCAAATAAATTAATCTAAACTTAAATCAATGGGTAAAAACATTTAGGGATTTGCTTTCCTAACAATGAGTTTGATTATTTAAACATAATATGCGCAATCATTCATTCAAATAAATCAAGGATCGATAATCACAAAATTCTACCGCTCTTTCGATGCTTAATAGAATTGCTCTAATTAACCTATCAAACAACTTTCGTATGCCTTCAAAGTTAATCAAAGTTAAAGATTTCAAATTATCAAAGTGATCCCCTAATTTACTAATCTTTTCTCAAATTTCATAAACTAGGTAGAAAAGTTGGTTGTCGGATTATTCTATTTCACCTTTCGAGTACATGATAGATTAATCTCTAAACATAAGTATTCTAGGCCTTCAAAACACTCATGAACATGATGAACACAACTTTCTATTGAATCAAAATCAGAATTCAAGCACAAATCATGGAAAACTAATCAAACTTCATTGTTTCGGATTACAAATCCCTAGAAAAACTAAACTACTCACACATGTTTATTGAAAGCTTAAATAATATCCAATACATGAAATCAAACCTCAAACAGCAAAATGAAGAAATAGATGATGGGCTTGAAGTGCTCCACTTGAATCTTTCGACTTCGGATGGAACCTCGCAATCGCTTCAATCTTCTTCTTCGATCTTCAAAGTGTTTTTGATTTGATGTGGATGAATGGAGGAAGGAAAAATGGAGGATGAACTATGGAGGATTCTGGACTGGATTTTTTGCAGGAATGGCCGAAAATCATCTTAAATAAGCCATTAAGAAGCAATCAAGAGCCGAAACCGTCAAAACCGAATCGTCTCGGCAAAATTTACCTCCAACACGGGCCGTGTCCTCCGACACGCGTTGGCCGTGTTGGATGCTGGCGCATCAAAACTGGACGGGGACGCTTAAAACGGGTCGTGTCCACCGACACGGTCGGCCCGTTCTCGATGTAAAATGCTCCGACCTCCAACACGGGCCGTTTCCTCCGACACGGGCTGACCGTGTTGATTGCTTGGAAGGCATGCGTCAAATTGATTTAGTCATAACTTCCTCGTCCGATGTCCAAATGATGCGATTCTTGATTTTCCGGAAAGCTCATTGAGTCTAGTTTCTAATTCTTTCATCATTATGCTTGCTTCATAAGTGCGGGAAAAATATAATTTAGAGAGTAAAGAAGTGTCCGTTACCGCACCCTTCTTACCTTCCAGCTCATATCTTTTCCGTTCCTCAATAGAATTAAGCTTATAATATGTCATTGGAAAGCTCTTTCAATAAGGACGTTAGAAACATATACTCAAAATAGCCTTGGACTGAAATATGACTAAAATCAGGTCCAAATCATTAGGAAGTCTGTAGAAACAGACCAAAAACGCAAATCCCAAGTGAAAAGCATAAATGGGGCATAAAGTACATAAATATGAACATAAATCCCCAAAAATGACAAGCAACTTCCTATGAAATCTAATGCAAAAATGGCACTTATCAATAAGTAAAGTTAATTCATAGAGGGAAGAAAGCTGCAAAGAAGGTTAAGGGAGTCGAAGAAAAGCATATCAAGAAGTTGGAGGAAGGTCAAGCAATGGGTCCAAAAGACTTCTACAGAGCCAAGTGACCCTAAGGAAAAGGGAAAGAAGATCAAAGTGGTATAGTTTTTTATTTGTTTTTTAGATTGTTTCCTCTTATATTTGTTGAATAATTTATTATTGTTTTTGTTTTAAACAAATAGGGTTATTTCTTTTAATCGTGGATTAGAGCAAGTTGTAGCTTGCTCCTTTTAAATATAATAAAGTAAAAAGAAGGTTTTGTGCTCACTTTTATGCTTTATAACTGCATAATTTTGGATTTCTTTCAATAATAATCAAAGTGAAAAAAAATTGACTTTATCTTGTGGAAAGCCGTTGACCAATTCTATGGACCTGGATTCGACCATAGGCCAAGCCTTAGCTGGGATGCTTTATTCTAGGCAAATAATAATGTTGGCCTACTCAATGGAGTGCTAATTGTAATATTTTTTCAACTGGTACAAATTAGTAAACTAGGCATATTCTTTACCATTTAGGTGAAGTAATTTTACTGCCGCTCTTCGTAGTGTTTTGCTAATAATATACGAGCTTGTCATTTAGGTTTAAACTTTCCCCTTTGGTCTTAAACTAGGGTCCTTACTTCTTTAGGCTTTACATCAAATTCTTTTAAATCCTTAAGTTTGATCTTGTTAAATGCCCTCGATATCCGTGCTTGGTGTATTTGGACATTGTTCAAGACTTGTAACCATTGTTCATCCATTATAACTAACTCTTCATATCAGCCCTTCACCTACTCTAATTCGGGATTCAGCTCTCGGCCACTATCCTTAGTTAGGGGATGGCGATTTCAACTGGAAGGACTTCTTCTATATTATATACTTGGGGAATAAGGAGCTACTCCTGTTGATCCCCGATTGAAGTCCCATAACTCTATAAAGAAAAGGGTTGTTTGTTAGGCCAATCTTTATAACTCACAACCATCTTTAAAATGATCTTACACTACTATAGGAACCACTATTTACCACGGTTCCGAAATGCCTTTTACTACGATTATCCGGCTTCATGTATGTTGCCGTAATTGTAGATGGCGTTCTTTTACTATGGTTCAAAACCGTAGTAAAAGATCACCTATCACTATGGTTTAAATGAAAAACCGTAGTAAAAGATAACCTGTAACAACGGTTTTAATTTAACAACCGTAGTAATAGGTTCATCTATAACTACGATTCATATGTAAGAATCGTAGTAATAGGTCCGTGCTTGACACCGCCGTTTTTGGCTAAAATTTTAGGCCCAAACCTATTACTACGCTTCTCGCTTAAGAACCGTAGTAATAGGTCTAAAATTTTTTTGTAATGTTTTTTTTTGTTTTTCGTACCCTCTGTACAATTATACAAATAGAATGGACACATGGTACAACCACACAACGTTTTATACAAGCAAACCACCAACATCATCACTTGTTTCACAACAAATTTTACATATTAACAGTTCTATGTTTCACAAACTTTCAACAAATACATTATAATACAAGGAGTACCATATTTCTACTAAACAAGTGATCTATACCAAAAATTTTCAAGACGAAGAGATGAAACTTTTTGGCATAGAAACTAAGACCATTTATACCAAAAGGTTTCAAGACCAGGAGATGAACCTTTTCGCATAAATATTGAAATCATTTATACCCGAAAGTTCCAAAACCAAGAGATGAACTTTTTGGTATAAATACTAAAAAGAAGTACACTAGCTTTATATCCGACCAGCATTCTCTATATCCTTTATCATGGTCCTATATCTTTAATACTGGATTGATTAGAAAAATCATTAATTTTGCTGCTTTCTCCCCTTCCATTGGAGAGCTTAGTCCTTTTGATTCGCATCGAACAATGATTTGTTGTAGGAAAGCATTAAGGTCATATGAGAAAACTAGTAATAATTCCATAGCATTAAGGTCATATGAGAAAACTAGTAATAATTCCATGAAGAAAGGGATATTGCCAGTATATCTACGAGTGTGGGTCGGTCCACGAAGAAAGGGAAGACATGTAAAATGTTCAAATGGAAAAAGGTGATAAACAATGAGGAAACTAGTAATTGTTTATCACTTTTTTCCCATTTGAACCCTTAACCTCTCCTCCCATTCTTCGCCGACCCACATTGCATGTGCACTCCATGTTTTGCCTTGTGAACCTGACCTCATTTACAACAAGGGTCATGGGAACTCCAGTTCTTGTTATGTCTTGGGTTGTTAAAGCAAATTAAAGGATGCCCTCAACATTTTGTTTATATTTATTATTGGCTTACTCTAGTTTACTATCATATATAATACAATAACCAAAAAGGTAACCGAAAAGTTTGATAATTGGATAAATGAGTCCACCTCAATATAACCTCATAAAAATAAATAAATTTAGATACAAATTTATCTTTATAACAAGTTTTTCGGAATAGCCCTATATGTCCAATAATCTTTCCAATTACCTACATTTTATATTAAATTTTTTTCCATTTCATGCTTAAACCCTAACCCATAAATCTTTCCATTTTCCTAAACTCTAAACCACAAATCTTTCCATTTATGTAAATCCTAAACCGTATGCTATAACTCTTTCGATTTACCTAAACCATAAATCTTGTGCCATAACTATTTTGATTTACCTAAACCATAAACACTATAAACTCTAACTATCATTTCATTTTCCTAAATTACTAATTCCTAAACCCCTAAACCCATTTGTGAAAATCTCAAATATTTCAAGAATTTCCAACTTCACAAACTAAACAAATATTACCCACATTCTCAACATTAAAAATTCAACAATTCAACGATCTCAAACATTATCCATGGCCACATTCTCAACATTGAACTAAGTATAGCGTAATTATATTCAACATTTAACTAACCTATTTTGTAATAACATAAATAAAAAATAAGACAGGGATAGATAATCATGTTGTAAGAACTACGACAACATGACAAGAGTGAGTTAGAGGAAAGAAAGAGCATCAACCACAGCGACGGCTAGAAGAGAGAGTGACACTTGCAAGGAGAGCGAGACCGGCAACAAGGATGATGAGAATGAGCAGATCCGAAGCGAGTGAGGAGGAGAGCAACTGGAGAGAGAGAGAGTAAGAACGAGAGTAGAGTAGATTGTGCAACCGGGGTGGCCAACGATAGGCGGCAGTTCTCGCGTTTTAGGTTTTCTCGGACATACATTTCATTACGGTTCAATTAAAGAATCGTTATAATATTATACCTATGACTACAGTCCTTTTACGAACCAGTAGTTAAAAGTGGACTGTTTTACCTATGACCACGGTTTAGTGAAAGAACCGTAATCATAGGCGTAATAAAAGACCGCTTATTTATAAAAATATCACCACCTTATTTTTCATGACGGTTTTTGCTTGTAACCGTCATAAATCGCCTGTAATAAAAATTCATATTTGTAGTAGTGTTACGGACATTCTTGTTTGCTACATCAATTGCTCTGTTAGTTTGATGTATATATGGGGAAAATTTATGGTGTTTGATTATGTACTAATAAAGTAGGTCTAGTACTTTCTTCTTAAAGTGACTGACGTAGTCATTAATAAGCTCATGTAGTACTCCATAACAACAAATAATGTTACGATTAATAAATTTCACCACATGTTTGGATGTGACAGGTGGTGTAGAGTAGTCGATTTCTACTAACACAATCTCATGTCCTCCTGTTCCTTTAGGAGTCACCATTCCAATTATATCAATTCCTCATGTTGAGAAAAACCATGGAGAAGCAAGAGTTGTCGAAAAGGAAGGTGACTGAAAATTAGCATAAATTTGACACTTACGGGACCTTATAGCAAATTAGCATAAATTAGGAATTCTATAAATAAGGAAAGTTCTGTAAATAAAAAAATCCAATCATTTTCTAATACTGTAAATCAGTAAAACCATATACTAGCCTCGTGAAAATATGTAAACTGTAAACTATAATAGGTGCATATCATATAAGATATAATTTGCCTATTCGCCAATTGGTTATCTTGCATGCAACCCCCATGTTCCCGTAAATCACATATAACCCATATCAACCATATTCACCACTCTGTAATGTCACGGCCAGGCATTATAAAACTCATGATAAAGATAACTTTGTTATTTTTTTTGTACAATAAAGGCATAAGAAATAACGTTTCTTTTTCATGATTCTGTTTCGTGGAAAAAAGTTTGTACAAATACAACAGATTCCCTTTAACTTATATTTACTTGAAATATTTCCTCCTCCTCTTTATTATATATCTTATGTGCCCATGAACTTATACCAAATTATTTTGGGCTCTATTATTTTCTTTCAAGAAAATATGTATGAACTCATGCTATATCTTACTCGGTTTAAGCCGCATACATATGCCACATGATTTTAATTATGAAATCTTGTAACCCTCTATTTTTATCATGTATTCTTATGATCTTATGTTAACCTAATCTCCCTCATAAAATACCATAAATTTAGGGTTAGATTCAAATACCTTTAAGAAGATAGAAATGAAATGCCTAATGGCCCTTTTTCTAGATTCCTTTACACCCCTTCTTGTGCCAAATATAATACTCTACATCTACCAAAACATTCCTAGTTTATAGACCCTTTATTTGCGGCTTAAACTTTTGGTAAACAACCCTATTTATATCGAAAATTCTGCCCTTGTGGCTGTCTAAATAATCTTTGTACCACTTGTGGTTGTGATAATTGGCCTCATAAACTAAAAAGTCCCAAAGGGTTAGATATACCCTAGAGGGGTGAATAGCATATTTTAAAATTTTGAGGTGTCTAACTTAACCAAGAGGTTAGATATATGAAAAACAAACAAACGAGAAAAGTAAATAGGACAATGCAAGTTTGTTTGTTCACGATCTTGGCCCATATCCAAATATCCGGGTTAGTGACCACCTAAGGTTTCCTACCTCATGATTATCTTTTGCATTTCTTATTCCTCTAACTGTCATATGAGTTTTTCACTTAACTCACTAACTGACTTTTTGAGTATATTTACTCTCAAGGTCCACCGCTCACACTTCTCTTAGTGTTTCAACTCACAAAGCGAGTCTTCCCCAAGACTCTTTGCTACAACTCACAAAATACCTAACTCTTAGACACTTGGTTATAAGAATGATTTGAGTAAGCACAATTACAAGAGATTAAGATAAGATATTAAGTGTATTCTCTTGCTTAATTCAATCATGGTCTTGGCTTGTATCTTTATAACTTTCCCTTCATTTGGTAGACTCTTGGAGTTACCGTTGGAAAAATGATCTTCTCTGTTTGACTTGGTAACTTAATCTTGACGAGGATCCGACCGCTGTCCACAATCTTGATACTTTTCAAGTTTGGCTTGTCTCTTGAAATGCTCATGTATCTTTAAATGTTTGTCCTGCCTTAACATGCTTTATTTATTGCTTAAATCACATGGTTTCTATTTCTTCTACTTGCAACACATAAAAGGCATGATCCGACTGATATCCTTCCGAAAATAAGAATAATAAAATCTGTGGAAAGATTTAGATTTCATGCAATAAAATCATACCATAATATTCTGCAATATATCCGAAATATTTGACAATATATTTAGTGGGAATATTTCTTTAATTTAGTGATCTAGTATAATGATAAATAAGGAAATAATATCTAACCATAAAATCGAGATAATTATGGAATATGAAGAATAATATAAGGGATGTTTATGGAATATTTCTTACTACTGAATTTTAGCCTTGAGATCAAAACTTATTAAGGCTTAAGGGGTCAAATAAACCAAATAAATAAGCATGGCTGACAAGTCGGATTAATTGTTTGATTTAACAATCTCCTCTTTTTGCCGAAAGGCATAAATTCGATATTTGGTTTTAGATTCTTAGAAATGACTCCTCCTAAATAGGATAATAATCTCCCCCTTAACATATCAACAAAATTCATAATGATCAACAAAATAATTTTAACAAATTTTTAGTGAGAGACAGAGTTAGATGACAAAATGATTTATGATTTTAACTCCCTCTAAACATGATACTCGGTTATCAAAAAGTCAAGAAGTCAAAAATTGTAACATAGCAATACCACATATACAATTTCTAAATAAGGAGTCTTTAGAACAATAAGCATGCAATGAGGTCGGATAGGCTTTTGAAGAGACCAGATTCAAAGCATAAATAACATTCAAGCATAGATAAAAATGATTCATGTAAGGAGGAGTTTAGACATAAAGATTGATCACATCAACAAAGTACAAAACCAAATTGTATCTTCTTTCTCCCCCTTGCCTTTTGGCAAAAACAGGAGCTCACGAGTTACAAAATTGTAGGCCATTGTTTTTTAAAAAGTAACTAAATTGTTTTGATGGAAAAGCAATGAAAACCAGTAGTGTTTATGAAGAGAAGGCGGGTCGGATCGGATGGTCGGCGAGGGTTTTGATGGTGACACCTGGAGCAATGGGTGCATGATCAAATGATGTCGGTGAGGTAGGGTCGGTAGTAGTTGGTTTTGCTTGAGTTGAGGTAGAAGGGCCGAGAACCGGGGAGCCGTGGAGATGGTGCTTGTCGGCTTCAAGGGCTGTGATCTTGGATTGGAGAGTGTCACAGATTAAAGTCGGACGACTCACTTGATTGGTCGGGAAAACATGTGATGTTGTCAAAGTAGCTACCTCCTTGGTCAATGTAGCCATAAAATCGTGCATTAAGTCGAGCATCGGCCTCAAATGACTTGATCATCATGCGGAGTAGAGTGATCTCGTCTTCCAAGCTTTTGGATGAGGGCTTAGGGGGCTCGGGGTCATCGAGATCTTTGGAGGAGGAGGTGGTAGGGGAAGTTCTTGGGAGTGAACCCAATTGCCGAGTCGGTTAGACGGAAACCAAGACCTTCTATCACCGTTTGGTTAATCACTCTCGGGGTCAAAAATGGATTCCTCATCCTCCGGAGGAACTTAGAATTAGGAGAAAATTTTATTGAGAATATTTCCAAAGGGAAGAGCTTGATGTGGGGGTCGGAGGCTGCTTTGACCATATGATTCAGAATGAGTGGGGCAAAATCAACATCAAAACCCTCAAGACTATCGAAAATCACTTTTAGGACTATCTTGTTAGGATTCAGTCGAGTTGTTTTGTGAGGGAAAATGGTCCTGAATAGAATGAAACACAAAACTTTGGCCTCGTTGGTCGATTTGTGTACGAGTAGTTCCACTTTGTCTAAGGATGAATTTGGGAATATTTAGAGAAAAAGTCCGAGGATATGTCATCAAAAGATGATTTATTAGGGTTCGGAAATAGACAAGAGCAATCAAAGAGACGGTTAAGCAGCACAAAGTTTAGAATAATAGCTTTGCCCTTGATAGTGGTTCGACCACGGTTGATTGGTCTAACCCGGAGAAGGTAAGATTGGCATAAAACATCCGGACCAGCCTAGTATAGGTAGGATTAGATACGGTGAAGTAATTTAGGGCGGTGAGGGTTTCAAGTTTTGAACCCAAGAAAACCGAGATATGCTGAAAAATGACAAATCAATTGGAAGAGATAGGAGGATTTCTAAGTAAAAAATTGAGTCAACTCGTTTGAGGCCTGTCTCATTAAGCCATTCGGTGGGTAGGGAGGAGGATAAGAGTGGAGTGATACCGGGTCGTCAATGATGGCGAGAGGGAGGTGAGAACTTTCCTCCATGTCCGAATCATCGGAGATGGTGGTGGGAGTAGAGGATGACTTCGTCATAGGCGTCCTTGTAGCGCTTCGGTACACTTCCAAGGAGGTGGAATGGTGTCCCGGCGACTGGGCACTTGGAGTGAGAGGCGATTGATTTTCCCATGGTTTGACGAGTGAACCCGGAAGGATTACGCAAAAATAGGGATAAAAATGGGAGGGAGAAGGAAGATTTGGGAGAGATGAGGAAAAACCCTAGGAGAGAGAGAGAAAGCGAACGAGAAGGAATAGGGGTGAAAAGCGTGCGAGAGGTGCTAACGAGAGGGTCTGAAAAAGGAAGTACGCGATTTAATTTTGGAAGGTGACCGTGAGTGGAGAGAGAAAGAGAAAGAGGGAAGTTGCCAATAAATGCAAGCAATCGGGTAAGGGAAAGTAATTAAGGCAAATTTTAAAAATCTGATTTTGGAAAGATTTGAGAGATTTGAAAAAATTAAAAAATATTCTTTCAAAAATCTTTTTGAAATCCAAAAATTATTTTGGGAAAAATAAATATCAATTGATTGGAGATTTATTTGCTAAAAATGGCTCTTTTAATTATCTTGGATATATTTTGTACCTTGGAATATTAAATTTCCAGATATGTAATAAGTCAAATGGACTTACTCGGGAAGTCGACTGCTTCTTTCCTTAATGGTCATCGGTTCGATCCGGGTACTAAGGTCGGATATGGTATTATTGAACCTGCATCACTCGGAATAGGACATTAGTGCCGAAGAGAGGGTCTCCCCTCAATTATTGGAATCTAACATACCTAATTCTCTTCTAATGAAACAAAATTGATCTTCACTTAAAGGTTTAGTGAATATATCAACTAATTGATATTGAGTAGGAATGAATTCAAGAACAATGTCACATTTTTCAGCATGATCCCTAATGAAGTGATGTCCGATCGCAATGTGTTTTGTTTTGGAATATTGAACCGGATTTTGCTTGATACTTATGGCGCTCTAATTGTCACATTTAATTGGCACCTTTGAGTAATATATACCAAGGTCTCTCATTTGTTGCATGATCCGGAGAAGTTGAGCACAACATACACTGGCCGCTATGTATTACGCCTCGGCCAGTGGATAAGGCAACCAAGGTTGGTTTCTTGGAGTGCCAAGATATAAGGGACTCGACCAAGGAATTGACATGCACCGGAGGTGCTATTTCAATCTACCTTGTAGCCAATGTAATCGACATTTGTATATCCGATCAAATCAAAGTTTGACTCCTTGGGGTACGATAAGCCGAGAGTCGAGTACTGCTAAATATCTAAAAATCCTTTTCACGACAGATCGAGATGAGATTCTTTAGGACATGACTGAAACGGGCACATAAACACACACTAAATATTATATCCGGCCGACTGGCAGTCGGATAGAGGAGGGAGCCAATTATACCTATGTAAATCTTTTCATTGATCGACTTATCTTCGAGATCCGTGTCTAAATTGGTGCTGGTAGCCATTGGGGTGGCAACATGCTTCACATGAGCAAGCTTATACTTCTTAAGAAGTTCTTTAACATATTTTTCTTAGTTGACAAAAATGCCATCTTGACATTGCTTGATTTGTAGACCAAGAAAGAAGTTTAGCTCACTCATCATACTCATCTCAAATTCTTTGCTCATCAAGTCAAAGAATTCCTTGCACAATTTTTTGTTAGTAGCTCAGAATATAATATAATCAACATATATTTGCATAATAATGAAATCCTTACCTTTAGATTTTGTGAATAATGTCTTATCAATCAGCCCTCTTTTGAAATCATTTTCAACCAAAAATTTACTTAGTTTCTTATATCAAGCTCTAGGGGCTTGTTTGAGACTATAAAGTGCTTTTTAAGTTTAAACGAGATGGTTTGAAAAATCGGGGTTTTCAAAACCTAGGGGCTGCTCAACATACACTTCTTCATTTAGAAATCCATTCAAGAAAGCATATTTGACATCCATTTGATACAAATTCATTCCCATGTGAGATGCAAATACAAGTAGTATGCGAATGGCTTCTAATCTAGTTACCTGGGCAAAGGTTTCTTCAAAGTCTATGCCTTCCTCCTGCTTATAACTTTTAGCCACTATTTGGGTCTTGTTTCTAACCACGTTCCTCGACTCATCTAACTTGTTTCTAAACACCTATTTTGTTTCTATGTATGGATGTCATTTGGGTCTGAAAGTCAAAGTCCATACTTTGTTTCTTTCAAACTAGGCTAGTTCTTCTTGCATGGCATTGATCCAGATTCGGGCCATCTAATGAATCCTTATGGGTTTTTGGTTCCTCATGAGAAATGAAACAAAAAAATGCATAAAAGTTTCTAAGAGTTGACCTTGTTTGTGTGCCTAAGTTTATGTCGGATAGAAGGTTATTTCTTGAATGATGAGGTTTGAATCCGAGTCCTTTTCTAGTTGCTTGATGGACATCCAAATTTGGATTTATGTTGAAATTCGAATTTGGTGGCTTAGAGATAGGTTGTTCTTGAGTCAGATTGAGATATGAGTTTTCTTGAAGTTCGGTTTCCTGTGTCCGCCCATGTGTTTGACTTGGATTTTATATGGTCGAGTTGGGAATTTGAGGAATTTATGCATCATATTCGTCCCTACTTAGCTTTAGATTACTAAAGGTAGAATAACTTATATGACCATCATTATTCTCATCAAAAATTACATGAATACTTTCCTCAATGCTTTTAGTGCGTTTATTAAAAACTTTATATGCTTTGCTAACCGAGGAGTATCCAAGAAATATACCTTCATCCGACCAAGGCTCAAATTTGGTCGATTTTTCTTACCATTAACATGTACAAAACACTTGTATCCAAATGTATTGAAATATGAAATGTTGGGCTTTTCGCCTTTGTACAGTTCATATGGAGTCTTCTTTAGGAATGGTCCGATGAGGCATCAATTTTGAACATAGGTTGTTATATTGACCACTTCTGCCCAAAAGTATTCGGGAAGCTCATTGTTGATCATCATAGTTCTAGTAATTTCCTCCAAAGTGCGGTTCTTCCTTTCGACTACTCCATTTTGTTGTGGAGTCCTTGGAATGTTAGTTAAAGGAATAACATAGGTATTTTCTGTCATAACATAGGTCATTGAAGATCTTTTATGCTATAACCATGATTCATTGTTTGAAACTTTAAGACAAGTCGGATTCTGAGTGGAATATTAGTCGGAGGAATAACATAGGTATTTTCAAATCTAGGTCCAAAGAGTACTACCTTCTTTGTTTAAGAATTTTTGACAACACACATTGTGGAACTAAATCGTACTTCATCGGAGATACTTAGCATGTTGTATTTTAGTCCATCAACCAAGTGAACTTTTTCAATGGCGTTGGTGGTATCTTTTCCAACTTTGCCGTATCCAACTACTTGTCCTTGATTGTCATCACCAAACACAACTTTTCCGAACTTCTTGTGATAAAACTCGGAAAATATACATGGATCGCCGGACATGTGTCTTGAGCTTCCACTATCAAGATACCAACAGTCGATTTGGCTTTCAAACATACCTATACTCGGAAAAATCAAACCTTTCTGTTTCTTTTGACCAAATGGTTTTGGTCTGAATGGGTTAGGATTTTGTCCCTTTGGGGACCCAAACTTGGATTATCTTTTTGCCTCTAGGTTTCGAAGTGGTGATGAATCAAAGTAGCTCCTTTTTCAAAAGTTGGAGTGACTTTGAGTCTTTGGAACATCTGCTTTTTTAGAATGATTGTTGTAAGCGGTTTTCGATTCTCGAGTCAAATCCAATACCTTAGTTTTTTATAAGAGATGCTCTGAGATCCCAATATCAAGTTGAGGTTATCTTGACCTTTCGTAAGTTTCAAAAGCGTCTCATGTGTTTTATCAAATTTCTTTTGAAGATTGTATTTTTAATTTTGAGATCATGTAAATCTAACTTGTATTCAATAATCTCGGAACGAAGAGATTCATGTGAGTTTTTCAAAGTCAGATTTTTATTTTTCAAAGCTTTCAAACACGTTTTCAAATATTTAATCTCATCTTGATAATTGTCCTCAATCCTCATAATAACTTGGGCAAGATGATCATTAGGAAAAGTATGAATGAATTGCGGTACCTCTTCTGTTTGTTCCTCTGTTGGTTCTTCCGATTCCGATTATGAGTCAAATGGAGGAATATCATCTTTAGCCATTACACATAGGTTTGCATTTTCATATTCACTTTCACTTTTCTTTGGAGTCGAGTCACTCCAGGTTGCTACCATGTCCTTCTTTCCTTTTGAAAAGTGTTTCTTCTTTTCTTTGTTCTTCTTCCTCATATTCGAGCAGTCTTTAATCAAGTGATTTGGGGATCCACAACCAAAACAATTACCAAAGTCGATTCATTTCTAGATAAATTTTTCTTACCTTTTTTATATTTGTCATGTTTTCTAGATGAAGATTCACAGTTGAATCTCTTTTTGAGCTTGTTGTTGCGAAACATTATTCCGAAACTAGTAGCAATGAGCGCTAACGCATCTTTATCATCTATGGATGAGTCGGATAAAGAGCCTTCTTCGTTAATGCTTTTCAGGGCAACGCCTTTCTTACGATTTGGTTTATCTTACTCATTTTGAAGATGTATGTCATGAGTTAGCAACTTGCCAATAAGATCATCAATCTTTAATTTGCTCAAATCTTAGGCTTCCTCAATTGCTATAACTTTTGATCCCTATTTTTACTTTGAAAGACTTCGAGTATCTTTCGACTACCTCCTCATATGAGTAGTGCTTACCTAATGACTTCGGGTTGTTCAAGATCTCCGAGAATCGATGTACATATCTTTCATTCCTTCTTCTAGCGAGCACCTTGAATAACTCGTACTTGTGAACATACTGATTGATTTTTCTATCGTCCGGCTCGGGTCACCCGACTAGTGCCTTCGTAAGTTGTCACTAGTGTGTCCCATATTTCTTTAGTACTTTCACGAGCAGAGATTCCATTAAATTCATTCGAGTCCAGGCTGCATGTCATTATGTTGAGTGCTCTAAAGTTCTTTAAATACTTGGTTTTCTCAACGAGGGTGAATTCTTCTTTAGGCTTATCTTGGTCGACTCCTTCAACATCCTTCTTAGAAATGTAGTTTCCTATTTGAACGATCTCATATATCTCATAGTCATGGTCTTGTAGAAAGAACTCCATCGAGTCTCTTCCAATGGGCAAAGTTTGACCCATTGAAGAAGAGTGGTTTGTTATAAAGTCTTGCCTCGGACATGATCATTGATCCACAAGAATGTTAATTCTTATAGAGTGTGGAACTCGCTCCGATACCAATTGAAAAGTTCCGGAGGGTCAAATATACCCTAGAAGGGGCTGAATAGGGTATTTTAAAATTTTGAGGCGTCCGACTCAACCAAGAGGCCAGATTTATGAAAAACAAACAAACAGAAAAATAAATGGGACAATGCAAGTTTGTTTGTTCACGATCTTGGCCTGGATCCAAATATCCGGGTTAGTGACCGCATGAAGTTTCCTACCTTAGGATTATCTTCTATTTTTTATTGTTAGATGAGTTCTTCACTGAACTCACTAACCGACATTTTGAGTATACTTACTCTCGAGCTCCACCGCTCACACTTCAATCGGTTTTACAACTTGCAAAGCGAGTCTTTCCCAAGACTCTTTGCTACAACTCATAAAATATCTAACTTTTAGACACTTTGTTACAAGAATGATTTGAGTCACCACAATTATAAGAGATTAAGATAAAATATTCGAGTGTACTCTCTTGCTTAGTTCAATCACGGTCTTGGCTTGTATCTTTATAGCTTTCCCTTCATTTGGTAGACCGTTGGAGTTACCATTGAAAAAATGATCTTCTCTGTTTGACTTGGTAACTTAATCTTGACAGGATCTGACCGATGTCCAAAATCTTGATATTTTTCAAGTTTGGTTTGTCTCTTGAAATGCTCATGTATCTTTAAATGTTTGTCCTGCCTTAACATCCTTTCTTTATTGGTTAAATCACGTGGTTGCTATTTTTCTACTTGCAACACTTAAAAGACATGATCCGACTGATATCCTTCCGAAAATAAGAACTATAAAATATGTGGAAAGATTTAGATTTCATGCAATAAAATCATACCATAATATTTTCCCATATATATCCGAGATATTTGGCAATATATTCGAGTGGGAATATTTCCTTAATTCGGTGATCTAGTATAATGATAAATAAGGAAATAATATCTAATCATGAAATCGGATAATTATGAAATATGAAGAATAATATAAGGTATGTTTATGGAATATTTCTGACTACTGAATTTTAACCTTGAGATCAAAACTTATTAAGACTTAACGAGGTTAGATAAACTAAATGAATAAGCATGTCCGACGAGTCAGATTAATTGTCCGACTTAACATAAACTCCCCTTTCTCTCCCTATCATCTTGTAAGACCTTTAGCGTTCCTTGCGTTGAGAAACAAAGATGATCTTTTTAACTCAAAGTGATGTTGGAAGTTGCTGAAAAATCCAGGCTTGGTTTCGGTTAGACAGAAAGAAATGAGTGAGTTGTGTTTTGTTTTTCCAAGATCAATGGTTGGCCCCTTTGCTTCTATTATTTATACTCATGTTATTCTCTTCCCAAAGCCATATTCATGCATAGTAAAATATTCCCGTCTTTTCTGCTTTACGTGAGCCTAACCATGCCTTCATATGTGTCATCATATGATTTAATCATTTCCCCTATGTGTCATCGTTTGGGTAAATAAAAACCTAGGTGAAAAAGTAGTATGTCTTGCATGTTTGTGCACCTTACTTACCCCCCGGCAAGGCATTAACATAAGCCTATAGATAAGCCTCAAAATTTCATGACAACTTTGCTTCCTTGGTGCTTATCACAGTCGTTTCCCCTTCGATCACTAAGTAAATAGGTGTCATCATTTTAACTAATTACCCTTAGGGGTTTGCGCGAATTGGTTCGGTTCACTTCGGAGTTTTGATTAAGTTAACCGAATTTTTAAATTCAGAACAAAACCATAACCAGATAAATTAGTTAACTGGATATCGGTTAACCGATTTTTCGATTTGGTTCGTCGACTATCCAAAATCATTATATAAAACTTTTTAAATATATTTTATGATTAAATGTTAGTGAAAACTATTGAAAAAAATTGTAAGACAACACAAGCATTTTCTTATGATTGAATAGTAGCTTCATTTTTATTTTTATTTTTTTGGAGAGCTAGGCAATAAATCTAATGGTTTTTAGGCGATTTAACAAAAACATGTGATTCTTTGGTTGAATGGCCATGGACAAAAATAATTGTTAGCCCAAGATGATATTTTCACAATATGCATTAGAATTAGTAAAATTCTAAATCAATCATTACAAATTTCGTGAAAATTAACAGAATTTTTTGAAAAGGAAATTAAAAAGTTAACCTTCTATCAAAAAAAGTTAATCAATTAAGTTCGATTAACTGTCGGTTTCAAAATAATAAATCATAATCATAACCAGATAATTAATTAATCGGATATTGGTTAATCTAAATTTTAAATCACCGAAAAAATCAATTCGATTTAGCTGATTTTCGGTTTAATTTATACTGTTTTTTAGCTCATCCCTAATTACCCTGCTAGGTGTCACTTTAGTTCCATGCATAAACACACCTAATTTAGCAAAGTTCCATTTTAGCTTTGTTTCCTTTAGTTTTCGCCTCTAAATGCATGGTAACTATGAGGTGTCAATGTTCTTAAAATTCTTAGGCTAGGTGTCATGTAATTCCATGCTTTTTACACCTAGATAAATTTTTCCATATATTCCCACATATTTACGTATGCATGGCTCCATGCAAAAATCCATTTAACTTATAATTCCCATGGTTAGGTTATAAAAACCTTATATAATAATTTTGGGGAAACTTTTACGTTAATTTTTTACGATATCTCATACTAATAAATTATAGCTCATACATCTTCCCTCTGTATTCCATATAATGTATACACATCCATGTCTCATTTTTAGAGTCGCATAAAACCATATAAAACCAATAACTCATGTCCATATATTTTTATTTATAAGAATTGTCGGTGAATATTTACCGATAAATAATAATCACATAATATGCCTTTTACCAATAAACAATGATCACATAATACGCCATGTAAATAATAACCTTGTATTGTGTCCCTTTACCAACAAAAAATAATCACATAAATCAATACTTACGTCATAAAAATCATATAATAATCTGTATGTATGTTCTGTAATCCTATATTTAACGATGCAAACAATTCAAGGCATTAAAATTGGACTTTGGTAGTGGAGCCTTGCAGGTACTTTTAAGCTGTTAAGTACTAATAAGTATCATAATACCAAATAGTATGGTTCTTATTGAAGACTTCTAGGGTGCAGATATATGTCGGTTGAATTTTAAAATCCAACACTGCTCGGCATCATGTTCTTTAGTATGGTAATATTTGTATAATTTACTGACATTTTAATTTTTTGACTGCCCAGTGATCTCTGATTTTTCTCTTACGGTGGAAATTTTAATTTTGAGAGGGAAGGCGGCCTAGAGCCTAGCTATAAGAGGTATCCATGAGGTATAATCAGTGTGCTGGCTCGAAATGTTAACATCTGCACCTTTGTTGTACTAGAGTTTTTTCTTGTCCTTGCTCTGGTGTAATTGTTCCAATAGTTTGTCACATCTATTGTGATTGTTGTTGTTATTCCTCTTTAATTAGTATTCCCGCATTCCCGAGAGTAGCAAAGTTCATGAAGGGCAAGAACTTCAGACGTTGTTTGTAGGCAGGTTTTAGGTTTCTATAATAAGCGTGACTTGATTATTTCTTGAGGGTCGGTCCACCATGTGGGGGCCTTCTTCTCTCTATCTACTAAGAAAGTCAATGAAATTCTCTTTATCTTCTTGTCTAACTAGCTCCATATCTCAAAGTGTGATGGAAAGATCAATATTGTAAGAGTATTGGTATAGAGACGCTTTGTAAAGGTCAGCCTAGTTTCATGGGTCAACAACATTATACAGTTTTATGACATTTTTTAAAGTCATGTTCCCTATAAAGTTCCAACATGGTGGTGAGGTTTCTTATTTCTATGTCAAACATTGTAACTTTTGGAGGTAATTTGCCTTTCGAGATTGAAGTGGATCGTATATGGTCCAGATAGTAATTTTTGAACATAGATGACTCTCGCAATAGTTTCTCAATGTTTTCTACCTTAGGGTTAGAAGTAGGTTTTTCTTTTTCATGCTTAGGTTTATGTCTTTGGGGTCACCATTTCTTCTTCCCCTTTTGGTTTTTTGGGTAAGCTATTCAATGAGACCAACTATGGTTTCAATTCTCTTATCATGTGCCTCCATTTTGCCCTCCAATTTCTTGGAGATTTCGTTAATTAAAGTCAACAGGACCAGCTCCATCTTCGTGGGATATTTTGGGGGATGAGTTATCTCTGTATCTGTATATAGGCTAGGTGTTAAGGTAGATTCTTCGATCTCTCGTCTCTCCAACCTTTGAGTGCTAGGATTGTGATGATACCTATAGTAGACTTCCTTATCCCATCCCATGAAAAATAGGTGCTTAGGACAGGCTCTTCAAGAATGTCCAAGGGGAGGTTTGGGGGACATTTAGTGCTATACCGGATAATCTCTAAATGGTGAATGATTTTTCTTTTTGGATGCAGAACAAGATACAGCAACTAAGAAACGATGAGAAATGGGCCCCAACAACAGGTGAGAGGTGAGCAAAAAAGTGAAATCGATAAACCGAACAAAAACTGCCTAAATCAAATCGATTTTTCGATTAACCGAATCAGTTTGAAAATCTAGTTAACCGGTTTATGCATTTACGGTTACAGTTCATTATTTTGAAACCCGCACTTAACTGGACCAAAGCAATTAATTTTTTTATTTTTTTTGATACAATATTAAATTTTGTAATTTCCTTTTTAAAAATATTGTTAATTTTCATGAAATTTTTAATGATTTTTTTATTTAGTATTGTTAATTTTGCTAATGCTAATGCGTATTGGCCAAGTATCATACTGGACTAACAAAAACTTTTGCCCACGGCCATTCAACCAGAAGATTCAATTTAAAAAAAAAAAAAAAACACACCCAAAATTAAATGATTTAATCATAACAAAATGCTTGTCTTCGTCTTACAATTGTTTTTTTCAATAGTCTTCACTAACATTTTAATCACCAAAAAATATTCAAGAAGTTTTATCTAGCAGTTTCAGTTAATCGGCGAACCGAATCGAAACATTGATTAATCGATATCCGGTTAAGCGGTTTATCCAATTCAGTTTCCAATTTTGCATTTTTTCGAATCGAAAAATTTAGTTTACTGACTCAAAGCTCCTCAAACTGATCCATGCTTACCCTTAGCAACAGGGTCTAACTCGGACGACGGGCCTATGAGGGCCGGATCCGGCCTCGAGGATCGGACAAAGGAAAGGCTAAATCTGAAGAACTCAACTACCGGGCCTGTAGAGGCTGGATACGGCCTTAGGCCCGGGCAGAGGCAACCTAACTCTTAAAAAATTGGCCCCTAGTGTAGAAAGAAGGGCTAAGCCTAAAGAAAATTGACTGAAACCTGACCAAAATGAAAGTATGGACCACCCCAAAGAAAATACTTTTTTTTATTTGGATAAATGTAAGGAAAAACATGTCCATAAATTTTTTAATGATTTTACACCAATGCAAGATTTATAAGCTTAACTAGGTTCAAACTAGCTTGACTGTACGGAGGCTCAAAAATGATTAAATGAAAGCAATCACATACAAGTACACAAAAGAGCTCCAACCTAAATTAAAGGTTCTATGTTACAAAGGGTTACAAGGTCTGATAAATATGGTGGTCCATAGTGAAGACTCGGACATTGATTAACGCATTTCGAGTTACAACATTTACATCGGTATAACCTCCTCATACTTATAGAGTTTTGTTTCCAAGGCATTCTCTCGTATCTTAGAATCTTTCCCGAGTGATGTGGTATAATTTTCTTCATATAGATATCGTGGACTCGTAAAACCAATCCCGTGTTCCGAGTCTATTACCACTCGGATCGATTGTAGTAGAACTAGATCGAGCATACTCACTCTCGAGTCATGTCTAGTTAATGGTTTTAAGTCGGATGGAATTCCGAGTATCATTGATATTGGACTCGTAAAATTCCAATTCTTTTCGACTCGGGTAATTAGCCGATTATCGATCATAATTATTTTATCCGTGTCTAATCTTGGACCAAAGTACTTTATACTTTGAGAACCAAAATTGTTTTATTTTTGCAGGTTACTTAACTAAGGATACACGATTCAAACCGCAAAGTAATCGGCTTCAAAACGTCAAATCACCAGCAGACATGGCCACTCTTTTTGCTTCTCAAGAATGTGTCGAGCTGTCCGTTGACAAATCTGGAAGACTGAAGCGCCGAACCTAACGAAGGTTTCCACCCAACATTTCAAGTCACCATCACTCGGTTTTAAGACTTCGAAGAAAGTGGAACCGATTACTCAAACGTTCGCTTCACAACGGACACCGTGTGAGAGACTCGTAAAGCTCGAACAACGGTCATAAGAGACCTTCGATCAAGCATACAAAGACAACGGCTATTCTCGCTTCGGTCATCTATAAATAGAAGCCACTTCACAAGACTTGGAGACAACGAAGAACACACAACATTGAAACATATTGTTAATACACATAATTGTCTTCTACTTACAACTCCTACTCAGTATCTTAATTCTTTCCGAGTTGTAAGGTCTTGTACTCGATTACAACCTCTTTCTTACTCTCTTTGTAAGGTCCCTCGACTAGGTCAGTAAAGGTTATCCCAGCTTAGTTGTCCCCGGCTGTAAGGGTTATCTCAGCCAGGAGGTAATAGATCGATAAGGTAATTTCGAGTCTAGGAAAACTTGTATAGAGTTGTTTAAGGGAGCAACTCGGGTTCGGCCGGCTCACGGTATTTTGTGGACTCAAAATAGTGGATTGACTTCGTGCTTGGACTAGCGCGGTTCGTGGTTTTCTCGCCCAGGAGGGTTTCCACATAATCTCTGTGTATTACTTTTCCGAGTTCATTTTAGACTCGCATGACCTTATTGCTTCATTCTATTCTGGTTATCCGCTTGAGAAAGCATTTCGAGTCCACGCCGATCCGACTCTTCGACTCGAAACCGCACTTGTTTCTCGCCTTACTCGAAAAAGTCAAGAAGTTTCACGAAAAACTTCCATCACCCTATTCACCCCCTCTAGGGTAACTCGGACTCTCCCCGAGCAAACCTTCAATTGGTATCGAGCTTAGCCTTTCGTAAAGGATCTAACCATCCAAAGGTATAAAGATCAAATGGCTCGGAACAATGGAGAGTTCGATGAAGGCGAGATCTTCCAACGAGCCACCAAAATTCAAAGGAACAAACTTCGAGCACTGGAAGAAACTCATGGAATGCTTCCTTATGGATCATGATGAAGTAGTATGGGAAATCATACAACGAGGAAACTACATTCCAATGAAGACTGAAGAAACCAGAATCGTCCCCAAGACGAAGGCTGAATTCACCCCGATGAAGCGGAGAAATTCGAAAAAATTTCAAAGCTATGAACATTCTAATGTGCACCATCAGCTCGAAGAATACAACCGAGTGTCCGCTTGCGACTCAGCAAAAGAAGTGTGGGACACACTTGTGAACACATACGAAGGAATGAGTCAAGTTAGACAAGCGAAGATCAGCCGAGTATCTTCACAAATACGAGCTATTCAAGATGGAGCCGGAAGAGAACATAACTCGAGATGTTCATCCGATTTACTGAAATCACCAATAACCTCAAGTCACTGGGTAAGAAGATTTCCTCCGAGGAAATGTGCGAGAAAGATACTCGAAGTCGACCCAAAAGAAGATGGGGTCCAAAGGTGACTCGCTATAGAGGAAGCTCGGAACCTCTCAATCTTAAAGCCGGATGAGCTCATTGGGAAGCTTCTTACTCATGAGATCCACTTAGAAGAAGAAGATGCTGAGGGAAGTTCGAAAAGAACATAGCATTGAAAGCCTCGGAATCTAAAGAAGCCGATCCGAGCTCATCCGACTCGAAGAAGATCCCATGGCACTTATTGCAAGAGGCTTCAAGAGAATCATGAAGCATAGAAGATGGGACAAGAGGCCAAAGGAAGAATTCTACAAGAAAGATAAAAGAGACAGAAAAGGTAAGTACTCCTCTCCATCGAAGTTATCTTTATCTAAGAATTCTGGATGTTTCGAGTGTGGCAGCAAGGACCACATAGTGAAGGACTCGTCCAAAGAGAAAAGGGGACAGAAAGAAAAAGAAGGCCATGATGGCAACCTGGAGCGATGAGGACTCATCGGAAGATGACGAGGACTCGGATGACTCAAAATGTTTGATGGCAATGACCGACTCAAAAGCGAAACAAGAGTCGGACTCGGACAACGAGGAAACTAATCCTCGGAGGTAATCAACTATTTCCTAAAATTCTCCAAAGCTGATTTAGCTAAATATATTTTTACTTTGGAAGAAAAGTCCAATTCCGATTCTTCCCATTTCAAAGAACAACTGGAGTCAATTACTTCGAGAGCAAGTCTTTGAAAAATGAATTGGAAAAACCGAGACTCACACTCGAGAGAACTCGGGACTAGTGCTCAAACTAATGAGACCGAGTCGAGTTACTCGTAAAGGAAAATGAGCAGCTAAAGCAAAAGCTCACTGAGTCTCGTAAATTGATTTTAAAGTTTACTCAAGGGCGGAAAAACCTTGACATGCTCTTAGGGGCACAATGTGTCTCTTTTAGAAAAGAAGGTCTTGGTTTCAACGAAGAGAAGGAATCTAATTCCTACTCAGAGTTATTCAAAAGGATTCCGAATCGTAAAGTTCAGGAAAGCTGAGCATGGTCACATTCAAAGAAATGAAGGGAAGACTAAGCCCAGAAATGTTTACAAAAAGAAACCTTCTTCGATTGTTTCAAAAGGAAATGTTTTCAAAAAGAAGGAGACACAGACTCGGTTTTCGGAAGGAAGACTCGAGGATCGGACAAGACCCAAAGTCATTCAAATCGGGTTCCAAAGCACCTTCTTCCTCGAAAGGGACCACAAGTAAAGAAAGTTACTCGGGTTCGTTAGAGGAAGTGAGAAGGGTTAGATTTTCTCTGTTTTGCGAGTCACTCGTAATAAGTCAAAAGGACACCGGTACTGGACAGTGGATGTTCACGCCATATGTCGGGTGACACAGGACTCTTTTCCGAGTTGGAAGACCATAAAGGAGGAAAGGTAACCTTTGGAGATGATAGCAAGGGAAAGATAGTTGGGATAGGCAAGATTGGAAAAGGAAGTGATTTGGTCAGCCCAGTTTATCTTGTCAAAGGATTGAAGTATAATCTACTCAAGCATTTCCCAACTATGCGATAAAGGTCAAGAGGTAATATTTACTCGGACCAACTGCTATATTTCCGATGTCACCTCCAAAGAGATCAAGTTCTCGGGTAAGAGATCGGGTAACACCTACATCATTCCTCTGTCCGACTCAAGTTAGAACTTGTCTTGCTTAAAAGCATCACTTCATGATGAATCTTGGTCTTGGCACCGGAGATTAGGCCATATTAGCATGCATACCATCAAAAAGCCGGCATCTCATAATCTGGTTGGGGATTACCTAACCGTGTTTTTGAGAAAGATAAGGTTTGTGAAGCATGCACCGAGGGAAACAGTCGGATCATCATTCAAATCCTCGAAGACAGTCCCTACATCCAAAGTACTTGAACTACTGCATATGGATTTATGTGGTGAAATCCCAGTAAAGAGTCTTGGAGGTAAATCGTACATATTTGTTATTATTGATGATTATTCTCGATTTACCTGGGTGTGTTTCCTTAAGCACAAGAATGAAGCTTTCAAGGAGTTCAAGCAAGCTCTGCAGAAAAATTCAAGTTGAGTCTCGGACTCGGATTCAAAGGATTCGAACCGACCACGGAAGGGAGTTCGACTACTCGGAATTCTCGGAGTTTTGTGACAAGAGTGGAATCTCTCACAATTTCTCAAGCACCCAGAACTCCTCAACAGAATGGAGTGGTTGAGAGAAAGAACAGAACCCTTGAAGAAATAGCAAGGACAATGATGATTGAGCACAACTTGCCTTACTATTTCTGGGCGGAGGCGATCAACACAGCCTAACTATACTTTGAATCGATGCCTCATCGGACCCATTTTAAGGAAAACACCATATGAGCTTTACAAAGGAAAGAAGCCAAATATTTCCTACTTGCGACCATTTGGATGTAAGTGCTTCGTTCACAACAACGGTAAGAGCACTCGACCAAGTTTGATGCTCGGTCGGATGAAGGTATTTTTCTCGGGTACTCCTCTCACAAAGAAAGCTTATCATATTTTCAATAAAAGAACTAACAAAGTGGAAGAGAGCATCCACGTTGTAGTTGATGAGCTTGAACAGGGAAACCAAGTGAATCATCATACTCGAACCGAAACTCAGCCAAGATGATGATGATGAAGCTGAACCATCAAAGACTCGGACCCGGACTACTCGGAATGAAGTCACTCGGAATGAAGAGACTCGGACTGGAGCTTCTCCAGAGTTAACTCGAACGCACAAGAAAATGAAGAAGGTCACTCGGACTAAGCTGTGCAACCCTCAAATCTAGTGAATCGGAGGACTCGGTAAAGCATTCAAATTCACCTCCAGTCATCCACAAGAGAACATAGTTTCGACATCAACAATGGAGTAAGAACTCGTTCCTCTTTACATAATCTATGTGCATTCACTGCATTCATCTCATTAACTCGAACCCAAAAATGCACTAGAGGCCCTTAATGAACCTGAATGGGTAGAGGCCATGCAAGAGGAACTCAATCAATTCAAAAGAAACCAAGTCCGGACTCGACCAACCGACCTACTCGACCACCCAGCTTATAGGAACCAAGTGGGTTTTCAAGAACAAACTGGATGAGGGTGGTGTGGTAGTCGAAACAAGGCTAGACTTGTTGCTCAGGGTTACAACCAAGAAGAAGGAATTGATTGTGGGGAAACCTTTGCACCCATAGCCGAATTGAAGCTATTAGAATTCTGTTGGCATTTGCATCCAAGCATGCATATTAAGTTATATCAAATGGATGTTAAGTGTGCATTTCTCAATGGTTTTATTGAAGAGGAAGTCTATGTTGAGCAGCCTCCTGGGTTTGAAAACTCAGAATTTCCAAATCATGTTTTCAAACTTCAAAAAGCTCTCTATGGTCTTAAACAAGCCCCTCGAGCTTGGTATGAAAGACTTAGTAGCTTCCTGGTTCAAAATGATTTCAAAAGAGGTCAGATTGACAAGACTCTCTTCATAAAGACCAAAGGGAAGGATTTCCTTATTGTTCAAATTTATGTTGATGATATCATTTTCGGTGCTACTAATGAATTTCGTGTCGAGAGTTTTCCGAGTTGATGAGCAAAGAATTTCAAATGAGCATGATGGGAGAACTCAACTTCTTCCTTGGGTTACAAATCAAACAAGACAAAAATGGCATCTATGTCCATCAATCAAAGTATACCAAGGAACTGTTGAAGAAATATAAGCTTCAAGATGCTAAGCATGCATCTACACCTATGAACAACGAGATTAAGCTCGACTCGGACGAGAAAGGTAAAGCAAGTAGATCGAAACTCTATCGAGGTATGATTGGATCTCTCGCTCTATCTCACTTCAAGCGAGCCGGATATCGGGTTTAGTGTTTGTCTATGCGCACGATTTCGAGGCTAACCCCAAAGAATCACATCTCACTGCGGTGAAGAGGATATTCGGATATCTTGCAGGTACTCAAAATCTAGGTCCGTGGTACTCCGGAGACTCGGAACCGACTCGACCTGGATACTCGGACGCAGGATACAAAGTTGATCGAAAGAGCACATCCGGAGCTTGCCAATTTCGGGTCAATCCCTAATATCTTGGCACTCAAAGAAGAAAAACTCAGTAGCTCTATCAACTGCTGAAGCTGAATATATCGCAGCTGGAGCTTGTTGCGCTCGGATCTTATGGATAAAACAACACTTGAAGGATCTTGGATTATTTCTCAAATCGGTTCCAATCAAGTGTGACAACCAAAGCGCAATCAGTATCACCAAGAATCCTGTCCAAGCATTCAAAGACAAAGCATATTGAGGTCAGGTATCATTTCTTGCGTGACCACTCAGAAAAAGGTGATATCGAACTTGAGTTTATTCCTACTAAGTTTCAATTAGCGAGATATCTTTACTAAGCCTCTTGGTGAAGAGCAATTCTATTTTATTCGGAATGAGCTTGGTATGTTAAATGCCCGATTATGTGCTAGTGCATGATTCCGTGATTACGTGTTTTTGCTTTTATCAACCTTTAGCTCGGTTGATTCGGTGATACTCGGGTTATTAGTTGATTGTTTCGAGTTACTCGGAACCCTTTACGAGTTACACTCGGACGTAGAAAGAAAAAGTTGGACTTCAAATTTACAGTAACTCGTTTAGAACAAGTGGATAGTTACGAGAAAATATTTTCAAAATCTTTTTCTCTCTCTCTCGAGCCCCGTGATCAATCGCTAGCCGTGGATCTCTAACCGCTGTAATCTTAGCCGCGAGGTAGAACCGTCACACCGGTCTCGGGTGACTGATGGACAAGCCGAGTCGAACGGAGTTATATCTTAACGGATAGTTAACGGACGCGCCTCTTTATAAATCGCGCCTATTTTATCTTCGTTTCGGTATTCCTCATTTTACCTCACTCAAACTCACGTTTTCGCGAAAAGAGCTCTACGTGAACAGTTATTCTCGAACATCCGCAGCGACGTTCAAGATCATCTCTAGTAAGTTTCGATCGCTCTCATTCTCCTACATTTCTTCTCTTCTACCCCTCCTTCTTCATCTCACTCAAAAATCTCATCTTTTCCTCTCTCTTTCAAAATGACAAAAGAGGAAACCACCCAGATTTCCAGATTTCCTCCTCTTCTAAAAAGCCTCGCACCAAAACTCCGAAAGCTCAGCCCTTCAAAACCTGTTGTCACCCGAGCATCTTGCGCTGGATGATAAATTCTTTCCTACAACTAAGTTTTCTTGGTTGCACAACATCAAGGATACCGGCGCATACAACTTTATGTGCTTTAGCGAGTTCATCTATCCGGAACTCGTTTCGAGTTTTACACTCACCTCACCTCCTCCGAGAACGTTCTAACTTCCGGGGTTAGGAACGTCACCGTTCGCATCAACTCTTCTCTTCTTCACAAGCTGTTCAAAGTCTCTTCTCTTTTCTTGAACAGCAACCCCATTCCTTTCACCGAGGTCGCCGACGACTTCTTTGAAAAATACGCAAAGGATTCCCTGAGTCTCGGAAAAACTTTTCCGTGACCCAGCTGAAGTCGAAGCTAGGCTTACGTGCTTCTGCCGATGAGAACATTCTTCTCACAGCACTCTAGCAAGGAGAACCCTAACTCCAAGCATTTAAAAGCTCTTTTGATATCCTAGAGGGCTACGAAGTAGACCTCTTCCCCTCCATCCTTGAGCAAATGGCCGCTGTGCCTGCTCAACTCCAAAACAAGAAGAACACCTCTCTTCCCTTCGGTGCTCTTCTTACTCTTGTTTTCAAACAGTTTCAAGTTCCTCTTCCCTTAGACCCCAATGCGGTGTCCGAGGCTGCCATAGTTGTGGGCAGTAAGGAACTTAAGGGGCACGAATACCGGAAACCGACCCCGGTGTTTGGGTACACTCCTCGGAGCCGAGGCCTCTTTCTTCACCTCGGACTCGAAAGCGCCTCTTTCTCTTCCTTCCTCACTGCTGGTGCCTCCACCTCAGGTGACCCAAAACTCTCTACACCGTTTTGTCCTCCGTTTTACGGACAAAATCGGTTCGATGTCCTTTGAGCTCAAGACACCTGTTTAGCTCCCTCAAATCTGTTTATCACTCTCTCCACCACCACGACAAAGTCATCCAATCTCAACTCCGAGAGCAGCGAGTCACCGACTCTTGAGATGAAAGCGATGGTCAAGGAGCGAAGGAGTTCCTTGAACTCCTAAGAGAGAGAAGGTCCAAGGCGGCTCAGGACCGGGGTGACTCGGAAGAGTCCGAGTCCTCCTCAAGCCCAGTCCGACCTCCTCGGACAGCGAGGAAGAAGAGGACGCAGAAGAAGAAGGCTGCAGACGCGAAGCGGCGGACACCGAGGACCCCGCGGCTGAGGCAGGTCCTTCCGAGCAAGGGGAGACACATCATGAAGAAGCGGTGGGCACCGCTGAGGGTCAGCCTGCTCCACAAATTGCTGTACTCGGCTCGAGACAGCGATGCTGGGTGGGTCGAGACGACCTTGCTTCTCCAGCAGGTCGGATCGAGCAGCCCTCTCCAGCCCCGAGGTCACCGGGGAAGAACCACTCGACCCCCTCACTCCGGGTCGGCCACTCGGAGCCGAGCCCCTATCGGTCGTCCCGGTTCTCCCTCCGCCGCGCTCAAGCACATCGTCAAGATCTTACCAGTGCCGGCGCACCCCTCGTTCCCGGCTTCTACTCGGAATTTTTCCTCTCGGCTCGTAGGCGCCATGCATTGTGGCACAATTCGAAGTCTGCGCGATTCTTCTTTCGAACGCTTTCTATTTCTATCTCTTTTGTCCACACATTTCAATTGTATTTTGGTTCTCTTCCTTGTATTTTTTTGTCCGTTGTTTTTGCTGAAAGTCAAGGGGGAGAAATAGAAAAACTTGTTTGTGGAAACTTGTTGAAAATAGTCGGAAAACTTGTTATCTAGTTTAGGGGAGTTTTCTCCTCTCAATCTGTGTAAATTTTTGCTAAGTGCAATATGAATGAATGTTTTCTCTATTTTACGAGTTTACGGTCTTTACGAGTTAATATTATACATGTACTCGGTTTACTCTTACTCTATGTTATTTTTGCTCCGATTATCTAAGTATACTTCTTATGAGCAATCACTCATATTCGGATCGTTTTTCACTAACAAAGTTTCGTCTAAGTATGGAATGCCTTTCATCAAAAAGGGGAGAATGAAGACTCGGACATTGATTAACGCATTTCCGAGTTACAACATTTACATCAGGTATAACCTCCTCATACTTATAGAGTTTTGTTTCCAAGGCATTCTCTGTATCTTAGAATCTTTCCTGAGTGATGTGGTATAATTTTCTTCATATAGAGATCGTGCTTCTTTTGGAGACTCGGAAAACCAATTCGTGTTCCGAGTCTATTACCACTCGGACCGATTGTAGTAGAACTAGACCGAGCATACTCACTCTCGAGTCATGTCCGGTTAATGGTTTTAAGTCGGATGGAATTCCGAGTATCATTGATATTGGACTCGAAAAATTCCAATCCTTTCTCGACTCGGGTAATTAGCCGATTATCGATCATAATTATTTTATCCGTGTCTAATCTTGGACCAAAGTACTTTATACTTTGAGAACCAAAATTGTTTTATTTTTGCAGGTTACTTAACTAAGCATACACGATTCAAACTGCAAAAGTAATCGGCTTCAAAACGTCAAATCACCAGCAGACATGGCCACTCTTTTTGCTTCTCAAGAATGTGTCGAGCTGTCCGTTGACAAATCTGGAAGACTCAAGCGCCGAACCTAACGAAGGTTTCCACCCAACATTTCAAGTCACCATCACTGGTTTTAAGACTTCCAAGAAAGTGGAACCGTTACTCAAACGTTCGCTTCACAACGGACACCGTGTGAGAGACTCGTAAAGCTCGAACAACGGTCATAAGAGACCTTCGATCGAGCATACAAAGGAAACGCTATTCTGCTCGGTCATCTATAAATAGAAGCCACTTCACAAGACTTGGAGACAACGAAGAACACACAACATTGAAACATATTGTTAATACACATACTTGTCTTCTACTTACAACTCCTACTCGTATCTTAATTCTTTCCGAGTTGTAAGGTCTTGTACTCGGTTACAACCTCTTTCTTACTCTCTTTGTAAGGTCCCTTGACTAGGTCAGTAAAGGTTATCTCAGCTTAGTTGTCCCCGGCTGTAAGGGTTATCTCAGCCAGGAAGTACTAGATCGGATAAGGTAATTTCGAGTCTAGGAAAACTTGTATAGAGTTGTTTAAGGGAGCAACTCGAGTTCGATCGATTCACGGTATTTTGTGGACTCAAAATAGTGGATTGACTTCGTTCTTGGACTAGCACGGTTCGTGGTTTTCTGCCCCAGGAGGGTTTCCACGTAATCTCGTGTATTACTTTTCGAGTTCATTTTAGACTCGAGCATGACCTTATTGCTTCATTCTATTCTGGTTATCTCGCTGAGAAAGCATTTCGAGTCCACGCCGATCCGACTCTTCCGACTCGAAACCGCACTTGTTTCTACCTTACTGAAAAAGTCAAGAAGTTTCAAGAAAACTTCCATCACCCTATTCACCCCCTCTAGGGTGACTCGGACTCTCCCCGAGCAAACCTTCACATAGTTTGAATATTTCATCTCCCATAGGATGAAAGGTGAAACTTGAATATCTAGTGCTCTCTCAATCAAAGATCAAAAAAGTGTGGTACAAGTGGGAAAGTAATCACATGTTCGAGTACTAAAGTTGAGTGGATTCACCAAGATAGTAATTCAACTCTTTTGAAAAAAGTAATAACGATGAAAAAGCTTAATGGACGCATCTATGCCCCACCTATGACAGCGCCTAAATGCAAGGATGTTTAATGCAAACACAATAAAAATTTTCCATTATAATCTTCATGTTTCACCCTCTTAATAAGTCGATATCAACACCATACCAACCATGGCCCGCTCTGAAGGGCGGTCGATGTTCCCATGGATGTCGATATCAAGGAGTTACACTTATCAAGAAATAAGACTGATTTTTAAAGTTGGTTGTATTTTAAGATCCGTTTTATTTTCAAAAGCAAAAGAATTACTGAGATAAGTAGACGGAAAAGACCCGTTCCGGACAAGCTATAACGAGGCTCACTAGGCCAAACACTTGAGGCTGCTTGGATTACGAGTCGGGCCCGGATCACTGCCATAATTTAGTGTTCGGGGTGAAAGTACAAAATGAAGAGGGGTGCTACTCATTCTACCCGTTTAAAAATGACCTCTACTAATTAGAAAGGAAAGCAAAAATTGCATTGGAAAAAACAAGTAAATACCATGTGAAAGATGGAATTTAAAGCAATCAAATCATGAAAGAAAACAATGAAGAAAACTATAAAAGAAAACAATAAATCTAAGCTATTACATCAGGCGGGGTGGAAAGTAAATGAAATTACATCGCCGCAAACCACAATATAGAAATTAAAAATATTGAAAATGAATAAATAAAAAGAACTTGGACGGTTGAATGTGTTCCCTCAAGTAGACCCACCTATAGGACTTCGAAACTCGACTTCATTCAAAGTAACGGTAGTGAATGTTGTGCTTTAAGGGAAATGAAGGCCTTTTATGTAACACCCCAAAGCTCACTCTAGGAGTATTACATCGCTAGAGTTCCTCAAAAGGAACTCCCAAGACTCACTCAGGTGTTAGTTTAGCTTTCTAATTCCAACTTAAAAGTAATAAATGTCATTTTTCAAAAGAGTTAGATATTTTCTAAAAATTTCGGCAGAGTTCCGTTTGTAATATGGTTTGTCCCCTAGGCTTAATGTCTTAAAACCCTGCATAAAAACCATAATATAACTCAAAGAGCCACACGCTCGAGTATACAACTCAACGATCACACAACGAAGTCCAGTCAACATGCATTAAGACTTAAAATAATCTAAATGATTCATGATACATCCGGTACAAAACTATATGAACTTAATTACAAGCTACAACACCTAGAAACATATGGAATGCACGTCGGCAACTTGTGTTACTGCAGCAAACAACATTAAGCAAACGGCATACGTAAGTCCGTAATATACTAAACCACAAGGCACACTTTCCAAGAAAGTACCGCAATCGGGAAGGGGGAAATTTGTAGGGGTGAGAACCAATCCTCTTACCGGAAGATCTTACACTTTTAAAACGGAAATTCTTTACACATAATACTGATAATAATTAAATCGGTGAAAATATAATAACGTAATACAATCTAGATACTTTTCAATGGAATCTTCGAAATTGTTTGCAACATAAAGATCATAACACTCTAATAATTTAAAACACGATTTCGCAATCATCAACTCTATTGGAACCGAATCAAATTTAATCAAGGTGGTCCAACCACCTACATTTGCTTTCAAATACTTTCAGTTCGAAACCGAATATCTCCTTTGGAGGCTTTAGATGATTGAACTAGCACCGGACAGTTTTTCTCGGGGTGTGACCCCTTGACTCGAGTTCCGGGGACGTATCTCTAGCTAAACTCTTGGAAGGCTCCGCTTTCCTCGTCAAGAAAGAATCAACCTCTTTGGTTGATAGGCATCCTAATACACAAGGACCCCGTGGCCCGAACGCACGACCACCTCCTTCCTCTAGTCTAAACAATCTTTAGCCCAAAATTCATTCAAAATCGAAGTGATCACAATCACTTATCAAACTTGGTTTCTAAACCATTATCTCAAACTAGTTTAACATCATAGAAGGCATGACACCACGTGCCACCCCTCTAAATTCACTTTCTCAAATCGGTTTCACTTCTTTAGAACACATTTCAAGTCCGAAAGCGGTTATCAAGAATCATACTCAAGCATTGTTTCACGTAAACATTTGAACTCCTTTCAAAACTAACTTTTGAACATCATTTGGAATTGAGTCGCTTTAGAAGCCAAGCATCTTCATATTAAGATTCAACATCCAACGCTAGCATATTTATCTCAAGGATTCACCCAAGGATCTAGCTTCTACTCATATTCATCCGTATTCTACTGAAGCAAGGATCTCTTACTCCTATATATGTAATCCTCGTCTTACTATGTTTTCAAAGTCATAATCAATCAATATAGATGCATACTCTATTGATACTCCAAATTCTCACTTCTTTTCTATACTCAAACATTCGTATTCCTTAACTCAATTCATTTTCAAGCACAACGAACTCAACAACTAAAACTCCTCTTAGACACAATAACCACAAGTCTGTAAAACCATGGATAATCACAATCAATTATAACTTAGCCCTAGACTGCCACAATTTCCCTATTTGGCTCGATCTCTCATACTATATCTCCCTAACCATTGAGTTTGGGTGATACAAACCCCAACAACCATAATTAGTTACGATCTTAACCCAAGAAGTCCCGACTTATAACAATTTATCATCCTTACCTCAATTTCTCACATTATGTCTCCATATCATTAACCAAGTCTTCCTTGCCCATACTCAACTATATAACTCTTAATTTCATTTCTCTGCTCAAATTCCTTTAGTTACCGCTTATCTTCAAGTTTAGTTTAAACTTAAGAATTTAGGTATATCTCTAACTCAATTTATCCCAACGACCGCTTTCTACTTCCATACCTCAATTATGCATTTATTGGGATAAACTCCTGCTCTCCTTTTCTTCAAATCTCCAATTCACACGATAATTACTTAGAATCCAACTCGGAAAATTCAAGAAGTCATAAACGATTTAGCTATCACCTTAACTCGACATTCTACCGAAATTACAAGAATTCCATTGTCACTAGCTGAACTCCCAATAACCTATAAGACCTTAACAATCTAATTCAATCAGATTCTCTAATGTCCTAATTCAACCCCTAGCAACTCCCTAAATTCATTCTAAGTTCTTAATTCAACCTTAAACAACTATTAAATATGTTCCGCAATATAGATACTCAATATTCACAACAAATTCAATTGAATTTCGAAATTACTATTAATTTAGAATATAAGACTATCCACCTTGAATTTTAGGGTTTGCATTGTTGATATGAATGAATTCGAATTGGGTTTCTTGCCCACCTCTTCTTCCCGTTTTGTCTCTAACTCTCTTTTTGTCTCGCGCTCTCACCGCTTCGTTCCTCTCGGTCTTAGTCTCCCTTTGCCCGGTTCTCGCCCAGCCTCTCGGCTCCCCTTTGCTTCCTGCTCGCCGATTCTCGCTCACCGCCGCCCTCTCTGTTGTTCGCCTCCGGTTCTCGCTGCCCTCTGTTTCGGGTTCTCCTTTCGTCTCTCACTCTATCTCTTTCCTTCGCTCGCCGCCTACCACCGTTCACGACTCTCGTCCTCGGGCCTCCTCGTCTTCTCCTTGGCCCTCACACTCGCTCCTTGTGGACACCTAAAAAGTGTCGTCTTTTATCTTGTTATTTACGTGTTTTGTTTTGTCGGTTCGATGATGATAATCCCGAGTCCTGTTTGTGGATTTGGATTCTAGGCTGTGATCGATCGATGCAATAAGATAGTAAACCACAAAGAACCCCAGCACCACTTAAATAGCCTTTTGCCTTGGGTCGAGTCCACAAATCCTCTTTTTTCGGACCGTCCAAGAGTCGAGCTGAGCCTTTAGAGATTGTGAAGTCCCACGATGTGTGCCGGGAAATTCCAAGTGTAGAATACTGCATTCTACTTTTGTCCAAGTTAGATAAGGAGTCGAAGACCCGAAGACGACATTAAAGCGTTGCATTTCATGATTAGGAGCATCAAAGTGTTGCGTTTTGAGCTTCACGAGACAGCCTACACGAGGCTAGAAGCTCTTTCCCGTAAACAACGTGGTGAGGCCGGCGGCCACCTTCTAGAAGCTTGGTGGAACGCTACGTTTCGAGCTTGGAGAGTCCTCGGAGGCACAACAAAGGCATGAAATCCTAGGAGTGTTCGGTTGGCCGGTGATAAGTGCCATGTTTGCATTAGATTTCATAGGAAGTTGTTTGTCATTTTTGGGGATTTATGTTCATATTTATGTACTTTATGCCCCATTTATGCTTTTCACTTGGGTTTTGCGTTTTTGGTCCGTTTCTGCGACTTCCTAATGATTTGGACCTGATTTTAGTCATATTTCAGTCCAAAGCTATTTTGAGTCTATGTTTCTAACGTCCTTATTCAAAGAGCTTTCCAATGACATATTATAAGCTTAATTACGTTGAGGAATGGAAAAGATATGAACTGGAAGGTAAGAAGAGTGCGGTAACGGACACTTCTTTACTCTCTAAATTATATTTTTTTCCGCACTTATGAAGCAAGCATAATGATGAAAGAATTAGAAACTAGACTCAATGAGCTTTCCGGAAAGTCAAGAATTGCATCATTTGGACATCGGACGAGGAAGTTATGACGGAATCGGTTTCACGCATGCTTTCCAGGCACCCAACACGGTCGGACCGTTTCGGAGGAAACGGCCCGTGTTGGAGGTCGGAGCATTTTACATCGAAACGGTCAGCCCGTGTCGGAGGACACGGTCAGCCCGTGTCGGAGGACACGGCCCGCTTTCATCGTCCCTGTCCGGTTTTGACGCGCCGAGCATCCAACACGGTCGGCCCGTGTCGGAGGACACGACCCGTGTTGGAGGTAAATTTTACCGGGACGATTCAATTTTGACGGTTTCGCCTCTTGATTGCTTCTTAATGGC
Source organism: Talinum fruticosum (assembly GCA_021018815.1). Lineage (NCBI taxonomy): Eukaryota > Viridiplantae > Streptophyta > Magnoliopsida > Caryophyllales > Talinaceae > Talinum > Talinum fruticosum. The sequence continues at coordinate 2,687,467 of JAITYX010000011.1, forward strand.
TTATTTAAGAGGATTTTCAGCCATTGCTGCAGTAATCCAGTCTAGAATCCTCCATAGTTCATCCTCCATTTTTCTTTCCTCCATTCATCCACATCAAACCAAAAGCTTTGAAGATCGAAGAAAAAGATTGAAGCAGTTGCGGAGTTCCATCCGAAGTCGAAAGATTCAAGTGGAGCACTTCAAGCCCATCATCTATTTCTTCAATTTGCTGTTTGAGGTTTGATCTCATGTATTGGATTTTAGTTAAGCTTTCAATAAACATGTTTGAGTAGTTTAGTTTTTCTAGGGATTTGTAATCCGAAACAATGTAGTTTGATTAGTTTTCCATGATTTGTGCTTGAATTCTGATTTTGATTCAATAGAAAGTTGTGTTCATCATGTTCATGAGTGTTTTGAAGGCCTAGAATACTTATGTTTAGAGATTAATCTATCATGTACTCGAAAGGTGAAATAGAATAATCCGACAACCAACTTTTCTACCTAGTTTATGAAATTTGAGAAAAGATTAGTAAATTAGGGGATCACTTTGATAATTTGAAATCTTTAACTTTGATTAACTTTGAAGGCATACGAAAGTTGTTTGATAGGTTAATTAGAGCAATTCTATTAAGCATCGAAAGAGCGGTAGAATTTTGTGATTATCGATCCTTGATTTATTTGAATGAATGCTTGCACAAATTATGTTTAAATAATCAAACCCATTGTTAGGAAAGCAAATCCCTAGATATTTTTACCCATTGATTTAAGTCTAGATTAATTTTCTTAATTTTAATAGTTAGAACTAGTTTAGAAAGAACCAACTTCAAAAATCTGATTTGCTTAGCAATTGAGTAGAGGGCTAGTTTAGTGCGTTGCTAGATCGAGTTCTTGTGGGATCGACCTTGACTAGCTACAACTTAAACACCGTGCGCTTGCGGCTCGTCAGCCGGCGCCCGCCTTCTCCATTTTAACCTAGGTTCTATCCGATTCTATCTCTTAAGGATTTGGCCCGGTTTTCTTTCAGCTATTTGGATGGATGAATGGAGGAAAACCCTAGGTCATTTGTGACCTAGGTCCTTTCCTATAAATAGAGACATATGGCTCTTATTCCCATATGGCTTCTTAGCATCACGCTGCGAAAAGCTAACCGAATACTTTCATCTAAACGTTACTCGCCAAAATTGATCTTGAACATTTATCTTTTCTACTTCCTACCGTTGAATCCGTGCAAAGAGTTAAAGAATATTAGATTATTCCGATCTCCGAGCACTCATTCAACTCGATCATTACCACACCCTAGACCCGATTCACAAAACTAGCCCTTTTCTTTGGATTGTCGCCATTGCATCGAGAAATCCGGTGAGGAGATCCAGATCAGCAAGGTGGGACAACCCGAGAGCCATATTTCAGCCTTCGAACGGTTATATTTATTTCTTTTTATTCTCTTTCCGTATTGTGGTTTAAGAGATGTAATCGCTTTAATTTGCTCCCGACCGATGTAATCTTTTATTTCTCGTTTTTCTTTCTTTTATCGCTTTCTTTACCGCTTTCCTTTATCGTTTTCTTTGTTATGTTTTGGTTGCTTTAATTGCGTTTCGCATGTGGTATGCTTGTTTTCATTGAAAAGTATCTAGATTGTATTACGTTATTATACTTTCACCGATTTCATTATTATAAGTAGTATGTGTAAAGAATTTCTGTTTTAAGAGTGTAAGACCCTCCGATGAGAGGATTGGTTCTCATCCCCACAAATTTCCCCCTTCCCAATTGTAGGTACTTTCTCGGAAAGTGTGCCTTGTGCTTTAGCATATTCCGGACTTCGCATGCCTTTTGCTTGAAGTGACACTTGTTCCCCCTCTTTCTTTCTTTGCTATGTTCTCCCTCTCCTTTCCTCTCGTTTTCCCTTGTCTCTCTGTCTATCACTTTTTCCCCTCTTCTTTTGCTCTATTCGACCTTTCTCTCCCTTCCTTTGTCCCAAGTCTTTCTTGGCTCCTCTCTCTCTCTCCGGTCCATTCTTTCTCTCTTTGTGGCTTCCCGAGAAAGGCCACACCCTTTTTCACTTTACGGTAATCATCTATCTAATGCTCTAGGTAATTGCCCTCCTTATTTCCCTTTAGCTCTCTTTTTCTCTTTTTTTTTTTTGTTAAGTAATAATTAGATTAAACCCAAATAAATAACATAAGTGGCCTTGGGTTTTCATCTAGCCGATCCGAATGGAAAATTAAGAGGAAGAAATTAATATATTTTACTAATAATAGTTACGCAAACTAATAATAATTCGCTCAAATAAATATATATACACACACACACACGATATATATATATATATATATATATATATATATATATCTCTCGTGTGTGTGTATATTTTAGTTATTCGACCTACTTGATTTAAATAAAGTTAAATAATTAATTTAACTCATATAATCACTTCACATAAAATTACGGATATTACATTTTATGTAGGGATTTAGAAGGAGAAGGATGAGAATATGGTTGAGAGAGTAGATCAGGAAAAGAGAGTGAAAGTATTTAGCAAAATAGCGGTAAAATGTGGCTAAAATGGTATCAAATGAAGGGAATTGGAGGCCCTATGTATAGAAAGGCTTAGGGTAAAACAAACCCCTAACTTAGTTTCCAAAAATCGGTTAAACAACTTATTTTTTAATCTAGAAAATCAACCCAAGAATAGGATAGAATATGGTTAGTTGAACTCTTCTAAAGACCGCATTTTAATGGCCTAGGGGCTAGATCTAGGAAACAAGTCTGGCTTGGGGGTTTAAACTAATCTAAACAACCGCATACTGGTGGTTTAGGGGTCGAATCTGGTATGGAGTTAGGTTTTGGAAGTCGAGCTTGGCTTGGTCCGATCGAAGCCGAATTACGAGGGTTGCATTCGGCCATCTAGGCCGAATTTGGGCTATTTTCTAACGTGGGTTGTTGTTTGCTTTGATTTTTGGGTTGAAATAGGAATTTTTATTTTGTTTTAGTCCATTCTCGCTCAAGCATAGAAATAAAGGCGCATCTTCATAATCGGTTTAATAAAACAAAATAAATATGTAAAACACTAAAATTAGTGAAACTTTTTTGGATGTCTACACAAGGTGTAGACAATGTTTAGAGCAATAGTAGAATATCAACTTGTGTTTGATCGATTGAAATTGGCCCCATTGGAAAACCTCTAGTGTCGGAAAGTCTTGAATATAATTTTAAAAGTTGATTGAGTCATTATAATTACTATCCTCAAACGTTCACAAAATATACGCCGCCAACAATTTGTCAAGTAACGCGGGCCTTATTACGAGGCCCACCTGTGTAAAACACTGCCTAACTATTTTTCGAAGCGCAAAGTGAACACGGGCTGTCCACGAATTCCACGGGCCCAAATCAATTAGGCTTTTCCTTTTCATTACACCTCCCCAGTATGAGCCGTTCAACATGAAGTACGTTAGTTTGCTGTCATTGGAGTTAATGTACGACTCGTAAAGTCAAATAAAGTGTACATTTTTCAAAGTGTTGGTAATCAAAGAGCTACGAGTGAGGCAAAAAGAACAAATCTTATTTAAAAAATTGAAGAAAAGGGGCGTCGTTGTACTAGGGTCCGTACTTGTTTAGGGTGTGTAATGTGCGTGGGGCCACGTGGGGGTTGGTGAAAGATCACGTGACGAGGATGTAGGTTATTTTTTAGGGTTGTAAGTCAATTGGGTGGCAAAAGGCCACTTAAGCTAAATCCCACTCTCCCGCTTGCCCTACACATGCCCATTATGTCAAACCCCTCCCAAATATATATATATATATATATATATATATATATATATATATATATATATTAACTTCTTTCTAACTAAAAATTATACTCCCTTCATCTCAAAAAATTGTCTTATAAATATTTTATGCTTTCCAATTCATCACTTTGACTATTAATTTTTAAATTTATATAATAAAAAATTACAAAATTATGCTATAATAAAAGTATTTTTTTAAAAGAAATTCATTGATGATTATTTCATATTGTAAATCAATATACATTTTAATTAAATATTGGTCAAAGTTCACAAAACTTGACCTTAAAAGTCAAAAATAAGCAATTTTTGTGAGATGGAGGCAGTATGTTCTAATAATTTAATTCCCCAAAACAAAGTTAATAGTCTAAAATAATTTTTTAATGAAAAGAGGATTTCATCAATAAAAAGTCACATAGCATTTAAAAAATAATTTTTAATAAAAGCAAATCCTAAATATCAAAACATATCTTTATTTTGTCTAAATTAATAGTAAATATATTTTCGTAAATCTTATTGTATAATCTGGCTACCAATTGTATTTTTGACTCCAATCTATCTTTTTGAATCTTGAACGAGTTATAATATAATTTCATAAAATATATCTTTACATGACGCAATAGATCCAACCTAAAAGAAATGTCACCTTTATCGAGCAATATATGAAATTTCATTCATAAATCATTCCCAATTAGATCTAGCAATCGGATCGTTCAAGTCGGGTATGATTCAGTTGGGGTGATTTTCGAGTAAAAAACTTCGGTTATCGGGTTCAAATTTGACTCGAGTTAAGTTCAAATTAGGTAAATTTCATGTGAGTCTAGTGAAGGTTTGCTCGGGGAGAGTCCGAGTCACCCTAGAGGGGGTGAATAGGGTGATGGAAGTTTTTCGTGAAAAACCAAACTCTTTTGTCAAAGACACGACAGACAAAGATTCCGAGTCGATCGACGAGGTCGAAATGTTTGAACTCGAAATGCTTGCACAACCGGATAAATAGAGAGAGAAGGTCGTTTGAGTCTAGAATGAACTCGGAAAGATAACACACGGAGATAACGTGGAAACCCTCCCGGGGTAGAAAACCACGAACCGTGCTAGTCCAAGCACGAAGTCAAATCCACTATTTTGAGTCCACAAAATACCGTGAACCGATCGAACCCGAGTTGCTCCCTTAGACAACTCTATACAAGTTTTCCTAGACTCGAAATTCCCTTATCCGATCTAGTACTTCCTAACCGAGATAACCCTTACAAGTTAGGGACAACTAAGCTGAGTTAACCCTTACAGCTTAGTCAAGGGACCTTACAGAGAAAGTAAGAAAGTGTTTGTAATCGAGTACAAGACCTTACAACTCGGATAATAATGAATTACAGATCGGGAGTTGTAAGTAGAAGATTGAGAGTGAATACAAAGACTTTACACCGGTGTATGTATAAACAATATGTTCGGCTGCAATCTTCAAGTCTTGAGAGGTGACTTCTATTTATAGATAGCCAGGCGAGTAGCCGTTATCTTCGTCTGCTGACCGAGAGTCTTCCGTGACCGTTGATAGGAACTTTCCGAGTCGCTCGAAAGTATTCGTTGTAATGTGATCGTTGGATAAACAGTTTAACTCTCTTGGAAATCTCAAAACCACTAGCGGTGTCTTGAAAGATAAGGTGGAAACCATCGTTAAGCATGGTCTTCCAATTTTTCAGATTTGGAAGCCGACAGCGACGACACAATCTTCCGGAACTGCAGCAGGGAAGGTGAAAAAGCCATGTCTCGCTGGTGATTTGACGTTTTGAAGCCAATTACTTTTGTAGTTTGAAAAGTGTATCCTCGTTTACATAACCTACAAAAGTAAAACAACTTTGGTTCTCAAAGTATGAAATACTTTGGTCTAAGGTTAGACACGAGATAATAAAATAATTATGATAATTAAACAACTAATTATCCGAGTCGAAGAGAAGTGGAATTTTACGAGTCCAATATCCATGATACTCAAAATTCCATCCGACTTAGTCTAAGCGGTAATTCAAGCTATATAAAGAATATCAAAGTGAGAATAACTTGATATAGACTAAATAATAACCGGACTAGAATCGCCGACTTATGACAGAATAGATCATGTAATAGGAAGTCGGATTCCGAGTGAGAAGAATACCGAATACTGAATAAACCTGAGTGATGAAGGACTCGGAACACACAATCAGTTTTCGAGTCACTTAAGAAAAAGTAGGAAATATATGAAGTAAAAGCTGTATCACTTAGATATGATATCGGTTCACTCGGATAAGTTTCTAAGACATAGAGAATGCCTTGGAATCAAAACTCTAGAAGTATGAGATGGTTATACCTGATTCATTCAAGGTAATTTAGAATATAACAAACAAAAAATTGGCTTTACTCACTACTAACCATGTCATCCAACAATGGACGTAGAGCACATTTTTTATGTGATTTTCTTAATCAAAAATCAGGTATTGATTTTTATAATTTATACTACATTTTGAGTTCTTGTAATTTTGAAACTTAGTTAATTTTATGTAATTTGGGTATATTAAAAATAACTTCAGAATGTTTTTCCTAATATTCATGATGCTTCATGAGAATTCAATAGATTATAAAACACTTAGGCTTCATTTGATTTTAGGAAAATCAGAAAGAAAGAAAAAAAGTGAAAAATAATTTTCTTTTCCTTGTTTGAATTGAAGAAAAAGGGGAGAAAAAAGTTCGATGAAAAAAATCACCAAAAATTTTGTCAATTTCGTCAATGATATTATCCTTCCAAAATTAATAGAAAAATGGAAGAAAAATTTCAGATAGAGACGGAAAGGGAGAAAAACAGGGATTCAATTAATTAAGATCATTGAGAATTTTCTCTCCCCACTCATAACAATGGTAGATGAATAGGAAAAATAGAGTGACTTCAATTAATCAAGCCTATTGAAAATTTTTTCTGTCCTCTCTATGACAATGGTGGATGCGCAAGAGATTAGAAATTGATTATAATTTTTTCCTCTTTATTTTTCCTTGAACCAAACACATGAAAAAAAATAATTTCCCGTTACTTTTTTTCTTCATTTTTTTAAATTTTCTTTCCAACTTATTTTGTTATAATCAAATAAAACCTTATAGAACTTTAGCAATTTACTCGTATTTTGCAGGGTCTCTTATAGAACAAGTCTCTGTGCTCACTAAAATAAGACTATCTATATTTAAATCTTTCTAAAGCGACCTAAATTTCCCAAAAATAAAATTTATACTAGAAATTATTTTTGTAGAATAACGCACAGGTGTTACAAGTTACGTTTTAAGGAGACAAATAGGTGTCAACCTACATTTATATATGGTTTATATCATGCACCTTATGCAATTTTATTTTATTGAATTGATATTTTGCTCTCCTCGTTTTCAGTTGGGTTGGTTTGGTTATATATATGCAATGTCACAATATTGCATTGCCTTGGAAATCAAATAATCTCCCTCCACCGAACATTAAATTAACCCTCGCGATCTTATGTGAAACAATTTATGGTTATGCATCATATACTTCTGTTTCAATAGTGCTTTCAATGGCATCCAATCAAGTTTATGAAATTAATTGAATTAATTTTTAAATCAAGTCATATATGAGTCACTAATTTCACTTGCTCATATTTAAATTTATAAAATTTTAAATTATATTGAATTTAAATTAAGTTCGTTAGAGTATTTTAAATATATTATTTATTTTTAAAATATAAACAAATAAACAGTATATGAATCATTTATTTGGGATGTGAGATAGGCCCCTGAATTTTTAGTCAATTAGATTTTTCTAAGATAGGGATTTTAATGAATGGCAACGCATACCAATGAAAAAAATAATAAAAATACAACATATGAGGAAGGTTTGAAAGGAAGTGTCGCAATGTTAAGGTTATCCTCAATAATAACGACTTGAGTTACCAAAATGACACATGACATGGACACATCTCTATTTTTTTTATTTATTTTAGAAGATGACATGTGTCTAAGAGCTATATTGTTAGAGATCAAATTATGTGTTATGACTGGTTGCCGATGCATTATAAGCGCACCACGTGGAAACAAACATGAGGTGTTATAACTTAGGATAAAGATATTTGTTTTTTGTAAAATACAGTGAGATTAGCTAAGTTGTGCAAAATTCACCATTCAAGCAAGCTCACTATTGGGTTTGTCCTGAATTCTTTAAAATCACCCCAAGTTCTCAGCCAATCATGTACGTGCCTTGCTTGTACTCGACCCTCGCATGCTACATTGTGTAATTTTATAGCCTGTCACGGCTTATGTAAGGCTCTGTTTGTTACTCCTGTTTATCGAGTAATTTTTACGACTTTTTAATCATCTTATTATTTTTATGGAGTCGAACAATTTTTTCTTTATTATTCGGTCAGATTTTGACTTATTTATGATTGATTTGTTTAATTATATTTTTTAATTGAAGATTTATCATTAATTGAGTTATCTTTTATATATTAGGTTCTTTTGCCTAATCTTTTATGTAGCTGATTTCTATCTTTACGTGTCGTATTCATGGTGTTTTAGTTGGACATTTAGACCCCGTTATGGAAGCCTTTTATTACATCAATCAAGCAAGGTCAAGGAACAAAATCCCTACTAGTCAATATTGTATTCCTTTTACAATATTATTGTTACATTTTCAATGTGATGTTTCTTGCAAGCCTTCCTATTAGAATTCCTTGGTTGCCTATATGTCCATTTCTAGGGTCAATTTGTCCTATAGTTCAATAATAATGGATCTAACACTACCATAGTAAGTTATGCCTTTTTTTTTTTTTTGTAATCTCTTAAATATATTTATTGATTGGCTTTTGAATGTATTTAAAAATTAATGATATTTTAATACATTTACATTAGTGACGAGACTTCACACATTAGAAGAATTATAAGTTTGAGCATAAAGCTGGAAAATAAAACATAATAACATATTCGATTGGGATACTTAAATATAAAATGGTAAATTAAATTAGAGTCGCATGAATACAATTTCGATTTAATTTTGTAAGCTACTTATTGTCCTAGCGGTTGTGTTTTATTTTATTATATTTTACTTTGTATTATGTTGTTTTCTTATATATATTAAGCACAGTGACATCTACTTTGGGTTGTTTTTTGGTTTTTCTGTCTAATGATCGAAAAAATAATACACTAAGACATTTGAATATAATTCTTTTTAACACTACTACAGATATGACTTTCTATTGTGGGCGATTTACAATGGTTAAAAGCAAAAACTGTCATGAAAAATGAGGCGGTAATATTTTTGAAAAAAGCGGTCTTTTATTACACCTATGACTACGTTTCTTTCATTGAACCATAGTAATAGGTCAATCAGTCCACTTTTGACTACGGTTATATGAAAGAACCGTAGTCATAGATCCTCTATTATAACGATTATTCAATTGAACCATAATGAAATGTATGTCCATAAAACCTAAAACACGAGAACCGCTACCTATTGCTGGCCACCCCGGTTTCACAATTTGCTTTATTCTTGCTCTTACTCCGCCTCTCCAGTTTCTCTCCTCCTCACTACTTCGGATATGCTCGCTCTCATAGCCCTCATCGCCAATCTCGCTCTCATAGCCCTCGTCGCCGCTCTCGCTCTCCTCGCCGTCGTCTATCCGTCGCTGTCACCGTCACTGCTTTCGCTCTCTCCTCTTGTTGTCGTTGTAGTTGCTGCTCCCTCTTTCCTCTCGCTCACTCTCGCCGTGTTGTCATTGTTCTTCCGGTATGATTCTTTCTCCCTGTCTTATTTTTTACTTTAAATTATTTGCAAAATAGGTTAGTTAAATGTTGAATATATTTGCGGTACTTAATTCAATGTTGAGAATGTGGCCATGGGTGATATTTGAGATTATTGAATTGTTGAATTTTTAATGTTGAGAATGTAGGTAATATTTGTTTAGTTTCCGAAGTTGAAATTTTTTTAAATGTTTGAGATTTTGACAAATGGATTTAGGGGTTTAGGATTTAGTAATTTACGGAAATGGAATAATAGTTAGGGTTTACGTTGTATATGGTTTAGTTAAATTGAAATAGTTATGGCATAAGTTATGGTTTAGGTAAATCAAAACAGTTATAACAAATGGTTTAGGGTTTACGTAAATGGAAAGATTTATGATTTAAGGTTTAGGAAATAGAAAGATTTGTGGTTTAGGTTTTAGGAAAATGGAAAGATTTATGGTTTAGGGTTTAGAGATGAAATGGAAGAAAATTTAATATAAATTATATGTAATTGGAAAGATTTTTTGGGTATAGGACTATCCCCAAAAACTTGCCACAAAGATTAATTTGTCTCAAAATTTGTTTATTTTGATGATGTGATGTTGGGATGGACTCATTTGTCCAATTATCAAAATTTCCGGTTTCCTTTTTGGTTGTAAATTTTTTATATTATACATGATCGTAAACTAGAGTACATAGTTTTTATGAAGTTTACGTAATGCATAAGACAATGAATATGAAGAAATGTCAAGGCCACTCTTGAATTTGCTTTGATGACCAAAGAAATAACAGGAACTATAGTTCCCATGACCCTTGATATCTTTAACAATAAGGTCGGGTTCATAAGACAAAACATGGAGTCTGTCTTTAGCGTGGATCGGTCCACGAAAAAGGGAAGAGGGGTAAAGGGTTCATTGGAGAAAAGGGTGATAAATTGTTTATCACTTGTTTATTACACTTTTCTCCAATGAACCCTTGACCCTCTTCCCTTTCTTCATAGACCGACTCCATGTTTTGCCTTATGAATCCGACCTCATTGTTAAAGACATCAAGGGTCATGGGAACTACAGTTTCTATTATGTCTTAGGTCGTCAAAGCAAATTCAAGGGTGACCTCGACATTTATTTTCTTCATAATCATTGTCCTCTCGCATCCTGTAAACATAAAAAATTTCATGTCTAATTTATAATAATATATAATACATCAAAATTGCAAATAAAAAGAAATATTATATATATATATATATATATATATATATATATATATATATATATATATATATATATATATATATATATATATATATATATATATATATATATATATATACCTCTTAAACACCAAATGGAGTGAAAAAGGCAATATATGTACTTCAAAAAGAGAAATTTGAAAATTTAAGGAAAAAAAACACAAATATCACAAATACAAAAAAAAACCTTATAACCAATTAATAAAAAAGAGGAATTTACTAAATAACGTTAAAAAAAAAACCATATCTAGGTTATGATATTATGCTTATTTTGCTTATCAATATGTGCTTTCATATCATATGAATTTCATAAGTTTAGACAACTTGTTCAAAAATCTATACATAACAAGTTATCATAGGTGGCAGTACGTGTATAAATGTGCGTATGGTATGTATAGGGTTTTAAATTGTCCTTGTTGGACAATTTAAGAATAATATGATAATAGGTTATATAGCTATTATAAAATATTTGACAAGATATCACAATGCCCATTTCCCCTTTCGTTCTTCTTGTGCAATTATGGTGACGATGGGTTTGATGTTTATGTCCTTACTTATGTTACCATACAATTAAGTAAGGATATACACATTAGCCATTTCGTCTTCGAATGTTGTACTTGAAGGACTAAGGGGAAATATTGCCATAATTTTGTCAAATGTATGATAAAATTTGCTGCACGGTTAAGGATCATATTATTCTTGAATGAGTTTAAAACTATATATCCTCGTGAAAGGATCTTAGGCTCATGTCATATTATTTGGCGTAATATTAATGATGAAAGTATGTACTTTTGGAATTATATGAGGTGAATTGCTTTTCGTGTTTCGGCTAAGGTATGGATCAAGCGTGGGTTTATAGTGATAGGTGGAGTGTAAAATATCGCGATGGTGTTAGCAACGTTTTGGAGACTACCATCGAACATTTAAACAAATTCGAAGAACATTCCATATTCTATTCGTGTTTACGGTGTTTTAACTCCTCAACATTGTTCTCTAAGGTTGTAAAAGGATACCTATTTCAGTATGGATTTGACACAATTCATAAGGTTTGGGTGTGGCATGGGGAAGAGGAGTCCGTGAATAATAACGTAGGAGAAGAGCAAGGGTATGATGAAAATGAAGCTAGTAGTATGGAATTATACAATGAACTCGAAGATCCGCTTCGTGAAGTCGAAAGTGAATTAGTCAATCAACCGCACATATTAGACCAATTGTTAACCGATTCGGAGAAGCCTCCATACTCGGGATGTGATAAATATACCCATTTATCGGTTGTGTTGAGGTTAATGAAATTGAAAACAATTAATGGGTAGATCGACAAAAATTTCACGAGACTTGCTGAATCGCTCAAAGATATACTCCCGTAAGACAATGTCCTTCCTAGCCATACATATGAGGTGAAGAGGATGTTGTGTCCTATGGGCATGGGGTATAAGAAGGTACATATCCGCCTCAACGATTGCATGTTATACCAAAAAGAACATGTACATAGACACGAATGTCCTAAATATGGTGTACCTCGATACAAAATGAAAAAGATCGATAGAGAAAGTATTAAGGGACCTCCCGCAAAGGTGTTATGGTACCTGCCGATAATACCGAGGTTTAAGCGCTTGTTTTCAAGTGAAAATAATGTCAAGAACTTGACGTGGCATGCCAATGGAAAAATCTCCGATGACAAGCTACATCACCCTATGAATTCTCCTCGGTGGAAAAAGATAGATTCATTGTTCTCGTTATTTGGTAGGGAGGCACAGAATCTACGTCTTAGTCTTTGTACGGATCGAATAAACCCCCATGGTGACCTGAGTAGGAAGCACAACACTTGGCCCATTCTTTTGGTTATCTACAACCTACCATGATCATTGCGTATGAAACACAAGTACATTATGTTGTCAATGCTCATTTTTGGGCCCAAACAACAAGAAAATGATATAAATGTTACTTGATGCCTCTTGTTGAAGATTTAAAGCTCTTATAGGATGAAGATATTTTGGTTTTTTATGCATACTTGTCAAGAGCAATTTACATTGTGAGCTATGATTTTCACCATAATCAATTACTTCCCTATGTACAAAAATTTGTCCGGCTACACCGTCAAAGGCAATAAGGCATGCCCCATTTGTGCTAAGGGTACTAGCTCCTATTAGCTTAAGCACGTAAAGAAGACGGCCTATCTTGGACAGAAAGTTTCTTCCTTATTCCCATCAATACCGTAAGAAAAAGAAGGCTTTCAATGGTAAAACCGAGATGGATTCTGCTCCAACTCCATTAACAGGATATCAAATTTATGAACAAGTGAAGGATGTTGATGTGGAGTTCGGCAAGCCATACCAACGTCAATCCAAAAACGGTGTGTGGAAAAAGAGATTAATATTTTTAATCTTCCATATTGGAAAGAGTTATATGTGTGACATAGTCTTGATGTGATGTACATAGAGAAAAACATATGTGAAAGTCTCATTGGCATTCTTTTGACCATAACGGGAAGACCAAGGATGTAGAGAAAGCAAGACTCAATTGTGTGAAATAGGAATACAGGAGGAATTAGCACCACAACCAAAGAGGAAGAGAATGTTTTTGCCTCCGGCGTCTTACACATTGAGTAGAAAGGAAAAAATTTTTTGTGTGAGACTTTAAAAAATCAAAGTGACACAAGGATATTCTTCAAACATTAGTAGACTCGTTTCGATGTCCGATTCGGTCTCAAGTCCGACGGTTGTCATGATTTGATGCCATAAATTCTACCGGTTGCTATCCGAGATGTGATGCCCAAACATGTCAAATAGTCGATTACAAGACTTTGATTCTTCTTCAATGTCATATGCAACAAAATTGTTGATTTAGAGAAATTGGATGATCTTGAATGTGGCATAATCGTTACATTGTGTCAACTTGAGATGTACTTCCCACTTTCTCTTTTTGATATCATGGTGCACCTAGTTTTTCATTTGGTGAGATAAGTGCGATTCTGTGGCCCAATTTTTTACCGATGAGTGTACCCTTTTAAATGTTTTATGAAAATTCTCCAAGGGTATGTTAGAAATCAGTACCGACCGGAATGATGCATTGTTGAGGCATACACAGTTGAGGAGTGTGTTAACTTCTATTGTGAATACTACCCTCAAATGGAAGTTAGTATTCCTAAACATTAATTTATAGGGAAGATCGCTGGGTAGGGAAATTGGGGTCGATGATTCAAACAATTAGTCGAGATATGAGGGATCAAGCACATCTTTATATTCTTCAAAATAGTGATGAAGTGCAATGATTCATTGATGAGCACAAATCTCTCATAAGGAGACAGTACCAAGGAAAAAATGAAACGTGGGTACTAGCGCAATATAATCGCACATTTGTCAATTGGTTCAAAGATAAAATCATCACTAGCCAATTGGAAGAATCACTAGAAGATATATCACAAAATTTAGTAAGCTTAGCTACGGCCCTAGTTGGATGTCATTTCTTACCGTGGGTATGACATCAATGGATTATCTTTATATACAAAAGCCAGGACAATAGGAGTACTTGTGCAAAATAGTGGGGTCACATTAGAGGCTCGTGCACTTCATGTTTCGAGGTCCAAGGACAAACATCCCGTTGTCACAAAAATGTCGTATAACAGAGTCATTGATGATACATGGGAGCTAGACCATGTTGACTTACGTGAGCCCATTTTCCGGTGTAAATGGATTGACTATAACAATGGTGTCCGAGTTGATGAGATGGGATTCACGATGGTCAATCTCATAAGAGAAGGACATAAAGAGGATCAACTCGTTATGACATCCCAATCAAGACAAGTGTTCTATGTTGAGGACTCAACTAATGATAAGTGGTATATTGTTCTTCGGGGAAGAAACACATTGCTAGTGGGGATGGTGAAAATGTGTGTGAGTTTGCTAAGGAGACCCCACCCTTCTCCTTGGGAATTCCTACCGAAAATGAGAATGCTAATTTTGAATCATTGTATTTAAGGGTTGACCATCGGGAGGGTATATATATTGAAGATTAGTTCAAAGAAGGGGAAAAAGAGCATAAACCATGTAATTATATCAACTCGTTAAGAACATTATTATATAACAATTTTATTAATGGATATTCATATTTTTTATTGTTTCAAGTAACTGCAGACTTGCTTTTTCAATATTTCGACCTTAACACTTTCCGTAACAGATTATTGTCCGATGTAGATCAAAAGGACTAAGTTGTCTAATGGAAGGGGAAAAAGCTTTTTCAGGTAAACAAGTGGTTTATACTCTTTATTTGCTATTCTCAGCTCCGCTTTTCAACTTGGAGCTTTTTGGTGTAAAATCAACTCAAGTGATTTATACCACGAAGTTCCAAGTTGATAAGTGGGAGCGAGAATAGCGAAAGAAATCTAGTGTTGATGTCCTCGGTTTTAAGTATATGTTGTCCAGGCTACCGTTGCAAAAACTCCAAACAAGCAATATAGTCATAAAGACAAAGCATCACTTTAGGGAAATATGGGACCATGCTTCCTTTTTACGTATTTCCAATAACTTTAGCTTGCTTTTTCAGTAATTCTAACCTTAATGCTTTCCTATAACGGATAATTGTTTGATGCGGATCAAAAGAACTAAGTTGTCCAATGGAATGGGAGAAAGATCAAAATTATTGATTTTCCGATCAATCCATTATTCAAAATATGGAACCATGACAAAGGAAATAGAGAATGCTTGGTGAGATCTCCTGTTGATGTACTCCTTGTTTAGCATCTATGTCAAAAAGTTAGTTTTTGGTTTTTGAACTTTTTGGTAATGATTTTAGTATTTATTTGTTGGTGAGCTCCTGTTGGTGTACTCCTTTTTCGGTATTGTGTAATGGATAGAGTATATAAATAATCACATCTTCTATAGAGAATGAGAAAGTTCCGATAGGGTAGTGCTTATACTTGGCAAAGCCGACCCGAACCGAACGTGTCAAACCGAATGACCCGAAACCCAACCCGAACCGACATTCAAAACAACTCAACCGATTTTGACTCGAAATTGAACCTACTTGAAACTAAACCGACCGAAATCTAATGAACTCGATTCGAACCGAATCGAAATGATCCAATCCGAAAGTGAATCGACCCTAAATATAATTGATCCGATTAAGGTCCGAATCCGAAATGACCCACTTGTTTCGGACCCAAATCAATTCAACCCGAATCCGAGTTTGACCTAAGCCCAATCTAATCAACCCAATTCAAACCAAAATATTGATGTATTGATATTCTTTTTATATATTTGTTGAGATAAAGAAATGATAATTATATGCATATCTATGTAATTTATGACCCGCGTCCGAATTATATTTGTGTTTTCCATTTTTGTACATTTATTTAGAAAGTAGATTCAATAAGCTTTTCAACGAATCAAGAATTGCATCAATTGGAGTTTAGACAAGAACGTTACAACTGAAACAAGTAACCCCATTGGAATTTGATCGGACCCGATTTTTGACTCGATTCAAATTGACCACATCGAATATCGACCCGATTTAAAAGTGACCCGACCCGATTACGACCCCGATCCAAATTTGACCCGAACCCACACCTGAAATATACCGAACCGATATTGACGCAACCCGAATAGAAACCGAGTCGAATTAACTTCACCGAAGTTGATCCGATCTAAAATTAACCCAAACCGAACTCAAACCCAACCCAACCGAGAAAGACCCGAATTTGACCCGAACCGAAGTTGACCCTAACGGAAACCGAAACCGACCCCAAACGAGATCGACTTGAAGTTGACCTGAATCGAACTTAATCCGAACCAAATCCAAACCAAATGACCCGATTGCTAGATCTAGTAGTGCTTGAACTCGTTATAGTGCTTGGTAAGAAGTCTTGTTGTTATTGAGGTTTGATAAATTCTAGCCTAATACCAAGTAATTCTTTGATCATAATTAATATTAATTAAATATGGTAGTTTTTTTTATAGTTTGGTAACAAGGGTGTTATAACTTAGAAAAGAAAATACCTCAAAAACAAATTATCTACATTAGATGGATTACCAAAACAAGATAAAACATCAATATTTTCCATCATACGTAGATAGTGACTTAGGGCTGGCTAGTTTCAACATTTATGATGGTGTTTATAGTTACTAATGGTTAGTAATTGGTAACCACTAATTGTTATCATTGGTAACCACTAACCACTAATCATAACGAGTTAGTAACCACTAATCACTATTATAACCAATAATAACCGCTAATCTTTAATTTTAACAATTGAAACGGATAAGCCCTTGATAATATGAATATTTATTTCTAAAAAATACTATGAATACTTATTTCTAAACCCGATAATCAGGTTGTTCGGTTCGAGTTAAGTTAAGATCAAATCAATTTTGGATGAATCTCATTTGGGTTGGGTTCGGTGCTAGTTAACTCGGGTTTGGGTGTGGGTTGGGTGAGTTCAAATTGGGTTAACTTCGGCGAAGCTCATTCCGATCGGTTTAGGTATGAGTCGAGTCAATTTTAGTTCGGGTAGCTTTCAATTAAGTTTTGGGTCAATTTCATGTTGAGTAAAATTGGGTTGGATTACTTTTAGATCCGCTTAGATTTTTAATCGGATCCATTTATGTGTAATGTCTTACAAACGCTCTTAATTTTACATGAGCCAAAATGGAAAATTTCAACAAATATGTAAAATTAATTCCTGATTGAATCATTTTGGATAAATTTGAACCGATAATTCAATACATCATACAAACCACTCAAACTTATTTATATATATTTTAAAAAAGGGATATTGTGAGACCGAAAGAGATAAGACTAAATGAATTGATTCAGATTTATCAAAATCAATTCAACTGATTTGAAACTATATTTGATACGAACGGCCTGTTCGAACTTACATACAAAACACACATAAACATAAACATAAACATAAACGAATATAAACGAACATAAAAGAGCAGAAACGAACATAAAGGAATAGAAATGAACATAAACAAACATAAAAGAATAGAAACAAACATAAATGAACATAAAAGAATATAAAACATAAATACATTGTATTTTTTATGTAAAGACGAACAGTGCCACGAGAGTTGTTAAAATAAGAAACGAACATAAACGAACGAACATAAACAAACATAAATGTACGGAAATGAACATCAAACATAAATAGATTATGTTTTTCATGTAAAGTCGAACGGACTCGAAATTTAAAATAAGACCAAATTAATTTGGTCAATTAGAACTAATATGATTCAAATCGAACTAATAACTTGCTACAAAGTTTGTATTGAATAGTCATAGTTCTTTAGATAATTGAGTGATATGTGGTAGCCGATGTACCACCTATGCAACTAGTAGTTTGTTAAGAGCTAATTTCTTTGAATAAATTATAAAATCTGAATAAATTAAAAAACATAATAAAATATCCAATATCTTGTAAACATATATATTGAATTTGAATTGAGTCGGTTTGTAATTGGGTAGGTGAAAGTTGGATTCAATTTGGTTTAGGTTTGGATCATTTGTGTTCGGGTTGAATCGGTTTGGATATGAGAGTGTTCGGGTCATTTCGGATTCGGGTCAAAATCAATTTAAATAGGTTTTTGGTTGGTTCTTTTTCAGATTTTAGATAGAAATCGGTTGAGTTGTTTTGGTCTTCCATTCATATCAAATTTCCAAGTCATTGGGAATGATGTGTTGGATTTGGGTCAATTGTGTGAGGTTTACTTATTTCAAACTTACCAGATTTTCTTCCCCTTTGTTCTTTCCACGCATGATGTTCCTCCCACACTTGACACCTCATGTGTTCTCAGACAAAAGTTAGGCTCTATTCACCAATATGTACTAATGGTGTTGCAAGTCATAGATATGATCCCTAACATAATTAAATGATTCTACCAAAATTTCCCATGTCTCTTCCTCCTAATCACCCAAAATTCCATCAGACAGCTCACATCACTATCGTTTTTTTATTAAAAAAAAAAAACAGTAATGTGAAATTCACCTTTGGCTGATTTATCTTAATTGTTTATTGTTATATAAATAGATTATTATATATAAAAAGTTGACTGTTTAATCTTGACTAAGACTGTGGCATGGTGCTTCTGAGATAATTGTGCCAAACATTCCTTGCCCTTCAAAAAAGATTGGTCTCAATTCTCAAAGCAAGTTTATCTTGATGTCGTTTCTTGTAAATATTAAATATTGGTGACAAATGAAACGGCAACCTATAATATAATCTCTGTATTTTCATCCCATCTAGGTCATACAAATTTTTAGGAGAATATATAATTTAATATTATGTTTCTTCATTACAAAAATAGTGAAAATAAATTTTATTGTTCTAAATTTTAGGTTAATCCGCTTAAAAAATAAATAGGTTCAGTTAGAGATATGCAACTCATCTAATGAACGGGTTATGTTTAAGTTGAGAAATTTTTAACCTATTTAAATTTAATACGGACACTAAAGGATCCGACCTATTTGACATGCCTAGTTGGAAGATTGGACTCTACTTGTTATCCAACTAGGGGCTAACAGAACCACTCATAAGAGAAGTACTTCAAATTCTGAAGAATTATCTACAACAAGTATAAAAAAGAACTAATTTTATAATAAGTTACGTGGTTTAATGAAAAGGACAATAATTATCGCCTTCCAGCCTCTTAGGTTCGAGCCTAAGGAGGATCACTTTATTTGCCATTGTTTGAAAAGAGTGGGTTTGTCGGGTTGGATTGTTGCTCTCTCTCTCTCTCTCCACTTGGCCAATTGGTGCACTAGATCTTCTTTAAATAGAAAACGTATTGAGTGACTCACACTTATTATATAAAAAGAATAATCACGTTGTTAAGAACAAATAACAGTTAGCTGATAAGTTTTGTTACTATTATTATCGGATTTTAAATATGACTATTAAGTTTAGCCTTATTATAGTTGTAATTCTTTTCCCTATAAAACTTTTTCACAAAACAAATTCTTTTACGACACGATAGTTGCCAAGTGTCAAAGGCTTGACTAGTGAGAATCTAAGGCATACATGATGTCGTCCCATCTCACTAACTACATAGTTCGTAATTGTCGAAAAGCTTGACTAGTGGGAATCTAAGACAAACATTATGTCGTCCCATCTCACTACCAAATTAACTAAAATGTCTATTTTGTAATGTAACGGTTAATTGGTCAAGTATTTTAGTTAAGTACTCAAAGTATTACAGTTTCTTTTTAATTTGGCCTTATAACTACCGAAAAAAAGTGACATGGTTTTTTCTTTCTAAACATTTTTAAAAAAGATACAACTTCTTCTATTCAAGGCATTTTAGTATTTCTAATAACAATCTTTTGTTAGAACTTTAGTGTCCATGCTAGCTTTTACAAATCAATTATACTTAAGACAAATACGTAACATATATTTGGCTATAACTACATTAAAGTTAATTTGTAACCCCATATATATATATATATATATATATATATATATATATATATATATATATATATATATATATATATATATATATTTATTTATATTAAGAGGAAGAGAGATATTATTACCTTCATTTTCTTTAAATAATCAAATAAGAATTCGTCCTATTTTTATTAAGCCAAAAGATTATGGCTAGGGTGCACCATTGATATTGGGAGTTTAAATTTGGGATAGAAAGGAGTTGAAGGTATTAAGTCAATTCTTAAACTTCTGTTGCCTCACTACTTACTGATTGATTTTTATCTCTCTGTTTTCATTCATCATCATCCTTCTGTCACAAATTCCACCCTTAGGTTAAACACCAGTCTGCTTCCTCGAAATTAAGTGAATGTTATCCTAATAACAAATGTTTTTACATTTTCACTTTTTCAATTAGGGTTTGAATTTTTGGGAAGACAATTTCATTGTAAATTGTGCAAATGAGTTGAGATGAATTGTGGCATGTAGTCTGCTTCCTCAAAATTGCGACAATAGTGAAATAAGATATCCTTGTCTTCTTGTAGCGCATTCGGCAACATCCCAATCTTTACAAAGGGGTTCATGGGGCTACACATTTGTTTTGATAATTCGGTGATCAACAGATGAAGAAGACGCTATAAAAGGCAAAGACTCATTTGAAAACGTGAGAATTATACAAAAGAAAAAAAAACATAAGCTATAGTCACCAAAATAATCCAAATAAACATTAATAATATGCAATTTTCAAAAGATTTAACTTCATGGACATTACCACCCAACCTTCCTAATTCCCATTTGTTCCTTTCACACTTGCAACCTCATGTGTTCTACAATATAGTTATGCTGTGTTTACCAAACTGTACTATAATATTCTACAAGTAGGAGCTCCTAATTAACTATAATGTTTAATTTGGAACTCGTAATTATGTTCCAAGTTAATTTATTGAATCAATAAGTTTGTCTTAAGGAAGTAATTTTGTTAAAAATTTTGAGTTTAATTTAGTTTATATAAAATTGTACCTTGTTAATGCAAATTTTTTTCTTAGAATTCAAACTTCATTATACGAAAAATTATTAATAACATATGATAAAAAATCACTGAAATTTGGAAAGCGAGCATGAGAATCAACTTCTGATTTTGAGGCAGGGAAGGAGGATTTAATTTGACATGGGCAAATTTGTCCTAATAAAAATTGGCGTGGAAGATGGTCAACTTTTGCCGTGGAAAAATCAGCTCCCCCCTTTTTTTTTGTTTTTTCCTTCCTCCTTAAGTAATTTCCTCTTCATTGCGCAAAAGTCTGCCGAAAAAGCTTGCATAGAAGTGCTGAATTCCGATTGAATTATTGGCATCTTAATTACTTAGAGCAAAGTAAATGTACATTTAATTATGTAAACTATGATTGTCACATATCACCACTGAGATAATTAACATTTTAGGCGGTTTTAAGGGCGTTAAATTTGATCAAACTGAAATGCAACCTATAAAAGTTTCATTGTAATATTATAAATTTGAACAATATTAAGTCTCCCATAGTTTTGCAATACTTTTACTTTAATTAGCTATTTTTATTTTATAATATCTGTCACTTTTTAATTTTTATTTTTTTAATACAAAATTTTTCATAAATTTTGTATTTTTTTAATAAAATTTTCTTTAGAGCTTAAAAATCACAAGTATTGTAAAATGAAAAGAATATCTTTTTAATTTTTATTTTTTTAGGTGGTGGAGTCAGACCATATTTGTTTTCTCTAAGCTCGTTGCAATTGTTCAAGAACCAGGAGTCAAGCAGAACCCTCATTACAAGGAAAGTTAGAATTTTTATATAGCTATGACATGCACAAAAAAAAAAAAATATTATACAATAGCTAAAAAACTTCGTACTAGTCCTAGATTTATCTAGCAAGATAATTCTACAATCTATATTTTTTTTTCTCATTCTCCAAATTATGTCATACTTTTCACATTTGTCTAATCTTTAATTAACATATAAACTAAGATGTAATATATCGTATTTTATGGTACTTTAATTTAACTAATTTTTTTTTTTATTTGGAAAAAGTTTCTAAATGTTATTTTAAAATGACTCTTAAGTTGAGCCTTATCAATTCATTTCACCATAAACTATATAAAAACAAAAAATGTTAATTGGTGCAAAAATATGAGGGATGGGAATCTACGATTTGCATTGACTACATTAATTAAAATATCTATTTGGTGATGCAACCATGCATGTATGGTCAAGTCTTAGTCTAGTGCTCCAAGTTACACGGTTTCTTCTTATTCAATGATCTTATGTAACTTTCATTAATTTACATTCAAACTTCTACGAACCTTTAAGACAAAAAAATCCAACATAAATTTGGCTACAAACAATAAACTTTCTAATTAATATTCAACAAGAAGTTCTTATTCTTACCAAATATATAATTTTCATCTAATTTAATTATTCCATTATGCTTTGTACTTTACAGTTTACATACTATCCCTTTTATAATATTAATAGGGGTAACCAAATTTAGTAAATCCAATTCTAACAAAAATTCGTATTGATAAGATAAGTGGATGCTAAATTCATATAAATATGAATGCAACACGTAATGATATTTGGGAAGAGGGGGATGAATATCATCAACCATTCGACTAGAAGCATTGCCCCATGACAAATATACCTTACTTCATCATCTCCTCATGGATTCCTCTCATTACTTCACTACTCAAATAATGTCCCCTTTGTTGTCTTCTTATATATATATATGTACTTTAAAAAGGGAAAAAAAAAGATAAAATGACTTCTTTTGGGAAGATTATAAGTGTACAATGAGTTGAACCCTATGTCATGCGGAAATTTTGATGACTTAAATTTCAATTCAAATCCATTTAGTTTCTATTTGGGTTAATCTTAATTAATAATCTTTATACTCCCAAAAAATATTAATAATATTTTATAAATAAATAATTATTACAAAGTACTTGGTAGCGTTGTACTTGAAGAAAAATGTTCTTATCGATGTATATTATTATTATAATTTTCATAAAAATATAATTATTTTTAGAATTAAAAATAAAGAATGAGGGAACAAAGATATATATACACTTTTTGTCATATATATGTGATATATAAATGCTCATTAACAAGACCCTGATCAAAACTTAGAAATAATCCGACGAGAGACCATTTATACATGCAGGAGTACAAGCTTTGTGCTCCCATCATTAGCGTGAAGCCTGGGCACAGTCTGTAACGAGTGAGAAATCTTCCCTTTCCTATTTAAACCCCTCACCGCTACTCCTCACTCTTCTACTCCCTCATTACTCTCTCTCTCTCTCTCTCTCTCTCTCTCTCTCTCTCCCTCTCTCTCTAATAGCCATGCAAGTGACGAACCAGAAGTTCATTGCTCCGATGAACTCCATCTCAGACCTCCCTAGAAAATCTCCCATTATTTCCAAATTACCCTCCAACAATACTCACTCTTATTTCTCCCTCCAAAACTCTCCTGCAAATTCCTCATCAACCCCTCCAAAACCAACCCTGCAATAAATTCTCCCTCCTTTCCCAATCTCAACCCACTCGTCAAACAGCCACCCCCACCACAACAACCACCGCCTCCTCCGCCAAATTTCCATCCTACCCTCAGCCCGCTTCAGAAGCTAGCAGCAGCCGCCCTGGACATAATCGAGAATTCACTCATTCTACCACAAGAAAAGAACAAGCCTCTCCCCAGAACGGTCGACCCCGCGGTTCAGTTATCCGGAAACTATGCTCCCGTTCAGGAGTCCCCGGTTCAGACCGGTTTAGAGGTGATCGGCGAAATCCCGCCCGGTTTAAATGGGGTCTACCTCAGAAACGGAGCCAATCCCATTCTCCCGCCTTCCGGGGCCCACCACTTGTTCGATGGCGATGGGATGATCCACTCCGTCCATCTCGGGCCGGGAAAAGACCGAGCTGCCTACTGCTGCCGGTTCACCCAGACCAGCCGGCTGATTCAGGAAAAGGTGAGTGGAAAACCTTTGTTTCCTAAGCCGGTCGGCGAGCTGCATGGTCGAACCGGGTTGGCCCGGCTCGCTTTGTTTTACGCTCGGGCTGGAATCGGGTTGGTCAACCCGACACGTGGCATAGGAGTGGCGAACGCTGGGCTTGTGTATTTCAACGGGAAATTGCTTGCTATTTCAGAGGATGACTTGCCGTACCATGTAAAAATCGACGGTGGAGATGGGGAGTTGGAGACTATCGGACGGTTCGATTTTGACGGGCAAGTTAAGTGCCCCTTGATTGCTCACCCTAAGGTGGACCCGAACACAGGGGATTTTCACACGCTTAGCTATGACGTGTTGCGTAGGCCGTATCTGAAGTACTTTAGGTTCGATAGGTGGGGCCGTAAGTCACGTGAGGTGCCCGTGGAATTACCTCAGCCTACTATGATCCATGACTTTGCTATGACTCAAAACTTTGTGGTCATACCGGATAGTCAAGTGGTTTTCAAACTATCCGAGATGGTCCGGGGCGGGTCACCTTTGAGGTTCGACCCGGAAAAGACGGCCCGATTTGGAGTCCTCCCGAAGGAGGATATGGATGCGTCTAGGGTCCGATGGATTGAGGTACCCAATAGCTTTTGCTTTCACTTTATGAATGCATGGGAAGAGACCGAACCTAGAACCAAACCTGGACCAGGACCTAGCAATGCCGGCATGACGATAGTGGTGATAGGGTCATGCATGAGCCCACCTGACTCAGTGTTCAACGAGCAAGACGAGTTAACTCAGATAGAGTTGTGCGAGATCCGACTGGACCTCGAGACTGGCAGGTCGTCCAAACGGGTCATAGTTCCGGGCACAAATCTTGAGGTGGGGCAAGTGAATAAGCACAAGTTAGGGCAGAAGACGAGGCACATGTACATGGCGATAGCGGAGCCATGGCCGAAATGTGGGGGCATTGCCAAGGTTGATTTGGAGACAGGAAATGTGGAGAGGTTCATGTATGGGCATGAGAGGTATGGAGGGGAGCCATGCTTCGTCCCAGCTAAAGCAGCCACCGATGATGGAGATGAAGATGAAGGGTGGATATTGAGTTTTGTTAGGGATGAGAAGGCAGAGAGGTCAGAATTGGTGATATTGAGGGCCAAGGATATGAAGCAAATTGCGTGTGTGTGTATGCCATCTAGGGTTCCCTATGGCTTCCATGGCACATTTGTCTCCCAAAATGAACTAGCTCTACAAAGTCACCTAGTATGTTCGTGACCTTCTTACTCACAGTTAACATAATAATTAGAATTTTGTTGTGTACGCATTACCAAAAAGTGTATATATGTGGATAATTATGAGCAATTATGCAATGTTTAACTTTATCTACATATACCACATACTCATGCTGTAAATTTTACACACAAATATGTTCTTATATTTTAGAATGAATTGTGCTTTTTAGAATACATATTATTTAATTTATTGTTGCAATAATACAATCGAAAAACACAAATCTATATTTAGTCATATTGCATGAATATAAAAATAACATATATATGAATAATCGATCTAGTTGTATGATATAATTTTCAGCTAAAGTTAACTATATATGGACCAATCTAATTAAAATAAATATCGATTATTATCATATTCAGGCCAAGATAAGCAATTTCAACAGTGGAATCAATAATTAATTAATCACAAGTACCAGTCATTGATCTTCTTATCTATTGTTTACGCATCCATATATAAGGGGCTACATACTCATGTAGGGTGAGATTGTGAGGGAGATGGGTGGATGAAGCAATCTTAACCACTAAAGGTTATACTAAGGATTTGTGTTTAAAGGTTTGGGATGATCCGTACACAATAAAATTATCCAACCCACATGGGACACGTGGCAACTAGCCTTATTCCCCACTCATTGCCACTGTCTTTCCTCACCCATTTGAATGCATTGCTTGACCCAATACCGGCACCAACCACCACATTCCATGGTGGCGAAGGGCGAGGGGTTGGCCAGAGTCGTTGTGGTATGTATTGTTGACGAAATTTCATTTGATCCGATTCTTCAAATTATCCGACTCGAAAAATGAAGTCCAATCAATTGTTTTGCTTCAAATTTTAAATTTGGTTATAAGATTTTTTCTATTTTTATTTTTTATATCCGATTTGACCTAAATTTAAACTTGTTCAATATGTCCAACCAAAAAAAAAACAGATATCGGACTAAAAATTTTTTCGAATTTTAGACATTGATCGATTTGTCTTACCCGAACCTGATTTTGTTGGAGCACTAGTGGAATCGGGATCCTTCCTACCCTCACCCCGGCGCTGTTCAATCCTTCTCTCACCATCGGCGACCTCTTAGTCTTGTTCTCCAATTATTCCATTTCGCTTTGTCGGAGAGATTGCACACTTAAATGAGCAAATTTGTTGTCAAATGGTTTCGATTAATCTCTTGCTCGTGCAACCTTCCCCTTATCGGGTACAAATTGAGCAGCTCTAATCAGGTCAATCATAGCTCACACGAGCAAAGAGGAAATGCGCCAAACTTAGCGTGCCGCCCCAGCACGACGTGCCACAAGTGTGGCACACATCTTCCCCATGCGTGTGTGTAGGTGCAACATGTGGAGCAAAAATAAGGTAGCTCGACACGTATTGGTCACGCAGGGCTACCAGCAGAGTTGAATTTATTTGGTAAAAAGGCTAATGTTAATTTTACACGAATTAGCCATTGGAATTTTATTTTATTTTTTACAACATTTAATTTGTGTAAATTTTTTTGATGTATTTTTCTTCTATAAATACTCTATCAATTTAACAAGTTACTCACACCATTTCATACTCACATTGTCAAAAAATTTAAAAATTTATTTAAAAATAGTTTGTGCAGATTGAAGTGAATAAATATAGTAAGGTTGTCTTATCTAATTCTAAAATATTTTTTATTTTTTTATATTTTATTGAGATTAATATTTTGTTAAGTATGTATTTTAAAACATTGTTTTTTCAATATATTTGTAGGGGTATTAGAGGTGTGAGAATCAAGATAAAGTGAAGCAAATTGTAAGTGTTTTAATGTACATGTATATTCTTGTTATTTTTAAATTTTAATTAATATTTATGTGAATATGTTTATTATGTTAGAAAATTATGATCATAATAAAATTAAAAAAATTATGTGAATAAATGTAATATATAAATATATATAATTTTTGTTAATTGTATATGTAATTTAATGTTTTAACATGTTTAGGTGAACTTAATATGTTACTATGATTTCTAAATGTTAACATGACTAACATGTGACATATGTTATATAAATATATTAATTAGTTTTATTTAGAAGTTGACATGAATATATTAATATGTTAGAAAAATATGTGAACTAATTTTATTCACAAGTAATGCAAATTAACTTTAGAGAAATATGTGAATTAATTATATAACAAAGTGAATTGACTTTAGAAAAATGTGTTAATTAATTTTATTCACAAGTTTTGTGAATTATGTTTAGGTAATTATATTGACAAATGTTGACATGCATATCTTAGACAAATATATAAATTAAATTTATGTAAAATTAATGTGAATTAACTTTAGGAAGTTATATAAATTAATTATATTACAAGTTATGTGAATTAACTTTAGAAAATTTTGTGAAGTAATTATATTACAAGTTGACTCAATTAACTTTAGGAAAATATGTTAATTAAATTTATTTACAAGTAATATGAATAAACTTTAAAGTAATAATATTTTATTCTGCGTAGGTGTTAATTGTGATCATATATGGATAATAATTTGTGCCTGGTTTACAAGTTTGACAATGAACCACAAAATTTGAGAAATAATAACACAAATATGTCTCCTCATGTTCCAAATTGGCCTTATATATAACCGCCTTTACCCGCACAGTATCCATACATGCATTACCTAAATACGCCAAGTAGTGGGCCATACATGCCAGCACCATATTACTGCTTTCCACCTCATCATAACTACATATCGAGGGCAAGCAACTCAACTCCGTCTTCAACCCAAACCCCATCATTGATACATTCGGAGTCCCATATTAACCTAAGCAATGATGAGGTTGAAATGGTTAAGGAGGATTCATCAACGGGAGGAGGAAGAAAGTGGACGAAGAAGAAGACCGTTGCTTGATAAGTGCTTGGACGAATAGAAGCATCAACCCCATTATGGGGCAGACCAAAGGAAAGAAAAGTTTTGGAAGAATGTGACCAAAGCCTTTAATGAGCACCTTCCTTCAGGAGCCACAAGACGGTCGTCGAAGAATTGCAATGGATGTTGGAAGAGGTGCGCCACTTTGACGTCTAAGTGGACGGGGATTGTGAAGAAATTCTCTGTCTCAATGAAAGTGGGACGTGTATGGAGTATGTTATCAATAAAGCACAAAAGTTGTATTCTTAAGAAATGGATGGAAAAAATTTGAACATATTGTACGGTGATGATTGCTCCATGAATATCCGAAATGGAAGACCTTTTGTCTGTGGAAGTAACGATGGTTCTCAAAACGAATAAGGCTTAATGAGATGGGGAACACTCCAACTCATCTACCACGGTAGCGAGAATCAATCCGGTGAGGATATATGTGGTCTTTCATGGCCTATTGGCGGAAAATCAGCTGAGAGGAAACTTAAGGAGAAGGAAACAAGCATAAGCTGTTGTGGATTTGGTGGCTAACAAACTTTCTACGATGACCACAACTATTGTTTAAGCTTGTACCGAAGCAATATTGGCACTCCTAACACTAGGTTTTAGCTCACGATTTTAACTAATTTAGACTTCTTGTATATCTTTTTATGCTTTGTTAGGCAATAAGTTAAGAAACAAGAAACTTGGAGCTATCAAGGATTTGAGGAGCCAAACGAAGGTTCGAGGTTCGAGGTTCGAGCCCGAGGAAGCGGAGATCAAGTAACGAAGAAAAAAAGCCCAGCGAGTTCATGGCACGGTCATGCTAGAACATGGCATGACCGTGCACTGTTGGCACGATTGTGCTCGAAATAGGGCACGACCGTGCTATAGTGTGTCTTTTGTTAAGCCGAGAACCGAGAGGGTTGGCATGATCATAAACGTGTCAAGTTATTAGATTCTAGGCTGCATAAATACGCTATTTTAACCCCTGAAAAGGGGGTTCGTCATTTTTAGGTTTCTTAATGTTTTTTTATCAATTTTTCTCTCTAAACTCTCTTATTATTTTGAGTTTGAATCAATGCAAGTTTAAGTTTTTCTATTCCCATTTAATTCCTTTGCTTATCTTATTTAGTTTGATATTATTTTCAAGCATTTTGGTTCGTTGCTCTATTTTGATTTTTGTAATCTAAGTCCCCCCTTTTAGGTGGGAGAGAGGACAAAAGCGAGTAAAGACTCACCTTTGATTAGGTTGGAGGCTTTTCCTTACTTTTGCAATCTCAAACACCACTTTTGTTTCATTAGTGCTATTGATTTCTCTCTTTTCCCCTTTCTCTTTACTTTTTCAATATTAGACTCACAAAATGAGTACCTTTGAATGGAGAAATCTACTTAAGATTGAAAATGGAAGTGATATAGGAAGTGCTTTGAATAGGTAACTTTTCCTCATCTCTCTCTTTTTACATTTTGCTTAGTTGTGGCTATTTAGGATTGTTGTTATTTACTTTTCTATTCGTAGATATCTAGGATTGTTATTAATTTTTGCGTAATTGTGAAATGGGTGAAATTTTGAGGATAAAGTTTGGTTGTTGTGAGCCATGTGGGTTGTATTTTTTGCTATTTTGGTAGTTTATTTGTGAACCTCATTCAATCAAAACATTAGTGGTGATTATATTCCATCCCCGAGGACGACATTTCTTAAACCCTTGAAATACGACGAACAAATTTTGGCACCATTACCGGGGATGAAAGCATTAAATTACCACCAATTTTTGATCGAATAGTGTATATAAATCTTTATCTTGCTCTGTTTTTGAAAAAAAAAGATAAAAATAGAAAATCTAAAAAAATGGAACATTGTTCTTGTTTTCAATGAGTGTTTGGCTTTAGGACCCAAATAGTCGTAGATTAATTAGAAGTGATGAAACAACTGAACCCCTACCCCCATTTAACTAAGAAATGGCTGAGAATGACCAAGAGGCTGAACGACGGGTTCAACCTCGTAGAATTCTTAACGAGATTTTCTACCCACCTCGGTCCACTTTTCCCTATTGTTTCAATCTCCACGACCTCCAAGCTGGAACTCAATTGTTCTTTGGACCTAGTACACTCAATAATGTTTGAGGAAGTGTGTCAAATGGTTCACTTCAATAATGTTTCAACTGATATTGTAAGGTTGACTTATTCCCTTCGCCTTGAGAGACATGGAAAATAAGTAGATGTATAGTCTTCCCGCTTGTTCCATTTCTACATAGGATGAATTTGTGCGAGTGTTTCTTCGAAAGTATTTTCCAAATAGAAAAACTATCTGGTTTAGGAATGAGATTAATCACTTCATGCAACAAGAAAAAGAGTCTTTTTGGAAATACTTTGAGAGGTTCAAAGATCTTTTGACCCAATGTACTTATCATGGTCTTAAATTGTCTCATTTGTGTCAAATTGTCTATGAGGGTCTTGATTAACAAAATCGATATGATTGAATCTATGTGTCAATGTGGTTTTCTTAATATGATCGATGATAAGGCATGAGATTTTTTTAAGATATAGCCGAAAAGACCATACATTGGGAATCTACAAGGGACGAAAGTCTAAGTGCTAAAATTATTAGTGGTCAAAGAGGAGGGATGCATATGGTGAATGACATGAGTTACTTTGACTCAAAGGTCGCCGCCCTAGAAAACATGATTAAAAGGCTTGCTCTTGCACAAGGTCAAGCCTCAATCTCACAACTCCCTTTAGCTATTTGCTCCCAAAGTCAATCAAGTGATCATTCTTTGAGTGCTTATCCATATTTCTCTCAACAATTGGCTACTAGCCATGAGCATGTCAATGCAGCCTTTCAAAGGCCCAAGTTTGATCCATATTCCCTACTTATAATCCGGGATGGGCTAAGTACCCAAATTTCTCATGGACGGGGCCGAATGCTTCAATGCCTAACAATTAAGGAGGTTTCCAAGGAAACTCTTCTAATTCACAATTCACTAGGCCTCCATTCCAAGGTGTATATGATGCACCAAGAGGGCCCCATCGACCATCTGCTATGATAGGATGGAGAAAAGACTTAATGACATGGAAATGGCTATGAATGCTAATATGGAGAAAATAATGAGAACAATGAATAAACAATTCTCCCAATTTGCTATGGCGAATAGGGAGAAAGGTGTGTTTCCTAGCCAACCCGAGGTAAATCTAAGGGGAAGCTCTTCATTTCCTCCTAATGATCCGGAAGGGAAAGATCACAATGATGTGCGAAAAGTGAATGTCGTGATAACTTTGATATTCCTCTTGCCTTCTCTAAAGCAGCTACGGTCTCAAAACCATACAATTCTTCATCATTGGCCTTGTGCTCAATCTCAACGACCGATTCTTTGTTAGTGCTTGTACTTGCATAGGTTCTCTCCTTGATGGTGACACTTATCATTTTATGATCATTTGACATTTAGTTGAGGGCACTACTTGGTGCTCATGAAGCCATGGATGTCCCGAGAAGAAGGTTAAAGGTAGAAGGAATATCCAGGACTTCGAAGTCAATGTTCTTAACTACTCGGTCCAACGTTTATAGAGAGAGTTATAGTTACTAGGATCGTCCTCTTAGAGTTATCATATGCTCGAGGCGTACTAGGTTAGAGATTTGGCGCTCTCTTTATCCCTAATCTCTTGGCATTCCTCCATTGGCATACATTCACAACCGACCTGTTATCCACTAAGGTCGAAGGCACAAACTTGCTAATGCAAGTTACTTGTTAAATAAAGGGCATTATTGTGTGTAACACCTTTTTCGAGTAGGTATTTATTATCGAAGGTGAAGGTTTCTTCTCTAGTATTAATCATTCCTACTACTTCCTTAGGTAAAACCTCAGGTGACACCTCGATCTTACTAAGGGCATCAATTACAACTTTTCGATGTTTCTAAGAAGCGAGATATCAATTGCCAAATTAATACTTCAGCTTTGAGCTTCTCGAGTAATTTGAGGACAATATCCTCTTCTTTTATGGCCTCCTTCTCTTTTGGTACCTCCTGAGTCTGTTGTGAACCCATAGAAGCAATATGTCCTCCGGACCTCATTAAGAATTGTAGTTTAGATTTCATTGGTTCTCCCCAAAACTCATTATCTTTTGTGGGTTGTGTGCTCCACAAGTCATCATCATTATCATCTTTAGGGCGAGTGGTTTATTTCGTACACATCCTCTTCATCACTAACCCATAGCCCACATATTTCTTGGACGGCTAAAGGTAGGCTAATTTGGAGTTTAGGTTCTCCTATTCTTGAATGAAGACAGAAAGATCCTATTGGAGGCTCGGAGAAAATAGTTAGAGTTCAGCTGAATGTATTTTTATTGTTGGTTGGTTTTAGGCAGCTTTAGGTAAGGGAAGTTGTCCATTGCAGAACATATATATATATATATATATATATATATATATATATGTAAAGGGAGGTTTCAAGTGAGCCTCCCTAGTGCAACCGCCCAATTGTCGTTGTTCCCAACCGATCGCTTAGGTTATCTCTTTCTTCCTTTTACCCCAACATCAAATTTAGGTTTTCTATAATTCATGCATAATTTTTATTTTTCATTTGCTGAGTTTGGTTATGTTAATTTGTGGAGGCATCTTCATGTTTATTATATTTCCTATCTGTGTCTTGATCTCTTCTCTATCTCTCTTTGTAGATCACCCCTCCCCATACACACAAACACACACTCATGAACTCAATTTTGACTTGCTTTTGTTTTACCCCATTTTCTATTTTGTTTTGAGACCCCAATTGCTTTGATGCACATAGCTTCTTTTGATTTGGAAATCATAATTTCTTTTGATTCATTTTGTTGCAAGATGATACAAATTGGCATTTGTGAATTGAATTACATTGATTACTTGAAACTGTTGATGATTGAAATTGATGAAGTAAAATGTGTTTGCAATTTGAAAGGAGTTGTGGTAATGATTGAAATTTGTGAGTTGTGGTGACGATCGAAAATTGGTGATGTCTAAAATTGGTGAACTGAATGAAAGAATCGGGTGACCCAAAAGGTTAGTATCGGCCACTAACGGCAACCAAGGAATTCTTTTTTTGTTTCAGGGGTGGTCCATAATTATTTTATTTAGGGATAGTCCATTATTATTTTCTCTAAGGGACGATTAGTTTTACATTATTTGGAACAGTCCAAAAATAATTAATGAAGCAGGAAAGTAAGCACAAAACTTACTTTTTACTTTATCTAATATTAATAAAGGTAAGCCTAATAGTTACCCCGATATGCAACTAAGGGAAACAAAGACCAAGCATACTACTTGAAATAAAATGTTCAAAAATAAAAACAATGCATAATATTCCCAAAAAAACTCCAAGGAGAAATAAAGTAAACCCTAGTCGTTCTTTATTTTCTTTCCTTTGTCTTTCAGTTCACTAGGCTCCCGGGTTCCCCCTTAGTCCATTTTTACCAATTGCAAGCGACGGACTCGCTTTTCCTCATGTTCTTTAGCTTCATCTAACCTTACGAATGCTTCTTCCTCCTTTCGATGCTCATGTTCTCTGGCCCTTAATGCTTTACGAGTCACAACATTAGGCTCGACAATCCAAGCTCAATGAAATTCAAAAATTCTACGAGATGTTTATCCCTCGACTTTCCCAAACGAGGCGGAGTTCATCCAGTACTCACTCCAAGACTGGACTGACTTGGTGTTACTTGGTCCGAAATGCGGCAAGAGGTATGTGGTCCACCTAAGCAATGTCCTACGCCTATCTTATTTGCCTATTCACGCGGTCTTAAGATACACGTACGGATGACATTGAGAATGCATTTTAAACTCGGACCAATACCACCATTTGATACTCTAATGGATGGGAGGAGTGGCATCCAACCACGCCATCCAATCTACAAGAGTATGCTTAGTAAGGTCTTTGTGGCAAGCCTATTGGCGAAGTGAATGGGTGATAGCCATCCTCTTTTGTAGGAGCATGCACTAATCTAAAGTGCTCCATCAACCAAATTTTCATACAACGAGATAAACTACGTCAAGCTAGCAAAATAACCTCCAAGGCTCAAGTAGATTTAGTCAATGACCCGACAAGTGTATAAAAAAATGAGAGAGCTCACCGCAACGACATCGATAAAACTACACCGCCAGCCGACGCTAGACATTTTTCACCGTTGAGCCGAGCCAACCCATCATACCAGTTGGCGGGTATTAGTTTTGGGAACAAGTTCATTCACCTTCAACAACAATGAGCTACCCAAAATTTTTCTAACGGATTCGAGTGCATACGGTCCAAGCCCAAGATCATTTTTGCCGGAGATCCGGATAACAGAGCAGCCATTCCCAAGTTGCTCCACTAGGTTCAAGCAACAATGCAAGAGTATGATACTAGTGACCTCCAACCAGCAGGAAGCTCGCGATCTTATAAAGCCCAACAACCTCGCGCATGCATATCTCTATCGGCGTTGATTCGTACATAGGATGGAAGTGTGGCAACGAGGTTAGCCACATTCACCTCCTGACTTAGAAGAATCCATTCTAGATCATTGCCCTTTAACAACCTACTATGTTACTAAAAGAGTTGGGCATAACGGGACTATTTCGAAGAGAGCACCCGAGAATCATTTTAAATTCCTCCACAAGTGGGCATAATTCCCTATCCTTAATGGGAATACGAGCATTATAGGGTCCTAGTAGGACACTACATCCTTATGGAAGGTCCAGTGGATCTTAACCCGATGTATGCTAAAAGGGTATTAAGTTGATACCGTGACATATTAGCCCACTCCTTAGGCCTCAATTCTTGTATCCATGGGTAAGCTCCGCCATAAAATTCATGATTGATGAATGAAGAAGAAATTTTGAGGAATGTTTTGGGAGCAAGTTCTATTCAACGTGTTCTACATACCGCTTGTGACGAATTTTATAATAAGTGTTGCACCAAAACCCTATTGTCCGCTATCACCGCACTACGGAAGCGTTGGCCCAGCCCATAGGCCAGTACTAGCCGGCCCACCTCAGCTGATTGACACGACATGTAGTTTTGCTTTGAGGCTAAATTCCATTCTTGGCCCTTTTTTTCTTCCATTTTTAAGCCTAGTTACTCAAGGCCAAGTTGTTTTACTTAAGAATTTCATTTCATCTTTTTATTATTTTCTTTGGGGGAGAGGAGGAAGGGATAAAAGTGTAAACTTTTGCTTTTAGTCTTTGATATTTTCGCATCATATAAATAAGGATTGCATTTTTATTATAACGAGTCTTGCATTCATTGCCTTGCATGAGTACGAATTTCTAAAAATATAAATTTAATGAAAAAGGCACTATACAAAAATTGCTCAATCTTCATCACCTATGAAGTCCACATCGACATTTTTTAAGAGATAATTACCCATATCATCGGCAAGGGAAGTTAAAACTCACATATCCTCTAGCATTTGAGAAGAGCTAGACCCAAGTGCCCAAGAAGAGTCCGAAGCCTCATTATAAGGCTCACTAAAAGAATACCTCTAAGCATCATAAGGCCTACCAAATGGGTCGTATGTCCACAGCGGTATAGGCTTAATACCAACTCCAAAAGTGCAAAGTCCAACTTCGAAAGTATTTATCCTCCGAGAATGCCTTAAACAATGTGACTCGGCAGCACTTGTTAGATAAAACCCAAGGTTGTTCAAGCACCTCACTTGTAAACCCTATAATCTCCAAGATAAGGAGAAGATCTAGAACGATGATCCTACAAATGATAAAAGAACGATTCACACTTAAAATAAAGAGCTCAAAGTTAGTATTCCAATTAGCTAGGCATGCCCTATATGATGGGAAGGAACTACCCATAAAAAGGTTCCTAAAGGCTTGTAAGATAAATTGGAATCCGATTGATATCCTCCATGACTACTCACGATTATACTTGAAATATTACCGAGAAAGCAAATGAGAAAAAGCCCTAACACACAACTAGACGAAGAGCATAACACTTTTACCCCTTTCCAATTTCTCGAAAAATGGATAACCCACACTTTTTAAATCCAAAATCTCAGGAATCAAAACAATGTTCGAGAACTCTTTAGGCAGAGAAATGTCCACCTAAAACGGAGGTATGTAAATGTCGGCCAAAAGAGCCTACGTGAATGCAAGGTTAGTTTCCATTCAAGAAAGACAACCAAAATGAGAAAGTTACGTGATTATCATGCGAGTCATGATCCTTCCCAAATATTGAGGATTGTTCACACTCGGATCTAAGAAGAGTGTAAAAGGGTATCCCATAGTCACCTCGACTGTTCTGCAGGGAAATCAAGTGAAAGTAGAACATGCCTCTCGAGAGGATATTTGGACACATAAGGCGGCCACAAATCGTACCGAATTTGAGAAGAAACTCGCTTAACTAGGTACCAACAAAAGCCAAGTGGACTCTCCTTTCACTCAAGTCCCGAGAAACCTAGAATCATGAGGGAATTTGATTGGGTTTCCAAGGATGGAAGTTAGCTTTCCCAAAAGGGAAAGCAAAAATAAGCCAAATCGAGCCGGAAGGTCCGGGTCCAACACTAGCCCGACATCACCCCGACCATAGCCCAAATTGGAGTCCACTCCGGACCGTAGGTCTAGATAAAAACTGGGTTCAAATATCCATTAGCTTTTTAATACCATAACAATAAAAAATCAGATATTCAAGGGGCTTCTCTGTAGCTACCTCATTAAGAGTCGGTCGCAAGAAAGTAAGTCCAGGTGCCTTTCGTTGAGTATGAAAGGCTTTTGCCGATACAATTGCCACTCGAAATTTGATTCGGGGCAAGGAATCCCATATTTCCTAGAAGGTGATAAATTTCAAGGGTGGTAAAAGACACTTCAATTTAAGCCTTGTTACATATTTTAGACCTTAATTTTCACCATTTTGGATTGACTATTTGATTATGTTGCGAGAAAGAAATCTAGGACGTGTCTTATATGGATGGACTCCTTAATGATACTTTTGTTATGCCCCATAATTTATTTTATTAAATGAGTTGTGGTTCTTGACTAATCATGCAATTAATGCGCATATCGCATATTGAGCTCTAAATTGCGCATTTTGCTTAATTAAGCAAGATAAGCTACTAAACTCATTATTTTTATTTTTTTTGATTTTTAATGATAATGGACATCTTGAATAAAGTTTCCGAGTGTCCTTCCAAGCAATTCGGAGGCTTCCAACTTGAATATCCAACTACATCAAACATCGAGTAATGATGGGTTGAGCAAGGACTTACTTGCCGGCCAGTTTTCTATCTGTTCTACGTGCTACCTTTTCAAAACTAGTTGGTTAATTTTCTACTTTGGTAGTTATTTCTTTTCCCAAGTGGTTTTCTATGTGAGAGACCAATAATGGGTGCATAGGTTGGGCGACAACCCCATTCCTATTGGCTAGCTGGATTCTACCTTGGTTTCGTTGGAACTTTATGCTTGTAAGTGGCCAAATTCTTGGCTTCCTATTTTAAGCAACTTTACTTGGTTGTTTAGCCTTGGTATTTGCTTAATTTGGCTTGTAGTTCTCTTAGTTAACTTCGGAAATTTGTACTTTGACTTTTTTTAGATAAGAATATAAGCTTTGCATTGCTAATCACAAATCATGAAGTTTTACGTACAATGAGTCAATAAAAAGGACAACTCCCTATACCCAGTATCAAGAAAGAAAAAGAGAATGCATGCACTTTGGTTCACTAACCCACCTTCTAGGAAGGGTTGCTATTGACCAAAGGTGCATTAGTTTATAATATTCGGTTCCTCCAGCGGTTTCTCTATCCACTTCCTATTTCTATGCTTTGTTGTACTTGGTTACTCTGTGCTATAATTTGATTTTCATCTCTCTTTTAATGGCCAGGAGTACTCTTTGTGATTACTGTTGTATTAGTTGTAAACATTCTACGACACCTCTCCACGCAAATGTGATAGCGGCGAGCAACGAGCAGCCATGAAAGCCCATATAGTGTTTTTCTATACTTGTGATCCTGTTATATTCTTCAAACTTTCTTCCCAACCCTCACCGAGTATCTTGAATTCGAATATAGTCAGCCATGGCAGCTAGTACCTCTTTACTAAAGGGACACTTGGAAAAAGAGGTGAGCATTGGTTTCGAGTGTTCTCCACATAGAATACGGTTTATGTCATGTACAGGTACTCTAAGATGGGTCAATCTGTCCCTGGTAAGAAGTCTCTTTTGTAGAGCATCCACATAATGTGTCTATGCTTAGGCACTACAATAGGTGACCATGCCAACTACCATTAGGGAAAAACCGACTCTGCCATATTAACATTTTATATCCTTCCTTGGTTGTGTATATATGTTGTTGATTCCAAGTTCCTTCATCATAGCTCTGCTGAATCTTTGTTTCAATTTGTGTAATTTGCTCCTGTACCAGCAAGTAGTTGATGTAGGAGTGTAATCCCAAAAATCCTTGCCTTTGAGGTATATTTCATTTACCCATTTGACCCATAATGAATCATCTTTGGTTGAGACTGCCCAAATCAATTTCCCCACAGTTGTTGTATTCCAAGTACCATAGTCTCTTATGTTTAGAACCCCCTCTTCTTTTGTTCTACACACGGTATGCCAGGCAATGGGGGTACAACCCCTTTCTCTCTCCCTTTCCCCGTAGGAAGCCTCTACACAATTTCGCACCTATCTTAGAGTTTCTTGAGATAAGATGAAGATCGAGGACCAATATGACAACATTGATATCACTAATGTATTGTTGATCGCACTTTTATAGTATATGAGAAATTTCTTGTTGCTACTTATTGCAGTCTAGCTTGTACCTTTTCTACAATTCTATGGCATTCCTTCAAGCTCCATTTTATTGGTAATAGAGGCATTCCAAGGCATCTCAATAGGAAATAGCCCCTCGGTGAATCCAGTTCTCTATTGAATTTTTCTAAATCCACCAAAGTTAAATAAGTAGTGGATGTTGACTTTGAAACCTTGATCAAAAAGATAGACATACTAAACATGAGAGTAAGAACAATCCTACGTTGTTGTTATGGATCATGTCCAACCCACAACTCATCATTCATAAAAGGAGAAAGAAGAATTGAGTATATAAGGTCATTGGATCGAAGAAATTGGAGAGAAATCGGTCCAAAGAGGAGATGCAAGTAATCACAATTTTTGTACAAATTTCGATCATACACTAAAGGCTCACTTGAAAAGTGTAAACCCGTAAGGATAGCAAAGTCTAAAGTGGTAATGGTCATTTCCCAAAAGTGATTATGGAAAGTACTAATTGTGTCCCAAAATCGCTCACTAATTGCCCGAGTGATACCACGGTTAGTGATAATTGTATAAGCTATGTAAAGTAGTATAAAGAGGACTAAACCCTACAAAAGTCATGGTTTGCCAAGTGGACAATCCCGATTTTTAAAAGTGTCACAAATTTCCGAGATAGCTCAGCTAATCCTTATAGCATCTCCCTACAATATGCAAAACAACAATGTCTTACTATAATGCTACACTAGCATAAAGACAAAAGGAGATTGTAAAGAGACTATCGTAGCGGATATGGCTAGAGAGGAGACATGGTTGTTGGCCTCCACTAAGAGGTCACCTGGGTTGCATTCATACTGAGCTTATAATAAGAAATAAGAAGAGAAGATGCGGAGATCCGCAAATGAAGCATCCAGGCTGCCACTTTTATAGGTAAATCGGATCAATTTCAAAAAATAAAGGAAAAAACTAAGGAAAATTCGAATTGGTTGTTTTCCCAATCCCCTACCGGGCTTTGCCAAAAGTTACTTGGCGCCGATTCATGACACCTAACATGAATTTGCCCACGTGATTCAGCGGTCGAGCACGCGGCCGAAGGTCCGAAGTCAAACCCTAAAGGTGTGATAGACCTTGTCGGCCCGGATGGTAAGTTGCGGTGTAGGGCCCAACGGTTTTGTCTACATCAGCCTACTTTCTAGTCCTTGATTGAATTATTCATATGAAAACTAGACTTTTATATATTCGATTATCAATTGAGAAAATGTTAGTGCAGAAAATTATTTATCTAAGCTTTAGATCAAGAAACAATCAAGCTTCAACATACAAGCTGAGTTTTAGGATGTTGATCAAGCCATGCTTAGGAACCTCATAGTCGAATTTCATACTACATGTTATAACTCAAGTCCAGGCCCATTGTTAGAGTTCGAGTTACGAGACAACCAATTTTAAGTGCATCAAATTTTACGAAATTCGATCAAACGTACGAAGCAACGTTGACTATATTTTTCTTTCATATTTAACTAGAGATTTCCTTTTTCATCTTTTTATTTTTTAAAATTGCATCTCAATTTTTTTATAGAATTTGGTAAAAGCGAAAAATTGAATGATGGTTCAAAGTCATCCGACCGAGGCTGCCTCGGCAAGCCGGCTAGATGGTCGGGCGCCAAATAGGAGTTTTGGTGGACAAGCCCCGGCCCCTATATTGCTGTCCGGGGTCAACTTTTTCCCTAGGCAATTTTGGATGTTTGGTCCAGTAGAGCTTTGCGACAGGTGATTTCATAGTTTTTCCTATCTGTCTAAAAAGTATCCTGAGACTTCTAAAACAAATTCTAAAAATAAAATTGATTTCCTAAAATCACAAATCAACCCCTTAAAAACTTCAACATCCTTATCATTCGCTTTCATAAGCGCATTTTTGTGAAGCCGACATTCGTGGGGAAGCGTGGTGGTGATCATGGTTCTTATAGAAACTAAGAACTTTTAATCTTCACCTTTGAATTATATTCTAATGGTCAAGATTTACCTCAACCACCTATCTCTTTTTCCCTCTCCTCAAATTCTAAGCAACCAGCCCATACTGCCGACTTTTGCGAAGTAAAACCACTTGTCACCATGCTTTGAGGGTTAACTAGCACCTGGTGAGCCAAAATAAGAGTTAGTTCTTCACATGTGAGCCTTAGGCGGATGACCAAAAT
The DNA here is from genome assembly GCA_021018815.1 of Talinum fruticosum. Lineage (NCBI taxonomy): Eukaryota > Viridiplantae > Streptophyta > Magnoliopsida > Caryophyllales > Talinaceae > Talinum > Talinum fruticosum. The sequence continues at coordinate 2,728,672 of JAITYX010000011.1, forward strand.
TGATTAATTGGAAACCCAAAACCTCCATTGTTGCCGGAAAAATCAAACACCACCATTGATGAGGTTCATCCCGCCTCTATTTTAACTCTTTTTAATTAGGATTTTCATTGAATTATGACGGTTTTGCCGTTGGAAAATTGAACATCCGTGATTAGACAAGGTAGAAGGAGAATGTCGAGAAGTTGAGGATTAGTTTCAAGCCTGGTAGCAGCTCATTGCGAGACTCGTCGGTGGTTAACGAACGTCGAAGGTGGTTTGTTGTCCTCCAATGAACCTCTTGATAGTCATTGCAATCATGCTAGTGTGGTTGTTGACACTTGTTCACTAGGAGCTGGCACTACTACCAATATTATTTTTAATTACGGGCAGTTTATGATTGTTAAAAACAAAAACCGTCCTAAAAAATGAGGTGGTGGAATTTTTATAAATAAGTGGTCTTTTATTACACTTTTTACTATAGTTCATTGGAAGGAACCGTAGTAGTAGGTGTTCTCTATTACTACGTTTCTTTCATTGAACCGTCATAAAAGTCTCTTGCCAACTTCAAAACCCTAATTTGTTATCTCTCCTAACTTATCTATTGGCCTTTTCCTCTCTCTCCTCCTCTTCCTTCCTCGTCCTTTTCCTCTCTCTCCCCTAATTTTACCCGACTTCAACCTAGAAATCAATTAAAAAATGAGGAATCCAATCACTTCTTTCCTTCGCTTCCAAATCTCCCCTTTCTCTCTCCCTTCAACAATTGAATGGTGTAGGGATCAAAAGAGAATCCATGGAAAGCGAGAGTTGAACTTGGGGGAAAAGAGGAGTCTTACCGTTCTCGTTCTCTCTCTCTCTCTCTCTCTCACTTTCTTTATACGTATCGGCGGGGAGAAGGTGGAAGGTAAAGATGTTTTGAAGAGGAGAAAGAGAGAGAGTTAGAGCATGAAATCTAGCTAGGCTTTATGAGTTCTCCACCATAGAAATGTAAAGCCCAAACCCAAAGGAGCGTATGATGGAGGAGATGGAAGCTAACGGAGATGGATTCGTTGATGCTGTCGAGTTTGTTGAGTTTCATGCCGGATCCGGCAGCAATGACGGCACTGCCAATGAACTCCGGGAAGTATTCAACCTCTACGACAAGGACGACAAAGGCCATTGGCAATAACGTTGTTGCTTCATATCTGAAAATTTATTCTACATTATGCTCTATTCGGCGATCCTATTTTGGTTAGTTGTTGGACAATATTTTGATTTCAAGTGTCATCTTTAACACCTACTACTTAGCATTGTATGAAATTACGAGCATTGTTGATATTGAATCGGAAAAATTAGGGTTTCCATTGTTTGTTGGTTGCAATTTTACATTTCTAACTTGAGTGAACTTTTTGAAGTTAATTGAGAATACCTTTGATTTACGTAATTCCATTGCTTCCCTCGGTTATATTGTTGTTTGGTATAACTCCATCCGTATTATTTTGATTTGACTTGTTTTTCTTCCTTCTTTTCTCTTCACTCTATTCTTCAACTTTTAATTTTAGATCTCAAAATTTCAAATCTGAAGGTGCTCTATTTTTCTTTTTCATTTTTAATTTTAGATCTCAAAATTTCAGATCTGAATGTGCTTTGTTTTTTTGAAAAAATATTTGTAACTATTACCATGGTTTTGGAGAAAGAACCGTAATAATAGGTATATCTATTACTACGGTTCTTTCTTCGAACCGTAGTAATAACTATCTATTACTATGGTTCTACAAATCAACCCTAGTAATAGGTCTTTTTTACTATGATTTTGAACCGTAGTAAAAGATGTCCATCTACAATGACGGCCACATACACGACGTTAGATAAACATAATAAAAGGTCTTTCGGAACCGTAGTTGAAAATGCTTCCTATAGTAGTGTAGGCTTCGGTTTCATGGATGTAAAGGGGGTGGAGAGGGGTTGAGATTGGCGTGGAGTATTTGATGACATGGCATGTTAGATTATATCCGGACCATTAGATTATCATCCAACAGTCTAGATTAATAAGCTATTTATAAAACTTAAAAAAAGATAAAATAAATTAAATTAGGGGCGGTTCTAGGGCACGACATTTCTCACATCCCGGTTGCTTCCTCTCTCTCTCGCTACCTCTCACCTCTTCTCCCTCTCTCTCACCAGACAACCAGTTCAACCTCTCGTTGGCCGCCCCTCTCTTTCACCTATCATACCTCTGTCTACCTACTATGCTTATCTTCGTGTCGTCGTCCGTTTTTGTCGTCTCCCCCTCCATTTGTTGCCTCCGCTCTCTGTTATCGTGCCAGCCTGTTCTCCCCGTTTCTCTCGTCGTTCTCCCTATCATTCTTTATCGCCAACCCCCTCTCTCTCCATCTCTCTCGTCATGCTAGTCTCTCTCTCTATTGCCGCTAGAACAAGGAAAAGCTCGGACACTTGAAATCTTCGTATGCCATGCAAGTAAGATTCTCGATTCTTTATTCTCTACCAGCTAATTGATTTATATCTCATCATTTTCTCTTCTTCCCTATTCTCTTAATAAATTGAGAATCTTGTTCTCTAATAACATATTTTGTTTGCACGAAAATTAGGGTTTGGGAAAATTTTGTTGGTTATATTGTTTTGGGGGATAATTGTTTTCAATATATTACTTTAGGGGAATCATTGTTGGCTGAATTTTGAGGCTTCATAGATGAATTTGGAATCTTATGGATGAAGTAGTGAAATCTGCTTGAAATTTGTTGTTTGTTTGAAATTTGCTTAAATTTGCTTGAAATTTTCAATGTCCGAAATATGTTTGTCCGAAAATCAATGTTTAAGTGTGTATGCTTCGAGAATCAAGAAGAATTGGCATGAGCAACTTTTAAGTTTAGGTTAGTTTCTCAATATGCTTACAAGGACAAGACACATTGCAAAGACTCGTGATTTGCATGGCTAATCATTAGACTCAATAGTTCTCCATAACTTCTATCATGTAGTATTTGTCTTCGTTCTTGCCTTCTCATAATTTTCCTTTTGTGAGGAAATCTTTTTCCTCTTCAATAGCAAATTGAATTTATTTTGAAAAATTGTCCCGAATATAACAAATTGGCCGGATTTCACATAGTGAGTTTACTTGCTCCTTTTGACAGGGCTTCATTCAAACACTAGTCTTAATCCCTATAGTTGGTGGTTCGATTGAGTTATCCTCTGTAAATAATGTAAGATCCACCCTTTTTAGCTTTATCTAAAGGCTTCAAATGCCTTAAGATAACAAATACAAATGTGAGGGCTATCTGTTTAGACGTTTTGTTATGAGTGAAGGACTTTGTGAAAGCCTATTAGCTCAATGATAGAATATTATGCAATTGCACAAAGATGTGGGTTTGAATCCCATGTAGACTTCTTGATTTCAACTTATACTCAAACATAATCTCCCTATAAACAATATGGCACTGAAACAAAACCATATTCGGAATAGCCAATATTCAGAAACTACACAAAGTCATAGACTACTGCATAATACTACAATATGCAATGATTCAATCATTCTTTGGTCGTGAGATCATAAATATTCATAACAATTAAGAAGCCTATATGGGATTCGAACCCACAGCTCTATGCACTATCACACGTCGCTTTACCTTTGAGCTAAAAGGCTAAAAACTAAGTTCATTCAATTAATTTGTTAATAGGATAAGACGCCCTAAAATTCATTTATGATGAATACAACTGAAATTACACTTTAAACGCGAGCAGCTGTGTAAGTGAAGTAAAATGAAACCAAGACAAACATACCATATTTTCTCGAGCACATGCATTGTGAACCCAAATCATTCATAACTCTCTCTAGTAATCTAGAACTACTGCTAAATTGTGAAATGTTTGTGTTCCCACAAATTGGGAACCAAAATTACTTACACACGCAAAAACAGAAATATTCGGCTGCAAGTGAATCCAATAACAAATTTGAATTTATATCCAGTTCAACTAGCCCATTTAGGTTCAGATTAAAATTTGCAAATTTGCAACTTTTTATTTTAATACTTATATATATGTAGGATAGAGTTTTGTTGGATAAACCTGTGTAATGAAGAAACATAGTAGCGAGCACAAATTCTTGAGCCAACAATCACCCCCTACAAGTAATATATATCACATTTTCCTCTTATCATCCACATAATTCCCAAATTAAACCAAGAATAAATAAACTAAGAGCCTTTAGAACACATTTTATTGAAAAAGTAAAAGAGGGTGTTCGGTAGAGATGTTGACTATGTTTCTATGTTCAAGTCCCAGTAAAAGCCCAAAATTATTTGCACAAGAGCTTTCATGAACAAAATTTTGACTATAACCAATAGACACTAAAGATTTCAGTAGCAAATTTCAGACACTTGAAAATTTTAGCAAATTTCAAACAAACAGACAAATTTCGATTGTACTTTACTACTTCGTCCATAAAATTCTAAAATTCATCCACAAAACCTCAAAATTCAGCCAACACTCATCCCCCTAAAGCAACATATTGAAAACAATCATCCCCAAGAGCAACATAACCAACAAAATTTTCTCAAACCCTAATTTTCATGCAAACAAAATATGATATTAGAGAACAAGATTCTCAATTTATCAAAAGAATGGAGAAGAAGAGGAAATAGTGGACAATCAATTAGCCGATAAAGAATAAAGAATCGAGAATCTTCCTTACACAGCAAATGGACATCTCGGTGTCTAAGCTTTTGCACTGGTCCAACATCGTCGGAGAAAGAGGCTGCACAACGAGAGAGAAGGGGTCGGCGATAGAGAATGATAAGGGAGACCGGTGAGAAGGACGAAGAAAACAAGCTAGCACGATGACGGAGAGCGGGGAGGTGATGAGTGGAGGGGAGGCGATGAGAAAGGGGCGGTGATGGAGAGATGAGCGTAGCGAGGTAGAGAGACGAGCGGCCGGCGAGAGAGCGGTAGTCGGCGAGAAGTTAAACTAGTTGCCGACGAGAGAGAGGGAGGGGAGGCGAGAGGTAGAGAGAGAAAGAGGGAGCAAGCTGGGATGTGAGAAATGTCAAGCGATTGAACAGCCCCTAATTTTTTATTTTATCTTTTTTTAAATGTTAAAATAGTTGATTGATATAGATCGTTGAATGATGATCTAACGGCACAAATATATGGTGCTTACCTATTTGGGGTGCTTAATTGAACTCTTCATATATATATATATATATATATATATATATATATATATATATATATATATATATATATATATATATATATATATATATATATATATGAAGGATAAAATTGGCTTCCAAAAATTGTAACATAAAGATGAAAAGCCATGACAATGAAGGAACAAGCCAAGAAGTCTTTCAAAATTGTGACATAAAAATGAAAAGCCATGGAAGGAAAAGACAAGTTATCTTTCAAAGAGAATTGTTATTTTCTACCAAAAGATGATTTACATTTGCTATATAAGGATGTATCTCCATTGGGAGAAGGCATCGGTTTTACGAGTGAGTTGAGAATTCCACTAAAGTGTATTGCTTCCTTTGTATTTTGAAGATCGGTTTCAGATTTTCTTTAAGCGAGTTTTCTAATTTACGTGACAAATATTGTAAGTATTCTATTTACAATTTCATGTTTTATATTTTATAAAATTTGAAGTTCATTTATATTCATCTCTTATGATTTATTTACTCGTATTTTATTAAGTTTTACTAGATTTTAATATTTTAATCTACGATCCTGCTAAGCTGGTATCGAGCCATTACTTGCATTGTAATTATTGTCTTTGCATCTAGACGTTGGTTAAATGTTGGTCAGCCTTAAATCCATTGGTCAGCCAATAGTGGTGGTCCCAGTTGATAGTCTCATTGGTCCCGTTATTTGCGAGCAGTACTTTAGTTAGAATGCATTAGAAATGGCTTCTAAATTACGTGGATTATTTTCGTTTGGGTTTGATAGTAATTCAAGTGACATAATTAATAGTCAACAAATTAGAACAAAACCTTTATTAAAGTCCCATCACCTAATGAATATCATAATTGGATTATAGCTATGGTCAAGCTCGAGACAATTTACAAAATAGGTACATTTGATTTTCCACTGCTTATTCGGTGAAAACTCATGAAGAAATTATTAGTTTACAAATGGTCTACAATCAATTTCATTAATCAAACAAGAGTCTATTAATAATCATTTAAAGGCAAATTATAGATTCATGCATATAGGACTTGTTCAAGTTCGTTGTTAAACCTTTTGTTCGAAAAGGCATTAACGCTCCTATTTATATGGCTCTTAAAGACAAACAATTAAAAAAATATAAGTCCTCTTTATTAGCTATGATTCATACTAACATTTGTAATGGTCCAGTTTTTTATCAATTGCTATCTAGATTTTCCAGTTGATCTTACCTGTCCAATGATAATTGAATCATTAAAATTAGATGTTCACATACAAGGTGACGTATTTTATGATTTTAAAAACTTTGCGGTTATGTATAGAGTTTATTTTAGACTGATGTCTACAAACCTTAACACAAAATATTTAAGTCCTCTTCCTTCTAACTCAAAAGAAACTGTTTTACTTGAAATAGTTGATAAGAAACCTGTTGTCTTTACTCCAAAACTCCTTAAATGTGATGAAATTACAATCCCGGATGAACTCATACTAGAAAATGCTCAGCCTCCTACACAATTAGAAGAAAAAGATATAGATCAAATTATAGAAGAAGTTGATGGTAGAGTACTTATAAGATTTAAATCTATGAAAGAAAACATTTCCAGACCTAACTCTTCAAATTCTAGAAGATCCTTTTCCGATTATTCTTCTATTAGAACAGATACTCTTATTAATTCCCAAAGATATAGGTTTATAGCTCCTATCCCAAAGCCTGTTCCAGATTGTTCCTCTCCCATGTCTTCCGGGATAGGAGGAGGAATTAATGTTATTACAAAAGAAAGGTTTGAAATAAATTGGTCCTTTTTAAAACAAGATTACTATTCCCAGAAAAATATACATTATAGAAAATGGTTTCAACAATTTGAAGAAAACCTTAAGGCCAAAATTAAAACAAAATGGATAGCCGATATGACAAGATTATCGACCAATATTCCCTTTTTATATGGTTCCCTACATTTTCCTCACATCTAGGACTTCAAAATGTTTATTCGATTCCTAGTATTAATGTCCAAACACAGCTTCTAAAAGTGTGGAATCTTCATAATGGGAGTAGTTTTGTTGCTTGTTCATCCTCCCAAGACTGAAGCAATTACACTCAAAATTGATGAAGAAGAAGTCATTGCATCACCTTATAAAAAGGTCGGGGAGGGGGAGTGACACTGCTATTGCTGATGATCTTAAAGAGGTCTATCAACGAGGCAAACTATACAAACACAATTCTTAATACAATAGCAAAGCAACAAACCTTTGTGTCAACAAAATTAGATACAAAAAATTTAAGTCTCCTAAAAGTTTTACTAGTAATACAAAACCTTACGAATACATAGACAATATTTCTAAATCTTTCTTTAAACATGATAGTATTCCCAAAGAAAATGAAGAATCTCTTGTTAAAGCTGCTTCAAATTCTAATGATAGTCTTTTGGATAGCATATCTAAACAAATAAAAGATATTGACATCGCTCTTAAAGGCAAATCTATTAGTTGTCTTGATAATACTTTCCAACTTCAAAATAATGAGTCTTCTTCCTCGTCCGAGTCGGACTCGGATAATGAGTTATTTTCAATTAAGACCTTCCAAAACACTTCCAAAGAGGATAACGAGCAGCCTTCAATAAACAAAATTAAGTCATAGAAAAATTCCGAAACCAGAAATTATTACCCTAAGCCCACTCCTCTAGACATTCAATATGAAGAAAGAGGAGAATTTTCAGCAGGACATTATGATGGAAATTCTATTTATGAATGGAACATAGATGGAAAATCCGAACGTGAAATTCTATCCACATTACAAGAAATGGGTATGGCAGCCGTTGCCTACAAATCAAAAAGATATACTTGCTAAAGATGTTGCCTTAGCACTTCCTCTAGGTTTTACAGGAGAACTTAAGAATTGGTGGGATAACTTCATGACCTACGAAGAAAAAACCTCAATCTTTAATCACACTGCAAAAATGAAACAAGAAAATGGGATAGAAAGAGATGAAGAAGATGGTTATGAACTTTTAATTCATACTATTACTCTTCATTTCATTGGCAACCCAAATGAAGGACAAGCGATCAGCAAACTCTGTCCTCATTAATCTTAGATGTCCAACATTAAGTGATTATAGGTGATATAAAGACGTTTTTCTTACTAATGTCCTTAAATATGAAGACGGAACCCAAAATTTTTGGAAAGAAAGATTCATTGTTGGTCTCCATAAACTCTTTGAAGAACGAATCCTTAATAAATTAAGACAACATTTCAACACGGATGACATTCCTTTTAGTCGTCTTACATTTGGACAAATTTTTGGAATAGTTAAAAGTGAAGGACTTGTCCTTTGTAACGAACTCAAATTACAAGCCAAATATGGATCGAAAGAGCCCAGTCTTGAAGAGAGATGGGAACTTTTACGAAGCTTTAGGTATCACAAAAATTGAAGCCCTGTCTACAAAAAATAAAAAAGCAGGAAGAGTCTTTACTAGAAAACAACGAAAACCTTCTAAAGCTTTTACTTCAAAACAGATACTCCTAAACCAAATTTTTCAAAAAAAGGAAATTTAACAAGAAGAAAGTTGTTTGTTACAAGTGCGGTAAGGTTGGTCATAAAGCTCTCCAATGTAAAACAGAAAAGAAGATTAACGAAATTTTCTTGAAGATCCCGACTTACAAAAGAAACTATTATCAATTTTAGCCCAAAATTCTTCGACTCGATAATGAGGAAGATTATTACCTTAGTACGAAGACAAAGACTCGAGTTATGAGTCCTCTCCACTTAAGCAACTTAATGTTATTACTGATAAAAGTCAAAAGGAATTCTTATTAGACTTAATAGGAAAAATTTCTGATCCGAGAGATTAAAAAGAATATCTAGAAAAGTTAAAACAACTTATTCTCGATGAAGAACCAAAACCCTTTAAACTCGACCATGAAACTCCAAATCTCTCTAAGTTATATCAAAAATACCCAATTCCAAATCCTTCCCAAAAAATTACTACAAAAGAAATTCAAGCCGAAGTTAATGAATTAAAGGCTCAAGTCAGAATCCTTAAGCAAGATATTCTAGAACTAAAAACTAAAGACCTTGAGCTTGAAACCAAATTCGCTATTTTAGAATCTCATAAGACTAATTCTTCTATTCCAGAGGATGATGCCTCCATACCTCATATATCAATAGAAGAAGTTCCAGGACGATCAATTCTTACAAACATTATCTCAAGTTACCTTCCAAAAATGGTATTCTATAGTCAAATTAGGGCATGTTCGTTTCATTTATTAAAACTAGCGGTTATAGTGTTTATAGCGTTTATGAGCTGTTATGAGCTGTTATGAGCTGCTATGAGCTACTATGAGCTGTTATGAGCTATTACGAGCTGCTATGAGCTGTTACAATTAGCGATTATAGCCGTTATGAGTTGTATAGCGGTTATAAGTCGGTATAGCGATTATGAACGGTTATAAGTCTGTTATAATGGTAATAATAATATTAATAATTAACTTTTTAATAATAATGACAATAATAATAATAATAATAATTATTATTATTATTATTATTATTATTATTATTATTATTGTTATTATTAGTAATAATAATTATCATTATCATTATCATCATAAATAATAATCAGCACAATAATAATAATATGAGTTTATTAGCTATTATAGTGGGTAGTTGTTATAGCGGTTATAACTAGCTGTTATGAGTTGTTATGAGTTTTTATAACATTTATGAGCGAGTTATGAGCGGTTATGAGCGTTTATATGCGGTTATTAGCGGCTATAAACGCTTTAATGAACGCTAATTCGAACGAGGACCTTAGTTGTTGTTGATTTCTCTATAAGTACGGTTGCTCTAATTGACGAGTGGAGCGTATCAAAATTGTATTAGAGGAGGAATCGTTCCAACCAAATATTGTGAAAGGACTAAAGAAATCCTCTGCAACGCAAATGGAGAGCCTTTAAACATTAGATATAAATTAAATAAAGGATACATCCAAAATAATGACTATTGTTTTAAAAAGTATTTTTAATCGTTGACAATATTACCAATGATCTCATTCTTGGTACTCCTTTCCTCATTCAAATTTATCCTTTTTATATTAATGAATTAGGAATGCATACTAATATCATGGGTAAACAAATTTCCTTTAAATTCTTACGATCCGCTTACCAAAGAGATGTCTCCCTTTTACAAACATCCTCTATTTTTTAACAAATTAATAGTTCACAACATAAGCAAACTACAATTACCCCATTTACAAGAAGAGATTTCCTATCTCGGGATCGAAGAACGAGTTGCAAAATCCTTCAATTCGAAAAAAATTCTTGATCTAGAACAAATCATAAAGAAACATATATGTTCCGATGTCCCTAATGCTTTTTGGGGAAGAAAAAAGCACATAGTTTCCTTACCTTATATAAAAGATTTTGATGAAAGAAATACTCCTACAAAAGCTCGCCCAACTCAAATGAATTTAGAGCTTCTCGAGCATCGTAAAAATGAAATTCAATCCCTTTTAGACAAACAACTCATTAGATCTTCAAAGTCTCCTTGGAGTTGTGCAACATTCTATGTTAATAATGTTGCGAAAAGGAACGTGGAGTTCCCAGGACTGGTTATCAACTACAAACCCCTCAATAAAGTTCTCCAATGGATTCGGTATCCTATTCCTAACAAAAGAGATTTACTAAGTAGATTATTTGACACTAAAATATTTTCAAAATTTGATATGAAATCCAGGTTCAGCAAATACAAATTGTAGAAATCGATCGATACAAGACAGCATTTACTTGTTCCATTTGGATATTATGAATGGAATGTTATGCCCTTTGTATTAAAAAATGTTCCTTCTGAATTTTAAAATATTATGAACGAAATTTTTAACCCATATACCTCTTTTGTTATTGTTTACATTGATGATGTCCTGGTCTTTTCCAAAACCATTGATCAACATTTTAAACATTTACGAGATATTCTTACATATTACTAAGAAAAATGGATTAGTTTGTTTCAACTTGAAAAATAATTTTATTTCAAACAAAAATAAGATTTCTTGGGCATGACATTTACAAAGGAACTATAAAACCTATCATGAGAGCACTCACTTTTCTCTGAGATATTTCCGAGATGAGATAAAAGATAAAAAACAATTGCAAAGGTTTTTAGGATGTCTTAATCATGTTTCGATTTTTCCCGAATCTAAGACAGACATGTGCTCCTTTGTTTAGAAGGTTTGGAAAGAAGCCCATTCTCTAGACAGAACAACATACCGTAATAGTTAGAAATATTAAACATAGAGTCAAATCTTTACCTTGTCTTAGCATACCTCATCAAAATGCACATACGATAGTTGAAACAGATGCATCCGATATAAGATATGGTGGTATACTCAAACAAAAAATGACAAGTCCTGACCAAAAGGAACAACTTGTCCTATTTCATTCGGGAATATGGCTCGGTCCTCAACAAAACTATTCTACCATTAAAAAGGAAATTCTATCTATCGTTCTTTGTGTTTCAAAATTTCAGGTTAACTTATTCTATAAAAAATTTCTTTTAAGAATTGATTGCAAAGTCTGCTAAAGATATTTTACAAAAGGAAGTTAAAAATTTGGTTTCTAAGCAAATCTTTGCTAGATGGCAAGCAATTTTATCTTCTTTTGATTTGAAAATAGAGTTTATCAAAGGAGAACACAATTCACTTCCAGATTTCCTTACTAGAGAGTTTTTACAAGGAAAGAGCGACAAAACAAAACTTTTGCAGGAGTCACCATGAGTAAGAAGAAGGACAAAGGAAAAGGTATACAAAAGGGCGAAGATTACCGGTTGGTTTCTCACCCAGGAACCTTTCAAGATATCAAAATACCTGTTCGAACAAATTTGAATCCCTTACAAATTTCTCTCCTTTACCCTACAAAGCTGTTGTCACAAATCCTACCGTTACCCATTACCATGTTAAATTTACAGAACATTTGTTTCTTACAAATTATAAGTCTCCTCCATCCAATGATCTTATCCGACAATTTATCCAACGAAGTTTTGGAAACCTTTATTTTCATACCGACCATTCTCAAAAGAACCGAACGATTCTACGAGTTTATTCTTGTAGATTCGCATTCAATTGACTTTACCCATACAAAAGACAGAACAAATCCCGACTACATACTTTATTCTAAGTACATCATCCGACAAGCTATTGGTTCCCATGAGTGGAAGAATCCATTTGAAGAGAGACAATTTTCTATCCCCTATCAACCACAATCTTACAACTACAATGATTACAAAATGGCTTGGTATAGAGTATTTCTTTATAGACCGAGATGCCCACTCCTGGTTCTTCAATTTTCATGATACTTGCACTACAAACTTCCCAGACATGGCTCCATCATTGGTGGACCCTTTTTGGTGCTACTTCCTCTATATTGCCTACGGAAGCTAGAGAAGGATGGGATCAATGGCTCAAAGGCTCTACTTTTGATCCATTTGCAAAAGAAGTACAATTCTTTCAAACATTTAATGTTGCATGGATATTTAGTTGGGAATACCGATTTCAAAATTACCTACAAAATCCTTATCTACTTTCGATGGTCCATATCTATAAGGTTAAATGGTGGCCGAGTATAAAACTATACTCTGCAATAAGGAGAATGTTCAACATTTTCTAAAGACAAAAACAAAGAAATATACGTTGTTTAATCCACCCCGGGCTAAAGCATCAAAACCAAACAAGATTAAACCATCTCCTATTAATCCATCTACTCCGACAAAAAGGAAAATTCTTCAAGTACCAAAGGATCGCAAAAATCCCGCTCAAAAGGTCTATTACAAAAGTAACGCGATCTTTTAGAAATCCTTAAAGATGAGCTCGAACTCCGAAAATATTATTTACGAAGCTTATGGCACATGACAATTCGGACATGTGATGAGGATGTTGATTCAATAGCATCTTCTACACACCCTGATCCATTTGGAGGTCCTTGTTCGCAAGACCCCTATGAGACATAAAAATATATAAAAAAAAAAAGAGCCCGCAGGTTACCTCGACAAAAGTAAGGGCCATTTTCCAACCTTTGTCGCTTTCGTTGGTATGAAAGAATCCTGCAATTTGAGAAAAAGGACAAAATTGACTTTCAAAAATTGTAACATAAAGATGAAAAGTCATGATAATGAAGGAAGAAGTCAAAAAGAAATTGTGACATAAAGATGAATGACATAAAGATAAAAAGCCATGACAATGAAGGAAAAAGCCAAGAAGTCTTTCAAAATTGTGACATAAAGATGAAAAGTCATAGAAGGAAAAGACAAGATGTCTTTCAAAAAGAATTGTTATTTCCTACCAAAAGATGCTTTACATTTGCTATATAAGGATGTATCTCCATTGGGACAAGACATCGGTTTACGAGTGAGTTGAGAATTCCACTAAAGTGTATTGCTTTAGATTTTCTTTAAGCGAGCTTTCTAATTTCTGTGACAAATATTGTAAGTATTCTATTTACAATTTCGTGTTTCATATTTTATAAAATTTGAAGTTTATTTATATTCATCTCTTATGATTTATTTACTCGCATTTTATTAAGTTTTACGATATATATATATATATATATATCACGCATATTCCAAATATTTGCACTAGCTTGTATGGATTCATATTGTGTTTCATATATTTTATCGATCAAGCATTAAATTTCCAATATCCACACACACACACATATTCATATATTGAAGCAAGTGTGACTACATAATAAGTTTTTTTTTTTTTTGCTGAGTAATTACATAAATAATTGATCATACATATTACATATACACATTTTCTCTTCTTTAATTCGATCACAAGCCCTAAACCTTTTTGGACTTAACCTTTCCCCGAAAAAGCCTTCTTCCACCCAATTCAAACAAGCTTTGTGACTTATATGTAGAGCGCAATATATCCACCAAAAGAGGGTACTCTTGCCAAGCATATACAACCACAGGCACGAAGGCAAGCATAGTAATCGGACCTGAAACTCGTCTCTCCCCCTCAGTGAAGGTGATCGAAAACGTTGCAACAAATGACACCATCATGGTTGCAATAGAGATGAACAACGACATGAAACCTATGACCAACTTCAGAGGCAAAGACCTGAGAAAATCGCGTTCTGAGTAGCGGGAAGTGAGGATCGAGAGGAACATAAGGATGGAAGCAGAAGAGGAGAAAAGAGAGAGTGCGTTCGAGATGGAGAAGACTATGAAGGGTGCTTGAGTTAGGAGGATGGGAGAGCCAGTGTTGCTGTCTGTGCCGCCTGGGATTGTAAAGACTGCTGTGAAGGCAACCGTGGTGATTAAGGCTGCCACCAAAGTGCAAGATTCTGAAGTGGTTTTCATCCATTCTTCTCCTTGTTTTGTCAGTTCTTCATGCTCTTTGGTGAAGAGTGATTGAGGGGTCTCTCCATTGTGATTCTTTGCTACTGCGTACTGGGGCTGCACCACATCTTGTACTGCCTAAATTTTCCAATTGTTACTTTACAGTTAATTATTTATCAAATGAGAAGGATTACTTAAAAGATAGATACGCATAGCAACTAAATCATTTTTATTTTATCCAGATGAGTCACAAATAGCACTATAATACAATAGGGGAGGGAGGAATTAAACCTAATATCTGATATATCTTTGACCTCAGTTTTAGCTATTAGATCATGACCTCACTAATTGTAGTTAGATCATACAAGGGTTGTTTGGTTTTTAGTCAATTTTACATATGCCTAAACTTGTTCAAATATGTAATAATATATGTGTTACATATTAGCATCAAATATATCTAAACTTGTCGATTTCGGTTCTAGCTAGTCAAATAGGAATTTAATTAAATAAGATTGGGCCTATAAAGATATACGCTATGTCATTAACTTTTATAGTCAAATATAAATTTTAACTGAATAAAGATTGGTTCAATAAAAATATAGAATGTGTTCATCAGCTTCTACATGGTTTATAGTTATATCAAGCAAGCCAAATTCGGTTACTTCAATTTGGGCCTTGTTCATATCAATATCAAGGATTGGTCATATTGGCTCTAGCCAGCTACCATCAAAGTTTCTTAGACCTATCCCACATCTACAATATATATATGGGTAAGCGGTCCACCTCCAATTGGGCTCTTATGCAGGGGAACTCAGTACAGGTTTGTAGTGGGCAAGGCGTGGACGGCCCAGACCTAAAGTCTGTTGACACCTAGCAATGCCTTCCACATCACACAACTCAGAAGGTGCTCACCAGAACTCGTACTCAGGAGCTGAGATCCAAGCGGCACAACTAAGGCGTCATGACGCCAGCTGTGCTACAAGCACATCGGCACTAGTATGATATATGATTTCTTGATATCTAAGCACAAATAGCAAAAAGAAGCAAGTTATTACCTGAAACCAAAGTAATTCACGTTGCATTTGCAAAGCTGCCCCGGAAACACAATTGAGCCGATGTTGTGGTGCTCTTAGGGCGGCTAGATGTAACATGTTGTTTTCAGTATCGGGCTCTATATAACTTGCTATTAGATCCTTTATCGCTCCTACTTCATGTATCATTTTGAAGATCTCCTCGTGCCGATTTATAACAGCAATGTGAAATATACTGTGGTTGTTTTCGTCAACCTTCCATATTATATCGGGGTAAGATTGGATGAGAGTGGTTAGAAACTCAACATTTCCGATTTCTGCAGCTGCAAAGAGTAGCCTCCAAGGTTCCCCGATGAGATCCGAGATTTTATCTTCGTCTTGTTTGATTACTTCTCCCCATAGTTCCTTCACTAGTTTAATCGCCATTGTTGAATCCTCTCCTGCTTGCTCTTGGCCACCAATGTTGCTCAATCTCCCTAAAGTTCGATTTTGATCCATTTAAAAAACTCAAACAAAAAACAATATCTTAAAATCTCGCCTAATTACTGAAATATGTTATTGGGATTAGCTTGACATATGGACACAGCCTAATCCCTCAATTATGAAACAGTTACGTTTGTTGTATCCTAAATTTTAAAAAACACATACAATAGACTCTACTTGAAATAAAAGAATCGAGAAACCGTTGAACGGAAATCATATTTGAAGTACACATTCTTGAGTAAAATCATCTCACAATAATATACTTTTGAGTGACTTTTTCATGTAAAAGTAATTAATATAGTTCATCTATCAAGTAGTCATTTTAATCACATTCACTCTTAAATAAAATTGTCGATTAGTCGCTTTTAAATAAACTCATTAAATAGTCACTCTTTTAGGGGTGACCTTTGAAGGTATCAAATAATATATTATAGAGTGACTTTTTAACGTAAGAGAGACTAATATAGTTCATCTATCTAATAGTGACTTTAATCAAAGTCATTTTTAAATAAAATAATTAATTAATCACTTTAAGTATCATTAAAAATTACAGTAATAATATCTGTTGTTTTATGATATGTCTTATATTATGTGAGATAGTATCATGTAAGATTGTTTTTATTTGTAGTATATAGCTAAGAAAATTAGTCAACTTACATCCTTGGAGTGTTTTCCATATGTTATTCTTGTTGTTGGGCTTATGACACTTCCGAGAGAGTGCATGTAACGCTGTCTCCTGCTTTGCGTTTCTGCCAAGAGCCAAAGTTTTGTCTTGCTCAAGGAAATCGAGCGCCACATCTACCAATATATATTGCATTCAAAATTTAGAGTAAGATATGAAGATTATGCAACGTGAAACGGTCTCTTTATGCTAAAAACAAAAAAGATTGAAAATATGTAATTTGACCAACAATATTTACCCAACTTAAAAGAAGTGAATTGGGTCGATCTGTCTCGTGCACATGTTTATCAATTTAACTCGATTTGAATATGGCATATTTAAAAAACTTGTTAATTATGTATAATTTGCTATATAATCAACATAACTTGAACATGAATTTGGAAAAATAGTTTTTAAATTTATTTCTATAAAATCAATTTCGGAAAAGAAATGAAGAATATAAATGATCACAAAAAAATTAAAATTTATGATCGGTTGATCATTTCAAGTTTATACATGTGTGTGTGTGGATGTAATGTCATATTGGAAGTGAAGTGTTTGATAAACAACAAACACATGATTTGTGTGTGATTAATGTGAAAATGTGTTGCTAAAACTTAAAAATTAAACAAAAAGAGAAGTTACTTACCAAACAAGTCAGCCTCAATGGAGCTGGTGAGCAACTCAATCTTATCAAACTTGGTCAACTTTTGAAAATCAATAACACTTAAAAGATACAGAACCATCTCCCTGTGACCCAGCAACACAGCCATATGAAGGGGAGTCATCCCAGCACTCCCTCTAATGTTGGGCAACTCTCCATTTCTCTCCACCATCGCCTTGACGATTTCGACAACCCCCGAAGTTGCCGCGAAACAGAACGCGGTGTTGCCTGAAGTGTTGCGCAACTCCAAGTCGCTGTTGCTCATTTTGCCCACTAGGTTTCTCACAAAGTTTACATGTTTTGCTGCGGCTGAGATGTGGAGGGCCCTGTCGTTTCGTTTAGTGATGGGTGCGTTCAGCCAGTGGGGAGATTGGGTGAATATTTCTTCGGCCGTTTCCCAGTCTCCTTGGAGAGAGGCTTGATAGAGGGGCACTCCATATTTGAGGAATTGTTCCCTTTGTTGTTGCTCTTTAATTTTGAGGACACCAAATTTTTAAACAAGTAGACTCTAATCTTAATTAGTAATGATTTGGTATATGAAAGGAATAAAATTAGGATATTTAGATTTTCATAAATTTTAGGTCATGTTGCTCGTAATATCTCAAATTATTAATTTACTTGGTAACATTCTCGTTTTAACACTAATAATTTTTAATATCTCATATTTTTAAAAATGAATCTCAATTTTCTCAATTCTAGGACGACGATCGCTAATTTCAAAGTATAAAATATTATAAATATTAGTGTTAAAGGTGGGAATATTACAAAGTAAATCAATATATAATGACCAATATGGCCCAAAATTCAATATATATATTAAAATCCACTAGTCCATAAAATTATGGGTGTTCAATAACGAGATTAGAATTTATGAATATCAGTTCACTAAATGATAAAAGTCTTTCAAAATGGTTTTGTGATCTCTTAAAAAGACTTTTCTATACATCAATCTACAAATCCTCCAATTCAAATATTAATAATGGTTTTGTGACCAAATAACTTTAGTAATTTTAGACCATTCATCTTGATGATTCACCTAACAACTACAATACATATCGATCAATTATTGATGCACATGTAGAAATATATGCCTTAGGACTTGGCCACATGTTCTAATCATTACGCTACAATTAGCGGCAGAATTTATTACACTCTTAGAATAGTATTATGATATAGGCCCTATTTTATTTAATCATAACTTACAGCCTCACATCATGTTGTAACTCCTTACAATTACTTACAACTCCTTACAGCGTCTTATATCTACTTACAACTCCTTACACCTTTTTATAACTAATTTTACAACTACCTTACAGCTCCTTAAAACTCTTTATACATTTCCTTACATCTTCTTACAATTAAATGGAATAGGGACATAGTATATAAGCATTCTTAAAACTTGTCATCCCACTTTTAATTTTAACAAAAAACATTGTGGAAAAACTAGTATTAGCGACGGGATTCTACTACAAAATTTGGGAAAATAGAATGTACAAAATTTGGGAAACTAGAATGTGTTTATAGAGCGTGGCATAGAAAGTTCAGATATAGAAAAAAAAAGGAAAAATGATGTAACAAATAGGGAAAAGTCTCGGCCACGTTGAAGTCCATAAAAACTTACTTGATGAAGGATGAAGTGAAGATGGTATCATGGGAACTGAAAGATCAGGGCTAATGGAAACTGCAACCTCAGCTCTGCCATCATAGCCTCCATCTCCAGTTTCTCTCTCCTTTGACCAATACTTTGCCATGGTCAGCTTCTAATTACCAGGGAAATTCGGCTAGCTTTTCCCACAAAAGCTCTATTATGTTTTGTGCATTTATACTTGTATATGCAGTCATTCATTACAAGGAGAGTGAACCTGAAGTTACTACATATATACAGATTCAACCTGGAATGCATTGAGCTGGAGATGTTTTCCCCCAAATCTTCGTTTACAATTGAGGATTAATTATGACAGATCATACTCCTATTAATCAATAAAGACGAATTGTTCTTAAAGCAAATAAGGTTTTTAAGTTTGGGGATGACTTAATAACTATTTGGGTTCGGTCATTTGGAGCTCATATCGAACAAGTCTATGATAGAGTCATGTTTAAAATTTACTAGTGGTTTATCTAATAAATTGGTCTAAAAACATAGCCGTTATGAATACGACGGTATTTTGATTTAGGTGAGGTCAATAGAGGTTTCTATTTAAATTAAATTCTGATTCTATTCTATTTAGTTGTACCTTATACTTTTTTATAACTAATTTTACAGTTATTATACAATTCCTCTCGGATCCTTCACTGTTGCTTCATATTCATATCTAGCACGATCAGGTTCGACTTTGTGGGGTTTAAGTTGGATAGTGGAATACAAGATAATTTTGCAGCTAAGTAGAATCAAATTTAGATTATCAAATGCTCAAGTTAATTTCATTTGATTAAGGATTTCTTTTAATTTAATTTCATTTAATGAAGGATTTTTCTGAAGGGGAAACTTGGGTAGCTTTGACAATAGAACTTGGACAGAATCATACAATCGTGTTCAAGGAAGAGCTGATTTGTTACATGTTACTTTCTTGGATTTGACGCCATGATATTCCCATGCTTCATTTGCATTATCGTTGATTAATTATCATTTTAGTTCCTTGAACTTGCAACTTTTATTTCTCTCTCTCTTCTTTTTCCCTTTACACTTAGGCTCTATTTGTATTACGAACACTTCTATCATGTTGTGTTCAAGATTTTAATCTATGTAGATTAAAGTCATGTGCCCCTCTTGTTATGTTTTGCTTAATGACAAAATTTTTAGCCTAAAGATCATTTGATGTGGATACCTGTGAGGGTCATCTACCCCTTTTTCTTTTGATGCCTTTCTAAAGCATTTCTTGTATGGTGTTGTAGCTGGTGTGCGTCACTCTTGCTATTTGTTCTTGTTGTGACTAGGTTCTTTGGTAGTTGGGGAGACAAGTGAATTAATAACCTTTGTATTATACATGTGTTGTTTTATCATGTTGCATGATTTTTTTGTGTGAGTTAGATAAAGGTAATTCTAGATCTCGTAATATATCCTAATTTGATAATATAATCATCTGCCATATTATATTTTCTGAAAACATGGTTAATTAAGTAAGAAAAGAACAATAAAAGAATAATTCGTATATCGTGAACCAAAGATTGGATCTTCAATGGTGTATGTGTGCGAATAACGAGATTGTTGTCTCCCTCCATGTTTATGTGTGTGAAGTTTACCTCTAATGTTGCGTTAATACCATCTTGCATGGCCATAACTTCAGCCACAAGTATAGGTGTCTTGGGCATGAATCGAGTACTTGCTTGAATGAAACCTCCTGTGCAATCACGTATAACATAACATGTTATAGCGCTGCTCGAAAAAAGTTGTCATCGAAATTGATTTTGATGAAAACGCATCCCAAAATGAAATCCAAGTGCCTGATTATTTGCGGATCCGAGCACAATCTATTGTATAATATAATTTAAGAATAGTGGTTGTTTTTTCCTCTCTCTTTCTCACATGTAGGGTCTGTTCAAATTATCATTTATAAAAGCGTTTATAATCGCTAACTGCTCATAACAACTCATAACGACTTTTAACGACCCATAACAACTCTTAACGGTTGTAATAAGCTCATAATAGCTAATTATAACCGTTATAACAATTATCCACTATAACAGCTAACCATAACCTCATATAATTATTTATTATTATTATTATTATTATTATTATTATTATTATTATTATTATTATTATTATTATTGTTGTTATTGTTGTTGTTGTTGTTGTTGTTGTTGTTGTAAAAAAAAAAAAAAGAACATTATTATATTTAAAAATTTTGGTAATATCATTACTATAATTTTTATTGTTATTATCATTATCTTGGTTGTAACTTGTTATTCTAATGATCGTCATCGTACTCTTGCAACAATTTGATATACATATAAAAAGAGTTTAGTCGTTTTTGGATAATATTTTTATACAACGTACACATCACTTTACTTTAATATATTAAAATTAGTAATGAATAGTTTTACAGTCAAATGACTAACCAATATCGCATATACTACTGCGCAACATTTTCTACTACGCAACTAATCATATTAGTTATTTCATCCCTAAGTGTCACTAATCATATTAGCTATTTTGTTGTTGTTGTTATTATTATTATTATTATTATTATTATTATTATTATTATTATTATTATAACAACTCATAATAGTTATAACCGATAATTATAACAACTTTTAACAACTCATAACAATTTATAATCGTTATAAAACGCTATAACAATTAATTTTAACCGTTAATACGAATAAATTGGTAATATATCTAACTTTTTAAAAAAATTCTTAATTTTATTCGTAACTTGACTCGTCTTTCTATATTTGATTGTGTACCTTTAAATATATTTAATTTATAATTTTGGTGTGATTTTGTGGACTATTTCGTTATAATTGCCTTATATGTTTGGGTTAATTTTCAGCATAATACTATATTTTAATGATGGCAAGGCAAGTAGCCTAATAAAATAAAGAGGTAGCCCCTCCCCAGGCTGTACTCTTCAATCATATAATAAACATATATTTATATGTTTAAAAATTATCTAATTCCATTTTCAAAATTATTTATTTTCCAAAAATATTTCACCAATATACTGCTTTAACATTGATTTCCATTACGTGCTACGGTTTCTATTTAATTTTCCATTAGTCTCCAAATATAAGACGGTATTAAACGCATTTCCTCATATAAAGGTTGATGATTACATTGGCGGGGTAAAATAATTGTGAGATGCATATTTTTTAAAATACTGCCTCTATTTTAAATTACACGTCACTTTAATAGGTTAGGAAAAAATTAAAGTTAACTAAAAATCAAAACAGTTAAAATGGTAAATTGTTTAAGCTCCCTTTTTCTTTTTATTATTTTCTAATAAACAATTAATAAGGGTAAAATTGGTAAATTATTAATTAATATGTCATTAAAATTATAAAACGATAAGTATTTTGAAACGACAATAATTAGTTAAAATGTCATGCATCGTGAAACGGAAGAAATACGATTAGGTCAAATTTATCAAATTTCACAAAGAAGGTGATACTTAGTTAAAACTTTAACTAAATTTTTTTAATTTGGGGGGGTTGGTTACACCGTTGGTTAAAACTAGTTCTTCAATAATTGCACAATTCTAAATTAAGAAAAACATATTTTTATAGTATCATTTTCTAAAAGGGATAAGGGAGTGAATCAAATCATGGTTATCATACGTCCAAATCAGACCAATCTTTTAATTTTTTTGAGAATTTTATAACGATAAAATAATTATATATTGCCACTAGAAAAACTAGTTGGAACTTAATTAATAATTGCAAAATTAAATTTAAATCTTGATAAAAAGGGTGGGTTTTATTAGAGATCAAAAAGTCATATACCCTTTTTTTTTTATCAAACTTATATCCTATATTATATTATATTATATTATATTATATTATATTATATATATATATATATATGAAGGTAAATTGAGATTATCATTTTAATTTCATTTAGGTATAAAATCACTTAGATTTGAAGTTTGGAGTAAATGATTTGATTTTTTTATTTTATAGAAATAAGCGTTTTTAATTCTTGTTTGAAATAAATCTTACACTTGCCATTATTTCAAAATTTGATTTTAATGTATCTTTATTTGAAGTTCTCTCCAAATTAGGATTATATAGCTTACAACTATATAAGAAAAATAATCCTACTATAGTTTTCTCATCTTCATTAACTAAACCTTGCATAAAAGAGATCGGTCTTTTTGCATCCCGATCAAAGTAATTCTTGATTTCAACATGGCGAAGAATACATTTTTCATGCTTCTCATCTTGATATTACTCAACGTTATATTGGGAGGTGAGTACTAAATATTATACTTTAAACTCTTTAAATTATTATTTGTGTTCACAAACTATTTAAATTATTTTGTTAAGAAATATGGTGCATTTTTTAAAATGATCTTATTGTTCTTATGGATTTTATTTACTTTATCAAAAAAATACAAGTGCGAGGAACGCTGTACTTATTGAGACGGAACATCAAAATGTTGAAGAGCCTTTAAGATATGGCACTTGCCATTCACTACCGGGTTGTTCAACAAAAAGTTGTCACAGTATTTGTGGAGGAGGTGGTGCCTGCAATCTTCCCGATCTTTGTTGTTGTGGTCCGTAGTAGAAATAAATAAAAAGCCAATTATTTGTACTTCCAATCAATTATTGGAAACACAATTAATATTATTTCCCTTACATGGGATAATAAAATGAAATTAATTTTATAAGAAATACGTTTCTTTGTTTTTTGATAGAAGAAATACATTTCTAAACACGAGCTTCGAAAATTCCTAAAAATCAAATATAATTAAGGTAATTTTAAAATTAAGTAAGAGATAAGCAAAGGAAAATTACAATTCCACATATGCAATAATTTGCTCTATATTACTTCCTTTGTTCGAAAAATTATCATATTTAATATTTTATTGTCTTCAATGCATCACTGGTAATTATTGTCATCAATTTCTTAAAATTACTCAATAAAAAAGTTTTAAAAAATTACAAAAATTAAATATGACCTTTTTTGTGATAAATATGAATTTTAGCTGGTTGAGTGACTAAAAGCTTTAAAAGTTGGCACCAAAAGTTTATAATTGCCTTAGTGTTTAGTGCTAGTTGTAGACTTGTAGAAGTATAGTAGTTAAACTTAATTTGTCGATCATACTTAAGTTGGGCTGATGACATTGGGCTCACTGCACTCGGCCCAGAAAGGATGAGCTTACTACCCAACAAGTACAAATAATATTTTTGGATAAAAAACTAATATCTTGGACAAAAATAATAATTTTGGAGTGTAATTTAATGCAACTCCAAAACCTAAATTCCTTAGATTAAATAAAAGAGCCAATTTATTTGGGTCAAAACATCTCCTATCATGCTCTAGATTCAAATTGCGTCTCCACTTGTTAAATAGTTTATCGCTAGGTTCTTTATGAAGACACGCTTTTATATTTTAGGTACATAATTTTTAAGAATTCAACCCCAATAAATTAAACTTTAAGGGTATTGGATGACCAAACTTTATAGAGAATAAATTACACGTCAATATTCCTGACTTTGGGGTATTAACGTTTTGTAACATCACCACCGAGTTTAAGTTTTGATTTGATGATATAACATGGTACACATAGACAATGAGTTTGACCAAAAAGTCATTTTTCTTCTATCACATATCCATTGAGAACTCTCTTCTAGAATGAGAACTAAAAACTATGTATATGAGTCATTGATATCTAACCCAGCGCTCCAGACTAAGCCACACATCATAACTCAACTTCCCTTCAACCCCAGTTACACATCCTCCAATTCTTCATCATAGTCACCGCAACACCACCACATCCTATTGTCGCCCACTGGGGTTCCTACAAATGGCTACTACAATAGGCCTCGTCATAGGAAAACGAACCTCGTTCGAGGTTCGTTGTCTACCAGGGGACCTATAAAGGTCATCGTTGATCCCTTTGAACCACTATCTAACGCCAATCAACTGTACAACAACCATTATTAAAGTCGTTGTTTACCGTCAATTGCTATGAGTGCCTTTTTCGGCAGAAATGAACCCCTAAGGCTCTATTTCATTTGAAAAAATAGGTTGGAAAGAAAATTTAAATGGAAAAAAGGTAATGAGGAAAAAAGTTAAGGGAAAATTAATTTTTTCTTGTGTTTGATTCAAAGAAAAATAGAGGGAAAAAAGTATAATCATTTTCCAACTTTTTACCCATCATTATATTGTCATGGAGAGAGAGAGAAAATACTCAATAAAATTGATTAATTGAGAGGAGAGAGAAAATTCTTAATGACTTTTCTTAATAGAATTTTCTCTCTTTTCTCCAATTCTCTCTCTTTGTGAATTTTTCTTCCTTTTTCCTCTCAATTTTGGAAGGAAAATATCATTGACCAAATCGATAAAATTTTCCATGAGTTTTTCCATCAAACTTTTTTCTCTCCTTTTTCTTCAATTCAAACAAGGGAAAGAAATTTTTTTCCACATTTTTTTTCTTTCCTTCTAATTTTCTTAGAATTAAATAGAGCCTTAATCAAACAATGGAAGTGATATGCGTCTTTACATAAGACAATTTTTGTGTCTTGTTTATTGCCTCAAAAAAAACCACATATTTGTAGTTTTTGCGTTGGTTAGGCACACAAATGTTCCCCCAATAATTATGGAAAAAATTTTAAAATAGTTTAGTAGAAAGACTAAATATGTAAATTTGTTTTTTATTTATATTATATTTTTTTCAAATTAAGTTATTTTCACATTGAAATTAAATTATTTTTGAAAATCTAAAATAAATAAATATGTAACTAATTTTTTAAAATGTTGATTAAAAATGTTAGAAAACCAATATAAGTAGTAAGTCTTACATATTCATTCATTAGTTATTTAATCTGTTTGATATATATGTATAAAGATCATCCATTTTTACCCTATCAAATGTCCATGTTTGAGGGTTTATGTGTGAGACCCCGAAATTTCGAGTGCTTGCATGGTAGTGAATTATTAGAATTTTTCCGAGTTGGAATTAGGGGCCGAGAACCAAAACCGAGCATGGGCTAGCTTATTGGGCCTATTGAAATTGAAGTTGGGCCCAATTAGAATAAAAAGAAAAAGGAAATGAGAAATGAAGGTGGCTGATATTTGAGGGTTAGTGGCATTTGTCTGGCAAAGGAAGAAGCATAGAATTAGAGGGGTCCAATTGGAATTAGGCAACAAGCCCATTAGGTGTGATTAGGAGAAGAGGAGAGAGACCGAGACCGAGACCGAAGAAAAGAACGGGAGGAAGAGGAGCAGAGGAAAACAAAAGAAGCAGAGATAGGGGAAAACGAGAGGGAGCGAGAGGCGGAGCGAGAGAGAAGCAAGGGAAAGCGAGAGGGAGGCGAGAGCCAAGAGGCCCGGGCCGGTGGCCACTTGAACGGCGAGGGGCCGTCGCCGGTGGGCAAGGGAGAGAGGGCTCGGGAGGCCGAGCAGAGCAAAAGAAGAAGAGGGGAAAAGTGAGAGAGCGGGAGACAGAGACCACGAAGGGGGAGCGAACGCGAGGGCCGAGGAAGGCGGTCGGTGAGCACGGAACCGCTGCCGACGGCCGGCGAGCGAGAGGAGGAAGATAGCAAGATCGATTCCGAGGCCGGGGCAAGGAGAACGAGAGGCGGAGCGAGAAACAGAGGAAAACGAGTTAGAGCCCAGAGAGAGAGCTATTGTGGGAAGCAAAGAGCGAAAGAAGAAGGTTTGAGGGAGCAGGAGCTAGACTAGAAATCGAAAGGCGTAAGAAGAAGCAAACCCAATCGAAACCCCGTAGAACCGAATTCTTATAACCTCTAAGAATCTAAGGTGAGTAATCTGAATTCATCCTCTAAAATAAAATGAATTAGGTGGACTGAACTTGAATTCGAAGCATGAAATTGGAAACCCTAAGTCAATTGAAGAAGTTAGAGGCCTAAATTCACGAAATTAAGCAACTCATGAATTGAAAAGCATGTTGCAAATTTGATGTCCGGTTCATGAATTTAGTGATTATTCATTATTCTTAAGCATGATTATTGAACTGTATATTGAGAATTTGATGAAAATAGCTTGAATAGGTTTAGTGAGAAAAATCGGAAAATTGAATTCATGATTTAGTGCAGATTTTTCGAGTGAGTAAAACATGCTTGTCTGCGTTATTGTGCTTGTCATGTGTAGCCCGAAATTCCTGAAATTGTTACTGCAGCTTCCTGATGATTTATGAGAATTTCCTGTAAATTTTGGTATGTGTTGGATGAGTAGATTGGGAGATATGCAATTTTAAGTGAAAATGTCCTGTTTTGAGCAAAATCGGAACTAAGTGAGTAACTCGAATTAAGAACTGGAATTTAAGAAGCCATGTGGCTAGATTAAAAGTTATATATCGATTAAGGAAAGTTATAGAACCATAAATTACCTATACGCGATAATATGCGATCACGAAAACGATGAGTTCATTTATTAGGAATCCTAATCGACATGTTTATGTGATTATGTGTTTATCCTGAATTAGATCGATTGTAAATGACATAAGCATGCGTATGTGAATGAATTGATTGTACTTGAGTTAGAACTTGCTTATGTGAATTGCTTGTTTTGAAGAAGTTACGCATGAACGTGCTAAGCATGAATTATATGAATTAAGTTTATCTTATGTATAAGTAATAAGAAGACAATAAAAAGATAAGAAACATAAAGAACTAAAGAAGGGAGAAAGGATTGTGTTATTGATCTCGGACCCCACGAATTAGAGAACCCTCTCGAAGCTATGGCCATAGAAGTGTCTCGTCAACCCGAAGCTACGAATTATTTTGCCTCTACGAATTATTGACGAGTATGCGGGGAAGGGAGGCCGCCTCGAGACCACGAATTATTTTGCCTCGAGGCCACGAATTATATGCCTCCGTGAACCGAGCCCACGAATTATTTTGGCTCCAAGAACTGGGTCTTTAGAGCGAGCATAAATCTTCTTTCCATTCGAAATTAAAAAGACTTAAAGAATTGCGATATGAAGAAACGAATGATTGTGCATATCGAACAAGAAAGAACGAATCGATGATTTATGAAATGCATGATTGAACTCAAGAAGAAGAATAAGAAGAAGAACGAATCTTGATTTCATAAGAAATGTGTGCGATAAGAACTAAGATATGATTTATGTGATGAAGGATTCGCATGATGAATGATTATATGACTTACTTGCGTAGAAAGACGAATGAAGCATGTTTGATTGAATTCATGAGCAATTGATGTCATTATGTTTCTCGGCAAGTTGGTAAGTTTAGAATCTCGCATGTCTTAAGCATGTATGATCCGAATCGCATGTTATGAATGAGTTGTGAACTTACGTGTGTTTGTTAATGAATTAATGTGCAAAGTAAAACTCGGGGTTGGGTTTGGGTTATTCACTGGGCTAGTGAGCTCATGACATCACCAACATTTCGAGTACGAGGTTAAGACCGGCGAAGTTGCCTTTGGCTTTTGGAAATAGCGGACGAATAGGAGATGCCTGGACTTACTGCATGTTTTTCTCGTCCTTTGTTTATAAAGATGTTGTAAAGGCCGTTGTATGTGAACTTAAGTCCGATTATGAATGTAAATCCCTATGTGACTACTCCGAGCGTGTGGCTCGTTGAGTTGTGTTGTGTTTCTCCGAGCGTGTGGCTTGTTGAGTTGTAGATTGTGTTTCGTGCGGGGTTAGGGCTTTAAGCCTATGGGTTTAGCCTTTACAGAGGAAACTCTGCCGAAATTTCCGAAAAACCTTCAAAAACCTAGAATTACGCTTCCGCCAATCCAAGAAAGCGTTATTAAACCCAGAGTTGAGATATTAAGCAGCCTTAGAGGTTCCTCTCGGGAACCCCGGCATGTAATACTCCTAGGGTGGGTCTAGGGGTGTTACATTATGTAATACGAAGATATTATGCTCATGAAATATGTTTATCTTTGAATTTATAGTGAAACTAGCATGTCTCATTTGCTTGACTTGTTCAGGTTGAATTCATTAGTTCATTAACCAACTCGTTAAGACTTATGAAGCTCACAAACCCAAATTTTAGAAGTTGGAGCTCGACTCAAATATTTTAGCTAAGTTTGTCACAAGCTTGACTTGGCAAGATTTTCAAGAAATCGCCTCATAATAAAGGCTTGCGAGTTGGCTCGGCATACTTGCTCCCCTATTCTTAATCGTTAATATAATAGATGTAAGTTCGAATAAGATTATTATTATTAAATAAAAATACACTTGTAAAAATCTAGTTGTATTATAATTTTTTATTAATGGTTTTTAATTAAAAACATCCACGCTAATGGTTGTCATTTGGAAAAAATATTATTAAAGATCATGTGTAAATTACGAGTAAGTGTTTTTAAAAATAGGTCAATTTAAATAGAGTTATTGACACTTTAGTAGCTCGTACTATCAACAAATGATAAAAAAGCCCTCAGATTTTGAAAATAATAAATTATTACACTCGAGCTATCATATGATGTTGTAAAGTTACCTTTTATGATATATATATATATATATATATATATATATATATATATATATATATATATATATATATATATATATATATATATATATATATATATAACCCATAAAAGGAAAGTTTTTTACAATTAAACAACATTATACGATAGTTTGAGGTAGTAATTTATTATTTTAGATACATGAGGGACTTTTTTTATCATTTATCAATAGTACATGGTACTAAAGTGTCAATTTTTCATTTAAATATTATATGTATATTATAGTAAGTGTTTTTTTTTTTTGTGTTAAAATATGTATTCCTTGATGATAAAAAAATTTAAATTTTAAAAAAAAAGTGATTTAATCGGAAGATTGTGAGTTAGTTAACTAATGAAAGTTCAAAAGAATTTTTTTGGGGCGCAAAAGAGGGACTAAGAAAAGACATTATTTTCTAATAAATTTGGGCCAAGCGGCACCAACAAAATCTACAAAAAGAAAATCACTAAAATCCTTAAGAGGAAATTGAAAAAAATGAATATTTAAATTCAATGTTAAACCTAAATTGGCCAATTAGTTTGCAAATTAGTTTGCCTTCCTGTTTTCAAATTAGTTTGCCTTCCCGTAGCAATAAGTAATTCAAACTTCCCAATTAGGTTGTTGTACCGAGTGTTTTACATTGAGTCGAGTTGGAGTGAACCGGGAACCCCACTCCTTACTTCCTCGAAGCATCCCCACCACCAGCACAAAATCTAGTTGAAGCCCTACCTTCCTAACACCCAAATCCCGAGCCATCTTAAGTCCCCTCCAAGCCGTTTCGGTTTCTCCATCACCGAGGAACACCGGTCGGAATTTTTGCAAACCCCTAGCCATTCCCCTTTATCTCCTCTAAGAACACCTCCTCCTATTGTACGACCAAGATTTCCTTTCAATGTTCCATTAGTATTTAGGATAGTCCAACTAGTGAGGGGGTTTCCCATCTAATCAATTCCTCGGCTTTATGAGGATCATTAGGATTCGATCCCATTATTTCATTTTGTAAAGCCTTCAAAACTTCATCAAAAGGAACTCCCCTTTGTTCCTGGGTACAACAACTTCTCTTTCAAATCAATAGGAGCTTCTCCACTTCCATAAGTGCCAAAGAGTCAACATAAATTTTGTCTCCCAATCTAGGTCATCCATTAGTCTGTTGAGGTTGTTTAGAATCCAATTATTGATGAGAGTCTCTATGGAAATTACTTTCCATCCTTTATTCCTCATAAAATTTCACGCTACCATCTCATGGGGATATTCCCGAAGTATATGGTCAATATCCTCAATTTGATCTCCACAACATTTGTAATCGGGATCATTCGTTAGTCCTCTTACTTGGTGATTAGGATTAGTCATGAATCTATCTTGAAGGAGGAGCCAGAGGAACATACGAACCCTTTGTGGGACTTTAGTTTTCTAGATGCATTTCAAACCCCTCCCTCTTGGACCCGTTGCTCATTCCTAATTATTGTAATGGCAGATTCAATGGAGAATTTACCTGATGATGTTGCATTCCAAAACACATTATCGGCCATTCCTTCCTCTCGCTACTTTAAATGAAGCAATTTTTTAGCAGAAGCTTAGGAGGTAACAAATCTAAAAATTTATCCCAAACCCATTAGTTATCGCTACTCCACATTTCGTAGACCATCTAGTCGACATCTATATAAGGAATAGGTAGAATAATACTCTCAATTAGAGGATGCTGATCTACCCAAATGTCTAACCAAAATCTTGTTCTTCTACCATCTCCAATTGCTGAACTAATGCCTTGCTTGAGCATGTTAAGGTTTTCGGTGAGAACTTTCCAGGCGTTTGACAAAGAGCACATGTTGTTTAGGGTTGGGAGGTCATATCCTTTGTAATATTTATGCTTAAGTACACAGGCCCAAAGCACATCGGGCTCGTTAATAAATCGTCAGCCCTAGCTTCATTGAGTAGGCATCATTAAGTTTTCGCATTGCTCTTCGGCACAACCACCGTCCTTCTTTTTACTAGTCACTTTATCCTATGAGACCAAATGAATTTTCTTCTCGGTTGTGGTTCCGCCCTAAAGAAAACGCCTAATATTTTTGTCAATTTCATCGTAGATTGCTCGAGGGACTCAAACTGTTTGGATAGGATAATTTGGAATAGAACACATCGTTGATTAAATAAGGGTGGTTAATCCTGCCATAGATAGGCATTTCGATTTCCATCCCAATAGCCGCTTATCAACTCTCGTCCACCACTTCTTGGAACATGGCCTTGGTGACCCTCCCATTGATAGTGGGGGCACTAAGATACTTTCACAAATCCTTTGTTTGTGACATTTCTAGGGTAGTACAAGTTTGTTCCGCTATAGCTAAATCCGTATTAAGGGAAAAAACATACTAGATTTAGGCTTGATCACTTTCCGGCCTGAAGCCTCATAGAAAATTATAAGACAATCCTTAATCAAATAGTCTTGCTCCACGCTTGCTTCCGCAAAAGAAACCACATCATCAGCAAAAAAGAGACTTGACAATTTAGGACCACCATGGCTAGTAAGAAAAGCTACCCAATGTCCACGGTGCACCTCATCCTCAATCAAATGGTATAGCTTCTCAATGCAAGAAACAAATAGATATGGTGATAAAGGATCATC
Organism: Talinum fruticosum; assembly: GCA_021018815.1. Taxonomy (NCBI): domain Eukaryota; kingdom Viridiplantae; phylum Streptophyta; class Magnoliopsida; order Caryophyllales; family Talinaceae; genus Talinum; species Talinum fruticosum. The sequence continues at coordinate 2,760,691 of JAITYX010000011.1, forward strand.
TTGTCATATTCCAGGAGATGGTAAAAAACCCAATCGGTTCCCCATCCCATAACACATTAAGTAAACAAGAAGTGATGCAAGACATGATTCTTTCCACCGAAATTGGGTAAGGCACATCTCCATCAAAGTCTCTGGATGAATGACCATCGTAATCGCTTTCTCTAGATCAAGTTTAATTGCCATCCATCCTCGGGCTCCCACCTTTTTCTTCATGGAGTGCAGAATTTCTTGCATGACAATGACATTGTCACTAATCTACTTGTTTGGGACAAAATTAGCTTAGAACGGAAAGATTAAGTGAGGGAGGATCACATTTAATCGATTCACGATATTTTTCATGACCAACTTATAGGCTACATTACAATGGCCAATGGGCCCAAACTAGGTTACTAACTGAGGTTACTAACTTTGGGTATCAGTGAGAGGAAAGTTTCATTAATTCCATCGGAAGTTGCTGACCCCTTACTATGTCAAAACATCACAACCATGAAGTGCCAAATATTTCTAGATTAAATAGGCTTGGAATCCATCTGGTCTAGGGGCTTTAAGAGGGGTCATACTTCTTAAAGCTCCATAAATTTCTTCATCACTGAAGGGTTTTACTAGTGCCATTACTACATATATGACTTTTTATTACGTTTGCTTTACGACGATTAAAAGGATAAACTGTCATGAAAAATTAGGCGGTGACATTTTTGTAAATAAGCAGCCTTGTATAACACCTATGATGATGGTTCCTTTAGTTAACTCGTTGTCATAGGTCGAGTACTAACCTTTTGACAATGGTTCTTTCAAAGAACTATAGTCATAGGTCACATTTGATGACGGTTCTTCCATTGAACTGTCATCAAATGTGTCTCCAAATACACTCTAAAAATCCGAGAACATGTACACTGCACTGTTCTCTACACCCACTTCATCTCGCTCTCTACTCTCGGTCTTATCGTTCTTCACAGCTTCCTCTCATCCACTACTACCTAAGATCTAGATCTGCTCGGTCTAATACTTGTCACCGGTAAGCTATCCTTGCGGTTATACCTCTTGTTGCCTATTTCATTTCGCTAACTCTTTCCTCTCGTCTCTTTTAGCTGTAGTTGTCATCTCTTGCTTTGTATCTATCGTCAATGGCTGTCATTGTGTTTCGCCATCAAGCCTCTCGTACACTCTCACCGCTGTCGTCATTCTTACAATATGAATCTCTATCCTTTCTTATTTTTGCTTTAAGTTATTTACAAAATTTAGATAGTTAAATTTTGAATGTATTTGGGGTAATTATATGAATGTTGAAAATGTGGGTAATGTTTGAGATTGTTGAAATATTGAATCGTTTATTGAGAATGTGGGTAACATTTGTTTAGTTTGTTAAGTTGAAAATTCGTGAAATGTTTGAGATTTTGAGAAAAAGGTTTAAGAGTTTAGGATTTAATTAATATAGGGAAATAGAATGATAGTTAAAGATGGTAAATCAAAAGAGTGTATCCAAATTTTTTAGGGTTTAGAGAAATAGAAAGATACTTTGGATATAGGGTCATCCACAAAAATTTGTCATGAAGATAAATTTGTATACAAATTTTTTTATTTTGATGAGGTGATGTTGAGGTGGACTCATTTATTCAATTATCAAAATTGGTATCCAAATTTGGTTAGAGTTTAGAGAAATAGAAATATTTATGGTCAAGGATTTGAGGAAATAGAAAAATTTGTGGTTTAGTATTTAGGAAAATTGAAATAGTTATGGTTTAGGGTTTAAGGATCAAAAGGGAGAAAATATAAAGGTGAAAATGTGAAAAATTGAAAAGGTTTTTCGATATAGGGATATCCCCAACAACTTGTCATAAAGATAAATTTGTTATCAAAGTTGTTTATTTTGATCAAGTGATGTTGGTGTGGACTAATTTATCCAATCATCTAAATTCTCGATTTCTTTTTTGGTTGCAAATTTGTTATATTATGCATGATTGTAAACTAGAAGTCATGATTTTTTTGAAATTTACATAATTCATAAGAACATAATAAAATATGAATGAAATATTGAGTCTATCCTTTTAATTTGCTTTAACTACTCCAAGACATAACTAGAACTAGAGTTCCCATAATCCTTGTGTATGAACCACGACCTTCGCCCCGACCAGGCCGGGCCGAGCTTCCCCACGAAGCTAGCGATTTTAGAAAGCTTTTGATTTTCAAAGATAAAAGATGATTTTAGGGCTTTGAAAGATGAATTTTAGAAAGTGGACATGAACCTTTTATTAAGATTTTTGAATTTTATAAATTGATTTAAAATGAATTAGGTAAAGTTTTGAATGGCGGTTTTATTAGTTATTTTATTTTGGCAATTATTTTCAGAATTCTCGGGATATTATTTCTTAACCGAAAGATAAATAAAATTAGGGTTTCGTTTCTGCCGTGAGGCTTTAGAGCCAAACCGGTGTGAAAACATCGTTTGGACCCGAGCCTCATCGGCTAACCACCCGGTGCAGGCGACAACCTGCATCGAGCGGTAGGCGGCGCCGGCTAGGGAGCCACGGCTGAGGAAATCAGCACCGACCCCTAGCCTGGCTGGCAAATTAAGATTCGTTTTTTTATCCTATAGTCAAAAAAGCCGAGATGCAATATTGAAGGAATAAAGCAAAAATAGGAGTCGCCAGTCACTTTTTAGGAAAGAACAAAAAACTAACAAAAACAAAATAAAGTTTACTTTTCCAATCTTAGTATGGGAGAAACTAAGGGTAAAAAAGATAAAAAATGACTCTATCGATCCTGGAACCGAGAATCGGATTCGGGCGAGGGTACGAAACGTAGGGATAAACCCTTCCGTTTCACCCGTCCGAAGACGACAGCTTACTAGTTTGAGTAGTGAATTTATATAATGCATCTAACACAAGCAAGCAAGCAACATGAATCGATATTAAAAGAAACCAAACATGCCAAAAATAATAAAAAGCAAATATACAAAAGTGATAAAAGAAAGCAATAATGAAAAGAAAAGCAAAACGAAAAGAAAAAAAAGCGAAAAATTAAAAGGTTACATTAGGGGGAGGAATTTAAATGCGATTACATCTTGAAACTACGATACGGAAAGCGATAAAAGCATAAAAATATTAAACCGTTTTTGAAGGTTGAATTCACTACTATAGATACCACTTTTAACGATGGGTCGTTAACGACGTTTAAAAGAACAAACCGTCATGAAAACTGGACCAATGGCATTTTTGTAAATAAAAGGCACTTTTTAACACATATGACGACAGTTCTCATGGAAGAACCGTCGTCATAGGTTTTTTGAAACTTTTAACGACAATCCTTTTAATAGAACTGTCGTTAAATGTGACATATGATGACGGTTCAATTACGTAACCGTCGTCACATTGTCTTTTAGATAATTAAAATGCGATATGCTATTTCCACGCCCCACTTACAACTATCGGTCTTATCACTTTCTACGCTTTCGCTTTTCCATGAACCCGCTCATCGGATCTGAAAATCGTTCCTTGTCGCCAGTTGACTTGCATTGGTAAGCCTCTCCTCACTCTCGCCGTCTAAATCGCCTCTTTTTAATCTTTCATTTCTTTATGGTTTCCTCTCATCTCTTTTAAGTTTCCTTTCGTTTCTCGCCGTCTAGATCTCGCTGTCAAGCTTCTCCTCACCCTCATCGTTGTCGGTTCTTAGGTATGAATATGTATCCTCTCTTATTTTTCAGTTTAAGTTATTTAGAAAGTGTTTTATAGTTAAATGTTGAATGTATTTGCGTTAATTATGTGAAAGTTGAGAATGTGGGTGATATTTGATATTGTTGAAATGTTGAATCTTTGTTGAAATCTTGAATATTGAGAATGTGGGTAACATTTGTTTAGTTTATAAGTTGGAAATTCGTAAAATGTTTGGGATTTTGATAAATGGGTTTAGGAGTTTAGGATTTATTAAATTATAATTTCCTGAAATGTTCGAGATTTTGAGAAATGGGTTTAGAAGTTTAGGATTTATTAAGTTGGAATTTCCTGAAATGTTTGAGATTTTGAAAAATGGGTTTAAGAGTTTAGGATTTGTGATAATTATAGCGAAATATGATAGTAAGGATGGTAGATCAAAAGAGTGGATCCAAATTTGTTTAGGGTTTTAGAAAAATAGAAAGATAATTTGAATATAGGGTCATGTTTATTTATTTTATTTTGATGAGGTAATGTTGGGATGAACTCATTATCCAATTATCAAAATTGGTATCCAAATATGGTTTTAGTTTAAAGAAATAAAAATATTTATGGTTTAGGGTTTGAGGAAATAGAAAAATTTGTGGTTATATATTTAGGTGCTGTTTGGCCTGATTTATAAAAAGCTGTTTTTGTTTTTCAAAAACAGTTTTTCTAAAAATAGTTTTTGAAGAAGTTATGAAATGTTTGGCCTAATTTGTATGAAAAATATTTTTGAATAATAATAAGTTGTTTGGCCTAGTTTTGTCTAAATTATTATAATATAATTTGATATTGTTTTTTATTTACATTATGAGTATTATTTAATATTTATTTTTTTATAAGATAATATTTGGTAGAGTAAGAGATTGTTCATTTTTATTTATAACGACAAAGCTTGAGCAGACATAAAATTAAAAATAAAAACCTTGAGCGAATTGAAATAAAATATCAATTATTTAATACAAAAATATTATAAAATAATATACTTCAATGTTTTTGTCGGACAATAAGAAAAAGGGCAATTATTTTCTAGTCATTAGAGATCTAGCAATTTTATTGCGAAAAAAGTCATATCATTATCATCCAACGATCCACCATGCTCTAGTGAATAATCGGCTTGATTGCTTTGTAACTCTTCCTCATCTCCTTACTAAAGGCATATAATCGGGATCTTGATCACACTTATAGAACTCTTCGTGTTCAATGGCATATTTTCTAATATAATTATGAAGAGCCATGGTTGCAACCACAATTTTGCATTGTGTAGAAAATTTGTAACTTGGCATGTCGAATAATATTCTCCATCTATTCTTCAACACCCCAAATGTTCTTTCAATAACATGTCTAAGAGATGCATGTGCATAATTAAACAATTCATAATATCCCGTCGGAGGTTGACTGGAACGTCTAAAATCGGGTAGATGATACCGATGTTGTGGTCCCTTAAAAGGCACTAGATATCCTTTCATATTTGGATAGCCTCGCATCTACAAGATAATATTTGCCTACAAAAAAAAATAACTCAATAAATGTAATCTAAGAAATTGCACAATGTAATACTAATGCACATGAACAAGTAAAACAACACATACCTTGCGGAGGGTGTGGAAATATATTTGAATTCTTGTACTTTTCCAATGTCGTAGTAAGGATGCGTGTGTCATGTGCGGATCCTTCCCAACCAGCTTGAACGAAGGTAAACAACATGTCAAAATTACATATTGCCATTACATTTTGTGTTGCCATTACATTTTGTGTAGCATATCCTTTTCTACCTATGTAAGGGATTTCATTCTCTTTTGGAGTTATGACTCGCACGAATGTGAGTACCATCTATAGCTCCAATTGCACCTTTGAAATGTGGCCAAAACCGATAGTCGTCTCTAATTTTGTCCGGAATGTCTTCAAATTGACGATTAGGTGGTTGTATAATATCTCTAGAAAGTGCAATTAAAGACTTCAAAACTTCGTCAAATTTTCTCGCTTACTGTCTCTCCTGAATGCTTAAATCTAGATTGAACATTATGATTCGAGAGTCCATGAGCACAAGTCCAAAGAAACATAGCCAATGCTTCTTCCGCGCGCATTGTCCCGGTTGGATTAAGTCGTAATTATCTACCAATATTTTTGCTAGACCAACAAATACATGTGGCTCCATTCTAAACATCTTATAACTTTCGCCAGGAGTATTAAGCACCTCAATGACAAATTGCCACCCGGAGCATATAGAAGTTCTAACCTTTCTCTTCATTAAGTATTTCATACAATATTGAGTACATAATGTCGCTCCCAATGCCACAAGTAAAACCATTATTCTCTTATTGAGTTCATGTTGAAGCAATATTTTTCATGATCATCATCATCATTTTCGTAGTCCTCATCCATTTCATCTTCTTCAATTTCATCCTCGAGCCATTATAATCCATTGTATCTTCCTTACTACTATTATTTTCCATTTCATTTATATCAACAACCATGTCATCCTAACAAAAATAGAATAATATTTTCATGTCAAAACAATTAATTATTTAATATGAAATATATATCACTTGAGAATATATACATAAAACACAAATTAAAAAAATCCAAGCTCATCGTAATATATATAACAACCAAAATTATAAAAGTTTCCCCAAAAATAAAAAGTCACATGTTAATTGTAAGTGAAACACGCTATAGAAAAAAAAACAAACTAATATCTTTGCATAATTGATAGTATGCATTATTATTATTATTTTTTTAAAAAAGCACTAACGCCTCGAAGTATGTTTGCCTTCTTTTATTAATCGAAGCTCATCCTCTATCCAAGCAACTCTCACATCATCATCTTCTAATGCAATAAACATCTCTCTATATTGTCGCTTGAGAAATAAGCGAGCACCTAGCATGTATAACTCACTACCATGTTCAACAAATGGAAGAGTTTTTAGCAATTGCATACATTCTCGCTATGCTGTACCCGGGAGGATCACTTGACACGTAAGTAGCTGTAAGATGAGGGACACAACTTTCTGCAGCCTCTATAATGCGATCCAAACGACTTTGCATACTTGCAGCAATACCTACTTTTGACTTATTATTCTTTGTTGTCTTTCCTCTCCCTTCTTTAGAACTAGATGTTTTTTTCTTCTTGTTGCTCTCTTGTTCAACATAATCAGCGTTCTCATTCTCAATGTTTTCCAAACTAATATTGGGGCCCCCATAATCATCATTTCCATTATCTTCAATCCTTACTATTGTACCACCTTCTCTATTGTCCTCTTCCTCCACTTCTTCTCCCACCATCTCAATTGTTTCATTAACTTGCGACGTATAAGGATCCCATGAATGTTCACCAGTTGCAAATGTGTTAGAAAACATTATATCCATTTTTGTTAAATTATTTGGACCACCCTCGCGAAAATTAGCATACTCGGGATTATCCTATCAGTAAAATAATGAAAACATGTCAGCTTGCTCTTCAAATTAATAAGTAAATAATAATATTTTTTAAGAATATTAGAAAGTTATACTAACCTTTATTTTTTCTTCCCACCAAGATTCATTAGCAACAACAGTATTTTTATCTCGGATCCCATCCTAAACCGGTTTCCATTAGCAACTTTTTCCATGCCTTATACCGACTTTTTAGATTTTCCCACCTATTTTTTAGTTGCATGTAATCATACTTCCTTCCACTTCTTTGCTGGAACTTTGTAACTACATTATTACATCCTATCTTATTGAAATGTGTATTTGGTCTATTTCCAATATGAACCTCTTGAGCACAAATTTGACAGAAAATCTCTGTTACTACGGGATCCCAAGTTGCCTTTTCTTTCTTAACAGTGCGGGCAGAGAGGCGAAAAGAAGTTTGACAATGTCCTTTCATAAGTTTTTGATGAGCAATCTAACAAGAGTTTAGATATAAATATGTAAGAGAAAATTGATTTAAAAAAACAAAAGCTACATAAAGAAGACATACACAAAATAAAAAAAATATGTCGGTATTAAATTATAAATGTCTGTCATATCTTACCAAAAATATGATAATATGATAATAAAGTTACTTGCCTGATCATGCACCGATGGATTAGATTGTGCATGGAGCTGTCTCGATGAAATGTCAGTGACAACATTCGGATTCAATGGTCGTTTACCCTATAATATTAGGAAAAAACTCCTTTTATGATTAAAACATCAAATAAAAACAGAAATTTATTAGTTAATAAAGTTCACCAACCTTATTCGTAGTAGAAGAAGCATTCTTCGACAAAGTTGGTTTCTTTTTGGATGGTATCGAAGTCATCTAGATCAAGACCAAAAAAATCATTTAAGAAGAAATTAGTTTAGTATGTATGTTGTGCAAGTAAATTAGTAGAGATTGAAGTAAATTAGTAAATTAGTAGAAATTGAAGTGAGATCAAGACCAAAAATATTATTTAAGAAAAAATTAGCAATTATAATATTATAGATTTAGTGTCAACCATGGAACCTAGTAAATTTTTTATACATTTTTATGTGGCAAACAATAAGCCATCAAAACTTCATGTGTCTCATTCATACATAAAAATAAATAAATAAAATAAAATAAAATAATTTCAACTAATTTGTAATCATGGATACCACTTAAAAGAAAAGGGGGACCTAGATTCTTCACAAAATGAAGGTAACCCAATTAATTATTGATTTATTTTCTCCATTCCACTTTGATTTTGGTTCACTTCATAGTTCTTCAAGTTTGATCAAATAATCATGCTCGTTATTGTGAATACTTCAGCTTTTCGACCGGTGTATGAATATTAATTCCACCAACGGCCGACAAATAGGTAGATACCCCTACCCAACTTCCATTAACTCACCACTCATCACCTCACCATAAGGCCTCTACATTATTATCATTATTTACATCTTTTAAATTAACATAAACTACTTTTATTATTACTTCATATCTTTCATATAACTACACAAAACCGATAATAGGTATGAATTTAGGACTAAGAAATATTTAAAGGGTATGATCAAAAACTCTTTTTGTAGAAAGAGGGTGCCTTCAATTTAATTATATGATTGAAGAAGTGGGTCACCTTCAATTTGGAGTATGTGATTTACCCACTTGGGAAGAATTTGACTCCCATTATTTTGCACAAAAGTAGCCAATTTTGGAATTCCTAATATATCCAAGGTCTTAATATTAACCACCAATCCAAGATTTCATTGGCAAGGCTATATGGTATTATGGGTGTAGGAAAAAGAGAGCAATGCACTCCACTCGTAGGTGTGAGGAAGATTAAGGATCCAGCCACTGTAGACATCCTAGTTTGATCCGCCTCCCAACTTTTTTATGGGCCCTACAAACCTGAGAGGGTAAATTAAGGATCCGAGCACTCGTAGAGGAGAGAACTCATAAGGAATATGGCTGAGTCAAACCTCAACCTGTTGCTCTCCCTTATTCCCCCATAGCATTACCGGGTCTCGAACGATGCGAGGTTAGCATAAACAGGCACGCCTTTTTTTCCTCATTCTTTTGTACTTGCTCATGTGCCTCCGATGGACACCCAAAAATACAACTAAAAGTAAAATTTTGATTTCACTCAAGACTTCAATTAGTACCCGATCATAAGGCCATAAGACAATAAAGGGATGAAACGATGAGAACAGACCCCATGATGCCTACTCGGGAGATTACTTGTAGGCTTTTATTTATTTGCTTCTCTAATCATAGATTCAGTTTCCTTTTCCATACAGTTTGAAATTTTGTATACATTCCTTAAAGAAAAGGATGGCAAAACCTGAGACATGTTTTTTTACTTTCAAATGATTTTCATTCCGATTCTATTTATTGGTCCACTACAGGTGACATACAGGGATCTTAACTAACCATGTTGTTTAGTTTACGAGTTGAACGCCATATCGGCTACCAAGAACTAAAAGAGGCAACACACAATTTCAAAGAAGAAATAGGAAGAGAGGCTTTTGGTGTAGTTTACAAGGGAACAATTGGAGTAGGTCCCCCAATTTTTGTTGCTTGTTAAAAAGTTAGACTGGGGATAAATGAACAACAAATTCAAACTCCCCATCTTCTTCCTCTTCCTCTCGTGCTCGTAGGTCCTCTTTCTCCATCTGATCCACAATCTCCCTCAACAACAATCCTCTCTGCTCATCTTCTCCTTCCGTACCCTTGTCGAGAATGGCACCGTCTTCGTCACCTCCTTCATCGATCGCGACCCTTCACTCAGGTCCCTTCTCTCACGCCTCGACCTTGCCGTCGAAACACCAACACCAACAATCCCCATTCTTCGTCATCTTTCGATTCTCTCTCCTCCTTCCGCCACCACCACCACCAACACCAACAATTAGAAGATAGCATTCACAAAGAGATAAAATTTGAGACCCGGAAATAGAATCACAAAATTGAGAAGACTAACCAAACGACACACAACAAGTAGAAATTTAAAAGTTTGAATTACTATACCTCGCCGGAAATCATCCAAAAGACTTGAAATTGCCGGTGGAGTTTGATAAACTTCAGAGACTCCAATTTGAGAAAGAGACAGAGACCCAGAAAAAGTGTAAAGCACTTGGTGGAAACAAATTTGAGATGTACATATTGTATCCGCAAAGATAGAGAGGGGAAGAAGAAGAAAGAGAGAGGGGAAGAAGAAGAAAGAGATGTATAACAATGGCGGAAGAAAGAGAAGGAAGAAGATAGATAGAAAAAGATGCATCTGGTATGAGATGACAGGAGAGAGAGAGAGAGGAAGCCAATTTATAACCGATGGGTAAAATAATGGAAATAATGCAATTCCCCGAGGGTAGATTAGTCAACATGCTAAAATCACTTAAAATCCCTCCTATCTCCGCCTCCGTTTCCCGAGAAGCTAGAATCGAAACCAAGATTTGTGGTTTCTGTTTCTAAGCCAATTTTTGTAAAAAGTGTTTTCAAAAAGTATTTTTGAGTTTTTTAACGAGGTAATGTTTGGCCTAAATTCTGATTTTAGAGTCCAAAAATTCCTAAATAATCTAGGCCAAACAGGTACTTAAGGATATAAATGTGAAAATGTAAAAATTGGGAAGGTAGTTGGATATAGGAATCTCCCCAAATACTTTATTTTAATGAGTTGAAGTTGAGGGTGGACTAATTTATCCAATTACCTAAATTTCCATTTTCCTTTTTGGGTGCAAGTTTGTTGTATTATACATGATCGTAAACTAGAGTACATGATTTTTATGAAGTTTACGTAACGCATAAGACAATAATGAATATCAATGAAATGTTGAGGCCATCCATTTAGTTTGCTTTAACAACCTAAGACATAACTAAAACCAGAGTTCCCATAACCTTTGTTGACTTTAGCAATAAGGTCGGATTCACTAGGTAAGATATAGAGTCTATGTGTAGCATGAGTCACTACACGAAAAAAGGAAAAAAGGGGTAAAGTATTCATCGGAGAAAAAGGTGATAAACAATGGGGAATTATTATTAGTTTTGTGATTGTTTATCACCTTTTTCTCCTATGAATCATTTATCCCTTTTTCCTTTCTTCGTGTACCGACCCACACTGCACATGCACTCTATGTTTTGCCTAGTGAATCCGGTCTCATTGCTAAAGTCAATAAGGGTTATGGGAACTCCGATTATAATTATGTCTTGAGTTGTTAAAGCGAATTAAAGTGATGAACTCAACATTTTATCCAATATTAATTTATCCTATGGAGTATGTAAAATTTCAAATAAAATCATGTCTAATTTATGATAATGTATAATACATCAAAATTGGAAGCAAAATAAAAACCATATACATATAAAATATAATATATATGTAAACAATTGGAAGCAAAAAATTTTTTGAATGGGAAGAGGGGTAGAGGTTTTATTGAGGGAATTGGTAAGAATAATTCTTTGACTTAACTCTCTCCTTCGATCATAGAGAAAATGAGTTATAGAGCACTTCCTGCTGGTTACGAGAAATTGTGCCCATGCTTCAATAGAGACCATGCCGAGCAAGTCTGTTGTTGCCAATTGCTGCTCGTCCCACGTTACGAAGACATTCTACAACCTTCCGATTGATGATGTCATGGAGCTGGATTTTCTAGACTTTGATGAAGCTCATGCTCTCAAACAAGTTGTGTTGCGTTTGGACTCGGACGTCCTTGAAGCCTGGGTCAAGCGCAACTTTGACCATCTTGTAGAAATCCAAGCAAGCAATTCACACTCATCGGCAAGTGACGCAGCGAGGCGGAGGCGCCATTTCAAGCATGGGCTCATCGTCCGGTCCCCCCGGAGAGTAGTGAATCGGTGGAGGGCCCTTTCTCTTGTTCTTCTCCAGTCCGAAAGAACTTACCGAAGGAGAATGGGAGGAACCTCCCTAAGGAAAAGAAGAAGAACCTCCTTAAGAAGAAGTGAGGTTGTCTAGCTCTACCCCTACACGAACTCCAAGCAAGCAATACATAAGAGGAGCATCACTTTGGGACAATGACTAAGGAAATAGAGATTGCTAGTGAGGACCAAGAACCGTATTACTTTCGCACTTTCGCACTTCTATTGTTCTCCTGAATCTATCTTGGAGGAGTAATGAGCTCACGCTTGACGAGTTCATGGGCGAGATCACTTTGGGACCATGACAAAAGAAATAGATCTTTTTCTCTTGAAATTTTGTGGTTAAATGATTTCAATATATATACCAAAAGGTTTATCTCTATTTTCCTAAAGAGATGCTTTTTAGTAGATTGAGTTATGTGCTTGTGTTTATGACTATATTGCTTGCTTGGAATTCGTGTAGAGGGAGCGTGGGCTGCAAATATGATGTATATATGTTGTCCAGGCTACCTCTGCAACAACTCCAAGTAAGGAATATCGTCATAAAGGCAATCACATAACTAAATCTACTACAAAAGCAACACTTTAGGAAAATATAGATTTTCCTTGGGGCAAAAAATATTGAAATCGGTTTATACCACAAAGTTTCAAGAGGAGAGATGAACTTTTTCACATTAAATACTGAAAGAAGAGTACTCTTTGTATCATATTTCACATCATTGTAATATATTCTTTGCTTGAAAATTATTGTGAAATATGAAATTGTGTTGCGAACTTGTTCAATATAGAACTTTTGTTGTGCTTGTAGTAAGTTGAAAATTTTTGTATTATGTTGGAAAATTGAGGTTGTTGGTTGTTGCTTTTTAAGTTGTGATGTATTTTGGAGTGTATTTTGTACAGGGGGAACGGAAAAATAAAAAAACTATAAAAAAATACGGACTTATGATGACGATTCTTACATTAAAACCGTCATCATATGCCCTCGCCTAAAACAAATTTATCATTTACGTGTAGGACCTAGGACGAGGGTTCTAATGTAAGAACCGTCATCATAGATTTATATATGATGATGGTTCTTTTGGAAAATCGTCGTCATAGGTCCTCTTTTACTACGGTCGTCGAACCATAGTTAAAAGATGCACATACAACGATGCCTTCATAGACGACACATGTTAATCGTAGTTAAAGGTCATTTTTAACCGTAGTTAAAAGTGGTTCATGTAGTAATTGATGCCCTCTCGGTCATCTCACCTCCCGATCTAGATCTTAAATCCGGATCCGGTGATGCGACGGTGGTGAAGCATGAGTGGCTTTTGTGAGTTTTGAGTGTAGGTTGGTAAAAGATGTATGACTCGATGGAACTTTTAGGTTTAGATGTAGTTGCAATGGGGCATAGAATAGGAATAAGCTGAAAAGAGACCAAGAGATCAAAATACAAAAGGGAGTATTTAGTAGCTCTTAATCTGGTTTCAACAGAGCATGATACTTAGGGTTGAGCCGTTGTAGCTAATTCAGCGAATGTGATGCTAAGGAATAAGTCGTTCTAAAAATGAGAACCTAAGGTCTCTATTTATAGGAAAGGTTAGGTCAAGGAATGACCTAGGCTTTGCATGCAGCCAACCATCCAAAGTTGAACAAAATTTGCTACAAAACCGGTCCAGCAAAATGAGAGGATAAAACCTTATCGAACACGAGTTGGGGCCGTTGGCCATGGAGTGCCATCCTAGGGTTTCGTACCCTTTTCGTGCTATAATAGGAGTCTCATCCAAAACACAACGTTTTGAGTGAAATACAATTATAGGGGCACCGACAATGGGGTGTCATCCTAGGGTTTCGTGCCCTTTCCGTGCTGCAACAAGAATCTTGGCCAAAACACAACATTTGGGGTGAAATACACAAGTAGGGGCGCCGTCCACACACGACGTCATTTTGGGGATGTGTGCCCCTTGTCTCGGGTGGACTCTTTTGGAGCAAAACGCAACACTTTGAAGCTTGTGATCATAAAATGTAGCGCTTAACATCATTGTAAGGTCTTCGACTCCATGTCCGGTTTAGACAAAGATGAAATGCAAAATTTTGAGCCTGGAATTTCCCTATACGCAGCATTGGACTTCCGTTAACTCCGGAGGCTTTATCCGGGCTTGGACCTTTTGAAAGAAAAGGGATGTTTGGACCGACTTAAGGAAAAAGGCTATTTATTTTTGTGGTTTACTAGCTTCCGTCTCACCAATCGGACATAGACCGTGATGCAAATTCACAAGCAAGACTCGAGATTTCATCATCGGGCACACAATTAAATAAAAAAGACAAAGGGGTGACACTTTTTAGTTTTCTACACCTTGTTGTCTTTAGGAATGAGGTTGGGTTCACTAGGCAAGACATAGAGTTTATCTACGAGCATGGGTTGGTCCACAAAGAATGGGAAGAGGGGTAGAGGGTTCATTGGAGAAAAAGACGATAAACAATAGGGAATTATTAATAGTTTTGTCATTGTTTATCGCTTTTTCTCCGATTAATCCTTTACCCCTCTTTCTTTCTTCGTGGATCGACCCATGCTGTAAATAGACTATATATTGAAGGTTTGCTCGGGAGAGTCCGAGTCACCCTAGAGGGGGTGAATAGGGTGATGGAAGTTTTCCGTGGAAACTTTAGCTCTTTTATCAAAAACAAGACAGAAATAGGTTCTAAGTCTATCAGCAGGGTCGGAAAAGTTTGGACTCGTAAATGCTATCACGAATGGATAAGCAAGATAAGCAAGAGTGCAGAAACTATCCGAGTCTAGAATGAACTCGGAAAGATAATACTTAGAGATTACGTGAAAGTTAACCCTTACGGCTTAGTCAAGGGACCTTACGAGAGAAAGTAAGAAAGTGTTTGTAATCGAGTACAAGACCTTACAACTCGAAAGTAATGAATTACGAGTAGGAGTTGTAAGTAGAAGATTTAGAGTAAATACAATGACTTTGCTCAAGTATGTGTATTAACAATAATTTCGGCAATCTTCAAGTCTTGTAAGGTGGCTTCTATTTATAGATGACTAGGCAGAGTAGCCGTTATCTTCATCTGCTGACTAAGAGTCCTTTGTGACCGTTGATGAAGCTTTCGAGTCACTCAGAAAGTATCCGTTGTAATGTGAACGTTGGACAACGGTTTAAATCTCTTGGAAGTCCCAAAACCACTCGGTGGTGTCTTTAAAGATAAGTTGGAAACCACCGCTAAGCTTGGCGTTCCAATTTTCTAGATTTGGAAACAGACAGCCACGACACAATCTTACGGGACCTGGAGCGAGAGAAGGTGAAAAGCCATGTTTCTTGGTGATTTGACGTTACGAAGTCGGTTACTTTTGTAGTTTGAAAAGTGTATCCTCGTTTGAATAACCTACAAAAGTAAATCAATTTTGGTTCTCAAAGTATAAAATACTTTGGTCCAAGATTAGACACGAGATAATAAAATAATTATGATAATTAAACAGACTAATTATCTCGAGTCGAAATGAAATGGAATTTTCCGAGTCTAATATCCATATAGCTCAAAATTCCATCCGACTTAGTCTAAGCGAAGAATCAAGTTATATAAAGAATATCGAGTGAAGTAACTTGATATAGACTAAGCATGAAACAGACTAGAAATACCGACTATAACAAAATAGAACTTATAACCGTAAGTCGGATCCGAGTGAGGAAAGATGAAATACTAGTCTATTCAATATGCGATAAATCTGAGTGATGAGGGACTCGAACCGAGTGAGATACGCATATCGGTTTTCGAGTCACTCAAGGATAAGCAAGAAATACACGAAGTAAAAGTCGTATCACTTAGATAAGATACCGTATCACTCGTAAAAGTTTCTAGCAAACAGAGAATGCCTTGGAATCAAAACTCTATAAATACGAGATTGTTATACCCGATTCCTTTTATACAACTTAGAAAAGTATTGAGTAGTGTCCGAGTCTTCATATATCTTTCCTTGTGAACCCAATCTCATTGTTAAAGACAACAAGGGTTGCGGGAACTCCGATTTTGGTTATATCTTGGGGTCGTTAAAGCGAATTAATGGGATGGACTCAACATTTTATTCATATTAATTCTACTATACATTATGTAAAACTTAAAAAAAAAATCATGTCTAGCTTATGATAAATTGGAAGCAAAATGACACTTTTACCCAAAAGTTTGGAGAAATTACGTCCTATGCCACCAACCCTTTATTATTATTATTATTATTATTATTATTATTATTATTATTATTATTATTATTATTATTATTATTATTATTATTATTATTATTATTATTATTATTATTATTATTATTGCTATCGCTACTACTACTACTACTACTGCTCGCTACTCGCTATCTGCTGCTGCTACGCTCTGCCATTGCTATCGCCACTCGCCGCTCCTACGCCATTGCCGCTTCTATTGCTACTGCTGCTCCTACTGCTACTGCGCTCCTAATGCTACTCGCTGCTGCTACTATTGTCGCTACTATCGCTCCTACTACTACTACTACTACTACTTCTAAACCCTAAACCCTAAACCCTACTACTACTACTACTACTACTACTACTCCATTGATACTAACTTCTTCTCTTCTCGAGAGAGACACTCGCCTTTTTCTTTAGATTATTTCTCTTTGCTTGTTTTCATAATTGGTTTCTTTTTAGGTATTTTTTCATTAAGTGTGATTCATTTTTAAGATTAATCTCTTATATTCTTAAGTAAACAAAGAGTGATAACTAAAAGGAGCTACCTTGCTAATTAAACCTAGACTAAGATAAGTCCAAGGGGTTAAATTAAAAGATAAAAACTTGATATTTGAGTGTTTAAATTCATTCATGGTGTAATCTCTGTTTGAATAGGTGTTCCTTTATACTATGCGAAACTATGTAAGTTTAATATATGGTCATTAAAGTTTATTACTTTATTTATCGCTTTTTATCAACTTGATTCAAAGTTATCACCTAAAGTTGTGTGAGTGCTTTAAAGAGAACAAGTGATAAGTGAAATGCATATGTTTTTATAGCATTTTGATGCTTTTTTTAGGAAATTGAGTTTAATGGAGCATGTTTATACTTTATTTTTGGCTTTGCGCTTGTGTTTTAGTGTTTTGAGATGAGTTGTACAGATTTGATCGCCAATATCAAGCATTCCGAAGGTTTGTCGATGGTCATTCCCCTCGTAACCCTAGAGTTTGCAGTTCTAACGACCAACACGGACAACTCGTGTTATCCGACATAACTCATGTTGGATGTCCTCTTGCCCAACCATCTTGCTGCCAAAACAGGTGGGCCATGTCCATGAGACCAACCCATTTTGAAGTGTTTCTATCAAAATAAAGCATTCGAGTAGCTAACATGGGTTACGCCCCTTGATTTTCTGTTGAATACTAGTAAAGGTTTAGTTTTATAGTAGTTTTGGGCATCCTCATCCGCCATCTTCATCATCTAAGCTTTGACCATCATTTTCCTCATTAGAAAGAGAGAGTTGAGGGATTCGAGAAAAGTTCGTGTGGAGTTGAAGGAAGGCTTCAAGATCGATAGATTGAGTTGTTCACACAGAGAGGTTCGAGTAATGCTTGTTGGATTCTAAGCACTTCCATTCTCCTTTTTGTCTCTTTTCTTTCTAATCCAAACTATGTTAGTCTTGATGTTAGTTTTTGTTATGTATTTGTAGATTTTTTTAATATAGGGATTTACTAAGCCTAATAATGTTATCTTTTAAGTAGTTAAACTTTTGTGTTTGGATTTCATTCGAAATGATTGTATCTATCTTAAAGGGTTTATGCTATTGTGAGATTATTGGCCATTTTCTTGTATGTATCCTAGTTACTTGAATGAAATATTGAAAGTAGAAGTCCAGCATTAGAAAACTAATATTAGACTTAATTTGTGATGTCTAGAGATACAATTGTTAATTAGGAGATTACTTTGATAATATATGTTTATGACTTGATTGAATTGAAAACACATGAGAATAGGCAATCGATTTACTCAAGTAATGTACTTTATTTTGAAAGAAGTTGTGAATGTCATTTAATATCGATCTTTGAGTCACCCAAATGAATATAAAACACATGTTTAATTAATTGAATAGAAAAATATTCATTGGTTAACTAACCCACAATCTTACGCACTATCTCCAATCCCTCTTAATAAATCTTTTACATCGTCATTAGTTAACTAACACACAATCTTACGGTTAAATCACTTTTTTTTAAAAATATTTTATGCAAAAGATTTTGTGGGCTTAACATCTTGTAAGATTACGTAAGATTGTGGATTAGTTAACTAATGAAAGTGCAAAAGATTTTTAAAAGGATTTTTGGATGGGAATAATACAAATTTTGGGGGTATTGGTCAAAATTAATACGAACTTTTTCTTAGTTGTGAAAAGAATGAATTTTGGGGGTTTTTGGAATATCGTAACACCACTGAGTTTTATGGACGGAGAATCATCGGGAACATGACATGGCAAGTGTATTGGACACGTGTATGGCGGAGTCAATTATTTGACTAGATTTATGAGTATTTATTGACGAGTTAAGGAAGGTTAATTTAATTAAAAAAGAATTAGAAAGTTTAGTGAAATTTTAATGCCGGATATGATTTCCTCGTTATGCTTTTTCTCTCATCTCTCTCAAAGCCAGATCTGATTTCCTTCCTCCTCCCTCTCTATCACTCATCCTCCTTATCGCTCTCGCTCTCCCTCAAAATCGGAACCCGAAAGCTCTCTCTCGTTCTCTTCCATCTCTCTCGCTCATTCTCCCTTTATGCTCTATCTCTCTCTAAACCATGCTTTCACTTTCCAAATCAAAACCCAGAAAACTCTTTGCCTATAAAATTCCATCCCATGTCTAATTTCAATTTTAATGGAGGATGATTAGATTATTTGGTTTTCAATTGGCCATTTTTGTTTCGTTTTAGGGCAAAGATAGAAAGAGAATAAGTGTGAATTGAAATTATCACTTCTCTCCTTCTCTCATATGCAACTCTCTTTCTTCGTCGGGGTTTCGGGAGTCCCTCTTTTCGTTGTCCTACAACCATGAGAGCTAAGTGGAAGAAAAATCGTATGAGGAGGTTGAAGAGAAAGTGCAGAAAGATGAGACATAGATCCAAGTAGGCGTTGGCTATGGCTTCGTTTTTCTCTCGGTCTTCAATTCGAGTGCTCGGATTAAACTACCCTTAAACTCTCTAAAATTGTCAAAAAAAATGCCACTAATTTAATCGATGGTAATCGTCCGGCACTAAGCTAGTAATTACGGTAAAAAAAGTCATTGGAGGTTAACGTGACCGGCTGAGACCGTTAAAAACCCGAGCAACCGGTAGAGAAAACTAATATTTTTTTGAATTGTTACGAGTATTAAATATATTACAACGAATTCCCTCCAATTCGGTGTTCATTTGCAACTTCCACCCCCAAATTGAAAAGTTAGGGTTTGAGGAAGAAAACCACGAACAGGGAATTGAGTGAAATTGGGTGCATTGGGAGAGGATTTAGGGTTTGTGTCACCAAATCGAAGAAGAATCGAAGGCAAATTGCTGCAATCATGTCTCAATCCGACGGTCGTAGCCCCAAGCAAAGCGTGTAAGAGTTGCCCCTGTTTCTCGGATGTTGAAAGCTCCTGCAGTTGTGGCGAAAGATGTGAAATTTACATAAGCATGACGACGAAGAATCCTGGTAGGAGGTTTGCAAGGTGCTCAAGGTGTGGCACGCTTGGAGATTGTGGATACTTTAGGTGGGTGGACGAATCTTTATATGAAAGGGTGAAATCAATGGTGGTTGAATTGATACTCGAAAAACGAGGCATTGACTTGCAGAGAAAGAGAAGCTGGAGACTGTTCATAGAATCGGAGAAGTTGATGAAGAAAGTTTGAATGTTGTAAAAGAGAAGTATAGAAGGATGAAGATCGTAGTCGAAGGCATCAAAAGAGGGAGAAAATTGTAATGTGGAGCATAATTTTCATAACCGTAATGTTTGCATTTGGTAAGGGTTTGGGGGTGGAGTTGTAGCCTAAATGTGAAGGCTGAATGAATTATGAGTGATGTGTGTTGTTGTTAAGTTATAGTTGTTGAATTATGCCTTATGTTGTAGCCTAAATGAATTATGAATGAATGATGAAGTCTGTTTTGACATTTGTGAAATTGCCTCCCCTTTGTGTTTTCTGTTTATATACATGTTCGGATATAATTGTCTCCATTTTGGGTACATGACTCGAAGATATTAATGTGCTTAAATATATAACAATTGGCTGAATTTTGGTTTGTTTGCTAACTTGGAAACAATTGGCTTAATTTAGAACCGACTTTCATATATTGAGATATGTAATGGGTACAAAATGTCCAACTTGGACACAGTTTGGTAAAAAAACAATAAAAACAAGAGGGCTTCATCATTCATCCGGGTTTATAAACAAGAGGACCACAAATTACATATCTCCTAACATTGGAGCCTAAGCTGTTTCATAAGAAAAAGAAAACAAAAGTTGCTGGTGAACCACATCATTCATCCAGCACCACATATGTCCGACTTGGGTTTGCACATTTCCGGATTCGGTTTGACCTCCTAGTTGGTTGACTTTTGGTGGACTTCTTCTTCGTGATGATCTAGTTGTTGGATGTGGTGTTACTCGGTGCAGAGGACATATTTTATGAGGATGGCTGAGGTTGTTGCTGTGGGGATGCATCACATTTCCTTCTTTTCTGCATAGATTTTTGAGAAGTCCGACTCCTTTTGTCGGTGTAGGATGCCTCAGGTTGGGGTGACTTAGGTTGACTCGCTTCAATGTGGGGTGGCTGACTCGCTTCGATGCCGGGATGGGTCGGATTGTGCAGGCTGAGAAATTATCCCCTCGGCTTGGGCAGGCTGAGTTGGCCTTCTTCTCACCTTAACACATATCACAACAATAAGTACCATATCACTAACACAGCTCAAGCACTTAATACAGCTTCAGGTACACAACCTCGGTGACTTGTGACAACCCCATTCACTTAATACAACCGCGAAACACAACCTTAGTCACTTAACACAACCACAAAACACAACCTCAATCACTCAAACTAGTACACACAAACAAGCAGGCAAATAGCACAAAGAAACAAACAAAATAAAATAAAAAACAGGCAGAAATTGCAACCACACAAATAAGTAGGCATAGAGAAAATCTTTAGCTTGGATACTCTTTGTTTACATGAGGACCTGTTGTGCCTCGCTTGACCACAATTGGAACAATGAATTATCTCGCCCATCTTTGCTGACCTTGCCTTTCTTACCCCCTTTCCTTTTCTCCCAAGCTTCGGGTCTTCTTCCGAATTGTGAAGTCCCTTTCCTCTTTGGCTTAAAAACTGGAGTAGTTATTAGTTCATCACTAGCAGCCTTCCCACATATCTTCTCCTTTGATTGGCATAAGAGTGTGTGAGTATGTGATCTTCAAATATTCAGTAGAATAGCAGTCATGCACAAACTTCACGAGGTCCAACTTCTCATCTCTCATCACTACAATGGAGTGTGCACAAGGGAGTCCACTAATCTCCCATGACCTACAACTACAACTACAAATTCTATCATTCAAGTTGACCACATACTCTTACGTGCCATTAAAAACACTATAAAAACCATTTCCTCCCTTGATTGCCTCCCAAAACCTTGAGTTCTCCTTCCTCTTTTGTAACTTCTCTAATATCCTAGGAGCAATAGCATAAGAAATGTGTTTTGTCCATTCTTTCTTCTCTCGTAATTCTCTTCATGATTGCTTTATAAACAGTCTTCAACATTGACACAATAGGCATGTACCTAGCATTGATAATGAATCCATTGAAGATTTTAGCCATATTGTTGTCCACTTATCCACACTTGGCATGTGTTTTGAAGTATACTCTGCAGAAATGCTTTGGGCCTTTTTCTTTAAAACCGCAAGCAGTTGCATCAAGGTCTTGCATTTATTTGATGTATCTCTTTAACCGCACTTCATGAGTTAACTTTGCAATTTTCCAGAACACCTCCCTATACTCGCTCACCTCTCTAAGTGTTCCTCAAATTTGCATAAACATGCCTAGCACATAGCTCGTGCTCAGCCTCGAGCATATGAGTCAAGACTGCATCAATTAGCCCCTATTGCAACAAACAAAAAGTTAGAAAATATAATTACATTACTCAAATTAAACAACAAAATTATAAGAATAACATACCTTCGTTGGTCGGAGATAATAGTCCATCTATATCCATTTCCAATTTCTAAATCAGTCACCAATTTCTCAACAAACCAACCCCAGCTTTCCTTGCTTTCACTGTGTGCAACACCCCATGCCACAAGGTACATTTGATCATTAGCATCCCTACCAACCGCACAAAAGAGTTGACCATCCCATGGACCCTTCAAGAAACATCCATCAAGAGACAACACCCTCCTACAACCATCTAAGAAGCCCCTTTTCGGAGGCCCCGGGCATATGTATAAGAACCTAAATATATATCGCCCTTGCCGATCCTTCGAGGTTCTTATTCTTAAATAAGTCCCCGGGTTTTGTTCGTATACCTCTCAAGCATAATCCCCGAGCTGCCCAAATTAACTCTTATAATCACCCACAATTGATCGTAAAGCTCTTCTCCTAGCTCTAGAACACATAGATAAAGTGGCATTATAATTAAGCTCATCCTTAACTATGCCTTGAAGATCTCTAGTAGTCAATGTAGGTTGTCTTCTAAATGTTTTTTTATAATGTTCAACTAACCAATCAACAGACATGTGCCTCTTCCTTGTCTCAAAACTAAAAGGCAGACATGTGTGCTTTTTATCCAAAGTCTTTATCTCGTCATGACAATTCCTTCCCAATCTGTGACCCCCATAGCCTCCACTCACAACTTTCACCCAAACAACACACCTAATACCTCACTTTATCACTCTTCTTGACCTGAAGGTGATACCCTTTAACAATCCTGTAATTCTCAACGAGACTTCACTAAACCATCCTTGTTGGGAAATTTAAGCCTAACCTTAAGCTCGGTTGAAGAACTACCCTTATGTCTTGGGTATTTGACACTCTTCTTCCTCTTTGATTCATTCTCATGTTCACTTTCACTACTTGGACTCTCTGCATTGTCCGAATCATGATAATTTTCCTCACCTACTCCTCCCTTATTAGTTTCAAGCATCACCGCCACCCTGTCTCTCAGCGAGCCAATTCCTCTTTTATTTTCTTTTTCTTTTCTTTTCCCTAACCTCTCTTAATTCATTGTCCTCAACATCTGAATTATCAACATCATCATCCTCTCGTCCACATATCATCATCATCATCCGACCCTATTCCATCATCATCCGACCCTACTCCACCATCACTCCCTCGTTCGGTTTCTTTACCTCCATCTATTGCATCATCATTGTGGTCAACATACAAGCATATAAACTCATTTTTCTTGCACATATCACTCAGCTCCATTATATCATCATCGCTTTCTATTGCTACTAAACTATCCTCAAAACCTAATCCAGGCTCGTAGAAGTAAATTGTTTTTATTCTCTCTTCAGTATAACCTACGTTTACGACATTCTCTTTGATATCCCCAACACTCAATAAGTGAGGATCACATTGTATCTCATCCATCTCATGCTCACTATATATCAAGTGTGGAATTCCCCCATGGAAATTCCCCCATGGAAAATACGCAGCTTACAAATTCCCTCACCACTCATTCTGAAAATTACAAAAATAATCAAGTAAAAAATAATGACAAACATTCATAAAAATCAACTTCATACCCAAACAGAGTAATACCCACACCCCCAAAATATTAACTTTCAAGCATTTAACAATTTTAAACTACGATTTCAAACCTAATTCACTTAGTATCAGCATTATACAAAGTAATTCGAACACCAACATCTCATAATTTAACCCCAACTTGTCATAATTTTCAAAAAAAACCCTAAAAACTTACCCGGTCTGTTGGTTTATCAAAGTTCCTTTGTATCCCCTTCCCCTGTTTGTAGTTGATCGCCTCAACCTTTTGCTCGGTTTCCTAGCGGTATCAAAACCATTTAGGGTTTGAATTTCCAATTACAAGCAAGATAGAGAGAGTGTGAGTGAAAATGGCGAGAGTAGAGAGAGAGAGAGACAGACAGACAGAATGAGAGGGAAGAAAGATGTTCTTCGGTTTCATTCAAAACGAGGGAAGAGAGAGAGTGAGGTAGTTCAATTGCATTAAACAGATTAACATTCGTGGGTTGTGACCGGTTGCTCGGGTTTTTACCGGCCTCAGCTGGTCACTTTAACCTTCAGTGGCTTTTTTACCGTAATTACTAGCTTAGTGGCGGACGATTACCATCGATTAAATTAGTGGCATTTTTGACAATTTTAGAGAGTTTAAGGGTAGTTTAATCCGAGCACTCTCTTCAATCGCAAATCTGTTAGGGTTTTCTTTTCTCTAGTTTTCGTCTTTCCTTAAGTTCTAATTTGTTAGTGTAATTGTTGTTAAACTTAAATTTTTGATTTATTGAATTAGAATTTTTGTCTCAAGAAAAATAGGGAGGAAAATGGCTTGGCGGCCATGGAAGACAATTAAGTTCCTTAAATTTGTTGAAATTCGATACTTTTTCATATATGGCTTACGAGTGATTATTTGCCTCATCTTCTTCTATATAATTTCAAACTTCGATTTTCTGTTCTCTCCAACTTCTTCTTAATTGTGTTCCCAATTTGAGTCACCATGAAATTAAGTCGGTGATAGTGGACAAATTTTTCGAGGGAGATATTTGAGGAGAGAGAATTATTGAAGGAAAATTTCTTATTCGTGAGAAGAGAGAGACCCATTAAAGAAGAAGAAGAAGTTTCGGAGAGAAGAAAAATTTCTTATTCCTCCATATCAATCAATTCTTTCCTTTTTTTTATGATTTTTTCGAAAATAAGAAGAAGAAAAGGATGGACGAGATGAAAAGAGAGGGTGGGTAATTGAATTTAAACAACATTAATTTAAGGGAAAGCAAGTTTTTAATTCAATTTTTTAAAAAAATCCTTCCTTAACCGGCACTAAAATCTCAGTAAACTTTCTAATCCTTTTTTATTAAATTAACCTTCCTTAACTGTCAATAAATACTCATAAATCCAGTCAAACAATGGACTCCGTCGTACACGTGTCCAATACACTTGCCATGTCACGATCCCGACAAGTCTCCGCCCATAAAACTCGTTGGTGTTACGATATTGCAAAATACCCCCAAAGTTTGTTACTGTTCACACCCAAGAAAAAGTTCAGTATTAATTTTGGCCAATACTCCAAAAGTTTGTAGTATTCCCGTCCAAAAATCCTTTTTAAAAACAAAATTGAAATTATCAATAATTATGGATAAGAGGGAAATAGATAATAAGGAATCAAATATTCCTTAATTATAATAGTGGAGATAATCTCCAAAAGAATGTTTTTCTTTCGTCATTATGTTAAAACCCACAAAATATCTCATATTTTCTCTTTCGTCCAACCATTTGGTGACACATATCATATGACCATATATTCCCTTATGTTCTCTCTCCTCTATGCCATCCTACCATAAACGTACCATCAGCATGATTATAGCTAGATCACTTAGCTGCGAGGCCCACTAGGCTCCCTCGAAGCCTTGGCCAGGATCACCAGGTTTCGGCAACTTTCTTCAACTAGTGGTTGGATCCATTCAAGCATTAGTTCTATATCTTTCTAAGCATTTGCTCTCTGTTCAAGTCCCATATAATCCATTTGATTGTGGCTAAACTCCAATGACCAAAGTTCATCATGAGTTGATTCACAATTCACCACTTTAACAAGGCAAATTCATCATATGAAAGGTCTACTTCACCAATACAAATATTAAAATCGCCATGAAATTGAACAATTCGAAGGTTTTTCTTCATCTCTTGTCTGTCTTCAACCTCGATACGCTACTAAAATCCAATAAATTGAAATAAATTGTGGACTAACTATGAACTCGCTGTCACCTTCTACCAATTCACTAGATATGAAGTGAAAAACAAAATTCATATATTAAAATATCAAGGGAGATTTTCCTTGAACACTTGATTTTTATTACGAGAATACTGATTTTGATGTTGCTTGCTTCCCATCTTTTTTCCTCAACAAAAAAATTCAAACAGAGAAAAAGAAAACTTGACTAAATTCACCAATGATTCAAGTTCACCATTGATGGTAGTATTCACCAACCCAAAAGAAAAAATTCACCGATAAATTTGAAAAATTACACCACCAAAATCGCCCAAAATGCGGCAAGCTTGAGGTGCGTGGTTGGAGGAAGGATATTGGCCATGGGGAATCATCGGAATTAGTTGAGTTTCTCGGTCGACTTCTTGGCCTATTGTATGACGATAATAAGTGGTAGGATCACTAACCAAAAGTTCACCTGTAATGTGTACACACATACAAATATATATATATATATATATATATATATATATATATATATATATATATATATATATATATATATATATATATATATGTTATAACGGTGAAAACATACATGGACTCTAAATGAAAATGTAATAATCTTTAGTACAATTTTCTAAACAAAATAATTCCATAAAAGAACATTGAAAACTTTAATTAAAGTAATAATTAATTCAACATATACAAACAAATCTTAAAAGTGACATGTCGAATCACGAAAAGACTAGAGTAAGCGATTTAGAAGATACATTACCATCATCATGCGTCATGTGAGAGGTCACTACTGAATCGGAATACCACAATTGTTCACCACTTTCAACCGGATTGAAAGTAGCAAATGCAGGAAGCACTAGCTGCCGACGAGGTTGATAACGATTGGGGCAACCGTCGCGAGAATGCCCCGGAGCATGACAAATCGGCAAACATTAGGACGGGAACCTAATATCCCTTCAAAACAGTTAGTGCCTGCATAGGAGTAGTTAGTACATGAAGTAGAAGGTCGAAAAGTACAAGACAATGATCCAACTAAATTACTAAATGCAATACACTGTAGGCGCACTCCTGAAAGAGGCCACATTAGAAGAATTGTTGTGGTTGGAGAGTTGCTGATGGTTATGATTATTGTTGTAATTCCGATTTCGATTGTTCCGACCCCCTTTACCTTTGTTATAGTGGCTAAAGTTGCCTTTCCCGTAGCCGGATGAGCTCGAAGATGCGCCCTTTGAATTGGAACCACCACTCGTTTAGTGCAGAGGCCGCCGAAAGGAGGGAGACGAATGCCTTATGCGTAGGGAGATCACGAGCACGCCCAAAACTAAGTTGTTGCTCGTAGAAGATAAATTTGGAGTCCAAATCATCAAAAGTGTGAACACCAGGAATGAGGGAATAGGCAGTGACAAAGGTATGATACTCGAAGGGAGCCCAAGCAATAGTAAATTGAATTAGTTCTAGGCCAAGCGAGTAGTGTTTCAAATGGGTGCCTCAAAATCACTAAGCTTAGATGGAGTCCCATTGGCTTTCTTCTAGAAGTTATGGCACATAGTGGGAGAAAGAGTTAGCATGCAACCCTTGCAGTACTTAACTTAGGCTCATGGAAGTCAAAGATTAACCACACACATATAGTTCTTATTTCAAAGAAGGAGAATCCAACCTCAATTCAATATTACATGTCAATTAGTCTTTTCAATGCTTTCAATGCTATTCGTAAAATTATATCCAAATGCTTGGTTAATAGATTGAGAGGAGTTAGTAGGGATCTTCTAGGACATTACCAAAATGCTTTTGTGTTAGGGAGATGCATAATAGATAATCGCTTAATAGCTCATGAAATTCTCTCACACATCAAGAGAAAAAAAGACGAAGAAGTTGACGACGAGTAAATGTTGATATGAGTAAGGCATATGATACAATAAGATGGAATTTCCTTAAAGAGGTTTTGAAGAAGGTAGAGTTTTCAAACAAACGAGTATGAATCATCATGCGAGTGTGTTACCTTGGTGGAGTACAGAGTGCTTGTCAATGGAGAAACTACGGATTTGATTTAACCTTCAAATGGGCTAAGGCGGGGAGACCCACTTTCTCTATATTTGTTCGAGTCCTATGCATGGAAGTCTTGTCATCAATGTTGTTGGCAAGGCAATAGGAAGGACAAGTGTAGGGAATTAAAATGGCAAGACAAGCACCCCAAATCTATGAAATTTTCTTTGCAAATGATGTCATATTTTTCATGGAAGTGTCTTTTTAATGAGTAACGGATTTCAAAAACGTCATTAACAAGTTCTATGATATGTTGGGACAAAGGATAAATTTTTCAAAGTCGGCTATAATGATGATAAGTATCATAACAAATCAAGAAAAAGAGGGATTCAAATTTATTTTTAACTTTCATATTGTGGATTAAAAAGTATTTTGGATCCACTTATATTATACCTATGTCCAAGACACCCCATTTTCATTTCCTAGTGGAAAATGTATAGAAAAGATTGCAGAGATAGAGGACAAAGTTACTTTCACCTACAGGGAGGTTAATCCTCCATAATGCGATCCTTATCTCTATCAACCAACACATCCTTAAGTTTTCAAGGTACCTGAAAGAATAATTGATTTGATGAATTCCCTTATGATTAGATTTTTTTGGGGGGTACCATATGAATAGAAAAGTGCATTACAGGAAAAAGGTGGTTTTATTCAATGGGTGGGTTAGGTTTTAGGATCATTGAGAATTTGAATCTAGTCATGCTTATGAAACAAGCCTAGAGGTTACATCATAATCAAGACCTTTTATTGAAAAAAGGTATTCAAAGCCAAATACGAGACCAACATCATTGATTCATTTTGTCCAATAGGAAGGTAGGAGGGTGGAAGATTCATGGGGATGGAAGGGTTTGTTCGGGCGGTAAATAAATTCAATAACGGATCTGGTATGGCAAATTGGAAGAGGAAGAACTATTAGAATAAAAAAGGACAATTAGTTTCCATGTAAGGACCTTTCGTTTCAAAATGATAACATTAGACAAGAGTTCAATGATAAGGAGGTTTCTTGTTTGTTCAAGGCAAACAATCAAGATTGGAATTTCACAAAGGCGAGGGAGGTATCTCGTATGAGATACGATCAAGAACATTCTCACCACTCCGGTGAGTGTACGAGTGTGGAAGATAATGTTCTTATGTGGGAAGGAACAAGGGATAGAGAGTTTACGGTAAAATCAAGATATGCATTCCTAATAGGAAAGGATCATAAAGATAGCCATGATGGTATTAGCAGGAAATTTTGGAGCGGATTCCGAGCATTGATCTATATTCCTAAGGTGAAAATTTTTTGTATGGAAGGTCATCAAGAATGCAATACCTACAAATAAGAATATGGGCAAGAAAGGTTTTATGGAAACAACCCGAGTGTGTATTTTGTAGGAAACATCTAGAGTAAAGGGAACATTTGTTCAAGGATTGTGATATAATTAAGAGGATCTAGGCTACTGGAGAAATGGGAATAAGAATAGACAATGTTAGAAACATCAATCTGAGGAAATGGTTGACATACTAGTTTTGGTACTTGCTTAGAGAAAAAGGTGATTATAACAAGGATTTTGACAACTCTATGGGAAATTTGGAAAAAAAAAAAAAAAAAGAGGAATGATATTGTTTCGAGGGCAAAGCTTTTGAGCCTAGACAAGTGGTTGATAACATACATTGGATTATTCCTGATCAAATAAAGGCATGAATTTAGATAAGGAAAAAAAGGGTTACAAGTTAGTGATATACATTAGTATCGAGAAACAAGTTTTATTAAAGGAGTTTGTAGGCGGGATCCCATTGTAGTGATCAATGGAGCAAGGAACACAAGGTCGAGGGAAGCAGGAGAAACATGGGTAGCTGAAGATAATTATAGGGAATTAACTAAGGGATGGTGGATAGGTTATATACAATTAGCTCTACAAACCGAGTATCTAGCTTTGGAGGCTGTAATGATAGAAGCTAGCAAGAAAGGGGTCGGACATCTAAGAGTCGAGAATAAATTTGTTGTTAATGATCCAAGAACTTCGGGGATAGATTAGTTGCTCCAAAGAAACAAAGAAGTTGTACGAGGAAAATTTTATTACTATATAACAGCTTTGAATCTTTGCATGTCATCAAGTCTAGTAAGAGCATCGTTAGGCTAACCCATATCCTTGCAGCAAAAGCAAGGATAAGGAAGCTCATGATGTTCATTGCTTAAATTTATGTTGCTGATGTTTTGTTATTTGTATCATTTCATTGCCCAAAAGAAACTTCGTTCATTTTATATAGAGAAGCATATAAGTATCGACCATTTTAAATAAAAAAATAACGGATTATTAACATCCGTACCCCTCGTACTATCTCTGCAATCATTTTTCTACCTTATATCCTATTGAAAATTATTTTTAACCCCACGACCTTACTGACATATTAGAATTGTAGGTAAATTTGTGATTTTAAGTTGACCGGAGATGTTAAAAGACGAAAATGCCCTTACAAAACCGAACCCTACTACACTCATATTTTATTTATTTATTTAACCCTAAACTAATTTTATCTCTTTCTTCATTACTCTCACAAACACAATTGACCACCATATCCGAGTCTCTCTCCTATCCCCCTTCTCTCTCTCTCTCTCTCTCAATCTCTTTCTCCTTCATCAGGCTAATGCTATCTTCGATCAAATCGCTGAATTCCCAACGCATAAGCTCCTCCTCAAGAAGTGGCTCAAAGAAGAAGACCGATTCACAATCAAATTTCCCTAAAAAAGAACCATATTGATGGAGTTCGTAAAGAGCTCACAAACCTCTACACTTTGTTCTTCCTCTTCTACTCTCTCTCTCTCTCCTCCTCTTCCTCTTCTCGTCTCTCTTCCCCACTTGCCCGTCTGCCAAAAATCATGGATCCCCTCAATTTGCTCCTTCGTCTTCTCGGTCTTCATCATGTGGGCAATTTAGTATAAGACCAACGTCGAGACCCACCTCGAGAAGCTCTCGGAGAGAGAGAAAGAAGACGACAAGCTTCTTGGGAAGTGCGTCGATGAACCGAAGTAGAAGGGGCTCGAATTTGATTTGTTGAAGGAGGTGGATACGCTTTGATGGGCGAAGAGTATGAGGATTGAGAGCAAGGCAATGAGGAAATGGTCCGTCAGGGATTTTGTTTCTCTGTTCTTCTTCTCTCTCTCTCTGCCTTGTTTTGGTGGTTACAACTTACTAGGGTTATCTTGTGTAATTGGATTATGGTATTTTGAATTTTAGGATTTGAGCTGTTGGGCTTAAGTGAATTGATTGGTTATTATGGGGGATTTGGGGTTCGGAATTGAACGCAAAAACTCTGTTATGTTTTTGCTGTAATTTTGGGGGCTAACCAATATGCCAATAATGTGAGTTATCTTCTATGGACATTAACTTTGTATCAAGTTAATGTTGAATTCTCATGATGTTTTGTTTTGATTTTTTTGAGCTGGTTTTTTCCTTTTAATGGCCAATCAAACACCAATGGTCATTGCACTTTTGGGGCTCCTATGTAAGAAGGGTTCCGGAGGGAGGGGGAAGTGGGAATCACTCATAGTGTAATGAAGGCAATGAAAAAAGATTCAATAAATATATGAATTAGAGGAAGAGGGTATTTTCGTCGGTTAATGTCTCGAGTCAACTCAAAATCCCAAGCTTACCTACAATTCTAATATGTCGAGTAAGGTCGGGGAGTTGAAAATAATTTTCAATAGGACATGGGTAGAAAAATGATTGCAACATAGTACGAGGGGTACAGATGTTAATAATCCAAAAAATAACTGTTTCGATTCGACACTTATTTTCCCTACTAATGATATTTCAACTTTCATTGAAAACATTTAAAACTTATTATATTTGTCATATTGATATTTCTAACATATCTAATATAAATTTCTATTTCAGTGTCAATTTAGAGGATTAATACTCCCTCCGTTTCAAAATATATGTCGTTTTAAGGTTATGAGAGAATGCCAAGGAAACACAAATTTCATGACAAATTTTGTGTTAAAAGACCCAATTACCCCTATATTTCATTGGAAATGAAAAAAATTAATGAAAAAAGAAGAGAAACAAAGAAATTAATAAGGACAAAATTGGTAAACTAGTAATTACTATGTCATTGAAATTGTAAAGGGATAAATATTATAAAATGAGAAAAATTAGTTAAAATTAACATGTATTTTGAAACAGAAGGAGTGCTATTCAAATGTATCAATTAGTTATTTTAGTTTCACTTCTTAAAATGTAGTTGTCAAAAAATGTAGTTTGAAGGTTTGCTCGGGGAGAGTCCGAGTCACCCTAGAGGGGGTGAATAGGGTGATGAAAAATTCTTTGCGAAAGCACACACCTTTTGACGAGAGAAGAGTCAAAGACAGATTCCGAGTCTAAGCAAGGAGTCGAAAAAGATTGGACTCGGAATGTAATGAATCGAGTAAACACGTTCGACAGGGCGATCCGAGTCTAGAATGAACTCGGAAATAGAACACGAGAGAATTTACGTGGAAACCCTCCCGGGGCAGAAAACCACGGCCCGTGTCAATCCAGACACGAAGTCAAATCCACTATTTTGAGTCCACAAAATACCGTGAACTTGATCGAACCCGAGTTGCTCCCTTGAACAACTCTATACAAGTTTTCCTAGACTCGTAAATTCCCTTATCTCGATCTAGTACTTCCTAACCGAGATAACCCTTACAGCTAGGGACAACTAAGCTGAGTTAACCCTTACAGACTTAGTCAAGGGACCTTACAAAGAATGTAAGAAGAGTTTGTAACTTAGTACAAGACCTTACAACTCGTAAAGTAATGAATTACGAGTAGGAGTTGTAAGTAGAAGATTGAGAATGAATACAATAACTTTGCTCAAGTACGTGTATTGACAATATGTTCGGCAACCTTCAAGTCTTGTGAAGTGGCTTCCTTTTATAGAATACCGGGCAGAGTAGCCGTTATCTTCATCTCGCTGACCGAGAGTCCTCTGTGACCAGTTGTGAAAGGCTTTCGAGTCACTCGAAAGTATCCGTTGAAATATGGACGTTGTACAACGGTTTAACTCTCTTGGAAGTCCCAAAACCATCGGTTGTGTCTTGATAAATGTGGTGGAAACCACCGTTAGGCTTAGCGTTCCAGCTTTTCCGGATATGGAAGCGGATGGCTTCGACACAATCTTCCGGGACTAAAGCAGGGAAGATGAAAACCCATATCTCGCTGGTGATTTGACGTTACGAGCCGGCTACTTTTGTAGTTTTGAAAAGATATCCTCGATTGAATAACCTACAAAAGTAAAACACCTTTGGTTCTCAAAGTATAAAATACTTTGGTCCAAGGTTAGACACGAGATAATAATATAATCATGATAATTAACCAACATATTATCTCGAGTCGAAAAGAAATGGAGTATTCCGAGTCTAATATCCATGATACTCGGAATTCCATAAGACTTAGTCTTAAGCAAAGAATCAAGTTCTATTAACAAATATCGAGTGGGAAACACTTGATGTAGACTAAGCATGAAATGAACTACGAATGCCGACTTTGCAATCAATAGAGTAAATAACCACAAGTCGGATTCCGAGAGAGAGTGGACTCGGAATAAAGAACAAGTTTTTCCGAGTCGCTAACCGAAAAGCGATTAAAGAGATATGTGAAGGCCGAATCGCATAGAAAAGATACTTTTAACTCAAGTAAGTTTCGAGACACGAGAGAATGCCTTGGAATCAAAACTCTATATAAATGACATCGTTATACCGATTCCTTTTGCATGACTCGGAAAGATATAGAGCAGATGTCCGAGTCTTCATAGTTGTCTCTCTCGCTTTTGATTTTTCAAAAATTTTAAGATTTAATTAAGTGGGTATTTGGCCTAGATTTTAAAACTATTTTTGGATTCTAAAAGCGAAACTAGGCCAAACACTAATTTTTTAAAAATTAAAACTGTTTTTCAAAAGTGATTTTAGAAAAAAAATGTTCAAAAGCAAACAACAAATAAACTATTTACTGTTTCTAATTTATGGAGAAACTGTTTAACAATCATCAAGAATGCCACTCTCTCTCTCTTACCTCTTTTTTTCCACGTTAGGTAACCTCTCTTTTTTCATTCCTCTCTCTCTCTCCTCTCTTTTATTTTGTTTTATCTTTATCTCTTACTCTAATAAATAAATAAATATTATCTTATACAAAAAATAAATATTAAATAATAATTATTATGTAAATTTAAAAAATCAAATTATACTATAATAAATAGTGTAGACAAAACTAGGCGAAACAACTTATTATTCAAAAATATTTTCATATAAATTAGATCAAACATTTCATAACTTTTTCAAAAACACTTTTAGAAAAATTGTTTTCATAAATAAAAATACTTTTTTATAAATTAGGCCTAACAACACCTAAATCTAATCTAGTAATAGCATTATATATTTTCCAACGCAACAGAAATTCTGAAGTCACGTTTTAGCTATACGCACACTCGAGAATCAGTGGTGGGTGGTGGAATTTGGGAGCGAAACCAACATTCCAAAATCCAAAATCCAAAACCTTCATTCATTGCTTCATGGGAATGGCAGAGAAAATCGCATCTCCCATAATTTTACAAGGCTGATTCTTTCACGGATCCTCGTATCAACTTCTCCGACCCAAATTCTATCTCCGGCGAGTTCGACGCGGGCACAGGATTCCAATTTTCACCCTGAATTGCTTCATTTTTCGTAGTTTTGCGCTAATTCTGCATTTCCCGGGCATTGTTTTTGAGTTAGGGTTACCTCTCTCTCTAGCTCTTTGCAGTTGCTGGAATTAGGGGCGGTGCGTCAGCCCGCCAAGTTTTTCGTTTGAATGGGTCGGTCCCGTGCTGTCCCTCAGTCTACTGATGATGATCCCAACCAAAGGTTTGTTGAATTTCTACTAGAAATTTGTGAATGGAACTTTTTTTTTGTTTGTTTACAGCTTCAATTTGGTCCCTTTAACGGATAATTGATGGAATTGGTGTTTTTTTGAAGAAGGAATTGGTGTTGTTATGCTGTTAGTTTTTGTGGGTGATTGAGTGCTATTTGCTGTTCAGTACTTCCTTTGTGCTGTAATTTCTAAGAAACAAGTTGAAAGTTTTTTATATTTGATTATGTTTTTTAGTGATATTATAAGCGAAAATCGTGTTGAGGTAACTCTTTGCAGCTGGGTCTGGATTCAACCTGAGTTGGTATGGCCTTCTTTTATAAGCCTCATTTGAGCATTTGCATTCTCATAGCAAGTTAGGGCCAGGTTTAGAGGAGGAGCAGTGCGATAATTGGGAGAGAATCCCATTTTATAAGTTGTGGAACAGCGCTTTCCCACTATGCCTTACACACTACAAGAGCATTGATAAGAATTTCCTAGTTGTAGAATAGTTCCTTTATCGTGAAACAAGTTTCTTTGTGTACGAAATTTTAAGAAATAGTGTTCGCTGATGAATTATATAATTTTCCTATGTGAAGAAGGGAGAGGTGTCAATCCCTCGGAAAATAGTCATCATTTATTACTTTGATGCATATTAAGGAAATATATTTACATTGCAGGATATATACGGTGTCACTGGTAAAATTCTGGAAGTGCATGACAGTTTTTGGAATATGACAATCTTTTTGTAATGGGATATGACTGTTTAGAAGGTGAGGAATTAAACATCTAATTTTATCAAGGAGATTAAATCACCTGAAAAACACATAAATCGTCATTGTTAACGGGCCAAGTTATGACAAGATAGAGAATATAATTGTCCTTTAATTCAAGATTGAGATATTTTCAAAAGACGTCCATATATTTCTTGATTGCATTCTATTAGAAACATATGATGGTGACATAAAGGGTTTGTTCATCTCATCTTCTCGGAAATTTTCTGGTTGGAATTGTTTCACAGGTTAAATGAACGATAACTTAGAAGTTAGGATCGTAATTAACTCGCAAATATCCTTTATCAACATGAGATGTGTGCTTCGAAGGGGGAGCAAAGAGCTTCACATTACAAAAAACTACAAAGAGGTTTTATTTATAAAAAAATTGGTATTTTATAACCAAATGTGAATCAGCCATTTGCACTGGAGATTTATATGTCGACGTTATTTCTTACCCGAACATTGTCCTCTTGTCCACTGTACTGATTTTTGATTCTTTGTACAAAGGTTTTAGTCGCAAAAAGAGTTGATTCATTCATTCATATGAACCACAAGCATGTAATGTGGAACCCACATTCATCTCATTGATGCAAATTATCGCACACAACAAATAATTGCAACCTTTTCCTCGAATCTTTGACTTCATTTATTGTGTATGCACAAAAATAATTTTGTGTACCAATTACTAAAAGGCATTTATATGATTAGCGATTTTAAGTTTTCTGCATTTAAGGTTGGATTGCTATTATAAAGGGAAACTTGTATCTTTGACATTACTCTTATTGATTGCCTATTGAATAACTCATAATAAAATTAATAAAATAAAAGCCTTGAGCGCATGCATTTCAAGAGATTTCAAATGTTTGTGGAAGAAGAAAAATGTGGGAGAGGGTGAGATTTGTTGTGATTATGAACTTATAATATTGTGCTATCATCTCTCCATATCACAAGCCTCACATCTTAGAAATGTTATTAAGTGTATTATGCACCAGTTGCTAGTATAAGAAAGTTTTGTCGAGCTGTTGAATAATTACCCTTGGAAGACTGCTGTAGTTTTCTTTTTTGTGGGGGGTTGATTTTATTTGAGAATGTTTATGGCTGCAATTATAGCAAGAATGAAGTAAGCGAAAGTGAGATATAAGGAAGCGATTCAAGAATATCCACCTACTTAGATCTAATATTGTTTCGATGCGGCTATGTGAGAAATATGACAATACTGTCCTTGCATAATGTCTGTCCCAGAGTCCCTTTTGTCTAGTGGTGGGACTTTGGTTTTTGCAAGGAAGATTGAGGTTTATGTGTGTGGAAAATATATCCAAAAAAAAAATATTCCCCTTTCCAATACACTATCCGTGCCTCCATGGACTTCAAAATCTACTAATTTTGGTCATTAATTGGTGGAAAATATTTTTAGGTTCAGCATCAAATAATCTTCAAATATTTCTTTGAAAGTACGTTCTTAAGCTGATATTCTGGTTAGCAAATAATGATTAGAAGTAGTCAAAATTTAACTTTATACACCTAAAATGTTAAACTATGGGAAACTTTTTTTGGGGCAAATGCAGTATACACATATTGACTAGCTACTGATTAAGACAGTAATAGCCTTATAATTCACCAAGTTGGCAAGGGAAGGGTTAAACTTTTGGAGAGGGGAACTGCCCATGCCTCAACAAACCTATATTTGGGCCTCTTGAAATGGTCGACCAAGGGTTGAAGCAATGTGGTGCCTATACTCATGTTACTTGAGCCAATGAAGTTTGCTTTTCGCCCGGAAGAGAGGAGGGGGGTAACAGGGCTATAGAAGAAACTACTGTTTTTGTGGTAATGACCTCAAAGATGTGGAGCTTGACTCTTGTGGGTGTAAGATCATGCATTGCAGGATAAACTTATCAATTCACAAATTCAACTTCAGGATTATAGTTTAAAAGGTTCTGACCATATTTTTGGAGTCATTTAAGGAAATATACTATGTACTCGTACATACTTTTAGAGAAAACGAGAAGTTCCAGGCACTTATGAAAGCAATGTGAGACGTGCTATAATGGCCTTTTGCTTTATGGCGAGTTAAGATTCCTTGACGTAATGTCTATTACCTCCCATAATAGTCTGTGTTTGGTTCTATGAATAGGCTCGTGTACTTCGGTTTTCCTTCTAACGTAAGCGCATTTTTAATGTTATGATGTTTCATGTCTTGGCGATTTTCTTTTATGCTATTTGCTGCCGTAAATATTATTTGTGCTGTTCGGGAAAAAAGATGTTCCAGTCTTTCTCTTATTTACTCCCTCTGAGTTTGGTCTGGGGTTGGTGTATAAAGTTTTTTGTGATTTTCTGTGACGTCCCTTTCTGTTGGTGTCGGTTCAGATTTCATTCAAGAATTTCCGAAAAGGAAGTGTATCCACCCAAAACTTTTTCCTTCTTGGTATTTGAATTTTTGATGCACTTAAATATTCTATGGCCAATGGAGGATGACCAAAGTAGGAGCGTCGTCAAAATATATAATGGGAGTGGTGGCTTTTGCAATTGATAGAGAAGTAGAATGAGGTCACTAGAGTATTCTTGACAAAATTCACCTTTTCATAAGAAAACTCTGAAAAGTTCACCTTCTGGCCAACTCAGTTCTGCTCTGTCATCATTCACAATGTCTCATCATGAAATATCTGATGATTCAACACACAGCATTACTCCAAATGTTCTCCTGGAGTGTGAAGTCACTGAGAGGTGGGTACTTGCGCCAGCATCTAAAACTTATGCCTCCTGTTAAATTTTGAGTCCATTTGTACTCTGAAAGCGCACACAACAATGTTTATATGTAATCTTTTCTCACCGTTACAAATTTCATTGTCTATGGTGAATTTGAGTCGAAATACTAACTAGTTTCAGGGGCCTTGATTGTTTGGTAAGATATGGAAGTTAATTTTGATATTCAACGACATGTCACTTTGTTCTGAGACGTATGTGTATGGGGGAGGTGGAGGCCTGGGTCTTAGTCAAGCGTATTCGGATTAGTCCCCTGTATGCTGATTAGTTTACCACCAGCACCCTATGGATCCAACTTACTCGAGAGTTTTTAGATTTCACTTGAAGTGTTTTGTTTTTCAGGATCTCATTGACTGGAGAGACTCTCAGGGGCTGATCTAGATTCAAATAATATTGACAGTCTATAATCATTGACACAGTTGATATTCTATCACAAAATATGCATATTACCCCAGATGAATTGTTTTTTCTTTATGGCCTGTCTTTGACTGTGATATTCTGTGTCTGATTTTCTTGTCCTTTAATATAACAGAAACAGCTCTTTTAGCTGTTGTCGAGGTGGTTAAATATTTACTTTCGAGTTTCAACAATGTTACAGAGAGTGTTTTTATCAATTGTTAAGGTGAGATATGAACATCTGATTGCTCTGTATCCTGCCTTACGCAGGGGTCATAAACTCATAGGAGTTGTTGGGAAAGTCAGATCTAGTATAATAACAGCAATGGATCTTTATTATTTTCTTAGTTTCATGAAAAAGTGTAATTAGTGAATTTATGCTGCCAATGTTTTCATTCTCTATAAGGGATTGCTGACATACTTAGAAGAACTAGATGGAGAACTAGATAGACCCCCAAAAAAGAAAAGAAAAAGGAACACTGTTTGAACAGAGTACATACAGAATGCAAGCGCATTGTATTTTCTTATATGGAATATCCATATGAATGAAATATTGAATTCATATGTTTTTATATATTCTGTTGGTATTCCTTCTTGCTGCGCCCCCGACTCTAAAAAAAATTTTAAAAATAAAATGTACTCCGTGCATGTAGGCTATGCAAATTAGAATCTCTGTAGACTGCGCTTCAGTGTGGTGCATACTGTGCTTGCAGTATATTGCATGTTGCTGTGTCCATAACCTTAACTGGATACGATGATGGTTAAGTAGTGGATATCTCGCTTAGCTCATGCATGTTTGTTATAGAGTGGCTCATGAATTCTATTTCCTTGTCTTTTTGGACTCAAAACCAGTTCTGAACATGGAGCTCAAATTTAATAGGGAAAAAGCTTACATTACACATACTGAAGAAACGTTAATCGTATCATTCCATCCTGTGTGCTTCTAGATTTGCAGTTATGTTTTCCCTCGTCTGATTCCATTATTTTGTTTATACTTCCTATTATTGCTTTTGATTGTCTTTCAGTACCTTTTCTCTGATTTTATTCTCAACAGTATCCCCCTCCCTTTTCATTTTTTCATATTCATAATACTTGTTTTTATTCTTCTTATTCAGTAGATCAAAGAGGAAAAGAACAGTGTCAAGTGTAGAGAATATAGAGTCTGCAACAGCAGGTATGATGATGTTATTCTGTAACCACCGCACAATTTTTTTATCTTCTATTTTTTAATAGCTAAGATTCGCATCCCACTGGGGCCCTCTGACAGGGTTGCCCAGCGAGCCTACATGGGCTGCAGGGGGTAGGGGAGAACCAAGGATCTTGGGCCCAAACACTCAGTTTGTGTGGCAACTTAACTCCCCAATAAGGAAAGTAAATCTCCTTAGGATTTGTACCCACGGGAGAGTATGCTCTGCCATGCATGGTGCCAACTGAGCCACTCAATTTGCACAGTACACTTAACTTGACTATTACTACTGAAGAATAATCTAGCCTTGTTGCTAATGCTCATCTTTTATGTTTCAGGTCAGGGCATAAGTGATGGAAAGAGGGCACTTTATCACTGTAACTATTGCAACAAAGATATCTCAGGGAAGATTCGCATTAAATGTGAAACTTGCCCAGATTTTGACCTCTGTGTTGAGTGCTTTTCTGTTGGTGTTGAGCTCTTTCCTGTTGGTGCTGATAAACGTCACGAAAGCTATCATCAATACAGGGTCATGGTAAATGGTGCTAATTTTTTAGGTTCTTCGACTCTTTTGGCCCTTTGATGTTTAAAAATGTATTTTGATGGTCCGATTTTGGTTTGACATATGAATAATAGGCTTTTAATATGTTATGAAGATAATTGTGTTCCTTCTACAGGACAATCTGTCATTCCCACTTATATGTCCTGATTGGAATGCAGATGAGGAGATCTTGCTTTTGGAGGTACTTACATATTGTTGAACTTATTCTTTGTTAATGCTTTCAAGAAAATTTACTATTGCCAGCAAATAAGACACAAATTTGGATCTTGCTTCGGGTGGGGTCTTATTACATGCCGTGCTATTACCAACCTAGTGATATGCAGTCGGTTGCATTGTTTTGCTATCAGATTTTGGGACCTGTTTTCTGAGACTGTTTGCTGAACTTTAATTCACCACACGTGCAGGGAACTAGACTTTATGGACTTGGTAACTGGGCGGAACTTGCAGAGCATGTAGGAACAAAAAGCAAATCTGAATGTATTGACCACTACAATGCTGTATACATGAACTCTCCATGCTTTCCTCTTCCGGTATGATTGCATTATTCATCCAAAATCCCTTTTCTATTTCAAAGGAGCAATCCTCAACCTTTTGATATTCATATTTTTCAGGACCTTTCTCATGTTGTTGGAAAGAACAGGGAGGCGCTGCTTGCTATGGCTAAGGAGCAAAATGACCTGAAAAAGGTTGGTTACAATTGATTCCTGGATTACTTTGTGTATTTCTTACAATCTTGATCTCAGGGAGTAAGCTGATGAGGAAAAGGAGTGAAAACTTCTCAATTGAATAAGTATACTATTTACCAGGTTTCTTCTGCATATCTTGAAGCTTCCTGGCTTTCTCAATTGATTAGACATATAAATATCATTGTGTCTGACATCTGATATTTGTTCTTTGCTTTTCTGCATTTTCTGTCTTCAGTCTCTGTGTTAACTGGTTCTTTCCATGTTGCTTATCTAATTTCTGTTGACTTAGCTCTGGGAGATGTTACATTGAAGGAGGATTCTCCATTGTCAGCAAAAATCAAGTATGGAATATTCACATTTTTTCCCCTCTGAGCTTGGCTTCTTCGTAACATCTTTGGACTTATTTTATACTGTCTGTTAAGGACTGAGGAAACAAGGAAAGAGGCTATGGCCAGCCATTCCTCACAGGAAGGTATGTCTTAATGATTTTTGGCTCTGTTATTCATTTATGCTGAACATTGTGTATGAACTTAATTTTGATTTGTAACAGAGAAAGGTTCTGGATTGAGTTCTACAGTTGGGGGAATGAAGAATTCATCCAGTACTACTGTGGCCAAGGATGGGACTGATGCCATCAAAACTGAAGGTATGACCCTTGTATTTGCAGAATAAGTCATCTACCATGGGAGCAATTGGTAGCATCATTGCAATAACCGATCTTTTGTGACAGTCAATCGTTATAACAAGTCTCTCTTCCCTCTCCCTCATGCTTCTATTGGTTTATTTTGAAATGTGATATTTGGTTGGATTAAAAAAACTACAGCAGTATCAACTCCCATGGTGAATCCCACCTTTGCAGGGTCTAGGGGTACTAAATTCCCACATAATTGCGTTCAATTAGTTTCTTGCGTCAAGCATTTGCCTTTGGGAGGCTAGTGAAGAAAAACCATCATTGTCAACTTCACAGCCCAGACTTTCTTACTGACAATTATTGATATGGTTGTGCAGATTCTCTCCCGGACAGGAGCGTTGGAGAAAAGAAACCTAGAACATCACCAGATGAGGCACCTCCAGTAACGGATTTGAGTGGCTACAATCCTAAGAGACAGGAGTTTGAGATTGAATATGATAATGATGCTGAACAGTTACTGGCAGATATGGAATTCAAGGACACAGACACAGAAGCTGAACGTGAATTGAAACTCAGAGTTCTAAGAATCTATTCTCGAAGGTTTTCAATCTCGACTGACCTTTTCCCCCTCTAGCAATGTCATTTATTGTGATAAATCTTTTTGTTGGACAGTGAAAAACATCTTATTTAAATTTGTGAAAACTTCCAGAGGGCATTTAAAAACTGATTTTTTCCCTTCCCTTGGGTGTTTTTTCTTTTCTTTTTTTGGGTGGGGTGGGGGTGCTAGGCTATGTTACAAGAACCGGACCGGACCGGCTGGTTCGACCAGTTGAACCGGGAACCAGACAATGGTCCGGTCCGGAAACACATGTTAACACATTAGACTACTGAACCGGATCAAACCAGTGACAACCGT
Source organism: Talinum fruticosum (assembly GCA_021018815.1). Taxonomy (NCBI): domain Eukaryota; kingdom Viridiplantae; phylum Streptophyta; class Magnoliopsida; order Caryophyllales; family Talinaceae; genus Talinum; species Talinum fruticosum. The sequence continues at coordinate 2,803,401 of JAITYX010000011.1, forward strand.
TCGAACCAGTGACAAGTTGGCCCAGTCGAGTTTCGGTTGGACCGGTATTTATTAAAAAAGAAGAAAAATATTAAATCAAGCATTGTCCAAGGTTTTTTCTGCTTGGAGAGAGAGAGACAGTGATAATGGTGCAGGCCGAAGATGAAATTGCTGAATAAGGAAGAAGAGTAGAAGATGAAGAAGCCTTGAAGCTTGGAGGCTCTTCCCTTGCAAATATAGAAGGAACATCACCAGCAAGTAGAAGATGAAGAAGCCTGCTGGGAACATTACTAGAAAGTAGAAGATAAAGAAGCCTTACAAAAGGCTTGAAGGAGGAAGATGTCTATCTCTCTCACTATCTCACTCTCACTCTCACTCTCACTCTCACTCTCACACCACTGTCTCTCTAGTAGGCTAGAATCTCTCTCTCTCTAGTCGGCTAAGGGGATTAAGGGGCTAGGGTTTTTGTCTTTAAGGAGGCCAAAAATAAAAGTAACAGGGTTTGAGCTGAAATTTAGATGGACTTTTTAGACAAGGCCCATATTGATGCTTATAAAAATGGATTTGCTTTGTTTTTTAAACAAATACATATATATATATATAGGGAAGATATCTAATTAGAACTAAGTTTTAGAGTGAGAACTAGGAATTTTAGATTTGATCCCTTTATTTCTCATCTAAGGGTCACAAATATGCTATGTCGCTAATCTCTTCTCCCACACTCCCACCACCACATCCTCTCTTCAAACACCACGGACCGCCTTTCTAGTTCACAGCATCACCACCGGCCACCGTGAGTCTGCGGCGTTCCTTGTCCATCGGGGAGCCGCATGGTGGCCGAGATTAGGCCTAAAACTTTTCCCAAACCTGGCGACGTTCTCTCTCCCTCATCCCACATCCCATCTCCCATCCCACAACGTGGTTGAACCGGGAGAGCTATGGAGGTCGTCGTCGATCCATTTGAACCACGCTAACCAACCCTTCAACAGCCACCGATTAAGCCGCCCAAAGCCGATTGGATGTCTTTTTCGGCGCCAAAGCCGTCGGAATTAAAATGAAACCCTAATGAAGGGCAGGGAGAACCCAACCAGAGGGAAGCATAGCGACGCCGGCAATGGGCTTGAGCAGCAGGTAGGGCTTGGGGTAGAGGGCCGGGGGAGGGGGAGAGGTAAGGGCTGGGGCAACGAAAATGGGAAGCAAAATTATTAGATGTGGCATAATCTCATCCATTAGATAATATTTTAAGGGTCCCGATTCATAATTCTTAGTTCTCATTTTAACTATGAGTTCTCATTGGATACGTTCTATATATATATATATATATCTTACCAGGTTTGACTGGTCTAACCCGGTTCAACCATTAACCAAGTCAACCGGTTTAAGCTGAGTTAAACGGTTCAACTGGTTGAACCATCGACCCACTTTGCCCACTGGGTCAGTTCTCTTAACATAGGCTTCAGGCCACCACTTGACCCTAGGCTAAGTAAGGAGCCCATGCTAGGTGGACAAGAAGGGTGCAGACCTTGTGGGGGCGAAGGGACAAAGCTTTATTTGGTAGGAGTACTTACTACTTATTGAAGTGGCTCTGCTCGAAAAGAACCAAATTGCTGTAATATTCTGTTGCAGTGCAACTAAATTTGACAATTGGCTGTTGACAACCATGAATTGCTTGTCAGCAACTTTAATATTTCCTGGTTCATGTGTGAGATTATCTTTAGTGCATTCTAACAAAATGCTTGATAATAACTGGCCTTTGACGAGTGATCTGAGAAGTATAGCATTAAAGATCTTGTACCGTTAATGACAAGCTTTATTGGTTGAATTATTTGTGCTGGGTTTCTATGCTATCTTGTGTCCCACATTGTCGCTGAGCATTTACAATTGCTACCCTAATACTCTATGCTGCAATTTTCATTGCACAAATTATGACTTGTGCATGAAAGATAATGGGGAATTTCGGGATTGTGTGGAAACGTCTCCTCAGCACCATGAGAGATAATTTCATCTAGGGACTCTACCTTTCAGACAATGGGAACTTTGTTTTTCCTCTTTTATGCTGCCGACTATGTGGATGGCTTACATTCTGGATGTATTTATTCCCTTTGTAGAACGCTAGCTGTGCATTCATTTCTTTTGCTCGATTTAATATATGCTACTTTCTTTATCAGAAAAATGAGTGTGTAAGGAAAAAGGCATCGTATGCTTTCATCACTGGGAAAGTCTGAATTGGATCAAATTTGGAACGCTGCTACGGGGATTTTTTTTTTTTTATTGTGAATATGCTCATGAAACTGCTTCTACTTGTAACTAATCCATGCCATGGCTTCAATGTCAGACTAGATGAGAGGAAACGTAGGAAGGATTTTGTACTTGAAAGGAATTTGCTGTATCCAGATCCTTTTGAGAAAAGTTTGTCACCAGAAGAGAAGGAAATATGCCAGAGGTATAGGGTATTCATGCGGTTCCACACAAAAGAAGAACACGAGGAACTTCTGAGGACTGTCATTCAGGAACATAGGATTCGCAAAAGATACAGGACCTACAGGTTTGCCTCCCTTTGCCCCCTATCAATTGGAATTTTCATTTACAAATTGAACTTCTTTTAACATAAATCAGGTTTGGGATTTCTGACTTTATTTTAAGGTCTAAACAACTTCATTACGCTCAAGTCTGAACACTTTTCAGTGAGCGGGAAAAATTAGAAGTTTAATGAGTTGAGACCTGGAGCGGATAATCATAATAGGGTCCATTTGTCCCAGTTCTTGGTGGTTCATATTTTTGGCTATGGAATGGAAATAATAGGGTCATTCCTTGACTTCCAGGAAGCTAAAGCTGCTGGATGCCGCACATCTGCTGAGGCAGAGAGATATATTGAACAGAAGAGGAAGAGAGAAGCAGAAGAAAATGGTCGAAAAGTGAAAGAGAGTGTTGAGGCTGGTCCAGGCGGTAAGGTATTGATTAGGGCTGGTCATCATAGAGACTTGGGTACCAAGGACTCTTCATCGACCACTGCTAGGCATGCCACATCAAGCTTGCTGGATGAATGGGATATCGCTGGATATCCTGGGGCTGAGTTACTCTCAGAGACTGTAAGCTTTTTAGCGTCTCTATTTCTAGTTATGTTTTGCTGAGCAATTTAGTTGGCTTGCGAAATGGAATACTTCCTGTGTGTCAATTGTTAGCAATGGATATGTCGAAGAGTGTTTAGCTCATCGACATCAAGACCACCTTCTGACTTGGAGGTACTGAGTTCAAGCCTTGGGACATATTTCCTCGGTGTGGGAATTAATGTGCAGTAGTCAATGGTTGGGCTTTAGCCTAAGCCCAGACACCCCCTCCCCAAAAAAGGACGTTACATACATGCCATAACATTACTTCAACCTCAATAGTGCATTAAGGTGCAGTTAAATAAAATTTGTGATCCGTATAAGTATGGAGTTCACCAGAAATTAGTCTGGCTACTTTGTAGTAATGTTTTGATGAGCATATTTCCACATTCTCTATCTCAACTATGTGGTGCGGTTTCACCAATGCAGGAGAAAAAGCTTTGTGGGGAAATTAGGTTACTACCTTCTCATTATCTCAATATCCTCCAAATCATGTCTATGGAAGTAATGAAAGGGAATACTACCAAGAAGTCAGATGCTCATAGCCTGTTCAAAGTTGACCCCAGCAAAGTGGATCGTGTTTACAATATGCTCATAAAGAAGGGCATAGCCCCTCAGTGACCACTTGTATTTGCCTCCGTGCAGCAGCAGTTCAGTGTAGATCCTACCAAAGTTGGGTCTGGCATGTACAAAAAACACCCCCCCTTCCCTCTCTCCCTCTCTCCCCCCGGGGCGTATAAGCAGAGGGCTTATGGCCCATTCATATTATGCTTGTTTGTAGAACCCCCCTCCTTCACCTCCCTGTTAGTATCAACCTCATTTAGGATATACAGATATGGTTATTGTTTATGAACGTACCGCCAATTATACCCTACATCTTGAAGTAGAAAGCTTCCTATTCCAAGGTAACTTGGGGAGCTTAAAAATGAATGAATGATGGAATTTTCTGATAAAATGATTTTTTTGGTAAAATGATAAATTTTTGTATTTTGATAATTTTACAACAATATTGATAAATTTATGTTTTTATATTAATTTTCTATAATAAAATAATTAATTAAAATTTAGTTATTTCATTACACATTTTCTATAAATTGCATTTACGTTTGACCCAGATTATGTTTATCGATAAAAAGATCAAATTTTTAAACTGATGAATTTTTTTAATAAATTTATTATTTTTGTACACTGATTAATTTTATAACAAACGGATGACTTTTTGTGTTTTTGACTTTTGATTAATTTTTCTACATTGTTGATGAATTTGTGCATTTATATATACTTTTATGAAAGTACAAATCAATTAAAACATAATTATCTGGTTATTCATATAAAACATATACAGAAAAAGAATCTAATACATTAAATATTTTATAGATGAATTTTGTAATAAATTAATAAATTAAAATTTTCCAACAACATTGATAAATACTACAGTTATATTGATGAATTTTTCTAAATATGTCTATGTCTGTCAATATTCATCATCTTTCTTCACATATTCATCATTCACAATTTGTTGAGAGCTTACACAGACTTTAATTGCTTCATTTTTTTGCATCAACTCAACAACAATTCGTAAATATACATTGAGACAAATTTTGACACTCATAAGACCCTGTTTGGTATGCAAAAGTGAAATAAAATGAAATCAAGGAATGATACTTGAGTGGTTAGGTATGTAATTTAAATATTCTCTTCAAGTATTTGGTAGACAACAGGAATGGAATCAAGTTCTAGTTCTTGTTGTTTGGTTGTTAACCATAGAATAAAATCTAAATTGTTTTATTTTTTAAATTATTTTATGTCGTTGTAAATTATTATTGTTGTTGTTAATAATAATAATAATAATAATAATAATAATATAGCAAATAGGCTAATTTTTCTTGTTTTAATAATTATAAACCGATCCTCGAGGGATTGAGAATTGATCCTCTCCTATTTGAGGGATTCAAATTCCCTTGTTTTGAAGAGAACTTAAAAGCTATAAATTTTAAATTTCACCTTCAAAATATTCAACCAAACAATCGAAAAAGGAACTTGAAACCAGAGGAATCAAGTTCTATTATAGTTTTGCTTAACCAAACAGGGCCTAAAATTTATATATTGTCCACACGCTTCGAAATAAAAACAAATATTCATCTCTAGACGTTAAAAATTCATTAAAATAAAGAAATATTTATCATTAAAATTAAAAGTTCAACAAAAAATGAAGAGGGTAAATTGTATATGGAAAAAACGTTAATAAAAAGTAAGTAAGAAGTTTTCAACTCTCTCAGTACATCAAAAACAAAAATATTTATCATTGAAGTTTAAAACTTTATAAAATAAATGAATATTTAGCAATAAAATTTGAAATTCAATAAAAGATGGAGAGTATGCATATTTCATTACATCCAGAGAAAAAAATAATAAAAAAGAAAGTATAATTTCTTCAACTCAGATCCTTTGATACATTAAAAATATAAATATTCATCACTAAAATTTAAAAATTAATTAAAAGGGGAGAAAAAGGTTGGGAAGAAACTTCCTATAGTTTGGAAGACTCGTATATATTAGTCTGTGTCCGAGATAGATTAGCCTTCTTAATACTCGCTTGAGAATGACAAGTGAATATGGCACCATGAGAGAAGGATGCTCTCGGCGACTGGGCATGTTCGTCCGATTTTGATCGCCGAGTGCCACGGAATGGTAAAACGAGCGAGACCGGCGAAGAAGAAGCAACCAGGACAAGCCGATGCTTAAGAAGTACACAATTCTTTGATCGATCATCCCAGCCCAACCCTAAAGCAACCAGGACAAGCCGATGCGGACGAAATTTCTTTATTCACTAATTCCAATCCAACGCCAAAGCAAACTAAGGTAAACCCTAACTCGGCTTTGATTGATGAATCTGGACACAAGTTAAGTTGGTCTAACATGGTAGACAAGGAATTGAATAACCAAATGTTGAATTCTAAGACCGATCATGTAGATTCGAATGAAACTTTTGCGAAAATGGTTAGTGAGCCTCGTTATTAATGTTCCACTTATTGAAAAAGAGAATCAAATATTGAATTACGAGACTCGCTCATGTAGTTTCGAATGAAATTTCTGCAGAAATTGTTGTGGAGCTTGTTATTACTGTTCCATTGATTGAAAAAGAGATTGGTGATGCAAATGGAAAGAAAACGAGTTTTAGCGAATTGTTTGCTAAAAATTGTGATCCTACCATGGGATTGGGGCTACATTATTCACCATCTACCTTTGAGAGTGAGACCCCGTAGTCCATATCTCGTGCTAAAGATGTTCAAGAGGAAATCGACTATTAGAAAATTGCTCTAGTTGGATGTGTTATTGGACGAATGCCTAAACTTACTTTGGTGAAAGATTTTGTGGATAAGCACTAGAAAATTGCTAGTAAACCGGACATATACTATCATGCTACCGAATGGTATGTTTTCGAGTTTCCATCTCTCGGAGGATATTAGTCAAATCTTAAGAGGAGGCCCTTGGATGATAGGAGGCAAATCACCGATACTCAAACCTTGGTCAATCGAATTCATATTTGAGCAAGCTCTAACTACGAAAGTTCCAGTTTGGATCAAATTCCTAAACCTAGATCCGCACTTTGGTCGGTGAATGGACTGAGTAAATTGGCTAGTGCTGTAGGTTTTCCACTTTATGCGGATAAATGCACCGGCTCTAAGGCTAGAATCTCCTATTCCTGTGTTCTTGTGGAAGTGGATGGGTCAAAATCTTTGCCGAGTCAATTCTAGTGTATGATCAAGTAGAAAGCGCTTTGCACAAGAAGTGCATTATGAATGGGTCCCACACTATTGTCATAAATGTAAAAGGCTGGGCCATGAAGAATTTCAAAACAGACAGCAAGCAAAGCAGATTTGGGTTCCAAAGAAGACAACAAATGTTATGTTGATAGCAAGGGATCATTCTGAAAGGTCCAGCTGAAGAAGCTCCTCTAAAACCCGTACCTATGGAGAAAGAGCAGCAGTTATTTCCCCTATGAGGAAAGCACAAGGCCAAATAAGAAAGCATATGAGCAAAAGTGCGCCACCAAAGCGTGTAGCTACTATAGGCATAAGACAAAGTAAGATTCCACTGCAAAATGCATTTAGTGTACTAGTAGAGAATCAAAATGTAGAGGCTAACAGAGGTCCAATAATGAATAAATTTGATAAAGCTAGAAGCATGGGCAGGGCCATAGGTCAACCTCGGATATGAAAATCTATTGTTGGAATGTTAGAGGTCTAAATGACCTGAATAAGCAAGCCAAAATAAGGAAGACTATCCAAAAACTAAACCAGGAGTTTTTGGATTGATTGAAACACATGTCAAGGAGAATTCCGCAAATACAATAGCAAAGAAGCTTTTCCCACGAGTACAATTTTGTAGCAAACTATACTCATCACTATGATGGAAGAATATGGGTGTTTTGGCTTCCAAATGTGCGCTTGTCCATAACCCGGGTAAGTGATCGGCTTATGCATTGTAGAATTGAGATTGTCAATGCTTTTATGGGCTTTATTACCATCATATATGCTTCAAATTCTAGCATTGTTAGGCAGACTTTATGGCAGTATATTGATCAATTAGCAAACTCTACTACTGCCCCATGGATATTGCTGGGAGATTTCAATGTGGTTATGTCTTAAGCTGAAAGAATATCAGTAGCCATTGCAAAGCAAAGTGAGATTGATGAATGCTTTAGTTGTGTCACTAGAAATAGTTTGTGAGATGCACCTGCAATCGGGCATTATTTCACTTGGTCTAACAGTGAGAATGGGTTGTCAAGGGTGTGGGAAAAACTAGATAGAGTTTTACTTAACCCTTATGCACTCCGATGTTCGAGGAGCTTCATAGTAGAATTCAAACCTCCTAGTGTGTCGGACCACTATTTGATTGTCTGTTGATTTCTTGAGTAAAAGTAAGAGTGGAAAAAGTCATTTAGATTTCTCAATGTGTGGGTGGAGCACAAATTGTTTCAAGAAGTAATGCAGGATTGTTGGTCTTTACCAGTCAATGGACACCTCATGTTCCAAATAGTCACAAAACTAAAATAGTTGAAAACTAAGCTGAAAAAACTTCATGGACAGCATTTCAAGGGCATTAGTTGCAAGGTTGAACAACTATACACGAGTTGATGTGATTATAAGATGAATTGTGAGTAAATCCCACTTCTATCTCTATCTAGCAAATGAAAAAAACTGTCCCGGCAGACTATATGCACACAAGGAAAATTGAGGAGTCCATCCTTAAGTAAAGAGCAAAGGATTAGTTTATAAAGTATGGAGATGAAAACGACAAATATTTTAAGCGTAAAAGGTGCATGCATACAATACATAGAATTGTTGATCACCATGGAAAAGAGCATATTACACAAGAGAGCATAGCTGATGCATTTATCAATTTTTACATTGAGTTACCGGGTACTTCTACAAATACACAACCACTAGACCAGGCTTGGATTCATAATGGGCCCATGCTTACATCTAAGCATATTTAGCAGCTAAATGCCTCAATCTCAGTAGATGAAATCAAAGCAGTAGTTTTCAGCATGGATATCAACAAGGCACAATGGCTCGATGGGTTTTTTACAGGTTTCTTTCAGCAAGCTTGGGGGATAATAGGCGAAGACATATCACAAGCAGTTATTCAGTTCTTCAAGAATGGAAAATTGCTTAAGAAAATTAATACCACGAGTAATTAAGCTGGTGCTAAAGAAACCCAACCCCACACAGGTGACAGATTTTAGACCTATTTCCCTTTGTAATGTACTCTACAAGATTGTGTCAAAGACATTGGCTACAAGATTACAAAGTGTGCTACCTAACATCATCAATCTAAGCCAAGGAGCCTTTGTAAAAGGCAAAGATATATCAGATAATATGTTCCTAGCTCATCAATTGATGAAGCATTATTAGAGAAAGGGCATATCCCAAAGTGCTATGCTAAAAATCGGCATAAGAAAAGCATATGACACGAGTGAGTTAGAGCTTCTTGCAGGCCATGCTAGAAGGGTTTGGTTTTCCCAAGTATGTTTATAACATTAATTATGAGTTGTGTTTCTAGTTCAAAGTTTTCTATAAATGTGAATGGAGAGTCAAAGGGATTCTTTTCAGGTGCTTGTGGCTTGAGACAAGGTGACCCATTGTCACCCTATCTTTTTGTGCTCGTATGGAAGTTTTATCCAAGGGGCTTGGTATGGCCACTCTCGAGAGAAACTTTACTTTCCATCCCACGTGTGCAAGGGTAAACTAACACACTTAGCTTTTGAAGACGATGTATTATTCTTCTCCAATGGTGACTTGGAGTCTATTCAAGTGTATTTGGGATCTGTTTCCAAGATTTTTCCAAGATGATTGGGCTCTCTGCAAACTTAGAAAAATTTGAAATATAGTTGGGAAAAGTAAACTCAAGAGCCCAACATCATATTCTCGCAAAGCACGGGTTTTGCACTCGGGAAATTCCCTTTCGGATATTTGGGATTACCTTTATCGACCAAGAGATTAATACAAGCATGTGTCAGCCATTGATTGATAAGATCAAGCAAAGAAACACCTCGTGGGGAGCAAGATCAATATCCTATGCAGGTAGAAAAACACTACTTTCTACATTCATGATAGGTTTGATTACATTCTGGTCTCAAATGTTTTTTGTGCCAGTAACATACCATCCACACAATTGAATCATTATGTAGCAATTTTTTGTGGAGTGGAAGTATTGAGGAGAAAAAAAGACACTTGTGAGTTGGAAAAGCATATGTCAACCGTATCAAATGGGGGCCTAAATTTCAAAGAAGTATTAGCTTGGAACGAAGCATTATGCACAAAATGGATTTGGAAACCGACATATTCGGTTTCAATTTTCGATCGATGGGCTGCAACTTATATGTCTGCGGGAAAAAGATGTGTTTGCTTGCACGTAGCCGTAATACTCGATGCTTGGGGCTGGAGGAAAATTCTTGGAGTGAGGGATGACTTAGCTCAATGCTTGGGTAGTGCCGTACAAGCCGAGGATTGGATAGTGCAAGCAAAAGATATTCTCTCCAAAAACAATATATGCGAAACTCCTACCAAAATCTGCAAGAGTGATATGGTGGAAAACAACTTGGAAAAGTTGGGCATGGGAAAGACATAAGATGATTTTGTGGTTCACTTGCCAAGAAAAATTACCAATCTGTCGCTTTATCGAATACAAGAGGTATTCATGTGGATAACCAATGTTTGTTGTGTGAAGAAAAAGGGCAGGATCACTGCCAACATTTGTTCTTTTTTTGTCCCTTCTCAAGCATTATCCGGGGCTCAATACTTCAATGGTCCAAGATACAACCGAGGAGATGGAGGCTAAAAGAGGAATTGCACTCGGTTTGTGGACAAATGCAAGGGCAACACACAACAAAATCAATAGCTTAGATATGTCTTTACAGGGACAAGTGTATGAACTGTGGAGAGAAAGATGTCTGCGCAAACATCAGCGACAAGCAACGAACTCCAACGATGATCATTAGACAAATTCAGTATATATGTAGTATGAGAGAGGCGGATAAGTATGTTGTGAAATGGGATGATCTTGTCTTGTAAACATCTCTTACTATCCTTGTATGTTTTGACACTCTTACTTTGGGAAAGTTAAATGATAATTATTTACTTTTTTGAAAAAAATTAAAAATTAATCCAATTAACAAATATTAATCACAAACATCAGCACAAGCAACGAACTCCAACGATGATCATTAGACAAATTTAGTATATATGTAGTGTGAGAGAGGCGGATAAGTATGTTGTGAAATGGGATGATCTAGTCTTGTAAACATCTCTTACTATCTTTGTATATTTTGACACTCTTACTTTGGGAAAGTTAAATGACACTTATTTACATTTTTTAAAAAAAAATTAAAAATTAATCCAATTAACAAATATTCATCACTAACAATTAAAAAAATCCAATAAAAAATCGAGGCCAAATTACATCCAGAGAAAAGTAAAATAACAAAAAGAAAAAATAGAGAACTTCATCAATTATCTTGATACATTAAAAAGAAAAAAATTATTACTAAAATTTAATATTCATCAAACAAATAGATATTTATTAGTCAAAATTTAAAATTTATCAATAAAAATATATATTTATCACTAAAAATTAAAAATTCATCAAACAACTAATTCAAAAACTATAATAAATCAAATTAAAACACTTAATTTCAACTCCAAATTGAAAGTAATAAGACTTCATAACAAATTTCAATAAAAACATTAGAATTTCACAAAATAGATATTCATCACTTAAAATTAAAAATTCCTCAAGCAACTAATTCAAAAACTATGATACATCAAATCGAAATACTCAATTTTTATTTTATAATAAATCAAATCAAAACACTCAATTTCAACTCCAAATAGAAAGCAACAAAATTCCATAACAAATTTCAACAGAGACATTGGAATCTCACAAAATAGATATTTATCAAGTAAGAATTGCAATCATCAAATTCTGAAACAAAATTTGATATGCTCGAGCTTGACCACGAAATAAGAGTCGCGTTCTTGCTAAGGAACCTCGTTAAGGAGTAGGGATATGTATTATTCGGTCCAAAACTGGACAAGACCAAAAATCAGCGTGGACCGGACTGGACCAACAAAGTTCAGTCCAATCCTCGGTCCTGAAATTTTCGTTATTCGGTCTTCAGTATGGTCCCATCTGGACAAAAGACCAAATAAAATTAAGGTGTTTTGTTTGTATTTGATTTTGATTTTGAAACCTCGTTGCTCTCTTCACTCTTCGCCTCTGTCTCGCTCGGAACCCATGCGACTATCTCTTTCTCTGTGAGACCCCGAAATTTCAGGTGCTTGCCCGGTAGTGAATTGTTAGAATTTTTCGAGTCGGAATTAGGAGCCGAGAACCGAAACCGAGCATGGGCTAGCTTATTGGGCCTATTGAAATTGAATTTGGGCCCAATTAGAATAAAAAGAAAAGGGAATGAGAAATGAAGGAAGAGTTGGCGGATGATTAAAGCAAGGAGAAAGGGGCCCAATTAGAATTAGGCAAGAAGGCTCATGAGGTGGAATAAGGAAATTAGGAGAGAGAAAATTAGGCTTGAGAACAAAAGAAAAAAAGAACGGGAAAGAAGCGAAGCGGAAGCAAGGAAAGAAAAGAATGGGGAAAGCAGAAACAGGGGAAACGAGAGGGAGCGAGAGGCAAAGCGAGAGAAGGAGAGTGAGCGGGAGCGAGGGACGCCGGAAAACCGGCGATCGAGCGGGCACGGCAAGCCCGAGGACAGGCGCCGAACGAAGGAGAAAGGAAAAAGGGGAGCGAAAGAAAGAAGAAGCAGAGCAGAGACGAAGTAGAAGCGGAACAAAGCGAGAGGAAGCGAACGGAGCGAGAGAGGGACGAAGCACGAGAGCCGGCGGCCGCGGCCGCCCGAACGGCGAGGACGCCGCCGCCGGTAGGCGAAGGAAGAGCGAGAGCTCGGGAGGCCGAGCAAAACGAAGAAAGAGAAAAGTAGAGAGGTCGAGCGAAAGCGGGACCGAAGGGTTCCGCGGCCGCCGAGCGCGAGGAGGGAGAAGAGGCCGGCGAGCGGACTAAGGGTGGCCGGCGAGCAAGGGAGTAACGTCGACCGGCGATTAGAGGGAGAGACAAGTGGACGAAGAGGACCAGAAGCGGACGCAGAGTAGCAAGGAATTGAGATTGAGAGGTAGAGGAAGAAAGGGAAAGGGGAAACGAAACCGAACCCAATTCAAACCTTCCATAACCGAATTCTTAGAACCTCTAAGAATTTAAGGTGAGTAATCTGAATTCATCCTCTAGAATAAAATGAATTAGGTGGATGAAACCTGGAATTGATTCATGAAATTGGAAACCCTAAGTTAATTGAAGAAGCTAGAGGCCTAAATTCACGAAACTAGAAACTCATGAATTGAAAAGCATGTTGCGATTTATGCCTAGTTCATGAATTTAATGATATTTGAGCATTGTTGAGCATGATTATGGAGCTGTGTGATTGAGAATTTAGGGAAGTTAGCTTGAACAGAATTATTGAGAAAAATCAGAAAATTGAACATCATGACTTAAGTGCAGATTTTTCATGAATTTATCCTGCTATCTGGATTATTGCGAATTCATGTGCAGCCCAAATTTCCTGTAATTTTTACTGCAGCTTCGTGGCAATTTATGAGAATTTCCTGTAAAATTTCGTATGCATTGGATGAGTAGATTGGGAGATATGCAATATTAAGTGAAAATGTTCTGTTTTGGGCTAAATCGCATATAAGTGAGTAACTGAATTAAGAGCTGAGATTTAAGAAGTTATGTGGCTAGATTAAAAGATATTCATTGATTAAGAAAAGTTATAGAACCATTAACCACTTATACGCGATATTACGCGAGCATGAAAACGATAAATTCGTCGATTAGAAATCATAAGTGGTATGCTTATGTGATTGGGTGTTTGTCTTGAATTACGTTGATTATGAATGGCATAAGCATGCGTATGTGAAATGAATTGATTGAGTTAGAACTTGCTTATGTGAATTGCTTGTTTTGAAGAAGTTACGCATGAACGTGTTGAGCATGAATTATATGAATTAAGTTTATCTTATGTATAAGTAATAAGAAAATAAGAAACATAAAGAATTAAAGAAGGGAGAAAGGATTGTGTTATTGATCTAAGACCCCACGAATTAAAGAACCTATGGCCATAGAAGTGTCTCGTCAACCCGAAGCCACGAATTATTTTGCTTCTACGAATTATTGAGAGTATGCGTCCTTCGGGGAAGGGAGGCTGCCTCGAGGCCACGAATTATTTTGCCTCGAGGCCACAAATTGTATGCCTCCGTGAGCCGAGCCCACGAATTGTTTTGGCTCCAAGAACTGGGTCTTTAAAGCGAGTGCATAAATCTTCTTTCCATTCGAAACTAAGAAAACTTAAAAGAAGTATGATATGAAGAAACGAATGATCATGCATGTCGAACAAGAAAGAACGAATCAATGATTTATGAAATGCATGATTGAACTCAAGAAGAAGAATAAGAAGAAGACCGAATCTTGATTTCATAAGAAATGTGTGCCATAAGAACTAAGATATGATTTACGTGATGAATGAATTGCATGATGAGTGATTATATGATTTACTTGCGTAGAAAGACGAATGATGCATGTTTAATTGAATTCATGAATAAGTGATGTCATTATGATTCTCGGCAAGTTGGTAAGTTTAGAATCTCGCATGTCTTAAGCATGTATGATCCGAATCGCATGTTATGAATAAGTTGTGAACTTACGTGTGTATGTTAATGAATTAATGTGCAAAGTGAAACTCGGGGTTGGGTTTGGGTTATTCATTGGGCTAGTGAGCTCATGACATCACCAACATTTCAGGTGCGAAGTTAAGACTCCCGGAGTTGCTTTTGGCTTTTAGAGGAAGCGAACCATCGGATAGGACTTCTCCGGACTTATTTTGTACTTTATGTTTTCATATTTGTAAAGACCTGTTGTATCCGAACTTAAGTTTTACCTATGAATGTAAAATCCCTATGTGAATACTCCGAGCGTGTGGCTCGTTGAGTTGTGTTGTGTTTCTCCGAGCGTGTGGCTCGTTGAGTTTAAGATTGTGTTTCGTGCGGGGTAGGGCTTTAAGCCCATCGGTTTAGCCAATTTACGGAGGAAACTCGCCGAAATTTCCGAAAAACCTTTGAAAACCTAGAATTACGCTTCCGCCAATCCAAGAAAGGGTTATTAACCCTAAATTGAGACCTTAAGTAGCCTTAGGGGTTCCTCTCGGGAACCCCGGCATGTAATACTCCTAGGGTGGGTCTAGGGGTGTTACATTCTCTCTCCCCTACTATAATCTCTTAACGAACTATTTTCCACCAGTTCTAAAATTAACACATCTATCTTCAACCAAAAAAACAAAAGGAGAAGAGGGCATTCAATAAAATCAAATCAAACACTCAAAAAATCCCAACTCCAAGAAATCAAAAACATTTCCTTCACAAATCTAAAAAAAAACAAATTGCAAAAAGAAAATCAAGGAAAAATTAACCAGTTGTTAGGAGAAGTATGTAAAGAGGGAATTCTTTTTAAGTACTTCAATCTTCTTCATCTTTTCCTCTAATCTCTTAACGAACTCATTCACCTTATCTAATACCCAATTTTCTCTCACCCTGAATCTTTGTCCTCCCCTTCAAACTCAACACTCAATACCTAATTTTATTATAACAACAAATCAAATGACATCCAAGTATGAAAACCAAGGTGTACAAAAATGGGGAAGAAAGAGAGAGAGAGAGAAGATGCAATGACGGTGATGAATATATAGAGGAGAGAGAAACATACGGAATCAAGGGGAAAAGGAGATAAGTGGTTTTCAATCCAAGTTCGGTCAAGTCTAGGTCCAAAATAGGTTTTCACCGCTCCGGTCTTGTACCGAGCCGATCTTACTCAATGCAATCCTTGGTTCCGATATATTTGGTTCTTCGGTGTTTGGTCCAGGCCGGTCTGGTCTGATCATGAACCGGTGAACAACCCTATTGAGGAGGCTTTAGAGCAAACTGCAATCATCTTCGAATCCCTAAAACGAAATCTCCTTTGCTATGTCGTCAGTCACATCCATTGCAGCTTAATTATTGTGATTGTGTGTGTGTGTGTGTGTGTGTGTGTGTGAGAGAGAGAGAGAGAGAGAGAGATGAAGATAAAGATAAAGATGAAGATCACACTAAATGAGAGAGAAAAAGAAAGTGGTGAAGGGTGAAGAAGAGTACTCGAAAAGAAGGAGGTTGTTCGATGACATATAGAGATAGATTTGCTAGGAAAAGAGAAATATGGGAAAGTCCATTTAATTTTAATGTGCAAATGGTATAAGAATGATGAATTTATTGAGTTGATTTTATTTTTGGTGGGGCTCACGCATGGAGTAGAGAGCTTCTACTCCAGCATGTTAGGTATAAGAATGGATGGACATACACCTCTAGTAGCAATGCAATGGAGAATAAGGAAACCCCCTTATTGCCTCCATGTTTTCCCCTCCTTCCCCATCATCTTATATCTAGAAAATGTTGACAATCTCCCTTCTTCAAAAAGACTGTTGCCTTCGCCCCTCTCTCTTCCACCAACATGATCGATGCCTATTAACATGAATCCTACAGATTTCACGAAAGAGAAATTATCCTTCAAAGATATAGTTAAAGGAGAGAAGATTTGGATGAGATACTTTAAGGGTCTAGCGTCTTCTCTCGCAATTTGAAACTAGAAGTGAGGAAGATCTAGATGGCCCAGACAAACCATTTAAAATTAACTTCTCCTTGGATCAACTGCAACTTCTACGTGCCCCGTGAGTTAACACACTTCTCGGAAAGATGTTGGGTACTACAAGCGTGTATGACATTAAGAACTCTAAAATTCGTCAAGTATGGAAACTAACAGGATCATTACAAGTTGTTGATTTGGGGAGGGATATCTTCTTATTCCAATTTGAATATACGTATGATCTAGAAAGAATACTCGCTAGTGGACTCGTGGTTTTTATTTGAGCATTACCTCATGCTTGCTAAATGGCAACCAAATTTTCGACCCTTCAAGAATCCATTTACTTCTATGGTTGTATGGATTCAGTTCTATAAAGTCCTATTAGAATAATTCAATAAGTTAGCCTTGTTTGATATCACTAAAATAATTGGGAAACCTATTAAATTGGACTATGCAAATGGGCACCATCGACCGAGGTTGTTATGCTCGTGTTTGCGTTGAAATTATCGGTCACTAATTCCGTTGTTCCCATAATTTGGATACAAAATGCTTGGTAGAAAGTTGTTTATGAAAATCTTGACCTTCTATACCTCCATTGCAGGATGGTCGGGGATAAATCTGATCTTTGTCCCTCTATGAAAGCGAGCTCATCGGTGCTAGGGAAGAATGTTGACCAATAGGCGAAAAAGATAGATGTTGACTTGTGTAATGATGCAAACTTCCAGAACTTCATCATTCCCCTAATGATACTTCTCACTCTTCACCTTATTCTCCTATCCGTGCAGCCAAGTCAAGTGTTTCCCGCTCACCTATTTGTTTTGGCCTCATTGAAAAAGACAAAAAGCTAGCAAAGACTCTTAGACTCGTGGTGATTAACATGAAAACTAAAATAAAATAGTAGGGCCAAACTCATTGGAAAATGGATCAACATTACCATAAGGGGATTGAGACTAGAGGTAAGACTTCTAAAAAGGCCCATTATGTTGGGGCTACTATTGAGGACTCTAAAATGGGTCGAAAGCGGGGCTAGAAAAACAATTTAGGCCAAAGGAAAATAAAAATCCCTCCTACCATCTTTGGGAATATGACAAAGCATGCTTACTAACTCATCATACTCTAATTACCCACCTCCATAAGATACGAATAGTAATGCCTCTAGTAATTTGTTTATTGCTGAAGAGAAGGAGAGAAAATATCTTAGTAATCATAGAAATCTTCAGGTGGCAGTGAAGCATGCGGACGTGAATAATGTTTATATTAATGGCCATTTTAAAGAAGGAAGTGAAGAATCTCCTCTGCTATTTAAGGTTGTCTCTCGCCAACCACGAGTCGTTGAATCAAATATTTATTCCTCCATTGATACAGACTTCGAGCCCAAACACATTCAAAATTCCTCTTTGTTCGATTCACGAACCTTAATGAGGCCCTCGAAACTTCATCCTATCAAACTAGTAACCCCTTATATCTCGGAACAAAACCCTTTTTCTTAAAATCTACTAAGTCTATCTCGCCCTCATGCCTCGCTCTACTTCCTCCACCTCCGAATTTGGAACTTTCGTCTTCGGCTTGAATCCTCAAGAACTTCATTTGCTCCCAATCTTTCCTACCCCAGGACTATGGGAAATCATGAACCTCCTCCCCTCAAAGGACAATTATCGTATCTAGTAAGAAGTTGAAACTTTCCTCATGAGGGGCATGCAGATTCGCCCAATGCTTTTGATCATTACTTAGGGGACCAATCTGCAACAACCTTCGAAGGTGCTCCCCAGCCCCAAGAATCCATCCCCGTATTTTTAGACAAACAGGATCGGAGGTAAATATGCCAAGAGAAGTTCAGTTGATCATGGTGCTCAACCTTGTGGAAAAATTCGAAAACCTGTAATTAAGCGGGTTGTTCACTTTCAACCATACCTTCGTCCCCGAAATTAGGGTCACTATCAAACCCAACTCTTCGACCAAACCTTTCACTTGAACCTAGTTCATCCCCTCAAGAGACAAAGAATACACTCCAATAAACCTCAATCCTTTACCGGAGGAGAAGAAAATTGAAGATTCCAAATCCCCACCCATCAATGATAGTTTATATGAATTCTAAGATCATGGTGTAGAATGTTTGGATATCTTGTGTGAGGAATCTCTATATTTACATCATAGGCATTATTTATAATCACAACCACGTTATTCTCATTCTTTTTGAATCCCCTACTTTAGGGCAATGTGCTTCCACTATCGAAGCAAAATTTGGGGTTGCTCGAGTATCGGTTTGTTAGTCCCATTGGTAATAGAGGTGGTATCTCGCTCTTCTAGAAAGCCCCTATTATTATCTTAGACTTCATTGCCCGAAAGCCTAACTACTTTCATGGCTTGATCAAATTTGAAATAACTCGAATCCGAAGTGGTCTTTAATTCCATGCACTCTCCTAGGTAAAGTATTGAACATAAAGATTTTTAGGAGAACATGACTTCGGATCCCCGCCAGCCGATCAACCTAGATTAGTTATAAGGGATCTTAATATGATGACTTGCCAATATGAGAATCTGGTGGTAAGAAATTTCGTCCTTTCCGAGCTTTTGCTCTTTTAATTAGGTTAATTCTTGGTCTCTTATTGACATTGGCTTTGTTGGCCCGGAATTTACGTGGTCTAACCGCCGAGCTAGGACATATTGCATTCAAGAAAGATTGGACAAAGCGCCGCTTGGCTCCAAATCTACCCGGATACAAAGGTGACTCACTTACTTCGCGTCACTTCGATAATTGTCCTACTCTAATTGAGAATAAAACATCTCTTAGCCACTCTTTCACCCCTTTTACGCAACACTTGCATGGCATTATCATCCCCGAGTTTTTGTCCACTGCTTGGAAACCTAATGAGCCATTTATTAATAATGTGGTATCTTTCAAAGGAAAAGCTCCTAATTGGAACAAACTTGTATTTGGTAACATTACCCATAAAAAGAATTGTAGATGCCTAAAACGTGTCATTCTTATCTCTTTAACTTCTATATTTTATAATGTTGGCCCAATGATGAAATCCCAGTCCTATTTATGGATTTAGATCACGATCGATATCCGATTGGCATGATGGAAGCTAGTAAACCTGTAACACCCTAAAATTTAATCGTATTTAATTAATTTAAATTTGTATTTTATCGTCTTAATATTGTATAAGAGATGTGAGTCGCGCATAAAATAATAATAATAATAATAATAATAATAATAATTTTAAAACTAAAATAAAAGATGCGAACAAATTAGATAACCGCAAATAATAATGAGTAATCCATACAAATTTACATCTCGTGCAAAAAAAGAATGTATATACTTTTGAATAATGCAAAATTTTAGTCCGAACCCGAATAATTTAAAATTATAAGCAAAAATAAAATAATGTATAAATTATTATCACAACAAATAAAATTTAGCCAAATGTGTGAGTAAACATTTAACTATGTGGTAAAACTAATAGTAAAAAGATAGAAAGGTAATTAAAATTTTCAAGACAAAAGAAAAAAAAAGGGGGTTTGCTAGAAGTATCGGGAATCGGTAAAAATTTAGAACGCAAGCCTAACACATTCATTTTTCATCTCTCTCTCCTCTCCTTCCTCTCCTCCCCCTCTCGCCCTGCTGCTCGCTGTTGTGTCGCCGGCCAGCCATCGGCCGAACTTGCAACCTCCACGAGCCAGCCTCCGTCGCCAGCGCTGCTGCCGCCGACAACCTTTTTCTCTCTCCGTTTTCCTCCGTTCGCGGCAGCAGGCGGAACAGGCGAAGGCGAGTGCCTCTGCCGTTGCACAGGCTGGGGTTGGCGCCACACCGGCTACTCTCCGGCGCCGACGCCGCTGACCTATGCCCATTACCGCCGCCTGAGCCACCGGGTCTCCACCACCGAGCCACCACCATTCAATTCCACCTTTAACTCATTTTGACGTATATCTCCAATTCTTAATTTACGAGCAAATCTTATTATAAACTCATGTTGTAATTGAATAAGTAGACAAATAAATGTGAGTTTTGAATTGGTTGTGGTGGATTTGGATGAACTTTGGGGAGTAATTGAAATATGAATATGTGAAACTGGATTTAGGGTTTCTTATGTGTTGAATTAGTATTGAAAATTAATTTGGGATTATTTATAAGAGTGAATGTGCTTGTTAAACTTCTATATGAGTATGGATGAATTATTTGGATGTGGAAGAATTGGAAGGAAGATATTGAGGATGATTGGAATAGGAACATGTATGTTGTTTGTGAAGTGCTTTTAAGGATGTCTAATTGGAGATTGATGGAAGATTGAATTTATTTGTGTATGTGTGCTAAACTTGAGCAAATTAATGTAATTGAATCTTGGTTTAGTGCAAGCAATAGTGAATCAATTTGAAATGTGGAAATTTGATAAAGTATGGAGGTATATTAACATGTGTGAATTAAATGTAAACTGGATATGCGAAATTTTGGGTTGAAGATATAAAATAAATGTAAATTGGCTATGAAGTTGAAGGTTTTATCGGAATTAACGGTGATCTTGATTGAAGTGAGTTGTGATGAGGTGAAAAATAGGGCCATAACTACTTAGATTATAATGAAACATGAATGACTAAGTGAGGAATGATCTTAAAGAAGGTTTTGGATATTATTAGAAGAGAGATGGGGATTGAAAAGAAATTCAGAATGTTGAATCGAGTTGAGAAGGGAGGAAGAATAAATCGTTATAAAATTGTGAGAGTTTTAAGCCCAAATGAACTTTGAGCGACAAGTGAAAAATTAAAAGAAACCAAACGTAAGAGTTTACAAAAGAAAGAAAAGAAAAGTAGTATGACAATATGAATAGAGACCTAACTCATCGAATCAAATTACTTTCTGAAAACATAAAACCGACGGAAATGACATGTTCGAAGAAAAGAACGAAAAACGATATTTAAAAGAAAACGAACAACTACCTCAGTACGTTACTATTTGTACTTTGCAAAATATTTAAATGTTAACATATTAAAATATTAATGAGTTTCACTATTTTGTCTATGACACACTAAATCATTAACCGATTATTAGCGATACGTACTCATAAAGGAATTAATCGTATGGAGCCATCTCCCGATAATCGGGATTTTTATGATTAAATTGCTTAACCAAAGCCTTAGCTATAAATATATATGTATGAAGGTTCTTGTCGTGATAAAAAAATTGAAAAGTTCATGAGCACAAGAAAATGAGAATATTGACGAGATTGTAACTTGGTTTATATACTTGGTTTGAAACTTGGTTTTTGTGGTTGTAAATATACTCCGGCGTGTGACCGTTGAGTTGTATACTCCGAGCATGTGGCTCGTTGAGTTTTATTGTGGATTTTATGCAGGTTTTTAAGGCTTTTAGCCTAATGGTTAGGCCATGTTTCAAACGAAATTCTGCCAAAATTTTTAGAAAATTGAAAAACCAAACCGACACCTTAAGTAGGAAGTATATTTGGTTTACGGATAAGAGGACATTTGGGCACACTAGAGGAAACGAGTGGTACAATTAAGGTTAGGCTACATTAAGCACAGACTCGAGGTGATAGAAGCAAAAGATCAAACTTGAGTTTTATTACAAGAATGGGGAATTAAACTCATCAATGGTTATATACAAATTCAAACTATATCATCAATAGCTTATTTCTGGAAATGTATGAATATCGAGAGCAAAAGGAAATAATATGGATAGGTACGCGAAAAGTAAAAGTTTGGTGATCATAAATGCATATAAGTATTGCAAAAGACTAGTAATCTACAAAAGTAGATTCGTTTGGGAAACGAAATCGAATTGAAATTGTGTTGCGTAAACAATCGAAATTGAAGTATTCGGCATGCTTCGAGATACGTTATTACCTTTACATTTATACTAAAAGTACAAGTTTTACAAATTAATAGTTGGTGCTTACAATTCATTGCATTTATGAATATGTTTTAAGAGTTTTATAATGATTTGGCCATGCAAAGGACTCATTAATCGTTATGACGATCCATGAATGAATGTGATCGTAATCGTAATCATAATCGTATCGTATCGTAATCGTAATGTCGTAAATGGTTGGTCCGGGGACGCTGGACAACGTTGTCCGCTAGTAAAGCATTTAACCGTTAATCGTTCAATTGTTCACGGAATCGTTAATCGTTCAATTGTTCACAGCCGATCGCCTCGGGAATCAATGAACCTAGGAGTCGATTCCATGATTGATTGTTTCACGATACGGGTCCTAAGTTTGGCTAAATCGGAAAAACAAATCGGCAATTGACCGGTTTGCAAAATGTTTATTCAAGAAAAATGATTTAAGATATGCATGATTTAAGAGCTCCTAAATTATAATTTTATTTTATAAGGGTAACGTCTCGAGCTTCTAGCTCACACGTCTATTGTTTTATGTTTTAAAATTTTTAGAAAGTCGAGCGTATGGCGGACTATTCACAATTACGCCTAAAGTTTAAAGAGGAAAAAAAGGATAATGTTGGTCGGGAGAAGTGATGTACGGCTGTTCGTCTTGACCCTATGCATGCTAGTCCCTCCCTTGGTCTCTTGGCTCATGATTCCTCTCCAGCTGATCCTAGGCGTTTTGAAAATTTCATTTTCACGTAAAGAAAAATTTGGGTTGAATTGTTACATAAATTGTTTGAATAATTAATTTGCTCAAATGAATTTGCCTTGTTTTCATTCCAAAACGGCGGTAACGTCTCCCAATTTACAAGTCTTCCGCTGTTAATTACTTATTTATGTGGTTAAGTATTGCGGGCGTTACAAAACCACAAAAATCCTTTAGCACCAAAAAAACCTTTTTTCCTTGAGTCGGTCCAAAAATCCATTTTCTTCGGACGGTCCAAGCCCGGGTCAAAGCTCCAAAGTCAACGAGTGGTCGGCGTCGCATACAAGGCCTTGGTGCCCTCAAAACATTGCATTTCGTTATCGGCATCCAACCGAGGCACGAAACTAAACTCATCCGTACGACGTTGTAAGGCCGGCGTCGCGTTTCACGGTAAGAATCACCAAAACATTGCGTTTTCTCTAAAACGTCCAACCGAGACACGAAACTCATTTTCACAAAACGACATCGGTTATGGCCGGCGTCGTGTTTCGAGGATTTTGCTCCCAAACGCAGATGTTTCACCTCGATTTTAGCTGCAACACGTAAGGAAGCTAGGGACCATACGATGGAGTTTAGGTTCGGTGCTACGCACCACTGGTACGATTCCCGGGATCCGGTCCAAGCCGATTTGGTCCGGTTTTTATGATTTTTTGGCCAATTTTCTACCTATTTTCAGCTGAAACCCTAAGTCATTTGTGACCTAATTATTTTCTATAAATTGAGAGCTTAGGCTCTCATTTGGGAGATGGCTCATTCCTATGCGTTATCCTATCGAAGTCCGATTAAGAGCTACCGAATATTCGCTTATTCCGATCTCTTAGTCTCCCTTTAGCTAATCATTCCTACATTACAAACAACATTCAAACCCTAATTCTCCAATAGTCACACATCTTCTCACTTACAATCACAAAACTCATAAAAAGCCTCATCTAGTCACCACTGTCATACTTTAAGATCCAATTCAAGATCCGGATCAACGAGTGGGACAAACCGAGGGCGCCAAATTGGCCTTCAAACTACGGTTTATTTAATTTCATTATTTATCGTTTTTAGTAGAGAAAAGATGTAATCGCATTTAATTCCTCCTCGCCTGACGTAATCTTTTTATTTTCATTTTCGTTTTCTTTTCGTTTTTCTTTCATTTCTTTATCATTTCGTTTATTGCTTTCACATTTGCTTTTATCACTTTCATTAGTATAACAAATGTTCCAACTTACAACGATGACTAAGGGAAAATAATTAGTGACAATAGATAGTTCGATCAAGTCTGAACAAATTCCTAAATAAGAAGGTAAGGGAACAACCCATTTGGGGGTGGGTTATCTATTTGAGTGAAGAAATTATAATCAATATATAATGAATAAATGAAGTAATTATTCAAACATATAATTATTTCCTACAAAATAATTTTTATATAAAAATGATGAGTGATAAATCATTAATGATAGTTTAGTTATAGATTGGGGTACATACTATAATTTATAATTTTAGAGTGAATGTCAAAAAACAAAAAAAAAATATTGATGTTAATCTAAAATATGTGGATAGATAATTTAATCATTCTAAAAACTTAGGTAGTTATTATTTTTTCCGCTTATAAATATTACGAGCTCAAATAATAATTTTTATTTTTATAAAACACAAAAGAACCCTCATAAAACATTAAGGTTAGACTTTGTATATGTCATATCAAAAATTTTATTTTTCTGAGGATGATTTCAAGGGAAAAATATGATACAAACTATAAAATATTTAAAAATTACAAATTAAAAGATTGAATTAAAATAATACAAACCTTTGGGCTATTAAAATAAAAATACGAAATTTTTCTTTAATGTTAGCAGTGTGAACTTTAAGCCTATTTAATGCCAACATAATATACCACCAAGTTACGAGGTTGTGACTTGGTGAAGCAATGACATGTTAAGTGATGTTGCTTATGTAGGCAGCGAGTCACATTTTACCATGATTTTTTAACAATTTTTTAAATATATTGATACAAATAAAAAAATTAATATTAAATATTCAACTCTATCGTCCACGTGATCGACTTCACTTACCATGTTATCGCAACATCCTTTTTAACTCAGTGATATTCTAATGATATTAAATGAGGTTAAGTTTTATCTACTGACATTCAATAAAGTAGTTCATATTATTTTCAACCAATAGCCATAGAGTTCGTATTATTTTTATCCAATAATCCAAATTAAAATGGTTAAGAAAAACATTATTTGTGGTATTTTATTTTGCAATCGTACTAACACTTGATAATTTTTTATTGTATTAATTTCTTTCAATTTGAATTAATTATTTACTAAGAAATTCTTAATTTAACTTTAAATTGTATCTTTTATCGTTTCTCTTTGGTATTATATATTTTTTCTCCACTTTGAGAGTAACTCCTTTATATTTCACTTTAGGAATATCAAATTATTTTTCTTCCTTAATATGTGTTATATTGTATATAAATTATTTTTTAAATTTAGAATACTTATGTAAGAATAAAAGCACAAATTAACTTTAATTATAGGATGTAGCTCTAATTATATATTAACTAATTAAAATTTTTATATTTTTATAGATAACTTTTTAGTAATGAAAAGTACGGTTACAAACTATTTACCCCTTACATGACAACTATAAATAGGGATTGTCGAGGAAAAATTTAACTTTATTTGTTTTGTTAGACCACATTTGAATTTGTGTTTGAAAGTTTTTTTTTTTTTTTTAAAGAAACTTCCTTGAAATACAAACCAAAGAGAAATTCTAAAAGAGATGTTTGCAATAGGAACATCTCTAAAAATAATTTTTTTATCAAGAATATAAATTATTAGCCCCAATTTTTTTAAAAATATTAATAAAAAATTGATTAGTTAAAATTTATATTAGCCCCTTTTTTCTAAAAGACATTATGACTTATGTTAGATTTAACTTATCAAATGTACCGTATTTATAAATGATGGGTAGAAAATTATTTATATTGATGAAGTTTTAACTGTGTATACTTAAAATTAAAATTATTATATTTCTATAGATAATTTTTTATTATTAAAGATCCCGTGCAAGAGCATGAGCACAAACTAGTTTTATTAAAAAATAATCCCCTTTTAAATTTAGGGATAAAAATGTTATACATACATATATATAAGGTTAAAAAATAAAACTATAATACCTTAAAAGATTTTAAAATTAACTCCAATACCTAATGATTAAAAAATAAAATCGCCATACATCAGAGTATAAAAAATAAAAAATTCATTACAATGAGATGAACACTTTTAAAGCAAGAAATAATTTGTATAATATTTAGTGTGACTAGAAATACATAATAATTCCTTAAAAGTAAACAAAGTAAATAATTCCTTTAAAATAACTAATATGTCCCTACAAATATTTTTTAAAATTATGTCTAAGACATTCATTTCATAATTAAAACAGGACAGCGGGTAGCGGGCGGATCCCTTATGAGCTTTTGAGGTCAACGTAATTTAAAATCAAGGCCCATTTAATGGGCCGCCTAAAAATGGGTCAAATGCGGATTATTAATGGGCCGCCCAAAATGGGAAATGCATAAGAGATACTGACTTCACTTCACTTCACTTTCTGTCTTAGACCTCAACACTCTCTTTATTTCTACCGCCTTCTCGCTCTCTTTCCAAAAGCTTTCTTTCGAATTTGCTTCGACTTGCTATTGCCTCCTCTCTCGTCTCTCTGTCCTCCATCTACAAAGAACAAATAAATCCTATTTGGTATTGGTCATGCTACTGCTCCTAATTTACGCTTTAAGGTACACTTTAATTGCTATTTCTCGTATTTGATTCTTCTCTATTATGTAGTACTTTGTTGGCCTTGTCGAATTTGTTATTGTTTAATTGTTCATCCGGCAT
Organism: Talinum fruticosum; assembly: GCA_021018815.1. Lineage (NCBI taxonomy): Eukaryota > Viridiplantae > Streptophyta > Magnoliopsida > Caryophyllales > Talinaceae > Talinum > Talinum fruticosum. Next base: position 2,830,224 of record JAITYX010000011.1, read on the forward strand.
GGTCAACGATTTCATGAAGTATTTTATATCTTTTCTATTGTTTAATTGTTCGTCCGGGTGGCGTTGTATATAAGGTAGGAACTATGCTTGGTCAAATTTAGTACCACAAAATCCAAATTTAACCAAACCAAGGTGGATCCACCGAAACAGAGGGAGAAAAATGTCATTTTGATGGAAAGCCTTGCTACACTCTTTTTGTGATTTGATTTGCTCATGGTATCTAATGCCTAAATTGTGTTTGTGATCTGGGCATTTCATTTTTAGGGCAGAAATAAATTAATAACAGATCAAGGGCGGATTTAAAGAGACACACATAAGCCAAAAAAAAAAAAAACTAACTTAAATTAAGCAGCTGGGTTATATTTAAATGCGACACCCATCAAAATATTGTGTAGGCCCAACTAAAAGAGGGACAGTTTTAATTCACGCTCTCAATTCACTGACTCTCTCTCTCTCTCAATTCACCCTCTCTCAATTCGCAGCTCTGGTCTCTGCCACGGACCACGCCACGGTTTCGCCTCACGCTTCCTCTCCCTCCCGCCGGCGCTGCCCCACCCGGCCTGTCGAACCACTTGCGGCCGGGGCTGGCCCCTGCTCGCCGCCGTCCTGCCTGCCCAGCCGACCGTGCCCGGCGCTGCTACTTGCTCTACCTCTACTCCCTCTCTTAATTGTGCTCGCCCGCCGCCCACCACCCCCACGCTCCGGCCACTGGTGCCCACCTGCCTGCCTGCCGCCGTCAGTTCCGGCGACACTGTTGCTGCCGGCCGCCCACTAAGACTCCAACCGCAGCCAGCCTTCCTACGGTAACCTACCACACTTCCTTTCATTCAAATGTCAATTTCAGATCTTAAAGGTTAGGGAATTTAGGGTTTTGAAATTCTTTTTATATTTGTTATTGTTATTGTTTAGAATTATGAATGCATTGTTGATTGGTGTTGTTCTGTGATTGATTTTTGAAATTATTTGTGAATGGTGGTTTAGAAATTGATAGATTGTTGATTAGGGTTTTGAAAATTGAAATGCAACTAAAGGACATAGATTTGTTGATTGTTTGGAAATTTATTTGTTGGCCAAATGAATGAAATATTATTATTTTTTCAGTTTATATGGATAAAAAAATTCCATTTTAAGATATGTGAAGAGGAAACAACCTCACAATGATGAAGAAAATGTTGGAAGTGGTAGTGGAGTTGGATCCAATGTTAATGATAAATGTGAAAGAGATGAGGGAATTGAGAATGAATCTAATACCCATAGCAAAGATGGACCAAGTAGGGGGATGAGTATTCAAAAGAAAAAGAATTTGATTTAAGTAATCTTCCAATGGATCCGGGGAGAGAAAAGTGATTTCAGAGTATCATCCTAGTGTACAAGATCAAGTGAGAAGATCATTATCAATGGACCGGTACAACCTCGTGCTCATAATTTTCCAAAAAAGTAATTGGGGGAAAGTCTCGTCGTTTATCATTATCAATTGGTCAAGTTAGCATGGAACCTCGCAAGGGACAGTTGTAAAACAGTAATCTAGTATTTGATGTTATCGTATGATTTTTAATTTTTAATATATGTATTGGCGTTAAGATGTATATCGTATGGTCTAGTTCTGCCCATTGATTTCAAAATATGAAACCTTGCAAGGGACACCCATAGATGAAAGTCCTAGCTCCGCCACTATAACGAGATGCTTGCTGACATAGTTAGCTTCATCTTTAGATTATAAGCTTTCTTTTATTTTATAGTTGTTTAATTACATGTTCATTTACATATTATGAGTTGTAATACATAATGTGCATTCTAAAATTAAGGTCCTAAGTACTAAGTCTCGTTATGGATCCCCCTTCACTTTTTGTATTGTACTGATTTTATGGTTTATTCATACAAAAAGAAAATATCATAATGGCTGAGATAATCCCATTCCGATCCGAAAATATGCAAATTTCGGATCCTTAATTTTTGACCCGAAAAGAGGCAGAAAGCCCTAAATCCACAATTCTTTCTTTCTACATGTGAAGGCCCAACCCAACATCACATGCCGAAGTTCGTAAATTTTGAAGGACCAGCAAAATAAATAAATACAAGTCTAAAACCCAAAACCCCAAAATTTTAGAATCTTTTTCAAGGCATCAACGACAACTATCCTCTTCACCCTCGCTCGTCGCCTCCTGCCCTCCAACTTTCTACTCTCTCTCTCTCTCTCTCTCACCGCCGGTGTTCTTCCTTCTGCCTGTAAAGTTTGGTTGTGGTAAATATTTAATCTTGTTCGTAGCTTCCAATTTTTCGATTGTATCACAGTATCTGTTGTGATGCCTTCAATTAGATTTAAAGTTCGAAAATTGTGGGTTTGTAATTAGAATTAGAATCAATAATCCCCTTTTACGGTTTTTAATGCGTTCTGTATCTGGGTTCTGAGCATTTCTTGCTTTCTCTTAAGTTTCCCCTTTTGGGTTTGTGATTCTGTACATTTTGTTTCTAGTAATGGTCTAGTAGAGTAAAGACTCAAATGAGTTGTTTGGAATCAGAATTTAATTGAGAATGACCCACTTTCATGATGTGTTTTTGCTTGGTGTCCGGCCTTTTCTATGTGGGTTCTGAGCTGAGGGTTTCTCTGCTCACTCTATGTTTTCGTATTGGGTTTTTGATTCTGTTGGTAGATAGAAGAGAAATATCGGTGAAAAAGGGGACTTTTCTGGATGCACCCCCCCGCCAAAAAAAAACCCATTTGAGGGGAGAGAGAGGGGGCGGAGGTGGGGCTGGATTTGGCTTGAATGATAGCTGGCTCATGTCTTTGATGTTCTTGTATTAGTTTCTTGTATGCTTGTTGGACTATGGAATTGAAATAAAAGTGACAGAATTGTATTTTTGACAGAATTGTTGCTAGTACATAAGATAAAAGTGATCAACTTGAAAAAGGGAATGGAGATAAACTTAGGGGTCTTCCCTTTGATGTGGACTTTCATCCTTCTGACTCTCTTGTCACAGCTGGTTTAATCAGTGGTCATCTCCTACTGTAAGTATTTTTCCATTAGTTCTTTTCTTTGTACTGCCTGTGAGTAGAGTGCTATTCTTGACTTGTTGTTTTTTATTTTTTGCAGCTATCGTTATGCTGCTGATTCAGAGCCTCAAAGGTAAAATATTTGATGTCCTGATATAATATTCTGTGTGATTTTGGTTGGAAAAGTTGGGCTGGGAGTGGAGCTACTCGTGTCCTTTGTTATACCTTCTCGTCTTCTTCATGTTTGAATCCTTAAAAGGTACTGTATTAAAATTGTTGGACTTGTATTCTTTATTGCAACTGTTTTAGGTTGTTGAAAGTCCGTGCTCACAAAAAGTCCTGCAGAGCTGCTCGGTTTATCAATGATGGACGTGGTAAAATTAGCCCCCTCCTGTGTGAATACTGTTAATTCTTTCCATCTTTTAATAACCAAAAAACTAACTTATTTGAACATCATTTGCGGTTTTCAGCAATTTTGACAGGATCACCAGATTGCTCGATTCTTGCCACTGATGTTGAAACTGGAGCTAAAATTGCTCATCTTGAGCAAGCTCACACGTGAGTTTTTTGTTTGAACTTGTGCAAACCTTTAGGCTATTGAGCAGCCACCGTTTTTGCCTTTCGGGAAAATATGTGGAATTATTCCCTCACATGTAATATGCCTTTCATATATTATTATGCTGAAATCTTCATTTTATAATTTATACTCAATGGCAGAGCTCCAATCAACCGAATAATCAACTTGACTGAGTCAACCATTGCATCAGGAGATGATGAGGGGTGTGTTAAGGTGCAATTTCTAGTTTCTCACTTGGTTTTTTCTGTGATGTTTGAGTTGGGCTGCTGTTCTTGCATAATGGCTACTCTATTCAGGATTTTACACTGTTCAATTTTCTTCAAAGCAAAAATGTGAAGTGGGTGCTCCTAAGGCACATATTGTTTGGTTTATGGCAGTTGTCATTTCATCATTGTTTTTGCCATATAATTTTTGCATTTAGTTTTGACGATGTGGTTTCTATGTGCTGTGGTGTTAACACTTTTATTCTTCTAAGATGATCTTTGGAAAGAATTGCCGCATTCTATTGACGTTTTCTTTGACTGCATGGGGAGTAATTTCCTCTATTTCTTTTATTTGAAAGCAGTTGGACGCTAGGTGAATTTTTTTTTTTTTTTTTCCATTTGCCTCTCAATAGGGGAACCTTTTTCCCCTATGCTTCTTTGTGGTACCTTTTCACATTCCAACACCACCCAGACTACCTGCAGTTTCCCTTCTTAACAAACTTTTGAATTTTGTTTTTTCATTTGTTATGTTTTTCACTCGGCATTTTTCTCCCAGGAAAAACAGAGCCTTAATGGAAATTGTCTGTATACTTTGTTATTCTTTTGCAAAGATGGTATGTGTTGCTCATTGTAATGCTATAATGGGATGTATGAAGCAAGAATTGTAGGATGCTAGCATCAGTCTGATTCATGAAGTGGTCCTCAAATTGGACTTTTAATTCATGATCTTCAAATAAGCATGATTGCATGCCTATAGTCAAGTGTTTTAGCGTTTTACTCACAACCAATTTTTATGTGGCTCTTCCCCACCCCCAGCTGTCTTCTCATGTGGGGGCTAGTGGGGATGAGCTGAGAGGCTGTTGTTTTGTGGACATCTTTGTCTTTACCTATAAATGGTGTTCCAGTGCACAAGGAACTAAAATTTTTCAAGTTTGTTTCATGTTCTGTAAAGTGCACATTGGGTTCATTCCATTGACATCCTATTTCTGTGTTGAAAGGTATGGGATACTAGACAACAGTCCTGTTGCAGCACTTTTGAGGTCCATGAAGAATACATATCAGATATGACTTTTGCTTCAGATTCTATGAGGCTATTGGCTACAAGGTAGTAAACATCACTCAAATGCTTTGGATTGATAGCATGTGATTACTTGTGGTCATTTAGCATACATAATCTTGTTTGTGTATCTTTGTTGTGATAGTTTGCATTTGCTTTGTTGAGATGGTCAAAGATAAAGCTGCTGCAGTAAATGAGAGTCCAGGATTATTTTTTATGCTGCTCTCTTTCAGTTTGAAGTGCATTTTTATTCTTATAACGTTTGTATATAAAAACCTAACTATCAGCTATGTGAACTATGTCCGCTGCCCTTTCTGTCGGAAACATTTATTTTAATCCCATTTCTCAACTGGAAATGCGGAGTGGGACTAGGGTGGGGGCAGAGGAGACTAGGCTCTACTAGTGTGGCCTTTATGTTGGAAGCCAGAAACAAAATTTGTTATTCATTCCCTGTATACATGATGGCCTTTATGTTGGAAGCCAGAAACAAAATTTGTTATTCATTTCCTGTATACGTCATGATCTTCAGCTATAGTGTTTCATGGTACATCAGTGCATTCATTGACGTTATTCTGTTCCATGTCCAGTGGAGATGGGACTATGTCTGTGTGCAATCTCCGGAGTAGTAAGGTATTTGAATGTACATGTTAAACAATTGATGATTCTGCGACATAATGTCTTGTTTGTAATTGTGCCATGCATTGAATGTATCAAGAGATTAGTCCTCATTGTTTTCTATGAATGTAAGGTACAAGCACAATCTGAGTTTTCTGAGGATGAACTGCTCTCTGTGGTTATAATGAAGGTACTTTTACGGGATCAGCTTATTAATTTACTTAACTGCTCTGTTACCTTTTTATTCGAATTGTCTAGTTTAACACTAATTTAAGGTAATCCCCCCCAAAAAAAAGCCCAAAATTGGACAATACTTCTAGATTTTTGGGTTTGGCTATGAAATGGGATATGAAAATTGTTGTAATACATCTACCTTACCCCGCGAAGCGGAATCCACATTGGGAGTTGTTATTGGGGTTTTAGGTCTTACTGGCACTATAAGATGATGCCTGTTTTTGGAAACTTTTATCAAGCCTTGCTCTGAGGTAAAATTGAATAAAGTAAGGAGATATTGATCCTTTTCTGTTCCCCACATTGATCTGCATAAGTTGCATGTTGAGTTCCATTCTGCTAACTATTTCTTTGTTTTCTCCAGAATGGCAGGAAAGTCATTTGTGGAACACAGACTGGAACCTTGTTACTCTATTCATGGGGGTTCTTTAAAGATTGCAGGTGTGCTTTGTCATCCTTGATACTCGTTTCTGTGAACTAGGTTGGATTGGATATTGGCTTTTTATGATTATTATTAGTTAGCTTGAGTCTGGATATCCTAAATTCTCTAGTTGTCCTTTTTTTTTTCCTGATACAGTGATCGTTTTGTTGATTTATGCCCAAACCCAGTTGATGCTCTCTTGAAGGTGAGTCTTTCTTTGTCCTATTGACACTTTTTTTCCTTTTTTTTGGGGGTGGGGTGGAGTAAGCAAGCAGTAAGTATAGTATATTGGCATTGAAGAAAATACAAAGTACTTAGGACTATTTGTAACTTCTTTTTTCTACTTTCTTATGTTGACCTCTTGACCTTTGTCTGAATGTCAGCTTGATGAAGATAGGTTGATTACTGGATCTTATAATGGGCTTATCAGGTACAGAAAATGCTTGTGTCTTTAATTTGTAACCCATTCTGCAAATAGCATTACAATGACGATTTTATCCTATTTATCATTCCCATAAATGTATCATTGTGTTTGTAATATTCTCATGGTATGTGCTGTAGTTTGGTGGGCATATTACCCAACAGAATCATTCAACCAATTGCAGAGCATTCAGAATATCCTGTTGAGCGACTTGGTATGCTTTTACCTGCTAAATTGCAATCATGATGTTATTATTTAACATCATCTTATTTTTCTATATTAATGTTTATTTTCATCTGGCTCCGGCCCTGTAACTTCCTATCCTTGTTCTTGATGTTTTATGCTGCTAACATGTTATCGTTATTGATCTTACAGCTTTTTCACATGATAAGAAGACTCTTGGAAGTATTTCTCATGATCAAATCTTGAAGGTTGAGACTCTTTTCCTTCAAGCATCTTTCTCATATACAAGTGTGATGACAATGATACCGAATATTGTGTTCTGCATGGTATTATGGGAGCTTGTCTTATATGTCTGGGCCTGGTGTTAGTTTAGTGAGATAGATTACAATAGCAGTGGCATAAATGAAGGTTCATATTGCTAATAATTCTGGCAAGAGGGTCGCTTGTTTGGCTAGAGGCCTTGTCATGCTCTGATTGATGGGTTGGTTTTCTGTTAGGGTCAATTTTTTAGAGCAAGTTGACTTCAAGTTGGTTAATGTTTGGTCGAATAAATTTTTGTTTGAAAGGAAGATAGCTTTAGAGGAAAATTTTGGGTGTCCTGGTCCTAATTGGGTGCCCTATTTCAGGTGCTAGTTTGGGTATGTGTTCATGTCATTTGGTTTGTGCCTCTGGTCTCTGGTCATTGTTGTATACAAGCAATTCAGGGTCTGTCATCAGCAATTTAAGTTTTGAGGATTAATGTTGAGTCATCTACCCCCCCAAAAAATGCTGGTTAGGCTGAAAATTTCATGTATTGACTTGGTTTGATCTTACATAGGCAATTGAAACTTTGAGTTGCATGAGCATGACAGATAGTCATCCTTGCCCTAATTTTTAGCTCATTGAAGTAGATAATTTGCTTTGCAGTTTGTCTAATGTGTGTGGTTTACCATTTGCCATTAACTTGTAGTTGTGGGATATGGATGAGTTGCTCCAAGGTCCTAGCACTGTGGCAAGAAATGATGCAGCTACTTCAGACAGTGATAGTGATGGAATGGATGTTGATTCTGATCTTCCAAAACCTTCCAAAGGTAAGTTTGCCCAAAAGCTAGTGCAAAATTATCTCAAAATATTTGTAGTTTTTGGCCGAGTCATCGTGAGAGTCTCGCTAATTCTATGGTTAAGTCACGTCCTTTAGATTATTCTAGTTAGCAAAATGATGTGTATCATGCTAGAAACACCTCGTCAGTGTCTTCTCTTAACTTAAAAATTATAATCTGATATATTAAATTGAAAAAAAAAAGGGTATAATTCAAGTGTGTAATATTGTTACAAATTATAATTGAAGTAATATCATCTTTTTACATATAATTTTTCACAATTGTAAAATTACTTTGATATGTCTTCACGAGTAGTGTTGAACCAATTAGGGTATCATTTTATTTTTGTTGATGTAATCGATGAATATTAAAACTTTATAGTGGATAACTAAATATAATTATTGAAAATTTCATGATTTTGAACCATGTAACATATTAATTTAAGCTAAAATAAAAAATATAAGACATTTATTATCACCCATTCTAGTTATGCTTAAGCATAATGAAGGTGTAACTCATCGGCGGATTTATTTGTTAGCTTTCTGCTCTCGACTCCAACCTAATGCTTAAGCACAATGGTGTAACTGTTTAGGGGATTTATTTGTTAGCTTTCTTATCTTGATTCCAGAACAACTACCCCAAAAAATTCCCATTCTAGTTGTGCTTAAGCACAATGAAGGCGTAACACTTCAGAGGGTTTATTTGTTAGCTTTCTTTTTCTTATCTTGATCCAGAACAACTATCCAAAAAAAAAAAAAAAAAAAAAAACTTACATTCTTAGACTATAGATGTGAAAAACATTGTCTTCTGGTGAGTAAATCCAATTTAGTGACAATATTATGGTGCCTTCCAAGTTCCCAAATATTGGCCATCGTTGCCATAGAATTGTTTGAATTTTAATGCCCCCATGTTTGGAAATTGAAGCATCGCTGAAGCTGTAGATTGTGACATATTGTTTCCTGTTAATTCTAAGCTTCCAACTTGGATCTGTTTTCATTAGCAGGTACCAAGACCAAGAATGGAGGGAATGGGCAAGCCTCGAGCAGTTCTTTTGGTGATTTCTTTGCAGATTTATAGTCGCTTACTTGAATTTCAGAACCAGTGGCTGGATGTCAATTTTGGCAGTATCAATTTTGTATCTTTTTTAAAATCAATAGTCAAATTAGGAAATGTTGGTTCAGCAATGCGTTGTAGGCAAGATTAAGTTTTCTTTCTAGATTAAATTGTTCGGTTTGTATTTGTGTTATTCTTCTCTTCGTCCTCTGCCCCTTTTCCTCACATAGCATTTAAACATGAGCAAATTATGTAATGGAATATATGAACAACTCATAGTAATTTACCAAAAATATGTCGAATGCTTTATTGCAGATTAATAACCTATGTAGCACCTTAGTGTAATTCAATGATAATTAGTTTGACGACAGTACATTGAAAGTGAAATTGAAGAGGAAAGCGGAATGAAAGATTTAGGTTTGAACTAACATTGAGCATAATTTTGTAGCGAAAACACTTAATTGAAAGAAATTTCAGCTGACTAACACTTCTAACCAAATCTTTGTTATATACTTTGTTATATACACTTAATTATGTACAAAATATAATATTGAACAAAGTATATAACAAAATATAATATTGAACAACGTATATAATAGACGAAAGGGGAATATAATGTCGGACGATTGCATGCCCGACAAAAACACATTGACAGGAAGATGCAGATGAGGTTTCCATTGGCCCACTTCTAATAATCAGGCACATGCTCCAATATCTAGCTGCCACATGTCCAATAGTCATAGCTAAACAACAGAAATCCTTAAGAACCCAGAAATTCCCAAACTGGAATGGTTCATAATGCATTGCTCTAAGTCAATCTATGTATATCGCAACAGGCATAACATACTATGGCCCTTCAATCACATAAGGGCTCCTTGACTAAAAGATTCATCTTTTCCTGGAGAAACTCAAGTACATCTCGTCTATCTTCTTTTATAAGCAACTGTCTCAACTTCCGAAATGTCATGACTGACGGCTGAATCCCCTTTTCAATCATCTCTTCCATAAACATACAGGCATCACTAACCTTGCCCTTAGCACACAATCCATTGATAAGAACAGAATAAATATGCATGCTTGGTACAAAATGTTTTGACTTCATGTATTTCCACACCTTCAAAGCCATCTCCAACTGATCTCTTTCAAAAAACATCTTTATCATTAAAGTATATGTGTCTGCATCAGGCTCGCACACTTTGATCATCCTTCGGAAGACCCTGAAAGCTTCATCGGTCATCCCCTGCCCAATCAAACTGTGCACAATTATATTGCAGGTCCTTGCATTAGGTCTGACTCCTTTACCATCCATCTCTGATAAAACACGGAAAACATTTTTGAACTTGTTTACTTTGCAAAATGCACTAATTAGAGCATTGTATACGACCACATCAGCGTGCACACCATTTTCAGCCATCTCCAAGAAAGTATCTATGGCATCTTCAATCCGATTCTGGACCCCGAATGTATGAACCAGAATACTGTAAACAAAAGCTGTCGGCCTACACCCATTATCATCCATGCTCTTAAGAATATCAAGGGCTTCATCAACCCTTCCCACCTTACAAAGGATGTCAATCATTATGCCATAAGTCACTATATCAGGATTGCAACCCACATGAATCATTTCTCTGAAAACCTCTCTTGCCTTGGGCAGATTTGGTTCCCTGCCCCATCCTTCAAGCAATATACTATAAGTTTTCAAGTCAGGTACAAATTGTTCTTTCATTTTATCAAATATTTCTTGGGCCTTCCTCACGTTCTTTGACTTGCACAATGCACTCAAAAGCCCATTAAATGCAGCTAAATTAGGTGTTACATTGTACTTTTCCATGACATTGAAGGTATAAAGGGCCTCATCAACCTTCTGCATCCTTGCATACTTTCGCATGATGATGCAAAATGTCTCAATACTTAGCATCCCCTTGCTCCGCATAGTGCTTACAATACTCCACATGATATCAAACTGCCTGATTTTGGCCAGAGACCCAATCAATGTGTGGTATGCTTCAATACTGTGCATATAGTTTCGTTGCCTGCCAGCCCATTCAAAGAACTGATAGGATAACAGACCTGCATTCTCAAATCTCTTCAGGATGCTCTCAACTATCCCAGGTGTAACCCTAACACCACTATGATCAAGTGCGACATCCAACCCTACTTTAGGATAAGACATCATAATTTTAGATATTTGCTTAATTGATATATCTGATAAATCTTTTTCCACCTCACCTGTAGTATACATCCTAATAACAGTGACCCATCTTGATTTTAGGCTCTTGGAATGAATTTGAGCCCTTGCCATCTCCTTTTATCATACAGTCCGGCAAGTATCAATCACCTGAAAACTGGAAAATGATAACAATTAGTTACAGATCCTCGGCTTGCTTTATAACCTTGAATAGCTTACCTGGGAAGTGACATTAATGACACACATCAATTAATAGATCATATATGTCACTTTAGAAGACAAAAGCTCCTTATTGTTGATAAAATGTTGAAAAAAGGAAAAAAATCAATAACAATCACATCAACAAGACAAATTTCTGAAATAGAATTGTCTCTGTGTGTATATAGCAAAAGGTTCAAATAAGTGTTGAGAAAGAATCCAAGCCCAAAACTAGAGTATAATCATTTGATCGTGGACAAAGAGATCAAGTTTCAAAACTACACTTTCGAACATTACTTTAGTTTACAATCCACTTACAAGCAAGGATGGACACCCAGTACAAGACTACCATAGGAAGTGTCTGACCTTTGTAAGAAGGTACAGAAAAACCAATCACCACTTCAGGTTCATCATCACCAGGGTGGTCCAAATGAAATGCCTTTGTCAAGGTGACATCATCATCCATGCCTCGGAATGGGTCACCATCATCCACATTCTTTGTGGGTCAACTGCTGCACAGGTCTCACTGTTACCCCTCCATGGTTTGCACCAGTGTTGTAGCCCGTGAAAGAACCAAAAGCATTGTTCAAACTCTTCTCAGCACAATTGAATCTCTTAAATTATTACAACTTGAGTTCTGGGACTCTATCTTCCCCACATAACTCAATCTCAACAAAACAAAGAGGTGAACACCAGCTTTGAGATTCTGAATCATGCATAAAATTTTTTCTCATCTCCATGATTCATCAGTCCATCAAATATTAATGTTTTTCCTTGACTGATTCTTTGTTCTTCTTTATTTACTATATCAAAGAAATTGTGACCACAGCGAAACGCATTGGAGATAATTAGAGTTAGATACATTCGTACTTCCATAACCAGAATAAAGTAGTGTTTTGCACTCGCACCAGTATTCTACACCAATAGCACACAATGCCTCATTCAACCAATATATGGTATGGTACTAAGAAATTTAAGACTGCTTTGAGTTTGACATGGTGAGTTTGAAGCATACGACAGTATTACACCATCGACAGTCTTTTGCTACAGAATCTACCACTGGCTCAGGGATATGGTGATGCCCTACAAGGACACATCATCACTTCATTATCCTAAGACCCAATAACTAGCTTACACCAAAATCAAACTTATTCTATCCCAAAATAACAATAAATTTCATTTCATACGTCCTGGTAATCTAAAAGGTAAAAACCTACAACATTCGTTCCTTTGCCTCCATAAACAACCTCCTGAGAAAAAAACTAATAAAATCTTTGGTGATTGCAATCATAAACCCTAAACAGGCAACCACAAGCCTACTGCCCATTTCTAATTTCTACCTTTGTCAACAAGGGCCATGGCTTTAGCCGATTTCGAGGGCAAATCCGAAGTACAAACAAACATACCATGAAATTGTCCAAATTTCCACGAAATTAAACCCAATTGCAAGCAGAATGTTGCAGATGTTCAGCCCAGTACAATGTAAATTAAACAGAGATAGATAGAGAGCTAACCAAAAGTAGAAGAGGAGGCTTGATTCTTGTTTCCCTGGAAGTTAGACTCTGCCCAATTTCAACAACCAAATTCAGCTAATATCCGAAAACCCTCACTACACCATAATTGCAGACAAGGAATTGATGTTTCAGGCGAGTTGGGCGAGGACTTGCTGTTCCCGGCGAGTTCGATGGCCGGAGTACTACAGAGGGGGTCGAGAGAGGTGGAGAAAGAGTAAGGGGAACACAGCCATGGGGGAATGAGAGAGCGAGAGAGATAGAGAGAGACAGAGAGAAGATGTCAAACCTGTAGTGGATGGAGAGGAACGAGGCGCCGGCGGAGGAAGATGGTGGCGGGTCTGGGACGGCGGTCGACGGCGACTGTGGTGGCGCCGGAGAGGAAGTCGGGGCTGGGAAGGAGCTAAGTGGACAACCCCAGTTCGTGAAAACCCCGACTCTGTTTTGATGAAAGCCGAACGGACAGCAATTTCTGATGTTAAGTTGAGACCCGAAATTTAGAGACCGAAGAGGTTTTCGTCACAAGTGATTTCGGTCGCTGAATTTAATTTTTATTTAATTAAGATATTATCAGTCTTTAAATTAATTTTAAATGGAGTTTATTTTATACTTCGGTCATAAATATTGGTCTCAAATTAAGACGTTAATTTTTTGTCTTTATTTTTAGTCTCTAAAATAATTTAGAGGTCAATTTTTTTTCGATCTCTAAATTTGTTCACAAACAATCTCTAAAATAATTTAGAGATCGATTTTTTTCGATCTCTAAATTTGGTCGCAAACAAGTCAGAATATTATAGTGAATGTTGATAATTCAAGAGCCAAAAACAGATTCTCAAGAAAAAGCTCCATGCATAATTCACTTTGTTTTTCTCAAGTCCGAACCAAACTTCCATAAAGATAACTGTGCAAATAATTCACCTCACTTAAGCTCTTAAACCACTTTGAAAACCAAGCTATAGCATAAATAATGCAATATTTCAAGAGATTACATAACTTAATGAATGGTATCAAAGATGCACTTCTTCTCGCAAGCCTAACGAATCAGTGGCGGAGCCAAAAAAAAATGTTAAAATTTATTTTTAAAATTTTTAAAAAATTCATAAAATTATTAAAAAGGAACCCATAAAAATAATAATAAATAAAATTTAAGAATATTAAAAAAGTGGACACTCTTAAATATATCTGCTAGTTCCGCCATTATAACGAATCATGTCTTAAATTTATCTCACAATCTAATACGCCATCCTAAAATTTCGATACACGATTACGGATACAAGAATTAAATCAAGCAGGGCCAGAAGGTAAGTACAATTCGAAATTTAACACTTAACATTAGCAACAAAAAATGAAATTACACAAGAAATTTGAGACTAAACAATAATTAAGCAAATATAACATTTAAATTAATCTAATAAAAAATATAAGCCAATTTCAACGCGATACAAAAGACCAAATTCAAGTATTTAACCATTTCAACGCCAATATGAGCTTAAGCAATAAAATAGTCAATTTCAACACACTTGAACAATGAAAGATTGAACATCAATCCAACTATTCAACAACAAATACAACTAAAATTTACAAATATCGAAACTAATGAATGTAATTAAAGAAGAAATAACTGAAAAAATAACCAAAAAAAGGCTAAAACTCAAAGTAACTATCTAGAAAAAGAGTTAGGGCTTGTACCTTGTAGTTGTGGTGGTGGCGATCGAGGAGGGTGGTGGGTAGTGCACAATGAGGTTGCGACGACGATGAGCAGCGGCTTGTGGTGATGAAGTAAAGAGGACGAGGACGGGAGTTCCCGGAAGCTGGAAGCATAGGCTTCTTCCGACGGGGAGGTGGGAAAGTGTTTCTTCGAAGATTTTTCGTGGGGATGGGGGAAACGTCAATTATACATATGGGAGTACATGTTCAAATAGAGGGGATTTTGTGGGTGACATATCACATAAGAGTATATACTCCAAGTAGAAAATAAGAATTTGTAGGGGTTAGTATTAGGAGGATGAAATCTATTTTCTTTTGAAAACAAGAGTAATAAATATAGGGGTTAGTATTTTTTAGTAAATGGATAAGCTTTTCACCATTACCGAAACAAATATTTATAAGTATAATTGGATATACTTAATAATCAAAAGTCTCACAAAACTATCTATCCAATTCCTATTGATTTTCCTTCTATTAGTAAGATGTTGTTGTAGCTACCATCTAATTTCTCTTCCAATGATGGTGCTAGATCTGCTCTTCCCTTGAAAAGTTTATAGGTTTCTTTCCTGCCAAATATAAACAAATAGCTGCAATGACAGCTAATTGAGTGCTTGGAATTTTGGCTCTTATTAGCTATCTATTCCGGATTGGTCTCCAATCAATTCCTTTCTGTAGCTGTAGTTCATTTAGTACTTCTTGAGCAAAAGTACATTGTAGGAAGAGGTGATTCATTGTCTCCTCTTGTTCACAAAAAAAACATTATTTATTGTCAATTGTCATCCATCTCGATAATACGTCTATCATCAAAGCTCACTCGATCTCACTCGCTCAACCACCGAACCAAAAACACTATGTTTTATCAACAAAAAAAAATTTATATTAGAATAGTGAAATTAACCATGTAGTGTACATACATGGCATCTAATTTACAATGAAAATTTGGTTATCTATCTTTTCTGTCATTATATGATCCGGATAAAAAGTAAAAAATTTAGGTTCACTAGGTTGTTGGATTAATGTTTCATAGAACAATCTCTCTTCTATGTCCGGTTAAGGTCGTGAGTTTATATTATTTTTTTAAAAAAACTTAGTAATAAGCCAAAGGAACATTGAATGTCTAGGAATAACGTGCTTGTGCCATATAAACTTCCACCAATTTACTTTAACTCCTGCATTCCGTAGTGCCTCAAAAGCTGTTGTACATGATATTTTCATTTTTGGAGTACTTTCCAGTCATCGGTGAGTATATTGCACTAGATAGGAAGGTGTTTTATAAGGCTCATGATCTTCCTAAACTCCAACTCGAATTTGCCTTTGTTTGAGCTATTTGCCGACTTTCTTGCTCGAGGTAGATGCAATGCACCCACTTATCCGAAAGGGTTTCTAGATGGGCTAATATGTACCGTAGATGCTTGCCAATTAGTGCCTTGTTCCATGCCCCACTAGTTCCGATGCTAAGATCTCCATATTTCTTTGGTGCACACACTTCCTCCCAAGCTACATGTATGATTTTGTGAGAGCTATCTAAACCTCTCCATAAATAATCCCTATGAATTTTCTCAACTTCCACGATCACTTTGTAGTATAAAAAATGGAACTCCAATAGGTATGCATGTGTAATAGGACTAGGACTGAATTTACTAGTTGAATTCTTCCTACATAGCTAAGTTTTTCACTCCTCATCTCCTTACCCTTGCTTTGTGATCTTAGAGATTAGCATCATGCAATCATTGTGATTCAATTTGCTAGACTTTAGGGGTAATCCAAGGTATCTTAAAGGAAGTTTCCCTTTTCCAAATCCATACACTAGCCATAATAAGTTGGGAGTTTTTGCAAATTCACTTCCAATCCGGACATAACAACAAATTGTTCAACGATTTTTATGACATATGAGACCGAGTAGATGTCAGCCTTACAAAATACTAGAATATCATCGGCAAATATCAAATGGGTTAGTATTATAGAAACCACTTTTAATGACGAGTCGTTAACGACGATTAAAAGGACAAGCTGTCATGAAAAATGGACTGGTGGCATTTTTGTAAATAATCGGCTTTGTGCAACATATATGACGATGGTTTTCCGGGATGAACCGTCGTCATATATATTGTTGAAGACATTTAACGACAGTTACGTTAAAGAACCGTTGTTAAATGTTACATATGACAATGATTTGGTCACCGAACCGTCGTCATATGAAGATCAAATGCAATCTAAAAAACCCAAGAACATATCTGCTTGTTTCCACCCCCACTTCATCCGATATCTACTCTCGGTCTTTTTCGCTCTCCACAGTTAACTCTTGTCCAACTACTACTTAGATCCGCTCAGAGTAATCCTCGCCGGTAAGTTATCCTCGCCGTTGTTCTTCTTGCTTGTTGTTTCATTTTCGCTCAATATTATCCTCTCGTATCTCCTCTTTCTTATATCTGTCTTCTTTTACAAAGTATTTGCGTCGGTGGCCGTGTGTATTTTCCCGTGAATCTTCTTGGTCACTCTCCCCGTTGGTTTCTTCGTTCTTACGGTATGAATCTTTATCATTTCTTATTTTTCGCTTTAAGTTATTTACAAGATTTATATAGTTAAATGTTGAATGTATTTGGGGTAATTATGTGAATGTTGAGAATGTGGGTAATGTTTGAGATTGTTGAAATGTTGAATCGTTTATTGAGAACGTGGGTAACATTTGTTTAGTTTATTAAGTTAAAAATTCGTTAAATGTTTGAGATTTTGAGAAATGGGTTTAGGTAATTTAGGATTTAATTATAGGGAAATAGAATGACAGCTAAGGATGGTAAATAAAAATACATTTTTATCCAAAAGGAGAAAATAAAAATATTTATTGTTTAGGGTTTGAGGAAATAGAAAATTTTGTGTTTTAGGGTTTAAGGATGAAAAGGGAGAAAATATAAATTGTAAAAAATATGGTTAGAGTTTAGGGTACAAAGACCTTCTTTCTTCCTCATACTCTCTTGTCATCTTCAAGCAAAGTTCTCAAACAGTCTATAGGAGTAGTCCCTTAAAATAGTATCATCGGTGATCTTTTTTAAGACTTTTGCTCTCATTCCGACATTTAATTTGATAAATGACATACTTAATTGTGTATAATTGTGCTTATTTTGTTTACCAATATATGTTTTTCGTTAAATTATCGTATGCGCTTTATAAGCCTAGAGAACCCGTTCAAACATCTGTACATAACAAGTTATCCTAGGTCGCGATACGTGCATAAATGTGCATATAACGTTTAGGATATTAGCTTGGTATGTATAGGTTTTTGAATTGTTCATGTTGGATAGTTTGAGAATAATATGATAATAGGTTATGTGGCTATTATAATCTTATCATAAATTTGACAAGATATCACGAGTGCTCATTTTCCCTCTCGTTCTTCGGGTTCAATTATGATGATGATAAGTTTGATGTGTGTATCTTTACTTACATTACCGTACAATTATAAGTAAGGATATACACATTAGCCAATTCGTTTTCATATGTTGTACATGAAGAATTAAGGAAATGCTTGCTGGAATTTTGTCAAATGTATGATAAGATTTTGCTACACGGTCTAGGGTCATATTATCCTTGAATGGGTTGAGCACCATCTGTCCCTGTAGAAGGATCTTAGGCTCATGTCATATTATTTGTGCATAAGTACGTATTTCTTGAACTATGTGGTGAATTGCTTCTCGTGTTTATGGGTAAGGTATGGATTGAGCGTGGGTTTATAGCGATAAGAGGACTGTAGAATATCATGATGGTGTTAACAACTTTCTAGAGATTGTCGTCGAACATGCCGCCAAATTTGGAGAATAGTCCATATTACTGTACGTGTTTAAGTCTGTTTCAACTCTTCAAGATTCCCCCAAGGTTGTAAAAGGTCACCTATATCGGCATGGGTTTGACACAACTTATAAGGTGAGGGTATGGTATGGGGAAGAGGAGTCCGTGAATATACCCGTACGAGAGGAAGATGAAGGGTATGATGAAAATGAAGCCAGCAGTAGTATGGAATTAAAAGATCGACTCGAAGATCTAGTTCGTAGAGTAAAACGTGATTTAGTTGATCAACCACATATATTGGAGCAATTGTTAGCCGATTCGAAGAAGCCTCTTTACTTGGGGTGTGATGAATATACTCATTTATCAGTCTGTGTTGAGGTTGATGAACTTGAAAACGGCTAACAATTGAAGTGATAAAAGTTTCGCGGACTTGTTGGGTGTGGTCAAAGATATACTCCTAGAAGGCAATGTCCTTCCCAACTGTACATATGAGGCAAAAAGGATGATGTGTCCTATGGGCATGGGGTATAAGGAGACACATGCCCGCCCGACGATTGTACATTGTACCAAAAAGACACGAATGTCCTAAGTGTGGTGTACCTCGATACCAAATGAAAAACATTGATTAAGAGAGCCTTGAGGGACCTCCCGTAAAGGTGTTGTGGTACTTCCCGATAATACCGATGTTTAAGCGCCTTTTTCAAGTGCAACCGATACGAAGAACTTGATGTAGCATGCCGACGAAAGAGTCCGTGATGACAAGCTACGTCACCTTGCCGATTCTCCTCAATGGAAGAAGATCGATTCACTTGTTCCCGAAATTTGGTAGGGAAGCCCAGAATCTACGTCCGGATCTTTGTACGGATGGAATAAACCCCATGGTGACCTAAGTAGTAAGCACAACTTTTGGCTCGTTTTTTGGGTTATCTACAACCTACCGTCATCGTTGTGTATGAAGCGTAAGTACATTATATTGTCAATGCTCATTTATGGGCCTAAACATCCGGAAATGATATAGATGTTTACTTGGCACCTTTTGTTGAAGATTTCAAGCTTTTGTGGGATGACTGTGTATCGGTTTAAGATGAATAACGTCAAGAGCAATTTACATTGCGAGCTATGATCTTCAAGCACAATCAATGACTTTCACACGTATGGAAACTTGTCCGGATACACCGTCAAAGGACCCAAGGCATGCCCCATTTGTGCGAGCAGTACTTGCTCCTATCAACTCAAGCACGGAAAAAGACGGCCTAACTCGGACACCGAAAGTTTATTCCCTTTTCTATCAATATCATAAGAAAAAGAAGGCTTTTAATGGTTAAATCGAGATGGATTCTGCTCCAACTCCATTAACGGGACATCAAATATATGAGCAAGTGAAGGATCTAGATGTAGATTTCGGCAAGCCAACCGACGTCAATCCGAAAGCGGTGTGTGGAAAAAGAGATCAATATTTTTTATCTTCCATATTGGAAAGAGTTGTATGTGAGACATAGTCTTGATGTAATGCATATAGAGAAAAACATTTGTGAAAGTCTTATTGGCACTCTTCCGAACATACCGAGGAAGACCAAGGACGGAGAAAAAGCACGACTCGATATGTTTGAAATGGGAATTCGGGAGGAATTAACACCACAACCAAAGGGGAAGAGAACATATTTGCATCCGGCGTCTTACACATTGAGTAAAAGGGAAAAACAATGTTTATGTGAGACCTTGAAGAAACTCAAAGTGCCACGGGGATATTCTTCAAACATCGGTAGACTCGTTTCGATGTCTAATTATAGACTAATCGGTCTAAAATCTCACGATTTTCATGCTTTGATGCAACAAATACGTCGGTTGCTATCCGAGTCATTATGCTCGAAACATGTCGGACAGACGATCATAAGACTTTGCTTCTTCTTCAATGCCATATGCGGTAAAGTTGTTGATTTGGAGAAATTGGATGATCTTCGGTGTGGCGTGATCGTTACATTTTGCCAACTTGAGATATAATTCCCACCTTTTTTTATATCATGGTGCACCTTGTTCTCTATTTGGTGAGAGAAGTTTGATTCTATGGCCTGGTTTTTACCAATTGATGTACCCTTTTGAATGTTTCATAAAAATTCTCAAAGGGTATGTTAGAAATCGATACCGATCGAAAGCGTGCATTGTTGAGGCATACACGGCTAAGGAGTGTGTCGAGTTTTGCTGTGAATACTACCCCCAAATGGAAGAAGTTGGTATTCCCAAACATTGATTTATGGGGAAGATCGGTAGGTAGGGAAAGCTGGGGCCGACGGTTCTAACAATCGGTCGGGACATGAGGGATCAAGCACATCTTTATATTCTACAAAACACCGATTAAGTGTAGCCGTTCATTGATCGAGCACAAATCCCTCATAAGGAGATAGTACCGAGGAAAAAGTGAGACGTGGGTGCTCGACCCATCATAATCGCACATTTGTCAACTGGTTCGGAGATAGAGTGATCACTAGCCAATTGGAAGAATCACGAGAACTTATCTCGCAAACATTAGTCGGCTTGGCTAGAGGGCCGCGAGTTGGAAGTCATATCTTATCGTGGGTATGACATCAATGGATACTCTTTCTACATAAAGAGTCGGGACAATAGGAGCACCTCACAAAATAGTGGAGTCACATGGAGGCTCATGCACTTCATGTGTCCATTCCGAGGACAAAAATATCGTTGTATCTAAAATGTCATATTACGAGTGTCATTGAGGAGATATGGGAGCTAAACTATGTTGACTTACGTGAGCCTGTTTTCCTGTGCAAATGTGTTGATATTAACAACGTTATCCAAGTTGATGAGATGGGATTCACGATGGTTGATCTCACAAGAGAAGGGCTTAAAGGGGATCAATTCGTTATGGCATCCCAAGTAAGACAAGTGTTCTACGTTGAGGACCCGACCAATAATAAGTGGTCTATTGTTCTTCAAGGGAAGAGGCACGTTGTTGGTGGGGATGGTGAAAATGTGTGTGAGTTTGTTGAGGAGACCCCATCCTTCTCTTTGGGAATGCCCATCGAAAATGAGGATCCCAATTTTGAATAGTTGTATTTAATGGTTGACCATCAAGAGGGCATATATATTGAAGTTAAGTCTAAAGGAGGGGGCAAAAAGGTATAAACCATATAATTATATCAGCTCGGTAAGAACATTAATTTTATTTCGGATGATATCCAATATTGTTGCTTGTTTTAGAAAATGCAGCTTGCTTTTCATTATTTTTGACTTGTAGTATTCATGTAAACAAATGTTTTTGTTCGATGAGGATCAAAATAAGGACTAAGTTGTCCAATTGGAAGGGTAAACAATCATTATTCGATGAGGGCCATCATTCAGGTAATGTTTCTTGTGAATAATTGTTACTTAATACTTTTCTCGGTTTTGGTTGCTAATCCCTGTTCTCGCTTAATGTTTTCCTCGGTTTTATGTTGTAAAACCTCTACCCCTGCACAACTCCAAGAAGCAAAACAAGGAATAAGCTCTCTAATGGAATGGTAGAAGATCCTCATTCGATGAAGATCAAAAGGACTAAGCCTTCCAGGTAAAGTTTCTTGTGCATATTTCTTGTGGATAATTATTTGTGTATGTATTCATTTTTTCACAATTATTAAGTTGCTAATTTGTACTCTCGCTTAATGTTTTTCACGGTTATTAAGTTACTTATTGTCCATTCTACCTCCCTGCACAAACTCTAATCGAAGCGAGTACATGAGGAGAATTAGTTTGGGACAATGATAAAGGATGTAAAGATTGTTGGTGAGATGTCCTGATTGTGTACGTATTCCTTTTTCAAGAAGAGAGATGAGGTGTTATGTTTTTATGACTATATTGCTTGTTTGGAGTTTGTGTAGAGGTAGCGTGGAGTGCAAATATGATGTATTATGTTGTCCAGGCTACCTCTGCAACAACTTTAAATAAGCAATATCGTCATAAAGACAATCATATCAATTGTAATATATTCTTTGCTTGAACAACTTAAATGTGAAATATGGAACTGTGTTGCAAACTTGTTCGAGATGGAACTTTGTTGTGTTTGTCGTAAGTTGAAAATTCTTGTATGATTGGAAATTCTTGTATTTATGTTGGAAAATTATGGCTGTTGGTTTGTTATTGTGTAAGTTGTGATGTATTTTGGAGTGTACTTTGTATAGAGGGACGGAAAAAACAAAAAAATATAAACAAAAATACGAGACCTATGACGACGGTTATTCCATTAGAACCGTCGTCATAAGCCTGAAACATTTTGGCATTTCTAGGCGGGACCTATGATAACGGTTTGTCCATTTGAACTGTCGTCATATAGATACCTATGACTACGGTTTTTACATGAAAACCGTCGTTATAGGTCGTATTTTACTACGATTGTCGAACCGTCGTTAAAAATGATACATACGACGGCCAAATACACGACGCCTTGTTAACCGTCATTAAATGTCGTTTTTAACCATAGTTAAAAGTGATTTTTGTAGTAGTGGTAGTCGGGGTGGAATTTGAATAAAGGATCCTTAATCATGTTTTTGAGAAGCTTAGATAAATACTCCATCCCTATAACAAATAGAAGTGGAGATACAAGTTCACCTTGCCTCACACCTCTTCCTTACTTGAAAAAGCCGTGAAGGCTCATATTGATGTTGAGGGAGAATTTAGCGGTTGTCATGCATTTAGAAATCCAATTAACAAACTGCCTAGGTATACCAAGTCCTTCCATCACATCAAACAAAAAAAAAAAAAAACCCAATCAATCATGTCATAATCCTTTCGAATATCAATTTTAATGATGCACCTTGGTTATACTTTCTTCCTTTTATAGTGCCTTACAAGGTCTAATGAAATCAGAATGTTGTGTAGAATTAATCTATTGGATATAAAGACAGATTGTGTATCCATGATAATGTTAGGAATGAATTTAAGCCTTTTGCACATAGGCTGCATTTGGGAAAGTTCTAGTTGTACTCGTGACTGTCCTATACTATATTGTGGCTATTCCGTAATTGGATTGTGGCTGTGTGAAGAAGTTAGTTATGTGTTTGGTATTTATAATACATTTATTTCATCAAATCAAATTAAACAGACTTTTTTATTTATTCTATTATTATTTTATATAAAATATATAAGTTTATGACCATTTTTTCTTTTTTTCTTGGATGGGTTATAACATCTAAATATGTTACACTTATATATATACTAGTTTTTTGCCCGTGCGTTGTATGACAGTTATTAAATTTTAATTGTTTAATTTTTAAAGTTGTTGTCGTTTTTGTTGCTAAATATTTTCAATAAATTGGATCATATAAGTATAATGTGTTTTTAAGTATAATGAGTATATATTACTACTTAATATCTACTAAAATTTAAATTTATTTAAATAATAAATATTATTATCATCAAGTGATGATTTAAAGTAGAGGCTTGAACGAAGAATTGAATACAATAAATATGTAATGCTAATGTGTTAAATCAATTAATTGGTAATTTATTCTCACTATTATTGATTATCAATTAATGATAATTAACAAAACTCTCTTTATTGCAAATTAGATATTTATTTTTTAAAACTGAAAATTAATAATAATAAGTTACATTAAAAATTTTAAAAATCAATGGTCCTTATTTTAGTAGTAACTTGCACCATTGCCATATCAAGAGACACTATGATAGTTATGATTTTAATTAAATGTTTAAATTATTTATTATTAAAAATTATTATTTATAGAATTATGGCAATTAATTTTCATAAACGAAACTTTAAAAAAAAACTTTGATTATTTTTGGATTATTTTGTTTAAAAATAATTTAATTTTGCAATTGATATTATCGAAAAAAAAATTACAATTAATGGTATCGCCAAGTAAGCATCCTACGTGTCGCTCGGACCCAACTTTTAATATTAATATATGATTCTAGTAAAGGATGATTCAGATAATATAAAATGATCAAAAGCATAAACAGTTTTTGTTTTTAAACATAGACTAAGGACTATATTCCCATTAAAGTTTTTCTATTGTTTTCTAACCTATGTTTAATGCTCTATAATTCCTTTGCTAGTGGTTATCCTTGCTATTTCTTTACCTCTTCTCATTTCTATCTCAACTAAGTTTCTGCCACATCTCATTTTGAAATTCAGTTATGGCATTTAATTGAACTTCAGTACCGCCCTCTCTTTCATTTTCATGAAAGATGTAGTTAAAGTCATCTGCTATAAGCCATGATTGGACAGATGTACTAAGACTGATAAGGGACTCCCATAAATCCTCACAGTTAGCATAAATTACTGTCCACTGAATATGCTTTTGAGTGCTAAAATGTTTAACTTATTCATTTTATAATAATTTTTGTTTTTAAGTTGTGAGAAAAATTAAAGAAACATAAAATTTATAAGTGATAGATATTATAAAATAAAAAAGAATTAAAATAACACATATTATAAAACAAGCTTTTTGAGTGAGTACAAAGCAACACTCAATGACCTATCAAACTAATATAGCACGTAATTTTATAATAAAAATAATAATAATAATAATAATAATATAATAGATCAAATATAAAATTACACCATCTACTCTAATGACTTATAATATTATGTCGTGGAGTTGACTTTATAAACTCAAATTATCATATATGCTATTTTGTTTTAATTTTTTAAAACTCATTCTTTATTTTCATAGTTTCCTTTATCTGGAAATATTAGATTATCTCTCTCAAATCAAATTGTATTATTTCATGCCTGGGTAAATCCGAATACATATGTAAGTATTGCCTCATGGCTCCTCTCCGTTGTCTTGATCCACTCCAACAGCCCAAAACAGGCCCTCCTGTACCAGTGCTGCCGCCCACATCGGTTGCCACCGCAACTACTGGCCACGAAACCCAAACCGTTTCTCTCTTCTGTCCTCCTTTGGGCAGCCCGCCAAATTGGCCCCTCTCGATCTCTGTTTGTTCTTACCTTCTAGTTCCTTATCGAATATGCGCTGATCCTAAAATTATTTGGGGTGAAAGAAAATCAACGAAAATCTAGGTTGCACGCCGAGAAGCAATGGAGGCAATAAACGACAGTTAATCCTCAAATTCAATGAAGTATTAGAAAGATCGAAGAGGACATATTTTTGGAGGTTTGATATGGTTTTGTTAGTTGTTGTGGTGGGTCTGTAGAGCCTGTAGGCATATGGTGGCGGTGGGCTATGCTGTGTGGGAGTGGGTTTTCGGAAATAGACCAAAGTATGTAGCGGAAGTGGTAGGCTATAAAAATATTTAAAAAATTAAGTATGAAGGTAAATCTATTAATATATAAAGGAAAAGTTGGGGTTACTCTCCTCTCCTTAATTGTAGGGGTTAAACTAATTTTCAGTCTTTGATTCAATTTAATAATTAATCTCAACTCTTGATTGTTTACACTCTCTCTCTCACTGGTCTTCTTCTCCCTCTTGCCGGTAATTAACCTCCCACCCCCTTCCCAAAACTGTCACCCACTGTCTATCTCTCCTGTGAACTCTCTCTCCCCACCTTTTCTCTACCATCATTATCTCTCTCCTATTCATTCACTAATTTCGGTAATTCGTTCCTTCCCTCATCAAACAACTCTCTCTCCATTTTGCCTTCTCTCGTTATTCATCCTCTTCCTCCAATTAACCACGAGTTCGGGCACAACAAAAGTCACAAGAAAAGTCACAACATATTCTTCAATTGAAAGGTAAAATGTCTGTAGATAGATTGACAACCAAATTAAAAATGTTACTTGTCAAAAGGAAATCCCTTTAGCAGTTTACAAACGAAGTTCAAGAACATATGAATTGTACCCTTCAATTGGGTAAAACCCGAAGATCCCAAAACCCCGAATTCGATTATAATAAAGCGTATTACCTACGACTAGCCGTCCCCTCTGTCTTGTCCGGTCACACTCTCACCGCACGCTGGCGTGGTTGGCCGCCTTCCCGAGCCGTTGGCCGTCTGCCGCGGCTCCGCTCGCCGCTTCCTCTGTCTCTCTCTCTTGCTCACTTTCTCTCTCGGTAGCTTGGTCCGTCCTTGTGCGGGGGTCGGTCGCCTTCCCGTGGTGGTCACCGTATGGTGGTCGGTCGCCATCTCACTTGCTCGCTCTCACTCTCGCTTGCATTGCGTCTCTTCGGTGCCGGTGCTCGGCCGCCTTCGCGGGCCTCTCTCGCTGTCCCCGGCAGTCGCCGAACCCCTCTCTCTCTCGCTCGGTTCTCGGCCGCCTTCCCGGGCCCCTCTCTCTCTCCCCAGCGGTGGCCGACCTCTCTCTCTCTCTTTCTCCCGGTGCTCGGCCGCCTTCGCGGGCCTCTCTTGCTCTCCCTAGCGGTCGCCGAACCTCTCTCTCTCTCGCCGGTGCTCGGCCGCCTTCCCGGGCCCCTCTCTCTCCCTAGCGGTGGCCGACCTCTCTCTCTCTCTCTCTCGCGATGCTCGGCCGCCTTCCCGGGCCCCTCTCTCTCTCTCTCCGTGCGGCTCCTCTCTCTCTCTCCGTGCACCCGGTTAACAAATGGGTTAGGGTTTCTAACCCACTGCCACAAAAGCCGACTTAAATACCCATGGTTAATCT
The DNA here is from genome assembly GCA_021018815.1 of Talinum fruticosum. Lineage (NCBI taxonomy): Eukaryota > Viridiplantae > Streptophyta > Magnoliopsida > Caryophyllales > Talinaceae > Talinum > Talinum fruticosum. Next base: position 2,857,012 of record JAITYX010000011.1, read on the forward strand.
TTTTTAATTTTTTAACACAGCTATAGTAAACTAATTCTAAGCCTTATGCAAATGTAAATGGCCGAAAGATTTTATCTATTACACTCCCATGATTAATTTTTCTTTTATCTTTTAACACAGCTATAGTAAGCTATATAATTATACTAATAAATATACAAGTAGCCATATAATACTTTTTTTCTTAAATAAATTATTGTTCATTTTTGGTAACACAAGTTCATTTATTTTTGTAATTTATTTGTTTTAAAATCAACTCGAATCTATTTTTTTTTAACATTAACTATTTTTCAATTTTTAAATTAATCTCTTATTTTCGATAACATCAATTTATAAGATTTTTAGTAAATAACCTTTGTACTTATATTTTGAAAATATTGTAAGACAACATATAATGAATTAAGTGTATGATATACAAAAATTCCGAACTAACGTTTTATATGAATCGCCAATTCAATCGATGCACCATTCACGTTCATTCGAATACTGAAGGTTTATATATTTAAAATGGTATTCACTTCCTTTTTTATAGATTAATAGATATCAAACATTTAAATTTAATCGTTAAGGTGATATTGTATAAATGAGACCGTGAAGGTGGAAGTTTAAGAAAATTAATTGTTGTCAACCCAATATTCCCATGGTGCTGCTTGACATTATGTTTTTAGTTCCTTTAATTCTTTGCTAATTCATTGCATTGTAAATTATTGTATTGTAGACTCATATTACTTTGATTATAATGCATTCAAAAGTGATTACTTCTCACTCCACTATCACATACAAAGTTTATTTCCTTTTAAATTTGCCACAAAACTAAGTGATGTTGTCTTTATCGGCTTCTTCGATCAAGTTTTATTCAACTATTCTGCTGTGGAGTCAAGTGGGTCACGCGTACGCCCGACATACATTGATTTCAGTAAATTAATTTTGTAAGTTTTACATGTTCAATTATTGATACCTTATTCTATGTCTCCATACTCATAGTAAATACATATCAAATCTTAAATATGACAATTGAATTGGAGTGTTTTTTTCCTCGGTTATTATTTTCTTCCTATTTTAGTTCATATATGAATAGTAGAAAGAGTGCAATTTAGTTTAATGTTTGCAGACCATATTATTACTCATATGAAATACCGTTTACCTAATTGAAGTTATAAAAGATAAATTGGTGTAAACTTCCCTCATATGATTCTAACATAAAAGATTAAATCAATACATTAATGAATTCCATATATATTTGGGAGATACTCCAATGTCATATATGGAATAATAAAATTTCCCATGAACATAATAAGTTAAATACTCATATGAAATAATTATTTGCAATTTTATTTCGACATTATAATTTCAAGAGAATAGTCAAAGCCCATACAACAGTTAAAAAAATTTAATCCCAATCAATCTAAGTATGTAATGGAGACACAAAGAGGAAGGAACTTTATTTAATATCATTTTTTTATGTATATTTAAGTTATTATTCAGCATCATTTTTAGTCGAGTTATATTTATATGGAGATATAAGTAACTTATCAACAAAACAAAATAAATACATGTTATAAAAAATAGATATATTGATTTAACGCTACTAATATTATGTAGTCATTAAACTATAATATTATATAGTTATTGACATATATATTTACATGTACCTAGAGAAAGTATTGTAGTTATTAAACTATAATAATATGTGTTCCAACTAAAATATTTGTAAATAATCATTTATAATATTATATAGTTATGGACAATACTATGATTCACTCGAATCTATAAGAAAGTGACTCCGCTGCAAAGAAGCTCGATTGAATGCTAGATGGAGGTTGTTCACAAAAGGTGTCAAGATGTTAATACTTCACGCTATATTGCTGAACGTCAACGATACCAGGAAGAAGCTAGACTGTGGAACTTATCACTATCACGTTCGGAAGAAGCTCCACAGTGAGAAGGTTTGAACAACGTTATTCTTTTACCGGAACCATGATTACATGTAGCGATTGTAATGCTATGATGTGGTATAACGAAATTGCTCCAAGCCGAAGAAGTGGTCCCCCTAGATAATTTGTGTTGCCATTATGGTCAAGTAAGATTGGATCCTTTACCGGCACCTCCGCCTCTACTGGAGTCTTTATTTAACAATAGAACTTTCATGGACAATATACGAACTTACAACTCCATGTTGTCGTTCACTTCAATGGGGGCTTCTATCGACTACTCTGTCATGGATGGACGTGGACCATACTCATTTCGTATAAGTGGTGAAAACTACCATCAAATTGGGTCTCTACTTCCGCCGGAAGGACAACCACCGAGATTTGTGCAACTTTATATATATGACACGCACTTTGAGTTGCAAAATCGTCTCCGCGCTTTAAACAGAGAAAACACGTCGATCGGGATTAATTTATCAATTTTACAAGACTTACAGCACATGTTAGATGAATGTAATCCTTATGTACATGTTTTCGAAGTGCTAGAAATATCCTCAATAGTGGTGTCCAACATGATATGCGTATTCGAATCCTTAAATCACGACCGGGGGGCAATATCTTAGACTCACTGCTGATGAAGTTGCAGCCCTTATAGTAGGAGGTGGAGGTGCTGAAGAAGTTGGGAGTGATATAATAGTACGCAAAATCAATGGCAATTTGCAACGGATTTATGGCACTCATCCTTTTTATATGGCTCTACAATATCCCCTCCTACTTCCATATGGAACGAGATAGTTGGGGAATAGGAATCCCTTTCGCTACAGGATCACGCAGAAATAGTCAAGGAGTTTCAGTTTGTCAATACTATGCATTTAGGATACAATTCCGATTGAACGAGGCTAATATTTTACTTCTCGGTGGTAGACTGTTCCTTCAATTTATCGTCGATTGCTTTACTGTTATAGATCAATGCCGACTACGATATGTCCAGGATCATCAAGAAAGATTACGTACAGAGGTTTATATTGGTCTAGCTGATGCGATCCATCTGCTGGAGAGACAAATGCAAGCTGCCATTGGTCGACGATGCATATTGCCATCCTCTTTTACAGGAGGTCCTTGTTACATGAGGCGCCATTTTCTTGATGCTATGGCAATATGCTCACAAATTGGTTATCCAGATTTCTTTATCACATTTACATGCAACCCAAATTGGCCGGAAATTTAAGAGGCACTTCAACTACAGACTGGACAACATGCAAACTACGGACTGATATTGTAGCTCAAGTCTTTCGATTGAGGTTGCGAGAGTTGATGCGAGATTTTAAAGAAAGACACATATTTGGGACCGTCGTTGCAGGTTTGTTATAATTAGTTGTCAATCCTATCATGTCGTCAATAAATAGAAAAGTCATTACCAATACAATTTTAAATACCTTACTAAATTTATTTATTTGTTACCTTTGCAGATATATATGTCATTGAATTTCAAAAGAGAGGGTTACCTCATGCTCATATTCTCTTAACCCTTGTACATGATGACAAGCCAAGTTATGCGGAAGAAATTGATTTCTTTATTTGCGCGAGCTTCCTCACCAAGATGTTGATCCACTTGCATATGATACAGTCACACGACATATGATACATGGTCCATGTGGTCTGGATATCCCCAATGCTCCGTGTATGGACGGTTCAAAATGTAGCAAACATTACCCAAAGTCCTTCCGCAATGAAACATCTATTGAGGAAAATGGTTTTGTTAAGTATAGACGTAGAGATGATGGCAGAAGAATCATGTTAAATGGGAAGGAGATTGATAACCGTTGGGTTGTTCCCTACAATCGTGATCTATGTGTCAAGTACGATGCTCACATCAATGTCGAACGTTGTGCTCAGCAGAAAGTCATTAAGTACCTCCATAAGTACATGCATAAAGGTTCGGATCGAGCTACATTTGTCATTGAAGAGAATGTTGATAGAACGGAGGCAGGAAGACAACAAGAGTGCAGGGACGTTGATGAGATAAAACAATACCTAGATGGTAGATACATTTCAGCTATGGAAGCAGACTTGGAGCATATTTGAATTTGAAATAACTCACCGCTATCCATCCGTGGAAATGCTACGAGTATCACTTGCCAGGGCAACATTATATTGTTTTCAATGAAAATGATGATTTGGAGGAAGTTGTTGATATGGCTCAGCGTAGTGTTAGTATGCTCATGGCGTGGTTCGAAGTTAATCGAGTTGATCGTGAAGCAAATTGTTACACTTATGCTGAATTCCCCAAATATTATGTGTGGAATCGTAGAACCAAAGAATGGACAAAACGACAACAACGTGTATGTCTTGGTCGACTTCCTTTTGCACATCCTAACTTGGGTGAGAGATACTACTTGAGAATGTTGCTCGCAATTGTTCGAGGTGCCAAGTCTTTTCAAGAGTTGAGAACTGTTAATGGCACGAGTATGCAACATTTCGTGAAACTTGCATAGCGTTGGGATTACTTGATGACAATAGTGAATGGGATTATGCTCTATCCGAGGCTTCCACATGGGCAACTGGGGCCCACTTACGGAGTATGTTTTGCTCTTTACTTATGTACAATGAAGTGGGACAACCTCAACTTCTTTGGGAAAATCATTGGAAAGACCTTTCGATGACCTTGACCAAAGATTACAGCGAGAACATCAAAATCCCGAGTTATACTTGAGCATCGAGCAAAGAAAAAACCTATGCCTATATGAGTTGGAGTTGATTATGAGAAAAAACGGTCGTTCGTTGAAGGATTACCCTCCTATGCCAGTACCATCCTCGGATATGGTACTTCAATTAAGAAATCGTCTTATCACAGAGCAATTAGATTACGACATTTCTATCGAAGATGAAAATCTTAATGTGATGCTCCCTTCTTTGAATTCCGAACAAGTTGATATTTTTCATGTTGTAGTGAATGCTGATGAATCTAATCATGGTGGGTGCATCTTCGTGTATGGAAGTGGTGGAACAGTAAGACATATTTGTGGAAGGTGATTGTTTCGCACTTAGATCAAAAGGGAAGATAATTTTGTCGGTTGCATCATCCGGGATAGCTGCATTACTACTACCATTTGGTAAAACCGCACATTCAATGTTCAAGATCCCTATTAACCTTACGAAGCAACATATTGTTCTTTCTCAAAGCATTCCGAGCTAGCCGACTTGATTCGAAAAACATCAATGATAATTTAGGATGAGGCTCCTATGGCACATCGTTTTGTGTTTGAGACAGTGGATCGTACCTTAAGGGACATTTGTGATCAACAAAATATACCTTTTGGAGGGAAATTGTTAGTTTTGGTGGTGATTTTCGACAAATACTTCCAGTTGTCACCAAGGGAAGTAGAGCGGACATTGTTGCTGCATCACTATCCCGATCAAATTTTTGGCCTCATTGTTCCGTCATGCATATCAAGACCAATATGCGATCGAGGGATCCAAGTTTGAGCAATAATGATTATGAACGATTGCGTCATTTCGCCGATTGGGTGTTAAGCGTTGGTAATGGTAGCTTGCAAGGGATCTCATTACAGGCGGGAGTGAGGAAAATTGGATAGAGATTCCATCGGAATTCCTCATACATAATGACAGTCGGGGTTTGAGCAAATTAATATCGAAATTTACCCCGATATATCGACTAGGTACAATGATGAATCTTACATGCAAGAGCGTTGCATACTTGCTCCTACGAATAATGATGTCGATCAGTTAAACTTACAGATTTTATCTATGCTTCCTGGTGAGTCCCACACTTATTTGAGTTCCGATACATTTTACGAAAGCATCGATCACCCCGATATAGAGGATATCAACCCCCCGAGATACTACATGGGCTCAATATTTCTGGTTTGCCTAATCATGAACTTCAATTGAAAGTTGGTACTCCTGTAGTCCTTCTAAGGAATCTCGATCCATCATTGGAGTTATGTAATGGGATACGCTTAATCATTGAACGACTTAGGCATAAAGTCCTTGAAGCACGGATCATTACGGGTCGAAATATTGGGCAAAAGGTGCTTATTCCGTGTATTGATCTCACACCATCAGCAGCGGATGCACCATTTGCATTAAAACGAAGACAATTTCCGATTAAATTGGCTTTTGCAATGACAATCAACAAAAGTCAAGGCCAAACACTGAACTATGTCGGAGTGTATCTTCCAAAACCAGTATTCTGCCATGGTCAACTTTATGTTGCAATCTCGCGTGTAACATCGCCATCGGGGTTAAGGTTCTTGATTTCCAACAAGAGCAATATACCGGACAATGTTACAAAAATATTGTCTACAGAGAAGTTTTCAATGACATCCCTTCTCCACCTCGATAAACCGGTTGCACTATTTTGACCTAAATTGTTTTTACAAATGATTGTATATATAACTTTTGTATATATTTCTTTTCGATGGCACTTTAAGTGTAATAACACTTTTAATTGTACACTTTCAATTCAGTATAATTACCCTTTTTATGTTGGAATCAAATGTCTAGCTCATCGAATACATAGCAAAATTGGTTATTGACTTCAAAAAAATATATTGGTTATTATAGTCATTATAAAAGTTACTTTATAAATGAGGTATTTAATATTGATGGCTCCAAATCAATTGCAAGTGTCACCCACTGTTATACAAAATAGTCCAACTTTTTTGGCAAAAAGTTTATGATTAATATGTTTTATTTTTATATTTTTATACTAGCTAATACCCGCGTGCTGCCGCTATATCAATTTTGTTAAAAATGTTTCATAATTTAGAAGTATCATTAAATAAATTATTCATCTATTCAACACAATTTAAATCTATTAATATATATAATACATACAATTATATAATCTTTAATAAAATCTTAGCTAATACCCATGCGTTGCCGCTATATCAATTCTCTAAAAATGTTTCGTAATTTAGACGTATCATTAGATAAATTATTCATCTATTCAACACAATTTAAATTTCCGCGTATTGGTCATGCTTTTAAATTGTGTTGAATAGATAAATAGATTTATCTATTTATACTTCTAAATTACCATAGATTTTTAGAAAATTGATATAGCGGCAGATGCGTGAGTCTTAGCTAGTATATAATAAAGATCGAGATTTTAGGCATAAATTTAAAATAGGAAGAAAATAATGGGCGAACAACAACGAATTCACTACAGGAATGAGTATAAGATTAATCTCAAGTGGCATATTAGAACAATGAGATCAAAAAATAGAGATTAGAATAAGTCTCTTTAAACACTCACTCACAAACCTTAAAGTAGATAATTAAGATGAATCCACTGGAGAAAATTGGGTGTAAAAAGTGGATTATTTGAGGGATGATTTAGTGTAAGAAAATGATAAGTTATATAGTGGAGGTGGAAGCCATAGCCATAACTAGTAATAAACTAGGCAACAAACTCAGCAATAATCCTTGCAATGTTGAAAGAAAACTCAACGAAAAGAACTCGAACAACCACAAAATGAAAACCGCAAAACTTGGCTTAGCACGGTCATGCGAAGCCTCGAAACTTGCAATTTTCCGAGTATATACACCATGAGAAGAAGTGTAATTGAGTGTATTTTAAGCCGCACCTAACAGATGCGAAGGGGACCGTTAGAGGATTTGAGTACGGACGGATAAAGGAGATGATTAGTTGATGCCCGGTCAAGATGATTTTTAATAATTTTAGCCATTAGAAATGACTAATAACTCATTGAGAGTTACTTATATTAAAGTCGTTTTAAAATAAATTACTTCTCTGTCAAAAATAAAGTGATTATTATTCCTTTTTAAATGTCCTAAAATTATGTCCACTTTTTAAAAATATAAGCTTAAAATTTACAAACTTCCAAATTATCCTTACTTTGAATTTAAACAATTATGATGAGGGAGGAAAAGTTAAAATGACATTTCTAGATTCGAATAACAAAGAGATTATTGGTATTTTATTTATATAAAAAAAAAACAAATCTATTGACATTCCTTAAAAAGTGTGAAAAGTTGCAGGAGACATTGAGTTTGAGACAAGGTAATATTAATTACTCATAAATTAAGAAGTTACTGTAAAATGGTCATTAATCACTCCAAAGCTTTCAAAAACTCATCTCTCATAGACTTTATTTCACCATTACATTTCCGTGAGACAATATAATGAATGCAAGACCTTTCAAGGTTTTTTTTTTTTTTTTTTTTGGGTAAAAGAGTCCTTTCAAGTTTCAGTATTCTTTCATACTCGAGATTGATTTAGACTCTAAGGTTGTGTTCTACTTTCTAAATGGTCAAATGTAAAGAGTGACAAGGAGAAACATAGTCCGTACTGGATCAAAAGGATCTCGAAACTTTCTCACCTTCACTTCTAACAAAAAAATCCGGAAAAAGTGTTTCAGCCCGCCAAACACTATCAAAGAGCACATACAAGGAAACATCCCAATTTCAAACATCACTTTGATAGAGCACAAGGGTTATTCCATACAAATACAATGCTAGATTAGTTGACCCGAAAATGCTACTGTGAAGAACAAAATCTCTTCAGCTTGCGTTTGGTGTCCTATCTCGCTAGATTTGAATGGAGTTACAATTCATCCTTGCTGCTGTCAGAGTCTCCCTTGGTGTCGGTATCATCATCCTTCATGAGTTCATCGAGCGAAAATTCATCTTCCTCGATTATCTCCCCATCTTTCCCATCCCAAGGCTCGATCTTCTCAATCTTAGGTGTGCCATCCATCGGCAGATTACCCTTACCCCCACGCCCTGCTTCCTTCACAAACTCCCTGCACGACCACATTCATTGCGGATGATAATGTGAATAAGTGGGAATAATAACAGACTCCCTTCATAAATTCCAACCAGAGATGGTTTGTACATATATATATATATATATATATATATATATATATATATATATACACTTTAAAACCTAAACTTCAAAGAAAACCTTTCTTTTTTGGGTGTCAATTCTATTCAATACTACGACACAACGTGGAATTAGATACAAGGGTTAGAGAAAGACTTACACTATATGATCAAGTTCGAATGCGCTCTTAAGAGGAGCATATGCGCCTTTTTGGTATTAAGGGCGACCATAGCTGGATAACCATACCCACCAACGCCCACATACTTCTCAAGATCGGCCTGCTTACCTGCAGCCGCCCAGACAAAACTGCAAGAAAAAAATGATGAAGCTCATTAGGTGCCTTTAACATAATGCAAGAGTCATAATAAATATCTATGTATATAGTTGAGGTTCTGGTGGATCCCTAGGAATACACAGTATTAACTACCCATATACCACACGACAACATTCAAGAGAATTAAACACCACCAAGCAGTCAATTCGTCCCTGGCTTCAAGCTCAACTTCCAATCAGCACCCCAGGTTTGATGCCAGCAGGCAGAAGGGCACTCAACCCTTTGGTAACGAGCAATGGCTAGACTTCAGCCCACACTGATTATCGCAATCTTGCCAGGGCCCATCCCTCAGACCCTGAATTCCAGGGTGGGACGGGACCCATTGTCCAAAGGCAGCGGAGGGGGATTGAATTGCAAGGACACAGGGCAAATGCTAATACTAGATAGATTTCAAATGATGGTCACCTGTATGGGCTTCTTCTGAATTTCTCAGCGACTGACAATAGCATCTGCAAGTATTTGTTCCTTCCCTCAGCCTTGCTGTCCAAGATGTCAGGCAGGAAAGAAACAAAGCAAATGGCAGCAGAACCACACTTATCTTCCATCACATCCTGCTCAAAAGTAATCAATCAGTTTCAATTTAAACTGTCTGCCTCCACAGGGAGTGTCATCGACCCACCAAATGGGAAACCAGCAGAATTAAATCAACACCCCAGAGTCCTGCCAAAGGCAGGGGGAGAGGGGGAGGGGGCAGCTAGATGTATCAACCTAAACCTGCAATCACACCAAATGGAAAATACAAATGGGAACTTACATATGCAAAATGTAATTAGTAGGAAAGATAATCTTACCGGGCTGGTGAGTTCAGTGACCTCAGGAGGAGCAGTATTTGTTTCTAACTGTTCTGAAGCAAATGACTCAATTGCAGAAGCAGTTCTGGCACCTTGGTAAGGGATTGGACTGTCTTTGTCTGCACCGAAGACCAAAATGGTGGGGAATCCTTCCACGTTGAACCTGCTCATTAGAGACTGAAAAACCAACAATTTCAGAATGTATGCGTAAAAAATGCCAAAATAAACTAAAAATTTTATAGGACCCTTTTCTTATCATGCATATCGCCCAGAAAGTATTGACAAGTTCAAAAGCTAAAACATGCAGTCTTATCTGGTCAGTTAGCATCAGACCAGGAGTTTTTATTAACACTAACCATTCTCTATATCTCAATCAGGTACTACGCTAGCTAAATCTAAGTAAATAATAAATCCAACCACACAGCAAGGACAATCAGCATCATTCAGAATCAAAAGGTAAAACAACAATTTAGCTTTTGAATCAAGTTCCAGATAGTGAGTTTGAGGGAACCCTGAAGTGCAAAGGAAAACGGTTCTATTGCACCAACCCAAAGTCAAAAAATCAGGTTAAGTGCATACTAAATGATCATGAGGCATATCTGGAACGTAGAAGTGATGAAATAACACTATGATTAGAAAATTGACATTTACCTTCTCTTCATCACAGTTCACATGACCAAGCTTAACTTTACCCTTCAAATTATTTGCAGCCTTCTTCCACTCAGGAGCGAGTTTTTTACAATGACCACACCTATGTATAGAACTCTGTCAGTCAAATGCAACAACCTCACATAATAATCAAGAAAAGAAACAACTATTCTCTCAACTACATGCCAAATTATCGTTATTATAAAACATTGGAATGAGATCCAAACATACTTATCGCACCCCCTCCCCCTTTTTCCTTAGATAAATGATATTTGTAAACCTTATATTCAGTCCATTCTATACCAGTTTGACCAGAATGAGTGAATCTTAACTAATCACAGTTTTAGTAAAAAGCAAAGGAGATCAAATTAAATAGAGGTAGCCAAGATCCCTAAGGTCATAGAAATATTCAACTTGATCCATTACTATATTATTTCACAAAGACGGTCCACTCATTATAGGTGTAATTACTTGAGAAGCATACCAAGGTGCGAAGAACTCCACAATCCAAAGATCTTTACTTTTAAGCACCAATTCATCAAAATTACGTGAGTTGAGCTCCACTGAAGCATTGGTCTCAGATTTTTCACTTGATGATCCTCCACCTGTTTTACCTTTGCCATTTAACCGATCCTTCAAAAGTGCTTTAACCTGCATGGAAGTTAAACATTCAAACATTTGTATGTTTCAGTACAGCAATTCAGAGAGAATTGCAACAAGAGCAGGAGGAAAGCCCGAAAATTCATGATTGTGCAACAGGCAAAGAAGATAGGAAATGTAGAGTAGAAAAAAGCATCAAATATACACCATCCTGGCACCAGCCAAAGAACTGCAAACCAATTAAAATATCAGGAATGAGAGCCTAATAATTCATACATGGTGCTTAACATAGTGGGAAATTTTTTGTTTGTTGGCATATGTATATGCTTTGCAGTCGTCTCTTTATTGGGTAGAAAATGGTCCCTATGAAGGATGGTTAAATTGCAAGCATACCATTTGAATCTAGTAATTTAGCATATCTACGTATGTCTTGAAGCATATCTACATATGTCACATATCTTAAGTATGAAGACACAAATTCTTAGCCTTGGACCTAAAATGCTTCCATTAGAACTTACAGAATCCATGTACAGTATTGGTCTACTCATAGCATAGAAATGATGGAATACAGAAGATAACTGACCTGCTGGAGAGCAAATTCGGCAATAGGCTTTACTTCCCTTGCTCCCATGTAGTCCACTGGACCTTTTCCAGGTACAAATGCCTTTATCGTAGGGAATCCTCTGATGCCATACTCCTTTACATGCAAAACCACCGTAGCATAAGAACATCCAGAACCGTACAGAAATGTATGCCAATATTTTTTCATATAAAACATAGGCTAAGACTAAGCTATCCTATTTAGATTTTGATCATCCAAATATCAGTGTTTCTTCAGCAAAGGTTACTTATGAAAGCAAAACTCATTCTTCCTATATTTCATTTTTTTTTTCATTTTCTTTCATCAAATCAAACTTTTCAACCTCTCCCAAACATTAATATTTTCGGGTACACAATCATTTCCAATAAGTTTCTTCAAATAGTTAGGCACACGAAGCTTCATTGCAATCATGACTTGCCAATGACATAATCAGCACAGGATGATTTAAGCAAACAAAGCTCCATTGCAATCACAACTTGCCAATGGCATAACAGCATATAATAATTCAATGAAAGAAACATAAATTTAATACGAACAATCAGTGATTAGCCAGGACAAACCTGAGCAAGAGACTTATGAGCATCAGCATCAAGTGCTGCTACTCTCACCACGCCTTTCAAGACAGTGGCCGCCTTCTCCCATATGGGTGTTAGAGCTTGACAATGGCCACACCAAGGAGCATAGAACTCCACTAGAACAACCGCATCAGAATTCAGAACCTGCCACGAAATGAAACCCCATCATATTAGAACTGCTTGCCTTGCTTATTACTACCGAAGATTTGGATGAAAACAAGCAAACAATCTGCCCAAATAAATAACAATAGTAACCAAGTTACCAGCAATTCAAGGCCTTCCCTCTCTATGATAAGTTGAGATTAAAACCCATAAAATGCAAGCTCAATCATCACACAGCTGAGATTTATTCATCCATCTTATAATTTCATCTTTTATAACCTCACATCAAAACCCAATACTTCAGACCATATTTTAGGCTTTCTCATGAAATGGGATATTATGATCTCGAAATGTGCCGCATATTTCAGGAATATGTTCAGAATCACAGATTCTATAGCCAAAATCAACATAGCTAAAATTTCAAATATAATCAAATCAGATGAAAATGAACAATAACCAAAACGCATAAATGATCACACTTCCAATCCCTAATCCCTTCCCCACAAATTCGACACACCCGCAAATCATCTCCATTAAACAAGAACGATCCAGGTAATTTCTTCAAATACCAAGCACAAAGCACGATGTTTTGATCTTATTAACAGTAAAAACTGATCATCACAGAAATGACCGGGGGAAAATGTTTATTTAAAAAAGGGATATGAAGAACCTTGGACTTGAAATTGGAGGGAGAAAGCTGAAGAACAGGTGAATTGGAGCTGTACAAAGCATCAACGTGTGCCCAAAATAAGCATATTGCCAATAAAGAGAAGAAACCACCAATCGATCTCTGCATTTCTCTCTCTCTGTCTCTCTCTAGAGTGAAGAAGGTGGAGTGAGTGAAGAGGAGGGTGGAATTGAAGCAGAAGAGTCTGGACGCCGAGAACAAAAACCCTCCGGAATAGACAGTGAGCTACGTGTGATAACCAATCACAGTTTTACACGTCGGACTTCTGACATGGCCTGTTTGGCCAGCGCTAAATTTTATTGGGGAATTTCTACTGGATTTCCTCCCAAACTAGGCCTTCTTGCTTTTCCCTTCCAAATAGAGCCTTCTCTTTTCTCTTTTTCTTCCCTTTTTTTCCTTTTTTTCTTTTTTTAATCTTAAAGCTCCCTTTCTATCAAAAAAACAAAAAATCTTAAACTAATATTTAGAACAACACTCCCAAAAATTTGAGTTCGGATCAAAATAAGGTTGGACAAATCGGTCATTGGACGAAATTTTTTATCCAATATTCGATTTTTTTTTTTGTCGGACAATTTGGACAAACGTAAATTTGGATTAAGATCGGGTTCGATCAATATAAATATGAAAATTTTATTTCCGAATTCAAAATTCGAACAAAAAGATTATACCCGGACCCGATTTTTTTGGGTTGAACGAATTCGGATAATCGGGTCGAAATTTTGCCAACGATAACCGCAAATGACATATGAGTCGAACCCGACCCAAACGTATACCAATCGCTCAATTTTGGATTTATCATGGTAACATTGTTTTAAATTCAGTTCGAACCAATTTGTATGATATCATATCATAATTAGACCAAATCATTATTTCCCCACATTATAAAAATTATGTAATTTATACAAGAAATTTAAAATCGTTCTTCCATCTTTTAAAAAGCCTTCCTTTTTATGCAAATGAGGGGGAATCTTTTTTAAAGTATAAATTTTAATAAACTTTTTAGTTTTTTTAGTGAAAATTTTGAATTGTATTGTGGAAAGGATTTGTTATGAATCGAATGCAAGAATTACTCATAACAAATTTTGGAATATGTGTGCTACACAAGCATAACAACAACGAAAAAAAAGATGTTCGTTTACATTAAGAGATAATATTTGCGAAATATTTCTTAATTGCAAGTGGATATTCTTAATTACAACAAGCTCACAATGAAATATATCTTTGATTAAGGGGACTATCCAAGCTATTCCTACCATACCATAAGTAATATTGTTGTTTTTACAAAATTATAATATTGGAAAGTTTCTTGTGTATTAAGAGAGGAATAAAGGTAGGAAGATATTTTTCACCTTATTCGCTTTTTTTGGTAGTATAGACAGAAAATCACAAAGTGAAAGACCAACTTCTGGCTTTGACAGCCAGCTTGTGAACATCGAAAACGAGGATCTATGAACTTTTTCAAAAGAAACGAAATTTAAAAATCGAAGTAAAGTGAAAATCCTACATCAATGCAATGATTTCCTTCACGCAAGAAGAAGTTGTTTATCCTTGAGTTCCCAAACCAGCTGCAAAGAGTCGGTCTTAATCGTAATTTGTCAAATACCTCTTCTCCTTGCTTCGCCCATTGCACGTTCAACTGCCATGTATTCCATTTGTAGTGCACTTTGCCCATACCCTTATCAAACATCCTTAAGTATGATTACTCCTTCACTTCGAACTATCCATGCAGCTAGGGATGACAATGGGTCGGGTCCGACTGGACCCGGACCCGACCCGGACCTGACGTGTCCAGTAAAATTTGGACTCGGACCCGGACCCGGTGGGTCCACGGGTCTACGGGTCATAAACGGGTCTTAAACGGGTCTACTATATTTTTATCATAAATGAGTTTAAAAATCAATATTTTATGCCCTATTTTAATATTATTGTAAATTTACAAGCAATTTTGTTACATATAACCTCTTTACTATTATACTAACCTATCTATCAACCAATCTATTGTACAAACCAAAAACTTAGTTCATACAAATCAAATACACCAATATATTAAACACAAAGTTCATCAAAGTTTGACAACACAAAATTCAAAGTCCATCAAAGTTTAACAACAAATTGTAGGAAGGGTTTCCAAATTGCACCGAGTCCAAATTTGCATGAATACTGCTGTTAGAATTTTTTAAAAAAATAAAATTAGTATTCGGGTCTTAAACGGGTCTTAAACGGGTCTCGGGTCGGGTCCGGGTCTTATTTTTGAGACCCGGACTCGACTCGACCCATCGGGTCCAAATTTTTAGACCCGGACCCGATTAAATGGGTCGGGTCCGGCGGGTCCGGGTCGGGTCCAGGACCCATTGCCATCCCTACATGCAGCCCCTCCTTGCAAGGTATTCTTTTCCCACACCACGTCTCGTATCAACCTCGCCAAAATTGATTTTCTCTATTAAACATCCCTCTCTCAAACCTTTCTATGTGTCCATGATGAGATCCATTCACTTCCCTTTTCGACCCTCGTTTCTCTTGTCTAGCTTTCTTTC
Source organism: Talinum fruticosum (assembly GCA_021018815.1). Lineage (NCBI taxonomy): Eukaryota > Viridiplantae > Streptophyta > Magnoliopsida > Caryophyllales > Talinaceae > Talinum > Talinum fruticosum. The sequence goes on from JAITYX010000011.1 coordinate 2,872,684, forward strand.
ATTGTGTTTGAAATCTTTCAATATTCATTTACATGCCTTGAGGATCCATTCTCTTTCCCCGAAAAGGACCTCATTCCTTTCCTTCCACACCTTCCAAATTGTTCCCATTAGGATATCCAATTTATCCAAAACAAAATTCTTACTTCCCTTTCTCACAAAATTGAACAAATCCCAAAACCATTGCTGAAAGCAGAGTGAAGAAACCCAATTAACCTGAATCCCTAACTCTCTCACAACCATAACTTTTCTAACCAATTCACAATTCCTAAAAAGATGTTCTTCATTTTCCTTAAACATGTGACAAAAACACACTTAAAGGACGACCTCATCCCCCTTGCTATCATATTTAATCCTAAGGGTAATGCTCTATTCGTCACCTTCCATACATGAATCTTTACCTTTGGTTCCACACTTAAGGCCTAGAAATGATTCCACCTTCTGTCATTTAACAACAAGCCTTCCTGCAGCTTTTTGTTTCATAAAAATGCAAGCCCGGACTTGATAGGAAATTCTCCATCAACCAAATTCTCCCAAAGAACAATATTAGAATCAACTTCATCACACAAAGGGATAGCAAGGATTCCGTTGACGGACTCCCACACAACAAATTCCTTATTTTTCCTACATCTCAACTCCTTTACAATGCACACATCAGGAAATCCACCCGCTTATCCTCACAAACTCTCTTATAATCCTTATCCTTGAACTGTAGTTCCCCGCCAAGCAACCTATTTATCTCTAGTAATTGATATAAGATCTTCTTTCCCTACTAACCAAATCAAATCATCCTTAAAAGATAAAACCACTCTACATAAAACCTTCCCTAGGACCCCTTCCACCTCTTTCTCTCTTTTCGTACTCCTAATATTGGAGATTACATCCATATTTAGCTCTATATATGTTTGTTAACGTAAGATTCTTATTCCTATACAACCCGCAAGCTTGTCTCATAAGCAAGGCCTTGTTAAAAACACTTACATCCCTTATCCCCAACCCACCCATGCCTCTCGGCTGTGTCAATACTTCCTTCCTCTTCCAGTGCAGCTTCCTTGAACCCAAAACTCGCCCCTCCCAAAAAAAATTAATTAAAATACCATTCAAAAAATTTAAGACTTTCTAAGGTACATGGAAAACGAACATGATGTGGTTGTTAATTGTCGCCAATATCATATTAGCTAAGATTGGTCGTCTTGCTAAAGAGAGAAATCCCGACTTCCAACTTTTGCTCGAGAAGGAATTGCATTAAGAAGGAATTGAAAATGCGCCACTTTTGAATTGCATCGAGAAGGAATTGACATGATGTGGTCTTCCTTTGAATTGCATCAAGAAGGAATTGAAAATGCGCCACTTTTGCTCGAGGAATCAGTGGTGTAGACCCCAAGTACCTATCAAACCATCTTACTACCTCATAGCTAAAGAGCAACTTGAGGCCATCCACCTTTTCTAGAGAAAGATTGTTGGACATCATAATGACAGATTTTGTAGCATTAACCCTATGACCTGAAGCCTCACAAAAGGACTGGAGACAATCCTTGAGATTGATTAAAGACACAGGAGTTTCTTATGTTAAAAATAGGGTGGCATCTCGCAAAGAATAAATGTGAAATTGGTGGAGTTGAATGTGCAACTTTAACGCCTTTAATATGACTTTGCTCTTGGCTCTGTTCTAGCATTAATTAAAGAACCTCCATACATAAAAGAAACAGATAAGGAGATAAAGGATCTCCTGGTCTTAACCCCGCTTCAGGCGTAATCAACTCAGGAGGTTCTCCAGTAACAAGCACCGAGAATATGACTGTCGAAACACACTCTGCTTAACAAGCGAAGCAATCCTACTCATGAGACCTATTTTCTTTAAAACTGCCAACAAAAAATCACATTTTACCCTATCATAAGCCTTACTCATATCCACCTTTAAGGCTGCCACTTTATGTTCCCTCTTAACCCCCTTAATATGATAAAGTAACTCATGCGCCGAGTAGACAACTATTAGTAATGTTTCTACTTGGCACAAAAGCATTCCGATACGACCTTATTATCGATGCTAAAACACCCTTTACTCTATTCACCAAACACTTGGATAATATTTTATATATCACATTACATAGAGTAATGGGCCTAAAATCCTTCATAACATCCGGGCTTTCCTTTTTTGGAATGAGCACAATGTAAGTTAGGTTCGTCCGAGGCAGTGAGTTATCCGAATTCAAGGAATCAAGCATTGCCCAAGTAACTTATTCACCCACAATATGCCACAATCTCTAATAGAAAATAGATGGAACCCTATCCTGACGGCTCGCTTGACCTCTTCTACCATGGAAATCTTCACTCAACATTTGAAACCGAATTGAATAAATCTCTTTGTTAAAGGATCTGTAGAAGCTATTGTATCACCCGACCTCTATCCGATGAACACCGACCACAATGGAATAAGTTTTTAAAATAATTAGAAGAAACCGCTTCAAAATCCTCCAACCTTGTAACCAATTCTCCTTCCTTATTAATCAATCCTCTAATCTTGCACGGACCCTTTCGAATTTGAAAGCTCTTAAAGAAGAAATAGGAGTTAACATTTCCATCTTTAATCCACTTAATCTTTGCTCTCTGTTTTCAATATTCCTCATCTTCTTGAAGAGCTTGACGAAGATCATATTGACCAATCCAGAATTTGGCAATCAAGGAAGTATTAAGTCCCACTTTCCCTAATTCCTCTGTAATTCCAATAAGTTTATTTTACTTGGATTTGCACAACATTATTTTTATCCCGGTTGCACTCGAAAAGCCCAATCCCTATATCCGAACATTGATCGTGTCGGTCTTGAAACCACCTATCTCATATTAGCCTGAGTAGAATTAGTATACCAAATATGCTTCATATTATTTTGTAAGTCCGGCTACTTTAAATACCACTTTTCCACTCTATAGCCCTTCCTTTTCATATTCAAAGTAGACCTTTTGACTTCCAACACTATAGGTGTATGATTAGATCCCTGAATAGGAAATTTTTTTAATGCATATTTAGAGACTGAGATGGAGCATAGTTTGAAGAGATTTTTACATACCCCTAAACTATGCTGCACTAATTTATTCAACTCTCACCTTTTTGCATTAATTTTTACCCCCTTGAACTATGTTGCATTAATTTATGTAACCCTCACCTTTTGCATTGATTTTTATACCCCGAACTTTGTTAGTTATAATATTGACATACCAATTCTGGTGAGGACTTTGTGTAGCAATAAATTTTCTCCAATTACCCTTTGGCTGATTTAGAAATTTAAAGGAATGATATTTCATTTGACTAAAACTAAAGGTCACGTATTTGCTTCATTTATGAAGGAGGCAAATATCTTCTCTCTCTCACTTCTCACCGATGATCTTTCATCTTTGAGTTAGCTTCCACCATTGAAAGACAAAGGTAAGCTTCAAAATGTTTCTTTGATCAATTATGAAGACTCGGACATTGCTCAATATCTTTCCGAGTCATGTAAAAGGAATCGGGTATAACGATGTTATTCATATAGAGTTTTGATTCCAAGGCATTCTCTGCGTCCTAGAAACTTACTTGAGTAAAATAATATTTTCTCTAAGTATTTCGGCCCTCAATTATCTCTTTTATCGCTTTTCGGTTAGCGACTCGAAAACCGGTTCTTTATTCCGAGTCCACTCTCACTCGGACTAATCGCTTTTTGAATATACCAGTATTCCGCCGTTTCTCACTCGGAATCGACTTATGGTTATCTACTCTATTGTTTGCATAGTCGGCATTCGTAGTTCTTCTCATGCTTAGTCTATATCAAGTTTTTCCCACTCGATATTCGTTATAGAACTTGATTCTTTGCTTAAGACTAAGTCATATGGAATTCCGAGTATCATGGATATTAGACTCGAGAAAATTCCATTTCTTCTCCGACTCGGATAATCAATTGCGTAATTATCATAATTATTTTATCTCGTGTCTAACCTTGGACCAAAGTATTTTTATACTTTGAGAACCGAAGGTGTTTTACTTTTGCGGGTTATTCAATCGAGGATATCTTTTCTAACTACAAAAGTAGCCGGCTTCGAACGTCAAATCACCAGCGAGATATGGCTTTTCACCTTCTCTGCTTTAGTCCCGAAGATTGTGTCGGAAGTCGTCCGCTTCCATATCCGGAAAACTGGAACGCCAAGCCTAACGGTGGTTTCCACCTTATTTTTCAAGACACAACCGATGGTTTTGGGACTTCCAAGAGAGTTAAACCGTTGCCCAACGTCCATATTTCAACGGATACTTTCCGAGTGACTCGGAAAGCCATTATCAATGGTCACGAGAGGACTCTCGGTCAGCAGAGAGAGATAACGGCTACTCTGCTTGGTTATCTATAAATAGAAGCCACTTCACAAGACTTGAAGATTGCCGATTCTATTGTTAATACACATACTTGAGAAAAGTCATTGTATTTACTTCCAATCTTCTACTTACAACTCCCATTCTCGTAATTCCGTACTCTCCGAGTTGTAAGGTCTTGTACTAAGTTACAAACTCTTCTTACATTCTTTGTAAGGTCCCTTGACTAAGTCTGTAAAGGTTAACTCAGGCATAGTTGTCCCTAGTCTGTAAGGGTTATCTCAGCTAGGAAGTACTAGATCGAGATAAGGTAACTTCGAGTCTAGGAAAACTTGTATAGAGTTGTCCAAGGGAGCAACTCGGGTTCGATCGGTTCACGGTATTTTGTGGACTCAAAATAGTGGATTTGACTTCGTGTCCGGATTGACACGGGCCGTGGTTTTCTGCCCCGGGAGGGTTTCCACGTAAAATCTCTATGTTCTCTTTTTGAGTTCATTCTAGACTCGAGACAGCCTTACTGTGCTTGTTTATTCCGATTAATTGCTTTCGAGTCCAATCTTTTCGACCCCGTGTTTAGACTCGGAAGCTGTCTTTGCCTCTTTTCTCGTCAAAAAGAGTGTGTTTTCGCAAAGAATTTTCTATCACCTTATTCACCCCCTCTAGGGTGACTCGAGACTCTCCCCGAGCAAACCTTCAAATTATTTGTTTAATTTAGCGTTGCGTGTGATGTATTTGCTTAAGGAATTGATTAAAATAGAATGAAGTGAATCATGTGGAACTGATATCACTTTTATATAAGCTCAAAGAATCAATAAAAATATAAGAAAATAATTGCATAACAAAGAAAATTTATGTACCATATTAATCTAAATAAAATTTCATTGAGAAGCAGTACCTTCAATATATATAGTGGTTGATTGAAATCCACTTGAACCAAAAATACATAAGGAAGGTTCACATCACAATGTCCAATTATTTTGCCCCGCCAAACAAAATTTTAGTGTTTTTTCTTTCTTTTATATTTTTCATCAAACTCTTAACATTGGGTTGGTGGAAATATTAAACACATGGACAAAATGGTCATTTACATTACTACCCAATCAAATATTTCCATTTATTAAGTCACCAAAAGTTTAAGGGGTAAAAATTAATGCAAAAATATGAGGGTTAAATAAATTAGTACAATATAGTTCAAGGGGGTAAAAATTAACGCAAAAAGGTGAGGGTTAAATGAATTAATGCAACATAGTTCAAAGTGGGTACATGTAAAAACTTCATAGTTTGAATGTCGTATGGAGTTTAACTAAGCTTTTTCTTTTTTTTTTTTTAATCTAACTAGGGTCGAAGTGTTATATCACTGGCCCTGTTTGGTTAGTGAAAACTGGAATGGAACTTAATACGTGAGGTTTCAAGTTACTTTTTCAGCTGTTTGGTAGGGGTATCTTGAGGGTGAAATTTGAAATTTAAAGGTTTCAAATTCCCCTTAAAACAAAGGAATTTGAAGCCCCCATTTAGGAGGCGATCAATTTTCAATCCCCTAGGGATCGGATTATGATTATTAAAAAAATAATCTAATATTAATTATTTTCTCAAATCTTTTTTGATTCACTTCCATTATCTTTATCATATCCATTACTGGAACCCTAAAGAGACCCCCACGTTGCCCCTTGCTGCACCGCTAAACCGTCGATGTTCGCCGTACGCTCAACCGTCGTCCGCCGTTTGCTTGACAGTCGTTTGCTAGACACCAGCTTCAACCCACCATGGACACTATTGGCGTGAAGTAAGTATCCGAACCCATATAAACACTATTGTTAATGGAATTACATGCTAATGATGATGGCTTTAAGGGCTCCATTGTTAAAGATGATGTGTGTTTGTGGCTTGAGATGATTTAAGATGATGTGTGTAGATGCTTTTATTTTGTAATAGCTCCATTATTAAAGATTATCTCTTTTACTTCTTTGTTTTGCACTCGCTACGAGTACACATATTTGTAATATATCAGTAAATCACCATTATTAAATAGCTTTATTATTGGCATGAAGTATATAAACCTACTCTGCACTGCTATTGCTTTTGTTTTGCTTTTGTAATATACTAGTAAATGATTGGATGATCTTTTACGACTTAACATTCCATTACGCTTCCTTCAAAGCTTTCAACACCATGTCGGTAATGGATTTTGTAGTTTAAATTACCATTTTCTTTGGCCATTCACTAGTAAATGCTTAGATAATCTTTCACGATTTAAGTTATCTAATCTAGTAAATACTTTGGCCATTTAGCAAAAGTTTTTAATTTTAATAATAATATGATTATGGTGGTAATTTATTTTATTTATACTTGTTTTATTTTTAATATGATTAAGATGGCTCCATCTCATCAATTGTTGCTTGTAAGCAAGAGGAAGAGGATGACATTGAAATTGTTTATCACCATTTTACTTGTTATAAATATAATGAATGAGATGATCTTTGTCTTATTTGTAATGGGTATTATCATGCATAAATCACACATGTTAAAATATGACAAAAGGGAAAGAAAGCGTCGTAGATTAGATAACTTAAGTTCGCTTATTCAAGTGAGCGATATAGCTTATAAAAGCGAACTTCGCATGGATAGACGTACGTTTTACATTCTATGTGAGATGCTTAGGGATATAGGGGTTTGGTTGGAACTAAAAACACACCATTGGAAGAGATTGTTGTCATGTTTTTGTATACTCGGCTCATCAACTTAAGAATAGGACAATAGCGAGGTATTTTGAACAAAGTGGTGAAAGTGTAAGTAGGCACTTCAATAACCGTCTCGATTGCAATGTTGAAGTTACACACGCACTTGCTCCAAAAGCCTACACCCATAACGGAAGATTGTGAAGATAGTAGATGGAAATCTTTTAAGGTAAGAGACCAACTTTTACACCTATTTCATAATAAACCTTACGACTTACACGTCTAAGAAGTTGCCTATCATTTTTGTTTTGTAGAATTGCGTAGGCGCCTTAGATGGTGCTTACATTAGTGTTCATGTATTGAAAAAGGATATGCCAAGGTATCGGACTAGGAAGGGTACTTTTGCTATGAATGTGCTGGGTGCTTGCACACCTAATATGGAATTCACTTATGTGCTACCGGGTTGGGAAGGATCCGCACATGATGGTCGTGTCCTTCGAGATGCACTTTTTAGACCCCATGGTTTACCTAAGGTAAAAATTATTAGACATATAATTATTTTAATAATCATTATATCCTTCTATAATAAGTAATTTTTGAGCTTCACATATGTCAAGGTACATATTATTTGGTAGATGCTAGATACACTAATTGCGAGGGATTCTTGGCACCATATAGAGGTCACTGGTATCACTTGAAAGAGTGGGGGATCGACTGCAGAGGAATATTTCAACATGAAACATTCTAAAGCTATGAATATAATAGAGCAACGCTTTAACGATTGAAAGGAAGATGGGGTATCTTTAGATCTCCTTCTTTCTTTCCTATACGTACGCAAAGTCGTATAATTCTAGCATGTACTCTACTACATAACCTACTTCAAAAATATATGCCAATAGATTATGGGGTGGATGCGGATGAAGAGGAGGATGAAGAAGATAGTGATGATGATAGTGATGATGAAGTTGAATATGTCACTCACATTGCAACCTCCAATACTTGGACAAATTTTCGTAGTTCCTTGGCTCAAACATTATTCAATAATTGGCGAGCTAGATCAAATAGGAATACTTGATGTGTTAAGAGTTTGATATTTTTCAATGCAAATGTATCGTGTTTATGGTAGTTACTTTGTAAGACACTAGCCTTTTGTGTTCTTTGTCAAATTGTTGAAGTTATTATGATGGATAATGTGTTAATAGCCATAAGGTTATGTTATGTTGTGATTTTGTTACTTTATTTCATACTTCTTATATATTTATAGATGTTATATATGATTTATATAATATAGGATGGATTTTAGCCAAACTGCTCATGGTGATAGTTCAATGGAGCTTATCCAACATTATCAAGGTGGAACTAGAATGGAAGTTAGCCAAAAGTCTCAAGTTGGAAAAGGGAGCAACAAGCGCCTTTGGAGTAAGGAAGAAGAATGGGCTCGTTATAGAAGGGTTGTTGGAGTTAAGTGCCGATCCTCAATGAAAACCCGAGGGAATTTCAAAGGTGGGTAATTAGTAAAATTAGAGAGCATGTTCAAAGTAAAATTTCCCGGATGTGGTTTAAAGACAAACCCTCACATTGACTCAAAAATCAGATGGTTTCGGGACAAGTATAATGTGATTAATGAGATGCTCCGCACTTCCGGCTTTGCTTGGGATGACACGACTAAAATGATAAAGAGTGAAAGGCAATCTTACGATGACTTTGTTAAGGTAAATTTCCTACTTTGTCATTCATTATTTTTTCTAAGTTTTTGTTATTTTGTGTTAGTTTCTTTGTTTGAGTTCTTGGAGGTTTTTGGTGTGAAGATTTTCTTGTTTCTATTGGTTTAATTTTGTGCTTTTATAACTTTCTTTTTTTAGAGCCATAAGAATGCAAAAGGATTGTGGGGCGTTCCTTTTCCATTTCTTGATGAGTTGGAGAAGATATTTGGTGCTGATAGAGCTAATGGAGATGCTTGTGAAGATTATGTGGAAGCTTATGCAAAGGAAGCTGTTCGAAGCTTATTGATCTTAGCATGGATATAGAGGATCTTAATGATGAGGAAGATGAGTCTGTCCAATCTACTTAACCATCTCCATGCTTTGCCAAAAAGCAAGAAAGGAGGCCAAAAAGAGAGGGAATGAAGTTGTGGACTTAACTACTTTTTTTCATAATGTGTCTTCTAACTTGTGTGCTTTTACGGATGGTATGAATTCTCATCTTTCTATGATCGCAAGTGCTTTGTCTACAACCCAACAACATGAGCAAGTATTGATAGCTCGTGAAATAGATATTGATGAACAAAAGAAAAACTTGTTCAACGAAGTCATAAGCATCCCAAGACTCGCTAGAATTGAAGCAACAATGGCTGTGAGGAAGTTAGCTTCGACACGAGTAGCCTTTCCATGTTTTATCAATGCCGGATGATGAGTGGAAGAAAGATTTCATCCTCACCCTTGTTCACCCAGATTTGCCTCCATCTTCCTTCAATCGACATGCGTCATCACTTTATGGTTATTTTGCCATCGAATAATTAGATGTCACCTTGTATTCCTTCAATTTATAAGGTGAACATGAACCTAATTTTAGGATATTTGGTATTTATATTAAGTTATGATGAGATTATGAACTTAAATTTATGATATTTGGTATGTATGCCGATTTATAACGAGCCTATAAAGTCAAATTTTATGATATTTGATATTTATGTCGACTTACGATAAGCCCATGTACTCAATTTTCATATATTAAAGATGCATGTGTTATAATAACGAACCTATTTTGTGATCATCTTTTTATTTTCATCTTTTTATGTTATGTAAATTCATGAATTTCATTTATGTATTCAGTGGATATGTAAAAAATAATAATAAATTATGAAGTGTTTAAAAATTTGAAGAAATTAACTAAGTCAAATTTTTTATCGTAAAGTCAAATATGTATTACAAGAAAATATTTAAAATCAAAATAGTTTTTAACTAAAATCAATTTAAATTAACAAAACGCATAAAAATAATCCAATAATTTTTAATAACAAATGGAAAGTAGGTATCCTAGATTCATTAATGAGGTGGCGAAATTGAAGAAACGAAGGACGTGTGATGTTCACAGCCGCTTGTAATTTGGGCAGTTTGGCGGGAGTTCATTGAAGTTCGGTGGGAGTTCATTGAAGTTTGGCACCATTGCCAAGGTGTAGTAGGCCTCCACTACACCAAATTAAACCTACCACTAACCCGACAATAACTTTAAAGGAAAGCACAACCGCATCATGATTTTGATTGTGATCCGACCTCAATAACTTCTAACCGTAAAAGGCGTCCACTACAATTGGCGAGCTAGATCAAATAGGAATACTTGATGTGTTAAGATTTTGATATTTTTCAATACAATTGGCTCAAACATTATTCAATAATTGGTGAGCTAGATCAAATAGGAATACTTGATGTGTTAAGAGTTTGATATTTTTCAATGCAAATGTATCGTGTTTATGGTGGTTACTTTGTAAGACACTAGCCTTTTGTGTTCTTTCTTAAATTGTTGAAGTTATTATGATGGATAATGTGTTAATAGCCATAAGGTTATGTTATGTTGTGATTTTGTTACTTTATTTCATACTTCTTATATATTTATAGATGTTATATATGATTTATATAATATAGGATGGATTTTAGCCAAACTGCTCATGGTGATAGTTCAATGGAACTTATCCAACATTCTCAAGGTGGAACTAGAATGGAAGTTAGCCAAAAGTCTCAAGTTGGAAAAGGGAGAAACAAGCGCCTCTGGAGTAAGGAAGAAGAATGAGTTCTTATAGAAGGGTTGTTGGAGTTAAGTGCTGATCCTCAATGAAAACCCGAGGGGAATTTCAAAGGTGGGTACTTAGTAAAATTAGAGAGCATGTTCAAAGTAAAATTTCCCGGATGTGGTTTAAAGACAAACCCTTACACCGACTCAAAAATCATATGGTTTCGGGGCAAGCATAATGTGATCAATGAGATGCTCCGCACTTCGGCTTTTCTTGGGATGACACGACTAAAATGATCGAGTGTGAAAGGCAATCTTACGATGACTTTGTTAAGGTAAATTTCCTACTTTGTCAGTCATTATTTTTTCTATGTTTTTTGTTATTTTGTGTTAGTTTCTTTGTTTGAGTTTTGGAGGTTTTTGGTTTGAAAATTTTCTTGTTTCTATTGGTTTAATTTTGTGCTTTTATAAATTTCTTTTTTTAGAGCCATAAGAATGCAAAAGGATTGTAGGGTGTTCCTTTTCCATTTCTTGATTAGTATGAGAAGATATTTGGTGCTGATAGAGCTAATGGAGATGCTTGTGAAGATTATGTGGAAGCTTATGCAAAGGAAGTCTGTTCGGAAGCATATTGATCTTAGCATGGATATAGAGGATCTTAATGATGAGGAAGATGAGTCTATGCAATCTACTCAACCATCTCCACGCCTTGCCAAAAAGCAAGAATGGAGGCCAAAAAGAGAGGGAATGAGGTTGTGGACTTAACTACTTTTTTTCATAATGTGTCTTCTAACTTGTGTGCTTTTATGGATGGTATGAATTCTCATCTTTCCGTGATCGCAAGTGCTTTGTCTACAACCCAACAACATGAGCAAGTATTGATAGCTCGTGAAATAGAGATTGATGAACAAAAGAAAAACTTGTTCAATAAAGTCATAAGCATCCCCGAACTCACTAGAATTGAAGCAACAATAGCGGTGAGGAAGTTAGCTTCGACACGAGTAGCCTTTCCATGTTTTATTAATGCCCCGATGATGAGTGGAGGAGAGATTTCATCCTCAACCTTGTTTACCCAGATTTTCCTCCATCTTTCTTCTACTAACATGCGTCATCACTTTATGGTTATTTTTCTATCGAATAATTAGATGTCACCTTGTATTCCTTCAATTTATAAGGTGAACATGAACCTAATTTCAGGAGATTTGGTATTTATATTAAGTTATGATGAGATTATGAACTTAAATTTATGATATTTGGTATGTATGCCGATTTATAATGAGCCTATAAAGTCAATTTTATGATATTTGATGTTTATGTCGACTTACGATAAGCCCATGTACTCAATTTTCATATATTCAAGGTGCATGTGTTATAATAATGAACCTACTTTGTGATCATCTTTTTATTTTCATCTTTTTATGCTATGCAAATTCATGGATTTTATTTATGTATTCAGTGGATATGTAAAAAGAATAATAAATTGTGAAGTGTTTAAAAATTTGAAGAAATTAACTAAGTCAAATTTTTTATCGTAAAGTCAAATATATATTACAAGAAAATATTTAAAATCAAAATAGTTTTTAACTAAAATCAATTTTAATTAATAAAAAGCATAAAAATATCCCAATAATTTTTAATAACAAATGGAAAGTAGGTGTCCTAGATTCATTAATGAGGTGGCGAAATTGAAGAAATGAAGGACGTGTGACGTTCACAGCCGCTTGTACTTTGGGCAGTTTGGCGGGAGTTCATTGAAGTTCAGTGGGAGTTGATTGAAGTTTGGCGCCGTTGCTAAGGTGTAGTGGGCCTCCATTAGACCAAATTAAACCTACCACTAACCTCACAATAACTTCCAAGGAATGCAGAACCGCATCATGATTTTGATTGTGGTCCGACCTCAATAACTTCTAACCGTAAAAGGCGTCCACTACAATTGGCGAGCTAGATCAAATAGGAATACTTGATGTGTTAAGAGTTTGATATTTTACAATACAATTGGCTCAAACATTATTCAATAATTGGCGAGTTAGATCAAATAGGAATACTTGATGTGTTAAGAGTTTGATATTTTTCAATGCAAATGTATCGTGTTTATGGTGGTTTTTTATTAAGACACGAGCCTTTTGTGTTGTTTGTCAAATTGTTGAAGTTATTATGATGCATATTGTGTTAATGGCCATAAGGTTATGTTATGTTGTGATTTTGTTACTTTATTTCATACTTCTTATATATTTATAGATGTTATATATGATTTATATAATATAGGATGGATTTTAGGCAAGCTGCTCATGGTGATAGTTCAATGGAACTTATCCAACATTATCAAGGTGGAACTAGAATGGAAGTTAGCCAAAACTCTCAAGTTGGAAAAGGAAGAAACAAGCGCCTCCGGAGTAAGGAAGAAGAATGGGCTCTTATAGAAGGGTTGTTGGAGTTAGGTGCTGATCCTCAATGAAAACCCGAGGGGAATTTCAAAGGTGGGTAGTTAGTAAAATTAGAGAGCATGTTCAAAGTAAAATTTCCCGGATGTGGTTTAAAGACAAACCCTCACATTGACTCAAAAATCAGATGGTTTCGGGACAAGCATAATGTGATCAATGAGATGCTCCGCACTTCGGCTTTTCTTGGGATGACACGACTAAAATGATCGAGTGTGAAAGGCAATCTTACGATGACTTTGTTAAGTGTAATTTCCTGCTTTGTCATTCATTATTTTTCTAAGTTTTTGTTATTTGGTGTTAGTTGCTTTGTTTGAGTTTTGGAGGTTTTTGGTGTGAAAATTTTCTTGTTTCTATTGGTTTAATTTTGTGCTTTTATAACTTTCTTTTTTTAGAGCCATAAGAATGCAAAAGGATTGTGGGGTGTTCCTTTTCCATTTCTTGATTAGTATGAGAGGATATTTGGTGTTGATAGAGCTGATGGAGATGCTTGTGAAGATTATGTGGAAGCTTATGCAAAGGAAGTTGTTCGAAACTTATTGACCTTAGCATGGATATAGAGGATATTAATTATGAGGAAGATGAGTCTGTCCAATCTACGCAACCATCTCCACGCCTTGCCAAAAAGCAAGAATGGAGGCCAAAAGAGAGGGAATGAGGTTGTGGACTTAACTACTTTTTTTCATAATGTGTCTTCTAACTTGTGTGCTTTTATGGATGGTATGAATTCTCATCTTTACGTGATCGCAAGTGCTTTGTCTACAACCCAACAACATGAGCAAGTATTGATAGCTCGTGAAATAGAGATTGATGAACAAAAGAAAAACTTGTTCGGTGAAGTCATAAGCATCCCAGGACTCGCTAGAATTGAAGCAACAATGCCCCGATGATGAGTGGAAGAGAGATTTCATCCTCAACCTTGTTCACCCAGATTTGCCTCCATCTTCCTTCAACCGACATGCGTCATCACTTTATGGTTATTTTCTCTATCGAATAATTAGATGTCACCTTGTATTCCTTCAATTTATAAGGTGAACATGAACCTAATTTCAGGAGATTTGGTATTTATATTAAGTTATGATGAGATTATGAACTTAAATTTATGATATTTGGTATGTATGCCGATTTATAATGAGCCTATAAAGTCAATTTTATGATATTTGATGTTTATGTCGACTTACGATAAGCCCATGTACTCAATTTTCGTATGTTCAAGGTGCATGTGTTATAATAAAGAACCTACTTTGTGATCATCTTTTTATTTTCATCTTTTTATGCTATGTAAATTCATGGATTTCATTTATGTATTCAGTGGATATGTAAAAAGAATAATAAATTGTGAAGTGTTTAAAAATTTGAAGAAATTAACTAAGTCAAATTTTTTATCGTAAAGTCAAATATATATTACAAGAAAATATTTTAAATCAAAATAGTTTTTAACTAAAATCAATTTTAATTAATAAAAAGCATAAAAATATCCCAATAATTTTTAATAACAAATGGAAAGTAGGTGTCCTAGATTCATTAATGAGGTGGCGAAATTGAAGAAATGAAGGACGTGTGACGTTCACAGCCGCTTGTACTTTGGGCAGTTTGGCGGGAGTTCATTGAAGTTCGGTGGGAGTTGATTGAAGTTTGGCGCCGTTGCTAAGGTGTAGTGGGCCTCCACTACACCAAATTAAACCTACCACTAACCTCACAATAACTTCAAAGGAATGCACAAGCTGCATCAGGATTTTGATTGTGGTCCGACCTCAATAACTTCTAACCGTAAAAGGTGTCCACTACAATTGGCGAGCTAGATCAAATAGGAATACTTGATTTGTTAAGAGTTTGATATTTTTCAATACAATTGGCTCAAACATTATTCAATAATTGGCGAGTTAGATCAAATAGGAATACTTGATGTGTTAAGAGTTTGATATTTTTCAATGCAAATGTATCGTGTTTATGGTGGTTACTTTGTAAGACACTAGCCTTTTGTGTTCTTTGTCAAATTGTTGAAGTTATTATGATGCATAATGTGTTAATGGCCATAAGGTTATGTTATGTTGTGATTTTGTTACTTTATTTCATACTTCTTATATATTTATAGATGTTATATATGATTTATATAATATAGGATGGATTTTAGCCAAACTGCTCATGGTGATAGTTCAATGGAACTTATCCAACATTCTCAAGGTGGAACTAGAATGGAAGCTAGCCAAAAGTCTCAAGTTGGAAAAGGGAGAAACAAGCTCCTCCGGAGTAAGGAAGAAGAATGGGCTGTTATAGAAGGGTTGTTGGAGTTAAGTGCTGATCCTCAACGAAAACCCGAGGGTAATTTCAAAGGTGGGTAATTAGTAAAATTAGAGAGCATGTTGAAAGTAAAATTTCCCGGATGTGGTTTAAAGACAAACCCTCACATTGACTCAAAAATCAGATGGTGTCGGGGCAAGCATAATGTGATCAATGAGATGCTCCGCACTTCGGCTTTTCTTGGGATGACACGACTAAAATGATCGAGTGTGAAAGGCAATCTTACGATGACTTTGTTAAGGTAAATTTCCTGCTTTGTCATTCATTATTTTTTCTAAGTTTTTGTTATTTTGTGTTAGTTTCTTTGTTTGAGTTTTTGGAGGTTTTTGGTGTGAAAATTTTCTTGTTTCTATTGGTTTAATTTTGTGCTTTTATAACTTTCTTTTTTAGAGCCATAAGAATGCAAAAGGATTGTAGGGTGTTCCTTTTCCATTTCTTGATTAGTATGAGAAGATATTTGGTGCTGATAGAGCTAATGGAGATGCTTGTGAAGATTATGTGGAAGCTTATGCAAAGGAAGTCTGTTCGAAGCTTATTGATCTTAGCATGGATATAGAGGATATTAATGATGAGGAAGATGAGTCTATCCAATCTACGCAACCATCTCCACGCCTTGCCAAAAAGCAAGAATGGAGGCCAAAAAGAGAGGGAATGAGGTTGTGGACTTAACTACTTTTTTCATAATGTGTCTTCTAACTTGTGTGCTTTTATGGATGGTATGAATTCTCATCTTTCCGTGATCGCAAGTGCTTTGTCTACAACCCAACAACATGAGCAAGTATTGATAGCTCCTGAAATAGAGATTGATGAACAAAAGAAAAACTTGTTCAGTGAAGTCATAAGCATCCCAGGACTCGCTAGAATTGAAGCAACAATGCCCCGATGATGAGTGGAAGAGAGATTTCATCCTCAACCTTGTTCACCCATATTTGCCTCCATCTTCCTTCAACTCGACATGCGTCATCACTTTATGGTTATTTTGCTATCGAATTATTAGATGTCACCTTGTATTCCTTCAAATTATAAGGTGAACATGAACCTAATTTCAGGAGATTTGGTATTTATATTAAGTTATGATGAGATTATGAACTTAAATTTATGATATTTGGTATGTATGCCGATTTATAATGAGCCTATAAAGTCAATTTTATGATATTTGATGTTTATGTCGACTTACGATAAGCCCATGTACTCAATTTTCGTATATTCAAGGTGCATGTGTTATAATAATGAACCTACTTTGTGATCATCTTTTTATTTTCATCTTTTTCCGTTTTGTAAATTCATGAATTTCATTTATATATTCATTGGATATGTAAAAAATAATAATAAATTGTGAAGTGTTTAAAAATTTGACGAAATTAACGAAGTCAAATTTTTTATTGTAAAGTCAAATATATATTACAGAAAATATTTAAAATCAAAATAGTTTTTAACTAAAATCAATTTAAATTAATAAAAAGCATAAAAATATCCCAATAATTTTTAATAACAAATGGAAAGTAGGTGTCCTAGATTCATTAATGAGGTGGCGAAACCGAAGAAATGAAGGATCCGTGATGTTCACAGCCGCTTGTACTTTGGGTCAGTTTGGCGAAAGTTCATTGAAGTTTAGTGGGAGTTCATTGAAGTTTGGCGCCATTGCCAAGGTGTAGTGGGCCTCCACTACACCAAATTAAACCTACCACTAACCTCACAATAACTTCAAAGGAAAGCACAACCGCATCATGATTTTGATTGTGGTTTGACCCCAATAACTTCGATCTGTAAGGGCGTCCACCACAATTACACTTTGAATTTACTCTCTTGCAAGCATTCAATGGGCATTGACTCTGAAACCGGGTGCAACTATTTCGTATTTATGGTCTTCCAAGATGAGGATCACGTTGATATGCCGCTTCTCGTGATTGTGGGCTCCCGTTGACATAATTCGAGATTCTTCAAACCGATTCGGACGCCGTATAAGATGTCATAAGGTTATGAACTTTCCGATCACTTTCAAACTTTTACCTAAATTTATGATGCCATCATAAATTAACAGTACATTAATATAACTTTATTATTTTCCATACAAATTGAATTAACAAGTATATATTAATAATTGAATATATCTCCGATAATCCTTACTCTTCTTTTGTTTTTTTGTAGAGGGATTGTAACCATTCCGCTTACGTGGATGACCCTTTAACGAGAACTAAGAAGGTGTCAGCTTTGACACTTGAGCGGCAAAATTAGAAATTGATTGCTGATTTAATCGCAGCCAAGGTTGTTGTGAGCCACTACAAAGTAAATGAGTTGAGGTTGAGGACCCAACGAAAGTATGATATTTATTAGGAATTGGTGAGGTTGGTTCTCGTGTGTACGTTCGTTATCCTACACATGGTGAAGGGGGCCACCATTGTGGAGTGATATTTAGTCCGTACGGGTACGATAAGTTTCATTTTGTGTGGGTCATGAAGTTAGGAAGTTTATCTTCAATTCAATTGCCATGATTTTTTGGGTATGTGTATAATGGGATTCATACTCATTGTATATGGGTACGATCAAGTTAGGAAAGTTGATGTTGAAGTCAATTACCATGAATTTCTTTTTGCGAGATGATACTTGTTTGTATAGGCCTTAGTCATTAGTGTTCTTTTGGGATTATGTTTGTATATGCCTTACTTTTGTTTTGAGATTATGTTGTACATGATGATGTCACTTTTGTATCTATGAAATGCATTTCCGTAGTACTTAATGGGATAATCATTGTCATTGTGTACTCCTCCCCTCTAAAAAGGTCTCATTCTCCATTAGCCCATTGGGGATGTACAACATGCTTAAAGACATTTAGAAGGTACGTTACATTTCATAAAAGGTTATAATTGAAATGAATGGCATCGGCAAGTAGGGTATTGATATAAGGGTACAATATTGAACTGAATCGTTTGGCCTAAAAATACTGAATCATCATGGTACAAAAAATATAAACATGCAAAAGGTTCTCCCTAAAAATGATAACGATAATCTTCAATGGAGCAGATACCATTTACAAAATAAGCAAGTACAAATAGCATAGCTTCATTTACACGGTGAGTGGCTTTAAAATGACATTAGATGTCCCAAAATTTTGGTGTTTACCATCAGCTACATTAGTGAGGTTGAATTCTCGTTTTGGGAACCGATTGATGACAAGGGCCTGAAGCCGACATGCAATACTCCAAATGTAACAAGCATCATGACCGGCACCGGTAGCAAAATACGCATTATTCCAACCATGAACAAAATTAACAACTAATGCTATATACATAAAAAACATGTTGACAATTACTAAGCGGAACACATAGAGGACAACTACAACCTGTTGTGTAACATATGGTAATACATTCACTAACAAAGCAAATGGTGTATACGTAGTATCATAGTGAATCGGTGAAGATAGGAATGGATCGGGAAGTGGGCAATATAGTCGTTGAGGAGGCTCGGTAGCATCTTATCACGGACAAGTTTGATATCAATGTCGTCAAAGAAAAGTCGGCCGGCCTTCAAGGACAACAAGTCCATAAACAACATGACGTAAACCCCACAGTTGTACCTACTACAACAACATTTGCCAACAAAGGAAGCGAGTTGTTACACATGGTAATACATTCACTATGTGGTGCAACAGTAGCTGGAGAATGTAATATGGCGTAAGATATGAACGGTTAAGTTAGGAAAAGAACACCGACTTCTTTTGTTGAGGGCGATCGGCGTGCTCAAGTTCCCATGACAAAGCGTCATGTATATTCGTGCATGCTTGCAATGCGGATGCAATTGCAACTTTCCGACATGACACACTTAGTTAGGGAAATATAAACTAATAGACAACACCAGTCAATATACGGCAACCAATCCTAAACAAGGACACTTACCGCTGCCCCGAGAAGGTCGGACCGGGCTTCTCCTTTCTTGCTTTTCAACGATGCCCCTTTTAAAGGTAGGGAGTCGTACACAAAAAATCGCCTGGCATGGAAGTCAGCCACTAACAGTACTCCAATGTCCGGCCTCTCCCTCTAGTAGGGGCATGAAGACTTGGAAGCGGACGTTTATGTATAACGGTAACGTGTAGGACACGAAGCATTATCGAAACATATGTGTTATCCATTGCTAGTTAAGTTGAAGGCTTGCGAAGCGACAGATTCATTGAAACAATGTCGCGAGCATAACCCAAATGGACTTGTTCACGGTCTTGGGGTTGAAAGTTAAGTGCTCACACGACGGTTGTACGAGTAATTAAGGAAATATTATACGGTAAATAATACACACTAGGTTGTGCCGGGCCTAACAAACCCGCATTTGATAGGGCAAGTAGAGGGACTGCCAAGCACAAGTCCCGGTACATTTCCTCATGCTTTTGGAGGAGTGATCCACATTCATTCGAGTGCAACACCCCCAATACGAGTGCTTACGCCACGTGTCATAGGGCCCGCGCTTGGGGACAACATGAATCGGGGCCCTCAACATATCCCCAAATGAGTTCGGGTTTGAAGCAGCAGGGAGTTTCACATTCTCGCATCATGAGAATGTATAAGTGAGTTACATACTTTATGCGAAGGACAATGGTTCCGAATGAAATTGGTTGATTTGCATACCAATCACTGGGTTTTTGAACGAATTGCATGATTGAAGCACAACAGACTAGCAAGTCCTTCTCCTCCTTTGACAAATGCTTTGTCAAGTACCCCTTACATCCTAGTGGGAACATAAAATACCCATCGATCGTTATACAAAACCACAGGAAAAATATGAGTACGAATAGCAGATTACATAAGGTAATTTTACCTCCTTCAAGGGTGTTGTCCCGGACTCGCAACATGGACAGCCTGTATGTTATTGTGGCAAGAAAGAGAAACAGAATGTATAAGTAGACGAAGACAAAAAATAGTCATTGTCTTACACATTACTCACAACAAAATAAGCAAAAACTTTAGTATGTTTATTCTTTCCATTCACGTTACGTGTATTCTTAGTGTGCGGATGGTACTGAATGGTACAACGAATTGTATGTCTATTACGGTGTACATTGTCAATTTCACGCGAACACTAACACCAAGCATTTAACAACATAGGCAATCTGTATGCCGATACATAATGTCCAAGACCACCATTATCCGAAAATATGAACCTATGTATATGCAAAGATAGTAATGAAAGCAATTGAGTGCAATGGTACCCAAACTAAGAAGGGTGAAATTTACAATGTATAGAGGCACCAAAAAAATACATATAGAAGTGTTTATAACGACCCCGACCTCCGTCGGGATTGTAATGACCGCCTTATCCCTTGAATGGGTCGTGGCGACCGTAGGTGGTATATTCCCCTTTGATGCACGTGCATGACCCCACTTATTGGGGTCGGTATATGGTGAAGACTGCAGATGGAAAAAGACTCTTTTTCTAGAAAAACTTTTCAATCGAGACCCAACTGTTGATCCGACCTTATGTGTTGAAGATTGTTTTCGAACGCCGTCCATATCGGTAGTTGGGTCGTCGTCCTTCCGAATATGTGCAACAGTACACAGTCCCAACGACCGTTGTTACTTCCCGTTCCATCACGGAAGTGGACAAGTTAAGGTTAACACTCATGGTGCTCACCGCATCATGTCCCCGACATGGCTGTATACCATCACCAATCGTACACATGCCATCACTTGGAAGAGCCTCGGTTGCCTTCAACCTCATCTCCAACTCGAGCAACCTCTCTCTTATGAATCAAGCTCTGCACATGTTGTGCGATGAGCTTCCTTCTCCGTTATGTAGAGGTCACGCGGACGTCGTAACCGCTCCTCCAAGCTCAGCACTCCCTGAAGGTGGGTAGTCAAGATGGCTCATTCCTAGCCTTGAATGTCGACCTTGTGATAGAATTGCATGAGGAGCCCAAAATTTAATTAGAGGACCCCGATGAGGAGCCCATGAACCCTGGTTAGGGTTTGGATGATGAAGATGATTACCAAGATTATGAGCAAACTTTCCTAGATGAGTTGGGCATTCGATAGCAGTGGTGCCGGAGATAAAGCGAGATAGAGGAGGAGAGACGGAGCGACAAACAATTGGGAAGAGAGAGAGAGTACACAAATGAAATAAAAATAGGGTTTGGTTATGGTTGCATAATTAATTGTAACCTTTCAATATTTAAAAAAATAATTAATTTCAGCATTTGCTTTTGCGAAACCATCAAGTATATCTTCATATTTCACATATATCCGGTGACTCTCAATATCGGGAAACGAATGCATGTGTATTTACACTAAATTTTGAGGTACTTAGAAGTGAGTTTTAAAAAGTTAGGAGCCTGACAATAGTTACACAAAATCACGGGAACATTGGAAGACTGTTGGAGAAGCCAATAAGCCGATATAATTGTTGTTTGGATATTAGACTTGTGAATTCCCTCTTTAGAGTCTCTAACCTAATTTCTCTTTTCTAAACACATTGTTGGCCTTGTGAAGACAACTCTTATTTTTATTTTCTGGTTTTCTTTGTCAATCTTGGCTTATAGTGACGAGTATTAAATATCTTGACCATTTGAAACACTAGAACGGTAAAGCTTGTAAAAGATTTCTTTAGCCTGATAATAACATGCATGTTTGTTTCAACCATAACTCCTTTCAAGGTGAACGTAGATTCTTTCCTATTTTTTCAAGCTTTTGAACATTGACATAATATATTTTTTTAACTTGACATCCATTTGCATTACAAAGTTATTGATTCATAAATTCAAACCAAATCAAAGTACGAAGTTGTTGGCCAATTATATAGTAGAATAATATCATTTAAAAGTTATATTGATCATGTATGAGAACAAAAATTACCAAAAAATATTTATTAGTATATAAACAATGCATGTAACAACTATTTTGTACATTCATAAAAGAATGTAACAAAGCTAATTCAAGAATTAACAAATTTGAAGTTATAATTATCAAGATTACTAAATTTAGTATGATTCTGATTAGTTGGGCAATTTAAAGAGTTAAATTAACTTTAACGTGGTGTTATTTCCTAGTTTATTTTTAGGGTGTCATGGCTCTTAGTTGCAATTTGTTGACTATTTTTGTAACGACTACATATATAATCAATATAATTTAATTGATTAAGGAATCGCATTAAATCAGTGGTTTTAATTGTGAATTGATTCTCCCAAATCTGCTTAAAATAAGAGATGTTTAGAGATCTCTGTTTACATCCAACCAGCTTGTAGTTTCTCCAATATTACACACTACTCTCTCTATTCTCTCTCACGTTAAGGCCAACCATCAAATGGGTCACAAGGTTTGATTCATGCCTATTTTCGTAGACTCCGTTAGCTACCGGGTATACTATATCGGGTAATGCCGGTAAACTCGAAACTTGGACATGTAACCGGACTGGTGGGTCCGTGACTCGTGAATTCACTTGTGGGCTATCAAACAACAATCAATCCAATCGCTTTCGCACTAAGATCATTCCTTATTTTCCTACCCAATTAACTCTAAATCTTACAATCAGGCCCTTAACTTGCGATAAATCAATTGAATGGGTTTCCTAGACATGCATGATACTGTATACTTGAATTGGATTTTATTATTCTTTACTCAACCATCTTGTTCCTTCATTATTGTGGAAAACTTTTCGAAAGAGGAAATATCATTTAGTCGAGATGGAAATGGTGTAAATTAGTTTCCTCATTTGATTTTTGGCCTTTCAACTAAACATAGCTTTGAATCAATTGGCCTAAGTGATATGCAACCAAAAACAAGACACTTGTCCTCCTCTTATGCACTTCTTGAAATCCACCAATATTTATCGAGTATCTCCCACCAACCATGAAAAATCCATTTCTAAAAATATATATGAGCAAATTGAACCAAAGCTCTTGATTTTAATTGATCAATCTAGAGGATGATGTAACCAGACAATTCTCAAGTGAAGAAGAAATAAGTCAAATAACATATACTTCTCATTGAATTTTTTGTATAATTAGGATGACCACTTATATTAGATGAACTACTCAATACTTATTTCAAGAGTAACTCATCATAAAAAAATTATCAATAAATATAAAAAGAAATATAACATGAATACTAAAACTAACTTGACTAAATCCTTTAGGGAGGTGTAAGTGATATCCTTTCCAACAACAATGGATTGATCATTTAAGGAAAGAAAGTTAGTCTTCTAGTGTTAGAGTTTTTTTATTTTATTTTTATTTTTTAAGAATATGATTCTTAAGAAAACCCAAAATGAGTAACTATTAACCCGAGATAATAAGGGATTGCGGACAAGTATTTATGGTACTCCTATGTGAAAGTGAAAATGGTTGTATAAGTTCTTTTTATTCATCTATTGAATTTGACACAAAAATATAAGAAATTTGGAAATACTATTTACCTCCTCAATATATTATCAAGAATTTTGTGGAGGTCTTAACATTAAGCATTCTTTCGAAAATGTATCATTGTGAGCAAAGAAAAAGTGGTTGATTTTTGTCATGTTTCTAGCAACCTATATCGATCAATCGTTCATTCCTCGACTTGTCTGTAAAAAATAAAATATTACTAATTTATACATGCATAAGATACGGTGGGAAGGAGATAAAGTAATACATTGCCGAATCATCAATAAATTAGAAATATTGGATAAAGATGCCATTTTGTCAAGACTTCATGAATAGTAGACCCAAAGGGAACCTAACTTTGGTAATAGGAAAAATTTGCACCAGAGCTCATTATAGACATGCCTATAATGAACTATGTTGCAATTTTTTGAAAGTTGTGTTACAAAAGTTGGGTTGGATATTGAATTTTGAACTATGATGCAAGACTTCACGAAAGTTGTGTTACTCATGTACTACCCTTTGTAAAAAAAAGTTACTCATGTCATCATTCAACAGGATTAGGCTTGGATATTGAATGTTTCGTTTTAATAAGCCATGTTTAACTTTTTTAATGATTTTCTCGACAAAAAATGACTTTTTGAGGGAGTTTTGTCTTGGTTAAAAAGTTATTTAAGGTATTTGATAAGTTGACTTTTTATAACGTTTTGCCCTTAAAAAGCCATTTTTAAAAACTAATTTCAACAACTTTTTGTAATTGGCATTTTCTAAATTAGTTTTTTGTCTCACATCTTTTTGAGAAACAGATTAATTTTATCAAACACTTTTTCTAAAACAACTAAATGTAAGCAACTAATACAAAAATCTAATCCAATCATCCAACAGTTAACAACTAATTCAATCAATCAACAACCAACATTTAATAATTGACTGCCAAACAGTACTACAGTATCCATTATTTTATAAGCAAGTGTTCATATTCTTACTTACGCAAGATACGAAAAAGTAGAAGCATGAAAGAAATTGTCAGACTAGTAGTTCAATACCTGAGCGAATTACACTATTAGCTTTGGATAGTAAAGGCTTTACACTTAATTCTTGTACGATCTTACATGTAAAAGTTTTACGATCTTTGGCAAAAAGTGTAACGGAACAAACACGAAACTGTAAGGGAACAAACCTAACCAAGAAGAATAGTTGTTTTAAAATAGTGGATGATGTGAAGCACTCCTGCCGAACAAAAATTCTTGACACGTGTTACAGGCGGTTTGATGCTTCTTCTTTTTAAGCAAGATCTCTAAATTAAGTTTTGTACAATGAATAAACATTGATGGTTGAGAAATCTCTACTTTTTATGAGGTGATAATAACATCTAATTACATAACAAAGATCCAAAAAAGAAAAAAAGTGATTTTTTTTTCTTTTTCGACGCTGTTTCATTTAGGTATAAGAAGTTGTAAGGTTGTAAGGAGTTGTAAGTAAAACCGTAAGTAGTTGTAAACAACTCGTAAGATAGTTATAAAATTAGTTGTAAAAATTGTAAGGAGTTGTAAACAATCGTAAGAAATTATAAAAAGTAGTACGTAATCGTAAAAAATTATAAAAATCGTAAAATTATAAATTACAATTAAATAAAATAGGTAGGGGTGTGCGAAAAAACCGAAACCGAAAAACCGATCCGAAAACCGAAAACCGATATAAAAAGCGGTTAACCGATTAATTTTTTAGAAAAATCGGTTCGGTTAACCGAACCGAAATTTTTTCGGTTCACGGTTCGGTTACTGTTCGCAATATGAAAATTTTCGGTTAACCGAACCGATTTTTATTAAAAATATAAAATGCTTGAAACCCTCGTTCGTTCTTCTCAAGCGTCGCTCCTCTCTCTCTCCTCTCTGCTACTCGCGGTTCTCTTCTCTCGCTCGGTGGCCACCCCCTCTTCACTCTCTCCCTCTCGCTGCAACCGGCGACTTACCGGTGACCTACCGACGACCACCGGCCCGGCGACGCTCCTCCCACTCTCTTGCTGCGGTTCTATTGCTAAAATTGAGGACCTTTGAGGGTTCTGGTCTATCTCATCTTCGCTCCACCGTTCAACCTCCCCTTTGTCTCTATCTCGAGCTCGCCTTTTATAGCCTCTCGGTCTCTTCCTCTTCTTTCACTGCTTGTGTCCTTATTCTTGCCCGATTTTAGATAAATATCTAGTGGATGGATAAGGGTTGAGGTTGAGTGGAGGTTGGTTTCCGGTGGTTTTGGAGGACTGGAAAGGAGGAAAATGGAGAGATTGAGGGAGAATGGAGTATTGTGCTTTTCGGCCGAGAGCTAGAAGGAGATGGCGTGAAGGAACAGGAGTCTCGAGCTAGCATAAGTGTTCTGGTGTCGTGAAGAGGCATGAGGAAGACGGAGATGAGGCTAGCTAGGGTTTTCGAGTTGGTGAGAGGAAGAAGAGGATGGTCGGTGAATTTGGTTTTGGGTCTCGTGCACGTGCAAGCAGCAAGAGAACAAGAGGGAGAGGGAGCAGGGGAAAACTAGGGTTTTTGGGTCTTGTAAATTTTTTTTTCAAATAACGGTTAACCGTAAATCGATCCGATTTTTTCGGTTAACCTGGACTTTTCGGTTCGGTTACGGATCGGGAATTTTTCGATCCGAAAATTCGGTTAATCGAAATGTCTGCTAACCTGAAAAATCGGATCGGCTACGGTTCGTGCTTTTCACTATCCAAAATTCCGGTTAACCAATTTTCGGTTAACCGAAAACGTAGTTAACCAGCTTTACACACCCCTAAAAACAGGTCTTCCTTCTCTTTTTCTTTTTGGAAAGAAATAGTTATAGACTGATAGGTGAGAAAACACAAAAACCACGCAAAAGGCCAGGAAGTCCATTATTCGTGCGACGCAAGCCCAATAAAACCTTTGTCCAATTCTCTTGTACTTTCTTTTTTCTATTTGCCCTTTCTCCCTCGAGTGTTCACTGGGTTAAACCCTAGTCACCGGACATCGCAATTTCACAATCTAGCTGATTAGGGTTTTAGAAAAAGCAGAGAGAGAGAGAGACAGACGGATACCGGAGCGTTTTAGTAGCCATTACCATGGGGAAGAAGAGAAAACACGTCGAAGCAGAAGCAGCGGCTGTGGAAGCGAAGAAGGACGATGTTGCGCCGGAGAGGCCAAAGAGAACGTTGCTTGGGTGGAAGAACAAGCCCGAAGAGAGAGAAAACGATGCCCTTCATGTCTTCCGCAACAAAGAGAAAGTTCTCGTCACCTGTTCTCGTCGGATTAACTTCAGGTGATGTGCAATTTCACATTCTGATCGTGTCGTTCGATTCTTGTTTCGGGTTTATGATTTGTTTTTGTGGGTTCTGAAATTGGTTGGATTTTGTTTAAGGTATCGCCATCTGATGTTGAATGTGGCGTCGCTTTTGCCGCACTCGAAGAGAGATAACAAGGTTGAATCCAAGGAGAGTAAAGGCGCCACTTTGAACGAGCTTGTTGAGCTCAAGAGCTGCTCCTCTTGCTTGTTTTTTGAGGTATTAGTCTCTTCTGTCTAATTCCAATATTTGGTTTAAAATTTGATAATATGCTGCATATTTTGTTGACATACAGTGATATTGCTTGTGAAACTAAGAAGAAAACCTGGCAGTTTCGCTCATTTCCTAATTTTATCATGTGGGTTGAATTAGATTATACATCAGCCAATAGCTTCATACAATGCTGTTCCTTGTGCCACTTTCTGTCGGTTTCTTCCTTTTTTTCCCTTTATTTTGGTGGTGGATTTGTTTTTTGGAGAGGGGGGTTGCAATTGGAGAGATACTGTTTTTAGTAAACCATGAATCGTGATTGCATCCTCTCCCCGCCAAAAGGATGTTTTCAGCATTTTACAGAAGTGCGATCATTTAGTTAGACTCGTTCTGAAGTTGGAAGATGGTCCTGTGCTATTCATGTTAATGAGAGCTATTGTGAATGGACTGTATTTAACTTCTCTGCTGTGCTAGACTAGCAATCTCCCAGTAATTCATCCATACTAAATCTTTTCAGTTGAGCTTTAATCCATACTAGGAGTAGGACTTGAGTCTCTGCTATTGGAAGCATTTTTGTAGGCAATGCAATTGCACGAAATAGTACTTGGTATTGTGCATATTTTGTCTAGGGCTGTGTAATAGCTTAAGCTTCTTTCCGTAGAGTTGTTGAGAGCATTCATAAGCATCAGGACATGCTTAACATGATGGAAAATGAAGACACAAATGATCAAGATTTCTTTCTGTTTCAAATATTTCATTACATCGGCATCCTGTAAATGTGAATCCCCTACCTCCCTTCTTTTACTGATTGATCACATCTTGTATCTACCAGTGCAGGAAGCATAAAGATCTCTATTTATGGATGGCCAAGTGCCCAAATGGTCCATCTGTCAAGTTTTTGGTTAATGCAGGTAATTCTTGTATGTGGATTTCGATGATACACTCTTAAGGGAATAGCTGTAGTTTATTCTTAGTCTGGTTTTGTTGTTGAGAATACTTTTTCCTACCTTGGAATGGTCCTAATTATTTAATTTTACACGGTCAGTGCACACAATGGAGGAGTTGAAACTCACTGGAAATCATTTGAAAGGTGCACGTCCTATTTTGACATTCTCAGCCAATTTTGACAAGGAACCTCACTGGAAGCTGTTGAAGGAGATGATCATTCAGGTTTGTGGATGACTGGGTATTCAGACTTACAGGCTTACACTTTTGGAGCTACCATTTCCATGATCATGCCTTTGTTTTGTTTCCTTTTCTTTCCGTACAGATATTCCAGATTCCCAAAGATCACAGGAAATCTAAGCCTTTCCATGATCATGTCTTTGCTTTCTCAATCCTTGATGACCATATTTGGTTCCGAAACTACCAGGTTAGTGTTCCTGATGTGCTTCTTATGACTATGTTATGTCGTGGTTAAAATCGAATTGGGACCATTTTTAAGATCTGAATGGAGACTTAAATGAATGAAAATATTTCTATCCTTCACATGGTGAACTCAGCACTTCGAGGTAGTATAACTTCTCGTTTTTTAATTTTCTTCTTTGTTTTTAACTTATATGGGATGCTTTGTTTTCCATAGCTGATTGGTGCTTTTGGATGGTTAATGATTGTTGTAATTTTTCGTCTTGTTTTGTTTGGCGTGCTGAGTGGTTTGAAATGTTTTCATCAAATATTATACTGCTGTACAAGTGACAAGAGGATTTTCCGCTTTGTGAACCTTCGTTGCTTTTATTTTTAGCAAGTACTTCATATCTGCACTTAAAAATCATGAATTGAATTCTGTTGGTGTACCATGAAGTCGATTTTGTAACTTGTAGATAATTTGTCCTAGGCTTATAGTCCTCTTCGAGTAGGGATCACAATATGACCTGAACCCATATAAAACTAGCCCAATTCTAATTTGTACGTGATTGTTCAATTTAATGAGTATACCTTTGGCATACATTTCAAGAAATGATTCTGTCACAAATTTTAGGAAACAGTCTCTAGCATGACTATCTTGCTTTCTTCTTGCTTTATGTATGCATATTGTGTAACAATGCTTTTTGATAAAGGCCGTGAATATCTAACAAACTAAAGGAAAGAGTCTTGTTTATGGACAATTGTGAAACAAGTTCCAACTGATTATAAAAGTTGCAGTAGTTTCAGCGGCTGAAGTATTCTTCCTAGCATGAACCTTGACCCATCTTTTGCCACTTTTCAGATGTCTTTTTCAATATTATTCCTGGCTTGTTTGTTCCTGACCCAATTTAAGATATTAACTATTTTTGTTTACTTCTTGCTGAACAGATAACTGTTCCACATAATGAACCAACTAAAGTGGACAGAGGTGGTTTGGACAAAATGACCCTCACTGAGGTTCGTATTATTGTACAGCGTTTTCTTGTATGAGCTTCTCTTAGTATGATATTGTGATTTATTAGTACTTTCAATGTATAGGTTGGCCCAAGATTCTGTTTAAATCCAATCAAGATTTTTGGTGGCAGCTTTGGAGGCCCAACTTTGTACGAGAACCCGTATTACGTATCTCCAAATCAGGTCTGATGATTGTACTTCCAAGTTTTCTTTTAGCAAGTAAAATGAACAAACTACTATGGAATACACTTACCATCGTGCATTTAATTTCACATGAGATTTTTGTTTTCACATCCTTCGCTAGAAATTACCCTTCTCTTGAGTCACTTAATCCTTGGATTGTTGCTTCGTATGGTTAATAGATACGGGCTCTTGAGAAGAAGCAGAAGGCTGGCAAATATGTTAAGAAGGTGAAAGCCAAGACCAGGAGGAAGATGCACGAGTTGGAAAACCCAATGGAGCGTGACGAGTTTGCTGATATGTGGAGAGAGTGATACTCTGCGGCTGATAGGTTTCTCGAAGATCTTGCTGAGATACACAAGATAATCGTATACAGCGAATTTTACAGGGATTGGGAGAGAGGGTTTCCTCAAAATTACGGTGAATGAGCAGCAGATAATGAAAGGTCGAGGGAGATATGCAGCAGGTGGGAAGGCCAAGGGCTCCCCAACTGGATTCGATTTTCTGTACTGAATCTTCAATTTTGTGTAGGAAGTGATAGTGCTTTCTTTTTATATGATCTTTGAAACTCTGGTTAATGTGTTTAGATTTTCTCCTTTGTCAGTGAATATGGAAATCCTATGTTAATTTTATTTGAGTTGAGTTGAGTTGGGGGTCTAGCGTCAAGTTTTTAAAGCTGATATGACATCCATTACATTCTATAGAGCTGGTCAACCGGGGAAAAAAATTGAGTAAGATAACATTTAACTTTGAGAAAAGCAAATAAGCGATAAAACTTCTAACGTCCTCCCAGAAGTACAATGAGTAGTGTACTCGCAGGCATGTGTCCACGCCTGGCTGTACAAGCGGAGTTAACAAATCACTAAAAATAAATATTGAACACTTAGATTACAATAGTAAAACATAGAACATCTTATATACACTTGGGAGTATTTGCTTCTTCACTATATGTCATGAGATGGTTAGATGAACGGGAAAAAATGATGGGATTTTGTGTACAAATTTTGAATTGCTTGCTGGAGCATGTACTCCTAAATGAGAGAAAGAAAGAATAATCATAAAAGACTTGGCGCTTGACATGGAGATGCAATTGACATACAAGCAAGTGTGACGGGCTCTGGTGAGTATGTGTGTATGTTAGTGATGGGATGACCAAAGGATTAGTACAAGCTTTTGCCTTGGATGTATGCGGCTATAGTCCGGGCAAATCCTGAAACATAACATAGCTAGCATGGCTTGCTTTACATACACTAGACATTGGGTCGACTCCTATTGTCTCTATTTTGAGATTTTTAAATTTTAAAAAAAATTATTCAATTATATTATACGAAAAGTATTATTTCCTTTATTTTAAGATTATTATTGTTTAAAATTTTTAACAATGGTTAGTTAACAATTTTTAAAATTACGCAAATAAATAAAATTTAAATTATTTCTTTATTGAATATTATAGTCATCCTTCACAAAGAAATTTTCATTATAAAAATTATATTTAGTGAACAATAGATTACTATTTGGTGAACAATAAATCATTACTCAGTGAACAATTTTTGGTGGACAAAAATATTTGGTGAATAAGAATGTATTGTTTTGGTAAACAATAGTCTCACTATTATACTAATAGCTTAATGAATAGTGTGTAAAAAGAATTTCAAGCGTGACGTACTAATTCATAGTGTACAATTGTTTGTTTAATTGTGTACAATAATCCTTAGAATGGTATGCAACAAGCTTTACTGCAACATTTTGTCTGTTAATAACTGTATCCATCAGCGTTGTAGTATCTCCAAGCATAAGAAGCTACTAACTAGGTAAGGGGCTTCTATATTAGAAGATGTTATAATGGTTTTAAGATGGTGTACAATAGTCTTCACCGTAATATTTTTCTAGTAATGAATACTGTACAATAATCTTCAATTTTCATGATAGCGTATCATTACAATTGTCTATAAGTAAAACAACAACAAAACCAGTATAGATAAGAATAACAATAACACACATTTTAGCGATAGTCAACCGATTAGTTTACAATAGTCCAACGTACATGAAAAATGAAATATAACTAAATCAAAGACAATTTTCTTAATTGGAAACATATACTTTAAACACAAAATTAATGTACACAAAAGATAAATCTAATGTGCACATTTTTATTTTTAAATTCATAATGACATGCATCTAATCTATTTTTATTTTTAAATATAACATGCATGTACACTACTAACACATAAATCTAATATACACTAAAAATAAATCTAATCTACACCAAAAATAAATCTAATATTACAAACCAGATGTTCAATAACTTTAAGGACAATAAGCAAATTAATAACTTATCAACAAGAAAAATCAAATTGAAGTAATATTGCAAGAAACTTGATTAATATTGAAAAATTCATCAATAATTATATTATAATTATTCAAAAAACTATTCTAGTTACTCAAATATGAACAAATAAACATGAAATCTTACATGTCTAGGGTTTAAAGGCTAAATTACCTATCTGGAAGAGAAAGACCTACCTCAAAATTCATAGCAATCGTAAAGAAAATTTTGGATCTTCAACCTAAATATACATTAATCATAACAGAAACCTCTGAGATTGAACAAATTATATATATATATATATATATATATATATATATATATATATATATATATATATAGAGAGAGAGAGAGAGAGAGAGAGAGAGAGAGAGAGAGAGAGAGAGAGAGAGAGAGAGAGAGAGAGATGTAAGAAGAAATTGGAGAGGATGTAAAAAGAAATTGGAGATGATGTTTTTTTTTCTTCTATAAAAAAAATTAATGTGGCAATTAGGAGTACATAGAGTCTTGTATTCTTGGGATGACCATATACTAATTGAATAAGCGATACTTTGTAGTTTGTTTTCTTGACGTCAAAGTTGTTTTATAACCTAATCATGACTTGTTAGATTATAATTCCTTGAGTATAATGTATTATATCCTGTATAAGATTTTAATAGATGGCTAGACAAGAGAAAAAAATAGGTGGAGGGTTTACACAATTAAAAAATACGAACAAAGGCTGATACTCCCTCCATTTTAAGATACTTGTCACTTATGAGGAAATACTAAGAAAACATAAAATTTAAGATAAAATTTATATTAAAAGACCAAGTTGTCCCAAGATTTTATTGAAATGAACAAAATCAATGAGAAAAATACGGATAAAAACAATTAATAAGGACACAATTGATAAACTACTCATTAATACGTCATTGAAATTGTAAAGTGCTATATATTATGAAACGAAAGAAGTTAGTTAAAGTGACATGTATTTTGAAATGGAAGGAGCAATCTATTGGATTATCTTACTAGGTGTAGACACCTAAAAAGTGTCATGCCTTTCTCTATTTTATTTATTTGTTGGCTCGATGATGAAATCTCGAGTCCTGTTTGAGGATTTGAATCACGGATTGTATCCGATTGTTACGACGAAGCCGATAAACTACAAAGAACCCCAACACCACATAAATAACCTTTTGCATTGGATCGATCCAAAAATCCCTTTTACTTTCGGATGGTCCAAGCCCGGGCCAAGCCTTCGGAGACAACGGAGTCCAGGTGCCACGTATCGGGAAATTCTGGGCTCGGAATTCTACATTTCACTTTTTATCTAATCGGACACGGAGCTGAAGACCTCAAGACGACGTTAAAATGTTGCATTTCATGATCACGAGCATCAAAGTGCTGCGTTTAAGCTCCAAGTCGATCCGTGCGAGACTAGGAACTTCCTCCCCTCAACACGACATTGTGGTCGGCGCCCGTAGCCCAGGATATTTCAAGTGAAACGCTGCATTTTGCCCTGGAGAATCCCTTTGTAGCACGGAAGGGCACGAAATCCTAGGCATGCCCGGTTGGCCGGCACCCCGGATCGGGTTCTATCCGGTTTTATCCCGGTTTTATCCGGTTCAATCTCATGATTATCTTGGTCCAGCTTTTGTCGCTGTTTTTGGACGATCGGTCGAGCATAAACCCTAGGTCATTCCTTGACCTAACCTCTCCCTATAAATAGAGAGCTGGTGCTCTTATTCCAATAATGGCTCATCCGTCAACGTTACTCTATTGAAATTCGACTAAGAGTTACCGATTACTCCATTCCGTATTCGATCTCTTGGCTCCTTTTCAGCCCTAATCATATTCTACTCCCGACTCCTACCGCATCTCGAACCCGAGAACTCCATCAATCATACATCTCTCTACCTGCCTACACAAAATACTCACAAAAAGCCTTCTGGATTCACCACTGTCGCATCAATCAATCTAAATCCGAGATTCAGATTACCAAGTGCGACGATGTGAGGGTGCCGGATTCACTTTCAACTTCTACGGTTATTTATTTTATGTTTTTATCGCTTTCCGTATTGTGGTTTCGAGATTTAATCGCATTTAAATTCCTCCCCACCCGATGTAATCTTTTGAGTTTCCGCTTTTCTTTTCTTTTCGCTTTTTGCTTTCTTTACCACTTTCCTTTACTTTTGCCTTTATCGTTTTTTTAATTTTGTTTGGTTGCTTTTAATTCTCGGTGCATGTTGCTTGCTTACTTTTGTTACATTATTTTAATTCACTACTCGAACTAATAATGACCATCTTCGGAAGGGTGGAGCGGAAGGGCCTATCCTACGTTTCGTACCCTCGCCGCCGAATCCGATTCTCGATTCAAATACCGATTTAGTCATTTTTAATCGCTTTTAGTTTTAGTTTTCCCATATTAAGATTGGAAGAGCAAACTTTATTTTTAGTTTTTGTTAGTTTTTCTTTCCTAAAAAATGATTGGCGACTCCCTTCGATTTATTTCTTCTAAATTTGCATATGCATTATTTTTTGACTCGCAGGATAATAAAAAAGGTTCGAATATGCCAAGCCGGGCTAAAGGCCGAGGCTGACTATCTCAACCTCGGGTCCCCGATCGGAGATGGCCACCACCGGGTGCGAGCTGCCGCTTGCACCGAGTGGTCAACATACGGGGCTCGGGTCTAAACCGGTGTTTTCACACTACTTTGGCCTTAAAGGCTCGTGGCGGATTCAATAAGCCCTAATTTTTTTCGGTTAAAAAAACATCCCGGAATTCTAAAAATGAGTGCTAAAATAAAATAATTAATAAAACCGCCAATCAAATTTGATTTAGCTCATTTTAACTTAATTTAATAAAATTCGGAAATCTTAATAAAAGGCTCATCCCAACATTCCAAAATCGTCTTTCAAAAACTATCTTCAAAACCATTCTTTAAAAAAGAGACCCGACACATGTGGAGAAGCTCGGCCGGACCCCGCCAACTGTGGTTCCTGTAGTGGCGACTCCATTGGGGATAAATTTTTTATTAAAAGGGCGAAACTTGAAAATTTGAGTAGTGAGTTTTAATAATGTATTTGCATTAGGCATCCTGCATTTAGCAACCCTTTGAACGTAGTTTATTTCGTTGTTGGATTATAGGACAAATCTATTTTACCCCCTGTTAACACTTCGGTAAGAGACTCCGACTGCGTTCCAGCACGAGCCCAACATTGCCAACGGAGGCAGCACCTCTTCCCTTATAGCATGCGCTGTTGGTTCACCGAGAGGCAACGAGGATTATGCCATTTTTTTCTTGCCGTGCCCCACAAGGAAGACCAAATCCTCGGACTATGAGTCACTATGTATCCTATCGAGTCTAAACCTCTTTTGACCATAGACCCTTGACTATTACGTGTCACCTTGTCCTTCATTTGCATGCTTGGATGAGTGTGTTTGTGTTTTAGATTTAATTATCTATTTGTGAGCCTTTAGGGATAGGTGAGGATTGCTAAATAATCCTTGCATGGGTGCAAAAACAAAATAAAATAATAAAACTTTGAGTCGGTCCAATTTGTGCATTTTAACTAAAAGTCCAAAAATTACTTTCCTTCCTTAGGTTGGTCCAATAATCATATTTTTGATGTAGTCAAATTCAAATGTCATCTCAAATAGGTGAGTCCATTTTTTTAGCCAAATTCAAATTTCATCTCAAATAGGTCAGTCCATTCTTTCATTAGCCAAAAAATAAAGTTCATCTCAAAATAGGTGAATCCATGTTTTCATTCCTTTTTTACATTTAGCCAAAGTCAAAATTATCTCAAAGTAGGTAAGTCCAATCTTGCATTTCATTTTGCATTAGCCAAATTCAAAATCCATCTCAATTAGGTGAACTCTTTTTTTTTGCATTTAGCCAAAGTCAAAATCATCTCAAAGTAGGTGAGTCCAATCTTGCATTTCATTTCACATTAGCCAAAAGTCCAAATCATCTCAATTAATGTGAGTCCGTTCATCTCATTTTTTGCATTAGCGAAAAATAAAATCATCTCAATTAAGGTGAGTCCACTCATTTTTACATTAGCCAAAATTAAAATCCATCCCAAGTAAGGTGAGTCCGTTCATTTCATTTTTGCATTAGCCAAAATTAAATTCATCTCTGATTAGGAGAGTCCTTCATTTGCATTAGCCAAAACAAAAATTCATCTCAAATTAGGTGAGTCTATTTTGTATTTTCATTTCTCACTTAGTTAAAACAAATTCATCTTCCATAAGGAATAATCGTCTATGCATTTCAGTTATGCACTAGCCAAATCATAGAATCATACCAGATTAAAACATGTGCATCATTGCATACATTCCTTTCCATTTGTTTTGTATCCCCTTATGTGCATCCAAATAAAGTAACATATCATTTTCTTTTATCCTAGGATCGGTCGTTCCTCGAGTCAAGCACTTAAGCTCATCTCCCTAGAAGTTTTTTCCACGAGCCAATCTTGCGCATGTACTCTTTTGGGATACAGGATAGGTGATCCAACTCAAATCTGGAACCCTGGATTGAAGGAGTTAAGAAATAGGAAGTCTACTACAACACCAAGATGCGGTCGACATCAACACGTCCTACATTAGTACGTACCACACCAAGTACGTCTACCATCTTTACTAGTAATATTGGTGCTTTGCTCAAGGTTTAAACACAACCTTCCTCCAAAAATGGGCAACCAGCCAGAACAAACACCCATCAAGACCTTGATCAAAGAGCTAGCTGCTAAAGTAGAAACTAAGATTGATGCTCGGGATAAGAAGATTGAGTCAATAGCGTAAACCCTCAATCTCATATGCAAGGAACTAGAGAAGAAATCGAAGTCCAAAGAGAAATCAAAAGCGAAGGATCCCACCCACAACCTTAGCCGAAGCCTCGGTCCGATCCGCGAATAGATCGAATAGAGAAGCTGCTAGGGGAACCATAATTGTTCGATCACTACTACCGGGCCAGGGATTCACTTCAATCCCTAAAGGTAGGTTGCCCCCAAAATTCACTATGCCCGACATCAAGTTCCATGGAACCGAGAACCCTCATCACCACGTGAGGAAATTTGTGGGGGTAATGAATTTGAAGAATGTATCGGAGGATACATACCATGTTATCTTCCTATGGACGTTTGACACGAGACGTCATGAAGTGGTACAATGTTGTCGACCCATATAAGGTCACAAACTAGAAGGGTCTTTGCAGGGAGTTCTTACGTCAATACTCCTACAATACGGATCTACCAGTCACTCTTCGGGACTTAGAGCCGATCAAGCAAGAAAACGAGGAGAGCTTCATCGACTTCCTCATTTGTCTGGAGGGCAAAGGCCGCTCACATGACAAGCCGACCATATGAAAAAGATCAGATTAGACTAATCATCAAGAACCTGCAACTTGCATATCATCAACACCTGAAGTTCTTATTTATCATGGACTTCAAAACACTTAGAGATGGTGGCATGGTCATAGAAGAAGAACAAGCTTCAACCGACTAAAAGATCATCCAATGAGCCCACCACTCATCAAGGATGCTATTAAAGCTTGATTTTTCCCTTTTTCATATCCGAGTGTAATGTTTCTTTCCTTTTCCTATCTTCCAAAAAAAAAAAAACCTCAATCAGTACTTCTCTTTTAAACTACGAAAGCCTCGATTTCCACTATAGCGAATACCGTAGGAAGCCCATGAGGTATGACCCCAATCCTAATCTTGAACCCAATTTCCAATTCATAATTTCTAATTTTCCAAATCCAAAAGCCACTTTGCCTTATCAAAAGGAGCAGAAACCAATCAGGAAAATGCATTGAATCATCAAGAAGCATGCCGGTCCGATTCAACACCAAATCGTCGAGTTCACAGTCCACCGCCAGATAGCAATACATCGAAGTTCAAGCGGCTTACTTTTCCTTAGGCTCTACTTTAGGGAGTAGGGGCTAAAGTGTAACGCCCCAGTTACCATTACTTAATAATTCCCTAATTCGAGAATATTAGGTAAGGTCGCAGCGGAAGTTAGCGATCGAAGGCGTTACCGCCGCCCTAATAATAGGACAAGGCTAAAAATAAAATACCACGATATCCTGTGTCTATCGGTTGTGCTTAAGTAAGTCCGGGAAATGTTAAATGTTATGTCTGCAGGAGTCAAGCCGACAACTTAAATAAACCAACCCAAAGTACGGTTCTGCTACATACTTACGGATATTAACGGCTAATATAATAGTCTCGCGATAGGAAATACGCAATATTTAATTACAAATCCAAGGTCAAGCCCCAAATTAACAAGGAGGAGAAGCACTCGTGAGCATCTAACCCATCTTAGAGCAATGATAATGGAATATCCAGCTAAGTCTTGC
Source organism: Talinum fruticosum (assembly GCA_021018815.1). Classification (NCBI taxonomy): domain Eukaryota; kingdom Viridiplantae; phylum Streptophyta; class Magnoliopsida; order Caryophyllales; family Talinaceae; genus Talinum; species Talinum fruticosum. The sequence continues at coordinate 2,911,211 of JAITYX010000011.1, forward strand.
TCCCGTCAGGCTTCTTAGGCAAAGGACTGTTCACAAATGCTTTTCTTAAAAACAAAAATATTAAAATAATTCGAAGAATGAGTCGAAACTCAGTACGAACATTCCCGCACAGTTAAATAATTTTGAAACACAGTGATTGAGCGCGTGCATTTCAATTCATTTTAGTTTGAAATCGGGGGAGAGAATATGAGTAAAACTTGCTTGCCGGTTATTATCCGAAAGTGGAACCCCTTGATAATTGATACGATCTTTGAATAGGTGCTCACCCCTCGAGCCGACCGAGAACCCGATTGACGTCGCGCGAGTGTAATTGGTGGGCATAAGCCCCGATAATTGATAATTGGGCGGGGACCACTTAATTTAGGTGGAAAAACTTGATTTGCAAATGATTCATTATTAGTTGTATATATGAGAAATGTTGAGATTTGGTGAAACATGTGAGTTTTCGAAAGGTACGAGCAATGAACGTACTCGAACCGAGAATATTTGTTTCTCCCCTTTTATAGAAATTTGAGTCGCAGCTATTTGGCAACTGAAGTGGCCTCATTTCTATTTCGATAGATTTTTGTTGTTAATAATGTTTCTCTTGAGTTTCAATAATTGAATTTGTATAAGCGTTGACAATTTATTTCGTTTTCTATATTTATTACGTAATCGGTTAAACTACGTTTTCTTACATAACTTCACTGCGTTAATTCCGTTTCAAATATTGAATACAACGCATACTAATTAAAGAAGTTGATTAGGTCAATTAGATAATCAATGATTTTGATATAATTTAATTCGTTAGTTGATTTGGATTGAAAACGGTATATATACATATAAATATAATTGAACACTTATTCCTAGTTTATTCTTTCTCCCTTCATTGCATTCAAAACCCCTAGTTAAATAATTAATTAATCCACTACATGCCTTTCCATATGAAGCTTTTACAATTTACCAAATTGCCCAAAATTCATACATACACCATTTTGAATTGACGAGCATTATTCCCCCAACAAAATTCACATTCACAACCACAATTAGATATACCTAAAGCTCAAATTTTTCTCACATTTCTACACTTACACATTACCCAATTTCAACTCTTCATACACATTCTCCTTCGTTTGCTCAATATAACCATTTGCAAAATATAGCACATCCATCAACTTACTCAATTCTATAATAAAATATTCTCAATCTCGTTCACTAATTCATAATTTCCCCAAAATCACATTCATTCATATTCATTAACAATCAATCCATCAAAGTACCGAGCCTCAATCATCTTCACCATTCGAATTTTCCCAATCAATCTTTAAACTCGATCAACAACCATATTTCTAATCGGATAATTCAATTTACAATTACAATTGCTTAAATAAATAATGAACTTGATAATTTAGGGTTTAACGTTTTACCTTCAAATTCGAGAGGGAGGAGTCGGGAGGAGGGTGGAGTGGTGGTGCGTGGCAGCTGCACCGGCGACCACCGAGCAGTGGAACGGCGACTAGCTCCGGCGGCCGCCGCGGCTGGTGTGTGGTCGATAGGTGGGCCGCGACAGAGGTGAGGCGCGAGCTCGCGCCCGCGCGAGAGAGAGCGAGAGCAAGAGCGCGGACGAGAGACGTCGGGCGTCTTCCCGACGATGTCGGCACCGGCCGCCGGCCCGACGTTCGTGGCGCTTGGTGGCCGAGACCGAGTAGCAGGTGGAGGTAGGGGAGGGGAGCAGAGGCGCGCGAGGGAGAGAGAGAGGGAGCGATAGTGTGAGAGAATGAGAGGGCGCTCGCCGGCGGCGCCTAGCGCGGCTTCGGCCGGCGTTGGTGGCGTCCGGTGGCCGAACTGGGGCGGCAGTGAAGCGGTGAGGCGGGGAGGCGAGAGAGGGAGCACGGGAGGGTGAATGAGGGTGTGTGAAGAATGGAATGAATTTTTGAAGTCTGTACCTACCTTCTAGAGAAATCCCTTCCGGATTTTTCTTTCAAAATATAAGTGTCATTATTTTTATTTTATTTTATTTATTTATTATTTTATTATCTGTCTAGTTTTACATAACTTACTTACATTGTTACTATTATTATTATTCCTTAACTTGGGTGATTAATTAATTTTAAGTAAGTACACTTTAATAATATCACCTTTATCTTCCTTTAATGATTTTATTTTATTACGTTTATCGTATAATAGTGTTTTAGATAAGTTATTCGATCTGTTTTAAATGTAATGGTTCGTTTAAATTATAATTTCTAATAACCTTATAATTATGTAACTTTATATTTATAGGCGTTATATATTTTCATATAAATTTATAAATTTTTATTTTAAACATATCTCGTAGGTTTACTATCATTATTATGAAATTTATTTGTTTGAGGCTACTTCATCGCCTTAGCCGTATAACACACATATAAAAATAATTTAAATATAGAATATCGAATTGAAGTGCACGCGCTCAATCATATAAATCTTGTAATTAATGAATTAATAAAATAAACAATGTGGTTTAGGGTCGGGTTGTTACAGACTTTCCCCATTAAAATAAGTTTCGTCCTTGAAACTTGAGCATTCGGCAATAAGGTTCGCAGACTTACCTTAAAATAAGTGAGGGTATTTATTTCTCATATCTTTCTCGGTTTCCCATGTGGCCTCCGAGGGTGTATGGTTTGTTCACAATACTTGCACCAAAGGAATGCTTTTATGGCGGAATTTCTTGACCCAAAAACCCAATATTTGCACTCGAAACTTTTCATGTATTAAATTTTTAGTAGTTTCTAGTAGCTCTGTCACAATATCATGACTTGGAATGGGTATACATCGCCCGAGCTGTTAGATATGAAAGATGTTATTCTCATATTCGAGTTCAAAAGACATAGCTCTATATATATATATATATATATATATATATATATATATATATATATATATATATGTATATATAAGATATTGGATTGAACTTCTTTATAATCTCATATGGCTCAATATATCCAGGACTTGATCTTTCCTTAACTTTGAATCTTTGACCCCCTTTCCAAGTGGGGACACTTTTAAAAACACTCTTATCTATACTTTATTTATTTATTTTTTTGCCTACTTTAAGTTTCCTTGATGTGGTCTTAAATCTTACTAACCTTTTCGGTTGTTCCTTAGGTCAACTCAGGCCGATATTCAATACTTTATTCAACTCACCCCAACATAATGAGGTTTTGCACTTCCTTCAATATAGTTCTTCAAATGGGATGATTTTACCGGTGACTTGATAACTGTTTTATAAGAGAAGTCCACCAAAGATAAATCGGTTCCCCATTTTCCCTAAAAGTCGACTATACATGCTCTTAGTATATCTTCTCATACTTGATTTACCTTTTGGTTTGCCCGTTTAGTTCCGGATGATACAAACTACTAAAACTCAATTTAGTTCCAAAATCTTGCCATAGAGCTTCCCCAAAATTCATGTGAAACCTCTTGTTACTATCTCGATATGATGTTCTTTGGCATTCCATGTAACCTAATAACTTCTTTAACGTATCACCGTGTCAGTATTTTTACCTTCCATATATCATGTGTTGGTACAAAATGCATAGATTTAATAAATCGATCAACAATCACCCATATAGGATTTTCTTTGAAGCGATTAAGGGGTAATCTCCTGACAAAGTCCATTGAAATGGAACCTCTTTTCTAGATAGAAATCTCCAACGATGTCAACTTACCGACCGGACGTTGATGTCCTTTTTCATATCATACTCTCAAGGGTCAGCTTTTACCACTAGACAAGTCAAACCCTTATTTGCATATTCTATGATATCTTTGTTCATATTATTCTACCAAAATGTTGTTTGAGGTCTATATACATTTTGTTCCTCCTGGATATACCAAGTATCATATATTGTGTGTTTCGTCAAGAATTTTCCTTTTCAATTCCTTTTTCTTCAATACACAAAACATATTCTGAAACCTTAAGGTTCCATCCTCGTGTATTCCTTGAAACCAGGAGTTTTTTTTCTCCTTTTAATATATATATATATATATATATTTTTCTTAATCCTTTCCATCCCGACATCATCGTTTTGGCCTAATTGAATTGCCTTCATTATAATATATTATACCTCTATCGCTGCTAGGAACCCACCCATTTGTCCATGCGAGACTAACTCAATGCTTATATCGTGGAGATCTCGTATAACAACGGGCTAAGTTATCATTATTACATTCAAATTGTGTCTTGTCTCCATACTCCACGCATTTGCCACTATATTTACTTTCACTAAGTGATATTATATTTGTAAGTCATAATCTTTAAGTAATTTCACTAGCGGCGGTGCCTTAGATGGATCTTCTTTTGGGTAAAATGTACTTCAAACTCCGATGGTCAATATAAATCTTATATGTTACCTCATACAAGTAATGTCTCCAAATATTTAAAGCAAAACAAGAGTAGCCTACTCCAATTCATAAGTAGGATAAGTCTTTTCACATGGTTTAAGTTGTTGAGATGCATAAGCTATGACCTTGTCGTCATGTATTGATACGCATCCTAACCTCGTTTTTAAATGCCTCACTATAGATGGTATACTTTTTACCTTCCATGAGTCAGGTAAGAATTTGGATTGTGGATAACCTTTTCTTCAACTTTTAGAGTGTCTCTTCACATTTATCCGACCACCTAAATCAGGTTGTTTTCTTTAGCAAAATTATTAGAGGTGACATTGTTGTTGAAAAAAATCATGTAGAAACCTTTCGTAGTACCCTGTTAACTCATGGAAACTCTTCACTTCGTAACATTGGTTAGTATGGGGTATTCAGTTACTACTTTTATCTTATAAGAGTTGACCTTAATCCCTTCCTTAAAAACATTAAGCCTTATAAATATCACTTCTTCTAACCAAAACTCACATTTTTGCCATTTAGCATACAATTGATGTTCTCTCAAAATTTATAGCACTATTCACAATCGCTCGTCATATTCTCTCTTATCATTAAAGTATATAAGAATATCATCAAGAACCACCACCACAAATTTATCTGGATAAGTCCTCAAAAATTCTATTCATGAGATCCATGAATGCAACGGATACATTGGTAAATCCTTTGGGCATCACCGTAAACTCGTAGAGTCCATATTTAATTTTAAAGGCAGCTTTGGGAATATCTTCCTATTTAATTCCAAGGTGGTAAAACATGCTAATTCCTTGTATCTCGATCAAACAAATCATCAGTTTGGGGTAACAGATACTTATTCTCGACGATTATCTCGTTTGGCTTGCTATAATTTGCACAGATTCTCGGAGTGCAATCGTTTTTCCTTATAAACAAGACTCGAAACTCCCCAAGGTGGCACACTTGGCCTCATAAATCCCTTTTGTAATAATTCCTCAAATTGGGCTTTTAACACTCGTGAGTTCCCTCGAGTCATCATATATGACATTTTAGAAATGGGTTATGCACTAGAAATTAGTTCAATTGCAAAGTCAATCCCCTTTGAGGAGGTAGGCCAAGTAAATCTCCGAAAAATACGTATGAAAATTCACATACTATAGGGTTAGCATTTATATCGGTCTCTTATTTTCTATCCTCAATAACATGACATAATTACCCCATGCAATCCTAATTTACTAACCTTCATGACTGAAATTATGGAATACTCCTTTGTACCTCTTTCACCCCGAAAGCACGCTTCGTCCCTTTTTGGCCCTTTAAAATACTCTTATAACCTTTATAATCTACGTTCACGTCATGAGTTGTCAATCAATCCATTTCTAATATTATATCCAATTCCAACATATCAAATTGAATTAAACTACGAGAAATAACTTCCCATATATGATCTGTGGGCACATGTCGTTAAAGAATCGGGCCTTTTATCACTTTTTCATTTGGCAACCCGCTTTGGTACTCTATTCGGCTTTATGACTTTCTGACTTTAATTGAGGTAACTTGAGTAGATATAAATGAATGGGTGGCACTTGGGATCAAATAAAACATAAAAAGGCTTTGAGTTTAGTACTACTAACAATCGTCATTCCTAAAGTTGTGGCTTCTTTCTTATTCATCGCTTACACTTGACCTACAGCCTACGAGTTTGGAAGATGGTGTGGTCCTTCACATGGTGTCATTAGGGTTTGGCATCTCCCTTCTCTACAACTTTTTTGTCCTCTTGGGAAAGTGTTTACTAAATGTTCAAGACTATCATAACACATATATTGATTACTACCCATTCGACAACCTGATGTGGTGTGATTTGTTTGGCAACATTTCCCACGGGGTTCGAAATAATCAATGAGTGACCCTTGTCGGAACTAGTACCATTTTTCTTTTGAACTACACCCTTACTTGTATTGTTTCACTTCCTTCGGAGTCTCCGAAATTTAAGGCCCTTTACTCGCTCAATACTCGCTCAACTCTTAATAATATTTGATAAGTTGGCCAACAAGTTGATACCGAATATAATAGGTAAAGCTTCCTCAAATCTTATCATCTTTATCCCATCAATAGCGACACAACTTGGGGCAAATCTAAATATCTCCATAAATTTACTAGCATACTCGCATTAACGTCATGTTGTTGTCCATTTTCAACTCTAGAAACTCTTCTTCTTTTGTCACTGAACTGTAGTTGAGTAAAATTTAGTTCTAAGCTCTTCTAAAAATTTCCCCAAGTGAACTCACAACCTCGAGATTGGTTTTTCATCGTGCTTCACCAAATGTCCGCTTCCCTAATTATATAATATGTCCCTATGTTCATTCATTTTCTTTTTTCTTTTTCTTTTTTCCTTTTAGGTACCTTAACAACCACAAGTATCTTTTTCTTTCTCCGAATACATCCTTCTCGTTCCACTCGTATCATCTTTCCATTGTAAGTCTTAAAATTACGACAAGTCGCTCTATCTCGTTAACTTGTTAGGCTTAAAAGTGGATTTAATAGGTGTAGGAGGAATCATTTTCATTAACTCTATCACCCAATTCCTCTAATAGTTTGGGTCCATGGTATCAAGTGGAAATCTCTAAAGGTATGTATTAGGCTTCGCTAAGGATTTGTAACGAGTTGGGAGGGGTTTCTAATGCCTATTCGATAAATCCTCAATCATAAGCCAACTCTATAGTCACATTCGAAATTATGTTATTGCTTTCTAACTGAGACATGCTAAATTATATAAATATAAATTTTCCTAATTAATTTCTTTTCCCTTTCCTAAAAAAACAAATTGTTAACAACTTCTAATATAAGATATACTTAGTTAGCTCCCATTTTCATTGTTTTTATATGGTAAATAGCCCCCAATTATAGTTTAGATTATCATTCTCTTAAAATCTTCATCGGTTGAGAAATCCTCAATCAAAGGAACTCCAAAGCTCATTCTAAGGGTCGGTTTTGCTTTCTAATTCAACCTTAAAGGTAATAAAGGAGATTTTCTAAAAGAGTTTGATGTTTTCTAAAAATTTCGGCAGAGTTCTGTTTGTAATATGGTCTATCCCCTAAACTTAAAGCTTTAAAACCCTACATAAAAACCACAATATCCCTCAACGAGCCACACGCTAGGAGTACAAAACTCAACGGCCACGCGCCGGAGTCCAACCAATATACATTAAGGCTTAAAACAACCTAAATGGTTCATGGTACCTTTGATACAAACTATATGAACTTAATTACAAGCAACTACACTTAAAAGCATATGGGATATATGTCAGCAATCCGAGTCATTACATACATCATTTATACCAAGCATACCCAAAAGTATATATATCAATCCAACATTAACCGCACTATACACAAGTCCCAAACGACAACTTGAGGAAATAACGGACACGAAATTTTCCTAAAGTTCAAATCATGACATCTTAGAGCCCTATTGCTCACAAGTGATCTCTAAACCCGGCTCGATACCACAACCGTAATGCCCCCGGTTACCATTACTTAATAATTCCCTAATTCGAGAATATTAGGTAAGGTCGCAGCGGAAGTTAGCGATCGAAGGCGTTACCGCCGCCCTAATAATAGGACAAGGCTAAAAATAAAATACCACGATATCTTGTGTCTATCGGTTGTGCTTAAGTAAGTCCGGGAAACGTTAAATGTTATGTCTGCAGGGAGTCAAGCCGACAACTTAAATAAACCAACCCAAAGTACGATTCTCGCTACATACTTACAGATATTAACGGCCAATATAATAGTTTGCGATAGGAAATACGCAATATTTAATTACAAATCCAAGGTCAAGCCCCAAATTAACGAGGAGGAGAAGCACCGTGAGCATCTAACCCATCTTAGAGCAATGATAATGGAATATCCAGCTAAGTCTTGCTCCCGTCAGGCTTCTTAGGCAAAGGATCTGTTCACAAATGCTTTTCCTAAAAACAAAAACATTAAAATAATTCGAAGAATGAGTCGAAACTCAGTATGAACATTCCTGCATAGTTAAATAATTTTGAAACACAGTGATTGAGCGCGCGCATTTCAATTCATTTTAGTTTGAAATCGGGGGACAGAATATGAGTAAAACTTGCTTGCCGGTTATTATCCGAAAGTGGAACCCCTTGATAATTGATACGATCTTTGAATAGGTGCTCACCCCTCCGGCCGACCGAGAATCCGAGTTGACGCCGCGCGGTGTAATTGGTGGGCATAAGCCACGATAATTGATAATTGGGCGGGGACCACTTAATTTAGGTGGAAAAACTTGATTTGCAAATGATTCATTATTAGTTGTATATATGAGAAATGTTGAGATTTGGTGAAACATGTGAGTTTTCGAAAGGTACGAGGCAATGAACGTACTCGAACCGAGAATATTTGTTTCTCCCTTTTATAGAAATTTGAGTCAGCAGCTATTTGGCAACGAAGTGGCCTCATTTATGTTTCGATAGATTTTTGTTGTTAATAATGTTTCTCTTGAGTTTCAATAATTGAATTTGTATAAGCGTTGACAATTTATTTCGTTTTCTATATTTATTACGTAATCGGTTAAACTACGTTTTCTTACATAACTTCACTGCGTTAATTCCATTTCAAATATTGAATACAACGCATACTAATTAAAGAAGTTGATTAGGTCAATTAGATAATCAATGATTTTTATATAATTTAATTCGTTAGTTGATTTGGATTGAAAACGATATATATACATATATACATAATTGAACACTTATTCCTAGTTTATTCTTTCTCCCTTCATTGCATTCAAAACCCCTAGTTAAATAATTAATTAATCCACCACATGCCTTTCCATATGAATCTTTCACAATTTACCAAATTGCCCAAAATTCATACATACACCATTTTGAATTGACGAGCATTATTCCCCCAACAAAATTCACATTCACAACCACAATTAGATATACCTAAAGCTCAAAATTTTCTCACATTTCTACACTTACACATTACCCAATTTCAACTCTTCATACACATTCTCCTTCGTTTGCTCAATATAACCATTTGCAAAATATAGCACATCCATCAACTTACTCAATTCTATAATAAAATATTCTCAATCTCGTTCACTAATTCATAATTTCCCCAAAAATCACATTCATTCATATTCATTAACAATCAATCCATCAAAGTACCGAGCCTCAATCATCCTCACCATTCGAATTTTCCCAATCAATCTTTAAACTCAGTCAACAACCATATTTCTAATCGGATAATTCAATTTACAATTACAATTGCTTAAATAAATAATGAACTTGATAATTTAGGGTTTAACGTTTTACCTTCAAATTCGGAGGGGAGGAGTTAGGAGGAAGGTGGAGTGCTGGTGCATGGCAGCTGCACCGGCGACCACCGAGCAGGGAACGACGACTAGCTCCGGCGGCCGCCGCGGCTGGTGTGTGGTCAATAGGTGGGCCGCGGCAGAGGTGAGGCGGGGCCTGCGCCCGCGTGAGAAAGAGAGCGAGAGCGAGAGCGCGGACGAGAGACGTCGGGCGTCTTCCCGACGACGCGCGGCACCGGCCGCTGGCCCGGCGTTCATGGCGCTTGGTAGCCGAGACCAGAGTGGTAGGTGGAGGTAGGGGAGGGGAGCAGAGGCGCGCGAGGGAGAGAGAGAGGGAGCGATAGTGTGAGAGAGTGAGAGGGCGCCTGCCGGGCGGCGCCTAGCGCCGGCTTCGGCCGGCGTTGGTGGCGTCCGGTGGCCGAATTGGGGCGGCAGTAAGGCGGTGAGGCGGGGAGACGAGAGAGGGAGCACGGGGGAGAATGAGGGTGTGTGAAGAATGTAATGAATTTTTGAAGTTGTACCTACCTTCTAGAGAAATCCCTTCCGGATTTTTCTTTCAAATGATCGATGTCATTATTTTTATTTTTTTTATTTATTTGTTATTTTATTATCTGTCTAGTTTTACATAACTTACTTACATTATTACTATTATTATTATTCCTTAACTTGGGTGATTAATTAATTTTAAGTAGGTACACTTTAATAATATCACCTTTATCTTCCTTTAATGATTTTATTTTATTACATTTATCGTATAATAGTGTTGTAAATAAGTTATTCGATATGTTTTAAATGTAATGGTTTGTTTAAATTATAATTTCGATAACCTTATAATTATGTAAGTTCATATTTATAGGCGTTATATATTTTCATATAAATTTCTAAATTTGTATTTCAAACATCTCTCGTAGGTTTACTATCATTATTATGAAATTTATTTGTTGGAGGCCACTTCATCGCCTTAGTCGTATAACACACATATAAAAATAATTTAAATATAGAATATCGAATTGAAGTGCACGCGCTCAATCATATAAATCTTGTAATTAATGAATTAATAAAATAAACAATGTGGTTTAGGGTTGGGTTGTTACATAAAGTGAATTTTTTGTCTTTGTCTTTTTGATATTTTTGCATCATCTTAGTAATAGAATGCATTTGTTCTTATAATAGAGGCTTGCATCTATCTCCTTTGCATGAGTCAAACTTCTAAAATTATGAAAACTTAATAATAAAGCACCCTATAAGGAATTATTCAATCAAGAAACATCAAGTATTAGATCGGCATTAGGGAGGTCACAGGCACCGCCACCTTCAAAGAGATTTCATCAAAAGGTCACCAACTCTCCAATATTCAAGAAGAGTTACACACAAGCACCCAAGAAGAACGTTGGGGCTCATGATCGAAAAGATCATACAAATCCAAGAGTGCTCAAGAAGAGGCATCAATCTTCTACCATGCAACCAAAGGAGCTATTAGCAAACAAACTAAAAGCCCAAATTTAGAATGAGGCACATAACCTCATGGAACATCATATTTCAAGCGGGCGTTCCCTAGACTTCAAGTCATCCAACGACCAAGTCTAGGAAAAAATTTCTACATGAAGTCAAGCATCCGTCCCTATTCCGACGAAAGTGGATAGAAGTCGAGCTTCGGGCCTAGTAGTAGTCAAGGTTCGGACACAACTCGGTCGAACTTCGGGCCTAGTAGTGGTCAAGGTTCGGATACAACTCGGTCAAGCTTCATGCCCGGTAGTGGTCAAGGTTTAGACACACTCTAGTTGAGTCTCGGGCCCAGCAGCGGTCAAGGTTTAGACACACCTCGGTCGAGTCTTAGGCCCAACAACGGTCAAGGTTCATACATCATGCCATCAAGCTTTAGGCCTAACAGTGTTCAAGGTTCGGACACATCCTAGTCGAGCTTCACGCCCAACATTGGTTAAGGTTCGAGACACGTCCTAGTCGAGTTTCGAGCCCAACGGTGGTCAAGGTTCAAACACATCCCTTGATCAAACTTGAGGCCCAACCATGATTAAGTTTCGTATATCCCTCTATCAAACTTTAAGCCCAACAGCGGTCAAGGTTCGGACACACAATGCCAATACTTCAGGACCACTCCATGGCCAAGTCAAGGAACCACTTTTGAAACGTGATTTGGTTACAAATCATCTTCAAGTAACCCTTGAAACTATTTACATTCAATTATTAACTAACAAAACTGTTAGTGTAGAAAATTTCAGCCAAGCTTCGGACCCGAACGGTCAAGTTTAGGCACCTCATTTGAGCTTCAAGACACTAATCGAGCCAAGCTCACGATACCCAGCCGAACTTCGGATCCAAGAAGTGGTCAAGTTCATGCACCCCTAGCTGGACTTTAAACTTTACTACACGAGTCAAGTTCAAGCTCCCGCCAAGCTTTAGACTAAGCGCATGGTCAAATTTAGGCACACCAATCTGAACTTCGGGTTTTTTTAAGTAGCCAAGTTCGGGAATCAACAATCCGGACTTCATACTCCGCTAGTCAAGTCCAGGCCCCGTCAAAGTTTAAGATACCTAATTTCAAATGCATCAATTCAATTAGATTCCAAAGTAACACCAGTACTAGGTAAGTACCCTTTAGTATCTACATTGATCTTCATCTTTTAGACTTGGTCAAAGTGGGGACTAATTGTAGACACTAAAAGCTGTCGTGTCTTCCTCTCTTTTATTTATTTGTTTGAGGATTTGAATCATGGACTGTATTTGATTGGTATGATGGAAGCCAGTAAGCCATAAAGAACCCCCAACACTACATAAATAGCCTTTTGAATTGGATCGATTCAAAATCCCTTTTTCTTTTGGACGGTCCAAGCCCGGGCCAAGCCTTCGGAGACAACGGAGTCCGAGTGCCACATAATGGAAAATGTCAAATTCGAATTCTGCATTTCACTTTTTGTCCAATCACAAATGGAGTTGAAGACCTCAAGACCGCGTTAAAACTTTGCATTTCATGATCACGAGCATCAAAGTGCTGCGTTTAAGCTCCAAGACAGTCCGCCCGAGACTAGGAGCTTCCTCCCCTTCAAAACGACGTCGTGGCTGGCACTTGTAACCCAGGATATTTCAAGTGAAACACCGTGTTTTGCCCCTGGAGAATCCCTTTATAGCACGGAAGGGAACAAAACCTTAGGCATGCCCGGCACCCCGACCGGGTTCTATCTGGTTTTATCCCGGTTCTATCTCGGTTTAATCTCATGATTATATTGACCTAGTTTTGTCCGCTTTTAGACTCGCTGGTTGAGCATAAACTGTAATTCCCGACCTTAATCCAATACATCAACAAAGATTAATAAATATTAATGAGCGCGTGCATTTCAATTCACACTTTCATTCCTCATTATCATGTGTATTATATACTTGTGCAAGTAACCATATTATGTGTTGCAAGACTCGGATGATGATAGGGACGCTTGGCAAAGAAATAAATAAATGAATGAATGATCAAATAAATTATGCCTTGTGATAATTCAAGGAATAATAATAATAATAATAATAATAATAATAATAATAATAATAATAATAATAATAATAAGACATTATCGAAGTCATAATAATAATAATTCATACGCCTAAGGTTTATAATAATTAGTTAAGTCGGGAATTCCTAAAACCGACATTCTTTTAACTTGGGCTTGGCTATTAGGTTATTTGGGCTTGGAGTGAGTAGATGGCCCAATAACCAAACAAAAAAATATATAAAATAAAAAAAGGAAGCTGGAATTTAGATTGAGGAAAAAGAAATTTTCGGGTTTCAAATTTAGCTATTTAAGCCCTAAAAACCTCAAAAACCCAACCTTTATCATTTGTTTCCCTTTCCCAAAGAAACCCATCTCCCTCGAGTCAACCCCTATCTGCTGCCAGCCTCGCTGCTCTGCCGACCACCGCCGCCAGCATTGCCGGCCGCCTTCAGCGGAGCCAACCGCCGCCAACCACCGCGTGGTTTTCGCTGCTGCACTCTGCTGCTGTGCTGCTACTGCCGCTAGCCAGCCACCATCACCGCCGGTCGCCGCCTGCCACCGCCGCCACCACCACCAGTCACCGGAGCTCCGATCGGCCACCCTTCCACCATAAAAACCTCATTTTCTTGTGGGTTTTGGGTAAAAACCTCAAGCTTCAACTAATCGATTCCTTTAAATTTTTAGAAATAATTAGTTAGATGTTGCATGTAAGGGATTATTGTGTAAAATCAAATTTTATGAGATTGTGTGGGTGAAAGAGACAAAAAGCCCTTGAATTAGGTAGTTGGATGCTCATGGAAAAAGAAAAAAATTGGATTTGTATGAATTATTTAAATTCTTGATTATGTTGTATTAGGTCATTAGTTAGATGATTGTCAATTGTAAATTTTGGGAAGAAAATTTGCTTTTGTGATGATTCAAAGCTCATTGGAAAATTTTGGAGGAATATAATATTAAGTGAGAATTTAAGAAAGAAATAGGCATGCATGTTGAGTTGAGAGCATGTGGACTAAAAATGTGAATTAAAGAGAATAGGTAAGTTGGATGATTTTAAGAAGTTAAAGTAAATAAGTAGTTATGGGAAGATTAAAGAAAATAAGTCATTTTGGAGGGTTTAAAAAAATAAGTGATTTGGATGATTGAGATAAATTAAAGAAAATAAATGATGTTGTCAATTTAAGATAATAAGTGACTTTAACGATTCAAATTGAAGACTCGAACACTCGCTCAATACTTTTCGAGGTGTATAAAAGGAATCGGGTATAACAATCTCATACTTATAGAGTTTTGATTCCAAGGCATTCTCTCGTTTGCTAGAAACTTTTCCGAGTGATACGAGTATCTTATCTTATTGATACAGCTTTTACATCTTGCTTATCCTTAAGTGACTCGGAAAACCGATATGCGTATCTCACTCGGTTCCGAGTCCCTCATCACTCAGATTTATTGCATATTGAATAGACTAGTATTTCATCTTTCCTCACTCGGATCCGACTTCCGGTTATAAGTTCTATGTTGTTATAGTCAGTATCTCTAGTCCGTTTCATGCTTAGTCTATATCAAGATTACTTCACTCGATATTCTTTGTATAACTTGATTCTTCGCTTAGACTTAGTCGGATGGAATTTTGAGCTATATGGATATTAGACTCGGAAAATTCTATTTCGTTTCGACTCGAGATAATCGGTTGTTTAATTATCTTAATAATTTTATTATCTCGTGTCTAACCTTGGACCAAAGTATTTTATACTTTGAGAACTGAAATTAATTTACTTTTGTAGGTTATTCAAACGAGAATACACATTTTTCAAACCACAAAAGTAACCTGGCTTCGAACGTCAAATCACCAGCGAGACATGGCTTTTCACCTTCTCTCGCTCCAGTCCCAAAAGATTGTGTCGGAGCCGTCTGTTTCCAAATCTGGAAAACTGGAATGCCAAGCTTAATGGTGGTTTCTACCTTATCTTTAAAGACACCACCAGTGGTTTTGGGACTTCCAAGAGAGTTAAACTGTTGTCCAACGTTCACATTACAATGGATACTGTCTCGAGTGACTCGAAAGCTTCGTCAACGGTCACAAAGGACTCTTAGTCGAGTAGATGAAGATAACGGCTACTCGCCCGATCATCTATAAATAGAAGCCACCTCACAAGACTTGAAGATTGCCGAAATTATTGTTAATACACTTACTTGAGCAAAGTCATTGTATTTACTCTCAATCTTCTACTTACAACTCCTACTCGTAATTCATTATTTTCCGAGTTGTAAGGTCTTGTACTCGATTACAAACACTTTCTTACTTTCTCTGTAAGGTCCCTTGACTAAGCTGTAAGGGTTAACTCAGCTTAGTTGTCCCTAGCTGTAAGGGTTATCTCAGCTAGGAAGTACTAGATCGGATAACGTAATTTCGAGTCTAGGAAAAACTTGTATAGAGTTGTCTAAGGGAGCAACTCGGGTTCGGTCAGTTCACGGTATTTTGTGGACTCAAAATAGTGGATTTGACTTCGTGCTTGGACTAGCACGGTCCGTGGTTTTCTGCCCCAGGAGGGTTTCCACGTAATCTCTAAGTGTTATCTTTCCGAGTTCATTCTAGACTCGGACAATTTCATGACTCTTCCTTATCCATTCGTGATAACATTTCGAGTCTAAACTTTTCTGACCCTGCTGATAGACTCGGAATCTATCTCTGTCTTGTTTTTGACAAAAGAGCTAAAGTTTCCACGAAAAACTTCCATCATCCTATTCACCCCCTCTAGGGTGACTCGGACTCGCCCGAGCAAACCTTCACAAATAAAATAAAGGATTTTAGTGACTTAAAGGAAATAAGTGAGTAAGTAATTGTGGTAGTAGAAAAGAAGCAATTGAAGATGTAAAGAGTTAAAGAAAATTAGTAAATTTGACAATTTAAAGTGTTAAAGAAAATATCTTTAAAACCATTCTTTAAAAAGAGACCCCACACACGTGGGAAGCTCGATCGCCCTGCCGACCATGGTTCCTATACTAGGTACTTGAGTGATTACGATAAAATTTTCAAACCAAGGCAATGTTTGTTTATTCTTTTTAACTTATTTTTGACAAACTTATCCGAACTTAATTATGTTAAATTGAAGTGATTTTTACTGAATTAAACTAAACTTGTTATGTTGAATGTTGAATTCAATTTGTCAAATTGAACTAAATTGAACATATTCATTGAAATGAATCAAACTTATTTTTGTAGAACCGAACATGCAAACGCATATAAGTAAATTTATGCAAAAACAAGATTAGTTAACCGCACATTTTTGATTTTAAACTCTAATATTTAATTTTTCTTTTCCTTGCATTACATAAAGAAGAGTTGAAAATATATTAATGTAGGAGCCATGGCCTGTCCCTGTAGGAACGGATCGAGTTTCCCTATGAATGTCGGCTTCACGTTGTGCTTATCAAGCGAATGATAAGGATTTTGAAAGAGAGAATTTTAAGAAGGATTTGATCGGCTATTTTAGAAATCATTTTATTTTCGAAATTAATTTTAGAAGTCTCGAGATGTATTTTTAAATACAAAAGGTAAAATAAGAATGTTGCCGCAAAGCTCAACTAGGCTAGACAGTCTATGCAACCTTAACCAAGAGTTGAGCCCGGTCAGTAGCTCTGGGGCCGAGGCCGACCCTCCGGAACTTCGGCCGGCGCAGGGCATCCGACTTGGGTTGCTGAGGCAATCCCGGTCGGATGGTCTAGGTTGTCACTCATTTTTTATCTCGTTAATAATTTTCTATAAAAAAAATGCCGAGATGCAATTTTAGGATAAAAAGATTAAAAGGGGAGTCACCAATCGGTTTTAGAAAACAAAAACTAACAAAAATACAAAGAACTTTTCTAAATTCGATACAAACACTCAAAATAATAAAAGATTTTAAAAGGACTACATCGATCTTAAACTAATGATCTGGTGTTCGGGGCGAAGGTACGAAACAAAGAGGGACGCTCTTCATTTCGCCCATCAAAAGACAACCTCTACTAATTGAAAATGTGAGTTTACATCGCGTTAAATAAAATAGGCAATCAACATGCAATATTTAGAAAGTAAAGCCAAACAAACATGATGCAAAGTGATAAATAAAGCAATAAAATGAAAGCAATAAAGAAAGCAACAAAAGAAAGAAAAGCGAAAAAGGAAAAAACAAAATAAACGATTACATCGGACGGGGTGGAAAATAAAGCGATACAACTTAAAACCACAATATGGAAAGCAATAAATAATTAAAGTTAAATAAAGAGAAAATTAAACTCCGGACAAGTGGAATGGTGCCCTCGGGTAGACCTACGTGATAGGCTTGAATCAAGGTCAAACTTCGGCAGAGTGACGTTAGGGCGATAGCAAGAGAAAAGGGTAAATGAAGGCCTTTTTAGAGAGGTTAAGAGAGGGGTTTTTAAGATAGAGTAAAAGAATTCAGCATAAATGGGAGGGTTTTCCTAGCTTTATTGGTATGTTTATAAAACCCTAAAAATTAATTCCAGCTGCTCTGTTTAAGATAGAACCAGGTCCGAAATTATCGAAAAAGGATAAAGAAAAACCAGATATTCACGCTAGCCAAAATGATATTGTTCCAAAAGTCCCGGAAATCGGAGCGGATCAAAACCATCGTCGTACGAGTCTTTCGAGAGCGTGCCGCGTTGGCCACTAAAACTAAGTGAAACACTCGTGTTTAGCGAGCTTAGTGACCGGTTCCGGTTCAGCTCGCTGGTATAGGAGTTCGAGGCTGCCATGGATCAGCTGAAAAAGTGGTTTCAGGCCACCCCAAGCAAAAATAGGCTATTTTTATGGTGCTTGAATGATTTTTCGTGGTTTATCGGCTTTCATCACGCCGTTAGGTGTCTACAGTTACATTTGGCAAAACTAGATAAATCAATAAAAGAGTTCGTAAACGAGATTGAGATTTCATAACCAGGCTAACATAAATAAATAAAAGAGATAAGGATGACCACTTTTAAGGTGTCTATAATTACATTTGGCAAAACTAACCTCAAGATCCGAAAATCCGCACCGAATGTAAACCAATACCGACTTAAACATGACTCGATCTTGAATGAACTTAAGTGAATCTTTTTGCCTTGAATATGACCCGACCTTAAACTGAATTGAATTACTTGTTTACCAGGTCAAAAACAAACGTCTTTTGTTCCAAATTGATTATCTTTCTTAGAACTAAAGAGTTCGCTTTTTTGTGGGACATGAATGAGACTTTTAATTCTAATATGGACTATCATTTCATTTTGAAATTGTGAAAGTAATTACAAATTCTATTATGCACCAAAGTTTATAGACCCAAGTTAGTATATATGAAATTTTATTTAATTTTTTCAAAACCGCCTTTGTTTCCATGGTCTCTTCCCCCCTCCAAAAAAAACTCCAAATTATGACATATCACTAGATCCATGGTGTAAGTATTGGAAAGTAATTGACATTATGGGCTATTTTTCTTGTGTTTTTTACATCTTTTCTTGGATTTTGCTATTGCAGGCAATATATGACACCCAATATCACTAATCCACCGACGACCATTAATGTTCCAAATGTGGCTGTGAATGATTTTGAGATGAAGAACTCTCTCATCAACTTGGTGAGGGTCTCTCCTTTCCATGGCCTCCCCAATGAGGACCCCAACCGTCATCTTCGCATATTTCGCCAAACTTGTGATATTTTCAAGGCAAGCGGGGCTTTACTTGGATGCAATCAAGTTACGATTGTTTCCATTTTCACTTGAAGGGAAGGCATGGGAGTGGCTAGACTCTCTTCCAGCAAATTCCATAAGCATTTTTGATAAACTTGCAAGCGCATTATTGGCGAAATGTTTCTCACCAAGCAAGTTGACAAGCTTGAGGAACCAAATTTCCACTTTTGCTCAAGAGTTGGATGAGACGTTATATGATCCATGGGAAAGGTTCAAGGATCTCCTTTGCCAATGCCCCTAACATGGATTTGAGTCATAGGTCCTCATTCAAGCTTTCTACAATGGGGTTGATGATCAATTGAGAGCCACCATTCTTGCGGCAGTCGGAGGGAGAAAATGGCGTTGAATAGTTTTCAATGGCGCAAGCCCCATTCCAAGAGAACGGGATGTAAGCTCGATGTTGACGTAATTTTTATCCTTTCTGCTAAAATTGATGCTATTACTCAAAACTTGAATGTGAATGCTGCCCCCCTTTTCCATGTGCTTCATGCAGATCTTATGAGCATGAGACTTTGTTTTGTCCTGTGGGTATGGCTAGCAATGAACCAACCGACCAAGAAAATTTTATTGGCAACTCGAACCTAAGGCCAAACTTTGATCCTTTCTCTAATGTTTATAACCCTAGATTGAGGTATCACCCTAAGTTTTCCTACCGGAATAACAATCCTATTGGTCAACAACAAGTCCACAGACCATCCGTCCCCGGATTGCAAACACGTAGCCAACCATAAATGCCCCAAAGTCGAACTTGGAGATCATGATAGAAAGCATGCTTTTCGCTCAATAAAAGCAATATGAGATTATTAAGCATTTGGCTACAAATATTAAAATTTTAGCCACCCATAATAAAATGCTTGAAACTCGGATTGCTAGCCAAGCTAGCTCTTCCTCTAGTCCTTCGAGTAAGATTCCTAGCCAACCCTTAACCCTAGGAAACATTACAATGCCATTATCTTTTAAAATAGAAAACACCTTGAGGGTCCCCGGGTTGTTATTGATGTTGAAAAGAGTGAGAATGACTATGATAATACTCCTAATAAGCCAAATGATTTGAGCCAAATGATTTGAGTGGTGAAGATACGTTCAAGCACGGGAGTGAAGCACCCAAAACTCCTTCCCCTAAGCCCTATGTGCCACCTTTGCCTTTTCCTCAAAGAATAGCTAAGGCTAAGCTTGATAAGCAATTTGGGAAGTTTTTGGAGATGCTTAAGAAATGCAATATGAACATCCTTTTTGTTGATGTTTTAACTCAAATTCCCTTGTATGCTAAATTTGTGAAAGAGATCCTCTCCAGAAAGAGGAATTTGAATGAGCATGAGACTATTGCATTGAGTGAGGAGTGTAATGCAGTGGTTCAAAATAATCTTCCTAAAAAGCCTAAAAATGCGGGAGTTTTTCCATCCCATGCCCGATTGGGAATGTGTCCATTAATCATGCTTTATGTGATTTGTGCTCAAGTGTGAGCTTGATGTCCTATCCTTTATGTAAGAATTTGGACTTAGGTAAGTTGAGGCCCACCACTATTTCTCTTCAATTGGTAGATAGTTCCGTAACATATCCTTTAGGTATTTTCAAGGACATTCCCAGTCAAAGTTGGTGATTTCTTTGTGCCTGTGGACTTTTTAATTCTTGATATGGCTGATGATACTCATACTCAAATCATTCTTCGGAGGCCTTTCTTGGCTACT
The DNA here is from genome assembly GCA_021018815.1 of Talinum fruticosum. Classification (NCBI taxonomy): domain Eukaryota; kingdom Viridiplantae; phylum Streptophyta; class Magnoliopsida; order Caryophyllales; family Talinaceae; genus Talinum; species Talinum fruticosum. The sequence goes on from JAITYX010000011.1 coordinate 2,931,798, forward strand.
GCTGAGTGTAATATTGATGTGAAAAAGGGAGATTGACGTTTGATATGGGGAGCATCTCGCTGAATTTGATTTCTTTGAGAAGAACGATGTTTCTCCCAATTCTATTGAATGTTGTGGTGTTGAGGTGATTGAAAAAAGTAACTTGTGATAAACCTTCACATGAAGGACATGAACTTGCCAATACTAAGGTGGTAGGGTTGAAAAATTTCCTCTGTTGACGCTTGACAAGGGAATGCCCTATGTGTTTAATGAAGTTTGTTTAAATGAGTGTGCTAGGTTGAAGGTGGCTTTGGTTAAAGCTCTATGCTTTGGAGGTGTTGATTTGGACTTCAACTGGAAGGTCAAATGTGATGGTGGCTCATCCGATGGTGATCGCCCATGATAGATAGTGATCCTTGATAAGGTTATTTGGAAGTACCCCTTGTTTATGAAGGACTAGCATTATCTATTTCTCCAAAGGTCCCTTCTTTTACATGAGTTCGATTTTGAAGTCCGTGACAAAGGAGGGACGTTTTTGAGAAGTCCCTTTTCCTTCCGATTTATCCTCTTGCCTTAGACGGATGATTAGAGTTGGGTCTAGCTAATGACCTTAAGAAGCGCTGCTTGGGAGGCAACCCAAAGTGATTTCTTTCCTTTTTTTTTTTTAATTTTTAGGTAGTTTGTATTTTGCATAAAAGTTACCATTATATGCACTTGAAGAGTGATTGTTCTCTCTCCTCCCATCACATTGATTCTTAATTTCATTGAGGACAACCCTTTGTCTTAGCATGGGGGAGTTGAGGGTTTTGCATTCATGTGATTGCTGAAGAATGGTGTATATAGTTGCATTTGCATCCATGTAGTTGCATATAGCTGCATTTACTTTAGTTTTGTTGTCTTAGTTTTCTTTTATTTGTCTTTTGTGTTTAGTTTTTTTTTTTTTGTGATTTCTAGGTTTTGTATTTGCATTTAGGTTGCATGTAGGGGTAGTTTTTATTGCTTTAATATAAAAAATAAAAAATATTAGGTTAGACTTTAGGTTAGTGAATAAATCCTCCGGTGGTGCTTCTCGGGCTAGGTAGTTTTTCTTTTGACTTGGTTTGATCTTGTATAGCCCGTTTATGAATAAATTTTTTTGAAAAGAGTTTGTAAGAGAATCTTGGTCTAGGATTGCACTTTGATAGAGATGATTGATTACCCTTTTTGATCCTTTGGTGTGACCTTGGCATGTGGAACATCTTGAATTAGGATTGATTGTTGAGCCTTAACCCGTGAGACCTCTAAGTCTTAAAAGACTAATCATTTTTATTAGTCTTGTGTTTTTCATGTGTGACTCTACCTTGGTTGCAATCTTTAGAACTTGCTTTGAATATCTTCGAAACCTCAATTTGCATTTGCATTGAAAATGTGACAGAGGCATTCAATTGTTGATTTTGTAAGCTACATGAGCAAAAAAAAAACCACCCTTTCATGTATGAATTACCACTTTTAGCCATTTTCTAACCTTTGACCACTCTTTCTGATTGAACCTACATTAACAAGCCTTGATCAAATATATTTATCCTACCCTTAAGCCATTTCTTGGAGTGTTTTAAGTGTGATATGGGTTGATCATGGTAAATTTTGTGGTTTAGTTGATGGGAAATAGTTGTGAAATTCAAATCTTGAAATTTTCGTCACTTATGTAGTTTCATTTGGGTTGGACATTGGAAACTTGCCTAATATTATAAATTTATTTGTTTTTCCATTCACAAAGAAAAAAATGAAAAAAATGATGAAAGAAAAAAATTAGAAAAATGAAATAAAAAAATCAGAAAAAATAGAGGAAGAAATAAAGTGTCTTGGCATTGGCTTGTGTAGATTTAAGGCGGTTTCTAATGGATTTTTTCGGGTTTGTTTTGAATGTTTATGGGTGGTTTGTATTGTATATATGAGATATTTGATGAGTTTAGCTCCAGATTTGGCTTTTAGCTCCACTTTACCCAAATAATTTTCTACTCCTTACCCTTAGCCCTTAGCCCCGTTACAACTTTTATAAAGCCTTCTTGATTTTCATTTGCATTTGCATACTCGTGGTGGAGAGTTAAGATCCTTAGCAAACATATGGTAGATTATTTCTTTGGTAGGAGTATTGATAGAATCTTCATTGTTATATATTTTTAAACACATGAGAGAAGTGTTTTCACTTCCCTAAAGTGAGGTTTGCTCTCAATCTTTCTAATTTCATGCTCACACATGTGCCAACTTGCTATCATTGGAGATTAGGGGTGATTAATTTGATCTTGGTTATGTGATTCTTAGAAATCTTTTTGAAAACTTCCCTCTTACTTGTGCTTAATGGTTTTCATCATTTTCAGGCTATTCTTGGTTAGATTTAATTGTTAGAGAACTCTACCGATGCTTACCTAAGGGGGATGTGTAAATAGATTTTTCCTTTTCAACTTGAGTCTTTTTATTTCTTTTTGAGTCTGTTTATTTTCTTTTTGAATCATTTAGTTTTTGTTTGAGTCTTGTACTTGCTTGGGGACAAGCAAGGAGTTAGCATGGGGAGTTTGATAAAAGCATATTTTGACTTGATCTTTAGGGAATTTCGGTAGTGGATTAGGGAATATTATGCTTAATATGTTCGATTTATATCCCTATTTCCGTATTACACTTGGTGGTGTTGTTTTTAATGCAAATTTGTAGGTTTTGAGGCTAAAATGACCCAATCCCCTAAATTTCGATAAAAGCAAGTTGACCACGGACCTCCCTATGTATCCCCAAATCGTGGTAGAAAAATCAAGGCGAGAAAACTTGGACAGAGCCTACTCCGGGCTGCTTGGAGTGATCACTCCAACCCCGAGTGGCTCCTTTTTCAACATTTTTGTGTGGCTGCCCGTATTCCGAAGATTTTGGGTGTTTTAATTGCCGATTTCTGGCTGTTTAACTCGAAGAACTGCAGCATCCATGGAAGAAATCAATCCATATATCATCCCTTCATCATCCACATCAAATCAAAAACACATTTTGAAGATTGAAGAAGAAGATTGAGGCAACTTTGAAGGAATTTTCATTTGAAGTCGAGAGATTCAAGTGGAGTTCTTGAAGGCATCAACCTAAATATGCATTCTTGTTGTTTGAGGTTTTATTACCATGTTTAGGAATTTTATTATGCTTTCAATAATTATGTGTGAGTAGATTTCATTTATCTAGGGATTTGTAATCTGAAACAATGATGTTTGATTAGGTTTACATGATTTGTGCTTGAATTCTTATTTTAAATCAATAGAAAGTTGTGTTCTTCATGTTTATAAGTATTTTTAAGGCCTAGAATACTTGTATGAAGTACTCGAAAGGTAAAATGGAATAATCCGACAACCAACTATTTTACCTAATTTATGAAATTTGAGAAAAGATTAGTAAATTAGGAGATCACTTTGATAATTTGACATCTTTAACTTTGATTAACTTGAAAGGCATACGAAAGTTGCTTATTAGGTTAATTAGAGCAATTGTATTAAACATCGAAAGAGCATTATAATTATTTAATTATCGATCTTTGATTCAATTGAAAGAGTGATTGCACAAATTATATTTTAATAATAAAACTCATTGTTAGGAAATCAAATCCCTAGATGCTTTTTATCCCTTGATTAAATTCGTGATTAATTTTCTTGATTTTAATATTTAGAATTGGTTTAACCGACAACCACCTCAAAAATCGATTTGCTTAGCAATTGAGTAGAGAGTTAGTTTATTGTGTTGCTAGATTGAGTCCTTGTGGGACCGACTTTGACTTGCTACAATTATACACCGTGAGCTTGCGGGCTGTCATACGTGAAGGAATCGGATCTCCCGTTGGTGAAACACAAGACCCTCATATCAGCGGTAGAGAAATTAAGAAACTTCTAGTCTCATATTAATGTCGCTGTTTGGGTCTACAAGGCAAGGGAGATCAAGGCGGAAGGTAGACCATGGGAGGTCTACAACTTCATGATCGAGGAGTAAAAGAAGTTTGAAGCATATGTCTCTACTTCGAATACAAGATAGTTTAACATTTGTTACTGTTGTTTATATGTCTTGTTTACAAATATTTCTTTAGAGTTAATTTCTTTGGAATTTCTTTAGAATTTAACATTTGTAGTTTTATTTACGGATATTATTTTTGTCTTAATTACTTGCGTAGGCACAAGATGAAGCCAACCAGAAGAGGATTAAAAACAATGTTTATCCTCATACAATATCCCTTGGGGATACGCGAAGGTAGTTGTACAAGCGAAGCTTGACCAACCGAAGAGCGGATCCGATGAAGGTGCCATCATAGATCCTTCGCAAATCATTATCGAGAGGGACGCGTTGTGGTTCGAAAGAACAAAGAACAAAGATGGCACCTTCACTACAACGAAGTCTAATATATTCCGTAGCGACACGTGAGTTTGACTATTTAATTATTTATTTTGAGAACTTATTGATTAATATATGAATTTCCTAACGATAATTTATTTCCTTCTTATAGGATTCTTTGTCGGAGACCTCGACTTCGGAATCGCTGAAACCACCGGGATGAGGGACAAGTTAGAGTTGGTCCTAGAAAGAGATGAGCATCCCGGTCGTGTTCAAGCCTTCAATGGGAAGGTGGGGATACTTAAGCACTTCGAGGCTAGAAAGAAGCACCACGTCTTTTCCAGCCAAGCGGCTATCGAGGCAATGCTTTCTCAAGTGGAGTCCCGATTGGCTTCCCAAGTGGCCCGGTGGAAGAGAGAGTAGCGACGCAGTTCATGGCGTACTTCACCAATATAGGCATCACGACACCCAACTTGGAAGAGTTACATGATGCGAGAGGGTCAATTCTCACCCCAAACACCGGTGATCGCAAAATCAAGCTCATCCTTCGACCAATCGAAGATATATCCAAGGCAATTAAGATGTTGCTATGTAATGACAATGCATGTTTTTATTTTAACTAATTATTGGTATATACTTGTCGAATGGTGCATATACTTAGGTTATTGTGGAACTACGGTGTGTGGCCATTGAGTAATTAGTTGTTTGTTGTTATTGTTTCGGATGAGAGCCGTTATTTCGGGAAAATGTTGATTTTTAAGGGAAACTCTGTCTGCTTTTTTCTAGGATTCTTGATAGTTTAAGTTGTCTCTCAAGGGTTATGCTTTGTGATTCTAATTCTTATGCTTAATTTTTATGCAGCCGGTGCGAGTGCATGCTAGATTCTTATCACCCTCCTCTAGATCACTTTGTGGCAACATGTGTTGTTTAACCCATGCATCCAGGTGCCATTGTTCATGGGGCACTTGCTCTTAGAGGATCATGTGAGGGTGAGGGTGATAGACGCTATGCAAGGGAAAGGCACCTGTGAGTTGTTGATCCAATCACCGCACCTCCATATTGTTGACGAAGCGGTTAACGGTTTTGTTGCTTAGCCTAAGAGTTTTGTCATCCATTCTACATCGAAGGTATTTTATTTGAAAATATTGGATCGAGTTGATAATATCACATATATAAATTTCTAATTCGTGTATTATTGTTCTTCTTGAACTAGGATGTCGTGGCCGAGCCGAAAGTGGGAAGAAGGGCACTCCTAAGTCCTCTATAACCACCCGACCCTAATCACATTATTTATTTTACTAATTATAAAATTTATATAATGGAGCGTGCACACTTCAATTAAAAATTTGAATTATTTTTATGTGTGTGTTATGCAGCTAAGACGACAATTGATCTCCAATAAAATTTTATAATGGTGATTGTAAATTTATGTATATGTTTAAAATAAAAATTTAGAAATTTGTATAAATATGTAATGAATAAAATGCGAAGATATATGGTTGTAAGGTTATTAGAGTTTATACTTTAAACGAACCATGACACTTAAAAGTGATCGTATAACTTATTTAACAATACTATTAAAATAAAATTAAAAAGTAATAATAAAATAGAATATACATATAAAAAAGAGATAATGCAGATTTTTTAAAGAAAAATCCAGATTGGTTTATCCGGAATTCACCAAATCAAAAAAATAATAATAATATGTGCGACTTCAAATTTATTCTCCAAGAAAACATCTTTTTCACATTTCTCCTCCTCTTTCCCGTGTTTCTCTGCTTTCCCTGCTTCCACTTTGCTTCCTCATCCCCGCCTTGCCTCTCTGCTGCCGCGGCACGATCCGACCGAAGCCGGCGCCGGCCTCTCTCTCTCTCTCTCTCTCTCTTGCCGCACCTGGCTCGTTCCCTTGCCTGTTGCCTCATCTCTATCTAGCCACTGGCCATCAACTTCGCCAGCCAAAAGTTGTTGCTTGGTTCCGCCCAAAGGTCGCCGAGCCGAGTCATACACCACCAGCCTTCACTCCACTCCTTGCTTCATCATTTCAAGGTTGAAGGTGAAACCCTAAACCTAAAATTTTCATCTTCCTTCATTATTCACTTATTGATTTTAGTTAATAACTGAATTATATGGATTAAAAAAGGTATTTGTGATGTAAATTTAAAGGTTAATTGTAAAAATTCGAATTGATGTGAATGAGTGTGGTTTGGTGTTCATGGTGGAAGGATTGTAAATTGGAAGTGTATGATTGTGGTTAAATTTGTTAACCTTGAGTTAGTGAAATAAGTTTAAGGTCTTTTAATATGATTTTGAGTAAATTTAATGGTTCCTAATTATATTGGGATGTTGCTTTGTCGAAGAAACATATAAGTTTATACAAGGGAGTTCGAAGTATGTAAAAATTTGAGCAAATTAAGTAATTTATGGAAAGGCAATGAGGTGTTGTATTTTAATTTTGTGTAAATTTAGTTGTTCCACATTATTTTTGGATATGAAATTGTTTTAAGGAAAGATTAGTTTTGGTTGAAGGAAAAGGGATACATGTGAGCTTAAAGTTAAAAAAAATATTGAGTTAAAAAGTATGTGAACTTAGGATTAAATAGTATCCATGTATAAATTTGATTATATTAGTTAAGTTGAGGATAAATATTAAAGTGGAAAAGGAGTGTATAGTGTGGTTGATGTTAAATCTTAATTTAGTGAAGTAAATTTGTAGTATTTTGGTTATAAATTTGAGTAAATTTATTGGTGCCTAATTATATATGAATGTGGATTTTGTTGAGGAAAAGATGCATATACATTTGAATTAGTTTGTTTTTGAAGTATGTGAAATTTGAGTAAATTAGTTAATTTGTGGAATAAATGATAAAATGAGGTGAAAGGTGACTTAATGATAAGGATTGAAAGCAATGTTTAAGTTTAATATGATTAAACGAGTTCCAATAGCGAGTTGGGAAGTTAGAATCATATCTTTATATGCTAAACAAGTTGCAATGGCTAAAGTATGGATAAAATTTCAAAATAAAAATATTTTGATTTAAGTAAATTAACAAATTACAATTATGTGAAAATCAACGAAACTAGCTGAACAAATTTTTATTAAGTAAGTTATTAGCATTGTGCGAAGTTAATTACCGATGGTATTGCAATGTAACTTAATTTAAACGTTATTAATGATAAAGATATATTTGAAACAGCAGCGATGCCACTTTTGTCATCAATGAGCTGCTAAATTAATATTTTATAAAGGGGAGGAAAACATTTTAAATTCAAGCACGTTTCATTGCCTATACCTTTCGAAAATTCACATGTTTCGACAAATCTCAATATTTCTTGTATATATATATATATATATATATATATATATATATATATATATATATATATATATATGTATGTAATTAATGATGAATCATTTGCAAATCAAGTTTTGTCACCTAATTAAGTGGTCCCCGATCAGTTATCAATTTGCAATTATCAAGGCTTATTCACCTTCAATTCCACCCGTGCGACTTCAACTCGAGTTCTCGGTCTACCCGAGAAGTGTGCACGTTATTCAAAGATCACATCGATTATACAAGGGGTTCCACTTCTAGATAATAATTGGCAAGCAAGTTTTACTCATATTATCCCCCTTTGATTTCGAACTAAAATGAATTGAAATGCGTACGCTCAATTAAAATGTTTACAAAGCGGTTTTACAATGCGAAATGTTCGTATTGAGTTTCGATTCATTCTTCAAAATATTTTACTGTTTTTGTTTTAGGGAAAGCATTAGTGAGCAATCAATTACCTACCAAGTTCGATGAAGGCAAACCATAGTTGGACATCTTGTATTTATGGTTTTGAAAGTTATTTAGATGCTCATAGTGATTTTACCCTCAACCATGGCTTGGGTATAACCTCGGAAATTATTACATGTTGCATATTATCTTGTGGAATATACGAATATGTGGGTTGTGTACACATTATACCACTAAACAACCGAAGCTGTATTTTGGGTCTTGTTTAAATATGAAGTATGACTTAACTACTTGGGTGGTAAGAATTTACTCTTATCAAGACCCAAAAAAAAAGTAACAGTTAGATGTACAAATTGTATTATATTTTATTTTACTTGTTTAGCCTTGTCCTATTTTTAGAGCGGCAATAACGTCTTCGGTCGTTATCTTCCGCTGCGACCTTACGTAACATTATCTAATTAGTGGATTATTAAGTAATAGTGATTGGGGGCGTTTCATCCTCAATTGGCACTACCAAGCACCGAGTGGTGCCCAATCATCGTCTTAGTACTCACCGCTTCAACCCGTTGACGAGGCACCTCCGGAGTTGAGTTTTCATCTCGGAAAGTTTTGTGAATACTTTGCTAGAAGACAAAGTACTCCAAATAACAATGCTTCGTTATTCTTAGCATGATGTGAGTTACTATATATAAGTTCATTTAAGCTGTTAATTTTCATTTCTAACCATATATGTACATTTAATGTGTGATAGATGGCTCCACGAGATGGCTCATTCCATAAGAATTGATTCTGTTTAGTTTATCATTCCCGAGGCCATTCAAGTATATGGATAGTCGGTTTTGGAGCGATCCAAATTTATCTCGAACCTCATGGCCAAGACGCAAAAACATGTTACTTGGCATTGTTCAATGAGGGACAAGTGTACAAATAACTTAAATGGAGTTCTAATGGTTTAATAATTACATTTTTATATATGTTATTTGTGTCGAGTGTAGGACCCATTGTATCCTTGCTACTTGTATATCCGAGGAGTGACATCACGTATTAGCTAGATCCTTTGGGTCATACCGTGAGGAAATATATCGAACGGTACTTGACTAGTGAGTTCAATACTCTTTTCAATTGTATATTATATGTATGTCTTTATAATATATTTAAATAATACATGATCTTTATTTGAATTTTATTTTCATCCAATTGAAAAATAGTGCTCTCGGAGTGTATGTCTATTTTGGAGGCTCGAGAGGCGTGTCGTAGTAATAGCAACCTATTCCTATGATTCTTTAAATAAACCATAGTAATAGGTTATCTTTTACTACGGTTTTGAACAGATGGTAAAAAATGTCCATCTCGCTACTACCCTCACATACACGACGCCTTGTGACTATATTAAAAGGTCTTTACGAACCGTAGTAAAAGATTGTTATTGTAGTAGTGAATGTACATCTATGACTTAGATTTGTTTTGCATGTAAACAAGTAGTGGCGAGAAAATAACTCAAAAGTTTCCATGATAGATTTTCGGTTTGCATGACATTTTCCATACGAGAACACTATAAGATCATAAGCAAAGCAAAGTTTACCAGATTTAGATTTTTACAAAGTGTGTGAAACCTAAAACGGGGCTGTATAACTGTCTTAGCCAAAGCTTTGGTGAGGAAAACCATAACTAAAACAAAAATAAGTGGGGAAATAGGGTCCCTTGTCCGAGGCCTCTTTTTCCATTAAACTATTCATGAACTTTGCCATTGATTGCGGGTGAGAAGCTATTAGTGGCCATTAACAAACGAATCCAAGAGCAAAAGTTAGTCAAGAATTTTTAGTGTTGCAAACAACTAGTCAACAAAGCTCTATGATACGAGTGTTGTAGGCTTTTCTCGAGTCTATTTTGAGCAATCATACGGAAGAAACCTTATGCCATTTGTATAATCTCATAGCGTCCTAAGCAATCATGAAATTATATGATACTAGCTTTGATTTACACGCAATGCATCGAAGAATGAATTAATTTTACCATAAAAAATTTATGTCAAGACACTACTAGAACACTCACGAATAGCGACGGAAATTTGTCAAATAGTGACAGATTTTCGAAAATAGCGACGGAATTAGCGACAGATTACTTCCGTCGCTAAAATTTTGCGACGGAAATTACCGAATCCGTCGCTAATTAGCAACGGAACTGCCTTCCATAGCTGATGCAATTCAGCGACAGATTACATTTTCGTCATCGAAACTAGCGACGAAATTTCCGAGTAATTCAGTCGCTAATCCGTCACTATTCAGTCGCTAATCCGTCGCTATTCTGTCGCTAGTCCGTCGCTAATCCGTCGCTATATGTGCAGAATTCCAAAATAGCTTTTTCTAATTTTTCGTTAAGCTAGTACAAAAAATGTGAATGAATATACAAATCCAACATTCACATATGTGACAATTACATTTGACATTTACATATGCCACAAACTACTCATCCAAGTTGGATATACAAATCCAACATAAAGTTCACAATCATAAACAATCCAAACATATTTACAACCAATTCACAAGTTCATAAAAACAACCATACAAAAGTTCACAACCAACCATAAACACATTATCGAAAAGTTCACAAAATGTTCACTAATACACAAAAGTTCGGATGATAACGAATTCGGGGTCCTCACTCTTTCTCTTCCTTTTCCTCTTCCTCTTCCTTTTCCTCTTCCTCTTCCTCTTCCTCTTCCTCTTCCTCTTGTGGTTGTACTTGATCTACGAGTGAGATCCGGATGCTTGCTGAGATTTCATAAATCCACCTTTTCTTTGAGTCTGTCTATTTTCTAACCCAAGCACACGAGCATGCTTAATCTATTAATGTAACTCAAAAGTTAAGTTATGCACTTGTTGCTCCCAAATCCGAGTCATCCGGAGTAGCAGCTTTCGGTGATTTGAAGGACATGGTGGTTTTTAAGTTTTTAGCCTCGGATCCAAGTCCATAAACGTGACCTTTGTTGTTCGCATTGGCTTTTACCCACAACTCATGTTGTGAAGGGGTGGACACACGATCCTTAGAAGAGTTGGGGTCATCGGTAGAAGGTTGAGTGGGTTGAGTGTTTTACAACTCTTCCCACTCTTTTCAAACTTTTCCTGAATAATAGATAAAATTTTAAGGCATGTAACTATCACGAGGTTGTCAAAGAAGACCGTATATTGAAAAATATGAAAATTGCATATATAAGGTAACTCACATAAATGGCCTTGGATTTCCGGTCAACCCATTCATCCTTTTTTGTCTTATAGGGTCATGAAAATAATTGGGTCGGTAGAGGAAGGACTACTTTAAGCTCCTTCATCTAAATACAAAAAAGTTAGTAGAGATTCAATTTACTAATATGAACATGTTAATAGTTGCATGCATAATCACTAAAGGCGTATGTACCAATCACCGCTTATGCTCCGTCATAGGGATTGAGCCACAAGTATGGAGCGATGAACCAAGTCCACCTTGATCAACATTGCGGTTTTTCCGAGCCTGCTCACGGAACTTCTTGTACTCAGCGGTTTCCCAATAGTCTAACAACTCTCGCTAGTAGTTGTCACCCAACCATTTCGGCTTCTTCTTATTTTTCCTCGCTTTCAGCATGAAGTCCTTCAATCGATCACTTCCTTTCTTCTCAAAATTTCTTCTTATTTGGACTTCATTGGTTGGAGACCAAGTGTAAAATTTTTGTATAAATGAAAAAGTAGTTTATAAGTTATGAAATTATAATATACTTGCTCAAACATACACAATAAGTCACTATGTTACCTCAAATTCGAAAACTAATGATTTGTCATTACCTTGAACTCGGAAAACCACGAGATCACGTTGTAATCGAGGAACTTTACCCCATGTAGGCCATGCTCCGTCACACTTGCTTTGGAAGATGTGGGAAATCGTGCCCACAACTTTATCGGTGGAGAAGAACCTAATCAAGAAACATATAAAACAGTTAGTTATACTATTCTACTATTAAGCTTAATTTATTTTATTACTTATTATCACAGTTACCCTTCACCATCTGGCTTAATCTGAATCTTTTCCGGCTACTAGCATTCCTTGATTCAAGACTAGCATGCTCGTTGCTCGCATCGGTTGGCCCATCATTTGTAGGCCTTTGTGGTGGCCTTTGTTCGGCACCAACGTGGACGTGTGGTATAAGGGTCGTACCATATTGGAGTTTGGTTGTAAGGGGAGTGTGGAGATAGTGCTCCACCTATAGGAGATTGAAGGTAAAGAGGGTTTTGAGGGGGCTAAAAGTGCTTACATCATTACCTTCACCATCGGTATTGACGTTTCTAGCCCTTCCCCGAGTAGCTAGGCTGATCTTTTCGACTTGCCTCTACCTCGCTCCATATTTCCTCACATAAACAACATAAAAACATTAGTAAACATCCAACGGTTAAAGTGATTCAATATAAAACAACATATAAACATTAGTAAACATATGAACATGTAAGCGTTATATATAAATATTCTTCTATTAAGAAAATACGCTTCAATTGTTTAACCTTCATTATATTAATAAGAATTCATTTTATTACAACATAAATTAAAGTGATTTAGTATAAAACAACATAAAAAGAACATCATCAACTAGCCATCATCCTCATCATCAGTATCATCATCGTCTTTGTCACTATCGTCTTCGTCATCATTGAATATGAGATGTTCTTCTTCCTCATTGGTTATGTTATCATCATCCCATTCACCTTCCTCATCTTCTTCGCCATCCTCTTCTTCACTAACATCCTCAATCCCATCTTCTTGGTTTAAAATAACATCATCAACTAATTCTTCTGCTGATATTGAGTTATCAACCAAAGTGTCAGAGCAAAGTTTCCATTATAGGATCGATTGTACACATACATGTCCTCTATCAGTTCCTTTCACAAAAACACCACAATTGAAGGTCATCCTCCTTTCATTTCGAGCCTCGGTATGAAATAACATTCCATTCACCGTGTATGCTATCCATATTTTCACTCTCCTTAAAGGACATTGAGCTAATTGCATCAAGTAAATATGCTTTTCATCATGATATACTCGATAACATTGAATATGTGTCAATAACATAGTATTGGTATAGTTTATTAAAATTAAAAAACCCATTCTAATAAATTTGAGGCATGAGCATTAAGTTTGAATATATGATACTCATAGCTCATTTGAACCAATCTTCGAACTCACTTTCGACCATTGCATCAATTGCTTTGCATCACTAACATCGGCATACATAGCTCATTTTTGGTCTTCGAAGAGGCCGAGTTTAAAATGTTTATTAATATTACATCATCATTGTGAAAGAAATTGATTGAAACGATTGTTGTATAGGACAAGATAAACTCACTTAAGGTAAGGTTTAATTTCGGAACAGTTCGAGTAAAACATGGACATGCGCAGCTGTAACACCCCGAAACTTAATCGTAATTAATTATTTTAAATTTGCATTTTATCGCCTTAATATTGTTTAAGAGCGGTGATACGCGCACAATACGAAATTGAAACAAAAGATGCGAACGAAGTTGATAATCGTAAATAATAATGGGTAATTCATACAAATTTACGTTTGTGTTACGAAATGTATATATGTTCGAATAATTTCATTCCGAATCCGAATAATTTAAATTAATAAGCAAAAAGAAACAAAATAAAACAATATATAAAATTGAAATTGTTATAACAGACAAATAAAATTTAGCCAAATGTGTGATATATACTTAACTCTGTGATAAATTAATAGTAAAAGATGAAAAAAAAAAAGAGAGGCGGAGGTAGAAGCATCGGGAAAAATCGGGGAAGGGAAAGGAGCTTGAAAAGCAAGAAAATATCATTCATTCCCCTTCTCTCATTCTCACTCTCACCTCTCTTTCCCTTCCTCCTTCACCACTACCTCTCGCTGCCACCGCCGGCCATCGGTCGCCGGCCTCTTCCGCCGCCGGAAGGCTGCCGCCGGCGCCTCAGCCGAACCACGACACCTCCTATGCATCTATCTCCCTCCTCTTCGCTCCGTTCGCACCAGCGGGGCTGTCCTTCCCCTGCTGCTGCCACCGCCCACGAGCCTCGCCGGCCGCTGCTGCCACCACCTGGCCGGACGCCGGTGCCGCTCCCGTTCTCCTCGCTGCTGCCAGCACCTTCTTCTCTCCCCTCTTTCCTCTCGTTTCGCGTCAAGCGAGGCGGGACGAGTCCTGCCGCTGCTGCGCTTAGTCGGGACAGGCGCCGCCGCCCTAGGCTGCTGGCCCGACTCCTCCGCGGGCGCCCGACGCCGCCAACTAACCTCTCACGCGGCTGGCTATCCACCATCGAGCCACCACCATCCAATTTCACATCTAACCCAATTTGAGAAAAGCGACAGGAACGACATGCTTGAAGAAAATAACGAAAGCGATGTTTAATGGAAAACGAACAATTACCTTAGGTACGTTACTATTTGTACTTCCCAAAATATTTAAATGTTAACATGTTAATGAGTTTCACTATTTATCTACGACACACTAAATGATTAAGCGATTATTGGTAGCACTTATAAAGAAATTAATTGTATGGATCCATCTCCCGAAAATCAGGATTTCTATTATTAAATTTCTTAATCGGAGCCTTAGCTATAAATATATATATATATATATATATATATATATATGTCGTGATAAAAAATCGAAAAGTTCATGAGCACAAGAAAATGAGAATATTGACGAGATTGTAACTTGGGTTGTATATTGGTTTGAAACTTGATTTTTGTGGTTGTAAATATACTCCGGCGTGTGGCCGTTGAGTTGTGTACTCCGAGCGTATGGCTCGTTGAGTTTTATTGTGGATTTTATGCAGTTTTTAAGGCTTTTAGCCTAATGGTTAGGTCGTATTTTAAACGAAACTCTGCCAAAATTTTTACAAAAATTAGAACACTCGAATCGATACCTTAAGTAGGGGATGTAGAATGTTGATTGTCGGTGGAAAAGCATTAAAGCAACAAAGTATATAATATAACTTAGATTGTGAAAGGAAATTGAAATGAATTGGTGGTGGTTTTGAAATAAGTAATCTTATAAATGATAATCACATAAGGAAGTTAATGTATCCAGATTAGCCAAGTCAAGGAGCCAATCGGTAGGAAGTAGGAAGTATATTTGATTTACTGAGCATACTAGATGAAGCGAGTGGTACAATTAAGGTTATGCTACATTAAGCACAGATTAGAGGTGATAGAAACAAAAGATCGAACTTGAGTGGTATTAAAGAATGGGGAATTAAACTCATCAATTGTTTTATATAAATTCAAACTATATCATCAATAGCTTATTTCCAGGAAATGTTTGAATATCGAGATCGAAGTGAACAATATGGATAGGTACGCGAAAAGTAAAAGTTTGGTGATCGTAATTGCATATAACTCGTTGTTAAAATACTAGTAGTCTACGAAGTAGATTCATTTTGGAAACGAAATCGAATTGAAATTGTGCTTTGTAGAAACAATCGAAATTAAAGCGTTCGAGCATGTCTGAGGTATGTCATTGCCTTTACATTTATACTAAAAGTAAAAGTTTTACTGATTAATAGTTGGTGCTTCCAATTCATTGCATTTATAAATAAGTTTTCACAATTTATCGTGATTTGGCCATGCAAAGGACCCATTAATCGCCATGACGATCCATGAATGAATGTGATCCTAATCGTAATCGTAATCGTAATCGTAATCGTAATCATAATCGTAATCGTGATCGTAATCCTAATCGTAATCCTAATCGTAAATGGTTGATCCGGGGACGCTCGGACAACGTTGCACTGCTAGCGAGCATTGAATCGTTAATTGTTCAATTGTGAACAGAATCGTTAATTGTTCAATTGTGCACGAGAATCGTTAATCGTTCAATTGTTCACATAATCGTTAATCGTTTAACCGTTTAATCGTTCAATTGTTCACGGGCGATCGCCTTATGGTTCAATGAACCTAGGAGTCGGATCCCATGATTGATTGTTTCACGATACGGGTCCTAAGTTTGGCTAAATCAGCAAAGCAAATTGGCAATTGACAAGTTTGCAAACTGTTTATTCAAGAAAAATGATTTAAGATAGACTTGATTTAAGAGCACTTAAATTATAATTTTATTTTATAACGGTAACGTATCTGAGCTTCTAGCTCACACGTCTATTGTTTTATGTTTTAAATTTTTAGGGAGTTGAGCGCATGGCGAGGCTATTCACAATATCACACCTAAAGTTTTAAGAGGAAGAAAAAGGGATAAAGCTGGTCGGGAGAAGTGATGTATGGTCTGTTTGTCTTGACCCCGCACATGCTAGTCCCTCCCTTGGTCTCTTGGCTCATGATTCCTCTCCACCGATCCTCGAGATTTTGAAAATTTCATTTTACGTGAAGAAAATTTGGATTGGATTGTTACATAAATTGTTTGAATAATTGATTTGTTTAAATGAATTTGCCTTGTTTTCATTCCGAAAACGGCGGTAACGTCTCCCAATTTACAAGTCTTCCGCTGTTAATTACTTATTTATGTGGTTACGTATTTGGGGCGTTACAGCAGCCGTCTTTTCCTTATCATCAAGAAAACGTGGAGTGAACTTCCCAATTGGAGCACCTTCGGTATGAATACCGAAAGAGGAGGATTGTGGTATGGAACTTCACTCCCCTCATTTCGTCGTCTTCTATTGCGCATACAAGGCATGTTAGAGCCGAAATAGTAAGATGCAAAATGTGTTTCTTCAAATCGTGCATATTTTTCAGCGATACTCCCTTTAGGCTTCGATTTGTTTTCTATGGATCTCTTCAATCAGCCCAAGAACCTCTCAAATGGATACATCCATCGGTATTGTACTCGGACCACCCAATTTTGCTTCCTCCGCCAAGTGAACAGGCAAGTGTTCCATTACATTGAAGAACCCATGAGGAAATATTGTTTCCAATTTACAAAGTGTTATTGAAATATTTCGATACATTTGCTCTAACTCCGTATCCCGTAAAACAGGATGGACAAAGGTTCTTGAAGAACTCACTAATTTCAATGAGAAGCACTAAAACTTCGTCCGGGAGTGCACTAAATGCTATTGGAAGAAGACTCTCCATGAAAACATGACAATCATGACTTTTCATGCTATGGAACTTAGTGGAGTTTGGGTCTACAAGGTATGAAATGTTAGAACGAGTAATCATCCGGCATTTTCAACTCTCTTGCCCATTCACATATTGCTCTCTTCTACTCCAACATCAACACATATTTTGCCTTCGGTTTGAGAACTTTACCATTTAGTCTATGCTTTAAATTCAACTCCACACGATCACACAACTCTTCCAAATCCATTCTTGCCTTGATATCATCCTTTGTTTTCCCGGGAATATCCATAACGGTGTTAATTATATTCTAAAAAATTCTTTTCAATGTGCATCACATCTAAGTTGTGGTGAAGCAATTGATCTTTCCAATATGGAAGCTCCCAAAATATGCTTTGTTTTGTCCAATTATGATCCTTTTTGAACCCCGAAATGTTGATTTCTTGCTCTTCGTTACTTTGGGAAAGTTTTCAACCCATTGTTTTATTTCTTTCCCCGTATATCGACGAGGAGGACCTGAATGTACGATTTTTCTTTTTTAAACGCTGTGTTATTCCTTTGGAACGCGTGACTTCGTGGCAAAAACCGCCGATGGAAATCAAACCATGAAAATTTTCACCAATTTCTAAGTTTTAATGCTTTTTGTTGATTCATACATACCGGGCATGACATGGCACCATGAGTACTCCATCCGGACAACATACCGTATGCCGGGAAATCATTAATGGTCCACATCAATGCAGCCTTCATGAGAAAGTTCTCACCTTTTGAAATATCATATGTTTCCACACCATTTTCCCATAGTGTTTTCAACTCGTCAATAAAAGGCTGCAAATACACATCAATTTTATTTTTGGATTTGTAGGCCCTGGTATGATGCATGTCAAGAACATATAAGGCGTCGTCATGCATAATTCTGGTGGTAGATTATAGGGCGTAACAACGATCGGCCAGATTGAATAAGACCTTGAAGGTTAGGCTGAAAGGATTAAACTCATCCGCTCACAAACCAAGTCTAATATTTCTAGGCTCAGTAGCAAATTCGGGGTGAACTCTATCAAAATGTTTCCGTGCTTCACCATCCGAAGGATGACAAAGGACACCATCCTCTCTTACATTCTCATAATGCCATCTCATGTGCTTTGCAGTGGTTTTTGAAGCAAACAAGCACTGAAGTCTTGGTATTAATGGCAAGTAATGCATCCTTGCAAATGGAGTCCTTTGACTTTTTCCTTGTCTTTTCCTTTGATGCTTCCATCTCGCATGACCACAAAACTTGCATGAATCAAGATTAATGTCCTCTTTGTAGAAAAACATGCAACCTTTCCGACAACAATCAATTTTTGAACATCCATCCCAAGATTTTTAATGACCTTCTTTGCATGGTGAATGTCACGAGGAACTTGGTTATCGGGGGACAATTCTCCTTCATAAGTTGAGCAATCTCATTAAAACAATTTTGAGGCATGTTGTAGTCGAACTTGATGCTTAATAGTCTAACGGTGGCGAGACAAGTCGGTGTGAGTTTCATTTCCTACCCACAAAGATCGTTGTGCATCCTCAACCATATTAAAGAAAATTTGGGCATTGGTATTTGGAGGCTCACTTGTAGAGCCTTGATTTGAGATCATGGCATCCGTGATCATATCATTCATACGATCGATATTTGATTCTACATTGCCGTAGTTCATATGATTGGAGCCACTTTCGTCGTTGAATATGTTAGAAGTCATACCACCATCCTCATGTAAATGAGGATCTATTTTTCCATGACTAGTCCAATACCAATAGTTTGGAAGAAAACCATATTGATAAAGGTGTAACTTAACTTCATTGGGATCCTTATACTTCGATTTTTGCATTTACGACATGGACACCTATATTGCTGATTATGTACAAATTCTGATTGACTTCTAGCATGTGCATCAAACTCCTCAACCCCGTCTAAAAACTCTTGTCTATACCCAACTCTATCGGGTAATAATCTACGATACATCCATATATGATGCGTCGGCCCGTCCATATATATTCTGATTGACATTTAACAATTTATTAAATTATTAGTTAGTAATCAATGCATGGAGATGTTATGATTACATTTCTTCTATAATGAACATAATATATATAACCATTATGCATTGAACATATACTTTTCGTATACATAAATTTCTTTAATTTCTATATTTTACTCTTAATTATTTATTTTATCATTAAACTAACCATACCTAATTAGCATAAATAAACTAACACAAACATAATTGATTACATTATTTCTACCTAATTAGTATAAAATAACTCACACACAATTATAATTTATAAAATTATTTCAAAATTTACAACAATAATTTCATTTCTAATTTCACACAAGTAACCAGTATTTATTAATAATTTATCAAATGTTCAATAAATTTATAAATAAACCACAAACAATTGCACATATATAAATCACAAGTAACATTTACTTCAATTTCAACAATAATTTCCAACAAATCTAACCTCACATACTTTAAACAACACAATATCTATACATAATTAACACATTTCACATTTTTCTTTTTAAATTCATTCACAAACAACATTAATTTGTAGCAAATTATATAAAATCATCGATTTATACTAAATTATTGAAAACCCTAAATCTAATAACAATCAAGAAAACAATACATTCAAACTACGCGGCAGAGACGGCGACCTCCTCCGGCGGCAGCGGCAGCAGTGGCGACCCAAGGGGCGGGAGCAACCAAGGAGAACTCACCCGTCTTTGGCTTACGGACGTAGGGGCGGCGGACCAAGCGGCGGCGTACGGAAACGGGGCGGACGGAGATGGGGCGGCGAGTCGACCGGTGGCAGGTGGGGAGGTGGGGGGTTGTGGACGCGTGGTGGTGGGCTAGGCACTCTCGCTCACAAAATCACTCGCAGTCCTCTCTCTCTCCGTTTCGAGTTCCTCGATCTGGTTTTGGCCAGATCTGAATTTTATTAGTAGATAGCGACGGAACAGTCTGTCAGTTGTTCCGTCGCTAATGAAATTCTAAATACCCCAGCTATGGATTAGCGACGGAATATTTCGTCGCTAATTCCTACGAGACAGAATAACAACAGATATTTCCTCGCTAATTCCAAAATAGCGACGGATACCTTTTTCCGTCGCTAATTCCGTCGTTATCCGATACGATTGCTTTGTTTTTCCGTCGTTGATTCCGTCAGTTGTTTGGCGACGGATCCGTATCCGTCGCTAATTTTCGTCGTTAATTCACGGTTTTGTGGTAGTGATACAAAGTAAAATAAATTAATTGTCTTGAGATACATTAGAAACTAAAAGACCAAAAGAATAATTCAGTATTTTTTAAGTGACTTTTACTTATTTAAAGACTTTAAAACTTGACCTAATACTACGTAACTATATTTCATGATAATAGAATGAAAAATTACATATGAAACCATCTATATTTCATGATGATAGAATGAAAAATAATATATATGCAACCATCATATAATAAGTGGGGAAAAATTATAATAATAAAGTAATAACAAAGTTAAAATAATAAAAATTATAAAAGTAAATTTCTTTCATAAAAAAAGTAACAATTTCTAGAATGTAAATTTTTTAAAAATACAATCAAAATTTTCATCACAAAAAAAAATTAAAATTTACATGTCGTAACTCATAGAAAATCAAATGAAGAAGTTTCAAAGGAAAGAGATTGTGAGTTGCAACATCATAATTGACAAAGTGATAAGCTGATAATTAAAAGTTAAAACTGACTATAATAATTTTTTTTGTCTAGGGACGACTTTTTTTCCATCTTTTTCTCTTGGTACGTTTATTAACCGCAAAAGTTTATCAAAGGACAAATATGACCCTCATTTCAGTATAAGTTATTTTAGATAAAACAAAAGTTATACAACCATAAATTAGTTGACAATGACCATAGTCATCCATGCAATCAACACTAAGAAAATGAACATTGATAAGAACTTAGGGACATTTTAGAATAAGAAAAACCGAAAGTTAGAGAAAGAATAGAAAAACATAACTGCAAGAATGTTTAGATATCAAGTATATATTCCACAAACTTGATTATGAATACTTGGGGTTGCATGCCTTACATTTGAAAAGTAGCACCAAAAGTATATATAATAATAAAAGCATGCAACAGAGGATAGCAACATTTTATCGAATAGTTATAAACTTTTTTAAAACATGAAAACAGTGAGTGTTTACAAAAACATAAAATACAATTTTAATAAATTATTGAGTATTGTCTAAGCCATTTTAATTATTGGAAATTAGGTAATATGACAAATTTAACCCTAGGAGAAAAGAGATGAAAAGAAAAGGTATAAAAATTCTATAAAGTAGACAAAATATAATGAACAATTGTATTATGTGTTCCTGCAAAGAGTACAAACTTCTATGAAATTAACATGTAAAGATGATAAAAATATATTTTTAAATAAAAGACGATATAAAGATGTCTGAGCCATGTCTAGAAATGACCACTAGAGGGTTGGACTATTTTTGGAGCCAAGAAGCTGTTAGACAACGTTCACATCTCAATGGATCTTTTTGTGAGTGACTCAAATTAGCCGTTACAATGACTAATGAAGCTCACTAGTCTAGAACTATTCTCAACGGTCATTCTACCTTGGTGCTTATAAATAAAAGACACTCCACAAAACTAGAAGATTGCTGAACACATTACTTAACACTTACTTAGTGCATTCTTATTCAATCATCAACTTACATCTCCTAATCTGTATTTTCTTACTTTCGAGTTGTAAAGAAAGTCTTGTATTCACTTCTACTCTTTACTTTCTTTCTAAGTCCCTTGACTGAACTGTAAGGGCTAAGTCGGTTCAATTGTACCGGACTATAAGGGTTATCTCGGTCAAGAAGTATTAGATCGGATAAGGGAACTTTTGAATCTAGGAAAAACTTGTAAAGGAATTGTCTAAAGGAGCAATTCTGGTTAGAGTCGATCCTTCATAATTGAGGATTCAATTAGTGGATTTGACTTAATGCTTGGATTAGCACTTGTTCGTGGTTTTTGGTTTCCACGTATTTCGAGTGTTTAACTTTCCGAGTCCAATCTAGACTCATAATCTGTTTTTGTTCTATTCCGTGCAAAAGAGTGATTTTTCTCAAAAATCTTCCATCACCCTATTCAACCCCCTCCCCTCTAGGGTGACTTAACCTCTCCTAAAGAAAACCTTCAATAAGGACATATTTGACAAATTAAAAATTATACAATCATAAAAGGGTGTTGGCTTTATATATATCATATATATAGATAAGTTTGTCCTCAATAAAAGTTGACTGGATTTTATTTACCACACGAGGGAGTATGAGTTTAAGTCTAGCACAAAGCATTCCAGAGATGCGCTTGAGGACTATAGTAAGGACATTTTATTCCAAACCGTAGGTAAATAATCTTATTTAAAAAAAGTAAGCACGAGAGAGCTTACCTCTTCACCAATAATAGACCAACTTGATTTGAAAAAACTAATTCCTATAACACCCTCAATCACCATTACTCAATAATCCTTAATTAGAGAGTATTACATATGGTTACAACGGAAAATAACGATAGAAGGTGTTACCGTCGTCCAAAAATAGGAAGAGGTTAAGTAAACAAAATAAATAAAATAAACTAAAGTTGCTTGTCTATCCGACATGTTTAAGTTGGGTCCGGTAATTACAACCCTAGTAGCTAAACCATACGTATTTATACAAAGCCCATAATACGGTTAAGTGGCTTACTTGCACATATTTTTATACAATACCACGTATCCGTCTACCACAAGAAAATACACAAAATTTAATAATTATCAAGGTCAAACCCAAGCCAAGGTTGAGGTTAAAATCATTATGAGCCTTTAAACATCATTGGATTCTAGCATACAACATAATATTTAGACGAAGCTGAAAATAAGATTTAGTGGCTTACTTGCATATATTTTTATACAATACCACTTATTTGTAACCACAAGAAAATACGCAAAATTTAATAATTATCAAGGTCAAACCCAAGTCAAAATTGAGGGTAAAATCGCTGTGAGCATCCAAACATCACCGGATTCTAACATAAAACATGTCCAACTAGGTTTTTCTTTCGTCCGGCTTGCTCAAATATAGAAAAATATTTTGAAGAATGACTCGGAATCCGAGTACGATCACTGCACAATAAAAATGGCTTCGAAATATCTCAATTGAATTTGTGCATTTCGATTCATTTTAGTCGAAATCGGATGGGGGAGTATAAGTCAAACTTACTTGCAAGTTATTATCCGTAAGTGAGACCCCACAATATAATTGATATGATCTTTAAGTAAGGTGCGCACCTCCCATGTCGACCGAGAACCCGAGTTGAAGTCGCGCGGATGTAAATGAAGGACATAAGCCCTAATAATTGGCAATTGGTGGGCCACTTAGGTGGCAAAACTTGTTTTGGAAATGATTTATAGTTATATATGCATAAGAAATATTAAAATTTAAATTTTCAACAAGTACATGTAATGAATGTACATGGATGAAAAGTCTTTTCCATTTACGAAATATTAGTTTAACGGTTTCTCGGCGACGAAAGTGATTTTGCAGTTGTTTCAAATAAGGTTTTATTATTAGTATTTTAATTACGTTTCATTGTGATACTATCGGTAATTAAATTCGCATAGGGGTTTATAATTTGCTTCACTCCCTTTGTTCATTACCTAATTGGTTAAGCTAATACTTTTATTACATTAGTTCGAATTTAATCCTTCTCTACACACATAACGTGTTAAAGAAATTGGTTAGGTTAGTTTGTTAATTTCAATGTAATTTAGTTCGTTAAGTAACTTCGATCAAAAGGTTTTTGTTTTAAAATTTTAATTATACTTTAGCTGTTGCAACTCATTTAACTTATGAAAATTATTATTATTATTATTATTATTATTATTATTATTATTATTATTATTATTATTGTTTCCTTAACTACCATTAAAATTCGGTTAGTCTTGTTAAGACTGAATGTTAATTTCAATCTTTGTCATTAACTCACTTTTTACCTCATTAGCTATCCACAAATTAATTAATATACTAAAATTTCATATACTTTCCAACTCACTTATTAAAGCTTATTTGCATCTTTTTTCCTCAACAAAGCAACATCCAAATACAATTAGGGACAACTATTTTACTCAAAATTATAGTAAAACACCTCAAATTTCACTAAATCAAAGTTTAACAAGATCAAGCATAATTATTCATTCCCAATATACGATCATTCCACCATGAACATTAAACCACACCCATTTTTCACTAACTCAAAATTTTACAATCAATCTTTAAATTCATATTATAAGCACCTTTTTTTTTTATACGGTACAATACAATAGGCGAAGGGGAATTGAACCTAAGACCTAATATACTCAAGATCTCAGTGTTGAGCACTAGGCCGTGACCTCATTGGTATCATAAGCACCTTTTTAAAGTCATATAATTAATTTATTAATTAAAATCAATAAGAAGATAAGCACCTTTTTAAAGTCATATAATTAATTTATTAATTAAAATCAGTAAGAAGATAACAGACGGAGATGAAATTAGGGTCTAGAATTTCACCTTCAAGGCCGATTTGATGAAGCAACAAGAAGTGGAGAAGCTGGTGGTCGTTCAGCTAGGCGGTGCCATCTTCTGGTGGCGGTGGTGGTGATTGGGCAGAAAAAGACTGTGACGAGAGAGGAGAGAGAGATTGTGAGGCAAGCGAGTGTTTAGGGCAATTTGCTCTTCTATTTTATTTATCTTTACCATCCCTTTTGAATTAAAATTACTTAAATTTTATTTTTAATAACATTGTACATAAGTTATACAATTGATTTTTAAATATAATAATTCTATTAACATATAATCTTTAATCACCTGATAAACATATATGCTTTCATGTTTATATTTATTATATACATATAAATTTCTTAATTCTTATTATAAGCATACAACAAATTTATAGTTATTAACATGAAATTTTAGTTGGAGAGCACTTTATCGTCTTAGTTATGAAGCACATAAAAATAATTTAAATATCGAATTGAAATGCGAGCGCTCAACTTTATAAATTGTGATTAGCGAAATGAATAATATGGGTTAGATCAGGCTACTACACTTCCAAACCTATCGAGACCTTGTCTGGTGAATGGCTTGATAAGATCAATTTGCTGCTCAGTGGATAAACAAGGTCCCATGGCAATAATATATATACTATTATGTAGGTCAATAGTAGGATCTTCTTAACGCAAATAATCTAGAAATAGTTGACAATATGATCAACAACCTCTGAGTCAACGAAGTGCCCTTAGCAGATTGAATGGAAGAAATCCTGCTGTGATGCTGCTGCTGTTTAAGTTTGGTATTGAAATACCTTTCTTTCTGATCACCCATATTCAGCTAATCAATTTTTGTTATTTGCTTGTAAAAACTTGCAGCATTTGCTTGCAATTTGTTGTATTCTTGTATGGCTAGCTATTCTTATTCATATAAATCAGGACAGTTAGGTCTAATATATAGAAGAGGGATGAGACTGAAAACAGGGCAAGAATAAGAGATGGCTAATTATAAGGAGTAAACCAAGAAAAACTGAAATCAAGCGATTTAAAAGGATATTAACACACACCTGTCGAAAATAAACTTTAATTGTCGCAAAGGAACTAACACCAAACTTGACTAGAAAATTCAAATAAGACCCTAGCACGTAGCCCATAGCCCAGCCCAACGGACGGGCAGCATGCGCATATGTGTGTGTGGTGTAGAGAGTCTCCCTCTGTCAAATTTTCTTAGAGTCCAAGAGACAAATATACAAATTCAGGGAAAATGCTTCAATCTTTATATGTAGGACAAAAGGCAAGAGGTGCAAGAAGATTTTTCTCTCTTTGAAGCATTTCCAATAGTAAGTATTGAAAAATAATTGACATGGGCTATTTTTCTTGTGTTGTGAACATCTTTCCTTGGATTTTTTGTTGTTGCAGGTCAAATATTGACAGAAATACTATGGTAATCAATAAAAATGTTTAATGATTGATTTTTTTTTCTTTTGTTTTCGCGATCATTAGATGGTAAAATGTAAAACAGATGTCAAGAAACAAAGTATACAGAACTGTTAACTTATGGCTACTCAAACAAATAAAAAATCTACTACGTCACAAAATCTAGCTTTTTAATTGACTGATAAAAATAAATGGCTATTTTAGACATTTAATCCAATCTGCCATTTATACTTGAACAAGGAACACCCCAATCGATTTTATATTCCTATTCCTATTTCACCTTTTAATGTGTTTCGTGAAATTAGGACACACATTGAATAAAGAGGGAGGGAGCTGTTTTGAGTGGGATTCAACCTCATTGTACGGGGGAGAATGAGGAGGTGGACGAAAAGAGGAGCAGGGTAGGTATTTGGAGGGAATCAACTCAGGCTTGGTTGATGCGAATGTCGAGATAGAGGAGGAAACCAACGGTACTGAGGAAATATAAAAATCTTTTAGGAACCCTAACTCAACCTCTGTATAGTTTGGGACAGGGTATAAATTTTTATTGAAAGTTCGACTTTTTCTTTTCATTGAAAATTAAATGTGGATTGGGTTATCTATGACAGGGAGTTTAGATTTGTTTTGTCGAGTTTATTTCGTTTTATTAGTTGTTAGGCTTATTACTCTAAATAGCTACAATTATTATTTTGGTTATATGGTTACTTTTTTGACTTTTTATCAAACTATTTATCAGAAAAAAATATATTTTGTGAAATTTCTTGTAATCCATCTGATGAGAATTGATTTTTTTTATTTGTTTTGGATTAATAATTAGTCATTTATGAGATTAGATTGCCTTTTGTTCAAAGACCATAAGGAAAGTAATTTTCTTTGAATGATTAGACTTAACTATAAGAAAAAAGTCGTACATTTTGTCACATAAAATTAACAATTTTCGTTTATCATGCAAAATAGAGATGGTGGTGGACCTATTGCAACCTTATCATTATTAGAAAGCTTTATGGTATGTTAGGAAAATATGGGATTGATTATAGTTTTGAGGCGTGAATAGGATCACTTTCTTTAAGACAAGATTCGCGCCTTATGCAAATCGTGTCTCCAGGATACAACAAAACTCCTGGATTGATTCTAATTTATAATCAATCCCCTAGACTTAGATTGGATAGAGCGTAGCTTGATTACGTAGGGATAGAGTAGCGAGTTATTCAACTGGTAAAACAGTTAAACTCTATCCTAACTGTCCCAACTGTATTTGGATATAAAATTAAAATAAATAGGAAATTGTATTATCTCGCTCCTGCGCTCCGAGCTCACGTGCTAAGTGCCAAGTGCGCCTAATAAGCGCCAAAGCGCCTCTAGCGCCCTACGGCCCATGCCGCGCGCGTGTGCGATTCAATGCTCCGCATTGAACCTTAATGCAAGCACATATTACCCTACTCTATAGCTTATGTATTTATAAGCTCGCATTACTCTTCAATTAATAAAGAGCGAGAGAATATTATATTCTCTCCATGTGGGACATAAACTAAGAAGCTACTTATTTATTTCCTTCAAAAGTTAGAAGCTTTAGTAATCTATCCATGTGGGACACTAGTCAAATTCACCAACTTTGATTAACTATTCAACATGGTACCACTTACAAGTGGCAAAATTTTAGAATTTGGGTTAAAATCGGGTTAGATAAATGGAAAAACTTATAACGATCTGTCGTTATACGACAATCATCGTAAATTAAATTAATCTACACCGCACATGTGTATCACAATAATCTCAACCATTTATTTTTTAATTAAGTTAAAAAAATTAATTAATTATCTAAATATTTTATTAAAATAATTAATTATTATTGTGTTTGGCACACAATTTAATTACTCACCCCTTAGAAATAAAAATCAAAGATCTCAAACCAAACCCTAACCAAACTAATAGCATAACATCAACCATTTTTTCCGGCCAACTTCCGAATTACGACTCCACTGGCCTCCCTTCGCTGCCGCCATCACCAAAGAATGATAAAAGTAGTAAATTTTTCATATTTTTGGGAACCAAACACCACCTAAACTCAACAAAGCTTTAGTTATTTTTCCGGCCAACCACCGACTACTATAACTCCGATGACCATCCTTCTGGCGAAAAATTTTCAGATCTGGCCGACGAAGATATGGGTGGTGGCTAAACCTAGGTAAGTATGGCGATGGAAGACGAAGAGCCAGGCAGCGCCAGAGTTTTTTAATTTATAGTGAAATTTCCGTAGTATAGTGGTTACATTTTGTGCGATAGATGCATAACTTCAAAGTAGAGAAGTCACAGGATTGAATCCTTGTAGAAAATTTTCTTAGATTTTTTTATTTTTAAAAAATCTGTTTGTTTTTCTTGTTTTTTGTTTTATTTTTTTTCTTTTATGAGATTAGGCTTTCCCAAATTATAGGTAAAATAAATAAAAGATTAATATATAAGATTAGAGTTTCCTGAATTATATGGGAATAAATTTTAATTTAATTTTTAAAATAGCCAAACATAAAAAAAATTAATTATTTTAATTTAATTTTTAAAATACTTAATTAAATTTTCAAAATTTATTTTTAATTTAATTAGAAGAAAAAAATGAACGGTTGTGATTATTGTGATATACATGTACAGTCATGATTAATGCATCTTATGGTGATCTGTCGTATGCATCTTAGATAAATCGGTCAATAACTAAACTTCGAGATAAAATTTTTTGTCTTAAATTCACTTTTGTCGGGTCGGATAATTCGAACAAATTTAAATTGAGTCAAAATCCTGTCGGATAATATATATCCAAATTTAAAATTTGCATGAAAAATTCATAACTAAATCTAATTTTTTTAGATCGGGTAATCAGATTAGATGAAATTTCCTGAATGCAAGTACCAATATTCAATGGACATTGATTAAGGAGCCTTTAATGAGGGCAATTCGGTCTTGTAATCTTATCAAAATGCATAAATATTTATTGCCTTTTTTTGTGGTAAGCTTAGAGCATTTAAAGTTTAATATGCACTTGACTGCAATAACCTCACCCCTAGCCTTGGAAAATAAAATTCAAAATATTAAACTCAATGAAAACGAATATATAGACGAACAACAAAGGAATTTAACTGCGCCAGATTAATTAAAAATCTAGAAAGTAACAAAATGTTTCTTTGAGATTTAGCACTAAAAAACTATTTTGTTCTATTTTTATTTATAATAATTAATTATTAAAAAATATAAAAAGTAACGGTAAGCACGAGGAGAGTTAACATGGAATTTTGTTGTATCAATCTCCTTGTTGGAAATCTTTTTTTTTTTTTTTTTTTGAGCCAACTGATTTCAGATCCATCTCTAAAAGGGAAGGAAAAGAGAGGAGGGAATAGGCTTTTAGAACTTAATAATCTTTAATGGGAGTAACTCCCATGTGGAGGAAAGAGAAAAAAAAAAAAGGGGTGGGGATGAGGTGGAGCAACTCCAAAGGAGTTTCTCCATGGAGTTGCTCTATGGAGCAACTCACCAAGGGAAAAAAAGAGGAGAGAGAGGGAAAAGGAGGAGAGAGAAGGAAAAGGGGAGAGAGAGGAATAATTATATTATGTGGGATCCATTTATAATATAAATTATTATGGAGCAACTTCCATGAGTTACTACCATTGGCAATAGGTAATAAAAGAGAGCAATTCCTCTGCCTATGTGGCACTTGGAACAACTCAAGGGAGTTGCTACCATTATGGATAGCGCTTAGAGGAGAAATCTATAACGACCCATAAAAAACATGACATATTAGGAAGCTACCCGGCTTGAGAGTTAGTGATGTTAACCAATTTTTCTGCCAAATCAATTACAATCTAAAAAATAACGAAACGGGTCTTTGATATTTACTCCAAATCTTTCTTCATCTACATCTTAGATCCCTAAAATTGAAAAGTTAGGGTACGAGGAAAACCCCTAAAATCAAAAATTGAGGAAAATTGGCAAAATTTACAAAGAATTCTATTAAGAGAATTTCTTTATGGGTTTCTTCCTAAAATCGTCTCATCTCCAAATGAAACCAACCTCGACAAAGAGGGGGCCGCAGATGAGAGAGAAGAAGACGCATTTGCGAGGAGGAGGAACGAGTGTTGCTTGAAGTAGGAGAGTGTAGAACTCGGATTTCTTGATGGAAGCGAAAGCTTGGGAGAAAGTTTCGATGAAGCGAAGAGAGAAGGTGGGTTCGATTTCAATTGACTACTTGCCGAACTTCTTGATACAAAGGAATTTTGATTACCACCGAACTCTTCCGCCTCTAATTTTGCCCTAACGAAAAATATTTAGATCACCACAAAACTTATTGATACTTGGATGGTTTTTACATGCTGAAAGCAAGAGAGAGAGAGTGATCATTTTCTTGAATGTTATCAATTAAATTGAGGGAAGAGAGAGAGCAAGGCAGTTTACTTATTTAAAATGATTCAAAATTGGGCTTTTACCGGTTTTGTGGCCTTTTTCCTACTGTAGCAGCTATAGTGATATTTTTAACCTTTACTTATTACTCTAGTGACAATCGTTTATCATTAAATTTATTAGTCCATTTTTAACGTTTTAAGACAATTCAGTGACATTTTAATCCGAGAACTTGATGGAATAGACATGAAGTTTTGTTTGTAATGGTCCATAGGGGTGGAAGTCCTCTAGTTTTTGGATTCTGGATAAGTTCAATTATTCTCCATCCTATAGCAGGCTAGCATCTAAGCTGGTAAGAGTGAGTAGGCCTGTGTCTTTTATGAGAGTTGATTTTGAGGAGTCTAAGTTAGTTGTTTGGGTGCAAGACAATTTTGATGCAAGAGAAAAAACAATTCCAGTAGCTTGTTTTTATTTCCTTTAATTATCTTAGGTTATCCTATTGCAGAGGGACACGATTGTTTATGGGTAATTTTTGAAGTATGAGACATCTATAATTGTTAGGAGGTTTCATATGTTTATTTGTATACAGTGGCTGGCATGACTGCATATGCTTTTTGTGCCAATCTTTGATTTACCGTGTCATTTTCCTTATTTATTTGAAGCTTATTATTAATAATAAGAAATAATAATAAATATTAACATATAATACACTGGAGAGTTTAAGACCCTCCTTAATATTGAATCATAAAAGGGAAAAAAAGATCCAATTCTTTAAAAGAGTTCTTACTGAAAAATACCATAAATTTTTTTAAATATTAGAAAATGCCACTAATTTTTTTAAGTAATAAATGACACTAACCCGTTTCATAAATATTAAAAAATAAATGTTTAACTCGAAAAAGAATAAGTAATGGTTTTAAATAATTAAAAAGATTTAATGCAACTTTTTTGAATAAGATTCCATTCTTTAGATGGGCTGTCTCTATTTGGGGCTTAGCACAAAGAACATTAATTCTTCAACAAAGGCCACACAAGTACACACAAAATTATTTACAATGTCTAAACTGCAAAAAATTGTTGGGAGATGTTGGGTATATGGAGCCTAATGAAGGTTTCGGGCTTGGAAAATCGCATTGTATGGCAAGGAACGGCGAGCACTCGCCAAAATGCAACGAGAACAAGAGCCAGCACTCCAGTCACACGACTCGTACCAACAAGCATAGGCAGGTTGTGCTGCTTGGCACCTGCGAGCTGCTTGGCTTCTAGGTTGCTCGTTTTGAGCCATTTCTTCGCTTTGTCTTGCGTGTTAATGCATATTAATGCTTGTAAAGGCTCGATTTGTCTATATAACTGGGTGTAATCCTTTATTGTTGAGTAATCTAGCAGATTTGCAAGGTGTAAAGGTAGGTTATGTTTGAGTGAAAATTCCTTGTGGATCTACTCAAATCGAGTGCATCTGTTCATGATTTTTTTCCGATTTGGGGTTTCCACGTTAAAAATCTTGTGTCTTATTTTTGTTATTTCTTTTGTTCCTGTTTTATTTGTTTGAGTGAGCTCCATATCCTAACAGGAGGTACCCTATATTTTGTGGAAATTATTTAGAAAAGACATCATTTTAAAAATGTATTTAAAAGTTGTGTTTTTTTCATGAAAATAATTTATAGGTTCTTTTTGATTATTTTGTTAGACTTCCAGTGAATTATAAGAAAAGACAAACATACCCTCATCTTCTTGATTTTCTCTCTTCTCCCCTTTCTGATTCTTTATCACTATATTCTTCCTCATCCTCTCTTTTATTTAAGCAAAACTCAAATCTATCACCAATCCTCCAACTCAATCTTTCAATGAGGAAACTCTTTGCACCCCATACCTCACCAAGTAAAGTTGGCTCCATTACCCTAAAAGTCTTCCAAAAAGTTAGAATTTGACAATTTTTTTATTGTAGGAATTTGTGGGTTTGGTTTGCGTTTTCCTTCAATAAGAAGAAAGGAGTACGAGAAACAAGGAGAATGTGGAAGAAGATAGTGATGAAGAATCAGAAATGGGGGAGAAAGACAACAAAGAAGATGAGAGTATTTAAGTCTTTTCCTTATAATTCATAGGAAGTTTACAAAAATCACCGTAATTTCCACAAAATATACACTAATTTCGATTACATTCTCGAAATGATATCTTCTCTAAATAATTTCCATAAAATGTGGGCACCCCAAACAAATTTGTGGTCCAACATGTACCCTCTCTTTGCACGTTTTTATCCTTTTGAGCATCCAAGAAATTCACGAGTTAATAATTTACATATCTATCTCAATCACTACTCTTTAATATCAAAGCTTGTGGCTGTAAATCTTCAAAGATATGGCTATACAACCTATCCTAGTACTACGGTTTTAAGCATTTGTTTTTAAAGAAAGAGTCATCGTCGGCATACGATAATTTTTGTAGGAATAAGGTTGAATAAATTTGGATCTCCCCTATCCCATAAAAATGAAATTACAATGCGAATTGTTGTTGTTGTAAGTTAGAAATTTTCAATCATTAATTTAAATTTTTGAATGAGATCATTTATTTTTTTAAAATTGTGTCGTGGATAAATAGATACATTTATATGGAAGTCGGTAATACAAGATTCATCTACTTTTACTAAGAACAGAGAAAAACACCGTCAGATTTTGGCAAGAGTAGAGAAATTTTTAAGGAGTCTAAGAAAAGAGCTTAAGATTTAGAGACAAACTTAGTTTATTATCTCTTGTTTCTCAATACTATAGGGTACTATAGCAACCGTTATAGTAATTTTTAACAAGTTTATCTTATTTTCTATTAGTGTTGACAAAAATTTGGGTTTGGGTTAAAATTAAGTTGGACGAATCAGTCATTGGACAAAATGTTTCAATCGATACCCAGCTTTTTTAGGTCGAACAATTTGGACATGCTTAAATTCGAGTTTAAATCGAGTTGAAATCGGGTTCGAACAATAGAAATAGAAAAATTTTATTGAATTTAAAATTCCGACAAAAAATTTTAATCGGACCCAACTTTTTCGGGTCGGACAAATTCAAAGAATCGGGTCGAACAAAAAATTTTGTCAGCACTACTTTTATAGTTTAGCTAAGTAGATAATATTATGGTAGCTATCCGTTTGTATATGCTTTTTGGAGTCTAAGGTATGAGGGAGATGAAGGGAAGTGTTGGTTATAAATAGAGGCATTTATACGCAACCGTATTGAAGCAATTAAGCTGCTTTGGAGTCTAAGGAATAAGATGGGTTTACTAAATTCTCTCAAGCTCGCTATTTTTGCGCTTTTAATCATCAGTGGAATTGGTAATAAATCTCTAACTCACGAAATTCTTC
This sequence comes from Talinum fruticosum, assembly GCA_021018815.1. Lineage (NCBI taxonomy): Eukaryota > Viridiplantae > Streptophyta > Magnoliopsida > Caryophyllales > Talinaceae > Talinum > Talinum fruticosum. Next base: position 2,965,663 of record JAITYX010000011.1, read on the forward strand.
GTCTTATGTTTGATAATCTCTCTTGTTTTTTTTCCCTCATTATTTTTATGAAAAGTAAGCGATAAAATTAGCTCGTCTTTCTTTTAGAGGTTCTATCGACTTTTTTTAGATGGAAAGCAGGTATTATATTAACTTAATTATAACTTGTCTATATATATATAGCTAGAAACTTGAGTCAGACGGACCATAAACCCAACCTGCTTTACACCGTTGGAAAAGCTAATATTCATTACTTTTTAAAAACACTACTTGAAACGCTAAAACGTCATTGTAAATGATAGTTGAAACACTATATTATCGAACACTAATATTTGGTTATTTGTTAGAGTTTTGACTTAGTTAAAATACTAAACGCTATTCCAAAAGTTGTTATGGAATAGAGCTTAATTATATACTTTATATTAGTCTACAAACAGTATTACTAATTATACGTCCCCCCCAAAAAAAAAAAAAAAGAAAAGAGGAAGCTTTAATATAACTATTATTAGCCTTTAATCTATTTTCAATGAGATATGAAAAATAGAGATTTAGATTTTGAAATTGACATAAAAATATGTAATCCTTGAATAGAAATTTAGATTTTGAAACTGACATAAACATCAACTGCCTAAAGGCTAGTTAAATAGTTAGCGAGGCAAACTAATAACCCCTAATTATTTATTTATTTATTTATGGGTAATAACACAAACCTAAGCAACATTTTTCTCAATAGTAGTTATCATCAATTTTAGAGTAGTAAGGAGTTCATAACGAGAAATAGATAACCACAATACAGACGAAGAAATTGAAAGACCCAGTTAGCTATCTAATTAGTCGCTTGATTGCCCTATCAGGAACACCAATCGTACCTTTTTGCATAAGACATTTAATGTCTTTAATAAGCATACAAAAATGCATGGGAGGCTTCATTTCATATTTAACTGATTAAATAAGAATTTGGTTGTCACCTTCGATGTGAATATTTCAAAAACATACTCGAATTCTTGCCCATAAACCATTTCAAATTCAGAGTAATATTGAATCCGTAGATTGAATGATGAAATATCCTCCCCATACAACTTGGTCCACCTAACATGAACAGCCATGTACATTACTTTGCCTTGATATTCATAATTCTAATAGCTTGAATATACTGTTGTCAATTGTAGTTTCAGTATTTGGATCACGACCCAAAATGGTGATTGAAGAAGTGGTGACGATGAGGGAGGCTGATGAACAATGTAGTCAACAGAGTGAAATTTGCTTCCCACAAAAGGGAATCGAATGTTGCAAGAACTTATTTTGCCTTCAACCTGCCATAGGACCGGCATGCCTCCCAGGGGAGACATGCCCACCACCACCATCGTTTCCGGGGACATGTCATCGAGTTTGAAGAGCTGCTTCACTCGTGTATTCATCCAACCATCAGTATAAATAATGCGGGAATGGGAGGATGAAATCTTCAAAATAAGAATAAGATGTAATGGTAATGGTGTATCCTATGTTGTTATTCAATAAATCTCTGCTCATGATGATGAGACAGAGCACTATGTTAATAAGTCTAGATCACTAATTAACCTGTTTATTGGGTTTTAGATGGATCTCCACTTAGAATAAATGAAATTCAATAAAAAAATAAAGATGAAATTCTAAATTGTTATATGTTGCAAGTGAGAATTCATCTTACTTTCATTTATTTTAATTTTATGTTTTTTTAGTATAAATGAAGCGTCAAAGTCAATGAGGTAATATTCGAACCCAGATCTCTAATAATAATTTCTAAACATTGGTATTAATTTTTAAATACATAAAATATATATAATTTTAGTTTTAGTTTTCTTAAATAATTGTTTGAAAAATATTGTCACAAGAATTTATTTAGTTTGTCCTAATCAATTTCTTTTTATGATCCAAAAACTGATGCATTTTTTGGTAAAATATGTGTATATATTACCACCAATTTATGATCAATGTATCTAGTTGAGTCCTATGGTGCAGACATATTAAGTTTAATGAGAGACTTTCCCAAGAAAAAAACTTCAGAATTAATCCCTATTTTTGCGAGTATATCCATAGTACTCCTCCGTTTCAAAATATTTGTCATGTTAAGGTTATGAGGGAATATCAAGACAACATTAAATTCATGACAAAATTTATGTTAAAAGACCAAATGGTCCCAAAATTTTATTGGAAATAAAAAAATCAATGAGAAAAGAAGAGAAATAAAGTAATTAAGAAGGAAAAAAGTGGTAAACTAGTCACTAATACGTCATTAAAATTGTAAAGTGATAAGTATTGTAAAACGAAAAAAGTTAGTGAAAATGACATGTATTTTAAGATGGAGGGATTACTTAATCTTCCAAAGTGTTGCTCTCCATAAACAAAAACTGTATTTTGGAATTGCACCAAATAACTTTTGCATAATGGAGCTTTTCAAGGAGGCCTAGAAGCCATTTATACATTGCTGAAATTGCTTCTTGGTTCCATAACTTGCAATCCTTGATGCCTAGACCACCAGCATACTTTGTTTTACGAAGATTACTACAGGCTACAACAGGTTACATTATGTATTTATGACCAAAGGAAATTTCTACACAGTCCTCTACTTTTTTAGCAATACGATGTAAAATTTCAATGAATTGGTGTCAGCAATTGAATTAATATAATAAATAATATGAGTTATATAATTTTTTTAAAAAATATAGAATAAAGGTTTATTATTTAAGGAGAATAGAAGGATGGAGAAAAGAATAGTGAATTTTTTGCTTCCAGTTTAACGAATTAAATAAAAAGTTAATTATTTTTAGGTTCAGCTCATTGTAATTTTTGTTTTCCAATATTTTAGTTATTTTTATAGTTTATATGATTGTAATTGTCATTTTTGTAATACAAAATTATGACTAATCTGAAATTGTTAGTTAGGAAAAGTGTTTTTGGGAAGAAAAGAGGAAATCTTGATTCATGGGAAAGTATTTTTCCAATAGAGCAGCAAAAAAAAAAAAAAAAAACAAATAATTATATGGAACAAGAGCTGTGCTTGTAATTAATATACACATAAGTAAAACTTTATCTACTAGAGCAACACACATATATTGATATTGTTTGAAACTTAATACACTTATAATACTTTAATCCCAAATTTACTTAATGAATGTTCTCTCTCAAAAAAATAGTGGTGTCAATTGACACCACTTGCTTGAAAGTGGATCCCGCCCCAGAAGACATTATGGAAGGATAAATATAGAAGACCAGTAGGATTACAAGGAAAATAATACTGCATTTATTCACTGAAGTTTGCGAGCGAAAGATAAGTGTTTTGTTGACCAATAATTTTTATTTTCGCAAAAACTTTCGAGATGTTTTACTTTACCATTATTATGAGAACCATTCCTATTACTTCTTGTACTTGGGGTCACAGTCAGTGGTTGTCCATTCCTTGGGCTAAGAGGAATCCCAAGAAATTTGACTGAGAATTCCCCTTTTTTAAAGTCTGTGAGACTTAGAATCTATTTATTAAAAAAAAAAAAAAGTGTTTTGTGAAATTTTCTGCAATCCATCTTATGAGAATTGATTGTTTATCTTTTTGGATTAATTATTAATCATTTATGAGATTAGATTCCTTTTTGTTCAAAGACCATAAGGAAAAGTAATTAGCTTTGAATGATTAAGCTTAGAACATTTAAAGCTTAATATACACTTAAGACAACAGTACCCTCACCCCTAGCCTTGCAGAATAAAATTTAAAATATTAAACTCAATGAAATCGAATAAATAGACGGACAACCAAGGAATTTAACTGCGCCAGATTAATTACGATCTAAAAAGTAACGAAATGGTTCTTTGAGATTTAGGAGTATTTTGAGGACTATTTTGTTCGATTCTTGTTTATAATAATTAATTATTAAAAAAATATATAAAAAGTAATGTCAGCACTAGGAGAGTTAACATAGGAGTTTTGTTTGTATCAGTCTCCTTGTTGGAAAATTTTTTTTTTAATAATTTTGAGCCAATCGATTTCGGATCCTTCTCTAAAAGGGAAGGAAAAGAGAGAAGGGAATTGGCCTTTAGAACTAAATCTTTAGAGGAGAAATCTATAATGACCCATAAAACATGGCGTAATAGGAAGCTACCCTGCTTGAGAGTTAGTGTTAGTGATGCTAACTAATTTTTCTGTCAATTGTAGCTCAATTTAACTCGCTACTGACATGTGAAAACCCAAGCAATCGGTAAAAAACTCATTTTTCTTTTTTTTTTTATACTATGAAGAGGTTAAATAATATTCTCTACGAGTTTCCTCCAAACCTTTCTTCATCTACACCTTCCATCCCCAAAATTGACAAGTTCGGGTTTGAGGAAAACCCCTAAAATCAAAATTAAGGAAAGTTAGCGAAATTTACAAAAAATCCTATTAAGAGGTTTTCTTTATGGTTTTGTCCCTAAACTTGTCTGCTCTCTAAACGAAACAAACGTCGACAAAGAGGGCGCCAAAGACGAGAGAGAAGAAGATGCACTCAATGAGGAGGAGAGAGGAGTGTTGCTTTAACTAGGAGGGAGAGTGTAGAACTCGAATTTCTTGATGGAAGTGAAAGTTTGGAAGAAAGTCTCGATGGAATGAAGAGAAAAGGTGGGTTCGATTTCTATTGGGTACTCTCCAGAACTTCTTGATACGAAGGAATTTTGATCACCACCGAACTATTTTGTCTCCGATTTTGCCCTAACGATGAATATTTCGATCACCATAGAACTTCTTGATACTTGGATGGTTTTTACAAGAGAAAGAGTGATATTATCTTGAATGTTATCGGTTAAACGGAGGGAAGAAAGAGAGAAAGACAATTTACTTATTTAAAATAATTTAAAATTAGGGTTTTATCGGTTTTGTGGGCTTGTTTCTAGCATGTAGCAGGTAAAGCGAGCATTTTTAACCTTTAATTATTAGTCAAGTGGTAACTGTTTATCATCAAATTTATTGATCCATTTTTAATATTCTAAGATAATTCAATGAAATTTTAATCCGAGAACTCTGTGGGATAGACATGAAGTTTCGTTTGTAGTGGTCCATAGGGGTGGAAGTCTTCTAGTTTTTGGATTACTGGATAAGTTCAATTATTTTCCATCCTATAGCAGGCTAACTTCTAAGATGGTAAGAGTGAGAGGACCTGTGTCTTTTGTGAGAGTTGATTTTGAGGAGTCTAAGTTGGTTGTTTGGGTGGAAAATAAAGTTTGATAGAAGAGAAAAAACAATTCCAGCAGCTTGTTTTTATTTCCTTTAATTATCTTAGGTTATCCTATTGTAGAAGGACATGATTGTTCTTTTGGTGAACCGTAGTCAAATATGAATATATGATGATTGTTCTTTCATTGAACCGTCGTTAAATGTTTTCATAAGAAAAAAACCCTCGACGGTTGTTTACGCCACCTTCGGTCTCTCCACTCTCACTCTCACTTCACTTTAGTCTCTCTCGCTGTCCGTGGTTTCGATTGCTCTCCTCTCTTCTCTTTGATGTGTCCTCGCCATTGTCGGTGGTTTCCGGCGTGCCGTTGTCATTGTTGTTCTCTCGTCTTTCTATTCTTGCTCTCGTCTCTCCGCGTCTCACTCTCATCGTCATTGTTGTTGCTCTCTCTCTCTCTCTCACTCTCACCGGCCGATATGTATCTCATCTTTCCCTATCTTATTTTGTACTCTGCTAAATGAAATGTGTAAATATGGCATGCTTTATGGTCGTCAAAGGTTCTTTGTACTCACATATTCAAAGGTTTAGGGTTTTAACGATGCTAGAGAACTTACTATGAAAATTACCGCAAGCGTACAATGTGGTTGTAGTTAGTAACTGGTGAATATGGATTGTCTCCACAAGGAACAGATCTCGAGTACCAAACTCGCTCTCATGCTTATTCTAGGTCAACTAATTCAAGTAGATAGAAATTATGAAATAAAAATAAGATCACAAAAATACCCAAGTTAGAATTAAAGACACAATTATGTGAATTAACCAATTACTAGTCCTTTTTAACTCGCTTATGCATGAAATATAGAATGGTCATATTCAGCTCTTGGGGTCAAGCATTTCTAGTGCCAACTAACACGACCAACTATGCCCAATTTGTGTTCTGGTGATGCTTGTTTTTTTGAGTTTCTACTTAGCTCGAGCTCGCCTTTCGATGTAGGAAGTTGTGTGGTCTTGCTATCCAAATCCCAAGAATAAATCAAATTCAACATTCTTCAACTCCCTCCTTAGCTTCAGGTTCCTTTTGTTCACCATTCATCAATCCAACTCAAATCTTACTAGATCATAGTACAAATGCATACAATTGAGAGACATACAAGTATAAGTAACAATGAGAGGAGAAAAACAAAAATCAACACAACTTCAAGCATAATTCATAAATATCAAGAGTTGTATAATTGCTTATTAGATAGCGTTTTGGATTAAAATAAATCGTACTTTGGGGTATTGGACGTTTATATACTAAATTATAAAGTTGACTAACCATGCACAGTACTTTGGGGGTGATTTTTTCAAAATTATGACCTATTTAGGGGCGACAATTCGATGGTTTTATGATCTGTCAAGTTGAGAATAACTAATTTAGTGGGGTGTAGCATAGTAATTCCCCTTTTCTTAACTTGACACATTATAAAATAACTGAATTGATGCCTCCTAAATAGGTGGTGGTTTAGAAACAAAAATACCCCTAAGTATAGTGCATGATCGATCAACTTTATAATTTGGTATATAAACGTACAATACCCCTAAAGTACAGCTTTATTTTAATCCAATACCCTATTAGATATGCATACTAAAAATTGTTGTACATGTTTATTTATCAAAAGTTGTATAATTGCTTATATTATAAAATGGATTCTTCCCAAAATACAACATAATTGAGGGGACGAACACCGATGAACAAGGACAAGTTGGTGCGGAGTAGAGACGATCCAACTCTCTTTCCACGGATCGAATTTGATAAGCACGAAAATGTTGTAGTTGATCACGTAGCTCGTTTTATGAGCTATGTTGGTGCAGCAACCCGCACATATGTGAACATCAACTACATAAGTTGGGGCACAGTCCCCGATTCCGTTAAGGACAATATTTGGAATGATATTCGAGTAAATGCACTACATCTTAACTTAGTATTGCAACTAATTGTAAATGGTTAATATATATGTACTAATACATGTTATTCTTGTGTTTTAGAAAACGTTCATTTTGGACATTAAAAAATCGAGATCCTCTTGGTGAAACACAAGACCCTTATGTCGGCGGCGAAAAAATTAGAAACTTCAAATATTGCATTGTCGCTGTATGGGTCCATAAAACAAAGCGAGATAAAGGCGGAAGGTAGACCTCGAGAGGTCTATAACTTTATCACCGAGGAGGACTGGAGGACGTTTGAAGCATATGTCTCCTCTCGAGAATACATGTTAATTTATCATCGTTTGTTATCTTTTTTTATTTAAGTCTTATGTACGAGATATTTTCGTTGTCTTAATTACTTGCGCAGCATTAGGTGAAGCCAACCGGAAGAGGATTAAGAGCAATGCGTATCCCCATATGATGTCCCGTGGGGATACACGAAGTTGGAGGACAAGTTGTACAAGCGAAGGTTGAACAACTTGAAAGTGCATCCGATGAAGGTTCCATCACGGATACTTCACGACTTACTATAGAAAGGGACGAGCCGTGGGTCAAAGGAAGAAAGGTGGAACTTTCACTATGACCGAAGTAGAATCTATTGTGCAGCGACTCGTGAGGTTTTTTACTATTTCCTTTATTTATTTTAAGAACTTATTAGTTTTAAATATTATGAATTGTCAAATGATAATTTATTTCCTTCTTATAAGAGTCTTTGTCACAAACATCGACTTCGGACGTCATTGACACCACCGACGGGAGGGACAAGCTAGCCTTGGCCCCAACAAAAGATGAGCATCCCGGTCGTCTTCGAGCTGTCGGTGGGAGGGTGGGGATAGTTGAGTACTTTGGGACTAGGAAGAAACGCCTGTCTCTTCCAGCCAAGCACATATAGAGACCCAAATGGCCTAAATGCGGTTGTGGAACGAGATGGAACAGATGAGGGAACAAATGCAGGCCCGGATGAGGGAATGCATCGGGGTGTACTTCACCAACATGGTTATGTCGGTACCCAGCATGCCCATGTGCGATTTACGTCCATTCTTACCCCAAACACCGGCCGGCACGAACTCGGGCTCACCCATCGACCAATTCAAACTTATGGTGGAGGTAATTCAGATTTTGTAGCCTAATTATATTTACATGCATGTTTATATTTTAACTAATTGGTGTATAATCTTGTTAAATGAATGGTGTATATTGTGTGGTTGTTATGGAACTCCGGCGTGTGGCCGTTGAGTAATTAGTTATAATATGTTTTTATTGTTTCGGATGAGGGCCTTTATTTACATGCATGTTTATATTTTGACTAATTGGTGTATAATCTTGTTGAATGAATGGTGTATATTTTGTGGTTGTTGTGGAACTCCAACGTGTGGCCATTGAGTAATTAGTTATAGCATATTTTTGTTGTTTTGGATGAAGGCCGTTATCCTGGAAAAATGTCTACTTTTAAGGGAAACTTTGTTCCATTATTTTCGGGATTCTTAGATAGTTTAACATCTATGTCAAGGCTTATCCCATGATTGTAATTGTTATGCTTATTCTTATGCAGTCGACGAAGTGCATGCCGGTTCTCGTCACCCTCCCCTACATCGTCTTGTGTCATCGAGTGTTGTTTACCCATGGATGCACTGCTACCGTCGTTCACAGGGCACCCCTTTTAGCCAATCAGGTGAGGGTGAGGGTGAGTGTGAGAGAAGTCATGCAAGGGAAAGGCAACCGTGAGTTGCGAGATCCGATCACCAGGACCTCCACACCGTTGACAACGCGATCAACAGCTTTGTTACTTGGCTCAAGAGTTTGGTAATCCTCTCTACGGTAATTCATTTTTAAAATATTATATTTAACTATTGTTAATATCACTTATATATATTTCTAATTTTTGTATTGATTATTCAATAGGATATTGAGGATAAATCCGAGAGTGGGATGAAGGGCACCCCATCTCCCTCCGTTGGTACAAACAAGTATTCGGCAACACCCGTTCATCGTCCGAAGTAGTCCCCTCTCATCCATTCACGAGTCCCGCATGGATTGGTGTGCTACTCTACAAAGTTGTGTTAAAACTTTGTCGGCAGATACAACGTTGCAAATCAGCATACCAAGTCACATGTTTGGGCAACGTGAAGGAGACGATAAGGACATGACCTTCTATGTCTTCCCGGAAGACATACTGCAATTTTGGAGATGAAAGAGATCCGCACATCCGCTATTATGATTGGCATTATATGAGTTACTATATTCATAAGTTTATTTTTTAAATATTATTTTCAATTTCTAACTACATACAATCAATATGTAAGGTGGCTGCAGGAGATGGGAAACGAGTTGGTTCGGTTTCTCAACGCTAATTCCATTAAAGGATTTGGGCAGAAACAAGATGAATGAGCCGAATATATCTTCGAAGTCATGAAACTTAATGTGCAAAAGAAAAAATGGTACTTGGCACTATTCATTGAGGGGTAAGTGTACAAATAAACTTAAATGAAGTTTTTATTATGTTACATATTTATAAATGGGTTATTTGTGTCGGTGTAGATCACACTTGGATGCTTTACGCCATACTTCCAAGGAGTAATGTCGCGCATCGGCTTGATCCTCCGGGTCAAACCATCGGGAAAGATATCAAGAAAGTACTCAACTCGTGAGTTCTTACCTTAATCATTTTATGCTTTTTTTGTTAATTAGTATTCTTTTCAATTGTATGTCTAATTTAAATTTTATTTTTCAATTGAAAAATAGTGCTATAGTACATTATTATTATAAGGGAGGCTCGAGAGGCTCACGTGTGAAATCAAACCCACAATTTGTCTCCGTTATGGTGAGGTTCTCTTGCTTAGAGTCTACTTTATTGTTATTCATTTCATATTACTTGCTAGCTACATAAAATACTAATTAATTCTCCATGTTTTGGGAATCTATTTTACTTATAGTGTCATAAATAATCGGGGAACATGGAGTACGACTTATACATTCTCCAAGTACATGAAAGAGATTGTGATCCAGCTCGATTTAAATAATTCTAATCCCAAAGAGGTACTTGCACTTGTACTTGTATTTGATTATGAAAAAATTAAATTTTTTAATGTTCTTTTCACCTTGCTTAACACTTGAACTTGACCTAATTAATAGATCTTTTGCAGCATTGGTCACAAAATTTCCCAGGAAATGACCCACTTACTCCCTATACGAGATGAAGTGCTCAACAAGTTAAAAGAAGGTTGGGCGAGTTTGTACATAACCTGGATAAAGACATAGGTGTATATTTACACTTATTCTTCATTATTTGATTGGTTAAGTTTGTGATTTGCACAGCCATACGAGTTACATAGGTATATATTTACATATGTATACAATTACATAAGTGTATATTTACATAGGTATATATATTTTACACTTGTCTTCATTATTTTAAATGTATATACAAGCTGTGTGATGAATCGATTTGTATATATTCGATCAAAACTGTTGGTTTGTGGTTTGTGCATATTCTAAAAGAGTTTGTGTAAATAGTTGTATATGTTATTTGTACTTGTACGGGGGTAAGCAAATACGGAAAAAATTCTAAAAAAATTTATATCTATTATGACGGTTGTTAAGGAACAACCTTCGTAATAGGTCTGAATTGTAACAACCGTATTCATAGGTTTGGGCCAAACAATTTTGCCAAAATAGGCCGTTTTGGGGCTAGACATATTGCTATGCTTCTTACTGAAGAACCGTAGTAATATCTTAGCCTATTACTATGGTTGTTGGCTTATAACCGTAGTAATAGATACTCTATTACTACGATTGTTCACAACAACCATAGTAATAAGGTTATCTTTAACTATGGTTGTGAATCGTAGTAAAGAAGCCCATCTATGATTACGGCCACATACATGATGTCGGATAACCATAGTTAAAGGTCGTTTTGGAACCGTAGTTAAAAGTGGTTCTGTAGTAGTGTACTTGAAATCTAGTGCATTAGTTCGTGGTTTTTCCTGGTTTTGGTTTTTCCACTTTAACTTATGTCCCATTTTGTTCTTTATTTTGTTCCAATTTTATTTGTTTGAGTGAGCTTCGATCCTAACAATTGGTATCGGAGCGAGATTAATTTGAGAGTTCACAAACATGGAGAGCGGTAAGATTAAAATAAAGAGTTTGGATGGCAAAGACTTTGCATTCTATACCAGAAGGAGTTGTATCAACCGCTTGGAGTGAAGCCCACGGATATGGAACATAAAGATTAGGCGTTGCTCGATCGGCAAGCACTGGGGATAATTAGATTGATATTGGCACGGAACGTGGAGTTTAACATGATGGAACAAATAATGACGAAGGGGCTGTTAGAGGCATTGTCAATTTTGTATGAGAAACCCTTGGCTATGAATAAGGTATATCTTATGCGTCACTTGTTCGATCTAAAAATGGATGATAACACTAGTGTAGTGGATCATATTAATAAGTAGAATATGATCATCTCTAATCTTGTTTTGGTGAAAATAATTTTTGAGGATGAAGTTAAGGCTTGAATCTTGTTGTTGTCCTTACCCGAGTCATGGGATACCATAGTGTTTGCGATTAGTAGTACTAGGGGATCAAATGTCTTAGAGTATGATGAAGTTCGGGATGTAATCTTGAGTGAAAGCATTCGCAAGAAAGATTCAGGGAGTCATCGGGAAGTGCATTTCATGTTAAGGGTAGGGAGAAATATGTGAAAAACGGTCAATCAAAGTCCAAAGCAAGGGGTCCGTCCCAAAACCCGGGGAAGTTGTTTGTTGGGGTTGTGGTGATAAGGGGCATTTTAAGAAAATTTGTCCTTAAAAGTTTAATGACCGGAATTCTGTAAATTCTATGGAAGATGTAGGTGATGCATTTGTGGTGAGTGCGGAAAGTCCTACTGAGTCATAGATTGTGGATTCAGGGGCATCTTTTCATTCCAGTCTAGTAGAAACTTGTTCCATAATTTTGTTGCGAAAAATTTGGCAAAGTGTTCGTTGCAAATGGAAAGAGTTTGGATATACTAGGAAGGGGGATGTGAGGATCAAAACCTTAAGTGGGGGATTTTGGACATTACATGATGTTAGGTTCATTCCGGGGTTGGCGAAAAATCTAATTTGTTTGAGTTAGTTGGATGAGTCGAGGTACCTAACGAAGTTTTGCAATGAATGCTTGGAAAATCGTTAAGGGGGCATTAGATGTGGCTAAGGGTGTAAACTTTGGCTCTTTATACTCTACTAGGGGTTGTAGTGACTTAGCTGCGAATGTCGGGGTTAACAATTCCGAGTGGGAGTCTTTAGGGTGAAAGACTTAGTAAAGAATTGGGTTACGTTGTAGTGGGAGTTGATGAGGATGATGGGAAGTTTGGGTCTACAAATGGGTCATCGGGTGCTCCACAAGGTAAATTGCAATAATCGGGGTAATGAAGAAGGCGACATTGTCAAGGAAGGTAAAACCCAAAGGTACAAATTACTTCATTATGTTTTGTTGACTAACGCCGGTGAGCCGGTTTTACATGGTGACTTTATGCAAGAAGTTGATCAATCCGAGTGGAAGTTCACGTTGGTTGATGATGGGCTTGAAGGCTAGGATAGTGAGAATCCAAACAAAGAGCTAATCCAAGGTGAAGGTGCCAAAACGGTGAGGTGGTGCAAAGCCTCGATTGGTCCCTCCTGTTGAAGGGGTTGGGTTTCGGTGAACTAGATGGATGCAACAAGGAGGTAAGCCATTAGTCTCTAAGTTGGATATTGTTGGGTGTGTGGAGCCTAATGGGTGTTTTAGACTCAAGAAAATTGCATTGTGGGACAAGAATTGGTGAGCACGGGCGGGTTACATCAAGAACAGGGCGTGCTGGATAAAAAGATGAAGGACGGCTTGCCAGCGAGCCAACACGGACTGGCCGTGTCGGCTGACACGGACTGGCCGTGTCGGCTGACACTGGTAAGCCCGTGATGGCTGGCATGGCCTGTGTCGAGCGTGTCCTTTGAGCTGCTGTTATTTTGAGCGGTTTTCTTCCGTTTTTCTCAATTTAATGCGTATTAAGGCTTGTTAATGCTCGGTTAATGCTTGGTAATTGGCTATAAAACCAATATGAGTCATCCATTGTTGTATAGAGTAGTTGAAATAAAAGGTGTATAAGCTAGGTTAGGCTTGAGTGAAATTCCTTTTTTTCCGATAAATAGTTTGGCAAAAAACCAGAAAGTAACCATACATCCAAAATAGTAGTTGTACCTACTTAGAGGAATAAGCCTAGCAACCGATAGAAACGAAAACAAATTCTAACTAAAGCGAAAACAAACTCTAACTAAATCTCCCGCCATAACCCAACCCACCTTTAATTTTCACCGGAAAGAGAAGATACGAACCTTTAGCAAAATTTATACCCAAAATATGTGTATCTCAATCCATAGAGAGGTTGAGTTACTTGTTGGATTCCTTTGTTACCTCCCCATTCACATCAACCAAGTGTTGGTTGAATGCCCCACAAAACGACTGAAACAATTCGTCTTCTTTACTTTCACCTCCTCAAAGCTATCCCCTACATCCATAGTTAATCCCACTTAAAACCATATCCTCCCTTATTATTCAATTAATTCAACCCTTGACTTTGTTCCCCTCCTCCGCATTCGCCGATTGCTGATTGCTTCTATTTTTTTCTTTTCCAAAAGCTATCTCAACATCAATCTTGTCTAATGTTCTCGTTGTGGTCCAATTTGAAATCAGCTTCAAAGGCTGGTTTTTATTATTCCTTTTCCATTGTTCCTCTTCTTACATCGACCCCAAATTAGCTTCATTAACGTACGGGCGACTCCAATTTCACCCTCCCATTGGCAAGGATTGAGTTCTCCAATTTTTCCTTTCTCCGGTTTCAGTCAAAACACAGCAGTACATGTTGAATTCCATAGCTGAAGGCTCGTGGAGGTGTTCTTGCTTCCTCTCCAATTCGACATATGTAGCATCTCGGGGTATCCAACCGTTGCTTCTAAAAAGGTTTATACTTTCAACTTTCACATACCTAAATCTGTACTTCATCCATCTCTCTTTCCTGCCCCTAAATAGTAAGAACTAGTGATCCTAACCTCAACCATTAGGAGGTCTTCCAAGTGTTTGACAAAATGCCTCTAAGAAAGCCTACACCGTTAGAAGCTCGGTTAATTCCTACACAAACATCAATTGACTTTAAAACTCTAAGCTGCAACTCTCTTTGTCCGTTGGTTCAGATTTATCTACTCCTTGAGGTTAGAGTTTGTTCCTTGTTGACATTGTTGATTTGGTCTTCTTTAACGACCTTGTGATCTTCCTCAAAGCAACTTATTCATTTTGGATTATATTTAAACCCAAAATTTTGCCAATATGGATCGCTTCCTTTGTAGTCTGCTGGATACCCTGAGTGGTATTGTTGCTCAATTGAGATTGAAGAGTTATCCTTTCCAAAGGTTTTTTGCTCAAGGTTACCTATTTTTTCGAGCGGTTTGTTACTTATACCCACAATAATCCTAGAAGCCACGAGACTTTCTTTTTACTTGTTTTTTCTTGTCTTTTCTTCTCTTAACTATCTCATGTTACGACAGTTCAAGTTGTGTTTGATAATCAAAACCTGGTGGGTGTGATAACTCTTCACTTGCTCCTTAAGACACCTCTCTACACCTCCCTAATTTTCCATGCGTTACTTGTTACACAAACAGGTGGATGAACTATATGATCTTTTGGCTATTGGGCGTTTGGTGGATTAATTCCTTCCTTGTTTTTCTTCTGTCCCAATGAGGACGAGTAATTGTGAAACCTTAATGATTTCCTCGGAATAGTCGTTTTGGCTTAAGCATGCGACTTGGTTCTAGAACCAAAGTTATTGCTACCACTTCCTACTAACTTTTCACTTCCCTTAGTATGTTTAAAGTTATTGCACTTAGTTTTTGTTGTTTTAGCTTTTCCATGTCTACACCATTTTCTATTTCAAATTTAAAAAAGGTGACTCTTCGACTACTTCGTCCTCTACCAACCTGCAATTGATTTTTGGGCAATGTCTTCTTTTCGATATTCGAAGCTATCTCCTCTTCAAGATCCTTAAAGTCATCCGCCTCCGAGTCGAAGTTAGAATCCTCCAATGCTGATTGTTTCTTCGAACGAGCTGAACCGATGCCCCTAATTCTTTAATTGTTATCCTACATCCTGAATCCTCAAGTTGCATGACAAATTGACCTTTAATATTACTCATAATATCGATGTCAATCAACACTCTCATGGATTCAAATGATTCGGTTGTATCTATTGCTTCCAAGGCCTACAACTCCGCCCCAAAACTTCAACCATATTTATGAAATTCCTTGAGTGAAATTTCTCGTAAACTACTTGAAGTTGAGTGCATCATTTCGTGGTTTTTTTTCCCGATTTGGGTTTTTCTATGTTAAAAATCTTGTGTCCCATTTTGTTTTTCTTTTATTCCACCTTTATTTGTTTGGGTGAGCTCCGATCCTAGCATCTTCCTCCTCCTCCTCTCTTCTTATTTAACCAAAACTCAAATATATCACCAATACTCCAACTCAATCTTTCAATGAGGAAACTCTTTGCACCCCATACTTCATCGTGTAAAGTTGGATCCATTACCCTAAAAGTCTTCCAAAAGGTTAGAATTTGGCAATTTTTTTATTGTCGGAATTTGTGGGTTTGGTTTGCGATTTGCTTCAAATAAGAAGAGAGGAGTAGGAGAAACAAGGAGAAGGTGGAAGAAGATAGTGATGAAGAATTAGAAATTGAGGAGAGAGACAACGAAGAAGATGAAGATATTTCCATCTTTTCCTTATAATTCATATGAAGTTTAAAAAAATCACCGAAAAAGACCCTATAAATAATTTCCATAAAATACACACAAGTTTCGAATACATTGTCAAAATAATATCTTCTTTAAATAATTTCCAAAAATGTGGGCACCCCAACAAGTTTTTGGTCCAAATGTACTATTTCTTTGCACGTTTTTATCCTTTTTAAGCAGCCAAGAAATTTACGAATTAATAATGTACATGTCTATCTCAATCACTGCTCTTTAATATCAAAGCTTCTGTGGCTGTAAATCTTCAAAGATATGGCTATACAATCTATCCTAGTACTAACGGTTTAAGCATTTTTTTACAAAAAAAGTCATCGCCAGCATACGATAATTCTTGTAGGGATAAGGTTATATAAATTTGGATCTAACTGGCCCCATAAAAATGAAACTACAATGAGAATTATTACTGTTGTTGTAAGTTAGAAATCTTCAATCATTAATTTAAACTTTTGAATGAGATCATTTCTTTTCTTTTCAAAATGTACTTTGGATAAATAGAGACATTTGTATGGAAGTCGATACTACAAGATTCACCTACTCTTACTAAAATAGAGAAAGAGATTGTCGATATTGGCAGGAAACGTGGATTGACTCCTATAAGAGATGAAACTCCAACTGTTAGGAGGATTGTAAGGTGTCCAAAGGAAAGAGCTTAAGAGTTGGAGATAAACTTTAGTTTGTTATCTCGTTTCTCAACGCTTAGGATACTATAGCAATCTTTATAGTAATTTTTAACAAGTTTATCTTACTTTTTATTAGTGTTGGCGAAAATTTGGGTTCGGGTTAAAATTAGGTTGGACAAATCGGTCACCGGACGAAATGTTTTACTTGATACCAGGTTTTTTTTTTTTTTAGGTTGAATAATTCGGACAAGTCTAAATTCGAGTTAAAATGGGGTTCGGATAACAAAAATAAAAAAATTTTATGTCCGAATTTAAAATTCGCACAAAAACTTCATAATCATACCTAATTTTTTCCGAATCGGATAAATTCGGATAATCGGATCGGACGAAATTTTATCAGCAATACTTTTATAGTTTAGCAAAATAGATAATATTACTAGTAGCTATCCAGTTGTATATGCTTTTTGTACTTTGCTCTACTAATGATAAAAAAACAAATGGATGTAGAGGTATGAGGGAGAAGACGGGGAAGAGTTGGTTATAAATAGAGGCATTTATACGCAACCGTATTGAAGCAATTAAGCAGCTTTGGAATCCAAGGAATAAGATGGGTTCACTAAATTCTCTCAAGCTCGCTATTTTTGCGCTTTTAATCATCAGTGGAATTGGTAACAAATCTCTAACTCACAAAATTCTTCATCTTATGTTTGATAATTTCTAGCTTTTTTTTTCCTCATTATTTTTATGAAAAGTAAGCGATAAAATTAGCTGGTCTTTCTTTTAGAGGTTCTATCGACTTTTTTTATAGATGAAAAGTAGGTATTATATTAACTTAATGATAACTTGTCTATGTATCTATAGCTAGAAAATTTTCTCCGACGGACTATAAACCCAACCTACTTTACGCTTTGGGGGAAAATAAAAGCAGTCGGTGGTACAATTTTCTTGGTACATAATTGTGAATAAATAAAAGCATTTTGAACAAATGCGTGAATCTCCGGTGGTATTTGAATTTATACTTGACAAACTTGTACGAGTAAGTATTTCGTTGTTCGACGTGTGAAACCTAGTTCTAATGTTACTTTAACTATATTTATTGTTGTTTTAACTATTAAAATTAACGATGAATAAATATGTTTTTTAATCTACAAATTATAAAACCTCATATTATTCCTTTTGATATTTTGATGCATCATAGTTGAGTTTAACAAGTCAAATCCTCCATATGACTTTTCCCAAACTATCCAATTGGAATTTTTTTGTTTGTTATGTGTAGTGAAAGGTTTGGAAATTGAAACTTTGTTGTCGGTTCGAGTCTTCTGAGCATTCCTTTGCCTACTGTAAGGCATTGATCCACAACTTAAAAGGGCTTTAAATGCATATATAAGTTTATTGATTTTGGGTTAAAATTTTATTGGCTTGTATGCATAGCTTATTTAATTAAGGTCATCATTCATCTAAAATTTAATATGATATGAGAGCTAAATTGTGCTCGTACTACCCTCATCGGATTATGTCATGTGTTGGGACTTTAGTAGCTCCTGCGTGAGAGGTACGCATATTATTATTTTTTGGGTCTATAGAAATTATAAAATAGTACAATATAATATGTTACAATATTATGGGAGAGAAGGAATCAAATCTATAAATTAATATATCTAAGATCTCAATCTTGATCACTGATATTTTTTTTGGTTAAGGGTAATAATGCAAATCGAAGTAATATTTCTGTTAATAGTAATTATCATCAATTTTAGAATAGTAAGGAGTTCACGACGAGGAATATATAACCACAATATGGTCCAAGAAATTGCAAGACTCACTTAGCTATCTAATCAGTCGCTTGATTGTCCTCTCAGCAACACCAATCATACCTTTTGTATAAGACATTTTAATGCCTTGAATAAGCATACAAAAATGCAAGGGAAGCTTCATTTCATATTTGACTGATTAAATAAGAATTTGGTTGTCACCTTCGATGTGAATATTTCCAAAATGTACTCAAATTGTTGCTCGTATACCATTTCAGAGTACTATTGAACAGAGGCGGAACTAGGGGGACCGTGGTCCCCCTATGATTTTGAAAATTACTTTTTCTTAATTTTTTGTAAAAATAAGGAAAAAAATAATATTTTAGGAAATTTTTTTGTAATTTTAAAAATCATAAAAAAAAAAGAGGAAAAAAATATTTTAGAAAAATTATTTTCATATGTTTTAACTCTCCAAGTAAAATAAATATTCATAACCATTATTTGGTGTAAGGTAAAATTATATAATCATTGTATAAAATATATTATTTTTTATATAATATTTTGAACATGTATTATTATATAAAATATATTATTTTTCATATAAAGTCTGGGTATATGCTTTGGGAAATTAGTAATGCATATGTCTCAATATTTTTTTAAAAAAGATCTCTTTCTCTTGTTATCTCTCTGTCATCCTTCTTTCCTCTCTCCAACCTATTAATATGTAGTCTTATAAGTTATATTACTATTTTTTAAAAAAATAAGAAGTTATAATACAACTTTTTTTCTCCCTGCCATTTAATATAAAGTAGTGTAAATTTCATTCCCAATTAACAATTTTTAAAAGAAGATAATTTTTTTAGCGTTCTAAAAATCCTAATTCAAACAACGAGATAATATGGTTACAACCATTGAGAGAAGGGTTATCTAATGATTTTCATACTTATCATCCAAAAAAAATGTACTTTATTTTACCTTGATGTTCATAATCCTAATAGCTTGAATATTCCATTGTCAATTGTAGTTTCAGTATTTGGAGCACGATCCAAAATAGTGATTGAAGAAGTGGTGACAATGAGGAAGGCTGATGAACAATGTAGTGAAGAGAATGAAATTTGCTTCCCACAAGCGGGAATCGAATGTTGCAAGAACTTGATTTGCCTTCAACCTGCCATACTGCCACCGCCATGCTTTCCAGGGGAGCCATGCCCGCCGCCACCACCACCGCTACCAGGGACATGTTATTCAGTTTGAAGAGTTGCATCACTCTTGTGTATTCATCCAACCATAAGTATAAATAATGTAGGAATGGAAGGATGAAATCTTCAAAATAAGAATAAGATGCAATGATAATGGTGCATCATATGTTATTATTCAATAAATCTCTACTCGTGATGATGAGACAGAGCACTATGTTAATAAGTCTGGATCACTAATTAACTTGTTTATCGAGTATTATATGGATCTCCACCTAAATAAATATTTAATAAAAAAATAAATATGAAACTCTCAATTGTTTTATGTTGCAGGTGAGAATTCATCTTACATTCATTTATTTTAATTTTATGTTTTTTAAGTATAAATGAAGCATCGAAGTCAATGAGGTAATATTCAAACTCAGATCTCTAATAATAATTTTAGATATTGTTATTAATTTTTAAATATATATATAATTTTAGTATTAGTTTCTTTTAAATAATTGTTTGAAAAATATTGTAAGAAGAATTTATCTAGTTTGTCCTATACAATTTCTTTTTATGATCCAAAAAGTGATGCATCTTTTTGGTAAAATATGTGTATATATTACCACCAATTTATGAATCAATCTATCTAGTTGAGGGTATGGTGCAGAAATATAGAAGACTAGTAAGATTACAAGGAAAATAGTACTGCATTTATCGCTCAAGTTTACTAGCAAAAGATGAGTGTTTTGTAGACCAACACTAAATTCCTTTTGTAATTTTCTCCTCTCAAAGACAGAATAATTTTCATTTTCATAAAGAATTTCGACATTTTTTTACTTTTCTATTATTATGAGAACCATTCCTATTACTTCTTGTCCTTGGGGTCACAGTAAGTGATTGTCCATTTCCTTGGGCTAAGAGGAACCCCAAGAAGTTTCACTGAGAATGCCCTTTTTCAAAATCTGTAAGACTTAGAATTTATTTATTAAAAAAGTGTGTTTAGTGAAATTTTCCATAATCCATCTTATGAGAATTGATTGTTTATCTTTTTTGGATTAATTATTAATCATTTATGAGACTAGATCGGACTAGGCTAAATTGAGTCAAAATCGTATTCGAGACAATAAAAGTAGAAAAAATTGTATGTCCGAATTTAAAATTTACATTAAAAAATTTATAAACGAACCCAATTTTTTAGATTGGACAAATTTAGATAATCAGATTGGATGAAATTTCGAGAGCGCAATTACGGGTGTTCAGTGGACGTTGATTAAGGAGCCTTTAATAAGAGGAATTTGGTCTTTGTAATATTGACAAAATACATAAATATTTAATGCTTTTTTTTGTGGTAAGCTTAGAACATTTTAAAGTTTAATATACAATTGACAACAGTACTCTCGCCCCTAGCTTTGCAAAATAAAATTTATAATATTAAACTCAATGAAACCGAATATATAGACGAACAACAAAGGAATTTAACTGCGCCAGATTAATTAAAAATCTAAAAAGTAACAAAATATTTCTTTAAGATTTAGGAGTATTTTCAGGACTATTTTATTCTATTCTTATTTATAATAATTAATTATTAAAAAAATATAAAAAGTAACAGTAAGCACGAAGAGAGTTAACATGGAATTTTGTTTGTATCAATCTCCTTGTTGGGAATCTTTTTCTTTTTTTTTTTTTAGCCAACTGGTTTCGGATCCATCTCTAAAAGGGAAGGAAAAGAGAGGAGGGAGTAGGCCTTTGGAACTTAGTATTCTTTAGAGGACAAATCTATAACGACCCATAAAAAACATGACATATTAGGAAGTTACCTGGCTTGAGAGTTATTAGTGATGTTAACCAATTTTTTTGTCAGATTAATTATAATTTTTTTTTAACTGTAACTCAATTTAACCTGTTACACCATGTGAAAACCTAAGCAATAGGTAAAAAAATTCATTTTTCTTTTTTATACTATAAAAAGATTAAATAATATTCCCCATAGATTAAATAATATTCCCCACGAGTTTCCTCCAAATCGTTCTTCGTCTACACCTTCCATCCTAAAAATTGACAAGTTAGGGTTGAGGAAAACTCCTAAAATCAAAATTGAGGAAAATTGGCGAAATTTGTAAAAATCCTATGAAGACTTTATGGTTTTCTCCCTAAAATCGTCTCCTCTCTAAACAAAACCAATCTCGAAAAGACGGAGCTACATACAAGAGAGAAGAAGATGCATTCAACAAGGAGGAGAGAGAACAAGTGTTGCTCGAAGTAGGAGAGGGAGTGTAGATCTCGGATTTCTTGATGGAAGTGAAAGCTTAGGAGAAAGTCTCCGATGGAGCGAAGCGAAAAGGTAGGCTCGACTTCAATTGGCTACTCTCCCGAACTTCTTGATACGAAGGAATTTTGATCACCACCGAACTCTTTTGCCTCTAATATTGCCCTAACGATGAATATTTCGATCACCACATAAATTCTTGATACTTGGATGGTTTTTAATACCTATTGAGAGCAAGAGAAAGAGCGATTGTTTTCTTGAATGATGTCAGTCAAATGGAGGGAAGAGAGAGAGAGAAAGGGAGTTTACTTGTTAAAAACAATTTAAAATTGGGTTTTTATCGGTTTTGTGGATTTTTACCTGTGTAGCAGGTAAAGTGACATTTTTAACCTTTAATTATTAGTCCAGTGGTAATCATTTTATCATCAAATTTATTAGTAATATTTTTAATATTTTGAGATAATTTAGTGACATTTTAATTTAAGAACTCGGTGAGGTAGACATGAAGTTTTGTTTGTAATGGTCCATGGGGTGGAAGTCCTTTAGTTTTTGGATTCTGGATAAGTTCAATTATTTTCCAACCTATAGCAGGCTAGCTTCTAAGTTGGTAAGAGTGAGTGGAACTGGGTCTTTTGTGAGAGTTGATTTTCAAGAGTCTAAGTTGGTTGTTTGGGTGGAAGATAATTTTGATAGAAGAGGGACATGATTGTTTGTGGGTAAATTTTGAAGTATGAGGCATGTACAATTGTTAGGAGTTTTCATATGTCTACTACTTGTGCAAGTTTTGAAATGTTCACGAGAGCGTATACTTTTAGAAGAGAGAAAAAAGATAAGGCACACAAAATTCCTCCCTATCTTTCCATTTGTTCAACCATCTCGTGATATATGGCGAGAACGAGATACTCTCATGTGCATATAAAACGAGTTGTACTACTTGTATGCGAGTAATTGGCATGATTGGATATGCTTTTTGAATGAATTTTTTATTTACTATATCATTTTCCTTATTTATTTGAATCTTATTATTAATAATAAAAAATAGTAATAAAGACCCTCCTTTATATTGAATCACAAAAGGGAAAGAAGGACCCAATTCTTTAAACGAGTTTTTACTAGAAAATACCATTAAATTTTTTCAAATATTAAAATATGTTACTAATTTTCTTTAAATAATAAATGGCACTATCCCGTTTCAGAAATATTAAAAAAATGCAAAGTTAAGACTTCGTTTGATTTTAAAAAATTAGAAAGAAAGAAAAAAATGTGGAAAATGAATTTTTTTCCCTTGTTTGAATTGAAGAAAAAGGAGAGAAAAAAAGTTTGATGGAAAAATTCATGAAAAATTTTGTCAATTTGGTCGATGATATTTTCCTTCCAAAATTGAGAGGAAAATGACGAGAAAAATTTCATATAGAGAGAGAAATGGAAAAAATAGATGGACTTTTATTAAGAAAAACTATTAAGAATTGTCTCTCTCCTCTCATGGCAATAGTGGATGGGGAAAAACTATAGTGACTTAAATTAATTAAAGATTTATTGAATATTTTCTCTCTCTTTCTATGGCAACGTGGTGGATGAGAGGTTGGAAAATTATTATAATTTTTTTCCTTCCATTTTTCCTTGAACCAAACACCGAGAAAAATTTAATTTCCTCTTACTTTTTTCCTCGTCACTTTTTTTCCATTTATATTTTCTTCACAACCTATTTTCTTATAATCAAATAGATAAATGATTTTTTTACTATTTTAGGCAAGTTTGGTGTCATTTTTAACTAGAAAAAAAGTAATGCTTCTAGAAACGATTTAGAGTAACCTTTTTTGAATAAGATTCCATTCTTTAGGTGGGTTGTCTCTGTTTGGGGTTGAGCATAAGGAACATTAATTCTTCGGATAGAGTTGGCCAAATCTCTATCTATTGTATGTATATTTAAATGAAAGTTATGACTTGGAATGTGTGAGGTGCTAAAAACCACCAAATTTATGAAGAAATTTTACTAATTTCTAGAATCCATCAGTCGGATATGTTATTTCTTATTAAAATATTGGTTTCGGAAAGGACCACCAAGAGCCTCCTACCATCATTAGGTTTTGATTGTTTTGATTATGTTAACCCAATTAATCACTCGGATGGTATATGGGTATTATGAAACAATAAGAACATTATAGCTAATGTACTTCTTAAAGAACAACACCTCATTCATATGCTTATCTTTGATATTTCCTCCGAAAAATTAAGCACACTTTTGGGAGTATATGCAGTTGCTCAATCTCTAGAAAAGGCAGCCTTTTGGCAACGTTTACTAGATTTAAATTCTATCATTGACACACCTTGGTGTGTCATCGGAGTTTTAATTGAATTAGAAGATGTGGCTGACAAAAGAGGTGGATCTCCTATTAATCATTCTCAATGTCATAGATTAACATTGTTTTTGTAGACAATCTCGAGCCGCTCCATCCTAATCCAAGGGAAACTATACCCATGGAAACCTCGTATTCATGGACATCTTATTTATGAAAAACTTGATAGAACTATTGGAATGAGTGATTGGGTAACTTTGTATCCCAATGTGTTAGGTTCATATAGCCCTTTCACTTGTTTCGATCATAGTTACACTTTTTTGAACACTCATCTATTGCAAAACCCTTTGAAAAAGATCCATTTTTCATTTCCAGCCAAATTGGACTAATTATGATTAAGTTCTCGGAATCGTTAAAAAGAAATTGGATACTCGTGTCATAAGTTCACCTATGTATCGGATAGCACAAAGGCTAAAAGTCATCAAACTTGACTTGAAATCTTGGAGATCTACTAACTATGCAAATTTTGGGTTACAAATTGAGAAAAATACTTCCAAGTTACAACATGTGGAGGATCGTCTTTTAGATGATCTTGATAATTTTCATTTGAATGATTGGTATATTCGATTGGTTAAACAACGAGAAAAACACCGCTTTCTAATCGGCGTTGCTAGGGTAATTTTACTCAAAAAAATGGTTGGTTGATGGGGATCGAAATTCTCGGTTTTTCCATCAAATAGCAACGACCAAAAAGTGACACTCCAACTTTGTTAGAATCAAAGATGATGTTGGTATTTAGCAAGAAGATACGGAGAGGATTAAACAAAAGCTCATTGTTGATTTTTCTCGTCGACTTACCTCTAAGCGTAATACCTCAATTACTTTGAATCAATTTTCTTCATTAACTAAAGTCACTCAAGAAGAAAATGTGAATCTCATTAAACCTATTATAAAAGTTGAGATTCATACTGCACTTTTCAAATGAATCCATATAAAACACCGAAGCTGGATGGGTTTGGAGCCTTGTTCTTTCAAAAGTATTGGCAAATTACTAAAAAGAAACTTTGCTTTGCAATTCAAGATTTTTTCACGTCCGGCTATTTGCTCAAGGAATTCAATCATTCTTTCATTACTTTGATTCCAAAAGTGGATAATTAAGAGACAACTAGTCATTTTTACCCGATTAGTTTGTGCAACACCTTTTATAAAATCATAAATGGTCAATAGAATGTGCTCGATTTTAGAACTCATCATCCAGTCGACCCGAGTGCTTTTGTCCGTCATAGGGTTATTCATGACAATATTCTTCTTCCACATGAAATAATGAATAAGTTCCGTTTCACTAAAAGTCAAAAAGGTTACATTGCAATAAACTTGATGTGGGAAAAGCATATGATAGACTTGAATGGGATTTCTTGTTTCATTGCCTACGAGCATGTGTTTTCATTTGACGTGGATTAGTTGGATTAAAGAGTGTGTAAGAACAGTTTCTTACTCTATTATTCTTAATAATGAACCGAGTGGTTTCTTCAAACCGACTCATGAATTGAGACAAGGCGACCCTCCATCTCTCGTATCTTTTTATCATTTGTATGGATTTTTAGCTCAAAAACTTTTCAGCCATCTTTAGTTCCTAATTCGGCATTAGGATTAAGATTGCTCCTAGATCTAAGACAATCTCTTGTTTAACGATAGCCTTTTATTTTGCAAATCGACCTCTCAAGCTGCTTTTAATCTAAAATCTATTGTGGATTCCTTACGTCAATTTTTTGGCTTTCACAAATCAAATATCGTTTTTTTAAGAACACTCCCAATTTGGATAAACATCGCATTTTGGGGTTTTGAACATTTCCCACGACTTATCTTTAGGAAAAATATTTGGGATGTTCACTCTTCTAGGGTCGTCTAACGCTAGATTTATTTCAAAACCTACCCGAAAAGCGAGAATCTAAACTCGTCGAAGGTTTGCTCTCGGAGAAGTTAAGTCACCCTAGAGAGGGGTGAATAGGGTGATGAGGAAATTTGCTCAAGTTAAACACTTGATATGATTACGAAGAGAGTGTGAGTCAAGAATGAACTCGGAAAAACACCGACTCGAAATAAGTGGAAGATGAAGATACGGATTGGATCGAACTTTAAATCGGTCGAGTCTAAATTGGACTCGAAAAGTATTAACTCGAAATTACGTGGAAACCCTCCTGGGGCGGAAAACCATGGACCATGCTAATCCAAGCACGAAGTCAAATCCACTATTTTGAATCCACAAAATACGGTAGAATGACTCAACTAAAGTTGCTCCCTTAGACAACTCCTTACGAGTTTTTCCTAGACTAAGAAATTCCCTTATCCGATCTAGTACTTCCTAACCGAGATAATCTTTACAACTAAGGACAAGCGAGCTGAGATAACCCTTACGGCTCGGTCAAGGGACCTGACTCGGAAAGTAAGAATAAGTGTTTGTGACTGATTACAAGACCTTACAACTCGGAAAATATTAATTACGAGTTGGAGTTGTAAGTAGAAGATTGAAAATGAATACAAAAAATTTTGCTTGAAGTATGTGTATTGACGAGTTGGTTGAGCAATCTTCAAGTCTTGAGAGTTGGCTTCTATTTATAGATGACCAAGCGAGACTAGCCGTACTTGACCATCTTATGACTGGAAGTCTTTTGTGACCGTTGTAGCAGATTTTACGAGTCACTCGGAAAATATCCGTTGATGTATGTTCGTTGGGCAACGGCTCTTAACTCCTTTGGAAGTCCCAAAACCACTGGCGGTGTCTTGAAAAGTAAGGTGGAAACCACCATTAAGCTTAGCATTGTAGATTTCCAGTTTTAAAAATAGACAACCACGACACGATTAGTGCGGGGCTAGGTCGTAGATGGAAAAAGCCTCGTCTGCTTGGTGATTTGACGTTTTGAAGCCGGTTACTTTTGTATTTCAAAAAGTGTATCCTCGTTTGAATAACCTACAAAAGTAAATCAATTTGGTTCTCAAAGTATAAAATACTTTGGTCCAAGATTAGACAAAGATAATAAATTAATTAAGATAATTAAGTGCATAATTATCCGAGTTAGAAAAACAAATGGAATTTTACGAGTCTAATATCCATGAGACTCAAAATCCATCCGAGTCGATCTAAGAGAGAATCAAGTCAAATAAAGAATATCAAACTTGATTTAAACAAAGCAAAGTTCAAACAAAATATGCTGACTTAGAAGAATGAATTATCAATGTAATTGTTTTGGAACATGGAGTCGGATCTGCGGTTGTGCAAAATAGAACAAGTGTTTGAACATGCGATAAATCTGAGTGTTGTCCGAGTGACTCGAACGGTATGTGAACAGAGTATGCTTTACGAGTCAATCGGAATCAAGTGAGAATATATGCAATGGTTTACGTAACACTAAAAAAAGATGATCTATCACTCGAGAAAAGTTTCTAAGGCACACGAGATGACTTGAAATCAAAACCTTATGAGAGCTGAAGTCTTATACCCGATTCTTTGATGGAAGTCGGATGATGTATATGTAAAGTCCGAGTCTTCGATCTCCCTCTTTTTGGTGAAAGGCATTCCATACTTAGACAAAACTTTGTCGGTGATATAGATCCGGTGTTTTAACCTTGCTTAGAAAATAAGTTAGTAAGATGTGATAAAATTTAGTTCTATCGGAGCATATTTATCTATTATAGCAAATAAATTGAGATTGCACGAG
Source organism: Talinum fruticosum (assembly GCA_021018815.1). Classification (NCBI taxonomy): domain Eukaryota; kingdom Viridiplantae; phylum Streptophyta; class Magnoliopsida; order Caryophyllales; family Talinaceae; genus Talinum; species Talinum fruticosum. The sequence goes on from JAITYX010000011.1 coordinate 2,993,427, forward strand.
AAAGAACTAAAGTATCGAGCAAGAAAAAAAATACTTGTAGACAAAACAATGATTGGCCACTGATAGCGGGATTATTAATGAAATGCATTTATTCATTTAAGGGAAAGAGAATAACCGAGTATTAGAGCAATGATAGATATAGTTGACATACTAAGCAAGACATGGAAACTTAGAAATAATTGCATTAATCATTAAACTCGGAGATTATTAATGAAATGCATTAATTCATTAAAGATAAGAAAATTACACAAAAGAGAGGGTGAGAGAAGCTCCGCCTAAACAAGACAACAAATTTTTCTAGCTATTCTCCCCTTGCCTTTCAAAGAAAAAAAAAAACAAAAGAGGAAGAATGTATCAAGTTGATACAGATTTGATGTCCGGACAAAAAAGAAATCAAAAAACAAGATAAGAAAACTAAGAGGGAGGAGATGGAGCGATGCTGGGTTGAAGATGAAGGACGAGTAGTGCACTGCGCCGATAAGATCGAGAAGATGTAGTTGAACGCGGCGGGGGCAGCACTGGGATTTCGGTATCGGCTCGGTTCGAGTGGTTGACCCGAACGAGGTCGTCCAGAGGCTCATCCTCCCGGAACTCGACTGCTAGAGGGTGCGTTCGGTCCGGCCAGCTGCTGGCTCGACCATGGTCGGCAGGGTCTTCGACCCACTTAGATTACTATCCGAGCTGATCATCTCCGGTTGTGGTTACGGAGCACTTGGACCCTTAGCTTCTGCTCCTTGCTCCGGCTTTTCTTTCTCCCTTTCCTCGAGATGGAGTTGCCTTAGCCACGAGGCTCCGCTAGTTCTTCTTCCTCTTGTGAGGAAGATTTGGCCGGACTCGAGGATTCCTCAAAGGTATCCGAGTTGACGGGTTCTCGAGCCGCCTTGGATCGCCTCTCCTAAAGGAGCTCAATCGGCTCCTCTCGCTCCCTAACCGAGCCTTTATCTCGAGTAGCACATCCTGCTGCTCTCGGATTTGGGATTGGGCATGTTTTCGGTTAATGGTCATAGATCGAAGGACAATCTTGAATGACCGGAGGGTGTCCTTGAACTCGGTGGACACCGAGGAGAGCTTGTCTATGAAAGTAGTGGACAAGGCGAGAAAAGATAACTTAAGAAACACATGAGGTGGAGGCACCACCAGGTGGAGGTAGAGAGAGAGGAGTTTTGAGTCCGAGTCCGAGGCGGAGAAGGTGGCCTCATTTCTAAGCTATGGACCCGGACACCCGGTTGGGTTTCTCGATATCCATACCTAAAAAGTTCCTTTTGCCAACGACTATGGCAGCCTCGAAAGTACATTAGGATCCGAGGGAAGAGGAACTTTGAATTGTTTGAAAACGAGGGTGAGAAGAGCCCCGAAATGAAGAGGTGTGGTCTTCTTGTTACGAGTCCGAGCCGGCATAGTTGCCATTTGCTCAATGATAGCAGGGAAGAGGTCTACTTTGTTGCCCTCTAGAATATCGAATAGAGCCTTGAGATGCTTGGAGTTGGGGTTCTCCTTGCTAGAATGTCTGTGAGAAGAAAGTTCTCATCAGCGAGAAACACAGAAGACGAGCTTCGACTTTAGTTGGGTCACGGAGAAGTTTTTGCGTGACCCGGGGAATTCTTTAGCGTATTTCTCAAAGAAGTCATCAGCAACCTCGTTGAAAGGTATAGGGTTGCTATTCAAGAAAAGAGAAGATACTTTGAAAAGTCGATGCAGGAGAGAAGTATTGATGCAAACGGTGATGTTACGAACTCGTGAGGTGAGAATACCCTCGGAGCTAGAAAGATGAGTGTAAAACTCGGAGACGAGTTCGGGATAAATGAACCGGCCGAAACAAAGAAAATTTTAGACCCCGATGGATTGGATGTGAGGCAACCATGAAAACTTTGTGGTTGGAAAGAATTTATCATCCAGCGACGAGATGCTAGGTGACCGGAGGTTTGGAAGGAGTAGAGGGACCTTCCCGGCTTTTGTGCGAGGCTTCTTGGTGGCGGAACCAAGAAAATCGGGGTGAGAACCTTTTTCGGCATTTTGGTGTAGATAAGAGAAAGAGAATGATCTTTCGAGAGAGATAGAGAGAGAAGGCTCGAAGAGAATAAAAGAGTAGAAGAAGACGAAGCGAGAGCAACAGAGCTTACTTGAGATGTTCTTCATGAAGCTTGAGATCACCGAGCGTTGCTTTGATAGTAGAGAGCTTGTTCACGAAGACTTAGTTGCGAGAGAGAGAGTAAGCGAATGGTAAAGTAACGAAATGAATGAAAATAAGTGCTATTTATAGAGAAGTAAGCGTCCTTCGATATCCGTTCGACTCGGCTCTTCGGCGGTCACCTCGACCGGTGTGACTGTTCTCTCTTCCAATGGTTAGAATCCCAGTAGTTGTCTCCCAACGGCTAGTTGTCCGATCTCAACGCGCGAGACGAGAGAGAGAAAAAAGAGATTTTGAAAATAAATTTTGAAATTCTCCACTTGTCTAGAAATGATTTCGAAGCTTGATGTCCATGTTTTCTCAAAATCCGAGTCCGACTCAGCTAAGTTTTTGAGTGACTCGGAAAAGCAATCAAATAATAACTCTTAGCTCGGTATCACTAGTTCAACTAAACTAATAGCTTATTAAAGAAAGTATTCACACAACACATAATCATGTAGAAAATTTTCACACGGAAAAACATATAATCATGCATTTAACATACCTAGCTCATTCCTAATAAAGCAAAACTGATCCTCACTAAGTGGCTTAGTAAAGATATCAGCTAATTGAAGATTGGTAGGAATGAATTCGAGTTCAATATCACCTTTCTCATAATGGTCTCTTAAGAAATGATACCCGACCTCAATATGTTTTGTCTTTGAGTGCTTGAACTGGATTCTTGGTGATGCTGATTGCACTCGATTATCACACTTGATTGGAATTGATTTGAATGTTAGTCCAAGATCTCTTAAGTGTTGCTTTATCCATAAAATCTGAGCACAGACATGCCCCAACTGCAATATACTCAGCTTCGGCAGTTGATAGAGCTACTAAATTTTGCTTCTTTGAGTGCTAAGATATTAGGGATTGACCTAGAACCGGCAGGCTCCTAAGGTGCTTTTCCTATCAACTTTGTACCCAACATAATTAGCATCCGAGTATCCAGTGAGAGTCGGTTCCGAGTGTCCGGAGTACCATAGACCTAAATTCCGAGTCCCTGCAAGATATTTGAAAATTCTCTTCACCGCAGTGAGATGTGATTCTTTTGGATTAGCTTGAAATCTTGCACACGGACGGACACTAAATATTATGTCCGGCCTACTGGAAGTAAGATATAGCAAAGATCCAATCATACCTCGATAGATTTTCCGATCTACTACTTTACCTTTTCGTCTCGAGTCCAGTTTTATGCTCGCTACTCATGGAGGTTGCTACATGCTTTGGATCTTGAAGTTTGTACTTCTTTAGCAGCTCCTTGGTGTACTTTGATTGACGGACATATATTCCATCTCTGTCTTGCTTGATTTGTAGACCAAGGAAGAAATTGAGTTCTCCTATCATACTCATTTGAAATTCCTGTCTCATTAACTCGTAAAATTCTCGACACGGAATTTCATTAGTAGCTCCAAAAATTATGTTATCAACATATATCCGAGCAATCGAAAGTCTTTCCCCTTGGTTTTTATAAAGAGAGTCTTGTCAATCTGACCTCTCCTAAAATCATTTTGAACCAAGAAATTGCTCGAGTCTTTCATACCAAACTCCGGGAGCTTGTTTAAGACCATCGAGAGCTTTTTGCAGTTTGAAAACATGATTTGGAAATTCGAGTTTTTAAATCCAGGGGTTGCTCAACATAGACTTTCTCTTCAATAAAACCATTGAGAAATGCACATTTCACATCCATTTGATACAATTTGATATTCATGCTAGATGTTAATGCTAATAAAATTCTAATTGCTTCAATTCAGCTACAGGTGCAAAGGTTTCCCCACAATCAATCCCTTCTTCTTGATTGTAACCTTGAGCCACAAGTCTAGCCTTATTTCCGACTACCAACCCACCTTCATCCAGCTTTGTTCTTGAAAACCCATTTGGTTCCTGTGACTGGGTGGTCGGAAGGACGTTTGGTCGAGTCCGGACTTGGTTTCTTTCAAATTAATTGAGTTCCTCTTGCATGGCCTCTATCCATTCAGGTCATTAAGGGCCTCTAGTGCATTTCCGGGTTTAGTTAATGATATGAATGCGGTGAATGCACATAGATTTTAAAGAGAGGAACGAGTTCTTACCCCACTGTTGATGTTAGATATGATGTTTTCTAGAGGGTGGCTAGAAGCATACTTGAAAGCTCTACCTATTCTTTGGTTCACCAGATCTGTAGGTTGAATTGGTTAATCTGCAGAAGTCTGCTTCGAGTGAGCTTGTTCATCAGATTGTTCTTCAACATTCCGAGCTGGTTCTTGAGTTGTCTCATTCTAAATCACTTCGTTCGAGTGACTTCATTCTTAGTGTCATGGATTTGATTCTTGATGAGCTCATTTTCATCACGATTATCATCTCTGCTGAGCTTTAGGTCCGAGAATGATGACTCACTTGGTTTTCCTGTTCAATCTCATCAAACACAATATGGATGCTTTCTTCCACTTTGTTAGTTCTTTTATTGAAAATGCGATAAGCTTTGCTATGAGATGAATAACCAAGAAAAATACCTTCATCCGACCGAGCATCAAACTTGGTCGAGTGATCATTACCATTGTTGTGAACAAAGCACTTACATCCAAAGGGTCCGAAGTATGAAATATTGGGTTTCTTCTCTTTGTAGAGTTCGTAGGGAGTTTTCTTCGAGATGGGTCTAATGAGGCATCTGTTTAAAGTGTAGTTAGTCGTGTTGACCGCCTCGACCCAGAAATAGTAGGGTAGGTTGTATTCAATCATCATAGTCCTTGCTATTTCTTCAAGAGTTCTGTTCTTTCTCTCCACCACTCCATTTTGTTGAGGAGTTCTTGGTGCCGAGAAGTTGTGAGAGATGCCATTCTTATCACAAAACTCTGCAAACTTTGAGTAGTCGAATTCCTTTCCATGGTCGGTTCGAATTTTCTGCATCCGAGTCTAAGACTCAACTTGGATTTTCCTGTAGAGCTTGCTCGAACTCTTTAAAGGCTTCATTTTTATACTTGAGAAAACATACCCGGGTAAATCGTGAGTAATCATCAACAATAACAAGCACATATGATTTACCTCCGAGACTCTTGATAGGGATTTCACCACATAAATCCATATGCAACATTTCAAGCACCTTGGATGTGGAAACAGCTTTCGAGGATTTGAAGGATGATCCGACTTGTTTCCCTTTTGCGCATGCTTCATAAATTTTATCTTTCTTAAATGCACAATTAGGCAATCCTCCGACTAAACCATGGGATGCAAGTTTCTTACTGGTGTGCATGCTAACATGACCTAGTCTACGATGCCATACCCATGAATCATCATGAAGAGATGCTTTTAAACAAGATAAGTTCTGACTCGGGTCGAAAAGGGAATAGTGTAAGTGTTACCCGATCTCTTACCCGAGAGCTTGATCTCTTTGGTAGCATTATCGGAATTATAGCAATTGGTCCGAGTGAATCTTACCTCTTGACCTTTATCACATAGTTGAGAGATGCTTAGCAAGTTATACTTTAACCCTTTGACAAGGTATACTGGGCTGACCAGATTGCTTCCTTTCCCAATCTTGCCAATCCCAATTATCTTGCATTTGCTATCATCCCCAAAAGTGACTTTTCCTCCTTTGTAGTCCTCTAACTTAGAAAAGAGTCTTGAATCTCCCGACATGTGGCGTGAGCATCCACCGTCTAGGTACTAATGCCCTTTTGTTCTTTTCGAGTCACCTGCAAGTCATAAACAAACTAACCCTTCTCACTTCCTCTAACGAACCCAAGTAACACCCTTTACTGTGGTCCTTTCTCGAGGAAGAAGACTTTTCGGAACCCGGATTTGAATGACTTTGGGTTTGGTCCGATTCTCGAGTCTTCCATTTAGAGAACCGAGTCCGTGTCTCTTTCTTTTGAGAAACTTTTCTTTTATAAACCGGTGGAGAAGGCTTTCTCCTGTAAGCTGGTCCGGGCTCAGTCCTCCTTTCATTCTTATGAATGGGACCGTGCTCAGCCTTTCCGAACTTTACGGTTCGGAATCCTTTGAAAAGTTCCGAGTAGGAATTGGATTCCTCCTCTTTGTTTAAACCAAGTCCTTCTTTTCGAAGGAGACACATTGGGACCCTAAGAGCATATCAAGGTTTTTTGACCTTGAGTAAACTTTAAAACAAGATCTTGAGACTCGTTGAGCTTTAGCTTTAGTTGCTCATTTTCCCTTCGAGTAACTCGGACTCGGTCTCATTAGATTGAGCACTAGTCTTAAGTTCTCTTAGAGTAAGTCTCAGCTTTTCCAATTCATTTTTTAAAGAGATGCTCTCGAATTGATTCGACTCAAGTTGTTCTTTAAAAAGAGAAGAGTTAGAATTAGACTTTTCTTCCAAAGTGAAAATATACTTAGCTAAATCAACTTCGGAGAACTTGAGGAAGTATTCAATTACCTCCCGAGGATTTGTTTCCTTACTATCTCGAGTGATCCGAACCGACTGCTATTACGCCTTCGAGTCGAGAGTGCCATCGGACATTTTGAGTCATCCGAGTCTTCATCGTCTTCCGATGAGTCTTCATCATTCCATATGTCCATCATAGCCTTTTTTCTTTCTTCTGTCCCTCTTTCTCTTGGGATAGTCTTTAACTATGTGTTCCTTGCTGCCACACTCAAAACAACCAGAGTTCTTAGTCAAAGATAACTTTGAAGGGGAAAAGTGTTTACCTTTTCTATCCTTCTTGTCTTTCTTATAGAACTCTTCTCTTGGCTTCTTATCCCATCTCTTATGCTTCATTATTCTCTTGAAGCCTCTAGCGATAAGTGCCATGGGATCCTCTTCGAGTCGAAGGAACTCGGATTTGCTTCTCCGGTTTCTAAGGCTTTCAGCAAAATGTTCTTTTTGGTGCCGACCTCTGCATCCTCCTCTTCCAGGTGGATCTCATGGGTGAGAAACTTCCTAATTAGTTCATCCGGCTTCGGTAGAGACAGGTTCCGAGCCTCTTCGATAGATGTTACCTTGGGACTCCATCTTCTCTTGGGTAGACTTCGAGTATCTTTCTCGCACATTTCCTCGTGGGAATTCTTTTTACCCAAAGATTTGAGATTGTTGGTAATCTCAATGAAGCGGATAAACATCCGAGTGATGTTTTCTTCGGCTCCATCTTGAACAGACTCATACTTGTGAAGATATTGGCTTATCTTTACTTGTCCGACCTGGCTTGTGCCTTCATAAGTATTGACCAGTGTGTCCCATACTTCTTTGGTTGTGTCACAGGCGAAACTTCGGTTGTACTCTTCTAAGCCGGTGGCGCACATCGGAATGTTCATCGTCTTAAAGTTCTTTCCGAACTTTTCTGTTTCTTCAGCAGTGAACTCGGCCTTTGTCCGGGGCACGAGTCTTGTTTCTTCCATCTTCATGGGAATGTAGTTGCCTACTTGTATGATGTTCCAAACATCCTCATCGTGATCTAGCAAGAAACATTCCATGAGCTTCTTCCAGTGCACGAAGTTAGATCCTTTGAACTTTGGTGGTCTCGTTGGAAGATCTTCCTTCATCAAACTCTCCGTTGTTCCGAGCCATTTGATCTTTAGACCTTTAGATGGTTAGATCCTTTCTGAAAGGCTAGGCTCGATACCAATTGAAGGTTTGCTCTCGGAGAAGCTAAGTCACCCTAGAGGGGGTGAATAGGGTGATGAGGAAATTCGCTCGAGTTAAACACTTGATATGATTCCGAGGAGAGTGTGAGTCAAGAATGAACTCGAAAAACATTGACTCGAAATAAGTGGAAGATGAAGATATAGATTAGATCGAACTTTAAATCGATCGAGTCTAGATTGGACTCGGAAAAGTATCAACTCGAAATTACGTGGAAACCCTCCTGGGGCAGAAAACCACGGACCGTGCTAATCCAAGTACGAAGTCAAATCCCTATTTTGAATCCACAAAATATAGTAGAATGACTTAACCAAAGTCGCTCCCTTAGACAACTCCTTACGAGTTTTTCCTAGACTAAGAAATTCCCTTATCCGATCTAGTACTTCCTAACCGAGATAATCTTTACAGCTAGGGACAAGCGAGCTGAGATAACCCTTACGGCTCGAGACAAGGGACCTTACTCGGAAAGTAAGAATAAGTGTTTGTGATCGATTACAAGACCTTACAACTCGTAAAATATTAATTATAGAATTAGAGTTGTAAATAGAAGATTGAAAATGAATACAAAGACTTTTGCTCAAGTATGTGTATTGACAGTTGGTTCAGCAATCTTCAAGTCTTGAGAGTTGGCTTCTATTTATAGATGACCAAACAGACTAGCCGTTGTGACAATCTTATGACTCGAAAGTCCTTTGTGACTCGTTGTATGCAGTTTTCCGAGTCACTCGGAAAATATCCGTTGATGTATGTTCGTTGGGCAACGGCTCTTAACTCCTTTGGAAGTCCCAAAACCACTCGGCGGTGTCATGAAAAGTAAGGTGGAAACCGCACCGTTAAGCTTAGCGTTGTAGATTTCCAGTTTTGAAAGCAGACAACCACGACACGATTGTGCGGGGCTAGGTCATAGATGGAAAAAGCCTTGTCTGCTTGGTGATTTGACGTTTTGAAGCCGGTTACTTTTGTAATTCAAAAATAAGATACCCTCGTTTGAATAACCTACAAAAGTAAATCAATTTGGTTCTCAAAGTATAAAATACTTTGGTCCAAGATTAGACAAAGATAATAAATTAATTAAGATAATTAAGTGCATAATTATCCGAGTAAGAAAAACGAATGGAATTTTACTGAGTCTAATATCCATGAGACTCAAAATCCATCCGAGTCGGTCTAAGAGAGAATCAAGTCAAATAAAGAATATCGAGACTTGATTTAAACAAAGCAAAGTTCAAACAAAATATGCTTGACTTAGAAGAATGAATTATCAATGTAATTGTTTTGTAACATGAAGTCGAGATCTGCGGTTGTGCAAAATAGAACAAGTGTTTGAATATGCAATAAATTCGAGTGTTGTCCGAGTGACTCGAACGGTGTGTGAACGAGTATGCTTTACGAGTCGAGTCGGAATCAAGTGAGAATATATGCAATGGTTTACGTAACACTCGAAAAGATGATCTATCACTCGAAAAGTTTCTAAGGCACACGAGAATGACTTGAAATCAAAACCTTATGAGATCCGAAGTCTTATGCCCGATTCTTTGATGGAAGTCGGATGATGTATATGTAAAGTCCGAGTCTTCACTCGCTAATTGGAAGACTACCTCTCTATCCGAAGATGATATGGTTCTACTTATTTAATCGAATCTTGAGTCTTTACCAAGTCATACCATGCAGCGTTTTTAGCTTCCAACTTCGTTTTTCATAAGTTAGATCGAATTAACAGAGACTTCTTTTGGAAAAGTCTAATACGGAAAAAGGATTTGCTCTAGTAGGTTGGGATAAAATTTTCCAACCAAAAATACGGTGGGTTAGGCCTAAGAAAAATAGGTGCTGCCAATATAGCCTTCATGGGTAAGCTTTCTCGGAAGTTTCTTACTAACTAGATAGTTTACGGGTTAAACGGATGAGAGTTAAGTATAGTTACGTGGATAAGTTTTTCATTTATAAGCGAAGTAGACCAATTTTTCTGTTTGGAAGTGTATGTTATGTACTCGCAATTTTATTCGTCAAAGCATGGGATGACAACTAGGGAAAAAAATTAACTCGATGTTTAGTGTCACGAAACTAGTTTGTCTGTTTTATTGCAAGTAGACCTTTCAAGTCAAAATAATCCTCAAATTAAGGTGTGTGAATTCATTTCTACTGATAAAAATTGGGATGAAACTAAACTTTTGCGGTTTTTAGCTGAGGCTTATATCCCCTTATGTTCTAACTATTCCCATCCCTCGTATAGAGATAGAGGATAGGTTTTACTAGGGATTAATTGAGAATGGTGAATTTTCTACTAAATGCGCCACTTGAAAAGCTCATGAGAATCTCAAACTTGATCAATCGGTGTAAAATTTTAATTGGATTTTGAATTTGGATGTTATGCCTAAGATTAAAATGTTCTTATGGCAAGTTTTTCATAATTCATTACCGACTAGAGGTAACTTATTAAATTGTGGCTTACAATCTGGACCCTATTTGTCCGGATTGTACGTTAGAAATTGAAGATACGGAACACTTTCTTGTCACTTGTCTTTTGTAGGTCAAGTTTGGGATTTAGCTATTCAGCATGGTTGGATTTGGCAACATCCATTCTCTAACCCTCTTATTTTGATTCGAGAATCCTTACACAATATTTTTGTTAGTCGAGGGGCCAATAGTTCTATAGTTGTTATACTTTTGTGGAGTATTTGGAAGTCTAGTAATGACATTGTGTTTCAAAATGATGTACCCAATCCCTTGGGTTCACTTATTAAGGCAAAATGCAATTGGGCGCGAGTGGCAGCAACATACTTGTTCTTCTCACCATTTTTCATCATTCTCACCATTATACTCAATTCACATTTCCAAGCCCATCTATTTAGTAACGTGGACTTCTCCTCCAAGCAGATTCATCAAAATTAATTCGAAGGCACCTTATCTTCGGCGAGTGCAATAGCTGGTTATGTTATTCATGACTAGAAATGAGGTTTCATCCAAGCAAGCACTCGCTTTATGTACAAGGCACCTATACTTGTATTTGATGCTACAACCATGCTAGATGGTATTAAAGCAGCACTAGAGACAGGATTCACACACATACAAGTGGAGAGAGACAACCGGATAGTTATTCATACGAGTTCGGGGTTCTAGTAACACCCCATAGAGAATCCACTCGTTAATTCATGATGTACGAACTATGCTTTCATTGTTAGCTTCTTGGTCAATTAACCATATTTTTCAAGAGGGTAACATGACATCCGATTATATTGCCAAATTAGAATGTATTATGAGGTCTAGTGTTACCTTGACCTCCTCTCTCTCGCAGGAGTTTTCATGTATACTTATTGATGATAACATAGGTAGAACCCTTGGGAGAATGGCTATCTAATGTTCTTTGCACTTACCATAAAAAAAACCTCTTCAACGAAGGCCACACAAGCACACACAAAATTATGTTAAAATGTCTAAAGCTGCAAAAAGTTGTTGTGAGGTGCCCTACATTTTGTGGAAACTATTTAAAGGAGATATCATTTTAAAAATGCATTCAAAGGTTGTGTTTACTTCCTGGAAATTATTTATAGGGTCTTTTTCGGTGATTTTTAGACTTCCGAGTGAAATATAAGAAAAAGACTACACTAATACAGGAACCACTTCTAACGACGCGTCTTTAACAACGGTTAAAAGGACAAACCATCATGAAAAATGGACCAGTGGCATTTTTGTAAAAAAGTTGTTATTAATGTACATATAACGACAGTTCAATAAAAGAACCGTCGTCACAAGGTCAGCCGAAACTTTTGACGACGGTTCTTTTATTGAACTATCGTTATATGTACATATATGACGGCACGCTTCAATGAAAGAACCGCCCTCAAAAGTTATTTGACAATGATTTTTTCATTGAGCTGTCGTCATTGGTTGTTTAAAAAAAAAAAACCCTTGCTCGCAATCGCTTTCTCACTCTCTCGTTGTCGTTGAGGTTTCCTTCTGGTTGCTTTTCTCTCTCTTCTCTTTGGTTTCGGTGGTTTCCGACGTGCTTCCCACTATATCTGCGATTTTCGATCATCACTTGCACCCCCATACTCACTCTCTCTGCGGTTTCCGGTCCTTCTACTCACTCTCGCCACCCTCTCTCTCATTTTCGCCCGCTGGTATGTAACTTATATCTCCCTCTCTTATTTTGTAAATGAAATATGTAAATGTGGCATGCTTTATAGTCGTTAGTGTGTGCTTGAAACTTAGGGCTGGAATCTTCATATGTAACTCATAGCATTTAGAGTATGCATTATTGAGGAAGCTGGGTATTGTTGAGTAAACTTAGGGCTATGCATTGTTGAGGAACGGGGTATTGTTGAGTAAACTTAGGGCTATGCCTTCGTTGAGGAACCGGGTATTGTTGAGTAAACTTGGGGCCATGCATCGTTGAATGTTATTGTAAAAGGCTAAGTATAAGTGAGAATGAGAGGAGAAAAAAATAACACACAAAGAAACCGAAGAAAACGGCCAAAATTAAGGAACCGGGGTGATGGGCAACCGGTATGGGCCGTGCCGGACTACATGGCCAGCCTGTGTTGGTCGTTGCCCAACCTAACTTTTGTGTTTCCATCCGAAAATTGTTGTACATGTTTATTTTTCAAGATTTATATAATTTCTTGCGAGTATAAAATGGATTCTTCCAAAAGTACAAAAAAATCAAGGGGGCGAACTATGATGAACAAGGAGAAGTTGGTCCGGATTAGAGACGATCCAACCATCCTTACACGGGTCGATTTTGATAGCCATGGAAATGCTATAGGTGATCATAAAGCTCGCTTTATGAGCTATGTTGGTGCGGCAACCTACTCATATGTGAACATCAATTACGGAAAATGGAACAAAGTCCCCAATTCCTTAAGGACAACCTTTGGAATGATATTCGAGTAAATGGACTACATCTCAACTTCGTATTGCAACTTATTATAAATAGTTAATATATATGTACTAATATATGTCGTTCTTGTATTTAAGAAAACGTTCATCTTGAATGTTAATGAATGTGAGATCCCCTCGGTGAAACACAAGACACTCATATCGACGGCAGAAAAGTTTAGAAACCTCAAATCTCCCATTGCCAAGATATGGGTTTACAAAACAAAATAGATAAAGACAGAAGGTACACCCTAAGAGGTCTAAAATTGTATCACTAAGGAGAAATGGAGATCGTTTTAAGCATATGTCACCTCTCCGGAATACATGGTAATTTGTCATCATCATTTGTTATCTTTTTTCGATTTAAGTCTTATGCACCGATATTTTTGTTGTCTTAATTACTTGAGCATGCTCTAGGTGAAGCCAAGCGGAAGAGAATTAAGAGCAATGCGTATCCACATATAACGTCCCGTGGGGATACACAAAGTTGGAGGAGAGGTTGTACAAGCAAAAGCTTGAACAACTTCAATTCACCTCCGGTAAAGGTTCCATCGTAGATACTTTGCAGCTAGTTATCGAGAGGGACGAGTCGTGGATCAAAGAAAGAAAGAAAAAGATGGAGCCTTCACTACAACTAATGAAGAATGTATTGCGCAGACAACTCGTGAGTTTTTTACTATTTCCTTTGTTTATTTTGAGAACTTATCGGTTTTACATTTATGAACTGTCAAATGATAATTTTTTTCTTATTACAGGAGTCTTTGTCACGGACATCGAGTTCAAAAGTCGCCGACACCACCGGGATCGGGGACAAGCTAGCTTTGGCCTTATAAAGAGATGAGCATCCCGGTCGTGTTCGAGCTGTCGTTGGGAGGGTGGGGATAGTTGAGCACTTCGGGGTTAAGAAGAAGTGCCCCGTTTCTTCCGGACAAGCACATATGGAGGCCCAAATGGCCGAAATAAAGGGCCAAATGCGATCTAAAATCCAATCCCAAATGTCCCAAATGATGGCTGCATAGATGAAACATGTGAGGGTGCGAGAAGAGGGCGAGAGATGATGGCGAAATGCATGCCGAGATGAGGGAATGCGTCACGATGTACTTCACCAACATGGGTATGCCTGTACCTAACAAATTCCCGATTTACGTCCATTCTCACCCCACACACTAGGGAGCGTGAGCGCGAACGCGAGCTCACCCATCGACCGGTTCAAAGTTACGGCGGAGGTAATTCGAGATTTTGCCATTATTTGTATGTTTTTGTTGTTTCGGATGAGTGTCGTTATTTACATACATGTTTATATTTTGACTAATTAGTATATAATCTTGTTGAAAGAATTGTGTATATTGTGTACTTGTTGTGGAACTCCGACGTGTTACCGTTGAGTAATTACGTATATAGTATATTTTAGTTGTTTCGGATGAGTGTCATTATTCACATGCATGTTTGAATTTTGACTAATTAGTGTATAATCTTGTTGAATGAATGTTATATATTGTGTAGTTGTTGTAGAACTCCGGTGTGTGGCTGTTGAGTAACTACGTATATAATATGTTTTTGTTATTTTAGATAGGGTCGTTATCTTGGAAAAACATTTACTTTTATGACGAAACTCTGTCCATTTATTTTCGGGATGTTTAGGTTGTTTAACTTCTATGTCAAAGGTTATCCCATGATTCTAATTGTTATACTTATTCTTATGCAGCAGGCAAAATGCAAGCTAACTTCTCATCACCATCCCCTAGATCATGTTGTGGCATTGGGTGCTTGTTTTTACGTGGAGGTCGGACACTGTTGTTCACGAGACACCCCTTCCAGGTGATGAGATAAGGGTGAAAGTGAAAGAGGTCATGCACGGAAAGGGCGAGTGTGAGTTGCCCATCCGGGCATCGAACCTCTACACTCTGTTGGTGACGCGAGTCAATAGTTTACTTCGTTGGCCTAAGAGTTTGGTCATCCTCTCTACGATAATTCATTTTTTAAAATATTAGATTTAGTTGTTGTTAATATCACGTGTACATATTTCTTATTTTTGTATTGATTATTCGAGTAGGATATCGGGGACAGATCCGAGAGTGGGACAAAAGGAACTCCATCTCCCTCGGTTGGCACAAGCAAACGACATATTATAATTTTTGCGAGATGGAGGATATCGGCTTAACCGCTATTATGCTTTGCATTATGTGAGTTAATATATTCACAATAAGTTCTTTTTTACTATTAATTTCAATTTCTAACTACATACAATTAATATGTAAGGTGGTTGCACGAGATTGGAAAGGACTTCGTTCGGTTTCTCAACCCTAATTCCATTCAAGGAGTTGAGCGAGAAACTTGAAGAACGAGTCACCTATAACTTCAAAGTCATGAAATATAATCCGCACGATAAAACATGGTGCTTTCCATTGTTCAATGAGAGGTAAGTGTACGAATAAACTAATTAACTTAAGTTTTTATATAGCGTTGTACATACTTATATAAATGTGTTATTTGTGGTTGTGTAGCCACCATTGGATGCTTACTACCATATATCCAAGGGATAATATCGCGTATTGGCTTGATCCTCCGGGTCATATCGTGAGGGAAGATATCAAGGACGTAGTCGAGTCGTGAGTTCATACTTTTAATCATTTTATCTTGTTTTGTTAATTAGTAATCATTCAATGGTATGTCGACTTGAATTTCATTTTTCGATTGAAAAATAGTGCTCTAACACGTTATTATTATAGCGAGAGGCTCGAAAGGCCGACGTAATTGTCCCCGTCAAGGTGAGGTTCTCTTGGTTATTAGAGTCTACTTTAATTGTTTTTCATTTCATATTACTTCCTAACTACATAAAGTATTAATTAATTCTCTATGTGTTGGGAATTTATTTTATTATTGTAGTGCCATATACAACCGAGGAATGTGGAGTGCGGCTTCTACATTCTCCGAGTACATGTAAGAGATTGTGACCAAACTCAATTTAAATTCTAGTCCCAAAGAGATAAACTTGAACTTAAACTTACACTTGTAATTGATTATATTCTTTTTTCAACTTGATTAATACTTGCAGTTGACCTAATTAATATGTCTTTTACAACATTGGTCAAAGTACTTCCTCGGAAAGAGCTCACCCACTCCCTATACGAGATGAAGTGCTTAAAAAGTTAAAACATGATTGGGCGGAGTTTGTACATAATCGTATAATGAGATATGTATATGTTTACGATTATTCTTCATTATTTGATTGGTTAAGTTTGTGATTTTAATAGTCATACAATTATAGGTATATTTATATAGGTATATATTTTTACATCTGTCTTGTACCATATTCAAAATGTGATGAATATGTTGTCATGTATATATATTCGGTGAAAAATGTATTGGATTGTGGTTCGTATATTTTGAATGTGTAAGGTCTGTATATGATTTGTACTTGTACAAAGGGCAAGCAAATACGAGAAAAATTATTTAAGAAAAATATGACCTATTACTACGGTTCTTAAGGAAGAACCGTAGTAAAAGATCCGATTGAAAGACTATGATGATGGTTCGGATGAAGAACCGTAGTCATAGGCTTATCTATCACGAGTTAATAATCTACATATCTATCTCAATCACTACTCTTTAATATCAAAGCTTTTGTGGCTGTAAATCTTCAAAGATATGGCCATACAACCTATCCTAGTACTAACGGGTTTAAGCATTTGTTTTTTTTTTTTATAAAAAGGGAGTGTTTAGCATACAATAATTCTTATAGGGATAAGGTTGTCTAAAAATGAATCTCCCGATCCCATAAACATCAAATTATAATGAGTGTTGTTGTTGTAAGTTAAAAATCTTCAATTATTAGTTTAAACTTTTAAATGAGATCATTTTTTTCTTTTTAAAATATGTCTTGGATAAATAGAGACATTTGTATGGAAGTCGATAATAAAAGATCCACATACTCTTACTGAAATAGAGAAAGAGACCGTTGATATTGGCAGAAAACTTGGATTGACTCCTATAAGAGATGAAACTCAAACCGCTAGGAGAATTACAAGGAGTCTAAGAAAAGAGTTTAAAAGTTGGAGACAAACTTAATTTATTATCTCTTGCTTCTCAACGCTATAAGGTACTATAGCAACCGTTACAGTGATTTTTAACAAGTTTATCTTACTTCTTATTAGTATTAGCGAAAATTCGGGTTCAAATCAAGATCAGATTGGATAAGTCGGTCATCAAACGAAACGTTTTATCCGATACCCAGTATTTTTCAGGTCGAATAATTCGAACATAACTAAATCCGAGTTAAAATTGATTTGGGACAACATAGGTAGAAACGTGTCTCAGACGACCATAAATTCAACATGCTTTACGCTTTGGGAAAAAAACCCTTGTAAATAAAAGCAGTCCGCGGTACAATTTTCTTTTATAAAAGCATGTGACCTTTCTATCTTGGTACATAATTGTGAATAAATAAAAGCATTTTGAATTAATGTGTGAATCTTCAGTGATATTTGAATATATTACTATTAAAACTAACGATGAATAAATATGTTTTTTAATCTACAAATTATAAAACCTCATATTATTACTTTTGATATTTTGGATTCATAGTTGAGTTTAACAACTCAAATCCTCCATATGACTTTTTCAAAACAAACGATCAAAACTAACGATGAAAAGTTGGAGTCTTCTGCGCATTCCTTTGCTTATGTAAGGCATACATCAAAACTAACCATGAGATTACGAATGTGATATTGTCCTTCATTGACGCTTTATACGGCCTTAAATGCGTATGTAAATTTGTACGTCACTCTATCTATTATCAATTATTTTTGGGTTAGAATTTTATGGGCTTGTATGTATAGCTTATTTAATTAATGTCGTCACTTATGTAAAATTTAACATGATCTGAGAACCAAGTTGTGCCCGTACTATTATTCCCCGTCAAATTATGCCATGTGTTGGGAATTACCAGTAGCTCACACGTGAAGGGTAAACATATTATTATTATTTTGAGTTTGTAGGAGTTATAAAAGACAGTCTAATATAATATATTACAATACTATGAGAGAGGAGGAATCAAACTTGTGAATTAATATATCTTGGACATAATCTTAACCACTAAACTAATACCTCATCGGTAAAGGTAAACATATTTTTACATTTATTCCCATAATCTAAGAACCTAAATGAGTCTGTTTGAGTAGTGGATAAGCTGTTTGTATAGTGGAGAGTCTGTTTAGGTAGCTAATAGCTTTTAAGCTGTTAGATTTTATCCGTTAGTTGATAGATGTTCAAATGAGCGGTTGAATAAATATATTTGGTGAACTTAGTAGTTGGATTAGCTGATATTGTAATTGATATAAAAGGATATAAATAATTTTTCAAATATAAATTAAGAAAGGGATGTTTTTGTTAAAAATATAAAACACTACTTTAAAATGTGAAAAATTAATATTCTTAGTTTTTCGAAACATTACTTGAAATGATAAAAGTTACTGCAAACGCTACTTGAAATATTACTTTATTGAACACTAATATTTAGTTAGTTAGAGTTTTGACTAAATACTGAACGATACTCCAAAGACTATTACAAAACAGAGCTTAATTATATACTTAATATTAGTCCGCAAACACTATTACTAATTATATGTTCCCCACCCCCAACCCAAGAAAAAAATTGAGAAAAGAAGAAACCTTAGGGTCGAGTTCGAATTAGCGTTTATAAAACCGTTTATAACCGCTAACGACTCTTAACATTTATAACAACCCATAACAACTTACAACGACTAGCTATAACCATTATAACGAGTTACCCGCTATAACAACTAACATAAAACCTCATATAATTATTTAAATTTTTTTATATTATTATTATTATTATTATTATTATTATTATTATTATTATTATTATTATTATTATTATTATTATTATTATTATTATTATTATTATTATAACCGCTATAATAGTTTATAATAGTTATAATTGCTAATTATAATATCTCATAACAACTCAGTAACAGCTAATAAAAACTTTTAACGACTCATGGCCGCTCATAACGACTCATAATCACTACAACGCTTTA
Source organism: Talinum fruticosum (assembly GCA_021018815.1). NCBI lineage: Eukaryota > Viridiplantae > Streptophyta > Magnoliopsida > Caryophyllales > Talinaceae > Talinum > Talinum fruticosum. The sequence continues at coordinate 3,012,100 of JAITYX010000011.1, forward strand.
ACATATGAAACGAATAGACCCTTAATATACCTAATATACCATTATAAGCCAATAATTTATTTTCAATCACTGAGAGATGCAAAATAGAGATTTAGATTTTGAAATTAACATAAAAATATGTAATCCTTGAATAGAAATTTAGATTTTGAAATTGACATATAAACATCAACGGCCTAAGGCCTAGTTAAATAGTTAGCTAGGCTAACTAATGACCCTTTTTTAGGTTAAGGGTAATGATACAAACCTAAGTAACATTTCTCTCAATAGGAGTTATCATCAATTTTAGAATAGTAAGGAGTTCATGATGAGGAATAGATAACCACAATACAGACAAAGAAATTGAAAGACCTACTTAGCTATATCTAATCAGTTGCTTGATTGCCGTATCAGTAACACCCATCATATATTTTGTATAAGACATTTTAATGTCTTGAATAAGCACACAAAAATGCAAGGGAGACTTCATTTCATATTTGATTGATTAAATAAGAATTTGATTGTCACCTTCGATGTGAATATTTCAAAAACTTACTCAAATTGTTGCATATAAACCATTTCAGAGTAATATTGAATCCGTAGATTGAATGATGAAATATTCTCCCCATACAACTTAGTCCACCTAACATGGATAGCCATGTACATTACTTTGCCTTGATGTTCATAATCCTAATAGCTTGAATATTCCATTGTCAATTGTAGTTTCAGCATTTGGATCATGATCCAAAATGGTGATTGAAGAAGTGGTGACGATGAAGAAGGCTGATGAACAATGTAATCAAGAGAATGAAATTTGCTTCCCATAAAAGCGAATCGAATGTTGCGAGAACTTGATTTGCCTATGTAATTATTCAATAAATCTCTGCTCGTAATGATGAGACAGAGCACTATGTTAATAAGTCTAGATCACTAATTAACCTGTTTATCATGTTTTAGATGGATCTTCACTTAAATAAATATTTGATAAAAAAATAAATATGAAATTCTAAATTGTTATATGTTGCAAGTGGGAGCTCATTTTACTTTCATTTATTTTAATTTTGTGTTTTTTTCTACACAATTTTTTTACTTTTTTAACAAGACATTATGGAAAGATAAATAAAGAAGACCAATAGGATTGTAAGGAAAATAATATTGCATTTATCAGCTGAAGTCCACCAGCAAAAGATAAGTGTTTTGTTGATCAACACTGAATTCGTTTTGTAATTTTCTCCTCAAGGACGAATAATTTTCATTTTTACAATATTTTTTACTTTGTATTATTATGAGAACCACTACTTCTTGTCTGTGGGGTCACAGTCAGTAGTTGTCTATTTCCTTGGGCTAAGAGCAACCCCAAGATATTTGACTGAGAATTCCCTTTTTCCAAAACTTGTGAGACTTAAAATCTAATCTTGAACATAGTCACTGACACCAGCAATGTAAATATGGGACTTGTTCTGGTTTGCATGTAAACAAGTAATGGCAGAAAATAACTCAAAAGTTTTGATGATAGATCACTTTACAGAACATCATAAGATCATAAGCGAAACAATGTTTACCAGCTTTAGATTTTAGCAAAGTGTGTGAAACCTAAAATGGGGTTGTATAGCTATCTTAGACAAAACTCTGGAAAGGTAATCCATAACCAAACCAAAAATAAGTGGGAAAATAGGGTCTCCTTGTATGAGGCTTCTTTTTCCGTCAAACTGTTGCTCAACAAAGCTCCATGATACAGTGTTGTAGGTTTTTCTTAGGTCTATTTTGAGCAATCATATGGAAGAAAACCTTTCCCCTTGTGTATAATTTCACAAGGTCCTGAGTAAGTCTAACCTTCGTAAAACATTGACTTATTTTTATTTACCACAACAAGGAGTATGGGTTTAAGTCTAGCACAAAGCATTTTAGAGATACACTTAAGGACCTTAGTAAGGACAATTTTATTCCAAACCTTAGTGTGCACAAGAGAGGTTAGGAATGGAGAATTTAGCCTCCTTGACTTCTTGTCTATTGAATGGCTTGATAAGATCAATTAGTTGCTCAGTGGATAAACAAGGCCCCATGGCAATAATACTATTATCTAGGTCGATAGTATGATCTTTTTAACCCAAAAAATCTAATAAATAGCTGACAATATGATCAATAACCCCTGAATAATCAGTCAACAAAGTGCCTTTAGTAGATTGAATGGAAGAAATCCTGCTGTAATGTTGTTGTTGTTTAAGTTTGGCATAGAAATACCTTTCATTTTGATCACCCATATTCAACTAATTAATTTTTTGTTTTTTGCTTGAGGAAACTTATAGCATTTGCTTGCCATTTGTTGTATTCTTATAGGGCTAACTATTCTTATTCATATAAATCAGGACTGTTAGGTTTTCTCTAGCCTTCATAAAACTCATTTGAAAGTCTCTAAACTGATTTACATTGAACAATTTGAGTAGCTTTTCAAGCATCTTCAATTTCTTGAAATTCTTAAGAAAGGAGAGCCATGATATTCTTAAGAAAGGAGAGCCCTTAAAAGGTTGCTGCCAAATATCCACTGATCAACTACCTGAATGTCTCATCCTAAGCCTCTATGTCAAAATATTTATATGGAGCATAACCAATCTTAGGAACTTCAAAGAATTTGGATGAAGATTAGCAGTGATAAGAGGTCCGCTTTCTCCTAAAGGCAACTTCAATTTTCACGTACCTTTAAAGCCATTTTTCCATTCACTAAAGCTTTGTCTATTTTAGAGTACACACGTGTCCAAACCGTTGTTTGTTTGTCCAAGTGTATATATATCCCTAGAATCTAAGTTCCTCAAGGCTAACCTCATATAAATAAGCTTGAAAGTTCCTCAAGACAACCATATTTGTGATCTAATACTAAAGACGCAATCTATCCTCTAGCTCATTAAAACCATATAGAACTACCAAATGGAATTCTCCTTTCGACAACATATGTTTTACTTGCATGGAACAACTTGATCATTCAAAGAGTATATAGTAACTTCAAAGTCCACGAGTGTTGGAAATGCTTCAAAGTGTGAGAGAGAAAAGTCTTCTTGCCACTCTTGTTTTCATCCCACATAGAAAGATCGGAAGTTTTTCATTGAGTTTATTTCCCTCTCTCTTTCTTAGGCTCCTAGATAGCTTGATAGAGGGAGAGTCTCTACACCACACACAAGTGCGTGAGCGCCGCCCGCCCTCGTCGTTGTGTCGGGTCGGGCTACGGGCATGGGTCTTGTTTGATTATAATTTTTAGTCAAATCTGGTTTTATTTTCTTTGCGACAATCAAAATTTATTTGTGGCAAGTGTACGTTAGCATCTTTTTCGCTGAAATTCTTTGGCTGAAATCACTTGATTTCAGCTTGCTTAATTTCCTTCTTTCTTCGACCTTCTTTTCTTTTCTTACCCATTTTCTGTCTCAGCCTTCCTCTGCATATTGTAGCCTACTTCTCTCACTTTACACACACAGAAAAATACACAACAAGAATCTCATCCTCTTTAAAATCGTTCTAGGTAATTGTTCGAGGTTATGCACCACTTGTTCACTCGGTATGCCGTTCGGACAGCTTGCCGTGTATCCCTTGAGATCGATTGCTTATGAGTACTTGGTATACCACATAGTGGAGCGAATTCGGTTTTAGGGAAGTGGATTACCACTCCTTTGTTATATGATAAGTTTGTTTAATTTAGCCATTAATCGCACCTTGTTTTTTGTTTTTCAACCAATGTAAAACCGAATTTTATTTTTACTTGCTGTGGCTAATGGCTAGATTAATAAACATGTTTGCTTGCTATGCGCTTGCCCGATATGCCTAAACTTGATGGAAAAAATTATCGCATGTGGTATGATAAATTAGAATTCTTATTTGCACAATCTGGGATTGATTAGTATCTTCAAACATCCGAACCTCCTGAGGGTAGTAGTAGAACTTTTGAAAGAGACAATAAGACATGTCGTGGATTGCTTTTGGATGACTGATTCTCTTTATTAGATTTATAGTAAGAAAATTAATGCTCATTTGGGAGGCTCTTAAGTGTTAGTATGGAACTAATGATGCATGTATTAAGAAATATGCTTGCAATAGGTGGTTTGTCTTTTAAAATGACTGATGATAAACCTGTTTGGATCAACTTCATGAGTATAAAAATTTATGTGTGAAATTCTTGCCGAGGGAATAACTATCCGTGACATTTTTAAGCCAACTGTCTATTGGATAAACTACCCATTCCTACACAAACTATGTAACCTCTATGAATTATAAAGAAAATGACTTTTTCCCTAAAAGAACTTATTGCTCGTATTAAAATTGAGGAACAGAGCCGGATTCAACCAAATGGAAAGAATTTGGTTCATTCTTCCCTATCTGCTAATCTGGTGGACTCAAAAAATGGCTCTAAGTTTGATAGGACTAACGAACCAAGGGGAAAGGGACCAAATCAGCCTCATGGAAAGAGGCGGAAGTTCAACAAGTTCAAAGGACAAGGACCAAATCACAAGAAATTTGAAGTTAAGTGCTTCGCCTGTGGGAAGTATGGCCATCCGAGCAAAGGAGTGCGAGAGAGGGATTTGGGTGCTGTTGGTAACAAATCCAAACAGAACAAACCTCAATCCAACCTCCTCGAAGACGTCATCATTACTGTAGTTTATGAGGTAAATATGGTAAGCAGCACTTGTTGAATAGGTGGTTGATTCTGGAGCTACTAGACACATTTGCACCAACAGAGATCTATACGAAAGCCACGAAAAGGCTCCCAAAGGTGAATGTGTTTTTAAGGGTAATGTTACTTCTATTCTTGCCCTTGGTAAGGGAAAAAATTCTTTAAAACCGACTTCTAGAAAAACTCTTTCACTTCAAAATGTATTTCATGTTCCGAAGTTAGAAAGAACCTTATTTCTGTTGATCTTTTGACCAAGGTCTGGAATTAAAGTAGTTCTTGATTTTGAAAAAATTGTACTCACCAAAAATGGTGAATTTGTGGGAAAGGGTTTCGATAATTGGGGGCGTTTGTTCTTGATGTTATTAATGAGAATAAGACGTATTCTTCTATTGCTTATATTGTTGAGCCTATCTCTTTATGGCATGCTAGACTAGGTCATGTGAACGTAGCTTCCATCAACGAGGCTAAAACAACTTAATTTAATTCCTTCATTCATTAATTAAGATTTTAACAAATGCGAAATTTGTGTAAAAGCTAAACATCCTAAGAAACCTTTTAATAAAGTTGTGACTTGGACCTCTACTATATTAGAACTTATCCATAGTGACTTAGGTGACTTAAAAAACACCATGGGTAGGGGTAGGAAGAAATATTATATCACCTTTGTTAATGACTACTCCGGGGTCACTATGGTGTATCTTTTAAGTAATAAAGATGAGGCTAAAGAAAAATTCAAACTTTATAAAGTAGAAGTAGAAAATCAATTGGATCTGTAAAATTAAAAGGGTTAAGTCCGATAGAAGAGGGAAATATGACACCACCTCCCTTAAGACCTTTTGTGGAGAACAAGGCATTATTTATGAAACTACTTGCCCGTGTGCATCTCAATAAAATGGTACAACAGAAAGGAAAAATAGAATTCTTAAAGAAATGTTGAATGCTATGCTTATCGGTTCAAGGATGTCATCTAACATATGGGGGAAGCTATTATTTATGCCTATTATGTGCTTAATAGAGTACCTCATAAAAAAATTGACAAGACTCCCTTTGAATTATAGAGGGACTTTCCTCGTAACTCGAACTACATTAAAGTATGGGGTTGTTTGGCTAAAATTGGTCTTCTTGATTTTCGGAGAAATAAAATTGGGCCTAAAACCGTTGATGCTATTTTTATTGGTCACGCCCATAATAGTGTTGCTTATAGATTTATTTTGAAAGATGTTCCTAGTTTGGGGGTTGTTAAAGAATCTAGAGATGCAGATTTCTTTGAGAATATTTTTCCTATAAAAGTTGTAAATGATTGTTTGCCTTTTGTTCCTGTTCATGATGTTGCTTCCTCTAGTAATTTGAACTTAAAATCGATGAGGAGTAAGAGAGTTAGAACTAAAACTAGTTTTAGACTTAATTTTGTGACTTCCTTCCTAGTTGAGGACTACATATTACATGAACATATTGTGAATGTATATCTCATAGAAGAGGATCCTAAGATTTAAAAAGAAGCTATCGAGTCCATAAACTCTAGTTTTTGGAAAAAGACCATTAATAGTGAACTAGAGTCTCTTATGAGTAATGGGACTTGGATCCTAACAGACCTTCTTAGAGAATGTAAGGCACTTGGGAGTACATGGGTATTTAAAACAAAATTAAGAGCTAATGGAACCATAGATAAGTTTAAAGCTAGACTTGTGGCTCAAGGCTTTCACTAAAAGAATGGTCTAAACTACTTTGATACCTATTCTCTTGTGACCAAAGTTGCCACTATTCATGCCTTAATTGCTATTATCTCCATACATAATCTTGTTATTCATCAAATGGATGTCAAAACATCCTTTTTAAATGGTGACCTCGTGGAAGAGATATAAATGAAGCAACCAGAAGGTTTTGTGATTCCTGGTCGGGAACATAAGGTATGCAAGCTTGTAAAATCTCTTTATGGATCGAAACAAGCATCAAAGAAATAGTATGAAAAATTTGAATCTATTCTTACTTCTAATGGTTTTCATGTCAAGGATTCGATGCATGTGTATATTCCCAAAACAATAAGCATGGTTGTGTAACTATTTGCCTCTATGTGGATGACATGCTTATTTTGGAACAAACTTAAATGTAGTATCTATAAAATCCTTTTGAGTGCATGCTTTGACATGAAAGATCTAGAAGAGGCAGACGTTATTCTTAGTAATAAATTAACTAGGACAAAAGAGGGTATAAGCTTTAATCAAGCTTACTATGTTGAAAAAATACTTAGAAAATTTGGACAACTGTGATAGTGCCCCTGTGAGGATCCCTATGATCCTAATATTCATTTGAAAAAGAATAAATGTGTCGCTATATCTCAAAGTGAGTATGAAAAAATTACTAGTAGTGTAATGTTTCTAATAAACTATAATTGTTCGAGATATAGCCTATGCAGTGACTAGATTGTGTCGTTATACTCATAATCCCAATAGTGACCATCTGGAATGCCCTAATTAGATTACTGAGATATGTAAAAGGGACTATTAGCTGGGGTTTGCACTTTACTTCATTTCCTTACGTGTAAAAAGGATATTGTAATGCTAAGCTGGGTTTCTAATAATGATGAAATTAATTCAACCATTAGCTATGTGTTTACATTAGCGGGTAGCGCTATATCTTGGAAATCTTCCAAGCAAACTTGCATTGCTAAATCCACAATGGAATTTGAGTTTATTACTTTAGAATTGGCAGGTCAAGAGGCGAGTGGCGAGATATTCCACTATGGGGAAGCCAACTGCATCGGTTTCCATATATTGTGATTCACGAGCAACCATACCAGTGGCTAACAACCACACCTACAACGGGAAGAGGAGACACATTCATCTTTGGCGAGAAGATCATGAGGAATCTTATTAGAGATAATGTGATATTACTTGAGTATGTAAAATTTGAAGGAATCTTGCGGATCCTTTCACTAAAGGCCTTTGTAGAAATGTAGTGCTGGCATTAGCACAAAGAATGGGGCTTAAGCCCATCGAGTGAGTGAATTGTGATGGATACCCATCTTAGACAAAGAGTCCAAGTTCAATGGGTCAAACTAAATCACGAAATAACTCAAAACATTTTGTGTACTACATCCTATTCCTAGAAATAAAGTGTAGTAGTATTTTTACTTGTCAATTGCGTAAAGGATGAATCATTTGATTCTTAATGAGTCCATCGCGTTTTATGGTGGTATATGATAGTATGCACTTCATGGAACTCACCTATGTGAATGTGGGGGTTGTCGCCTGCCCCCTATGAAAGTTTTTGGGCTAAAAACTTTCTAGAGCTTGTATGAGAATCCGGGCATGACGTAGGGGCGTTAATGCATCTATATTTCGCGAGGAACTTATATCTTAAGAGAAAATGAATGTGCACAATCTGCTCTATACAACTACCGGACAGGTACATGATTGATCCACCTAACGGATGTAAGACAAACCTGTAAACACTAGGTACTGATTCAAGTCCGAAAGACATTAGTATCTTTACATATTCTCTTTTATTACCCAGAACTTTCTGTTCTTGTCAGTTCTTTCTTCCTTCCCTTTACTTTGAATCATGTGGGGGATTGTTGGATATGCTTCAAAGTGAGAGAGAGAAAAAACCTTCTTATCACTCTTGTTTTTGTCCCACATAGTAAGATTGGAACTTTTTCATTGAGTTTATTTACCTCTCTCTTTCTTGGACTCCTAGATAGTTTAGTAGAGGGAGAGTCTCTACACCACACGCACGCGGGCACACGCGCCACCTACCCACTATGTCGGGCCGGCTACGAGCATAGGTCTTATTTGATTATAACTTTTAGTTAAATCTAGTTTTATTTTTTGTGACAGTCAAAGTTTATTTACAGCAAGTGTCCATTAGCATCTTTTTACTAAATTCTTTAATCGAAATCACTTGATTTCGGTTTGTTTGATTTCCTCCTTTTCTTCGGCCTTATTTTCTTCTCTTGCCCGTTTTCAGTCTCAACCTTCCTCTATATATTGTGGCCAAGTTCTCTCATTTTACACACATAGAAAAATACACAACAAAAATCCCATCCTCTCTAAAATTGTTCTAGGTAATTGTTCGAGATTCCTCACCGTTGTTCGCTCCAATATGCCGTTCGGACAGCTTGCTGTGTATCCCTGGAGATTGATTGCTCATGAGTCCCTGGTGTACCGCATTGAGGAGCAAATTTGGTTTTAAAACAGTGGATTACCACACTACGGCTATCAGATAAGTTTGTTTAATTTAGTCATTAGTCGCACCTCGGTTTTAATTTTTCCAACACACAGTTCTCCATATGATTCAAACTCTACCTTTAGAATGAGAATTATAATTGACAAAACATTGCCAATTGGGGAAACTAGAGGCAACATTAGGAAACTCTTACTTTAGTCTCAACAAGGCCTAGTAGACCAATCTTATTCTGCAGGCAAAAGTGCATCACATCTTTCTGATTATTTGGTCCATTCGAACCCCGTATATATTCCACGCTGCAGTGTTATCCATGATAAGGGGAATCAAGGATAACTATAGCCCAGGTAAGTTCAGCCTGCCCAGTATCAATTACTAGATCAGTCAAGTGCTCAAGCACATCATTAGTATTAGTAATCTTTGGAATATTCCCAGGTTCAGCTTGAACATTTGAAGGTGTACCACAACAGTCCATTCTTATTGAGCAAGCACAGGAGGAGGCACATGTACTGTTTGTGGTTCTGGACTTGAGGAGCCTTAGGCTTCTACTCCCACCTTCCCTCCTTTCTTTTACAGTCATCACTGGCATGCCTATTTCCAGAACATACTTGTCGCAATATACAGATTTGCACTCAAATTCAACTACTATGTGTGTTATCACCCTTTTCCGATTTTGGTATTGAAGATTGAATAGGAACATCGATAACGACTCTAGCATAGTTGACCCTGTTTTTGAGTTATGTGATCCTATCAACTATAATAAGGACTCAAAAAGTGATGCATGAGTTGAAGTAAAGTTTCCAAAATTGCATCATTGAGAGGGGATTCTCTTATGAGTTTTTAAAGTACATGGCCTTGAAAACAATTTTTGCAATTCTTTTTTTGTTGGCTGAGCATAGTTTTCACAAGCTTGATAATACCTCCCTGTAATTTTTTATTTTTCTTAGTTGAACCCTACTTTTTTTATTAAAAGAATATTTTTACTAAATTTACTAGTGGCCTAAATAAAATATTGGATCAAAAAGTAGATGGAGAAAAAAAATTGCATAAAGGATTTAAAATAAATGCTAATAATACTGATAACAACCTTAAATAACATTCGTTAATTATAATCACGAGTAAATGTTGATAACTGCTAACTTTAAATATTGTCAAACATTGATAAAACACTAAAAATCACTAATTATAATCATTGAAAAACATTAATCATTGATTACCATTGATCACTGAAAAATGCTCATGAACGTTAACCGCCAATTCTAACCACTAATAAATGGTAATAATCGATAACTGTTATTCATAAAGGCTAGTAATCCTATCCCATCAGCAAGAATCCTGCCGCTGATACCGATAACCACCATCATCTATCATCCAAATCAGATAATTCTGTCACTATTTGATCACGAAATCGATATTGGAGGCCGTTTCCATTTCATCAATGTCATTGGTACTAGAAGCAGGATTCTAGAGATAAAACAAACTCAAAAAAAAAAAAAAAAAAACTAGTTCCACCACACAATAGGAAGCTGAAATTTCATTCTGGAGGCATATTCCTTCTCATCTAAATGTGAGACTATAATAAAGTTCGAAAAAGTACAAGAATGTTTTCCAATACAAGATCAAATCAATGAGAAATCAAAACCAAATTCTTAAAACATGAAATTAAATAATAGAAAGACAATATACCGATCTCAAAAATAATTTTTTGAAAGCAGAATTTGTGTCACAGCTTTTCTTGTGCACTCTTTAATCTTACTTTTATGGTGTTTAGGCTTAGTAAACTATATTTATGTACCATAAAGCTTTATTTAACTAATAGGTGAAGTTCAAAATTCTCAATAATTAACTAGAAATTAAATGGAATGATTTTAAGGGAAATCATTTTAACTGGTAAAATAACTAATAATAAATGCAGGTGATGATCTCATGAAAATCCATCACAGTACAAAATATACATATTCTAATATTATTTATTACACATTATTATTATTATTATTATTATTATTATTATTATTATTATTATTATTATTATTATTATTATTATTATTATTATTATTATTATTATTGTTTCTGTTCAATGAATTTATATACTTCAATTTAATAGAAAATTAAGTTTATCAAAAATAATTTTAGATTATTCTAGACAAGTTAAATTTAATAAGTAAAGCAAAAATGAGTTAAAAATGTAGAGTTTATCGTATACACCCATTTTATATCATAGACTTGGGAGTACACAGTAATCCTATGCCATGTGTTTATATTTTGCCAATGTATATTTGTCTATGCAACTTTTAATATGTAAGCCTTGACGTGACTTATTAGTGTATGTACTACAAGGAGTATGATATAGGTTTTCTTTGTTATATTCCTTTCAGCATATTTATACTATTTCTCCAAAATGCGAGCTACTATTTAAAACCCCCAAAATATTCTAACAAGTACTTCAAGTTACTCCAAAACTATCCAAACTATTCCAAAATGCTCCAACCTACTCCAAAATACTCCCTAAATGTGTTAAAATGAACAGGCCTAAATCGTTTTCAAATCATGCCCATATTATCTTGTTTAATTCAAATTAAAGAATAGGCTTCAGAGAAAAAACTCTTGGGTCCATTTGGAAGGGGATAGTAAGATAGAGGAATAAGAAGAGTTCAGAAGATTAAGGAAGGGTAAGAGTAACTATATAGTAAATAAGAGTACATAATCTATCCATGTTTGAAAGTTTTAATAAAAATAAGGAAGAGTAAAGAAGAGTAGATAATACACATGTTCGAAATATTATAAAAAATAGTGAGTAAGAGTAATTAAGATATATAATTTTTATTTCGATAAGAGGAAGGGTTTAGAAAGATATCTTAGTAAAATAATATTATAATTTTAATAAATAACATTATTCTTCCTTACCCATCAAAACTCTGGTGTTATGAAAATGGGAGTAAAGAGGAGTAAGGAAAGGTAAGAGATACTCTTTGTTACTCATATCTACTCTTCAACTAGTGCAAGGTTGAGGAAAGTTACAATTATTATTTACTCCTCCTTACTCTCCTCTCAAACAAGCTCTTATTCAAGCATTCCCTATACCTTAGCTAATTAGATTTGTAGACTTTTTTTTTTTTTTGGTAGATGCACGGGATACGTAACATAAAGCTAAAACAGAACTTTTCTATATCTAGCCAGCTTAGCTACATCATGTGCTGGCATAACAAAAACCTTAACAATACATACTGAAACGAAAACAATTCATATTCTGATGCTTGTAATGTTGGCTGAAATCTCCTTGGGGTTTGTAATTTCCTGTCGCTCAATACTTAGATTAATTGGACCGAATCAGAACCAACAATGACACTATCTTTACCTCCTCGTGCTAGACTTCTGAGTTCCGATTCTAAAGCTATAAACTTCGCTTGCAATGCTAACTCTGCAAAACCCAATCCAAATTTTGAGTGAAGGACAAAGTTATTCTGCAAATGAACCCAAGCAAACCTTGTAATTCCAAGATCCATCAACAACTAGGTAGAGAGGATTGGCTGACTGCACCCCTTTTATGAAATACTTATCCCTGCTTTCTTCCTCCCTTCTCGGTGATTCCCCACTAACTCGACAACCCTCCACCTCACACTCCCAGTCCCTCATAGAAGAGCTAAGATTTTCAATAATGGACTGTGGTTGACAGGCCTTTCCTCTAAAGATGTTGTCATTCCTCGCCCTTCAAATTTCCCACAAGGTCAACCAAAAATATGCAATATTGTTGTTATCCAATCGTCCTTCTTCCTCATAAACAATTTCATCCAATTACAGATCCATTGACCAAGAGGATAGAGCTTATGAACCTGCACACAAATACCAAACTGTCCACAAAACCAAACCCGCTCGATCATGTCACAATCCCTAAACAAGTGTTCCACATTCTCTTCATGCGTGCCACAAAAACAGCGGAACCTTTCCTGTAAAATCCCTCTCTTCCGCAAATTAAATCCCACTGAATGTGCGTAGGCTTTCTGTTGATGATTCTTAACCTAATAGTTAGGTTATTGAATATTACAGTTTGCTACATTAAATCTTAAATTTAATTGTCCTTTTAATTATGTCAAAATTTTTATCGGTTCAAATTACAAAAATATCAAGAAAACACTCAATTTATTACAAAATTTGTGTTAAAATTAAATTATTCTAATATTTTATTAAAAATAAAAAAATTCATAAAAACAGGAGGGAACTAAAATAATTAATAAATTAATTATTAATATACTATCAAAATTCAGAAAAATGACGTGTACTTTGATAAGAAAATAGTATAATATTGTAATGTGTTGGAGGTCATTCTAAACTCGGGAAAGAAAAACACAAAAATCACAATCGCAGACTTCCCACGCAACGTTTACTGAGCATGTGTAAATGAAGAGTTCCACGTGTCCTCGTTAGCCTTCATTCTTCATCTTTGATTGTTTTGATCTCTTCCTCTTCTTCTTCTTCTTGTTGTTTCAGTGGACCCGCCAAAACCTCCAGTCACGGAGGAGATTCTCCCGCATCTTCCCTTCCTTTTTAATTTATCCCTCCACAGTCTCCATTTCCTTTCTTCGCTTCACTACTTTCAAGAGTTTCAATCACATAGATTATCTCAGCTACCCAAAAAATATAAATATCAACTAGTTCTGATTTAAAAAAGAGACAGAGAGAGATTGCCCAGTAAAGCAAGAATCAAGGAAGAGTAAATAATAACCAGAAAAGGAGGGAAATAGAGAGAAAATGATAGTTTTGAATTCTGGGCTTGAGCTGGTTGATCTTCAAAGCCCATGGCACTCAATCTACCAATCCCGATTCTCAACTTTCGCTTGCCTTAAAACTGCTCACCTTCTCTCTCCTGTCTCTGCGGCATTTCATCGAATAACTGGTGGGCGTAAAGGGATTGCGCCCTCTACGACTGCTGTTCCTTCCATTAGGTCCCCTGAAATCCGGCGGCCAGCTGAGCGGTTCTTTCCTGGAAATGGGTTGTCTTCAAACTCTCTGCTTTCAACTTCAACAACTTCAGTTTCAACTTCAATACCCAGAATGGAAGAATCAGCTTCAGACCTGGAATTGTTTCTGGATTTGGTGCCCTTAAGGATGAGAAATGCCTTAGCCCATCATCAAGAAATTGACAGTTTGATTGAGATTGTTATGGATTTTGGAAGGAAGCCCCTCGCTCGTTTTCCTTCTGGTGATTGGGTCATCTCCCAGGATTCTGTCCAGCGGGAGGATTTGCAGCATGCCATTTCTAAGGTAATCTAATTTAATTGTATCCATACTTTTATTACTTTTCATTGTTTTGATTGACATTTTGTTGCTATTTATGACATTATGTACGCAAAAGAGTACTATGAAACTAACTTCCATGCATGATGGGTCTCCATGATGGGTCTCTAATTTAGTTAGAATCATCTGTTGTTTTAATCTACCTGTATATATAGTTTGGTTCTTCATTTAGCACCAATAGCCTGATCAAGTTCAATGCTTTGAATTAATATGACCCAAAAATGTTGTTTGTTATGGTTCATGTATTTTTGTGTATGGCCAATGAATTTAAGAGGTTTAAGCAGTCCTGTAATTTGATTGGACTACACCAAAAAAATAAATAAATAAAAAGGTTGGTGGAGCATGGTGAAAATCAGATTGAATTTATATGGTTTAACCTGCATTGTTCAGGTGGGTGATTTTTCAGATGACAACAGATCGGGTATTGATCGCTCACTGCACCGTATAAGTGCCATTCGGAATCAAAAGATGCAAATAATTGGGCTTACTTGTCGAGTGGGTAGAGCTGTTTCTGGAAGTGCAGAAATCATACGTGATTTGGTTGAGGGGGAGGATCTATTTTGGTAATAGGGCCTCCTGGAGTTGGCAAAACGACATTGATCAGGTAGTTGTTTTCAAAATTTTGTATTTTGGTGGCATTGATCAGGTAGTTGTTAAGCATTGAATTTGCTGATATGGCTCTTGGAAGTATGTGTTCCTAGGAGTATGATATATGAACTGGGGAGAAAGGATGAGGAATTTCACCATGCCTCTCCTTGCATTTGAACCAAATTGCTTGTGTAGAAACTAGGCTCCCTAGCATGACCCCTGCTGTGTGTGTAGTTGAATGTGGATGTACTTGATGGAATTCAGTTTCTTGATATAGAACTTGAAGTATGTGTCATCTTCTCTTCAAACTTCAGAGGTTTTGAAGTGTAAGATGTTCTTTTTCTCCCAGGGAGATTGCCAGAATGCTGGCAGATGAGCGCAGCAAACGTGTGGTCATTGTGGATACATCAAATGAGATTGGGGGTGATGGAGATGTTCCCCATTCAGGTATAGGTCGTGCTAGAAGGATGCAAGTTCCAAATGTTAACATGCAGCATAATGTAAGTATTAGATTGCTTGATACATCTTTGATTAACCTAAAGTTTGTCTCTCAATCTTTTTGGCCGCCATTGAAATTGAGTAGGTCATGATTGAAGCTGTGGAAAATCACATGCCTGAGACGATTATAATTGATGAAATTGGTACGGAACTTGAAGCTTTAGCTGCCAGTACCATTGCTCAACGTGGAGTACAGCTTGTTGGAACTGCTCATGGAATAACTATAGAAAACATAATTAAAAATCCATCTCTGCAGTTGCTTATTGGTGGCATAGAGGTATGGGCCAAGCTACTTCTGCCTACTATATGACAGAATACTATCATCGTGTAATCATATATACATATTTGAGTGTGTTCGGTGTTGCTGGTAGATCAACATGCTTGTTTTTCTTTGATTTCTGTAGTGGCCCATTCAGTGTAACTAATAATTGAAAACTTGTTAATAATGCTGAATATATTATGGAAACTGATACATTTATTACATATGATTTAATGTGTCATCTACGCCCTCGCAACAATTTTAGTACATCTTTATTCAATGACATATATGAATAGGCATGACAGTGCAAATTACTGGGTTTACACTAGCTATGAATTAAACCTGAGATTCTATTTATTTGACTTTTCTAATTCATTTGAAGAGTGTCACTCTGGGTGATGAAGAAGCGAGACGAAGAAAAGTACAAAAGACCGTTCTTGAGAGGAAAGGTCCCCCACATTTACATGTGCTGTTGAAATGATATCTAGGACTGAATGTCGTGTCCATCACAGATTAGATGCCACAGTTGATGCTATACTTGCAGGTGTTATAGACTTTCTCTAAACCTGCATTATATAAAAACACGAGCGTTAGACATCTTTTCATCTTTTATCTGCATAACAGGTAAATCTCCTCTGTTTGAAATCCGTCACATGGATCCTGAAGCCCAAAATTCTGAGAATTCCTCTGGGACACCTGTAAAGAAGCAGAAACAGGTATCTGAGGTGAAACAAGCATCTGAATTCATTAAGCATGAATACAGAAGTTCAGAAACAGAGTCTGAGAATGAAGATCTGGGTATTCCTCGACATACCAAGATGAGGAGCATAAGAGCCACAAAAAGAGCAGCTCACCAGTATATGTTTACACTTACAAGGTAAGCTTGTTGAAAGTATAAATTTCTTGCAATTTCCGTACCATATATCCAGCCACTAAGATGAGGAGGTTTTTCCTGGCATTTTCCTTGTAGGAAAGTACCCTCTTCCCCTCCATCTAATATGTTCCTTGTAAAGTTTGTTCTGTAGCCTATGCTGTGCTTTAAGAACTGTTTCACAAATACAGTTAGTTCAAGTGAATGTGTTGGATCATAGATTGCACTGCAATAAATGAATACCTGGTTGATATTTGAGCTATACAGCAAGATGCTCTTTTATTTGAAAACAAAATATATTAGGTTAGGTAAATGATCTAACTAGCTCTTCATCCTTGATCTTCCTGACTGTGGTTCGAGCTCAAAGGCGTCGAAGCCATATTAACTATTGGAAATTAAACCTGAAAATCTAAATGGCTTGAAAAATAATCAATGTCATCCATTGGAAATTGTTAACCTAGCTTGGGAAGTTCTAGTGAATGCGTAAATATCAAGATATAAAACACTAGCTTAAGAGAAATATATATAGACACCAGCCATAACCATTTGAGGTTGGAGCCTATGCTCCTACACAAGGTGTTTTCTCCATTCACAGATTCAATCCCTCCACCCCCCTCCTTCCCCGCCCATTAGTTGAGCCATGTTATTCAAACATGGCATATGCACACCAAACTGTTGAGTGTTTGACACGCATGTTGTGTCAAGCTAGGCAGTTTTCTGAAAAATCATGCACATTTTTTGGTCTAAATTTAAGGGTGCAATGTCCCTAGCCATGTATGAGTGTCGAGTGTCAGACACACATGTACTTGGGAGTTGGGGCTAAACAAAAGTCCTTGTAACATAGTATTTTCAGTAGCGAGATATATTTTATACATTTGGGTCCACTTTTCTTTCCCAAAAAAAAAGCTCCCCTTCATTTTACCTCCTCTGACGAAATATCAACAATGGTATTGAAGCAGCCGCCGAATTTCCAGCAATAAATTCTATAACCTAGGTGGAAAGATACATAATTTTACTCTACTTACAAACTCTGTTTTTCAGATATCGGAAGCTGATTTACTGCAAGTAGCAGAAGTAATGGGGCTGGAGGATGTAATAGATGTTACAGATGAAATTGGATCAGCAGATGCTATCCTAGCATCTGGTTCAGAGATGAAGCAGAACCCATGGATCCGTGGTGTGGCTAAATTTTACCAAGTTCCCATTTTTGTCATCAAGGTAGTTTTTGGATTGTCCCTCTGGTTGTTATTAGATGTATTAGATTAACGCACTTTTCAAGCACCTTATCATGGGGTACTGCAGAATTATACCATGGCACAAATGGTTAAGGCAATCCGCATGATTCTTGGAATGGAATATTTTAGTTCAGTAGCAAAGCTTCCATCAAAAGATGATATTGACATTGAGATTGAAGATGATGAGCCTGAAATGAAACCATCGTTGGAAGAGTTTGATGCTTTGGAGGTACTGACTTTCACTTACAAAATCATTTCTTGATTATTGTGATGGCAGCAAATGTGGACTTTATTTTGATTGTGACTTGCTGCTTTTAGGTATGTCATAGAACATTTGAAAATAATTTTAGGTGCTCTAGGCTTCCATGTTGGATAACCTATACTTGGGAGTCAGGACTACTATCATTTTTGATGGCACATAGGGCGAGATTATTTGATTTGCCTGTTCCTTTCCTGAGATTTTTGAAGATAACAATTGAAAAATCAGTTTTAGTGATCCACTCACTCCCCCTCTCCTCCCCCAACCCCCCAAAAAAAAAGAAAAAAGAAATGAGTTTTAAGAGCTTAGGGTATGTTTGGAGGGAAATGTTATTTTCCAATTATTGGCTTGACAAGGGGAAAACTGCGTTTCTAAGAGAACATTTTGATACCAGCCATTGAAAACTCTTTCTTTTGAGGTAAATTAGTAGAGGGAAGTTGAGAGTGGTGGACTTTTCTTCTTTTATTTTTCCCTAGAAAAACATTTTTTCACCAAGCTTTAGATAGTTTCTCCTGCAAATTCATTTCCTCAGAACAAATTTCAAGAGAAACTTGTTTTCCTCTTGTAGAACAGTATGTTGGCATCACATATCAGAGCAGAATCTAACTTTGTAGTGTTTCCTTTTTTATCTTGTCATGATCCTCTCATAGGAAGCCCGGCTTGCTATCGAGTATATAGTGATTCCAAGTGGGGAGCCAGTAGAACTCCTTCCTCGGCGTGCAGACGTATTTGCCCGTCAGCTTGAACTTGTGGAAAGTTATCATCTGGCTGCAGAGAACTCAGGTACAGAGCTCAATCCCAGATTGCAAATTTTTCCGTCAAAATCAACGAAGACGACTTCTTCATCGAAATCCAATGGTTCATCTAAGTGTGATACTACAAGCTCTAAACACCTAATAAGTGGCAGCGGCAAAAACGGCACCAGAAGTTCTCGGTTGCCCCTCCTCCCTGAATGAAGAAGGAACATTCGCCCTCCGTAAAACTTGTGATCTTCTGGTAATACATGTATCATATTTATTGTTTCTGTACAGTCTGATATAAGTTATGAATTACACCATCTCATTGTCAATTGTAGTTCTTCACCCCCAAAATTTATTGTAATTGATTGTAACCTCTCTATCTCTTATCAATGACAACCCACCATTCCTCGAAACTCTTCCAAAGACAATTTAGTGTGGATTCTATCAAAATAGGGCTTCGAGTCATCTGATAGAGCTGTCTTATCTCTGTCAGTAGAGAGACTGTATCTATTCGAGAGACTAAAAACTTTGCTTAATTAATTTTTTTTTTTTTGCTTATATCACCAAAGCCTTTGGCTCTTACCATGCAATTGCAAAGCCATGCTTGCAGAGTGGACTCTTAAGTACATGATCAATTGGCACTTAGTTTGACAGTAAATTCTGGCGTGAGCTTTGAATTTCCAGGAGAGAGTTTATAAGCTGAAGCTGTTATACACAGGGCTTGAATGCACAAAATCAAGTAATCAATTCATTGGTGGTTTACAAGAATTTTTATTTGGTTAACTTAATGTTTCTTTTTATGTATTTCATTCTGCATGTGATGTGGGGGTTAGCTGTTTCTTTGATGTGTTTTTTTTTTGGGGGTGGGGGGAAATCTTGATGTGATTATTTACCTGTCCTTTTTAAAACAAAAAAATTAGGCATTTTATCATTATTACATCATCTCTTCAGAAAGCAAAAAAGTCATAATGTCATTTATAGCGATGATTGAATTCAACAAAATAAATTATTGTTGTGTTTGATTATGTCCGGTAAAAGTGCCCTGCTACGAATTGTTAATTCAAAATTCAATCGAATTGAACATTATCTGACACTTATAAAGTTAAATTGAAATTATTTAAACCGATTTCAACTCGAATATTTTTTGTTAAAGTGTTTTGTCTCTATAAAACAAGCTTATTAAACCAAACATTAATTGATTTGAAATCAATAACTTGAATCAAAACTTAATCGAATCATAATAATCCAAACATAATCCAACCTGAAATAATTCAAACTAAAATCAACCCAAATGACCCAATTTTTAAATCTAATTATATTATATAGAACGCATTCTACACCAAGAGTTACCTACATTAAATTACTGACAAATGATAGTCATGTTGTCTATATTCTAGCTTCTTATTATATATCCAAACATAACCACGAGCATACAATCGTTACCAAATCAGTTGATTTGACATGTGAGACCATAGTGAAAGGAAGTCCACAACAGAATTAGATGAGTTGACTGGTAGTTTATATTTTGGAATACTTGTCTGTTCAGGTTGTATCCTAACTCATACTGTTGACCAATATACAACTATGGATTATATCCCTACAAATATGTAATTTTAGGTATAAGATTTGTTGAAGGATCGACTCCTCTCTTTACAGTAAAATTAAACGTAAATTGGGTATTCTACTGAGACTTGTTTTGTGAATTGTGTTTCGTTTTTTCAGTTATAAGGCTTATTTGTATGTAGTTATAATTATTTTTAGTTGTATAGTTACATTTTTTACTTTTTGCCAACCTATTAATCGAAAAAAAATCCCTACAAATTATTGTCTAAATATAACATCCAGTGAGAAAACTAAAAAATTAATCTGATGAGCCACATGAATCGATGTTACAGATTTAAACGTATCACATTTATGGCAATCTTTATAACTCTTTCATAAAAAAATGAGAAAAAAAAAAAGAAAGAAAGAAGAAAAGGGACACTAAATGTGCACAATTTTCTCCATTCTCATTATGAATAATCTTTGCGGCCTTTTGTTACAATTTTGTTTAGTGGGGTGAATCATTGTTTAGAAAAGTTATTGGGGAGACAATAAAGGAACACAATATAATTGAGTAGAGAAACATAAAATCCTAATAACTCGTTCTTAGATTAATACACATCTAAAAACTAGTGGAGACTCAAAGAGAGTTCATAAAAAATGCGTCAATTTTTACATATTATAAAAGAACAGCAAAGTAATAGCTAGAGATACTACACATAAGAATACTTTTAGCTCAAGAGGGATAGAAAAGAGAGGGAGAACATCGACGAACATAGAGTCAGAACCTTTAATTTTTGACCTTGTGTAGAATATAGGCAGCACCTATGCAAAGGTCACCACGGCGTTTGGGCTTGCAAGGTCAAGAAAATTCTGACAATCTTCATAACACTAGAAGGAGATGAACTGAAGGTTAGGAAGAACAAGCTCAGGAGAGATATCGCCGGGGCCATTTTCATGGCATTTTTCTATGAAGATTATTTCTCATTAAAACAAGGAGTTGATGATGAATGATGGTGGGTTGTTGAGGAATGGAGGAAGGAGAGAGACAATTAGGGTTCATAATTTAGGAGGTTTGGCTGGTAGGGAGAAGCCTGGATAATGTGAGACTTAGTTTCATAGGAGGAAGATAAAATGAGGGGGAGAGAAAGAGAGAGAGACAGAGAGGGAGGTTGAGGGGTATATATTTTTATGGAGGAAGGAGGGTGGGGTTGGTTTGTGTGGGGAACAAGTAGTACAGCGAGAAATTAAGGCTCAATGAGTGCAATTGGGTGGCTGTATATGTTGATATGTCACAATCTGTAGCAGGGGACAGAAGGGATGATGAGAGTTTGTTTTCTTGGACTTAGATGAGAGCAAACTACCAAGGCATTATGATTGTCAAACTTATTACTTACCACCTTTTTTTAATTTTTACTCATGTAATCATATTATAAAAAAATAGAGATATTTACATTTACTTCACTCAAGGTATTTGGAAATCATTTATAAATCCTCCAAGTATTGGTATTTATTTTTATCCATCCTAGATTTAGAGATAAAAAATATTTAACGTTAAAAAACGGCGAAGGGTTAATTGGTAGCGTAAAAGGACAGGTTTGTCCCTAATTTTTAAAATAGAATGACTTTTTACCCCCATCCCTTAAAAGAGCAAACATATCATAAAAGTGTAATTGTATCATTATACATCTTTTTTTATGCCACGTCAGCACATATATTGTATTTGGATGTTGTTTATTATGAACAACAAAGGTCAATGCATCATACAAATATTAAGCTGCTCCGATTAGGGTTGGTAAAAATAAATACTAATACTTTGAGAATTTATAAATGATTGTCAAATATCTCGAGTAAGATAAATGTAAATATCTCTAAAAACATATAGTATAAGATTTGGTATGAAATCTACCCACTATATGGTGTAAGAGACTTTTATTTCTCTTTATACATTTTAGCTCACTAGTGAATATATGCTAATACTTATATAGAATTTATCCATTTATAAATTTTTGCTTTTTGGGTTTAATATTGAATGAAATCACCTCATATCTATTTCATGCATTTTTACATTTAAAATTAAAGTATCATACAATTTTATAGATTGCTTTCATGAGATCTATTAGGTCTTTTTCATAATTCAATTATCTCTATTTTATCTTAAAACTTTTCTTAAGTTAAACGATGTTGCAATCTCTTCCAAGATATGCAATATTTGTACTCAATTCTACTTGATCATATCACTCTAACAACTCACTTCACCGTATTTCCCGAAACATTGTTAGTCATTTTTGCCTATAGTACTTTTTTCGTTGATATCTCTTGGAGCTTTCTCTAGGGTTCGCCGAAGAAAACTTCTTGGGCCACCCCCAAACTTGCCATCCTCTTGATCATTTTGATCACAACCTCTCCCTGTCGGTGTTGGCATTGGATGAGGAACCCTGTTCATTGGTGGCATAGCAGGATGCCCGTTGTTTGTACTATAGAGAGTATGGTTGTCGATCTCATGGAGCTAGGTCTCTTACAAGTCTAAGGTCAATGTCCTTATGAACTAAGCAAAAGCACAATTCAGATTTGGTTGGTAACGCAAACACTAAAAACGAAATTAGGTAAAGAAAACCCTAGGCAGGGGTTTACCAAGCTCACATGCCAACAATCTTAATTACATGCTTCTACACTATTCACAACTCGCGATGAACTAGGGAATCGATGTAGTTCGAGACCACCTAAGCCTTCTCTCGAAGGTCATTAAGCTAACTCAATTGAATTAATTGTTGTTCTCACACAATCAAAACCAAAGAATTACATGGTTATCGACTCTTCCCTTAATAACAACCTAAATTATTCTCATATCTAAGTTGTAATCATCCAACAAGTTGAAGTAGAACTAAGCCTCTTCTCTCGAAGTCTACTCAATTCCCAAAAACAATAAAGGTAGGATTCTCTCGAACCTCACACCAATTCACAAGTATCAACAAGTCGGAAATTCATCAAACAATTGAAAATTAGCATCAAAGCATCAATTACGATTAAACTAGCATATTAGTGGCAAAATCCCCAACCTAAGTTGGAAATTTAGCCACACATATTCATGACATGTGACAACAAACCGAGAGAAGAACAGACAAAAAGAATGAAAGATAAAAGTAGAGAAAAGAATGACAATACCGTAAACTTGAATTAACTTGCGATTAAATGAAAATAACTCCAAGCTTTGATCCCTTAACAATGGAAAATAAGTGCTTAAACATAGAGAGAAACTAGCCTAGAAACGAAGCATAAAAAAGTCCGTTCGAAAATTAACAGTTTCGGAATAAAATGTGTAGAAAAACGAAAGCTGCAGATTGGCACAACCAGTCGCTGAAACCGTGCTTAACCCGTGCAAGCTCACGACTTCTTCAATTAAATCCCAAATTCCTAGCATGGCCTCGTGCCGACTTTGGCATTGCTCGTGCCGACCTCTTACGCTTCGAAGACGACTCGTGCTAGGTCTTTTTTCCTTCTTTTCTTCAGCCACGACCAGATGCTACAACCTCGTGCTAACTTGACTTGACCTCTTTCCTCGCTCTCCGACCTTCTATGGCCTCCCGCTCTTTTCCTTAGCAGTTTGAAAGACGTATTCTTCATCATAAAAGGCGGGATTACCTTAAAACATAGAAATTCGCACACTTTAATCATAAATGAAGAAAGTAAGCGAAATCAAATAAGAATTTAGGTGAGAAGGCCTTTGAAGTGTCGAAATTAGCCAATAAGAGAATGGAAAAGCATGTAAAATTCCGGTTTATCAATGCTCGCGGCTTTCACCAAAAGGGCTAAGTATTAGCATCAAGATTTGCACGTTAGGACCCTTGAGGCAGCCAATTGTGCCTTTGGGAACACACACCTAGCTCAATAGCCAGGAGAAGACGAATATACAAATATTGGAAATTACCATTTTTACCTCGAAAAAGGTGAATCATTATATTATAAAACAACTCAAATCTATTAAGGATAAATTATCATGTCGCTTTATAACTCACCTTATCATATTTCCCAAAAATGTTGTCATCTATAGTTTCTTTCTCAACATTTTGCCATCTACTTACTGACTTGAGCATCACAAGGGTCTTTTACCTTTCTCGAAAAAACCTCAAGGTCGAGTTTGTTGTAGGTCAATATGATAAGTCATGTCATTATCCAACTTATCAAGGATTAGCCATTTATAAATTTGTATTTTATTACCTCTAATGTAAAAGTTCGTCTGAAACACCGCTCTCAAGATACTTCTATCTATTTGAAAACGAGATGCAGGCACCTCCCCTTGGATTAATTACGGCTCCACCAATGCACTGGCCAATCAGAGAGGAATGTGGGATAACTCGGACTCTACTTGTCTGTTTTTCTGGGCCACATGAGCTAGCTTTTGCCATTTTATTTTAGGTTTAATTTGATTTTTTTGGTAATTTTTTTATATATTGTATATAAATCCATAACAAACATTTTATTTTGTGAGCATAAGCGACGAGGCTTGCTGAAGAGATGACGTGGAGCATGGCTCGCACTTATCATGAGGATCCAAAATGCTCCACCACGCTCCATCGTTCCTTCTCCAACCCCTCTCGCACTTGAAGCTACTAGTGTGTCAGCCATTGGGTGGAGAAGACAAAAGAGGAAGCACCATACACTAAGCACCAAATTAACCTAACTTAATAAAACTCCTAATTTATGATTTTTATTTTTTTTTCTGACTAAGCTAACAAAAAAATATGTTTTTACGAGTATAACTTTAACTTTCCTACTGTTTTAAAAGGCCAAAAATGCCATTAAAAAACAAATTTAAAAGCGTAAAAAATATTAGAAAAATAAAAGACAGCTAGCTAATCGAGGATTTTAGCCCTCTCTGAAGTGGAGTTGAATAGGAGGATCAAAAAAAAAAAAAAAGAAAAAGAAAAAGAAGGCATTAAACCTAAAGCCTGGAGATTACAGTATATATGCATGCAATTCAGAAGATTTTGGAGAGAGACAGAGAGTCAAATAGATGTGTTTTTAGCACAAAAAGGTGGTGGTCCAAACCACACACATTTAATTTTATCATCACAGAAGGATTCCCATCCCTCCAAAAATTAATTTGTTTTTTTTTAACAAAAAAGGACGCCCATAGACTTCACATTTATGACTTGGACGTACAAAATATTCAACAACATTTACCTACATCTTTGCCAAAAAAAAAAAAAATTATTTACCTACGTACTACACATATAATTTCATCATTTAATAATTCAATCTAAACCAAACAAATATCAACCATCTTATCAACCAAACATGATAGAAAATGTTTCAATATATATAAGAAGTCCGCAGATATTATTTTCAACATGAACTTAATATATACATCCTGTTCTCTAAATTTTTTTTTTGATAAGGTGAAATAATAATAATAATAATAATAATAATAATAATAATAATAATAATAATAATAAAGCTAAAAGCTCAAGGAGTACTTGAAAAGTAGTTGAAGTTGATAATTACCAATAATTTGGCCAAATTAAGATAAATAATAGAAAGTAATTATTGGAATTTGGCAAATGGCTTTGTCAGAAGAAAAATTGTATGCAATTCAATTCATTAGTTTGGACAAATAACTAATTAATGTTGGTCCACTAACTCAGAATTTGAGCCTAATCTCATTCAAAAAATATTATAATGGAAATCTCAAAATAAAAATAATGAAAGTCTTTCTAACTAAAAAATTTCAAGTGCTTTGAACTCAAAATAACAACATTTATATTATTTTTCTCATTTGCTCACTAGTGTGTTTTATTCAATCATTTTTACATTATATTATGGTTTTTAAAAGCTCATTTATGAGTTATGTTAGATATTGAGGAAATAAATTTGATGAACTTCAAAAACATCTTTTTTAATGCATAAATGTGAATATTATCAGACCAAGAAAGCCTTAGGCAGGATTTACCAAACTAACATGCCAAAAATCTCAATCAATGCCTCTACACTAATTACAATTGCGATGAATTAGGAAATCGAAACAGTTTGAACCACTTAAGCCTTCTCTCGAAGGTCATTAAGCTAACTCAATTGAATTAATTGTTGTTCTCACACAATCAAAATCAATGAATTACAAGATATCGATTTTTCCCTTAATAACAACCTAAATTATTCTCATATCTAAGTTGTAATCATCCAACAAGTTAAAGTATAATTAAGTCTCTTCTCTCGAAGTTTACTCAATTCCCAATAACAATAAAAATGGGATTCTCTCGAACCTTACACCAAATCAATAAATATCAACAAGTCGGAAATTCACTAAACAATTGCGAAATAGTAACGAAGCACAAATTACGATTAAACTAACATATTAGTGGCAAATCCCTAGCCTAAGTTGGGAATTTAGCCACGCATATTCATGATATATGACAACAAATTGAGGAATGAAATACCACAAACAAGAACAAAAGATAAAAAGAGAAGAATAATAATACCTAAACTCAAATTAGATTTCGATTAATTGAAAATAAACTCCAAGCTTTGATATCTTAACAATTGAAATTGAGTACTCAAAGTAGAGAGAAAAACTAGCCCTAAAATGTAAAATGAAAATAGATACAAAAGCTTAACTGTTTTTGGAATAAAAAGTCGAAAATCGAAAACCGAAAACTACCAATTGGCACGTGCGAGTGCTTGGACTTGGCACGGCCGTGCTCGTCAACCGTGCAACCTCACGACGTCTTCGAATAAATTTTGAATTCCTGGCACGGTCTTTGCTGACCTTGGCATAGCCCGTGCTAACCTCCTAGGTTTCAAGCACAACCTATGCCAAGGTTGGCACAACCTCGTGCTAGGTCTTCTTTATTTCCTTCTTTTCTTCAATACGACTAGTACTACTCGCCTGTGCCGACTTGACTTGATCTCTTTCTTCGCTCTCCGACTTTATATGGCCTCCCCCTGTCTTCCTTACCACCTCAAAAGATGTATTCTTCATTATAAAAGGCGAGATTACCTGAAAAGATAGACCAATGAAGAAAGTAAGTGAAATCAAATAAGAATTTAGGTAAGAGGGTCTTTGAAATGTCAAAATTAGCCAATAAGGGAACGTAAAAACCCGTAAAATTGCAGTTTATCAATAGTGCAAGGTCATCCAAGACCTCCAAAATACGGTTTATTTTAATCTAATGTTTTTAAACTTTATTGTAATTTTTTCATAAGTTAAGAAATAATTTTTAATTTAAAGAAATAGAGAGAAAAAAAGACAATAATTTTTAATTAATCTTATCTAGATGAATTCCTAAAGTCTATACTCACACATGGCAAAAAAAATTGGACAAAAAAAATTAGAAAAATTTTATAAATATTTAATAATAATATGACACTTGAAAATATAAACTCCACGTGACATATAAAGAATTTACAAAGTTTTGATTTTCAAAGAATTGCGCGAGTTTTTTTTTTTTTTTTTGGAGTAAATAAATGCATTGATTACTGAAGCTGAATTTTGTATTTGTTTCCCCCAAGCCATGTCATTGTTTCAAAAACCCAAAAATTAACTGATAAGTTCTGATTGTCCAGAGAACCAAACAATAAAGGGCAAAAACTAACATGAAATAGTGCAAGCATTTATTATTATTATTATTATTATTATTATTATTATTATTATTATTATTATTATTGCATTAAAATAAAGGCCCTTAATTTTGGGTATTTTGACCAACTTGAATTTTTCAACAAAATAGACCCTCTCTCTTTCTACCTCTACTTCAATAGTAGACCAGTAGAAGAGAAGGAACAGAAACAATGCCCAATGCATAATTCATAACACTAAGTAAATTTGTAGGATTTTCTGGCTTTCTTCCACCAAAATTATGCTCCTTTCGTTTTATACTATATGTCATTTTAACTACCTTTTATTACATATTATTTTAATTTAATTTTTTTTATTTTTAAATATCTGTCATTTTATAATTCTAATAATTTACTAATTATTAGTTTATTAATTTTATCCTTATTAATTACTTTTTTTTTCCTTTCTTTCATCTTTAATGAAACTTTGAGGCAATTTGGTGTTTTAACACAAATTTTGTCATAATTTTTGTGTTTTTTTAAATTTCTGCATAACCTTAAAATGACAAATATTTTAAAACGGAGGAGTATTTATCACTTTACAATCATAATAACATACCACTTTCTTATTTACCAATTTTGACCTTATTAATTATTTATTAAAGAATGACAATGAGAGAAAATGGACGCATATTAAATAATTCACCTATAACTATTTTGATTTTTAGTTGATGTTAATTTTCGAATGTAATTTGTAATGGAGGAAGAACTGTTATATATCCTTCTATTTAAAGGTTAAGAATTGCTCTGAATCCCTAAAAGAATTGTTTAATTTTTTGTTACTGTTGGTGATAAAGTTATTCTATAGCATATTTATTTATAAAACTAAAAAAATTAATAACAAAAAAAAAAAAAGAAAGTAGTAACTAAGGATTTTCTTCAATTACAGGGAATTCAGATTCTGCCTTGAAACATCATTAATGCCCAGTTATTTTTATCGAATTTATTTTTCTATTGAATTAATAATGCCCACTTATTAATTTACGTTTGGTCTTCTGTCAAACAGCTAAAATTTTTGTCACAAATTCATGCAAAAACGGTCAGAAGGCTTAATTCCTTCCCATGTCCCGAGTTGTGAAATGCAATAATGAGTTCCAGAGGTTCGCAGATGATGACGACAGTAGAAAAGGGAAATTAAGGGTTAGGTTGGTTTCCAGTCTACCAAATTTTCCATTTTGCCTATTGTTTGCTTAATCTATAATTTTTATTTTTTTTTATGTCCCAAAATATATTCTGACAACCTCAGCAAAGTGCCTCCGCCATGCATGTAGAGATTTTTAAAAAGGTTTTCACTTTTAAATTTTATAATATTTAGGCCTTGTTTCATTTATCCGTAAAAATTAGAAAGTTATAAGGCCATGCATTCATATTCGAAATAACAAATGAAATAACTAACCGAAAAGTAGACCTAAAAGACCTAAGTTGAGCCAAACGTGACCTTGACGTTTTTCATCTAAGTTATTTTTCTTTGCAAAATAATCTTATTGGACCAAATATTAATGGATATAAAGTCAATCTAAACTGAAATGATATTAATTTAACCAATTTGTGTATGACATGATTTGAAATCAATTATTAAATCAAATAATCCATTTATCAGGTTTAGTTAAAATGCTTCAATTTGTTTACTTATTAGGGTATGTATGAGAAGCCAATATATCGCTCTTAATAGACCCGGTTGTCTTGGAGGATAGGTTTCAAAATCTTGCACAAGAGTTGAACTAGTCTCAATACCCAATTATAAAAGTTATATAAAAACCCCTTGAATTTAATACATATGATTGCATACATAATATATATAAAACAGACAATCATCGTACACACGAGATAAATTCATTAATACGTCTTTCTTACGTCTTTCTTTCGACAAGTCAAACTTACGTCAATCCAGTGGTCGAACATTAAAAATAAATATCCTTAAAATTGGAAAACATTGAATATTATTTTTAAAGTTCATATTATTAACGTTCAATACCCCTAAATTAAAATTATTTGAATTAAAAATCCCCAAAAAATTGGTTTTCAATTTAGCACATTAAATATTTGTCGACAAAGGGATAAAAAAGGGTTTAATACTTGTAATTTGTTTGACAATTTAGCACCTAAGGGAGAATCAAATACTCAATCCATTTCACAATATATGTCATTTTAATTAACTTTTGTCGTTTCATAATACTCGTCACTTTATAATTCTAGTGACATATTAGTTACTAATTTATCAACTTTGTTCTCATTAATTATTTACTAGAAAATGACAAAGATAAAAAGTGGAGACATATTAGATAATTCATCTTTTTAACTATTTAGAGTTTTAGTTAATCTTAATTTGTTCTCACCCCACTAAAGTGACATGTAATTTAAAATAAAGGGAGCATCTAAAATATTACTATGAAAATTGGAGATTTAAAGGGTACAGGACAGATATTGAATGGGTATAAATACATGTCATTCAAAGAATGCCCATACACATTTGTTATCCAAAAAAAATACCCATACCTATTTAATTATATTTCTTAGGATGGTTGTAGGTGTAGCTCTTCATTTAGCCACGTTTGAAAATCGGTTATTAGTTGTTACTCTCTACGTTTTCAAAATATATGTCACTTTAATTAATTTTTTGTGTTTCATAATATTTATCATTTTACAATTCTAACAATATATTAATGACTAGTTTATCAATTTTGTTCTTATTAATTAATTTTTTTGCTCATTTTTTATGAACTCTTTATTTTCAGTGAAATGTGAGGACAGACTTAGTCTTTTAATACAAATTTTATCATGATTTTTGTGTTTTCTTGGTATTTTTTTATTACAAAAACGAAGGAAGTAGTTGTTAACTAATTGTATTAATTATTAGCTATTACCTAAATTTATTAACCATCATTTGTATCATTGTTTGTATTAGCCATTTTTTAAAAAAATATTTGGTGAAATGAATTTTTAAAAAACTATCACACAAAAAGTTAACCACAAAAAAATTGTTTAAATTAGCTTCTTTGCAAATAGTTGTGTTTTTTTTTTCTTTTTGGGTAAAAAGATGTTTCAAAAAACTAATGAACCAAACATCTAAAAGAGTTGTTTTACTAAAAGTCATATATATAGCCTCGCACCATAAAACATAGTGAAAAACTATTCAAAAACTTATTTGTCAAACATGACCTTATCTCTTCTTTTCTATTTGGTACAACAATTTGCATTGTTAGTTGATTCTCAAAACTAATTAAGAAGAATACAAATAGATAACCAAAATACACCAAAACTTCAAACGAGTTAAGAAACACAAACAAAACCAAAGTCCATCTAAGTAAAGGGAACATAAACATAACAAAACCAACCCCTAAACAATAAACAAGAAATACATCACTAAAAAACTATAGCCTACTAATAAACTTACTTGACTCTTGCGAAATTTAACCTATATTGCATCTCTCTCGTCATTTGTGATCCTATTTATCTATTCTATTTGATCAAGAAATAGGTTTAATTGTCCATCTTTTTGATATGTAAGGCATCCTCCGGATAATTCAAACTGAAGCAATTGAATGTCCAACTAAAGCCTATATGACCAATCAATAAAAACACTCCAACACTCCTCCTTTGTTTTATATTTCATACATCGCACTACATAGATATCATATTTACAAAATGTAAATCGCTATCATGATGCCTTGGTTGCTTACCCCTTGATTGAGAAGTTGGTGGCATATCCGCATGCCAATTTTCCTCGAGCCTACCTCAAACCCTAGGGTAGACTATTTCCTATTTTTGTTTCTCCTTTTCAAGCTTGACCTCGTTTTTATTAGTGCAACTGTAAGTCACGAGAGGATCAAATATAACCTAGAGAGTAGAGGAAT
Organism: Talinum fruticosum; assembly: GCA_021018815.1. Taxonomy (NCBI): domain Eukaryota; kingdom Viridiplantae; phylum Streptophyta; class Magnoliopsida; order Caryophyllales; family Talinaceae; genus Talinum; species Talinum fruticosum. Next base: position 3,043,661 of record JAITYX010000011.1, read on the forward strand.
GGGTTTTAAAAATTTATGAGTTGTCTAACTACGTTATGTTCTTGAGTGAGGTTAGATTTAGAGATAAACAAATAAGCAGAAAATTAAAGTGTACAAGATATGTTGTTTGTTCATGATCTTGGCCCGAATCTAAATATCTAGGTTAGTGATTGCCTAAGGTTTCCTACCTTAGGATTATCCTCTACTTTTCTTGTTGTCTTACTCGTCGGAAAAATCTCTTCACTTAATTCTCTCGACTTATCTTTCGAATACACTTACTCTAAAGGCCCTTCACTCACATTTCACTCAAGTGCTACAACTCCCGAAGCCGTTTTCCCTAAGACTCTTTGCTACTACAACTCACAAAGTAAGCTTCCTCAAGATACTCTCCTACAAATAGAATGTGTTTGAGATTACAAGAGAATGAGTATGATAAGATTGGATGTATGCTCTCTTGTCTACTTCTTTCGGTCTTGAGCTTTGACTTTTATAACTTCATTTTCATGTACAAGACCCTTGTGACTTCAAGATGTTACAGTTGAGTGTTGAGCTTCTGTGTCTCACTCAGTAACTAAATCTTTATTAGAACTGACTTGCTTTCAAAAATGTTGATAGTTTCCTTTATTTGAGCTTCCTTTCGAGATTCTCCTCCAATCACAAATTCACAGTCATTATTTACACCCTTCAATCCATGATGAATTTTTGTGGTATCCACTTATACTTATTGCAACCTTAAATGGCGTGATTTGACCATATTCTTTCAAAAAATAAACAAAATATAATTTAGGAAAAGAGTTAGGATTTCTAGGATATAACATTGCAAAGACATGATCATAATAAATCTATAATTTTCAGAATATAATCTTCTCCAGAATCTTTCCAAAAAATGTGGATTATAATTGAGCCAAATAAGGAAATAACATCTCAATATAAAATTGGATAAATTATGATAAGAATAATATAATCAGCAAGATTATAAGTATAATTTCCAAGTACTGAATATATGCATTGAGATCAAAATTTATTATACCGAAAATGCGTCAAATAAAATAACTAAATGTGTATGTATAATTGATCAGATATAATGTGTGACTAACATAACAACATTCACCCTATATTTAAACTTGGGAAAGTCCAAGGGAAGAATCGAGAAAATTTTTAAAACTTAAAAGTTGTTCTTTATGTAGGAGTAATTCATACCTATTTTTTGTTTATTTTATTATATATTTTTTAGAAATTTAAATGCATTCTTAAAAATGACAAATTGGATAAGAATATATAACTTTTTAAATCGTTAAGTGCAAATAACTAATTGTCGTTTTGACTCAAAAAACAAAACTAGTTGTCATTTTGATATGAGCCAACCCGCTTTAGTGATTTTAACCAAATTTGACAAATATCTTTAAATTTATGTGAATCGAATCAGATACTTAATTTCACTCATGAGTTGTATGCTACATGTATAATTGGTATATCTTGGAATCTCTTACACTCTTACGACTCTTTTTCGACTTTTGATATATAATCAGATCCAATAGTTTTTATGTATTCGGTTACACATCCACATTTACACATCTTATAGACTACCGACTTACATGGTAATTTGTTTGTATGACACTTGAAAAAGAAAAAGTATTCTCCGAAGAACTAGGCTAGCTAGCATTATTATTTATAATCAATTTCTATGTAAATTTTGACAATTTTCTTATAAACAAACATGCAAGAATATTATTGGTCAATATTTTCGAGTATATGATGCAAATCTTATTATAGATTCAGAAAATAGATAATAATACCAAATACCCTTGGGAGAGTTGCTCATCGTTTTATCTCTAAACTTTGTGTTTTGAGCCCAATGGACAACAGACCAAGTCCAAGGCTCTCGGTGGACTTGTTTTTACAGAAGTCATTATTGAGCCCAATCGACCATAACCTTCGGGCTTTACATCATTCCAGGAAAGTGAGGCCAGCCCATCTATTGTTGTCCTATCTTTGAGGTTGGGCCATATTTAGATTGATGAAATTTAAATCCTACTAATTTCCAACTTAGGCAACCCTTACTTACCGTTTGGATTAACTTTAAGTCGATTTTTATTTACACGTCTAAATAACTTCTCTTAATAAAAGATTATCTTTACAAGAAAAATTTTAAGTTAAAATCGAAATACTTCCTATAAATTTAAATTTTATATCAAAAATAAAGTTGGTTTATATCAAATGTAAGATATAAATTTAAATAATTCATATTGATAATCAAGTACGAGTTAAAATTATATTTTAATAAATGCAAGTTCTATTAGGTGGAAAATTTAGAATGTGAAATGGAATACAGTAGAGTGCGGAAAATCGGAAAGGATTGGGATGGAATGAGAACGAGTAGAAAGGAGTAGAAAATATATATTTATAGGCAAAAGAATAGAAAATTTGGAGCGGGGTTTAGGAATTTTGTTATTTGTCCTCTTGTAGCTCAAGGTTGGGATATGGCTATATTAGCTACCCTCTCGTTGTTTTCATGTTCTTCAATTATATATGTTTTTCAAAAAGGTAATATGACACGCGATTAGATTACCAAGTAGAATGTTTTTACTAGATTTAGAGTTACTTTTATATCTCCTCTCTTGCATAAACTTTCAGGTATATTCAATGATGGCAAATATAAGATAACAATATCCTATCAAATTTTAATCCAAATCAACATGGAATAAACTCGAATAAAAAATTCTCCTATTAAATTATTAACGACCCGGATGGTACGTTAAAGTTTGAATAAGTCTTCAGTTGAAATCTACACGAAAAATATTGGATTACGTACATTGATCTTACAAACACACATATAAAAGTAAAATATATGTTTATTGAATTTACATATAAAATAAAATATTACTTTTAGTGGTGATGAGTATAGACCTAACTTTATGATCACTAACTATCGATGATGGCCGAAGATAGTTGAGCATAATAATTAATGCATAAAGGCAAAAAAAAAAAAAAAGGTGTATTAATAAACAACGGTGATCATCTAAAGAGAATAGCATTTTATCATATATATATACATCGAAATTGGAAACCAAATAATTGAATCTATAGCTAATTAATTTATTCATTGAGTGTTTAAACTTTAAACAATTTGGGATTTTCAATAATAATTATCGATTTGTTTAAGTTTAATATACATATGAATGTGGTGTCAGTTGGATGAACTTATAAAATCTTTAAAAATTATTTTCAAAGAATAAACACGTAAAATACACATATATGTTTTATTAAGTAGCGATTGAATTAATTTGATTGAATATTAAATTTAAGTAAACTTAACTATGGCTCTGTTCAAGCAACAAGCATTTAGAATAACTTTTAGCGTTTTGACCAAGTCAAAACACTAATCAACCAAATATTAGTATTCGATAAGCTAGTGTTTTAACTAGCGTTTGTATTAACTTATAGCGTTTCAAGTAGTGTTTTTGAAAAGTTAAGAATATTAGCTTTTCACATTTAAAAGTAACGTTTCATATTTTTTTGACAAAATTTCCCTTCATTAATTTATATTTGGCAAATTATCTATATTCTTTTACGTCAATTTACAATAATCAGCTAACTCAACCACTAAATTTACCGAACACGTTTATTCAACCGTTCAATTGAACAACTATCCGCTAACAGTTAAAATCTAACAGACTATCAACTACCTAAATAGCTATCGACTACACAAACAGTTATCCGCTACTTAAACAACTTATTTTGCCGAACATGGCCTATGTAATGGGCAAAATCACCCAAAAAAAAAAAAAAATAGATGACCAGTTACATGCATGTCATACATACACTCATACGATTACTATAAGAATTATTGAAAAAAAACTAAACTACAAAACTTTTAGAAAATAATAATTGGAATCATTAAACATAGAAAATATTATTGCAAAGACTAGAATTTTTATGATCATGTATAGAAATATGATCAAGTATAGAACTCGATATTTCAATGATTTTAAAGAATCCTCCAATTTAAGAAATCATATATATTAAATAAAATTTTTTTATTAACTGTATGAAATAAACATATTGTTTAGAAAAAAAATAAGTTTCATATATAATAAAATATATTTTTAAAATGAACTAATGTCATAATATTAAAAAAATATTAAAAGAAATTGACTCAAACCCTTACATAGTTACATTTGCAAGGTTAATAATAAACCGCCCTGTCTATTGAGGGAGGATTGCTAGCAATCCAAGTAAATTAAGGGGTCACATCATTTTATAGTTATTAATCTTTGATTGCTAGTGTATTTACTCTATTTTCCTTTTAAGATGAATTCTTTGTTTCTTTTACTGTTGTTTAGTAATTTTCAACCTGTATGATCGAATATACCAATTCTCAATAAATATTTTTTGATACAAGTGCATGGAATCGGCATATAATAATGGCATATGTTATGATATAGAAAAATTTGTAGATATCACCAGGCTGTGAATTAGCTTCAACTTATAATGGGAAGCCAGTTGAGCCAATTAAGGGGGTTGGTGCTTCTTGATAAGGCAGTTGGTGAGTAGTTATGAGTATTAACCGATTATCTCAAATATAAAATCTCAGAAATTAAATTAAAATAAAGTTGGGGTATGGGCGCTAATAATTTCTGTTAGAGGGATATTGGATAGGAATAATCTTATTTTAACAGCTGCGTTCATTTTTTGTATGATGAACTTTAAAGGTATGTAATTAATATCGTTATCAAAAATTCTATTATTATTAATAAAAAGTGTACTAATTAAACATATATCGACACATTGTGATTGGTTCATTTTAATTTTCTAATGGAAACTTTCCAATTTTGATGTTGATATCTTGTATATAATTATGTCACGTCATGTTAATAAAAATACAGTATCTTTTTGTTATTATATATTGAACGGTTGTATCATTATATTACCACCGAGTTAAACAAATTATGACTTGCTAGTGTTATGTAAGAGTTTATTTATTAGGCATGGGATGCTAGAGTTTTTTTTTTTTTTTTTTTTTTGGAAAAGGGTAAAGAAACATCTCAACATATTTAGGCAGCTTTTCTTACATAGCTTCTACCTAAATTATCTTGAGCCAAAATAGTAGAAAATGAGGGGGATGGACAACATTTCCAGACTGAAGGAGTAGTAATAGAATGGTCAAAACGCACTAATCAATAAGTGACGCAATTGACTTCTCTAAAGATGTGATTAATCCTACAATTTATAAACTTGCTTATGAGGAGTTGGATATCGCTGATGATGAAATTGATTTTGTTATCTCATCAATGATGATGTTGTTATCGTCTTTAATGTATAAGGTTTGGTGTCCTACTTAAGTGCTTCTTGCAATCTAATTCTTAGAACAATAACTTCGGCAACAAGTATAGACGTGGAACCTAATTTGGCGGTTCTTGCTCGCAACAACATCCCATTATCGTCACACATAATAAATATCGTAGATGTATTACTATTCCTAAGAGAGCCATCAAAATTGAGTTTAATATATCCTCTTGGTGACTTATTCCATTTGACCAGGTAGATATACTTATTCCAAGTTTGGTCACAATTTTCATAGAGATCTGTTGGAGAGAGCATCTCAATCTTGCTTTCCATTCATCAAATGATCTTTTAGCTCTAATTGTTATTCTAATGTTGTTGAAGGCTTCGCTTATGAAGATGACTACATTTCTCTCTTTTAATATAGTCTACAACATGAATACGAATTTTTGAAGTTGATCCGGTCGAATAGTGGAGTGGTAATATTGGAGGATGCTTTTACGCTTGAAAGGACGGTATGGTTTTCCCTGAAGTCTACCCATTTATGATTGGTTGCGGTAATCCATACTTGGTGAGTTTCGGGCAGTGGAAGAATAGATGACCTCATCGCTTCTTCCTCATTTTGACAAAGTCTCGCACAATGGATCAATATGGGCCCCTTTTTTTGGCAATGGTTTCTCTAAATGGAATCTCGTCTAGATATAATTGCCTCAAAAAGATTTTAATCTTCTGTGAAACATTGGCTTTCCATATCCAACTTCCTTCCCATGTGTTTTCCCTTTGAATATCATGATATAACCAAGTAGCTAATTTTGTGAAGAAAAGACTTTCAAAAGAACCCGACACGATTCATAATTAGTGGGTTGAATTGGCAAGTGGGAGGCTAGTGCTTAAATCGGTTACATCAGGATGAAGGATAACATTCAACTTAGATCTATCCCAAGTATTATCAATAGTGATAAACTCATTAACATGAGTAACTAAGTTCATTGATAGCGTGTCAATTCCACACAACTAGATCGGACTTTGATTATGTCACTAGATATTTGTCCAGAATAATGTCTTTTTCATCACCAACTTTCCATTGCAAACCCTTGAAAAACACTAGATAAGTTTTTGGTAACATTTTCCAAACCCAAGAGTTTGTATTCATTGCTAGTTTGGCAAACAGTTTACGTTGGATTAGTGTTGGCAAAAAGCTGATCGACCCGAATATCCGAATTTGTCCGACCCAAAAAATCGGGTTTGGTCACAATTTTTTGACCGAATTTAAAATTTGGTCATTCGGACATGTCCGAATACAAAACCGAGCTGGGTTCGGGTTTTGGGGGAGAATTCAGGTTGACCGAATTTTTGAAGAATGTTTATTGTATACCAAATTGGGCTACGTGCATTGGGCCAAAAAATAAAAGGGGCAACAACACTTTGTAATTTGGAATTGGATGTTTAAATGAACTTTTTAGGCTCGCCCAAAAGTGATGTTCGGCTTGACTTAAGAAAAACCCCGATTCTAGAATATTCCGACTCTCTCTCTCCAACTCCAAGCATAAAAGCATAAAGAAACCCTAATTTCATTTATTTTTGTTATTTCTAGACACTCATGCCTACTCCCTCTCTACCTCCCACTTCCCTCTCTTCCACGCCTAGCGACCTCCTTCCCTCCACCTTCTCCATCCTCCAGTCGCCTCTCCCTATAGTATCACGCCCTCCATCCTTAATCGATTCCTCACTTTCTCTCTCTAGTCACTCGGATTTCTTTTTTACGGTTATCCGGTCGCGGATCTCTCTCTCTCTCTCTCTTTCTCTCATTGGTTCAAGTTTTACAACCTCCAATTTCTCAATTTTTGCCGTCAAGATTGTTGATCGAAGTCATTTGGCGGCGATTCTCAATGGTGTCCTTGTCGCCGTTTGTTGCTTTACTCCTCGCCGCCATTTGTATGCTCGTGACTTCTATTGGTAAGTTCATGATGTGTTAAATATAAATAGTAGGTTAAATATAAATTTAAAAGTCAGGAAACTCAAACCTCATCTTTTAAGTCTTCACTTTTCATTCACAAATAGCTATTTGTACCGTAAATCAAAATATAAATTCGATCAAATGGACTATCGGGTTTGGTCATCGGACATCCGGGTCAGTCCAGGTTAGGAAAGTGCATTCGAATTGAAATTCGGACAAGGTTTAGGTAAGGGTTATGCGTCCGAATATCCGAATTGGCCGAACTCGATAAGGCCGGAACCCGAATTTTTGCCAAGCATTACATTGGATGTCATATTTATCTTTCATGTGCTAAACCCATAAATTTTCGGGTTAGTAGTTTCAAAATGAGTTTGCATTGAAAGGTCTTATTAACAACTTCGGTTTTACGAAGGCCAAGGCCTCCTTTCATTTTGGGTTGGCAGATCTTATCCCAAACAATCATAGACATACCTTTACCATTGGAAGATTTTCAAGAGAAATCTAAATTGATTTTATCCATCGCATTACACATATGCTTAGGGATATGGAAACATTGCATAACATGTCTCGAAAGTGATTCTAAATTTGATCGGGTTAAAAATGTGCTACTCGCTTTAGATAATGAGTTTGCTTTCCAAGAACTCAATTTTTTATTCACTTTGTCGATAATAGGTGAAAACAAAAGGGTTTTTCTTTTACCATGAACAGAAGGGCAACCTAATATTTACCAAGAGATTCAATAATAGAATGTGGTCCTTTGTAGAGGCATCCGACGAAAAAATAATAGATGATTTGTGGAAATTGATAAGTTGAATAGATGATGCATAAAATTCATCCATGATTTTTTCATAGCAGACAAAAGGATTGGGCCTTGGGCTTACAAAAGAGTAAACTATCATATGCAAACAAGAGACAGGGGATTAAGTTTCCCTAGAATAGATCTTGACTCTAATGCCATTTTATTTTATCTCCCCACTTTAGGCAAGTCTTGAGGACAGGGCCTCCATACACATAAGAAACAAGTAACGTGAGAGTAGATCACCGTTTCTAAGGCCCCTAGTTTGTTTGAAAAAGCCTACTAGGTTGATCATGAACCATAATCGAGTAATAAATAGTGAAAAACCTACTAGGTCTTTTAGTCACGCGTAATAGCATTTTGTCTCTTACAGATGGCAACACTATTGTGAAAGAACTTAGAAGTTCTATCTCATTCTATTGGACATTGTTTTCTGGACAATTTACCCCAGTAACGTTGGTTGAAAATGAGGATTTTTTCTCTTTGCTTCATTAATCTATCGTGCCATTAATTAAATCTAAAGCTAAGCGGATCACCGAGTAGTCTGGTCTCAATGTATTGCAATTTTACAGCACTTTTTGCCATCATATCTTTGAAATTGTTAACACGTGAAGATTCTATATCCAAGAGAGCCAAGTTTACAAGTCTAGTTATTCTTATCCTATACCCTGAATTTGAGAATATTAATATCCAAAAATCTTGAAATAAAATTATCTAATTTTAGCTAAAATTTGAAGTTAGCCAAAGATCCATCATTTCTTTTAATAAGGTCAATGAAGGGTTTTTTTTTTTTTTTTTTGTGTACAAAAGCTATATTTTTAATAACGATTTTCAAAGATTTTACTAGTTAAACCAATTAACACCGACAATTTGATCGATATATGTTCTTGATTCGGGTATTTCCGGATAGTTCCAACTCAACCGACACGTCACCGGCCGACTGGGCCTAATCAATTGGACCAAGGTGGAATCGGCCCAAGACGATCCTTAACGGGCCGGGTAAAGCCCCGAAGCCCACTAGGGCTAGGGTTTCCTAAACCACGGTAAAAGTACCATTTTACCCCTTTAAAATCTTCTATAAATACTCACCTTTTCACACATCCCAAGGCATGTTATGCTCTTATGCTCATTGGACAAGACATCTCATTTGAAGATAATCACTCAAGCTTCTAAGCTCTCAATTCTCATAACGTTCATCGGTGTTCATCAGCACACATTCATCCCCGAGAACTTCCATCTTTGGAAATCTTCTCGTCTCCCAAGGAATCCCTCACGCATATCGAGGAAGATCTCCTCGATCCATTCAACTTAGTTCACTACTAACTTGAGCGTCGGAGGGCGTTCCCGAGATCCACCACCCGGGCTTCGCCTTTTGCGAGTTCAGCGGTCGTCACTCGGACTCGGATCGCTCGTGCCACGTCCTCGAACCGGAGCGAGAAATCCTTCCTCTCTCCGAATCATCATCCACATCATTAACTCGGCTTTCTCCGAAACAGCTTCTAAATAGCAGACCCTACACAAATGGAACCTAAAATCTAAGATTTATTCAAAAAAATTTTATGGATAATCTGTTTAAAAATTATAAGAAGAAATGAATTAGAGTGATGTTATGGTCCACCTTAGATTATTGCTTTATTGTTGCCTAGTTAGGAAAATATATCACTTTCACTAGTAGGAGGAGTTGATGGTAATGACGATGGCAGGCATGATGAAGCCCCACTCAGGTACGGTTGATTGATGGCACCCAATTTTCCTTTTCATGATTTTGACTGCTTGCTTTTCCTACTCCATAAAATTATACTAATTAAATATATTAATTTTGTTGGTTGATGGAGACACTATATATGTTGCAATATATATAATATATATAATATGTAGTTTTAAAATAATAATTATAATATACTCTAAAAATATATAGTGTTGGGAATTAATGGACCACACTTAAAGCTAAGATTACCCACATGTAAAGCTTATTTGGGAGCATGCTTGAGGCTAGGAATCTTTGCAAATGATGCATCTCATGATTAGGACATATTTTTAAATTTATATATGAAATAATGCATAAAATACTTGGATTTTTTTTTTTTTTTGGGTAATGGAAGTACGGTGTCATTTTTGCATTGAAAAATAAAAACATTATCCACTTCAATGAAAGTATTATGTCTTCAATGTGTGCATGACTCATGATTTTTGAAATTGATGTGCCTTTTTTTTTAAAAAAAAATGAATCTTATGTGATATAGGTAAATATAATATAATAGTAAAATAATAATTAATTTTATAATGTAATTATAATTACTTAACATGTAATAGTTATATTTATAATATAATTTATTTTTAATTATAATTCTCTCATACAATCAAATAAAATAACCCATTATTACACTTGGGTAGAAGATTTATTACATTAACTCAAACATTATATTTGGTTTTAATTATAATTATGGATCATATTTCCTAAAAAGGGTACGTGGTTCTCCATTTCTTTAAAAAATTTATTTGGATGGATATTTTGCCTCTTCAATTGGTAACAATATGATTCCAATAACTCACGGCCACTAACCAAATAGATTATGACAAAATCAATAGCATTATAATTCCTAGCAATATTATTGCATTTTCCATGTCATATAATCTCCTACAATGTAGTTTTTTCTTTCCGTAAGGATAAATGCGGATTTTTTTATTGGCCCTATGTCAAGGAGATATTGGCCTTGTTCGTCAACAATATTTGGAGTAACTTTTAGCATTTTGACCAAGTCAAAACACTAATCAACTAAATATTAACGTTCGGTAATGTAGTGTTTTAACTAGCTTTTACGAGTAACTTTTAGCGTTTTAAGTACTCGTTTACGAAAAGTTAAGAATATTGACTTTTCACATTTGAAAGTAGCGTTTTATATTTTTTGACAAAAAAATCCCTTCATTAATTTATATTTGACAAATTATTTATATCCTTTTACGCCAATTTACAATAATCAGCCTAATTTAACCGCTAAATTTACCGAACACATTTATTCAACTCGCTCAATTGAACAGCTTATTCGCTAACGACTAAAATCTAACATTTATCAGCTACTTAAACAGGTATCGGCCACAACAACAGACTATCCGCTACTCAAACGACTTATTTTGCCGAATAGGGCCATTGTAGTTAGGGTTTCAAGGTTTAATGGAGTAGGGATAATAAGTTCGGACTTAAACCTTGTTTCATTTAACTTCTCTAAGGTTCGAATCTTGGTGGAGATTATTAAAGAACCAATTCAACCAAAAGCTTAAACTAATGGTTAAAGGCTCGAGAATAGGTTTATACTCTAAGACGCCCTCTCACGCGAATGTCCTTCGGGCTTGAAGCGTGGCTGCAACAAAGGCTCCTCTTTACCTTGTGGAATAATCAATATGAGGGTAGCTAAGATTCGAACATGAGACCTCTCGCTCATAAAGGCTCGATACCATGTTAAAAAACCAACTCAACCATCGGTTAAACCTTTTGATTGAAAACTCGGGAATAAGTTTATACTTTAACAGAGATAATAGAAGTGTAAAGTTTTTATTACTAGACTAACATTCACTTGCTATCTATTACAATGGAGTTGTATTATATATAGCAAAGGATAAGCAATACTTATATTAAACACCAGTTGGACTCATCAATTATATATCTTTCACACGCTAAATATAATACTAATATACACCAAATATAATATTAATACACGCAATATTTTTTTCTTATACACTATAGATTTTGGATGTTTGGTTTGTTTTTTAGTGTTTTTATTGTTTATAATATAATTTATATTATCATCAATGTATACGGGAGCAAAATTCACCATATTTATTGTAAGTTGCTATTTTTATAGGTATTAATTTATCTATTTATTTTTTCATTAGTGCTATTGTTTTTTATTTTATACCCAAAATAATGTATATGTGTGTTAATGTCTAACAAGCATAATACTAATATTCATTAAATATAATATTAATATTCATCAAATAAAGACTAATGTTCACTAAGCATAATTCAATTTACCATCATGTATGATATAAATATAATATGATTTCTTACCAAATATATATGTGCACGTTGAGGATAATACTGATGTACACAAAATATAATATTGATTTACTCTATATAATCTGTGTATACACTATATATTTACGGTGTTTATTTATTATTATTATTAAATATAATGTGAAAGCTCACTAATTTTTTTATTACATTATAAATCAAATTGAACTAAAAAATATGTTAAAAATAAGAGATAAAAATCTAAGTGAATTAAGCTATATCATATATTACTTGTATGTTAATACATTTTGGGTATTTGGTTTGTTTTTTTAGGTAAATATCTTTTTTTATTTTCTTTTGAATAAAAGACGAATTTTGGATATGCCCTTAAAGAAATTACAAGCAAGAAAAAGTTAAGTAAGCAAAGCCCAAAAGAATGACGAGATTGTTTTAAAAAAAAACAAAGAAGATTACGAAAATAATTTAAATGTCCGAAAAAAAAGATAATTTTTCCTTTCTGAAAGAGTAGAACACCAGATATCAAATCTTATCATGCTCCCATTCCTACCTCTCTGCCTCCTTGACAGCTTTATACTTTTAGAAGAATATTTATCCAAATTGATATATGGACTTACAGTATCGAGTGTATAACCTTGATATGTTGGTTTTGGTACCTTGGAATGTCATACTTTAAGAAGAATATGATGTATTTTCCATTTTTTTAAAAATAATAATAATTTTTTTGGGTATATGAGTCATAATTACAGATGTATCGAGATTTGAACCTAAATTTTGACAATAATTTTTAAAAGCTTTATCAAGTGTTAAACACGAATGATGTAGCGAACGGTAATCCAGGTTGCCAGGTCGTGGAGGTCTATGATGGGATGCACGCACGGGATGGTTTGGTTAGAGCTTTTATGGAGAATTTGGGGTCTGTACCACAACAAAGGCGGAGCTATGACTGCTCGTGAACTGTGTTGTTATCGGTTGAGATTCAAGTTAATTCGAAGCTTATAGAGGGGTGGCTTAGCAAGGAAGTTCATGTGGCTCACATCCTCATTTTTATCTCATAATAAGTTACAAGTCATTACTAAGTTTAAGGAGTTATTTTATGGCAACTCCTGGGCTGTGAGGAACCAATATTGCTCTAAAGAGATGAACCGAGTGCAGACTGGCTAGTTAATCAAGGAGTTATTTCGTCTCATGACATTTCTGTGATTGACCGCCTTCCCCTCCTCTTGCAAGAATTTTGAATAAAGATGTTCCGGAGGTTGCTTGACCGGTATGATTAAGGATATAATATAACTTCAATTTTTTTGGGCTTGCCCTCAAATATAAAAAACACACACACATACACACACTTTTTATCAAGTGTATTAGTTGACATTCACAATTATCTTATTTTTATTTAAATATGATATATTTTATTTCCGGAACCAATCACAAATTATTTGAATGGACTTTCAGAAAGTACAACAGTAAGGATAAATGTAAACGGAACTTGAGACCAATTATATGTGATGTTGGCTAAAGAGTTTGCGTGTTGGGAGTGTTAGACTTGCCATGGGAGGTTTGAAAAATGAGCAAGGAGTGAAAAATCAAAGGAAAAGAAGGTCACGTAAAAGAAGAAAGAGACCTTGGGATGAGCAAGAATTGCTGCTTTAGGGTTAAAAATTGATTCTGCGAATGTACATCATATATGATACACTTTTACAGATGTAAGTAATACTATACAGATTTAAAAAACATGAAACTGGCCAATTTAAAATAGTCTTATGTGTTTGTTACAAGAGGAGGTATTACATGATGACTCTGTAGTAGGTCTTTAAAACTTTTTCTTGAGGATTGTTGCTATGAAAAGAGGAGAGGAAGGAACTTTTCTCTGACATAGATAGATTTACCGTCTGTTTAAATTGAAATCGGAGGGGACTCAGAAGAAGAGAGATGAAAGAAATGGAAGTAATGTGAATTATGTTCCTTTTATTTAGATATATTAATACGAGGGATGGAAAGGAAGAAAGAAAAGGAAGGAGAACTATTAAAATATATTCCCTTCCCTCTGTTCCCCTCATTTCGGGGTGGAATATAAATGGTGCCAAAAATTTGATATGCACCGGTGTAACATTTTAACATTATTAATGTCATCTTTATAGAGACAAGGTCAAATTATTAGGTTATATTCCTTCAAAATTTATAAAGCGGATCAAAATTTTGAATAAATAATCATGTAAAACAAGAAAGCAATAAACTGGTTCAAGAATAGAATTAGGAAATTCAAAGATTGATAGTTAAGGTGTCACAATCTCTTTCAAGACTACTCGAATTACCCAAATTATATCAATAATCAATCCTCTAAGATTATTCAGTAGGTTAGGTTTATAAAGTATGTGATTATCATTTTTTATCTCAAATGGTGACTCTTTCTTAAGTCATCATACAAACAAGTCTTATCCGGTGATCTCATGCTGAATTTTGCCTTTCAGTTCTTCACCCGACATCTAATAAGATTAAGAAGGAGATCAAACTTCTTACAAGACAAATTAATTTCCAAATTTGATATAATTAACTTAAAAATTAAAAGTACTTCAAAATGATTAATTCAAGAACGGATTCTATCACACGATTTAACATCAATTTCATGATTTAAAGTTACAAACTAAAAGAAATACAATCTAATCTAAAAAGCGTGAAGTAAGTGAGAAAAGAAAAGAGAAGGGAAAAGTTGTTCATCCAAAATTATAAACGCATTCTTTGGTGCAAACCCGAGTCAGAATCCTTATGAATCTCCTACTTCCATTTACTTTCTCTCTTTATCTAATCTAAGCCTAACTAGATGGTCGATATGGTGGTGGATTCATCCTGAATGGCTGCAAAAACATGTCATATAGCAGAAAATAGGATGTAAATTATGGAAACCGAAAAGCCATGCAAAAAGCAACCAAAATGGTCATGCTAGTAAACACGACTAACTGTGTTACTTGCTATCAAGCACGAGTCAATTTTTTTTTGTCATAACTTCATTTTCTTATCTAAATTATTCGATTCTTAATTTGTTGGAAAATTTATTGAGTCTAATTTCTTATAAATTCAGCATTATGCTTTTCGCATAAGTGTGAGGAAAGTTATAAGCCAAAGAGTCGGGATGTGTCCATTATTGCACACTTCTTACTTTCTAACTCATATATTTTCTATTTCTTATTAGAATTGAGCTTGTAATATGTAATTGGAAAGGTTTTCAATGAGGAAATTCAAAAACAAAGACTTGATTAAGTTTTGGTCTGAAAATATAGTTGAAAATTAGGTGCAAATCACAAAGAAGCTATACAAATTGGCCAAAAATATAAAATTAGATATAAAGTATAAACGGGACATAAAAGACACAAATATTCATTAAATCCCTGAAAATGACAAGAAATCTCTCATAAAATTTAATACAAATATGAGGTTAATACAAGGGGATAGGGGTGAAACATTCCTTCTCTATCCCTTATTTAATTTTTCCAACAACTGAATTAAAGTTAGTTAATCTTAATTCCGCTCCCTTCAATCCAAATACACTACTAAAAAAGGGAAAATATTTTATAAAGCTTTGTTTTTCAAGATACCTTCAATAAGGCTAATGCTCAAACAAAGGATGGATTAGTTGAGGTGCGCATAAGTTGTGCTCAGGAGAGTTATCATGCCACAAGTTTATACACAGTTTTGTATCTAAATTTCTGGATCTCTTCTTATCTTGCAAAGTTTTAATTGCTAAGCTGGTATGGCTATTTTCCGAACAGTTCCAACTTATCTCGCTACGTCTATCTTTCCATTTATTTCCAATCGAGTCGGATAATTGAGGTATCAACTCAATCCTACCTTCACATAAGCTAGGTAAGGCCCAAAGCCCATTACGGTTAGGGTTCCATGCCTAATGACGATAAAATGATTGCTTTATCCCTCATTTATTTCTTCTATAAATACCCACCTAACTTGGTGACAAAACCATCATATTATAACATCACAAGTGCCAAGAATCCTACATTCTTAGCTAAATCCACATATTCTCTACTTAGAGAAAAACCTTACCTTTTTGGTAAAGTTACTTAAATCTTAAGAAAACTCCATTCATGCACTTCAAGGAAGATTTTCCTCAACTTACCGACTTTTCTACGTCACTAACTTGAGTGTAGGAGGGGTGTTCCCGGGCGTGCCTTTATGCGAGAACAAGCAGCCGTCACGAGGAGCTCGTCCTCTCGAGTCTAGCCATCGCGACCGAGGTAGTAAATCCAATCTTTTCGACTCATCATCCACGTAAGCGACCACTAATTTCCTCTCGAAACATTTTTGCGCCGTCCGTGGCAAGAACGGTAACCGATAACCTTATACTTGAGGGATACGTCATCTTGGTGGTGCTTCAAAACCTCATCGAGACTTTGAAGAGCACCGTGGCACAACAAGTGCAAGAATAGGTGTTTGCCACTATGGATCGGTGTTTGCCCATTTTGCCCTTCCATTACACTCCTACTTAAGGATACGACACAACCCCCGGGAAGGTCAACCTGTTGGTCGCTTCTCGGGAGGGATGCCCTTGCACGCTGTCCAAGCACCGCCAACTAAGCCGCCGAAGGCTCCTCTAACTAAACAACCAAGCGCTCCTCTCACGAAGCGCCATGAGGAAGGTGATACTAGGGAGATAACCGAGGCTAAAAGAGCTCTTCACAAAGTCAATGGAAAAATCACCACTTCGCATACTCGCCTTGACTCTCTACGTTACACACAGTAGGCGCTCGACATGGTTTCGGGGTCACGGTGATTCTTCTTGCATGAACCTAGAATATAGACCCCAAAAAGTAGGAGATCCGCCAACCTGGCACATTCAGCCACTCGTAGCCACAATTCTAATCGAACACCTCAAGGAGACATCCCTAAGCGTGACCAAGAGCGGTCGGCTTTCGGGTAACGTGAGCAATCGGCAGAGAGGCATCGGAGCCGTCGATCATAAAAACCATAAAAATTGGAAAGAATGAGCGTACCCCTCAATCCAAGCGAAGGAAGAGCCTCTCCTTGTTGGAGGTTTCGCGACTTCAAACTCGCATTGTTCCCATATCCGGCTCCGATTCGCACCCAATTCAACCTACTTTCACTACCCTTTTCTCGAGAAAGATCGTGAATGCCCTCGCTTGAAGAAGATAAGAGTGTCGAACATTGATCCATATGATGGAACAACGAATCCGGAAAATCATCTATCATACTACAAATCCCACATGTACGTAGAAGACGGAGATTATTCCACTTACTTGTCGATTCTTCCCGACCACTTTGAAGGAAGTCACACAAAAGTGGTTCAATGGCCTTCCTCAAAGAAGCATCTCCCTGTTCGAAGAGTTGTGTGAAAAGTTTGTAGCACAATTCATTGCAAGTTGCAAATAGAAGAGAACTAGCATTCACCTCTCCAAAATCAAACAAGGAAGGAATGAAACTCTTAAGGACGAAGATTCCACGGAGAGGCCATCCTTATTATCGATCTACAAGATACGGTTGCCTATACCACCCTTCTCAATGTACTTAGGAGTGGGAGATTCAAATTCTCCCTATCCGAGCAAAAAGTATCCACTTTGGCGGAGGCACTTTGAAAAGCAGTTGACTTCATCCATACCACGAAATATGCGCCGAGGAAAGAGAAGATGCCAAGAAGAAGGGAGGGGACGAAAGTTTAATCTAAGGAATGACAAGAAGCCCAAGGGACATGACGTAGATCACCGCTTCAATACCGACCCTAGGAGCATCCTCATGGAGATCAAGGGTCATCCCATGCTAATAAGAAAGCATCCTCCCATGAATACCCCAACCAAGGCACGGAACTCTAATAAATATTGCGAGTTCCACGAGCAAACTAGACATGACACCACCGAGTGCCATGTACTAGAAAAAGTACTCGTGGAGCTTGCTGATAACAGATCAACTTAATCGTTTCCTCAAGAGAGGCGTCCATGGAACGCATGGAGGTTCCTCAAACCATGGGGATAAGCGCCACGATGAAGAAGACTCCACCAGGGTCGTACCAACTATCGTTGGAGGCTTTGTGAGAGGCTAGACTCTGTCCTCTTGGAAAGCCCATCTCCGAAGTGCTCAACAGGTCTTGATAACTAGCCAATCTCCACCTATGAAGATGCTAACCATGACCTTTGGAGAGCAAGACTTAAAAAGAATGGCCACTCCCTATAATGATCCTCCGATCGTCAAGCTAAAAATCTCGGACCCCATAGTCCGGAGGATCCTCGTGGATACAGAGAGTTCAATAGATATCATCAATATGGAGTGCTTGAACCAGTTAAGTATTATGCTTAGAATCTTATTCCCCTCGTTAATCCTATCCTTAGATTCGGGGCAAATCGATGATCCCATAGCCACGCTACACCTAGCAGTTCGGATTGGAGAAAAGACTAAGGTTCATAACATTGAAGTAGACTTCTTAGTAGTTGACATGCCTTCGACTAATTACAACGTCATCATTAGGCGCCCCACTCTCAACAAGGTCAAGTTCGTCATTGCTCCATATCTCTTTCTCATGCAATACGAGCTTGATAACGATTTCGTGGGCAAGATTTACAAAGACTAAAAAGCTGCATGAGAATGTTATTTTATAAGCGTTCGGCCTTAAATAGAGAAGCGAAGGATGATGGGAAGACCGATGATGATCCCAAAGGGAAGAAGCCTAAGGTGGAACCATCAACCAAAGTCCCCGAGACTGTGATGGTGTGCTTTGCCACCATAGAAGATCATAGGAGGGTCCGGCCTACGCCTTTTAAAGACATCAAATTCATTCCCTTAGAGGAAAAATGCCTCGATTGCTTCATGCAAGTGGACATGAACCTTTAAAAGGGGATAAAGGATATCCTCATCGGTCTCCTAAAAGAGTACAAGGATATCTTTTCCTTCGACACTGGAGAAATGCCCAGGTTGCGCCCCAAGGTGGTGGAATAAAAATTAAACGTCGATCCCTCCCACAAGCCTGGTCATTCAAAAGTAGAGACATCTAGGAGCAAAACGTAGCACTCGCCATGGCTGAAGAAGTAAAAACCCGTTGGAAGCGGGATTCTTTCGGGAGTTTCGAGTACCCAAGTGGATCGTTAACGGGGTCCTGGTCAAGAAGGTGAATGGCACATGGAGAATGTGCGTTGATTTCATCGACCTTAACAAAGCTTGCCTTAAGGATAGCTATCCTTTGCCAAAAATTGACAAACTAGTGGACGCTACCATAGGGCATGCCCTCCTCGGTTTCATGGATGCCTTTTCAAGATTCCACTAAATCCCTCTAAGTAAGGAAGATCAAGAAAAGAAGGTAAAAGGTCACATAAAGACCCGTAATCGAAGATACCACTAAATCACGAGCACTTGAACTCCTAACCGAAGATTAGGGGTCGCGCTCTCCGTGGGATGTTTCCTAGCGAGAATCATGCACTTTCAAGCCTACGAGAGCTAAAAGGTCGTGTAAAGACCAGAGTAATCACGGGCACTTGCACTCCTAAGTAGAGGTTAGGGGGTCGCGTTATCCGTAGATGTTCCCTAGTGAGAATCATGCACTTTCAAGCCTATGAGAGCTGAAAGGTCACATCAAGACCCGTAATCAAAGGTACTTGAACTCCCGGTTATAAGTTGGGTGGTCGTGCTCACCGTGGGATATTCCCTAACGAGAATCATGCACTTTCAAGCCTACGGGAGCTTAAAGGTCGCGCAAAGACCCACAACGGTATCACTATGGGCAAACTTTTGTTTCTAATCTAAGGAAGCTAGAGGCTTATACACCCCAAGGATCCTAGCAAGAGACGCTATATGCTTTTAATCCCAAGGGGCTAACGAGTTCTAGTCGTCACATGAATTCGATTCTCCCGGGATTAAGGGTCCGGACTTTTGACGTTCCTATAAGAAAGTTCATGGGAGAACTTATCCTCCTCAAGACTCTTTTTAGCCCCAAGGGGCTAGAAAAATTATTCGTTGCTATTGCGCTTCAACAAGAGCTCATGGAAGAAAGAACGAGAAAATCTAGGCACAAAGGTCATTCATTCACTAAGGAAAGACATGAGACATGACGTTACAAGTAAGGTGAAGCATCAAAAGTACAAACTAACGAGACGAAACAACACTACAGGCGCCTCAACATCTAGTAAAGAGCAAGGTCGCGTCTTCACTTCTTCTTAGGGAGGTTCCTTTTCTTCTCCTTGGGAAGGTTCCTCCCCTTCTCCTTAGGTAGGCTCCTCTAGCGGGAGGAAGGACCATCCATCATTTCTGTTGCTCTCCTGAAGGGGACAGGACAACGAACCCACACTAAAAGTAGCACCTCCGCCAGCTGTGTCACTCGCCAACGAGTTCGGGTCTTCCATCTAGAACTCAAGAAAATCTTCACGAGTAGCACCTCACCTAGGCCTCAAGGTGGTCCTAGTCGGAGTACGCTACGGCATGTTAAAGCTCTCAGCCATCATCGGCATCTATAATCGAGAGCTCGACCACGTCTTCAATGAAATTTCCATAGAACATCTCCAAGACGAGGTCTAAACAATGGCATGTCACGAGCAGACTTCCTTGGCCTTTGCCTTGTGGAAGCGAGGGCACAACTTTTGGTAGTCGACGAAAGTGACCCGGAACTCATCTTTGCTCGAAGTAAAAGAAGAGAAGTGAACACAGGAGTGAAGTGTTGTCACTTCCTCCAACTCACCTTGCCTATTGGTAAAGATTTGAGACATAAGAAACGTGGCTAAAGTTACTTCACATCCCACTTACGTACCTCGAGAAGGATGCAAGTAAAATTTGAGGGGTTAAATGATACGGCTATTTCCCAGACAGGTCAAACTCATCTGTCATGTTTCTCTATCAAGCTATTCCCACAGTCGAATAATAGAGGTATCGGTCTAAGCCTACCTTCACATGAGTTAAGTAAGTCCCAAAGCCCATTAGGGTTAGGGTTCCATGCCTAATGATGGTAAAATGACTTATTTACCCTTCATTTATTTCTTCTATAAATATCTACGTAACTTGGTCACGTGAACCATCATATCATAACATCACAACTCCCAAGAAACCTACATTCTTGGCTAAATCTACATATTCTTTACTTAGAGAAAAACCTTACCTTTTTGGTAAAGTTACCCAATCCCAAGAAAACCCCCTTCACACATTTTGAGGAAGATTTTCCTCGACTTGTTAGCGTTTCTACATCACTAACTTGGGCGTCGGAGGAGTATTTCCCGAGATTCACTCCCGGTGTGCGTTTATGCAGAACGAGCAGCCGTTACGAGGAGCTCACCCACTTGAATCCAACCGCCATAACCGAGGCAATAAATCCACTCTCTCCGACTCATCATCCATATCAACATCCACTAATTTTCTCCCAAAACACTAACATATTGGTAAATTGACATAATTACAATGGTGGCTAGGCCTAGAATTGTTTACATATTTTGAAAACTTTATTCTAACAAATGTAAGATTTGACAAAATTGTACTACCCAAAACTATTTTTATTGTTTATTGTTTATTTTAATTCAAAACATGATTACATATATATGGACGCAATTGAAAGTGGTAAATCACAAGTAATCATGACCCCCCTATATGTATTTATTGTGCAGCCCCTAGTTGAGCTTTGTAGTCCTCAAATGGTTTAGTTTGAAATAAAAGCAAGGTCCCTTGTATAAGAGTATAACCCTTGACCACTTTAGTAATAAGTTTCAACTATCATTTTCTTACCCCACCCCCCTTTTTTATTGAAGTGTCAAGTTTTAACCCTCACTTGGCATATGTAATTACGAAATCAATACATATAGTCTATTATAATTGATTAATTTTAATTTTATTATTAAAATATTTTATTTTTAAGGTGTTATTTTCCATTATTCAATTACATCCATCATATTAATAAAAGTCTGATATTTATTTTGTTAATATATTTAAAATGATTCTACAATTAACATTTATTTCATGCTTTGAACTGCATTAGGTGCACCTATTATAAAATAAAATTTAGCCAAAATATCAAATACTCTCTCTATTTTAATTTATTTATTATTTCGGACTAGAGGGGAAATATTAATGTGAAATTAACTGTAACATAAATTAGTGATTAATAGATAAAAATGTCGCTAATATTTCATTGAAAATAAGGAAAGTAAGGAGAAGAAAAAAGCAACTAGTAAGGTGCATGAAGATAAACCCGAGCCTCCTCCTCCTCCTCCTCCTCCTCCTCTCTCCCCCTTGTCTCTAGAAAACCATACCTCCTTCTTTTCTTAGGGGCTGCCATTAGCTTTTTATCATTGGTAAGCCTCAATCTCTCTTTCTTTTATGTTTTGTCTATTATTTTCTCTACAAATAATTATTCTCTCTCCATTTATAAGAGTCTCTTTAGACGCTATACAATGAAATAACTCTAAGTGAAAATGACCATTCAAAAGAGTTTCAATTAATTTTTTTAATCAAAAGTGTTATTTTGTTATTTTAGTTATGAATTTGTTTGAGTTTGATTTCTATTGTAAATGTCATATGACTTTTAATTAATGAAATTCATCCATTATTCTCAAAAAAAATAAAAAATATAATTAATGAGGATAAAATTGATAAATTAATCAGTAGTATGTCATTAACATTATAACTTAACAAATATTATAAAATAAAAAAATTAAATTAAGTAACAAATAAATTAAAATAAATAGAGTAATTTAATTACATTAAAATTAATAGGAATTGATTAAGGAGTGAGATTGTACTCCTCCTTCCTTTTTAAAATACATGTCGTTTTAAAGTTATGAGATAATACCATAAAAACACAAAATTCATGACAAATTTTGAGTTAAAAGACCAAGTTACCCCCTATATTTCATTAGAAATGAAGAAAATTAATGTAAAAAGAAGAGAAATAAAGAAATTAATAAGGACAAAATCGATAAACTAGTAATTAGTATGTCATTGAAATTATAAAATGACGAGTATTATGAAACGAGAAAATTTAGTTAAAGTGACATGTATTTTAAAACGGATGGAGAACTTATGAGGAACCGATAAATCAACCCAATCCTGAAAATGAAGTAAATATAAGATCATTAGATTCAATAATAGTACAAACTTTTTGGAATTTTGGTATTGAATTATTGATGGCTAAGTTTTGAATAACTCAGGAAATGAACCTTGCCCAATGTTTTTTGCTCCTCTTTTTCTTTTTCTATTTCGAAAATAAAAGAGGAAGGAATTTCAGCCATCAATCATAATTACCCAGTAACAATAATACTTCCCCATCTTATAAAAATTGTCAAAAATTTTTATTTTAAATGTCTTAAAAACATTGTCAAAATATCTCTATATATTAAAAATAGTGACCCTTTATCTGTAACTTGTGAGTAATAATATTTTTAAATAACAACTTTTGAGGGACGTAGAAAGTATAGAATATTCAACAATTTTACTTAGGCACTCGTTCAGCAATAGTGTTTTGAGTAACTTTTAGCGTTTTGATCAAGTTAAAACACTAATCAACTAAATATTAGCGTTGGGTAAGGTCGTGTTTTAACTAGCGTTTGCAGTAACTTTTAGCGTTTCAAATAGTGTTTCGAAAAGTTAAGAATATTAGCTTTTCACATTTGAAAGCGACGTTTCATATTTTTTGACAAAAAATCCCTTCATTAATTTATATTTGACAAATTATTTATATCCTTTTACGTTAATTTATAATGATCGACTAACTCAACCGCTAAATTTACCGAACACATTTATTTAACCACTCAATTGAACAATTATTCGCTATGCAGCTAAAATCTAACAACTATCATATACCTAAACAACTATCACCTACACAAATAGTTATCCGCTACTCAAACAGACTCATTTTACCGAACATGGCCTTAGCAATCTCTTTGAAATTTTTTTGAGGAAATATGAAAAGGTTAAGAGTGGTGCAGTATCTAGTAATTAATGAGTGAATGTAATTAAATACATAAAATAATTAAAAATTTTATTGGCAATTAATTTAATTAATAATATCTTATAGACAACTAGAGTTTTAAATTACGATAACTTACTTTTTTATTTTTTATCTAAATAAGTCATAAATAACAACATAATATAATAATGGAGGAGAAAATTAAATCTGAAACATAATATAAACTATTTTTCTTTTTTGATTTGATATAATAAAATAAAACAAAGAACAATGTTTGAATATATTCAACTTGGTCCTTTATAATTATATATTAAGTCTAAAATAAAAATTGTTGCTAATGGGACCTACGGCGGCATGGGGAAAGGAGGCCTCCAGGCACATGGCGACAAGCACAAGTACGTGGCGACGTGGTCGCGCGTTAAAACCACCCAACTCCTCTTTCAGCCACCGCTCACTTACTGCAATTAGCACATATAATCCTTTTTGCTTAATCTTTAAACCTCTATTCGGCAACAATGATTTAAATAGTGTTTAATATTTTAATTAAATTAAAATACTAATTAACTAAATATTAATATTTAGTAAAGTAGTGTTTTAACTATCGTCTGCAATAACTTATATGTGGCGTTTGATTGGAGGTAATGTAATATGGGTGTAATTTAATCAATTATGTAATGTAATTAGGTATACAATGTAATCAATATGGGACAATAATTACATTATTATATTTGGTTATATAAAAAGTGTAACGTAATCACAAAGGTAATGGATTATTCCAATAGCAAAAAATAGTAATTGAATTATTGTAGTAGAGATAAATGTTATCTACATAAAACTTTGAGTTACATATTTAGATTTGAGCTTTTTAAAATATTTTCTATCAAATAATCAAGTTTTATTTCTTTCATGGCAAATATCAACTACATTATTTTAATGACAATAAATATCGTAACAGAGATAAATGTTATCTACGTGAAAATATTTTTAATTCAAAATCATATTTGAGATTTTTAAAATATTTTCTATCATATTTCCTAATTTTAAATTTTTTTGGTGGCAAAAAGATCAACTAAATTATTCTAGTGGCGATAAATATTTGTCATAATGAAGATAAATGTTATCCAAATAACAAAATTTTAGACTCTAAATTTATAATTGATCTTTTTTTAATCTCTTATATCATATAATGAATTTTTTCATTGATAAAAAAATACCAATTAAAATTATTTTATTGATGATAAATATTTATTGAATTAAATATAAATGTGAACAAGTAAAAAATTTTGATCTAAAAATTTTAATTTAAGCTTCTTTTATCTTTTTAATTGAATAGTTAAATTTTGAATTCAAAATGTTGAAATTGAATTTTTCTCTTAATGACCACCGATCATATCGTATATTAAAATAATAGAAGAAAGAAAATCAAACTCTTTCTCAAATAGATGAATTCTTTGCTTGCCAAGGAGGAGGAAAAAATGATATGGGATAGAAAGATAGAGAGAGAGACAGAGAATTATTATAAGTGTATTAAAATTTGATCATAAGGATGAATATAATAAAGATTGTTTAATAAATATCTAAATAATTATAATTGCATAGGTAGAAGTTAATATGATTACAATGCAATTTTGATTGCATTACAAAGTTGTAACCAAACATGATAATATAATGATCATTACTACTTTGATTACATTCAACCAAACATGCCCATAGTGTTTGTGAAAAGTTAACAATATTAGTTTTTCAAATTTAAAAGTAGTGTTTTATATTTTTTTTAAAAAACATCTCTTTTATTAATTTATATTTGGTAAATTTATTTATATCTTTTCTCGTCAATTTACAATAATCAATTAACTCAATCACTAAATTTATCGAAAATATGTATTCAACCGTTCAATTAAAAAGCTATCTCGTTGACAACTAATCCAACAGCAATCAGTTATCTAAATAGTTATGTGCTACTCAAATAATTTATTTTATTATTACTGAAACAATTACAAATTTTAATGGAAATTTTATAATACTAAGTCATAATTGAATCAAATAATTCATTTATTAGACGTAATAAAGTGTGTCTCCCGCTGTTCCGGATATTCCCTAAGAATGTGCCCTTTTGTTTTCTTCCCTCCTCGGCATTTAGTTGCACAATAATTCACAAAACAATAATTGGAGCAGAATATTTTTTGCAAAGTATGAATATAGAAATAGGAAGTTAAATATTAAAAACGCACATTGTCTGCCCTTATTGCGGACCATCTGTGGGCATTAAGGGCCGGCTGGCTATGTAGGGGACCAATAATTCATTCATGCATTGTCTGTCATACTTGTATTTTCCTTTTGAAAATTGCCCTATCACTATTATTAATTTCTCCACATCACAAACAAAGTTACCATCACTTTGTTTTCATCTTTAAAATATAAATAATCATTCGTTTGCCCAAGGGAAAGTGAAACGATAAATATATTTTTTACTCATATGTCAGTTTAATTAATTTTTTTTATTTTATAATAGTTATTATTTTATAATTTTAATGATATATCAATAATTAATTTTTCTATTTTATCCTTCTTAATTATTTTTTTAATTTTTAAAATTTTATCATTTCTAATAATATCCTAACATATTTAATTTTTTAATTATTTAATTTTTTTAATTCACATGAAGATGAAAAGATAAAGGAGATGGACCGAGAGAGAGAGAATATAGGGAGGAGATAGAGAAAAACATGGAGGGGAGAGAGAGAGTAGTGTGAGCAAACCAAGGAGGAGAGAAAAGAGTATTCAGAGGAAACAGAGGGTCTGCTCGTTTTATCACGTTATAGCGTTTATAACTATTATGAGCTATTATGAGCTAGTTATTTTTTTATAAACTGTTATAATGGTAATAGTAGTAGTAGTAGTAGTAGTAGTAGTAGTAGTAGTAGTAGTAGTAGTAGTAGTAGTAATAAGCGCTAAGTAAAAATTATAATTGCGACGTGTTCGTTGCACAATTTAATTCGTATGCATAAAAAAGGGGATACCATTTAGCCCTAGACTCGGACCATCACATATGAAGGACCGTCGGAACGATAATTTCATGATCGTCGTAACACACAAACAATGAATGCACTTAGGGATGAAATATCTAATATGATTAGTGGTGTAGTAGAGAATGTTGCGCGATGAGTATATGCGATATTAGTTATTCATTTGATCTGTAAATCTATTCATTATTAATTTTAATATTCTCAAATAAAGTGATTTATGCGTTGTACAAAAATATTATCCAAAAACGAGTAAACTCTTTTCATATGTATATCAAATTGTCACAAGAGTAGACAATGATAACGATGACGACCATCATAATAACAAGTTACAATGATGATAATGATGATAACAATAATAATTATAATAATAATATTATTGAAATTTTTAAATATAATAATTTTCTTTTTTTTCATTAATAATAATAATAAATAATTATATGAGTTTATCATTAGTTGTTATAGTGTGTAACTATTATAGCGGTTATAAGTAATCGTTATAAGCTATTATAACGGTTATGAGTGGTTGTGAGCGTTTATGATAAGTTATGAGCGGTTAGCGGTTATAAACGCTTTTATAAACATTAATTCGAACGGACTCAAAGTATTATAAGACAAGGAAAGCAGGAGCGAGAGAGAGAGAGAGAGAGAGAGAGAGAGAGAGAGAGAGAGAGAGAGAGAGTAATGTGAGATTAGGAAATCAAGAGGAGAGAGAAAAAGAAAGAGAGAGTTGCAATTTTACTGGAAATCGAGAAAGGGAGATAAATGGTGTACATTATACATTTTCACTTACCTAACTTCCTTTTTAATTAATCATAATTTTCTCTATTCTCTTAAAACGACATGTAATTTGAAACAGAGAGAGTAATTAAGCGAATATTATATATTATAATATTTTTTCTGAGTCAAATATATTATACTCCCTCTACTTCATTATGATTATTTTAATTTGAATTTTTGTGGTCAATAAAAATTAACTTTGACCATTAGTTTTTCAAAAATTAAATAAAAAATTATGTCACTAAAGCATTTTAGAAACTTTATAAATAATACTTTTGGTCTCAATTCATAAAATGCCAAATTAATTATACTTTTTCTTTAATTTATAGTTGAAGTTCAGTAAAATTGACGAAAAAGTCAGTTTGGATAGTCACAATGAGATGGAAGGAATAATAATAATAAGCATTTGCAATTTGCTAACATAAAGTAAATTGACATCTTTAGTTTCTTTCTGTCATGAGGTTTTAATCGATCTATTTTACAAAATAAAAACTTTATACTTACTAACAACAAGTGTAATAAAAATATATCAACAAATTTCGATTAGTTTATTTCAATTTTTAACCAAAATGTTTTTATTTCTATGGTTATATAGTTGCATCTGATTATGCCATGTTACAATACAACAAATACAATATTTATTTTATTAATATATTAAGAATGGTTTCTCTATAAATTAGAAATTGGAATCAAAATTGGTAAAACCAGTACCACGATATTTGTTATGCTTAATTTGAAAATTTTAGCACCTAATAAAATGTATTTTAAAATTATTTGTGAGGGGGAGAAGGGGTGCCTATGTTTACATGCTTTCTTCATGTATATTTACACAAAATAAGAAGTTATTTCCATAAACATGTATTTCATTTACTATTATAAAAGTAACTGAGATTCAGTTAAAATTCACTATTCCGAATATTTATCTTTTAGAAAAATAAAAGGAACCAAAAGATAAAAGAAAAGGTAAAGAACAAGCCAAAAATTGTTATCTTTTTTTTTTCTACCGAACCAATTCAATACTAGGTATTTTCTATTCGAAAATGGAAATTGAAAGCGATTTATCAACTTTGAACCAGTTTTAAGGTACCCTAGAATCGTGCTCACTCCTACCTTTTCTATACTACAAGGGCACATGGTAGCTCCTTAGTCTAGTAGAATGTAGATACAACTTGTAGAAGACAAAAATTCGTAAGGCAACTATATGCCACCACGTAAAAATTAAATTATTTTTATTCGTCCTATTACAAATTGACACGTGTCAAAAGTGACTTTGGAAGACGTTTAAAATTAAAATTAAAATTAAAATCAAAATAAATTAAATTCCGAGTTAATAAGAAGCTGCCACGTATCATTGATGATGTAGTAAATAGTAAATTTTTTTTAAGAAATAATGGCTAAATTATAGGCCTAGGCCCCCAACTCAAACCCTACCTCCAAAAAGTTATAAATAAAGGTCCTCTCCTCATTTTTTTCACACAATCATCTGCAAAATCCGGAGGTCGAATGCAAACAGACATCCAACTACCAAACTTAAAGGATCAAAATCTGCAACCATTCAAAAATCAAAGTCAAATCACCCATCATTCATCATCCGGCTCTTCATCAACATTCGAGATCAAGCTATAACACCATCCGAATCGTTCAAGTTACAAGGAGATTGAATTAGAGGATTACATCAATTGTACTTGATACGTAGATTGTACCCCATTCAACAAAAATCAATACAAATTATATTTGTTTCCCAATTTCCTATATTTATTTGTTTTAGACTCGAAATTCATGTTTACAAATTTTGAAACGCCTGGTGGGACTAAAATAAACCTCTTGACAATAGTTTTGTTTACTCGGGTATGTCCAGATGAAGTTTCACACTTGATTTGTTTAGATCTAGAATTTGGTAGTGGGGATTAGAAGTTGTGTGAATTTCGATTCGAATTGAATTCTAAATTAGTTTCAAACTTTTAATTAAATAAAGTCGGAGGCTCGTGGGATCTATGACAGTCACATTTAAATTCAGAATCTTTTAATTCTGCTTGTGCTAAGAGAAATCAAGTTGAATCCTTGTTGGATTTGGATTCTTACACACTTATTTTCGGAGCAAGCTGCAGAGATCTCTAAATTGCATAAAAATTCGGATGATTTTTTATCTCTTTCATTTATCCCCAAAATTATCTATACTTTGAAGGATAACATTTAAATGATTGTAATTGACTGGGAATGTGAAGCTCGGGTGGTGGATGACTATATATGCATAGAAAGGTTATTCATCCCATACGTTTATTCTTCTCCTTCCCCAGCTTTTTATTTTCGTTTGAAGTCTTGTGCCCCATTTTCGAATTTTATAGGTTCTTCTTTCTTTATTCTTTTTGATTGAATTTTTGTGTCTGATTTTTGAAGGTTGAAGGCAACAGATTTTCTTTTTCACTTATCCTTCATCTAGATCTTAACAATGGAACCTTTTTTTTTTTTCTCGGAACCGCTTTTTTATTGCGTTTTTGTTTTTTGATCTGAAGCCAACCGATGCAATCTGGCCATAATTGCTTACTTTGTTTGTCATGGCTTTTCTCTTCGTTTTTTTAATTTGGAAAACAATGATGGTGAACTCTTCTTGTTAAGCCATGGTTTTTTTTCCTCTATTTTGCTTTGTTGAGTGGACAATGGCAGAAGAATTGTTGGAACCCCTTTTTTTTCCTGTTTTGGCTCTTCTTTTCTTTTGTTGTGGAATGCTTTCATAATAAAATTGAGGATAATGACTCTCTCTTCAAATATAATGGCCCTCTTTTTTGTTTTTGTTCTGTAATTTCATATCGTGGCTCTGTTTTGCTAAGTCATCAACACTTAAATAAATTTTAACAGATCCCACCGAGTGTGTCCAAATTTGTAAACACGAATTTCGAGTCTAAAATAAATAAAGATAGAAAATTGGGAAAAAAATATGATTTGTATTGATTTTTGTTGATTGGGGTACAATATTTGTGTCAAGTACAATTGATGTAATTCTCCGATTCAATCTCCTTGTAACTTGAACGATTCGAGAGCATTGTAATTTAATCTCGAACGTTGATGAAGAATAAGATGTTGAACGAGTGTGTGATTCTTGATCTGGATGTGCTTGAAAGCCTTGAATTTGAATTCTTGACTTTGATTTCTAAATGATAGGAGACTTTGATCCTTGACGCATAGTAGTTGGATGTTGTTTGCAGTTTGAACTCGTATTTTGCAAATGCTTGAATGTGTGAAAAAATATGAGGGAACCTCTATTTATACCTTTTGGAGCTAGGGTTTGAGTTACAAATGCTGAATGTGTGAAAAAATATGAGGAGGGAACCTCTATTTATAGCTTTTTGGAGTTAGGGTTTGAGTTAGATTTTGGACCTAGACCCATAATTTAGTAATTATTTTTAAAAGAAATATTTACTATTTACTACATCATCAATGACACGTGGCGCTTTCTAATTGGCTGGAATTTAATATATTTCGATTTTAATTTTAAACGTCTTCCGAAGCCACTTTTGACACGTGACAATTTGCAATAGGACAAATAAAAATAATTTAATTTTTCACGTGGCGGTATACAGTTTGCTAACGAATTTTTGTCTCCTACACAAGTTTATTAAGAAATCATAACGAAGATGTGATGATTTTGGCAAGAGGCAAATTAAATAAAGGTCATGGTCAATACCAAATTAACGTATGCAGAAATCGTAGTTTTGAAATTTAACACAATAAGCTCAAAGGATCATAATAACACCACAAGTTACTTAACCAAACTTTGGTACATTAATTTAAAACGCTAGCTAAAACAACAAAACAACAAGTTTCGACCACAAGTTTACCGTTTTTAACTGCTCCTTATTACTTAGTGCTAAATCTGACCACTAATTTATATTGCTGAAATGAATAGGCTAGGCTCTAAGTGGTAAGTAAAGCGGTAAAGAGTAGTAAGAATGGTTATGAGTGATAAGGACTGTAAGTAACGATAAGTAATTATAAAAAGGATATAAAAGAGTGATAGGAACAAAAGCAATGATTTTTGAGCATTAGCTTAAATGGTATGTTATTGTAGAATTGAAAAAAAAAAAAACTTAATAGTATATATAACATACGCATGGTGTACATTGACAAAAGGAATTGTTTACTCATATTTTAAGGAAGTCACCTTAGGAAAACCATCCATGCAAATACTGGCACCACTTTTAATTTCAAGATAAGTTCTCTTATCATGTTCAAAGTTACATAAAAAAAAAAAGAAACAGCATATATAGTAGAAACGATTAACAAAAAAGAATAGAAAAGAGCATAAACTAACAGAAAATAGAAAAAGATGATGGTTTTTATATAATAGCCAAATCATTTTTTCCGACTAAGTTCATCAGAATTAAACATCAAATTACTAAAAGCAATCATATTCATTAGGCCATCACATTCTTGAAAAATCTATAAGGAGCTCATATAATAGTTGGGAGCCTTATTTGGTCTATCACTATTAGAATAATCAAGTCAATAGATGTGTATTTTTTCTCAAGAAAAATCAAGGTATTAGATTCTTGGGCTTGAAAGTGTTTGCTCAAGGAAAGAGAGCTCTTTAAAAGGGGTCCACGATGGAAAATAGGTAATGGAAAAAAGCGATATTCTAGTTGGATTCCTAGTGTGGTAACTTAAGACTATTGGATTTCCATACAACACCCTTCCAAATGTTTTCCCCTGGATGCTACGAGTTAGTGATTGTATCACTCTAGATAAAGAATGAGATTTTGTACGTCTTAATGTCTGTCATTCCAAGTGATGTTTGTCAAGTGATTAAGACTATCCCTCTCTCTTCTCATGATTTGGAGGATTTTTTTGTCGGGGTTTGTCTAACGATGGAAAGCTTACGACTAAATCCGCCACTTGGAATGCCCATAATATCCCTAATACCTCTCAATCGTGGGATTTTGCGTGAATTTAGAATATACACTAATACAAAAACCACTTTTAACGACGGGTCTTTAACGACGAGTTAAAAGAACAAACCGTCATGAAAAATGGACCGAGTGGCATTTTCGTAAAAATGTGGTTTTTAATGTACATATGACGATGGTTCAACATAAAACCCGTTGTCTAAAGTTTCTACTAAATCTTAGACTCATTGTTCTTATACCAAACTGTCGTTACGAGACTTATCTTTGATGACGGTTCATTTACTCGAACCGTAGTCTAAGTAGTTTGGACGATAGTTGCTTGGTAATGAATCGTCATCTAACCTACTGCACCAAAACCCTCGGCCAACGCTAAGTCTCTCACAGGTCTCTCATTTTTTCAGTCCCACCCTCTCTTACTTCGGTTCTCTTCTCTCAACGGTTGCTGGTGGTTTCCGGTGCTACTATGCGATTTCAGGTTGTGGTTACACCCCCCACTCATTCCGCCTCGTGTTTCCAGTTGTCGCTGCACCACTCTCTCGCCGACCTTACTCTCTCCGCATAAATAGCACCTTTCTCACCGACCTCACTCTCTCCGCTTGGCTGCACTTCTCTCGCCGACTCCTCTTTCTAGGCACCACCAGGTTAGTCTCTTTCTCTTAATCTTTAGTATTTTGCCCTAAATTCCATTGAGGGTTTTTAATTCGTTATTATTTTCCTTGTCATTTTTGGCATTTTAATGAAACTCAAAAATGTAGATAATGCTTTCCAATTTCGGATATAAACTCGAAAGTGTATTTTAGGACTCTTATTTTTCACGATGTTTTAGAAAAAATTTGTAGATTAATATTATATTTGAGGAATATGAATGGATAGAATATGAAAATAAGAGAAGAGACAAAAACGACCAAAATTGTGGAACCAGGGTTATGGGCAACCAAGACCGGCCGTGCCGAACTAGACGGTCAACTCGTGTTGGCTGATGCCCAACCTAACTTATGTGTTTTCGCCTGAAAATTATTGTACATGTTTGTTTATCAAGAGTTGTGTAATTACTTGCAGTATAAAATAGATTCTTCCAAAAGTAAAAAAAAAATCAAGGGGCGAACTATGATAAATAAGGAAAAGCTGGTCCGGAGTAGAGACGATCGAACTCTCCTTATACATGTCAATTTTGATAGCCACAAAAATGTTGTAGGTGAAAATAGCCTTTATGAGCTACGTTGGTGCACCAACTTGCTCCCACATGAACATCAACTTCGGAAAACAGGCTGACATCTCCGATTCCATTAAGGACAACCTATGTAATGATATTCAAGTAAGTGAATACATCTCAACTTACACAAGACCCTCATGTTGACGGTAGAAAAGTTTAGAGACTTCAAATATCACATTTCCGTTATATGGGTCTACAAAATAAGGTAAGATAAAATAAGAAGGTAAACCTTGGGAGGTCTACAATTGTATCACCGAGGAGGACTAGAGATCATTTGAGTCACATGTCACCTCTCAGGAATACATGGTAATTTTGATTCAATATTCAATCTCATATACAAATAATGTGATGTTGGTTTTCTATAAATGTAAGTGGTAAGATATACTTGACAAGGGCAGATATAGAGGACAATGAGAGGGGAGTTGTCTTATTCATCGATATTTTCGTTGTCGAATTAATATAAAAAGGAAAAATGTAAGTGTTATGCACTAAT
Organism: Talinum fruticosum; assembly: GCA_021018815.1. Taxonomy (NCBI): domain Eukaryota; kingdom Viridiplantae; phylum Streptophyta; class Magnoliopsida; order Caryophyllales; family Talinaceae; genus Talinum; species Talinum fruticosum. Next base: position 3,078,003 of record JAITYX010000011.1, read on the forward strand.
ATTTTCGTTATCTTAATTACTTGTGCAGGCGATAGGTGAAGCCAACCGGAAGAGGATTAAAAGCAATCCGTACCCTCATGTGTTATCCCGTGGGGATATGCGAAGTTGGAGGAGAGGATGTACAAGCAAAAGCTTAAACAACTTCAAACCAAATCTAGTGAAGGGTCCACCATAATACTTCGCAGCTCATTGTCGATAGGTACGAGGTATGGGTTGAAGGAAGAAAGAAAAAGATGGAACCTTCACTACGGCCAATATAGAAGCTATTTTTCGCCGACTCGTGAGTTTTTTTACTATTTTCCTTAATTTATTTTGAGAACTTATGGGTTTATTTTATGAATTTCTCAAATGGTAATACTTTTTCTTCTTACAGGAGTCTTTGTCACGGACATTGAATTCGAAGTCATTGACACCATCGGGAGGAGGGACAAGCTAACTTTGGCCTTACAAAGAAATGAACATCCCGGTCATGTTCGAGTCATTGTTGGCGGGTGGAAATAGTTGAGCACTTTGAAGAAGTACCCTATCTCTTCCAGCCAAGCACATATGGAGGCCCAAATGGCGTAAATGCAGATCCCAACAGATCCCAAATTACTGCACAAATGACTGCACATATGGAAGAGATGAGGGCGAAGATGTGGGCAGAGATGCGAGTCCCATATGAGGTCATACTTCACCAACACGAGTATGCCGTTACCTAGCAACTTTGATGATGTACGTCCTTTCTCACCCCACACACCGGCAAGCGTGAACGCAAGCTCACCCGTCGACCCTTTTGAAGTTCTGGGGAGGTAATTCAGATTTTGGCAACCTAATTATATTTAGATGCATGTTTATATTTTGACCAATTAATGTATAATCTTGTTGTGTAACTCCGCGTGTGGCCATTGAGTAATTACTTATTTATTATGTTTTTGTTGTTTCGAGATGAGGACCGTTATCTTGGGGAAATGTTTACTTTTATGGGGAAACTCTATCTGTTTATTTTTAGGGTATTTAGGTTATTTAACTTCTATGTCAAATGTTTACTTATTCTTATGCAATCGGCAAATTGCAAGTTAGCTTCTCATCACCCTCCTCCTAGAGCATGTTGTGGCATTGAGTGTTGTTTTCCCCTGGAGGGCGGATATTATCATTCACAGGACACCCCTTGCAGCTGATCAAGTGAGGGTGAGTGCGAAAGACGTAATGCACGGGAAAGGCAAGTGTGAGTTGCCGATCCGGGGACCGGACCTCCATACTCGTTGACGACGTAGTCAACACTTTACTCTGTTGGCCCAAGAGCTTGGTCAGCCTCACTACGCTAATTCATTTTTATTAAAAATATTAGATTTAGTCTGTTGTTAATATCATGTATATATATTTCTCTTTTTTATTTATTATTCACTAGGATATTAGGGATAGATGCGACAGTCGGATGAAAGGCGCCGAGTGGCACGAGCAAACGTTCGATGGCGCCCGTTCGTTGTCCGAAGAAGTCTCCTGTCAAATCCATTGAGGAGTCCCGCATGGATTGTTGTACTACTCGGAAAATTATGTGCGGACTCTTTCAACAGAGGAACAGATCATCCGTAGCACGACGAGTCACCTGTTTGGGCAATGTGAAGGGGATACGCCGGTCTATGTCTTCCCGGATGAGAAAATGCAATTTTTGCACATGGAGGAAATCGAGTATATCCGCTATTACACTTGGCATGATGTAAGTTAATTAATATATGATCATAATAATTTTTTTACTATTAATTTCAATTTTGAATTTCTAATTACATACAATTAATATGCAAGGTGGTCAGTACAAGATTGGGAAGGACTTCGTTCGGTTTTTGAACTCTACTTCCATTATTCAAGGAGATGGGATGAATCGTGACCAACGAGTCACCTATATCTTCGACGTCATGAAACATGATGCAAATGATAAAACATTGTACTTGGCGCGCGATCAATGAGAGGTAAGTGGACAAATAATGAATGAGTGCTCATATTAAAATGCCACTAAATTATGTCAAAATGTCAAAAATACCACTAATTAATTTGATGATCAATTATTGCCACTGGACTAATTATTAACGGTAAAAATGCCATTGACGAAATTTTGTTCGTACACGTGTCACTAGATTAGTGGTGTAGGAATGGATAAAATAAGGTACAAGTGGCATTTTTAACCCGTAAAAACTAATGTAGTGGCAATCATTGATCATTAAATTAATTAGTGACATTTTTGACATTCCAAGATAATTAAGTGGCATTTTAATCCAAGCACTCAATAATGAACTAATTAACCGATGAAATTTTTATATGGTGTTATACATACTTATATAAAAATGTATTATTGGTGGTTATGTAGCCACCATTGGATGCTTGCTGCCCTATGTCCAGGGCTAATCTCGCCTATTGGCTTGATGTTGTGGGTGCCGACGTGAGGGAAGATATCAAGGACGTCGTCGAGGCATGAGTTCATGCTTTTAATCATTTTATGTTGTTTTGTTAAGTAAATGATATGTCTAACTTGAATTTTATTTTTCCGATTGAAAAATAGTGCTTTAGTCCATTATTATTATGGCGGAGGTATAAAAACAAACGAGTGAAGAAAGCACAATCACTAATTGTCCCCTTTAAGGTGAGGTTCTCTTGGTTATTAGAATCTACTTTAGATGTTTTTCATTTCATATTATTTGCTGGATAAATAAAATACTAATTAATTCTCTCGTGTGTTGGGAATCTATTTTATTATTGTAGTGCCATAAACAATCGGGAATCTAGAGTGCGGCTTCTACATTCTCCAAGTACATGAAAGAGATTGTGACCGAACTTGATGTAAATACTAGTCCCAAAGAGATATAGTTGCACTTATAATTGATTATATTCTTTTTTTCAACTTGATTAACACTTGCACCAACCTAATTAATTTGTCTTTTACAACATTGGTTACAATATTTCCCGGGAAAGAAGTCGCCAACTCCCTATACGAGATGAAGTGTTCGACGAGTTAAAATAAGGTTGAACGAGTTTGTATATAATCGTATACAAAAATAGGTGTATATTTATAGTTATTTTTCATTATTTGATAGATCAAGTTTGTGATTTTAGTAGTCATACACAGTTATAGGTATAATATGTACATAGGTATATATATTTTTACATTGTCTTGTACCATATACAAAATGTGATGAGTATGTTGTTTTGTATATATTCCGGTGAAGAGTTTATTGGATTGTGGTTTGTATATGTGTTTGTATATGATTTTTGTACTCGTATATAAGACAAGTAAATCTGAGAAAAATTATTTTAAAAAAATCAAACTTATGACAATGGTTCTTAAGGCGGAACCGTAGTCTTACGCTCATCTATGACGACGGGTGAAATGAAGGAACCGTCATCATAGGTGCTCTGTAATAAGTTATTTCAACTATAGAGGAAGGCCTATGACGACGGTTCGAGATGAAGAAACCGTTGTTATAGATTGACCTATGACTACGGTTTTTCCATCCGAACTGCCGCCATATATTGACTTATGACTACGGTTTTGAACCATAGTCAAAGGTGGTACATACAATGACGCCTACAAACACGACGCTTGTTAACCGTAGTTAAATGTTGTTCTTAACCGTACTTAAAATGGTTCCTGTAGTAGTGATAAATTTAATCCGAAGTTGAAAATGTTTCTATGGCGGATAGGTCACAATGCATTACCCGCTCATGATAACCTGGCTAAAAGAAGGGTGAATATTGACACTATTTTCCCATTATGTTCGGGTCATAATCAATCAATTGATCACCTTTTTTTCATAGTGCAATCGTGTTTTGGACAGCTGGGACACAACCGGTTGGAGGTGAACATAAGTGATTTGCGGAATCACACACTCGAATCAAATTATTTATACATTCGAAATATGAAAAAACCAACTCGGATGATCCGAATGGTTCATTTGTATGGAGTATTTGAAAAGGCAAGAATGATACAGCTTTTAACAATAGATCCTTTAATTCCATTGCTACAATTCGTATCAAATTATCTTGTTCGGAATGGCGTTCTAGGTGCACACTGGATTTGTATCTCAACTCATCTTTTGTTCCCTCTCATTTCGTGCCAACATTTCCAGCCACCTTGTTTGTTGGCACAAACCACCTGGTGGATTTATTTAAGTCAACTTTGACGGTTCGAGGTCTTTTCAGTAGCGGAGGAAGGTTTCGCGATCGGAGGATGGGATGATCGGTTTCTACAAGCCAGTACAATAAATTTGGGGCCGGCTTCAATTCTTCTAGCGGAGGCTATGCCGCTATGAGAAATGGCATTGAAGTTGTAATCCAAGCAGGGTTTATTTAATTCAAGTTTGGTCTTTATATTTCTTCTACTTTAGTTTGGTCTTCTCTTCCTTCTTCTTCCTTCCGGAGGATAAATTGAGTAGAACCCTTGCGAGAAGGGATACTTGCTAGTTGTTGTACTTATACTTTCAAAAGAGAAAAAAATCAAGTCAACTAAACATTGATAATCAAAATGGCATCTTCTTACTATGATATTATTAAAAATTTTATGAGATTTTTTAACCACCGTATATAACTTTAACCGTAAAATCAACTTACACGTGGTTAGTTAGACTCTACCGTTTAATAGCGGTATTAAAACACAAATCAAGTGACTTTTTTCTTTTAGAATATTTGTATATGTCATTATCATTAATCTTATGCAAGCACCCTGATTTTTAACCATTCTAAAAAAATTTCCATTCAAACAAGTTTCTAGTTTCGTGCCTTAGAAAACTTAGAGTGAGACAACCTTTTAATTAATTAATGGAAAATTGAAAAAGTTTCCATTGAAATGAATTTTGAATTGGAATTTTTCAAAAATAGGATGTCAACTCATAGTTTCTCCAAGGGGCAAATCCTAAGTTAAACAGAGATATGAGCATTTGGCTCTTTTGAGAATAAACAGTCAAATTCCATTTACAAAGTTTCATGGTGTGAGTGCCAATACTCAATACCTTCTCTTTTGTGGAATCTAACATTTGCTTTTTAGCATAAAGTGGAGATCTTTCTTGGTTCAATCTTTGATCCAAAATATCCATCACCATTCTTTTCATGTCATATAATAAGAGTAAAGTACGTGATTGATATATATATACTATTAGTTCCAACCGTGGTGGCAAATTCAACCATGTAAGAGGAACACACAAATTCATATCCTAGGAAATGCGTTCATCGAGAGGATTTTTACCTTAAACGCTCATATTCCCGATACGTTATACCCATCTTTAAATAATATATATATATTAGTGCAAGTAGTTCTACACTGTTTTTAGAAAATAATTTGGAATTTCAGTTTAGTAGATAAAAAAATTTTATGTTAAATAGACTTATTATAAAAGGAGGTACTAACCCAAAAAAAAAAAAAAAACAAGACTAATAGTTATTTTTTATTTAGATTTTTTTAATTTTTAAAACTCAAAACCGTATAATATATCAGTTCATATAAAAAAGTTAATTTTCAAAGATCAATTGTGCCAAAATATTGAGATGAAATTATTCATATCTGAAATTTTTTGATCTTCGAAAATTTTATACAACGTCAATATAACATTTTTATAAATTTAATACTAATCGAGTTATCTCAAATATAACCTCAAGTTTATTCAAAGTTTTTTGTAGTCTTCTTTGGTAATTGATCACTTTATTCTCAATCATAATTTTTTTAGTTGAAAATGGTTTGACAATGGCTCCATTAAACAAAATCTCATACAAGTCTTATAAATAGTTATAATTTATGATGAAAAAGTTATATTAATATATGCTAACACTTATATCATACATTGAGATTATAGATTCAATAACATCGACGCATTTTAAAATAATAACTCTAATCTTTTTCTTGTACAATAGATTATAAAAATAAAAATAAAATTTTAAAAATTAAAATAAAATATTATATATAATAATCTATCTTACAAAAAAATCTATAATAATTTGAACTTTAAACTCATAATTATATAATTTGTACCTAACAATATCACGACTCTACAACATGGAAAGAGTTTGGTGGGCCTTGCCAAATTAGGATTAGAGAACCAACCTTAATCACCAACTACTCCGTATAAACCCTTCTCTTCTCTTCTCTTCGTTCCTCCCCTTTAAATCCTAATTCTATAGTATTTACTAATTTTTTCTATTTTGTATAGTATTGGTGCTGTTAATAGTCTAGTTATAACTAGTGTAAGTCACTTCTACTTTAATTTCTTCAATCGAATCAATATCTAAAAATATTATTATTATTTTTTCAATAAATTGTCTCATATTCTTGAGTTTCTATCTTTGTTGTGAGAGTTTGAATTTCTTTTCCTTTTGGTGAGAATTAGGGTTTCTCTCCTTTTTTTTGTGTGAGAGTTAGAGTTTTTTTTTCCTTTTTGTGAGAGTCTTCCTTTTCATCTTTGTGCAAGTTATTTCTTTTCCAATACATGCAAGTTTTATAAGAGTTGTTGATTCGATTTGAGGGTATACTTTTGATATTTTGTCAATTAGTTTCATTGATTTTGATTAAGAATGATTCAATAATGGAATTCTAAGTGATGTTTCTTTCATGTTATATCACACAAAGATATATTTTATGAAATTATACAATAATTCGCCGATATTCGAGAGAAATAAATTAGAGTCGAAAGACACGATTTGTGATTAAATTGATGCTATAAATATAGAGGAACATAAATATAGTTATTATTGATTTTATCTAAACAAAAATATACTTTAATATTTTAAATTTATTATTATTAAAAACTTTCTTTATAGATATCATCTACTTTTTTATTAATAAAATTTCTCGTTCTTTTAAAAAATAAAATTGGTGGGTAAAAACAATATACAACCCCGATGGGCAGTTTTATTTTTAGTTCTGGAATTGGGCCCATCTTCTCGGATACAAATGGTAAAAAGTAAAAAATATAAAAAAAGGAAAAGAAAAAAGAAGGCCCCTCTCTTCCTCTCTCTCTCTCTCTGTGCGCTCCGTTCCATGATTTGACTCTCCCTCCTCGATTCTGATTTTCTCTCTCTTACTTTTGCGTCAGTCTATATAAACCCACTCGATGCCAGCCACCATTTCACACCTCTCATTTTGAAACTCCTCCTCCTTCCCTTCCTTCCTTTTTCAAAGCAGAAGTCAAGATTCTCCTCTGATCCCCGGCCCCTTTCTCTCTCCAATCACCGGCGCTGACGATGAAGCTCACAGACACCTCCAACTCCGACGGCGATAATTGCCGGACTATCGAGGTCGCCGTCGTAGAGAACCGCCCTCGCTGCCGTAACCACCACCGGAGTATCAGCAGTGATGATGACGACGACGACGACAGCTGCAGCTTCTCTACGCTTCTTCAGACCGGAGAAGGTAAAGGAGACAGAGTCGACGGAGATGACGAGGAGCAGCTGTTCGTTCCGCCATTGAACTTCGCCATGGTCGACAATGGCGTCTTTCGCTCTGGCTTCCCTGACGTTGCCAATTTCTCTTTTCTTCAGTCCCTGGGCCTCCGTTCTATCATGTCAGTGTAGTTTCTTTCATTTGCTTGGTCTAAATTAATCAATTGCGCAATTGCTTGGTTTTTGCTCGAAATCTCTGCTCTGATTCTGAGAATTTGACGTGCTAGGGTTTTAAATTGTTAAATATTTCTGTGAAATTTGGTTGTAGATGTCTGTGTCCTGAGCCGTATCCAGAAGCGAACATAGAGTTCCTCAAGTCCAATGGGATTAAGCTGTACCAGTTTGGAATCGAAGGGTACAAGGTATTTCTTTTAATTACTACTAGAATATACTAATATATATTTCTCGATCATTGTGATCAATTAGCTGATTTGCATGTGTGTGGAATTTTCTATTTTAAAATTGGCATTCCCTTTTGGTTGCATAGTTTGTTGATTGACTTCCCTTTTTCCTCAATTGGGTTAATAATTGTTCAACATCTTTAAGCTTCGATCGTTGGCTACAATCGTAATCCAACTAGACTTATGACTTGAATTCTAGGCGTTATCTTGAATTTTTAGGGTTCAGATGATCCATACTAGTACAATTCAATAGGGGAGGAGTAATACAGCTGAGACATAATTTTGGAGTACAAATCCTTCATAAAGACATGTGCAGTTCAATGGAGAGGATGAATCCAATTAGGAACATATAACTTCAAGGCCGGAGTCTTAAGTACAAGGTCAAGATCTTATTGGCACTTCTTTTTCATGATTAGACTTACGGGAATTCCATTTGATGAAAGGTTAAAAAGTTGGATTTTGGGATTTTTAGGATATAATATTGTAAGTTGTGTTGTTCTAGTGGGTTTATTGAAATTGATTATTATTTATTTATTTAGCTATTTTTGGGGTGGGATGGTCCTTTAATTACTGTTATTGTACATAGTAGTAATTAGCTTTTGATTTTATTATTTTACTGTCCTAATCAAATCATAGTTTGATCTGAAAAGAACTGATGGTAGGTTGCTTTTGTAGGGTTATATGTAAACTTTATGGAAATTCTGATTGTTATATTGTCCTTTTATGTAATGAGTCGTGATTATAATCCGCGTAAAGCGTGAATCAGTCGTCGGATGCCGAGAACCGGGGAGTTGAGCAAGTTGAAAAGCTGGAATCTTTAACAGTAGAAGATGGAATATGCCTTTTGGGTGTTTGTGCAATGAATTTCTAAAATTTTTGTTCTTCATTTGTACCAGTCTGTCTTATGCTTTCATTATATTCTGTGTGATCTATGATTGTTCATTGCTTGTTTGCTGCATAGAAATTTGTGCTGTCCTTTCATAGTATTCTCTTCACCATGTTCAAATCTATATTCATTTCTGCCCTAGGATTCTAAATATTAGTACATTATATGCTAGAACTAGAAGTGACTAATTTGTGTTATGGAGCATTTATTCTGGTTACTAATACATTGTGTCATATGCATTTAGAAGTCACCGATATGTCGAGTTATGACTAATTTTAGATTCACCAACTATTGATCTCTGTTGACTATGTGACCATATTTATGACCTTAGCTAAGCCAGTATAGTAGAGGGGTCAAGTTTTGGGAGGTAAGACAGCATATTGATGAGTTGTTTTGTTAGGAGTTCTTTGGAGGAAATCTTTGTCAAAAAAGGACTAGAAGGATTTCTTGTCGAAAGTTGATGATAATCAAGTTATAGAGTAAATCATTTTCGACATTGTTTTATGTGAATAGTGGCAAATCTTTTGCTTGTCATCGAATCATCTAAAACAGTCAGTACTTACCTCAGCCATGAACCCATCCAACCAGAAAATGACAAAATAAGAACCAAAAAAAAAAAAAGAAGGGGGGTTATTGCCTAAGTCATCTCATAATCCTATTTTTATGTATGCATTGCTTGAGTGTATTTAACAAAATAACCGGAACCTGACCCAGCAGCTTTTGCCTTAGATTTATATTCAAAGCAATAGAGAATATCTTTTGAGGTGAGTTCTTTCTTTTAGTTTTTCCTTTACCATTTGAAGTAGCTTTAGCCTTTATGGTACTTCCATTTTGGCTGACATCCAATGAGCTTTTAAGTGGTTGGTGAGGTTCTATCTTCTGTTAAAAGAAACGTTTGTACATATACAACCCTTTGAACCAGTGATAGTGCTTCTTGATTATGATTTGCGCATCTTATATGACTTTGTGTTGAATGATAATGAACTCTGGTCTATATATGCTCAAATTGAAGTTCTTCAATTTAATCTGCAACTCTTTTGCCTTTATATAGGAGCCGTTTGTAAACATACCAGATGATATGATACGTGAAGCACTAAAAGTCATCCTTGGTGAGACACCTTTCAAATCATGCATTACTTTATTGTTCGGTTTCCATATATTTGCGATCAACTGTTTTTCTATTTAATTACAGATGTAAAGAATCATCCAGTTTTAATACACTGCAAAGGGGAAAGGTAATATGACCTTAACGTATATTACCAGAAGTTCGATGAAATCTCCTGTTTTCAGACACTAAGATGGCTTTTCTGCTGTTGTCCCCACTCCAGCACCGAACAGGATGCCTGGTTGGATGTCTGAGGAAATTGCAGAAGTGGTGCCTCTCGTCTATATTTGATGAATACCAGCGCTTTGCAGCTGCCAAAGCTAGAATCTCGGATCAAAGGTTTATCGAGTTGTTTGACATTTCTAGCTTCAAACATCTGCCCTTATCCTTCTCTTGCTCAAAGAGGTAACCAACGCATTAGCTGAGTATCTCTGAGAATAATCTCCCCATCCTGTTTAGAGGATAATTGATGCATATCTGCCTGTGAATAATTTGGGAGAAATGAGTTCCTCCAGTGCACTTCGGCTTCAAAGAGATCATTCAATTTGACAATTCTCCTCTTGCCTCTTACTAGAAAAAAGTGTTTTCCTGGGGGTTTGGGTAAATAAAAACGCTTATTTGGTCCCATCCAGAATTTTCCATCTCCTCTTACTTTACAGCACTTGTTTTGTTATTATTATTATTATTTCCCTATTTAGGTTAGTTTATCAGTGTTTAATGACTCGATCAAGATGCAGATGGCAACTCCTGTCCGTCTGCAGCTGTTTAGTGAACATAGTTTAGTCTTGATCAGTAATGCTAAACGTTCCTTTTTCAATAAATCAAATAACTGGAAATGTTTAGGGCTACTACTTTAGATGTATTTTGAGAGCCACTAATTGTTGGTGGCTTTTTAGGGAGATCTAATCCCAGTGTCCTTTGTAGACAGCATAGGTTTCTACTTCCCCTTTGTCCCCTCCCGTTTTTGGTACTTGGGGGATTCATTTACAGTTATGATGAGCTCATCCCGAACCCCAATAGTGTAATTCTGACGTATGATGACTCTCTTCGTTTTATCTGATCTATGATCTTGTTGTCAATGATGTCATAGAAGATGATACACAAACGCGGATGTATCATTTCAATTGTTATGGACCGTTGCACTATACATGTCAAAATTTTCCATATTGGAAGCAGCCCCTATTCTTTGTACTTGTTTTGCCTCTTGGAGGGACGTGATGTTAAGATTCTCTGAATGGATAAAGAAACTGTAATTTTCAAGTGTTTGTGGTGGTTTGTTTGCAATGCTTGCAGATTTTCAAGGTAGGGCTGACCATCATTTAAAATGTTTGAATCGGTCATTTCCCTGTTTTTTGAGTGTTGGTCCGATTTTTGTAGCTACAAAGTTGGTGACTTTGACATGATTTGGGAATTTATTCCGCCTTGTATCTAAAATCTTGTTAGATATCGAGTCAGATTCTCAAGTTGCGGTGAATACTATTCTTGTGGACTATTTGTTCAAATTATAATTTTCCTCTTGTTGTATTGATTCATATTTACCCTAAAATCACCTCAAATTTATCAAAGAAAACACTTCAAATAACAGTACTCTCTACGTTTCAAAAACTTATCGCGTTAAGCCTATCGGATAATATTAAGAAAACACAAAATTTATGACAAAATTTATATTGAAAGATTAAGTTATTCCAAGATTTAATTGGAAATAAAAAAATCAATAAAAATGAAAAAAAGAAAATAATTAATAAGGACAAAATTGGTAAACTAGTTATTAATATGTCATTAAAATTATAAAGTGATAGATATTGTAAAACGAAAAATATTAGTCAAAGTGATATGTATTTTGAAATGGAGGGGGCTTTTTTTTGTGTGAATATGGCATTTACAAAGGTTAATGTAGGCAACATTGTAAAACTTCAGTATTTGACAACTCGTAAAAAATTTAACAGTTAAACTGACTGACACGTATAAAGCAGCAAATGATATGGTTATTTATGTGGAATAGTGGTTGACATGCTGGTCTTAGGACCCATTTGAAATAAATCCTAGTGATTTTGTGTTTTTAAAAAAATTCAAATGCTGGTGTTAGGTAATATCGGTTTTGTTAAATTTTACCCATAGGGCGTGACGGATAAGAGTTAATTACAAGTCTTTATTTAGGAAATTTTGTGCAATTCGATTTACATTCAACATAAAAATTAATTCTTTTGAGTTGACTAATTGAATTTGATTTCTTACTTGCCTAATTAAACATGTTTTCCTCATCCCACTGCATCACCACTGCAATCTCTCTTTTACTGCTTTCTTCCTCCACAATTGGAAGCTTTACTTACAATCTCAAGGAATTGAAGATACCTTGCAACAATTTTTTAATCCAAACTTGTAACAAGTTTATCAACATGATAATTTTCAGGTTTTAAGTTTCCTAACAAAGCTAAAATTTCTCCTTTTCTCTCTCCAGAGCCATACATTCACTATTATTATGAAAGAAAATTTTCAGCTCCCCCTCCAGAATTTATCTTATTCCATCAATTCTCCATCGTCCCATAGAGAATAGTTTGAGGAGAAAGCAATCCAACCAAAATAAAGAGATCTCGCCCATCACAATTTGTCATGGGTGACTAACATACTGAATCTCGATTCACTGATCATCAATGAGATGTGGAGGGAACACAAGGATGAGGGTGGAGTGATTTTGATCAGAAAAGTGGTTGGAGGGGATCCGGGTTGGGAGTTACAGGATAAAATTGGTTTATTAGTTACGGGTAGGGCGGAGCGAGTGGAATTGAGTACACAGTTCTAGCACCGGATCCGATGGATCCAGACTTGAACCCAATCAAACAGAGTCTAGTACCGGGTCCACGGCTTGTCCCCCTTACATGTTGTAGAGGGCCACGGCTTGTCCCCGTAGGAAGGGTTTGATTCGAGTTGGGAATCACATCAACGCTTATCAAGTGAATGATAAGACTTTTGAATGAGATTCTTAGGAATGGTTTGATTGATGATTTTAGGAAATCATTTTATTTTTGAAATCAATTTTAGAAGTATCGGGATATTATTTCGTAAGGAAAAGAATTAGAAAATAAAAAGGATTTATTTTGGGCAAAGTTGTTGGACCGGACAGTGAAAACTATCCGGCCGGAAACTAATCCTAGATATCACTGGGAAGCCGAGTTGATCATCCAGCAATGATCGTTGAAAACAGTCTTGACCAGATGGCTAAGTCCGCCAAAATTTACCATTTTCATTTCTATTTTATTAGAAATGTCGAGAGGTAATTTTCAAAATAAAAAGTTAAAAAGAGAGAACTGTCAATTAGTTTTAGGAATAAAAACTAACAAAAATAAAAAAGAAAGCACTTTTCTATATTCGGTACAAAGAGTTGAAATCAAAAAAAGTTTTAAAAAGGACTCTATCGATCTTAAACCGGTGATCTAGTGTTCGGGGATGAAGATACGAAATAAAGAGGGATGATCTTCATTTCGTCCATAAAAAGACGGCCTATACTAATTGAAAGTAAGTTTAAATCGCGTTAAGAAAATCAAGCAAACAAAATGCAAAAGGCAAAGGCGGAAATTAAACCAACCAAAACATGATATAAAGCGGTAAAGGAAAACAATTAAGTGAAAGCAATAAAAGAAAGAAAAGCAAAAACGAAAGGTGAGTATTACAATGGATGGGAAGGAAAGTAAAACAATTACATCCGGAATCAATGCGGAAAGCAATAAATAATCGAAATTAAATAAAATGAAAAACAAACTCCGAGGATAGTGGAAGCGTGTCCTCAGGTTGACCCACCGCTAGGCTCGAATCATGGCTTGACTTTGGTAGAGTGACGGTAGGGCGATGGCAAGCAAAAGAGGCAAAAGAAGCCTTTTTGAGAGAGGTTTAGAAGTGAGTACTTGAATGGAGTAAGTGAGAAATAGAGAAAAGAGAGAATGAGATAATTCGGAAGAAATGGGGAGGGGGTTTCCTAGCTGAAATTAGGGTGTGAAATGAGGGGGAGAGCCCTCTATTTATAGTAAAGTTTAGGGTTTAAGAAACCCTAAACCTAGCATCAAAAGTCATTGCTCAAAAATCCCGGAAATGGATAGAGGAGATTCAGGGAGCTGAACTAACGAAACGACACCGTTCGGGGGAGGGCGAGAACCGACGCTGGTTCCTAGGGACCTTTTTTTAAGGTATTGAAAAGCGTGTCGAGCCGAGGGAAATGTATTTTGAGTTGTTCTTGACGATAATCGCCTTTTTGTGGGCTAAAATGTGTTTTGTCACTCTACTTTATTTCACTTTATTTCGATCTTGATTGGAGCATGCAAATGATATCGAGTTTTCATCACCGGGCTAACAAAAGTGAACAAAATAAATAAATAGAAAAGGGACGACACTTTTTAATTGTCTACACCCATATACCTGTCTATATTTTTCCCTCTTTGATTGTTAATGTTGGATTTGATACTTTTTCTTTATGTTAATGTTGAATTTGAGACTTTCTCTTCACGTTTTTTCCGCGACGTTTGAAGGTTCAAAATTGTAATTTGATATTCGTATTGCATGTGGATTTGAGACTTTTTGTTTGATTGTTAATGTTGGATTTGAGATATTTTGTAATAGTCACAATGACAGGGTTACATGCTTCATATTATTAGATTGAGTGCATTAGAAATATTTGATAATTATTCATTATAGGCCAAAAACATGTTAAAAAATAAGGAGCAAAAAGTCACAAAAAACCAACCAGGTACAGATTCGAACCCGGTCCGGGTATGAGTCTATATTTTAGGACTCGATTCCAACTGGGTTCGAGACTGGATCCATATTTTAGGACCATATTCTAACCGGGTCCGAGACCGGATATATCCGGTCGTGCTTAGCCCTAGTTAAAGGTTAATTAAGAAAACTAGTTTTTGCCCACGCTAAAACACGGGATATATTAATATGTAGAAATTAAAGAGAAATTTTTACCATTTAATAGACGAAATTTCAATGATAGTTGTTATATCAAAAAATAAATTCTAAATGACATAAAAGTATTTTGTAATAATACTTTTAAAAAATAATTTCAGAAATGAAAAATTACGTAAATCCTAATTATGAATAAAGTAATAAAATATCGTCTCAAAATTATTGATATTTATTCTATAACTCATAATAGAATGCATAATATTTATTTTATAAAAATAATACCCAATAATATAAAAATAACACTTAGGGAAAAAAGGTTTAATGATATGAGCCAAAAATCTAATCGGCTAACTATATATATTATAACGTATTAAAATGCTTGTATATATAAACCAAAAATCTAATTGTCACAAAGTATATATATTATAACCTATTAAAATCAAGATTGTTAGAATTGATATCCTATTTAAAATCGATTTGGGGGATGGTTAGAATCATAATCATATAATTAGATCGATGATTGTAAGATTTTAATATTTGTTTGTAATAATGAAATTATTTTTTATAAAAATAAAAATATTTGTAACTTTTATAAGTATTTATAAAAATCCAGTACAACTATACTCTATCGAAGATTTTGATATAAAATATAATTATATGTAACTACTTTATAAATTTTATTTAAAATTATGGAATTAAATTCTAATGAATTGAGGATCGTAAAATCGTAGAATTATTTTACAATTCTAGCATATATTTTTGAATTAATTTAAGATTATAAGATTCCAATAAATCGTAGAATTGTTACATCCAGATTGGAAGTTTAATAACCATAATTAAAATGCTTATACATATGAGTATAAATTATCAATAATAGGGTAGCATATATCATTACAATACTAACACACAAAACTCTATTTCTACCCTCCCAATAAGACGAATAGATATTTACCTTGAATGTAGTTTAAAATTATATAATTTATAAGCATACAATTTATAAGAACACATAAGGAGTACATTTCTATTAAAGTTTTCATACACATAAATATTATACCTTGGTAGTCTAATTCAAATGAATGTAGTCTTCCAACATTGTCAAAAAAAAAAAAAAAAATTAAGGAGTACATATAATTCAACCATCATAAAATCTAATTATTTAAAATCTACAATAAAGTTTGAAGACTTATATTTTTATTGGTAATTAAAATCACTAATAAATAATATAATAATATAATCATGCATTGATAAAAGCTTGTGGCGTGAAACGGATTATATCCTCGGTCAAATAAAAAACACACATTGATTAATGTCAACTATAAACTAAAGATTAGACAATTATGTCCCATTAATAATTTTCTTTTTACATCCATTGATTTATTTGGAGATAAATGTAAGGAATATTAAACTTTTAGAATATAAAAGTATATCAAAAGTTGGAAATACTCAAAAAAAAATCAAAAATTTTTTTTAATTCAAACTATTCACTTAAAAAATAAAAAATATTTAAACATATTGATAAGACAATATACAACATCATGATCATGTTTATGAGAAATTTTATACCCACTTAAATACTTGTCTTGTGCGGTTGTTGTCATGACATAATAATGATATAAAATATGAAAAAAAAATTATTATTCAAATTGTATTAAAATATATAATAGCTTCTAATTAAAACAATATGGAATTTAAGCTAAAATTAATAATTTTTACACACAAAGAGATTTTATCCCAACAATAACCTAAATAATATGTAGAGAGTAAGAGATGAATATAATTATACTAATATATTTAAAGGGAGAACTAATTTAAAGTAAAGGAAGGAAAATGGAATTTAAGACCTAATTAAAAGAAAAATTATCTATATTATATATTTGTAAACGAATATATTTTTTTATTTTTTTCAAGGACTAATTTTTAAGTTAGATTTACTTTTATTTCAATGATAATTTTGAACTTGGTAATTGTATAATTATTGCTAGCCATATAATAATTTCAGTGGTAATTTTTTCATAAACAAGTATTTATAATAATATTTATTTTTTCTTAAAGATATAATAATATTTAGTAATAAGTGTACTAAATAAATACTTAGAAATTTAGTAAATAAATGCTTAGTAATATATATATATATATATATATATATATATATATATATATATTTGAATTTCAAAAGGATAGAAAAGGAAGGAAAATAATATGAGATGGGTCATTTAGGCGGGATTCAATACGGTGCAAGTAACAATTCAAAAAAATATTTCAATTATAATATTAGATTATTTATACAAATGTGCAATAACGTAAATAATAATAAGAAAAGAGAAAAAGATAATATGGTAAGTTATTTTCAAATAGAAAAGAGCGATAATATTCTATTTGATACCACACTTAATTGTCCCCTTAAGGACTACGTTTAATAAAATTAAATAACAATTCTTTATTTTGAAAGAATTATCACTTTCAAGAAACATTTAATAATCGTGATGATTTTTTTTAAAAAGAAATTTCAAGTAGGATTCTTTCTTTGTTAAGATTCCAACTTCTATTTTGGAACGGTATAAGCCATTATTAGTTGAAACCTTTTGCATCCCCAAAAAAAAAAAAAAAGGGTAAGTGAAAGTGGACAAAATCTAAGGCGAGGTGGTGGCAAAAATCCAAGATATTTTACGAAAAAGTGTAGGTGAAGAAGTTCACTGCATGGGATGGTTAGGTTTAAACTTTGAAATGGCTGCTGTCTCTTTCATCCGTGATGGGCAGAAAAGCAATGATAAATCCGTAATAACCTTTTGGTTGTGATTTTTGGATTTGGGAAGATAAATAAAGAATATAAAAGTTATGCTGAGTCAAGATGGAGCAGGGCATGAAAGCAAGAGAATATCAAATCGTTTGGAAGTCTTGTTGGATTTGGAGATTCTTTGATCATTCGTACTCCCTTTGTGGGTGAAAAAAAAAAATTAGTTAATAAAACTGCCTAAAATTGAATATGCCTACATTAATTTTCTTTTGGTCTAAACAGGAAAAAGTAAAAGTAAGATACCAACAGCACAATACAAGTAAACAATTTAAATACAAAATAAAAGATGGACGGAGAGTCAAATGCTGGATTTTGAGACATCTATCTTATGGAGGAAGATTATAACTGATCAATTTTATCTTCTTTTCCCTTCACGCTTAGTGGATCTCACCTTTTGTGTTACCTAAGGGTGCGATCAAGAATATTGAAGATATTTGTAGGAATTATTTTCTTTATGGGGGCAAACATCCCTCCTGTGGCATGAGCCTTCATTTGCACACCAAAAAAGCTGGTGTGCTAGGCATTAAAAAATGCTCAGTTTGCAACGTTTGGCAGTAGTAAAACAATTTTGGTACTTGATTAAGGATAAACAATGCCTGTAGGTCAAATGGATTCATGAGATTTACACCAAGGGGCAGAGTATTTGGCTAGTTGATGCTTCACCTGATTCCATTTGGTACTGGAAGAAAATTTTAAAGATAAGATATAAAATGGCCTCAGGTTATGAAGGCAGAATGGCTACACTCAAGTACAGGGGAGTACAGCATTTCCAGTGGCTATAATTGGCTGGTTGGGGTGCAAGTAAATTCACCCATGTCACAACTTGTTTGGAGTAGATTTAATATTCCCAAACACACATTTACTTTCTAGAGGATGTCTTTGAATAAACTACCTACCTTGGATAGACCTGAGAAGATGAGCATACCTGTACAAGAACACTCCTCCTGCCAGCTTTGTCAGAAGAGCACTGAAAGTCAGCCACATCTGATTTTCCATTGCCCTTATAGTCAAAATGTCATCCAGGGTATTCTAGCTGCAATCGGACTGCCAGAACCCATTCAATCTGTAGTAGATAAGCTGAAGATTGTCCAAAAGATGCATACGAATAAAGTGAAACCACTGGTATTCTTGCTCTGTGTTACTGCTGCTGTCTACTCCCATCCGAGTCTCATCACCAATGAGTCGTAGAACCCTAATAGCGGTCTCTTTCACACTTTCTTGAGCGCTCGAATTCTCATCACTTATACCTTTTCTTCTTTGAGCTCGTAAGTTTTTTGTTCATCTCAAGATTCCATGACTTGGGCTTAGCAAAGGCATAGCTAAAAGGAGCATTCAAGTTCCTCAACATCACTGGCAGAAAGATCCAGTCACAATGCAATCCCTACATGAAATCTTTATAGCTTTCCAATCATAGTAGGGCGGCTCTTCACATTCCCGCTAGTTGAGAAAATTGTTTTACTCCCATCCGAGCGAGTTTGTTGGTGATCATTTGGAATATCCTTGGCACATTCATGCTCTACAATTCTCACTACTATCTGCGACTACGACCACTTCCCTGAATATTGAACATCATTATTAGTATTAACCCCATTTAATTGAACCCTATTTTTCCTCTCAATTGAAACGCCGTCATTATTCTTTCGTTTTTTAATGCTTATTTTTGATACCTTTAGGCTCTATTTGATTTGAAGAAAATAGGTTGGAAACAAAATTTAAATGGAAAAAAGTAATGAGGAAAAAAGTTAAGGAAAAATTATAGGGAAAAAACTATCAATTGAGACCCCTCGTATCTTTTTCTCTCTCTTCAACTTGAATTCCCATTTTCAACCTAATTATTTTTCTCTCCTCCAATTGAGAATTGAGGCCCCTCTTATCTCTCTCTTTCCAACTTAAATCCCCATGGGAGTTGAGGCCCCTTCTTATCTCTCTCCAACGTAATTTACCATGAAATTATATATAAGCAAGACTTTGATTGATCAAAAGAACTAGAGAGATAAGGAAGTAGAGAGAAGCATAGACAAAGAGAGCACAAGAGTTTCATAGAAAATTTTCCTCTAACTTTCCTCATGTTTTTGGAAGGAAAATAAACTTGTCTAAAATTATCCATTTTCCACCAAATTTTCAACATGCATTTTTTTCATTCCATTTTCCTTGAACCAAACACAAGAAAAATTCTCATGTTTTTGGTATTTAAAATTGGAATGGAATGAAATCAAGAAATGATACCTGAGGGGTTGGGTATGAAACTTGGATATTCTCTTCAAGTGTTTGGTAGAGAACAGGAATGGAATCAAATGTCAATTCTTGTTGTTGGGTTGTTAATCATGGCGTAAAATTAAAATTATTTTTTAAAAATTATTTTATATTGTTGTTGTTGCTATTAATAATAATAATAAAAATATTATTATTATTATTTGCTATATTATTATTATTATTATTATTATTATTATTATTATTATTATTATTATTATTATTATTATTATTATTATTATTATTATCGTCATCATCATTTGATTCAATAAAAGTTAAAGCTCGTTAGCATATTTGCTAATAATTAAGTCTTATATTTATTTAATTTTTTTAATTAATTATCTTGTAATTTTTTTAATTATTAAAAAATTTTATTTATAATTTTTAGTAAACCTATTTTCAGACTATAATGTTCTATCAAACAATATGAAAAAAGTATATATAATAAATAAATAATAATAAAAACAACAACAAAAATGAATAAATACCCCAACCTAATAACAAATATAGTAATAATAACCATAACAACAACAACAACAACAACAACAACAACAACAACAACAACAATAATAATAATAATAATAATAATAATAATAATAATAATAATAATAATAATAATAATAATAATAACAACAATAATAATAATAATAATAATAATAATAATAATAATAATAATAATAATAATAATAATAATAATAATAATAATAATAATAATAATAATAATAATAATAATATAGCAAATAGACTAATTTTTTTTATAATAATTATAAACCGATCCCCGAGGGATTGAGAATTGATCCCTCCTATTTGGGGGATTCAAATTCCCTTACTTTGAGGGAATTTGAAACCTGTAAATTTCAAGTTCTACATTCAAAATACCCAACCAAACAACTAAAAAGGAACTTGAAACTAGAGGAATCAAGTTCCATTCCAGTTTTGCGCAACCAAAGGTGTATAAATTCGACTATGGGGAGACCTCTTTTGAAACTTTTCGCAAATATCACTAGCCAAATTTCCCAAAAAAAAAAAACTTTCCATTGGTGGATTGAATTGCTTTGCACCCTCTTCTCGAATTCTAAACCTCGAAGTTCATATTTCGTACCACTTGTTATAGCAGCTCGATTCGGACATAACTTGAACCTACTTTCTCCATTTCAAAATACATGATGCTTCAAGGGTACGAGAGATTACCAAGGAAACATAGATTCATGACAAAATTTATGATAAAAGACTAAATTGCCCTAAGATTTCATTGAAAATGGAAAAAATTAATAAAAAAGTGAGAGAAAAATAATTAATAGGGCAAAAATTGGTAAGCTATCCATAGATACGTCATTGAAATTGTAAAGAGGCACATATTGTGAAACAAAAAAGTTAGTTAAAGTGACATGTATTTTGAAACGGAGGGAATATTAGTTTTACTTTTAACTACGATTATTGTCATTAGGAGTATATTAATGACATCATTATTGCAGAATAACTCCATCAAATACTTTTATAAATTTAATACAAACATGCCAAAAGTCAGTATTAGAAGAGATCTCTCAAGCGATGCAAACGCTAACTTGTGTGCGGGGCTCCATTGTTGTGAGTTCTTATTGCCCTCCTTCCGGTTGGGATCCTTGTTGACTCCGGTGACCTCTTTGTAGGGACTTTCTTGCCCCAATTTTGTGGGTAGAGTAGTTACTTTCTTCCCCCTCTATCATCGTTTCTTCGCCCTATTAGGGTTTCATGGTGTCGGATCTAAAATCACAACCGGCACGTATGAAACCGACCTACGACGAGGAAGAAGTTCTTGATTTCAAAGACTTAGGGATAGAAGATGTGGATGCCCAAATTGCACTTTGCATTGTTGGAAAAATTTTGACGAAGAATAACTTAAATCAAGAGGGTTTCAAAACGGCGATTAAAAACATATGGAGACCTTCAAAGGGTGTAATCGTGAAAGACCCGAATCAAAACCTCTTTATGTTCCATTTTTTCTCACACTAATAGGGAGTTTGTGATGAATGAAGGACTCTGGTCCTTTGATGGGAATCCGATCCTTTTACAATCACTTGATAAAAACATGTTACCCTTGGAGATTACCTTTGATACTCGTTAGGTTTTGGATTAAGGTCTGCGAACTACCGATGAGGAAAAAAACCTATGCTTTTGTGGAACAACTTGGGGCAAAATCGGGTAAATTCATTCAAGCTGATCAAGAATACATTCTAACTTGTTCAAAATGCCTCAAAATTAGAGTGGAAGTGGACATTAAGAAGCCTCTAAGGAGGGGGATCAAAGTGATGATTGAAGGCAAGCCGAAGTGGATAGATCTTAAATATGTCAAATTACCGAACTTTTGCTATGAGTGTGGACTGCTCGGGGCACATTTACAATGACCATGACCTATATGATGGGGTTAATTCAAAGGAAGAACTCCAATACGAGCCGAGAATTCGAGCCTCCCTATCAAGTGCAAAAGAAGAGGGGGAAATTATTAGTGGAAGCAAGACAAAAGAAAACTATTGGAGCTAAGAGTTGGAGGTAGCACCACTCGTGTTTTAATGAAGCTCATGCTTGATGGAAAACACCTAGCGGAAGAAGGTAGTAAAAGGACAAAGAGCAATGAGGATGTTAGTTCGGATATGCTAATTGATGCGGGAGAGACTGGTAAACGCAAACAAAGGGATACAAGGAAAGGGAAGGAAGGAGAAAAGAAGGTCCGAGTCATTGATCAAGTTGAAGCGGAGGTCGGTGACCGACCCTACCCGCCACAATGAGTATCTTATGCCTGAACTGTCCAGGACTTGGCGACCCCGAGGTAATTCGTAACCTCCATAATCTGCTGAGGAGGTACAAGTTGAACTTGGTTTTCGTATCGAAACCAAGATGAGTTGTGGGGAGTTTCTTGATACGCTGAATAATACTGGGGACTTTACAACCCAATATGTGGATAGTCGAGGTAGGTTTGGCGGCTTAGCACTGCTCTCGGGACAATAATGTTAATGTTTCATTCTTGTCATTTGCGCTAAACCATATAGATGTGGAGATCAACTGGGTTAATGATGATCACCCTTGAAACTTTACGGGGTTGTATGGGTGGCCGAGTCTCACAATAAGTCGAAGACGTGTGAACTACTACGGGACTTGCAACTGAATTCAATGCTACCGTGGCTTGTAAAGGGTTATTATAATGAGATTGTTTGCAATATTGAGAAAACGAGGGAAACCATGAGTCAAACTATGCTTGATGCTTTTTGGCCAGCCTAGGAGGAGTGTGAACTCTTTGACATCAAGTATTCGGGGTATGACTTTACGTGGTGGAATAGTAGGGATGGACATGAGACAGTTGAAGATAGGCTAGATCAATTTAGTCCCTCTATAGATTGGTCGGCAATATTTCCACATGCTTTTGTCCAACACTTGGACGAAAAACTTTCCGATCACTTACCAGTCTTGCTGAAATTTGAGCGCCCTAGGGACGAGGTTAACATAAGAAGACTTTGAAAACGGTTTGAGCATGTGTGGGCTATGGATGAAGGTTGTGAAGAAGTAATCAAAGGTGCGTGGTTTGGGCATGGATGGGGTACCCTGGCTATGAGATGCATTTTAAATATCCAGAATTGTGTAGGGACTCTTCTTGATCGGAATAAAAACGAGTTTGGCCTAGTTCAAAAGTCAATTGTTATTCGAACTCACCAACTGAAAGCTACCCAAGAAATTCAGGCTAGAAATAGTATTCGGAGGAACTAAGTATGTGACAATGTAAGGAGGAGGTCCTCTCGGCGAAAATGGTCTCGTGCGGATTTCATTCGGTTATTCCAATCAGCTAACCCTTCAAAAATACAAAGTGGTTACATGAGAAAGCAAATGTTAGTCGTCGTGTGAACTTCATAGATGGGCTTTGTGATTTAGATGGTTCTCTTCAAATACATATAGATGCGTTGGAACAAATTATCACCTCATACTTTGATAATTTATTCCAATCAGCCTAACCCTTCAAATATGGAGGATGTTCTATCAACAATCCCTTCTATTGTCACCGATGATATGAATGATAAGTTGTGTAAACCTTACTTAGCGGCGAAGTAGAAATTACATTAAAACAAATGCATCCCTCAAAAAATCTCTAGGTCCGGATGGAATGAATCCTTTTTCCTTCCAAAATTATTGGGGTTTTGTTGGTGATGACGTTACAAATACTCGTGTTGAGTATTCTAGTTGGGGATATGATGACGGATAGTTTGAACCATACTTTTGTTGTCCTTATTCCTAAAAAGCATAAGCCTCGATTGGATCGAAGACTTTTACCCAATTAGTTTGCAATGTGGTCGACAAGCTAGTAACAAAGGTAATCGCTAACATACTCAAAAGTATTTTGCCCGATATTATCTCGTAGTCTCGAGTACCTTCACCACGGGGAGATTTATCTCGAGTGCAATGCTCTACTCGAGCTGAAGGGGGTGGCTATAAATTCGATATGTCTAAGGCCTATCATAGGGTTGAGTGGGCTTTTTACGACAAATTATGTTGAAGCTCGATCTTGCTTCAGTCTAGGTCAACTTGGTGATGTCGTGCGTTGAATCCGTAACTCTATCTTTTGTGATTAACAAGGAGCCTAGGAGGTTCGTGTGGTTTTCTAGAGGTATTAGATACGGAGACCTGGTTTCACCTTACCTCTTTCTGTTTGTGGTGGAAGGCCTCTCTTATTTACTTTCTAATGTTGTTAATTCTGCGCGTTTAGTAGGCCATAGCATTTGTAAGGGTGCTCCGATAGTGTCCCCGTTTCCTCTTTGTGGATGACACTATGATTTTTGTGCAGCTAGAGTTGATCGAGCAGCGGCGGTGACTAATGTCCTTATAAAATATGAGATTGCTTCGGGTCGAAAAATCAACCTTGACAATCAAATGTCTTGTTTAGTAAGGGGGTAAAGGCGGAGCATAGGAATGTTATAGTGATCCAGTTTGATATTAAGGAAGTCCTAACCCACGACAAGTATTTGGGTATGCCTACTATAATTAGGAGAAAAAGAAAACCTTTTCTACCTATCAAAGATTGTATCGGGAAGAGGCATCATAGTTGGATTGATCGTCATCTCTCATGGCAGGAAGGAAGGGAAGTGCTAGTAAAGTTCGTGACCCAAGTTATCCCTACCCACAATATGAGTGTGTTTTCTTTCCCTAAGGAGCTTTGTGAAGAGATCCAAGCAATGGTGAATAGGTTTTGGTGGGGCCACGAGTGAAAATTTAAGGAAAATTCACTAGGTTGGGAGGAAGATGCTCTATGATAATAAGATTGTTGGTGGCCTGGGTTTCGAGAGATTTTGAAAACTTTAACTTGGCCCTTTTGACAAGGCAAATTTGGCACTTATTGAAGAACCCATCTTCGTTGGTGTACTGAGTTTTTGCAGCATGGTATTTCCCTTTCTCATCTCTCCCGAATGCTCAATATGGGACGAGACCTAGCTATTCTTGGCGTAGTCCGAGCAAGGCATTTTGGATTGCTCGACAGGGTCTACGTTGGAGGGTAGGTGACGGCTATTCACCGAGTATTTGGGACTCTAGACGGCTCCCGAAACCACACTCGTTTCAAAGTTATCACCATGCATGACCGTACATTTTCTCTTCTTCGGGTAGGAGACCTCAGCGATGGAAATGCGGTTTCTTGGCGGGAAGACATGCTTAGGGTCATTTTTTCCCAACGAAGTAAAGTGTATTATGTCTATCCCTCTCGACTTTTCGTTCTCTGCAGCCGAGTACCTTGTTGCACTATTCTAGCTCTAGTAAAGTATAACGCCCCCAATCACCATTACTTGATAATCCCCTAATTAGAAAATGTGTTGCAGCGGAAGTTAATGATCGAAGACGTTACCGCCGCCCTAATAATAGGACCAGAGCTAAAATAAAATACCATAATAATCTGTGTCTATCGGTTATGCTTAAGTAAGTCCGGAACGCATTAAATGTTACGTCGCAGGAGTCAAGCCCGACAACTTAAATAAACTAACCCCAAAGTACGGTTCTGCTACATCTTTATAGATATTAGCAAGTCAATGCAATAGTCTCGTAATAGAAAGTACGCAATATTTAATTACATTCCAAGTCAAACCCAAAATTAGACGTGGAGGAGAATCACTCGTGAGCATCTAACCCATCGTAGGACAATGATAACGAAGTATCCAGTTAGGTCTTGCTTCCGTCAAGCTTCTTAGGCAAGGGACTGTTCACAGGTGCTTTTCCTAAAAACAAAAACATTAAAATAATTCGAAGAATGAGTCGAACTCGATACGAACATTCCTGCATAGTCAAATAATTTTAAAACACTTTGATTGAGCGCGCGCATTTCAATTCATTTTAGTTTGAAATCGGGGAGGAGAGAATATGAGTAAAACTTAATTACCGGTTATTATCTGAAAGTGGAACCCCTTGATAATTGATACGATCTTTGAATAAGGTGCACACCTCCCGAGCCGACCGAGAAACCCAAGTTGAAGCTGCGCGGGTGGAATTGAAGGGCCTAAGCCCCGATAATTGATAATTGATAATTGAGCTGGGACCACTTAATTAGGTGACAAAACTTGATTTGTAAATGATTCATTATTAGTTATTTATATAAGAAATGTTGAGATTTGATGAAATATGTGAATTTTGAAGGGTACGAGCAATGAACGTACTCGAACCGAGAACATTTGTTTCTCCCCTTTTATAAAAATTTAAGTTACCGACTAATCGGCAATCGAAGTGACCTCAGTTCTATTTCAAATAGATTTTTGTTGTTAATAATGTTTCTCTTGAGTTTCAATAATTGAATTTGTCTAAGCATTGACAATTTATTTCATTTCCTATATTTATACGAAAATCGATTAAACTAAAGTTTGTATTACTCAACTTTACTGCGTTAATCCCGTTTCAAATATTGAATACAATACATACTAATTAAAGAAGTTGATTAGGCTAATTAGATACTCAATGATTTTGATGTAATCCATTTTGTTAGTATATATACATACATATATATATATATATATATATATATATATATATATATATATATATATATATATACATACATAAACAATCACTTATTCCTAATTTATTCCTTACTTCTCCCTTCCCTACATTCAAAACCCATAGTTACGTAATTAATTAATCCGTCGAATGTCTTTCCTTAGGAAGGTTTCACAATTTGCCGAATTGCCCAAAATTCAGACATACACCATTTTAAGGGCCTAAGCATTATTTTCTCAACAGAATTCACATTCACAACCACAATTAGGTATGCTTAATATTCGAATTATTTTCTCACTCCTCTGCACTTACACATTAGCTAGTTTCAGCTTCTACATACACTCTCCCCTTCGTTTGCTCAATATAATCATTCCCAAAATATAACAAATCCATCAAATTACTCAATTTTTATAACAAAACATCCCTAACCTCATCCACTAAATCATAATTTCCAAAAGAATCACATTCGTTCGCATCCATACACAATCAATCCATCAAAATACTAATCACAATGGTTCACACCAATTCACAGTTTTCCCAATTCAAACCTTAAATTCACACCATAAACATATTTCTAAATCATATACCTCAATTTACAATTACAATTGCTTAAATAAATAATGAACTTGGTAATTTAGGGTTTAGCGTTTTACCTTCAAATTCGAGAGAGGAGAAGCCAAGGAGAGGAATGTGGAGATGTTGGTGTGCGATTGCCGCTATGGCGACTGCTGGGAGGGCCGTCGATGTGCCTCAATGCCGAGCTGCGGTGGTTGGCCGATGGACGTGGGTCGCAGAGAGGCGGAGCGAACGCGGGCAAGAGCGAGAGAGGAAAGCGAGAGCGCGAGGGAGGGAGAGGGCGAGACAGAGAGAGATGATGGATGGCCGACGCTGGTCTTCCAGATGACGCCGGTCTTCCAGCTCGACGTCGGTCGCGCAGGTGGCCGGAGGAGTGATGGCAGCAAGGGGGAGAAGCAGGGGAGGCTTGAACGCAGAGCACGGGAGCGAGAGATGGAGATTGGGACTTTGCCCGATTATTTTTAGCTCTAGCTTTATTTATTTCCTTTTTTAAAAAAATTTCGGATGAATCCATTTCTGGATTTTTCCTTCAAAAAATCTGATTTGTTTATATTATTTATTATTATTATTATTATTATTATTATTATTATTATTATTATTATTATTATTATTCTCTTATTGTTACGTTTTAATTTTATTTTAAATGATGTTTACAAATTATAATTATTGCGGTTTGCTTGAAACATAATATCAACGACCTTATAATCATATACCATTTCATGTAAATTTTTAAATTTGCTCTTCCGAACCTATAAGTAAATTATAATCATTGTTTTGAAATTTTATTAGGGCCACTTTGTCGTCTTAGCTGCATAACACATATATAAAAATAATTTAAATATAAAATATCGAATTGAAGTGCACGCACTCAATTATATAAATCTTGTAATTAATAAAATAAGTAATATTGTTTAGGGTCAGGTTGTTACAGTCTTCCCCAGTTAAAATAAGTTTCGTCCTCGAAACTTGCAAATTTGGGAAGAAATTTTGATTGACCTTAAAACAAGCTGGTATATATATTTTTTTCCATCATGTCTTCCTCAGTTGGTTTCCGATTACGTATGGTTAGCCCAAAAGACTTTAACCAAAGGAATGTTGTTAGTACCAACTTTTTTAACTTTGTAATCCAATATTTGAACCGAAAACTCTTCATATATTAAATTTTCAGTGATTTCTATTAGCTCTGTCACAATATTATGGCTTGGAATGGGTATATATCTCCTGAGCTGCTAAATATGGAAGACGTTATCTTCACGTTCAACTTCAAATGACAGAGCTAGCATATGGGATATTGGATTGAACTTCTTTATAATCTCATATGGCCCAATATACCTAGGACTTGATTTTTCCTTAGCATTGAATCTTTGACCATTTTCGGTGGGGACACTTTCAAAAACACTTTTATGTGTATACCTCTTTTGTCAACTTTGAATTGCCTTGATATGTTCTTGAACCTTCCTAACATCTTCAGTCCCATAATCAATTCTTCATCCACTTCAGACGTATCACAACATGATTCTCGCATTTCCTTTCATATAACGCTTAATGGTCCTATAATTGTTATTACAGGAGAATTCCATCCAAGATAAATTATTTTCTTGTTCCCCGAAAGTCGAGTACATATACTCCGAGTATATCTCCTAATATTTGATTTACTTTTTCAGTTTGCCCATTTAGCTCTGGATGATACAACCTACTAAAACTCATTTTAGTCCCAAAGCTCGCTATAAAACTTCTCAAAAATTCATGTGAAACCTTTTGTCACTATTGATATAATGCCCTTTGGTATTCTATGTAACCTAACAACTTGTTCAACGTATAATTGTGTCGGTATTTCTACATTCCACGTGTCAAGTAATAGTACAAAATGCGCAGGTTTAATAAGTCGGTCAACAATCACTCAAACATTTTTCGTTGAAGCAATAATAGGCAATCTTATGGCAAAGTTCACTCGAAATTGAATCTCATCTCCAGGTAGGAATCTCCAAAGGCCTCAATTCACCAGACAAGACATTGATATCTCTTTTTATAATATACTCTCCAACGTTCGGTCTTAACCCTTTGAATAACGAAGCACTTATCAAAATATTCTGTAATATCCTTTTCATATTATTCCACCAAAAATATTGTTTCAAGTCTCTATACATTTTGTTCCTCTTGGATATACCAAGTATCAAGTATTGTGTGCTTCCTCAAGAATTCCCCTTTTCAATGCCTCTTTCTTCAGTACATCAAACTAATTCTAAAACCTTAGGGTTCCATCCTCATGTATGCCTCGAAACCAGGAGATTTTTCCTCTTTTTAATATTATGCTTAATCCTTTCTAACCCAACTTCATCGTTTTGGGCTAACTGGATTTTTTCCTTATAATAAGTTGTTCATTTATTGCTACTAAAAATCCACTCATTTGTCCATGTAAGACTAACTCAATACCCAAATTGTGGAACTCTACCAAAATGATAGGTTGAGTTACCATTATTGCATTCAAATTGTGTTGCGTTTTCCTACTTGTGATATTGCATTTGTAAATCATCATCCTCATGTAACTCCAATCAAGGACATTACCTCAGATTAATCTCTTTTTGGGTAAAAATATACCTCAAACTATGATGGTTGGTATAAATATTACATAGTTCCTCACATTGATAATGTCTCTCAATTTATTTATTTATTTATCTTAGCGAACACAATAGCAGCCAACTCAAAATCATGAATAGGATAGCTGTTTTTTTTCCCGACTTAGTTTGAGATATCGAGATGCATAAGCTATGACCTTGTCATCCTCCATTAACGAGACATCCTAACCTATTCTTAGAAACATCATTATAGATGGTACACTTTTTACCTTCTACTGGTAAGGTAAGAATCTGGGTTGTGGTTAATCTTTTCCTCAACTCCTAGAGTGCCTCTTCATATTTATCTCGACCACTTAAATTAGGTTGTTTTCTTTAGAAAAATTATTACAGGTGATGTTGTTTTTGAAAAATCATGTAGAAACCTCATGTAGTACCCTGCTAATTCAAGAAAACTCTTTACTTCTTTAACATTGGTTGGCATGGGATAATTAGTTACTACCTTTACCTTATGAGAGTTGACCTTAATCCCTTCCTTAGAAACACTATGCCCTATAAATGTTACTTTTTCTAGCCAAAACTCACCTTTTTGCCATTTAGCATACAATTGATGTTCTCTCAAAGTTTGTAACATTATTCTCGGATACTCGACATGTTCTCCCTTATCCTTAGAATATATAAGAATATCATCAATAAATACCACCACAAATTTATTCAAATAAATCCTGAAAATTTTATTCCCGAGGTCCATGAACACAAGCAGATGTATTGGTAAGTCTAGAGGGCATTTTCATAAATTCGTAATGCCTATTTCCGATTCTAAACACAGCTTTGAGAATTTCCTCTAGTTCAATTCTAAATTGGTAAAACATACTAACTCCTTATAATTGATCAAACCAACCATCAATTCAAAATAGATGCTACTTATTCTTGAGTGTTATCTTGTTTACCTTGCTACAAGTCGTAAAGAGTCTAAAGGTGTCATCCCTCTTATTCGAAACAAGATTGGAGCTCCCCAAGGTGACACACTTGACTTAATAACTCCTTTTTGTATTAAATTATCAAGCTGACCTTTAGTTCTCTTTAAGTTCGATCGCGAGTAAACCTATAAGGCACTTTAGAAATAGGTTTTACACCAGGAATTACTTCAAATTTTAAAATGAACCTCTCTTCGAAGAAGTAGATCAAGTAAATCGTCAGGAATTACTTCGAAATCCACACACCACAGGTATATCATCTATATCTGTTCTTTCTTTTCATCCTTAGTAACATAAATGCCCTTTATAGCCCTGTCTTAATAACTTGCTAGCCTTTATGACTGAAATTATAGAATACTCCTTTTTATCCTTCACCCCAAAACACAATGTTTCACTCTCCGACCTTTTAAAATGAGCTTTCAACCTCTACAATCTATGTTCACCTCATGAGTTGTCAATCAATCCATTCCTAACATTACCTCAATTCCCACATATTAAATTGGATTAAATCTGCGAAAAGTAATCCCCACATATGACCTTGGCATAAGCCGATAAAGAATTGAGCCTTTTACCACTTTTTCATTTGGAACCTCGATTTGGTACTCTATTCGCCTTATGGTCATCTGAATTTAAATGAGAGGCAACTAGAAGTAACTATAAATGAATGGGTGGTGCATGAATCAAATAAAACATGAAAAGGCTTTGAGTTTAATACCAGTGACAATCGTCATTCCTAAAGTTGCGGCTTCTTTCTTGTACATCACTTACACTTGTCCTACAGATCACAGAGTTTGGAAGATGGTGCGGGTCTTTCACATGGTGTCATTAGAGGCTTGGTAACTCATTGCTCTACAACTTTCTATTCTCTTGGGAAAATGTTTACTAAATGTTCAAGGCTACCACACTACATACATTTATTACTACCCATTCGACAATGCGGTGCGGTGTGATTTGTTTGGCAACATTTCCCACAATAAATGACCCTTGTTGGAACTAGTAACATGTTTCTTTTGAATTGCCCTCTCACTTGTATTGTTTCACTTCCTTTCGAGTCTCCGAGATTTAAGGCCCTTAGTTTGCTCTTTACTCATTCAACCTCTACTACTCTCTCATATAATCCTTGACAATATTTGATAGATTAACTAGCAGGTTGGTGTCCAATATAATAGGCCAAGCGTTCCTCAAGTCTTAACATTTTCACCCTATCAATAACGACAAAGTCCGAGTCATATCTAGATAACTCCATAAATTTATTAGCATACTCCATTACTGTCATGTTGTAGTCCATTTTTAACTTCATGAACCCCTTTTCTTTTTGTCCATGAATTGCGATGGGGTAAAATTTAGCTCTAAACTCTTCCGTAAACTTCCCCAAGTGAACTCACAACCTCGTTTTTCATTGTGTTTCACCATATGTTTACCGCACTAGTTAGATAATATGTCCCTATACCTCTTTTTCCTCAAGCGCAAATATCTTTTCTATTCCCCTAATCCATTCCTCTATTTCTACTGCATCAATTTTTCCATCATAGGTCTTACGGTTATGACGAGTCACTCGTCGGCTTACTTGTTAGGCTTAGAAGTGGATTCAGTAGGTATAGGGGAATCCTTTTCATTAACTCTATCACCAAGTTCCTCCAATAGTTTGGGTCCATGATATACTCAGTGAAAATCTCTAAAGGTATAAATTGGGTTTCACTAAGGATTTGTGGCGAGTTGGGAAGAGTTTCTAACGCCTATTCGGCATTGCCCGACTCTACAGCTTACATTCGAAATTACGTTATTACTTTCTAGCTAAGACATGCTGAACCATATAAATATAAATTTTCCTAATTAACTCCTTTTCCTTGTCCTATGAAACAAATTGTTAACAACTCCTAATATAAAACATACTTGGGTACCTCCTACTTTCGTTGCGTTTATATAATAAGTAACACCAAATTATATGTTAGATTATCATTCTCTCGAAGTTTTCATCGGTTGAGAAATCCTTAATCAAAGGAACTTCCAAGGCTTGTTCGAGTGTCGGCTTTGCTTTCGATTCCAACTTAAAGGTAATAAAGGAAATTTTCTAAAAGAGTTTGATATTTCCTAAAATATTCGGCAGAGTTCCGTTTGTAATATGGTCTATCCCCTAAACTTAAAGCTTTAAAACCCTGCATAAAAACCACAATATCACTCAACGAGTCACACGCTCGGAGTACACAACTCAACGGCCACACGCCGAGTCCAACCAATATACATTAAGGCTTAAAACAACCTAAATAGTTCATAATGCATCCGAAACAAACTATATGAACTTAATTACAAGCTAAAAACTTAAAAGCATATGAAATGCATGTCAGCAACTTAAGTCATTACGTACATTGTTTATACTAGCATACCAAAAAGTATATATATCAACCCAACATTAACTACACTATATACACAAGTCCCAAAACGACAACTTAAGGAAATAATAGCCGCGTAATTTTCCTAAAGGTCAAATCATAACACCTTAGAATCCTATTGCTCACAATGATTTCTAAACTTGGCTCGATACCATAACCGTAACGCCCCCAATCACCATTACTTGATAATCCCTAATTAGAAAATGTTAAGAATGGTTGCGACGGAAGTTAACGATCGAAGGCGTTACCGCCGCCCTAATAATAGGACCAGGCTAAAATAAAATACTATAATAACCTCGTGTCTATCGGTTATGCTTAAGTAAGTCCGGAAAGCATTAAATGTTACGTCGCAGGAGTCAAGCCCGACAACTTAAATAAACTAACCCCAAAGTACGGTTCGCTACATCTTTATAGATATTAACAAGTCAATGCAATAGTCTCGCGACGTAAAGTGCCCAATATTTAATTACATTTCAAGTCAAACCCAAAATTAGACGTGGAGGAGAATCACTGTGAGCATCTAACCCATCGTAGGACAATGATAACGAAGTATCCAGCTAGGTCTTGCTTCCGTCAAGCTTCTTAGGCAAGGGACTGTTCACGAGTGCTTTTCCTAAAAACAAAAACATTAAAATAATTCGAAGAATGAGTCAAAACTCAAGTACGAACATTCCTGCACAATCAAATAATTTTGAAACACTTTGATTGAGCGCGCGTATTTCAATTCATTTTAGTTTGAAATCGGGGGAGAGAATATGAGTAAAACTTGATTGCCGATTATTATCCGAAAGTGAAACCCCTTGATAATTGATACGATCTTAGAATAAGGTGCACACCTCCCGGCCGACCGAGAAACCCAAGTTGAAGCCACGCGGGTGGAATTGAAGGGCCTAAGCCCCGATAATTGATAATTGATAATTCAGCGGGGACCACTTAATTAGGTGACAAAACTTGATTTGCAAATGATTCATTATTAGTTATTTATATAAGAAATGTTGAGATTTGATGAAATATGTGAATTTTTGAAAGGTACGAGCAATGAACATACCTTAACCGAGAACATTTGTTTCTCCCCTTTTATAAAGATTTAAGTTACCGACTAATCGGCAATCGAAGTGGCCTCGCTTGCATTTCAAATAGATTTTTGTTGTTAATAATGTTTCTCTGGAGTTTCAATAATTGAATTTGTATAAGCATTGACAATTTATTTCATTTCCTATATTTATACGAAAATCGATTAAACTAACGTTTGTATTACTCAACTTTACTGCGTTAATCCCGTTTCAAATATTGAATAGAATACATACTAATTAAAGGAGTTGATTAGGCTAATTAGATACTCAATAATTTTGATGTAATCCATTTTGTTAGTTGATTTGGATTAAAAATGGTATATATATATATATATATATATATAAAGAATCACTTATTTCTAATTTATTTCTTCTCCCTTCCCCGCATTCAAAACCCATAGTTAAGTAATTAATTAATCCGTCGAATGTCTTTCCATAGGAAGATTTCACAATTTGCCGAATTGCCCAAAATTCATACATACACCATTTTAAGGGCCTAGGCATTATTTTCTTAACGTAATCCACATTCACAACCACAATTAGGTATGCTTAATATTCGAATTATTTTCTCACTCCTCTCGCACTTACACATTAGCTAGTTTCAGCTTCTACATACACTCTCCCCTTCGTTTGCTCAATATAATCATTCCCAAAATATAACAAATCCATCAAATTACGCAATTTTTATAACAACACATCCCTAACCTCATCCACTAAATCATAATTTCCAAAAGAATCACATTCGTTTGCATCCATATACAATCAATCCATCAAAATACTAATCAGAATGGTTCACGCCAATTCACAATTTTCCCAATTCAAACCCTAAATTCACACCATAAACATATTTCTAAATCATAGACCTCAATTTACAATTACAATTGCTTAAATAAATAATGAACTTGGTAATTTAGGGTTTAGCGTTTTACCTTCAAATTCGGAGAGGAGAAGCCAAGGAGAGGAAGGCGGAGATGTTGGTGTGCGACTCGCTGGGAGGGCCGACGATGTGCCTCAACGCCGGGGCTGCAGTGGTTGGCCGATGGACGTGGGTCGCAGCAGAGGCGGAGCGGAACACGGGCAAGAGCGAGAGAGGAAAGTGAGAGCGCGAGGGAGGGGAGGGTGAGACAGAGAGAGATGATGGATAGCCGGCGTCGGTCGCGCTAGTGGCCGGAGGAGCGATGGCAGCAAGGGGGAGAAGCAAGGGAGGCTTGAACGCAGAGCACGGGAGCGAGAGATGGAGATTGGGACTTTGCCCGATTATTTTTAGCTCTAGCTTTATTTATTTCCTTTTTTTGTAAAATTTCTAGATGAATCCATTTCTAGATTTTTCCTTCAAAAAATCTGATTTGTTTATTTTATTTATTATTATTATTATTATTATTATTATTATTATTATTATTATTATTATTATTATTATTATTATTATTATTATTATTATTCTCGTATTGTTACTTTTTAATTTTATTTTAAATGATGTTTACAAATTATAATTATTACGGTTTACTTGAAACATAATATCAACGACCTTATAATCATATACCATTTCATGTAAATTTTTTAATTTGCTCTTACGAACGTATAAGTAAATTATAATCATTGTTATGAAATTTTATTAGGGTCACTTCGTCGCCTTAACCGCATAACACATATATAAAAATAATTTAAATATAAAATATCAAATTGAAGTGCACGCGCTCAATTATATAAATCTTGTAATTAATAAAATAAGTAATATTGTTTAGGGTCGAGTTGTTACAGGTGAAGTGATAGTTAAAGAGGCTTATAGGTGTAGAGGCCGAGGCTAGCGGCCGTGAAGTTATGAGCGCTTAGAAATCATCATGGGATATGTCTTTACCACCGCGGATCAAAACTTCATGTCTGGAGGACATGCATCAAAGGTCTTCTTAATAGTGTCGAGCTAGCTCAATAGGTCATGACATTCACTCCAGGTCGTCGAATTTGCGGACTCATCGAGGAAGATTGTTGTCATGTGTTGTTCCTGTGCCCACAAGTCGAAGCAATCTAGAGTAGGAGTAAGTTCTCACTGGACCTTTGGAATACCCCGTTTGATGTCTGTGTGGGACTTTATAGCTTTTGCAAGTGAGAGTTTGAGTGCGGAAGATTGGGAGGATTACTTGGTCATGATGTGGGAAGTGTGGAATGTAAGAAACAAGAGACTTTTTGGTGATGGTGATCATGAGCTTGTTGGGGTCAGTAGGAAGGCAATAAGCTTTGTCAATGAATACCAAAATTCCCATACAAAACTTTCTCTATCAACAGCTCCTCGGATCGAACGGTGGAAGCCTTCGAAGATGGGTTTCTAGAAACTCAATATGGATAGTGCAAAGTTGGGTCGAGTGGGGATTTGGCTGGGGTTTGGTTGTCCGTAACAATGCTAGTCCTGTAGAGTTTTGTGGTGTTCGTCAAGGACCGGGTTTTATAGGAGCAGAAATGGAAGAAGCCGGGCGTGCATATTCAGTATGAAGTTAGCTTTGGAGCATGGATTTACAAACTTAGTGGCCGAAAGTGATTGGCTTCCGTTAGTTTCCAAGATTATTAAAAGGTAATAAATTGGGGGTCTAATTTTTATATTCTTGAGCTTTGTAAGGAGTTTACTTTCTGTTCTTTTTCACTTTTTGCTGGGAGGGGATTTAATTTTACTTCATTCTAACTTCATTTATACTTCCTTCCACACAAACTTTGTTAAACTTACAAAAATAAATTTAATAAATCCTCAAGTTCACATTTTTACATCTTCCCTTACTATCTCCATTTCCCGAAGGTTTGCTCGGGTAGAGTCCGAGTCACCCTAGAGGGGGTGAATAGGGTGATGGAAGTTTTTCGTTGACAATCAAACTCTTTTGCCCAAGAAGGAACGCAAATGGATTCCGAGTCAAAGCAGGATCGAAAAGGTTGAACTCGAACTGCGTAACGAGTAATGAAGCGAAGCTTTGAGACCGTCTCGAGTCTAGAATGAACTCGGAAAGTAAAGAGACAAGAAATACGTGGAAACCCTCCCGGGGCAGAAAACCACGGACCGTGCTAGTCCAAGCACGAAGTCAAATCCACTATTTTGAGTCCACAAAATACTATAGATTGACTAAACCCGAGTTGCTCCCTTAGACAACTCTATATAAGTTTTCCTTGACTCGAAATTCCCTTATCTCGATCTAGTACTTCCTAGCTGAGATAACCCTTACAGCTAGGGACAACTAAGCTGAGTTAACCTTTACAGCTTAGTCAAGGGACCTTACTCGTAAAGTAAGAAAGTGTTTGTAACTAAGTACAAGACCTTGCAACTTAGAAAATAATGAGTTACAGAGTGGGAGTTGTAAGTAGAAGATTGAGAATGAATACAATGACATTGCTCAAGTACGTGTATTAACAATAGGTTCGGCAATCTTCAAGTCTTGAAAGTTGGCTTCTATTTATAGATAACCAGGCAGAGTAGCCGTTATCTCCTTCGTTGACCGAGTGTCCTTTGTGACCGTTGAAAAGAGCTTTCGAGTCACTCGGAAAGTATCCGTTGTGATATGAACGTTGGGCAACGGTTTAACTCTCTTGGAAGTCCCAAAACCACTAGCGGTGTCTTGAAGTATAAGGTGGAAACCACCGTTAAGCTTAGCGTTTCAGTTTTCCAAATTTAGAAACAGACAGTACTCTAACACAATCTTCCGGGACTGGAACAGAGAAGAGGAAAATCCATGTCTGCTTGGTGATTTGACGTTTTAAAGCCGATTACTTTTGTATTTCAAAAATGTATCCTAGTTTGAATAACCTACAAAAGTAGATCAAATTTTGGTTCTCAAAGTATAAAATACTTTGGTCCACGGTTAGACACAGATAATAAAATAATTAAGATAATTAACTAACTAATTATCCGAGTCGGAAAGTGAGTGGAATTTTTCGAGTCTAATATCCATGAAACTCATAATTCCATCGAGTTAGTCTAAGCGAAGAATCAAGTTGCATAACGAATATCGAGTGAAATAACTTGATATAGTCTAAGCACGATTCGGACTAGAATCACATACTCCAACAAAGTAGAACTTAAAACATGAAGTCGGACTCGAGTGTGATAAAGCGAAATACTAATCAATTCAAGTATGCGATATATCTAAAGGATGAGCGACTCGGAACCGAGTGAGACAAGCATATCTCGTTTTCCGAGTCACACAGAGACAAGCAAGAATACGAAAAGTAAATGCTCTATCACTTAGAAAATATGCTTTATTACTTCACAAAAGTTTCTAAGGATCGGAGAATGCCTTAGAATCAAAACTCTATACTTAAGAAGTTCTTATACCCGATTCCTTCGATACAACTCGTAAATGTGTTGGGCGAGTGTCCGAGTCTTCATCCCCTATGTTCGGTTTCTCCCCATCCCTATTTCATCTTTGTAGAATTTGCAATTTCTCCATAGATTAAACAAGTGAACAAAACCAAGAAATTAATGCAACAATTAATTAATTGTGTAATTTGAACATGCAAATCGCAATTCCTAACCCTAAAACCCATTCCCAATCTCCACGCCCCAAATGCAAAACAATCAAACGAATTTAGGGAAAAAAAAGATCAACAACAGATATCGCATCGGAAAATAAGTAAGTAGATGGGGGAGTGTACTCGACATCCTTTCACGGTAGAGCACAAAGATGAGAAGCCCGTGGCTACGTAACATCAATTATTTGCACGTCGGCGATGGTTGGACGAAAGGAAAAATAAGGGAGATTTTATGGATCTAACATAATGATGTGTCATAAATATAAGAATTTGCACATTGGCGATGCATAGAGAAAGGAAAAGAAACTGGGAAGTGAAGAATGCACAGAGTCTGCGAGTAAAACACTAAGGCCCTGTTCGGCAACGAGTGTTTTGAGTAGTTTTTAGCATTTTGACCAAATCAAAACACTAACCAACCAAATATTAGTATTCGGTAAGGTAGTGTTTCAATTAGCGTTTGCATTATATTATAACGTTTTAAGTAGCATTTCGAAAAGTTAAGAATATTATCTTTTCACATTTAAAAGTAGCGTTTCATATTTTTTTGATA
Organism: Talinum fruticosum; assembly: GCA_021018815.1. Taxonomy (NCBI): domain Eukaryota; kingdom Viridiplantae; phylum Streptophyta; class Magnoliopsida; order Caryophyllales; family Talinaceae; genus Talinum; species Talinum fruticosum. The sequence continues at coordinate 3,117,371 of JAITYX010000011.1, forward strand.
AAAAATCCTTCATTAATTTATATTTGACAAATTATCTATATCTTTTTACGTCAATTTATAATAATCTACTAACTCAACCACTAAATTTATCGAACACATTTATTAAATCGCTCAATTGAACGACTATCCGCTAACAACTAAAATCTAACAACTATCATCTACCTAAACAAGCTATCGATTACACAAACAGCTTATCCGCTACTCAAACATCTCTTAAAATAGAACCATTTTATGGTTCGGTTCTCTGCCCGGCTTCGCACAATTCATGATGTTAAATGGCAGCCCATTTGACACCCGATCCAAATAAGTAACTAGACGAATTTCACCCTATCTTTAAGCCCAACCTATTAGGCCCAATGGACGCCCTATCCATAAGGCCATGATCATATACATAAGCAGGCTATGATCATGTCCTAAGAAAAGGTGAGTCAGGTGATTTAGGCTAATTAAACTACTCAAGTAATTATCTATTCCATTGATATTATCTTCCAATATTCTCTCTGAAAAATTCTTTCTTTAACTTGAGCTTCAGAAATTCCTAAAGAGGGGAACATCCTCCTCCCAATTTCTTCCAAGAGTTTACCTTGCGTGCCTTTTTTTTTCAATAGTAATACCAATTTCTTTAAGGTTCAAACCAGCCCAAATTTATGCTATGATGAAATATAAAAAGTAATACTATTTTATTCAACATAATTACTGCTATTTTGTGTTGTGTTTCCTCCCAAGGTGCTTTGTGGAAAGTTTAAAGAAATGCAAGTGGTGCATAAAAGATAAAAGTGATTATGGTTATGGACTTTTCTCATAGGCAAGAAAAATGCAAGTTGGTACTTTGTGATTTTTGGCCTTTTTTCTTACTCCTTCAGGCCCTTGGCTTTTTTCAGAGAAGGCATGTGTCAATTTATGAGTTTGATTATTATTATTATTATTATTATTATTATTATTATGGGCTCATTTGGATGTTGGTTTTTTTATTGACCGTTTCATTGGATATAATTTTTTTGGGGTAGTTTGGCTGTTTGATTCAGGAAACAGATTATATGGAATGTTTGATGGTTTGACTTTTTGAAATGACTTTTGGTCCCAAAAGGCCATTTTGTTAAAAACTTATCTTGAGTAACTTTTTATAATGAATTTTTGAACCTTCCTTGTTAAATGACTTTATTGATCAAAATTTTATCATAACTACATTAATTGTCATCTCCCATTAAAACCCTATTGATAGTAATTATGTCTAAACAATAATTTTGTCTAAGTCTAATCTTGCTTTTGTCGTCTATTTTGACTAAATAGAAATTTATAAAAATACCTAATTTTATCATTAGTCACAAAATCACATATTATGCTAGTCAATGACCCAATACAGCTTGGGAATAATATTAAAAGTGAGCTTAGTAAAATTATTATTTGGCCTACAAATTTCCTTAAAATAAATGACAAGGGGATTATTAATCTCACGACACTAGATGTTAATATTAACTATTTGAGTGGTTATTTTTGTAGATAATTGAGTTCTCACTAAAAAAATTTGGTAAACAATAAACAAAATAATATTACCTAATAATAAATATCAAATTTAAGTGGCCATTTATGTGTTTATTTATGAAGAAACAAAAATCACAAATATCCAATTAATAAAAATCATGGGTAAAAAAGCAATTTTATTAAACCAACCTTATTGAAAACAGATAAGTTTACCAAATACTTTTTTAGAAACAAGTTAATACAATTAACTAACACAAAAGGCTAATATAAACAAGTTAACAGCCAATACAGATAGCTAACAACTAACAACCGATTACTTATTATTATTATTATTATTATTATTATTATTATTATTATTATTATTATTATATTCTTAAAAGGGTAAGTAAAACAGCTTAATAGGTAGTCCTTCTCGTAAGAATTTTACCTAAGTTGTCTTTCATTATTACGTTACCATATTGTTGTTGAAGGCATACTAACATGGGGTTTGCGTATTGAGAATGGCATTGGCTTTGTCATTTCCGGTTCAACTTCATGGTATTGCATTGAAAATTGAAATGACAATTTACAAGGCCATTCCCTCGTTTTGACTTGTCTCTTTCAAATTTGATTTAAAAATCTTTTTTAAATGTTACTCCAATTCATCTTGTACTATTTTTTGTTCTGATTGTTTATAAATCTATTTGAGGAAAACTCATGTCAATGTTTGTGACGAGTTGAAAACATTAATTCATGCAATATTTTTGATTTGAATTATAATGGACTAAAGTGAATATCTCTCGAAACTATCATCTATTTTTTACCCGTAAAAGTTAAGATGAAACTCTTGTGCCAAACATAGAAAAATCATCTTGCACGTTGACTTAAACTAATCTATTATGTGATTTAATTTGAGTCGGGTGATGACCATTCCTCCAGCTACTATGTTTCAAATTGCAATTCTCTCGTGGATGTTACCAGTGACTGGACCCAAGAATTTAAGGAATGGGAGTCGAAATAAACTAAATAATAAACAGGAAATGAAACTGCAATAAAAGGGAGTTGAAAAGTTGGATTTTAAAAAAAAATAGAGAAGATGTCATTAGCAAGAATTGAGCCCCAACCTTATCATTACATTATACAATACTTACCAACTCATCTACCAACTTTCATCTATAATCATTTGATGTATAAAAACTTTATTTGTTTTTTAAAGTAGGGTAAGCTGACCCCACTGACCCCACCTTGGGTCTGCCACTAGATGTTAAGGTTGACAAAAACCCATAGCAAGCTATTAGCTATGCCGCTATAGTTGATAAGAATGATGGGGAAATCTCGATTTTGTACCTTATGTGGATTTTAATGGAATTAAATGTGCTAAAATCATGCCTGAGGATGTTCAATCTGAAATTGAATTCTGGAAACCAATAGTGATTTGTTGTGTCTGTAACGCCCCAACTTCTATCTCATTATTAACTAAACAAAATTTCACGTCAACCATAATGACCTAACGTGACAAAAATGAAGATTAAAGTTGAGGCATTACTGCCATCTCTAGATACTAGAGACAAGGTTAAAACATTTAATTTTTTTAATACGACATAAACGATAACAATATGAAAATTATGTTTATACAAATAGGAACTTGGATGATTCTATTACCATATCTAGAATCTTACGTAACCCAAAGACTTAAAATTATTCTAGCACAAACAGTAGTAGCAAAAGAGATTCAAGTAGGGTGGTCAACAAATCATTGTCCAACCTTGTCGAGTCCTTTCTCGTCGGACTCCTCTACCTCGCGAACTTCCTGTTTAACCGTTGTTTGTTTCTCTTTCCCTAAACAAATTTTAAAAGAAAAACTAAAAGTGAGAAATTGGCTCAATACTTTACCCTTGTATTGTGAAAGCATTTTTTTAGCCCGTGAGCGTGTGCGTGATTTCAAAAATCATTTAAAATTCATCATTTAGGCAAAATGCTCAAGTTATGTTTTCGTAAACTTTTCGATTAAATTCAACTTCGTAAACATTTTAATTTCCGGCCAACACTAGGACCCCAATTTATATGCAATTATAGTCATGGCTTCAGTTAGACGATCCAATTAAAATTCCCGTTTACCGGAAAGGGCCCAATACGATTAATTCTGCTACCAGATATTTATAAACGGTTAAAAGTAACCGATCAACGATTAACGATTAATTGGGTCCTAAAAGTGTTGTAGGCCGAATTAAAAATAAGTACGGTAATGCTTTTTATAACAAATAAAATTTAACTATTTTATAAGGGTACAAGCAATAACGAACCTCGGTTGGAAAGTCGTTTCGAACTAATTTTTGATTTGCTTTGCTTTCGACATTTCCGATAACTTTCTGTTTTTAAAAAAATTCCCTTTTTCTTTATTATACTTATTTTATATTTATATATACATATATTTCCTCATAATATTTTTATCAATTACTATCAAAATTATTACCCAACTTTCTTATTTTTCGAAAATAGACACACCTATATATATCCTAAAAAATACCTTAGTAATGAAGGGTATTGAAGAAAAAGTGAGGAAGGCAAGTGGCGGCTGGCCAGCGGGCAGAGAGGTTGGGCAGTGCAGGAGGTTTTGGGTTTATGTGTTTTCAATTTCCCCTTGCTTTCTACTTGCTGGTGTGGTCCACAGCTCCCCCTTCCTATTTATAATGGGCTTCGTTAGTCCAGCATCTTATCCTCTTTCATCCCATCTTGTCCATAAGATTTGAGACTTATTTAAATATTAATTATTTTTACACATGGTTAATTTTTTACCATACATTTGTACCTAATTTATTTCCTGTAAATTTTTATTATTATCATTTTAATTATTATTTTATTTTTTTATTGATTTATTTTATTGTTATTATTATTATAATAAATCAATCTGTTTGAAACATAATTTTGTAGCAAATAACTGTATATATATTTATCGATAAATGCGCTTTTGCACACATTATAAATATTTAAGCGTGAATCGATATTTTTAAGTCACTTAATTGATAAATTCATTCGCATTTCTCATTTCCATTTTAATATTTATGCGGGATCATTGTTCTTAAATATTAAAACAAGTAAAATGCAATAATTAGATACAATTAAATTTTGGGGCATTACATCCTCCCCCTAAAAAAAGTTTCGTCCTCGAAATTATAATCGAGTAGTAACATACCTTTAAAACAAATGGGGGTAACGATTTTTCATATCCTCCTCGGTTTCCCATGTTGCTTTAGAAACTCCATGGTGGATCCAAATCATTTTAAATAAGGGTATTGCTTTATTGCGCAACTGTTTAACCTTTCGGTCCACAATTTTTACAGGTTGCTTTTCATAGGTCAAACCTTTTGCTTCAATATTTAGCGGCTCATACACGATTGTATGAGATGGATCATATACATACTTACGAAGTTGGGAAATGTGAAACACATCATGTACGTGTTGTAGTTCTGGCCGGCGGTCGGGCCAATCGGTAAGCAACGGGATTAACTTTCTCAATGATTTCATAAGGTTCGATAAAACGAGGACTCAATTTCCCTTTTACATTGAATCTTTGAATTCCTTTGCTTGGAGAAACCATAAGAAAGACTTTATCACCTTCTTGAAATTTAAGAGGTTTCCTCCTACGTTCCGTATATATATATATATACATTAGCCTAAAAAATACCTTAGTAATGAAGGGTGTTGAACAAAAATTGAGGAAGGCAAGTGGCGGGTTGGCCGGCGGCAAAGGGGCTGGGTAGTGCAGGAAATTCAGATTTTGGGCTTGTGTGTTTTTAGTTTTCCCTTGCTGGTGTGGCCCAACAGCTTCCCCTATTTATAATGAGCTTCTGCCAACTCAAATCTTATCCTCTTCCATCTCATCTTGTCCATAAGATTTGGGCTTATCTAAATATTAATTTTTTTACCATACATTTGTACCTAATTTATTTCCTGTAAATTTTTATTATTATTATCTTAATTATTTTTTATTGATTTATTTTATTGTTATTATTATTATAATAAATCAACTGTTCGAAACAGAATTTCGTAGTAAATAATCGTATATATATTTACCGATAAATACACGTTTGCACACATTATAAATATTTAAGCGTGAATCGATATTTTTAAGTCACTTAATTGACAAATTTATTCACATTTCTCATTTCCATTTTAATATTTATTCACGGCTCACTACTCTTAAATATTAAAACAAGTAAAATGCAATAATTAGATACAATTAAATTTTGGGGCATTACAGTGTCCTAGGAGCGAACCCTCCTATTTACTTTATGTGGATTTGTCCTTAGGGCAGGATACATGGTATATGAAGAAACTATGCAAGGTGAAAACCCAATTCCAAGCGGGCTCTAATATGCAATGGAATAGCAGCATCATCCCAATGGTAAGTATACCACAATGAATGGGTACAACTGGCTCCAAGGGCATTCAACGCTCATATCATGTGATAAGATGGTATGGAATAAGTTAATTACCTAAAGCACTCTTTCGTCCTTTGGATTCTAATGAGGAAAAGGATCTCTACCTTTGTTAGGATGTCTGCCTTCATGGATGGAGTTGACACAATGTGTCAATTACGCAAAACTAACCCTGAAACTAAAGAACATGTGTTCTTCAGTTGTCCATTCACAACTTTAGTCATAACATTGTTCTTTCAATGGTTGAAGGTATTGGGGACCTTGGACCAGCTGCATTGCTAGCTGAGCAACTACACAAGAGGAAAGCTGAGCAAAAAGGTGGTATATGCATTATACGCAACATTTCAGTACATGGTTTGGGAAGAGAAGAACAAAAGAGTAACACAACAAGCACTGAGAAGAGGTTAAGAGGATGCATCTTAAAAACCATAGAAGATAGGCTTGATTATTTAGCCAGAATCAACCAAAAAGTCTGTAAATGGAGAGATACAATATGTAACTAATGGGTGGTATTGTTGTAACTTCCCTGATTATCAGGACATGTTTGGTGGTTATAAAAATCCTTATCCTATTACCAAAAAAACCTCAAGTACGTGATATTTCAAAATACAACTTAAATGTTGGTTTGTACAAAAATATGTTTAATTTTGGTTAATATGTTTTCAGAACTCACCGTAAATATTTTTTTATGAAAGGATAAATGGTAAAATAAATAATAGGCAACCCTTTTTACAAGGTTTTTGTCTTAAATCATTATCAGTCAAAATAGCCAAAAGAGAGGGGACAAACAATATGTCCAAACTCCTAGGGTCGTTAAGAATGACTAAAATGCGCTAACCAATCTGCAGTATTATTGGATTCCCTAAAAATGTGTTTGATTTAAAAATTAGTAAATTTGCTCATAAAGAGTATGATATCTTTTACGATGAAATCAACTTACTATGGTGGTTTGAGCTTCTATTTTATCCTATAAATAATAAATTTTTTTATCGCGTTTGAAATGTAATGTCTGGTGACCTTCTTTTAAGTGCTTTTGGCAACCCAAATTAAGCACTAGCTTCTACAACCAATATGGAGGTGAAGTTAAGGTTGGAATTTCTTGCTTGTAGCAATTTTCCATTTTTGTCTTAATGAAATCAATGGTTGCATTACCACTACTAAGTGATCCACCAAAATTGAGTTTTATATATCCTCCTGGTGTCTTATCCTATCTCACAAGATAAATATGCTTTTCTCGAACTGAATATTGATTTCCGTAGAGTTTCATTGGTGATTATCTTAATCTAACATTCCACTTCTCAAGTGATTTTTTAACTCTAAATTATAAGTCTGATGACATTGAAGACCTTACTTTTAAAAATTAGAATATTTTCTCCTTTTATAAGCTTTACATAATGAATATGAACTTCTAAAGGCCATCAAGAACATGCCTTACATCTTTGTTCATTTGTAAATGGAGGGTAGATCTTAGATAATTGCTAAGATAAATTTTAAAAATTACAAAATTTATGATTATTGTATTATTTATGATAACATATTGGCTTAAGTTAATGTAAAAAACTAATAGTTGAGTATTAGAATGGCCGAAGTCGGTAGAGTCATTTGTGGGTATGGGCATTTTACTAATTTGACCGAAGGTTTTGCTACGCTACTTTTGTGTATGAAAGTGAAGTTGCTTATATTACTTCAAGGGGTTGAAAGCCTGAAGTTAATGTCAAATCTTATGTTATTGCGCACATGGTTTCTCAAGTCATAATCAACAAGATCCAAGAACAACCAAAGATGATAATACTTGATTCAATTTAGAGAGAGTGAGGAAGGAGAAGATTGATTCGAGCGATTTTGTTAAAAGGGTTTGTTAAGAGAGTACATCTTCGATTTTTATCGAGGCAAATGAGATTAGAAGTGAAATAATTTTTAAAGATTGGAGCCAAGCAAAACGGTCGTTCTTTCTTCTTGCTCCTAGGTTATGATTGTCGGGTGTATTTTCTTATTATTTGCTTTTCTTTAGCTAGGTTCGGTTGTTTTAGAAGGAAACTTGGTCTTTTTGAAAATTTTAAAATGTTATAGTCTTCAACTTAGGTTGCTAAGTGGATCATTTTTAAAAAGGTTTTGCTCAGCCCTTCACCTCCTTTTTGAAGCTTATCAATGATTTTTTTTTAAAAAAAAACCTCCATTATATTATTTTTGCCAAAAGACCTAATAATTTTAAAATTTCATCCTAGCAAGAACAACGACACAAGTGTGGATTGTTGATCCATATAAATATGATTGTTGATCCATAATATTTTAAGAGTATTTCATGATTTTGCTTGCTCTTCTAACTATAATATTTTAAGAGTATAAATACTTCCCTTGCTTTGGTCATCATACCCAGCGTGTTTAGCGGGGAATTCCCAATATACTTTTCTTTATTTTATTGTATTTGTATTCAAAGCTTCACGCAGTTTAAAAAAAAAACGAAGAAAATTCCCACATTTTAAGACTCAACACTTAACAGACATTCATACTTACTCACTCAGACAACCCTCACTAAGACTCAAGAGGAGAGAGAAAGCTTATATCATCATATGAATGAATCTGGTAAGAAGCTGAAGAAGATAGTCAACAATGGAGGAACAGAACTTGCCCAGGAAACATCCCAGAAACAGAGATGAAAACCCCTGGTATTTAATCTTTTTTGGTCCCTTCCACCCAGAAAACAGAAAAGGAAAAATGAAAAAATTCAACTGCCTATTATTATTGATTGTTCGTTATATTATTAATTAACATTCAAGCCATCTCATGTTGAACCCAAAAAAAAGAAATTGAAACCCACCATCTGTTCTTTGCCTTCTTTAAAATAAATGAGTAGAAAACGCGTCCGTGAGACTATGACTCCTTTTATTTTAATTTTTTTTGCCCCTTTTGTGTTATTAATTTTGACCGTGAGAAATTTCAAGCATTTCGGGTGTTTTCAAATCAACAGAAAATTGAGTATTTGAATTTGACTGTCTTTTTCCTTCTACTTCTACTTGTATCTCTTTGCTTCTTCCTTTTTCCTCTCCCATATATGTTTCAATCTCCTTACATTTTCTCTCTCCTCCATTTCAGCTTTCACCAAAGCTGAAACTCTGAGATACAACCTTTCCTTTCACCATTTTGATTCAGTCTTACCCATTTAGGGATTTGCAATCTTTTTCCTCTTCTCCAGCCCAGATTTCAATTCCAAACTCTTATTTGATTTCTGGGTTTTTGTCAAGTGCAGTTCATTTTCTCTCAGGTTAGACTTCTTGTTCAATTTCTAGCTTGTTGTATGTGTTATTTTTTGTGGGTAATAGTGTGGATTTAATTGCCTCTACTTTGAAGTAAAGGTTCTTCTTTTCAATCAAGTATGATTGTTATTTTAGATTGGCTTTTAGCTTCCTAAAATGGTGATTAGTGTGTAAACTTTTTGCCTATTTTCCCTTTTTTCACCATTTTTCACACTTCAAAAGATGCCTTTCTTTCAGTAGTTAGCGAACTAAAATCCTCAAAAAATCTCGACTTTGTTCTGTTTTTGTTGGCTTTCTTGTTTTGGTGAATCTTTGATTTCATCCTTGACAATTCTTTCTGAAGAAGCTCTATAATTTTTTTGTTGCAGGTGGGTTTTCTCCGTCATCAAAGAGCAAGAAAAGGCCATCCTTAGGATGTCAAAGGCTTTGATTATCTCAACTTTGGTGCTGATTTCATACTTGATACTAGCTTCTAGTTCTAGTAGTCAAAATCACAACCAAAACCCTTTCAATTTAGCCTCCAATGGCTCATTTCTTGCTGAAATGCAATTGCCTGACCACAATTTCAATATCAATCCCAATGCCCTAACCTCTTCAGCTGCCGGCTGCACCCTCTCTTCATCTTCTAACGACGAAGAATCTGAGAGAAGGGTAGCTTTCAATGATGTCGAAAATTCCAAAAAAGTGGCAAATGACCACGTTGTAAAGCTCCCCTCAGACAAAGAAAAAGTAGGAATGAGGGAAAACCCTTAGTGGCTGAGTACACATTGAGGGACTTGAACCGGATTCATAACTTTCGAAGGAGGATCACTGAGAAAAGGAACCAAAACATGGTCTCTAGAATTCAGAATCATAATCATAGGCATCTATTGGTGGAAAATCCAGCGAAAAGTGAACCTGATCGTAGTTCTGTTTTGCCTGGTCATCTTGTGGGGAGTTTGAAATCTGGGGTTAGTCTTGGCTCAGGAGAGTACTTTATGGATGTGTTTCTGGGCACTCCCCTAAGCATTTCTTGTTGATCTTAGATACCGGGAGTGATCTCAATTGGATTCAATGTACTCCTTGTCATGACTGTTTTGAGCAAGAAGGCCCCCACTATGATCCAAGAGGCTCGATTTCTTTCAAGAATATCAGCTGCCATGACCCCAGATGTCGCCTTGTGACCTCCCCTGACCCCCTCAGCCTTGCACGGACCAGGATCAGAGCTGCCCTTACTTCTATTGGTATGGGGACAGTTCCAACACAACAGGGGATTTTGCCCTTGAGACCTTTACAGTCAATCTGACCGCTCCTAATGGGACATCGGAGTTCAAAAAAGTTGAGAACGTGATGTTTGGTTGTGGGCATTGGAATCGGGGCCTCTTCCATGGGGCTGCCGGGTTGTTAGGCCTTGGAAGAGGGCCTCTCTCATTCTCATCGCAGATTCAGTCTTTATATGGGCATTCATTTTCATATTGCTTGGTAGATAGGAAGAGTGATCCTAGTGTTAGCGGCAAGCTGATTTTCGGGGAGGATAAGGAACTTTTAGCCCACCCGGAATTGAACTTCACTAAGCTAGTGGATGGGAAAGAAAACCCACCTACTTTCTACTATGTGGAGATCAAGTCCATCGTCGTTGGAGGAGAAACCCTAAACATCCCAGAAGAGACTTGGGGTTTTACAGAGGATGGCGGGGGTGGAACCATCCTCGATTCAGGCACTACTCTTAGCTACTTTTCAGAGCCAGCTTATAAGGTCATCAAGGATGCCTTCATAAAGAGGATCAAGAACTACCCATTGGTATCCGATTTTCCAATCTTGAAGCCTTGTTACAATGTATCTGGGGTCAAGAAGTTGGAGATGCCGAGTTTTAAGATTCAGTTCAAGGATGGAGCTGAATGGAACTTCCCCATTCAGAATTACTTCATTTGGGTTGATCAGGAAGTGGTATGTTTGGCTATCTTGTACACGGAAAGAACGTCTTTCTCCATCATCGGAAACTATCAGCATCAAAATTTCCATGTTCTGTATGATACCAAGAAGTCCAGGCTGGGATTTGCACCCGCAAAATGTTCTTATGTCTGATCTGACAAAGTTTTAACAACAAAAGTTTTTACAGGTATATATTGATTTTAGGGAGGGGCAAAATCTCTTCTTCCCTTCTATTTTATTCCTTTAGAAAAAGATACTTTTTTTTTTTTTTTGTAGATTTTGGCTGCTTTGTTCAGATAGATACCTGAGAAGTAGCTTTATTACTTGCAAAATTGAGGTAATTATACTGGAAACAGGAGATATCACCTGTCCTAACTCCCATGAAATGTACACATTCCTTGATTGTTCGGTAAAATTAATCCTTGTGTATCTTGTCCCCCATCCTTTGATTTCTGATTATCGGGTACATGAGCAAGGATGACTGTTTACACGAGGAAAGCCGATCATTTTGATCAGATCATGCCAGACTGGACTGATTGAATATTTGGGTCAAATAAGGCTCGAGTTATTTCGTATCCAAACGATACTCTACTCTGCTGTCGATTTGTCTAATAAGTTTGTCAAGGAACATGGTCTGTGGTTAGGCAAATTTCAGGCTCGAAAATTCGTGTCAGGTTAATAGGGGTTCGTGTTGGGGTTCTATTGCTTTATTTTGAGTTGTTCCATCAAATGATTAGGTTTGGGTTAGTTGTTACTTGTTAACCAAACAGGCTAAAAGGGAGCTGGAAAAGGACAAGTCAGCTTGAGCTTGGCCTCTCACCAAAGGCCATTGAATCAAATCATCAAATCATATATATAATTTTCTTTTATTTTTTTGACTGCAAAATACTACTGTTAAAGTCACATTTTGTTCGTCATAATATGATCAAATTCCATGGTCTATACTGTTAATTTGTCGTATTGGAAAATCGGGGAAGACTAAAAATCAAAAATCAGTCAAACATGTGCAAAAAGTTGACCAGAAAAACGCACCTAACTGGGAAACATGAATAATATGGTCAGAATCTATTTAATTAACGAAAACAGCTGGACAAGTAATGTAATAATATTGCACCGCCCAGGAGGGAAAAAGAAAAAGAAAAGAGAAAACGAGATAAGAGCTGATATGGTACAATAACAACCCAAGAGTACAATATAAGTTGTCCTCTAATGAATTGGTCTTTCGTTTGGTACAAAATTTTCCTTTTGACTATATTTGCTTGCTTCATTTTTTTATTTATTTTTCGATAATGAATATTTCTAAAATGATTAAAATTTTATTTGTAAAAAATAGGAGATTCTACAACTACTAATTTTAACTTTGTGTCTACTTATAACTAATATCATTCTCCCACAAACAATTAAGAGTCTGTTCGTTTCAACTGTTAAAACTAGCAGTTATAGCGTTTATAGTGTTTATGAGTCATTATGAGTCGCTATGAGTCATTATGAGATGTTATGAGTTGTTACGAACTGTTATAATTAGCGGTTATAGATTGTTATGAATTGTATAGCGGTTATAAGTTGCTATAGCAGCTTATGAGCGGTTATAAGTCGTTATAATGGTAATAATAATATTAATAATTACCTTTTAATAATAATAATAATAATAATAATAATAATAATAATAATAATTATTATTATTATTATTATTATTATGAAATTATCGAAAGACTACTATAACGATGACAATGACGATCATTATAATAACAAGGTACAACGTCAATAATGATAATAACAATAATAATTATAGTAATGATATTACTAAAATTTTTAAATATAATAATATTTTTTAGCAATAACAATAATAATAATAATAATAATAGTAGTAATAATAATAATACTAATAACAGTAATAATAATTATTATTATTATAATTATAATAATAATAGTACTAGTAGTAGTAACAATAATAATAATAATAATAATAATAATAATAATAATAATAATAATAATAATAATAATAATAATAACAGACCCTAAATTTATAATACTTCTTGGATGTGATCATCCTTGTTTATTTTTTAAGTTCAAATTAAAATTACACCGAGTTTTACTTAATTTTTCTAGTTTATCTGCCAAACTAGTTTCTTATGGCTATGCATGATTGGGGCAAATAGGGGAGAAAGAAAGCCATTTGAATAATGACAATAACAAGGACAATTTTCAGTGTGAATCATAGTTTTTTTCTATGTTAATATATAAATCCAAGACTTTCTTATATGATTTTACCCATACTTTGCTGCGTCAGTTTACAAGAAGTTATTTGTCATTTGTCCTTTAATAAAATGTCTGCAATTAATAAGAGTAATCCCACTACACATTTGCAGTTAATCCTTCGTAAAGTTGATTGGTAGGTTTACTATAGTTATGTTCCCTTGCCCTTGTTCTCCTTCGAGGTTGGCAATTTCACTACATGCTCGAGCTCCTGGCCAAAATCCTGAAAGGCTGTTCAAGCGGTATCTTAGGGGCAATCATTTTTCTGAACTTCACCTGATGGATGACTGGGGTAAATGATCAATCTACTATGGCCTCTATGGCTACTAATATTATAGAAGGAGATTCTAACAGCTTCTTTCTAAACGGTTCTCACACACCCTTTTTCACAAATTGTCAATCCAGATCTGTAAAATAATTTCTATCAAGAAGCTTAATTAGAAATTATAAAAATAATTTAAAAACTCTATTATATGTATTTGGTTAAACTTTATTATTCTTCTCCTTCTTCCTATTTTTTTTTTTTTTCTATAGGCATGTTAAACTCTTATTGAATGAACTAAAGCACCCAATTTCTATCAAAAAGGTTAATTAGAAATTATAAAAATAGTTTAAAAAAACTCTATTATATGTTAAGACTCGGAGTGACTTGACTGGAACCAAAATTAGGATCAATGTTCTATCAACTTGAACATGAGTTATACTGCAACAAAATTAATATAATCAAAGCCAATTTAAGCATGCTTGCTAACTAATGTGAAATAATTCCGCCTTAATACACATCATAAGCAACACTACCATTAAGTCTCGATCAAATTCAACCTTAACCCCAATTTGCTCTCGGGTTTAGTGAGTCCAAATCTTATAAAAAGCGATAAAATTAAGGCTTTATGGTAGAATGACCAATACACATCTTATTTGTTTTGTCCATAAATAGAGCACAGATTCTATAAAATTATGATATCTTAAGTACCCCAAAGTTGGTACTTGGTAGAATATTTTTCTTGTGATTGTCATCATTTTCATCAAGGCCTTTTTCCCTCATTCTTTAGAAGATTACATCTTCAAAGATCCGACCTTTGAGATACATCCTTCATAAAATATAAAACACATGTTTGAAGATATATCTTCAAAATTAATTAGTCTTTATTCATCCTAATCCTACATTTCATAAAATAATGTGATGGTCTTATATTCACCTAACAATGGAAGTACTTAGGTTTGAATCAAGCACATATACGTTATTCAGTGTTCAAATAACTCTCTAGGTTATTTGGTTAATTTCACCTCTTTTTTTTTTTACAATAATATTTTAGTTCAAAATGTTATTCTGTAAAAATAAACTAATTTGAGTCGCTTTTTATGATTATATTTTTGAAATTAATCTTTTGTTTATGTATTTAAAACACAAATGGTTAATGTCACGAAGTGTTTATTCTGAAACTAAATGTAAATAACTAATATAAACAATTAACAAATATCAGCTTATTCAAGCAATACCTTTATCTATGCCGGAAATTATTGAGGTAATAAAAGAGTGGTTTGATATCTGCTCCTCCTTTTAGGCAACCCAATTACTTATACTAACAAATTTATCTAAAAAATATTTCAAACACTGTACTCGTTACATTAATTGTCAACATATAAAAATTATTTATTATAGGGTTCACGTAAATAAGATGCATATTTATAAATATCTAGGCACCAATAACCCTTTAAAAAAAAATCTAGGCAATAATAATAAAATGCCATATAATTGGAGGAAGCCTGTCAATTAAATAAAAAATTAATTAATGCACAAGAAATTCATTAACAAATTCCAGGGCGGGCAAATTAATTCAATTAATCAACTAGATTAGTATCATTATAATTTTCTCAAAAATATATTTAGCGCTTATGAAAAAAAGGTATATTACTGTATTTAATTATATATGCATGTGGTATACCCCTTATTTTATCAAATTTTATTCTATAAAATGTTTTACCAACTAATTAAACTAAATAAAATAATACACCTTGCAAAATGCAATCTATTTTATAAACCCACCTTTGATCCTCCAAATCTCCAAAATTATTTTCGCAACTTTGTTTAAATTTTCCCGTGATTATCAATGACATTGAAATAATTAAACAAAGTAGCTAAATTAATAGAAATATGTCTTTGTCTAATTTTGTTTATAAAATATAAAACTTGATTAAAAAAATTATAAGGATTAATACAAGAGAAAATTAAAATTACATATATATATATATAATCGGACCCAATTTTAATCGGGTCCAAAATCTAGAACCGTTCCCGGACACGGTGGGAACCAGGTGAAGAACCGGGTACTCAGTTACATTTTTTTTTTTTTTTAAAACAATTATAGTGAGAAAACATAAAGAGCGTCCGTAAGTGAAACTAAATCCTTGTCCCAATTGAGTCCATCAATGCTTGATTAGGATGACATGTTGTGATCACTAAACCAAGGCAAATAATCAACTCAAAGCATCAGGTTCAAGCTGTTGTCGTATGGCAGGATCTAGGGACAGAATGAGAGATTAGAGAAGAGAGAGAGACAGAACGAGCAGCTGCAGCACTCAGGCACCGAGAATAAGGGCAAAGCAAAGCAAGTGAAAGCAAACCAAGGCAAATTTATTTTTTAATAATTATTTTTCTATTTATAAATTATTACCCAAAGTAAAATAAAATAAATAAATTAAATAATATAAGCACCTAAAATATAATAAAAAAATAAAAGTAGGAGAACAATAAAGATATTAATATCCACATGTATATTCATGGTGATTAACATATATGTCATCTATTTTATTTATCATAATTACGAATTCAAAAAAAGATACTTAAGCTAATAATATGGACCAAAAACAGTAACCAACATATGAATTAGATTAGTTACTAACTAAAGGAAAAAAAGTGAAGAAGTATTAACCTTCATGACGATCCAGTAAAATAGATATATATATATATATATATATTGGAAGAAAAATAAAAGAAAAAGAGAAATTTAGAGGGAAATAAGAAAAGATATTGTGATAATAAGAAGAAATAAAATATAATTAAATTATCTTTTATTCATTATCTTATCCCTCCCTCCCTTCCCCTCAATTTGGAGGGAATGAAAAATCAACAATAACGGTGAAAGAGGGAGAATGGTTCCCCCACCTTCACCCCTCTATTTTATCCCAAACAATGGAAATCAAAGGGAATTATTCCCCTTCCCCTCACTTCCCCTCCCTTAACCTCCAATTCAAACATAGGCTTAGAGTTTCATTTTTGCCCAAAAAGGCACTCATAGCAATTGACGGTAAATGACAACTTAAACAATGGTTGTTGTACAATTGATTGGCATCAGATTGTGGTTCAAAGAGATCAACGACGACCTTCATAGGTCCCTCCGGTAGATGACAAACCTCGAACTCAGGTTCGTTTTCCTATGACGAGGCCCGTTGTAGCAGCCATTTGTAGGAACCCCAGTGAACGACAACGGGCATGCTGAAGAATTGGAGTGTGTGGCTGGATTCAAGGGAAGTTGAGTTATGATGTGTGGCTTAAACTAGAGCGTTGGATTAGATATCGACGGCTCATATACATAGTTTTTAATTTTCATTCTAGAAGAGAGTTCTCAATGTATATGTAATCGACAAAAAGAGACTTTTTGGTCAAATTCACTGTCCATGTGTACCATATCATATCATCAAATTACAACTTAAATTGAGTGGTGATGCTACAAAATATTAATACCCCAACGTTAGGAATATTGACGTGTAATTTTTCTCTAAGGTTTGGTCATCTAATATCCTCAAAAATAAATTTATTGAGGTTGAATTCTTAAAAAATATGTACTTAAAATATAAAAGCATGTGCTCGTAAAAGTAACCGAAGCAGAAAATATTTAACAAGTGGAGATGCAATTTGAATCTAGAGCATGATAGGAGATTCTTGTGTCCCAAATAAATTGGACCTTTTATTTAATCTAAGGAATTTGAGTTTTGGAGTTGGACTAAATTACACACCAAAATTATTATTTTTGTCCAAGATATTAGTTTTTTATCCAAAAATATTATTTGTACTTGTTGGGTAGTAAGCCCATCCTTTCTGGGCCGAGTGCATTGAGCCCAATGTCATCAGCCCAACTTAACTATGATCGGCAAATTAAGTTTATCAACTATACTTCTACAAGTCTACAATTAGCACTAAAAACACTAAGGCAATTATACACTTTTGGTACCAACTTTTAAAGCTTTTAGTCACTCAACTAGCTAAAATTCATATTTATCACAAAAAAAGGTCATATTTAATTTTTAAAATTGAACTTTGTAAACTTTGACTGTGATTTATCAAAATATAGTTTTAATTATAATTTATCAGCATACACATTAATTTTGTAATTTTTTTTAACTTTTTTTATAGCGTAATTTTAAGAGATTAATGACAATAATCACCAGTGATGCATTGAAGACAATAAAATATTAAATATGATAATTTTTCAAACAAAGGAAGTAATATAGAGCAAATTATTGCCTATGTTGGAATTGCAATTTTCCTTTGCTTATCTCTTACTTAATTTTAAAATTACCTTAATTATATTTGATTTTTAGGAATTTTCGAAGCTCGTGTTTAGAAATGTGTTTCTTCTATCAAAAAACAAAGAAACGTATTTCTTATAAAATTAATTTCATTTTATTATCCCATGTAAGGGAAATAATATTAATTGTGTTTCCAATAATTGATTGGAAGTACAAATAATTGGCTTTTTATTTATTTCTACTACGGACCACAACAACAAAGATCGGGAAGATTGCAGGCACCACCTCCTCCACAAATACTGTGACAACTTTTTGTTGAACAACCCGGTAGTGAATGGCAAGTGCCATATCTTAAAGGCTCTTCAACATTTTGATGTTCCGTCTCAATAAGTACAGCGTTTCTCGCACCTGTATTTTTTTGATAAAGTAAATAAAATTCATAAGAACAATAATATCATTTTAAAAAATGCACCATATTTCTTAACAAAATAATTTAAATAGTTTGTCAACACTAATAATAATTTAAAGAGTTTAAAATATAATATTTAGTACTCACCTCCCGATATAACGTTGAGTAATATCAAGATCAGAAGCATGAAAAACGTATTCTTCGCCATGTTGAAATCAAGAATTACTTTGACCGGGATGCAAAAAGATCGATCTCTTTATACAAGGTTTAGTTAATGAAGATGAGAAAACTATAGTAGGATTATTTTTCTTATATAGTTGTAAGCTATATAATCCTAATTTGGAGAGAACTTCAAATAAAGATACATTAAAATCAAATTTTGAAATAATGGCAAGTGTAAGATTTATTTCAAACAAGAATTAAAAACGCTTATTTCTATAAAATAAAAAAATCAAATCATTTACTCCAAACTTCAAATCTAAGTGATTTTATACCTAAATGAAATTAAAATGATAATCTCAATTTACCTTCATATATATATATATATATAATATAATATAATATAATATAATATAATATAATATAGGATATAAGTTTGATAAAAAAAAAGGGTATATGACTTTTTGATCTCTAATAAAACCCACCCTTTTTATCAAGATTTAAATTTAATTTTGCAATTATTAATTAAGTTCCAACTAGTTTTTCTAGTGGCAATATATAATTATTTTATCGTTATAAAATTCTCAAAAAAATTAAAAGATTGGTCTGATTTGGACGTATGATAACCATGATTTGATTCACTCCCTTATCCCTTTTAGAAAATGATACTATAAAAATATGTTTTTCTTAATTTAGAATTGTGCAATTATTGAAGAACTAGTTTTAACCAACGGTGTAACCAACCCCCCAAATTAAAAAAATTTAGTTAAAGTTTTAACTAAGTATCACCTTCTTTGTGAAATTTGATAAATTTGACCTAATCGTATTTCTTCCGTTTCACGATGCATGACATTTTAACTAATTATTGTCGTTTCAAAATACTTATCGCTTTATAATTTTAATGACATATTAATTAATAATTTACCAATTTTACCCTTATTAATTGTTTATTAGAAAATAATAAAAAGAAAAAGGGAGCTTAAACAATTTACCATTTTAACTGTTTTGATTTTTAGTTAACTTTAATTTTTTCCTAACCTATTAAAGTGACGTGTAATTTAAAATAGAGGCAGTATTTTAAAAAATATGCATCTCACAATTATTTTACCCCGCCAATGTAATCATCAACCTTTATATGAGGAAATGCGTTTAATACCGTCTTATATTTGGAGACTAATGGAAAATTAAATAGAAACCGTAGCACGTAATGGAAATCAATGTTAAAGCAGTATATTGGTGAAATATTTTTGGAAAATAAATAATTTTGAAAATGGAATTAGATAATTTTTAAACATATAAATATATGTTTATTATATGATTGAAGAGTACAGCCTGGGGAGGGGCTACCTCTTTATTTTATTAGGCTACTTGCCTTGCCATCATTAAAATATAGTATTATGCTGAAAATTAACCCAAACATATAAGGCAATTATAACGAAATAGTCCACAAAATCACACCAAAATTATAAATTAAATATATTTAAAGGTACACAATCAAATATAGAAAGACGAGTCAAGTTACGAATAAAATTAAGAATTTTTTTAAAAAGTTAGATATATTACCAATTTATTCGTATTAACGGTTAAAATTAATTGTTATAGCGTTTTATAACGATTATAAATTGTTATGAGTTGTTAAAAGTTGTTATAATTATCGGTTATAACTATTATGAGTTGTTATAATAATAATAATAATAATAATAATAACAACAACAACAAAATAGCTAATATGATTAGTGACACTTAGGGATGAAATAACTAATATGATTAGTTGCGTAGTAGAAAATGTTGCGCAGTAGTATATGCGATATTGGTTAGTCATTTGACTGTAAAACTATTCATTACTAATTTTAATATATTAAAGTAAAGTGATGTGTACGTTGTATAAAAATATTATCCAAAAAACGACTAAACTCTTTTTATATGTATATCAAATTGTTGCAAGAGTACGATGACGATCATTAGAATAACAAGTTACAACCAAGATAATGATAATAACAATAAAAATTATAGTAATGATATTACCAAAATTTTTAAATATAATAATGTTCTTTTTTTTTTTTTTTACAACAACAACAACAACAACAATAACAACAACAACAATAATAATAATAATAATAATAATAATAATAATAATAATAATAATAATAATAATAATAATAATAAATAATTATATGAGGTTATGGTTAGTCTGTTATAGTGGATAATTGTTATAACGGTTATAATTAGCTATTATGAGCTTATTACAACCGTTAAGAGTTGTTATGGGTCGTTAAAAGTCGTTATGAGTTGTTATGAGCAGTTAGCGATTATAAACGCTTTTATAAATGATAATTTGAACAGACCCTACATGTGAGAAAGAGAGAGGAAAAAACAACCACTATTCTTAAATTATATTATACAATAGATTGTGCTCAGATCCGCAAATAATCGAGCACTTGGATTTCATTTTGGGATGCGTTTTCATCAAAATCAATTTCGATGACAACTTTTTTGGCAGGCGCTATAACATGTTATGTTATACGTGATTGCACAGGAGGTTTCATTCAAACAAGTACTCGATTCATGCCCAAGACACCTATACTTGTGGCTGAAGTTATGGCCATGCAAGATGGTATTAACGCAACATTCGAGGTAGACTTCACACACATAAACATGGAGGGAGACAACACTCTCGTTATTCGCACACATACACCATTGAAGATCCAATCTTTGGTTCACGATATACGAATTATTCTTTTATTGTTCTTTTCTTACTTAATTAACCATGTTTTCGTAAAATATAATATGGCAGATGATTATATTATCAAATTAGGATATATTACGAGATCTAGAGTTACCTTTATCTAACTCACACAAAAAAATCATGCAACATGATAAAACAACACATGTATAATACAAAGGTTATTAATTCACTTGTCTCCCCAACTACCAAAGAACCTAGTCACAACAAGAACAAATAGCAAGAGTGACGCACACCAGCTACAACACCATACAAGAAATGCTTTAGAAAGGCATCAAAAGAAAAAGGGGTAGATGACCCTCACAGGTATCCACATCAAATGATCTTTAGGGTAAAAATTTTGTCATTAAGCAAAACATAACAAGAGGGGCACATGACTTTAATCTACATAGATTAAAATCTTGAACACAACATGATAGAAGTGTTCGTAAAAAAGAGTAGGGCACATCAGCTCATTAATCTCAAATAGTTGACTCACATATCAACATTATCGCTATTTTATCCTCGAGCAAAGCACGACAATAAAAATAAAGGGCACAACCGTGATCAACCATTAATGATACTTATGGTTGCATTAGCAATGGTCACTTACAACATCCATACTTTGACCATTGCCTCCAAGCTTGCTCAAAGTGGGGGCTACACACTCAATTCAACCTCCATGTAAGCATGTGTGCCCCAATATTAGAAAGGCAAATCTTCTATAATCAATCAAGCATTGTAACTATAATTCCAGTGAGAAAGCCATGCACGACGCTCACTAAGCTTTGGGATTTTGAGCAGCTAAGTTCGAGCACCTCAAAATCCCCCACAGTTGCAGCATACCTAACAAAAGCCAAACTTCAGGTTCCAAAACGACAAAGTTTAGCCACCTCGTGGAACTTCATATTTATGAATGGTCAAATTTAGGCACCCCATCGAGCTTTAGACTTCTATGCAAGTCAAGTTCAGGCTCTTCGCTAGATATCAAGTCATTAAGTGACCAAATCTGGGAAAAATTATTACATAAATACATCAACCATTTGTCTTTATTCCAACGAAAGTAGTTAAACGTCAAGGCTGTAGGTCCTCCCTATGGCCAAGTGAAGGAAAAATCTTTAAATGAGATATGACTACAGATTTTTAGACTCCCACGCCATTAAGTTCACGAGGATCTTATGACATATCTTTAGGCTCAAACGCAACCACATTGATTAGGGATCTGGCTACAATCATCAGGCCCAAATGCCACCAAATTCATTAAGGATATGGCTATAGATCTTCAGACTCCCATGTCATCAAATTCACAAGGATTTGACTATAAGTTACCGAGCTCAAATGCCACCAAGCTTACAAGGATTTGATTATATATCTTTAGACTTTAATGCCAACAATTTCCTAAAAGATCTAATTCTTAGGCTGAAACACCATCAAGTTCAAAAGAAATGTGGTCATAGATCTTTAGAATCACAAGCCACCCAACTTGGACAACACCTTCAAACAGTGAACGCAATGTCAAATAAATACTTGGTCAAAGTGGAGACTAACCATAGACACTTAAAAGGGCCTCAGTTTTTTCTTTTTTCTTTTATGTAGCCCCATGAAGAGACTATAACTTCATTTGTATGCTCAGAACTAAGCCGAAGCAGAAACATAATAAAAATTCGATGTCCATCCCAAAGCAACATCCCACCGGCCACAAATTAGCCCAAACTAAATTAGTTTCCATTTCAAAAGCTTTTTAAAATGGAAACCTAACCAATTTCCCAAAATAGAAATTGGCCCGAATCCCTAAAATAGGAACCCACCCTGGCAACTTTCAAAATTTCAACCGTTTTTACCCTTTTAAATTGGCTTATCTCCAACTAAATTTTTCAGTTGCATTATCCATTTCTTGGTGGCTAATGAATGCCCTACCCTAATCTAATGAATTCTATAAATTAGTGGTAATTTTGTGAGGCATTCTTACACCATTATTTTCTACCATACACACATCATTTATCCATCTCACAAACTCTTTACCTAGTATACTTGCACTCTCTCACTACTCTCTCGAAAAAACCCCCATTTTACCTAATCAAAAGGTGTAAGCTCCTTACCATTACTCTACCAAAATTCAATCAAGCTCTGAATTCTACATGTGGGTTCACCTAAAGGCTTAGATTCATTCATCGAGTTATTTTTCATTGCTTTCTTTTAGTATTTTTTTTCTCGTTATTGTCTTGCTCGGTTTTGAAGTCATGTAATTTTATTTAATTTCCTTCTTACCTGATATAATAATTTAATCTAGATTTATTGCTTTCTTATGCATAATTTCTATGTTTAGTTTCCGCAATTAGCATGTTGCATGTTCGATTTGTTTTAACAAAATTTTAGCTTTCCCTTTTATAATTAGTAAAGCTCATTTTTTTAACAAGCGGTGTCACGAGCACTCTTCTTCATTTTATATCCTCACTCTTGAACCCTAGATTAATTATTTTGACCAATAGAGTCCTATTTGAAAACCTTTCCTAAATCAAGTTCGTTTTTGTTCTTTTTTGGAATTGTCTATTCAATTTGAAATTGATTAGTAAAAGAAATATTTTGTTCATTTTTATGCAAAATTGACTTGTGACTTCCCCTTTTTCTTACTTCTTTTTTCAATAAATTCATCTCGATTTTTTGACTTAAATGAGTCTTTAAACAAGGTTTGCTATCGGGGTTTCAGACCAAGAGCGCACTTGCAGTTCGTGTTGGAGAACCCAAGCTGGTTTCTAGCACAGTGAACCCATGTGGGTTTGACTCTCAGTCCAAATAGACTAAGCTATTTGGTGCGGTGAGCCTTACTGCAACTCAGTTTCTAAACAAATTATTACTGTTTGCCCATCCCGATAATTCATTTCAACATTTTGCAAAAAAGTTTCAAAAGTAGCCAGCAAATAATTTTGAAAATAAGAGTCAAATTTTTTAACAAGCATACTTCTCCATGAAATCGATATTTGTGGGGTTTGAGTGGTACGGGTTATGGTGTTTACCGTTTAGTGGTCCTGTAATTTCTTTTTCTTCAAAAAAACATACCAAAACCTTAATAGGTCATTTGATTCGCCTTGTTTTTATTTTTCAGGTAGATGTTTCTTTCAAAAAACATATCAAAACTTTAATTAGACATTTGCTTCATCATGTTTTCACTTTTCACGTGGTCTCTAGATATGTAAATGAAAGTCATTAATTCTCACCTTTGATGTTTGGTCTATATCTTTTTAATTGGCATCAAATCAAACGTTGTGGTATGGGTTTGAACCTCTCCCTGTCATACCATACTCTTGATATCAAATTTTCTTATTTGTTAGTTAGAGAGCTTTAAACGAGTTGCATAAAAAGATCTTTCAGTTGCATCGAGTCTGAAATTCTAGAAACTCGATCTAAATTGGCACGGATTCAAACTTTAACTAATGTTGCAGCTCCGGATAATATATTGTATATGGCTAAGGAAGATCCAACTCGTCTTATATACATACACTTGAGAGTATCTGTTTCTCCCCATATGTCATGAGATGGTTGGATGAATCGAAAAATAGAGGGGATTTTGTGGAATTAATCTTTTTTATCTCTCTTAAGAGTATATGCTCCCGCAAACATTTCAGAATTTGCGGGAAAAATTAGGTTGAATAGTTGGCCTTGTTACTCAAGGTTGCCAAGGAAGATTATACACAGCAAGCAAAGAGCAATAAATTAGGAATGGATAAAGATGCATAACTTATTTATATGATTGCCTCAAACAAAAAACTTAAAAGCATAGACTCTATCCATCACTAATGATGCAGGGATGATATACCACGAAAATTGTTCGGTCACTAAAAGTCACGATATAAGTACCTTAACTGTATAACTTTTGTTTTCTTTTGATACCTTTTGTAGGATTTTATTTAGTTTTGTATAAATGTGGAGGAAAGTGGTTTAATAGAAATGATAAAAAAGAAAAAATACAAAGAGGTCAAAGAGATGTAAAGATGACCGAAGAATGAGGAAACTGAGTCGAGTTTATAGCTTTCTTCCATCAAGAAGCTCAACTATGGATCATGGAGCCAAAGAACCAGGGCCGGTTCATTACAGGCTGCCCATGACTTCTTCAATGGAGCGTGGTAGTGTCCAGGGAAGCAACCACTTCATCAATGAAGCCCACGGGCTTACCCACGGACCGTGGGATGGCGTACATGTTATCTGTGAGGCCCTGTCCCAGATGCATGTAAAAGCCCGAGACTTTGAGTTATAATATTATAAAAGCGGCACCTTATGGTTTCTACTAGAGGAACCCATCTTAGAATAGTTTTAATTTTAATTTTAATATTATTTTAAATTATGCTTTTAATTTATTTAATTAAAGTTTCTATTTTTCTTTAATCGCGTTCAAGTTTCATAAATTCAACTTTTAAGATATCTTCTCTTTTGAAGTTTATTATTTTTTATTCATATTTAAATATTCATGAGTTCGTAATTGCAAGGATAACAACTCTACCAATACATCAGATACCATAAATCGAAGTGAAGTTTCTGATAGTATGTACTCAAATTTATAGTTGTTCTCTGTAGTTTAAACTTTCATGCTTTCTAGAGTTGATTTCTTTGCTTAGATGATATTTTAATTGGATCAGTTTAGTTTATTTTGTAGTTAATCGTAGTTTAATTCAAACCATCCATGTGGGCGACAACTCGTTCTGTTACTCCCTTTACTGCTTGTACAAGAAACAGAAGATGGATCATATTATGGTCTCTTATTTTCAAGAATTATTGGCATTTGCACCAGTTGTTGATAGCTTTTGTTTTCGTTGTTCATCAGGAGGAGGTTAAACAAGCTATTTGGGGCCCTGCTCTTATCAAGCCTAATCACTATGCTTTTGTTTTTTTTTTTCAAAATAGGTTGATTCTTGACAATATAATGATTTCTTTACTTGATTAAATTTTATAGGATAAAGAATGTATCTACTCGATGCCATCAATATAGACTTTAGAAAAGCATATGACACTATAATTTGGATCTTATGATTGATAAGATGAAGGGAATACGGTTTCTTAACCGTTTTTCTAATGATATTAGCATTTTTCTCTCCACAACTTATTTTTTCAATCATTCTAAACACACTCACAAAATGGACATCAAATTGACACGTACATAAAGTGGTGCAATCAGATGGTATATATCACCATGAAAATAGAAAATTTTCAGAATTTATCAATCAGAATATGTTGTTGTACTTTTGGTGTATATTTTATTGGTGTAATTATACTTTTCTATTTTTCTTTAAGTTACAAATGGGAGCCTACATGGGTTTTTTTACAAATGGTAGATGGTTGAAACTTAGAGACCCTGTTTTTCCCTTTACTTTTTGTTATTGATATGGATTAAATATCTAGAACTCTTGAACTAGTTGCTATTGATGTTGATTTCAAGTTCCATTCATGGTGTAAACAGTTTAAGTTGAATCCTTTAATATTTGTAGATGGTTTGTTATTTTTTTGTAGAGCTTATTTCAAGTCAATGTAGAGCATTCACTGGAAGGATATATACAATGAAGTTGATGTTCTTCCCAAGTTAAAGAAGTTGATAGTACTGACTCTTCTAGCAGCAAGTGCTTAATAGGATATGGACCAGGGGTGGAAATTTCACTTGATCCCAATAACATGACTCGAATTCGCCTTCTTATTAACGGATGTGGGTATGAAAATTTGGGAAAATTAGGTATAGGTTGGGTGTGAAAAATCTGGGTTTTGGGTCGGGGTACAAGGTTCACTTGCACCAACCCGCACCTGTACTTGAACCCAGATTTTCCAATAGGAACTTTTAAAAAATTTTTTGGCCTATTCGCCTATGAATTGAAGCCCAACCTCAACACCAACTCAAAACTCTAATTCATTTAATCACTCCTCTTGGTCTCTTGCTCTCCTTGTGCGCCACTTCTGCTCTAGACCTCTAGAGGCTCTGCTCCTCCCGTCCTCTCCCTCTCGGCTCTCGCTACTCTCACTCGACTCCTCTAGCTCTGGCGGCTCAGTCCTCCACTCCTCCTCCAGTGATGGTCGTCGTCACTCACTCGTATCAAGCCTGAAGTATCGCCTCTCAGTCTCTCAATGTTCTTGCTCACTCATCTCCAGTCTGAAGTCTCGCGCTCACTGTCGCTCACTCCCTTGCAGCCTCAATCACTCGTCTCTTTCTTTCTCCTCAGTCTTCCCTTGGCAGCCCAGCAGACCCAAGGATTCCGCCGTTTCAGCTTTCAATCGAATCAGTATCGACATTATAGTCTGGGAACTCACTAATGGGTGTTGGGTCACTTTGCCAAAGAATTAAAACACTCTAAAAACTAAAGGGTGTTACTTTACTGCACATGTCATGCACATGACTCACTTAGGAACGATCAACTATCATTCTACGCTTACTAACACCCACTTATTTATTTGTGTAATTCAAGAGGATGAGAGAGAGAGAGGCAAATAGGGATAGAGCGAGAGAGCGGGAAGAGAGTATTGAGCAAGCTTCTTGAGGACGACGAAGAAGAAGTAGAAGAATAAACAGCAATTGAGTGACGGCCACCATGGTTTGGCGTTAACGGCACGAGTAATTCATCGAGGCATTTGAAAAAGAAAAGGAAGTCGATAGTAAGTTTGCAATTTTTTCGTTTTTCACCTAAGGTTGAATGGGTATGGTTTTTTTAGTTTTTTATAATTGTGGTGTTTATATTAGGTGTGTGCAGAAAAATCGAAACCGAAAATCCGATCCGAAAATCGATCCAAAAATTGATTGACCGAATAAATTTTTAAAGAAAATTGGTTCGGTTAACTAAAACGAATTTTTTTTCGGTTCACGATTGGTTACGGATTGGAACTTGAAAAATTCGGTTAACCGAACCGATTTTTTAAAGGGTGTGTTTGGTTGGACGTAAAATCATTTTTCGAAAAATAATTTTCATGGGAAAATGATTTTTCTTAAAAATCATTTTCCAAGTACATTTTCCTTTGTTTGGTAGAATGAAAAATAATTTTCCAATAACATTGCAACATCAAAGAAACAAAAATGAGTAAGCATATGAGTAGTCTCGGATAAATAAATTACCTCATCATTGATTTTCGGAGTACTAAGCAACAAATCGGTCATTGACTTCCAACCCATAATGAGGGCATCACGACAATATCTCGATGCCACCATAGTACCATAAGGAGCAAAAACGAAATCCTCCAACATAAAAAAATTATGTAAATGGACTAGGTATAAGTAATTGATATCATTATATGAGCTGTGAAATGTGTAGAGATGACTTCCCACAAATGGAGAAATAAAATCGAGGCCAAGTAAAGAGATCCCCGCATCCATAGGTAGTCCGGATTCCTACCGAATACTCTGCGACAACAACATTCACGTAGATTCCGGACTTCGTACTCAAAATGTTGGGTCCCTTTCTCTCTTCTATGCCCACGTCGTCCCCACCACTTTCCCTTTTTCTCTCCGTTCCTTCTCTTCCTCTCTCCTCTTTGTTCTCATTATTCAACCCACGAAGCTCAAACTCCCTACTCTCTCGGTCATTTCCACAAACACCTGGTGTGCAAACTCAAACTCCCTTCTTTCTCTCTCCAGGCATTTTAACAAACACCTGGTGGGCAATCATTGATACTTTTTGGACAACCGATTGAGCTCTCAATCAATGACACCCCACATCGTAAAGTTGTTCCCCCACAAGGGAGCCCCGACCCAACCCACGTATTCACAAACACATCATCGTCATCTTCTTCATTGAAGATTGAGGAGAGAGACAACCTCACCAATTTTAGCAAGAACAATTCACATAATAAAATTGACAACAATGAAGAGAGAGTTATGTGAAGAACTATCTCGAGCAAGGAGGGAGAAACACTCGCTGCGTGAGGAAGGCTTGGAGATTGGAGAGAGATAGCCCCGAGCAAGGAGACTATAGAGAGAGAGCGCCGAGCAACGAAGGCTTGGAGATTGGGCAGCGAAGGGATAGAGATTGCAGAGAGAGAGAGAGAGAGGTGGAGCAATGAAGGTATGGAGAGTGGAGAGAGATGGAGCAGCGGGAGAGACCGAAAGGAGTGGAAAATGCAACTTACCTCTACTCATAGGGGAAAATAATTTCCACTGAAGGGGAAAATCCATTTTCCCGAAAATGATTTTCCGAAATTTCTACTACCAAACACATGAAAATCAGAAAATCATTTTCCGGAAAATGGTTTTCCCCCAACCAAACACACCCAAAAAAATTATAGGTATATAATCTAAAAGTTGTTTTATGGGATTGAAAAAATTATGTTTTCCTAAGCCAAAAACTTCTCTTTTGTTGTATTTTACTTTTGTTAGCTAGAAACCCGTATTTTGTTGTATTTTACTTTCGTTTTATTTCATAAGTTATGTTTCAAATAACGTTTAGTCGCTAAACCGAACCGAAAAATCGGTTAACCGAACCCTTCGGTTTGATTACAGATTGAGGTTTTGTCGATCCGGTTTTTTGATTAACCGAATTTCGGTTAACTAAAAAATCGGATGGGTTACTGATTGAATTTTAACTATCCGACGGTTTGGTTAACCGAAAGTGCAGTTAACCAGCTTTGCACACCCCTAGTTTATGTGTTTGAAAATGGCCCGAATTTGGTAAATTGGAGGCAATTAGTTGCGATTGTGAAAGTTTTTTTTATGGTGTATGAATTTGTGCGTTTTAGGGTATTTGTAAATGGGTCGATTTGGGCCAAACTTGGTTCTTTCCAAGATGAGCTCCGATGGGTTTGGTCTTTAAGCCGGAGAGAGATTACTTTGTCTTAATTGCTCAATTTTTTTGAAAAGCATTATTTTGAGATGATGGGGATGAATAAATATAAGCATAAAGCAATTCAAAAGAGGAAGGTGATGAGAAAGCTATTTTTTACTACACCGCCTAATTATGACCCACGACATTGAGTTTTCCAAGTCCTTATATCAATTGTATTCCTTAGAGTAGACTCGAAAGATAGGTCTAGTTGTTTAGATGGTGTGTCTGGGAACCTTCGAACATGAGAGTATGGTGTTGCCAAGACCGGACTTTAGCATGAAGTTTAACATGCACAAGTTTTAGTGATTCCAAAGCCTATCATGTGGTGAGTGTCAAGTTTTGAAGGTGTATTAATTCTGGGCTGGAGAGATCCCTGGAAAAGGTGGTTATCCATATTTGTCAAGTGTTTTTGTTTAGACGCCGTAAAACTCGTAGATGTCCATGAGTTATAATCACCGAGCTCTAGAAAATAAATATTTCAATGGTACGACGTAAATATTCCACAAAATTTCGAGGGTCCTGCTACCTGTACCCAAAGAATAAGGAACTTCATCAATTTAAAAGCAATTTTATTTTGTTTTGTTGTTTGGGGAGACACCATGATTTGGAACATAGTAATGTGGGGGATATTTTGATTATGGTACAAAGGTATTGGTACATAGCCATTTGGATCCCAAAAATAACAAATATTCACATTTTTCAACGGTTCTACAATGATGCTAGAAAAGTTATCATGGGATGCCCCTAGTAGTCTTTGACCCTCAAAACGCTTCTAATATTTCTTAGGGTATAGGTTTCCCAATTCCCAAGATCTCCTCCATTTTTAGGGATTTTAGGATGTTATACGAGGTTCTATTTGGGAATATGGCTATTCAAAACTTGAAGGGCATGTTATCTTTACTGATTTTTCAAGGATATGGTTGTTTTTCCTTGAAATCCAAAAAGAAGGGCTTCTATGGTGATTTTGGCATAGTGATAGAACAGATTGGTTCATGATTGTGAAAATGTTTTGGGATGTACTTGGACTATTTCGAGTGGCATAGTGTTAGGTCCCTTTAGATCTTCATAAGATCGCTTTGGTCGTTTTAATGTGATTCCCGTAAAATTGTCACATAGAAACTAAGATATTGCTATTGGCCATAAATGTTTCCAAATATGGTCGAAATTTGCTCGTAGCCTTTAGAGGGAGAGGGCTTCTAGGATTTTAGGTCCAACAAAGAAAGAATAATCCATAGTTGTTGAGAATCGCCAACTCCTCTTGAAAAGCTCTTGGTTCAAACTTCAAGACCACAATATCATGATTGCATTTCTTAGGTAAACCTAATGGGTATTCTTTGGGCTATTCTGGTCCTGAAAGCTATGATCATAATTAAGTGTTCTATGATGATGGTTAACGACTCGTAATGGCTCTTCAAGTGGAATGTTATAGGTGATTTGAGCATATAGTCTTTTTCGACTACTAAGGTCCCCCATTATTTTATACTAGTCAAGATTGTGCATAAAGGGCCTGGTGGATGGTGATCAAGGGTTATGACAACTCCGAAAAATATGTTGGAGGCTGGCATTTGGAAAAGATGGTAGATTGTCAAGGCTATGAGGTCCTTACAAGTATGCTTGATATATTTTAGACACTAGTTGTATTGTGGAGGAAGCAGCCCCCTCCCATCGTTGAAAATGATAGTTGCTATTGATAGAATGTAATCCCCTCGGATCTCATTAATCATGTATAAAGTATAAATATAAAAGTGTCATCCTTAATCCAAGTTAGAATCAAGGAAAGAGATAACAAGAATATCTAAAAGGATAATACAAGAGTAAAATTATTTCCACAATTATATCTAATACACCCCGCAATGGAAGCAAGAGGTTGCCAAACGCCGAGACTGTCCCTGAAATCGTAAACAAAACACGTGGAAGGCCCTTGGTAAAAATATCTGCAATTTGATAACGAGAAGGAACATGTAGAACTCGAACCCGACCACGAGCTACTTTTTCCTGGACAAAGTGTATGTCCATTTCAATGTGTTTAGTGCATTGATGTTGGACGGGATTCCCGGAAGATATATAGCACTAACATTGTCAAAATAGACAAGAGTAGCTTTAGGAATGGGACAATGAAGCTCAAGAAGAAGATTGCGAAGCCAGCAGGATTCGGCAACCACATTATCAACATCACGATATTCACCTTCTACACTAGATCCGGACAAAGTAGGTTGGCACTTGGAGGGCCACAAAATGAGGTTGTCACCTAAAAATACACAATAGCCGGATGTCGAACGACGAGTATCGAGACATCCACCCCAATCAGCATTAGTGTATGAACGAAGACCCGATAAGGAGGAACGATATAGATAAAGACCAAAAGCAAGAGTGCCCTGAATATATCGTAGTATGCGTTTCGGAGAGGTCATATGAGCTTGCATGGGATTGTGCATATGAAGACAAACTTGCTGCACGGCATAAGATATGTCTTGCCTTGTAAATGTGAGATACTGAAGAGCGCCGGCAAGACCGCAATACGCTTTAGGATCCGAGTAGGGAGAGTCTCGTGAACTCGTGAGTTTACCTTTGGTATCAACAGTGTAGGAGCGGGTTTACAGGAGGTCATACCAAGCACGGTAGAGAATGTTCTCGGCATACCGCTTTTGGCTCAGGAAGAGACTAGTGGCATATTGAGTGACAAAGAATGCCTAAAAATGGCTTAACCGACCCAAATCTTTCATGGCAAACTTAGAACTAAGAAGGGCCATGATGCGGCGATGAAGGAGGTCGAGGGCGTAGTAAGAATGATGGTCGTCCACATATAGAAGGATATAAACCATGTCCGAACCTTTCGATAGATGAAAAGAGAATGATCAAACTGAGTGTGGATGAAGCCAATTGTGGAGACATAATCTTCAAAACGCCGATACAAGGCCCGTGGAGCTTGCTTGAGACCGTATAAGAACTTCTTGAGTAAGCGGACATGATCGGGATAGTTGGAGTCACGAAAAACCAAGCGGTTGATGCATGTAGACGGTTTCACCGAGATTCCCATGTAGAAAAGCATTTTTGACTTCCAACCGATGAATGGACCAAGATTTGGAGAGAGCAATACCGAGAACCGTCCCGATGGTGGTAAGTTTTACCACCGGGCTAAAGGTCTCAATACAATCAACGCTAATTTCTTGTGACCTGCCATCACCAACAAGACGGGCTTTATGCCGCTCAAAAGAACCATCGAATTCTTTTTGTGTCTACAAATCCACATAGACCGAATAACATTCACATTAGAAAGGAGAGGTACTAGCTCCCAAGTCTTATTTTTAATAAAAGCATCAAATTCATCGGTCATGGCATGTTTTCAATTCGGGTCGGATAAGGCATCCTTTGGGTTATGGGGTAGATGTGAAGGTGAAGTAGAGGTCAAAAGGTTAATGAGTTGTTTTGCCTTGAAGATACCATGCATGCTTCTAGTAGTCGTGGTTCTAGTGGGCTGAACAAACGGGGCTGGCTGGGCCGAGTGGCAACAAGTAGGCATGAAGGAAACAGGAAGGGAAGGCGAATTGGGCTGGACCGGGAGAGCAGCAGAGGCGGGCAAGTGAGGGAGGAGGCATGGTTTGGGGTTGAGCCGGACGCTGCCGGGCCCGAACAATAGGCGAAGTGGGCGAGATCGGGACAGCGATGAGACGCGGGAAGGGAGGAAGAGGACATTGTTGGGCCTAATTTGCAACAGGCGCGGAGATGGCGGATTGGGCAAGGGGTTTTGGGCTGGCGTGATGGGTGCATTCGGGACAGAATCGGGAACCATAGGATTGTGGAAAAATAAGGATTAAGACCAGAATTAAGAAAATCATAAGAAGTAGGAGAAGGAGAGTGTAATTTGGAGTAAGGAAATTGATGACTCATCAAAAATAACATGACGAGAAATGAGAATTTTTTCGGAAGAAATATCCAAACACTTGTAGCCATGATGATTTTGTGGATAACCCAAGAAAATATAAGGAGTAGATCTGGGTTGTAATTTGTGAATGGAAGTAGAGGGAAATAATGGGTAGCATAAGCAACCAAAAACACGAAGATGAGTATAGTAAGGATCACAATGGTAGAGAAGTTTAGTGGGAGAAAAGTTATTGAGGAGTTTATGGGGAAGAATATTAAGAAGGTAAGTGGCCATGTGAAGAGCATGATGCCAAAATGAGGGAGGAAGAGAAGCATGAGCAAGAAGACTACGAATCATATTATTAATGGTACGAATCTGTCGTTCAACTTTGCCATTTTGTTGTGAAGTATGGGGATATGAAAAACGGAAGGACATGCCATTAGTGTTACAAAATGATGTGAACGAGTTATTATTAAATTCATGTCCATTATCACATTGAAACTCTTGATGTTGGCATTAAATTGAGTAGAGACAAAAACCGATATTCGAAAGAGAGAGAAGACATGAGATTTTTGGCCAATAGGAAAAGTCCAAAGAAAATTCGTATAGTCATCCAATAATAGCATATAATATTTGTGACCAGCGAGAACTTAAAATAGGTGATGTCCACAAGTCACTATGAATAATATCAAAGGGCATTGACGTGAAATTTAAAGAGGGGGAAAATGGCAACTTTATTTATTTACCAAAAATACACGATTGGCAAATAGTGGAAGGGGAGAAATGTTTGCAATCTATAGACTTATTATTTCGAAGGGAGTTTAGCACATGTGCTCCTGGATGACCTAAACGACTATACCAATAGTAGGAGAAATATCTCGCAAAGGATGATGAACTGGAAGAAACAAGTTGGAGAAGAGGGCGGAAGAGAATATAGGTCCCGGTGTTGTCACATCTCATAAGAAGTGTCCTCATCGAAGGCCCTTCACGTAAAAACTAAACGGATCAAATTCAACGAGACACATTATTGTCAGTAGTAAATCGGCGCACAGAGATCAAATTTTTTATGAGTTTAGGGGCATAAAGGACATTGTTTAAGGCTAGGGAGGATGTGGATAAGGAAGGTATGCTTGACCTAGACCACGAACGGGAATAGCGAGAACCATTACCAACAATGATATTATGATTGTTGCTTGTATTTAAATAAGATGAGAGAGTACCTCGGGAGGCCGTCATATGTGAAGTTGCACCGGTGTCAATGTACCAATTATTATCCGGGATAGCAGGACTCATGGTTTGGAGGGCGGCTTCGATATCGGTAGGAGTATGAGCAACATGGGTCCGTGGAGAACGACCCAAGATTCCAGCCTGATTTGAGACAGGCCGAGGGAGAGAGCAGATGGGGTACGGGCAGGGAAGTGCGGCCCACCGACTCCACGCGGCCCATGGTGAAGGAACAAGCCACTGGGCTTGCGATACCTAGGCCCGGCCCGAGAGGACACGAGCTGCTGGAACCGCCACGACCCCGTCCACGGCCACAGCCACGGTAATTGTGGTGGGAGAGCTCCAGTGAGTGACAACGGAGGAGGAATCCAGAGGAGGATAAGAATGTACGGTGGTAGGTGTGGTGGTGAGGAGGGCGGTATTGGAAGAGTTAACGGTAGCGAGTTGTTTGGCTTTTTGGGTTTCTTCAAGAATGAGCCTTGAGCGAGCTTCATAGAAGGTGGGAAGGGGAGTAGTTTGTTGAAGAAGGTTAGCAATACTCGTCCTAATTTTCATTCAATCCCGCAATAAGTTGGGGAATGAGCCGTTGTTGAGAGACCGGGACATCAACATTGGACGAGTTGATCGGCAATCATCTTTAACTCGCTGGCAGTAGGCGGATACATTGGAAAAATTATCAAGACGAACTTGACTAAATTGGTTTTCCAAGTATAGGGCTCGAGAAGACTTGTTGTCTTGGAAAATATTTGTTAAACGTTCCCGGGCGTTTTAAGCAAGTAGCATTGGGTTCAATGATAGTGGTGAGGAGATAGTGAGATATGGTGCCAAAAATCCATTGGAGAACTATGGCATCAAGACGAGACCATAGATCCGGATCAACGACGTCGGCTTTGGCGAGTGTCGAGTTTGGAGAAGAGGGAGTAGGATCTGTAGTGGTGGTGGAGGGAAGGATATGATCAAGGACTTGGTAGACTCGACGAGTGAATCTTAAATAATTCGGCCCAAGAAGAGTATTGTACCTTCTCAATTTCGAGAGTAATCGGGATAAAATTTCTGATGTTATTGAAAGCAAGATCGGGGTGAAACGAAGGAGGAGCCATGGATGAAGAAAAATAGAGAGTGAGGCAGAGAGGATGGGTTGCCGTGAGGGAGAGGGACGCCGGAAGGGGGCTAAGCAAGGACAGGGAGGATCGTTAGGGTTTCGATACCATGATAGAATGTAATCTCCTCGGATCTCATTAATCATGTACAAAGTATAAATACAAAAGTGTCATCCTTAATCCAAGCTAGAATCAAGGAAAGAGATAACAAGAATATCTAAAAGGATCATACAAGAATAAAATTATTTCCATAATTATATCTAATAGCTATTCGTGTTTTTTGAGGAACTTGGAAAACCGATAGTGACGAAAAATAAATTTCGATCATGACAACCCCTGGAAATGGGGGTATGTAAGATTGATCTGGATAGTTTTGAAAGCCATACAGATTTATAAATGTAAGGCACTTTTCCAATGATCTTTGTGGATTTTTGGATGATGCACTCGTAAAATAGTGATAATAAGATAATCCCTATTTAGTTGTCTAATAAATGCCTTTGCTTAAAACCAATGAACTCATTATTAGTTGAGCAGAAACACTCAAGACCCAACACTAAACAATATTAATATACTCCAATTCACAAATCTAGGGTTTTCGAACAAACCTTAGATTTAAAAATTACTGTAATTGATTGATTTTGTGAGGCAATTAAAGGATGATTTCATATGCTTATACATTGGTAGTTTCATTCAATTTCTTCATATGCTTATACTCTTCCCGCCAAGGTGTTTCCTTAAGAACCCAATATAAAGAAAAGATAATACGTCCTCCCCTTGGCACAAATGTTTAGACATTTTGTCCATAGTTCAAAAACATAACTACACGGTCCATGCTACAACATATTTTGCTTGATTTTATTATAGCGAGCTCTAAAACTATTGAATTTGTTTTGTCCAGGTATCGAAGTGGGTTTCCAATATCATTGATGATGTCCTTGAGTGGTCTCCAAAGCTCGCTCTTTCAAGAATGATAAAGCAACAAAGTGATATAGTTAATGTTACGGACTTTGACAATGAATCTGCTTGTGTTGGTGGTGAAGCAAGTTCCGAGACTCCACCACCGGCGACATTAATGTGGATACTGGATATGATCAGCCCGAGGATTAAGCCGCAATGGAGGATACCAGACAGTCTCAAGAAAATAGCGCAGATGTATGATCCAAGTGTTGGTCTCACCTTTGTTCTACACATTCCGAGTACCACATTTTGTCATACCTTTTCCTTTTTCTTAGAATTGTAAAACGAATGTGTTTAATCTAGTATGAGAATAGAATAGCATTGGATTCCCATGTTTGAGACTTTGATGCCTACTTTGTTTGTCGGTCTCCATAAGATTGGCAGCTGCTTCGTAGTTGAATCCTTAAGTCAATATTTGGTATTGGCCGCACAAGTATGTGATATATTGTTCCCCTATTTGCTTTGCAAGGTCCCCGCTCCAAGCAACCAATCTAGTAATGTGATATCCTAGTGAAAAAGTGAGAATAAAACCATTACAACAAAGGGAAGGGAAAGGGTACCATTATCTCTACCAAGATTTAATCAGGATAAGTAGTCGGTGCACGTGCCTATGGATGAATAGAAAGGTAGTTGAATAGATGTCTACTTAGACATGCATCACAAAATCACTCTAAAAGAATTTGAAGAAAATGAAACCATCACTTACAATTGTATGGCCAACAAGCTCTAATCGAGAAAAGCAATCAACATTGGAGATACTTGACTCACCATACTGCGATTTCTGCGGCTCGAGTCTAGCACTACCATCTCGCATTATACGACTCGTAAGTGCAACAAATACGATCCAAATTTGTAGTTGTCATAAACAAAGCAACTAGCGTCTTCACGAGAGATGCAACAAATAAAGAAGAAACTTCCCATGAATAATGCAATATGAAGGAGTTATTTCCACGTAAGGCCCATCTCTAACCCCCAACCCCAAACCTTAAAAGAAGGGGAAAATCCACAAACACACATGTGTACCCACCTACCTACTTACACGTAAAGAATGGCAAGTTCGTGCGCTCGGAGAATTTTAATCCTCTTATTGATTTGATCATGTGATACGAGCTACTAAGTTGCAAAATCATTTAGAATTATACCTTGATGCGTAGAAGTAGAACCGAGTGGTTTCGGAGTCCTTTCTGGTCTCATCATCATCATCCCCAGGATTTGAAAGTGATTGGTCATATTTGGAACTCCCCTCCCCCTCCATCTTTATTTGATGATTGAGCGGCATATGTTTATGGGTATTCTCCCCGCATCGATTACAACAATGGGATCATATTCAGCAGCCCGCCACCATTGTTCGTAACGGATCGCTAATGGAGGAATTGTGAGGGAACTGGAGTGTGGTTGGTTTGCCACGATAGATTTTGCCGACATGCTTCACAAGTAATAGTAAGAAGGACATCAACTGTTCAATTGCAAGCCTGTAAATATGTGAAATAATGCCATCATAAGATCAACACTTAAAAAGTATTGGAGATCTTCAATTGCATAATTAAGGCAAGACTTTTTGGCAATTTTGGAGGGGTTCTTTTTGGCAAAAATCGAGTAGGTATCAAATGGTGACTACACTCTCCTAACAGTCTCCTATGGTATTTCCCATTATTATAAAAATATAAGAGTGCATTATGCACCACCATAATGCCTATTTGTTGGCATCTTTCTCGGAATCACGGTTCACATATACAAGATGATGACAATGAAACTATGCTCATTTAAATTGTTTACAGGAATATCAAAATGTCCTTAGAAGGTTTCGAGGCTCACACCAGACATGAAGTTTCAAGCCTTCATTTCTCTATCTAGCTTATCCATTAACGAATAAAACTTATCTTACTTTGATCTCAAGATTGGTGGTGAATTATGCCTACTTTCCTCTTTTCCCCTATAATCAAAATCATAAAACACCAAAAAAAAAAAAAAAAGGAGAGCGCTCCAGCCCTCCATACTCCACCAGGTTATCACACAGAGAGGAAGTAAATTTAAGAGGTTCAGGGATACAAAATGACAAACTCAGTTCACAAGAATCGCAGTTTAACCGGATGTTCAAGCTCGGACACTTGTCACCGGCTAAATCTCAAAGAAACATAGGCGATACGACCAATTACCAGCTCAAAATCTCAAGACTCACACCATTCATACATAGTGACGACTCAATTATCCCGGATCAAAAGCTAAATCTCAATTTTAGGTACCACATTGCTCTCATGGACATCCCGGGATAACAACAGTCATTACAAGGGATAATCTAAATAGTAACAAACCACAATTTGTCATACAACCGAACTCCCACCAAATTATACACCACAAATCCAGAACCCAAATAACTCAATAAAACCAAATACAAAGAAGAATTTCCTTCAATTTAATTTGCTAACAAATTATAAACCCCAAATACACCAAACCACTACCAACAAAGTTATGCATAACATTATAACAAAAACAAAAACAAAAACACAACCATCTTTTAATCAAACATCACAATAGCGAGAACCAACCAAGCTAACCAAACACCAACTACACCAAGTAATACCGCAAGTACAAAGTCATCATCCCGCGATATCAAACACAATGCATTACGATATCTCAAACACATAATATAACCAAACTCATGGTCATCTACAATCCACGAATATGACTCAACTACATGCATTATTCGTTGCAAATCAAACAATCAATTTTAGATAATACCACATTGCTCTCATAGACATCCCGGGATAACAACAGGTTATTACAAGGGATAACCTAAACAAGTAATGAACCACAATTTACCCCAAAATTTTCCCTACAACCGAACTCCCATAAAATTATACACTACAAACCCAAAACCCAAATAACTCGACAAAACCAAACACACAAAAGAATTTCCTTCAATTTAATTTACTAACAAATTATAAACCCCAAACACACCAAACCATATAACATTATAACCAAAAAAAAAAAACACAACCATCTTTTAATCAAACCTCACAATAGTAGAACCAACCAAGCTAACCAAACACCAACTACACCAAGTAATACCGTAAGTACAAAGTGATCATCCCGGGATATCAAATACAATGCATTAGGATAACTCAAACACAAAAATAACCAAACTCATGGCCATCTACAATCTACAATGTGACTACATGCATTATTTATTGCAAATCAAACACTCAATTTTAAGTAATATCATATTACCCTCATGGACATTCCGGGATAACGCCATTTATTACAAGGGATAACCTAAACAAGTAATGAACCACAATTTGCCCCAAAATTTGCCCCACAACCGAACTACCATAAAATTATACACCACAAATTCAAAACCCAAATAACTCAACAAAACCAAACACAAAAGAATTTCCTTCAATTCAATTTCCTAACAAATTATAAACCCCTAACACACCGGACTATTGAAAAAATAAAACCCTTCCACAACGAACAACCCACTTTCCGACAAAATTAAGTCTAACTTCAACCAACTTCATCCTATTCCCAACACATTATGCAACCAACCCTCTCAAACAAACCAAAACCGAATCAATTTCTACACTTACCGATTTCAATACAAGTTCCTCGCTCCACGTCAAATGTTGTTGTTGCTACTTCATCTTCTTCCTCGTATTCTTACCCTTTTTCGGCCTGAAACCACGCACTTGTTCTTCTTCTTCCCTCCTCTTCACCGAAAGCACCTCTCCTTCCCGCTTGTCTCTCTCTCTCTCTCTCTCTCTCTCTCTCTCTCTCTCTTTCTCTCTTTCTCTCCTCCTCTTGAATTACACGTGACAAATGGGTGGGTGTTAGTAAGGACAAAATAGTAATTGATCATTCCTAAGTGAGTCATGTGCATGGCATGTGCAAGCAAAGCAAAGTAATACTCATTAGTCTTTAGAGTATTTTAAGTCTTTGGGAAATTAACCCAACACTCATTGGTCAATTTCCTTATAGTCTTCACGTCAAAATTACTAGGTGTTACTTATTATTATATAAAATGAATAAATATATGAATTTATGTCAATGTGGGTATTATTTGCTCGAATAAAATCCATAAACCTCAAAAATTCAACGAGCATGGATAGGATATTGGTTTTCGTAATCGATAGGTGTGAATCTAATTTTTTAAAATGTGTATGGATGTGGGTAGGGGTGAGCAATTCATGGTACCCTGTTTCAAAACTAGGAACCCGAACCCGACTCTCCAGCTCCCGAATTTTAGGAAGTTGAATCGAAACTCGTTTGACTCGGTTCTCGAATTTTAGGAACTTGAACCCGAACCTCGTGGTCCGATTCCGATTCCAGTGGTATTCTGTCTATAGCATTATTTTTATAAAAAATACTTTAAAGCCTTAAAAAGTATATATTCATGGATTAATTACATTTTAAGCATTAATAAATAACAAATTAATTTTTCATAGGAAGAGTTAGAAGAGAACTTAAAAATCCTAGACAAAAGGAAACAAGTAACAAAACATCAATTTCTACCGCAAACCTGGTTCTAGGGTTTGAGTTTTGGAACCGGAACTGGAACCTATTTGACATGTTCCTAAATTTTAGGAACCTTACCCGTAACCGTTTGATCGATTCTCGGTTCTAGTTCCGAACCTTAGTCATGAATCGTTTGATCGGTTCCGTAACCTTATCCGTTTGACTGGTTTCGGTTCAATTCTAGGGTACCCATAAGTCGTGCTCGCCCCTAGATGTGGGTATGACTCCACTTGATCCGAACCCGCCCCATTTTTATTTTTAACATAGATTGAGAGAAAGAAAAAGACTTTTTGCATATAAGCAAGAAGAAGTAACCAATAGGTCATGACTTAGTGGTTGTAACAACCTTACCCTAAAGCACATTATTTATTTTACTTATTACAAAATTTACATAATCGAGCGCGCGCACTTCAATTCGATATTTTATATTATAGATTGAGAGAAAGAAAAAGACTTTTTGCATATAAGCAAGAAGATGTAACCAATAGGTCATGACTTAGTGGTTGTAACAACCCTGCCCTAAATCACATTATTTATTTTACTGATTACAAAATTTACATAATCGAGCGCGCACACTTCAATTCGATATTTTATATTTAAATCATTTTTATGTGTGTATTATGCAACTAAGGCGACGAAGTGGCCTCCAATGAAATTTCATAATAATGATTGTAAATTTATGCATATGTTTAAAAGAAAATTTAAAAATTTTATTAATATGTAATACATATAAATGCGAAGGTACATAGTTATAAGGCCATTAAAGATTATATTTTAAAGGAATCGTTATATTTAAGAATGAATTGTATAATTTATATGCAATACTCGTTTAGATGAAATAAAACAGAATGAAATAACAATATAATAACCAAAAAAATCAAAATGTGCTAGAGATAACTGGAAACAAAGAAAAAAATTAAAAAGA
Source organism: Talinum fruticosum (assembly GCA_021018815.1). NCBI lineage: Eukaryota > Viridiplantae > Streptophyta > Magnoliopsida > Caryophyllales > Talinaceae > Talinum > Talinum fruticosum. Next base: position 3,159,875 of record JAITYX010000011.1, read on the forward strand.
ATAAATTAATGTTGATAAAAATATCAACTTTAAATTAATTAGGTACAAAGCAAATTCAATTTTCATTCCTTTATCTCTCTCTCGCTCATGCCCCGCGTCCCCCTCCCCGCTTCTCTATCCCTGCTGTCGCCTCTCCTCCGGCCACAAGCACAACCGATGCCGGCCTACTCCCCATCTCTCTCTCTCTCTCTCTCTCTCTCTCTCTCTCTCTCTCTCTCTTGTCGCTCTCGCTCCCTCCCCTCGCTCTCTTCCTCGCGCCGCCTCGCCTCGCTGCGGCCCACTCCCTGGTTAGCCACCACCTGCAGCTCGGTCGCCGGAGTCGAAGTCGGTGCTTCCCAGTAGCCGCCGGAGCTCCGCTGTTCACCACCACCGTTCCTTCTTCTCCTTGGCTTACACTCTTGGGTTTGAAGGTGAAACCCTAAACCCTAATTCATCTCCCTTAATTATCCATCTATTGATTATAGTTGTAAATCAAATTATATGATGTAGAAAGATGTTTATGATGCGAATTTAAAGATTGAATTGGGAAAAATTTGAATTGGTGTTTGGTGGAGTGATTGTGTATGAAGGTGAATGAATGTGATTTTGTTTTGTGAAATTATGATCTAGTGAATTAAATTGGGGATGTTTTGATATAGAATTTGAGTAATTTGATGGTTTTGTTGTATTTTGGAATTGACTACAATTGAACAAAAGGAAGAAAAATGTGTAGCGAGATTGAAGTTGCATAATAAGTTGTGTTGGAGGCCTCGTAGTAATGTGAGCAATTTAATGCACTAAATTGTGATTGTAAATGTGAATTTTGTTGAGAAAATAATGCTCATAACCTTAAAGTAGTATATGTATGGATTTTGAGCGACTAAGTAAATTGTGGAACTTCCTATGGAAAGGCATTTGATGGATTAGTTAATTACATAACTATGGCTTTCGAATGTAATGAAGTGAGAAGTAAGCGATGAGGGATAAAGGATTGAAAATAAGTTGGGCTTGGCAAACTAATAATAATAATAATAATAATAATATAATGGCAATAACAATGATAGTAACAATAATAATAACAATTAGGAGCATATTTTACGCTTGTCAATCAGATTTAATAACTAAGATAAATGATTGAATATATATACATACATATATATATATATATATATATATATCTTTAATCCGATTCGACCAATGAATAAAATCACATAAATATAGTCCGATCAACTTCTTTGATGAATATGTGCTGTAGACAAGATTTCAAACGAGACTAACACAATAGAATTGAGTAATAAAAATCTTAGTTCAACTGGTTATGTATTAAATAAAGGAAATGAAACAAACCGCAAACACTTATACGAATTCAATTATTGAAACTCAAGAGAAACGTTGTTAACAACAAAAATCTATTTGAAACAGAATTGAGGCCACTACCGTTGCCGACTAGTTGGTAACTTAAGTTTCTATAAAAGGGGAGAAACAAAGATTTCTAGTCCAACAGAGTACGTTCATTGCCTCGTACCTTTTGAAAATTCACATGTTTCAAGAAATATCAATGTTTCTTATATATATAACTAATAATGAATCATTTGCAAATCAAGTTTTGTCGCCTAAGTAAGTGGTCCTCGATCAATTATCAATTATCAATTATCGTGGCTTATGCCCTTCAATTTCACCCGCGGCTTCAACTCGGGTTCTCGGTCGGCCCGGGAGGTGTGCACCTTATTCAAAGATTGCATCAATTATACAAGGGGCTCCACTTTCGGATAATAACCGACAAGCAAGTTTGACTCATATTCTCTCCCTCTCGATTTCGAACTAAAATAAATTGAAATGCGCGCGTCAATTAAAATAATTTCAAAGCAATTTTACTCGTGCAGGAATGTTCGTACCGAGTTTCGACTCATTCTTCAAAATATTTTACTGTTTTTGTTTTAAGGAAAGCATTGGTGAACAATCAATTACCTACCGAGTTCGACGAAGGCAAACCATAACCGGTCACGCCGCATTTGTGGTTCTCGATGGGTATAGATGCTCACAGTGATTTTACCCTCAACCTTAGCTTGGGTATAACCTTGGCAATTATTACATGTTGCATATTATCTTGTGGAATAGACGAAAATTTGGGTTGTATAAAATATTATGTTACTAAACAAGTGAACTGTATTTTGGGATCTTGTTCAAATATGAAGTATGACTTAGATACTTAGGTGGTAAGCATTTACCCCTAGTAAGACCCAATAGAAATGTAACAGTTGAATGCACAAATTGTATTTTATTTCATTTTACTTATTTAGCCTTGTCTTATTTTTAGGACGGTGGTGACGCCTTCGGTCGTTATCTTCCGCTGCGACCTTACGTAATATTATCTAATTAGTGGATTATTAAGTAATGGTGATTGGGTCGTTATAGTGGTTAAGACCGAGGTCCCGAATACACTAGTTTTTATGTTTGATTCCCCCTCTCTAATTGTATTATATTGTCCTTTGTTACTCCTCTAAAAAAAAGCAAGAAAACGTAAATATTATAATGTCCGAACTTAAATCACGTATTCGTAAACATCTGATGGGTTTGATAGATTGTAAATCCTCTTTACAGGATATTCTTGGGTATGCCCAAAATATGCTTGTAAGTTGTTATTAACTATTTTAATATGCTATGAATGAACTTACTTTCCCAAAAAAGAAAAAAAACACTAGTAACATAGTTATTTCTTTTTATAAGATAAGCTCATTAAACCAAACTCCGGTTGACATGAGGTCAGCCCGAACAAAAATCATTTGACCCAAATCTAGACGACTTGGAACGCCATCAACCTAAAATATAATTCGATCCGTATCCGCATCGAACAAATCGTGCACCAAGTCTACTCCTAAGTAGCATTGACAAAATTTCATCCAACCTAAATATATGAATTTGTCCCACCAAAAAAAATGCTACGATTATCAATTATTCGTCTAAATTTTAAACTCTTACATAAGATTTTTTCCTATTTCTATCATCAAAACTCGATTTTGACCCAAATTTAAGTTTATCCACTTTATCCAAATCAAAAACTGAAAATTAAATAAAATATGTTATCCAACTTTTAAACATTAATCGATTTACCTTACTCGCATTTAATCTAGACCTAAAATTCTTATTGATGTTAATCCTCCTCATGGCCTATTCGAATTAGCGTTTATAACCGCTAACCGCCAATAACCGCTCATAAACGCTCATAACCGCTAATAAACGCTATAACATCTCATAACGAGTTAGTTATAACCGCTATAACATGACTATCCACTATAACAGACTAATAAACTCATATTGTTATTATTATTGTGATGAGTATTATTTATGATGATAATGATAATAATAATAATAATAATAATAATAATAATAATAATAATAATAATAATAATAATAATAATAATAATATTATTATTATTATAATTATTTAATTATATTATTATTATTATTATTATTATTAAGAAAATATTATTACTATTATTAGTAATAATAATTATTATTATAATTATTTAATTATATTATTATTATTATTATTATTATCATTATTAAGAAAAAATTATTATTATTATTACTAATATCATAACTATAATAATTATTGTTATTATCATTATCGTCGTTGTAACTTCTTACTATAATGGTACTCATCGCCATCGTTATCGTACTCTTGTGACAATTTGATAATATTTTTCAATAATATTTTTGTAATATGCACACATCAATTGACTTGAAAATAATAAAATTTGTAATGAATTGATTTACAAACAAATGACTAACTATTGCGCAACATTCCCTAGTATGCCACTAATCATATTAGCTATTTCATCCCTAAGTGCATTCATTGGTTCTCGTGTTACGATGATCATAAAACCGTTGTTCCGACTGGTACTTCATATATGATAGTCGGTCTAGGGCTAAATGATATCCTTTTTTATGCATGCGGATTAAATTGTGCAACGTGTACGTCGCAATTATAATTTTCACTTAACGCTCTCTACTCATCCGAGGCATTTTGTGCTTCAAAATTCTCCATCTATTCTTCAACACGGAAAAGCTTCGTTCAATAGTCATACCTAATGAGGAGTGTCGATAATTGAACACTTCTTTGATTCCTTCCGGTGGACCGTATTCTCGAAATTCAGTGCACATGGGATCGAACACCTGTTTCCTTATAAGGTGCTAAATACCCAACTATTTTACGATATCCAGAATCAACCATATAATATTTCCCTAACAAAAGAAAAAATATATTATAACTTTTAAGTGACCAATATGTTCAAATTAAGGAGCCGTAGAAAAATATTCGTAGGATATTCACCTTTGGGGGCTGAGGAAATTTGAATTGTGAACTTATCTCACTATGTGTAAGCACTTTCATATCATGTGCACTTCCTTCCCATCCACCATTAACATAAATGAACAACATATCAAACGAGCATACAACCAACACATTCCAAGTCTTCTCTCGATGACTGGTTTCGAAAAGCATCGACATCGTGGCCCCCAACAATTGCCTCGATAAATGCACCATCTAAAGCTCCAATTGCATCCCACCGTAAATTTTGTGATTGTTAATAAGAAATACAATGTGAATGATAATTGTGAAAAATATAAAATTTTAATAATAAAAAATGCAAGTATACCTTAAAAAATGGCCAATATAAACGTTCGTTTTTGCTGGGGACTGGAGTTCGGGGGTACTTCATGCAAACTTTGATGCCGCCTAATTATATCACCGGACAATTCAACTAAAGCATCCAATACCTTATTATGATATTCACATATGCCCGAAATAGGGTGGTTGAACAGACCTTCTACATCCCGGTAACTACCACCCCTAGCCAATATCCACAAACAAATCCCTACTTCTTCGGCAACCTTTTATAAAAAATGCTTCTTCCAAGAAATGCCTCTCAATCATGATGTTAACAAGTTGTATAAATACCTCTTTGTTTAGACGAAATTGTTGCATAAATTGTTGCTGAGTTGCACGTGACAACATATTAGCCATTAATTCTTCCCCACTTGCAAGCACATAGTGCCCTTGGTACCCTGGGCATCATCCGCCGCTTCTTTGAGTACCTACGTTTTAACTTACGAAGAAGAAGTATGTATAGAGCAATATTATCATCATCCATTCTACATAAAACAAGTACAAAATTCATGAGTACATTAACGTAAATAACAAACACTAAGATAGATCTGAAGTTTTTCAATACAAACATAAAGCTAGCTTACACCATGTCCATGATTCATAACAAAAAAAAAAAAATAATGAGGACAACTAACACACATCACACATTCAAACGTAAAGCTAACGAAATATGCGAAATTGTTTTCTACCAAGAAAATGCAAAAGCTCACAAAGACATGAAAGACATAGTTAGGAAATAGACCCTGTCACATATCCATATGGACTACATGTAATAAGATGTCCTCTTTTCATAAAGTTTTTTGGTGAGCCAATCATAAGTCGCTCCATTAGTTGGAAAGCCTAAGAAGAAGTCTCGCCTTATTACGCTCCTTGATAAGTTCCATTGCCTCGCTGATGAATTTATCTCCTTCACCATGTGCATCTCGCAACAACTTTGACTCTTTCACCAAGCTCCTTAAATATGGGCATTGGTTTGTTTTCGACTTCCTACAAAAGCTTCTTTGCCTTAAACACCTCTAAGGTCATCGTATTAGCTTCAACATCATCATCCTTCATCTTCTTTCCGCGAGTAGTACGTCCTTCACGCTTACGTTTTTCGATGAAGTTGTTTGCCTACTTCTTGGGGGATTGACTTTCCTCACCTCTCACTATTTCAGTCATATCAGCCACTTCTTCGGTATCATCGGTGTCCCCTAAACCTTCCATAGTGTCAAATGTCATGTCTTCAATGCCTTGTTGGAGACTCGCTTGGCCAACATCCATTCCCGTGGCAAAACTAAGGGCTCCAGTTGCTCCTTTATTGTTAAAAATAAACCTCAACTTCTCCACTTGACGTAAAGGCTCATGTTGAATGAAGGAGGGGCATTTAGTCCTCTCGCACATATCATACATTAACAAAACCCGAGTATAAGTTACTTTGTTTACATCTATTAACTTTACTACGAATAATGAGAGTAAATGAACTAACCACTTTAATGGTCGCCCATTGTGCATCCGTAACTATGGGCAGCTTAGTATCCGGGTTGACACCACTTCCGGTTGATTGAAGAAGAGCTTCATGACCGTTTAGTTTTCTTTTCAAATTGTCATACAAGTTCTTTAATCGGCCCTTCGTCCTGTCTAAGGCAAGTGAGTTCTTTGTATTTCTTGATAACTACAGACCCACTCAAATCTCTTATTTTGCATTTTCATATCATACAACAGACTTAATAAACTTGTCTCGATTCCGCTTCGGTCCACATATGTCGGGGCATTTTTGGGTCGAACACTATACTTCATATGTAGTCATACATTGAGTTAAAACAAATTATACAACACAACCAATCAAAACAAAAATAGATAAAATTGCACAACAATGTAGCAAAGGTACTACAACTAACAAAGAAATTTCACAACCTTTCTCAAGCATATTAATCAAACCAAGAACAAATGGAAAGCAAGGTTGATGGAAATTCACGATTATAGACCATATAACAACACACAAAACCGTAGTCATTGCCTATAACCATCTAATTTCACACTAACTATTGAAATCGTTTCCAGAGCACAATGATAAACACGTAACTTGCACACAACCAGCAGAACACGTAAAACCATAGCCATTGCCTATACATCTAAAATTGGAAATTATATCAAATAAATTGTTACCTTAATCGTTGCCTATATCTTGCTCAATCGTTGCTCTCACTTAGCGCCGGCAAAAATCCGTCCGACCCGATAGTCCGAATTTGTCCGACCCGAAAAAATCGGGTCCAATCACAAATTTTTGTCCTAATTTTAAATTCGGACAATCGGTCATGTCCGAATTAAAATTTGGGTCGGGTTCGGGTTTGACAATTCGAGTTCGGGTTGTCCGAATTTTATGACTTTTTCGGGTTCGGTCAAAATCGGACAATCGGACAACCGGGTTTGGACATTCGGTCATTCGGGTTTAGGTATAATTTGGTCCAAAATCTACAAAATTTTCAATAAAATATTCGGACATTCGGGTTCGGACATCGAAAATTCGGGTTCGGGTTTGGTCACATACACAATTTCAGTTCAATCACATCAAAAATTCGGACATTCGGACATTCGGGTTCGGACATCGGACATTCGGGTTCGGGTTCGGGTCCGGTCGGTGTGTCCGAATCCGCAAATCGGACAGGGTCCGGTATGGTGTTTTTGTCCGAATGTCCGAATTGACGAACCCGAATTGACCCGAACCCGATTTTTGCCGTGCTACTCTCACTAAACGATAAATCCAGTAATCGGTAGAGACAGGGAGCCGAGCTTCCACTTTTCTTCGATTGTTGTTCGTCTATGGCGGATATCGAGTCCAGAGAGGGATATCAAAGGCATGGAGGTGAGGGCCTTCAACTACCTTTGACCGAGAGAGAGAGATGAGAAGAGGCGAGGGAGAGGTGTAGCAGGTCTCACGAGAGAGGAGACGCGAGACCACAGAGGCGAGACCCGGAGAGGGAGACGCGAGACCACAGAGGCGAGACCCGGAGAGGGAGACGCGAGAGGCGAGGGAGATGGGAAAGGGGGAGAGAGGGAGACATGAGAGGACGCGAGACTAGAGAGTAGGCAGAGAGGGGTTTAATTTGAAGAGGGGGCATAGCAGATTTGAAGAGGGTTTTAACTTGGGGTGGATGAGAAATTTTATGACCTGTCATTGCTTCTACTATCTTTTTTCCAAACAATATTACAGACTACTAGAGATTGCTTCTACTAGATGAGAGCTTAGGCGCATAGGGTGTTGTCGGTTCTCGAATTTATTAAAGACTTGGGGAGAGGTTTAATTTGGGGTTGGCTAGTAAATTTATTACTATCATTACAGCTTGGGATTTTTTTTTCATATAATATTATTGCTACTATTATAGAGAAGATGAGAGACCCGGAGTGAGAGAGAGGTGTAGAAGGGTGTTTAATATTATTATTATTATTATTATTATTATTATTATTATTATTATTATTATCATTATTGCTCTTATTACTCCATGACATAATAATAATAATAATAATAATAATAATAATACATTATTGTTATTATTATTATTATTATTACTACTACTATTATTACTATGATTATTGCTATAATATTAATAATAATAATAATAATAATAATTATTATTATTATTATTATTAATTATTATTATTATTGCTAAAAATATTATTATATTTAAAAATTTTAGTAATATCATTACTATAATTATTATTTTTATTATCATTATCAACGTTGTAACTTGTTATTATAATGATCGTCATTGTCATTGTTATAGTACTCTTTCGACAATTTCATAATAATAATAAAAATATCAATAATATCAATAATAATAATAATAATAATAATAATGATAATAATAATAATAACAATAAAATAATAATAATAATAATAATTATAGTACATTATTATTTATTATTATTATTATTAATGTATTATTGTTATTATTATTTTCATTATTGCTCTCAGTAGTAATAATAATAATAATAATAATAATAATAATAATATTATTATTATTATTATTATTATTATTATTATTGTCATTATTAATATTATTATTACCATTATAGCTTACAAACGTTTATAATCGCTATAAGCAACTTATAACCGCTTATAAAACCCATAACGCTTATAATCGTTAATTATAACAACTCATAATAACTCATAATAACTCATAAATATTATAAACACTATAATTATTAATTTTAACAATTAAACGAATAGTCACAAAGATAAAACCAAAGATAACATATGGGAGATAGACAGTCAACACGTTAGACACCAGTGTCAATCATCAAAAAGCATCTAAAAGTACAAACACAAGTTGGCAACTTTTTTTTTTGTAGAAATCGAGGAATCAGAGATAGAATTATATGACTTTGCCATCTTTTTTCTAGAAGTCGCATACTAAATTTTAATATTCTATTATATTGGAGCAGCTCCAAATCTGAAAGGCAGACAGAAAAGCACGAGTTTCTGTCAACGTCATGCACAGAAGAGGTTGACGCTTTCTTACGTTGATTAGTGCTGGTTCTAGACTTTGAGCCTTTGAGGGGTAGCTGGTTACTCTCTCCAAGTCTTCTCTTCTCCTCTTGTTTCACCTTCACCTCTCTCTCTCTCTCTCTCTCCCTCTCTGTTTGTGTGGATGTGTGTCTATGTCGGTCACTCTCAGTCACCCCTCATTTTTCTCTCTCCATCTCCATAATAGTAGTAATTAAATAAAACAAAGACGGGGGTTGGCTTCACGCCTTCACCTACCAAACTTTCACATCAATTTCTTGCTCTTCATAATCGTAAGCAGTTGGAGCTGCCTCTTTTTATAATCCCCCTATCTCCACACATTGAAACCACCAGGACTCACAAATTATTACCTACTTCCTTTTTCTCTCCTTTCACTGGTAATTATTCTACCCAATTAGCTCCTATACTTTTGCTTTTGATTTTCTCTCTCAAATTATGATCATTGCAACTTTTGGGCTTCTGGGTATCTTCAATTTTCCCTTAATCTACTGCAAATTGATGTGGGCAATGGATCTCTGTCTTTCAAAGTCAACAATTTGGTACCTTCTAGGGCTGCCCCTGATTTTCTCTCTCCATTTGGCTTTTTTTGGTTGTTGTGTAGCCTGGTGAATTGATCTTCAGAAATAAGCAAAGATGGCACAAGCAGCAAAGCCAGATGAACCAGTAAGCCACACTGTGATCTATTTCAGTTTAATATGCAAATTTCTTGACTTGCATTTTTGGGTTAATTTGTTCCTTAGAAATCATGATTGATCAATCAGAAGATGTTTTTCGTCGAATATTTTGATGCGCAAATGAACTGAAATTCTAGAATTTATGATTTGGAATAAACGTTTCTTGGTAATTCTGGTGATAATTGTGATGTCCTAATTTCATTTTGCTGATTGACGAACTACACTGTATTTAGTACTGTTGATCAGTTACACGGGCTTTACCACATATACTATTGAATTAAATTATTTAATTAAATCACATGGTGATTCAGAAACAACTACTAGAGCTATATGCAATTGGATTTCCCCTTTTTCCTTCCTTTTTTTCCCCTGGTGTTGGGGTTTTTGTGGGTGAGTTGGGGGAAATTTATGACGATGAAAAGTATGCCCACCATGTAAGTTTCTTAGCTGATGAGTCTATTCTTGGGGATTTTTGTGATTACTTTCAGTTTGTGCTCGGAGAGGAAGAAGACCATGTTAGATTGATTACACTAAACCGACCTCGGCATCTCAACGTGATTTCTCCAGAAACGGTGATCACTCCTTTCAGCCCCCTTCATTAGTCACCTTCCCTTTGATTTGTTGGGATTGAACTCATCGTAGATTAGTTGTGCTTTTATTCAGGTGTCATTATTGGCGGAGTACTTGGAAAACTGGGAGAAGGATGATAACGTCAAACTTATACTCATCAAGGTTTAATCTCAGTCCCTTTTAACTCTTGAATGTTTTCTTGTGATCTGATGTTTTTGCATTGTATATCAAATAAGCTGTTAACACATAACCAAACTGACAAGTCCTTCGGTCCCATCTAGCCGTCTCTATAGTACTTTGATGGCTTTTCAATAAGTTATTTATCTTAAACTTGCTAAGACCATTATAATAAGGATGATCCTCTTATAACTCAAACAGTTGAGCACATGAAAGTTTTTGTAACTCTCCTATCATATAGTTAGTGGCGTGCTCTTATTTCTAGTTTGAATTATGCCTCCGAAATCTTGGAAAAGAGGGACCAGGGTTAAAAAACCTAATTTCTTGGAAGATAAAGAAAATGGTGCATAAATTGTTATCCTTATGGACTAAAATCATATATGTGTCAAGTCAAGAGGATTCTTTGCCACTGTGGATGAGGTGGATATCTCCCTTGGTGAATGTTTTTAATGTAAGATCAGGAACATATTGACGAACTAGCTGATTGGATATGTAATTATACACGATTTTTAAATTCCTGGGTTTCTAACATAAGTAATTGCCCCCCAAAAAAAAAAAAAAAGCGGGCCAATTGTGCTGCTTATCTGAGCAAGCTTCTGCTCCCAATACTCAATTCCTAACTGTATGTTTGTCTTGCTTAGGGAGCAGGTCGTGCATTTTCAGCAGGAGGGGATTTACGTGTGTTCTACAAGGGGAAAACACAAAGTAAATAGTTACTTCCTTATCCCCCAATATGTACTTGAGCTACTTGTACAACTGTTGCTAATGTTTCCATTGTCATGATGTGCTGCTGGCAGAGGACTACTGCCTTGAAGTCGTTTACAGAATGTACTGGCTTTGCTATCACATACACACTTACAAGAAAACTCAGGTAACATCATGATCATTGTTATGTTCAAGTGGCCGACCTAGTAGATGATCATTTGAAATGCCTGTAAAGCCTGCACTTGCTTAATGCAGATGTCCTAATCCAACTGTCAATGGTTTATCAGGTTGCTCTTGTTAACGGGATTTCCATGGGTGGAGGTGCATCACTAATGGTTCCAATGAAATTTTCTGTCGTAACAGAGAAAGCAGTGAGTATCTAAGGAACAGTGTTTTTTTAACAAAAAATGTATTCATGTTAATATATTGTTAAATATAGACAATCATGTATTATTCTTTTAATCGAGTATATTTGCCCAGGTTTTTGCCACTCCTGAAGCTGCCATTGGATTCCACACTGAATGTGGCTTCTCATACATACATTCCCGTTTACCTGGTCATCTGGGTAAGCCGACATTTTTAGCTCTTTTCTTCTTAAAATTGAATCTTGAACTGTTCCATTGTAAAAGAAAAGGAAAACTGGATTTTCAGGAAGTACATTTCTCTAATCTGTTTCCAGAAATGCATCATCACAGGTGAATTCCTTGCTTTGACTGGAGCAAGATTAAGTGGCAAGGAATTGGTTGCAGCTGGACTGGCTACCCATTACGTACCCTCAGAGGTAAATCTATGCAATATTGTGGAAATTTTCTTTGGATTACACTCTAACTAGGCAGAAATTGCTACAAAGAAAGGACAAAGGAGTGGCAAGGAAAGATCTGTTAGCATGTATTTTATACAGCACAAAACCAATTTGACTAACAATGACATCTCACGAACCAGAAATTGCCTGAGCTGGAGAAGCGCTTGGTGAGCTTAAATACAGGGGACAACGATTCAATCAAGTCATTAATCGAAGAGTTCTCGTCTGAAGTTCAGATTGACGAAGATAGTATTCTGAACAAGTATGCACCTCTAACTAAGAAATTCTTCTGAAATGGTTTAAGCAAACATTAATACTTCTGACAACTTTCAGGCAGTCCATAATCAATGACTGCTTTTCGAAGGATTCAGTGGAAGAGATCATACAAGCATTTGTGAGTTTTAAGTTGGTTGCCTATTATAAGATTTAGCCCCCCTCCCTCCGGGGTCTTCTTTGGTTTTTTGCTATACACGAGATATAATATATGGAGAAAATTACACATTTCAGGAAGCCGAGGCATTTAAAGGAGGAAATGCCTGGATCGGCCCGGTTCTTAAAGGATTGAAAAGATCATCCCCTACAGGGTTAAAGATCACATTGAGATCGGTACTAATCTCTCTCACTTTGAATTTTGTCTGATCTCTTCATGCATGCTCCATTAACTTAGCAGTTGCAGCTACTTTCCTGCTTCATTAATATGTAAGTAGACATGGCCAAACTAACCTGTACAGTATTATGCAACTCTAACAACCCAAAATAGTCCTAACATGGCCCATGGCCCACCTCAGAATAAGGAAGGTGCTTTTACACCACCTGTGTGAACTTACCCAACCAGTAATGATCGCATTTTCTTGACAAGCGTATTGGTCAATATGCAAGACCTAGAATGCAAGCATTCAAGAACCCGGATAGTGTGTCTTAGTCTTGTAAGGTAATAGGGTTGCACATTTATCATAGATGCCTTAGAACAAGTTGCGAGCAACATAGCAACCTTCCCATTTAAGTTAACTGGTGAAAGAAATGAAACAGGATAGTGTGTCTTAGTCTTGTAAGGGAATAGGGTTGGACATTTATCTGATCCGGGAGCCTAACAACTCCCCTTCCAAGAGTTTCTTCTTGTTTGTTTTAGATCAATCTCACATTACCTCTATTCCTTTGTCTTACCAACAGTATTTTGTCTTCTTTCTCTCACTAATTCCATTGTCTCCCAAATCTTTTTTCAGGTACGGGAAGCAAGGAATAAAACATTGGCTGAATGCCTCAAAACAGAGTTTAGATTAACAATTAACATTCTACGGAGCACTATATCTGGTGATGTTTATGAGGTAGTTCTCAAACAAATACTATTATTGGGGCATTTTCTACCCTTGTGGGAAAATATTTACATGTTTTAACTTCCGATTGACAGGGCATTAGAGCTCTCACTATTGACAAGGATAACACCCCAAAGGTAGTCTTTTGGCACATACATTTCTTTGTTTTCATCTTGGTTGAAATGACCTTTTGGTTTATGAAGTATGAACTCCATACTTATATAAGTAAGGTGAAAGATGAATGAAGAACAAAATAAGAGTGTAAGGGTATCAGTAAAATGACCAAATAAACTATACTAGCTGCATTCCCCACCCCCAATCTGGCCTTGTGTTGTGTAGCATGTTTCTGCCAGTTTAGAACATATTTTCTCAGTATATTTTTCTCAAGAGATTATGAATTTTTAAATTTGCAGTGGGACCTGCCAAGCCTTGACAAAGTGACAAATGAGCACTTGGACTCAGTATTTCAGCCATTTGAAGCTCATTTGGAGCTTCAGATTCCAGGGAAGGAAGAATGCAGGTTTGTATTGGCTACAATTTTTTTACCCTTGACTCACGTTCCCCATCCCCACATTATGAGAATTCAGCGGAAATCAATTTTGCTGTGAGTTTCAACAGCAACTGATAAATGTCGGTATCACCCTGCAGGTGGGATGGTAAATATGAGAGTTCAGCTTATGTGAAATCAAAGTAATTGAAGAACCAAATTGACCTGTTGTAAGCTCTCATTATTCGAGTGACGGAATGCGCTTTTACTTCCTGTGATTGAAAATAATGCCATGCGTAGTCAGCAGAGAGATAAGCAGCTTTGTATCAAAGTATTCGGCTGAGTAATGAAAGCTATCATTTGATGATAATCACTGGGACAAACCTTTTGTGCACTTGATATGCATTGTGTTCTACTGTTGTTTTCCTTAGGATGTCATACAAACAGGAAGGGAAGCCTTACGATGGTAAAGGGGTTGGATTCTCTGCCATTGGAGGGAGAGTGCAATTTTTCAACCCTTCTTTCAAGGGTTCTAAGTTATCATAAAAAGGAATATATACGGAACTGGTAAGAGGGAAATTGAAAGTCTTAACGCCCACCTATGACAGTCTGATATTGGACTGTAGGGTGTCACAATACTCAATCTGACTTGGCGATCGTTTCTGCTATGTACACATCTGCCCCTATCTTAACTCTAGAAGATAAATTTTGTCTTTAAGAAGGAACGGGAAAAAAAACTAGCATACAAAAAGTATAAAAATAACAGTCTACGTAAAACTGTTATGTGTATAATATATTGTCCCTCCAATGGCTCTACTTTGTCTATTAACCTTAGATTATACTTCCTCGTTGTTTGAAAATAATCATTAAATATGTCGTATACTATTTTCATATTTATTTAGACTAAATTAGATATATATGTTTTGAATCAATCTAATTATATATATCAATTACAATGAATTTATTTAGACTAAATTAGATATATATGTTTTGAATCAATCTAATTATATATATCAACTACTACCTCATTGCAACTTGATGTCGATCATAAAATTTAAAATAATCATTAAATATCTTGTATATATTATTTTCATATTTGATTAGACTAGATTAGACGTATATTTTTGAATCAATCAAACCATATATATTAATTAATCCATTGTTGCAACTTGATATTGGCCATCAAATTTGAAAAGAATTATTAAATATGTTGTATACTATTTATCAACTTTTGTCAAAGTTGAGATGAAAAATCTCATATTCGATTGATTCAACTGCTCTAAAACAACCGTTGTGAAACTAAACAGGGTGATCTTGGTAATGCTCCTCAGCATCAGCGGAAGCAGTAGATAATGCATAATAAGAAACGGATGTAGGCATTGAAATCTTAATTATTTGTGTCACATTTTAAAAATGAATTAAATTTTGCACAAAAAATGAAGTAAGATTAATTATTTTGATCAACTCATTCAATTAGTTAAATTTATTTTTAAATAAGTGAGACCTACATCAATTACCAAGTCACCACCCAGTTGCAAAACATGTAGGAGGAAGGGGATCATTTCCCTATAAATGATACGTTTTCCTGCTGAGAGGATCGAAAACTCATTCACTTTTGGGAGTATTTTAAAGACTTGCGGACTCATCAATTCTCTTCAGAAGAGGATGATATTTTCTCTAATGTTGTACAAGGTTTATAAAATGGCCAATTAGGTCCGTTAATTTCCACTTTAATCGGTATCCTATTTATCCAGGAACTTTTCCTGGATAAGTCGAGATGGCTAATGAAGTTGAGATAAACTCAACTTCTTAATTCCGGAGATAGGAGCGAAACTCCTATTTATTATGTAATGGAGCATACGGAATATGTACGTGAGAAACACAAACGCAGCATCTCGTTGCATCTCACAAGTTTTCTCTAGCAATCCTCAACTCTCTCCCACAATTAGACCCACCATCCCGGGGTGTTTGGGTTTGAGACGTGACTATTTCTGGCGACTCTAGTAGCTGCAGGTTATACTATTCCCGGTGACACCGATAGATCCGGATTTCGGAGTACAACCGGAACCGGAGTGTTTGTGATGCGGGAATTCGCTTGTGGGCTATCGAACGACAATCGATCCATTTGCTTCCGCACTACTAAGGTTAGTCCTTGTTTTTTTTTGTTTCATGTGAATTAATGTGAGTTAAGTGATATTATCTATAAATTAGTTTTTAGAATTAATGTGAATATGTTTCATGTGAATTAATAATATCACGTACAAATTTTTTTTGTAGATTAGTTTGACATCTTAACCATCTTTGTGGTATGCAAAGTTCAATGTTAATTCGTTTAACGTTAAAATTCATATGAATTTATTTTCTATAGAATTAAAGTGTCCATTAATTTTTTAAAAAATTTCTAGTTCATTCCATATGTGATGATTATGAGTTTAGCAAAATTTTCGATCATATGACTTGAATGATGAAGTTTGTGAAAATTTAATTGTTTTAAGATGTGCCTAAATGTCCAATTTCACTTGTAGATATGGCAACAAAACTTATGACTGGTATGGCCTCTATCGAAAAGTTGGTGGGGTCCAACTATGACATTTGGCATCGGAGGGTTAACTTCCTTCGAATGAACGTGAATTGCTAGAATTCTTGACTGCCAAAATGTATCCCCTTGCTACTAAGGATAAAGATGACAAGGATATTGATACTAGTATTGCAAAGTATCGTAAGGATTTGAAAGCATATCATGAGTGGTTCAAAAAGGACCGCTCAACGCGGTATGCCCTATTGAACCTTATGCATGATGACTTAATCGGTGAGTTCGAGAACTGTCCCACAGCCTAAAGACATGTGGGATCAACTTAAGATCAAGTTCGGGCAAACTTCGCTACTAAGCTTCGGCAATTGCATCTTACGTAGATGCAATACACTTTTGGCCTAGAGCATAGTATAATCGAACACATACGAACATTGAGTGCAATGGTTTGTGATCTTAAGGCTGGAGAGATCGAGATCTCCGAGCGTGATCAAGTCACGAATATGATTCGTGCTATCCCATCCGAGGATCCTTGGAAAACGTTTAAGACCCCGATGGTGCATAGTGATCACCTCCCGATTGTGGACGATATTGTTCGTCATCTCGAACTTAAAGAGGATCGCATGAAGTCACATGCTCCTACTCCTATTCTCGCTGCATTAGTTGCTAAAGGAAACAAACCTAAGGGCAACAAGTTTAAACGAGGGAAGAAGAAAAGTTCTTATCCCTCTAAGAAACCTGGGCCTACAGGTGGAAATGCCAAGAAACAACATAAGGCTAAGCGCAATAAAGAGAAAGTTATGGCATGTGTGAAGTGTTATAATCGTGGAAAGAAGGGTCACTATTCTAGGGATTGTCCCGAGCCTTAAAAGGTGACCCCTCCATTAAAGTCTCCGAGTTATTTGTTTGTTCCCATGCATTAGTTGCTAACTCTCTTCCTAATTGGATTGTAAACTCGGGAGCAAGCAAGCACATAGTTCAAGACCGAGCTGGGTTTGTAGAGTTTCACCCTTATCCGGTGGGCATACAAACCGTGACATTAGGGAATGGCACAATTGAAGACGTTCTCGGTGTGGGAACGTATCAACTCAAGCTACGTGAGGAAATAAGTTACTTCTACTAGATGCTCTCTACGCGCCTGGGGTGCAATGTTCCCTTGTTTCTTTTGTCTCCTTAGTTAAAGTAGGTTTTCAGTTTGTTTCAAAAGAAGATGGTTTAGAGATTTATTATGGTGGCAATTTGTTTGGCCATGCACGTTTTCAAAACAATTTCCTTGTTTTGGATTTAGACGTTTGCTATGATAATTCCGCATTAGTTTTATTTGATTCCAATTCGAATCCGTTAAATGGCACGCCGGACTTGGTCATATTGGCCAAGATAGAATTACTAGACTAGCAAAAAAGGTCTTCAAGATCGGCTCACTAAGGTTAGGTTGCCTAGATGTGAGCCATGCTTAGTTGGTAAGGCGACCAAGAAGCCTTTCGGTAAGGCTTCTAGGGCGTCACATCTCTTAGAACTTATTCACTCCGACATATGTGGACTTATGAATGTCAAAGCACGTCATGGTGTTAGTTATTTTCTCACTTTGATAGACGACTATTCACGATATAGGTATGTGTACCTTTTATCGGACCGTTATGAAGCTTTAGATGTGTTCAAACGCTTCGTAGCGGAAGTAGAAAACATATTGGAGCGTAGAGTGAAGTCTCTTTGCATCGATCGTGGTCGTGAATACCTTTCTCGATATGTTCAAAGAGTTTTGTGAGGAAAAGGGCATACGCAGGCAACTTACAATTCCGGGAACTCCTCAACAAAATGGTGTTGCCGAGCGCCGGAATCGAATATTACTTGACATGGTCGGGACAATGATGGCCCAAGCTAATTTGCCAATTAGTTTTTGGGGGATGCGTTGCTTACAGTAACTTACATCTTGAATTGAGTGCCTAGTAAGAGTGTTTCAATCACTCCATATGAGTTATGGAATGGTAGAAAGCCCATCTTGGACCATTTACTGCCGTGGGGTTCGGCTGGCTATGTGCACAACCCAACTCATCAACATGGGAAAATTGGTCCTAGAGCTACAAAAATGGTGTTTGTCGGGTATCCGGAAAATTCAAAAGGATATGTCATGTATGAAGAACATCCAATCGGCGGCATGAAGGAAATAGAATCCCGAAATGTCGATTTTCTTGAGGATGAGTTCCCAAGTATTGGTGAAATTAAGAAGGATTTAGAGTTATATGAGTTACAACAATTATATCTTGGTGAGGGTGAGGATTTGTGCACTCATCATGTCACCGAGGATAATAGTTTTCCACCGCACAATAGAGATAGTGGGAGAGATCCTACCATCTCTAATGATGGAAATGTGTCTACACAGGAGATCCAACAAGAAAATGAGGAACGTCCTCAATCTCCAGCTTCCTAATCACGAGGTCGAGTCCTTCTTCTCAGGAACCCTCATCCACATCCCAAGGGATTAGTGGGAGAGATTCTCCTATTACTCGAGTCTCACACCTCAAAGGAAAAGGGGGAGGGATCCTGAGCCTAGTCGAACAAGAGAACCAAATCCTAAAATTATTCGAAGGAGCGAGCGAGGAAAAGTTCCCCAACGATTTTTTCAAATCGAAGAGGATATCTTCTTTTGCATGCCTCGTGGAAATAGAAGAGCCAACTTCTTATGTAGAGGCTATAAACTCACCAAACCATACAGAATGGATGAAAGCCATGAGAGATGAGTTGGACTCAATGGCAAAGAATGAAGTTTGGGAACTGGTTGATCTTCCTCCCGAAGTAAGGCCATTGGAAACAAGTGGGTTTTCAAGGTTAAACGTCGAGCAGATGGATCAATTGATAAGTTCAAGGCCCGATTAGTGGAAAGGTTTTACACAAGTTGAAGGTGTAGATTATGAAGGGACTTTTTCTCCTGTGGTGAGAATGACCTCTATTCGCCTACTTCTAGCACTCGGTTGCTCATTTGGACTTGGAGTTAGTCCGGATGGATGTAAAGACTGCCTTCCTCAATGGTAATCTAGAGGAGGAGATTTATATGGATCAACCTATTGGTTTCGTATCAAAAGGACAAGAGGACAAAGTTTGTCGTCTTAAAAGATCTATATACGGTCTTAAATAGTCTTCCGGATCATGGTACTTTAGATTCCATGAAGCTATTACTTCGTATGGCTTAACCATGGTTTCGAAGACCATTGTGTATATGTCAAGAGGACGACAGTAGGGATTATGTTCCTTACATTGTACGTTGATGACATAGTACTAGCTGGAAACAACCCGGAAATGATCAACGCTACTAAGAAGTGGTTTTCTTCCATCTTCGAGATGAAAGACATGGGTGAAGCCAAGTATGTCCTTGGTGTGGAAATAATCGGGAACCGTTCTAAAAACTTCTTGGTTTATGTCGAAGGCATATATCGAGAAAGTCCCGGAACGTTTTCGGATGCAAAATTCCAAACCCGTTGACACTCCAGCTTGATAAGGGTCTTACTTTGAGTCATGAGCAATGTCCTAAAACAGATAAAGAAAAGCAAAAATGAGTAGTGTTCCCCACGCTAGTGCGATAGGAAGCTTAATGTATGCCATGTTATGTACACGGCCCGACATTTGCTTCGTGGTTGGATTGGTTAGTCATTACCAAAAGAACCCGGACCTCGCTCATTGGCAGCTGTCAAAAGAATAATGCGCTATCTTTGTGGAACTGCTAACTTGGTACTTTGTTATCAAGGAGGGGACCTCAAACCGAGGGGATACTCGGATGCAGATTGAGGTGGTGACCATTGTGAGGGACGCTATAAAGTTGAAAGAGATTGTTGTCAAATATTTATCAACTAACAAGATGATCGCTGATCCTTTGACTAAACCGACTCCTAGAGATGTGTTCAAAACTCATATGATGAGTTTAGGTCTTCGTAGAGTTTAGTCATTTGAAATATCTTGTATTTTTGGTGTTTGGACATACATTTAGATGAACTTTTTCATTGAAATAAAGATTGGTGTTTCTTTTTCTTTGAATGTTCATAACTTTTTTGGTTGCTTGATTTGGCACATCCGAATGTCACTAGGCTTCGATTATCTTATCACACGGATAATCAACACTAACGCTTAAGTAGCGGTTAGGATGAGACTAAAAATCATATTGGCACTAGGTGTGCAATATTGATTAATTTTTCGTACTCGGATAGTATAAAAAATATACATGAATAGTCGCCTTAGTAAGTCTAAGATGAGATTTAAGAAAAATCGAATATAACACAACCTTATATTGAAGCCTTTTAGTCGAATTTAAGTGTCGGGATTACGTTGAGTGCGCTAATCCAGTGACTCAAGTCGGTTTTGGGAAAAACTTGGACTTGTAATTCATATGATATAAAAGTCACAAACTCACCTTAGTGGGAGTTATATCATAACACACACTTCATACTGTGTGTGCTAAAAAGAAGACCTTGTAGAGTGGCAACAGTTTCCCTTCCTTGTCATCTGTGTGATCCTGAAACATTATTGTTTCAAAACACAATTCCCTTTGACTTAGGACTATGATGTGAAATCTAAGTTAGATGTTGCTACTTTAATGTACACTCCAAGAGTTATAGAAATATCTCAGCGGAATACATTAGGAAAGCAATCTTACCGAGATGTAACATCATGAGTGGCTAAGGAAAACCATTTCATATTCACCATATCAGCCGGGCGATTATATTCGAATATAATCATATGATATATGAGTAGGCATAAAGGGATTATATATGCCACAGGTGATGTCTTTGAATGGTTTGGGGCGTTGTCCTTATGAAAGTGTCATGGTAGTTAGATGGTGACTTAATATGACACTACTGATTACTTTTTGGTCGCACGATTCATTCCCGTATGAAATGTGAGGAGATGTGAAGGATTAGAGATTTTTTTAAGGCGTACATGGCCGAGTGGGAGCTGTTGGACGAGGTTCATAAAACGACCACTTAGGCCCCTTAATTTCCACTTTAATCAGTCTCCCACTTATCTAGGAATATGGCTAATGAAGTTGAGATAGACTCAACTTCTTAATTCTGGAGATAGGAGCGAAACTCCTATTTATTTTGTAATGGAGCATACGGAATATATATGTGAGAAACACAAACGCAACATCTGTTGCATCTCACAAGTTTTCTCTAGCAATCCTCAACTCTCTCCCACAGTTAGACCCACCATCCCAAAGGTGTTCGGGTTTGAGACGTGGCCGTTTCCGGTGACTCCGAGTGGCCGCTGGTTATACTATTCCGGGTGACACCGATAGATCCGGATTTCGGAGTACAACCAGAATCGGAGTGTTCATGACGCAGAATTCGTTTGTGGGCTATCGAACGGCAATCGATCCATTTGCTTCCGCACTACTAAGGTTAGTCCTTATTTTTTCCTACATATAGAATAGGACAAGAAGTACTTCAAGCATGTGTCGCCTACTTTTTGGAGATTAAGTACATTTCATCTACTTTCCGGAGACCAAATATTCTTCCAAATTGAGATTAAAAGCCTCTTAATCCTCTTTGAGATTAGGTCTCTTAGATCATCTCAAAAAAAATTGAGGAAATATTTATTTGTTAATTTGTAACAAATACATAGAGATTGTATCTATATTATCTAAAAATTATATTTATCTTTTTTTTGTCTAATTCCATCTGAACCGAAATTATAGTTTCCAAAGTAGTTACGTGAGATTACTCGGTAGCCTTTACCCGTAGCCTGTAGGGGGCTATGAATAGAGTTAGAAGGTCGATAATGCAATGAATTAGACTCGCTGCATCGAATCATGTGCATGGAAGTAGAAGCCATTGATATTATTAGTGTAGTGTGAAGGGGATGGGGAGGTGCACTTCTTATCAAACCGTGTTGGTATGTGCATGCATGTACATCATAAATATATAAGGTTGGTTACATATGTTAGCTAGGTGGTAAAAGTTTGGGTTTGGTTTTTGTTTGAATTGGATAAATCAGACGATATTTAAAATTCAGATGAAATATTTTGTCCATCTCACAAAAAAAGAACAAACTTACATTCAAGTTTGAATATGATAATATAATTAGGAAAATTTTTGAGTCTATATTTAAAACTCAACACAAAAATTTATGAGCGTATTTTATTTTTATTTATTTTTTTAGGTCGGATAAATTTGGAGAAAACAGATTGGACAATGATTTGCCACCACTGAATTGTTGTGAGCAATCAAAAGGCCCTTAATATGAAGGAAATAAGGGGAATTGGACCAGACAATTAGGACAAGTGAATAAAATACTTATCTATCGTATTTTGGGTTTCTATATAAAAGTGTCAAATCCCAAGCTAAAAGTCTCGGGTTTTGGATTAACCCAATGATTTTTTTTTGAAAATTATAAATACGACAATTAGCATACAGCCCTTCTCGTAAAGGTTCTACCCAAATTATCATCCATTAAAATGGAGAGGAAAGAAGAAGGAAAAGAATCCCAAAACATAAAATGGGGAATACAAAAACCAAATTTTGCAATCCAATCTGCAGACTCAGTTACCCTCTCGGTATTCGTGATTAATAAGAACTTGGTTGTAATTTCTAAAATAGTATTGTGCATCCTGAATAAGTATCTGGATCTCCCAGGGAGGTTGAATTTCTCCACACATTTCCTCAATGACAACTTAGTTATCCCCTTCAAGAACTAATGACGAAAGTCCGCCTAAATTGCTCGCTCGCACCCTATTACGGATAACAATTACTTCAACTACCAATACTAATGTTGGACCCAGATTAGAGACCCCGACTTGAACAAATCTTCCATCCCATATTCTAATAACAAATCCTCCAACTGCTAATGATGAAGATTTAGATACATCAATGTTGATTTTGATGAATTCCCTAAACGGCTTGTCCCATCTAATATAATGAGATAAAGTGATAGAAATAGGAGGAAGATTTATTAAATATAAATCGGTATGATCATCCAATTTTCCTCTAGCTTTCCATTCCGCCCATAGTCTTTTGGCTCTTATAATTGTCGCCACATAATTATACCTTCCATTATTAAACACAATCTCATTCTTACTCTTTTATATACTCCAAAGTAAATAAAGCAAACCAATCATTTGAGTTGGTTTATTCAAGTTCATAAACATATGAATAGCGTCGAAAGTGAAGCATTGCTTAGATGACTAACATTCAAATCCAATCACTTATGATGGTAAGCCTTATCTCAAGTATCCTTTATGTAGGAGCGAGTGTAAAGATGATCAATCGATTCACCATTCTACCGACATATCGGATAATTATGATCTACATTAATACCTTTTCTCAAAAGGGTATCTCGCATGGCTATAGATTGTGCCCCACTTGCCACATAAAAAGTTTTAACTTAGGCATAACGTCTATATTCCATATCCAAGCAACATCTCAAGATGAATAGCCCCGAGATGCTATATTGTGCGCATTCCAAGTTGCTGACTTTGTTGTAAATCTACCTGTACTCGAAAGACCCCACAAGCAGACCTCTTCCATATCCCGGCAAGGTAGTGGAATACTCTTAATTAACCGACAAACATCAACTGGAAGAAAGGAAGAAAGAAACTGGAAATCCCATTCCTTAGAAGGCGTAAAACATTCACTAACGAGTTGCATCAAGAGACAGAATACCTTGATCATTACTATCATAATATTCGAGTAAGGGCGATTGACCACACCAAATATTGTGCTAAAACCTCGTAGTCTTTCCATTTCTAATCTTCTATCTTAAAGCCTTTTAAAAAAGCACCTTTCCTTTAGTAAGCATTTCCAAGCCTAGGAGTCTCGAAGGTTTAGCTTTCCGTGAATAACAATAAGAAGATAAAGGATATTTGGAGTGCATGATTTTAACCCCAAAATTATCGGAATCATAAAGAAATTTCCATATAAGTTTGCAAAGAAACACTTGATTAACTCGCTTCATTTTTCCTGAATCCCAATCCCCCATTCTTTTAGGTAAGCAAATTTTATCCCAAGAAACAAGAGGTATACCTTTAATATCTTGTGACTTTTTCCGAAAAAAAATCTCGATTAATCTTATCCAACGAGTTGGATGTGCTTTTTGGCAACTTAAAACATTGCATAGGGAATATGAACATTTACCTCCCTTGAGTTATTTGGAAATCATTTATAAACCCTCCAGGAATTGGTATTTATTTTTATTCATACTTAATTACAGATAAAAAATATTTAAGATACAAAAACGGCGAAGGGCTAATTGAAATTCTAAGAGGACAAGTTTGTCCTTGATTTTTAAAATAGAATGACTTTGCTACCCCCATATTAATTTGCTACCCCCATCATTAATCAGTAGGGCTATTGACGTTGGGGCCGACGGAAGGAGCATCGCGGGGAGCCAACGCCGGCGGTTGGTGCCTTAGCCGGAGCGGCGGTCGGCGACCGAGCCAATTGAGATGACGAGGAGAGCGAAAATTGAGGTGATAAATGCTTTGTCCATTACCGTTGTTGCTGCTTTGAGGAGAGAGAAAGCGAAAAAGGCGCAATTGTGGCACTCGTACATCTTATTTTTATGCTACGTCAGCACACATATCGTCTTTGGATGTTGTTAATTATTAACAACAAAGGTCAATGCATAACTCAAATATTATCCGCTACGATCGGGATGGGTAAAAATAAATACCAATTCCTGGAGGGTTTATAAATGATTTTCAAATATCTTGAGGGAAATAAATGTTAATATTCCCATTGCATAGTATAAGCGGTAGAGATTCCAAACTAGATTGAATAAGAACAACTCGCCTACTTTAGAAAGCGAACTAGCTTTCCAATTCTGCAGCTTAAGATAACAAGTTGAACTTAAGAAATTAATTAGACGATATTTATGTCCGAGTCGAGATATGAGTGGGTCGAAACCCAAAAACTAAGTGATCACTCAAGCAAAGCTTTCGAGTGGGTCGGGCATAGATGCAAACTTAAAGAAAATGTTTCTAATGTGTGAGAATGACTTGAATTCAAAATTATTAAGAGAGATAAGTTCATACCTGTGTCTTCAATCTCCCCTTTATGATCAACGGTATTCAACACAGAAATATGAGTCGAGTATCACAAAATGATAAGCTTTAGACAAGAAAATAATTTAGAGCTCAAATAGTGTTAAGTATCACAAATGTGTTATAACTGTTTGAGCTGAGTGAGTTAACATAATGTATGCAATCATCATAAAGTGCATTAGAGAAAGATAAAATCATAACATAATAAGATATATTTTGAGGAAGTTATGTCTGTTAGAAAATGTATCGGAGAGAAAATAGGCAAAATAGCATTGAGACAAAGAAATTCTAAAAGTTTTGCATTGGATTAATTTGAGCGGGAACATACATTATAAACAACACACAAAAAATGAATTACTCCCTCTAAGCCATACAACTACCTCTTCCCCTATGCATTTCATCAAAAAATAACAAGTGGGTAGGGAGAAATTAGAATGTTGGACAAAAATAGAATTAAGAGGGGGATAGAGCAGTTCGATGGAAGAGGATGATTGGGGTGCCCTGCGCTCGTGGCAATAGAGATGGGAAGAAGTTGTTGGTTGCACAATTGGCGGCGGTGGAGGAGGAGGCATCAATGAAGTTCCGGTCTGAGCTAACTGGACTTGTCCGCAATAAACAAGAGAGTGTTTTTCCTCTTCTTCTACATCCGAGCCCTCAACTTGAACAGAGTTGAATGGGATATGAAGATGGATGAGCTTGAGATTAGCCAACTTCTCCAACTTCCTCAAAAGATGATTCTGTTCCCTCGAAGAAATGACTTGGGCTTTGACTTCTTTTTCTCCTTGGCCTTCTCTTTGTCCTTCTTCTTTTTCTAAGTATGAAGAGGAGGAGGAATCGATAAAAAGCCCGAGTCTAAGTCTAAGTCCTCTGTAACTTTTGAACAGCGCTCTTTGAGGCAATTGATCTCGCTCATGTTGCCTTCTAATGACCTCTTTAAGCTCCTTAATCACAGTCTAAATTTGATTTATCCGCTTCGAATCGTGGTCCGAAGTCGGGTCGGAATAAACATGAAAGCATGGAAGACAACAAGAGTTGACTCTAACTCTTTGGTTAAAGTTGCAAATTGAGAAGCCACCTTCTTAAGAAGTTCAATAGAAGGGGCCGACTGATATGAAGAACCAGCAATCGAAGGAGAGGATCTTGTGTACCCTTCTTGGGTGGACATGGAGGTGGAGAAATCTCGGAAGAGCGAATCCATACACTAGGTTCGGTTTCCTGGTACCCGGGTTTCGAAGCTCATTTCCGCCAACAGAATGGCTAGCTCAAAAACTTTAAGGGATGATCGGGAAGAGAAACTTTAAAATGAGCGAAAATTAGGGAGAGAAAAGCTCCAAAAGGAGAGGGGTTTCTTCGATCCAATTTAACAAAAGTCATCTCGCTTCAATGATGAAAGGGAAGAGGTTAACCTCATACCCTTCTAGAATATCATACAAGACCTCAAGAACCCTGTTGTTAGGGTTTTCTTTAAAGGGAAAGAATGAGAACATTGTTCGCATAAGAAAGAAACATAGAAGTCCGGCCTCGGACTTCGGTTGAGTAATAGAAAATTTTTTGGGAGGCTTAGGAAGGGCTCGGGCAAAATTTGCAAAGAAATCCTCTGCTAGTTCAGCAAAAGTAACAGGATTAGTGTTCAGGAACAAACACTCGAACATTAAAAAGCTTATGAAGAAGAGTAAGATTGATGGTAATCTTCTTATCCTGAACAACCGAGTAGACGACATTGTCTTTTGAAGCTAAATTGTGATAGAATTCCGAGACTAGATCGGGGTAGATGTAGTCACAAAAGCAACAATATTTGAACACACATGTCTCAGTGAGGGGTTTGATCCGGAACAGCTTTGTAGAACGAAAGAACTTCTTGTTAAGGAAGGAGTGTTGAGCAACGATTGAGTGTTTTTGATCTTCAAAGATTAGGGCTTTGCCCTTTTGTGGCTCATCAGGTTGAGCGGTTTGAGTTTTTGCCTTCTTGGAGGCATAACCTCCTTCAACAACAGTTCCTCATTTAGGCATGTTGTGAAAAATGGAAAGAGAATAACGAAAGAGAGTAGAAGTTTGAGAAGAGAGAGAGAATCTCAGTCCGAAAGTTGAAGGTGTCCGAGTGAATGAACGAGATTTTGGGTTAAAGACTTGAGAGTGTGAGGGCAAGAACAGCAAAGTGATAGAATGAACGAGAATAATAGTTATTTATAGACAAAGGCTCTCAACGAATAGAATCTTCAACTGGCCCAATTTCTAGAGTAACGACTAGTTGACCCGCTTGGCATTCCAAGCATCCTTCCAACGATTATCTTCTAAAACTTCTTTTCCCAACGGCTAGTTTCGTGACTCGTTTGCGTGCCGAGAGAGAAAGGTAAATTTTTTAAAATATTTCTAAGATTCTCTATTAAATTAGAGATGATCCCATAAGTTTGAAGTCAATTTTCTCTTAATCGAGTTCGACTCAAGAAGCTGTCGGAGTTGCTCATAACACACTCGAAACATATAGGTAGAGTTCAATTTCATGAAATATCAACTGAACCATCAGTTATTCGGACAAAATTTGAATAAAACATGTAAAAAACATATTCACATAATGAATCATGTAATAATTCAAGTAATCATGCATTCAACATACCAATTTCGTTCCTAATATAACTGAATTGTTCCTCACTTAGTGGTTTAGTGAAGATATCAGCTAACTATAGCTTAGTAGGAATAAATTCAAGTTCAATATCACCTTTTTCAGAATAATCTCTCATAAAGTGATATATGACCTCAATGTGCTTTGTTTTTTAATGCTCGAACTCGGATTCTTTGTAATACCGGTAGTACTTTGATTATTGCACTTGATAGGAATACCCATGAATATCAGTTTCAAATCTTTGATATGTTGTTTGATCCATAATAATTGAGCACAAGCAAGCTCCTACTACTATCTACTCAGCCTCGACTATTGATAAGGCGACTGAATTTTGCTTCTTTGAGTGCTACGAGATGAGTGATTGACCTAGAAATTGACATGCTCCTGAAGTACTGTTTCTATCAACCTTGTATCTAACATAATTAGCATCTCAGTAGCCACCGAGGTTCGGACCTGAGTCTTTTGAGTACCAAAGACCAATTACTTGAGTTTACGTAAGATATATAAAAATTTTCTTCACCGCGAGTGAAATGTGATTCCTTTGAATTAGCTTGAAATTTTGCATATAGACGGACACTAAACATGATATCTGGTCTACTAGATATAAGGTAGAGTGGAGATCCAATCATACCTCTTTAGAGTTTCGATGTACTCGCCTTACCTTTCTCATTTAAGTCCAGTTTGATACTACTTCCTGTTAGTGTTGATGCATGTTTCAAGTCTTATAGCTTGTATTTTTGAGTAACTCTTTTGTGTACTTAGACTGATAGACAAAGATTTCATCCTTTTCTTGTTTGATTTGCAGTTAAAAAAGAAATTAAGCTCTCCCATCATACTCATTTGAAACTCCTATTTCATAAGCTCGGAAAATTCTTGGCATAGAATTTCATTAGTAGCTCCAAACATTATGTCATCAACATAAATCTGAATTATGAGAAAGTCATTCCCCTTGATTTTTGTGAAAAGTGTTCTATCAATCAAACCTCTTTTGAAAGCATTTTCAACCAAAAAGCTACTTAATCTTTCATCCTAAGCTCTTGAAGCTTGTTTTAAACCATCCAAAACCTTTTACAACTTGAAAACATGATTGGGAAATTGAGAGTTTCCAAATCTAGGGGTTGTTTAACATAGACTTCCTCTTGAATATAACCATTACGGAATGCACATTTAACATCCATATGATATAATTTAATGTTCATGTTGGATGCAAATGCTAAAAGAATTCTGATTGCCTCAATCCTAGCAACGAGTGCAAAGGTTTCCCCAAAATCGGTTATTTCTTATTGATTATGTCCCCGAGCAATACGTCCGGCCTTATTTCCGACTACCAAACCTCCCTCATCTAGTTTGTTCTTAAATACCCATTTGGTTCCTATAACTGGGTGGTTAGAAGGTCATTTGGTCAAGGTCCAAACTTGGTTTTTTTCAAATTGTGAGAGTTCTTCTTGCATGGCCTCTACCCATTCAGGTTCAATTAGGCTTCTAACACATTTCTAGGTTCAATTAATGAAATGAATGCGAGAGGATATACACAAGTTATGCAAAGAAGAATAAGTTCTTACCCCTGAGTTGAAATATGAGATGATGTTCTCGGGTGGGTGATTAGATACATATTTGAAAGGTTTACTGTTCTCTAGTTTACCATATTAAATGGTTGAATGTTGGGTTCTTCAGCTAGCTCAGCTGGTTATATCTCTTCTTCTCCTTGTGTTTTAGTGGTCCGAGCTGGTTCTTGAGCTGACTCATTCCGAGTTGGCTCGGCTTACTTAAGACCTATCATTCTAAACTCAGCTTCTACTATTTCATCATCATTTCGTTGAGCTTAAGATCTAAGAAGGTAGATTTACTTATCCTTCCATTATCAACTTCATTAAAGATAACGTGGATTCTTTCTTCCACTTTGTTAGTTCTTTTGTTGAAAATGTGATAAGCTTTGTTTTGTGAAGAATAACGAAGAAATATACCTTCATCCGACCTTGCATCAAACTTAGTCAAATGATCTTTACCATTGTTGTGCACAAAGCGCTTACACCCGAGTGGCTTGAAGTAAGAGATGTTAGGCTTTTTCCCTTGTAAAGCTCGTAGGGTGTTTTATTCAAAATAGGTCGAATGAGACATCCGTTGAGTGTGTAGTTTACTATGTTCACTCGCCTCAACCCACAAATAGGAGGGAAGATCATTTTCAATCATCATAGTCTTTCGTATTTCTTCAAGAGTTCTATTATTTCTCTCTACTACATTTTTTTTAGGAGTTCAGGTACTGAGAAATTATAGGAGATACCATTCTTATCATAGATTTGCGAATTCTAATAATCGAACCCCTTTCCATGGTCATTTTGTATCCTTCCGATATGAGTATGAGATTCCACTTGAATTGTCCTATAGATCTTGGTGAACTCTTTAAAGGCTTCATTCTTGTTCTTTAGAAAACAAACCCAACTAAATCCTGAGAAATCATCACTAATGACTAGTACATATCATTTACCTCGAAGCTTTTAATAGGGATTTCACCACATAAATTCATATGAATCGGTTCAAGAACTTTCAAGGTAGAAATAGTTTTTGAGTGGCTTAAATGATAATCCGACTTGTTTTCCTTTTGTGCAAGCATTACATATTCTATCTTTCTTAAAGTTGTAGTTAGGGGATTCTCTAACTAGCCCTTGAGATGCAACTTTCTTAATGGTATGCATACTGATATGACCAAATCTACAATGCCATGTCCATGAATCATCATTAACCGAAACTTTTAAACAAGATAAATTTTGAGTAGAATCGAAAGAGGAATAGTATAGATGTTACATGACCTTAGACTAGAGAGCTTTGTCTCATTTGTGGTAGCATCGGTAATGAAGCAATTGGTCCGAGGAATAGTTGAAAGATACTCGAGTAAATTTTATTTGAGTCCCTTGACAAGATAGACATGACTAACCGAGTTGTGACCATGACCAACTCTACCAATACCTACAAACTTGCCCTTGCTATTATCTCGTAAATATGACATTTCCTTTTTTCATCTTCTCTAACTCCGAGAAGAATCTTGAGTCTCTAGATATGTGACCTGAGCAACCACCTGTCTAAGTACCAGTGATCTCTCTTTTTCGAGTTGCCTAAAAAACAAAAATAAACTAACCATTCTTACTTCCTTTTATAAACCCAAGTAATTGTCTTTATTGTGGTCATTCTTTAAGGAAAAGAACTTTTGAGAACCTAGATTTGAATAATTTTGGACTTGGTCCGATTCTCGAGTCTTCTTTTAGGAAACCGAGTTTGAGTCTCCTTCTTTTGAAATCCTTTCTTCTCGTAAATAGGTTGTGAAGACTTTTTCTTAAAAGCGGGTATGGGCTCAATCTGTTTCTTCTTTGAAAAGATTTTTGTAGGAGTTATCCTCCTGTTCAGCATTATAGTCAAGACCTTCTTTTTAAAATAAAACACACCGAGAACCTAGAAAATAAGTCAAGGTTTTTTGACCTTCGAGTGAGTTTCAAAACCAACTCTTGAGACTCAGTGAGCTTCTGTTTTAGTTGCTCATTCTATGTTGTAAAGTACTCTAACTCGGTCTCATTATCTTGAGAACTAGTCTCTCGTACCTTCAGTGTTAAGTCTCAATTTTTCCAAATCATTTTGTAAAGATTTGTTCTCATATTTAAGAGACTTCAGTTTCTCTTTAAAGGTAGAAGAATCAGAATTGGACTTTTCCTCCAACGTAAAAATGTATCTAGCCAAATCATGCTTAGAGAACTTAAGAAAACAGTTGATTGCCTCCCGAGAATTAGTTTCCTCGGTGTCCGATGCTTCACTTTCCGACTTAGATCCAGCTTCGAGTCTATACAAGCCATGGGACATTTTGATTCATCATATGTGTCTTCATCTTCTTCCGACTCATCATCACTCCATATGACTACCATGGCCTTTTTCTTCCTTAGGTTTTTTCTACTTTTTGGGCAATCTTTGACTATGTGCTCATCGCTTCCACATTCAAAATATCCAAAAATTTTAGTTAAAGTCAAATTTGAAGGGGATGAGAATTTACCCAAAAAAGGACTTAGAAGTACCCCTCATTCTTTGAAAACTATTTTTAGGGGACTATATTGTTAAAAAGGTTTTCAAAGTGATCTATATTATAGTGTAACTATTATTGGGGTACTTACTATTAAAAATTTGTTTGGTTTCGTTAAGTTTTAATAAATTTACTCGAATTGCCGCTTACCCTCTTCCTCGGGTTCCCTTTCTCTCTCTCTTCATAAATGCATCTCTAAGTAGAGAAGACTAAGCAGACATAGCAGAGAAGACTAAGCGGACATAGTAGATAAACACATCAAGAAGATAACCGAACATCCGGATGCATTAATTATGCTTTTTAAAAGCTATTAGATGCTTGGATGTTATACAATCATAGAATGAATGAAGTATTTTCATAAAATTTGGATAGAATATTCCACCTTCCCCGTATCGCCTAAAATGATGACTTGTTGTAAAGAATCTTGACCTAGATAAGGAGATGCTTTGAACCTATAATTTTGACTCCAAATGTACATACTATAGAGGGAAAGAGAGAGAGAGAAAGGGAACCCAAGGAAGAGGGTGAAGAAGAGGGAGAGGGGTTGAATTTGATTCCTCTTTTTTCAATTTCAGAAATTGGGGTTGAATTTGCAGGGAGGAGAAAGAGAGAGATGCATTTATGGAGAGAAAGAGAGCGAGGAAAGGGAACTCGAGGATTGATTTGTGTCTACTCGCTCGCTCTCTATGTCTGTCTGTCTGTCTCTCTCTCTCTCTCTCTCTCTCTCTCTCTCTCTCTCTCTCTCTTTCTGTCTCTCTCTACCCCAAACCATGCTCCTCGACTGAATTCAATCTACCCACCTCTCTATTTTACAAATCTTTTCACTTGAATTCTCGATCC
This sequence comes from Talinum fruticosum, assembly GCA_021018815.1. Taxonomy (NCBI): domain Eukaryota; kingdom Viridiplantae; phylum Streptophyta; class Magnoliopsida; order Caryophyllales; family Talinaceae; genus Talinum; species Talinum fruticosum. The sequence continues at coordinate 3,192,833 of JAITYX010000011.1, forward strand.
GCACTATCTTAACCACGTAAAATTTCCCCAATGATTCCATAATCTCTACGACCCTCCTTCCACTATATTATTCTCAACTGTCTGTCCCCATTTTCTCCCACCATTTTGTACCATGAATCGATTTCGCTAGGAATACCCATCATTAAATCGCCTCACCGAAATTTCTCGGTTTTAGGGGAGGGAAAAATGAGGTAGAGAAACCCTAGTTTGCGGCAGCCTCGGCGTCGATACTCCAACTCGGTGTGGTTGGCATTGTGTGGTTTGCTCATTCTATTGTTCTTTATTGTTCTTCTTAGAAAAGATAACCAACCCAAGTCAAGACAATTAGGGCTGAGGAAGAGAGAAATTGAATGGAGAGAAAGGGAACCCAAGGATCATGAAGAGAGAGAAGAGAGAGAGATAACAAACCCACATCAAGATAATTACGGGTGAGGGAGAGAGACATAGCTGCATGTGTAATTTAGCTTATGAAGAGAGAGAGAGAGAGAGAGAGAGAGAGAGAGAGAGAGAGAGAGAGAGAAAGGAAACCGAAGGAAGAGGGTGGGGGAGAGGGAGAGAGGGTTGATTTGATTCCTCTGTTTTCAATTTAAGAAATTAGGGATTGAATTTGCAGAGGAGGAGAGAGAGAGAGAGAGAGAGACAGACGGATGCATGCAGACAGAGAGACGCGTTTATGAAGAGAGAGAGAGAGAGAGCAAGGGAACCCGAGAAAGAGGGTAAGAAAGAGGGGCAATTTTATAAGTTCATTAAAACTTAACGAAGCCAAATAAAATTTTAACAAGTAAGTACCCTAATAATAGTTACGAGTACAATATAAATCACTTGGGAAACCTTTTTAACAATATAGTCCCCTAAAAATAGTTTTTAAAGAATGAGGGGTATCCTTGAGTCGTTTTTAGAATTTACCTTCATTTTCCTTTTTAAAGACTTCATCCTTTGGCTTCTTCTTCCCCTTTCGTATTTCAACATCTTTCCGAATCCTCCGGCTAGAAATGCCATGGGGTCTTCCTCATAATCTGATGAACTCAAACTTGGACCATGTTCCTATGAGGCCTTGAGAGCGATGTTTCGTCCGATGCCGACCTCGGATTCTTCCTCTTCTAGATGTAACTCATAGGTGAGAAGTTTTCCTATGAGCTCATCCGGTTTCAGCTTGGTGAGGTCTTGAGCTTCTTCAATAGCGGCCATCTTTGGTCCCCATCTTTTCTTTTGAATACTCCTCATAATCTTTTTGACTATTTCCTCATGGGACATTTTCCTTCCAAGAGACTTGAGATTATTAACAATCTCATTGAAGTGAATGTACATCTGCGTTATATTCTCATCAGCCTCCATCTTGAACATTTCGTACTTGTCGAGATACTCGACTTATTTTTGCCCGCCTTACTTGACTTGTTCCTTCATAAGTGGTGACAAAGAGTGTCCCATACTTCTTTAACAAGTATCACTAGCGTATCTCTGTTGTACTCTACGACATCAATGGCACATATCGGAATGTTCATAGCCTTGAAGTTCTTTATGTGCTTCTCATTCTCTTTAGGAGTGAATTTTGACTTCACTTTGGCTACTTGGCTGAGTTCCATCCATTTTTGTAGGAATGTAATTTCCATTAGAAATAATTCCCCGGACTTCCTCATCATAGTATTAGATGAAGCATTCCATGATCTTCTTCTAGTAGGCGAAGTTGGATCCTTTAAACTTTAGTGGCCCGGTGAAACATCTTCCTTCATCGAACTCTCTGTAGTTAAAAGTCATATGATCTTTAGACCTTGGATTGTTAGATCCTTTTGACAGTTAGGCTCTTATACCAATTGAAGGTTTGAGCTCGAGAGTCCGAATCACCCTAGAGGGGATGAATAAGGTGTGAAGGAAATTTTGGAATTGAAATTCAATACATAATTCAGAACTCAAAAAGATGTGTTGAATCTAGATTGGACTCGAAAAGACAAGGACAAGTTAATTTACTTGGAAACCATCCAGGGCAGAAAACCACGGCCGATATTAGTCCGGATACCAAGTCAAATCCACTATTTTGAATCCACAAAATACAAGGACTAACTCACTAAATTGTTCCTTTAGACAATTCGAGTACAAGTTTTTCCGGGCACAAAAGATCTCTTATCTGTTCTACTACTTCCTAACCGAGATACCCTTTACGAGTTAGGTACAATTGAGATGAGTTACCCCTTACAACTCGGTCAAGGGAATTTACAAAAGAATTGAGTAAGTAAGAATGTAATTGATTACAAGACTTCTTGTTTTCAACTCGAAGTTTAAAGGAAAAACAAAACTAAGTACGGAGTTGAAAGTTAGAAAGATTGAGTATGTGAATTGAGAATTGAGTTCCAACAATCTTCTAGGTCTTGTGAAGTGGCTTCTATTTATGATCAGCAAAGCGGATAGTCGATGTCTCTTAATCTTGACTAAAAAGAGCTACTAGCCAGTTGTAATGGATAGTCCGAGTCCCTCGAAAAAGAACATTTGTGGAGATAAACGTTGAGCATTAGTCCATGGCTTAAAAAGTAATCCAACACACTTGTTGTGACTGAAAACTAGGGAGGAAACAGTTGTTAGACTCAAAGTTGAAGTTTACCGAAAATGGAAACAAACAACCATGACATGGTGTCCGAGCCTTCTTGAAAATGTAGTTTTTACTGTCATTGGTGTTTAACGGTAAGAAGTCAGTTGTTTTTGCTTTTCAAATTGAGATTAATCAACTTTTATCAACCTGCAAAAATAAATCAAAGTGGTACTTAAAGTATAAAGATACTTTGGTGCAAGATTAGTCAAGGATATAAATTTAGTTCAAATAATTGGACATTTGAATATCCTTAATCTAATCAAATAGAATGTTTTAAGTCTAATATTCAATGAGTTTCAATTCCATCTAGGTCTATGTTTAGATGATAAAAGAGTTAGAGAAATATATAGACACAATCTATCATTTTGCCATAAAATAATTTTTGTTAATTAAAACTCGGTTTAAGTTAGAATTAATGCGAGTAATTCTAATTTGAATTATGAAATGAGCCGTTGAGATAACAAGTTGAACTCAAGAAATTATTTAGGCGAGATTTCTATCCGAGTTAAATCTGAGTGGGTCGAAACCCAAAAAGCTAAGCGATCACTTAAGTAAAGCTTTACGAATGGGTCGGACAGAGATGCAAACTTAAAGTGTGAAAACGACTCGACTTTAAAATTATTAAGAGAGATAAGTTTATACCCGAGTCTTCACATGCCTAACAATTACACTATGCTTCTTGGAGCACAATGTAATACACTTACCATACTATCATAAAACATTTTTTATTTATATTTTTTATTGATTACTTAAAAAAAAGGAGGGATTACTTAAACAGAAGTATGGAAACAAGAAGCATTGTGCTCCAAATGATATGATCTACGAACTGCTCCACAATGTTACGAGTCTAAACGGAGTTCTTTCCAACGCCCAAACATTCTCTATATACATTAAACCCTAAAGCAAACATGTTATCACGAAGAAAGATGAAGTTGTAATTTTTAATGTATTTCATCAACAAATTGTTTGGTTGGCCAAACAGATAATAAGAACATCAGGTATCAAATGCAATTTTATGAATAAAGAATGGGAATTTCTTATATTAGAAATGACATAAATTGTTACCTTATTATGACATATTCATGTTTAAAATTCTCACTCATGTCATCCTATATTCATTGTCCAAAAAGAAGGAAAAATAAGCTTTAAATGCTAAAATCATGTAGAAAAGAAATATTGTAATTAAATTTTCTTCCTTTCTTGTTGGTTAATTAAAGGAAATCAAATATATATATATATATATATATATATATATATATATATATATATATATATATATATATATATATATATATATAAAGGAAGAATAAGCCTCAAGTATTATATTACTCCAATGTTTTTTGGAAAAGTACACTTGTACTTACAAAATATATATCAAAAGTACATCAACACATTGTGATTGGTTGATTTTAAGTTTTTATTTTTAAAACCCTTCAATTTACATGATAACTTCCATCTGATTGTATGTAAATGTCAATTTGAAATTCATTTCGAGAATATATTTAAAACTAGTTTTTTTAACCTACACCGATGCACCAGCTATGTTTATAATATTTGTCTAAGGATTATAAGATGTATATTATGTTACTCCTTTTTTTCCTCTAATATTTTGAAAGGAAGTCTATTGATTTGATCATAAAACATTAATATCGTTTAACAGTTAGTTATATGCATATTGACAATCAAAAAGTAATATAGTTTAATACTTTGTTACATGTAAAATGAGTGTGCTTAATTTTTTAATTTAAAAAATTATTTTTAGTAAGATATAATTTTTAAAAAAATAATATTCTAGCTCAAAAAACTTTCTTTAGTATAAATTTTTAGATTATATTATATAGTAATTATATAATGATACTGTTATATTACTATTATATAATAAATTATAAATGAGTAATAATTATTTATTACTATTAATATAAATTTATTAATTATTTAATATTTTTATTTTTATTAATAGCAATTCATAAACACTTCATTTAAAAAAAAGGAAAAAAATCAACCAATAAATATAATATTTAATAGCGACCTATGAGACAACCTCAAAATTCAATACTCATATTTAAAAATAGAATATTATATGTTATGTTATATACATTTTTTTCTAGATTCATAGTTCATGCATTAATTTTTTAAGAAATACAATGAATAGGTTTCACGTGCAATATATAATACTTCTTAAATAAATATTAATCTACATACTTTATCATAATTATTCTAAAGGTTTTATCTATTAATTTTTAAATTGTATTTTGAAGGATATGTTAGTCTACCAATTGGGCGCACCTCCTAGGGTTCCCTTCGGGGATATTGTACTAGCCCTCTGGTCTATTTAATGTTACTTTAAATTATAAAGTATCATTATCATCAACACATTAAAAAACTTATAAGACACATGTGAACACCGTAATATTTATATTGCCTTTTTTAAAAAACTAGTGTTATACCCTTGTGATGCAAAGACTATAGTTTTATTTTTAATTTTAATTTTATTAATATAAATAAATAATAAAATATACAGTTTTAAAATAGATGATACTTTTATAACAATGTAATTATTGTCTTTTATATAATTTTATTTTTTTAATTTTTATATCATTTACTACTTTCTAAAATTCTCTTATATGTGAAACTTTTTCTTTTTATTTTTGATAGGCACATGAAACATCTTTTAAATATTAATTAATTTAATTATAATTATATTACATTCTTACTAATTATTTTATACATATGCAATTAAAAAAATTCTTTGTTTTATTTAATTATAGTATTGTACTAATTTAACCTAAGACGGACATTTATGTAGTCAAGTAATCATACATGGTTATTGCATACATGTTACTCATATAACTATACGTTTTTTTTTGTTTTGAACAAACAATTATACATTAATTCTCTCCAATTTTTATAAATTATACTAATGCATATATAGAATGATAATATTTGCATGTGAACAAATTAGGTATTGGATCAATACATTATTTAATTTATAGTACACAATTTCATATAAGTTAATTATTTACAACATAAATGCATACCTTACATAAACACTACATTTATGAGACAATTCCACATAAACATCTTTTATATATATATATATATATATATATATATATATATATATATTTATAATTTTTTTCATGCTCTATATTTTACTCTGTCTTCTTTTTTTTTTTTTTCAAATTTATCACATAAATTTATTTTTAAAATACAATGATAACTTATAAGAGAATGCAAATATATAATAACTAAATGAATATTATTTTTTAAAAGGCACGTATAAATTTGATCAATTAGAAAGAAAAGTGATGTCCTTGAAATAGATTTTTCTCTTTAAAGAAAAGAGACTTTGTCCCTTATATTATGAATTTATAAATTTTTTTATATTACTAATGATTAAGGAAAGAAGTAAGAAACAAAAAAAAATATTACAAACATAAAATGACACTTGATTTACAAAATAACTCAACTCATAAAATAAAGAGCAAAAGTTTACATAAAGTATGGAATTAGAATAAAGCACTAAAAAATTGATTAACATTAAATGGTTAGAGAAGAACATTAAACTCACGTAAATTTCTAAATAAAAAAAAACAATGGCAAGTTTCTTGAGAAATATAAAGAAACGGTCTATAGAGGTAAGAGCATTAGATAAACAACATACTTGACAAACTATACAACCACTAATTACAATTGGTAATTAAGAATTGATAACATTTCAATCATAAAAGAATGAATAATATTTGTTAAACATAAATAAAAATATCTACACAAATACTACTATTAAAATGAAAGAAACATAGAAGGGAAATGAAAAATATAAGAAGATGATGAAAAACGATCGAGCAAAACTATAATATAGGCTTGACTTTCTTGACCTCTAATTATCTATGTTACGAGAACCGGACTGGACCGGCAGGTTCAACCGGGAACCCAGCATGGATCCGGTCCGGATACCATAGTTAGACCACTTGAGCATTGAACTAGATTGACTCGGTCAAAATCGTTCAATCCGGCTATGATTTGACCTGGCCGAGTCATAATTGGACTGAAATTTAAAAGATAAAAAAGAAAAACTCAGAATCTTCACGTCAATGACCAGCTTTTTCAAGGATTCTTTGCTCCGTTGATGTATTTCAAGCTTCCTCTTATAGCAGCGATGACATTTGAAGTTCGTCCATGGCAGAGATAGGAGAATAGAAGACAAAGAAGGGGTGGAGGAGGAGATAGAGGAGTAGATTGTTACTCTCAGTAGAAGATGAAGGAGATATGGCACACCTCCTCCGTCGTTAGCGACGACAGTAGAAGATGAAGAAGGCAGTATGGCCGCTTGAGGAGAAGGAATTTCAGTTTAAGGGGGAGGGGGCTATGTGTGTCTCTTTCATCTACTCTCTCTCTCTCTCTCTCTCTCTCTCAATCTCTCTCCAATTGACAGGGGAGGGGGCTGCACAGGAATCGGGGGGCGAATCAATTTAGGAAGGTGTTAAAAGCAGCTGCACAATAATTAATTAGGGATTTTAAAAGAGATAGGGTTTAAAATTTTTCTTTTCCAAAGAGGCAAAAGGCTCAAAAAAAATAATTGTGTTAGCTGCCACACACATTATCAATGAGCTTTCTTAAAAAAATGGGTCTTCGTCCTTTTTTTTAAGTGTTTGTATAGAAAGCCCTTGCTACCTCTCTTCTTTTCCTTGCCTGGGATAGCTTGAATCTAGGTAGTTCTATTTTCACTTATTCAAGTCTGTTTATTGACTGATAAGGCTTTGTCTAAGAGGCAAAAGCCCTACCCATATATATATATATATATATATATATATATATATATATATATATAACTCAGTTCAATCATCAATTGAGCTAACCAATTTAATTCGAACGGTCCAACCAATTTAACCATGCGGACCTAGTCAATCAACGGATCGATTCTCTTAACATAGCTAATTATTAGATTTACAAAGAAATATTTTAAGTTGATAATTAGAACAAATTTTGATTAAGAATATAATGAACTGTTTCAAAATATTGAAGTTTTTTTAATTATTAATTGTAAAAAGAAAATCAATCAACATATTAAATAAAAATAATAAGATACTTTAATAGCTTTTACTAATTAGTTATTCGCTTGCTCATGAATAGTTCTACCTTAATATTATCTAATTAAAAAGAAAAGAAACAAACATAGTTACTTCAATGCAAAAATCAACCACAAAACCCATAAATGTAAAAGGGAAAAATAAATAGCTACTTCAATGCATCTTCTAAATCCAACTTTAAAATCCATATATATATATATATATATATATATATATATATATATATATATATATATATATATATATATATATATATATATATATATATAGTTATAGAGTTAACTCCTAAGAGTTTTGAAAATTATATTTCAACAATAAAACGAGACTAGAAAATTGAATATTTTTGACAATTAAAATGGAATTTTTTTTTAATCGAACAATGAACATGGGATATAGGAAATCTATAAAATTATAAAATTAGGATGTGAGTTTCAATAGAGTGATAGGTCCTAATCTCAGAAATGATAGAGGTGTTTGGATATCATCTTTACTGATAGCCTTTCGCCAAGGAATTTTTGGATATCAGCTTTTACAGAGCTTCTCGCCGAGCTTATCCGCCCACAAAAACATCACAGCAAACATCATCTACTTTAAACATTCTTTGCTTATCAGTTTGAGGGGGAAACACTTTCAATTCCTTGACGTCATCTATCGCGCCCCCGCCCCCACCCCCCGGCAAAAAAGAAATTCTAATTATAAATGGCAAGAAAGAAAATATTGATATTTGAACCCAATCCCATCTTGCCTTTGAATTGTAAGTTAAGCCTCTTCCTCCAAGCACTTCGGGCATTTGCATCTGAAACCATAATCAGCAAGCAATTTCTGCCTCTCTTCATAGGGTAACTCCTCGTCAATATATGAAATGGTCACCTAAAACACACAGACAAGCAATTATTACTTTTTTCCAGTGATGAAACAAGACTTCTGCTGGGACTAGACCAATCCCCAGGTCAAGGGCAATTGTTTCTAATTCAATAATAGGAGCGTGACTTGTGATTGTTCAATGCATACCTCTTCCCCTTTTTGGATCTGATGCAGGGCAATTATTGTCGCTTGGCCATCCCTGTCCTGAATTTCAGCCAAAAAAAAACATGATTAGCTTCATAACAGAATTTATTGCTTTACAAAGTAAACAGTCCTTTTGTTGTTGAGAATGCATGAACAGAAACTGTAAAGACAAATGCAGGATAGTAGTATAAAACACATGAATCCGGCAGAAATTAAGTTATACCACTGGAAATAACATGAGGTTTCTTTTATTTAGTTGCATGCACTTCAACAAACATATGTTATCTCCTCAGATAGACAGAAGCACAGTCATGTGAACGACATACACGTAAACAGAAAAAGATACAGCTTGGGATGGCCAAGGTGACAGAGTGGCATGGTCTGTTTCTTTTAACTAGCTAAAGCGGAATATGAAGAAACTTTAGTACGTTCATAAGTCAATTTTCCAACTAAAGAATGTTCAATGACACAAAAGGTTTTGATTGGCTAAGCTCCAAATGATGTTTGTATCCCCCAATTCATAATTCACAGAAAAAGGGGGAAGGGTATAAAAATGCTGCAGAGTGTTCCACCTCAGAAAGGAGAGGTGGGGTGATTGCAATAAATACGTAGATTCACATGAGTAACAAAAGAAACAATCAACTAGATAAACACTTTCTATACAACCTCAGAGACTAGTAAGAACTTGTATAGCCATCAGACACCAGAAGTTAAGATTGTGAACAGTAGCAGCAAAATGAAGCTGCTTCATGTCTTTCCCCTTGTACCCACCCATAACCCTCAACTCACTGATGCAGAACCAGAATATTTGTATTCAGGAATGTAATAGAGTGAATTCGTATACTTATATTCACTTCCTTTTTTCTGTTGTGACGGGGGCAGGGATGACTGAGCAAGGAAAAACAAAAGTTAGAGTCACTCTTCTGGAAAGTTGGGGAGAAAAACAAGAACCCAAAAATTAAAAAGGAAATGGAAGTAGACTTTTTAAAAGAAAAAATTGTAATAGATAAAAGATGAAAAGCACAAAGATGAAAATACACCAGCATATAAAAGTGCATTTTCATTCATGTAGTCATATCGATGAAAACCTCCCCATAAACAAAACACTATTTTTATTCCACAACGTATGCGAAAAAGTATGCCAAACTTAGCAAACAGATTGCTTTAACTCCCAAGTCTTTTGAAACTTCTACGAGGATGTAATCCAACTGGCCTCCTTTTGAAGACAAAATGTTCTGATAAAAAGTACTAGAATTCTACATTGGGAACACATAAAGCAATGAAAACCGCTAATTAGGGATCTAGAGCCGTCTAAGGTCCGAACGATTCTGTAGAATGAGACAAGAATATTGCTGAATACACTTAGAAAGGGGACCGAACATGCACAGAAAACAATAAATTACATCAAATATTTCTGGGAAGAACTACAAACCATGCTATATCTTGAAAAATTAAGAGAGAAGATAAAGCAAATAAACTACAAAACAGCAGCGCAAATTTGTAAATACCTCCTCTCTCTTAAATGCCTTTGCATTTGGACAACAGGAATGATTCATACAACTCTGCAGGGGAAAGAAAGCAGTTCCTACAATAAGAAAGATGTTTTTAGCATTGACTATATTTCATACTTTCATAAACAAACTTCAAAATTTTTGAAAGAGAAAAAGATGTTTAATCATCATAATTGCTTGAGACAACTTTCCTGATGGCATAAATGAGTTTACACAAATGTATTTTGAGATTACAATATCAATCAGAACCAATCATTGAACATCATGATCAGATGCATGGGCAAACATAATCAGGCAGCTGAGGTTCATATTTCTTAAATTCCTGGTCCGCATGTCACATTAGCAAACACAGGCGATTTTGGGAATTAAGTAGCACACACCTTGACAGCAAATTGAATAATCTTCACCAAGAGCATCCAATATTGGCCGAGTTACAGCTTCAGCATCTTTCTGCATGAAAGTTTAAGACAGGTCATTAATGGCCAGCACATAAGTCAAAAGCTAAATTCAAGAGGCAAGGATCTAACCTTTTGGGATTCTGGTAGATCATTAATGTAAAGAAAATAATCTTCCACTGGAGAGGCCACCACCAAATCACTAGGAAATATGAAAGTTCAATCATTTATTATGCAACCAATTGGCAACAGGTTTCTGTGTTTTTATTCTGTAGGTAATTGTAAAAATTAATAAGCAATTTAATGACAGATTGAAGTACTAAAAGGAAACAACATAAAGCAGGGTGACTCACAGATTGTTTAGCTCAAACATGCCAATGATATGGCCATAAATCTCCAGGGAGAACACTGATGATGATGAAGGACACCAATGAAAGAATTAATTAAAGGGCTCTGTTTTTTTTTGTTGGGGGAAGGCCATGCATGCACGCACACACGCATGCACACAAAGGTGACATGATGAATAAGGAAAGGATACACGGTGCACACTCTCCATCAAATATGGCTGCCTTCAAGAGCTGCAGTGACTGGCAAATAAAGTTATTGTCAGGGTTGCGCATTATGGAAGCAGCAAAACTCATGTTAGCTGTTTAAGTCATACAGCAAGTGTATCTGAATCTAATAGCAAAGGATATTGCTCTGATAAGGTCAACACTTTGTTCACACTGAGGTATGCCTCATGTTATCAACTGTAATCGATCTGCTTAGCGATTAGAGCAGCCCAATGAGAAGGGTCTACACATGTGCAGTACCCTCGACACTTGGACATGGTTATGGATACTCAACACTTCATTTTATACCGTGTACAAAATTTTTCAAAAGTTGTCGCGCGTGGCACAACACAAGCGTAAGACACTGAACAACTAAATATAGTTGTGGCCAAGTCCAAGTAACGTATATGATTGTAATGTATTGTGTCTCACTGTTTCACTGGGACGCCTGCAATGTGCTTTGCAAAAAGCATTTTATTATTTTTGTTAAAGTAATCATACTATTACATTTAAATTGCTTAATAAGAACTCCGACCTTGCAACAAGATTCCAGTTCTTAATAAAGTAGAAATGGTAACAGATCAAGGTGGTGCTCAATATGAAGAAAACATAGAAAGATACTTTGAAAACTACATCATATAGAACAACTAATGACATGTCCTAAGCACAAAATCTTTGCCAAAGCAATGAGAAAGCATAGACAGTACAGAGCATTATAATAATTGAAAGATAACTCTTCAGATTACATTGGTTGACTTTATACTGGTTAATAACTGCAAAATTAACCAAGATTTGCAAGTGCTAAAGACAAAGTTGGAACTATTTGTTAAGGTCTCTGTCTTTCTGATGTTGAATTCTGTAAAAGATGTCAGCTTTTACATTTTTGAGAGATCGGTAAAATGACATATAATGTTCATTATGTACATACTGGCAAATAAGTATGCATCAATAAACAAGCATTGGCAAACATATCGAAGGTATACAGATCAAACTGACAAAGGAAGAGTTACCTCATACGCCACCTCCTTTATCTGTCTTCTAAATGCCGCTTCATCAGACTTGTTGACATCTTCGGGTAAAGCAACACAATCCCACCATCTAAGAGTCAGGAGAATGGCAATCGGTTCAATACAAACAGCAAGAGAGTTACATCCAACCAGACAATTCAAATCAATATCTTAAGCCGAAATAATATTTCATACATCTAATGGATGGTTTAAACTTTAAAATTGTACCATAGTGCATAAGCCATTTTATACTTGAGGCCCTGCTCTAGATGATATGATGAATAAGAATTATTTTCATAATGGCTTAAGAAGACTGCATTAGGCCTTTATTTTGAACTTTGAGAATGTATAAGAACGAAGCATATGATGAGAAAAATCAATGAAGTATTGGATAGACATTATAAATTCATAGAGTACTGCTTTTGAAGATACTATGAGCTCTATGGTCAAATTCGACGAGAAGAACAGCTCCTTTGAATTCTAACAGCAGGCTGATCAAGTATCGCGGAACTATTTCTTGTATTAGGTCCAGTTTGATGAGGAAATGCAGCTGTGACATCATGCAATCAAAGTAATAGATGAAATAGACCACTATGCATTAGGGACATGCTTTTCTGTTCTTTTTTTTTTTTTCATGGACAATAATGACAGAGGGTATTTTGGTGACCTCCAATGCTCTAAAAATATAAGGGTTAATCTTCCAGTAACATCCAAGTCCTAACTCCTAAGAGTTCAGGGCCCATCTTCACAACTGTAGCCCATGGAGACCTTTAAAACTATCTTTCCATTAGATGGAAAGTGATCCCTAACTATGAACTATTAGGCTTCCAGCCGGTGAATCATTGGCACTTGAGATTTAACACTCAGAAGCCCTATGACACTGCCTAGAGCAGCAATGGGTTGTTCATATCGATCCATTCAATAATGAGGTCAACTTTGCACCGACCCTAAAATTAGTTCACACTAGAGTCTAAACGCTCCATTCATGCCAACTTTGAGCCAAATGAGTTCGGCTCGTGTCAGGTTCATGTTTCTCTAAATGATTTTAAGTCGGGTTCTAATCGTGTTAGTATTAGGTCAGATTTTTCCAACTCCAATCGGGAGCAAAGGAGAGAAGATCATAATAATTACAATTGCCCTTTTTACTTATGAACACTAGGATCGAACAGCACCTAGTGCGGGTCCTAACTTAGCGGGCCTACGCACATCCAAATGCAAGTTGCTTTACTTTAGCCTTAGTTTAAAAAAGCGCCCCAAGCCACTTAGGCGCACTTAGGCACTCAAGCTCAGCCCCTCTTTTGTCGGGCCGCGCTTTGGGCCGGGAGCGGACTTTTGGATTTAGAAGTTATCGTTTGTGTAACTTTTTGTTAAAAAAAAAAGGCTTATGCTTACCTTGATTCGCATCCGAGTTACTTGTTTGGAGACCCCGACACTTCTTTACAAAGTGAACCAGGAAAAGCAGAAACCCTAACCTCGCGAGACCTTCGTCCTTCATCCTCCTCCTCGGCTCCACCCTTCCGGGGACTTCCTCGGCATTTTCCTGCGCCGACCTTGGTGTTTTCTGGCACCGACCTGGTCGTCGACTACTAGGTATGCTCCTCCTTTCTTCTTCTTTTTCCTTTTCCTTCTTCTTTTTCCTCTTCCTTCTTCTTCTTCTTCTTTTTCCTCTTCCTTTTTTTCTTCTTCTTCTTCTTTTTCCTTTTTCCTCCTTCTTTCTTCTTCTTGTTCCGTTTTCCTCTTCCTTCCTCTTTTTCTCTTCCTTCTGCTGTGCTCTTCTTTTTCTTCCTCTAGTTTTGGCTCTTCCGGGTTATTCTTTTCATTCGTTTTTGTGATTCTTTTTCGTTCCAAGTGTTATGAAGCAGTCAAACTGACTGATCTGGTTTTTCTCCTTTATTTTTTTTTTGTCTCTCTGTTTTTGTGTTTCTTTTTCTTTTTCCAGTGAATTATGTTATATTTTTGTATTTCTTTTTTTTTCAAGTGTTATATTTTAAATGTTTTTATTGTGATAATTGCTTGTAGTGAATTCTGTTGATTGTTGTGATTTGAATGGAGGATCAACCCGGTACGAGTTCAGAGTTTGGGTTCGGGTTCAATCTCCTCTAGAGCTTTAGACCCCGGAAGAAAGTATGGCACACAAGACGAGAGCAATAAAAATAGTTTCTTTGTAATTTTCGTGGAGTTAAGACCATGGGGAGTGTTTCGACTTAAACAACAATTAGCCGATGGATATCGAAATATACTAGGTTGTAAGAAGATCCCCAAGCATGTTAGGGAAGAAATTCAAGAATACATGAATAAAAAAAATCAATGAAGGAGAGTTTTGAGATGTCGAGGAAAATGCAACAAAAAGCTACGATGTTGATGATGATGAAGATGATGAATGTATTGAGATGAATCCTAGAACTCCAGGGAATGGGGCAAAGAAGGCAAGTAATCGCATGCCTCATAAGAAACCAAGGCAAAAAGGTCCATTGGATTTGTACTTTACTCCTAATCCGGCCGATGTTGTGAAGGGTAAAAGGATCAAGGGAGGCAAAGAATACTTAATGAGCTATGTAAGAAAGAGTTAAGAGAAAAGGCTTGAAGAGACTTAGGTGGTTTTATGATCACATGATTCCTTTCCATGCGGCCACACTTGATAGCTTTGCTATTGTCATGGAATAAGTAGGTCTATTTGGCCCTGGATTAAAACCACCTTCCATGTATGAGTTGAGAGTTCCATTCCTCAAAAGAAGTGGTCTCCTAGAAGTGGAGGAGACCGAGAAGGCAATGAATGAGCATAAGAAAGAATGGGCACAAGTAGGTTGTTCTATCTTATCCGATGGATGACGTGATACCTACGTCCAAAATGATATTGTCAACCTTCTTGTGAACTCTCCAAAAGAGTCGGTTTTCAATAGATCAATTGATGTCTCCGAAGTTGTAAAAGATTCAAATCTTTTGTACAACGTTCTAGATGATATGGTGGAAGAGATTGGAGAGGAGAATGTGGTCCAAGTGGTGACCGACAACACATCCAATTATGTTAGGACCGCTAAGAAAAATTGTTACCAATGCTATAATGTATAATTTCTATTACTTAAGCTACTTATAAATTTCTAAAATTATAATTTCTACTCTAATTTCATTTTAGGAAAATTGTTGATGGCTAAGAGGCAACATCTCATTTGAACTCCATGCGCCGCACATTGCATTGATCTTATGTTGGAAGATATTGGAAAAGTCAAGGGTGCTCTAAAGAAGAATATGGCTATCAATGCTTATATCCATAGCTCTGTTGCCCTTGTGAACTTGATGAGGCGATTCACTAATCAAAGGAAAGGAACTTGCATACTCGTGACCAGATTTGCAACATCATTGATCACTCTTTCCTCTATTCACAAAAAACAAAAAAAAACAATTTGAGGAAGATGGTAACTTCTCAAGAATGGAGCAAAAGCAAATGGTCAAAGGATGGTGGGGGAAAGAAGATAGAAAGCTATATCTTACAAGATAACTATTGGACGAATATCCTTTATGCTTTTAAACCGACAAGGCGTCTTGTCGAGGTTCTTCACATCGTTGATGGAGAGAAAAACCACCCATAGGTTATATCTATGAGGCTATGGATAGAGCTAAGGAGGCTATTGCTAATAGTTTTCAACACAAGAAGGAGAACTATGATATGGCATTCAAATATATTGATACAAGATGGGAATGTCAAACTTCACCAACCTTTACATATGGATGGCCACTATTCTATTTGAATCCGGAGATCTATTATTCAAATGCAAGTGTTGTTGAAGATTGTCATGAAGTGAAAGATGGTTTGTTTGATTGCATTTCAAGGATGATTCCGGATATGACAATCCAAGACAAAGTGACTTCCGAATTTCAATATACAAAAGTGTTGAGGGTCTCTTTGGAAAGCCAATGGCTATAAGGCAAAGGAAAACACTATCTCCCGGTAAGAAAAACTAATCTTCACAACGAATCAAACTTACAAAGTTACTAATTTTAATTTATATTTTTTTGAATAGTTGAATGGTAGGAGTACATATGGATCATTGACACCAAATTTGAGGAAGGTTATCATTAGGATTATTAGCCTCACTTGTAGTGCAACGGGGTGTGAGACGAATTTGGGTGTTTTTCAACATGTAAGTTATAACTTCTAAAATTTTTATATGAAGCTATTAAATAAATTAGTTTATTAGTGAATAATTATGCCTACTTACTTTGTTAACGACTTCACACCAAGAAGAGAAATAGATTGACACAATCCCGATTGAATGATTTGGTATTTGTCAAATCAAATCGTGTACTCAAGAGCGGACGCCAAGAGAATAGCTCCAAAGATTCCATCCTCTTGAGAGAAATTGATGATAGCAATGAATTGTTAGGAAGAATGGAAAATGATTAAGATGGTGATGATTTTGTATTTGAGGAGGATACTTTGAATTGGCAGCTCACAGCTCAAGCGTATGGGGCAAATGGGCCTCGTTATGGCACGAGGAGGGGTAAAGGATCATCAGTACCACTAGAGCTTCAACGAAGAAGCTCCTACCCAAGCCTCTGGCTCTAAATCTTCTTCAGTTTGATTTGAATTGATTGATGAAGACGAGGAAAAGGAATTTCAAGAGGAAGAGGAAGAGGATGAAGATAATGAGGAGTTGGATTTAAAGTTAGATGATGATGATGATGATAATGATGTGGAGGCGGAGCATGTGGTGTTTGATGATGATAATGATGATGCTTAGTTGACCTTTGGTGGAAGGGGGCTTATAAACTACTTTGCTTTGTCTGTTATTTTCTATGACTATGCTTTTTAGACTTTTAAGTGTGTTTTGAGATATTTGAATGTGCTCTGTGGTGCTTTTAGTAGTTAAGATATTGTATAAACACCGTTTGATGTGCTATCTTTCTTATTTCTCAAAAATATGGGTTGGGAATGAATTTCAAGCATTTTTATATAAAAAGTGCGCCTCACTCCAAGAAGTCCGGACCTTCGCCTCGAAGCCTGCGCCTGGCCTCCAGGACCCATGTGCGCCTTTTTAATCTAAGACTTTACCTTGGACAGACTTATTGTTGTTATTGTTATTGTTGCAGGCTATTGGCTGCATTTTTCTACAATTATTTTCTTCTATTTTGAGATACTTATGAGCTTTTTGATACCTTGATGGTGTATTGATAACCAAAAGAAAACAGCCCTATATCCTTTCAATTTTTATCTTAAAAAATTAAAAACCAAAAAATAATCAGACACACACACATATATATGTTTCAGCAAAATTATCTTAAAAAATTAAAGGTTTACAAATAATCATCATCCTTCGTATAGGTTTATTTATACATACATATCATTATAGGGCCTTTAGATGTGTGAAACTAAGGGTATTTAGGGTGTGTAGGTAATATTAAGTTGAAAAATAAGCATTTGGGTCTATTGAGTTTCAGCAAAATTATTTTCAGTAACTATAAAAATGGAAATTAATTTAGAGGTCCATTAAGATTCGAAAGAACACATTTATAGGATCTGAAATGACCAAGATACCTTTGCTTCTTTGCTTTCTCAATTTTACTAATAATAACACCACTAATCAGACACACATGCTAGCATACAATTGGAGCGCAACCCCCCCGGCCCAAAAAAAAAAATGAAGAAGCCCGCTACCTAGCCTTGCGTACCTCTTTTCACTCCCAGCATCCCCGCCACAACCCCCTAGCTGCTAACTCTCCTCCCTTCACCACCACAATTTTCACATGGATGGTTGGATCCTACAAGAAAGGCCCTCCCTACCTTTTCCACTATATCCCTGCTCTCTTCTCCTTGCAAAACCCAATCCAACCCCCCTCTTCCCCACCTTTATTTTCACGAAACATGACAAACCAAACAGTTGGGAAAGGACTTTCTCCAATCTAAAAGCTGTGTTACAGGAGGTTTTAGGTATATACAAATATTAATTAGTTAATTGCCATGTTAGCTTATTAGATATTTGCTATGGCTATGAAGAAATTTACTCAATCTCCCCAAGGTATTATTAAACTTAGCGTTCTCTCCATCTAGGAAAATAGAGAACATCACAAGATTCAGGTACAGGGACAAGCCTTTCAAAAATCTGTTTTCAGTCGGAAAAGGCAGCCATTGAAGCAATCAATGTTCTTCAAAATCCGCACATTTATGAAATATGTTGTCAATTAGACAGACTCGTCGCTTACAGAGTAAGGTTGCCTACATCAGATCTCCCCAAAAGGAACATACAGACAGTTACAAGGACAAGCTTTATTCAATAATCTGTAAAAGGTGGCAATTGAAGCAATCGATTTTCTTCAAAAGCTGTACATTTATGGATGTTGTCAATTGGACAGGCCTGCTGCTTGCAGGGTAGGTTGCAGACACCTGATCTCCCTATCCCCGCCCCCAACAACAAAAGGCCACTGCTCACTCCAGTGGCATCCACATTAGGTGGTGGTGGTGGAGGTGGTGGTATCAATGACAGCTCATTCTTGGAGGATCCTAACCACCCCTTCAATTCAAGAAAGTAATTGAGACAGCAAAAAAAAAAAAAAAAAAATATGGGATGATTGCAAATGTGACTTTGGAAATTCCCACTTGTGAAAGCTCGTGTGAGGGAAAGGAATAAAAGCAAGATGATATGTTAGCAAACAAGGATATGGAAATGCATTTCGTCATTTTCATGACACATGATGAAGTTGAGAATGTAAGGAAACCCCATTTATTCACTAAGAACGAATCAAAGTTTAGCCTGCCAAGTGTTTGATGAAATACTGAAATGAACAGTCATGGAGTTCGGTGAGCATGGAGGCAAAGAAAACACGCAACCTCATTAGATCGTAACTTCTAATCAACTAGCTAAGCCATATTTGCCCAACGTTTTGCAAGGCTTAAATGCATATATGGCCCATGCTTAAGATAATCCTGACGGGTTGCAAAAATCATGTTTTGGTTGCTCATTGACATCCATGACACCCATAAATCAAATGTCAAAACAGTAGCACTAAGTGCCTATTTGGCCTAATTTTTTTTAGAATTTTGCGAGTGCAAAAATAAAAATCAGGCCAAACAGCATATTTTTAAAAACTAAAAATATTTTACAAAAACAGTTTTTAAAAAACTGACCCTAAAAACAGAAACGTGAGATCTTCATTTCTGTTTTTTAGTTATTCGGAAAACGTGCTGGGAAAAAGGAGGATTTTAAGTGATATTTTTATTTTGACAAATATGCCCCTAAACAATTGTGTTAATTCCTTTATGTTTCTTCTTAGAAGCCTGCCTCTCTCTTTCTTTTTCAGCAGACCAGCATCTCTCTCTCTCTCATCCCATCTCTCCAATATCTCTTCTTCTTCACGTCTCTCGGTCTTCTTCTCCTCTCTTCTGCCATTGAAACTGCATATATAAAGAAATTATCTCTCTTTCTTCTTCTTCCCCTCTCACTTTCGCTTTCTTTCCCTCTCTATTCCACCGGCAATTTGCAGATACAATCTGTATCTTTCTTAAATTTGAGAGAGATACAATCTGTATCTCTGAAATTTGTCCCCCCCTCTCTTCTTCCTCTCTCTTTCTTTTGCAATTGTTCAACTAAAGTTGCAGATACAGAGAGGTCTCTGAAGTTTATCAAATTCCACAGGAAATTTCTACTCTTTCATACGATTTCCCTGTGAGGTATAGTAATTTTCAGTTCGAACTTATAAATTTCTACTTGCTGTTCTGGGTATTGCGTCAGAATTAATGCAAACATATTGAATGTCTTCACTTATGATATATAAGAAGAATATTAAGACTTCCCATCTTAATATAAATGTATTCTAATAAATTGTTTCAGTCTGTGTTGATCACTATGTTTGAGGTCACTCGATCATTGAGCTTTGCTAACAACAAAAGATAAAAATATACAAAGCATGATTCACTTCAGGCTAAATTGAAATTATAGTTGTATCCAACCACCAGATATGGCCTTTTCTAGTCTAATGCCTATGGCTTTTAAGGTATATACTGTATACCCTTGCACACAGTAAACAATAACCTTTGTTTACAGGACTAGAGTAATCTTGAACAAATTATCAAGTTGCCACGTCAACTACATCCTCTCCAGTGAATTTTTCCAAAAATATTTATTTTTGGCATCTTGCGTTAAATGGACAACATTGATATACTGCTCCCAAATGGCAGACTGCCGTAGAAATGTGATGATATTAGGCTACCTTAAGCCATAATGAACTGCCCTGATGAATGGCTATGCTGTTTTCTTGTTTCCATGTACCGTCATGTAGTGTAGCCTTTCCATGCTTCCATTTATTTATATTTTGGATATCTGAGAGTCATTTATTTGATTAAAATTCATATCTTTTAATGGCATTTGAGAATTTCATTACCTCTTGGCTTGGCTCCCTAGTGTGTTAAACAAACCTAATTGTGTAACTGTTGTTATCTGCTATCTGACCATGCTCACCTCGACAAATGTGACTATCTGCAGCTCGTAAGGGTTACCGATCTACCAACTTCTCTAACAATATTTATAATAATTTTTTTGTCTTGATCTAGATGGGTTTAGTACCATCCGAAAAGAAACCATCTTCGTTAAAGAATGCTTCTTCTACTATGGTTGGTGTATGCTTGTATTAACTTATAAATTTTTATTTTTATATGATGCTTTAAAGTGATGAATTATATGTAAAGTCGTTTTTTCCTTTAATATTATAGGGTAAACGACCATTGAATCTGAATGTTACCGGTGCCTTTTCATCGAGACAACTCCATGCACAATCTAATCCTTCGATGCATGATCGGGCAAGTAACTTTATTATCATATTATCATATTTTTGGTAAAATACGGCAGGTGTACAATCTAATGCCGATGTGCTTTTTTTAATTTTGTGTGTCTTCTTTACATAGCCTTTGGATTTTTTTTTCTAATTTATTTTGACTTATATATTTATATTTAAACTCTAGTTAGATTGCTCAACAAAAACTTATGAAAGGACAATGTCAAACTTCTTTTCGCTCCTCTCGCCCGCACTGTTAAGAAAGAAAAGGCAACTTGGGATCCCGTAATAATAGAGATTTTCTGTCAAATTTGTGCTAAAGAAGTTCATACTGGAAATAGGCCAAATACACATTTCAATAAGGTAGGATGGAATAATGCGGTTACAAAGTTCCAGCAAAGAAGTGGAAGGAAGTATGATTACATGCAACAAAAAATAGGTGGGAAACTTTAAAAAGTCAATATAAGGCATGGAAAAAGCTTCTAATGGAAACTAGTTT
The DNA here is from genome assembly GCA_021018815.1 of Talinum fruticosum. Taxonomy (NCBI): domain Eukaryota; kingdom Viridiplantae; phylum Streptophyta; class Magnoliopsida; order Caryophyllales; family Talinaceae; genus Talinum; species Talinum fruticosum. The sequence goes on from JAITYX010000011.1 coordinate 3,214,238, forward strand.
AGGATGGGATCCAAATAAAAATACTATTGTTGCTTGATGAATCTTGGTGGGAAGAAAAATAAAGGTTAGTATAACTTTCTCGTATTCTAAAAATATTCTTATTTACCTATTAATTTGAAAAGCAAGCTGATGAGTTTTCTTTATTTTATTTATAGAATAATCATGATTATGTTAATTTTCGCGAGGGTGGCCCAACTAATTTAACGGAAATGGATATAATGTTTTCTAACACATTTGCAACTCGTGTGAACATTTATGGGATCCTTATAAATCGCAAGTTAATGAGACGGAGGAGGTGGTGAGAGAAGAAGAAGTGGAAGAAGAGGAGAATACGAAGGTGCTACACCAGTAAGGATTGAAGATAATGGATATGATGATTATGGGGGTACTAATATTAGTTTGGAAAACATTGAGGTTGAGAACGTTGATTATGCTGAACAAGAGGGCAACAAGAAGAAAAAACATCTAATTCTAAGGAAGGGAAAGGAAAGGCAACAAAGAAGAATAAGTCAAAAGTAAGTCCTGGTGCAAGTATGCAAAGTCGATTGGATCGTATTGTAAAGGCCGCAGAAAGTCGTGTCCCTCATCTTACAACGACATCTATGTCAAGTGATCCTCCGGGAGTAGCATAGTAGAATGTATGTGATTACTAAAAACTCTTCCATTTGTTGAACATGGTAGTGAGCTATACATGCTAGGTGCTCGCTTATTTATCAAGAGGCAATATAGGGAGATGTTTATTGCATTAGAAGATGGAATGAGCTTCAGTCAATAAAAGAAGGCAAACATACTTCTACGCGTTAGTTTTTTTTTTTTTTAATAATGCATACTATCAACTATGCAAAGATGTTTTTCTATAGCATGTTTTATTTGCACTTAACATGAGACTTTTTATTGTTTTTGGGAAACTTTTATGTTTTTCGTTGTTATATATATAAAACGATGAGTTTGAATTTTTGTTTGTTTGTGTGTATACATATGTGTGTGTGTGTGTGTGTGTGTGTGTGTATATATATATTCTCAAGTGAGACATTAAATTTCATATTAAATTATGACTTGTTTTGACATGAAAATATTATTTTATTTTTGTTAGGATGACATCATTGATATAAATAAAATGAAAAATAATAGTAGTAAAGAAGATACAATGGATTATAACGGCCCCGAAGTTTCATGAAACTGAAGAAGATGAAATAGATGAGGACTATGAAAATAATGATGATGATTATGAAGAAATATTGCTTCAACATGAACTGAATAAGAGAACAATGGTTTTACTTGTGGCATTAGGAACACCTTTATGTACTCACTATTATATGAAGTACCTAATGAAGAGAAAGGTTAAAACTTTTATATGCTCTGGGTGGCAATTTGTTATTGAGGTGCTTAATACCCCCGGGAAAGTTACAAGATGTTTAGAATGGAGCCACATGTATTTATTGGATTAGCAAAAATATTGATGGATAATTATGGGTTACATCCAACGAGGACAATGCGCGTGAAGGAGGCATTGGCTATGTTTCTTTAGACTTACACTCATGGTCTCTCGAATCGTAATGTGCAATCTAGATTTAAGCATTCTGAAAAACAGTAAGTAGAAAATTTGATGAAGTTTTGAAGTCTTTAGTTTCATTTTCTAGAGATATTATACAACCACCTAATCGTCAATATCGATTTTTGGCCACATTTCAAAGGTGCAATGGTACTCACATTCGTGCAGTCATAACTCCAAAAGAGAATGAAATCCCCTACATAGATAGAAAAGGATATGCTACACAAAATGTGATGGCAAAATGTAATTTTGACATGTTGTTTACCTTCGTTGAAGTTGGTTGGGAAGGATCTGCACATGACACACGTAGTACAAAAATTCAAATATATTTCCACACCCTTCGCAAGGTATGAGCTCTTTTATCTCGTTAACATGCATTAATATTACATTGTGCAATTTCTTATATTACATTTATTGAGTTATTATTTTTTTTATAGGCAAGTATTATCTTGTAGATGCTGGCTATCCAAACATGAAAGGATATCTAGCACCTTTTAAAGAACCACAACATCGGTATCATCTACCCGACCTCCGATAGGATCTTATGAATTATTTAATTATGCACATGCATCTCTTAGAAATGTTATTGAAGGAACATTAGGGGTGTAGAAGAATAGATGGAGAATATTATTCGACATGCCAAGTTACAAATTTTCTGCACAATGCAAAATTGTGGTTACAACCATGGCTCTTCATAGTTATATTAGAAAATATGCCATTAAAGACGAAGAATTTTGTCCCAATTGTATGCCTCTAGTAGAAAGAGATGAGGAAGAGCTACAAAGCAATCAAACCGATTATTCACTAGAGCATGGTGGATCATTGGATGATAATGATATGGCTCTTTTTCGCAATACAATTGCTAGATCTCTAATGACTAGAAAATAATTGGCCTTTTCATATTGTCCGGCAACAAAATTGAAGTAGATTATTTTATAACATTTTTGTATTAAATAATTGATATTTTATTTTAATTTGCTAAAGGTTTTTATTTTGAATTTTATGCCTGCTCAAATTTTGTTGTTACAAAGAAAAATGAACAATCTCTTACTCTAGCAAATAAATAAATATTATCTTATAAAAAAATAAGAATTAAATAATAATCATAATGCAAATAAAAAAAAACAATATCAAATTATACTATAATAAATAGTGTAGACAAAACTAGGCCAAACAACTAATTATTCAAAAATATTTTCATATAAACTAGGCCAAACATTTCATAACTTCTTCAAAAACTATTTTTAGAAAAACTGTTTTTGAGAAACAAAAACAGTTTTTTACAAACCAGGCCAAACAACACCTAAGTAAGTAAACACCTCTTTTGAGTTGAGAGAATTTCATAGGACAAGTTAGTTTAATAGAGGGTGGACAGGCCACTTTTGCAAACCAACCAGTGATAGCCCTGGACGTTTGGCTAACTGAAATCCACATGATTCATGGGAGCTGACCTGGCATAGAGGTGTTCATATCACTAAATGGGGTGTAGTGATTGTTAGTCATTCCAGACCGTCCAAAATTCACTTTCTTATGCAAATAAACCAGCTGATGGGAAGCTTCGATGAACTTGAAGATACACACGTCACTCTCAGCCTTGTCATCAAGGCTATTTTGAGGAAGGCTGTATGTTACTTAAAAGAGCTTTTATGTGCATGAGAACATTAGTTAGTTGTGATGTTAGCTGCATAGGTAGAGATTTGTCCATTATAAATCTAAGCAGGAGCTAAAAGATATAAGTAGGGGAACTTCACTGTAATAAATCAAGGAATTAATACGGGAAGCCTATCTCTCCCTTTGCCTTCCCTCCCACATTTAATCCCTCCAAATTATTTTCCACTTTTGTAGCCCTAAATGTAAAATTCGCCAAAACTCTAGACCCAAATGCTAATTTTCATATTAGGAATCCTCTTCTATATGGGGTTCTTTTAGGAAGTTTCCTATTATTGCCATCCAAGTTTTTAGAGTACTACAGACACATAGACTACATGTCCGAGGAAATCATGAAACCATTGCTGAATAAAGCCAAATGATATTGGCTTCCATTAATTGACAACTAGAATAGACAAACCAAGCCTCCGAACTTTCAAACATATTGCTTCAGATTCAAGAAGCATATTAACAAATCGGAACACATCAATATTTCTTTTGTGATTGTGTCTTGGCATAGTTACCTTCTCTTGTGTCCCATAGATATTGGCTTCCATGCTTCCAAAAGCAAGGGCAGATCAGCAGTTGACCCATTGCATGCTCTATCTCGCATTTTCAAACGAGCTTCTTTCAAATTCTTGTATCTCAAAATAGTCAACGAAATCGCCTGAAATCCAATCACAAAGAACACTAAATTAAAGGCTTATTGACACACAGCTTTCAATCTCATAAAATCTCCAGAACATAAGCCAGTCAATTTTCGCAAATGCAAAAAACAATAGCATTTCTCCTTTTTGCAGCACTTGCCCCCAGTTGCACGCTACAGGATGTCCATCGTAAATCACCTCAAAAACATCAGAGAACCAAGAGAGCTCACCCCAGACAGTGAATCAAAGCGCAGGTGCGTGGCTGGTAGTGGAGAAGGTTACTGGACAATTTCAGTGTGTTTTAGTCTATAGTGAAGGATCAATGCCAGGGTGGTACATATCCAACCTAGGTGAAATGAAACTCTACATGTAACATCATTGATAGGAACAATACATGAACAGGTTTGTCTTATCAAAATATGGTAGTGAGGCAAGTTGAATCAGAAGTTCTAATTTACATATTTCCAACTTTGCATTACCAATTAGCAGTTTCAGATCCCTGTTCATAAAACACGTAAGAGGGGGACATGCAGTCAACTGTCCCAAGTTACAACGGGCAGCTGGGCAACCCTATGCGTCTTGCTATGTGATTCTTGTTCCAAATCATTTAAGGCATATAGTCTTCTGCATGTGGCCATAATCAGTCCAAATGCCAAAAAAGGGAGATAGAGAAGGGAATTTAAAAATTTTGGGATCACTGTATCCTTTAAACACAAAATTAAAAAATTAAATTACTAAACAGGCGAAAAAATAAAAAATTCCAAGTGAAAAGCTAGCTCTTTATCAGATCATAAGTAAAGAAATGAAGATTTAACAAGCCACAAGACCAATCTCAATACATGCATATGCAGTTATAAAACAAAGACGCATTAAGTTACAAGGAGCAGCACAAGGATGTTATACGAACAACAAAGAGTAGAAAAGAAAAGAGAAGAAATAAGGAAATAGTAACTTCCTCCGTCCCATATTACTAGTCCCTGTCAAAAATAAGATTCTTATTTATGTGTCACAAAAACAAGGCTCTTAGTTCTAAGAGGGACAGGTAATATGGGACGGAGGGAGTATATTATTAGAGACAACGATGCTCCATGAACCATGCCAAATTTGCGAGAAAGCACCAGCACCAGTAATAGCATGATGAGGACTACGACAATCAAATACCATAAAGGCAACTAGAATAACCTACAGTATATAAAATATTGACCCTATCGCCGATATCATAGAAGTTATTCATAGAGACTTAGGGTAGGGGATAACATGTCCAACAAACAATATACCTTGGCAGCAAGAATAAATATGTCATTTGTATCTGAAAAGTTAAAAAAAAAAAAAAAAGAACGAAATTAGGATAAGATGACAAAATTGAGCATGAACAGAATTAAGAAATCATAAACGAGCAAGCAAAATGTTAGTAGACTAACAGAACGGTAACAAAACGAAGTCAGCTGGTTTAGATAAATAAGTTCAATAATTTAAAGCCTCACCACTGGCATGTTCTACAAACTGAGTGAGTGCTCTCACGCAAGATGCTTTTGACTTCTCACCCAAACAAAGTAAAGAATGGCAGATTTCCCAATCAGTCTCTGCACAAGATTTGCTACAAATCGACAATTAACACAAATGAAGTTGTATGAAAGAACTAACAATTAGGGGCCTATGGTCTACCACAATGGTGAGAACAACAACAATGCAACGATGCCAACTCCAACAAGGATCCCTCATTCCTACCCTCAGCAAAGAATATGGAGGTTAAAATGTCTTTATCGCTAACAAGCCTAGGTTAGCAGCAAGCTTCCAAAAGACCCAAAAAGAGAATTTTTGGCCCATGAAATGTAAAACAATCAGTAGCAAAAGGACTTGTTAAACAACCTGGTGAAAGATATTTGTCTATGCATAGTTGACTCAGCTTCAAAATTCAGTTACAAGCAAAACATAATGAGGAAAAAATGCTGATAGTAACTGCCAGGGGAGCCAGGCAAAAGGTGCAACATTTTTTTTTACTTTTTTCTTTTTTTTTTTTTGAGTCTGAAAGATGTAACATTGTTAGACTATCATTTATGGTCATCATCAATATACAAAGATCTCAAATTACTACCACCATTGGGCAGCAACCCAATGAAAATTTTTCAAAGCATTCTGCTCAACTCAAAGAAACATCCTCTAAATTAGGAGGTTCATTCATTCCTCTCAACTACTTTCATTCATAAGAGCAGACATTAGTCAAGCAACTTAAGTTGGCTTGTGGAAAGCTAAAAAGGCAAGTAGGAGCTCAGAGCATAGACAAGCACAGCAAAGTGTAAAAAATCAGCTCATCAGCTAATAAGCCTTATACAAGCCTAAGGAAGAAGAAAAGAAGAAGATAACCATAAACAAACTAGATCTAACATCCAATCCCGACACTTGGTCCCATCTGATCAACACACAAAGGTATGACTAAATGCAAAACTCTTGAAGCACTTTGCTCAAATCGAGAAACTTCTCTAAATTAGGAGATACATCTGTTCCCTCTCAAAAAGTTTCATTCATAAAGGGAGCATAAGTTCGGCAGGCTGGACCATGGGAAGCTCAGCAAAGGCAAGCTTGAGCTCAGATCATTAATAACTTAGTGAAGAATCAAGAAATCAGCTCATTAGGCTCATTAGACTTACACAAGCCTAAGGGAAAAGAAAAGGACACCCTAAACTAACTAGTCCTGTGATCCAATTCCCAAAACTAGGCTCACACTCATTAACACATTGAGATAGTATGTTTTACCATTCAAATGCCCTCCGTCAAGCTGCCATCATCCTTGCAACAATCATAACCATCTTCCGCTCCCCCTCCCCCCAAAAAAAAAAAAAAACAATTCTTCATCCGTGCCGCCACTCATTGTTGTGACAATGGTAATGAATTTGGCAACAAGCACACATTTATTGTCTCAAAAGAAAAAATTAGCATCAAATATGCTCTACTAAATCATTAGATTCAATTCATAAAATTTCATATTTATGGCTGTAGTGGCTCACATTTCAAACCTATGTTTTCAAGTATGATAAAGCACCTTAAAAGATCCAAGCTGAGTAATTGGTGAGAGCCTCAAGCATGCAAATATTGGACTTGGATTGGCTTATTTCTATGGACGGCAACGGGCGGATGCGGGGTCGGGGTCGGGGTCGAGGGTGCCCTCCCCATCCCCGCCCCAGCTGCCTGGAACCCCCTGCCCCCGCTTTTGGGGGCAAAAGCTTCCCCGTCCCCGTCCTTGACGGACCCCGTCCCCAATGGGTCCCCAATCCCCCACGTTCTCAAAGCCTAAGTTGGATCAATTTCAAAACCACATAACTCAAAAACTCAACACAATTATCCAAAATCCTCAAAACTTTTCGCTTTTTCATATACAACTCTTCATGTAAACAACAAATAAACAACATAAATTTGAGAAAAATAAAAGGTAAGAATCACCAAAAATTGGGGGATTCAGCACAATAGCCTTCCTCTTGGTAGTGGAGCCATCAAGGGGATCTTTTGCAATAACGAGAGACGTTTGAAGGTGAAGGCAGGTACAAGCGGAGGAGAGGCACAAGAAAGGGGAGAGAGAGAAGGACTACGGGGAGGCAAAGAGACGAGAGAATGTAGGCACGAGACGAAGGGAGAGACACACGGGAGAGAGAGCAAGCGAGAGAATCGAGAGAGATGCGGAAGAGTGCGAGAGAGGGAGAGGGGCAAAGGAGATAAGAGAGAGGAGAGAGAGAGAGGAGGGAAGTGGAATGAGGGTAAAGGGAAAAGATAGGTTATATAGGCCCAGTTCCATAAGCTGTAAGGAGCTGAAAGGAGTTGTAAGACTCTACGGAAAGCTGTAAGGAGCTGTAATGAGTTGTAAATAGTTGTAAGGTGCTCTAAGGTAGTTGTAAAGTTAATTATAAAAAGTTGTAAGGAGTTGTGAGAAGAAGTCGTAAGCTAAAGCTAAATGATAAGGGCCATAGTTAGGATTTTTATATAGATATTGCTTAAATGACCTTAAATTTTACATAAAAATGCCGAAAAAGTAACGGTATACATGTACTTTAAATGAGCTAGGCGGGGAAGGGGTCGGGGATCCCCAAGCATGGAAACGGGGACGGGGACCGAGAAATTTCCCCGCCCAATCACAATCGGGGATGAATTTTTCCCCCTACCATCGCCCGCGAGGGTGCGGGGATTTTTCCCCAATGATTTTTCCCCAATGGGGGCCCACCCATTGCCATCCCTACTTATTTTACCTCTTTTAGTCCACGTGATTTCACCTCTGAAAATTAATTTGGGAACCACTATTACAAACAATCCCATTCTTTAGAGTCCAACCCATGAATTTGTCATTTGTTGATCTTTAAAATGATTTGTAAATCACTTTTACAGACATGTTCATTTCAATTGCTTCTCTATAAATTTCCTATGTGTAGAGGGTTAGTTGGAAACATAAGTGCATGTTACCTTCCCAGATTAGATGGATGGAGTCAGAGGGCATCTTAAACATTCTTTTTCACCAATACTATGCTTTTCAATAAATATATTAAAGAGCACCACACAGTTGCAAGGCATAAGGCATAGCCCTGACAATTAGAGTGTATTTGCTGCTTACCTACAGTAGAATACTTCTTCACATCCACCAAGGCAAGGAAAAATGGATGGCAAGGAAAATCTTTCAGAGTAAGGTAGCACAAGACGACCATCCATCAGTGACTCAATAACTTCCTTCGAAAGTGGAGTTTTCCCATCGAACCAGAGGTAGAACATTCTCCCATAACAGGTGAGTTTCCATGCAAATGACCATCCATCACCCCACCAGAGTCACCTTCATCATCAAGTGAGTCACTATGGCATTGATCACTTGCACAAACACCAAGTTCTTGCAGATAGAGCTTTCTTCCAATTTGAAATTCAACGGAACCAATAAAACCAAAGCAGAAGCTACACACCAAGCAGTCAATCTGCAAAAATCAAGAATAAGCACCTTGGAGTTTTTGAAGGTCTACAAAATCTAAGGCATACATGATCAGACCTTGTTGCTCAAGTGTTGAGAACCCACAAGCATTTGGTCTTTCAAAAGAAGTTCTCCTTCTACAAAAGCAGCATCAGCGTATACTCCTACAATACAGCAAGAAGCAAAGAAGCCAGTCTCACATGAGAAGCAAAGTCTACATCGGAATGCAATAGAATTCAATATGCTTACCATCTAATGAAACATAAGTTCTTATCACCAGTAAAAAACCACTGAAGCAGCTAGAAACATGAATTTAGAAAAGAAACATGAAACTGCTCTCATGAAATTAGTTTTTCAGCATCAGATATTACAACAGCATATGTAATAGTCTCACTTGTAACTGCTTCTAAGTTTATTACCTGGCCATCACCATCCAAAAAAATTGAACGAAAAAACAAGTAATACTCACACATAGAGATGAGTATTTGGTAGGGATCACCATGAAAATTAGTGAAAACTATTTCATCATATCCACATAATAAGACTAAAGTACATAGGAGGCTTGTTTCACCAGAGAATACCCTTTGAACTCACGTTACATAAAGCATCTAACTTGTTCATCATATTAAAGAAAGCTATACAATACCACCTCCACCCTCTCCCCACCAAGAAATAAAAGATAAAGAAAAAGAGGCAATTTATTCTCAGAATTAATTTTTGAATATATCAAATCAATTAAACTAATATATAATGCTTTAAAACAATCAGCAAACAGTCACAACGCAGTTCAAAATCAATCACAGCAAACTTTCTTGAGCTATACTTCAACATACCTGGGAATTCAATAGTAAAAACATACATGCAACAAAGCACATCAAACATCAATTCCAAGCTTTACAGAAACACAAACTGCTCACACAATGGGTTTGAACCAAAGTTCGATCACAAGCCCCAGATACTTATCCAAATATCCTAAAACCTTAAAGAATTGCAAACAAAACAACAATAGGTGCACTTTATAGGCTCAAAAATTGACAATAGAAAAGTTGGTAAGAAAACACTGAATGATGAAGCTGCAGAAGACAAAAACATACCCTTTCCCAGCTCACCGTCCACTTTCACTTGGAGCCCATCACATTTCCTCGCTTCAATAAGATTATCAAAATATTCCTAATAAATGAATGCAAATAGATGAAGAAAATTGTCTCAACTATTATCAAAACCATACAATTAATCGACTTCAGAAAAGAGATAGAAAGAGACAGTATCTTCACCCGCGCAAGGAGGGAGGGAGGGGTTCTGAGAAGTGCAGAGATTTCGGTTGCAAATTGGACATCAAGAGGGCAAATGCTCCCCATTTCAAGTGTTTCTGACGGAGAGAGAGAGTCACCGCCACCGCCCGGTTTCCCCGGATTTCGAAAGGCACTAGACGTACTGGAAATAGGGGCGCGGGGGTATCCTCCGTTCAGCAAAGCTGCGTTTACTCTTCTTACGCAGCTACGCTCCAGTCTTATATGTTATGTATGGAAGAAATGAGTCCCGAAACAGGCCACTCTCGAATCCGAGGGCTTGGAACGTGGGAAGGCTGAAGAGCGCAAGGCTAGAGTGAAGGCGGATTCGCGTCGGATGGAGCCTACCCGCATTCATAGTTATTTTAGAAACTTCAAACTATATATCTATCTATATTTATTGGTTTTGAAAATTTATACACACCCACATTTATTGGGTTTTTTGAATTTGCGGATTTTATTCGGGTTCAATGTGATAACAAAAACAATATCAAATATCGACATATGATAATCATCCCGATATTTTATCTTATGAAGATAAAGTCATTTTTACTTATAGAGAAATTAGTATGTAAGTCTTTTTCTATACATCCCTTATGATTATCAACATGTTTATCGGTTGAGTAAAGAAAATCATCATATTAAAATAAGCCAAGTGTATGTTGACTACGGGTATGGGTCGAGTGTCGATACGGGGCGTGAGCCTTGTACCTTATCCATACTCATACTTAGACCAGTTATTTCCCACCCGTCCCATACCCAAATTTTTTTCACTTTTTCGTACCCAAACCTCGTTATAGATGGAGCGGTTTCGAGTCAAGTTTTGCGGGTTCGGGTTCCATCCCTAGCAGTGGGCCTTAGACCCAATCCAAATATGCTACATCCGATCCATTTAATCGATCCATTGAATCGAGTCTAGGTTCAAAAATTCGGACCTAATGAATTTGGATTGGATATGGGTCCAAGTTGCTTAGATCTAGTTTGGGAATTTGAGAATCACATCCGACTCGAAACCCGATTAGGATCCGATATGTTTTTAAATATAGCTAAATCGACTAATTTAAGTGAGTACTTGTGACTTTATTAGTAAACTCTAAATTTTTATTTGTTAACTTGCTGTCAATTATTCATACTTTGCTTCTTCGCATATCTCTTCTCTAACTTGCTTGCTCTCGATCTTCTCTACCTCTCACTTGCTAACAATTTGTACTTTGTATTATGGTTATTGAATATTGGGATTTATACCCAAAAAGATGATATTTGAATCTTTTTTTTTTTTTTTTTTGCAAGCGCAAGTGTTAGTCATCTAACTGGACCTCTATCTCGGGGTTAATGTAAATTCTTAAATGCTCCTTGGAGCTCATACTCCTGAGTGCCACGTTATTTAAAAACTCGCAAGCATATTATTTTTAAAAAATAAAAAATTAGAATATCCCGTTGTAACTAATTTATACTATTGTAACCTATTTATATTTTAAAAAGAAATTTTTAACTCATTATTCTCTTAAGATAAACTTAAAAATATAATATCCTATAATAAGTGATTTATCCTATCTTTTTTATTAATTTATTTTTTTGTAAGAATGTATAATTATATTCATTACCAACTCATCAAAACAGGCCCATAGCCTACATATAAGCACAGATGCTACTTTTTACATCATGATTCCTCTCCCTATGATTTAATTGAGTATTCTATCTATACAGTCCTTGTATTTTTGTGTTCTATTTGCAAAAAGTAATACTCTTTGACGAATTTGCTCTTTTACTTCTTTGAGTATACTTGTATACTCCAGGTGTGAGTTGTTGAAGACCCTCTGATTCCTGTATTTTCAGACATTGTATAGAATTGCCGAAACCCCTGCCCAAACAAGCTGTTTGCCCCATCTATCCCCTTTCAACTTATGAGATTTCTCTAGCCATGTCCATAGTTTAGTTCCTCCTATAGGTATTCCTATCCATGTACCCAATTCAGTCTATAAGAATGTTGCCAATTCACAGTTAGAAGAAGTGGTCCCAAGTTTCAGGCTGACCTCCACAAACACCGTACATGGTGTTTATGTGAGGTATATATTTAGCTACTCTTACACGAATGGGCAATCTTTTATGCATTATCAACCACTAGATAAACTAGCCCACACAGATCTGGCCCATGTCACTCTTATGTCAAGGTTTAGTCTCCATTGATATCCTGATTTTATAGTGTATAAACCTTTTGTCCCCAGTTTCCATTTCCAATGTAGGCCTGGTGCGCTCCCCTATTTGAACTGCTCTTTGGTGAGGCAAATCTTCCTCCAATATCAGGTCACATCCCCATTGGGTGCATATGTCCACAGTCCTTCTTGAGTATATACCTTCCATTCACCCACTTCACCCACATGATATCTTTTTTGTTTGCAATCGCCCATACTAGTTTAGCTGCACAAGCCTCATTCTAGCATTTTAAGTTTCTGATACCAACTCCACCAAACGTCTTTGTTTTGCAAGTATTTTCCCATGAAATGTAAGGCACTTTCTTGTATTCTCCCCCCCACAATTAAGTTTCTGCATTTAGCCTCTACAAGATTTGTAACTTCATGCGGCAATATAAACACTGCAGCCCAGAAATTAACTAGGCCCATGATCACATAATTAATTAGTATAATCCTACCAGCATGACACATATTCCTTGCTTTCCAGCTTTGTAGCTTGATTGTAATTTTGTCCACCAAAGCTTTGCAATCCATTTTTGTGAGTCTACCTGCAGTGATAGGGATCCCTAAATCCTTTGCTGGCAATTTCCTCTCTTGAAACCCCGTGCTTGTAATAAATTGTTGCCTCAGCCTATCCTGCACTCCTCCCATGATCAAAACAGATTTTTGGTGATTGATCTCCAAACCTGTGGTTGCTGAGAATTCCATCACAGATTGCATTATAATTTCAACAGAAGTCTTCTTTGCTGCACTGAAAATAATCAAGTCATCCGCAAACATGAGATGTTGATTTTGAGTTTTTGACACCTAGGGTGGTATCTGAACTATGGGTTTTGGGCAGCCTTTGATAGGATTCTTGACAAATATTCCATTGTGAGCACAAAAGGATTGGAGACAAGGGATCACCTTGTCTAAGCCCTCTCCCACCTTCAAAATATCCATGGTTACTCCAATTCAGCACTATAAAGAAAGATTAGTGATACAAGTCATAATCCATTTTATGAATTCTGTTGGGAATTTTAGGTCCTTCAAAACCTCCTTAATAAAATCTCAATGCACCGAGTCATAGGCTTTTCTCATATCAATTTTAAACAGACACCTAGGGGAGGTGTGTTTCCTGTTACATCCCTCGCCATCTCTTGACAAAGTAGCACATTGTACAAGAGTTCCCTACCCTTGACAAATGCCCCTTGGCTCTTATTTACCAAGCTTGGCAGTACTTTATTTAATCTCTCACATAGTAGTTTCAATATGCACTTGTATATGACATTACAACAAGAGATAGGTCTAAAATCAGCAGTAGTTTGGGGACAATTTACCTTTGGTAATAACACCAGGTTAGTTGTATTCCAGGCTTTGTGCATTCTGCCGGTGATAAAGAACTCTTGTATTGCATCATTAACCAAGTGCCCGGTGTCTTGCCAGCATGCCTTAAAAACCCACTGCTATATCCATCCGGCCCTGGCTACTTGTCATCCAGAATGCTGAATATCATGTGTTTTATGTCCTCTACGCTGAATGGTTTACAAAGCTCCACCTGCTGTTCTATGGTCAAGCAATTCCCCTGCTTAAAAATATTGTTGTCAACTGCTTTTCTCTGTAGTTTGTGCTTGCCTAGCAAATCTTGATAGTATTGAACCATGATCCTTACTACCTTATCAAACCCTTCCTCTTTTTCTCCTTCCTGATTGCATATTGAGTATATGCAGTTAGCCATCTTCTTTTTTCTCACAGTAGCAAAGAAAAATTGATTATTGGTCTCCAAACTGCGACCAATCAGCTTTGCTTTACTGCCTCTTAAGTGCTAATGAAGACTATAAAATTGCAATGTATTCTTTTCTCAATCTGTCTTCCTTCTGCTGCAGTTCTGCATTCAAAGGGTTAAGGTGCATCTCTCCTTGTGTTTGTTCCAGTTTGATCCTTGCAATATCCATTTGATGGTGTATAATCGCAAATTTGTCTCTATTGAGCTGTTTGAGAGGGATTTTCAGTTGCTTTAATACACTCCACAACTCAGCCATTCTTGCCTTTCCTTTAATGTTTTCAAGGTTGTTCTTCACAATACTTCTGAATTGGGGGTCCTTGCTCCACATTTGACAGTATTTAAATGCTGATTTTTGTCTAGGCCATTCATGGAAGGAGAGTAAGAATCGATTGTGATTAGAGAGTCCCTGTACCATACATTCAGCCTGCACGTAGTCAAACTTTGTATACCAATGTAGATTTACCAGCGTCCAATCAATTTTGGCCAAATCTGCTTATTTGTCCAAGTATACCTAGCCCCAAAGCTTCTCAGTATATTTAAGTCACAGGTCTCAATACATTCTTGAAAATCAGATATATCACGTTCGTTGATTTTTGCCCCACCAATCATGTTTTCAGCTTGTAAAATGGCATTGAAATCTCCAAGGACACACCATGCTTCATGTATATTACTAGCCATATTTTTAAGTTTTTCCCATAACTCCACTCGGTGTTGAGCTGTATTGTGACCATACACCACAGTCCACAGGCAAGATTTTTTGTTAAGAGCTGCAAAAATCTGCAGTGAATCAATTGTTGCTATATATCCTCAATCTGAACATCATAGACAAGGGGATTCCATGCAATGAGTATTCGGCCTTTATGCATTAGTAAGCCATTTGAGACAAATTTCTAACCCCCAACGTCCTTTGAATTATTGCTTCTTCTTTTGCAGTATGAAGTTTGGTTTCCAATAATCCAACGAGACCTACTTTTTGTTTCTTCAGGTACTGACCAACATCTACCTGCTTATTGGGGTTATTCAAACCCCTAAAATTCCAACATATTATGTTCCTTATCGGGGGGTGGGGTTTCCCTTATCACATGTTGTACCCCCATATCATCACTCTCATCTACTAATAATGCTTCAAAATTATTGGTCATCACATTTGTACTTTGCTGGGGAGGACTATGTTCTTTTGTAGTTCTCCTTGGCCTTACAAAACCATTATCCTCATGTTGCTCATTTCTTACGGGAGCTGGTTCCTTATCCTGGTGGACTTTTCTCCACTCCTTTCTGACCTCTTGTTTTTTCCTATAGTTACTCGTGTCCAAATAGTTCACAGTGTGTGCATTTGGTGGGCTTCCATTCATACTTTACTATCTCGCTTTTCAACCACCTCATTTTTATTAACAAAGTTGACGAGTCTCTGGTAAAGGTTCATTCAGCTGAACCTCAATCAATTGACGAGCATAGTGTAACATTGTCTTTTCCATTGTGGGCTTATATGTTTTTATAGGTATACCATTGTCTTTTCCATTGTGGGCTTATATGTTTTTATAGGTATACCCACTAAGTTGCCTGAGCTTATCGAGGCTTTCCAACCCCAATGCTTTATGTCCAATTTAGGGAATTGAACCCAAATCGGCAAAGATGTAATAGCGTTAACATCTATAGTAAGATCGAGAGATCCAAGGCTTTACAATGAATGGTTTTTTATCAAAGAAGTACATAACCTTGTTGAGCACAACTACTTTATCCTGCATAGTGGAGAAGCGAACGATGAATATGCCTTTTCTCACTCGTAGCTCCCTTGTCAATACTCGTAAGCCTTCCAAATCCTTCATACAAATCCATTCAGCACCTCATACGGAGGGTTTGACCCCAATACACAGCAAAATACGGCCTTGCTCTAGTATTCTACCTCTCCCTCTATGTCCGCCTTTTCTATTCGAGCACATTTCACTCTATTCACTTCCAACGCTGGTACAAATCGGAGCGTGTTCCCTCATCCGGGTTCACTAGAGAAGCATAAGTAATTCCCATAAGTGGGAAAGACTCTTGCTCCTGCAGTTGATTATCCACTATCTCCGAGCGAGGAGGAACCCTAGGAACACCCGCCTCCAAAATTGAAGGTACTTGTTTCATTCGTTTCCGGATAAGGACGAGGCTTGCAGCTAAATTGAGTACCGGATTTGTCACCGAAGTGTTTTTGGACGCAGATATGCTTGGATTGGTAGCGATTGATTGTGTTTTCGGTTTGCCCCTCTTCCCTCCTACCATGGCTGAACGAGAGAACTCGGGAGAAGAAATGCGTTATTTCACCCCTTATTAATTTATTTTTATTGCATGATAAATTTGAGTTTATATTTTTTTAAAAAATTATTAGATTATTTGCAAATTGAAGGTAGATTGTTCAATAAGATTCAATTGCAATCATTTTTCTTGTCATTTTTGTCAAATTCACCGATAATCATCGTGTGAATATTTTACTTTAATTGTTCATAGACCATGTTAATTTTTTCATTAGGCCATACGTATTTATAAACCAGTTATATGATAATTGTTCACTAGTAATTGTTATACGATCAATATGAAATTATTTATCCTGAATTAATCAAATATTAATATTCTCATTGAATAATTCATTTGCTCCGAATGAACACTTACATATTTCATTGAGCAAATCAAAGTTTTACAATGAACAAAATATATCATCACACTGAACAAATAAGCATATGTACATGAACAAATTGTATGCTACTCGATGAACAATCATCGGTTTCTTATAAATAAATAAACATATCTCAGGTGAAATGCATTCGTTTCTTTGATTGGTCTTTCTTGTGAAGTTTCTTTCGTTTTTGGAGGATGAATAGCTTCTTTCACAACAATATTTGCTCCTCACCATTATCTTCCTTAATTGAACATGTTTCCTTGTTGGCGATTTCAATTTGAGTAAGCACACATTTTGTGTTTGAAGTTCTTTGTTGATCTGCAATCGAACAATTTAGTTGTTATTGTCATGAATCATTAACTACTATATTCATGAACAAAACAGTCAAAAATAATGAACAAAAAGTTTTTTTACAATGAACAATTCAACATAAGAAAGTGAATAATTGAAATTACACGGTTTAACATTTTAACATAAGAAAATGAACAAATATTATAGTACCAAAATCTTGATGAACAAAATAATTTAAAATAATTAACAAAGAGTATCGATAGATAAACAATACAACATAAGACAGTGAATAATCAAAATTTCACGAGTTGAACATTTTAACCTATGAAAATGAACAGATATATTAGAACCAAAATCTTGATGAACATAATAATATAAAATAATAAACAAATAGTATTAATAGATGAACAATACAACTATTATTGTTGAAAAAATGATCTATATATGTATGCACCTTTACCCCATACATCATACTAACATACATATCAAAAATTACGAAAATTAGTCGATGTTGATGAAAAACACCATAAAATGTAGATATCATTGAAATTAACCCATTTTATGCATGTAAATGAATTAAAGTTGAAGTATATTTCATTGCACAAGAGATTATACCTATTTTTCCTAATGTAGATTGTTTGCGCTTTACTTTATTCCTCAATTGCTAATTACCACTGAATTTTGAAAGAGACTTGAAGGTTTCACTAAATATTGGGTGCAGATTGACGGTTTCGCTAAAGAAGATGAACAAAATGCACAACTCGACGACATGAACGGGAAAGAAAAGTCTATAGGCCGGAATTCGGGAAGCCGTTGAGGAAATCGCAAGGATGAGTGGCGTGAGAGGGAGGTTAGCGAGGACGAGTCGATGGAGAAAGAAAATCGCAAGAGAGATGAAGAGAGTGAGAGAGAGAGAGAGAGAGAGAGACATGGGGAGCTGATTTTGGAAATAAAGTGGTAAGGGAATCTTAATAATACTCAATTTTAGGTAGTTAATCCCGAAAAGGACTTTACCAATAAAAAAAATTGTACGTAATATATTTTTTCCACATCAGCATGGGAGTATATACTCCCGCATCCAACATTGTCAAATTGCAAGGTTAACCCTAGTTGGGTTTAAATGCTTAAGGGGGATAGGGATACCAACCCTAGGCTTAAAACACAC
Source organism: Talinum fruticosum (assembly GCA_021018815.1). Taxonomy (NCBI): domain Eukaryota; kingdom Viridiplantae; phylum Streptophyta; class Magnoliopsida; order Caryophyllales; family Talinaceae; genus Talinum; species Talinum fruticosum. The sequence goes on from JAITYX010000011.1 coordinate 3,232,378, forward strand.
CCCTACTTGTTTTACATAACTTGTAAGGAAATTGTCTCTTTTAAGGTTCGATCATGTAAAAAAGGTGGAAATGTGGAGTATTGCCATTAGGTCAACAATCGGTTGGTATAATATTTCAATCATGTTCAAGAAATTATATGTTTCCAACTTCCTTAAAATATAAAATAACAGTGATGTTTTTTATAGACAAAATAAAAGTAATAATAGTATTACAAATTAGTACGAAATAGTATGGCCCCATTATGGACCTGTTTAGAACATGTGGACTCATAGACCCAACGCATATGAGTCTAGGTCTAATCTTCATATGCCCGATGGATCTGGATTGAGTTCACGTCCAATACGAGAAAAAACTAAATGGGTGCGGGTTCATGTGGACTCGATTTAAAACCAACCCATTCTCATTCTTAATCATTGCACATGAGTACTCCTAATAAACTTTGTGATTTTTTTATTATTATTTTTGGATACCTTTTTTTGGTTATTTTTTTCTTTGAAACTTATTTGACAAGAGTTAGTTCTTTTTTTTTTTTTTTTATAGTAACAATAGTTGATTCTAATGTGGCAATTTTTCGAAGACCGTTAGTTCATCTGTCACATCCTATGCAAACTCTCCTAATCAACTAGATCAACATAATATCAGTCTAAGCCTTCATTCACATGAGGCTAGGTAAGGTCCAAGTGCATTAGGGTTAGGGTTTCCTACCTTATAACAGTAAAAGACTATCTTACCCCTCATTTATTTCTTCTATAAATACTCACCAAACATTGGCACAAGAAGGATCATATCACAACTCTCAAGAAAGTCCTATTACTCTTGGCTCACTCACTTATTATCTCTACTCCCAAGAAAGAATAGATCCTTGTCATTTTCAGTAAAACCGCAAAAATCCTAGAAAAACCTCCTCCGTGCGCGTCGAGGAAGATTCTCCTTAACTTTCCACCTTTCGTCGAACTAACTTGAGCGTCGGAGAGGCATTCCTTGGGATCCAACCTCGGGGTGTTCCTTTTGCTGGAAGGAGCAATCATCATGAGGAGTTCGCCACTAAGTCCATCCGTCGGGGTCGAGATAGCAAATCCACTCTTTCGACTCATCATCCATATCACACCTCATCGATTTTGTCCCGAAACATTTTGGCACCGTTTGTGGGGAGAGTGGTAGTCCATGGTCACTAGCGAAACTCGATGACGTTCTAGAATGATGAGAGGCACAATCGATCCTCCTCTTCATCATTCCTTGCCTCTAGGGGCCAATCCCACGAAGTCCGTCAAGCCATGGAGTCGTCGCATCACACCACCAAGCAACCAGCCACCTTAGCGTGAAGGGTACATCACGTTGAGGGCACCACAAAACCTCATTGACTCCTTGAAAAGCACCGTCTTGCAACAAGTGTAAGAGCAAGGGAGGGCGACTATGGATCATCACATGCCCATCCTGTCATTTCACTATAATCCTACTCCGGGATATGGCTCAGCCTACAGGGAGGTTAGCCTCTTGGCCACTTTTAAGGAGGGATTCCTTCGTGTGTTGTCCAAGTCCAACCAACAGAGTTGATGAATTCTCTTCCACCTAAGTAACCAAGTGCTCCTCCGATGAAGCGCCATAATGAGGGACACGTCAAGGGGATCATTAAGGCCAAAAGAGCTCTCCAAGGAGCCAGCAAAAAATTCATCACTTCGCATACCACCTTAACCACATACGCTACCCACAACAAGCGTTCAACATGGTTCAAGGGTCGCAATGGCTCCCATGCTCAAACTACAAGCAAAGGCCCCAAAAAATAGAAGACATGTCAGCCCAACACATTAAGCACTCATGGCCAAAACTCAAAACGAGTACGCCAATATGACATCCCTAGGCACGACCAAGAGTATTCATCCATCGGGGAGCATGAGCGGTTGACAGAGAGGCGTCAAGGGATGTTAACCATAAAAACCGTGAAAAATCATAAAGAACAAGGCACATCCTCCCGGTTTGAGTGGAGAAAAACCCATCCTTGTTGGAAGTTCTACGATTTCATCCCCGTGTTGTTCTCGTATTTGGATCTTATTCGCGTCCAGCCCAACCAACCTTCGCCACACCTTTCTTGAAAATGTTCATGAATGCGCCTCATTTGAAGAAGATAAGAGTGTCGGATATTGACCCATATGATGGAACAACGGACCGGAAGATTATTTTCATACTACAAGTCGCACATGTATATGCAAGATAAAGATCAAGCCACTTCTTATCGATTCTTCCCTGCGACTTTGAAGAGAGTCGTGCAAAGGTGATTCAATAGTCTTCTTCAAGGAAGCATCTCCTCCTTTGAGGAATTGTATGAGAAGTTTATGGAACAACTCATTGTAAACCGCAAGCAAAAGAGAACATTTTTATGTCCGAAGGTTCCATTGAGAACATGTCCTTATACCGGACTTACAATATGAAGTAGCTTATACCACCTTCGTTAATGGACTCAAGGGTGGACTATTCAAATTCTCCTTGGTTGAGCAAAAGATATACACCTTGGCGAGGCACTTCGGAAAGCGGAAAACTTCATCCAAGCCATGGAAATATGTGCTAAAGAAGGAGAAGAAGTCGACAAGAGGGGAGAGGATGCAAAGCTCACTTAGAGAGCCGACAAGAAACACAAAGACTATGACATCGATCACCGCTTTATATCGACACGAGAAGCATCTTGATGGAGATCAAGAGTCATCCAATGTTAAGAAAGCCAACTCCTATGAAAACCCTTACAAATTGCGGAATTCCAACAAGTATTGGTTGTATGATGAGCAAATAGGGCATGATACTCGTTGAATGCCAAGTGTTGAAAAAATCGCTCGAGGAGCTCACCCATAATGGCCTGGCATAAGTTTTCCTTCTTTAAGGACTCGCCTGAATAATTAAGTCCCAGCTTTGTAAAAGAATCGCTCATGCTTGAGTCATCTTTTTCGAAAGTGCTCAATGGGGGCATAAATTCATCCTTTTGTGCGGACTTCAATTTTCGCTCATTAATATAATGAGTATGCATTTATGTAAGTCATGAAACTTCTTACGTTTAACATTTTTATTCTTTCATGAGTTTGGGGGCAACAATAAGGGCTAACATGACCCCCTAATACAACCAAATGAAGTCGTAAAATCTAAGGGGCTAACATGATTCCCCAATGAAACAAAGTCTTAAAAGCTAGGGGTTGGCATGACCTTCTAGCTTAATCGAAGTAAGGAGATAACATGAACCCTAATGGCGAGATTCAAAACTCGACAACAACTAAAAATGCGCAAGAAGAAGCAAATGATGCATAAATCAAGCTAAGGCAAGAAGTACATGACGGATCAAAGCAAGCAAGAGACAATTAAATGCCAAGTATGAAGAGGTTGGCTATGGTCCTAAGGTGCATACATCTATCAAAGAGGACCCTTTGGACGAAAAAAGATGGAACATATACTGCTCATCAAGCGAGGAACTCATAGGATCATATATGATCCCTAAGGGACATAATTCAAGCTTTAAGACATCGGGAAAAAGTACAAGGTCAATGCCTTTGAAAAATTGGGTCACAAGAAATAAACCAAAAGCTATATGCATAAAAAACATCGGCGTGGCATGCCATGTTTACATAGGTTCAATCTACGATTGCTCTCTCCGGACTTCAGCGAAAGTCAATCGGGTGCCCATATTTTTTCAAAAAATGAAAGAAGTAATTATTCACAAATTGAAGATGAAGAAGATATTTTGGCTTTCAAGACATGCAATTGTTTAATATAAATCAATGTTAAATGTCGCTTCTTGACATCAAGTTTGGGGGCAAGCGAGGAGCTAACATAAACATCCAACGTAAAATTGCGACTTGGGCACAATCGGAGGCATCTTACGAAACTAAGGAGTTTGGCATGTTTCAGCTCAACGTGAGTCGAGACATTCTCACCCAAAGTGGGTTCGACTTTTATTGACTAAAGAAGGGCCATTATTTTCCGCCTTAATGGAGTTAGGCTCACCATTTTTCGCTTCGAAATGATTGATATTTTTATCCGAACGAGTCTATAGTTTCTTTGCCCTAAAAGAACCGCTAATTTTTCGCTCTAAATCATATCGATATTTTTCAATCCAAAGGAGTTTGTATTTTCACGACCTAAAATCAAGGTCGATATTTTTTCGTCTCCTTCAATCTTATCTCTTTATGTATAAAATTAGTTGGGAGTTTTCCCCTAAAAATATGCTAACACAAAGTTTAAAAATTAAAAATCAAACGTTAGAGTTAGAAGGGGAAGTTGGAGTTGAGTTGGGGAAGCGGAAGTTGGGGTCGGGTCTAGGTTGGAGGGTTAGGTTGGGGAAGAGTCGGGTTTAGAGAAGCGGGGCAGGCGGCGATTCAGGAACCGAGGGGTCGAGGATGGGCGAGAGAGTGTGAGGGAGAGCGAGTAGCGAGAGAGTGAGAGCTGGAATCGAGGAGTATGGTTTTGAGTAGGACGAGCAGCAGCGAAGAAGAAGGAGTGGGGGAGTCGTGGTCCGGGCTACAACAGAGCAGCAAGAAGAGAAAGAGGGGTAGGGGAGGGGTGGGGAGTTGGGGATTCGACGAGGGGTTTGACGCTAGTGAGTGAGAGAAACTAGTAAGAGAAAGAGGATGTGAGAGAGGAAGAGCGAACGAGACAACAAGGAGATGACGAGGGGAGACGGGGCACCGGAGAGAGAGTAGTAAAGGTTCAATTAGAAAGTATAATTCACCCTAGAAGGGGGTGAATATGGTAATGAGGAAATAAAGTGGAAATTAGAAGTTCTTGAAGAAGAGACTCAACTTAGAAAGTAAAACTAAGTCTAGATTTAAGCAGAAAAAGAAGAATAGAAAGTTTTACGTGGAAACCCTCTTAGGGCGGAAAACTACGGACAACGCTTATCCAAGCACTAAGTCAAACCTACCATTTGAATCCATAAATACAAGGGATTAACTACCCGAGTTGCATCCTTAGATAATTCTATTACAAGTTTTTCCTAGGCACGAAGTTACCTTATCCGTCGCAATACTTCCAAACCGAGTTAACCTTTACATTTTGGGACAACTGAGTTGTTCACTCATTCAAGGGATAAAGCAAAAAATTATTTTAAAAAGTAAAGATTGCAAGACTTTTAAAATTAGAAGTGCAAGAGTTGTAAGCTAGAAGAAAGATTATGAGAGTTGAGTTCTTGGTTCTAGCAATCTTACAAGTCTTAAATCAATGCTTATATTTATAAGCGAGCAAGGTAGAAAGCCATTGTGCCTTAGGCAAATACTTTTGGGTCGGATAGTCATTACAACGGATAGTCCGAATCCTTAGAAAAAGAACCATTGTAAAAGTAGTGGTTGATCATAGGTTCTAGCCTCACAAAGCAATCCTACCTACTTATTGTATCTAAAAAACAAGCTACAAATAGCCGTTAGACTCAACGATCGAAAGTTACCGTAAATGCAAACAAACAACATTGACATAGTATTCGAGTCCGCCTGGAAATAGTTGTTTTTCTATCTCGTTGTCTTGGAACTAGGGATGGCAATGGGGCTGGTACGGGCGGGTTTCCCTATACCCACACCCATACCCATTTTCAAAATACGTACCCATACCCATACCCATACCCACTGGGTGTTAAAAATCCATACCTATACCCATACCCACCGGGTTTTACGGATATGCGGGTTTTATTTGGGTATAAATAGACTAAAAATAATAATACTCATATTAAACCCATATTTAATAGTTCTCATAATTCAACAAAAAAAAAATCAACAATTCACAAACTTGCGGGTTGTAGATGTGCGAGCACCTTACTAACAAACATTTCACAATCGAAATAATCCAAAATTTGGTCCTTATGTCTCTCATAAACCACTTTTCTCAACTTTTTTTTAACCATTTAACAAAATGGGTTATAGGTATTTAAGTGGGGCGGGTTTGGGGCGGGTACGGGGTGGGTATTGCGGGTATGGGTTATGGGTGTTATATGGGGCGGGTATGGGGCGGGTGAAGCCTAAACCCATACCCATACCCGCCCCATACCCATTTTAACCATACCTGTCCCATACCCATTTTTGAAAATTTTTTAACACCCATTCGGGTTTTAAATGGGGCGAGTTTTGCGGGTTTTAAACGGTTTTGGGTTTTTCCGCCATCTCTACTTGGAACAGTAAGAAGCCATTTGTGTCGGCTTTAATATGAGATTATTTAGCTTTTATAAACCTACAAAAACAAATTACAAATGGTACTCAAATTATAAAAAAATACTTTAGTCTAAGGTTAAATGACGATTAATCTTAAATAAATCAATTAGCCACTAAAATTTCTTAATCTATTAAAATGGATTTTTTCAAGCCCAATGTTCAATATGTTCAAATTCCATTTATGTCTAAACTCAAGGAATAAATAAGATAGAATTAAATTCAAGAGTTATTTAGACATATTTCGAGTGTTTGCCAACTTGATTAATTTCAACTTAATAAATTTAGCTATTTTAGAATTATACGAGTAATTCTGTTTTAAAATATGAAGCAAGCCAGTTAAAAAGAAATGTTAAATGTCCGAAATTATTTAGGCGAACTTTCTGTCTAAGCCATACTCGAATAGGTTAGTTTCCCGAATTGAGTCCTTAGTAATTAGAGATGAGTGAGTTTCTACTTAGTTAAGTAGAACTAAGTTTTAAGACTCAAGATGATGTTTTGTTAAGGCTTGGTGTCTTAGGTGAATTTATAACTCATCAAGAATCCAAGGCTGAAAAGTTCCAAGGGATACATTTAAATTTATATTCATTATACTCATCAAGAATGTATCTAAGTTAAGATATATCTCGGTTTTAGAGGAATAACTTGAAATTAAGATCATATAAGGGGTCAATTCATAATTGAGTCTTCAATCTCCTCCTTTTTGATGAAATACATTCAAAACTTAGAAATTTAAACAATTAGATGTATCAATAATATCATAGCAATATGAAACTTAAACAAAATTATATCAAGTAGTATAAGCTCGAAAGAGTTATGAAACTAAGTATCGAGCAATTGAAATCATGAAGATGTATCGAGTAGAATCAAGAATATCATAACAAAAGAGATATTTCATTGATCATTAATTTCGAGTGATAGAAAAAAATTAAATTGACTCCGCTAATCAAGTTAACTATTTATCCTCTTATGCATTTCATCAAAAATAAAAATAAAAAAACGAGAGAGGAAGAAAAAAATGTTCGATAGAAAAAACATAGACAATAGAAAGAAATTAAAAGGGAGGTGGAGTTGTTGGTTGAGTTGAGGATGTCTTCTTGGACATCTAAGAACATTTAGGTCTGACAAGCTTAGAAGAATCCGGTGCTCCAATTTCGAGCCTTCGACCTATAGTGCTAGAGTAGGTTATTGAGGCTGTGGAGGCGGAGGTGGAGATGGTTGCTCGAAGTACCAACTTCTTCTTCTTCTTCGACTTCTCGGAAGTCTGTTTCACCTGAAGAGGATTCTTCTTTTCTTCTCCTTCTTCTTCTAAGGAAGACTAGTCCTTATATTCTTCTGCTATCACTAGCTGTCAAGATGCTTGAGGAGGCCGCCAACTCAAAGCCTCTTGCTTTTGAAGTGCTTCCTGATTTCATTAATCGAGTCTTACTCGATAAATTTGCTTCGAGTCATTGCTTGCATCTAGGTCGAAGTGGAATGAAGTGTTGAAAGGCTGCCGAGTATCTTTAAACTCTTTAGTTAGGGAAACGAGAATGAGAAGGTAGTTGCTCAAAAGATTAAGCGAGATAGAGCTAGCTGAGAAGTATAAGGACCTGGAGAGAGAAAAAGAGTTATTGTAAATGAAGAAGGAGGAGGTTGATCTATGAAGAATGAGTCTAGATGTCGGGCTTAGTTTCCTGGTATCCTAAACCTAGAAGCTCCTCTCTACCAATAGAAATGGCAGGAGTCGAAATTTATCTTTGGGGAGCTCAAGCTTGAAATGAACAAAGACTCGTGAAAGTAGAGCTTCGAAGGGAAGAGGGAGGTTCTTTGTGTCCTGAGGAATCGAAGCAATTTGTTCAATGATGAACGGGAGGAGATCAACATCATACCCTTGTAGTTGGGTTCTTTTTAGAAGGTTAAAATGAGAACACAATTCTCATAAGAAAGAAACAGAAAAGTTTGGGTTCGGACTTCAATTGGGTAATAGAAAAGTTCTTTCGAACTTTGGATTTAGCTTTGGCATATTTTGAAAAGAAGTAATTAGCAACGTCGGAGAAAGATTAAGTGTTGCACTCAAGGAATAGACTTTTGATGTTCAAAAGCCTATGGAGAAGAGTAAGACCGATAACGATTTCTTGCCCTAAACCGAGGATACAAGAATATTTCTTAAGATAGACAAATTTTTGGTAGAATTCAATGATTAGGTCTAGGTAGACATAATCACGAGAAGAAAAAAGTTCAAGAAAATGAGTTTTCTTGACCTTTTCAACCCAACAGATTTTCGTGGATATGAAAAATTTATCTTCCAAGAAGTAGTGTTGGGTGACGAGAGGGAGTTTTAGATTCTTCCAAATTTAGGGAAGAAACGAGTTTAGCTTTTGAGGCCTCCTTCTTAGGTTCCTCAAGATTGGATGTGGAAGGAGCAAGTCTAGATGAGGTTTTGACTATCTTCTTAAAGGTTGAGCCAGCCTCGACATCAAAAACTCTCTTGGTCATCTTTGATCGAGTGAGTGAGAAGAAAATGAAATAAAAACAATAGGAGTAGAAGTGAAATGAATAGTGTGTGTGTGTGTGTGAGAGAGAGAGAGAGAGAGAGAGAGAGAGATTGGAAATGAGAATAAGAACATGAGTCCGAAAATGAGAGTGAAGAGCGAGTCCGGTTAGAGAGCTAATTGAGTTCTTAGTTTTGAGTTTCGAATGAGTGAGATTGAAATAGCAAAGTGTTGAAATGAATGAAAATGAGGGCTATTTATAGAGCAAATACTCTCAACGAATATAAAACCAAAACCGACTCTAGAAACGAGTACAATAGTTAGTCCCAAACAGACTATAATCCATTGGTTACTTAAGTCCGTGTCCCAACGGGTAGTTTTTCCAATTAGATCGCGTGGGAAAAAGAGAAAGAATTTTATAAAAAATTTATCTAAGATTCTCTATTAATTAGAGATGACCTCGGACATTTGAATGTCCAATTGATTTTAAGTCATCCGAGTGCTCAAAAGCAACTCGGTTCACTAATGACTAGGGCTCGGTTTTTGAATTTTTAGTTGAACTTCCAGTCAATTAAATTTCTCTCAATGAAAATGTGTTTAAATAATCACAACACATAATAGCTAATGCAATAAAACATGTAACCAAATAGTTAGCACACCAAGCTCATTTCTAATGAGGCAAAACTAATCTTCACTTGGTGGTTTAGTGAAAATATCAGCCAATTGAAGCTTAATAGGTATAAATTCTAACTCTATATCTCCTTTTTCATAATGATCTCTCAAAAAGTGATATCCGACTTCAATGTGTTTAGTCTTTGAATACTGAACTGAGTTCTTGGTGATACGGATAACACTTTGATTTTCACAATTGATAGGAATGCCCGAGAAGGTCTTTCCAAAATCCTTTAGATGTTGCTTGATCAACAAAAATTGAGTACAACAAGCTCTTGCTGCTATATACTCAGCCTCAGCTGTTGATAAGGCGATTGATTTTTGCTTCTTTGAGTGCTAGGAGATGAGTGATTGACCCAGAAATTTACATGCTTCGAAGTACTCTTCCTATTAACTTTGCTGCCAGCATAGTCAATGTCCGAGTAGCCACCGAGAGTTAGACCTGAGTCCTTTGGATACCGGAGACCAAGTGTTTGAGTCCACTGCAATATATGTAAAGATTCTCTTCACGGTAGTGAGATGTGATTCTTTTGGATTAGCTTGAAATCTTACATATAGACAGACATTAAACATAATATATGGCCTACTAGAAGTTAAGAAAAGTAGAGATCTAACCATACCTCCATAGAGTTTCGATCTATTGACTTACCCTTTTCAGTCCGAGTCCAGTTTGGTATTGCTGCTTATAGGAGTTGTTGCTAGCTTAGCATCTTGAAGTTTGTACTTCTTGAGTAACTCTTTGACATACTTGGATTGGTGGACATAGATTCCATCTTTATCTTACTTGATTTGCAAGCCAAGGAAGAAACTCGGTTCTCCCATCATATTTATTTGGAATTCCTATCTCATAAACTCAAAAAATTCTTAACAAAGAATTTCATTAGTAGCACTAAAGATGATATCATCAATAAAAATCTAAATGATAAGAAAATCCTTCCCCTTGGTTTTATTAAATAAGTTTTTGTCGATCAAACCTCTTTTAAATCTATTTTCAGCCAAAAACTATTGAATCTTTCATAGCAAGCTCTTGGAGCTTATTTCAAACCATACAGAGCTTTTTGTAATTTGAAAACATGATTTGAAAAATGAGGATTTTCAAATCTAGGGGTTGCTTTACATAAACTTCCTCTTGAATATAACCATTTAAAAATGCATACTTAACATCCATTTAATATAACTTGATGTTCATGGTAGATACAAATGCAAGTAGAATCCTAATTACTTCAATCCTAGCAACTAGTGCAAAGGTTTCCCAGAATCAATTCCTTATTCTTGGTTATAACCTTGGGGTATAAGTCTGGCCTTATTTATGACTACCAACCCCTCCTCATCCAGTTTGTTCTTAAAAACCCACTTGGTTCCTATAATTGGGTGGTTAGTTCGTCATTTGATCAAGGTCCAAACTTGATTATTTTTCAAATTGTGAGAGTTCTTATTGCATGGCCTCTACCCATTCAAGTTAAAGTAGGGCTTCCATTACAATTTTAGGTTCAATTAATGAAATGCATGCTGAAAATGCACATCGATTATGCAGAGAAGATCGAGTTCTTACACATGAGTTGACGTTAGAAATGTTATTTTTCAGGTGGATTACCGAAGCATGCTTAAAAGCTCTACCTGACCTTTGGTTTACTAAGTTAGAAGGTTAAACACTTTTCTTTAACTATCCGAGCTGGTTGTGTCTTAGTTTCTTCTTGAGCTTCAGTTGTTTGAGCTGGTTCTTGAACTAGGTCGGTTGTTGGTTCAGTTCTCTTATTTTCCATCACTCTAAGCTCAATTTCAACTATGTCATTATCATTTCTACTTAGTTTGAAATCCGAGAAGGTGAATTCGCTTTACCTGCCATTATCAATCTCATCAAAGATAGCATAAATACTTTTTTCCACTTTGTTAGTCCTCTTATTGAAAATTCGAGTAAGCTTTGCTATGTCAAGAATAACTAAGGAAAATACCTTTATCTTACCTAGCATGAAACTTAGTCAAATGATCCTTACCATTGTTATGCACAAAGCACTTACACCCAAAAGGCTTGAAGTATGAGACAATGTGCTTATTTCCCTTGTATATCTTATAAGGTGTTTTCTTCAAGAATGGATGGATGAGGCATCTATTTAGAGTGTAGTTCACCGTGTTCATTGCCTCAGCCCAAAAATAGTTAAGGAAGACCGTTTCCAGTTATCATAGTCCATCCAATTTCTTTAAGAATTCTATCTTTTTTTCTGTCCACCACTCCGTTTCGTTAGGGTGTTTTAGGTACGGAGAAGTTGTGGAATATACCATTTTTCTCGCAGAAATCAGCAAATTCCGAGTAGTCAAACTCGGTTCCATCGTCGGTTCTTATTCTTCGATATGAGTCTCGAGATTCACCTTGAATTTTCCTGCGGACCTTGCTGAACTCTTTGAAAGCTTCATTCTTGTTTTAAAAAAAAAAAAATCTTAAGTAAATCTTAAAAAATTATCAATAATCACAAGTACATATGATTTACCTTCTAAGCTTTTATAGGAATTTCACCACATATATATTGTTAGGAAGAATTTAAGTTCTAAAATTATAACCGCAAGTGCACGGTGTAGTTGTAGCTAGCCGGCAATGATGGAGAGTGGCCAGTCCTATGTTTGAGCTGAAAGATGTCCATCCTAATGAGCTTTGCATGATCAAGGAAGAACCAGGAAAATCCATGGTTTCAATCATATTTTTCATATGTCATTTGAGTCCCGGAGGATGAGGGTTCATGGACACCAATTTCTTATGATCTTGTTTATAAATAAATTGCTTATCGGTGGACTCAAGTTAGAGAAGATATAAGCTAGCTACCTAAAGTTCTCCATGTTAAGTTCGGCCATGCCTAGACGTGTGGAGATGTTTCAAGTGTTACATTTTATTTCCCTTGCATATAAATAAATCAAGGCGGACCAAGGGACCAAGGCTTAAGATCATGTGCATAATAGAAGACCAAGAGTAGCCTAAATGAAGAGCATTCTAGAACCACTAACTATAGTGGAGGAAGGTGGTTACTAGATGCTTGCCCAAGGGGAAATCAAACAATGGCCACATGTTCCCAATTCCCAAATACTTGGCTAGAATTAATCCAAGCTTAACTTGGAGAGGAGGAAAGCATCTAATTAGTTAGCATTTTTGTTTTGCTTTATTTTTCATATTTTTCAGCTTGGATTCGGTTATGTAAATGCTCATATGAAGCATTATATATTCAGCATGCACACTCCTTGTAAAAACACCCTTGATGAATATATGAATTTGAGCTTTGCTCTTGAGATGGATTTCTCAACCTTTGGAACTCTCATTGCTGTATCCTAGTGTGGCAGCTAGGTGGTGTCCTTTGAGTCCTTCCAATCTCCCGGTGGTGTTGCTGTATCCGGACAGATTGAAGGTGCCCCTCGGTTCTTACTCGGTGGTGTTTTACGTATCCGAGCTAGGACCTTGGTTTTATCCCCTCGCTTCATCCATTCATATCTCACAATCTACCCAGCCATTTCATTCCAAATTTTAACCACAATCCTTCCTGTCCATCTACTTCCATTCCTCCAATTTTCAGCTCCATCCAAGAACATCTCCATCCTCCACACCAGAACCAAACAAAGGGTGTCCGTCTGTACAGCCAGCCGGTTACCTCAACTTCAGGCTATCTGTTCAGGGAGTTCCCCTTATACAAATTCAACGAAACTTGGTCACAATCATCATCTACCAGTTACCATCCTTCCCACCAAATTTCAGCCAAGACCAAGCACTTTTGCCCCTCCATTTCCCCAATCTGCCAAGATTGCGCAAACAGGTTGTATTCTGCCCGGTTGTGCTTCTTGCGGTTTTCTATCCATTTTCTTTGCTTCCGCCACTACACATCATTTTTGGTATCAGAGCAAGTTCTGAACCTTGGGTGAGTGTATCCATTTCCACAAAAATCAAAAATCCAAAAATAGCCAGCCAACAAAATTTCCCGACCATGAACGTCGGCTTGTTTTTGACAAGGTATTTGAGCGGATATCAAAATGCAAAAGAAGAGCAGCGTGAAAATGTTTTTCACACAAGAGGAACCGTGCATAGCAAGGTGTGCTCCATCATCATTGACAGTGGTTGTAGCACGAATGTAGCTTCCACAACCATGGTGGAAAAGCTTGGGCTTCACATAACACCCCACCCTCATCCCTACAAACTTCAATGGGTAAATCATGGTGAAAATTTCCAAGTCAATTCTAGATGTCTCATTTCATTTAGTATTGGCAAAAGTTATCATGATGAGATGTGGTGTGACATTGTTCCCATGGATGCTTGTCATATGTTGCTTGGGAGACCATGGCTCTTTGATAGGAGAGTCATACATGATGGGTTCTTGAACACTTATACTTTTACCAAAGATGGCAAGAGGATCACATTGGTTCCCTTGTCACCTAGCCAAATTTCAAGACCTAAACCGAATGAGTCCATCCCAACCGACCAGCCCCCACTTTCCTCACAAAAGCTAGCCATGGTAACAAAACCCGAAGCTGAAAGTCCTCCTCAAAATACCCCTTCCACCATTAAGGAGACCTTAGCCAAACTCCACCACTTTGCCCCAAAATTCCATACCACACCAAATCTGTCCAAGGAGCTACAACCGAGAAAAGAATGATGGAAGCCAATCTGTTTTGGCTTGAATCTTCTAGACTTGTGTGGAGTGTGAATACTATTGCTGCCCAAGTACTTGGAGAAACCATAAAAGCTCTAGGCATTGTGAAGGAGTATGTGGAACCTATACTTTTGGTACCAAAGGAAGATGGCTTCCTTACCAAAAGCACTTGGTGTTGTATGTTATCTCATGGAATTTGGGCTGATCCAGATTGCTTTTACAACATCATGAGCACACTAGAAGAGAAAGGAGAAAGGCCATACATGGAGCCGTTTTCTTTGTTGCCAAGGAGAGATGATTTCCTTCTTGAGGACATTCGGTTTTGGAGTTCTTATTGTGGCATACAAGAGCCGCATGTCCGGGAAGTGCACCATGAGGGTTTGGCTGAACATTTGAGCATAATTGTGACAATGCAAAGAGAGCAACCCCTATGTCAAAATAGGGAAGATGTTCAAGCCTACTCCCAACCGAAACTCCACGACCCAAGTCTTCCCACATTTCACCACCACCAAGGCCTTCCCTTGGCTGATTTAGACCCCAACCTTACACCTCCATTTAAACCACCATTACATCAATTTTTCTCCCTGGAATTATGGCCATGTAGAGGAGTTTATCACCCGACATTTTCTCCACCAGAATCTGGCCATACCTTCCCGAATAAAAACACCTTTGATCCTCTTCCACAAAATTTCCAGCCCCTTGCCAAAGCACCACGAACCAAAATTTTCCCTGCCCTTCCAAATCAAATCCCTCCTAATTTTTCTCCACAAAGAACCTTGCAATACCATGAGATTTCCAGCCCAACAGCCAGCCCCATCCACCAACCAGAATGTGATTTAAAGGCCAATGGTGCTGAAACATGGACAGATGACCGAGAAGAACAACAAGAAACTCCATGGGCAGCCTCCATTTTTTCATACCAAAGAAGGGTGACTTCCTTTTCATTGGTATTTGGTTGTTTAGTCCACATTATGGCCTGTCCGAATATCTTGTTCAATGGAAGGACAATGTTAGTTTGATTGATTATGATGGTATTTTAAGGCCAAATCATTTCTGTCCAAGCATTGAATATGGAGTTGTGGAGTTTGCCGTGCCAACTTTCATGATGCCAAAGGGAGTTGATTGTCTTCCTAATTGCATACGGCTTTGTGTGCTTTATGGTGGGATAGTTGATGACCAAGGCAACCCCTATACCGTAAGCATACTAGAAGAGCACACGGACTGGCTGAATGTCCATGACCTGTCCGTGCGAATAGTCGGCTGCCCAAGCACAAACGGACATCCTATTTTCGACCACAACATGTGCCTCAACTTGACAATTTTTTCCTCACCTGGGAAATGTAGTTTGTTCGAATTTGAGGACAAATTCTCTCCTACAAGGGGAGAATGATGGAGAGTGGCCAGTCCTATGTTTGAGCTGAAAGATGTCCATCCTAATGAGCTTTGCATGATCAAGGAAGAACCAGGAAAATCCATGGTTTCAATCATATTTTTCATATGTCATTTGAGTCCCGGAGGATGAGGG
The DNA here is from genome assembly GCA_021018815.1 of Talinum fruticosum. Classification (NCBI taxonomy): domain Eukaryota; kingdom Viridiplantae; phylum Streptophyta; class Magnoliopsida; order Caryophyllales; family Talinaceae; genus Talinum; species Talinum fruticosum. The sequence continues at coordinate 3,247,839 of JAITYX010000011.1, forward strand.
TTCATGGACACCAATTTCTTATGATCTTGTTTATAAATAAATTGCTTATCGGTGGACTCAAGTTAGAGAAGATATAAGCTAGCTACCTAAAGTTCTCCATGTTAAGTTCGGCCATGCCTAGACGTGTGGAGATGTTTCAAGTGTTACATTTTATTTCCCTTGCATATAAATAAATCAAGGCGGACCAAGGGACCAAGGCTTAAGATCATGTGCATAATAGAAGACCAAGAGTAGCCTAAATGAAGAGCATTCTAGAACCACTAACTATAGTGGAGGAAGGTGGTTACTAGATGCTTGCCCAAGGGAAATCAAACAATGGCCACATGTTCCCAATTCCCAAATACTTGGCTAGAATTAATCCAAGCTTAACTTGGAGAGGAGGAAAGCATCTAATTAGTTAGCATTTTTGTTTTGCTTTATTTTTCATATTTTTCAGCTTGGATTCGGTTATGTAAATGCTCATATGAAGCATTATATATTCAGCATGCACACTCCTTGTAAAAACACCCTTGATGAATATATGAATTTGAGCTTTGCTCTTGAGATGGATTTCTCAACCTTTGGAACTCTCATTGCTGTATCCTAGTGTGGCAGCTAGGTGGTGTCCTTTGAGTCCTTCCAATCTCCCGGTGGTGTTGCTGTATCCGGACAGATTGAAGGTGCCCCTCGGTTCTTACTCGGTGGTGTTTTCACGTATCCGAGCTAGGACCTTGGTTTTATCCCCTCGCTTCATCCATTCATATCTCACAATCTACCCAGCCATTTCATTCCAAATTTTAACCACAATCCTTCCTGTCCATCTACTTCCATTCCTCCAATTTTCAGCTCCATCCAAGAACATCTCCATCCTCCACACCAGAACCAAACAAAGGGTGTCTGTCTGTACAGACCAGCCGGTTACCTCAACTTCAGGCTATCTGTTCAGGGAGTTCCCCTTATCCAAATTCAACGAAACTTGGTCACAATCATCATCTACCAGTTACCATCCTTCCCACCAAATTTCAGCCAAGACCAAGCACTTTTGCCCCTCCATTTCCCCAATCTGCCAAGATTGCGCAAACAGGCTGTATTCTGCCCGGTTGTGCTTCTTGCGGTTTTCTATCCATTTTCTTTGCTTCCGCCACTACACATCAGGCAAGCACGGGTCGTGTCCACAGAGAGTTGTGTTTCAAATATCAAAGCTAACCTAAACTTTCTATCTAGGTGAATCAACACAGATGAGATAGATATGGTGATTAAACTAACCTAGAGAGCAATAACAATAAAATACTCGGGTTGTGATTTTACCACTTAATAAACTAATTAATCAAGTCAAGCCTAAACCTACCCAAGTTTATACAAGTATTTAGGAGTGGTCTGTTGCACCATCAAAGCCTACCCAAGCCACACTTTCAAGGGTCATGAGCTAGTCTAGTTATTCTAACCACCTACTTTCGTGGGGTTAGCCCAACTAAGCTACAAAAATAGCAATTTCGGACCTAGCTAGAATTCGGGTTATTTTCATGCCAAAATCCCAACTATTCTCTTTACCCACACTAGCAAATTGATTTCACCTATTAGTGATAGACTAACCGCTTAAAAATCAAGATGAAAAGACCCTTTCGGGCATCTCATCGAACCTATATGGCGGGTATGAGAAACAATCCCAAAATACTAGTATAAACTAGGTAAGTAAAGGCCTAAACGAAATCAATTAGCTATTAAAAGGCTAATCACAATTAAAGTGACACAAATTAACAACTAATTAACATGAAACAAAATTAATCTAACTACCACAAACAAAAATTGACTTGAAGAACGATATAAGCTAACAAAATAAAATTAAACATGAAATTAAACAAATAATATAACTACTTCTAACATCAAAATATAATAAAAATTGAACCTTTAAATTAAACGAAACAAACTAAAGAGAAGGGAGAGACAAAAGGGAAGAAGTTACTAAGAACGAATCGAATTGAAAGTGAAAATTGTCGGGAACCGAACTTTCGAACTAATAATTAAAACTAAAACAAATTGAATCTCAATATTTACAATAGAAAAATTAATTGAAACTAAAATTAACCCAAAGAAAACTCCTACGGCTGCCTCTTTTAATTGCCCTCGCTGCGTCCCTTTTATACAAAAAATATGAAGGGTTTTAATGTGCCGACATCAGCATGATGCCATGATGATGTCACCACAACTTAAATTCCTCGACTTCCTTTAATTTGCAGCGTTAATTTGTAGCGTGAGAAGATTGCTTTGTTGATGATGTCGAGCCGACGTCATCCCGATGTCGGCGTCCAAAATTTTATTGAACCAATTCGTGCCCCTTTTTCCTAATTGCCACGATCGGACTAATTCGAGCATGATATGGGCTGGGCCCATATAATTGGTAAGAGAGATTTGGAGCAAAACAATCAAAACACTTCAAATTGTTAAATTTCTATCATTTTTGCATCAATTTTCCTCAACTTGTCGTACTTGATTTGTTACCTACAAAAATAAATAATAATAGTAAAAATCCTAAAGTTATATTATTTTACGATACAAAAATTAGATAAATAAGGGTTAAAATGACGTAATATTTGGACCGAACATATATAAATTCATATGAATTAATTGAAGCACTTTTGAGGTGGAAACAATTTTGAGTGGTTTAAATGAAGATCTAACTTGTTTTTATTTTGTACATGCATCACAAAATATGTATCTTGAAAGCATATTTAGGAGGTCCTCGGACTAACCCTTGTGAAGCTATTTTTTTAATGGTATGCATGTTAATATTCCTGAACATATGATACCATGTCCATGACTCATCATCAACAGGAGCTTTTAAACATGACAAGTTCCGAGTTGAATCGGTAAGAGGGAATCTAACCTCATACCCGAGAGCTTTGTCTCCTTTGAAGTCACGTCAATTATGAAATAGTTGGTCCGAGTGAATGTTTCCTCTTGTCCTTTGTCACACAATTGGGAGATGCTCGGAAGATTGTATTTGAGGCCTTTGATCGGTATATCGGGCTGACCGAGTTGTCACTGTGGCCAACTCTACCAATTCCTACAATCTTTCCCGTGCTATTTTCTCCAAAGGTAACCTTCCCTCCATTCATCTTTTCTAGCTTAGAAAAGAGTCTTGACTCTCTTGACATGTATTTGGAGCAATCACTTTTGAGATACCAATGATCTTTCTTATTTGTTTATGGTGCCCGTAAAATAAAAACACACTAACCATTTTCACTTCCTCTTAGAAACCTAGTAACTCGTCCTTATCGAAGTCGGTTTTAAGGAAGAGCACTTCGGGAACCCATGTTTGAATGATTTAGGCTTGGTCTGATTCTAACCCTTCTTCTTTGAAAACTGAGTCTCCTTTTTGTGAAAAACATTCTTTTTGTTGAAAGACCGAGGAGACTTCTTTTGATAAACCTTTTTGGCTCAGTCCCTTTCTTCATTGAATGAATGAGACCATGCTTAACTTTTCAAAAATGAATTTTTCTTGAATCATTTTTGAAAAGACTCTTGTAGGAGTTATCCTCCTTTTAAAGTTGAAATCAAGTCCCTCTTTTTGAAATGAAACACACTCGAGAACTAAGAAGCAAGTCAAGGTTTTTCCGATCTTGAGTGAGTTTCAAGATAAGATTTTGAGATTCAGTGAGCTTTTTCTTCAACTGCTCACTCTCTATTACGAGGCACTCGGAGTTAGACTTATTGTCTTATGATCTAGTCTCAAGTATCTTCATACTAAGTCTCAGTTTTTCTAAGTCATTTTTCAAAACTTTGTTCTCGATTTGAGAGACTCAAGCTTTTTTCAAATGAAGAAGAATCAAAATTGGACTTTTTCTCTAAAGTAAAAATATATTTAGCTACGTCTTGCTTAGAGAATTTGAGGAAATAGTTGATTAACTCTTGATGATCAGTTTCCTCACTGTCGGATGTTTTTGTTTCGACTCGGATTCAACTTTTGAGTCCGTTAAGGCCATTAGGCAGTTTGATTCATCTTCAATGTATTCATCATAATCTAACTCTTCATCACTCCAGGTTGCCATCATTGCCTTCTTTTTCTTGTGATCCTTCTTCCTCTTTAGGCAATCCTTCACTATGTGTTCCTTGCTACCATATTCAAAGCAACCATAATTTTTAGTCAAGGAAGAATTTGAACGGGTTGAGAATTTACCTTTCTTTTCTTTCTTCTAGATCTCATGTTTGGACTTCTTCTAACATTTCTTATATTCAAAGCAACCATCATGACTTCACACCTTCACCACAGTTTGACTGCCAACTTGTTTGGTGGGCATGTTGTTTCCATCGAGATGACTTCCTAAACTTCTTCATCATAATCTTGAATAAAGCACTCCATCATCTTCTTCAAGTGAGAAAAGTTGGACCCTTTGAACTTAGATGGTCTGGTGAATGACCTTCCTTCATCAAACTCTCTATAGTGTTGAGTCATCCGATCTTTAGACCTTTAGATTGTGAGATCTTTTTGAGAAAGCTAGGCTCCGATATCGATTGAAGGTTCGGTTAGAGAGTCTAAGTCAACCTAAAGGGCGGGAGGGGGAGGGGGAGGGAGAGGGTGAATAGGGTGATGAGGAAATAAAGTATAAATTAAAAGTTCTTGAAGAAGAGACTGAACTCGAGAAAACAAAATTGAGTCTAGATTGACTCGGAAAAGAAGAACAAAAAGTTTTATGTGGAAACCCTCTTGGGGAAAAAAACCATGAATATTTCTTATCCAAGCGCTAAGTCAAATCCACTATTTGAATCAACAAATACAAGGGATTGACTACCCGAGTTGCTCCCTTAGACAATTCTATTACAAGTTTTTCCTAGGCACAAAAGTTACCTTATCTCGTCATAATACTTCCAAACTGAGTTAACCTTTATAGTTTGGGACAAATGAGCTGAGTTTAACCCTTACAACTTAGTCAAGGGATAAAGAAGAAAAGTGTTTGAAAAAGAGTAAAGATTACAAGACTTTTCTTACAGGATCATACAACTCGAAAGTTAAGATTAGCCGTGTGAAGACTCGGACTTTATACTTACACTTTTCCGAGTTCCATCCGAGAATCAGGTATAAGATCTCTTCTCTCATAAGGTTTTGATTTCAAGTCATTCAATGTACCTTAGAAAGTTTTATGAGTGATATAGCATTTATTTTGAGTGTTCTAGAAATTATTTCATATGTCTTTGTGTGACTCTAACCGACTCGGAAAGCATACTTGTACTAACTCGGTTCCGAGTTACTCAACACTTAGAATTAGTGCATGTTCAAACACTCTTATTCACACACATAAACTCAGGTCCGACTTCATGCTCCGGGAATTACAATGTTAATTTTCTATTCCAAGTCAGCTATGTTGTTTGAACTTTGTTTAGTCTAGATCAAGTTTGTTCACTCGATATTCTTAATCTAACTTGATTCTCTTTTAGACTAACTCGGATGGAATTTTTGAGTATCATGGATATTAGACTCGGAAAATTCCATTCCTTTTCTTACTCGGATAATTAGTTGTTTAATTATCTTAATTATATTATTATCTATGTCTAACCTTGGACCAAAGTATTTTATACTTTGAGAACCAAAATGATCTGCTTTTGTAGGTTATTCAAACAAGGCTATTTCAAGGTGGTCCAGAAATATGAGTGACTCGGACTATCCGTTACAATGGCTAGTTGACTCGGACAGCTTCAACGGAAAGACGTTGGAGGCACAACGACTATCTCTTCAAGGCGGACTATTTATAGAAGCCTTAGCACAAAGGGAAGAAAAAGAGAGACCATATTGAACATCTTCTCCAAGCATACAACTCCCAAACTCTAATTCTAATATTCCGAGTTGTATTCTTTTGAGTCGGTTGTATTACAATTCTTACTACTCTTCTACTCTTTCTCTCCGATTGAGTTGTAAAGGTTACCTCAACTCAATTGTCCCAAACTGTAAAGGTTACCTCAATTTGAAAGTACCAGGTTAGATAAGGGAACTTCTAACCCGGGAAAAATTGGAGGATCCTAAGTTGATAAGGTAACTTCAACTTGGAAGTACTAGGTCAGTCGGATAAGGTAAATTCCGAGCCTGGGAAAATTGCAATAGATTTGTTTGGGAACAAATCTGGGTAGTCATATTCATTGTAATTGAGGATTCAATTAGTGGATTTGACTTGGTGTCCGGATTGACACCGTCCGTGGTTTTCTCGCCCCATGAGGGTTTCCACGTATATCTAAATTTACACTTTTCCGAGTCCAATCTAGACTTAGAATTTGCTTCTTAATCAGCTTCAGTGCAAAAAGATTTTGATTTTCTCAAAAATATTCCATCACCATATTCACCCCCTCTAGGGTGACTTAACTTCTCCAAGAGCAAACCTTCACTGTGTAAGAGTTGTAAGCTAGAAGAAAGAGTATGAGAGTTGAGTTCTTGGTTCCAACAATCTTATAAGTCTCGAATCAAGGTTTATATTTATAATAGCAAGTAGAAAGTTGTTGTGCCTTGGGATGAGATTTCTAGGTCTACTAGCCGTTACAACGGATAGTCCGAGTTCTCGAAAAAGAACCGTTCTAAAATTAGTCGTTGATCATAGGTTCTAACCTCAAAAGCAGTCCTGCCCACTTGTTGTATTTGAAAAACAAGGTAGAAATAACTGTTAGACTCAAAAACAGAAAGTTACCGAAAATGCAAACAAAAAACCTTGACATAGTGTCCGAGTCCGCTCGAAAATAGTGGTTTTTCGGTCGGTTGTCTTGGAATAGTAAGAAGCCATTTGCTTTTGCTTTAATATGTGAATATTAAGCTTTTTATAAGCCCACAAAAATAAATTACAAATGTTACTCAAAGTATAAAAATACTTTGGTCTAAGGTTAAATAAGGATTATTCTTAAATAAATCAATTAGCAACTAAAATTTCTTAATCTATTAAAATGGAATTTTTTCAAGTTCAATGTTCAATATGTTCAAATTTCATTTATGTCTAAACCCAAGGAATAAATAAGACAGAATTAAATTCAAAAGTTATTTAGACATATTTCGGTGTTTGCCGACTTGATTAATTTCAAGTTAATAAATTTGGCTATTTTAGAATTAAACAGTAATTCTGTTTTAAAATATAAAGCAAGCCGGTTAAAAAGAAAAATTAAGTGTGTGAAATTATTTAGGCAAACTCTCTGTCCGAGCCATACTTAGTGGGTTAGTTTACTAGAATTGAGTCCTCGGTGAGTGCTCGGTAACTAAAGATGAGTCGGTTTCTACTTCATTAAGTAGAACTAAGTTCTAAGATTCAAGATGATGTTTTGTTAAGGCTTAGTGTCTTAGGTGAATTTATAGGTCATTAAGAATCTAAGGATGAAAAGTTCCAAGGGATATGTTTAAATTTATATTCAATATACTCATCAAGAATGTATCTAAGATATATCTAAGTTTTAGAGGAATGACTTGAAATCAAAATCATATAAGGGGTGAGTTTATACACGAGTCTTCAAGCAGCGAGGGAGGGGGAATATGGGATCAATCAAAGAGAGAGGAGTTGACAGAGAGAAAGAGAGCAGTAAGAGAGGGGCGGGGGAGGGGGTTCGGGGTTAAAGATCGAGGGCAATAGCGAGATGAGGGAATTTGGGGGAAGGTGGTTTGGGTACTTTTGGAGAGAATATATTGAGTCAAGTCATCTTGATTTTTGAATCAAGTCATTTTAATTTTTAAGTCGGGAGTCGAAAGTTGGGTGCGGGGTTGTCAAATAAAATCATAAAAATTGAGTAATGTCGAAAAATTTAGTAAATGACTAAAATTAGCCAACAGGAGCTAAAAAGTCGCATTTTTCCTCTACAAAGCGATGCTCCCTTGGAGATTGACAACCGACGGCGAATTAGCCTATGGAAGCTAAAATATCACGTTTTTCCTCCGAAAGGGACGCTCCCTCGAAGAATGACGTCCAATGACGTAATTAGTCGTGGGAGCTAAAAATTCGCTCTTTTCCCCCACAAAGGGATGTTCCCTAGGAGACTATTGTCCTTAAGCAAAATTTGCACTTTCAAGCCTACCGGAGCTGAAAGGTTAGGTAAAGACCTACAATGGCATTGCCATGGGCAACTTGTACTCCTAACTCGGAGGTTAAGAGGTCACACTCTACGTGAGATGTTCCCTAGCGAGAGTCATGCACTTTTAAGCCTATGGGAGTTGAAAGGTTACATAAAGACCCATAATGGCATCGCCATGGGAAAATTCATACTTTTAGCCTACGGGAGCTAAAAGGCCACAAGCTTTTGTGGGATGTTTCCCGACCAACCGAATACTACAATAAGCCCCAAGGCTAGGAGGTCTCCATCTTTGCATACTTTTGTCTCCGCCAAGGGCTAAGTTTCACACTTTTAATCTCATCAAAAAGTTCTCATGGAGAACACACCCTTCTAACGCACTTTTAGTCCCAAGGGGCTAAATAGTCGTGTATCTCATACTCCTTGGCCTCGCATAATCCCAAAAATCGTACTCTTGTTTCATCGGAAGAATCTTGCAACAAGAAAGCGAGAAAGTTGATACACAAAGATCGACTCCCATTTCAAGAAACATACAACAAAAAGCGCTCAACAAAAATGCTCATACTCGGCGTTACAACTAGAAGCAAGCACTTCACTCCAACTATCACATCCATTTGTGATGGCTCGAGCCTCAAGAAATACGAGCATCATTATTCGACATCCCACCTAGACTCGGCAAAACTGACCCGAACCGAATGGGTCAACCCGAACAACCCGAAACCCAAACCGAACCGACATCCGAAACAATTGAACCGATTTTGACCCGAAACCGAAATGAACCGACCCAAACCGAACCGACCCGAAATGTAATGAACCCGATTCGGACCCGAACCGAAACGACCCGATCCGAAACCGAACCGACCCAAAACCGAAACCAACCCGGAATATAATTGACCCGATTACGACCCGAACCGAATCGGACCCGAACCAAATCGAACCGAACCGAATCGGACCGAATCGAATCAAACCCGAATTCGAATAAAAGTGACCAAAACCCAACTCGACCTGAATTTAAATTTGACCTAACCCCCATTTTTTTGGTAAGTCTCTCATAAGAGAGGGATTTTTCCCTCCAAAATCTAGTTTTTTTTTATTTTGTTTTTGTTCCTTTTTTTGACAACTAAAATAAGAGAGGGAGCTTTCCTCCAAAATCTAATTGTAATTTTTGACAAAAATTTTAATTTTTACTAGAGTAGAAGTAGAGATGAAAATCTTGATTTTTGTTAAACAAATAAGAGGAAAAAAATAAAAGCTGGAAATTTTTATATTATAACTTTATAAGATATTATTAATAAAATTTAATTTAATTTAATTAATAAGTTTAGAGAATTTACATTACAAAATAAGTTATTATTTTGTTCATGAAAATGAACGTAAAATATATAATTTAAAGAATAATAAAATGTGTAAATATATATGTAATTTAAAGAATAATGAAATATGTGTAAATATATAAATAATTTAAAAAATAATAAAATATGTGTACAATATGTAATTTAATTTCGTATAAATAAGTTCAATTCGAATTGTCTTAGTTTTCACTTTGATTTAGCAAGTTTATTTGGGATTATATTGACTCAAACTTGTCTAAGTCAGGTCCGTTTAACGTTAAATATAGTCATTACATGAATAAGGTAAGTACTTAACTAATACCAATAAGACTTGGTTTAGTAAATTAGTAGCCACTACCATGTCTCGCTATCTCACAACTCTGTTTTTATTAGTCTCGTACTAGTTTGAATTTGACCAAATTAATATTAAATTTAGCTCTAGATTAATGTTCAAATTAGTTCAATTAATTGGTTGGAAAACTATAATACAAGATGATAATCGTAAGTCGAGTACTTATGAGTTGAGCAATAACCGATTGATCGACTAGATATTCTTCTTAGTTGGTTATTATGACTAGTGGCCGATGAATATTCAGTTTTCATTTTGATTTATTAAGATCATTTTAGATTGTATCGAGTCGAACTTATCTAAGTTATTCTAACATTATCTTTATAAATTTAACATCAAATCTAATCATTCTAGAAATTCGAACCGTTATCATTTAGTCTATTAGTATTGTTATTATGTCGGTATCTTGCAATTTCTATTTTATTAATTTATGTAGTCCGTATACAAGTTCGGTTGAAATTGTACTAGTTCGAATTTGACCAAATCGACTTGGCATCGTATGAAATTAAGCGTCAAATTATGGTTCACATTAGTTCAATTCATTCATTACAAATTACAATTCATTAAAGTAAATTCGAGTTAATTCTAACTCTTATATCTATCAAACTTGTTGTCTTGCGATTTCGTTTTTGATACTTATCAATAAGTTTGAGTTGGATTATATATATGTGACGTATTGAAATATCAACTTGGTTTATCTTGTTTTAAATTTAGAGTCAAATATTCAAATTTTGCTTGTTTACACTTATAAGTTATATCTCTTAAAAGTTACTAGTATTTTTTTAATCCGCACAAAAACAAACTTGTAAAATAAAAAAACTAATATTAATAATATATTAACTTTATAAAATTTTATTTTTCTTCAACTTAAAAAGGTTTTGTAAAAAAATTTGACACGACATAACCGAATGTCAACCTGACCTAAAAGTGGCCCGACTCGATTTTAACCCGATATAAAGTTAACTCGAAATCATACTCGAAACTCACCCAAATTGACATTGACCCAACACGAACCGAAACCGACCCAAAGTTGACCCGATCCGAAATTAACCCAAACCAAACCCGAACCCGAACCGAAACCGAATGAACCCGAACAAAATTGACCCGAAATTGAACCGAACCGAAGTTAACCCGAACCGAAACCGAACGAACCCGAATGAGATTGACCCGAAGTTGACCCAAATCGAAGTTGACCCGAACCCGAAACCGAACCGAACCCGAATAAGATCGACCCGAAATCAACCCGAACCGAATGACCCGATTGCCGGGTTTAATCCCACCTACCTGTCTAAAGATGCGTGTACGTGAAATATGAGGGGCTAAATGATGTGGCAATTTCCGGAAACCACCGGTTTATCTCGCCATGTCCCACGCCAACTCTCCTAATCGGCTAGATCAATACAATGCTAATCCAAGACCTCATTTACATAAGGCTAGATAAGACCCAAGCCCATTAGGGTTACGGTTTCCTACCCGATAACGACAAAAGACTATCTTACCCCTAATTTATTTCTTCTATAAATACTCACCAAACTTTGACACAAGGAGGATCATTTCACAACTCCCAAGAAAGCTCACTCGCTTATTCTCTTTACTCCCGAGAAAGAGAGAAATTCTTGCCATTTCGGTAAAACCATAAAAATCATAGAAATACCTCCTTTGCGCATGTCGAGAAAGATTCTCCTCGACTTTCCGATTTTCGTCAAACTAACTTGATCATCGAAGGGGCATTCCTCGGGATTCAACCCCGGGCGTGCCTTTTTGCAAAAAGAGCAACCTTCATAAGGAGCTTGCTACTCGAGTCCCACTACAAAAAGCTATTGAATACCGCGGGATCCCAAACTGGAATTCCGACGAGAATTCCGACGAGCTGCGTTCGTCCGGAAATCGTTCGTGGATAGGAGGGCACCCGATGGGTAATCGAGCTCGGATGGAACTCGTTGGACGTATCCGACGGGCTGTCCGACGAATGTCCGACGGGCGGGATCTTTATCCGGTTAACATTGTGTGAAAATGATTTTGGACGGATAACCCGACGGATACACGTCGTACATTATTTTTTTTTAAAAAATTTTATTTAATATACATATCTCATGAAACTAAGTATTACGTAAATTTAAAAGTTGAATTTTAAAGGCGGAATTTAATGTAATGACTTGACGGGGTAGTATTACGATTAAGAGCATAATTAAAGACGAAAGAGTACGAAACTCTTTAGAAAATGGGGAATTGGTATCGCAAAATAGATTATCGGCACTGCTTGCAAGGTGACAACAATAACGCCACTAGCTAGTAACAAGGCCAAGTGCACCACTAGTTAAGAGCTCTAAATAATATAATTAATACTAATTAAACAATTTTACACAAACGTTTGTTAAAAGTTTACAATTGAAATATTTAAATAAAGTTCATGAATTTAAATAAGAAAATAACAAAATATGGTGAAAGAAAGTCACAATAGGACACTACTCGGGATTGGACGGATCAGGGGTACCATCATCATCATTAGAGTCCTCATCATCTTCGGGGGTCGGGTTAGGTTGTTTGGATGAACTTGCTCTTTTCCCCTTGATGTACTTCCACATTTTGCTCATCTTGCTGTCTATTTTTTTTTTTTTGTGAAAGCATCAAATTTGTTAGTCAATTGTCTGGTCTTCACCGTCACTCTGAATAGTTGAGCTTGTTGATGAGGGTCCTAATGCTTAGCAAAAGAATGTCGGGGTGGTTGTGAGAGTCGGGTAGATGTCTTCAACTTCATCCCTTTGAGCCAAAGACCATACACCCGACCTTTTTTGTCGAGATTATGTCCGACCGACAACTCCTCTTGAGTAAGAGGTTATTGCTGGGAGCCCTCGACTGCGGAAGCTTGAGAACTCCGGTACTCCTCCCACATCTTATCGTGCTCCTCCTATAATCGATATTAAACATTTAGATATATAATAAAATTTCTATGATGATAATATAGTATATAATTAATATTTCGAAGTGTCACATACCATCCTTTTTTGAGATTTCTTATCAATAAACGCTTGTTTTATCGGATCAAAGTGTCCATCCATAAACACCTCCTTTACAGATAGGCTCTCTTTGCAAAATGCCCTTCCGGAAAAAGTAAACCCTTGTATGTTATACGACTTTCAACACCCAAGCAATAGTTTTTTGGCAAAGAAAAACGGAAATTACATAACAACTTTCCTTTCCCTAGTTGCTATTGCCAGGGCATGCGCTTGGCTTACCTTAGTTCTAAGTACTTTTTCAATTCGTACAAATTGGAAAGAGATTAATAAATTTAAAACGCTAATGCACATCTATTTTCTTTTGATCCTCCTCCGTCGGTCCCTCTTTTAATCTCTCGAAATTAATACTTGTGAATCTGTCTAAACTTTGATGTAACGACATCTCTTCTTGATAGCCTCCTTAAATCCTCCTTCCACTGGCATGAATTCCATTTGCAATGTCGTTTCTCTATAGCCTTGCCATCCTCCCTTAATCACATCGCTTGAAACCGATTTAATTATCCATGCCGCCCCTCCTTTCGGTGATTTCCTCTTCCAAGCACCATCTACCTCCATGTCCCATGGTTTAGAATTTCCTCCACTATCCCCCGTTGAAAATAGGACTCGACCTTCCTCCTCGCACTTCATCCGTCTCCGTTCTATGACATACCTGTTGGCTGACCACCACCCAATTATGTATCAATGCTTCTACCTCCATTATAACCTTCCTGGGATCCATGTTGTATGTCTAAAAATACATTCATTCCTTGCTTTCCAAATCTGCCATAGAGTTATAATAAAGTACACTAAACTAGTCCCACCATCCTACTCTCTCCTATTCCTTAGGTACTGAAACCATTTCTGAAAAGTTATATTGGGCAATAAATTAATTCTCAATCCTAACGCATCATGTGCCCAAACTCTTTTCGTAACTTGACAATCTCTAAATAGGTGTTGCAAACTTTCATCATTTCTCTTACACAATATGCACTTAACCTTTTTAGTTAAACCCCTAACTATCAAGTTATGTCCTAGAGGTAAAGCATCATTGAGAAGCTTCTATACAAACATCTTAACATTGGGCTCAGCACCCATAACCATTTCCAATTCTTTCCTTTATCCAAAAATCCTTCCCTTTCCGCCTTTTTAGCTATTAAAAAAGCATACCCCATCTTCACGAGTAAACTCCCCATCTCTTGTTCCCTCCCGTACCACTAAATCATCATTCAATTTCTGTCTAATCAGTATAGCCAAGATCTTCTTAGCCGTCTCCCATTAGTGTAACTTTGTTATTTTTATAGTATCCCACGCCATCCTCATATCCTTAAGGAGATAACTAACATTTTTGACCTGACATGCTAATTTCTCCTCCTCACCTTTAAATTGAGGGACACTTCCTTGTACCCACCTATGCTTATCAATTACAATATCCCTCCCTTTCCCCACCTCCAGCTGAACCCTTCTCTAAATAAATTCACTGCTCTACACAACCCCTTCCATCCCCAGGACCCTTTCTCATTCCTTCGTCCTCAAAACATTTTAGCAATCTGGTGACTCCATACCATATTTCGCCCTCTAGACCCTTGCCAGTAGCAACTCTTTATTTTTGTACATCTTTCACGCTTGTCTCATAAACTATGCGAAGTTCATAATACACACATCCCTCAACCCTAAACCCCTCATTCCCCTTGGTAGTGCCAACACCTCCCTTCTCTTCCAATGAATCTTCTTCACACATGTTAACCCATTCCAAAAAAAAATTAATTAACAATCCATTCAAAACTTTTGAAACACTTAATGGAATATGAAAGATGGACATGATATGGTTATTTGCAGCTGCTAGAATTGTGTTACTTACTAGAGCTTGCCCTGCTGGCAATAACAACTTCTAGCAAATATTTGAAGTGCAGTATTTTTACTCTAGGAACCAAGGGTGTAGAACTTAGATAATTGTTGAACCCCTCTGGAATTTGATAATTAAATAACAACCTGAGACCTTGGATTTCTTCCTGGCCCAAGTTTCTTGATGTTATGATTACAACACTACTAGAAAATCGCCATATAGCGACGGAAACACCGACGGAAAAACGTAATTTAGCGACGAAATTTCACAAATAGCGACGGAATTAGCGACGAAAAAATTTCATCGCTGATTTTCGCGTCGCTAAAAATTAGCAACGGAATTTGATTCTATCGCTATTCGAATCAGCGTCGGAATTTCTTGTTACGTCGCTGATTGGATTAGCGACGAAATCAAATTCCGTCGCTGATTCATCGCCAATTTTTTAAAAAAATTAACAATTTTCTGTATTTTTGAGTGTTTAATGCAAAAATCTTGAACGAAATACAAATTCAAATAATCCGGCAGCAGTAACAACCTCAAATTCAACTTCAATTCAAACACAAAAGTCATATACAAACACAAAAGTCATAAATAATGCAACTTCAATTCACCAACATCCATAAAAACTAATTGAAAAAAATCAAGAGTATTACATTATTTACAAACACAAGTTATGTTCTTCATCTTCCATTTCTTCTTCTTCTTCCTCTTTCTCATTATCTTCACCTTCTACCTCATTTTCGTTCCAACCATGCCTATCAAAATAAATTATATCAAATCCTCTAAAATCTGAAATTTTATAGTAAACAAAGTAAATTATAAATACAACCAACAATGAGGGAGGATGGAGGAAGCATACCTACAAGATGTTAAAGGTGGTTAGTTGGCGGCGGTGGTGGCGGCGGCAGTGGCGGTGGTGGCCTCTTGCTCTCTCACACTCTCACTTCTCTCTAATTCCAAATCTATCTCTCCTTATGATTTTGCCAAGCCTCGTTGAAGCCGGGCTTTTATTTGCAACATAACCGCTATTTAAAAAATTTAGTTAGCGACGAAATTAGCGACGGATTCCGCCCGTTGCTAATTAAAAAATTTTAAAATTTCAAAATTGGAGAAAATTTAATAACCCGCCAACCTAAAATTTTTCAAATTTTGAGTTAGCGATGAAATTAGCAATGAGACTAGTCTGTTGCTAACTAAAAATTTGAAAAATTTTATATATTTGAAAAATGAAAATAGGCGACACATTTAAATTTTAAAAATTTTGGATTAGCGACGAATTTCCGTCGCTAATTTAAATTTAAAAATTTTTATATTTTTTCAAATTAAAATAGGCGGCAAATTTAAAATTATTAAACTTTTGAATTAGCGACGAAATAATTCCGTAGCTAATTAAAAAATTAAAAATTAGATTTAGCAACGGATCGATTCCGTCGCTATGTAAAAAAATAAAAAATAGATTTAGCGATCTGAATCGACAACGGATTGATTCCGTCGCTAAATAAAAAAATTTTCAAAAATTAATTTCAAAAATCGGTTGCTATTTTTTCCATTTCCGTCGTTAAGTCCGTCCCTAATAAGTAAAATAGCGACGGAATTTTTTTCCGTCGCTAAGTTAATTTTATCCGACAAATGTCGGTTTCAGTCGCTAGTTAACGACGGACTCGTATTCCGTCTGCTATATAACGTTTTTGTAGTAATGCATACTTATCCGCATTAATTATTTCCCCAGAAGCTTGACAAAATCATTGAATCCTTTGCTTCAAATTGATCAACGCTTGTATAGAGGCTTCAGAGAAAAATATCGCATCATCAACAAAGAATAAATGCGAAATTTCCGGAGCCGATCGTGCTACCTTCAGACCCCTGATTTCTTCGAATTGTTGACCATTAATCAAACTAGCTGATAACACCTCCATGCAAATTAAGAACTAATATGGTGATAACACAACTCCCTGCCTAAGTCTCGCCTCTTGTACAAAGGTCTGAGAAGGTATTCCATTAATTAGAACTGCATACTTAACCGTTGTGACACACTGCATAATTAACATGAATATCCTCTCTGGGATACCAATCTTTTGCAAAACCTGTACCAGAAAGTCCTATCTAACCCTATCATTTTTTGGGTGTCAGCTCAATCCTCCACCACACACAATATCCTCACGATTGAGGAATATTGCTCCCCCATATTCGAACCCTGGGGAGTGGGTGGAGGATAGAGTCAGTGGCCATCATGCCACTGACCTCCTCGACTATCTAACCCTATCATAAGCCTTGCTCATGTTCACTTTTAATGTCATTGCCTTCTCCTCATTCCTTATTCCTTGAATATAGGATAGGAGTTCATGTGCTAACAAGCAATTGTCACTAATATTCCTCCCCAGAACGACATCATTTGGAAAAAGCCCAATTAATTCCTTCAAGATCTCCGTTAACCGGTTAACCAGGCATTTAGATAAAATTTTTAGATTACATTACACAAACTGATGGGTCTAAAGTCTTTCATCTCATCTGGAGACTCTTTTTTTTGGAATAAGCACAATATAGGTGAGATTAGATCTTCTTAGAAGATTACCTGAATTCAAGGACTGAAGAACTGCCTCCGTGACTTATTCCCCAACCACATGCCAGTGTCTTTGAAAGAATATTGCCAGAATGCCATCAGGTCCCGGCGATTTCCAAGCACCCAATTGAAAAACAACCTTCCTCACCTCACCCATTGTAAAGTCCTCGTTTAGTAATTGAAGCTGCTCCTGAGAAATGGTCTTATTAAATCTTTGCACACAATATTGCATAGATCTGTTAATCTCATCTAGATTGTGAGAACCCCGAAACAACTCCTGAAAATAGTCAACCGTTATGCGAGACATCCCTTCAATTTCCACGAAAATATCTTCATTCTTGTCTTTTAATGCTCTGTTGCTTGAAAACCCCTTTCTTTACTTGAAGCTTTTGAAAAACATATGGTAATACTTATCTCCAGCCTTAATTGCCTGGATTTTCGACTTCTGTCTCCAGTATTCTTGAACATCATCCAATGCACCACTTAGATCTTCTTGGGCTTTCCAAAATTCAGGTATGACCGAAGAGTCCAGTCCAACGTTACTCAATTCTTCCAAAATGTGTGCCATTTTATCTTGTTTCTCCTGTACCAAACCCTGCCCTGCCCTTTTCCTTTTCAGGGCCCAATCCGAACAGATGCCTCTGGACTTAGCTAATCTAAGGTATACTCCATTCATGCCAGTCCCATACCCATCCATTTTCCATATTTTTTCAAAGCAATATTAATGACCTTATGATTAGTACCCATCATTACTTACAATTTCTATCATGTGTTCTTTGGAATCATAAAGTTTTGTAGGTAAATCAAATTTTCCAACGATTATGATCATGTGTTTTTCCAATCACAAGCTTGGGCAAATAATTGAATTCTTTTTCATCATAATACAATTTAAAATTTCAACAACTTAAAGGTGTCATGTGAGTGAAAAGTTTTAGATACATAAAATTTAAATCAAAATATATTGGCGCAATATTTTAGCAATAGATTAAAACTATAAATTGGTAGTGTAAATGTGTCTTATGAAAATTCATGTGTGAACTGACCCTTATATAAATTGGTAGTTATTCATCCAAAACTTAGATATATCCTTTACCATGTATTAGCTTTCGATTCTTGATGAGTATAAATTAACCCAAGATTCTGAGCTTAAATTAACGTCTCTTTGAGTATGAGAACTCAATTCTACTTAGCGAAATAAAAACCGACTCGGTCTAAGTAATTGAGTTATGACTCGATGACTCGCTTATGAAAAACTAACCCACTCGAGTATAGCTCAAACCAAAAGTTTGCCTAAATAATTTCACACTATTAACTCATCTTTTTAACTTATTACTTATGTTAATTCTAAAATGGTCAAATTTATTAAGATGAAATTAATCATATTGGGAAACAATAAAATTTGTCTAAATAACTCTTTGAACTTAATTCTATCTTATTTATTCTTTGAATTTAGACATAAATGAAATTTGAACATATTAAATATTAGACTTGAAAAATTACATTTTTAATAGATTAACAAATTTTAGGCCCTGTTCGACAAAATAAGTTCGTTTGAGTAGTGGATAACTATTTGTATAATCGATAACTATTTAGGTAGTCGATAGTCATTAGATTTTAAATGTTAGCGAGATAATTGTTTAATTGAGCGGTTGAATAAATGTGATTGGTAAATTTAATGGTTGAATTAGCTTATTATTGTAAATTGACGTAAAAGGATATAGATAATTTGTCAAATATAAATTAATAAAAGATGTTTTTGTCAAAAGAAAAATGAAACGCTACTTTTAAATGTGAAAAGGCTAATATTCTTATCTTTTCAACAACAATACCGAAACGCTATAAGATACTACAAACACTAGTTGAAACACTACCTTACTATACACTAGTTGAAACACTATAAGATAAGGGTGTGTTTGGTTCGGGGGGAATATTTGCCCAATAAATTATTTTCCATGGGAAAATGAATTTTCAAGGAAAATCATTTTCCACCCATATTTTCCTTTGTTTGGTAGAAGGAAAATAATTTTCTAAAAATAACTACTTAAATGCAAAAACTAACCATAAAAATCCCATAAATATAAAAAAGAAAAGTAAATAATTAATTCAACTTCAAAATATATATATATATATATATATATATATATATATATATATATATATATATATATATATATATATATATATATATATATATATATATATGTTGAGCACCTAAATTTAGTAAGTTTGTACATCTCCTTTTCCATGTATAAAACAATAGACATTTCCTTAAGAAAAACTTATTAATTTATTATCATGCTCTACTTGTCAATAGTAATCTAGCCCACTATCCCACCAACAACCTCCACAAAATGCAAATAAAAATTAAAAAAAGAAAACAAATACTGTTAAAAAACTCTTCATGTATGAACTTTACGACAAAAAAGGAAAGAGACAAGGGTAAAACTTAAAAAAAGAAACCGAAGGTGACACAAGCAAGAGGAGATTAGAACTTGAACTCCTATTGAGAAGACTTTATTTTTCTTTAGATTGAGGCAGAGGAAAATTAACTTCATTCCTTATAAAAGGAAATTTATTTTTCCTTGATTGAGGGAAATTATTTTCCCTAAAAATATTTATTCACCACTTATGCTACCAAATGTCGGAAAATAGAATGATAATTTTTGGAGAAAATATTTTCCACTAAAACAAACACATATTTAGTTGGTTAGTGTTTTGACTTGGTCAAAATACTAAAAGTTACTTCAAACGTTGTTGCCTAACAGATGCCTTAGTCACTAATTGATTTATTTAGACTAATTCTTATCTAACCTTTTTGGACCAAAGTATTTTTATACTTTTAGTACCATTTATAATTTGTTTTTGTAGGGTTATTAAAGGTGAATAATCTCAGCTTAAAGCAAAAATAAATGACTTCATTACTCGTTCAAAGTCGGTAGTCGGAAAAGTCACCTTTTCCGGGCTGCAATCATACGCTAAAGATGAGATGATTTTTTCAAAGTTAACGACATTAGTCATTGTCTCAATAAAAAAAGCACATCCGGAGTTTAACGGTATTAACCCAATGAATTATAAGCATATTTTATATTATTTTATTCTACAACATTATAAGTAAATTAAAACAAAGGATGAATTCATCTTTGTTACGGATCATATTTTCTTAGCAACAAAATGAAAAGAGTAAAAAAAATACATAGAACCTGATTGTTGTAGACAGTAGACACCAAAATTCTAATGTCCCGATAAAATACGTCATGACGGCTATTTTCTTGATTCCAAACATGGCGTACTATAGGGTACCATGGCTGATTTGGTTAGATTTGAGGTGCTTAATTGTTCTTGACAAAAGGGTTAGAGAAGGTATGAAAAATTTGAAACAGGGCTAACACATATAAATTTCAATTATTTTAAATAAATTTATAAAATGTACATTAAATTGACACTTAAATAATGCGACAGAATTAGATGGAATATATATTACTATGAAAATAGGGATGTTTGAAAATAAAATTAACCAATCAAAATGTATTGGGGTACTTTTGGTGTACATTTTGTTGGTGCTACTACACTTTTCCTATAAATTTTGTTGTTTTAATGTTAAGTTTTTTTGTTCCTGCATCATTTTTTAAAGTTAATTTTGATGGCTACTTCATACTTATGAAGATATAAAAATTAGAGTGGTCTCAGTTAGCTTAATTGGTATGACACTCTTTAGAGATATTACCGAAGATATAGGTTTGAATCCTTCTTACATTGGTGTTTATGTCTTATTTGCACAAAAAAAAAATGGATATGTAGAAGTTTCAGATGAAAAAAATCTAAAATATCATATTAACTTAAATGGATCAACTTCGACACAAATGGGTTTGACCTAAATAGGTAGGGGTTTTTAAATCTTGTTCAAAACCTTAACTTTTTTAAATGAGTTTAGATCAGACTATTTAATTGGGGTAAATTTTTGCCAGGTCTACGGCGAATGATGATTCCACGGAAGTTTCAATGCCCCAAGCAATTAAGGGATGTGGTAGACTAAAGTGAAGGGGCAAAATTGCATTTGTTTAATCTTTGTTTCTTTACTTGATATTTATCTGTTTGATAAAAAATTATCGAAACTTGGCAAACTAATTTTTTTTTTTTTGTTTTGATATGAAAAGAAGGGTGTATTAATTATTAACTATCTCAAACAAAGACAAATCTTTAACAGCCAACTCGATAATTAAATCGGGACCATCACTAACCCATGACCTAATAAAAGGGTCATAGGGTTGAAGATGGGCAATTGAGTGAGCTACCACATTTCCCTCTGCAGAGATGCGAAAAGGATTGAAAAAACAAAACGCTTATAAAGATCAAAAATATCCGAAATGAATAAACCTACGTCGGAACCTAGATTCTCTCTCTTATTGATCTTAGAGTCTAGTAAGTCACAATCACTCTCGGTTGCTAAGGTTGAGGAACCATGTTCCAATGCTAGTTTCATCTCGAACAAACACACTTTAGCTTCTTCCATTTCGAGTGCCTAGGAAACCCGAGCCTTTACCAACACCATCCAATTCCACTCGAGCCCAAACTATTGTGAAGGATAGCTCCCCATCCATAGCCCTAATTCCCTATTTTAGACCCGTCAAAATTGAGTTTCCACATCCCCGAGGTTGGTGGATGCCACCTCTCTTGCCGAGGAGACAAGGTAGACGGTGGCCAAGCATGTGACTCCTTGAACTCGTTGACAAGCTTCACGATTTAAGTCCTTACAATAGCGGTGCTCGTCACCGAATAGCCTCCGGTTCCGAGCATTCCACATCTCCCAAATCACACCAAGAACTCCTCCCAGTCCTCCCTACAAATTACATTGCTAGCATTCTCCACAAAATCCCAAATTGTAGCAAAAGTAGGATTCCACAAAATAGGTGAGAACTTGCTCCCTTCCTAAATAGTTACAGCTTGAGGGCATCGAAATAAAGCATGATCATAATCATCCTCCTCTGCGTATCTACATATACCACAACTCGGTGAGAAGGACGGAATCCTCCTAGCTAGCCGCACACTGCTGGGTAAAGCTTTGGCACAAATCCTCCCCATAAATACATTAATCTGTGGTGGCAAACAAGATGCCAATAAAAGGCCTTCCATGGACCCATTAACCCGCCTCCACTTGACGCCGACTCATCCAAGCTACGTTAGGTGCGAGTACAACGATAGGCTGACTTAACTGTTAGTTCACCGGATGTAAAGAAGTGCCACAACATACGGTCATGAGGGAAAGAATCGCTCAATGGGATGGATTTGATATAGTCTATGTTGATGGGAAAAAATATTTGACGGAGCATATCTTTCCTCTAACGCATCGCCTCCCTATCAATAAGATCCCGAACCTATAGGAGAACATATCTAGGGTCTTGTCTAGTGATGATTCTAAATCCATTTAGAGTCCCAAATATTAAGCAAAAAGTCGTCACCCACTCTCCACCTCAAGCCTTTCCCAACCACCCAAAAGGCCAGCTGAATACTCCTCCATGAGTAGCTAGGGCACATCTTGAGTTGGACATCCAAGTAAGCTGGTCATGAGGGAATATCGAGCCTTTAAAACTCTAACACACGCAGGAGTTCCATGAGCCACTTGACTTGCTTGGTTAGAAGAGCTAGGTTGAAGTCTTCAAAATCTCTAAAACCCAAACCCCCATTAACCTTATTGTTACATAGCTTTTTCTGTCTCATCCAGGTGAATCTTCTTTAAGTTATCGAGTGGCCCCACCAGAAATCTATTCACCATAGCTTGGATCTCGTCATAATGCTCCTTAAGAGACGTAAAAACGCTCATGGTACAAGTCGGGAAAACTTAGGCTACTCGCCTTTACCGGCACCTTCCTACCGCCCAATGACGATCGATCTAATTATATAACCTTTTCCCTATTCAATCTTTGATTGGTAAAAAGGTTTCTTCTTTGACCTCCCAATTTTTGTAGAAACACCCAAATACGTGTCGTGAGAAAGGACCTCTCTAATGTCAAGTTGGATAGAGATTTCATTTTTACACTTTGCCTTCACTCTGCTGCTAAAAGAGACACTAGATTTATCAAAATTAATTTTTCGACCGGACGTTGGCTCATATCTCATCAAAATATCGGTGATCCACACCGATTGCACAAAAAATCATAGTATTATCTCGCAAAAGGAAAATAAGAAACTACCAAAGCTCTTCACAAATATTATAACCAATAAGTCAACTAGAGCTGACAGACATCGGAGAATAAATAAGACAGGACTCTCAATGAAAAAACAGAAAGAGGTATGGAGAAATTGGGTCTCCCTGCCGAAGACCTCTTGATGGCTGAACAAATCCTCTCGAATCTGTAGTAATAATGAACGACATCAACGTCAACTTCACACAAGACATAACCAAATTGACCCAGCTTGGTGTCAACCCTATTTTCAGCATAATCTACCTTAAAAAAATCCATTCTATCCTATCATACACCTTAGACATGTCAAGTTTAATAGCCATACCCCTATTTGATTTAGAAGAGCAATACATCGAGTGGAAGATCTCGAACATTACAAAAATATTGTCCGAAATAAATTTACCTGGGGTGAAAGCGCTTTGAAAATTTGAGATGATATTAGGAAAATTAACTTTCAACCGATTGGAGATAACCTTAATAACAAGCTTACGGACCACATTACACAAACTTATGTGACTAAACTCCTCAACATGGTTAGATTTATTTTCTTAGGAATAAGCACAACATGAGTATGGTTAAAACCTTCTAGCATTGGGCCACCCCTAAGAATACCCAACACGATGCATGTAACATCATCACCCACAATGCTCCAATAATTTTGAAACAAAAAGGCTTGATATTGTTAGGCCCAGTAGCTTTTGAAGGATGCATCATCTTCAAGGTGTCCTCTATCTCTGCCGCGGTGTACTTTTGACAAAACCAGTTGTTAATTTCATTTACCATCATTGGCACGACCAAGAGGACATCATGCATATTCGATGGGTGGGATGTCTAGAAAATATTTGTAAAGTAATAAGTTATAATGTTCTCGAGTTTATCTCTCTCCATTTGGACTTGTCCATCGGAATCTCTTAACCCCTCAATGTAATTCACCTTTCTTCTAGCATTGGCTTCTTCATGGAACCATCTCATGTTCTTATCGCCACATTTGATGAACTCTGCATGGGAATTTTGCCACCAAAATAGCTCTTCTCTTTGTCTTCATACATTAAGCTCCTCTAAAAGTGAATGACTAGCATTAATGTCATGGGTGGATTTTAGCTGTTGAGTATGAAGAGTAATCTCCTTATTGAAGAGCATTCATACAGTATTCAATATATGTATAGCACTTTATTGTTGCTGTGTCTGCCACCATCGCTATACCAGGCCCCTTTTATCTACCCACCATAACCTTCATATGTCGCCCACATCTCGCTTAAAATGTCTCCTAGATTTTCCGCTATCAATCTTGTCCCGAGGTTTCTCAAATTTCGGAAGAATAAGGAGATGGTCATAAAGTTTCTCGTCCAAATGAGTCATCATAGCATTTGGGAAAATAGTCGAACAATCAACCGAAGCACAAAAATGATCCAGATGTTCCTTAATTGAATCACACCCATCCCTACCGTTCCACCACCTAAACTCATACTCGGTGAAGTTCGATCAAAGAGTTCATACTCATCCCAGGTTTTTAGAAATGTGTTTAGAACTACTTGACTCTTAACCGACTCACCCGACTTTTCAAAATTGAAAAACAATTCATTGTAGTCACCTCCCACAAGCCCACGGCAATCGAGAGTTACCTCTTAAATCCCTCATCAACTCATAACTCTTTACTGTGGTTTGAGGTTCGGCCAACCATACAAACCCATGAAGCGCCACGGGTAATTCTTACCATCCCAACTAACCTCAACATCAATATGATTGAAAGATGATGACAGGAGTGAAATTCTTTTATTCTTATCCGATAATACAGACTAAACCACCAGTTCTTCCCCTACTATTAACACACAATTCTTGGAAATCACCAATATTTTTCAGCTTTGTAAAAATTCAATAGTACTCAGCTTGGTCTCCGAAAGGAAACCACATTCGGCTTATGCTTCGTAACAGGTTATAGAGGTTTAGAACTCCCCTGTGGTTGTCGAATCCCCGATAGTTCAAGCATAGAGTACTCATTGGGAAGTGTGGGGTTGATCAACGGCCTCCATCTCAGCTGAGCTAACACCTACAACTTCATCCACAACTCTCACCTTCCTCTTACCCTCCTTTCCCTTCTTCACATATCCAATTTTGCATTTCCTAGTTTCCCCAACATCAAAGATCTTATCGAACTCATCTCTTTACTACCCCCAATCCCTTTACCCCTTGTCTTACATATTTGATCCCCCTCAAACATTAGCTTCATTTTAACTTGAGTAGCACTAGTTCCTGCCCTTAGTTCCAACAACTTTCTTTTCTCTTCCTTCCACTCCGCTTCTTCCCCCTCTTTTTGTATTTTATTGGGGAAGCACATATTCTCAGTCCATACCGAAACTCCTCTTCTAGGGTAACTTCATCTAAAGTTCACAGTCTTTGAGACCATGACCTAACAATCCACAAGCATGTAGAAATCAGGGAGTTTGACATATTTAAGTTCTATCTACTTAGATTTACCCTCCATAGTCAATTCCTCTACGTAGCTATTTTCTTATATCCACCTCAACCCTAATCATTAGGAATTTTGATGGTGTGAGAATATCCTTTTCATCGGCCTTAATAAAATGCCCCAGTTTTGAACCCAACTGTTCAGTGAAAGCAAAAGTCTTTTTCTTCATTTCCAGTTCACGGACCTTGACCCAAAATATAGTTTTGTCTACTTTGCTCTTAGATTGCAGCACATTATCATTCGGAGGTTGTAGGAATAATAGGTTCCCATCAAAAGACCACAACCCTTTATTCATCACCATCTTTCGATCTACTATGGAAAAAATTGGAAAGGAAAGAGCTTTTTATCAAGATATTTAACAAGGACCCCTTAGATGGTTTCCATATGCTCTTTATCGCCGCCTTGAAACCCTCTCGGGGTAAAACTGTTCATTGTCAAAATCTTTTAAATGAGGCATAAAGTTATTTGAGCGTCTACTTTCGTTTTGGTATCATCACAGTCCAATACTTCCTCCTCCTTATCAGTAAGATTCGGACGTGCAAGATGCAAGTTCAAGTCGGAAGCCATAAAACCCCGATAGGATAATGACCCAATGAAATATAAAGAAACTTAGGCACCACAAGAAGATCCACGGAAATGGAGCCAACAAGTCCCTAAAGATAGGGTTGTGTATCATTCGGTCTAAAATTGGATCGGACAGAAAATCGATGTAGACCGGACCGGATCGGATCGATAATGTTCGGTCCAGTCCCCTAGTCCTAAAATTCTCACTATTCTGTCTTCGGTCCTGTCTAGTCCAGTCCATCTGTGTGGACCGAAGATCGTTAAATTTAGGGTTAAAAGTCTAACATGTTGTTGCGATTAGCTCATTCATCTCTATCCCTTGCGTTTGCCTCTCTCACTATTCCCCAACGCAATTCTCAATTTCTCTCTCCTACTCCCAGTCTATCCCCTCCCACCCTCGCCCTCGTTACTCTCTCTCCCCAGCAAAGTAACCGGTGATGCCCTCTCTCTCGGGCACCAAACCTTCGTTATTGTGCAGCCCCACCTCTTGCCACCAAACACATCTCTTGCTTCCTCCCTCAATCTCTCTCGAACTCGGACTGCATTGTTTTTGCCTCTCTCACCGCTTTCCCACAACCACTCGGCTAATGTGTCCAGGTGGGGAGCATCATTGTTGTTTAAGTACTGCTTTACTCAACTTAAAGGTATAAGATTGCTTATTCATGCTTATTCGTAGCATTAATATCTTAGAACATCATTATTTCCACCCTTTGGAACCGAATTCGAGAATCGAGGCTTGTTTATTTGTTTTTAGCCCGAGGGATTCACATGGATGCACATTCACCAAACTCGGGTAAATGCAACAACGTTAGTAGAACCTACAAGTGCTTTGCTCTTTTAGTTCTAAATCTAGGATTATGTGGGCTAGATCTTGGTATAATTAAAATAATCACATCAGTTTTTTGGTTTGATGCTTGTTCATGATTGGGGAATCCTGATTAATGCAACGAATAACACATCCATGTATCTTATGCAAACATTGATTTGCATATTTGGAAACTGTTTGAAAGTGTTAGGAAATTAGCCCCACTCTAAACCTCACTTTAAATATAAAATTTAGAGCAACGATGCAGATAGCGAATTCACGATGACAAAATAATATCAAGAATGAAATGGAGATCGATAAACAAAAAATGAGACAAGGATTTTAACAAAGAAACCCAAATCGGTAAAAAACATGGGCAACACAAGCACCACAAATCTACTATTATAAGAGAGTACAAGAACGATCTCAAACCCAAGACCTTCCCAAAATCCGAGATATCCCAATCTTACGACACTCTCCTCACAATAGCACACTCATCGGTTGGACAACCCCTAATTAACCACCCTAATTAGAATATGCTATAATTATATTTCACTTATTTGATGAGATTTACCATCTAGTTAGGCTTACAATAAGATTCATTTCATCTAACTAGACTTGCTTAGAGATGCCCCCAAGGGCTCTCACCCGGGTGATCCTTTTACCCCAACTTTTGTGTGCTTTCTCCATACATTTTTACCCACACACTTTACTCAAGGTGTACCCAAATCCTTTTTAATAGAGAAGGAAACAACCCTATACCTACATTGATTCTAACTGCATTTACATAACAATAAACCGAGTAATCAAAGAAGAAAAACCGACCAAAAACACACAAAACGGATCTGCAGCTAAGCGAGCACGACTAGGGGTGTAAACGAGCCAACCAGGCTCGGGCTCGGCTCGGTTACAATTTAGCTTGGCTTGGGCTCGGCTCGAAGGTTGCCGAGCCTTGGAAGTTTAGGCTCGGGCTCGGCTCGGACGGCTCGAGCTCGAGCTCGAGGCTCGAGCTCGGGCTCGGGCTCGGGCTCGGTTTCTTTTTTTTTTTTGGATTCCCTTAAAAAGTTTTTAAATTTAAGGTTATAATCAAAGTTAAGTTCTATATTTTTGTATTAGATTCCAAAAATAAAGGTTTGAATAAAATTTTGGTGATTTAGAGGTAATTTTATACTTTTCACACAAGTATTTTTAGAAAAAATAAACTATTTAGCCTAAACCGAGCCTAACTAAGCCGAGCAGAGCCGAGCCTTATTGTGTTCGGGCTCGGCTTGGTATGCTCGGGCTCGGGCTCGGTTTGACTCGAGCCGAGCCGAGCCCAAGCGCTCGGCGAGCCGGCTCGATTCGTTTACACCCCTAAGCACGACCAATACGGTCGTGCCCACTGACTACGGGGTTGCTGGTTGTTGATTCAGTTTTTCTTGCTGCCACAATGACCATGCTCCTTGATCTGATGGTCGCGCTGGTTGTTCTAAGCGTTAAACATAATTTTGGGTCAACTCCTGACAAAAAGAACGGTCAAGAAATCATATGGTTGTCTTTCAGATTGTTTCTTTCTTGTCAATTAAACCCAGAAACTCTTTGGGTTTTATTCTGCCAGTAATAGTTTCTTTTGTTTCACTTTTGAGGTAGTGAACAAGATTCAATCAAAAACACGTTTGGGAGGAATCTTATTTTTCCAACTTATTATTAAAAGAATTTCTAAAAATGTGATTCCCAGAAACTCTGAACTAACTAATAAGGCAACACATATAAAAAAACACAAAATGCTTCATTATGTTGGTTTAGGTTCGATTTGGTCCACATCTGGTCCGGGTTTTTATCGGTCCAATCCTGGACCGAATCCACCTTATTCGATCCGATTTACGATCCTGACTTTTTGTCATGCGGTCTTCGATTCATGCCTGTCTAATCCGATCCTAAATCGATGAATAGTCCTACCTACAGAGAGGTCAACAATCCCTATTGATCAATGGTACAAAGCTCTCATATATATGGCGTCCTGCTTGGGTTAAGGTTTACCATGAGATTAATTGATTGAGTTCTTATTAGTTATTGATTTGATGGTGGAAAAATAAATTTAATTTAACAATTAGTTTAAGAAAAATATAAAATAAATTTAAAATTTATAAAAGAGAGGATCTGTAGTGTTTTTCTAATTTTATATATCTATAGATTGATTAAATTTTTTCAAAAAAAAAATGTCGATCAGATTGTCATTTTTTGATCGATTTTGACAAATTGGATAGAGTGACTATTTGAGGTCTTCATTTATTACATTAAAATCGTTAATATTTATCTACTAGTACTAATTTAAAATCATTTGCAAAATTACCAAAAAATTACACAAATGTACCCTAAGGTATGGTATAACTATTTACATGCCCCTCGAGTACGAAAAATTACTCACAGTACGCTAAAGTATGGTGTAACTATTTACGGGCCCATCGGGTATGAAAAACTACTCCTACATATCCTAAAGTATGGTGTAACTATTTACATGTCTCTCGGGTATGAAAAACTAGTTCTAGGTGCCCTTCCTTTTAGTGTAATGTTTTTGTAGCCTACTTGATATACGAAAAATTTATTTTACCCTTAATGAACCTCACGAAAAATTAAACCAAAGAGCATTAAAATATTTTATTTTTTATGTCAAAAACCCCTAATATTTGTTTATTTGTTCGTTCATTCGTTCTACTCTCCTATTTTTTATATTCATTTTGCCTTTCTTCTCTATTCGTTTTGTTCTCTTCTCTTACGTGTTCGTTCGCTTTTCCACAAATCTCCAAATTCATTCATTCTCCTCTTTCCCTATTGTCTGTTCACCCTCTCTCGTCCGTCGCTCTCTCCCATCTCTTTGTTCCTTTGTCTCCCATCTCTCGTTCGTTTGTTCGTCCTCTCCCTCCTATTTCTTTGTTCGTCCTTTCCCTCTCTCGTTTGTCCTTTCTCATAAAACATTTATCTCTTTTTCTCTCTTAGTTGAGCAACATTTAATTTAACAATATTACGCCAAAAGGAAGGTATTTAGCAGTAATTTTTCATACCTCGGAGGCTTATAAATAATTATACCATACCTTAGGGTACTAGGAGTAATTTGCCCGAAGGGCATAAAAATAGTTACACCATAACTTAGGGTATTTATGAGTAATTTTTCATATGTGATGAGCTTGTAAATAGTTACACCATACCTTAGGGTAACTTTATGTAATTTTTACAAGATTACAAAAGTTATTAATGCGTGATAATTAAAATAACTTGTAGACATTTAATTAATACATTAAATGTGAGTAATAGTTATAAAATTTTAATTCAAAATTACTCTTACTATACATTTTGCAATTAGTAATTAAAATGAATATAATAAATACTATCCTCTCACTGGGTAAATTAACGAAAGTCAAATGAAAAATAGTTAAAATTTATCTACAATTGTTGACGTCAAAGATAAAATAATACTCTTTCCATTTCAAAATATATATCATTTTAATTAACTTTTTTGTTTCACAATATCTATTACTTTATAATTCTAATAACATATTATTAATAATTAGTTTAACTATTTTTTTCTTATTAATTATTTTTTCCTCTCCATTTTTCATTAATTTTCTTTATTTCCAATAAAAGCTTGAGGCAACTTAGTCTTTAACATAATTTTTGTCATAAATTTTATATTTCCTTCCCTCGTAATATTAAAATGACGAGTATGTATTTTAAAATGGAGCGATTATGAGCAAACCTCGTGTGACTTATTTACTATGCATAACTTTCTATATTTAAATATGTTGAATAGAGTATTGGTGATTTAAACTTTTAGTATTACTAAAATAATCCTCGTGTGACTTAATTCATTCCGGTGATCGTGATATTCATCATGTCAAATTTTGAGTTTTGATTTTGGTTATGGGGAACTACTGTATACTCAATGGCAGACCAAGAAATTTAAGGAAGGGGTTGAAATAATAAAGGGAACAGAATAGCAAAATAAAAGGGAGCTGAAAAGTTTGTTTTTGAAAAAAAAATAAAAATATGTCATTAGTAAGATTCAAAACATTAAACCTCACACCCATACTATAGCACACTTACCAACTCAACTATCAACTTTTATTTTTAATAATTTGCTATATAAAAGCTTTATTTGTTTCTTGAAAGGAGGGTCAGTTGACCCCGCTGAGTCCTCCACTATCTATACTTACTATAATAGATCAGGTTTTATATTGTTATATTTAATTACATGGGATTTTAGAAACAACCATTGGAGCATTTTTTTTTTTTTGGTTTAATAGACGACCTTTAGTTGGATAAAATGTAACAGTAATGTATTGTAATTAACGATGCACTGTAATCATAACCTCACACTATTACGGGTGGCAATCTATATAACACTCACGAGAGCAAAGTTTTTACCTATGTATTTTTATCGTATAGACAAATTTTAATATGTGTCTACTTATATGACTTGTCTGAATACATACTCCTAAAATTATAATATAGGAATTGATTAAGGGTATGTAACAAGGTCTCCTCAAAACAAGCAAAATGATAATGTTATATGCACTAGGAAGGAACTGCCATATAGAATTTGGGGATTTAATTTTATCACCATCAGGGAAAGAGCTGTACATAGCCAGTCAGAATAGCAATCCCAAGAATTACAACAGGAGGGAGGATTACAAAAGCTCCAATTGTGGCAAAGAAAACAGAATCATTCCTTTGAGACACTTCATTAAGGTAGGCTTGTCTTCTGATGTTCCTTTTCTGAGATATTGTCAAGAACTTTGGGCTCACTTTCTTCAGATTCTTTCCCAATGGAATGCTGAAATCATCATCTCGATCACCTGCTATCTGGGCTAGCTGCTCTCTTATCGTCCTTTTCCCAGCTGAACCATCGGTTTCGTAACCTTGATCTGGCAACTCGAAAAGACTCATCAACTTGAACCAATATGTGACTGGTTTCATTCATTTTGTATAATAGTTTTACACCATATTTTATATTTTTCTATTAACTCTATTAAGAATTGTCTCCATGAGTTTCCATGACGACTTTTTAGCAGCCCAGAAAGCAAACAGATTCTGAGTTTCAAGAATCAACTGAAAGTATTCAGACCTTGTAACTTCAAATGCAGTCATGTCACAGAAAAATGATCACAGAAGAATAGCAGATTACGTGTTCTTACAATCATATCCCATAGCTGACCAATTTACAGAGAAATGAGGAAGAAGCAACATGTTTGTATGATCATCAATCATCGGGGACAGGTTTACATACCAGAAGCAGCAGCAGTAGATGAACCCGCTGATGATGAGGTGAGTTGCTCCAACAGATCCAGTCGTGCCCGTGCAGATGGAAATAATCCTATTCCATAAGATGGAGTTCAAGAAAATCATCACATCAAAGCTTAAATTGCTAGCATAGCATTCTCTATATACAATTGAATTTTCACTATCCTTTAAAAAGATTCAAGCCTTCTCCCATTTGCATCAGATATCAAGTTATATACTAGAAGTTCTAACACAATTTTACATTGGTTGTTGCTACTTAAACCTGAAAAAGGGGGAATAATTGCATTTCTTCATACACAAAATAAATTTTAAAATAAATAGACAACTACGAATTGCGATTTTGAATATGGAAAGCTGAGAAACTTGGCAGTTGTTTGTAATAGATCCTTGCAACAGGGTAGCAAGTTGTCAAACTTGAAACCATGGCAAGATTGAAGCGATACAGAGATGCACACATGCTCTCAGGAGCATAAAGTCATCATTATGCTTTTTCTTTGTGTTTTTTTCTAACTTAGACCGCTATTTTCTGGGCTCTTTCAAGTTCGACCCTAATGTGTTTGAACTTGAAAAAAATTATAATGCGGAGGCACAATTGACAGAGTGCTCCCAAAAGTATGAAAGAATCTCTTTGCAAACAATCATCTCAACCTCAGGAATATGAAAATCACAATTCACATGGCAAAGAATGAAGATCAGTCTGTGTAATCACCTGCACTTCTTCGTACAAAGCACGGGCTTATGTCTATCTTGCAAGCTACAAATTTGTCTGATAAGTATATTTTCAATGAATAGTTAAAGATGCAGAAGCCTTACACATAAACCCCATCTCCCACCCCCCTCTCCCTGATATCAGTGAAAAACAAAAAAGGAAAAGATACAGAAGTTGTTCCAACAAAACAATACTGTCCACAACTTTACAGCAAAAGTTGAACTGTATGCCTTGATCCCAGAAAATAAATATAGGGACTTTACATATTCATTTAATCACAGCAAAAACCGTGGCATAAAACAAAAGGCTCAAATCCTCAACAACAACTTACCAAATTACTCAAAAAGGGGTTCAATTCAATACATGATCAAAGCAAACAAAAGCTAAACCAACAAACTGCAATTATGAATTACAACATACCAGCAGTACCAGCAGAATCAGACTCAGAAGAATCAGAGTAATTTTCTCTCTCGTCCTCCGAAACTCTCCCCTGTGTTCCTTCTGATTGAGCAGCAACTACTGACCTTAACAAGTAGAACGATTGTATTTGTGGGCAATTGAGCTTGAAAGCCTCCTTGCTTTTGGGGATGAAATTAGGCTTTGGGCAGTTGTAATTATTCCCAAACAAAGGTTTCCTCGCACTAGCACTGGTAAAATTTAAAGCCGCCATTGATATTTATCAATCGAGACTTGAGTTAGTGATTCCCTCTCCATAATCTGCAAATTAAAGCTATTTACAATGTTTTTCGCAAGAATTTTTTTTTTTGCATTTTACACCATGGCAAAATAGAGCTCATGGTTGTGCAAAAACAGCTCCACCACATATATTTTGTGGTTCATGTACCTTGGGAATTTTAGCCCCATGCCAAGTTTGAGTATGTCAAATAGGTTATTTATCTTGTGCTTAATGGGGTTAATTTTTTATAAGCAATAAATTGAAGTCATATTAGATCGATTTGTCTATGATTTGTGTATGATTTTTGAATACCACCTTAAACATAATAAATTATCTTAAATGTTTACTTGAACGTCAACTATAAACATAATGAACTCTCTCGGATGTTTACTTGAAAGTCAAGTAATAATATGAAACTAAGTGAGTTCATTATGTTTAAGATGGTAGTTGCCTAGTTGGAATTTTTGTGAGTCATTAATGAGCTATTTTGTAGTGAGTTAACAGTATTTCTTTATTTTCTTAGTAGTTGTGATTTTACGTATTACCTTTTTTTTTTTTTTTTGCTTTGTGTGTGTTAGATCATTGACTCTATTAAAAACAGACTAGTGATATCTATCTTGCCTTTTGTCCATCTAATCATAAAAAAAATATCAAGTTCGATGTCTTAATTTTATTTATATCTATAATGATAATTAGTGTCAAATAGATGATTGTCAAATTGCTATATTACATTGGCTTAACTTGAATTAGTATGTAATACAAATAGACCAGCATCGAATTAATTCAATTTGAAGTTGGGTTAATTTCAAGTCTTTTAAGGGTTTCTTCCTCCTCTTTTCCTTTTTTTTTTTTTTAAAAAATTTTCAATGAAAAGTTCCTAGATAACCCTTAGGTAAATTCATCTATCAAGCGCAAGTATACCGATCAAAGTTGGACTCACTCACATTAGAACCGCGCAAAGGACCAAATAAAATTTTATAAAAAAAGTTGCAATTTGAAAAGATTGCTTCCCTTAAAAATTAAAAAAAATCAACATATTTGTCATCCTGTCCACAGCAATCTCAAAAAGACAAAATCTACCACTTCAAAAACTAAACACATGTAAATGCACTTATATGTTGTTCATGGCCAAGCTTCCTGGGTCTCACTTTGTAGGTGCCACTAATTCCCTTATCAAGGAAACAATATTCATAACAAAGCCTCTTATTTCCTACCAAAATATAACCTGCGAATTGGGATCGAGATTCAAGAGACAGGTCTGAAATTAGTTGCTCTGAGCCTCTAACCAAGCAGCTTTACACAACTACAGGAAATCCATCGACAGAAACCAACAGACTCGAAGACGAGAGCGCGCAACAGCAGCCACAAAAGTGCATAGTAACCTCTTTTTTAATGTCTCGTAAAAGAAAAATCCACTTATAAGTACCAAAATCATTCCGAACACCTTCACAATGGCATCTAGAAGAACCTCACCATCTCAGTGTGTTTTCATAATTCCATGGATGTAGCCACCGGTCATTATCAGAGACACGAGGGAGACGACACCAGCTGGGAATACCTTGCCCGACTTCTTGAAACGTGAGCCCA
Organism: Talinum fruticosum; assembly: GCA_021018815.1. NCBI lineage: Eukaryota > Viridiplantae > Streptophyta > Magnoliopsida > Caryophyllales > Talinaceae > Talinum > Talinum fruticosum. The sequence goes on from JAITYX010000011.1 coordinate 3,283,186, forward strand.
TCACCACGAGAAGGGCAGCAGAGAGGCCGAGCCCCACTGCTGAAGCAAAGACAGGTCGTTTTGGAAGCTCGGTGTAGACATAGTATAACAGCAGGGCGGACAGTCCACCAGATGCTAGAGACTTCTGGCTCCCACTCTTCAAGTAGCCAGCCAAGCCTCCCAGTCCAACCAGAGCAGCATAAGCCAGGGTGAACTTCTGGGACATCAAAAGAGCCTTGTTTCTCTTTGCATTGGATTCATCTGATCCTTCACCTCTGTTTTCATCATTGTCACCACCACCTCCGCCTCCACCCCCGCCATTTCCATCTTTGCCACTGCCCTCATCACCACCTCCACCAGTGGAATCTGGCTTTACATCAACAGCCTCTCCTGGAACCTCGACGTCGAGACTTGAGGCCATTGCAATCAGTGAATTACCAAATCCCTTCCGGAGGCAAAAATTGTGGTAAGACAGAGCAGATGTCGGGAGCATGATGTTTCCTGATTTGGTTCTTGAAGATGCAACAGGCAAATAACAAGAAGAGATTGTGAATCCCCCATAGTTGATGAATGGAGGCCCTTTTCCAGATGGCACAGCACGTCGATGAAGTTGGGGAAGCAGCAGAGAGGATTGGGAACCCGTAATTAGGTTGGCCATCTGTTATGACAATTAAGTATCAGGCAAGGAAAAATATAAATTATAACAATTACGCATCAGGCAAGGGAAAATATAAATCCCAACAAAAAGTGAACAGGAAGAAGCTAAAGGTCTCCATGGAGACAAAAGTGGAGTTTGAAAGGGAGCTTCACATATGAATCAAAGTCACATGAATAAAACTATATCTCAAAAGCTAAAGAAACAGTTAATGTCCAGATTAAATGGGACAAGCAACACAGAACTATGACTTCCCTTCCCAAATCGAAGGTAAGTTATGGCTCAAATCGTGCACTACAACTCCCCTTCTCAAATATTAAAACCAAATCTAAAAGATTCATTTCTCAAAAGCTTTGTTCTCGCACAATATTTTCACTAGCAATATTCGCTCTCCGCATGTATGATTTACTTACATAAACAAGAAATCAACTACAACTGATCCAGTGGAAAAGCTGCTGCCTATGTAATGAGAAAAAAGCCATAGTTTTTTTTTCCCCACATTCTCCCAATGCTTCCACCTCTCTCCCAACATGAGAGCAACACCAATGACCAGTACGTCACAACTATTCGGTACTTTCTTTCTCATCAAAATAAATCAGTAGGATAAAAACGGCATATTCAATGACATGATGGGTTCTGTTCTGTAAATCAATCAAGAAAAAGCTCCCAAATCTTAAAATATCTCCTTTTCTGGATAAGAATGCCTCTGATGAGGCTCTCACTTGATGCAACGTGCATGCACACATGCACTTGCAACATGTATGTTATTGTTATTCTTGTGGCGCAGGCTGGAGGATGGGGGCACATGTAGGTATGAAACCTTACCTTAAGAGCAGAATAGGTACTTCCTGAATACCTAGATTGTGAAAATACAAAAGTGGTCCACTACTTGAAAACAATAAAAAGTAATTGATAAATCGAATTGGTCATTTGAATTACTCGTTGAAATCCAGAAACAAAGACCCCCTTCAATTATTCGCTTTCATCAAGAACTTACAACCAAGAAAATTAGAAGATCATATCAAGTGAAAATTTGTTACTAGAAGCTCGTATTGAGGAATGGCCAATTAAGGGACCTAAGGAGACAGAGTCATAAGCAATGTCGTGAGTGAAATCCCTGAACCAAAGACTTATATATGAACTCTTCAACTAAAAATTCCCCTATTTGTTGTCAATGTAAATAAATATAAGAAGCAAAAATTACCGCGCCTATGCTCTATGTCTCACAAGGGGACATCACATGACTTCCCAAAGGATCACCAAAAATCTCCACAGTTGCAGACACCATCTTTGAAATGGTGAAAACGGCCGGTATCCCTTACTACTATCTCCCTCTTGGTGACAAGGGTCATGTATTTTATGGCATCATGACAATCACCACAAACCCGTAAATTCTTGGTGACAATAATGGGCTGCCTTGGGCTCATATTAATAATCGCAAATGCAATAGCTAACTTCTCGCTATGATGAAGAAGAATGTTTTCTTTTTCTTCATCTTCAACATCCTGAAATACAAAAGCAGGAATTGCTTGGTATCCAAGCTTTTTCATCCCGACCAGCAATTCCTCCAACTTCTTGTATATTTGCTCTGATTGTGGATGGGAACAGTCCCCTCCAACAAATGCATGAACAGTGCCATTTATCTCAACCCAACTACAGCCCGGGCTTTTATTGAAGCCCCGATCCCTCTGCATGATTCTAACAGAAGCTGCATCTTCCCACCTTCTCGCAAAACTATATAAATTAGACAAAAGAACAAAATTTCCAGAACTCTGGGGCCCCAAATCCTGGATCCTGTTTGATGCTTCTTCAGCCAACTCAACATTTTTGTGGATTATACACGCAGCAAGCAGGGCATTCCAAACATGAACATTAGGCGTGAATGGCATTTGCTCAATGAAAGTTTTGGCCTCTTCTAGAAGCCCTGCTCGACCCAAGAGGTCAACCATGCATATGTAGTGATCAACTCTAGGGACAATGTGAAACTCAGGGACCATAGCTTTGAACCAATATTTACCTTCTTCAACAAGACGTGAGTGGCTACAAGCAATTAGCAGACTTATGAATGTTATGTCATCCGGCTTCATACTAGTAGCTCTTAATTCATGGAACAGAGACAGCGAATCAGAACCAAGGCCATGAATGCCGTAGCCTGCAATCATCGAATTCCATGTGACAATATCCCGCTTATGCATCCTGTTGAAAACTTCTCTAGCAATTTTAATCTTTCCGCATTTCGCATACATATCAATCAATGCATTACAGATTGATGTATCAGCCACAAAACCACGAACTATGGAATATCCATGTGCAAAGGTGCCATATTTCAGAGCAGCCAAATGAGAACAAGCGGGTAGCAAAGCAAGCATAGTAGCCTCATCTGGATCTATTGCTGAAAATTGCATATTACAGAAGAAATCCAAGGCCACTAGACTTCTACCATTTTGTACACATCCAGAAATCACTGCATTGTAGGAGACTCGATCTCTAGGATTCATTTCCTGAAAAAACCTAATTGCATCATCTAACACACCACACTTTGCGTACATTGAAAGAGTTGAATTGCTAGCCATTAAATCTGAAAGGTGGCCCAATTTAAGAATGCGACTATGGATCCTTCTCCCATTACTCAGATCAATCAACTTAGTGCAAGCTTGAAGAGCATAAATAAGACTAACCAATGATGGAGTGCCACCATCCGCAAGCAGCCTACAATCAAACAATGCCAAAGCTTCTCTCATGTGATCAGCCATGATACACGCACCAATCATTGCACTCCAAGTGACGTCATTCCTAGAATATAACCCGTCAAAGATTGTCCTTGCAGAGGATATACACCCACATTTCCCATACATATCCAAAAGCCCTGTGCCCACCATAACCTCATGACTAAAACCCCGCCTCATGGAGTAACCATGGATTGTCCTCCCATCACTCAAGGCACTAGCTTCAGCTATTGCTGGTAAAAGTGTCACAATAGTTGAAGAGTTGGGATTTACTCCTGCATTCTGCATTTCAATGATCAATCTCATCATATCATCGTAAATCCCATGAAGTGAAAAACCAGCAATCATGGCATTCCATGCCACAATATCCCTACAGGGCATCCTTTGGAACACACTCTCCGCTTGAACTAAAGCACCGCATTTGGCATACAAATTGACCAACGCAGTGGAAATGTAGACATCAGATTCAAACCCAAACCTCAAAATATGATTATGTATCTCTTCTCCATGTCCTATTGAATTCAAACTCGAACATGCCTTAAGAACAAAAGGGAATGTAAATTTGGTGGGAATAACACCAGATGCCCACATCCGTATGTATAAATCAATAGAAAACTCAAAGGGTCCATTCCAGGCATATGCCCTAATCATCAAATTCCATAAAACAACACTTGGATCAGGAATTTTATCAAACACATGTTGGGCAAGATCAAGCCGGCCACATGAGATGTACATGCATGTGACCTTGTCCAGCAAAAATGAACTAATAACTCCACTGCTATTCTTAAGGAGATGCTGATGGATTGTTTTTCCATCTTTAAGTGACTTAGATTGAATAGTATGCTCGAGCAGGGGGAGTATTCTTCGGCTGAAATGACATGACAAAGGCAGCGGGCAGTAAAAAGTACGTAACGCTTAATACTATGGGTGTGTCCCATGAGATAGGATATCATCTTCTCTCATCTTCTCTCTGAAAATCAGCCTTCGTGTTCCTCTGATTGAGCCTGACCGCAAAAATAACCTTCAAACATTATGAAACCAAAACTATGGACCCAATGCATCTTATAAGGCCTCACTCAAAGCAAAGTGTTCCCTTTCTTTTGGTAGGGGAGGGGGCATACACATGCAACCTCAGCCTTACAGCAGAAAAGAAACTCTCTATAACTTAGGTACAGAAAATACAAAGTGATCCACCACTTGAAAACAATAAGAGGGGGAAGGGGAAGGACAGCCAAATCAAACATTCGAGTTACCCCTCACACTCCAAAACAAATTAGGCTTTCAGGTGTTCTCTAATTGTTCCCTTTTCCTTTCCCTTCCTGCCCTCTCCACTAAAAATTCCATTGTAGTCCTTGGATTACCTAGTAAAATCGTCCCATGAACTGCACTTTCTGTTTATATATTTTTTTATTCACTAAACCCTCTTCCTATTTTTCCATTTCGTTCATCCATCTATTGACATGTAGTGCATGAGTGTAATGCATCATACTCCACGGACTACAATCTCCAGCTACCTTAGATTAAAAGAGCTCAAGGCTCAAAAAAGCCCACAGGGTCTTCGAGCCCGGGGCTGGGCTTCGAGGCGAAGGCGCAGGCTTTTGGAAGAGAGGCACACTTTTTACATAAAAAATGCTTGAAATTCATTCCAACCCATATTTTTTGATAAATAAGTAAGATAGCACATTAAAAAGTGTATAGACATCATTTTAACTACTAAAAGCACCACATGTAGTCTTAAGAACCGGAATCTAATATTAAAATATCTCAAAACACACACATAGAAGTCTAAAACAGAAGAAGCAAGCATAGTCATATAAAATAACACACAAAGCATAGTTTGTGAGCCCCCTCCCCCAAAGGTCATCTAAGCATCATCTTCTAACACCACATGCTCCGCCTCTACATCATCATCATCATCCAACTCCCAATCCAACACAATTCACTACAATTAGCACAATAAAAACAATTTAAAAAACACACAGACACAGAAAAAGAAAAAACAGATAAGGGGTCAGTAACTTAACACCAACCAAACTGATGACACGAAAAAAATAAAGAAAAACAGAAAACTAAGAAAAGAAGAAGCCAGAAACCAGAGGAGTAAGAAAGAAGAAAAGAAAAAGAAGAGCCCGAAACCAGAGAAGGAAGAAAGATGAAAGAAACCCGAGCAGAAGAAGGAAGAGGAAAAAATAAGAAGAACAAAGGAAGAGGAAAACGGAAACAGAAGAAGAAAGGAGGAAAACCGAGAAGAACGAAGAGGAAAGAAGAAGAATAAGAGGAAAAAGGAAAAATGAAAAAGAAGAAGAAGAAAGGAGGGAGCATACCTGGGAGCCGCCGAGTAGGTCGGCGCCGGAAAACGTGAAGAGAGTCGCCGGAAGGAAGGAGCAGAGGAGGACGATCTCGCGCGAAAGCTAGGGTTTCTGTCTTGTTCAATTCACACGATTGTGTCGTGGTCTCCAGCAAATTAGTATTAGCTTCTTTTTTTTTTTTTTAATCAACGGGCTCATAATGCATCTAAAAGTGATTCACAGAAGCTTTCAAGCAACACACCATATCAAATTCTTTCTGTAAGGTTCTCTTAATTACTTGAATTTTTGTCGAAGTCACAGATTTATAAAAGTTTAAGTCAAGCACCTCTAAAACTTACTAAGTAAGTTAAAGAAGGATTTCGCTTATAATTTACTTGCACCATATGAAGTTTGAGTAAATTATCACCTCCCGACATCGGACCCTAAGTGTACTCCAAAATAAAAACCACAAAATGTGCGATTTGGTCAGCTTTTGGAGGCGCTGCGCTTGGCACCCAAATAAGTGTACGGCTCTACGCCCCAAGCTTTTGACGCCTAGGCGTGCTTTTTAAAACTAAGATAATTACCCTATCTACATCTTACAACAAAAGTAAAGCTCTAACCCAATAGAAAAGTTATTTACACTGAAAGTAATTCTACCAGAGGTACAATAACCCCATTAACTAAAGAATTTCATTCATTATGTCAAGCATTCCTCTACTACAAACACTTCCTCCATTTTCAAATTGAGAGGGAGAGGGAACATCCTATAACAAACTATTATCTTATTCGAAAATGTGGTTGGGGAACCCCAAACGAAACTAAATTAAGCATCATTTTGAAGTTCCAAATTGCAATTCATTCCTCAAAGCCTCCTTCTCTCATAAAATGATTAAATGGTAAAAAAATTTTATTAATACATATAATGTACCCATATAAACGAGAATCCACTAGAAATAAAAAAAGTCCATATTTCCTCCTATTTTCCAAAGAAAAATCCTAGTCTTTTTTTTTTTTCTTTTCAAAGTCACTTATGCTATATTTTCCCCACATCTATGGGAGTAATTCACAAGAGCAACTTGATAATAATAAGTGCTAACACTACCTGTCTAACTCAAATAGATCAAATGCAAGAAAACAAATTACATTTTCTTGAGATAATAAGCTTTTCAATCTAAATACTAATTACAAGATAAATTGACACAATAATTAGTTAAGTTACATCCAATATCAAAAATTACACAAGTATCACCTAGAAGTTCCAAAGACGATAATGACTTAGGATTTAGCAAATGATGTATTATGGTTTAATCCACACATCGTGAAAAAAATGGACGGCATGACGACAAAAGTAACAACTAATTAATCGTAATTGTTCATAATACCGAGAGGAGAGAGAGAGACTCACAAGTTCAAGTGCGGAAGGTGGCTCGAGTGGAAAAAGAACCTTAGTGACTATTTTAACGAATAATGGCGTAGTTTGAGGTCACGGTAGACAACTCATTGATTAATAGAGTTTTAATGTCACGCTTATTTTTCCTTTTTCTTCGTTTTTATAAAATAAAATTCGCAATAGTTTACCAAGAGAATAAATAAGTTTCATCCTTATATAATAATGGCATTGTTTGGCAACTGATTTTAATTGTTAGTTGTTTGTAACTATTAGTTATTAGTTATTTATATTAGTTGTTGAACTTAATTGTTTGTATTAACTGTTAGTTGTTAGTTATTTATATCAATAGCTCATTTTCATAATTTATTTAAACATTACAATTTTAATATTGCATATTATTTTTTCTTAATATTATATAATATACAAAAGTGCTACCGAACTTTATTTGTAAAATATTTTGTTTACTATTGGCTTGATTTTATTTTTAAAAATATATTTAAAATTTATATGACAAAACTATTTATTTTTTATGATTAACTATGGTAATGGGACATGTCTCTTTCAATCCCATTTGAAACTAATTATTAACAATGACTCCTAAATGCATATGAATGTATTTAAAAGTAACTCAAATCTATTTCATTAGAGGTGAATCGAGGCGAGTGTCATAAGGTTTGGGTACAATTACTCTCCCAAATAATCATAGATTAATTAATAGAAATTATTTATATTTTTAAAAAATTAAAATTTAAAAACATTAACTTAAATAGGGTTAGAGAGCCTCTGGAACCTTCTTCGCTGGGAATCCCTCTTCGTTGTGGCGAAGCGGGAAGGCCGAAGAGGTCCGTCACCGTCTTTCAAACCCTCTTCCTTCTCTATCTCCACCACCACCACCCCAATCCAGTGGAGATTCTGAAAAATTGAGTAATTTTAGATCCAATAAATTAGTAACGTCGGTTTTGACCCCTACTGCAAATTCCAATGATGGAAATGGAACCATAAGTCAATTGAGGACACCGATGCAACCAAACCTTCATACGGAAGATGCGGGTAATTCTCCACCTTCTATATGGGAAAATTTTGATATATCTAGGCTAAAAATGCGGGACAAAAGCTCAATTTTGTTAAACCCCAAAATGAGCATGATATCGTTTTCACTAAGATTGAGCTAGAAGATATTGAACCTGAAATACGATTTTGGGAGTCTACAATTAAATGGATTTATCAAACGTATCCGGAAGGACCACATTATAGATCGGGTAGTAATGATGGCCAATGGGCTAATTTTGGTGCGATTTGATTCAATTGAGACGAGGGACTTAGTCCTACAGACATGGGATTTATCGGTTTGATAATAAGCCATTCATTGTAAAACCATGACATAAGGATTTCAAGAAAGAGGAAATTAGACAAATCCTAGTCCGGGTTAAATTTCTTGATTTGGATATCAAATATTGCGAGTGTATCATCATTGGGTAAATTAGCTAGCTTGCTTGGTGAACCAACTATGGGCGACAAGAATACACAAGAAAAGCATAAAAGCCGGTTATGCTAGAGTTTTAATTGAAGTTCCTATTCGAAATCTATCCTACAGAACATTCAATTTGCAAATGAGTATGGTGTAGGAACCATGGCTGGCCGGGACCCGCCGAGTTTCCCCACTTGTGTCGGGTCTCTTTTTTAAACATTGATTTTGAAGATGGTTTTTAAAAATCGATTTTGGAATGTGGGGATAAACCTTTTAATAAGATTTCGAGTTTTATTAAATTTGATTTAAAACAAATTAAGCAAAGTTGAATGACGATTTTATTAACCTTTTTATTTTAGAAATTATTTTTAGAATTCCAGCGATCTTATTTTCTAATTAAGGAACAAATAACATTAGTGTTTTGGTTCTACTTGTAAGGCTTTAGGGCCGGATTGGTGTAAAAACACCAATGTGGACCGAAGCCTTACCGATCGACCCCACAACGCAAGCGGTGGCCTGCACCTAGGGGTGACCGGCGCCAGCCGAGGCCGTGGCTAGTGGAACCAGCCTCGGTCTCTCCTCGGTGGGCAGATCCAAAATCTAAAGTTACCGTTCCTGTAACCGAGAAAACACCGAGATGCGAGATTTGAATAGAAATAAATGAAAAGGGAGTCGCCGGTCGATTTTTAGAAAGAAAAACTAACAAAAACAAATAAATGCTCTCTCAATCTTAGTATGGGAAAACTAAGAATGAAAGAGGCTAAAAATGACTCGATCGATCTTGGAACCGAGAATCGGATTTGGAGGCGAGGGTACGAAATGTAGGGATAAACCCTTTTGTTTCGCCAATTGAAGACGGTCATTACTAGTTCGAGTAGTGAATTAAAATAATATACAAAAGCAAGCAAGCAACAACAACATGCTAAGCGAAAATTAAAGCAACCAGAACAATAATAAAGGAAAGCGATATGTAACGCCCCAATACGTAACCACATAAATAAGTAATTAACAACGGAAGACTTGTAAATTGGGAGACTTTACCGCTGTTTTCATAATGAAAACAAGGCAATTTCATTTGAGCAAATTAATTATTCAAACAATTTATGTAACAATCCAACCCAAATTTCCTTCACGTAAAATGAAATTTTTAAGACACCGAGGATAAGCTGGAGAGGAATCATGAGCCAAGAGACCAAGGGAGGCACTAGTATGCATGGGGCCAAGACGAACAGCCGTACATCACTTCTCCCGACCAGCTTTATCTTTTTTCTTCCTCTTTAAACTTTAGGTGTGATTGTGAATAGTCCGTCATGCGCTCGACTTCCTAAAACTTTTAAAACATAAAACAATAGACGTGCGAGCTAGAAGCTCGAGTACATTACCATTATAAAATAAAGTATAATTTAAGTGCTCTTAAATCATGCATATCTCAAATCATTTTTCTTGAATAATTAGTTTGCAAACTTGTCAATTGCCGATTTGCTTTGCTGATTTAGCGAAACTTAGGACCCATACTCGTGAAACAATCAATCATGGAATCCGACTCCTAGGTTCATTGAACCCTAAGGCGATCTCTGAAACGATTAAACGATTAAACGATTAACAATTCTATGAACGATTGAACGATTAACGATTCACGTGAACAATTGAACGATTAACGATTACGTGAACAATTGAACAATTAACGGTTAAATGCACCGCTAGCAGAGCAACGTTGTCCAGGTGGCCTCGAATCAACCATTTACGATTACGATTACCATTACGATTATGATCACATTCATTCATGGATTGTCATAGCAATTAATGGGTCCTTTGCATGGCCAAATCATGATAAATTGTGAAAAACTTATTTATAAATGTAATGAATTGTTAAGCTTGAACTGTCAATGTAAAAAACTTTTACTTTGAGTATAAACTATAAGAAAATAACGTACCTTAGTACGCCAACCCCTTCGATTGTTGATTGTTCCTGTAGCACAATTCCGACTCGACTTCTTTTTGCATATGCACAACTCCTATTTGGTTTTTGTTTTCTTAAGAGAATCTAATTTCGTCAATTACCCTATCTTTTGCTATATTTACATCCATGCATTGGATAAACTTTTACTTTCCGATTTACTTCTCATATTATTTCCGTATTCATGCAAATACAACATGAATTATTAAAGATATAATCCGAATTCGTATAGGATAATCAATAGTTTTCTTTTCTCATTCCCCTATTAGAGACTCGAGCTTCGTCATTTTTATTTTATTTTATTTATTTATTTATTTATTTTTCCATGATCGAGTTATATTTAATAGTACTTATTTCAAAAAAATCACCACCATTTCGAGTTTACTGGTTCAATTCGGTTTAACAACATTAACTCGCTTCTTCTATCAACATTGAGTCATTAGCTATAATAATTTAAAACATGAAACGTCATATTTTCCACTACAATTTCTCTTGCAAACCAAGTCATATTGTATAATTTGCTAGTTTAATACTTCCACACCAATGATCAATTTTCCACTTTCACATAACACACACAAGTTTTTCTCACAATACCCTTTAATATATTAGCTTACTCTCTTCTTTTAACCCAAATCCTTATATTCATATTTCGTAACTTTTCAATTCTCGATAAGCTGTAAGACACTAATACATTTACATTGTAACAATGGTTTTAGTTAAACAATTCAGTAGGGACCCCGACTATCGAGGACAGCCCGATACTGGTTAGCTCCAATAGGAGACACTTAAAAGCGATTAACTATAAAAGATTAACATTTTAGTAAAACAAGTGAACATTTAAACATTTTGAGAGGGACAAATAGTAACGTATCTCAAATAGTTGTTCGTTTTCCTTTAAGTATTGCTTTTCGTTATTTTCTTCGATGATGTCCATTTCCATTGATTTTCTGTTTTCAAGAAGTAATTTGATTTATGCATTAATAAACTTAATAGCTACTCTCTATTTGTGGTAAACTTTTCACATTTGACTTCCTCTAATTCCCCACTTATTACTCAAGTTCATTTGAGTTTCTAACTTCCTTTAATTCTGTAAATTTCTTTTCCCCCTCCTTCTCCTACTCAATTCAACATTCTAATTTTCTTTTCAAGTCAAGTCTCACTCTAGGTAATTTTTCGAATTCTCGCAAAGATCATTACACATTGAATTATTCTTGTCTTTTCACCACCATATTACTTATTATCACCAAATTACTAACTCCACCGAGGTCTCTATTAATTTCAATAAAGTTCCCAAGTATAACCCAATTTCATTTTTCAATCAAGTTTAACATAACCTAATTTTAATCACTTTGCCCATGATCATATATCTATCATCCCATCCACTTTCTACATTTCAAATTAATTCGCACTTATACAACTAGACCAAGACTCAATTACATTAATTTACTCAAGTTTAACACACATACAAACAAATAAATCCAATCCTCCATCAATCTTCAATGTCTCATTTACACATTCTTGAAACCAACTCCCAACAATATACATGTTCATATTTCTAATCATCCTCAATATCTTTCTTCCAATTCCTCCACAACCAAACAATTCATTCATACTCATATAAAAGTTAAACAAGCACATTCACAATTACAAATAAACCCAAATCAATTTCCAATTCCACTTCAACACATAATAATCCCTGAATCCAATTTCATTTTCTCCCACAATTCCTTCACTTCCACCATAATCAATTCACATATACTTGTCTAATTATTCAATAATAACATAAATTTGTGATAAAATTTGCTTAGAAATTGGGGATTGGAGATATACTTCAAATTGGGTTAGATGTGAAATCGGATGAGGGTGGCTCGGTGGTGGAGATCCGGCCGCGTGAAAGGTTGGTTGGCGGTGACAGCAGCAGCGAGCGTCGGCGGCAGCCGGGGATGTCGGCGAGTAGCCGGCCAGTTCGAGCAACACCAGCGGGGGCGGGACAACCCCGCTTGGCGTCGAACAAAGCGAAAAGAGGGAAAGAAGTGGTCGTCGGTGGCAGCAGAGGTAGCGCTTAGAGGGCGCCGATGGCGGACTATTGATGGCGGCAGTCCGACTAAGAATGGCCGGTGGTGGTAGGGGGAGAGCAGAGAGGAGAAGTGAAGGTGGGGAGATGAGAGAGAAGATGGAGGGCTTAGTTTTCAAAATCCCCACCCTCCTCCTTTTTATTGATTTCCGATCCTTCCACCATCTTCTTTTGTTTTCTTTTTTTTTCTAAAATTTTATTTGTGTTATAATCAATTGTATATATATATATATATATATATATATACTATTTTATTTTATTTCTTTTTACTTATTAATTTAATTTATTCAGATTCGGAATGAAATTATTCGAACATATGTACCTTTCGTAGTACAACGTAAATTTGTACGAATTACCCATTATTATTTATGATTATCAACTTTGTTCGCATCTTTTATTTCGATTTCGTATTGTGCACGACTCACTGCTCTTAAACAATATTAAGACGATAAAATACAAATTTAAAATAATTAATTACGATTAAGTTTCGGGGTGTTACACGATAAAAGCGGAAGTAAAGGAAAGCGGTAAAGAAAGCGAAAAACGAAAAGAAAAGAAAAGCGGAAGCTGAAAAGTTTACATCAGGCGGGGAGGAATTAAATGCGATACATCTCGAATCCACAATACGGAAAGTAATAAAAGTATAAAATAAATAAACCGTTTTGAAAACCGGATCTATGCCCTCAAGTTGTCCCACTCGCTGATATGGATCTTGGATCCGAATCTCTTGATGCAACAGTGATGAATTAAAAGAGGATTTTTGTGAGTTTTTGTGGAGATAGGTAAGAAGATGTGTAACCGATGGAGTTTAGGGATAAGACGTAAGGAGTATGATGGAAGTAGAGTGGGAAGAGGATGAAAAGGGACCAAGAGATCGGAATACGGAATAGAGGGTCGGTAGCTCTTAGGCGAATTTCGGTAGAGTAACATTGAGGGTTGAGCCATTGTGAGGATGAGAGCCAAGGCTCTCTATTTATAAGGAAAGGTTAGGTCAAGCAATGACTTAGGTTATGTCTCGGCCAGCCGTCCAAAGGCAGCAGCAAAAATCGGGCTAAGACCAGTATAAAGTAAAGGATAAAACCGGATAGAGCCGGATAAATGAAGGGAGGCTGTGCCGACCAGCCGAGTGCACACCTAGGGGTTCGTGCCCTAGCGTGTCTCCAAGGGAGTCTCCGAGGCAAAACGTAGCGTTCCATTTATGGTTTCTAGAAGGCAGGGGCCGACCATGTGAGCTTTCTAAAAATGGAAAGTTTCCATTTTTGGCGAGTTCTAATTTTGATGTGGGATGAATGCTCCTAATTTCGGGTGGACTGTCTTGGAGCCGAACGCAACACTTTGATGCTTGTGATCATGAAATATAGCGTCTAACGTCATCTTGAGGTCTTCGACTCCTTGTCCGATTAAACTCCTTGTCTGGTTGAACTGATGTGAAACGCAGAATTTTGAGCCTGGAATTTCTCGATACGTGGCACTGGACTCCATTGTCTTTGAAGGCTTAGCCCGGTATTGGATCGTCCGAAAGAAAAGGAGATTTGTGAATCGATCCAAGGCAAAAGACTATTTATGTGATGCTTGGGGGTTTTTGTGGTTTATTGGCTTCAGTCGCACCAATAAAATCGACCATGATCCAAATCCACAAATAGGATGACACTTTTTTGGTGTCTACATATGGTATGATGATCACACAAGAGATTAGTTTGAGTGGGTGCCAATGTTGTATGGTAAATGCCATAAGTATGGACATGAGACTAACAAATGCAAAAAGGATGAGAATTGGCCATGGAGGCCAAAAGTCATCCCAAAAGATACGGAACTCGCTCCAAATCAACAACAAGAAGAATGGGTGGTGGTCGGAAAACAAGTTGGACATTTAAGAATAGAGCAAGTGGTTCCATCTACACCGGTTCAAAATAATTTTGAGACACCGGCTACTTGGAGGAGTAGTTGAGATCTTGGAGGATAGAAATGTGGAAAATCCGGGGAAGGGGGAACACCTTATACCTCATGGATAAAATTGTCACTTGGAATATTAGGGGTCTTAATGGCCTCAAAAGCAAAAGATGTTAAATCTTTTTGTTACAAAAATAAGTTAGGTCTGTTATGTTTGATGGAAACTAAGGTTCGGGAAGGTAATTTTAATAAAGTTGCATGCTATTTTTTCTAAATGGAATCATTATGTGAACGACACTAATCATGATAGGGGAAGGATCTGGATTATATGGCAAGAGAAGGACTTTAATGTGAAGATAGTACAAACCACTTGCACATAATGTTCATTGTAGGGTGAGGCATGTATTCAACAACAACATCTTCTCCCTAACAGCGAGTTTATGGTTATAATGAAGTCGAGTCAAAGGGTAGAGCCATGGCAGAATATTAATCAACTATCCGAATTTATTATAGAGACCTTGATTATTTTGGGAGATTTTAACCATCTCTTATTGTTGAAAGACATAATTGGAGGATTATCGATTACTACTCGGGACATCGTAGATTTTATAATCTATGTCTTTTATGCTGGCCTTCAGGATATGTAATGGAATGGTTGTCAATATTCTTGGACAAACAAGCAAAAATTCGGTTCTAGGATATTCTCCGAATTGATAGAGTATTGGTTAATGCAATTTGGACGGATACATTCCACGATACGGAGATCTGTTTTGTGGCGGTGACAACTTCGATCACCTTCCTGGTATAATAACATTCTTTCGAGATAGAACTTAGTGGCCCAAAACCATTTAAGCACTTTGATATGTGGGCTACCGATGACAGGCCGCAAGTGCACGGTGTATAAATTGTAGCTAGTCAAGGTCGATCCCACAAGGACTCGTTCTAGTAACGCACTAAACTAGCCCTCTACTCAATTGCTAAGTTAATCGGGTTTTTGAAGTTTGTTTCTCTAAACTAGTTCTAAATATTAAAATCAAATAAATTAATCTAAACTTAAATCAACGGGTAAAAACATCTAGGGATTTGCTTTCCTAACAATGGGTTTGATTATTTAAACATAATTTGTGCAAGCATTCATTCAAATAAATCAAGGATCGATAATCACAAAATTCTACCGCTCTTTCGATGCTTAATAGAATTGCTCTAATTAACCTATCAAACAACTTTCGCATGCCTTTTAAGTTAATCAAAGTTAAGGATTTCAAATTATCAAAGTGATCCCCTAATTTACTAATCTTTTCTCAAATTTCATAAACTAGGTAGAAAAGTTGGTTGTCCGATTATTCTATTTCACCTTTTAATACATGATAGATTAATCTCTAAACACAAGTATTATAGGCCTTCAAAACACTCATGAACATGATAAACACAACTTTCTATTGATCAAAATCAGAATTCAAGCACAAATCATAGAAAACTAATCAAACTACATTGTTTCGGATTACAAATCCCTAGAAAAACTAAACTACTCACACATGTTTATTAAAAGCTTAACTAAAATCCAATACATTGAAATCAAACCTCAAACAGCAAGAAATGAACAAGTAGATGATAGGCTTGAAGTGCTCCACTTGAATCTCTCGACTTCAAATGGAGTCCCGCAATCGCTTCAATCTTCTTCTTCGATCTTCAAAGTTTTTGGTTTGATGTGAAGGAATAGAGGAAGGAAAAATGGAGGATGAACTATGGAGGATTCTGAGCTGCCTGCTGCAGGAATGGCCGAAAAGCAGCTTAAATAAGCCATTAAGAAGCAATCAAGAGCCGAAACTGTCAAAACCGAATCGTCTCGGCAAAATTTACCTCCAACACGAGCCGTGTCCTCCAACACTAGCCGTGTCCTCCGACACGGGCTTCCGTGTTGGATGCCGGCACGTCAAAACTGGACGGGGACGCTGAAAGCGGGCCGTGTCCTCGGACACGGGCTGCCTATTCTCAATGCAAAGGCTCGACCTCCAACACGGGCTGTTTCCTCCAAAACGGGCTGCCCGTGTTGGTTCTTTGGAAGGCATGCGTCAAATTGATTCGATCATAACTTCTTCGTTCGATGTCCAAATGAGGCGATTCTTGATTTTCCGGAAAGCTCATTAAGTCTAGTTTCTAATTCTTTCATCATTATGCTTGCTTCATAAGTGTGGGAAAAAACATAATTCAGAGAGTAAAGAAGTGTCCTTTACCGCACCCTTCTTACTTTCCAACTCATATCTTTTCCGTTCCTCAATAGAATTAAGCTTATAATATGTCATTGGAAAGTTCTTTCAATAAGGACATTAGAAACATAGATTCAAAATAGCTTTAGACCAAAAATATGACAAAATCAGGTCCAAATCACTAGGAAGCTGCAGAAACAAACCAAAAATGCAAAACCCAAGTGAAAAGCATAAATGGGGCATAAATTACATAAATATGAACAAAAATCCCCAAAAATGACAAGCAACTTCCTATGAAATCTAATGAAAAAATGGCACTTATCAACTGACAGCAATTATGCTTAGATGATTGCACAAGTATAGCAAGCTCCTTTAATAGGTCGACCAATGAAGGTGGTTATGAGAAAGCTCAAGCTGCTTCAAAAACCACTCAAAAAGCTCAACAAGGACCAGTTTGATGATATACAAATTCAACATGCTTAGGAAAAAGAGAGGTTGAATCAAATTCAGGTAGCAATTCAAAATTCTCCACTTGATGAACAGTTATACTCTCGGGAGAAATATGCCTATAAGGAGTTACACATGTGGATGGAAAGACTAAAAAGTTTCTACATACGGAAGACCAAAGATAATTGGCTCAATTTGGGAGATTCAAACGATCAATTTTTTATATGAAAGCTTGAAGAGCGAGGCATCAACATGGTAGAATTTCTTCTTATCAACAAGTTGATGGCTCATGGAACTGGAACTACAACCATGTAATCCAACACTTCCTCCAATTTTATGAGAATTTCCTAGGTACTCCTGTCATGATCTGCTGCCACAATTGAGGATAATATCGTTCATATAGGTGAATGTCTGTCCATTTCTCGAGCAACTTAGTTTGCTCCGACCTTTTACAAAAGAGGATATTAGGAAAGCATTGTTTTCTATTCCTAGTTATAAAATCCTCGGCCAAGATGGTCATAACAGTGGTTTTTCAAGATGAACTAGAGTATAGTGGGAGAAGATGTTTGTACTGCGACTTTGAAAAGGTGGTCTTCCAAGGGAGTTGAATGTTACTAGAATATCCCTAATCCCTAAGACCATTAATCCTGCAAATGCCTCGGAATATAGACCAATTTCTTCTTTGTAATACATTGTATAAGTGTATTTCGAAACCGATTTGTGAGAGACTCGAAACTTGTGTTGCCTGCAATTATAAGTGAAAACCAATCAGCATTTATGGAAGAAAGACTTATAGCTCACAATATCATGATCTGCCAAGACTTGGTTAGAATTTATCGAAGAAAGCAAGTGTACGCAAAATGTCTATTCAAAATAGACCTAAAAAGCTTATGATTCAATATCATGGGACTTCATAGAGAGCTTTGTGGTTAAGCTAAGGTTCCCCCTCAATTCATCAAGTGGATTATGACTCTCATAACCACATGCAGCTTCACACTAAGTATTAATGGTACGGACCATGGCCATGTTCAAGGAAAAAAGGGTTAAGACAAGGAGATCCAGTCTTCCCTCCGATTTTTGTTATAGTAATGGAATATATGTCGAGAACTTTGGCTTTTCAAGCACAACAGACAAGCGTATAGGTATTATCCCATGTGTAAATCTATGAAGCTTATAAATTTGTGTTTTGTAAATGATCTAATGATATTCTGTAAGGCCCATATTCTTACTTGTTCAAATAATCATGGATGGATTTTCATACTTTACACAAGTAACGAGGCCTCCATATAAAAGCTAGTAAATCCCAAAGCTTTCATAGCAGGGGTTTCGAGCACATACGAGGACAAAATTCTAGATATTACGGGCTTTACTAAAGGATCTTTCCCGAGTGAAGTACTTGGGAGTCCCATTAATCCCTAAAAAGTGGTCTGTAGCTTATTGCAATACATTGATTAAGAGGATTGTGTGCAAAATCAAATGTTGGAATTCTAAAAATCTATCATATGCGGGGACACTGCAACCGATAAATTCTGTTCTTTTTCCCTTCATACATATTGGAGTTCTTTATTTGTCTTGCGTAAAGGTGTGGTGAAGAAGGTGGACACTATTTGCAAGAATTTTTTTGTGGGGACAAAGTTCGAGTACACTAAAATACCTCCGAGTAGCATGGGATTTTGTGTGTAAGCCAAAGAAAGGAGGGGCCTGGGTATACAAAAATGTTCTATCCGGAACCAAGCAGCGATAGCAAAGCATTTATGGTATTTGGCGAGTAGATAAACGAGTGCTTATAGGTAAAGTGGATCAGTGAAATCTACATAAAAGGGGATCCATCTGGACAATAGAAGATGGGAGTCAAGCATCCTGGTATTGGAGGAAAATTGTGAAAATTAGAAGTATTTTTGCTACGAGGTTATACTGCTGCAAATTGGAATCAAACCCCTAATGGGGAGTATATTATATCCAATGATTATGTATGGATGCTTGGAGATATTGAAAGGGATATGGATGCTTGGAGGTATTGAAAGGGATACTAAAGCCAAAATGATATGGAGCAGGTATAATATTCCTAAGCATAGCCTGTGCTTTTAGAGAATGAATATGGACAGACTCCTACAAAGGATAGGCTGATTGCTAGAAAAATTCAGAGTGCTGGAAAGTTGCCCGTTATGTTTTAATGCAAATGAGACTCATGAACACCTCTTCTTCTACTGTGCGGTCAGTCAAAGTATCTTGCAAAATGTATTGGCAGACTTGAGAACATATAATTGTATTAACTCAAGGGCCATGGTTGAACAGACATTCTGTAAAAACAAGCAAAAGATCCCAAGGCAGGTTTTTATGCTATGCATCACAGTCGATGTTCATTGTCTCCGGAATACAAGGAACAATGGTGTTTTCAACAGGATCCAACTGTCTTGTTTGGAAATTACAAACACTTGTAAATATTTAATTCTATCTAGATTAATCTTTTTGATGAGAAATAGTAAGAAGGCAAAAGATAGAGCTGAGTTAAGCAAGTTTTTATCTTAGGGCTCGGGTCTTTCCCTCCCTTAGGATTCTTGTAAATGAGTGCTAATTTTCCCCGATTGGCAATGATAATACATATTCTTACCAAAAAAAAACTTAAATAGGGTTTTCTTTTTTGTTTTTAAAGACATTTAGTGTAATTTTGTTGAAGTCTTAAAGTTAATATAATAATTTTAGATATTAATCATAAAAGACTCTTCCAAAACGCTATTCCAAATAACTTTGTACGGAAGAGCTTTTTGGATATACTCTTACAAAATGTTCACCAAACAACTCAAATAGTTTTTTGACTCAAGTCAAAGAGCTCATTGGCCCCAAAAGAGGTTTATGAGGTCAAAAAGCTATTTGTCACATATCCCTAATACTCATGAGAGAATAAATTTAAAGAAGTCATATCAATATATATAAATATATATATATATATATATATATATATATATATGGAAGGTTTCAAATGAGCCCTCCCTTTAAGTGAGCTCCCTTGTTAGGTGAGCACTTTTAATTTGAACTATTCAAATAAAATTTGAGGGTTTAGATTAAAAGAGAGTTTTATAATTTTAAAAAAAGAAAAATACACAAAAAATGCTTGAAAGGGGTCAAGACCCCTTCCCCTCATTTCTGCTCTGCTGCACCCCCTCTCTCTCTCTCACTCTAAAACCTCTTATACACTCCTCTCGTTGTCTTCTCTCGTTCGTCCATCGTTCCCTGCTACTACTCGCTGCTCTCTCTCTCTCTCGGTCCCTGTCCCTCGTCAACCTCCGTCAAAGTCGCCCGCCACTCGCCGAGCCCGTTCTTTCTCTCTACCTATCCCCTCCCTCTATGTCTCACTATCGTCGATTCGGCCGAGTCACCTGCCACCGCCGAGGCCGCTCTCCTCGTCGCTCTCCCTCGTCGATCCGCACAACCGCCTACCCCCAATCGCCTGCCACCGCCGAGCCCGTTCTCTCTCTCACTCTCGTTGCTATCAAAATCGAATTGGGAAGGAGAAAATTGCAGGTATCTACCCTTTTTTTTACCTCTCTTAATTTTTCAATTAATTCCGATTTAGGAAGGAGAAATTGAATTTGGTATCGGATTTTTGAATTTACTCCGATTTTGATTTTTTGATGTATAATTTATATGGATTTGGTGTTTTTGAATTGAATCGATTCTGATTTGGTGTTGGATTTTTGAATTGAATTGATTCCGATTTTAATGTTGGGTGATTTTGATTCGTGGTCGGGTTCTTGAAGTCGTTATTTTTCTAAATCGATGTATAATTTCTATGGATTTTGTGTTTCCAATTAACTGCTCGAGTAGAATGTGTTATTCCCTGTATATCTTCCCGAAAGTGAAATTTGATATGATAATGGCTGCTATGATCATGCCCGAGCACAATGTGTTGTGAACGAAATGTGGTATTTGGGTCTTGCAATTCACATTCTATCATTAGTGACTTAAAGTTGTGCTGAAAATGAAATTTGTGCAGCACATGCTATGTGCTGAAAATGAAATTGGTGTAGCGAGTAGATCATGGAAAGTGAAATTGGTACTCTGTTTCTATATGCACGGAATGTGAAATTGGTACTCGAATTATGGGCTGAAGGTATCGGCGGTGCATCATGTTGATATGAGCAACATGAATTAGCAATTTGATTACGATTGACTAGAAGACCATCCAAATTTACAATCCTAGTCCTTATTGATTTTGTGAAGCAATCACTCTCTGGTGAAAATCATTATAAAATTTTCGGTACATGATTTCTTTGTCTATATGACTTATTTTAAAGTGAAATACATATATGCCAACAGGCCACTTGCAAGACGATTGAAACTAGTGATTAGCCCCTTTTTTCTCCTTTTCTTTTCCTTTGGGAAATTGTTGTTTTACTTTTCTTTTTTCTCTTCCTTTTGCAAGTGATTTTTATATAGCCTATTAGCTCAATGGAAGAGCGTTTGTGTGAAATGCACAAAAGATATAGGTTCAATTCCTATAGGTTTTGTTTATGTTCAATTCAGTTCGGAGGAGCATACATGTGTGTTTGAATCCAAGCAACTTATTAAGGGAGAAAGGGGGTTGGTTTGTATGAGTCTAGCCAAACTCTTAGAGAGGGTGTTAAGGGGGAAAGGGGGTTGGTTTGTATGAATACAGCCAAACTCTTACCACTTCAAGAACTCAAGAAGCTACATATCTCTTTTAAGGTCAGTCAGAAAATTCAAATTTCTGCTATTTTGGATCAGCTACTTGGTGTTACTTGTAATATGTGCTATGAGGTATACATTTACCGGTGATTTACACCGTCTTGTTTGAGTAGCTCTCCTTGCAGCAGATGGCAGTGTAAAAGCTTAACAACATAGTCATTCCTTTCAGTGAGCCGGTGAAGTTCTTAACCCTTATTAGCTCAATAGTAGCGACGTGACCTTGTGCACAGAGATGTGGGTTCGAATCCCACCTAGGCTATATGAATTGTAACCTATAATATAAAGCCAAAATCTTGGCTTTTGAAACAACCGGGCTTTTGCAAGAAATAAAATTTTCACTAGATATGTACCTTTGCTATGACAAAACAAAATGGGCAAGGATTGAGCAAGGGGAAAATCCAATTGAAATGAGCAATAAAGCAAAGTATATCTAACTAGACCATGTGGGATTCGAACCCACATCTCTGTGCACATTATACGTTGCTCTACCTTTGAGCTAATGGGCTACTAATGTCTAATAGAACATGTATATCAATTATCATAAGGTACAACAAATATTAGCATAAGGTCAAGCAAATCATAAATACAATGCTTAATCCAATCCAGGCAAACCTCAAAAATTTACAATATTTTTCCCAAAGCTTAAATGTCAATTATCAGCACAACTTGATTATTAGCAAAACCCGAATAAAACAATGTGAAGAGAGAGTCGGGGGAGCTCGGTGTACATACACACGGTACGCATAAAACAATGCAGAAAGTAATAGTGAAAAAATTCTAAGTCTGTTAATACATGATAAATAATCTCAACTAAATAAGCCATGAATTTAACAAAAGTGCTCATTTCAACATAGAAGAGAAGCCATATTTTATTTCTCACTGTTAATAGATGATAAATAATTTCAACTAAATTCATAGCATTTTCTAGAAAAAGATCAAGCATTCCAAAGACCACTCATAATGGCACCAAGAGTGTATATTTCAAAATAGAACTTCCAATTGAATCTTACTTTCACATAATCGGCATGTTCTGCACAATCAACATGTGCATAGTGCCCTTTGCGGTCTCATACTCCACTCCACATGGGCCCGAGAATGAGCACAATCAATTAATTTCCGGTAATGTGAAGCATTAAGGAATTCAAAATGGCGAATGTGAAGTTTAGTAACTTCCGAACTCAAATTCATACATAGTCATTCACTAGTCTGCTCGATTACCATACTTGAAGAGAACAGTGGAAATGTAAATTTCGAAAGCAACCTCCATTTTTGCAAAAAGATGGGCAAAAAATCGTTCCCGGATCGCTATAAAGCTGTAATTGAACAATCCGGAAGCGAGATCAAAAAGAAATAAACAATTGAATTTGATCAAGTGAAGAAGTAGAATACTTGTGAATTCTGCGTGAGTGTTCGTAAGTACAGTTGAAGCGAGATATAATCTTTGTTACCTAATTCAATGTTAATACTATGCAATGAACTTGAGAACTCCACATCAAACCATACCAAACAAGGCATTGAAATACACAAAATCATCAAAGGTTTAAAGCATTTGTCAATTACGGTTATCAATTCATCTAAATGACGAGCTTAATTACTTCGCAATTAGCATCAAAATTAAGAAATCCATCCAAAAATTTAACAATTACCGTTTAGGGTTCCGAATGTGGAGGGGACGCAGGGGATAATGGAGGCTGACCGGGGCAGCGAGAGAGAGAGACGTCGGCGGGAGGGCAGCAAGAGGGATGAGAGAGAGAGCATTAAAGCCGACGCCGACGGGGAGAAACCCTAGACGAGAAAGAAGCGAAAACCGACGAGAGAGAGAGCAGCAGAGCGAGGAGAAACCCTAAACGAGAGAGGGCAGCGAGAGGGACGACGCTGGTGGTAGAAAGAGGCCGAAGGAGGACGCCGGCGGTGAAAAGAGGCCGGCGGACGACAGAGAGAGAAGAGCGAGATGGGAGGTTAGCCAAACTAGCGGAAGCGGAAGGGGCGTCTCGACCCCTTCCGATCCTTTTTGTGTTTTTTTCTTTTTTTTTAATTCAAAAAATTCTCTTTTAATCTGAACCCTCAAATTATAATTTTTATGAGCCTTGTTCGTGCTCTTTGATGCAAAAGTTCTTATGAGCCACATGTCATATATTACCCCAAAAATACGTGTGCTCATCATGTAAGTTAGTTTTAATATGTATCTACTTGTTTAGATAGTGAGAGCACATAATCCAAGGAGTATAATTTAGAAATTGAATATTAAAAATATATACTCCAAGTGTACATAATAAAGCTGCATCTTTTTAATGAGATTTATCCGAGTTTTTTATTACCATAGTGGGAAGATCATTCAATAGTTGAGTATGATTTCAAACTCAAATCAATAGGCTCTATTTGGACCTAGGAAAGTAGGTTGGAAAGAAAATTCAGAGGAAAAAAATGAGAAGGAAAAAAAGTTGAGAGAAACTTTTTTTCCCCTTGTTTGGATTAGAGAAAAAACACAAGGAAAAAAATTGATTTTCCAACTAACATTTTTTCCACTTGTTTGGAAGTAGGAAAATTGATTGAAAAAATAAAAAAACTAACCTAGTGAGTTTCTAACTTCATTAAACTATTGTATGCAAGCTCTCATACCAATTATGTAAATTAACCATGACTAAACTAATCACTTAGAACATATAATAATCAATAAGAAATTACCATCACATTGAAAAAATCAAAAGCCAAATTTGACGAGGAGCTTATAACTATTTTTAACATTGTCACCAAAAATCAAATTTAATAAGGAGCTCATGACCGTTTTTAACATTGTCATCAAAAACCAAATGCTAAAATTGAATCCCTAACAATCCCAAAAATAGCACTATACTATCCATCATCTTTCCAAACGTTTTAAAATCAAACACAAAATTTACAATCCATCATCGAAGTTGAGCGCTTGAGGGAGGAGCTGGAGGGCAACTTGGGGCGATTCGCTTGAGGGAGTAAAGTGTTCCTCAATGTGTTTGATGCCATTGATGATTAAACTATAAAACACATGAATATAAATTTAACGGAAGACATAGAAGAGATTATAGCTGTGGATTCATTGCAATTCGACTTCAACACAATCAAGATAGCAACATGTAACTTCGGTTTCAGTAATAAACTTGGACAAGGTGGTTTCGGAGAAGTTTATAAGGTATATTTTGTTCATCGAGCACCATTCTATATATTTTCGATCAAAATTTTACAGGGAAGTATGCGTGCCTAGGAGTAAGATTATTGATGAACGAGAATGAGAAGAAGCTAGTGCGTTTGAGTTCAATAATCAATTATTATTTTCTTATTCATCGAAACAAAG
This sequence comes from Talinum fruticosum, assembly GCA_021018815.1. Taxonomy (NCBI): domain Eukaryota; kingdom Viridiplantae; phylum Streptophyta; class Magnoliopsida; order Caryophyllales; family Talinaceae; genus Talinum; species Talinum fruticosum. Next base: position 3,308,305 of record JAITYX010000011.1, read on the forward strand.
AATTAAAAGTACCATATTTCACATTTGCGGGGAAAACTAGAAAATGGACAAGAAATAGCGAGTGAAAAGGCTATCAAAGAACTTGGGACAAGGAACTGCTGAGTTCAAAAATGAAGTTGCTTTAGTTGCCAAACTTCAACACAAGAATTTGGTGAAACTTCTAGGATTCATTGAAGATGAAGCTAAAAAGCCAAATTTGTCCAATAAAATCAAGAAATGGCCATAACAGACTAAGTTTTGAAGTTATCCTTGTAATGGATCTCAAGGAATGCCTCCCTTAAATCCCAAAACCATCTGCCCACCATACTTCGTTTCTTACTCTTCACATTTTAAATAGTCCTTTTTGAAGCTTTAGATATCCACCAATTGGAACCTCGGATTCTCGGTACTCAAGTCCGAAAACTTGGGTGAAAAGAGAGAAAATGCCCTCCAAGAAGGCACATTGTCGTACGGTGCGGAAAGACAGACCAATTGGTGTTGGGTACACTCGGCTTTTCATCCCGGTTTGTCCTCTTCACTTGCTATGTTCTAAGACTATTGTTGGTCTACCTCAACTCCTCCAACACTAGTACTATACTTTCTCTGAGTGATTCTAGTACCCCCAATGTAACAGAACCCAATATGCAGAAAAACCAGATGAATGTGCACGGAATCCAAGAGCTTCCAACTCGTTTCAACGATGATTTGCTCAAAAATTGTAGAACGTAGAATAATTCGGGTCTCTAGATATAGAAAATGTCACATCTTTGGAATATCGAGCATTCAAACACAAACAAAACGTTCTCATTTCTCAAGGATGAAAACAATACTTTTCATCCACACAAAATATAACTATCTACGAAATTGAACCAGCCCGGATGGATAAATCCACTCAATCACAAATACACAACATCAAATGCCCACAAATTCACATAATTTGTCCAAATGAACCCAAAAACACTCGAATTCAGATTGAACCCTAAAATCCTAGTTTGTGAGATATGAGAAGGGGATGGGTTACTAGAGGTAAAAGAGATATATATATATATATATATATATATATATATATATATATATATATATATATATATATATATATATACCGGAGGAGAGAAACCGTTCTTGAAGGATAGAGACCGTGGCAAAGAACAAGACCGGCAGAGAATAGCGCGAGGAGAGCGAGGAGAGGAGAGCCCGGTGAGAGAAGAGCCGTGGGGGCAAGGGGCTCGGGGAGGTACTCCTTATTGTCGCCGAAGAAGGACGCCGGTGGAGCGGGACGCGGAGAGGCCGAGCGAAGAGCGGAGAGCGAAGAGCGAAAGAGGGGGCCTTCGTGGAGGCTTGAGTTTATTTTCCAACCATTTTCCTTTGGTTTTAGTAAAGAAAAATTTTTACACTAACTTTCCTTAACCTTTTCCCATACTTTCTTTTAGATTTTTTTCCATCTCTTTTTCTTTAATCCAAACAAAGAAAAAAAATCATTTTCCAAAATTTTTTCTTTCCAAGCTATTTTCCTAGGTCCAAATAGACCCTAAAAGTATCTCAATGAGTGCTAAGACAACAAGTTTGTCATTGAAAAGCATACACTTGTTCCAAACTACTCCAACATTTATGCTTGGATTAGTGCTGCAACTAAGGCTCTATTTCATTCTAAGAAAATTAAAAGGAAAGAAAAAAATGTGAAAAATAAATTTCTTTCCCTTGTTTGAATTGAAGAAAAAATGAGAGAAAAAAGTTTGATGGAAAAACTCATGGAAAATTTTGTCAATTTGGTCAATGATATTTTCCTTCCAAAATTGAGAGGAAAATGGAAGAAAAATTTCACAAAAGAGAGAAATGAAAAAAGAGATAGAGAATTCTATTAAGAAATGTCATTAAAAATTTTCTCTCTCCTCTCAATTAATCAATGCTATTGAGTATTTTCTCTATGCTCTCCATGACAATGTAATGATTATAATTTTTTCCCTCTATTTTTCCTTGAACCAAACATAAGAAAAAAATTAATTTCCTCTTAACTTTTTTCTCGATCACTTTTTTCCATTTAAATTTTCTTTCCAACCTATTTTCTTATAATTAAATAGAGCCTAAGGTTCTATTTGATTTGAAGAAAATGGGTTGGAAAGAAAATTTAAATGGAAAAAGGAAAAAAGTTAAGGGGAAATTAATTTTTTTCTTGTGTATGGTTCAAGGAAAAATAGAGGGAAAAAATTATAATATTTTTCCAACATCTTACCCTTCCACCACATTTTCATGGAGAGGAGAGAAAATTCTTAATGACCTTTTTTAATAGAAGTCTCTCTCTTTTCTCCATTTCTCTTTTTCCTCTCAATTTTGGAAGGAAAATATGATTGACTAAATTGACAAAATTTTCCATGAATTTTTCCATCAAACTTTTTTATCTCATTTTTTCTTCAATTCGAACATGGGAAAGAAATTCATTTTCCACATTTATTTTCTTTCCTTCTAATTTTCTTAGAATCAAATGGAGTCTAAGGCTCTGTTTGATTCATGGAAAATTGAGTGGAAAAAAATAAATTGGGAAAGTAATTTTCTTTCTAGTGTTTGAATTAAAGAAAATTAGAAGGAAAAAAAGCTCATGGAAAATAGAATGGAAAATTAGAAAAAATTTACTTAAAAACTTTCCTTCCAAAATTGGAAGGAAAAAGTTAGGAAAACAAAGAAAGGAAACACGCTGGTGAGCCCGATGAACCTCTGCTCCCTCCTCTCTCTCCTCTCTCTCGCTCCCCATCTCTAACCCTAGCTTTCGATTCTCAATGGCTTCGAACCCGTAACGCCCCATCCACCAATCCACAATTAACTAACCGACATTTGCTTAATAACCACAACGACTTATGGTAATGAAAATTAAGATCAAGGTGGAGGCATTACTGCCAGTCTCCGGATAACGAGAGACAAGGCTAAGACACTCAATTAATTAATAATATTTTTTTGTACGACATAAACGATAACATGAAAGTTATGTTTATACAAACGATAAATAGGATGACTCTATTTCCATAATCGAGTTCATACATGAACCAAAAACTTAAACTTATTCTAGCGTAACCCATAATAGCAAAGACATGCAAGAGGGGCGGTCAATAGGTCATTGCCCGACCTTGTCGGAACCCTTCTCGTCGGACTCCTCTACTTCCCGATTCTCCTGTTTAACCCTTGTCCGTTTCTCCTTCCCTAAAACAAAATTTAAAGAAACAGGAAAAACTAGAAGTGAGCGGTTGGCTCAATACGTTACCCTTGTACTTGTAAAACCACTTTTGGTGAGCCGGTGAGCGCGCGCTATTTCACAAATTCATTTAAAAGATATCATTAGGCAAAAACTCGATTTTTTTTTTGTAGACTTTTCGGTTAAAAATTTCGTTTTAGTAAACGTTTTAGCTTCCGGCTAACACTAGGACCCCAATTCATATGCAATTATAGCCATGGCTTCGGCTATACGATTCGATTAAAATTCCCGTTTACGGAAGGGCCCAATTCGATTAATTACGCTAGCAAACGATTGAGAACGGTTAACGAGTAACCGATCAACGATTAACGATTAATTGGGTCCTAAAATGTTAGGCCGTATTAAAAATAAATACGGTAAAGCTTTTCATAACAATTAAAATTTAACTATTTTGGAAGGGTACAAGCAATAACGTACCTCGGTTAGGAAGTTTGCTTTGAACTAATTTTTGATTTGCTTTGCTTTCGACGTTTCGATAACCTTCGTTTGCAAAGAAATTTTCCCCTTTACTTTAATATAATTATTATATGCATGTATATATACATATTTTCTCATACCCCTTTTATCGAATTACTATCTAATTCTTGAATTATACGCGTGAATATGCAAGTACATATTTTCTTTAACTTTATTCTTCCAAATAACTTCCTCAATTTCTCAACACATATAGATATATTAATTCTTTCCTTATTTGTATCCATTTATTTTTCAATTATGAATAATTAAATTTAGTCTAGAGAAAAAAAGAATTATTACCTCGGTAATCAAGGTGTTAACAAAAAGAGGGTGAGGAAGGGCAATTGGTGGCTGGCCGGAATCCGGCGGCAGCCGGTGGACTGCAGGTGGTCGGGCGGTGTGGGCTGGAGGCTGGGCTGGAGGCTGGCAATGGAAGGAGTGTTTTGGGCTTCGGCTTCCTCCCTTTCTTTTTTTTTTTCAGCTTGCTTCTTTTTTTTTTGGCCCAGCGGCTCCCCCCTCCCTTCTATTTATAATGGGCTCTGCAGCCCAAATCTTATCCTCTTCCATTACCCTATCCATTTTAGATTTGTTTTTATCCAAATAATCATTTTACAACACATGCTAAAATATTTTAACCACACATTTGTATAAAAATTATTTGCTATAAATTATTTATCTATTTATTTATTTATTTATTTATTTTATTGTTTGCACATTTTATAAATATTTAAGCATGAATTGATATTTCTAAGTCAATTATTTCTCATTTCCATTTTGACATTTATGCGCGGCTCACTTGCTCTTAAATATTGAAACAGTAAAAAAATGCAATAATTAGATACAATTAAATTTTTGGGGCCTTACGGAACCAAAACCCTTCGATTTCATCGGGGAATCGCGCTAATAAATCCTTTCTCAAGCGTCCAATACATCCATCATAGATCGAGGGTGATTCTTTGCTTCCTTCAAATCGCCCAAAATTACCCTTGAACTCCTCCCTTAGGCGTCTAGTGTCATTAGATTCATCTACTCGAAAGAGTTTGAAGCGAAAACTAATTGATGAGTCTCAAATAGATGGTGATGAGGATGAAACTCAAACTTCAATTTTCGGAGCATGGCGAAGCCTCTCGAATCCGCTCGACAATGTCTGAAGAAGAATCCGAAGCGGGTTTCTTTATCTCTACCCTTTGCTTTCTAGTTTTTGATTTTATGGGTTTAATCATAATCTTGTGGAGTATTGAATTTTTGGGTTGATTGTCCATGTTGATTTGCAAGCAAGGTGTTTGTAAAAATTACCTAGAAGATGGAAATGTGTTGCTTAAGTTTATTCCATATTTTATAAACTTGTGTTACGTATTCTAGCTGGCAATTTCGAATTTTTCTATAGTTTGTGATTGATTGTTCAGATATCTTCTCTTTGTTATACTTTCTTCCTTGAGAGCTTTGATATTGCTGCTGGCAATTAACATACATGTTCCCAAATCTTTTGAGCATAGGAGCATTTTAGAAATATGTGGTCTACAACTTTTGTTGTGTTTGCCTCCTGATAGAGCTTGCAATGAGTGTCTTTGTCCTCTATAAATGCAGAGACCCTTGCTGCGAGTGGGAGTTCTTTTGTGTAAGAGGATCCAACTACTGTAGGAGAGCTTCGATATATTTGCCCTATTCCACACCAAATTAGCCCAATGCACCTTATTTTGTTCCCTTTGCATCTATTTGTATCCAAACTGGACATTATATTGCCCATTAGGGTTGTTCCATTCCCAATTTGAGGTAAATCCTGCTGAACTTGATCCTTCACTTTGCAAAACTTTTTCCAGTACCAACAAGTGTATGTTGCGGGGTTATAATCTTCCTAGGGAGTGTGTTTAGTGTACTAGTAGTGCCCATGAACCCACTTAACCCACAGGTTATCCTCCTTTTTGCCACTTGCCCGGACATATTTTGCTATTAGTGCTTTATTCCACTGCTCGATATTTCTTAAGCCAAGTCCTCCAACTTGCTTTGGCCTGCATAAGTAGGGGAATTCTTCTTTTATCCCTTCCTTCTCGGCAAAATATAAATAGGGTTTTCTATATTTTTTTTGGGATTGAGCCGGATAATTTTCTTTTTTGAACTCATTCTCATTTTGTTATTATGATGAATTGTTGATGGTAGCTTTGATGAGGAAACAGTGGCTTGATGTATTTTGTTTGTAGTTGTGCTAATTAACATCTTCGAATATATGTATTGGTTTGTAGTTGTCTTTTGTCGCTTTTCTTATTTAGTTTGATTGTATTTTTTAAATAGATTGATGAGGAATGGAACAAGCTTAGAAAATGGACCGGAGCTAGTGTTGCTTGTTTATGGTGCCTATGCGGCTAGCCTAGTGTCTCTAGCATTTCTTGATAATTATGTTGATAGGCCAATTCCTAAGGGTGGTGAAGGGGATAGTCATCGTCAATTTTTTCTTAGTAGGCTAACACTAAAAAAGATCAAGATTGTCGTAATGAGTTTCGCATGGGTAAGGATGGCTTTGCTAGGTTAGTGTGCTTATTACGTGATTCGAGGAGATTAAGGGACACCTATTCTAGCTCGGTTGAGGAACAAGTTGCCAAATTTCTTCATATTATTGGACATAATAGGAGAAATTATTCCGTAAATTGGATTATTGGCGTTCTAGTGAAACAGTTAGTAGACACTTCCATAATGTCTTAAGGGCCGTCGTTTCCTTAGAAGGGATATTTTTGAAGCAACCGGATGGATCGGAATGTCCTTCGAGAGATTGCAAATAGCTCAAGGTTTTTTCTTATTTTAAGGATTGTATTGGTGCAATTGATGGGTCACATTTTCGTGTCAAAGTACCAAGTGATGTAGTTCAAAGATATAGAGGACGAAAGCAATATCCTACTATGAATGTTCTTGCAGCTTGTGGCTTTGATTTGAAGTTCACATATGTATTACCGGTTTGGGAAGGGTGCGCTTCGACTCGAGAGTTCTTAACAGTGCCCTCGAAAATAGAATTGATAGGTTGGAAGTGCCTGGTGGGAGATATTATTTGGTTGATTTAGGATATCAACTAAAACGTGGGTTCTTAACTCCATATCGGAAAACAAGATATCATTTGAAAGAATATGATGTTCTTACTCCGCAAAATGCTAGAGAGATATTTAACCATCAACATTCTTCTCTTTGAAATGTAATTGAAAGGGCCTTTGGTGTTTTAAAGAAGAGATTTGCAATGTTAGCTAGTGGAAGTGAACCTTTCTACTCGGCACAAACACGAGGCTGATGTTGTGCTTGCTTGGATGCATATTACATAATTATTTGATGGTTGTTGATCCGGATATAGAGCTTATAGAGCAAGTTGATCGGGAACTACTTAATTTAAACCAATCATATGATATATGTCCTTCAAATTCAACAGGTGAGAATAGAGAAATGGAAGAATTTAGAGCTAGTCTAGCCAATGCGATGTGGAGGGATTATAATAGTGGTCGTAATGCTCGGTATGTATAATTCCCTTTTGAATTCTTTGTTTAAGTTCTTGGTCATGAGTTATTTATCTTGTTTCCTAACTAGTCTTGTCTCTTTTGATTATAGGATGAATGTGACATTGAGGAGGACAGAAGCATAACAACTTGTGGAAAGAAGAATCTTACATGGTCCGACGAAATGGACATAATTTTAACGGATGGACTCTTGGAGCAAATGGAGAAGGGTCAAAAAATTGGTAGTACTTTCACTAGTACAACTTTTTCGGATGTTGCTAAATTAGTAGGGTCGAAGTGCAACAAATTGGGATTTTCTGTTTTGAATGTTAAAAATAGGCTAAAAACGTTGAAAAAAAGCATGCTCGATGCTCAAAAATTTTGCACCAAAGTGGGGTTGGTTTCAATGAATCGACATAGATAATTGAGGCGGCACCGGATGTATGGGAGTCTTACCTTTTGGTACGTATTTTTCTTTCCCATAATGCACTATTGTTTATCTTCTTAATCTTTTACCTTTACTTATAGATTTCTCTACTTTTAGATTTTATCATCTCCAGTTGCACCATCATCGAAATGAAAATGTGAAAATAGTTTAGCATGGCAGCCGTCAAAGTTTGTTATACTTGGTTTCATTTATCGATTTATCATGTATTATAGTTTGAATACTGATTGTGATAACCGAGGCAAAACAAAAAAGGACGGTAAAAATTAAATCAAGTAAAGATATAAAATGAAAGAATGTTGCGAGAACATGCTGAAATCAACATGCTTTGAAATGCTTGGTTTCATTTGTTATACTTGTTAATTTTTGTAGGCAAATCCAACAACGAATGCATTTCGCTTCAAACCTGTGAAGAACTTTTATAAGTTGGACCTTTTGTTTGGGAAAGGTAGAGCAACCGGAAGTAATGCGGCTGGACCGAAGGAAAGGCAAAAGCAATGGAGAAAAGAACCAACTTCAAGTGATGGTGCTCCTAATGAAGAATCTTCATGTGAACCTTCATCAAAAGACCAAGTTGTGGCCAAGAAATTGAAGAATAAAGTGACGGCAATAGAATTTGTATGTGAGGAGTTGAAATCCACGAAATCGGGTATGGATGCTTGTAGCTATGGCACTTAAGAAGGGTAATTTAAGAAATTATACCGAAGAACAATTGTATGATGCAATTACAAAGGTTAAAAATTAGTTTGTGACATGATTCTATATATAATTTTGTTTCTAATGCTTTCTTGGGTTAATAGGTTGATGGTCCGAGTGACATATCTCAAATGAAGGTCTATCAAGCTCTTTCTGCGGATCCCAACTCAGCTAGAGCTTTCCTTGCCTGCCCAAGTGCTCGTCATGCATTGTGGTTGAAAGTGAAATTTGGCAATGATGTTATCTAATTTGTTAACATTTTATACTGTTATGGATTGTAAATTTTGTAGTTGATTTTTAAAATATTTGGTGAGATGATGGATAGTATAGTGTTACTTTTGGGATTGTAGAGATTTAATGCTAATATTTGGTTTTTGATGACAATGTTAAAAATATTTATGAGCTACTTGTCAAATTTGGTTTTTGATTACAATGTTAAAAACGATTCACGAGCTCCTTGTCAAATTTAATTTTTGGTTTTTTCAACGTAATGGTAATTTCTTATTGATTATTATATGTTGTAAGTGATTGGTTTAGTCATGCTTAAGTTATTGTTGTAAGTGATCTTCAAAACTTGAAAATATTAAACTACAATCTAAAGGGATTTGACGGCTGGAAACTAGCCTAGAAATCCTAAAATTTGATGGAGAAAAGAACTGCCAAAAAAACTAGACAAAAATCGCTTATAAAGCCGCCAAAATAGTGTCGCACGGCCAGTGCGGGTTATGCACTGGTAGGACGTGCGAAATGCCTGAACTCTCTACCTCTTTTGCACGGGCCGTGCGACTTTGGCACGGTGTACCGTGCATGACTTTAGCTTCAGTAACTTCTCGCACGGCCGTGCAAGATGCGCACGGGGGCCGTGCGAAATTCTCGAACTCTCTGCCTCTTTTGCACGGGCCGTGCGACTTTGGCACGGGGAACCGTGCACGACTTCAACTTCCGTAACTTCTCACACGGCCGTGCAAGATGCGCACGAGGGCCGTGCAACCTTCCTTGACTTCGGCCCCTTCGCCGATGATCTCGCACGGCTGTGCGGCTTCGCACAATAGAGTCGTGCAACTTCTCTTGATGTGTTTTAGGCTTTTTCTTGCCTCCTCTTGGACTCGGACTCTTCTCTTCATCGCTTTTCATCAAATTTACCTCGAATCTCTCAAATTTAAGCCCAAAAACCCAAAACTAAATAAATATCATTGAAATCATCATGGAATTGGGTTAAATAATGTCTAAAAACCGGCAAAAACGAGGCTTAACGGTTACATTACCGATATGTGAGCTTGTATATAATATTTTAATGAGGTTAAAAACTCATTAGATTAGGTTTTATTTATTTTTCCAATCAATTTTCCTATTTACAAACAATGGAAAAAATGTTAGTTGGAAAATCAGTTTTTTTCCTTGTGTTTTTTCTCTAATCCAAACAAGGGAAAAAAATCGGTTTCTCTCAACTTTTTTCCTTCTCATTTTTTTTTCCTCTGAATTTTCTTTCCACCCAATTTTCCATGAATCAAACAGAGCCTAAAAGATTAAGATAATCTTCTTCTTTTTTTTTTTGAGATCCAAAAAGATTTAGATAATGAAAACCACTGAAGTTGATTATTTTCATAGAGGAAAAACCTAGAATTTGCACCGGTAGCTAATCCAAGTAGTCATAGAGCAATTTCCAGTATCTGTAAGAATTAAGATCCAAATACATAGTAAAAGATATCTTCATCTATTGGAACTTGAAAAAGGGCGATGAGTTATAGGGAAGAGAGTAACATACAACATTAACAACTTTGGTAGAAATCCTTGTTATCTGTTTAAGTAATTGCATAATTGCAGCTGACATTTCCTAAAAGGGGAAAAAATACTATTCATTAGCCGATTAATCCATATGGTAGCAAGCACATCAGTACCAATACTTATTCACAGGATAAAACTGGAAAACCTCCTTGAAATGGCAATGGTGGAATTCACATCCACCTCTTCGTCATGGATGTTCTGTGAACAAATGTAGATTACATATAAGCTTAAAAAGATGATAGCCTCTTAGAAACAACATCTGATACATATTCCAAAGGCGGATCGGTATTCAGCAGAAGCAACTGAAAAATCCAATTATGGATCCCATTAACGCTTAGTTCGGTAGACCCTGATGCAAGTATTTTTACTTTGATAATAAAGAGGCTACTCATGGAAGACCCGCAAAAATGTTTTCCGAAAGGCAATGTGAAAGCTTCGAAAAATAAATGAAAACCAACAAGTCAGTGATGAACATCTGCAGTGAAAACCCTCACTGTCATCTGACTTCTGGGAGAAATTATACGTGAAATTGGAAGTTGATACAGAGATTTGAGCTGGTGACTGATCAACTTGCTACTATTTATCACAGTTTGGAGTTCAAGGTCATCAGCCCACCACTGCTCCAATTTATGAGCCTCTAGGAACTTCTGATTTCCCTTTGACAAAACAAACAGCTTTGCAGCAGCTAAACTTGCATTATTAGCCCCACTAGTCTTCGATGGATCAGTGTAGTAGCAGCAAATATAGTCATTGTTATTTATATACAAGTGTGGGACCCACTTCTTTAAAGCCACGTTTGGCACACCGCTCTGATCATCTGTCATGACCTGAGTTTCACCCCCTGAGGGAAGCATTGCTCTGACTCTCTTCCAAGCAAACGCGGCCTTCTCTCCAATGCTCTTCAGGCTTGTGGATAGGGAGACCGAAGGGGGTTAAATAAATGAGCCTCGACATATATTCCCTCTTTGGCTAATGCTTTTCCAACTTGAAGGGCAAACCCGGCTCCTAACGAATGGCCAGCAATGCAAACATTGCCACTCCCATAGCTAGTTGCAATTGATTTCAACGCATCAAAAGCAACTTTGAATCTGACAGAACCCCTTAGAGTTTCCCACGCAAGGAAACGAAGATCATCCTGCAAGTCTCTTCTCATTGTTGAGCTCTTGAGTATGGTTCCTCTTAGAGCTAGAACGGCCCTGGGTGCACCATTAGGTCTGACAACGATGAGGTCAGCTAAAGCCGCTGTCCGGTCCCACTCAAGTACTGCCCCGAAGATCGAACCATCCCTCTCGTCAATTAAGGTATTGACTAGCTTGAACTTGAAGGGCAACCACCAACTTGGAGCTAAAGCATTTTCTGCTGTTCTGTTTTCTTGCCTGTCAAGCTCCAGCAAGTACACAGCTTGTATAAAACAAGCCATGACTGTCCTCCTGTAATTCCCATCTTTCCTGCATATGCCAAAAGATAATGGATTAGGTAAGGACTCTAGTGGATTCATACCCAGTGGAGCTAATGTAAGACATGGCAATGAGAAGAGAGAGGGTTGGGACTTCGCGAGAGATTCTTTCTGAAAAACCCGGAGTTTTCTATTGATTCAGGAACTAGATGCGTCTAACATCCACGAGTTTTTTATTCCGTCAGGAATGAGATGCATGTAACAGCCACGTGCAATCGTCTACCAACATAAATCTATTATCAGAACATATAGTCAAGAGTTGAGGAGTTGTGGCAATCACACCATAAATTTGTAGGAGGGAAATATGATCTTTGCTGTGGAGATGCAAGCAAAGTTGATACATAGCATCTCTTCCATGTGCATTCTTCATTTCTTCACTTTTTCTTTGGTAAGTTGAAACTTGAAGCCTTCTAAGAGCAATGGCACAATAACTTGTGCAGAAACAGAGGATCTAATGAAGAGTTGCTCTTGTATATCAATGTCGTGGTATCACTATTAACTATCCAAATAAAACAAAAATTAATTGCTTCAAGTCTTTTTACTCATTCTTTCTGCTGTCACAGATGATTTAAACCTCCTTTGAGAAATCAAATCATGGCTAAAAGCAATTAAGCAAAGCACAAGCATTTCTTTTTTCTTTGGTTTTTTGGGTAGGTGGGGGAGGTTCAGAGAAAAAATGTTTTCAAAAAGACACGTCACCACCATTAAGTGAGAACCTTGCACATGATGACAGCCAGCCAAGCACAGGAAGATCAGAAAAGAGAATTGTTATGATTTGGACTGCACATACTGGTAAACCAACCTATTTTTAAATGAGGCTAGAAACAAACTTCAATTCTTGGTTGTCATGCTTCACATATATGAACTGTTAGGTATGGCCCAAAATCCATTCATTTCGGCCCATGACAACTCTGTTTCCTTATCTCGCGCTGGCAAGCTTCAAGTGGGTCAGTGCTATCAGAATACAGCCCGTTTTTGTGAGGAACTGGCTCCCATTTGCACCTCTGTCAGCCAACTCGGGCTGACCGCACCCGCCGACGCGGCTTATGTTGTGGGTTCCCTTTTGTTTTAGGTTATTTTAACCTATTTTTGTGATTGCAACCTCTAAGAGTTGTTTTAGGGTTTTTTTGGTTTCTTACTCACATTCGGTTATGGTCTAACCTAATGTGATGTATGAGAGCTAGTTCATCCTCCTCTTTCACATTGTTAGTCGAGAGAGTCTTCGAGAGTTCTTACTCTCTTTTCTTTAATCTCGTTGAGCACATCATCCTGAAGATCGTACATTTTTTCCCAAATTTGGCTTTCCACATAAAAATTTGGTGTTTTTGTGTTCATTAGTTTTATTATTGTTCTTGCTATCATTTTTCTCGATATCCCACATCTTTCGCTGCAATTTAGTTGGATTTGTTCATAACATGAACTAATGAGTTGATCGGTTGAACTCAAACATACAACACCTGTAACAAGATTTGAGCTATAGCTACCTTTTTGAAAGCATGTTAATTTCTTATCTCTTTCAGGAGGTAACCCAGAATGCCTCTATAAAGCAGTACCCTCCATTAAAAGGAACAAAAGGAAGTGCGAAAGGGTTTCTGTCACTAAGTTACTAACAATTCAGCAAATAATGATTGTTTATGCTAATATATACTTTCTGTCCCAGAATGATTGTAGCTCTTTCTATTTTGGTCATCTTGAACAGAGGGTCCTCTATACTCACTATCACTTACTACATGCAGCTCCAACAGAATCAATTCTTATTGGTCAGTCATATTTAAACTCATTTTTGTCAGAAGTAAAGAGAGCAGTCATTTTGAGACAAGGGGTTATCAAGTATATTACCTAATTACATTATAGCACCGCAAGCGAAAAACCATCAATACGCAAGCATCGCTACAGTGATAGTTATACTCAGAAAACCTCACTAATGATTCAAAAGATCTGAGAATTTGTTTTCATATTTAACTTCAATATATTAGATAAAAGGAACTTGGCATAGCAGCCATGTGCATTTGACTACTGACACAAAATGTATTGTCAGGGAGTACTCTCAAGTCATGATGGTCAAAAGTTGAAAAGTTGTGCCACTTGCACTGTAAATTTGTAGAAGAAAACATATCTTCCTTGCACGAATGCAAGCAAAGTTGATAAATGGCAAATCACCCGTGTGCATTCTTCGGCCTTTCCAAGACACTGTTCAAACCTTCATATAGAAATGGCACAATAATTTGCAAGGGTACAGATGATTTATTAAGATTTAGGACGTTCCAATTTATATTTGTAATGACATCACTATTAATAGGCTAAATTAAAAAAACTAATTCCACTGTTAGTCTTTTGTACGCATTTTTGGTCCTCTTTAGACATGCTTGGAACTTCTTGGAAAAATAGCAGGGTTTGAGAACTGAAAGCGACACAAAAAGTTGGTGTTTATTGACCCACGGAAGGGGGGTTGATCTGATTACTTGACATTCCCAATCCCACTATTGACTGAGAACTTTCCTGTGTTCCAAATGACAGTCAAGCCAGTTTTTCTATGCTTCAGCAATCAAATACCTAGAACCAAAGACAGCAATCTGGCAAAGACAGCTACTGGAAAGGACATGCAGCAAGAAAGACAAGAACATATTCTGCTTGATTTTTACATTTTTCTTATATAATGTGTGGCTTGGAGAAAACCTAAGAAATTTTCAACAAAAGGAAAGGGATATAGGAGTTCTTGTTCAATAAAGCATAGATTATAAATGCTTTATTTTTGTAAAGGCCAGGGATGCCCTGAGTAGATTGTACAGTTAATGGGTGAAGTGATGAGAATCAAGATAATCTTCAATTTGAAAAAAAAAGAAAAAAAGATGATAGTCAACAAAACACAGAACAATCATAAGAAAGAATTATTTCAATTTGGATATTTTACATTTGTAAACCAACCTGTTTTTAACCAAGAAATAAACATAAGTCTCATTTTTCATGCTTTGCATGCACATTAGTAATAAGAAGTTGATAACTGGAGAACAAAGATAGAGATGCCGCGTTTGTAACAAACAAGATTCATGCTATAGCTATTCTTTTGAAAGCTTGCTATTGTCCTAGCCCATTCAGGAAGTCGAACAAGGTGCATCTCTAGAACTAACCTTGCCCTCCCATGGAAGGAACATGCATAGGACGTAGCCTACTGGTGTACTCATAATTGAGCAAATAATGATCATTTACCCAATATCATACTTCTTTTATCTCACAATGTGTGTCACCTTTCTACATCGGTTTGTCCATATCACTTCTCAAAATTTGTGAAAAGTCAAGAAGACAGTAGCTCTCAGGCAAGGGAGGATGAAGGATACTATCCACTTACTTTATAGCCCTGCTAGCCAATAACCAATTATATGCGAGCCTTGCTAATTGCTATACTCGTAGTTACATTCAGCAAACCTATGCATCCAATTTTTGATCGCTATGTAATATATTACTTTTTCCAAGTCAAAAAATATTCAGCAAAGAAATTTCATTCAAGATGCACAAAAACTGGGCTCTTTTATTCGTCTTAAACTTCAAATAAAAGGACACCACGAGATCATATATGATACAAATCATGCATAACTCCCTCACCTCCCAAAACCCTGAATAGTAAAGGTTATGCCAATGGTTTCAGTAAAGTCGTCAATTGCAGGCTCAGTACATCGAAAAATTAATCCCACAATTTAATTTTGATAATTTACCAGATGGATTCTTCAAAAATTAGCTTTAAGGCTAAAACAAACCCAGGTGAAAAGTAAGCTCTGCAATTACAGAAATTGAACCTCAATATTGATGCTCTCAAGAACCCATAGAAATGCATCCAGCCCATAATTTGAGGAATATGAATAGTAATCCTCAAGTGGGGACTCCAAATTCAACAATAAAACCCACCAAAAAAGCAACAGGAGAGAGAAAACTTAAACAAGGTATAGAATAAGAAAGTAACTGACCAACTAGAGTTGATTAGATCTCTCCAATTAGGGGAAGAGATATTCCGAGGCCCATAAACACGAAAAGCGTGAGGATGATCCTCTCCACCATTACCATTAATGCCTTGAGCTATTTGAGTTGCTTTTGCAGCCATCTCCTTTGAACTTTGCTCCCATCTCCATAGCCACTCGAAATCCCCCGGCCCCTCTTTTATCTCTTTTATTTTTTTTTCTCTACAGAATTTATTCAACAGAATATGCCCGTAGAAAATTATTCAATTCACACATGATTTTGTACAGAAAAAGAACCCCACTTGTGATTCCCAATTCCTCATCAAACTCCCCATCGGAGGGGCGAGAGAGAGAGAATTGAGGCATGTTTACATTGAGTCTTTTAGAGTGTAGGACGGGTTCCATTTTTTTTTTTCCATAATAAGCCCCTTGCATCAAATTCCTCAATTTTTCTGCTTCTTTGAGAACTACGTTTCTACTTTTTTTTTTTTTTTTTTTGGGAAATTTACAGATAGGTGAAGTTTGGCAATTTACAGATGGGTCATTTTTTTGTGGGCCCCACTTGACTGCGTTGGCTCGGTAAGGTCAAAAGATAAAAATGCCCTAACTAATATTGGTTCGGTGTTTGGGATAGATGAAGGCTCACTGAAGCTTCCTGTGGAAGGAATTGAAGGAATTCAAAATTAATCGAGGCTGAGCGCAGAGAGAGAGAGAGAGGGGACAACCGGAAGAGAGAGAACCGAAGAAGAAGAAGAAGTAGAGTGAAGCGAGAACGAGGGCGTGAGAACAAGGGCGATTACTTCACCGCGCAGAGCGAGAAGGGGAGTGAGAAGAAGGGCGAGAAAAAGACGGCGAACAAGTAGACGAAGAAGAAGAGCGAAAAGAAGTAGACCGAGAAGAAGAGGGAGAAGAAGAAGAAGGAGGAACAACATCGGAGGAGATCGAAGCCGATTTGTACACAGTAATTTACGTGCATTTACGAGGTTTTCGTTGAAACGATTTGTGTTGGGTGGGGGTTGTAATTTGTTTGAGAATGGGTCTCATTTCTTAGAATTGGAATGAAATATGTTGTGAATTTGGGATTTCTTTACGTGTTTGCAAGTGGGTTCTATTTCAATCCAGGATGTAAATATAGGTTAACTCAAACAAAGACATGAGAAAAGAAAGCGCAGACATTTATGAGAATAAAGTTTGGTATTTTGTGTGCTAATCTGCTATGTTATTGTATAAATTGAGGGTCGAAAATGGTATAAATTTTGCTTGTCTCTTATAAATGTATAATATTTTGCGATTGATATATGTATAATATGAAACTCGGTATTTTGCAATCACATTGTCTAATTTAAAACCATACGATCGAGTATAGAAGCCCAATAGAACTATTTTAAATCACTAGAAAACAATACTGTGAAGAAATTAGAAAGAGAACAAAATTACGAAGAAAAAACAGAGCATTTGTTTCGTATGGCCCTTGTGGTTGGCGGTTTTGGTAATTGATCGACGATCCGATTCGGGTGTTTTATAATTATAATTATAGAATGGAGAAAAAGGTTCCAAGTACATAGATTTCAATTCAAAAGCAATAGTCTGCTCCTCCCCCATTATTGTTTTGTTGATGAGAGTGGAAATTTGTTCCGAGCATTGTTGTTGAGCTTTGTTGTTCCATTCATCGGCTTTGGCTATCCCCAATCCAAGTATATTATTTGGAAGAGTAGATGCCCCGCCAAGCTAGTGGAATAACTTTTTCTTCCTTCCTGGCGATGCTAAAGGAAGTTTATGCGAGTGTTTTTAATAATTGGATTACCCGAGTAGGTGGTATGATTCCAATAGGTCCGCATGGTCAATAGAATAGAGTTATTCAGTTGGATCTTCCCAACATAATCGAACCTGTTTACTCCTAAAAGTTTCACTGTAGCGATATTTTTGGTTGCAAGTGTGTGATAATAATTAAAGCTCATATTGCCAAGCTTCAGGGGCACCTCGACATACCTTATTGGTAGCTTACCTTTGGAAAACGTAGTCATTTGTAAGATCTCTAATTAAGTTTGAGGACTAACCCTAGCAATAAAAATTTGCAATGTGTGAACATTACACAGGTGTAGATAAGGCATAAAAGGAAATGCTCGGATATCGGTATTGTACGTGTTATTCGATTGTGTTTGAGATGAAAGGAATGGTTTCGATTATTAGGATTCGTTTGGATTGTTGTCATGAGTAATGGTCGTTGACATCCATGGATTGAGTAGTTGCGGATTGCACTTTACATATGGAAATTAATGAACTTTGTTGGCTATTGTGGCATATAAAACGAACTATTATAGCGGTAGAACATTGTGAAAATGCAGTATTAGATTGGTTTTGATTGTTATCATCGGTAATGGTTGTTGACATCGTAGGATTGAGTAGTTGCTGATTAGGTATTACATATTGAAATGAGTGGTAGTGGCTTATAGCTGTACATTGTGAAAATGCATTATTAGGAATAAATTTGATTGTTATCATCAATAACGGTTGTTGACATCCTAGGATTGAGTAGTTGCTGATTAGGTATAACATATTGAAATGAGTGGTAGTGGTGCGTTAAATATAGCTGTACAGTGAGAATGCATTATTAGGAATAAATTTGATTGTTATCATCGGTAATGGTTGTTGACATCGTAGGGTTGAGTAGTTGCTCGATTAGGTATTACATATTGAAATGAGTGGTAGTGGCTTGTTAAATATAGTCTGTACAACATTGTGAAAATGCATTATTAGGAATAAATTTGATTGTTATCATCAATAATGGTTGTTGACATTGTAGGATTGAGTAGTTGCTTGATTAAGTATTACATATTGAAATGAGTGGTAGTAGCTTGTTAAATATAGATGTACAACATTGTGAAAATGCATTATTAGGAATAAATTTGATTGTTATCATCAATAATGGTTGTTGACATCCTAGGATTGAGTAGTTGCTCGATTAGGTATTACACATTAAAATGAGTGGTAGTGGCTTATTAAATATAGCTGTACAACATTGTGTGAATGCATTATTAGGAATAAATTTGATTGTTATCATCAATAATGGTTGTTGACATCCTAGGATTAAGTAGTTTCAGATTTGGTATTACATACCGAGATGAGTTGTAGTTATTGTGAAGTTGGAAGTCAATGTTGTAATTGTAAAACATTGAATGTGAAAATGCATTAATGTGATTTGTTTGGATTGTTATCATGAATAATGGTAGTTGACATCGGAAGATTGAGTAGTGGCAAATTTTGTATTAAATGTGAAAATTGCTGAAGTTTTGGTGGTTAGGTGATGTTTTTGAGGGCTTTCAGTCACTATTGTAATTTTCAGCACGAGTATGTTGAATTAAATATTGATATGTTTGTTGTGTTGTGTTCAACTCGTAGGTTGAAGAAATGACCGAGTAAAGCTGGAAACAAGTGGGAAAAGGTCGTGACAATCAATCCAATCCATGTCACACGACGTACCCGGCCTGACAGAATGTACGCAATGTCACCGATGATGGGGAGACATTTGCCGAGGAGAAAAAGCAGAGGACTTCGACATGGATGAGGAAGTGATGGAATTATCGGAGGGTTCTAACATGGATCGGGGCAAACATACACATCCGAAAGCAAAGATGTGTCGAGCATTTACGATGTCAACCTCGGAGGGGACATCAAACGAGCATGATTTGGGAGACCCTATGGACATGGACAGGCGGTATGGGAAGAGGACAACAAGTACATCCGGACGGGGGTACATACGGGTATATGTTTGGACGATGTTGATGTTATCCTCCGATCCGGATGTATGTTAGGAACGTTGGATACATTCAACGAAGTTTGGATGATTTCCATACGGAACTCATGCGGGGACGGCGTTTGCACCTGTGCTTGATTATGGCCTTGTGGAGACCGATAGACACCCGACCCTTGCCTTGATAAAGCGGTGGGTTCCTCGGTGGAAGGCGTTCGGAATAGGAGGGAGGAGGATGCCTTTTACTATGTTTGATGTAATTATGTTAACCGGGCTGCCGGGGACAGGGGTCAAGGTGGATTTGAACGGGCCACCGGTGTCGGCGAAGTTGGCACACTACTTATGAGTCGCATGGAAGAGTGGGAGAGGGAGTGGGTGGACTCAATGGTGCAACGTAGGTCTGGGAAAAAGTGCTATTTGCGCAAGTATGTCAATTGTATGGTCAACTTGGCAAATGAGCACACAACGAGTAAGAAACGGGCCGTGGCTTAGGTCGTATTCGCTGGATAGTCTTGAGTGGGGTTTTCTTCCCACGTTCGCTAATGGAGCAAATTGGCATATGCTACGTTACGCAGATGATCCCGACGCTTTGGGCCGGTATGCTTGGGCTGAAGCTATTTGGAGGGATGTAGTCGAGAACATTGAAGATACGCAGAGGGAGCTCTGTACATCCGACCTCTCCCGGATAAATCTTGGTGGCTTTTGTGTCCTGTCTGCAGTACGTCAAGCTTGTGTTGCTAAAGAAGTAGTGTTGTTTTCGTCCCGCCGTGTATTCAATGTATGACAAGTATTGTACCATATGAAACTAATTGATTTTATTATGCGGTTGTGGTTTTATGAGCATACCACACAAGCATAACAATCTAGATGGGCACCGGTTCCCAAGGCTGCGTAGTTGGGGTAGAGTTCAGCACTCGCCCCACTACGACGCCGAGGCCATGGTTCGGTCCGTAACGGAGGAGGAGGTGAGAAAATTGAGTATTTGTTTGTTATTAGGGGGATGGGTAGACTTCATTGAACACGTATGTAGTTCCTCGGTATGTTGTGATCTGTCAACTCGCAGCTTGTACTTGTCCCGCATCCACGGGACTATGAGGCTGGCCAGGCAGTTGTCTCCGAATACATGCGGACGGATGATTTTCAGTTTTATTTGGAGGACTCGGAGGTATGTCTTCATAGTTGTTTCATTTTGAAAGAATCCTGTACCCCTCATCCTTGCATAATGGTGCACTGGAGTAGTTGTCTTTTTGTCTTCAATAAAAGCTTCCTTCCCATAAAATTCAATGGTGCCCATGCGAAGAATAGTTGTGTGTCATTGGCAATTATACGTGAATGCGTGACTCGATGACATAAGAGGGGAGGGGTTACCTGCTGCCTAATGCCAATAGTAACAACTAATATAATAAACATGAACAGTAAATACATCTCGCGATGGCATGAAAAGATGGGGGATCGGAATTTACCAACAAATTTTGAGCCCTTTCTATTCAAAACAAGTATTGGATTCATGCCGTGGCCATAAAATGAAAAACAAGGCAAATTACAACATATGCCATGGTTATATAGAAAATCGAAGAGGAGCAACGGAGTTTGACATACCTCCATTACCTATTGTTGTCCGTTGCCATCTTTATACTCAACAAAACCATAACAGTACCCCTGGCCGTAGTAAAGCTTACAAAACCAAACTGTCGATCGAATACCATATGTTAAAAGGAGTAATGCAAACAATTAAACTTCCATGGCAAACATACCTTATTTCACTACACTTGAATACCATTGTGCTTCATGGGCTCAAGCTTTTGGAATTCCTTTTGAACTAGTTCACTTGTTGCTTCATGGGCCCTTCTCTCGTGAAATTTTGAGACAAGGTAAGTGTCCTTGTTTAGGATACTTGTGCATAATCATAGCGAATGCAAGTCCTATGCTCTTCAAATAATAAAATCAACCATGGAGATATTGTTAGCCACAAAAACCTGTTTTAAGTAATACACACCTTAAATAGGAAAACTAATATTCTTCAAAATTTCCTGAATGTTTTAACAATGATCACACTTGACAAGTTCACAAAGCATAGACTGTTCATTGTATATTACTGTTGTTATATAGGCATATGAGGAACTCATGTGAAATTGAATGCTTTAAATGAGTCAATCATGGAAATTGTTTTCATGGCTTCCACCGTTTTTATGGGTTTTATGATGATGTTTTGGAAGTCAATTTAGAGAGACATTTTGATCAAACAAAATAAATTAATTTGTTTTATGCTAACGACAACATTCATTCACACATACACAAATTCGGACAACTTAGGAAGCAACATAAAATCAGACAAGAAAAGAAAATGGGTATGGTCAGCTACAAATTTTAAAGTTGTCTTATTTATGCTTTTTTTTTTTCCGTACCCCAAACAAGATTTATACCTTCCCTTGCCTCCCATAAGCCTTTGATGCTATGGGATCCCTTATCCTCATACTCCTTGGAGGATCATTGTTGTATGTCTTCTTTATGCATTCATCTCGTTCTTCCTTTCAGGGTGTGCTTAGCTTGGAAGAGCGGTTGCGACGTACGTGTGACCCGTACGCAGCAGAGAAGGAAGCTCATCGCATAACACGTGCAGAGCGTGATTCATGCAGACAGAGGTTGCTCGAGTTGGAGATGAGGTTCAAGGCAACCGATGCTCATCCAAGTCATGGCATGTCTACGAATCCCGATGATGTACAACTACGTGAGGGACATGATGCTGCGGGCAGCATGAGTGTTGACCTTGACATGTCCACTTCCGTGATGGACCAGGAAGTAACAACGGTGCTTGGGACTGTGTGCTGCTGCACGTATTCGGAATGACGACGACCCAACTACCGATAAGGCTGGCGTTGGAGGACAATCTTCAACACACAAGGTCGATCAACAAGTGGGGTCTCGATTGAAAAGTTTCCCTAGAACAAGAGTCCCTTCCAAAGTGCAGTCTTCACTATATACCGACCCCTCCAAGCGGGGTCATGTACGTGCAGACAAAGGGTAATATACCACCTACAGTCCCCACGACCCGTTCAAGGGGTAAGGCCGTGATGACAATCCCGACGGAGGTAAGGGACATTACAAACACCTATCAATGTAATTTTTTTGTGTTCGTCCATTCACTCGTAAATTTCTCTCTTAGTTTTGGTACCATTGCACGCAATTGCTTTCATTACTATCTTTGCATATACATAAGTTCATATTTTCGGGTTAAGGTGATCTTGGGCATTATGTACCGCCACACAGATGGCGTATGCGTAAAATCCCGGTGTTAGTGTTCGCATTACATTCGTAATGTACACCGTATAGACATAGAATTCACTCGAACCATTCAAGTAACATCCCCAGCACTAATAATACACAAAACGTGAATGCAAAGAATAAACATACTCAAGTTTATGGCTTTTTACGATGTCAGTAAAGTGTAAGACAATGACTACTCTTTTGTCTTCGTCTGCTTATATGTTTTGTTTCTCTTTCTTGTACAACAACATACAGGCTGCCCATATTGCACAGTCCGTCGAAAAACCCTCTAAGGAGGTAAAATAACCTTATGTAATCTGCTATTCGTATTCATCTTTGTCAAGTGCTTTTGTTTGAGACTTGATGGTTGACCCTACTTTATGTGTCCACTAGCATGTTAGGGAGTACTTGACAAAGCCTTTGTTAAAAGAGGAGAACAACTTGCTAGGGATTGTGCGTCAATCATACAAGTCATTCAAAAACCCAGTGATCGGTATGCAAATCAACCGATGTCATTCGGAACCATTGTCTTTTGCATGAACTTCGTTACTCATTGTACATTCTCATGGTGCAGGAATATTAAACTCCCTGGTGCTTCAAACTCGAACGCTTTTGGGGATACGTTGAGTGCCCTCATTCATGTTGTCCCGAAGTGCGGCGCATATGATACGTGGCAAAAGTACTCGTATTGGGGGACTTGCGGTTAATGAATATGGGTCACTCCTCCAAAAGCGCCAGAAATGTATGGGGACTTGTGTCTGCCGGACCGTGTACTTGCCGTACCAAATGCAGGTTTGTTCGGACCGGCATAACCAAACGTGCGTTACTTACCGTACACTATTTCCTTCATTACTCGTACAATTGTTGTGTGAGCATGCAACTTTCAAGCCTAAGGCCGTCAACGCGTCCATTCGGGTTACGCTGCGAAATCGTTTCAATGAATCCGTCCACTTTGTAAGCCTTCAACTTAACTACCTATGGATAACACATGTTTTTCATAATGGTTCGTGTCGTACAAGTTATCGTTATACATAAATGAATGGTTGCAGGTGTTTATGCCCCTACTAGAGGCGGAGGCCGGACATTGGGTTCCGTTAGTTGCCGACTTCCACGCCAGGCGATTCTTCGTCTACGACTCCCTACCTTTGAAAGGGCCATCGTTGAAAAGCAAGAAGGGAGAAGCCCGGTCCGACTCGATCGGGGCAGCGGTAAGCGTCCTTGTTTAGATAGGTTGTCGTATATTGAAAGTCGTTGTCTATTAGTTTATATTTCCCTAACTAAGTGTGTTGTGTCGAAAGTCGCAATTGCATCAGCATTGCAAGCATGCACATATATAGATGATGCTTTCTCATGGGAAGTTGAGCACGCCGATCGCCCTCAACAAAAGAAGTCGGTGTTCTTTTCCTAACTTAACCGTTTATATCTTAGGCCAACGAACTATTTCTCTAGTTACCTGTTGCATCCATAGTGAGTGTATCAACTTCTAACACCTGCTTCCTTTGTTGGCAAATGTTATTGTAGTGGGTACGATTACGGCGTTTATATGATGTTGTTTATGGACGTGTTGTCGTTGAGGGCAGGTGGACTTTTCTTTGACGAAATTGATATTAGACTCATCTCGCGATAAGATGCTCGCTCAGCCTCCCGAATGGCTATATTGCCCACTTCCCGGTCCATTCCTATCTTCATCTCAGCGTCATTATGATGGCACTTATGCACCATTTGCTTTGTTAGTCAATGTATTATTATGAATACGTTACACAACAGGGTGTAGTTGTGATCAATGTGTCCCGCTCAGTAATTGTGAATAGGTTGTTTATGTATAATGCAGTAGTTGGTAATTGTGTTCATGGTGGGAATGATGTACTTTGGAGTATTGCATGTCGGTGTGAATAGGTTGCAGGTGTATAATGCAAGTACTTTGCTACCGGTGCTAGTCATGATGCACATTTGGAGTATTGCATGTCGGCGTGATGCCCTTGTCATCAAGCAGCTCGAAAACGAGGATTCAGCCTCACCAATGTAAACGAAGCTATACTATTTGTAGTTGGTTATTTTGTAAATGGTATTTGCTCAATTGATGTTTGTCGTTATCATTTTTAGGGAGAACCTTATGCATGTTTATATTTATTTGGGAAAAAATTTATTCGAGTTTTTTGGGGGCAAACTATTAAGTGCAATATTGTACCCTTACATGGTCAGCTGTCCTTGCCCAAGGCATTCATTTCAATGATAACCTTTTATGCAATATACATACATTTAAGCATGCTGAACATCTCCAATGGGCTAATGGAGAGCGGGACCTTTATTGGAGGCTAGGAGTGCACAATAACGATGACTATCCCATTAATTAAATGGAGAATGGGACCTTTTGGAGGCGAGGAGTCCACAATGACGATTACTATCCCATTACGTACTACGGAAATGCAATCTATTGGTACTCCGAAAGTCACATCATCATGTGCAAAATAATCCCAAAACACTAGTTTGGCGTATACAAACATAATCCAAAAATAACAAGTAATGACTAAGGCGTATATAAACAAGTACCATCCCATTAAGTACTCCGGAAAATGCAATTCATAGTTACAAAAGTGATATCATCATATACAACATAAGTCCAATACAATAGTAACACATATACAAACATACTCCCAAAAGAACACTAATGATGATCAGCCTATACAAAGAAGGACCATCTCGCAAAAAACTAATTCATGGTAATTGACGTCAATATCACCTTGCCTACCTTCATCATACCAATGTACAATGACGATGAATCCCATTATACACATACCCAAAACAATCATGCCAATTGAATTAAAGATGATCTTCTTAACTCGTATTTCCCACACAAAATGAAGCTCATTGTACCCGTACGGACTACATATCAGTCCACAACAGTTGCCCTCTTCAAGCATGTACAGGATAACGAACATGCACACGAGAACCAAGCCTCAGCAATTCCCAATAAATATCATACTTACATTGGTTCCTTAACCTCAACTCATTTTCTTTGTACTCGGGTGACAACAACTTTGGCAACGATTAAATCAAGCAATCAATTTCCGATTTTGCCATTCAAGTGTCAAACCGACACCTTCTCGCTCCGTCAATGGTTCATCCACCTAAGCGGAATGGTTACAGGCCCTCTACAAAAATCAAAACAACTATATGGATTATCTGGAGATATATTCAATTATTAATATATGCGGTTCATTTAGTTTGGGTGGATATTAATGAAGTTATATTAATGTTTTGCTAATTTATTATGGCATCATACATTTTGGTCAAAGTTTGAAAGTGATTGGAAAGTTCATAATCTTATGACATCCTGTACTGAGTCTCGAATCTGTCTCGAAGAATCGCGAACTATGTCGACGGGGAGCCCACAATCACATAGAACCGGCATATCAACGTCATCGTCATTTCCGAAGACCCTAACTGCGAAATAGTTGCACCCGGTTTCACATTGAATGCCCATTGAATGCTTCGAAGAGAGTAAATTGGTGGTGTACTTGTGGTGGAAGGCTTTTGTACAGGGCTAATTTATTGAGGTCGGACCACAATCACATTCATGCTGCACTTGTACTTTCATTTTAAGTTATTGTGAGGTTAGTGGTAGGTTTAATTTGGTGTATTGGAGGCCCACAATACCAAATGAAACCTCCAGACTTCATTGTGTTCCCGCCAAACGTCCGTCGCTTCCCGCCAAACTCCCCACACTACACTCGGCCGTGAACCGAACACGTCATCATTTGGGCAATTTCACCACCTCATTAATCAATGTATGCCACCTACTTTCCATATTTTATAAAAAATTATTGGGGATATTTTTATACTATTATAATATGAAAACATTGATACCTTTTATAATTGATGTATGCAAAACTGTATTTCTATAAAAACTACTACAGTTGAGTAGATTTTAGTACTTAAATAAGTTCAAGGATGTGTCTGGTTTTTCCAAGTACTCATGTAACGGTCAACTAACCATCATATTTGCTAATAAGTGATGAAGGGAAGTGAAGTGTATAAATATAGTAACCATAAGTGAATAAAAATTCACGAGCGTTTGTTATCCAAGCATGTACTAGACGTTATCCTAGGATGTATAAGAAGATAGTATTGGATAATAGCGACAGAGAAACGTTCGCATTTGAGATTATATACCATATTTGGCAATGACCAATGGACGTCAACTTCAACGGATATAGTATACTAACAAGTACTAAGAATTATTACTTCAACCGACAACTAGTTTAACTAATCACCCCGACAACTAAGGAGTAGTTGAACGTTCCCATTTAAGATCGTAACATAACGCAATACAAATGATTATTTGAACTAAGCGGACACATGATTATCCCCGTAATTAACACATGCATCACTTCCATGGAACACCTTGGATAAAAACGATGGCGAGAATAACGATGATCACGGTGTATGCAATGCGAAGCCGCAGATCGATCTTCCGGACGTAATCCCTTAACTCCGCATCTGCTTTCATGTCCGATTCACGAGTCCAAGTGGACGAAGTTGCGTTCTTCGATCATGGTGTCCCTAATTTCTCTTAATTCAGCAATCAAGTCATCAATCACATCCTTCGCTTGTTGGGGATACTCGTGGTCAATGTAGTTGCGTAAACCACATTGAAGCTCATCCTACTAAAAAAGATGTACAGTTTGGGTAGACACAAATGTATGAGTGTAAAAATCGTGGTTAACCTATAAAACATTGATTAAGGTAGAAAATGTTAGGTGATTACCATATTGAATTTCTTTGGACACCCCATGTAACGTCTCGCGGTAATGATCTCGGGTCTCAAATTCACAAGCTTCTAGATCACAAGTGATGAGAAATAACCATGGTTGAAGGTTTATACACAAACCGAACTTCGTAGATCAAGGAAGATCAGTATGTGGTTTGGGACCAATCTTCTATTGTGTGGTTTAAATAGTGGGGAAGACCACCGTCTTCATTAATATACACATTGACTTTAGTTGGAACAATAAATGCACAAATATTAAATGAACATATGTGTTATCTTTTTTGCCCTCAAGTTTTATATGCTCGCATTTCACTGCTTGTTTACCCCAAGTATTCATTATCCTCCCTCGCACCCTAACAACACTTCGTCATCAACATCCGTGTTCACATGGGGGAGGTCGAGATGCTTGGAGCGACATCATTGATATTGGTTGGCTGAATGGTGACACGTTCACTCCACTAACGAACCCGACTCTCCAATCTTTCATGGATTTTCCAGTTAGATGTTGGGATGATGACTTCAACTCAAGCGATCGCAAACATCTACGAAACTTGAAGTGTCGACTCCCGCGGCCGCATTTGCCCCGGGCAAATACCTATCGTTAGGGAGTTCGCCGAGAATTGGGCACCTGAGTGGACAGCTAGTGTATGGGAGGACGGAAGACGGGCTTTACATTTAGAGCATATGAGTGAAGGTCCTCATTTGTTCGAAGTGTTTGACATTCATCCCATCCCAGCACCGACGTATGTTCCTCAAAGTATGTACACTATACAGTCCGATGTGACCGACATCCAATACGGTGGTTGGACGGACAACACATACATGTTTGTCGTACCTAAAGGGTATATTGGCGGAAGAATGGATATTCACATGCGGACCGTAGAAGAGTTGAACGGCGTCCTTTATGATGTGCAAGCTACAACGACAACGTCATATGGTGGGGTGTGTCCACCTGCACTGGGGTTATTCATGATGACATTGTTATTTATGTATGGAATTGTAGAGGAATACCCGTGGCTTCTTTCGAGCCAAACTTGTATACTATCATATCCATCACTAAATCCCACGTAGTCGTGTTGACAGAGACACGTTGTGTTGGGAAGAACGCAAAGATGCTGCTGGCCGAATCACATGGAATGGAGTCCTTTTATTGTGACACATTTGGGTTCGTTGGAGGAGTCGCTGTGTTGTGGGACCCGTCCGTAGTCCATCTCAGTAGCATGATCTGCGGACGCTAGCTACGTCTCCTTTGTCGTCAATGTAAGTTGTATTTTTTCATCCATACACTTGTTTCACATATAGGAAGGATTTGGTTCCCCCATTTGTTTTGAGGTGATACTTACATTACTTGTGTCGGGGATCCAGTGATTGCTGCAGCTTGGCGCAACACCTAACAAACGGAAAACACTACGATGTCTTTCAATTATGAAGTTATGAGATGTGTACTCCTTATACTTTGTACACACCTTTGTATTGGTTTGTTGAACATCGTGTACTTTGTATGTTGTTCGCCTTTGGTGTGATAATGAAAAATGTGATCCAAACTCAATGTTTACAGGGTTTAAATCATCTCCCAAAATGATTTGACAAGTACAAGCACCATGTTGCAAACTTAAGTCCAAATAATGTATAAATTGCAAACCGTACTCAGTCGTTATACGGGGTAAAGACTATGGTAATCCTAGGATTACAAAAGTATGCACTACGTTAAATAAAGGTGCGTGACTACGATATAACCCATGAGAGGGACCAACATGTGCATCCACTACCGTAGGGCCGACGAGTAATTACAAATATGATACATGCTTGTAGATAAAGGGTTTGATTGTCGTCCTCATGAATGGCTTTAGATAAAGGCCCGACAAGTAATTACAAATACCGTGACGACCACTCCTCCCACGCTCACGCCATCTAGCACTCAAATTCCAATCTAGCCAAACACAAACATAACCCAAAAAATAAAACAATGTAATAAAAACAAAGATCATGTACATTATTACACCTACGAACCCAACATTGATATATCATATATGAACACCAAATCCATCACTTTTACATCATTGACAACCACAATACAAAATGTATCTCAAATGAGCAACACTTACGAAGCATATTGAAAAACTCGGGGCGAGAGGGCAAACAAAAGCAAGGAAATATATTGATACCAACATTATGAAAAAGATGGGGTGGGGGAACGCAGCAATTACAAAGTCACCGGTCCCCGTTAGGGTCGTGGCTGGGTGGGGTCCAATCTGGTGGAGCGTACGCAGGCCCACCTTGATGCACATGATGATAGTACATGGCCCTCAACATGTCATCATTCCTCCTCATGACCTCAGCTTGTTGCCGGCGGTCTTCTATAGCCAACAGTTGACGCTGTTCATATTGATCCAAGCGCCCCGAATATCTCCGATGTTACTCCGAACAGATTGGCAACAGGCTTGCACTCCTCTCAAAGTGTCCCCAAATGCATTATGATCGGACCGGAGTGAAGCAATCTCCAGCCTCATATCGGCCAAGGCTTGAGCCATTGAATCGTGGTACTGGAAAGGAGGGGCTTCGGACGAGCCACCAGCTTCAAATTGCGGGTGTTGCTCATGTGCCTCACTCCGAATATCATCTCCCTCCTCACCCTCCATGGCGACATCGTCCTGGAAAATATTGTCCTCATCATCCTCAAACTTCCAATTGTTGGGATTGGCTAAAGTAGTGCGGTTGGGGTTTGGGAGTTGAAAAATAGGAAGTCCATGATGATTAATAAAATACTTGCTTCCTCGAATCAGCACAAACTTCATCCTAATAAGTGCTTGCATGTCCAACCTCTCTCCAAAAAATGGGGCTATAGTTTCTCGATTTTAGTACTCAAATTCAGCCCTAAAGCAATAGCCGTAATGACTCCCCCAACCGCAATGACCTTCTTTGGATGCTTCGCCACATCCTCCAAGTGACTTACAATGAAAGCCCCTGTGTCTACTTTAATTTTTTTCACCGCTGCCCAAAGTAGGAATAACTCTGGGTTCCTAGCAACACCTTGGCTATCATGCCTCCCAAAAATCATGTTTGCCATAAGACGTTGGAGATAACGGAAGGTTATGTTGCGTACATCGGTGACTTTGGCTTGTCGGGACTCAAAAGGAACTCGGAGGCCGGATAAATCTCTATCAAAATGAGTTCTCCGTCTACTACAAGTGATTTTAAACCACATATCCCGAGGGGAAAAGATATCCTCTATGCATGAAACACCCCGGGGTTAGCCATAGGATATGATTTAATTGAACCAGATTTAAGTTATAATCCTGGTTGAATAGGCGGAAAAATATATGCACTCGGCCCCCATTACATTCCCCTTCCCAATCAACCCCACAATCAATTGATCAAACATAGCACATTTAAGCTCCACAAATTCAAGCCAACCCAAGTTACCTAACAAGCTATGTATATCATCCTAAAGGCCAAGACCCATGAGGGTCTCTTGATGTAGGTAACTGGGCTCGAAACTAATCTAGTAGCAAGGACATCAAATCTAGCCTTTTGTTCTCTATTGACACATTTAATAGACCGAGAAGAGGACGAAAGAACAATAGGTTGTGCCTGAACTTTACCTGGTTCTCGCTTTAGCATTTGGAGCCTCTTGGGTTGCCCTAACTCTCTTAGGTTTTGGAGCCATAGAGGAAGCGTTGAAGCTTCGAAATCCTTATTCGTCACTTGGCCTATAAATCGTGGAAAACCTTGAGATTATATGCAACAACCCACACAAACAAGTGAAGCAGCAAACCTTTTCTGTCTTCCACCTCTAAATCAACAATGCTGAAAATAGGGTGAGAGGAGAGAGAAAGTGGAGGCTCAATGTGGGGAAATTGGGCCTTTTTTATGAGAGAATTGGAAGAAAAGGAGGATTTCGTCAAAGTAAATTGTGGTTTTAGGTAGGATTTGTGGGTGGGTTAGTGAAGGAGGTCAGAGAGACAGAAAGAAGAGGGTTTTTCAATGGATATGGGGATTCAGCGAGTGAAATGAAAGGAGAAGAGAAGGAGAGAGGAAAACCGCAATAAAACGGACCGGAATGAAGTGGCATGGTCGTGCCCCATGGCACGATGACGACCAGTGCCATCTTGCGGCTCGCGAGTTATACCTGCCCATCCACACCGCCACGATCACGGAATTTCGAAAACATCGGACCTATATGGCACGGGCGTGCCGCAAGGCATGCTAACGACCGTGCCTCCTTGCGGCTCGCGAGTTAAACTCGCCCATCCAGCCCAACAAAATTGGCCAAAATGGCACACCTATCCGGCACGGTCGTGCCATAGGGTACGCCCAAGACCATGCCACCTTGCGGCTTGCATGTTGAACCGCCCATCCAGCGCAACGGAATTGGGGACAACAACAGAACGTGTATGGCACGGTCGTGCCATTTGGCACGCTTAAGTCCGTGCCACCTTGCGGCTCGCAGGTTTAACTTCCCCATCCAGCGCAACAAAATTGGAGCAAAAGCGAGCCTATGTGGCACGGTCGTGCCATGAGGCACTCCCAAGACCGTGCCACCTTGCGGCTGCAGGTAAAACCTGCCCATGTAGCGCAACGAAATTGGGGAAAACATCAGCCATGTATGGCACGGTCGTGCCATTTGGCACGCTTAAATCCGTGCCACCTTGCAGCCTGCAAGTTAAACCGGCGCATCCAGATCGTCACAGCAGCAACGAAATTTGATAAGACATAAGACATATCTAGCACGGTCGTGCAATGTGGCACGCTCAAGTCCCAGCCACCTTGCGGCCCTCTAGGTTTAACTTGCCCACCTTCCGGGCTGCACGCTCGAGTGCCCATCCACACCGCAACTATGACGACGGTTTGCGTAGGATTCAATCCGGTGCATGTGTAAATTGCAAACCATAGTAAAATGTTGTACAGGGTAAACACTTCGGCTATCCTAGGATTACGAAAGTATATACTACCGACAACAAAGGTGCGTGGGGACGAATATGTGCTTCAATGGCCGTAACACCGAAATTAATTACAAATATGATACATGTTCGCTTGTAGATACAGGGATTTAGATTGTCATCCTCAAGGATGGAGGAAAACTAGCACTAAAATTTGTTTGAATAAGGGATTCATCGAAGCAACTAAACTACTAAGGAATATTTTAATTACTAAATAAACAATAAATGATAAAAGTAAGAACTATGCTAAACTAAACTATTAATCGTGCTGAAACCCACTTCGGCACAACAACCAAATTGTTCCTCAAACCGATCACCCACACACTCGTAACTTTGAGGGCAACGTTGATACTATATGAGTTTTCGGCAATTTCATTAATTACCTAATGAAGTAGAAAAAGACACATAAGTCTCCAAAGTTAGCATTTATTGAGAACTACAATTGAGTCTTAGGGGTGGCAAGAATGTCTCAAGCACAAGCCGGAACAATACACATGACAATATTTACGATAGTATTTGCCCATTCCTTCATAGTACGAATAAGGGGTTACATAAAATACCCACACATTTGTCCCACCTAACACTAGCACAAACACTAATGATAGAACGGCATAAAGTGGTAATGATACGTATTAGATTTCCCGTGTTAATCAATAAATGCTTACAAAAATTTGAAGCCCCGAAAATTTACATGGCCCAAATAATTACAAGAACCAAACATTACATATTCCAATTAATCCTTGAATTGCTACTATTATATGCAAAACATGGTGTCACAAACTGGTTGCAACTCGACATCATATCGGACATTGCCCGAAAGCAAGTCCTCCACGAGCACGACATCACCTGGATAATGAGCATCGAAGTCAGCTTGGGGGTTTTTGCAAAGTGTTCTTATAATGCCCCGTTTCTCCACACTTTGAACACCTCCGAGCTCACCTTGACGCTGCGACTCTATCCTCCTTTTCGTGGTCTCCCAGCTGACCATTGATTTGTAGGGGGTAATATGTGGCGGTTGAAGTTGTCATCAAGCTTGTCCCCACCTACCACCATCCCTGTCGTGTCGTCCACCACAGGTAAATCATGCGTCTCCATAGGATGCACAACATTCATGTAAATTGTTGATCGTGCCGTCGCCTTGTAACAGGGTGCACATACTCATACACCGACAACTTGTACTTGTTAATGACAGCCATTGCATGCATGCAAGGCAATCCCCGCACTCTGCACCAGCTGCAACTACAAGTCCCATTGGCTAAATTCACAACAAGGCCTTTACCGTTGCTTAGTACTGCGCCATACTCTCCGACAACACTATTATACGAGTTGTATATCAATGACACAACCAATGTTATCATATGTCTCTCATAGCTTCTTCTCTACCCTTTTTCCGACCACATTCTTCCACTCCTCCAACCGACACTGCGTTTCTCGTTCCTCTTACCAACTTTTTGCAAGTGGGCAGTCACAAGGAAGGGTATTGACATTGGTCTCAACGTCCGCATCCAATTGTTCCAACTCTCAATGGGGTTGTTATTCAATTTCCCCACCTATCCTTCTTGAATTTCGATTGCACCCACCGTTCGGGTCATTGTGCTCTACCCACACAGCCAACTCATGCTTAAACATCCTCATTTCCTCCATCGCTAAGTTGTACTCAGCATCGGTTGGAGCATATGCGACCCGATTGAACATTTCCTGAATAAGTATCTTTGAAGCTTCCTTGCGGTACCCAGGTTTGGTTGCCGCTTTTACAAAGTTCTCCCGAACATGCCGCAGACAGTATGCATGGTTATCTACGCCAAACACTTTAGGCACAGCAGACAGCAGCGACTGGTGTCGATCTGTCATTATCACAGGTTTTAACCCTCCTAAGCAGTTTAACAATTCTGTCAAAACCACAACCAATCATCGTCGTTTTCCCCGACACAACCGCATATGCAACGTCGAACAAATGGTTATCTCGCATCCAATGCAACTGCCGCCAACAAGGTCCCCTCGTACGGTCCGCTTAGATGAGTGCCATCAATAAACAATATCTTCCTACATCCTAGTATGAACCCATTCAGCGATGACCTGTATGCAACAAACATTCGCCGGAAACGACAACCATCGACCTCGCAAAATGCTCTGGAGTCAAGATTTGATCTAACAATCGCAGCGCATAGCTCGGGCAATAACTTGTACCGATCACGTGGTTCACCCATTACCATTTTTCGAACGTACTCCGTGCCCTCCAACACTCGCATGTACGACACATTCATTCCAAATTCTAGCTTCATATCCTTCAATAACTCAACCGGTGAATAATCGGTGGACAATTTGATCTTCCCATCTACCAAATGAGCAAGCGGGTTTGCTCTAATCCTTTTCCCCATCCCTTCTCCCATCCGACATCGATCCCCACGGTATGCAAGTGTACCGCTGTAAAAACTCCGACAATCATCCCATCCACTTTGTTCGGTCCAGTTACACATATGTAAAAATTGCATTTCACCGCCTTGCACTCCGCCTCAATGCGCTCCCTACAATTTCTTTTGAACCTATACTTAAACCGGTTGGCTACGACATATTTCCACATGCTTAACCTAAATGATTCAGCTGAAGAAAATACCTGCCCCACCCCTTTAATTTCATTTTTCCATATGGACATTCTCCTACTGTACACTCCAGCACTGCAGCCCGGATCGAGGCCACACAATCCCATCCTCGGGAGAATGACACTCGGAGATGGAATCGGACTCCGAACTCGATCGCCTCGAATTGTCTTGTGGTATCTCCACATCTTCTCTAATAATAATAGCCTCGAGCACCCAATCTTTGGCCACTTATTTCTTCCCGAGGTTGCAACCCGACATTCACATAGCCACACAAATATTAAGCACAATTATCATAACCCCAAAGCTAAATTTAAGACACACACACACACACACCCCATAACAACATATAACATAAATACTTAGGTTACATGTTCCACGAACATTACCTTGGATTACTTACTCCAGCTTCTACATCTATCACCATCAACTTGTAACACCGCATTGCTCGGGTGACCACATCCCCGTTTTTTACAATCAATCTTTTCCACCGTACGTGATAAAGGCATCACACTTGGAACCTCATCCCCATATACATACATATATGCAAAATCAATGTTTTGCTTCAACAATTTCTTCACGTCACTTTCCCTTGCAAAAGGCATTATCATCCTCCTATCAAACTTAAAAGCTGTACCACAACTTACGCTCCCTAAAGGAACCCCCATTACGTCCTCAACCAACATATGTACATCACCCACCCCTATATTCTCCTTCAACCAAACACAATCTACACTGCCACCTACATACACCACACCTCCATTATGGATCTCCTCCAACTCGCCCTCCCCAACACACATACATAACAACCTCTCTCTCACCAACTACTCGCTCCACCAGTCGACTCCATCTCTGTCTTTCACACTTATAAACCACTCTACACATTAACAACAACCCACATGTGGGACAACCACATATGTTGTCAATTATACTTTACATACATACCATATTAATATATTACCAATTGCTATTTTTATGAACATATTCATACAGATCCATGTATACATATACAATTTGCCCGGCATGATATACACATACATCCAATATAACATAAGCCAAATTACCCTTACATTATGTACACAATAAACTACATATTACATTCACATAGCCAAACAACACATTCACACCCACCTTTACAATTATACATAAACTTTAACAAACTCAACAGGTTCAACATTAAATGTAATCCAAGGATGACATGCTAGTACAACCAGATATGACGAAACTAAATTCCCCTTGTCCAATACATATAAAAACATGCATGACACAAGCACAACCAACGTATGAATGCCCTATTATACTTGTTAAATCTACGTACCAAGCATTGCAATCATAATTGAACCACACATTTCATTTTTTCAATTTGAAATGACAACACTTCAAGTACATCACAAATATAAAACATGAATAAATGTTCCTCCCAACTAATTGACTCATATTTAACCAACAAAACAATATTCATCAACCATATTACAAAACTCAATCCACCCGATTAAACTAAAAACCCTAAATGCATTTAAAGCCAACTCTTATAGACATAAATGTATACAAAAATCATATTTTAAAATAATAACAAATTCTACCCCCAATTGTTCAAAATTCCCACACCCAACCTACAATTAACCCTATGTTGTACCTAATAATAACCAATCATAAACCAAAACACACCTACAAAAATTGAATATAATACACAATTGAACTTACTTACCCAACCAATTTCACATCTCAATCACCTTCAACTTCACTGCGTCGGAAAAACTGGACTCGTTGGCAACCTCCACAATCGTAGCACACCTCTCTTTCTCTCTCTTCAATGCTCATCATCGATCATATGAAAATAGTGTAAAACTTTTCAAAACATTCAGACTTCTTCTCATTCTCACATCATCAAGGTCATTTTAGACATTTCAAATCACCATCCAAACCAAACACCAAAGCAACATCATTAAGGGCATTTTTGTCTTTTGACCTTGCCAAATCCAAAGCAGCTCATGTGGGGCCCACATAAAATAGGACCCATCCGTAAATTTTAAAACTGCATTTGTAAATTTAAATTAAAATTGTATCCCTTTGTAAATTTCCTTTTTTTCCTCAAAATGTGTGCCCGCGTGTATTTGACTTCAATTATTATATTACAAAAAATAATTTATAAAGACTATTGTTATCGACAATCATCATAAGGTGTATCAATCTACACCGTACATATGTATCAAATTCTATCATAATTTTTTTGTATTTAAAGTTTAATTAAATTAAAAAAGATTATAAATATTACTAAGTTGTCTGTTTGGCCTGGTTTATAAAAAAATTATTTTTGTTTATAAAAAACAGTTTTTCTAAAATTAATTTTTTAAGAAGTTATGAAATGTTTGGCCTAATTTATACGAAAATATTTTTCAATAATAAGTTATTTGGCTTAGTTTTGTTTACACTATTTATTATAGTATAATTTGATATTGATTTTTTTATTTGCATAATTATTATTATTTAATGTTTATTTTTTATATAAGAATATTTATTTATTTATTATAATAAGAGATATAGATAAAATAAAATAAGAGAGAGAAAGAGGAAAAAGATAAACATAAAGGTGAGAGAGAGAGATAGAGGTGATCGAAAAGATAAAATAAAATAAAATAAAAGAGAGAAGAGAGAAAAGAGAGAGAGAATTGGATTCTTGGTGGTTGTTACGTAGTTTTTTCATAAATTAAAAATAAAAATAGTTATTTGATGTTTCGAGGAATTTTTTTGCCAAAATCACTTTTGAAAAATAGTTTTAATTTTTTAAAAATTAGTGTTTGGCCTAATTTCAGTTTTTAGAATCTAAAAACAGTTTTAAAATATAGGCCAAACACCCTCTAATTATTTCTAAAATTTAATTAAAATAATTAATTTTTATAGTGTTTAACAATATTCATTACTCACCCATAGAAAAACAAAAAACTTCTATCAAGAAAAAGAAAAACAAAAGAACCCCAAGAGCTTCAACCTCCAATGTCAAAGTGCAAGCCCTATGTTATGTCTATGTGCCGTCACCACCATTGAAACCGGTCACACATTGTTTTCCGACAATTTTTCGGCGACTATTTTCCACGCGTTGCATCTCTCTATCTCTTTCTTTCCTCGATATATCTCTCCTTGTCTCTCCCATGTTCTTCCTGTTCCTTGCGTCTATGAAACGGTCGCCATTCATCAACCCTCTGTTCATTCTTTGTGTTTTCCGATTTCTACTTCCTATCTCGTCTCATGTTGGAATCCATGGAGGGTCTTCGCTAAATTACCATATTGCAATTTTTCTATGCTCTATTCAAGTTGCTGTACCCAACACACCGAGCCACCTCGCCAAATCACTCTCGTCGAAAAAGCTTGAATTGTACCGAAATCTATGGGGGTAGAGGAATTGGCGTGAAATTGTGAAAGGGCTGGAAACTACGGTGACAACGTTGAAGGATTATGTTTCTTTTTCTTTTTTTATTTTTTTATAATTTTGATTAGTTCTCTTGTTCCAATTTGGAGCAATCAAACAAGTCATAAGAAATTATTTTTCTTAATATTCATAAATATTTGTTTAATTAAAATATATAATTTTAATTTTTTTCAACAAAAATAATTAATGGTTAAGATCTAAGTGTGACACATATAGCGATAATCATTATAATAAGTGTATTTTATTGTTTAATCATCCTTAAGTTTTATAATTCTCATCTTAAAAAATTGAAATTCATAGTAATTTCTGGAGTACTTAAAAAGAGAGTTGGGTGAACTGTAGTTTTTTTTTAAAAAATTTTATTATTAAAAAAAATTTTCTTTCATCCAACCATCTATTAATATGTCGTTATGAGAGTATAATATATGATGCTTCAGAAAAGAGAAG
The DNA here is from genome assembly GCA_021018815.1 of Talinum fruticosum. Lineage (NCBI taxonomy): Eukaryota > Viridiplantae > Streptophyta > Magnoliopsida > Caryophyllales > Talinaceae > Talinum > Talinum fruticosum. Next base: position 3,346,980 of record JAITYX010000011.1, read on the forward strand.
GGATGAGTTTGAGAGAGATATCGTCTACTTTGTCCATAGCGAAGAAGGCAAAAACTGAAAAAGGTAAAAAAAAAAAAAATACAAACTCATCCCCAGACAAACATGAACAAGTTAAACGAAACCAACAAGGATCAACATTTGGAAGAACAAAATAATAAGAGGGAATCACGAAACGCATCACTTGTCGTCAATGTTCCATTGACCCCGATAAAGGAGGGAGCAAACAACCATGTTCAATTTGCGGAAGAAATGAGAGCAAGCTTTAGTAGCTGGATTGATGCATTGAGAAGGTGACACCAATCACCATCATCGGTAAATGAGATGGATTCTACTGATATGAAAAATGATGATCGATCTATTACCGACTATATACCAATATGGGCTTTACACTTGATTACATTCCACCTATTGAACATAATGGAATGAACTATATAGAAACTCATGAAATTGAATCAAGTAGAATATTGGAACTTGTCTACATATAAGTTATGGATGGTTTTTTCAATTGAATTTGGGGGAAGAAGGGGTATGATAATGCAGTGGCAAAGCCAAATAAGTTGTTTACAGACTTGTTTTGATACTACACTTGAACATGATTATATATTGAAGCAAACATTTGTGTACTTTGAAAAAGCCACTAGTCTTCAAGCCATAGGGACTTGGACAACCTATTGACAAGGATGTGCTTGCTAAAGTACCAATATGGACTACATTACCTGAACTAAACCTCAAATTTTGGAGTAAAGAGGGCCTTAGTAAAATCAATAGTTTGGTTGGGAAACCAATGGCAATGGACATAACCACACGGGAGAAATCAAGAACTCAATATGCTCACGTTCTAATTGAAATGGATATCAATATGGAATTCCCACAACAAGTTACATTTATGGATGAAAAAAGTGACATAATTAAGCAGGACATTAGATGGCACCAAGCCTGGCTCGAAACCAAATAGGGGTCTAAGTTGAGCTTCGGTGACATAGAAGGATGGGAATCTTTTGTGGTGGTGGATATCTTAACCAATTGAAGATCAATTGGAGAAGAAATATACGGATGAATGGAAGGGAAGGGTAGATAAGTTGGTAGTGGAGTTTGAAATGAAGGATTTTACCCTTTACCTATGTAAATCAGCTACCTATAACAAGGTAACAAGATAGAACCAAACCGACTAAGAAAGCAGATTCACTCAGCGCTCTCTAGGCCAATATGGGGTTGCTTAGAAAACTAACTATGGATGACGTCAACAAGGTTAGCTCACTAAGACCTAGCAGAACACTACTTGGTTGCCAAACCAAGATACAACAATTAGGGGATTTGATAGAAAGTCGATTCACTCAACACTTTTTGGGTTGAAACACAAAGTGTATTAAAGGAGGTTAAGGAACATTCAAAAGGTGTTGTGTACATACAAGAGGGAGGCCTTTTATAGTGGGCCTTTTCCCGTCAAAAGTAACTCTTCTAATCAGCAAGAAAAGATTAAGACTAATCCTAATTAATTAGCACTAATTAAAAGATTAATCTTAACCGAGATAGAAAAGCTAAAAACCGTAAGTGGCTCGCTCGATTATGACCGGGCAGTTTTCGGACCAATGATAGCTCTGTCCTTTTCTTGCCAAGTTGCAATTGGTTGAGAAAACTTGAAAAGCCTTGACAATCCATTTGAAGACTTCCTATTGGACTGTCCAAAAGAGTAGGTCTGCAGCCTAGGAACTACCCTTTGCAAGTGCCCGGTTTCGAGACTCGAAATGCTGTAAATAACAGATCCATCCGAGGCATCCTTCTTATGAACGAGGCTGTTGTAATTCTTCGGACTCGAAAAAGGTTCCTTCTTGAAGTCTTCCACCTTTAAGTATAAAGGAGTGTGGCAATAACCCTTTCTAATCTGTCGAATTGCTCTTACCCTGCGAATACAAGGAGTAGTACCCTAATGGCAATCGATAAACAACATACAAATTGTTTTTCAAACTAGATTATTACAAACCAAGAATGTACGAGATAAACGAGTGAAATTAGGGTGACTTAGAAAACTAAGTGAGAGTAACTATGAGTGCATATCATGATGATGAAGTTGTGGTGAGGGATCTCCTCTGTGCATTGATCCAAGCTCAGCAAAACTGTGTTGCCTAACTCGGATGATGGAATATTTCCATCAACATTGAGTATGAGTGGCATCCTATAATGTATACTAAATACCAACATTATGGCTACATTATGGAAGAGCATAGAATGAACATTAAAAAAGTTTAGAGAAGTAAGGAACCACATGACCAAGATTTAGTTCAAATTGAACAACATGACTGAGAAGGAAACCTCGCCTTCAAAAGTGCAACAAGAAAAGGAAGAACATATTATAGTGAGCATACAACAAGAAGGGCATTGGAGCACCCCACCAGCAAATATTCAGCAAGATACAGTGCAGGTCCAAAATAGCTTCAGATCCTTATTAGGGGATCATGGATAGCATAGAATTTTCAAATATAAGGGGCCTAAATAGGCCAAATAAACAGAATGCAATTAAGAGGTTTTTGCTAAATAACAAATGTCCTATTTTGGGTGTTGTGGAGTGTAAAACGCATCAATTGCAGAAAACATATAATATTGACTCTTCATGGTCAATGGTTTCCAATAGCTCAATTTTGGAGAGAGGTAGAATTTGGGTTATGTACAATGTCCAAAGTACAAGTGGAGATACTTCACACCCATGCTCAATTTATACACATTAGAACTTGGAGCTGGGACAATATAAGGACATATATTGATGTGGTATATGGATCAAATGATGTTAATGAAAGGAAGGACATATAGTTGACATCAATATTAATATGGAGATACTAGGTGGTGATTCAACATCGTAGTTGAACTTGATGACAGAATTGATGGCGACTAAGCAGGGAAGTGGATGATTTTAAAGAATGTATAGTTGTTAACTTTGTACATGAGATACACGGTCATGGCCCTCCTTTTACATGGTGTAACAAGCAGGGGATTAGCATAATGTTTTCCAAGCTAGATAAAGTATTGTGAAATGGCGCCGGGGCATAACTAGCTTCCCAGAAATGGAATACTTTATCCTATTTGAAGACATGTTAGATTACACACCTTTACTTGTTAAGCTACAGCTAGGAGAAGCAAAACAAAGAGGATTTTCTAAATTTTATAATATGTGGGCATTAGTGATACATTTTCAAAACTAGTACAGGATAATTGGGAGAATAAAGTAAATGGCGCTCAATGTTCAGCTCATAACAAAACTCAAGGCACTGAGAAAACCACTGAGAGCTTTGAACAAAAACAAGTTTAGCAAGATCCAATTACAATTTGCAGAAGCTCTCATAAAAGTACATAGGGTCCAAAAAGATATTCATCTGCACCCCTAGACACTGCACTTTATATTACAGAAAGAGATGATATAGCTAGGGGTGAGCGAAAAACTAGAATTGATAAACCGAATTAAAAAAGGCAAAACCAAACTGATTTTTCTGTTAACTAAACTGATATAAAAATTCGGTTAACTGATATCCGATTTATCCGGTTATGATTTCGGTTCACAATTTTGAAACCGTTGTTAACCGAACCAACTCGATAATTTTTTTTTTGGTGAAATATTAAGCTAAAATATGTGTTTTGTTTTGCATTGTGTGTAGTTCAGGCCTTAACAGTGGCACAGGGCGGTGAGAGAGAGGCATGGCAGAGACAGAGATATTAAGAACCTTTATTAAGTTAATGTCCATATCGCCAGGGATTTTAATCATTAAATATGATGGTTTTATTAAGTTAACTCAACTTAATTTACTTACTTGTAGAGAGAAGCATGGATGTACCTCAAAAAAGGGCAATGGCTGGCTGTACCTTCAAAAGTTTAAAAAATTAAACCTATATTTACTGTGGTAGTCAACAAAATTTGAACATTAAGAACCTTTATTTAACGATTCCGATTAACCGGTGAACTGAACCGAAAACTCGGTTAACCGATATTCGATTACGGTTTCGATTCACATTTTTCCGAACCGAAAAATTTGATTAACTGAACTAAAACCCCGAACTGAACCAAACCAACCCATTCTCACCCCTACTTGTAGCAAATACAACTCCTTGGCGAATGTTGAAAGAGAATTTCTCAACCAAAAGTCTAAGGAAATCTGGCTCACAAATTGAGATCAGAATTAAACCTATTTTTATGCAACTATTACTCATAGAGGGTACAACATGGCTATAAAGGGAATGAGGGACAAGCATGGGAAACTTGAACAAGATTAGGGAAAATTGGTGAAATAATTGTTGAGCATTTTGCAAACTTCATAGAATTGAAAAACAGGGATGTAAGCCCTCTTTTGAGGTCATTCTACAAGGCAACACACTCAATGAACAACACAAGCAAGCAATGTTGCAACACTTGACAAATATTGAAACCATGACATCGAGTGTTTGATTATTGGTAATGAGAAAAGCCCAGGCCCAAAGGGTTCCGGGAGCTTTTTATTTAAATCCACATGGAAGACAACTCGGAAAAATGTATGTAGAGTTGTGAGGGACTTCTTTGACAAAGGGCGAGATGCTGAAGCGGATCAATGCTCCCACCCTAACCGTGATCCCTACGGTATTAAACCCAACTAAGCCAGTAGAGCTAAGGCCAATTGTATGTTGCAACTCCATATACAAGTGCATAACTAAGTTATTTGTGAAACAATAAAGCTAGTACTTGCAATGCTTAGTTAGTGATACTCAAGGTGCATTCATAATAAAGGTTTGCTCGGGGAGAATCCGAGTCACCCTAGAGGGGGTGAATAGGGTGATGGAAGTTTTTCCTTAAACCTTTAATACTTTTGATAAAGAAGAGACAAGGACAGATTCCGAGTCAATTAGCGAGGATCGAAATATATGGACTCAAAAATGCTATCAAGAATAAATAAGCGAGATCAAGCGTAAGAAGTATAACAGTCCGAGTCTAGAATGAACTCGGAAAGACAACACTTAGAAGTTACGTGGAAACCCTCCTGCGGCGAGAAAACCACGAACCGTGCTAATCCAAGCACAAAGTCAAATCCACTATTTTGAGTCCACAAAATACCGTGAACTGATCGAACCCGAGTTGCTCCCTTAGACAACTCTATACAAGTTTTCCTAGACTCGAAATTCCCTTATCTCGATCTAGTACTTCCTAGCTGAGATAACCCTTACAGCTAGGGACAACTAAGCCGAGTTACCCTTACAGACTTAGTCAAGGGACCTTACAGAGAAAGTAAGAAAGTGTTTGTAATCGGGTACAAGACCTTACAACTCGTAAAGTAATGAATTACAGATTGGGAGTTGTAAGTAGAAGATTGAGAATGTATACTGAAACTTTGAGCAAGTATGAGTATTAACAATATGTTCGGCAATCTTCAAGTCTTGTGAGGTGGCTTCTATTTATAGATAACCAGGCAGAGTAGCCGTTATCTTCATCTGCTGACCGAGAGTCTTCTGTGACCGTTGATAGAAGCTTTCGAGTCACTCGAAAGTATCCGTTGTAATGTGAACGTTGGATAATGGTTTAACTCTCTTGGAAGTCCCAAAACCACTCGGCGGTGTCTTGAAAGGTAAGGTGGAAACTACCGTTAAGCTTAACGTTCCAGTTTTCCAGATTTGGAAACAGCATGACCTCGACACAATCTTCCGGGACTCGGAGCGAGAGAAGGTGAAAAGTCATGTCTCGCTGGTGATTTGACGTTTTGAAGCCAGCTACTTTTGTGGTTTGAAAAAGGTGTATCCTCGTTTGAATAACCTATAAAAGTAAAACAATTTTGGTTCTCAAAGTATAACATACTTTGGTCCAAGGTTAGACACGAGATAATAAAATAATTATGATAATTAAACGAGCTAATTATCCGAGTCGGAAGACAAGTGGAATTGCTGAGTCTAAAAACCATGTAACTCAAAATTCCATCCGACTTAGTCTAAGCGATAGATCAAGATATATAATGAATATCGAGTGAAATAACTTGATACGGACTAAGTATTGGACAGACTAAGAAATCACTTACTATACCGGAATAGCGCTTAAGATCGAAGTCGATTCCGAGTGAGAAAAGACGAAATACTAGTCTATTCAATCTGCGATACATCCGAGTGATGAGGGACTCGGAACGGAGAATCGCCTTTCCGAGTCACTCAAGGATAAGCAAGAAAATATATGAAGTAAAAGTCGTATCACTTAGAGAAGATACCATTTCACTTAGAAAAGTTTCTAAGACACGAGAGAATGCCTTGGAATCAAAACTTTATAAGTACAAGATGGTTATACTCGATTCATTTAATGCAACTCGAAATGCGTTGAGAAGTGTCCGAGTCTTCAATCTCCCCTTTTTTATGAAAGGCATTCCATTCTTAGACGTAAACTTTGTTAGTGAAAAAATTTGACTCCGAGTAGTTGCTCATGAGGAAAGTTGAGTAAAGAATTCTCAGTGTATCGTAGCAATAGGTATATAGTCGAGCATAAAGTAAAAATGCTTAGCAATGAAATAATGTAAACTCATAAAGATTATAAACACGTAAATCATGTAAGAGAAAGCATTAATTCATTGAACTCAATAGAAATTACAAGGATTAAAAGGGAAAAACTCCCCTAAACAAGACAACAAGTTTTCTCGACTCTATTTCTCCCCCTTGCCTTTCAAAGAAAAAAAAATAATAGAAAGAAGGGAAGAAAAGAACATTCAAGTACAAATGTGATGTCTGGACAAAAGAACGAAAGAAAAATCTCTCTCGGAAGAAGAAGAATCGGCAGATCGTGGAGTTGTCACACGGTGCATAGCGCCTACGAGGGAGAGGGGATTTTTGAGTGGAGGCGGAGGGAGTGGAGGTTCGCCGGCGCTGATATGATCTTGACGATGTGCTTGAGTGCGGCGGAGGGAGAACCGGTATGATCGTCGGGGGCTCGGCTCCGAGTGGCCGACCCGGGGTGAGTGGATCGAGGGTTCGGCCCTTGCAACCTCACGAGCCGGAGGGGCTGCTCTGTCGACCCGCCGGTGTAGCTAGGTCCTTCGACCCACCCGGATCGCTGTCCGAGCCGAGTACAGCCTATTTGAGCTTGCGGAGCAGGCCGACCCTTAGCAGCTTCCAATCGCTTCTTCTTGGTGCTCCTTCCCTTGCCCGGAAGGACCTGCCTCAGCCGCAGGTTCCTCGGCGTCTGCAGCTTCTTCTTCTTCATCCCTCGCTATCCGAGGAGGTCGGACCTAGGCTCGAAGAAGCTTCGGACGCGTCCGAGTCATCATGGTCCTGAGCCGCCTTGGACCTTCTCTCTCCGAGGAGCTCGACCAGCTCCTGCTGCTCCTTCACCAGTGCCCTCATCTCAAGAACGAGAGATTGCTGCTCTCGGATTTGGGATTGGCCGGTCTTTTGGTTAATGGACAGATTTTGGAGAACAAGTTTGAAAGACCGAAGCATGTCTCCGAAATCATAGGACACGAAGCTGATCTTGTCCATAAAAGTGGTGGACAAGATAGTAGAGAGAGATTTTGAGGCACCCGAGGTGGAGGCACCACCAGGTGGAGAGGGGGAGAGAGAGGGGTTGATTTCCGAGTCCGAGGTAGAGAAGGGGGCCTCGGCTACGAGTTATGCACCCGGACACCGGGTATAGTTTCCTGGTATCCGTACCCCTGCAATTCCTTCTTTCCGACAACAACGACGGCCTCGGACTACGGCGTTTGGGTCCGAGGGGAGGAACTTGGAATTGTTTGAAGACAAGGGTCAGAAGAGCACCGAAAGGAAGGGAGGTGTTCTTCTTTGATTGAAGTTGAGTTGGCACAGTAGCCATCTACTCAATGATGGAGGGGAAGAGGTCTACTTCGTAGCCCTTAAGAATGTCAAAGAGAGCTTTGAGGTGCTTGGAGTTGGGGTTCTCCTTCTGGAATGCTTGTGAGAAAAAGGTTCTCATCGGCAGAAACCACAGAAGGCGAGCTTCGACTTCAACCGAGTCACAAAAAGTTTTTCGGGACTCGGGGAACTCTTTGGCGTATTTTTCAAAGAAGTCGTCGGCGACTTCGAGTGAAAGAAATGGGGTTGCTGTTCAAGAAGAGGGAGGTGACCTTAAACAGGCGGTGGAGGAGAGAGGTGTTTATTCGAACGGTTATGTTCGAACCCCGGAGGTTAGAACATTTTCGGAGGAGGTGAGGTGAGTATAGAACTCGAAGACGAGTTCGGGATAGATGAACTCGCTCGAAACACAGGAAGTTGTATGCTCCCGTTGTTTGAATGTGGGACAACCAAGAAAATTTGGTTGTTGGAAAGAATTTGTCATCCAGCGCAAGGTGCTTTGGGTGACAATGGGTTTGGAGGGGTTGAGCTTTACGGCGTTTTGGTGCGAGGCTTTTGGAAGAGGAGGAGACCTGGAAGTCGGGATGGTTACCTCTTTTAGGCATTTTGAGAGAAGGAAGGAAAGATGAAACTTTCGAGTAGGAAAGAGAAGGAGAGGTAGAAGAGAATAAACGAAAAAGGTGTAGAAGAAAAGATGAGAGCGAGTCGAAACTTACGAGAGATGGCTTCTTGGACGCTTGCAGAAGTTCAAGGATGACTGTTCACGTAGAAAACTTCCACGAAAAGTTTCTTTTGAGAGAAATGGAATGTAGAATACCGAGACGAAGATGAATAGGCGCTATTTATAAAAAATAGAAGCCCGTCAACTATCCGTTAAGTATAACTCCGTTCGACTCGGCTTATCCATCGGTCACCGAAGACCGGTGTGACGGTTCTCTTCAACGGTTAAGATTTCAGCGGTTAGAAATCCACGGCTAATATCCGATCACGGCGCTCGAGAGAGAGAGAGAGAAAGATTTTGAAAATATGATCCGAAACTCTCCATTGTTCTAGAGATAGTTTCAGAAAATTTGAAGTCCAAGTTTCTCTACGTCGAGTTTGACTCAGATTGGTTTACGAGTGACTCGAAACACGAAATAACTACCAGCCCAGTATCACTGAATCAAGCGAGCTAATGGTTATTAAAAGTGAAAACACATAACACGAGAATTATGCAATGGATAGCATATAATTAAGCATTTAACATACCAAGCTCATTTCGAATAAAACAAAGCTGATCTTCACCAAGAGGCTTAGTAAAGATATCAGCTAATTGAAGATTAGTAGGAATGAACTCAAGTTCAATATCACCTTTTTCGAGTGATCGCGTAGGAAGTGATATCGACCTCGATATGCTTTGTTTTCGAATGCTTTGGACAGGGTTCTTGGTGATGCTAATTGCGCTTTGGTTGTCACACTTGATTGGTGCTGATTTGAATGATAGTCCAAGATCTTTCAAGTGTTGCTTTATCCATAGAATGCGAGCGCAACGAGGCTCCAGCTACAATATATTCAGCTTCGGCGGTTGATAGAGCTACTGAGTTCTATTTCTTTGAATGCCAAGATATTAGGGATTGACCCAGAAATTGGCACGCTCCGGATGTGCTCTTTCGATCAACTTTGTATCCTGCGTAGTCTGCGTCGAGTATCCGGTGAGAGTCGGTTACGAGTCTACGGAATACCATAGACCTAAATTCCGAGTACTGTAAGATATCTGAATATTCTCTTCACCGCAGTGAGATGTGATTCTTTTGGATTAGCTTGAAATCTTGCGCATAGACAAACACTGAACATTATATCTGGTCTGCTTGAAGTAAGATATAGCAAAGATCCAATCATACCTCGATAGAGTTTCGATCTATTGCTTTACCTTTCTTGTCCGAGTCAAGCTTTATACTGCTTGCTCATAGGGGTAGATGCGTGCTTTGCATCTTGAAGTTTGTATTTCTTCAGCGGTTCCTTGGTATACTTAGATTGATGAACAAAGATCCCATCCTTGTCTTATTTGATTTGTAAGCCAAGGAAGAAATTAAGTTCTCGCATCATGCTCATTTGGAATTCTTGACTCATCAACTCGAGAAAATTCTCGGCACGAAACTCATTAGTAGCACCGAAAATAATATCATCAACATAGATTTGAACAATAAGGAAATCTTTCCCTTTGGTCTTTATGAAGAGAGTCTTGTCGATCTGACCTCTTTTAAAATCATTTTGAACCAATAAGCTACTCGAGTCTTTCATACCAAGCTCGAGGTGCTTGTTTAAGACCATAGAGAGCCTTTTGAAGTTTGAAAACATGATTTGGAAATTACGAGTTTTCAAAACCAGGAGGCTGCTCGACATAGACTTCTTCTTCAATAAAACCATTGAGAAATGCACACTTAACATCCATTTGATATAATTTAATATGCATGCTTTGGATGCAAATGCCAACGAGTATTCTAATAGCTTCGATTCGGCTACAGGTGCAAAGGTTTCCCCACAATCGATTCCTTCTTCTTGATTATAGCCTTGAGCCACAAGTCTAGCCTTGTTTCTGACTACCACACCACCCTCATCCAGTTTGTTCTTGAAAACCCATTTGGTTCCTATAACTGGGTGGTCGGAAGGTCGGTTGGTCGAGTCATCCGGACTTGGTTTCTTTTGAATTGATTGAGTTCCTCTTGCATGGCCTCTACCCATTCAGGTTCATTAAGGGCCTCTAGTGCATTTTTGGGTTTAGTTAATGAAATGAATGCAGTGAATGCACATAGATTTTGAAGAGAGGAACGAGTTCTTACCCCACTTGTTGATATCGAAATGATGTTTTCTTGGGGATGACTGGAAGTAAATTTGAATGCTTTACCAGTTCTTTGATTTACGAGGTTTGTGGGCTGAGCTACTTGATCTTCGAAGCTTGTTACGAGTGATCCTCTTCATTAACTTGTTCGTTACGAGTGAGCTCTTGAATTGTCTCATTCCGAGTTTCCTCGTTCGAGTGACTTCATTACGAGCGTGTTGAGTCCGAGTCTTTGTAGACTCGGCTTCGTCATCATCTTTTCGAGCTTCGGTTCGAGTATGAAGACTCACTTGGTTTCTCCTGTTCAAGCTCATCAAACACTACGTGGATGCTTTCCTCCACTTTGTTAGTTCTCTTATTGAAGATGCGATAAGCTTTGCTATGAGAGGAGTAACCCGAGAAAAATACCTTCATCGATCGAGCATCAAACTTGGTCAGGTGATCCTTACCATTGTTGTGAACGAAGCACTTACATCCGAATGGTCTGAAGTAGGAAATATTTGGCTTCTTCCCTTTGTCAGAGCTCATAAGGTGTTTTCTTCGAGAATGGGTCCGATGAGGCATCTGTTCAAAGTGTAGTTAGCTGTGTTGACTGCCTCTACTTAGAAATAGTAAGGCAAGTTGTGCTCAATCATCATTGTCCTTGCTATTTCTTCAAGGGTTCTGTTCTTTCTCTCTACTACTCCATTCTGTTGAGGAGTTCTGGGTGCTAAGAAGTTGTGAGAGATTCCATTTTTGTCACGGAACTACGAGAATTCTGAGTAATCGAACTCCCTTCCATGGTCGGTTCGAATCCTCCGGATCCGAGTCCGAGACTCAACTTGAATTTTTCTGCGAGCTTGCTTGAACTCCTTGAAAGCTTCATTTTTGTGCTTAAGAAAACACACCCAGGTAAATCGTGAATAATCATCAATAATAACAAGTATGTAAGATTTACCTCCGAGACTCTTCACGGGGATTTCACCACATAAGTCCATATGCAGTAATTCAAGCACTTTGGATGTGGAAACTGTCTTCGAGAGATTTGAATGAAGATCCGACTTGTTTCCCTCCGGTGCATGCTTCACATACTTTGTCTTTCTCAAAAACACAGTTAGGTAAACCCCTAACTAGACCATTAGATGCCAATTTCTTGATAGTATGCATGCTAATATGGCCTAATCTACGATGCCAAGTCCATGAATCATCATGGAGAGATGCTTTTAAGCAAGATAAATTCGACTTGGGTCAGAAAGAGGAATGATGTAAGTATTACCTGATCTCTTACCTGAAAGCTTGATCTCTTTGGTAGTGACATCGAAATAGTGCAATTGGTGCGAGTGAATCTTACCTCTTGACCTTTGTCACATAGTTGAGAGATGCTTGAGTAGATTATACTTTAATCCCTTGACAAGGTAGGCTGGACTGACCAGATTGCTTCCTTTTCCAATCTTGCCAATCCCCACTATCTTGCCTTTGCTATCATCTCCAAATGTGACCTTTCCTCCTTTATGTTTTTCCAACTCGGAAAAGAGTCCTGCATCTCTGACATATGGCGTGAACATCCACTTGTCAAGATACCGGTGTCCTTTCGATCTCTTACGAGTGACACTGCAAAACAAAGAGAATCTAACCCTTCTCACTTCCTCTAACGAACCGAGTAACTCTCCTTACTTGTGGTCCTTTTACGAGGAAGAAGGTGTTTTGGAACCCAGATTTGAATGACTTTGGGTTTTGTCTGATTACGAGTCTTCCTCTCGAGAAGCTGAGTCTGTGTCTCTTTCTTTTTGAAAACTTTTCCTTTTGAAACGAGGAGAGAATGGTTTCTTTTTGTAAACGAGTTCTGAGCTTAGTCCTTCCTTCATTTACGTGAATGGGACCGTGCTCGGCTTTCCTGAACTTCACGGTTCGGAATCATTTTTAAACAGTTACGAGTAGGAATTGGATTCCTCTTCTCTGTTGAAACCAAGACCTTCTTTTCGAAAGGAGACACATTGTGATCCTAAGAGCATGTCAAGGTTTTTCGACCTTGAGTAAATTTTAAAATCGAGATCTTGAGACTCAGTGAGCTTACTGTTTTAGTTGCTCATTTTCTTTCTGAGTAACTCGGACTCGGTCTCATTAGTTTGAGCACTAGTCTTGAGTTCTCCGAGTGTGAGTCTCAGTTTTTCCAATTCGTTTTTCAAAGAATTGCTCTCGAAGAAATTGACTCAAGTTGTTCTTTGAAATGGGAAGAGTCGAGATTGGACTTTTCTTCCAAAGTAAAAATGTATTTAGCTAAATCAACTTTGGAGAATTTGAGGAAGTAATCAATTACCTCTTGAGGGTTAGTTTCCTCATTGTCCGAGTCCGAGTCTGACTCCTTTTCGGCTTCCGAGTCAGAAATTGCCATCGGACATTTCGAGTCGTCCGAGTCCTCATCATCTTCGATGAATCCTCATCGCTCCATGTTGCCATCATGGCTTTCTTCTTCTTTCTGTCCCTTTTCCTTTTCGGACGAGTCTTTGACTATGTGGTCTTTGCTTTGCCACACTCGAAACACCAGAATTCTTAGATAAAGATAACTTTGAAGGGGAAGAAAACTTACCTTTTCTGTCTCTCTTATCTTTCTTGTAGAATTCTTCTTTTGGCCTTTTGTCCCATCTTTTGTGCTTCATCATTCTCTTGAAGCCTCTTGCAATGAGTGCCATGGGATCGTCTTACGAGTCAGAAGAGCTCAGATTTGCTTCTTTGGATTACGAGGCTTTCAGTGCTATGTTTCTTTTGGTACTGCCCTCAGCATCCTCTTCTTCTAGATGGATTTCGTGAGTTAGAAGCTTTCCGATGAGCTCGTCCGGCTTTAAGAGTGAGAGGTTACGAGGCTTCCTCTATGGCAGTCACCTTCGGACCCCATCTTCTTTTGGGTAGACTTCGAGTATCTTTCCGCACATTTCCTCGTGTGTGATCTTCTTACCTAGAGACTTGAGATTATTGGTAATCTCAGTAAACCGAATGAACATCCGAGTAATGTTCTCTTCGGCTCCATCTTGAATAGCTCGTATTTATGAAGATATTGACTAATCTTCGCTTGTCGACCTGGCTAGTTCCTTCGTAAGTGTTGACAAGTGTGTCCCACACTTCTTTTGCTGTGTCGCAAGCGGACACTCGATTTGTATTCCTCCGAGCTAATGGCGCACATCAGAATGTTCATTGCCTTGAAGTTCTTTCTGAACTTCTACGCTTCGCCTGGAGTGAATTCAGCCTTTGTCTTGGGAATGATTCGAATTCCTCTGTCTTCATTGGAATGTAGTTTCCTTGTCGTATGATTTCCCATACATCTTCATCATGATCCATGAGGAAACATTCCATAAGCTTCTTCCAGTGCCCAAAGTTTGATCCTTTGAATTTTGGTGGCCTGTTGGAAGATCTTCCTTCATCGAACTCTCCGGTGTTCCGAGCCATTTGATCTTTAGACCTTTGGATGGTTAGATCCTTTCCGAAAGGCTAAGCTCGATACCAATTGAAGGTTTGCTCGGGGAGAGTCCGAGTCATCCTAGAGGGGGTGGATAGGGTGATGGAAGTTTTTCCTGAAACCTTTAATACTTTTGATAAAGAAGAGACAAGGACAGGTTCCGAGTCGATTAGCAGGATCGAAATATATGGACTCGTAAATGCTATTAAGAATAAATAAGCGGATCAAGCGGAAGAAGTATAATAGTCCGAGTCTAGAATGAACTCGGAAAGACAACACTTAGAAGTTAAGTGGAAACCCTCCTGCGGCAGAAAACCACGAACCGTGCTAATCCAAGCACGAAGTCAAATCCACTATTTTGAGTCCACAAAATACCGTGAACTGACCGAACCCGAGTTGCTCCCTTAGACAACTTTATACAAGTTTTCCTAGACTCAGAAATTCCTTTATCCGATCTAGTACTTCCTAGCTGAGATAACCCTTACAGCTAGGGACAACTAAGCTGAGTTTACCCTTACAGCTTAGTCAAGGGACCTTACAGAGAAAGTAAGAAAGTGTTTGTAATCGAGTACAAGACCTTACAACTCGAAAGTAATGAATTACAGATTGGGAGTTGTAAGTAGAAGATTAAGAATGTATACAGAAACTTTGAGCAAGTATGAGTATTAACAATATGTTCGGAAATCTTCAAGTCTTGTAAGGTGGCTTCTATTTATGGATAACCGGGCAGAATAGCCGTTATCTTCATCTGCTGACCGAGAGTCTTCGTGACCGTTGACGAAGCTTTCCGAGTCACTCGGAAAGTATCCGTTGTAATGTGAACGTTGGATAACGGTTTAACTCTCTTGGAAGTCCCAAAACCACTGGCGGTGTCTTGAAAGGTAAGGTGGAAACCACCGTTAAGCTTAACGTTCCAGTTTTCCAGATTTGGAAACAGACAGCCCCGACACAATCTTACGGGACTGGAGCGAGAGAAGGTGAAAAGCCATGTCTGCTGGTGATTTGACGTTTTGAAGCCGGTTACTTTTGTAGTTTGAAAAAGGTGTATCCTCGTTTGAATAACCTACAAAAGTAAAACAATTTTGGTTCTCAAAGTATAACATACTTTGGTCCAAGGTTAGACACGAGATAATAAAATAATTATGATAATTAAATAGCTAATTGTCCGAGTCGGAAGACAAGTGGAATTTCCGAGTCTAAAAACCATGTAACTCAAAATTCCATCCGACTTAGTCTAAGCGATAGATCAAGATATATAATGAATATCGAGTGAAATAACTTGATACGAGACTAAGTATTGGACAGACTAAGAAATCACTTACTATACCAGAATAGAGCTTAAGATCGAAGTCGGATTCCGAGTGAGAAAAGACGAAATACTAGTCTATTCAATCTGCGATACATCCGAGTGATGAGGGACTCAAAACAGAGAATCAGCTTTCCGAGTCACTCAAGGATAAGCAAGAAAATATATGAAGTAAAAGTCTGTATCACTTAGAGAAGATACCATTTCACTTAGAAAAGTTTCGAGACACGAGAGAATGCCTTGGAATCAAAACTTTATAAGTACAAGATGGTTATACCGATTCATTTAATGCAACTCGAAATGCGTTGAGAAGTGTCCGAGTCTTCAATCTCCCCCTTTTTATGAAGGGCATTCCATTCTTAGACGTAAACTTTGTTAATGAAAAAAATCGACTCTAAGTAGTTGCTCATGAGGAAAGTTGAGTAAAGAATTCTCGGTGTATCGGAGCAAGAGGTATATAGTCGAGCATAAAGTAAAAATGCTTAGCAATGAAATAATGTAAACTCGTAAAGATTATAAACACGTAAATCATGTAAGAGAAAGCATTAATTCATTGAACTCAACGAAATTACAAGGATTAAAAGGGAAAAACTCCCCTAAACAAGACAACAAGTTTTCGACTCTATTTCTCCCCCTTGCCTTTCAGCAAAAAAAATAATAGAAAGAAGAGAAGAAAAGAACATTCGAGTACAAATGAGATGTCCGGACAAAAGAAAGAAAGAAAAATCTCTCTGGAAGAAGAAGAATCGCAGATCGTGGAGTTGTCACACGGTGCATAGCGCCTACGAGGGAGAGGGGGATTTCCGAGTGGAGGCGGAGGGAGTGGAGGTTCGCCGACGCCGATATGATCTTGACGATGTGCTTGAGCGCGGCGGAGGGAGAACCGGTATGATCGTCGGGGCTCGGCTCCGAGTGGCTAACCCGGGGTGAGTGGATCGAGGGGTTCGGCCCTTGCAACCTCGGGAGCTGGAGGGGCTGCTCTGTCTGACCCGCTGGTGTAGTTAGGTCCTCGACCTACCCAGACTCGCTGTCCGAGCCGAGTACAGACTATTTGAGCTTGCGGAGCGGCCGACCCTCAACAGTTCCAACAATTCTTCTTTCATTCGAAAGCCGATTTTCAATAAAGCATATCCAACATAACTAGAAATACCTCAAGCACATTCTCTTATGTTCCACGATTATAGGCCTTTGTAGAAACTTGCTCGATGCACCCCTCATCCGAAACCTCGGCTTATACCTTCGATCCAACCCACTAATCCCCTTCAACACCCCTAACAATCCCTATTACCTTCAAAACCCTAATTTTCAAAAACTTTTGAGAAATTTAAGAAAGTTAAATATCACGCACCTTATATTTATATCGGAATGAGGCTCTCAAGTTGGAAATTCAAATGCCTAGAAGCTGAAAATTTCCTACAGAGATGGAATTAGATGAAGGAAGATGAAGTTAAATTGGGAGTACCGAAATTCAAGGCCTTCAATAACTTCTTCGGTGAATTCGTGGATCGGAGAGCAAGTAAACGGGCGGTTAATAATGTTACTGGCAGCCCGTTAGTTGACCAATCCAAATAAGCAAGTAAACAAGCTTTACCCTATTATTTTAGCTCGATCATTTAAGCCCAATGGACATCCAATCCATTGCCTAGGTCTAATTGCGAAATGTAAAAGACTCCAAAAAGGACACTACATTTTGCATACACGGTATGGAAGTCAAGCCTAAGAGAATGAACAAGAATGACTGCCAAAAACTTGTGGATAAAGTCACGACCATGATCAAATCATGGCCAGCCAGAAACTATTCTATGCAGGAACTTATTAATACTGCATTGATGAGTCTTTTACCTATTGGAGTCATATTTTCATGGTACCCAATGGAGTTATCCAACAAATTCAAAGGAAATATAGAGCTTTCCTTTGGAGTACATCCAATGACATAAAACCGAGCATTAATGTCATCCGACATAATTTGCCTACCAAAGAAAGAGGGAGATATAGGGATAAAGCAAGCACAACAAAGGAATGTGGCCCTATTAGCAAAGCGCATATGGCATATTGCTATAAAAAGACAGTTTTGGGTCAAGTGGATTAACCATTACTACTTGAAAAGACATACAATATGGCACTACAAGTAGCAAACGAAAGGATAATTGGCATTGGAGGAATTTGCTAAGTGTAAAAGATAAAATGCAGTTGGAGTTTGATAAGACACTTGGTACTTGGCTTGGAACAGCAAATGGACAATCCACCATTGCGTTTGGGTATGATTGGATCGGACTAATGGTGCAAATGTGCAATGGTATAAATTGGTATGACACAAATGTAGGATACCAAAATGTACTTTTATTATGTGGTCGACCTCGTAGCAAAGATTGCTAACCAAGAACATACTACAAAACTATGGTATAGTATGTGACAAACAATGTGTCCTCTGTGGATTTGTGGAGGAAACACATAGCCATCTATTCTTTAGTCTGCTCATACACTCAATTTGTGATTAAACATGCACAGTAATCAACTACATCACCGGGATATGGAGAGCATTACATGGGGGCAATGATTAGCAAAGTATACGGCTTATCGAGGGACACGAAGAAAAAGCACGAGCTCTTCCTATTAGGTACAACTATAGTATATATTTTCCGACAAGAAAGAAATATAAGGATCTTCCAAGACAATTCTAGAAATGCTATGATAGTAATTATAGAAGTTAAAAGGATTGTCAAGAGTAGACCGAGAGGAGGATGATGATTAAATTTGTATACTTAGGGTATGCCTAGGCACAAAGATGTAATTTTTTTTTTTTTAATAAGCGGCACTGCTCAAATTGGGCCCCTATCTCGGGGAGATCCAATGGGCTCACCGGGCCGGGGTTAGGAGAGGCGTTAAGGCCCAATTGCCCCCACCACACAATTTCCTCAAAGATGAAGAAATTGCTCCCCGGAATCGAACCTAGGGGGCTGGGCGGAGGACAAGGTCGGTTGCCATCGGGCCACCGACCCCCTCGACACAAAGATGTAATGTCATTGCCATGAGTTAGAAATATATACAAACTCACCGACCTTTTATTCAAAGTAAAACTATTATACTTCGAGATTATTATTTAACAATTATAAGTAGAGAAAAATTATCACAAAGAAAGATTGAATATAAAGGTATCGTGAAATGCATACAACTCGATTATATCAATATTTATCTTTGGGTGAGAACATTAATGATTCGGGTATTTCCGGGCGGTTCCAGCTCAACCCACACGTCACCGGCCGACCGAGCCTAATCGGTTGGACCAGGGTGGAATCGGCCCAAGACGATCCTTAACGGGCCGGTAAAAGCCCCAAAGCCCACTAGGGCTAGGGTTTCCCTAAACCACGGTAAAAGTACCATTTTACCCCTTTAAAATCTTCTATAAATACTCACCTTTTCACACATCCCAAGGCATGTTATGCTTTTATGCTCATTTGACAAGACATCCCATTTGAAGATAATTACTCAAGCTTCTAAGCTCCCAATTCTCATTCATAACGTTCATCGGTGTTCATCGGCACACATTCATCCCCGAGAGCTTCCATCTTTGGAAATCTTCTCGTCTCCCAAGGAATCCCTCACGTATATCGAGGAAGATCTCCTCGATCCTTTCAATCAAATCGGATACTAACTTGAGCGTCGGAGGGCGTTCCCGGGATCCACCACCCGGGGCTTCGCCTTTTGCGGGTTCGAGCGAGTCATCCCTCGGCTTCGGATCGCTCGTGCCACGTTCACGGAACCGTAGCGAGTAAATCCTTCCTCTCTCCGAATCATCATCTACCTCATCAACTCAGATTTCTCCGGAAACAGTTTGGCGCCGTCGTGGGGAGGAAGGTAGCATATGGTTGCCGGTGGCACTCGATCTCGATCCAAGATGACTCGCGACACGAACAACCCACCAGTCCCACACCCTAATCGCTCAATGCCTACGGGGGCCAATCCCGAGACGCTCCTCAAGCCGAGGATGTAGAATCGTCTCACCGAACTGCCGGCAACCGTCACACCCAGCCGGAGGGGTACGTCACCCTAGGGGCTCTCCGGAACCTAATCGAGACCCTTAAAACGACCGTTGCACAACAAGTGCAAGAACAAGTACGAGCCACTATGGAACAGGCGCATGCCAATCATGCCCTTCCATTATACCCCAACTCCGGGTATGGCGCAACCCCCAGGGAGGTCGGCATGTTGGCCACTTCTCGGGTGGGATGCCTTCCCACGTGGCTCCAGCCACGGCCCACCGAGGCCCCGACGACATTTATTCTCGAACAGCCTAACGTCCCGCCCACGAGGCACTATGAGGAGGGAGACGCTAGGGGATCATCGAAGCCAAGAAAGCTCTTCATAGAGCCAATGAAAATGTCGCAACATCCCATACGGCTTCAACCCCTACGCCACTCACAGCAGGCGTTCCGCCTGGTTTGAAGGCCATGCTCCGACACCGAGAGCGGGGTCAAACCCGGGGAGTAGAAGGACGGCTAGCCACTAGGCGATCGGCTACTCATGGTCGTGAATCCCAGCGAGCCTATGACGCTCACAAACACAACCAAGGACGATCCGTCGTTCGAGAGCGCGAGCGCTCGAGGAGAGGCACCCGGGGCAATCGGCTATGAGAGGTCCCGAGAAGTCGGAGAGGACCAGGCGCACTCCACCCCGATCCGAGAGAAGGAAGAGTCCTTCCACTGGTGGAGGTTCCGCATCATCAACCCCGCGCCGTCCCCATTTCGGCTCCGACTCGAGGCCGACCCAAGCATACTTTCAATACTCCCTTCTCGAAGAAAATCATGAATGCGCCTAGGATGAAGAAAGTAAAGGTCCCGAGTGTCGAACCGTACGACGGCACTACCGATCCCGAGGATCACCTGGCATGCTATAAATCTCACATGTATGTGCGGGACGGAGACGATGCAACCTACTGCCGATTCTTCCCCACCACACTAAAGGGGGTCGCGCAGAAATGGTTCAACGGCCTCCCTCAAGGAAGCATCTCTTCCTTCGAAGAACTTTGTGAGAAGTTTGTGGCGCAATTCATCGCCGGTTGCAAACAAAAGAGGACTAGCATCCACCTCTCCAAGATCAAGCGGGGAGGAATGAAACTCTTAAGGATTACGTGCGGCGGTTCCACGGGAAGCCGTCCTCATCCCCGACCTCCAAGACGGAGTTGTCTATACCTCCTTCTTAAATGGACTCGGGAGCGGAAGATTCAAATTTTCCCTCGGCGAGCAAAAGTGACCACCCTCGCGAAGCTCTCCGGAAGGTGGCCGACTTCATCCGGGCCACGGAGATCTGCGCGAGAGGAGGGGAGGAGGCAAGAAGAAAAGGAGGGGAAGGAAAGTTCAATCCCCGAAATGAAAAGAAGCCTCGCGAGAATGAGGTGAACCATCGCTTCAACACCGATCCCGAAGCATTTTGATGGAGATCAAGGGGCACCCTATGCTCAAGAAGCCACCTCCCATGTCCACTCCCGCCAAGGCACGAGCCTCGAACAAATATTGTGAGTTCCATGAACAAACGGGGCACAACATCTGCTGAGTGTCGGGCCTTGAAGAAAGCACTAGGGGAGTTGGTCGACAATGGGCGAGATAGACCGTTTCCTTAAAAAGGATGTCCACGGGATTAAGGGAGGCTCCTCAAGGCAAAGGGAAAAGAGCTACAAAGATGATGAGACTACCGGAATCGTAGCCACCATCGGCTGGGGGCTTGGCCGGGGCGTGACCCCCTCCTCTTGGAAAGCTCACTTGAGGAGTGCGCAACAAGTGCTGATCACCGGGCAACCTCCACCCCTGAAGGTACCCGCGATGACCTTTGGAGAGAAGGACCTGAGAGGACTGGCCACCCCGCATGACGACCCCATGGTCATCACGCTGAAAATCTCGAGCGCTATCGTCCGGAGGGTCCTAGTAGATACGGGCAGCTCGGTGGACATCATCACCACGGAATGTTTGAACCAGGTTGAAATACAATCCCCAAAACCTCATCCCCCTTGTAAATCCAATCCTTGGATTTGGGGGCGAGCAGTGCATCCCCTTGGCATAATCCGCTCGCCGGTCGGGATCGGAGACAAGGCCCGAGGACGGAACATGGAAGTAAACTTTTTGGTGGTCGACGTGCCCTCCGCCTACAACGTCATCATCGGACGTCCCACCCTCAACCAAAGCAAAGCAATCATCGCTCCATATCTTCTTCTCATAAAGTATGAGCTTGATGACGGATCCGTAGGCGAGATCTACGGAGATCAAAAAACAGCAAGGGAGTGTTATGTCGTAAGCCTTCGACCCCTAATGGCGAAGCGGACCGAAGAAGAAAAGGCCAAGGATGACCCCAAGGGCAAGAAATCGAAAGTAGAGCTCCCTGCCAAGATCCCCGAAACGATGATGGTCTGCTTTGCCACCACCGAGGACCATGGCGGAGACCGACCTACACCTTCGGAAGATGTCGAACTCATCCCTCTCGGAGGAAACCCGCCCCGATTGTTCCGTACAAGTGGGCGGGAACCTCCGCAAAGGGATCGAGGACGGCCTTATCCGACTCTTGAGAGAATTCAAAGATGTCTTCGCCTTTGGACCCAAAGAAATGCCTGGGTTGAGCCCTAAGGTCATCGAGCACAAGTTGAATGTCGACCCCTCCTACAAGCCCGTCATCCAAAAACGAAGACATTTGGGGGCGAGTGTAGCAAAGCGATGGCCGAGGAGGTCGAGAAGTTACTAGAGGCGGGGTTCATACGGGAGTGCCACTACCCCAAGTGGATAGCCAATGTCGTCTTGGTGAAAAAATCGAACGGCACGTGGAGAATGTGCGTCGATTTCACCGACCTCAACAAAGCATGCCCAAAGGACGGCTATCCTTACCAAAAATCGACAAACTTGTCGATGCTACGGCCGGCCATGCCCTCCTCGGTTTCATGGACGCTTTTCGGGTACCATCGGATACCATTATGCAAGGAAGATCGGGAGAGAACTGCCTTCATCATCGACCAAGGGCTGTATTGCTATAACGTGATGCCTTTCGGATTGAAAAACGCTGGAGCCACCTACCAAAGGCTGGTCAACATGGTCTTTGCCCATCTCATTGGGAAGACCATGGAGGTATATGTGGACGACATGATCGTCAAAAGCAAGCAGGACTTTGACCACATCTCCAACCTCCGGCGGACGTTCGAAGTCTTACGAAAGTATGGGATGAGGCTGAATCCCAAAAAATGCACATTTGGAGTCAAGGCTGGAAAGTTCCTAGGCTTCATGATCAATCACGAGAGGGATAGAAGCAAACCCCGACAAAGTGCAAGTTGTGCTCGACATGAAGTCCCCAAGGACTATCAAGGAGGTTCGAAGTTAGCAGGGTGCGTGGCCGCCCTCGGACGATTCATGTCAAGGTCCGCGAGACAAATGCCAACCCTTTTTAAGGTGCTCAAGAAGAGAGGCAAGTTCGAGTGGGACGATGAAGCGTAAGAGGCATTCTCCCAATTGAAGACATACTTGGCCCAGCTTCCGAAAATTGCCGAGTCCCACTCCGGGAGCCCTTACTCATTTACCTTGCTCGTCTCGGATCAAGCAATAAGTGCGAGTCCTCCTTGTGGAGCGAAAGAACGAGCAAATACCGGTGTATTACGTCGGCCATGCACTCACCGGCGCCGAGCTTCGCTGCCCGGTGATTGAAAAATTTGCATTTCCTCTCCTCTTGGCCAGCGAAAGCTGCGCCCTTACTTTGAGGCACACAAAGTGACGGTCCTTACCGACCAACCATTGAAGAACGTGTTACGAAGCTCGAAAGCTCCGGAAGAATGCTTGAAGTGGGCCGTTGAACTAACCCCATATGGCACGGAATTCGAACCCCGAAGAGCTATCAAAGCACAAGCATTGGCGGACTTTATAGCGGAATGCTCACACCCAAGCCACCCCTACCGTCCTAAGATGAATGTTGGACCCTCTACGTAGACGGTTCCGCAACCAAAGACGGGAGTGGGGCGGGGCTGGTCATCACTTCGCCAACGGGGAACAAGTCGAACACGCACTTAAGTTCATGTTCGAGCCTCCAACAATTAAGCGGAATATGAGGCCCTCCTAGCAGGCATAGACCTCGTTATGCGGCGGGAGCGAGCTCCGTGAAGGCCTACTCCGACTCCCAACTTGTAGTCTCCCAGCTGAATGGAGAATACGAGGCACGGGACAAGGACATGATAGCATATCGTCGAAAGGTCAAAGAAGCGGCAGGACGGCTCCAGCACTTCGAAATCCTTCATGCGCCCCGCTCGGAGAATAGACAAGCCGATGCCCTCTCCAAACTCGCCAGCTCTTCGGTCGACGGGCAGCCAAAGAAGATCCAATGGGAGATACTTGGAGAGAGAAGCATTGATGTTAAAGAAACCATGTGGCTGGACAGGAGCAACACTTGGATGGATCCCCTCATCAACTACCTATCAAAGGGGAACTTCCGCAAGACACCAAAGAAGCGAGAACATGTCAAGAAGAGAGCTGAATGGTTCGTTTACTACGAAGGGACACTCTATAAGAAGGCACACTCCCAACCCTCGCTCCGCTGCATTTCGCCGGAAATGGGTCGAAAGTTCTCGAAGAAATCCATGAAGGCGTGTGTAGCTCGCATATAGGTGGAAGGGCGCTCGCAGCAAAGGCCCTACGAACCAGGATACTATTGGCCATCCTTGCGAGAAGACTCGATGGACTTGGTGAGAAAATGCGACAAGTGCCAAAAGTTTGCTCCCGTGCCAAAGCGCCCGCCTACCGAGTTGACTCCCATCCAATCGCCCCTTCCGTTTGCAAGATGGGGATGGACATCCTGGGACCATTCCCAAAAGCCACGGGTCAACGCAAATATTTGTTCGTAGCGGTGGATTATTTCACTAAATGGATAGAAGCGGAAGCCGTTGCCTCGATCACCGAGAAAGAGGTGCGCAAGTTCATTTGGAAGAACATAATCACCCGGTTTGGCGTTCCTAGGGCAATGATATTTGACAATGGGCGGCGGTTCGACACCGACAAGGTGCGGGATTACCTCGCCCAATATGGTTGCCAAGCCCGCTTCACGGCCGTGGCCCATCCCCAAGCCAACGGTCGGGCCGAGTCAGCCAACAAGGTCATACCGAACGGCCTTAAGAAGAGGTTGGACGACGCTAAGGGAAAGTGGGCGGAGGAGTTGCCAGCTGTCTTATGGTCTATCGGGACCACAGAGAAGTCGACCACCGGAGAAACGCCCTTCATTCTGGTATACGGATCGGAAGCCGTCCTCCCCGTCGAAGTAGCCCTTCACACTCACCGCCTCACTAACTTTCGGGAGGAGTCTAACAATGGGGCCCTCCGGGAGGCCCTTGACTTGCTCCCGATGGTTCGAGGAGATAGCTATCTCCGTGAGGCCATAACCAAACTGAAAATGGCAAGAGCCTACAACGAAGGGTGAAAGGGAGAGATCTCGAAGTCGGTGACCTGGTTTTGAGAAAAACCGAAGCTATAGGGAAGACGGCGGAACACGGCAAGCTCACGGCCTAATTGGGAAGGGCTGTACATCATTCACGAGGAAGTCCGCCCGGGGACCTACAGGTTGGCTACCCTTGAAGGAGCGGACATTCCCCGAGCATGGCATAGCAAGCAACTTAAAGAAGTACTTCATCTAAGTACTAGGAAGCAACCTATGTGTGCGGTATAAGCTTACCGGTTGGCGTGGGGGCCTTTCTTTAAAAACCCACCCAGCCCAAGTCCCAAAAATGATTGTAAAGGAATCGACCACGATTGACGCGACTTTTCCGAAAGTGCTCAACGGGGGCACACATTCCTCTCTCTCTCTCTTGTAACGAAATTTGATCTTCTATGTTAATACAATGAGCACATTTTCTGCAACTTTGCGACTCATGTCTTATTTTAAGTCGATTTTTGGAATGTGAATAGGGGCTAATACGATCCCCTAGAACAACTAAATTTTCAATTTCTCTTGTTGTATATTTTACCTTAGCCGAAGTTGGGGGCATCACTAGGGGCTAATTCGAACCCCTAAGGCCTCCAACCTTTCGGTCCCTCTTGTTGTATTCTCTCGAACTTAGTTAAAGTTAGAAGAAAGAGTAGGGATTGTTGTTAACTCGATGACAACCACATTGTAAAATCCTACCCTTGTATGTTTTGCTTGTACCGATTTTGGGGGCAACACTAGGGGCTAATGCAATCCCCTAAGATAGCCAAAAATTGTCAAAAGATGATCATATACAAGAGACGACAAGAAAAATCGGCAACAACCAAAAGAAACAACGAAGCAAGCATCAAACAAAACACTCGAATAGGCATCCAAGCGAGCATCAAATAAACATCGAGTAAGCACACAAGCAGGCATCAAGCAAGGAATACCCAAGGGAGAAAGTTCAAGGCAAAACAAACCCAAAGTAGCGAAGTATCAAGCTATACGGCACGCATGCCATCCAAAAACACATGGCATGCAAGCCATCAAAAGCAATCCTAAGGATTGGGAAAGGGAAAGAGGAATGGAGGCTACTCCTCGGGGCCGCCCCGGTCCGGTCATCGGCTCCGTCCGCGGGAGGAATCTCACCGTCCTCGGGAGTGCCCTCGGTCGGAGAGTCCGATCGTGAGGCAAAGGCCTCCGAGTAAAGAAGGTTGGCATAGGCTATCCACTGCTCTAGCCCCTCCGCCTCCTCGCTCAAAGCCGGGAAACCAACACAAGAAGCTTCCGAAGGGACGCATCCCTAGGCTGCGGCGTCTATCTCTTGTGCGGACTCAAAGCGTGACCTCCAACTACGGGCCTTCTCGCGGGCAGCTCCAACACGAGCCTCGAGGTCTCGCTCTTTTCCTTGAGTGACCTCCAACTCGGCCTTCGTGGTCTCGAGTTGCGCCTTCGGACCCCTCTCGCGTTCCCGGAAGCCCCCAGCTGGGCCTTTAACTTGCTCACTTCCCATTGGAATCGATCGGCCTCATCCTTCTTCTCCTTCGAGAGCTTCCTCAAAGAGCCCCGAAGAGAAGATACCTCCTCCTGAAGACTTGATGAGGAGGACCGAGACTCTATAGCCTCCATAACCTTGATGAGGGCCTGTGGAAGAAAAGAGTTAGAATCCAAAAGGCAAAGAAAATACAAGTATAAGGAAAGTTGTGCGTTACCTCGGCCGCGACGATCGACGCGGAGGAAATGGAGAAGCGGCGTTCTTACGAGAACCGTCTCCGTATGTCCTCGGAAGGTTGCCCGCCAAGATGGCCTTGGTCTCGGGTCAGCATGCGAAAACGGCGAGATTGGAGGCCTAGGCACACCTCCTTGCCGCTTGTGCTAGGAGTCACTCCTCGGGGAGGAGAGGTCGAAGCGTCCCTCGAACGCTTATTCGAGTTAGATGACCCGCATACCACTTGGCCTCCCACTTTAATGCTTGAATCGAGGCGACGGCTGACTTTTCTCGGCGGGGAAGGACAAGCCTATGACAACAATATAATGTTAGCATAAAATCAAAGGTTCAATACAAAAGATTTGACAAGGAGTGTAAGGCTCACCGTGGGAGGTCTACTGCCGCTCCCCTTGAAAACGCCGACCTTCGGGACATCGACAGCCGAGGAACGCGGCTCCGATGCTTTCCCTTGCCTCTGTCGTGGCGTCTTTGCCTTAGGGAGAAGGGCCGTATCCCGATCATCCTGCGAACGTGAGGAGTTCCCGGCCATGGCCTTGGATAAGAGAGCCCTTGCTTGATCCGCGAAAAACAAATCAAAGTCGAGTCGATTCGAAACATGAACAAAAACAAGCGTGAGGTGGGACAAGTACCCTGTGGAAGTTTCGGATCGAGGGCCGATCCGCGGCGACAAGGAACAAATTCTTCTTGAAATACTCCCTCTTGGGAAGCCAGTGGGAAGGAAGCCTTTCTTTCCTTCCTTCAATCGTTGGATGGGGTACCTCTCGGGTGTGAAAGTACTCCGCTGCGGCGTACACCTCGGAACGATAAACCGCGCGGAGAGAACCAGGCATTTTGACGATTTCCTCCTCATCCCTCCAAGCGGGGACATCCCATTCCCCGTCCAACTTTTCTACAAAGAGAAATTCATACTTCCACCTATGGATCGATGAAGTCCTACCCAAGGCGATCATGTATCCTCTCCTGTTTGGAAAGTTGTACCACCCTCGCTCACCATCTAACGAGACGCTCTTTTGAAAGCCATGAAGGAGGGAGAACAATTCTAAGCTACGGGGAGGTCTTTTATTTCACATGTGGCAATGAACGAACAAATCGAGCGCCACGAGTTGGGGACAATCCGGGTCAGGGCCGAGGTTGAACTT
Organism: Talinum fruticosum; assembly: GCA_021018815.1. Taxonomy (NCBI): domain Eukaryota; kingdom Viridiplantae; phylum Streptophyta; class Magnoliopsida; order Caryophyllales; family Talinaceae; genus Talinum; species Talinum fruticosum. The sequence goes on from JAITYX010000011.1 coordinate 3,374,607, forward strand.
ATTGCATATTGATACCACTAAAGGATGGAGCGGAAACCGCACCCCACCATCGAGTGTCGCTTTATAAAAGGCGCGACACCGGGAGGGGGACTTGACTGTGTCCCGCTCCAACGGAACCAGGATCCTATAACTATCGGGGATGCGATATTGGCCGAACAGCCTTGACGTCTCGTACCATGTCATTCGCAAAGCGGGATTGATGAAGTGAGAACCCGGACCATCACTAGGGTCCGACCTCTCGGCAACGACTCAACTAAGTCCTCCGCCCCATGAAGTGGTGTAAAGGACGAGAGGGCCTCATCATCTAAAGAAGTATCTAGGGACGGGGAGTTACCTTTCGAATACCCGTCCCGCGAGAGCTCATCCATGGTCTTGGGTGTATAGGTGGTCTTAATCCTAGCCATAGTCCTGCTATCGAAATCCTGCAAGGCACAACCCGTAAATGTCACCTGTCCTCGAAGACCATGACTCCTTTTAACCTCCCAACGGTACACCACCTCACGGGAATAGCTATTGAGGCTGGGAATGGGGGACCTTTCGTAAACGGAATCGAAGTCACGGGTAGCGTAGCCAAAGGGATGGCCTCCGCAGCTGCGCTAGGCGCCAAGACTTGCCGCCATGGCACGCGACTAGCTACGGTTAACTCTCGGGAGGCTATATCGGGGTGACTATCAAGGTTTACGGAGACCTCCAAGTCGATGAGACGCAGCCACTCCTAGAGACTCCCCCTACAACACCATCATAACTACCTCTATCCACGGGGCACAACGAGTCTCTATCCGAGGCACAATTACTCGACAAACTATCATAATGGCTCACAACAGTACCCTTGGAGCTACCCATTATCCTAAGGCATGCATCTACTTGAATATTCAAACTACAAGTGGGTTATTCGAAGATATACCTCAAAATTCGAGTGAAGGTGATGAATGCCCGAGTCTAGCTTGAAGGCTCCTCCCAAGTGCTCTCTACCTCACTTTGAGAATTGTTTTGTGAATAATGAAGAGAAACTCCAAGAGACGGGTTATATAGAGCTCCCTTCCGATCGGTCGAATAAGCCACAATCGCATGCCGTCTCCCTGCACAAGACCGAATTTTAAAATTCGAAATTCAAAATTCGAGTTAACAAATTCCCGGTTTCCCGCTCAAGCGGATAATAAATAAAAATAAACAACTTAAATTCCGAGGGTTAGGGTTAGGGCGGGGTTTCTAGGGTTTTAGGGTTTTTAGGGTTTTTGGGGTATGTTAGCTAGGCTAAGGGTTCGGGTAGGGCTCGGGGCTAGGGGTCGGGGTGAGGGGTCGGTCTCGGGAGGACAGAGTCCAAGTAAGGGAGAGAGGAAGTCGGCGTGAGGGAGAGCCGAGGAGTGCAGGCCCGCAGCGTGAGAGTGAGAGGAGGGGTCGGTCTCTTCGAGACCGAGTCCGAATAGGGGAGGGAGGGGTCGGTCTCTTCGAGACCGAGTCCAAGCGCGAGAGAGCCGAGAGCGAGTGCCGAGAGAGCGAGGGGAGGGGAGGGGTCGATCTCAGCGAGACCGAGTCCAAGCGCGAGAGAGCCGAGAGCAGAGTGCCGAGAGAGCGAGGGGAGGGGAGGGGTCGGTCTCTTCGAGACCGAGTCCAAGCACGAGAGAGCCGAGAGCAGAGTGCCGAGAGAGCGAGGGGAGGGGGAGGGGTCGGTCTCTTCGAGATCGAGTCCTAGCGCGAGAGAGCCGAGGTGCCGAGAGAGCGAGGGGAGGGGGAGGGGAGGGGAGGGGTCGGTCTCGGCGGGACCGAGTCCAAGCGCGAGAGAGCCGAGAGCAGAGTGCCGAAAGAGCGAGGGGAGGGGGAGGGTCGGTCTCAGCGGGACCGAGTCCGGGAGAGAGCCGGTGAGGGGAGAGAGATAGCGTGTGAGCAGAGAGAGGGGAGGCGTGCGAGAGAGGTCAAGAGGGTTCGGTTCGGGCCGGGACAAGCGCTCGGTCCCGGGAGTCGGGTTAGGCGGTCGGTCCGGGGGTAGGGGCCCGGCCGAGTGCGGTGTGGGGAGGGGGTAGCCGCAAAACAGGGGGCCGAGGGGAGAGCATTGAGCGAGAGCGAGGGGGAGGGGGAGGAGGGGGAGTCGGGGCCGGGAAGGGGGTGCCGAGAGAGGGGGATGGGGTGTACCGGGGTCGGTGGCGAAGTGCGATGGCCGGGAGAGAGAGTAGAGCAGCGGCAGCGAAGCGAGGGGAGAGGGGGCACAAGCAATAGCGGCGCAGCAAGCAGGGGCTAGGGCAAGGGGAGAGAGAGAGGCGGGAGGGGGAGAGTTCGAAATAGTGGGCCAAAGGAGGGGAGAGAGCGGGCCTGGGGGGATAGCAGCGGGAGTGAGCGAGAGCCGAAGGGGAGGAGAGAGATGGGCTAAGGGGGCGAGCCCAACGTGGGAGAGGGAGAGCTAGTGGGCCGCGAGAGGGAGAGAGAGAGGGGGCCGGGAGTAGCGAGTAGGCCCAGCGAGGTTAGCGAGGAGTGGGCCGAGAGGACGAGTGTAGGCGAGCAAGACGAGTGACCGATTTTAGAAGTCGTCTTTAGGGGCGGGTTTAGGAGTCAAAAAAATAAATAAATAAATAAAATAAAATTAAAAAAATCAAATCAAATCACAAAAATTGCAAGAGTTGCAAAAGCAAAACGGGCATGTCCCGAAAGCTCGTCCAAGCAACGACTTAGCCCTTGAGGGCCGAGCAAGTCACATCCCTGTCTTCACAGGGGGCTATCCTTTGGGGTTCAAAGTCGGTTTGCTCTCGGCGACAACTTGGCCTTCGGGAGCCGAAAATCGGACTCTTAGCCCCATAAGGTGATACCCTTCAAGAAGCTATCTCTCAAGCGCTTTCAAGCCTCCGGGAGCTGAAAGGTCGCACAAAGACCCATTCCGTCATGGGCACTTGCACTCCTAACGAAGGTTGGGGGTCGCATTCTTCGTGGGATGTTCCCTAGCGAGACTCACGCACTTTCGAACTTTTAGGAATCGAAAGGTCGTGCAAAGACCCATTCCGTCATGGGCACTCACGCACTTTCAAACTTTCGGGAATCGAAAGGTCGCGCAAAGACCCATTCCGTCATGGGCACTCGCGCACTTTCGAACCTTCGAGAATCGAAAGGTCGCGCAAAGACCCATTCCGTCATGGGCACTTATACTCCTAACCGAAAGTTAGGAGGTCACGTTCCCCGTGGGATGTCTCCTAGCGAGATATCCATATTCAAGCACTTTCAAGCCTCCGAGAGCTGAAAGGTTGCTCAAAAATTACTCTCTAAGTCCAAGGGGCTATATAAAAACCATTCTTCACGACGTAACGTCAACGACAAGACAGAAAGCGAAGAAGAGCATAGTTAACAAAGCGAACTTCATTCATTCATTCATTCGTTACAACAAGGGCGCGCAACGCGCTATTACAAGGAAAGGAAAGCGTCTAAAGATAAAGATACTACGCTACAACACTACGATTACGAGTACTACGCTACGGTTATGTCACCCCGATGAAAGGACAGACAACGACCGCCATCTCACTTCTCCTTCGGAAGGCTCCTCTTCTTCTCCGCCGGGAGGTTCCTCTTCTTCTCCGATGGAAGGTTCCTCCTCTTCTCCGCTGGGAGGTCCCTCTTCTTCTCTGCCGGAAGCTCCCTCCTCTTCTCCACCGGAAGATCCCCCTTCTTCTCCGCCGGGAGGACCCTCCCCTTCTCCTTAGGCAAGTCCCGCCGGCCATGGTGAAGAGAAGTAAGAAGGCCACCTACCGACTCTTCACTCTCCAAGGGAGGATCGGATGACGAGCCAACGCCAAGAGCGGCTCCATCTCCGTTGGCGGAGTTCGCCAAAAATAAAGGCTCGCCGGTTGACGCTCGATGATGCGATCGTAGTTGCACTCCACCCAAGCCTCAAGTATACCCCACTCGGAGCGGAGCGCAGCTTGAAGTAACTTGAGACCCTCGGCACGATCGTCGATCAAATCCATCTTCACAGCGTCATCGATGAGGAGTCGGTAGAACATCTCCAAGACAAAGGACGGGCGACGGTACTCGATCGCTGCCTCCTCGGCCTCCGCTCGGTTGAAGCCAGGGCATAACTTCTCGTACCCAATAGGAAGCTCTCCGGCAGTCATTGTTTCGAATTACAAGAGAGGAGAGAAATGAGGAAGTGAAGATGGGCAATCCTTCTCAAGGCTCACCCCCTATTTATAAGAACTTGGGGTCATAAAGGCATCTCGGAATGGGCTCCACATTCCACCTACCTACCTCGGGAGGCGTGCGGGCAGAACGTGAGGGGCTAAATGATTCGGGTATTTCCGGGCGGTTCAGCTCAACCCACACGTCAGCGGCCGGCCGAGCCTAATCGGTTGGACCAGGGTGGAATCAGCCCAAGACGATCCTTAACGGGCCAGGTAAAAGCCCCAAAGCCCACTAGGGCTAGGGTTTCCCTAAACCACGGTAAAAGTACCATTTTACCCCTTTAAAATCTTCTATAAATACTCACCTTTTCACACATCCCAAGGCATGTTATGCTTTTATGCTCATTTGACAAGACATCCCATTTGAAGATAATTACTCAAGCTTCTAAGCTCCCAATTCTCATTCATAACGTTCATTAGTGTTCATCGGCACACATTCATCCCCGAGAGCTTCCATCTTTGGAAATCTTCTCGTCTCCCAAGGAATCCCCTCACGCATATCGAGGAAGATCTCCTCGATCCTTTCAATCAAATCGGATACTAACTTGAGCGTCGGATGGGCGTTCCCGGGATCCACCACCCGGGCTTTGCCTTTTGCGGGTTCGAGCGAGTCATCCCTCGGCTCGGATCGCTCGTGCAACGTTCACGGAACTGTAGCAGTAAATCCTTCCTCTCTCCGAATCATCATCCATCTCATTAACTCAGATTTCTCCGGAAACAATTAACATTTATTCGATACAAAAATTAATAGCATCCGACATAAAAATAAATATAAAGTAGTCTAGAATGAAGATTATATTATGAAAAATAAATTATAAAGTAGCCAAAAATGAAAATAATATCATCGCACTAAAAAACAAATACAAACCTACTGAAAAATTGAATAATCCATGGCTACAAATAATAATTTGTCGGGAAAGGGGGCTTAAACAATCTTATTAATGTCATCCCGGAAATACGCTAGGCTTGGTACTTCGAGCCAATTAAGCACCGTTGTTGTATAATGAAAACGTTAGGTTTAACTGTGAATCCACTCTAATCATTGAGCCTCATACAATTTTAATATTTGTTTGTAATAATAAATTTTTTTATAAGAGTAAAAATCTTAGTAAATATTCATAAAAATTTATAAAAATTCAATTCAACTATACTTTATCAAAGATTTTAATACAAAAACATATTATTCTCAAATATAATTATATAGTATACATGCACTTTATAAAATTTATTAAGGATAGTGGATCAGATCATAGAATCGTGTTGCAATCCTAACATAGATTTTGGAACTTCAAATTAGGATGGTAAGATTATAGTAAATTTAAAATTCTAATGATAGTTGGATCGATGGATGGTTTTTAAAATACAAAATTGTAGGATCGTAAGATCCGGATCAAAAGTTTAATAACTGTGAATCTAATTGCCCGGCAATATCAGTTTAATCTTTTTCCTCATTTTAATCATCATTTTAAAATGAGCATATAAAAATAAACAATATACACCAAAAATGCTTGCTAAAATACACTAAAATGCAATTAATGTTCGCTATATATATTAGAATTTTTAAACCTTTTGTGTCCTATTCTTTGTTTTTCTTTTAATTGTTATAAATGTACACCACCATGAAGACACTACTACAAAAACGACTTTTAACAATGGGACTTTAATGACGATTATAAAGAAAATCGTTATAAAAAGTGAGGCGGTGGCATTTTTGTAAATTAGCGAGTCTTTTATTACATTTATGATTAAGGTTCTTTCATTAAACGGTCGTCATAGGTAGAAATGTCCACTTTTAAATACGATTTCACTAAAAGAACAAGTACTAATAGGTGCTCTATTATTATGATTGTTTCTTTGAATCATAATCAAAAGTATGTCATAAAGCAAAAAAATAAAAAAATAAAAAAAACACGACCAATCTGCCACCTTCACTTTAAGCTATCTACTATCTACTCTCACTCTCACTCTCGTCTCTCTGCTGTCTCCTCACCATTGTTACTTCGTCTCCTAGCCGTCGTCGTTGCTCTCGCTCTCTACTCTCGCTCGGTGCTCTCATCTCTCGCTGCTCACTCTTGTTGTAGTTGCTACTTCATATCTCTCACTCTGCTGGCGTACCAAACGCCCGTATGTCACTCATCTCTCCCTTTCTTGTTTTGTACTTTAGTTTATTTTCTTTCGTAGTTTAGGGCTTCAATACTCAGCTCTCCTCGCTCACTCTATCAATAGTAGCATGTTAAGTAGTGTTTAGAGTTTAGGGTTTTAACAGTAGCATGCTAGATAGGGTCTAAGCTTTTAGGGTTTCGACGAGTAGCATGCTTGGCAAAGAGTTTCGTGTATAATTTAGGGCTTCTTGGTAAACAGATTCTGCGTATAATATATGTTTTTAACTTATATACTCGTAATCTAAGTTGTATAATTGCTTGATGTAACTTGTGTTGTGATGATGATGGAAGACTATTATGTTGTTATCCCGGGAAAATGTCTACTTTTAAAGGAAAACTCTGTCCGTTTTTTTCTAGGATTGTTGATATTTTAAGTTGTCTCTCAAGGTTTAGAACTAGAATTCTTGGCCTTTTGGTTTTGCAACTGTCATTGTGATAATTGTGTAATTCTAATAATATTGTTTTATTGTAATTATGTTATTCTAATTAAGTTGTGTTATTCTAATTAAAGCGTGGTAGTATAAAATGGATCCTTCCCACGAGTACAAAAAGGTCGAGGGGACGAACAGTGATGAACAAGGAGAAGTTGGCATATAGTAGAGACGATCCAACTCTCCTTGCACAGGTCCAATTTGATAGGCACCATAACATTGTAGGTGATCACACAACTCGCTATATGAGCTATGTTGGTGCGGCAACCTGCAAACACGAGCATCAACTATAGAAGTTGGGGCACGAGTCCCCAATTTGGTTAAGGACAACCTTTCGAATGATATACAAGTAAATGCACTACATCTCAATTTAGAATTGCAACTTATTGTAAATGGTTATTATGTACTAATGCATATCATTCTTGTATTTCAGAAAATGTTCATCTTGGACGCGAAAGAATCGGATATCTCCTTGGTGAGACACAAGACCCTAATGTCAACGGTAGAAAAATTTAGGAACTTCAAGTGTTGAATTTCTGCTATTTGGGTCTATGAAACAAGGGAGATAAAGGTACAAGGTAGACCACTGGGAGGTTTACAACTTCATCACCGAAGAGGACTGGAAGACCTTTGAAGCATATGTCTCTTCTTCGAAATACAAGGTAATTTATCATTTGTTCTCTTTTTTTGATATAAGTCTTATTTAGTGATACTTTTGTTGTCTTAATTACTTGCGTAGGCATGAGGTGAAGCCAACCGGAAAAGGATTAAGAGTAATGTGTATCCCCATACGATGTCCGGTAGGGGATAAGCAAAGGTGGAGGACAAGTTGTACAAGCGAAGCTTGAATAACTTCAAAGCGGATCCAGTGAATGTGTCATCACAGATACTTCATACCTCACTATCGAGAAGGACGAGTTATGGGTCGAAGGAAGAAAGAAGAAAGATGGCACCTTCACTACGACCGAAATATAATCTATTGTGCAACATCGTGAGTTTTTTTACTATTTCCTTTATTTATTTTGAAAACTTATCGATTTTAATATATGAATTGCCTAATGATAACTTATTTCCTTCTTACAGGAGTCTTTGTCATAGACCTCGACTTCAAAAGTCGCCGACACCAGCGGGAGGAGGGACAAGTTAGCCATGGCCTTAGAAAGAGATAAGCATCCCGGTCGTGTTTGAGCCAGTCGGTAGGAAGGTAGAGATACTTGAGCACTTCGGGGCTAGAAAGAAGTGCCCCATCTCTTCTAACCAAGCGGATATGGAGACAATAATGTCTCAAATGGCTGTCCAAATACGATCTCAAAAGTCCCAAATGTTATATAGATGGTCTGCACGAGATGGAAGAGATGAGGGCGGAGATGAAGGCCCGGATGAAGGACTCGCCTCACGACGTAATTCAGCAACATGGGTATCCCGGTACCCAACTTAGATGATTTACATCCATTCTTACCCCAAACACCGACGAGCATGAACGCGAGCTCACCCGTCGACCAATTCGAAATTGTGGTGGAGGAAATTAAGAATTTGATACATAATTAGATTTACATGCATGTTTATATTTTTGACTAATTATTGGTGTATACTTGTTGAATGAATGGTGTATATTTTGTGGTTGTTACGGAACTCCGACGCGTGACCACCGAGTAATTAGTTATAGTATGTTTTTGTTGTTTCGAGATGAGGGTCATTATCCCGGAAAAATGTCTACTTTTAAGGGGAAACTCTGCTGTTTGTTTTCGGGATTCTTAGATAGTTTAACTTCTTTATCAAGGATACTCCGTGACCGTGATTCTAATTGTTATGTTAATTCTTATGCAGTGCAAGCTAGCTTCTCATCACCCTCTCCTAGATCATGTTGTGGCATCGGGTGTTGTTTACTCGTAGAAGCCATATGTCGTTGTTCACGGGGCATCGTTTTCAGCTAATTAGATGAACGTGAGTCCGAGAAAATTTGTGCAAGGGAAAGGAAACCGTGAGTTGCTCGATCCGATCACCGGACCTTTACACTCGTTGACAACGCGGTCAACACTTTTGTTCCTTAACCCAAGAGTTTGGTCATCCTCTCTATAGTAATTGATTTGAAAATATTAGATTTAACTTTTGTTAATATTATGTATATATATTTATAATTCGTGTATTATGGTCGAACTAGAATATCAGTGGACAGATCCGAGAGTGGGATGAAGGGCACTCCAACTCCCTCAATTGACTCAAACAAGTATTTAGCGACGCCCGGTCGTAGTCCAAAGCAATCCCCTCTCCTACCCATTCACGAGTCACATACGGATTGGTGTTCTACTCAGTAAAGTTTTGTGAAGACTTTGTCGAAGAAACAACATTAGAAATCAAAGCGCCATGTCATGTGTTTGGGGTATTTGATGGGGATGATGAGGACATGATTGCACATGTCTTTTTGGACGACATAATGCAATTTTTGTAGTTGCAAGAGATTGGCGCATCCACTATTATGCTTGACATTATGCGAGTTACTATATTTACAAATTCATTTTTTAACTGTTAATTTCCATTTCTAAGTATATACAATTAATATGTAATAGGTGGATCCACGAGATAGGAAACGAGTTTGTTCAGTTTCTTAACCCTCATGCCATTCAAGCAATAGGGCAAGGAACTCGGGATCGATCCAATTATATCTTAAGAATCTTGAAAAATAATGTGCAGAAAAAATGTTATTTTGGCGCCGTTCATCGAGGGGTAAGTATATAAATAAACTTAAATGAAGTTATAATGGTGTTTCATATTTATAAATATGTTATTTATGTCAGTTTAGCCAACATTGGATGCTTGCTTGCCATATTTCGAGGAGCAATGTCACGTCATTGGCTCAATCCTCCGGGTCATACCGTGATGAAAGATGTCAAGACCGTACTTGAATCGTGAGTTCATACCTTAATCATTTTATTTTTTTGTTAAGTATTCTTTTCAATAGTATGTTAATTTAAATTTTATTTTTCCGATTAAAAAATAGTGTTCTTTCAAAGTATTATTATAGGGAAGGTGCGCAAGGCTCACGTGTCAAATCAAACCCAACTATTGTCTCCATAAAGACGAGGTTCGCGTTAAATTTACTTTTTCATTTCATATTACTTGCTCTACATAAGAACTAATTAATTCTCTATGTGTTGGGAATTATAATTTTAGTGTCACAAACAAAAGGGGAACGTGGATTGTGACTTCTACATTCTCCGAGTACATGAAAGAGATTGTGACCCAGCTCGATTTCAATAATTCCGCATCTAATCCCAAAAAGGTACTTGCACTTGCACTTGTATTTGATTAGGAAAAATTTAAATTTTTAATGTTCTTTTCAACTTAATTAATACTTGCACTTGACGTAATGAATATGTCTTTTACAACATTGATCACAATATTTCCTAGGAAAGAAGTTCCCCACTCCTTATATAGATGATGTGCTCGATGAGTTAAGACAAAGTTGTGCGGAATTTGTATATAACCATATAAATACAGTTACATAGATATACATGTACACCTATTCTTCATTATTTGATTGGTCAAGTTTGTGATTTTTTAATTATGTTCTGTACTACTTTGTGCAAGGAATCGATTTGTATATATTCTAGTCAAGATTGTTGGAATCGATTTGTATATGTATTATGGGTTAAGTTTGTGTAAATGGTTGTATATATTTGTTAAATTTGTATAAATTGTACAGGGGGTAAGAAAACAAAAAAATTTTAAAAAAGTTTAAACCTTTAACTATGGTTCTAACCCAAAATCGTAGTAATAAGTATGAAAACAATCTATAACTCGTGGTTCTTAAGTAAGAACCATAGTAAAAAGTGGACCACCCTAAAATTTTGGCCAAAAGGGGGCTTTTGGGCCTAGATCTATTACTCCGATCCTGGATAAAGAATTGTAGTCGAAGACAACCTATTACTATGATTCTTTATCCGAACCGTAGTAAGACATTGTCTTTTACTATAGTTTCCTATACAAACCGTAGCAATAGGTTGTCTTTTACTATGATTTTGAACCGTAGTAAAAGATGCCCATATACCATTACGGCCACATACACGATGCCAAATAACCACAGTTAAAGGTCTTTTAAAATCGTAATTCAAAGTGGTTCCTGTAGTAGTGAGATTATTGTATACTACTCTACTAGAAAAAAATTACAATAAAGATTATTGTACGCCTTCTTAAAGATTATTGTACACTACTTTACACAAAAATCAACTGGTAAAGACTATGGTACATTGTCGATTATTGTATACTATGTGTTAGAACATCATATATTTAAATTTTTCTTCATTGCATACTGATTAAGTTATTGTATATTATGGTGAGTTTATTTTTTACCATGGAGTACACTATTCTTTACCAAAATAGTAATTTCTTATTTACTAAATATTTGTTGTGCAAAAATTTTCATAAATAATGATCTATTGATCACCAAAAACTAACCAATTATAAACTAAAAATAATTATATGTTTTAGCAAGGTTTTATTGCTCCAAAATAGTATAGTTTAAACATAGCTTAAAATTAGAAAAAGTTAATATGAAAGATAGTACCAAAGAAAAATGTGTTTTATTGTTCAATAAAACTTACCTATTCTACACAACATTATTAAAGGAATTGATGTAAAAAAAAAAAAGGTTTGTTTACCTATATCCTTGTTATTCGACAATAATTTATATTATAAATGAGTCTTATTTGAGATATTTTATAAATCTATTTATTGTATTAAATTAATTTTAGATTTTGTTAATAATTAAATAATTTGATGAAAATAATAAAATGATTGAAGTATTATATTTTGGTGTGTGCTAATAATGATTTTTTTAATGAAAGTTTATGTTATAATTCTAATTATGTGTATTAATATTAAACTTAATTAATTATTATTTATTAAGCACACCAATCGAACTTCGAGTCTCTAAGCGACCAAGTTCAGGAATCAATAATCCAACTTCGGACTCGCGAGTCAAGTCCAGGCCCTCTATTAAGAGTTCACTCCACAAGGTACCTAATTTCAAATGCATCGATTCAAAAGCAATGCCGAGTACTAGGTAAGTACCCTTTAGTGTCTACTTTGACCTTCGTCTTTTAAACTCGGTTAAAGTGGGGGTTAAGCTGTAGAACATGTTTGTGCATTTGGATCACGGTCAGGATTTGATTGGTGCGCTGGAAGCCGATAAACAACAAAGAACCTCCAACACCACATAAATAGCCTTTTTTCCTTGTGTCGATCCAAAAATCCCCTTTTCTTTGGGACGATCCAGGAACCGGGCCAAGCCTCTAGAGACAACGGAGTCTAGTGCCACGTACCGGAAAATTCCAGGCTTAGAATACTGCATTTTACTTCGATCCAACCGGACAAGGAGTTGAAGATCTCAAGACGACGTTAGACGCTGCATTTCATTATCACAAGCATCAAAGTCCTGTGTTTTGGCTCCAAGATTGTCCACCCGAGACTAAGAGCACGCATCCCATATCAAAAATGAAACCCGCCAAAAATAGAAATCGCCAAAAATGGAAACTTTCTATTTTTGGAAAGGTGCTATGGTCGACGCCTGCCACCCCAAAATAGTAAGTGGAACACCGTGTTTTGCCCGGAGCCTCCCTTGGAAGCACGTTAGAGCACGAAGCCCTAGGCGGATGGCCGACGCCTGCCTTCCTGGTTCTATCCGGTTTTATCTCTTCTTATCCCGTTCAATCTTGTGATATCTTGGCCTAGTTTATTTTCATTTGTTACGGACGGTTAGCTGCATGCAAACCCTAGGTCATTCCTTGACCTAACCTCTCCCTATAAATAATGTCTTGGCTCTCATTTCCACACAACTTCTTGCCTTAGCACCACGTTGCTAAAACTCACCTAAGAGCTACTCGAATACTCTCATATGTATTATGATCTCTTAGTCCCTTTTCAGCCTATTCCTTCCCTACTTCCATCATACTCGATACATCTGATCCCTAAACTCCATCATTCACCTACCTACACCAAAAACTCACAAAAAGCCTTCCTTGATTCACCACCATCTCATCAACGGATCCGGATCCGAGATCTAGATCGGCAGGTGGGACAACCTAAGGGCACACATCTAGTTTTCACAAGGGTTTATTTTATTTTATGCTTTCTTTATTCTTTTCCATATTCTGGACAAATGATGTATCACTTTTAATTCCTCCCGGCCCGATGTAATCTTTTAGATTTCGCTTTCTTTTCCTTTTCGCTTTTCTTTCCCTTTCACTTTTCGTTTATGCCTTTATCGCTTTCTTTTAATTTCAGCCTTTATCGCTTTCCTTAATTATGTCTTGGTTGCTTTAATTCTTTTTCACATGTTGTTGTATGCTTGTAGTTTTTCACATTATTTTAACTCACTACTCGAATTACTAATGGCCGTCTTCGAACGGGCGGAACGGAAGGGTTTATCCTTACGATTCGTACCCTCACCCCCGAATCCGATCCTCGGTTCAAAGATCGATGGAGTCATTTTTACTCTCTTTTAGTCTTAGTTTTCCCATACTAAGATTGGAAGAACAAACTTTATTTATGTTTTTATTAGTTTTTTTTCTCCTAAAAACTTCATCGGCAGCTCCCTTTGCTTTATCTCTATTCAAATTTGTTTCCCAACTATATTTTTGATCGAATAGTGAAAAACAGGATCTGGATCTACCAAGCCAAGGCAGAGGCCGAGGCTGATCTCATCAACCATGGCCTCGACCGGCGCGGCCACCATTAGGTGCGGTTGCCGCCTACACCGTGTGGTCGGTAGGCAAGCTCGGGTCCAAATCGGTGTTTTCACACCGGTTTTGCCCAAGAGCCTCATGGTAGAAACAGAAACCCTAATTTTTTTTTCTGTTGAAAGATAATATCTCGGGACTTTTAAAAATAATTACTAAAATAAAAAGGTTAATAAAACCGCCATTCAAACTTTACATAATCAGATTTAATAAAACTTGGAAATCTTAATAAAAGGTTCATCCCCACATTCCAAAATTGACTTTCTAAAACCATGTTCAAAATCAATTTTTAAAAAGAGGCCCGACACAAGTGGGGAAGCTCAGCGGATCCCAGCTGGCCGTGGTTCGTATAGCCACTACAGATGATCATATAAGTACCATAATTGCCTAGCTTTTGTTCATATTCGGGGACCTTTTGTTGGATTTTATTTGGTTTTGTATACTTGTGTAGGAAAATGGTTTAATGAAGAAATTTAGTAAGAGATCAAAAATACATAAAAGGACCAAAGAATGAGGAAAGTGAGTCACGTTTATACCATCAATAAGCTCAAATAACCTAGGCTAGTCCACCAAGGGTTTCCCTTTATTTTCTTCCCTTTTCTAGATTGAATAAAGTTTACAACTTTCTAATTCGTTATGCTGATTTGTTTCGTGAGTTGATGTTTAATTTTCATACTCAATGAGATTTAGTATAGATTTACCTTTTGTAAGTTGAATGATTTAGGTTTATGAGTTGATTGCTTTCAATTTACTTAATATGGGTTACTTTAGTTTAAGTGGTCTCCATTCGACCATCAACTACTACCGTTGGTAATCGTATGCTTGTGTTAAATTATACCCTCTTTAGGGCTCGTACAATGTTGACGCCATTGCCGGCAACGGTGGTTAGAATTTAGATCACTCTTTTTATTTTTGTTTGCTTTCCGAGATTAATTTATAATTTTTTTATTAGATTAATTATCTAGTTTCTTAATTTTTAGTTAATTAGTCTTTTAGTTGAAAAATTTTGCTAGTATCTTGACAATGTATTTTGTTTTCTTGCTTTGAAAAAAATTAAAAGCCCATAAAAGTTAGTAATATTTGGAAAGAAAGCAAAAAAAAGCATTGGCATGCTTGCTTTTCATTTTATTTAGTTTGAGCATAAACCATTTTGGCAAAATTTGTTTAGATTAAATGATATTCGTGCTCAATATATGGATCAAGCACTGGAAAAATGGGAAGTGTGTGAGATTATTCTTGAAGGTATAACGCATAAGACTCGAGCAATTTTAGGGTCCACTTGTAATGAGGGTATTCTTTTTAAAATTGCTGATGAAGTTCAAAACTTTGGGTTGGAGGCAATGGGAATTTGACAATTCTAGAGAGACTTTTAGTCACTCCATTTCCAACCCTTATGTACAACATGCCAAATCTTATTATGAGAACAATTTGTAGGACCTTGTGCTCCTTGTCCTTGCATCCCTGAATATGTTCTTCCTTTTTGTGAGTATTACCACAACTCTTATATGTTACCGATGTTTTTCCATATCCTACTATGCTCTTTGAATAAAAAAAGAGAAATGAATGAGAACTTTGAGAACATGACAAGGATTATGAGGGAACATTTTTCATCAATGATGAAATGTTATTTTACATTGCTTGATCAGGATAGGGAGTATGCTAATCTGCATGAGTCTAATCTTATTTTAGGACCTTCTAGTGTAAAGGCTAGCCCTTATGATGATTTTGAGCCACCACCTCCTTTCAAGCCCTTGCATGGTGACTTACTTTTGTTTTACCGTGAGGGAGAGAATGGCCTTCCTATTTCTCCACTACCCGACTTAACATTAGAGAATAGCACACCAAGGACAATACTGAGGATGTATTCATCATAGCTGCCCACATGTCTATTTTACTAGACAATGTGAGGTTGAGGAAAGTGACGAATCCGAGAGTGATGTTAGTATTTATAATCGAGTGGGATGAGTGACATGGGTATAAATCAGATGAAGAATAAAGTATATTGATGAGATTTTCTTAGCGAAGTCAAGTGAGGAAGTAGTGGTTGAGGTAACACCTCCTAGTTTTGAGTTATTAGTTATTAGTCATGTGTCCCATAACTATCTTGAGATTATCCCTACTCCAATTACTCATTCACCATCCTCATCTCCTCCTAAGTACCTTCTTATTACTATAATTGATGATATGATAACTAATTTCAATGATAATTTGGGCATTGTGGATATTGTGATTAAAAAACTTAAAGGTAATGTGGACGACTCTGCTAAGTCCCTAAGTAACCATAAATGATATAATCCCTCCATTGATCGTAACTTACCATGCTTAGAGAATTCTGGCTTGGAGAATTATTTTGGAATCCCTGAATTATCATTATGTTGGTTTCTCCAAGGCATTTGATAAATTGAAGAGAACATTGTATTGTATTGCTACAATCATATGTTTGTTTTCTTACCTACACTTTTCTAAGATGTATGTGTAGGAATATGAAAAGCTCTTAAGAGCTCGATCGTGTCTATGAGAAAGGTTGATATCTTGAAGGAGTGGTTGATGCTCCTTGAGCCTTTTTAGTTCAGTCTCCTTCAGTCTCTCTTTCCTTCCAAGGCAAGCTGAAAATAATATGAAACATAATTGTTGCACATCTAAAGACAAATAAGCATGTAATAACCCAAGCTGGGCTGGGGTTGGCTGGCTTGGGTAGTGGCTACTTGGTTGGCCTAATTAGTGGCTGTAGTTGCTTGACCTAGATAGTGGCTATAGCCGCTGGGCTGGGCCGTTGTCTGTTGAACTAGGTTAAATTTCCAAAAACAGTTATTAATATTTTTTTATCGGTTCCAGCTTAACCGATGAACCGAATCGAACAATTTGGTTATGGTTCTAGTTCACATTTTCACGAACCGTTATACCTGGCTAACCGGTTAAAAAATCCGATCCAAATCGAACCGAACCATGAACACCCTAGATATATATGTTATAAACCTTGGGCTACCAAGGGGTATAAAGAGTTTGTTGCATGGGCTAAATGCAACCGTGATTCTTTTAAAAGTGAGTTAGGTTAGCCATATTTTCTTTTCATTCATTTTACTCGAGGGCGAGCAATATCTTGGCATGGGGCTATTTGTTCAATCACAAAAAGTGACGATATAAGTATCTTAATTGCGCAACTTTTGTTCATTTTGGGACTCTTTGTGGGATTTTGTTTCAATTTTTCGTAAATGTGTAGGAAGGTGGTTTAATGGAGAATTGATAGTAAGAGACCAAAGAGATCTAAAGAGGACCCAAGAATGAGGAAATCGAGTTGGGTTTGAAGGTTTGCTCTGGGAGAGGTTAAGTCACTCTAGAGGGGAGGGGTGAATAGAGTGATGAAGGAAATTTGTGGATAAACAAAGTTTTCTCGCAAAGCAAAGACTTAGAAAACAATTCGAGTGTAGATTAGACTCGAAACATGCAAGACACAAAAATTACATGGAAACTCTCTTGGGGCAGAAAACCATGGACAGTGCTTATCCAAGCACTAAGTTAAATCTACTATTTCGAATCCACAAAATACAAGGACTCGACCCCTTACAGTATTGCTCCCTTAGATAATTCTATTATAAGATTTTCCTAGACTTAGAAATTTTCTTATCTCGATCTAGTACTTCTTAACCGAGATAACCTTTACAGTTAGGGAACAACTAAGTTGAGTTAACTCTTACAGCTCGGTCAAGGGACTTAACAGAGAATTGAAAATGTAACAGAGAATTTCGCGGAGAGAGAGAGCAACAGCGAGGGTCAAGGAGGGTAAGGGAGAAAGAGCTGAACCTGAACCTTGGACTCGCTTGAACCTAGGAGGGCAAGGGAGACAGAGAGCTGAATCTAAACCTAGTTGGGGGAGAGAGACTCGCCTAGGGTGGCACCAATGAGGAGGTCATGTGAGATTGGCAATGGGGGAAGGAAGGCGACGAGAGGCTGGGAGGCACGGCAAGGAGCACTTGCGAGTAAAGAGAGATATAAGGGAGGAGAGAGAAAATACTAATACTAGGATTTCTAATCAATTGGTCCTCACGATAAAAAATAAACCCGAAATTACATGGGCCTTATATTTACAAACGAAAACCGTGAATGTTGTCTAAACAGTTCCAGGTTTCGGTTGTAGGGTTTGATTTTGGAACCGAGTCTAAATTTTAGAAACCTTACCCCGGAACTGTTTGACGTGTTCCGGCTTCGAAACCTTACCCGTTTGACCGGTTCCAGTCCGGTTCTAGGGTACCCATCAGCCGTCCCCACCCCTAGATTCAACCCTATTCTTGTGGATTCTACCCTCAAGTACTATGGCTGACAACTATACACTTGTAGTAAATTATACCCCTTTTAGACTAGTGCACCCAACAAACTTCATCTCGAACTACAAGTATCTCCTTTTAGTTGAGATGTCTACACTCCATATAAAATCGTTCTACAAGCTTGTTAAATTTTTGTAGTACTGATCTTAGAATAAATATGTTATATTAGAAGGCCATAATTTCTATGGAGCACTAAGTAAATCAATACCACTTTGACAACATTAGGCATTTTCCTACTCCTTGATATGATTATTTATTTGCAAATTTTATACACTATAATTTGATAGTCTGTGACCAATCTAAAGAATGAATTATAAATGCTTTTTTTCGAGCCAACACTAAGTACTTATTAGGAGAAATTTAAATCTTGTAATTATAAAAACGGAACCAATAATCATTCTCTATTCATTATGAACTTGGTGAAATAGGAAAGAAATAGTGTATTTGCCTTGAAATGAGCGATGAGTTTCCTACATCAAGTAAAGCTAAGCTATAGTAGGCTAACATCTTTATTCCCTTGCATAATACTAAGATGTACGTCTTTGCTTGAATCACAAGGTAATCATATTTATCTATCACATCACTACACTTTTCTCCTTTAGAACAAACCAATAATGAAAAGGATTAATGTTCATCTTTTCATTATTTTTATGTGCAATTATGTGTAAACTTTATTGAGCTATCTAAATTATCAAATCTAGGTTTTGGATGTAAAATTTTTGATGAAGTTGTAAGAACTTCAGTAAACTTCTAAATATCTTAGTAAAAAGAGTTGTAAATATTGTAAAGAAAATAAGGAATTATAAAAATAATTACTAAGAAGTTTAGAACTCTTACTATAAGGTTTAAAATATATTTAAAGAAAATCTAAAACTAGTCTTAAAAGCTTTCATTCTCGTACATGTTGTGAAATTTTTTCTTTTGTAGATGACGGTATTGGAAATCATTATAAAACTTCAATCCAAAAATAAGGCAATTATTATAAAACTTTCATTAAACTCAAAAATTATTATACAAATTAGAGTAACCAACCATCATGGTCAACTACACCATATTCTCGAGCAAAAACTCAAGATTATGATGTTCTTATTCATATCCCTTTTTAAAAAAATTATGAAATTATTGTTAGAGTATAAACTTATTATTAAATCTTTAACTACGGGTTTAAACTTTTACTTGAGTAATTATTAAATAAAACTTTTATATTTTTTTTCTTGATTCAGACTGAGGCATAAAAAATGATAAAATATAATTATAATGTGATAGAGAAGAAAAAGTTAAATTTAAAACCTAATATACTTTAACTTTGATCTCCTTTTTAGTTTATATAAATCAAGGATCATTGTATATAATTGCTCCCACCCACCCCCATCAAAGAAAGAAATAAAAAAGAAAAGAAAAGAAACGAAAGACAAACGCGGGACTGAACTTTTCCCGCTCAACTTTAGTCGACAGTTGTAAGAATTAACGATTAAGAAATCCAAAGGCGCTTTCAGAAAAGAAACTCTCCAGCAATTCTCTCTCTGCGAAACAAGAACAGAGAAAGACAAATCCTTGAGAGGCATTATTTTCTCACATAAAGACTGGAAAAGAGCGATAAAGTAACCTCACTACCATTTGCCCAGTTACCCCTCTCTTGACACCAAGTATCTATCAAACATCCCCATTCCAAAAGCATGCCTTTCTCTCTCCTCCTCCTCCTCCCCTTCAAATTCCAGAAGCTACCACTTCATGGGTACGAGGACAACCAGTACGAGGAGGGAAGACAATCCCAGAAATTGACCCCCGAGAAGAAAACACCAAGTGGGTCACAGTGGCGGACCACAATGGCCAGTACCAGCGGAAGCAAAGACGATTTTGGCCCTCAACGGACGCTTTCGAGGCGGATGACCCGAGTTCCCACCATGATCGACCCCACTAAGGACGAAAATGTTCCCATTGACAGTGAATTGGTCCCTTCTTCGCTCGCTGTTATTGCCCCAATTCTTCGTGTTGCTAATGAAGTCGAGAAGGAAAACCCTAGGGTTGCTTATCTCTGTATGCCCTTCTTCTTCTTCTTCTTCTTCTTCTTCTCCTTCTCTCTCTCTGTCTCTCTCTGATTCTTGCATTGTTGTGTTTTTTGATCGATTTGTGGAAAACCCCTTTGTTATTTTTATGTGATTTTGGGTAAGTCTTTTGTTTAGCCTTGCAATTGCTTGAAAAATGAAGATTGTGCTGGTATTACTGTGTGATTTCTGCTTTCTACTTTGATTTGATATGTCTTAATCTAGTGATAATCTCAGCGTTAATTGTGCTTGTGAAGTTGTTCGTTAGCTCGTTCATGGATTTCACTTCTTCACATGCATTACATTTACCAATGTAAAGAGTTGCTTTATGGAGAGGACGTAATGTGAAGTTTCTTCAATGTTATTACGTGGGATATTCACTTTGATGTGGTAAATGGACGGTTAGATTCAAACGATGACCTTTTGGCCTTCAGCAGTGAGACATAATATGCATACTTCAAAAATAATGTCTTTTGACGTTTCTTTACTTAATAATGGGAATCAGGTTTCTTCCTTATAAGGTTTTCATATAAAGAAAACTATTTAGAAACTTTTTAATTTGTTTATGTCTGGATGGGGAAAATTATTTAAAAAACAAGTATCTTTGAGTTCTAATGCGATTAGTTGGGAATCTTGGGAACTCTAAAACTGGAAATTTGACAAGTTCTTTGATGGATTATGCCGTTTCGACTTGATCATCATACAGATTCAATTTTTAAAAAAATTTGATGATAGGGTACTACAGTTATGGGAAACCAAAAAGAAAAAGAAAAAGAAAAAAGAAAAAAGAGGAAATATTGGAGCCTCAACTACTACTTTCGGAAAGTGGTTTGCATTCTTTAGAACTAGAACATATCATATGTTCATTTATATCCTATGTGTTTTCGTTTCATATTCTGGGTGCTAGAAGGAATAATGTTTGTTATCTCTCTCTCTCTCTCATGTGTGTGTGTGTGAGGGGAGGCACAACAGCTATTATAGACTTATAGTGATGTGAGCGTGTTTGAACCCAGTTTGATGCCAGCCCCCTAGATCAGCTAGCTGATGGATGTAGAAGAAATGATAGTATACTACCATTAACCAAGTACCGGAGTCCATCAAACTCAATAATGATCATCTGTTCATCATTTATTCATTTCTGCTTTGGAGTATGCTCTGGTTTCATATTTTAGTTATAGTCCGTTTCTGCTTGCTTGGAGCTGTATTTTGGACTATATTGGATAACTTTTTAGTTGGTGTGAATCATGACTTCTATACTTAGGAGCCAAATATGGAAATACTCTCTTTCATTTGATGATGCCCTTTCCTCATTGGTGCCACTCATCAAACAGGTCGCTTTCATGCATTTGAGAAAGCTCATAAGATGGATCCTACCTCAAGTGGACGTGGTGTTCGTCAATTCAAGACCTATCTGTTGCATAGACTTGAGAAGGTGGGTTTTCGTCCTATTGTACTTTCATGCGTGATCTGAAGAACTCTTTGTCCTTTGAGATATGCTCAGAACAATTTGATCCTATTAGCCTAGTGACATCTCCTTTATGGAATTTATGAGACAAACATGAGATTCTTGCGAGATTGATGGTACAATCTCAGCCTGCCCTCTTTGCATACTCCTCATTTGTTCGTCTAATTTTATTGTATATTCAATAATCATCTAATAGTTTGTATTGGTAGAAGGATGCAAGTGTGTTACTTTTGAGGAATTCTACGCACATTTGAGAGTCTCACAACTTCATGTTGTGGGATTTGGCTATTTTTTTTGGTTGAGGGGATAATACAATTTAGATAGTTTTGCTGATGGATTCCCGAATACAGCAGGCTCCATTTGAAATATAGGAGGCTGATGCTCCAGATGTGTAAATTTTATCTCTAGTTGTTAGAATTCTTGGTCTCCAATTTATGTATTTGGCACTCCAAAATCTGATTATTTCCTTGTTACTGGTTGTAGGAAACTTGCTCATTTTAAGAAGGAAAAAGGGTACATTTTTGCCCATAAAGTTATTTTCTATGAATTAACCTCTTTCCCTTAGACTTAAATTGAAGTAGTCAATAGTTTTAAGCTAAATACGAAATGCTTTTCCATGAAAGTTATTAGAATTGAAATCCCAGTTAGAATCGATGGGAGGTTGTTATAATCGGAATTGTAGAATCGGATAAAGGATCGTAAGATTCTAATATTTGTTTGTAATAATGAATTTTTTTTTTAAGAATAAAGATATTAGTAAACATTCATAAAGATTTATAAAACTCAATTCAACTGTACTTTGTCGAAGATGTTGATATAAAATCATATTGTTGTAATGAATCTCAAATAAATTATATAAGCACTTTATGGGACTTATATAGGATTGTGGATCAGATCGTAGGATCGTGGAATCGTATTACAATCTTACCATAGACTTTTGGAACTAAGTTAGGATTGTAAGATTCTAATGAATTTAAGATTCTAATGTGAGTTGGATATATTGATGGTTTTTGGATCATAGAATCGTAGGATTGTAAGATTCAGATCAGGAGTTTAATTAAGATGTTTTTCATTGAAGAATTATTTTGTTTTATTTATTTGAGCATCATTGTGCTAGATGATTATGTAATTGAATATTGTACTGAGGGAAAATAATTTTATAGAGTAGATGATGTGTTTTGGACTCTGGAATGCAAAGAGATACTGCATGTACTTGGTAGGAAGGAAGTAGCATCTGATTTGGCAAAGCTTTTATCCTCTTTACTTATTTCTCTCTGTGTGTGTGTGTGTGTGTGTGTGTGTGTGACTTTTAAACACAAGAAAGTTAGACCCATGAAATATTAAGTAAGCCCTTTCCTGTGTATATTAGTGGCTTTAAGAGAAATATTGCTGGGATTCCAAAGACTTGAGTTAGGGCCATGACCTGCAAAGCCAGTAATAAAGAAAGAAGTTAACATCGTCAAGCCAAATGTTATGTTTCAATGTTGTAGGACTCTGATTCCAGTAGCATTTTCTCTGCCTTCGAAACAGACACATTGCTCTTCTCTCCTATGTCAACCTTCTCTTTGCATTTGTAGACCTTTTCAATCATTGGTAAACTTCTAAGCATGATGTTTAAATTCCCTTTTTAAAAAACTTAGTTCTAGAGGAAGTGTGGGACTTCACACCACTACCATATCTGCTAAGGAATTGTTTTGAGATATAAATTCTGAAAATTGGCCTGTTCTAAGCTTCGTTTATGTTTTCCATGTGGAAAAAGAGAATAAAAATTTGTATTAGCAACCCTTTCTCCCTATTTATTTATATCTAATACCTATTATGTTTCATTGGTCTAGAACTTGATCTTCAGAGAAAACATATACCTTATTAGTTAGGGTAGTAGCGAATTGGGTGTAGTGTAACTCAAACTTTTATGGTTACACTCATGGTGGAGCAGACAGCACTCTACAATAATTTTTTCAACATCTATCTATTCTCAATCTGAAGGCTGTGGTTAAAACATCTCTGAATTCTTTACAGGAGGAGGCAGAAACTCGTCCAATACTTGCTAAAGGTGATCCAAAGGAAATCCAGAAATTTTACCAGGAGTTTTGTGAGAAGAACATTAGACATGGTCAACACACAAAGACGCCGTAAGTTTAAATGAAATTTTCCTACCTCCCTCCCCCAAACATAGATAAATGCAGGGTGCCTAACTAAATAGAAACTTAATGTTCTTTTTTTTCCTTTAAAGTAGATATGAGGGGTGCCCTCTTCTGTCCTAAATAGCATACATTTCACGGGTAATTAAATATAAATATTTACCCCTTACAATTGTTTCTTGAAGGGAGGAAATGGCAAAGATCTATCAGATAGCAACAGTGCTGTATGATGTTCTGAGGACAGTGGTTCCGGGAAAAGTTGATGATAAGGTCTGACTCATATGTTCTGTCTAATCTTTCTTGTTTTATTTCTGATATTACTTTTTGTGTTGATGAATGTAAGGTTTGCACTACAATCATGTTGTATAAGGTCAAAGGTTATTCTCAATAATTAAATCGACTGCAGACAGCAGCTTTTGCAAGGGAAGTGGAAAGGAACAAAGAGCAGTATGAGCACTATAATATTCTTCCCCTGTTTGCCGTTGGGGTTAAGCCAGCAATTATGGAACTTCCAGAGGTATATTTATACTTTGCTTGTGCTTTTGACTTTGCTTTATAGTGGCCTAGTTCATCGAATGACATTTTCATTGCTACATGTAGATAAAAGCTGCAATCCGTGCTATACGTCACTTGGATAATCTTCCAGTTCCTCAAATTTCTTCAACAGTCAATACGCAGAATGATATGCCAGAGTATAGAGACAAATCAATAAATGACGTTCTTGATTGGCTAGCATCTATCTTTGGGTTCCAGGTAAATGTCATTAATTTCCATTTCTTCTTTTACATTTGGTAAACAAGGTGTAATTTTTGCAATTCTGTGTAATGTTGTCTCTGTTTCCAACAAAGGGGTAGTGAAGTCGTATTTGCCTCCCACTATAGGCATGGAGAGTTTCCACTCTCCTCTCTACCGTGCCTTCCACCGCTACGGTGTTCTTGTTAGGAGTAACGCCCAAAATCGGCTTCCAACAAAGGGGTAGTGAAGTCGTATTTGCCTCCCACTATAGGCATGGAGAGTTTCCACTCTTCTCTCTACCGTGCCTTCCACCGTTACGGTGTTCTTGTTAGGGGTGACACCCAAAATCGGCTTCCATAACCCCCACCCCCCAAAAAAAAGGTCCCTTGTTGTATTGTCTAACTTGGCTTGCAGTGTATATAATATGTCCTTCCCTGATTTTTCCAAATGAAGTATGATATTTAGTCAATATAGATCTCAAATAGTTGACTGCCTCATGGATTTAAGATGAGGACATTCCACAATGAAACGGCTGGATTGGAAGGGTTTTGAAGTTGAGCGAACCGCGTTTTTACTCTTTTACAACAGCGAATTGCTATGTCATTGCCACTTTAGAGTAATTCCGTGATAGTGAACCAGTTACCAAAACAGCAACCAAAACCAATTTTGGAATCCTCGGATTGCCCTATGCCATTTTATTTCATTAGAGTTAATGATGGAAGTCTCATCCTTTAGAATCACTTTGTCATCTGTATTGCTTGTACTTTTAATAGTTCTACTTCTTATGAAATGCATTTATTGGTCTTATTCCCCTCTCCCCCCAAATAATAGTGGTTTTGAAACTATCAGATAGTTAAGAATTGTTTGTGCTTCATCTTTAGCTGGAGCTGCTAGACTACTGAAGCCAGGTATGCCTTCTTTAAAATGAGAGTCTAACAGTCTAAAGAGCAACTTCAATGACTTAAAACATGTTCATGATCATATTATTGTACTCATGCTATTGTTTTACTGGAAAATTTATGATGAATGTGCCAAACTTTTTATGGAATTGAATTGTATTTCACTCCGTTTAGCTATGTTTCAGTCTGCTTGAATGGAGAAACAATCATGACTGTATTGTATTGCTCTTAAAAGACCCAGGAGAAAAGGTGACTTTAAAGTTGTCGTAGTGACAGCCTCCTTTAGTAGAAGCTATATAACATAGATACATGATGTTATTGATCAGAGACCATGCTATACATCTTTGTGACTAAGCTCACTCTTGTTAGTATGAGGCAATTATCTGAATGGATATCTTACTTCCGTATGCTGTGGTGTATTTTGAGCATGTATTGTATGGTTGATTCAATTCAGTTTCTTCATGAGGTCAAAATGTTGAATAGGTTTGAAAATCTTATGATTGTCTTCTTTTTCTCTGGTTTGCTCCCTGGGTGACAAAAGAAAGGAAATGTGGCAAATCAGAGGGAGCACTTAATACTGATGCTTGCAAATATGGATGTAAGAGCTAGGAGGTCTGAGGAGTATGAAGCGGTGGGTTGTAAATCATTGCCTTTTTGTTTGTGTGTCTTTTTAGTTTTTGATGCTTTGTGCATTAATTTGTGCTTGTAACATTACTGAAAATTCATTACTCAACATCTACTGCAGCTTGACAGTGACACTGTTCACCAGCTAAAGGAGAAGGTTTTTAAAAATTATGAACTGTGGTGTGATTATCTTCATTGCAAATCGAATCTAAGGCAAGTTGTAATGGTGATATTGAGAGTTGTGGCTTTATTGATAACATAGTTACCATGCTTTATAATTATCTGGGTTTGATGCTAATAGGCCTTGCACTCACTTGGTTTTACATTTATGTTGGATTTTCAAGGTTTCCTCCTGGTGTTGATGTTCAGCAAGTGAAGCTTTTGTATATTGCTCTTTATCTTCTAATTTGGGGTGAAGCTTCAAATGTTCGTTTCATGCCTGAGTGTCTGTGCTACATCTTCCATAATGTGAGTATTTTGTAACAATCGGTGTGTGCAGGCTTCCTAAATGAATGATGATCTGAGTTGATATCTCTCTCTGTAGTCAATATATATAATTGCTAGACGTTAAATGTGATGCAGTATTCCCTGGGATGACAAAGATTATTATTATTTTACATGTTCTTACACAAATTGAGCAATTGCAATGAACATGTTGGTAATTAAGGACAATAAACTGGGAACATTCAGGATATAACACTTTGAAGTAAACCTAAGTTTTACCCAACTCCAACATATTACACACTCAATGACAGTTGAAATCTTTGCAAGGGAAAAGCATTAGACTTACCATGAGATTACTCGATGTAAATACAATTTCTACTGGTTATGTCACTAATACTTGTGAAATATTTACTGATAAGAAGTTAGAAACTCAAGCATAAAAGGAAATTTTCTTAAATCAATTTCATTCATTAAAAACTGAGTCTGCAAGTGTTAAATATGAGCAGTAAAATGTACTCATAAAAAAACAGAAAAATACGAGCAGTAAAATATAGTGCAGGTCTCCCAGCCAAGTAAAGGAAAATGCACAAGAGAATACATAAATATGAACAGAAAGTATAAGCATTGCAATAAACAAAAAGTGGACTATTAAGGATTGCCGATTCTGCTGTTCATCTTCCCAACCATTAATATTAAAAATGGTCATGTCTTCCCTCCAATCGGGGTCCACCTCCACAAAGCTATTGCTATTTGTAAGAGTTAAACAGTATAAGCCATTCTACGATGTTGTTTGATTTATAGAATTCACTTGCTTCTAAAATTAGCGATTTTGTAAATAATAGGATAACTATCTTTATTTTCGCTAGTCTAATGCTGTAAAATTTGGTAGAAATAATTATGTACATCAGGATTCCTTTATTTTTGTATTGCACCATTCTACATCTCCTCCATTCCCCCAGCTGCTTTTGGGTTCCTAACTTTCTATATTGCAAGCTTTTGTTGAGTCTATTAATCCAGCATTTCTTCTTGTTAGGCATAACGCTCTATTTTTTGGTGGCAAGTGAAATTCACAGTATTCTATGTGTTGATGCATGTAGATGGCAGGTGAAATTCATACAATTTTGTATAACAAAGTACATTCTATCACGGGGAGACTTACCAAACTGCAACCCATGGTGATGAATCATTTTTAAAGAATGTTATAGGTCCAATATATGATGTTCTACGGAAGGTAATGTCTGCTTATCTTCCATGCATGTATTCTCTTTGTAACTGGCTTGCTCTTTCCTTAAAAATTGATGATGCATTCTGATAAAAGGAAGCAAGAAGGAACAAAGGAGGCAAAGCAAGCCACTCAGCTTGGAGAAATTATGATGATCTGAATGAATATTTTTGGTAAGTTTCAGGGAAATTTTTGGTTTTCTGCCTGTTTCATGGGTTCTAATGGATGAACTACTTCCTTAGGTCCCAAAAATGTTTCAAGCTAGGCTGGCCAATGAATCCCCAGGCCGACTTTTTGTACATTCTGATGAGACACGGCCTTCAAGAATGGTAATAAACATTGTTGTCCTTTCTTTTTACCCTATGGTCACTGTAATGTTGCCCATTTTTAACTCAGTTGCTGAACTCTTTGCGCGGCAGTGCCTTGAGACTTATTAGTGGGATTGGTGTTTTTGGGTTACAAGCGTTTGTGGGCACATTAGGTTTACCGATCCACGTTTTGTACGAGAGCTCTATTCCTAGTGCCTAGTGTTGCAAGTGCCAGCCCGCTGAAGCCGATTCAAATGCGTTGTGAATTCAGTTTCTTTTGGAGAAATTATGTTGTTTATATTTGGAGTCCTCTGTTTCCTTTCTTTATCTGGAGCTAGAGAACACGTTGCTTACCTTTATTTTCTCTTCGTTAACTTTTGTTCTCCAATTCGGGTGTAAGAAAATCAAATTCATTGTTTTGTGCCTCTTAAATAATATCTTGATGCAATGAAGTTCTGTTGCATGGTAAGGCTGGTTGTTGGTTTACAAAACTTTTTAATCAATTTTCTAGGAAGTACACTGATGCAACTTCATCAAAAAAGATAAAGGCTGAAAGTGCCCCCTCCCCCTCTTGAATACCGACTCTGGATATCTGCTTTACTTGTGAAATATATTTGGGCTCTTTATTTGAACTTTTCAAATTGGTCTCTCAAAATGTCTATGTTATTGGGTTTATGAACATTCTTGACATAATATCTGCTTTGCCAGAGGCAAGATCAAGTTGCTGTTGGGAAGAGGAAGCCTAAGACTAATTTTGTCGAAATGCGCACATTTTGGCACCTGTTTAGAGATTTCGACCGTATGTGGATTTTTTCATACTTGCTTTCCAGGTATCTTCAGAGTTCAAATGTTAACATTTGTATCCTTGAGCAGTCTGTAGTAAACTTGTACACAATTTGCAGTTTGTAACCGAAGCAACAAAACTAACTACCTCTGAGTTTATATCTATTTTTCAGGCGATGGTAATCATTGCGTGGAGTCCTACTAATTCACTTACTTCAATTTTTGATGAGGATGTCTTCAGAAGTGTCTTAAGCATTTTTGTCACTTATGCTGTCCTCAATCTGCTGGGAGGTACTTTATACATTCCATGATGATTTAGAAGAGTCAAGCCAATCTGCCAGTTAATTAAGCCTGGACATTTGTCTGACTAATGTTGGCATCCTATTGAACAGCAACCCTGGACATTATTCTCAGCTGGAAGGCTTGGGGCAGCATGAAGTTTTCACAGATACTGCGGTATCTGTTGAAATTTGCAGTTGCAGCTCTGTGGACAGTGATATTGCCAATAGAATATTCCAGCTATGTGCAGAATCCTACAGGAGTTGTGAAATTCCTCACCAGCTGGGCTCACTGGAGGAGCCCCTCATTATTCAATTATGCTATTGCAATATTTATGGCCCCTAACATTTTGGCCGCTGTTCTATTTTTCTTTCCGCCTGTCAGGAAGTACATGGAAAGATCAAATTCACGGATCATCATTCTTATTTTGTGGTGGGCTCAGGCAAGCATGCTTCCCAACCAGTACTAAAGTGTTTAAGGTAGATGCCCGCATACTTTTATTTTTGTTGCAGTTCTGCTTACCTTCATCTAAATACTTGTGCAGCCAAAGTTTTATGTTGGAAGAGGCATGCAGGAAGACACATTTTCACTTCTGAAGTAAGATGACTATAGATATGATATATTTAGAATGAATTTTCCTTGTAAATGATTCCAGTGCATGACATTCTTGTTATGAGGTTTGGGTGACAGTACTTAAGAATTGCCTTTTATGCTGTCAACTGCGAAGTGCTCTCTTCTTGTGACTAAAAAAGTTATGATTTTCCCCCAGGTATACCATGTTCTGGATCCTATTACTAATATGCAAGCTAGCATTCAGTTTCTATGTGGAGGTAAAGTTGGCTTCTTTAAGTATCTCATAGCTCTGGCAGTTTGCTTTGGGTGTTTGCTAACTGAACTTTCAAATTTTTCGCACTTCCCAAAAATCAACCGGACAATATGGCATTATGATGCTAGAGTTCAGCCTTTTGGTATAGAGTTCAAATATATTCTTGTCTGATATGGGCATCTCTACTGATTCTGTGCGTTCTTCCTTTGAAGACTTCTCCTTTTTGGAAGAAATTTTTGCATTGTTACTAAGAGATGCTATTGCTCACTGATTTTCACTACCTTAAGATTCATTAATATCAAATGCTGGAGCTTTGGTTAAGTGGCTGTATTTATTCGAGGAAACTCTAGAAATTGAATTGTCTGTTTTGGTAAAATTACCTCTGAAAAACTGTACACCTGTACCCTCGCCCCCCAAAAAAAAAAAAAGAAAAACGAAAAAGGGAAAAGAGATAAACTGGTTTCTTTTAGTATTAGTAATTGTTCACCTCATGACGGTGTGAGTTTTGTTAATGGAATGGTTGCAGTGTTAGTGGTGATAACCTGTGCAAGTCCTTGTGCTAATCTGGAGTTAGTTCTTCTGAAGTTGGTTATTTGTCACACTGTTACAGCCACCTGTGGATTCTAATTTCTCATACTTGATGATTAGATTTTGCCATTAGTGGGACCAACAAAGCAAATATGGCAGTTGACAGTTGGTAACTACGACTGGCATGAGTTCTTTCCTAATGGTGAGTTTGCTACATCCTTTAGATTGGCATGGTTTCCTATCTGAGATTACATGTTTTGCTAATTGTGATTTCATACATAATGTAGGAACGCATAATTTTGGTGTTATCGTCGGTATATGGGGTCCAGTTGTTCTCGTAAGTGTTTTTGAAAAGATATGAGAAGAAGGCAGTTTACACTATTATATGTGGCTTCTTGTGTGATTTTATTTAGTAACTCGCTTCTTGGATGTTTAGGTGTACCTTATGGATACACAGATATGGTATGCCATATTTTCGACCATTGTTGGTGGAATCCTTGGAGCTTTCAGTCACCTGGGTGAGGTTTGTGTTCCTAATTTGCAAAGTTCAATCTTTAACAAAGTTTATGTTGTCTTTCAAGCTGTGTTCTGGGCTTGTCATGCCTCTTCTTATGAAGTAAGATCAGGGAATAAGCCATTAACTTCCGTGCTCCACAAGTTGCCTAATTAACTTCCATGTCCCCGACTTAGTTGAGTTGTGGTTTCTCACTTGTCCTCCATATTTTTTGGCAGCAATGGATTGTGTGAGGGGGCACCTTATCCAGTACTTTCTTTTCTGGACCGGGGGAGGACCAAATGAAGCCTTTGCTTTTATTCAATTGCATGTTTCATAAGCTTATGAGTTTTGTTTCTGTGGTCCTTTCTTTTTCTATACAGATAAGAACACTTGGAATGTTGCGTTCCAGATTCGAGTCTGTTCCTATAGCTTTCAGGAAGCGTTTAGTGCCACTATCTAAGGAGGAAGCTAAACGGGGCCGTATGGTAATGTTGTTTACCATTGATTTTCTAGAGTTTAAGTTGTGTAGACTATTGATCAGTGCATTCTTCATTTGCTTCATTTTTAACTGTATTTACAAGCTAAAGTACACATTTTTCTGAGCAGGATGCTTTGGAGGAGAGGAAGAATATCGCTAAATTCTCTCAAGTGTGGAATGAGTTCATACATTCTCTGAGGCTGGAGGATTTGATCAGCCATAGGTTGTGTTCTCCTACTTGATGCTTCCCCACTCTTATTATTATTTGCTTTCTACAATCTGCAAAATCTTTTCTTATCATATAATGATCTGCTAACTTTATTTTCATTTTAGGGAGAGAGACTTACTTCTAGTACCGTACACCTTAAGTAAGGTTTCAGTTGTGCAGTGGCCTCCTTTCCTTCTTGCCAGTAAGGTGTGTACTCTACTTTTGCTACTTTTCTTTCTTTCTTTCCTTTTTTTTAAAGAACCCTCCAATATGTGTGTTTGATCTTTGGCGTCCACATGTTCTGTTCTCAACAGATTCCCATAGCACTAGACATGGCAAAGGATTTTAAGAAAAGGGATGATTCTGAGCTGTTTAACAAGATTAAGGATGATGACTACATGTACTCAGCAGTAATCGAATGCTACGAGACCCTCAGGGAAATCCTCTTTGAGCTTTTGGAAGATAAAGATGATAAAGAGTAAGGAAAAACTGTTTTGTTCATCAGCTGTTGTGATGGTGGATAGCAGCTTCTCATTTGGATATATAAGGAGCACTGAAACTTTCACCTTCTCTGTCTCTTTCTGTCTCGTCTTCTTCTTCTTTTTGGCAGTGCAATAAGACAGATATGTGACAAAGTAGACGAAAGTATTGTTCAGCGCAAGTTTCTGACTGAGTTTCGTATGACTGGGTTGCCAATGCTTTACGACAAGTTGGAGAGGTTTCTCAAATTACTGGTAAAAATTAAGCTTACCTGATTTGTCGCTCTCCTTCCTGCCAGCTTCTCTTTTGATGCTTTCAGTAATTCTGTCATGGTTTCAGCTTTGGATTTTCAAATGTGTCACTGATGTCTTCCTTTTTATGATGTGGCATGATAGAGTAGTTAATTCAATGCACTTTCAAACAGGGCAATAGAAGCCTCTCTGCAATTGCATTGCAGGAGTATGGCTTTGCATACCTGAATGTCTCCAGACCCTGCCTTAGGCAGGAGTGGTGTGCACTGGGTTGATTCTGATGTTCATGTTGATCAAAGCATGACCTTATGTTCTCACAAGATAGTATCTTTGCAGTTGAGTGATGGTGATTATGAAGATGAAGAGCTATACAAGTCCCATATCATCAATGTTCTCCAGGATACCATGGAAATAATCACACAAGATGTTATGATTGATGGACATGAGTGAGTACTTTTATATATATTAATTATTTCAGATCTGGCAGTCAGCACCTTGTTGTTTATTTAAATGTGGTTAGACTGAACTGCACTTTCTCTGCTGTTTTTCCTTTATATTCCAGTATCCTGAAGAAGGCTAAAACGAATCATCTACATGAGGACGACGGAAAAAGACAGCAGAGGTTTGAAAAGATAAACATCCTTCTACTGCGTAATAAATCGTGGCGAGAAAAGGTACTGCATTGCACTTTTATTTTATTTTTTATTAAAATCTTTGACGTCCGTTTGATGGCACTGTTTTTTTCTGTTATTTCATAGGTTGTTCGATTGCACGTGCTTCTGAGCGAAAAGGAGTCCGCAATAAATGTGCCTATGAATTTGGAAGCACGCCGCCGCATGACTTTTTTACTAATTCCTTATTCATGATTATGCCAAATGCTCCTTATGTTCGTAATATGCTTTCCTTCAGGTGAGTCCTTCAAACTAGACTTGTTAGCTCTCAAATTCTTTTTATTTTGTGGCTGTAAGTTGGACTTGATTTATTTCTTAATCTTTAAGGAAATGGAGAATGGAATGAAAGCATAATATCCATCAAACTAGGAGCCCTATTATACCTGGGTTTCAAAGTAGCTATGTGCATTAGATAGGGATTTGAGTAAAACCATTAAATGAATCGCCCAAGGCACAACAGGCCTCAGGTTCTTATGGACAGTTTTCTTATTGACTGTACTCAACTCCTTGGATGGTCTTACATTAAAATTGAAATGAATCCCTCCCCCCTCTCCCCCGGCGCGAAAAGAAGTTTGACCTCCTTTAGTTAATGTTCTTATTGATGGTTGGAGGATTTCGGATGTTCAATATAGTGTAATCGGTCAAATTTCTTAGTCGCTGGTAATGTTGTCCATTTCCTCCTTCCCTCTAAAAAAGACTATTACTATTTATTACCATACTTTAGCTTATTATACTTGATGCTTATCCATATTACTGTTTCCAAGTTTTATTTCCAGCTAAACCAATCATACCTTCCTCTTACTTACCATCGCTTTTTTTTTTTTGGGGTTGGGGGGAGGGAAGGGGGTTAGGGGCCTAGACCACTCTTACACAAGCGAAGATGGATCAAGATTTTTCTGCTGCTGTGTTTTCTGTCCCCTTCCCCTCTCCCCATCTCTCCATAAATCTTGTTCGTTCTTTCTTTCCATAAATCACATTTTGCTCAGTTTGCTCTCACATATGGTATAGTGTGTTGACCCCTTATTACAAAGAAGATGTTCTTTATTCATGGGATGAACTTCACGAGGAAAATGAGGATGGAATTTCAATCTTATTCTATCTGCAGAAGATATATCCCGGTATAGTGTGTTTCATTACTACTTCAGTGGTAAGGTCTGACTTAAGTTCACCATTTCACCCAATAGTTGTCTTTGCAATCTTTTCTAGATGAATGGAGCAACTTTCTGGAAAGGATAAATGATCCTAAACTTGGATATGCGAGCAAAGATAGCAAGGAATTGGTCCGACACTGGGTTTCTTACAGAGGACAAACACTTTCTAGAACAGGTTAGAGTCACCTGTCTATTTGTATGTTTGTTTTTCTCCTGCACATTTATTAACTGTCACTTATGCGACGTTGTCTTTTGTGTTCTATTTAGTTAGAGGAATGATGTATTATCGCCAGGCTTTGGATCTTCAGTGCTTCCTGGAATATGCAGAGGATAAGGGTATCAATTGTCTTTATTATCAGACATAATTGGTAAAAGGTTTCAGTGCAGATCACTGACTCTGTTAATCATTTCCTTTACAGCTATTTTCAGTGGCTACAGAACCATTGAAAAAGTGATGCCCATAAGAAGATCTTTGATTATTCACAAGCTCTAACTGATCTGAAGTTCACCTATGTTGTCTCTTGTCAAGTGTATGGGCAGCAAAAGAAATGTAGTGATGCTCGGGATCGAAGCTGTGCCACTAACATTCTGAATCTCATGCTGACGTGAGTTGCTTTGTACACTGATTAAGAGTGTTTGGCAGCCATTAAGAGCACCTTAGATGTTCCAGTAACATGTCAAGTTTGTAGGTACCCTTCCTTGCGCGTTGCTTACATAGATGAGAGAGAGGAGAATGTGGGTGAAAAAACTGAAAAGGTCTACTACTCAGTTCTTGTCAAAGGGGTGACAAATTGGACGAGGTATGAAATTACCTGATTTTTCTTTCATTTCTTCATAAAATCTTTAGCCAGAATGTTGATCCTATCCAAAGAGGGTCTAGGGAGATCAAGACATAGACAACCTTTCCTCTGCAGCAGAGATGTTACCAAAAGACTTACAAAAAATTTTTCTTAGAAATAGTACCAGGAACTCAGAATGTTTATTAGACTCTCCCATTTTCGTTAGTTCCATAGCTCAGGCTTAGATATTTATACAGGCTCATTTCCTGCTTCAGCTGAAGAAAAAAGATAAAGAAACAAGCAGCAGAAATAAAACACCCTTATTTGAAAAGAGCCAGCTGAAATTGCTGCTCCACCTATCTTCAAACTAAGAGCCAGACAATACAAAAAAATGGGTTGATTCTTAACTCTTCAAGCTCAATAAACATCAAAGTGCTCGTGTGACTCGTCATCAACTGACCTAGTAATTGAGCTCAATTCTGCAAATTGACCTTGATTTACTTGTAGTAGACTCAAAAGCTGCTCAATTAACTCATTGACACCATTGCAGAGTAATCTTTGTTTTTTCACATTAGACAAATTGGAGATAAACACGATTCAACAAGTAAATTTAAATTGAGCTCTATGCAATCCTGCATATTATAGTTTTAATGGATTCTTCTTTTTGACCTTGAAGTTGTAATGGATGAATGTCCATTAAGGCATGGCTACATGGTTTCCTGTGTCAAGGCCTATGACTGCTTTTGATTGATTCATAATCTTTATATATCTACGAGAAAGGGAATTGGAACTTCAGATCTCCAAGCAATAAGATGACCTGGCTGGGTTAATTGCTGACAACCATTTTTGTTCAATAAAATTTTCTGGCTTTTGTCTCAATCTTTCCTTTTCTTTTCCCCTTGCATTTCTTAGGTACTGCCCATCTGGTGGGTAAATGCCTGATCTTCTGTTGTTTTTTATTTGTTTGTTCAATATCTTAGCTTGGATTATGATAATTCCCATTGACAAGCCATGCTTTTGCATTTGTAGGAAATATATCGTATCAAGCTTCCTGGCCCACCAACTGACATAGGTGAAGGAAAGCCAGAGAATCAAAATCATGCCATTATTTTCACTCGTGGGGAGGCCCTACAAACAATAGACATGAATCAGGTGACACTTATTTGTCCCTGCTTTTTAACAAAGTTCTCTCTGATGTATAAGCCAACTTCCATTTCCTTCCTTGCCTTCAGTCAGTGTGTGTGCGTGTGTGTGTGTGTGTGTGAGAGAGAGAGAGAGAGAGAGAGGTGTTTTATGTTCATTATTTTATTTTTAGATGTGGCCTATATTAGTCTTGGAGAAAGAGGAGGTGGGAGCCCTGGGGGGTCGCGAAGTGAATTGTCTGATGGAGAATCAAATAAAAAGGCAAAAAGGTTTCGAACTTTGAAAGTAGAGAGTCTTCTTTTACTGAAAACTTTTTTTTTTTGGGGTGGGGGGTGGTGGGGGAGGGGGTTGAGTGACTTGGACTTGGTGGCAGGAGGGGGAGGGCGATCAACAAATAGCATATACTATGATATCTCTTCTGGTGTCAGCCCAAGATTATCTCATCAAGAAGTAGCTTAAACTGGGGCACATCACCTTGTATTTTCATGGTGTGCACTTCAATAACTATTGCAGAGACTTGGGCTTAGAAGCTAAACCTAGATGCAGCACAGTATTGAAGGGACAGTGTTGACTGTTGAGTGTCCCACCACGGATGTTGTAACACTGGTCTTCTGTCCTTTATATGTATCTTTGAGAACTCAGTCGTGGGCTATCAAGACCTCCTTGACCTCCAAATGTCACCACAAAACAAGCCCCCTTTTCTTGGTCAATAAATGCCTTATGCAGATTCTTAATGGCCAGTGGTGAAAATTGACAATGCAATAGAACACAAAATGGTAAAACTTCAATCTTGCCCAGACATGCATTATCATTTGTGTTTGATATTCTCAGGATAATTACTTTGAAGAAGCATTTAAGATGAGAAATGTTCTGGAAGAATTTCAAAAGTCACGTCGTAAGCGTCATCAACCTACAATACTGGGTCTGAGGGAGCATATATTCACTGGAAGGTTTGTCCCTGTCCTTAAATACACAATTTACTTGTAATAAATTACATCACAACATTGCTGTTAGGTACTTATTTGTTGCCTTCAAACTTTCAGTGTTTCATCTCTAGCATGGTTCATGTCCAATCAGGAGACTAGCTTTGTGACAATAGGTCAGCGAGTCCTGGCCAACCCTCTGAGGTAAGCGCCCTTGGCTTATTTTAAGAGTTCTTTGTGCGATATGATTTTTAATTATGTGTATGTTAATTTATCATTTCATGCTTTGCCTGCTGTAGAGAATCCATCATTGTTTCATTTCAGAATTTGGATTATGAGGGCTGGATGACCGTTAATGTTTAAGTGTCATCAACTGAAGTTAAAACATGAAGTTTACGGAAATATCTTGTAGCACAAAATTAAGCAGAATATCTAAAGTAGAACCTTAAGTAGGTTGCTCTTCTTGTTAAAGGAGAGTCCTGAAACCTTTTTAGATGGGTGAATACTATGAAAAGTGTATATATAATGGTTAATTTTTCTTTGGTTTCAAGGGAGGTGTAGATGCTGATAGGATTCAAGCCCCTTCACAGTTGGGGGATGATGCTTCTAACAAGACGTCAATCTCTTAGACCCTATCATGATTATACCTTTTCTTAGAACCATTCCACTGATTCCCACAACTAATTTAGTCTAATTGTAATTTATTAATTTCCTAGTGTCTGTGCTAGCCTAGCGCCTCTGAAACCCGAGTCCTTCCTCAAGTTCAAAACGAATGAACTCTTCTACAAATGTAGCAGTTCTGGATACTATAGAAAGACCAGTACACACCTGCATATCCGGTTTTGGACCATGGAATTTCTCACAATGCACTTGATCCACCCTTCCTTTCCGCAATGGTCACAGGAGAGGACTACTGTTTATTGTGTCAGGCATGTTGTAGGTGTAAGGGTTAGAAAACAAGGGAAGCATGCTCAGTAGCTGAAGATTATACTGGGAAAAATCATTCAAAATTTTTGGATAAGATTCACAAAGAATAGCCAGAATCCTAGCACAATATCTAAGTTAATTGGATAAGAGAATATCAAATTTTTACGGGAAGGCACACTCACAACTTTTTTCTGCAACGTAATAATCGTGGAAATTAGCAAAAAATCATAACAGAAAACGGAACATATTAATATAGATAGAAACAAATATCTTTTAAAGTATAGCAGTTTGTGGTGAGATGCTTGATGCCACAAATTGCTTAGACATTTGGTGACTAACATGGATTACTTGAGAAGAAAAGACTAAGTAATGAGAAGAATTTGATGTTCCATTAGCAATGGACTAATGATTAAAAGATTCTGTGAGTGACTAAGCCTTCCTGTTGTGATGGATTCAAGTTGTTATTGTTCCTTGAGACCATGACAAATAAATGTTGTCGACATATCCACCAAGACATGAACTTTAATAAGTCTTGCTTGTTTTCTATCAGTAGTCTGAAATACAGTATAGTACTACTGCTTTCTGATTGACTAAGTATCTGACATGTAGTTCCATCCTATTTGTTGAACAGGGTACGTTTCCATTATGGCCACCCTGACATATTCGACAGACTTTTTCATATAACCCGGGGAGGGGTTAGCAAAGCATCAAAAATCATAAACCTGAGTGAGGATATATTTTCAGGTATTTTTCCATCTCAAGAATCAAGCTCATATATTCGTGGACTCTTGTAATTTATCTTTGATCTTTTATAGGTTACAATTCAACTTTACGTGGAGGTTTCGTCACACATCACGAGTACATTCAGGTTGGGAAGGGCCGTGATGTGGGAATGAATCAGATATCGCTTTTGAAGCTAAAGTTGCCAATGGAAATGGAGAGCAGACACTCAGTCGTGATGTTTATCGGCTTGGACGACGTTTTGACTTTTACAGGATGCTTTCATTCTATTATACAACTGTGGGATTCTACTTTAGTAGCATGGTATATTTTCCTAACATTTACAGTCTTATTTGTGATTGATAATACATGCTAGGTAAGATGTATTTCTCCTGTTTCTTCAGGATACAACTTGTTCTACTCATAGATTATATTATAGGAAGCAGCGAGTGAGTGTAAAAGTCACAATGAAACTGGCAGCATCCAGCAAGACTTCTCTGAGAATATGTCAGTCTTTATACTGTCTGTTTGAAGAGAATATTCACCTGCATAAGGAAGTTTTTCAGACATGCTTGTGAAGGCCAGTTGATTCATGCATGCAAAATCAAGTGTCTAATAACTTACTGCTTTCCCTTAATTTCTATTTCCAGTTTCTCCTGCTAGAGATTCTGTCTTGTTAAGATTGTCTCTGTAGGATATGCTGGTCTTAGAAGATGGAAATCTGTTATGATTTGTAGTTCAACTTTTATACTTAGTTTGCTGGGTAATTATTGACCTAATAATTAATCCTGTCTTATCGTGGACTTTTCAGGCAACCGTTCTCACTGTGTATGTATTCTTGTATGGGCGGATGTATATGGTATTGAGTGGGCTAGAGAAGGCTATTATTCAAGATACGACAGCAACTAAGACCAAGACCCTTGAAGAAGCTCTGGCACCTCAAAGTTTGTTCCAGATCGGTGTACTTCTTGTGCTTCCAATGATAATGGAAATAGGCTTGGAGAGAGGCTTCCGTACAGCAATAGGTGACTTTATAATTATGCAGCTTCAGCTGGCTTCTGTATTTTTCACTTTCCAGCTTGGGACAAAGGCACATTATTATGGGAGAACAATCCTACATGGGGGTTCAAAGTATCGAGCAACAGGACGTGGCTTTGTTGTCTTCCATGCCAAATTTGCTGATAACTACCGGCGTTACTCACGCAGTCATTTTGTGAAGGCCTTGGAGCTCTTTATGCTGCTGATTATATACGAAGCTTATGGTCAATCGTATCGGAAATCAAATCTGTACCTATTTGTCACTTGGTCTATGTGGTTCCTCGTATGTTCATGGTTGTTCGCTCCTTTCATCTTCAATCCATCTGGATTTGACTGGCAAAAGACTGTGGATGACTGGACAGATTGGAAAAGGTGGATGGGGAATCGCGGTGGAATTGGTATACAGCCTGATAAAAGTTGGGAATCATGGTGGGAGGGAGAACAAGAGCACTTGAAGCACACTACTATCAGGGGAAGATTTTTGGAAATACTCCTTGCTTGCCGCTTCTTCATATATCAATATGGAATTGTCTACCATCTTCATATAGCTCATGGCAGTCAGAACTTTGTGGTACGTGTGCACACACACACACACTAACACACGCACGCGCACACACACAACAGAGAAGCTATGTTACTTGGACTCGGCCACACCCATGTTGAAATGTCGAGTATCCAACATGGTAACATGTCGGATTCGACAATTTTTTGAAAAATTCTGTACTTTTTCGGTCTAAAATGAAATATTAAGCATCCAACACTGGTACTTGAGGCAAAATTAGGAGTCCAAACAACATAGCGCAATAGCACATAAGCATGTATAAATATGACACGTGTGCGTGTGTGCTCCCCCCCACCAATTAAAAAGGAGTATTGCTCTTGACCCTTCTGTGATTTCTGCAAGTAGGTCTATGCGCTTTCTTGGGTAGTCATGGTTACTGTGCTCCTCGTTTTAAAGGTATGTGGTCCAGTAATTGCTTTTCTCCCTCGTCAGTTTACACCTTTGTAGCTTCACTGTTTATAACTTTTGCCTTTATGAAGAGAGGTTATGATAAACAGCTTTTTGAATGCTTCTTGCTCGATCATTGGTAATGAGCAACTGAAATGCCACAAATCAGGCATTGATTTATTTTATTAAACGTGTCATTATACTGTGCTAATGGAACATGCTGCTCAATTAAGTTTAGTGTATCTTCATGTTTTCTTACCTTTTTTGGTGTTGGCATCAGATGGTCTCGATGGGTAGAAGAAGATTTGGAACTGATTTTCAGCTGATGTTCAGAATTCTCAAAGGTCTTCTGTTCCTCGGTTTTGTATCAGTTATGACAGTGCTCTTTGTAGTGTGTGGGCTCACCATATCAGATTTATTTGTCTCTGCCCTCGCATTTTTGCCTACTGGGTGGGCTATGCTTCTGGTAAGCATATGTGAAATTCTGGGAATCAATTTCTGTTCCTTGGTTCAAAAGCTTGATGACATAAAATATGGTGGCTAATTGCATTTTTCTGTTTGATCTTGTGATATTCAAAGATTGGACAAGTATGCAGGGGCTTGCTGAAAAGCCTGAAGTTCTGGGAATCAATTAAGGAGCTGGCTCGAGCCTATGAATATGTGATGGGATTGGCAATCTTCACTCCCATAGCAGTGCTTTCATGGTTCCCATTCGTGTCGGAGTTCCAAACCAGGTTGCTCTTCAACCAGGCATTTAGCAGAGGTCTTCAGATTTCTATGATTCTTGCTGGTCGCAAAGATCGCACCCCAAATATGCAATGAATTCATTTTCGTTTCTTCAGTTTTGACCTGTAAACCCATTTGTTTCCTATTAATTGTAATAGTACTAGGACCAAAAAAAAAAAAAAAGGCAAAGAGGATTCTCTTCATGTTTTATCCTTTCCTTTCTTATGGCGCGGATTGATATTATTTTCAACAGTAGCTCAACACTCGCTCATGATGTCTGACTGCAAGTTATAGAGAATAGTTTTTGGAAATTTATACCCGACGAGCATGGCATTACTTTGTTCTTTTTGTTGTTGCTAAAGGGTAAGTGACAACTAAACAGTAGCCTTTTTGTTGTTAAAGGGTAAGTGACAACTAAACAGTAGTCCTTTTTGTAAGAATTTTACCTAAGTTGTTCTCAATAAAGATGGAAATAAAGGAAGTATAAGGAATAGAGAGCTACAACATAGAAAAAGAAATTGAAATGTCAAACTTAGTGATCCAATCCATGGCACGATTGCCTTCTCAAAATGAATGTTGAATGATAACTTGGTAACAGTCACTTAGGTAACATCACACGTTTCCTTTGTGTAAGGACATTATGGAAAAATATGGGATATCGATTCACATTCAGAATAATAAAGCGGACATAAGGGGTTTAGATTAAGACCTCTTTTAGCAAGAATATCAAGTGCATTTAAGGAATTATGACTTATTTGTAGAAGAAAAGGCTTCAGTTTGGGTATAATATAGATATTCTATATCCAAGCAAAGTCCCAAGGTGATTGGTTATGAGGGAAGATATTGTGCGCATTTTATGTTGCTAACTTGGCAGTAAAAATGCCATTGCCGGAGAGATCCCACAAAAGGACTCTTCAATATCATGAGTTGGGGGTGGAATGTTTTTAATTAGTTGACAGGTATTATCCGTTAACAAGGAATTAAGCAGAATAAGATCCCAATCTTTACCTGGCAGTACTTGTTTATTTGACCCAAATGTCTTGAATTAATATTCGACCAAAGACATTGTAGCGATATGAGCTTGAGCATTACTTGTTTATTTGACTCACGACGTAAATCAATATTTAACCTAAGAGAATGTAGCGATTTGATTGTGGGAGTTGGCTTCCTCTAAAAATACTCAACCACCATAATCCCGCAGAAGTGGGACGACCCACAATGGGCGTTGAGAGAAACAGAGAAATTTCCTTCCCTAAGACTCGTGATTGAGGCAGGAAGCAAGAAATCAATTGTTGGCCAAGATCGGCCACTTTGGCTCATTTAATCAAACTTACATAACTACTAATCTAGCATTAATACACCCGGATATGTAGGGGTTTGTTTCTCTACTTAAATCTGGTTACAGTGAGACAGAAAAGATTAAAGGGAAAAGAAAGGCACACATTGTATACGTTGCATTTCTGATACTTTCCCTAGAAATCCTTAACACTTCCTCACAGTTAGACTCACCATCACTTGAGTCTTCGGGTTTGCGTCGTGACTGTTTTTCCGATGACTCTAGTAGCCGCCGGTTATATTATTCCGGGCAATTTTGGTGAACACGGTTTTCGGAATATATCAAGACTGGTGTGTTCGTGACTCGGGATTTTGCACTCATTGGCTATTAATCGGACGGGTATTCTTGTGGGCTATTAAACGGCAATCGATCCTATTGCTTCCGCATTGATAAGGTTAGTCCTAATATTTCCAATAGTGGTATCAGAGCTTTGGATTGCTAGTTCCTAGCCCCGATTAGTTTTAGCTTGATTAGTTTAGGCAAACTCTAAATCCCGTATAATTTGTTCGAGTACTTATTATTAATCCCATTTAACCGCGTTAAACCCCCGACTCAGACTCTCTGGCAAAACTCCCTATTGTGGACAGCCTCCGTGGCGGACCACATCCCTCCAACACTCCGGCCTCAGTGGCGCAAATTAAAAATATATATAGAAGAAGAGTGGTTGTCAAACTAACCCATCAGACCGCCGAATAGAGGGTGGCGCGTACCTACACGCGCCGCCGATGAAGATTAGTTCTTCTCCTCTTTTTACTTCCCCAACGTCGATCTACCACCACCGAGACATTTTTCCGTGTAAAACAGTCCTGGCGGTGGAGCGTGTGGGTCACGCGCCACGACGCCGTCACTACCACAGCTCGAGATTGGTGTTAATCGGTTGCTTGGCGGCCGATCTACATCATGGCGGTAGTATTTTTGTCGAAAAAGGTGGGACGAGGCTTGTGGGTCTCGTTTTTGGCTCAGCGGAGAAGGGCGGAATTACATTATTTGGGTATTTTGGGACGCCGAAAAACCAAAAGTAAGGTCGTGGCCTTTGCTTGGTGTCGCCGAAGATAGTAGAAATCAGGCCGAGGCCTTCCTCCCGTAGCCATGGCTACTCACGGAGGTGAAGGAGAGAGAGAGAGGACAGAGAGACCGAAAGGGACAGAGAACAGAGAGACTGAATGAGTAATTAAAAGGGGAGGGAGAAAAGGAATAGGCTAGCGTGGGAAATAAGGCAAGCGTGTCTTCCCATTAACCACTTGCTGTTATTATTATTTTTTTCGCGTTCCTGGGTCATGCTTCCTCTAGTTTTTGAATGTTCCCGAGGTATTATTTTTCCCCGTTGTTTTTATTACTAAGCACGCTGCTTTCGGTCCTCGAAATGGACAGTTTAAATTTTCAAATAGCATGCTATATACGTTTAGTACATAAAGTTTATTTTTTTATTTTGTGTAAATTTAAAATTAATATTAATCTGATTTTATAATTTTGAGTGAGTTATTTCAATCAGTTAATTTTATGAATCTGTTTCATATTATGTAAATTACATAATTATGTTTTTATGTAATTATTTTGGTTGTTGGCATGTGATTTGTTTAATATATGTGATTTCGTATTACATGTTTTAATGTGGACAATTAGCATGAACATTATATACATATGTTTAATATAGTGTTATATAAATCAGTTTTATAAAAAGCAATATCTTTGCTCCACATGCTATGCATATATATGAATTTGTTTCATGAAGTCATATTAATTATAAA
Organism: Talinum fruticosum; assembly: GCA_021018815.1. Classification (NCBI taxonomy): domain Eukaryota; kingdom Viridiplantae; phylum Streptophyta; class Magnoliopsida; order Caryophyllales; family Talinaceae; genus Talinum; species Talinum fruticosum. The sequence continues at coordinate 3,418,739 of JAITYX010000011.1, forward strand.
ATTAGTTTTTATATAATATGAGTTAAGTGATATTATCTATAAATTAGTTTTTTTTTTAATTAATGTGAATATGTTTCATGTGAATTAATAATATTACGTTTAAATTTTGTTTTGTAAATTAGTTTTACATCTTAACTATCTTTGTGGTATGTAAAGTTCTATGTTAATTCGTTTAATGTTAAAATTCATATGAATATGTTTTCTATGGAATTAAAGTATCAATTATTTTTTCCATAATTTCTAGTTCATTCCATATGTGATGATTATTAGCTTAGCAAAATTTTCGATCATATGACTTGGATGATGAAGTTTGTGAAAATTTGATTTTTTTAAAGATGTGTCTAAATGTCCAATTTGCACTCTACTGAAAAGTTGGTGGGTTCCAACTATGACATTTGGCATCGGAGGGTTCAGTTCCTTCCGAATGAACGTGAACTGCTAGAGTTCTTGACTGCCAAAATATATCCCCTACTACTAAGGATAAAGATGACAATGATGTTGATACTAGTTCCGCACGATATCGGAAGGATTTGAAAGCATATCAGGAGTGGTTCAAAAAGGACCGCTCAACGCGGTATGCCCTATTGAACCTTATGCATGATGACTTAATTGGTGAGTTCGAGAACTGTCCCACAACTAAGGACATGTGGGATCAACTTAAGATCAAGTTCGGGCAAACTTCTGCTACTAAGCTCCGCCAATTGCATCTTACGTGGATGCAATACACTTTTGGCCCGGAGCATAGTATAATCGAACACATACGAACATTGAGTGCAATGGTTCGTGATCTTAAGGTTGGAGGGATCGAGATCTCTGAGCGTGATCAAGTCACGAATGTGATTCGTGCTATCCCATCTAAGGATAAATGGAAAACCTTTAAGACTCTCATGGTGCATAGTGATCACCTCCAGACTGTGGACAATATTGTTCGCCATCTCGAACTTGAAGAAGATCGCATGAAGTCACATGCTCCTGCTCCCATTCCTGCTGCATTAGTTGCTAAAGGAAACAAACCTAAGGGCAACAAGTTTAAACGAGGGAAGAAGAAAAGTTCTCATCCCTCCAAGAAACTTGGGCCTACAGGTGGAATTGCCAAGAAACAGACATAAGGCTAAGGGCAACAAAGAGAAAGTTATGACACGTGTGAAGTGTTATAATTGTGGAAAGAAGGGTCACTATGCTAGGGATTGTCCCGAGCCTCAAAAGGTAACCCTTTCCATTAAAGTCTCTGAATTATTTGTTTGTTCCCACGCATTAGTTGCTAAATCTCTTCCTAATTGGATTTTAGACTTGGGAGCAAGCAAGCACATAGTTCAAGACTGAGCTGGGTTTGTAGATTTTCACCCTTATCCGGTGGGCATACAAACCGTGACATTAGGGAATGGCACAATAGAAGACGTTCTCGGTGTAGGAACGTATCAGCTCAAGCTACGTGGAGGAAATAAGTTACTTCTACTAGATGCTCTCTACGCACCTGGGGTGCAATGTTCCCTTGTTTCTTTTGTCTCCTTAGTTAAAGTAGGTTTTCAGATTGTTTCAAAAGAAGATGGTTTAGAAATTTATTATGGTGGCAATTTGTTTGGCCATGCATATTTTCAAAACAATTTCCCTATTTTGGATTTAGACGTATGCTATGATAATTCTACATTAGTTGTATTTGATTCCAATTCTGAATCTGTTAAATGGCATGCTCGACTTGGTCATATTGGCCAAGATAGAATGATTAGACTAGCAAAAGAAGGTCTTCTAGATCGGCTCACTAAGGTTAGGTTGCCTAGATGTGAGCCATGCTTAGCTGTTAAGACGACCAAGAAGCCTTTCGGTAAGGCTTATAGGGCGTTACATCCCTTAGAACTTATTCACTCCGACATATGTGGACCCATGAATGTCAAAGCACGTCATGGTGCTAGTTATTTTCTCACTTTGATAGACGACTATTCACGATATGGGTATGTGTACCTTTTATCACACCGTTATGAAGCTTTAGATGTGTTCAAACGCTTCGTAGCGGAAGTAGAAAACAAATTGGAGCGTAGAGTGAAGTCTCTTCGCACAGATCGTGGTCGTGAATACCTTTCTGATATGTTCAAAGAGTTTTGTGAGGAAAAGGGCATACGCAGGCAACTCACGATTCCAGGTACTCCTCAACAAAATGGTGTTGCCGAGCGTCGGAATTGAACATTACTTGACATGGTCAGGTCAATGATGGCCCAAGCTAATTTACCAATTAGTTTTTGGGGGATGTATTGCTTACGGCAACTTACATCCTGAACCGAGTGCCATGCAAGAGTGTTTCAATCACTCCATATGAGTTATGGAATGGTAGAAAGCCCATCTTGAACCATTTACGCCCGTGGGGTTCGCTGGCTATGTGCACAACCCAACTCATCAACATGGGAAGCTTGGTCCAAGAGCTACCAAAATGGTGTTCATTAGATATTCAGAAAACTCAAAAGGATATGTTATGTATGGAGAACATCTAACTGGAGGCATGAAGGAAATAGAATCCCGAAATGTCGATTTTCTTAAGGATGAGTTCCCAAGTATTGGTGAAATTAAGAAGGACTTAGAGTTGTATGAGTTACAACAACTATCTCTCGGTGAGGGGAGGATTTGTATACTCATCTTGTCACCGAGGATAATAGTTTTCCACCAGACAACAGAGATAGTGGGAAGGGTCCTACCATCTCTAATGATGGAAATGTGTCTACATAGAAGATCCAACATGAGAATGAGGAACGTCCTCAATCTCTAGTTCCTAACCACGAGGTCAGTCCTCCTTCTCAGGAACCCTCATCACATCCCAAGGGATTAGTGGGAGAGAATCTCCAATTACTCAGAGTCCCACACCTCAAAGGAAAAGGGGAGGGATCCTGAGCCTAGTCGGACAAGAGAGTCAAGTCCTAAAATTCTTCGAAGAAGCGAGCGAGGAAAAGTTCCCCGATGATTTTTTCAAATCGAAGAGGATATCTTCTTTTGTATGCCTTTGGAAATAGAAGAGCCGACCTCTTATGTAGAGGCTATAAATTCACCAAACCATACAGAATGGATGGAAGCCATGAGAGATGAGTTGGACTCAATGGCAAAGAATGAAGTTTGGGAATTGGTTGATCTTCCTCCCAGACGTAAGGCCATTGGAAACAAGTGGGTTTTCAAGGTTAAACGTCGAGCAGATGGATCAATTGATAAGTTCAAGGCCCCGATTTGTGGCGAAAGGTTTTACACAAGTTGAAGGTGTAGACTATGAAGAGACTTTTTCTCCTGTGGTGAGAATGACCTCTATTCGCCTACTTCTAGCCCTGGTTGCTCATTTGGACTTGGAGTTAGTCCAAATGGATGTAAAGACTGCCTTCCTCAATGGTAATCTAGAGGAGGAGATTTATATGGATCAACCTATTGGTTTCGTATCAAAAGGACAAGAGGACAAAGTTTGTCGTCTTAAAAGATCTATATACGAGTCTTAAACAGTCTTCCAGATCATGGTACTTTAGATTCCATGAAGCTATTACTTCATATGGCTTAACCATGGTTTCAGAAGACCATTGTGTATATGTCAAAAGGACGACAGTAGGGATTGTGTTCCTTACATTGTACGTTGATGACATACTACTGGCTGGAAACAACCTGGCAATGATCAACGCTACTAAGAAGTGGTTGTCTTCCGTTTTTGAGATGAAAGACATGGGTGAAGCCAAGTATGTCCTTGGTGTGGAAATAATTAGGAACCGTTCTAAAAAACTTCTTGGTTTATGTCAGAAGACATATATTGAGAAAGTCCTGGAACGTTTTCGGATGCAAAGTTCCAAACCCATTGACACTCCAGTCGATAAGGTCCTCACTTTAAGTCATGAGCAATGTCCTAAAACAGATAAAGAAAAGCAGAAAATGAGTAGTGTTCCCTACGCTAGTGCGATAGGAAGGTTGATGTATGCCATGCTATGTACACGGCCTGACTTTTGCTTCGCGGTTGGATTGGTTAGTCGTTACCAAAACAACCCGGGACCTACTCACTAGCAGGCTGTCAAAAGAATAATGCACCATTTTCGTGGAACTACTGACTTGGTACTTTGTTATCAAGGAGGGGACCTCAAACTGAGAGGATACTCAGATGCAGATTGGGGTGGTGACCTGGACGAGTCCAAGTCAACCTCAGGATACGTTTTTACCCTTGGTGGGGGAGCCATATCTTGGTGCAGTAAGAAGCAAGACTGCATAGCTTTGTCAACTATGGAAGCAGAATATGTCGCTAGTTGCCTTGCCGCTCAGGAGGCAATATGGCTAAGGAGTTTTCTCCAGGATGTCAACCTTTCTCCAAGAGTTGACGATCCTGTCAAGATGTGGTGCGATAACACTACTGCCATTCAATATGCTAAGGATCCTAAGTTTCACAGGAAGGCTAAGTATATTAAAAGGCGTTATCAATTTGTAAGGGATGCTATAAAATTGAAAGAAATTGTTGTCAAATATTTATCTACTAACAAGATGATCGCTGATCCTTTGACTAACCCAACTCCTAGAGATGTGTTCAAAACTCATATGATGAGTTTAGGTCTTCGTAGAGTTTAGTCATTTGAAACATCTTGTAATTCTGGTTTTTGGACATACTTTTTAGATGAACTTTTTCATTGAAATAAAGATTAGTATTTCTTTTTCTTTGAATGTTCATAATTTTGGTTGCATGATTTGGCACATCTAAATGTTACTAGGCTTCTGATTATCTTATCACACAGATAATCAACACTAACGCTTGAGTAGCTGTTAGGATGAGACTAAAATCATATTGGCACTAGGTGTGCAATATTGATTAATTTTTTCGTACTCAGATAGTATGAAAAATATACATGAATAGTCGCCTTAGTAAGTCTAAGATGAGATTTAAGAAAAATCGAATATAACACAACCTTATATTGAAGCTTTTTAGCCGAATTTAAGTGTCAGGATTACGTTGAGTGCGCTAATCCAGTGACTCAAGTTAGTTTTTGGGAAAAACTTGAACTTGTAATTCGTATGATATAAAAGTGACAGGCTCACCTTAGCGGGAGTTATATCATAACACACATTTCATACTGTGTGTGCTAAAAAGACAACCTTGTGGAGTGACAATAGTTTCCCTTCCTTGTCACTGTATGATCCCGAAACATTATTATTTCAAAACGCAATTCCCTTTGACTTAGGACTATGATGTGAAATCTAAGTTAGATATTGCTACTTTAGTGTATACTCCAATGGCTATAAAAATATACAGCTCAGCGGAATACATTAGGAAAGCAATCTTACCGAGATGTAACATCATGAGTGGCTAAGGAAAATCATTTCATATTCACCATATCAGCCCGGGTGATTATATTCGGAATATAATCATATGATATATCAATAGGCATAAAGGGATTATATAAACGTGAGGAGATGTGTACAATTATAGAGTTATGTAAAAGGCTTACGTGGCCGAGTGGGAGCTGTTGGCCAAGATCATGAAACGACCACTTTGGCTCATTTAATCAAAATTACATAACTACTAATCTAGCATTAATACACCCGGATATGTAGGGGTTTGTTTCTCTACTTAAATATGGTTACAGTGAAACAGAAAGATTAAGGGGAAAAGAAAGGCACACACTGCATACGTTGCATTTCTGATACTTTCCCTAGAAATCCTTAACACTTCCTCACAGTTAGACTCACCATCACTTGAGTCTTCACGTTTGCATCGTGACTGTTTTTCCGGTGACTCTAGTAGCCGCCGGTTATATTATTCCGGGCAATTTTGGTGAACATGGTTTTCGGAATATATCAAGACTGGTGTGTTCGTGACTCGGGATTTTGCACTCATTGGCTATTAATCGGAAGGGTATTCTTGTGGGATATTAAACGGCAATCGATCCTATTGCTTCCGCATTGATAAGGTTAGTCCTAATATTTCTAACATCAATGATAGCCATGAGAAACATTTTCTATATCTAGCTAGATTGTCTGGTGTGCTGAGATACGAGGTCGAAACTCCAAAGCTCTTAGCCAGCTCTTCTTTTGCTGGTTGCTTCTTCTTTTGGTGTCTAAAGGGCCAAAACCTCATGAATCCAGGGATCATCTTGGGAAACAATTGACAAACTACATTTCTAAGTTGTAGTAAATTTCCAAAACTCATGATACAACACTATTGCCCCTAATAACTAAATTAAATAAACTTATCTAATTTTAAGTGAGGCAGCCATGGCGTGGTAGTCCACTAGCCTAAAATCGAATTTGGTCCCCTACACATTACTCTAGGGACTCATGAGCAATCGATCTCTAGAGATACATGATAAACTGTTCGAATGGCGTACATGGACGAATAGTGGTGACGAACCTCGAACAATTACCCAGAACAATTTATAGAGAGGAAGAATTTATTTATTTATTTTTTGTGTGTGTCTGAAAGGAGAAGAAAAATCCCAATAAATAAGAAGGTTGAGGAAATTATTATACTAACGGATACTTGGCGAGAATGAAAATTGACTGACGTCAAAATAAATACAAGATTTTACTAAAAATTATGATCAAAATAAGACCCATGGTTGTAGCCCGGCTGGTAGAGGGTGCACATGCATGTGGTGTAAAGGTCCTCCCTTTACCAAGCCTTCTAAATATTCAAGAAAGAGAGAGGTATAAAAAACCAATAAAGTTTTTCCAATCTTTCTACGTGGGACAAAAAGCACAAGAGGCAAAGAGATTTCTCTCTCTTTGAAGCATCTCATAACAACTATAACGTTGTAATGCCTCGACCTTAATCCAATGTATCAATAAAGATTAATAAATATTAATGAGTGCGTGTACTTCAATTCACACTTTCATTCATCATTATCATGTGTATTATATACTTGAGCTCGTAACCATATTATGTGTTTGTAGGACTCGGATGATGATAGCAACGCTTGGCAAAGAAATAAATAAATAAATGAATGATCAAATAAATTATGCCTTGTGATAATTCAAGGAATAATAATAATAATAATAATAATAATAATAATAATAATAATAATAATAATTCATACGCCTAAAGTTTATAATAATTATTCAAGTCGGGAATTGCTAAAACCGACGTTCTTTTAACTTGAGCTTGGCTATTAGGGTATTTGGGCTTGTAGAGAGTAGACGGCCCAATAACAAAGCAAATAAAAATAAAAATAAAATAAAAAAGAGGCTGGATTCAAATTTGACGAGAGAGAAAATTCAGATTCAAAATTTACCTATTTAAACCCCAAAATCTCAAAAAACCCCACCTTCATCATTTGCTATTCTTTTCAAAGAAACTCATCTCCCTCGCTCAACCTCCTCCCTACTGCCCAACTAGGCTGCCGGCTGCCACCACCACCAGCTCCACCGGTCACCGGAGCCGGAGCCACCAGTCGCCGGCCACCCATTACCCTGGCCACTGCTGCTGTCCTCTTGCGCGTGCTGCTGCTGACCTGCTGCTGCGTCACTGCTGCTACCTACCACTGCTGCCAGCTGCTGCCGCCAGACCAGCCACCGTCATCGCCGGTCGCCGCCTGTTGTCGCTGCCAACCACCACAGCCACCGGAGCTCCGATCAGCCACCCCTTCCACCATAAAAACCCTCATTTTTTTGTGGGTTTTGGGTAAAAACTCCAACCTTCAACTAATAAATTTCTTTAACTTTTAAGAATAATTAGTTAGATGTGCATGCAAGGGATTATTGTGTAAAATTAGATTACATAGCGAGTATTATGCTTTTGGGGACCGTTGATTGGAAACGTTAATTCGAGTTTCCCAAATCTTGGTATGAGAAGTAATTATCTTGCATGCGTTTTTAATAGGTTTTAGTGAGCTAATATGATACTTAAAATGATGGAAAATTTATAAGATAAACCTTTCATAGATATCTCACAAAGACAAAATACGTAGAGCATAAGAAAGTGGAGTTTGGAAGACTCTGCCACACACCACGGGTGCCCCCACAACCTGTAAGGCAGGCCGTGGTGGCCAGCAGCGAGTTAATTGACCCAAAACACCCACCACGGGTGCTCCCACAGGCCGTGAGGTAACCCGTGGTGGCCACCAGAAGTCCCCACTGACCGTGGGAAGGCCCTTGATGACCTCTAGAGTCGAATATTGACCCCCACTGGCCGTGGGGAGGTCCGTGGTGGCTTCCAAAGCAAAAGAAATTTGGTTTTCGTGATGATTCAAGTTTATTAGAAAATTTTGGAGGAAGAAATTAACTAAAATGGGCATGCATGTAAAAAAATAATTAAAAGGAAACTTTAAAAGAGTACAATATTACGAGAGGATCTAAGAAAAAAATAGGCATGCATGTTGTGTTATGAGGATATGGATTAAAAATGTGAATTAAGGAGAATAGGTAAGTTGAGTGATTTTAAGAAGTTGAAGACAATAAGTAATTTTGGGAAGATTAAAGAAAATAAGTTATTTTGAGGGTTGAAGGAAAGAAGTGATTTGGATTATTGAAGTAAATTAAAGAAAATAAATGAGGTTGAGAATTTAAGAAAAATAAGTTATCGTAGGCGATTTATAAGAATTGGGTTAGGTATGCAAGTGAAGAATTAAACAACGTTGGAGGATTAAACGATTAGGTGAGTAAGAGACTTAATTTAGGAAGGGACCGATTAACACAGTAGGTGTTTTATGGAGAAACGGTCAAGTGAACCTTATGATCATATTGCGTGTCAAGAGGGGCTGGTATAAGTTACGAATGTTACTTTAAAACTTCAACCTATAAAATTTAACCAACTGATTTAGGAATCTACGAAGTGATTTTGCCTTCATAAATTCATCTAGTCATGGGAAGTTACAAAAAGGAAATAATGTAAGTGATAACAATAGTAATAACAATAGCGATGACAATAATAACGATAATAAATTTAATTACTAAGAGTATTGAATCTATTAATGAAACACTTTATTTTGTTAAGGCATCCATGTCGTTCATCTGAGTCAGCTACTTCAAAGGGATCAGAAGGAATATTTCCACGATTTAAGGTACGTTTATTGCTTGTACCTTACGGAAATCCACCTGTTTATATCAACACCAAAATGGTTTGCTTAAATCAAAAAGGAAACATTTCAAATATTATTGTCATCTAACTATGTGGTCCACCCCTTATTAATCATGTTATATCATGATCATATCATATCATATATATTTGGCCATTACCAACCAGACTTTGCTGATCGGTCTGGGTATGCGCATATTTAGAGAAACCGATGATATTAAAGAGCCACTCAAATAATAAATGAATAGTTGTTTTACTATATTCTTCCTATCTGATTTATAAATGAATGGAAATGCATGCGCTCAAATCAATATATCTTCACATAAATTATTTACATTACATGGATAGACGTGCTGAACTCCGATTCACTATTTCGAAATATTTTTATCTGTTTTGTTTTAGGTAAAGCTACTCCAGAAGAGAGCAAGAAGTAGGTTATCTACTGGCTGAAGTGTCTTAGTGGCTCACAGTCGTGGTGACTTGTCGCGTCTTGAGTTATTTTGGTTGCGCTTTAAGTCATTACCCTGACGGCATGTATTTTAGTTTCTTTGCTTATGTTGTTCTTCGTTGGACGTTTTACTTTCGAAGTCAAACCTTATCAAGTATGGCACGTAATCTATCTGAATGTTGCCTTGTTCTTTGTTTGGAGCGGCGGTAATGCCTCTAAACTATATTTCTGCTGCGCTAATTACTAGTTAGTCAGTCATTATGACTAAATTGGTGATTATGGGTTTTGGGGGCATTACAAATGTCCATTAATTCATCTCAACATTTACAAAATCATCAATTTTATATTGCATTTAAATCATGCGGGATGTCGAGGGGTCAGTGGCGCAGTGGCCACTGACCTTATCATCCACCCTGCCCCCATGTTTGAATATGATTGATTCATGATTAGTAGAAGTCCATTCTCAAGCAGAGTTTATTCTCCATAATTCTAAAATGTGATGTTGTAGGCTGCAACATAATGAAGAAGAATTCATGTTAGATAACAATGTGAGTAGGCATAAATTGTGGAAAATTATATATAAACAAAATCAAAATAAATATTTAGACCCAAACTTACAAATAATCTGAATTTAACTCACTAATGAATGCCAAAAGATGATAAAGATTACACAAATAATTATGAAAAAGCAGTTATTTTCCAAATAAAAACAATGAGAAAACAGAATATGAACGTTGCATGGAATGATAAAACCTAAGACCGAAAAATTAGGGATTCTGAAAAAAGAACGAGATGCTATTAGTGACTAAATAGTGGAAATATTAAAGAAACTAAAACTCAAAATAAGGGTAATTGAATAAAATTTGTTAGGATAAAGCAGCCCACAATAAAAATTATATCCTAGTTCTAAATTTATAGATCTAGGGTACCATATATGGTAATTTGTTTTATTTTTTAAAAATTTACTCGCTATTTACATGGTCCCATTTAAAAAAAAAAAAAAAAGATAATCTCTCCCAGAATGTTAGCCATGTTACAGAATCTACACTCCTCAACACATTATTAGAAAACTATGAAGCACAAACACTCATAACGAGCACTGTGTCTAAAAATTATACCTTATTCCCTGGAGTAGGAAGTGTTGGATGTGACTCAAAATCTACTGCTTTCCTTCAAAAGGTGGCATGACCATGCAAAGGGTGACAGAACCATAACAGAGTAAGGAAAAATGAGATAGTGAAAAGGACAAGTGGGCAGAGAGGTGGCACGACCCAAATCGTGCCACATGGCATGCCCCTGCTAAACTAGAATGACCGTGCTAGGCTTGGCACGACCATGTCAAGCCTTGATCAGTTGTTATGCCAATTTTTGCTTCGTGGTTGTTCGAGTTCCTTCCGTTGAGACTAGTTTCAATTGATTTTGGCCATTTCTTGGAGGGTTATCGTTAAGTTTATTGCTAGTTATGACTATGACTTCCATCTCCATTATATAATCCAACATTTTCATTTATTTGGCATTACTTGTTTATTTGACCCAAATGACTAGTTTCTCTTGTTAATTTAATTATCAACTTTTAAGTTTGTGAGTGAGTATTTTAGAAAGTGATTGCAATATCTTATTCTCTAATCTTGTTGTGCTAGTACGCCCTTGAGATCGATATTGCATTTATTCATTTTATAATTGATTTGTTGTTCTTCACCCATGGTTTTCTCATGTTTTGGGTTTCCACGTAAATTCTTATGTTCATTTTATTCTTGTCTTCTTGTTTATAATTTTCTGAACATTTTACATTCTACCTCTTTCGCTATATACTCCGCTCTATTTCCTAACAAGTAATATCAAAGCATTACATTTCAAGGATGTTGTCTGCTATGAAGTTTGATATTCAAAAGTTCAATTGTGAGATTAGTTTTAGCATTTTGAAGTCCATATGATGGTCCTTCCTACTTAGAACAGATTAAAGAAGGCTTTGGCGGGAAAGACAAGAAAACCAAAATCTATGACCGATGATCAATGTGATGTGCTTAATTAGAAAGCTCTTTTGGCAATTCACTTATGCTTGACACCTCATATTCTTTGAAAGGTCATGGATAAGACAACTTCTGAGGATCTTTGGCTTCATTTGGAGCAATGATACATGACCAAGAGTTTTGCAAACAAGATCTATGTCAAAGAACGTTTATACACTTTCTTTGTGGGATGAAGGGTACTTCTATTTGTAAGCATCTTGAAGAATTTAACTTTATTCTTATAAATTTAGGGAATTTGGATGTGAAAATTGAAAAGGAAGATAAATCTATTTTGTTGGTTGTCTCGTTGCCTCCCTTTTATAAGCACTTTGAAGAAATCTGTTTATATAGTAACAATGACACTATATTGTTAGGAGATGTTCAGGCTAATTTGCTATCCAAAGAGACACATGATCTTGAAGTGTGTGCTGACAAAGATGAAGGTTTCCAGTTAATGAAAAAGGGGGTTTTAAATCTAACTTTCAAAGAAGCAAGTACAACAAGACCTGTCAATATTGTAGAAAATTAGGACATAAGATTTCCAAGTGTTTCAAATTGAAGAATAAGGAGAAAGAAGAGGAGAACAATCAATTTTGTAGATATTGAGTTTGATGGTGATGTTTTATTTGCTACTTCTCTTGAAAAGAGGAGTGATTCTTATTAGGTTCTTGATTCCAATTGCATGTTTCATGTGTCCCCATAGGGATTGATTTTCAACATATGAGTCTCTTCATTCTGGTATTGTTCTTATGGGTAATAAGACTAGTTGCAATATGTCTAGTATTGGTACTTTTCGAATCAAGACACGTGACAATGTTATAAGAACTTTATTTAATGTGCGTCATATTCCAGATTTGAAGTGTAATCTTATTTCTCTTGACACTCTTGAATCTAAAGGGTACATATACTTAGCTGAAGGTGGAGTTCTCAAAGTCTTCAAAGGCACTCAGGTTTTCTTGAAAGGCTTGAGGCATGGTGGCTCTATATTCTACAAGGTTAATCGATGAAGAGTTCTCGTGCTATTTCTATTCCCTCATTTTATGCTAATTTATCTTCTCGATGTTGTGTGCAGTTCAACCATATGATTGATAAAAGCCTATTCAAACCATTCTCTTTTGCTAGGTTCAAGCATTCCTTGAACTAAGATGCTATTCACAACTTTTGATCGCCCTTCAGGGCGCATGTCTTTGAGGGTGATTTAACAGTGTACATATGTTTGTTGGGGATTTTGATTCAAGGTGAAAATTGTTGGGCATGGCTCAAAATTTGCTACTTCCTTTTAAAAGATGGCATGATTGTGCAAAGAGTGTCACAACCATGCCAGAGCAAGGAAAAACGAGACAGCAAAGAGTACAAGTGGGCAGAGAGGTGGCAGGACCTAAACCGTGTCACATGGCGTGCCCATGCTAAGCTAGCATGACCATGCCAGGCTTGGCAAGATCATGTCAGGCCTTAATCAGGTCAAACGTTATGCCTGTTTATGCCTCCTGATTGTTCGAATTCCTTTCGTTGAGACAAGTTTAAACTGACTTTGAGGTTTATTACTAGTTTATTGCTAGTTATGGCTATGACTTCATCTCCATTATACAGTCCACCATTTTCATTCATCAAATCATCTTAAACAAAATAATTCCCTAGTCTACACCATTTCTCTTGTGGATTTATCTCAATTATCAACTTTTAGGTTTGTGAGTGAGTATTTTAGAGAGTGATTATAATCTCTTATTTCATGATCTTGTTGTGCTAGTACGCCCTTTGAGATCGATATTGTACTCATTCATTCTATAGTGGATTTGTTGTTCTTCGCCATGGTTTTCTCCTATTTTGGGTTTCCATGTAGAGTTTGGTATTTATTTCATACTTGCCTTCTTGCTTATAGTTTTTTGAATATTTTACGCCCTACCACTTTCACTTTATACTCCAATCCAATTTCCAAACAGGAGGCTTGGTACTCCAGTGATGAATTTTTTTAATAAAATGATGAATTTTTTACGTTGATGAATTTTTTTGACAAAATGATGATTTTTTTATATTGATGGATTTTTTGATAAAATGATGTATTTTTTTATGGTGATGAATTTTCTAACCAAAATAATGAATTTTTGTATTTTGATAATTCTACAACCATGTTAACGAACTTATAATTTTATATATATTTTTTATAGTAAAATAACTAATTAAAATTTAGTTACTTACACTACTACAAAAACCACTTTTAACTATAGTTAAAAACGACCTTTAACGTTGTCGTGGATGTGGTCGTCCTTGTAAGTACCATTTTTACTACGGTTCGAAAATCGTATTAAAAGAACCGTCGTCATAGGTCACCTATAACGACGGTTCTCTCAAGAGAACCGTCATCATAGGTCAGCTATAACGACGGTTCTCTCACCTATGATGACGGTTCTTCCAAAGAACTGTCGTCATACGTCTGAATTTTTTTAAAAAATAGAGAACTTTCAGATCTGAAAATTTTTGGATCTAAAACTAAAACTGAAATGGAGAAAAAAAACTGAGTAACAAAAACAAATCAAATCTAAATAGATATGAAATTGTTGGAGGGGGAATTTTGGCAAATTTTCCAGAACCTTGAAGATTACAAGGCAAGAACGAAATCAAATCTAAACGAATACATTACAATAACAAGTCTAAACGAAATCAGATCTAAATGAAATCAGATTTAAACTAATTAATCACTTCAAATGAAACAACCTTCTTCACTGGCAGCGTGGAAAGATTCGGAATGTGAGGATCCAAGAGACTTCAACTCTTCAATTACACATCTAACAATGAAGATTCAAAAGACTTTAACTCTTCAACTACAAGTCTAACAACAAACCATGGAAGCAAAATTAGAACAAATTGTAGAAAAAAATGAGTTAAAATCCAAAAATCTAAAAGGGTAGAACCCAACAAAATCACAACAAAAGGCAAAATCAAAACATCTAACAACGAACCATGGAGGCATAATTAATCTGCCTCTTGAATCTCATTGTATGAGAGAGAGAGAGAGAGAGAGAGAGAGAGAGGATTACAAACCAAAGAGGAGGCTCGACGGGTAAGGCATCATGTTCCTCCTCGCGGCGGTGGTGGAGCTTGGGCAAGGACGACGATTCAGAGCGGAAGCGAGTGAAGAGGAGGAGGAATTAGTACTCTCTTGAAGATCGGGATGAGCTAACCATTGATGCCAACAATGCCTTGATTGCCATTGATGCTGACGCTGGAGGAAGAGAAAGAGAGAGAGAGCCTTCGTTGCAATTGATGCCGGAGCTGGAGGAAGAGAGAGACAGAGAGCCTTGGTTGCCATTGACGCCGGCACTGGAGGGAGAGAGAGAGAGAGAGAGAGAGAGAGAGGAAGGAGAGAGAGAGAGAGGGAGGGGGAGGTTTCAGATCTAAGAAATGAGGGGGATGAGAGAAAGGGAGGGGGACGGGATTAATTGAGATATGAGGACTTTTGACTATGGTTCAATCAAAGAACTATGGTCAAAAGTACCTCTAAACCAGTTCAATTAAATTCAAATGCGTGCTCTAGATTTTTAACTATGGCTCAATTAAAGAACCGTACTAAAAGGCTATCTATGACTACGGTTCTTTCATAGAACCGTAGTTAAAAGTTGATAGCTCTACCTATGACGACGGTTCATTGAAAGAACCGTAGTCATAGGTGTTAAACAACGCCACTTATTTAAAAAAAAATCACCGGTCCATTTTTTATGACGATTTGTTCTTTTAACCGTAGTTAAAGACCCGTCGTTAAAAGTTATTCTTGTAGTAGTGTTAGTGGTACCTTTTCTATAAAGTTTATTTACCCTTAACCCAAGATTATTAATATATATTAATATATTTAATATTTAAATAAATATGATGAATATTTTAATTTAAACATATATTTCTCTAATTTTTTTCTAAAAAATTGATGAATACAAGTATTTTTATTTGTTCAAGCACAAAGTGTACAAATAAATAAATATTTTACAAATGAATATTGTAATAAACTAATGAATTTTACTATAGTTATAAATTCAAAAAATCTGTGTATATTTGTCAATATTCATTTTTCTTATGGAAATATTCATGATTTTGTCAACAAGTGCTTCAATGCATCTAATACATGAACTTGCATTGACATTTATTATTTAGTTCTTTGCACAAATTCATCAACAATTAGTAAAAAATTATCTTAAATAATTACCATATTCATCAATATAAATTATTAATTTTTTAAACATATTCATCAATAACGACACCATGGAAGAGGATTTCTTTTGGCAATTGAGAAGGAATTTCGACTAATTGTCGTCTGTGTCATTTAGAAGATGCGGAAACGGGGACGAATGGCCAAAGCAAAACCTAGGGGGATTTTAGAGGTGGCACATGATATTCAAAATGCGTTGTTTGTCGGGGTGAATGATGAGTCCCAAACAATGACTATGGTAACTATTCCTTCGCACTCATTTTCGACTATTTCCACTGAAAATCGTACTCGTTTGAGCTAGGCTGACCAGATGGAGGAATTAGGTCTACAACTTGTTACAAATGAAACAAAGGACAATACTATTCTATTGCCTCAATTGGAAAACCTTGAGGAACATGTTGATAATGATGAACATGAGGAACAAATCCCTCATCCCAGTCCAATGAGACCTTTAGATCTTTGTTTTCTTGTAATCGTTACCCTGGACAAGGCTTGTGTTTACATTATGTTGAGCAAGAGTTGATTAATGGAGAAAAAATGTCTCCATGACTTCGAATGATGTGGCGAATGAAATAGATTTTTGGGAATCTTCATTGTTTGGGTATGTGGTTGGACCTAACCCCAAATTGAATGTATTATGTGAGTTAATTGATAAACACTAGAGCTCAGTACCTCGTCCTTAGCTCCTTTACCATCCTTCTAGATGGTATGTCTTCAGATCTACAAGAAGGAT
Organism: Talinum fruticosum; assembly: GCA_021018815.1. Classification (NCBI taxonomy): domain Eukaryota; kingdom Viridiplantae; phylum Streptophyta; class Magnoliopsida; order Caryophyllales; family Talinaceae; genus Talinum; species Talinum fruticosum. The sequence continues at coordinate 3,435,128 of JAITYX010000011.1, forward strand.
ATGGAAACAGTTATAAAAGGAGGACCATGGATGGTAGCAAATAGATCACTAGTGTTAAAGTCGTGGACACTTGAGTTCAAATTTCATGAAGCTACGATGTATAAAATCCTAGTCTAGGTGAATCCCTAAGCTGGATCTTAAATTTTGGTCTCTTAATGGTCTTAGTAAGATTGCAAGTATTATAGGCCACCTCTATTTCTTGATCATTGTACTGCTACCAAGGATCGAATCACATATGCATGGGTACTAATTAAGTTAGATGTGTCTACCAAAGTTAGATGTGTCTACCAAGTTACCCGAGGCCATTACCATCAAAGATCCTATCGGCCAAAAATTTGACCAAGAAGTGCATGATGAATGGATGTCATTTTTTGTGATAAGTGTAAGAAACTTAGGCATACAGATTGCTTGTAATGTAGGTAAACCATAACACGTTTGGGTACCAAAGGATAATAGTCAGATTGAAACTGAAGTAAACCCAACTTCCACTTAGCTAGAGGTGCAAGAGGCCATTGAGTCTACTGAGACTGTCACACCTATTGTGGAATAGGAGGAAAGTTCCCCGTCGTCTATGAATGAACCTCTTTCTAGACCTACTCATAGAAAGATTAGTTTTAACATGACCAAAGCGAGTTCTACCCCTGAGAGAGGTATCTTGAAAACTTCTAATTCTTTTCATGTACTGCAAGATGGTGAATGCTCGTGTTTCTTCCAAAGGTGGCAATATGGGTAAACATGACAAGGCACATAGTAGAGAGAGTTCATTTGGTAAAGCTACTTTCATATGATTGTCTTAGTGCTACAATGCGTAGGGTCTTAATGACCTCAATAATTAGACTGTAATAAAGTAACGACCTGTTTTATTTGGCTTGCTAAAGACTCGTGTAAATCACCTTATGTAGAGACATTACTGCTCATTTATTTCCACAATATCAGTTTATTGCTAACTATAATGCACATTACAATAGGAATATCTAGGTCTTTTGGTTACATGTGCTCAGCCTTTATATTACTATGTGTAATGATCACATTATACATCGTGTCATCCATGGTGGTGTTAGGGCTTTTAAAAGAGCTATCTCATTTGTTTATGGTTTTCATAGTTTTAATACTGTTGCTTTGAGGCATTCCCTATGAAGTAGCATAAACCTCATTAGCTCATTAAATACTTGCCTTTGGTTGCTTCTTGGGGGGTTAATATTGTGATGAATCAATCGGAAAGGCTATCTCAAGTTCTTAGTGATCAAAAGGATATTAATGATTTTGGGTTTTGTTGTGGAAAGAATAACTTGGAAGATATTCCTTTTTGGCACTACTTAACTGGTCAACAAGGAGAAGGATGGAAAAAGAGTGGTCCAAACTAGATGCGGCCTTATAGAACCCTGTAGCTGTTCGAGTAGTTGGCCTTGTCCAATAGAGTTCCAAGTTTCCAAGAGTATCTAACCACTGCCTAATTTGGATGGAGATTCAAGATCAATTTAATGGTATCAAAAAGCCTTTTACATTCTTGAATGTGTGGAATGCACATACTTGCCTCAAAAGTATTGTCCAAGATGGGTGGTCACAATAGTATGAGGGTTGTCCTATGTATCAATTTGTATCAAGACTAAAACTTCTCAAGCAATCTCTTAAATAGCTACATGGCCAACATTTTAAAGGTGTTAGTGAAAAGGCTTAGCTTCTCAACTCTAAACTAGTCTAAATTCAAGAGGCTCTACAAAGGGATCCATTGTCTTCTGAGCTGCAGCATAGAGAGGTTGAAGCACTTACTTATTACATTCAGTTCACAAAAATTGAAGAAAATATTATGACACAAAGGGCTAAATATCATTTCCTACTGAATTCTAATGACAACAGTAGATACTTCCATGTTGTAAGTAAAAGAAAGCAGAGGTCCCATTACATTAGCATAATTGAAGATATGAAAGACCAAGTTTTCTCTACCTAAGATGGCATTGCTACAACTTTTGTTGATTACTTCAAGTCTATTATGGGAAATAGTTACCAGTTCATCCACTGCTTAGATATCTAATGGGCTTGCTTTCAACAATGAACTCTTCCATTCACTTACAACCCTTTTATAGATGTTGAAGTTAAAGATGCTTTATTTACCATGGCCAATAATAAAGCTCTTGGATTGGATGGGTACACTTATTGGTTATGACCTTTGCCAAGCCGCACTCAGTTTCTTCCAAAATGCAAAACTCCTCAAGTAGATAAATAGTACCTTAATCACTCTCATTGCTAAAAAGCCTAATGCTTCAAAGGTTAGTGATTTTCTACCTATTACACTTTGTAATGTTATCTACAAAGTCCTTGCTAATGTGCTTGGTAATAGACTTCAGTTTGTGCTTCTTGATATAATCTATTTGAACCAGAGTGCCTTCATCAAAGGTAGTTCTATTGTTGATAACATCATGCTTGCTTACAATTTGGTCAAATACTATGAGAAAGGCTCCATTTCTCCTACAACAATGATTAAAATTGATATCCGCAAAGCATATGACACTCGTCAGTTGGTCATTCCTCTATCTGTACTCTTAAGGGTCCGGGATTCCATGCCCATTATATTAAATTAGTCATGATGTGTGATACATCTCCTTATTATGTTGTCAATATAAATGGTGAACCTTGTGGGTATTTTCCTGGTGCTTGTGGCTTGAGACAAGGGGACCCCAGTCTCCCTACTCATTTGTCTTGGGCATGGAAGTGATTTCTAGAGGTCTAAACTTGGCTGCTAGGGTAGATGTTTTCAATTGCATCTCAAATGTGCCAAAAGTCAGCTATATCATATAGCCTTTGCGGATGATCCGTTGTTGTTTTGTAAAGAAAATGCAGCCTTAGCCAGTGGTCGTTAGGAGGTTTTTCAGAAATTTTCACAAATGTTAGGCAACCCCGATAAATCTAAAATTCACCTAGGAGTGGTAGACACTATGTGCAGTCAAAACAACATTTTCCAGACTAAGGCTTTACTTAAGGGACATTCCCATTTGGATACTTAGGGCTTCCATTATCTACTAGAAAGTTCCATTATTAGCTCTGTCAACCTCTTCTTGATAACATGTAACGTCGTAGACTATAATCACTCATATGACTAATTCATAACCAAAATAAGTTTAAAAAGCATATCATAGCAGAAGCTAAAATTTAGTTGGGGCATTATCGCTGCCTCTTGCAATTGAGACAAGGCTTATACTCATACATATTCAATATGTTCTTATACATGTTATATATATTTACATAAGCAGTTGAAGGTTTCAATATCATATACTTAAAACTTAGATAGTTTAAGAGTCCAAATAATTCTTAAACATATAACCCAAAAACATTTTGCACCAGAAATCCAACACAAGTCATTGCCCGGTACCAGTCCTTTGAGAATCTTTTTCTTAGTTTCTTTCTCCTCGTAAAATTCCTGTTTAAATTATGTTTGCTTATCTTTCCCTAAAATAGTTTAAAACATAACATAAGACTAAAAGTGAGCGATTGATAACTTGATCAATTGCAAGGTGCTGGGGTCTTTTCAAAGATAGACTTGAGGTCCGGCTATTACCAACTTTTGATTAAGCTTGAGGACATACCTAAGACCGCATTCAGGATAAGCTATGGTCACTATGAGTTGTTGGTTATGCCATTTGGGTTGACTAATGCACCTATAAAGTTTATGGATTTGATGAATAGGATTTTTAGATCTTATTTAGATAAATTTATAGTGGTATTCATAGATGACATCCTAATATACTCCAAGGATAGGGACGAACATATGTGTCATTTGAGAATGGTGTTACAAACCTTGAGAGAAAATCAGTTGTATGCCAAATTACAAAAGTACGAATTTTGGTTGAGTGAGGTGACATTTTTAGGTCACGTGGTATCTAAAAAGGGGATAAAGATTGATCCACAAAAAGTGCAAGCTGTCACAGAATGGCAAAGGCCAACCAATGTCACCGAAGTAAGGAGTTTCCTAGGGTTGGCTAGTTATTATTGAAGGTTCATTCAGGATTTTCCAAAATAGCTCTCCAATGACAAATCTTCTAAGGAAAACCACCAAGTTTGAATGGACCGATAAGTGTGAAAAAGCATTTCAGGAGTTGGAAAAGAGATTAACCACAACCCCAATATCGACCCTATCCGAGGAAGGCAAGGAGTACATCATTTATAGTTACGCATCAAAAAATGGGTTAGGATACGTATTGATGCAGAATGGTAAGGTTGTAGCATATGCTTCGCGTCAGCCTAAAACCATATGAAAGGAACTACCCCACTCATGACTTGGAGTTGGCTGCGGTGGTATTCACTTTGAAAATTTGGAAACATTACTTATATGGAGTATCTTGCAAAATATACACTGATCATCAAAGTTTAAAGTATGTCTTCACCTAAAAAGAGCTTAACTTGAGGCAGAGGCGATGGTTAGAACTGTTGAAGGATTATGACTTGGAGATCCAAGTACCACCCCGAAAAGCGAATGTTGTCGCAAATGCCTTAAGTAGAAAAACTCAGCATAGCTTGAACACCATAATCATAACCCAACCGACTCTTATTTGTGAGTAACAAGCAGAGGGGATTGATTTTATCAAACCTCAGGCTGGTGGAGGGTTGTTAGCTATTTTGGAAGTTAAACCATCAATTTTTGAGGAAATCAAGATGGTGCAGTGAAGGATAAAGAGCTAGTAAAGATTAAGCAGAGCCTAGACAAGGGTAAATTCTTGGGTTTTGTGGTACACGAGGATGGTAGCTTATGATTTCAGAATCATTGGTATGTACCCAATCAAGGATACCTCAAAAAGAGAATTCTAGATGAGGCACACACTACCGCATACTCGTGTACCCTGGAGGAACAAAGATGTATGTGGACTTAAGGCAAAACTTTTGGTGGCCTAATATGAAGAGTGAGGTAGCAGAATATGTTGTCTTACCTGTCGAAGGTGAAAGCAGAACATCGGTGCCCTATAGGGAACTGCGACCTCTTGAGATACCAATATGGAAGTGGGATTTGATATCAATGGATTTCATCATGGGACTTCCCATATCCACCTTTAAGAAGAATGCAATTTGGACCATTGTGGATTGTCTCACCAAGTTTGCACACTTCATACCCATTCACGATGGTTGGAGTGTGGATAGGCTAGCCCAATTATATGTAAAGAAAATTGTAAGGCTACATGGCATTCCAAATGATATAGTTAGGGATACTCAGTTTCAATCTTAATTTTGGGAAGCCTTATAACGAGCTTTTGGGACTAAACTAAATTTTAGTAGCTCGTATCATCATGAGATGGATGGTCAAACCGAGAGGGCTAACCAAATACTAGAGGACATGTTAAGGGCATGTGTTCTTGATTTCCAAAGGAAATGGGAGGATTACCCAGCTCTAGTGGAATTCTTATATAATAATAGCTACCAAGCCAACATCAAGATGGCCCCATTTGAGGCACTTTATGGGAGAAGGTGCAGAACTCCTTTATGTTGGAATGACCTAGATGAAACGCTCATTGTGGGGCTAGAAATGATACAAGATACCATTGAAAGGATTAGGATGATACAATAGCGTATCGGAGAAGCTCAAAGCAGACAAAAGAGTTATGCCGACCAACGAAGAAAACCCTTGGACTTCCAAGAAGGAGACATGGTGTTCCTAAGAGTTCCCCCAACAAAAGGTGCAAAGAGGTTCGGCATCAAAGGGAAATTGAGCCTTAGATATATCGGACCTTACGAGATTGTGAAGAAACTGAACTATGTGGCTTACAAGCTAGCATTGTCTTCCGATCTTGAACACGTGCACAACGTGTTTCATATATCTCAACTTCAAAAATATATATGTCCGATCAGCCTGAACCCATTATGGTCGCCCAAAGTTTAGCCTACGAAGAACAACCCATGCAGATAATGGACCGGAGAATCAAACAACTCCGCAATAAGGTCATTCCATTAGTCAAGGTATTGTGGGCAAACCATACTTCCACGGAAGCTACTTGGGAAACCGAGAAGGATATGAAAAATAAATACCTTCATCTATTTTAGGTAATTGTCTTGTCTTGCTTGCAAGTTTCGGGGATGAAACTTATTTTAAGGGGGAAGACTGTGATACCCCGGCCTTAATCTAATACATCAATAAGGATTAATAAATATTAATAAGTGCGTGTACTTCATTTCATACTTCATTTCTCATTATCATATATATTATGTACTTGTGCAAGTAACCATATTATGTGTTGCAGGACTCGGATGATAATAACGACGCTTGGCCAAAAATAAATAAATAAATAAATGAATGAACAAATAAATCATGCTTTGTGATAATTCAAGGAATAATAATAATTATAGTAGCAGTAGTAATAATAATAATAATAATAATAATAATAATAATAATAATAATAATAATTGGAATCATACTAATAATAATTCATACGCCTAAAGTTTCAAAATAATTATTCAAGTAGGAAATTCCTAAAATCGACATTCTTTTATAATTTGTGTATGGCTATTAGGATATTTGGGCTTGTAGCGAATGGAGGGCCTAATAACCAGAAAAATAAAATAAAAAATGGAGCTGGATTTCAGATTTGAGGAGAGAGAAATTTCAAATTCAAAATTTGCCTATTTAAACCCTAAAAATCTCAAAAACCCCACCTTCATCATTTACTTCCCTTCCCAAAGAAACTCATCTCCCTCACTCAACCTCCTCTCTGCTGCCCAACCAGGCTACCCGCCGACCACCACCCCACTAATGGCGTTGGTCGTCGTCACCAGAGCCACCAGTCGCCGACGACTGGTAACACCAGCCACCGCGGGCTTTTTCTCCTGCCCTGCTGCTGCCGCCAACCCAACAACCGTCGCTGCCGTTGCCACCTGCTCGTACACAGTCACCGGAGCACCGTTCAACCATCCCTTCTACCATAAAAACCTCATTTTCTTGTGGGTTTGGGTAAAAACCTCAACCTTCAACTAATCAATTCCTTTAATTTTTAAAAATACTTAGTTAGATGTTTCATGCAAGAAATTATTATGTAAAATCAGATTTTATGAGGTTATGTTGGTGAAATAAATAAAATTGCCTTGAATTATGTGGTTGGATGTTCATGGAAAAAGGAAAATTGGACTTGTGAGAATTATTTAAATTTCATGAATATGTTGTACTATGATTATTGGTTAGATGATTGTGGATTATAAATTTTGGGAAGGAAATTTGGTCTTTGTGATGATTCAAAACTTATTGGAAAATTTTGGAGGTAAAGATTAACTAAAATGGGCATGCATGTAAAGTTAAAACGAGACTTTGAATAAATATGACATTATGTGAGGATTTAAGAAAAAAAGGCATGCATGTTGTGTTATGAGTATGTGGATTAAAAATGTGAATTAAAGAGAATATGCAATTTGGATGATTCTAAGAAGTTAAAGAAAATAAGTAATTTTGGGAAGTTTAAAGAAAATAAGTCACTTTAAGGGTTTAAAGAAAATAAGTGATTTGGATGATTAAAATAAATTAAAGAAAATAAATGATGTTGATGATTTAAGAAAATAAGTGACTTTAGTGATCAAAGAAAATAAGAGATTTTGGTAGCTTAAAGGAAATAAGTAAATAAGTGATTGTGGTACTAAAGAAAAGAAGCAAATTTGGTGATTTAAAGAGTTAAAGGAAATTGCAATTTTGATGATTTAAAGAGTTAAAGGAAATTAGTGAATTTGATGATTTGAAAAAATTAAAGAAAATAGGTTAACTTAGGCGATTTATAAGATTTAGGTTAGGTATTCAAGTGAAGAATTAAGCAACATTAGAAGATTAAAAAATTAGGTGAGCAAGAGACTTAATTGAAGAAGGGATTGATTATCACGTTAGGTGTTTTGTGGAGAAACGGGCAAGTAAACCTTATAATCATATTACGTGATAGGAGGGGTTGATTTAAGTTACGATTGTTATTAAAATGTTAACCTATTAAGAGTAACCCATCGGTTTTGGAAAGTAGAAACTTTTGCTTGCATAAATTCATCTAGACATGGATAGTTACAAAAAGAAAATAATATAAGTAATAACAATAGTAATAATAATAACGACAATAATAATAACGATAGTAAATTTAGCTACTAAAAGTATTGAATCTATTAATGAAACACTTTATTTTGTTAAGGCATCCACGTCGTCCATCCGAGTCAGTAATTCTATAAGGGATCGAAAGGATATTACTCGCGATTTAAGGTACGTTTATTGCTAGTACCTTACGAAAATTCATATGTTTATATATAACAATATCAAATGGTTTGCTTGATGAAATGAACCATTTCAAACGTTATTTGTCATCTAATTACGTGGCCCGCCCCATATCAATCATACCATAGCGTGATCAGATTTGGGATCACACCATATATATTTGGTCATTATCAACCGGACTTTTCGATCGGTTTGGGTATGCGCATATTTAGGGAAACCGACGATCGTAAGGAGCCACTCGGATAATTTATGAATAATTGTTTTATTATATTCTCCTTGTCTCGATTTATAAATGAATTGAAATGCATGCGCACAAATCATATATCTTCACTTAATTATTTACAAGTACATGGATAAGCGTGCTGAGCTTCGGCTTATTAGTTCGAAATGTTTTCTCTGTTTCGTTTTAGGTAAAGCTACTCTAGAAGGGATCAAAAAGTAGGCTATTTGCTGGCCGAAGTGTCTTAGGGGTTCACAAGTGGTGGTGACCCGTCGTGTCTTGAGTTGTTTTGGGTGTTGTCATTAAGTCATTACCCTGTCGACATGTATTTAATTCTCTCTACTTATGCTTTTCTTTGTTGGACGTTTTACCTTCGAACCTGAACCTTACTATGTATTGTACGTAACCTATTTGAATGTTGCATTGTTCCTTGTTTGGAGCGACAATAACGCCTCTAACCTTTCTTTCCGCTGCACTAATTACTAGTTAATCAGTCTTTATGGTTAATCTGGTGATTATGGGGTTTGGGGGCATTACATTACGTCATCTACACTTAATTAGTCCGGGTCAACATGCACCACATATACCACTCCCTCAACATACACTAACTGGGGTCAGAACAAATGTGCCACCATGGTGCACATGCAATGTACTCTTAGCAAACATCTTGCAATTGAAATGCATATATAAAATTCAAATTCAACTCCCATTTCAAGTCACCATTCAAATTTATAATACAATTATAATTCAACATCAAATTCTCACTTCCCAAATCAAAGTTAAGTCCCAAATTACTAGTTTCTAAAAATAGAGACTTTATTTACCCCTAGGTTTTCAAATATACAACTACTAGAATTAAATCAAAATGTTTTTTTTTCTCAAAAATTCTTCTTCGAAACTAAAACCAAACGTAATCCCTTTCCAAACAAGGTAATTTTTGGTTGTTTTCGAATTTTTCCATGATTTTGAACGTAAAACTCATAAAACCCTAAAACTTACCTCAACTTCAGTCTTCTTCTACCCAAATTATAGCTCTTTATCACCGGTCTTCATTCGATAGTCTCTGTCGAGTTTTGGAACCCTAATCCTTCACAGAATCTTCGTCTTTCGAAGGTGAGAGTGAGAGTTTAAAGGGAGGAAGAAGAGTGTTCTCAATTTTGATCAAAGAGAGAAACCTAAAAAGCCAAAGAGTTTTTATATTTTTCCTTTAAACATTTTTTTCAACTCGAAAAGATAAAATAACTTAAAATTAATCGATAACAAGCAAAGTTAATAGGTTGAACAAGAACATTTAAGCACTTATTAACCGACACAGGGATACGCGCGTTTAAAAAATTACTCGGTGGCAAATGGAAGAAAAAAGTGAAATACAACCGGGAATAGGGACGGGGACGAATTTTATACCCGTTCCTCAACAAAAAAGACAAATATATAGGTTCATGAATTTAACTTATAGTGTTCTTCACTCAAAGTTATCTAAACAAAATGAATAATTCAATGAAAGATGAGCAATTGTTTGCCAAATTTTGCACCTCATCTTCAACACTATAACTCAAGTTTACAAATTTGGTATGAATATAGTCCAGGTTCTATCTTAGACCTAGTGTCATTGAACTATGGGGTTTTTTTATAATTGAATGAATGAATACCCCACCCTATTTCCTTCAAAAAGTAACCAGACATGGATTCTTCCCTTCCCTCTTTATCCAGATGCTATTCTTCGACGACTGCTTGTTGTCGTGCCACCTAGACACCACCACATTCCTTTCTGTGTTTGTTGTTTTATGATTGTTTTGTAGATCTGTTATTTCTTCTTCATTGTTTTTATTGTGGCAGTATATGATTTTCTATAGTTTTGCTTCTATTTCTTTTCTACTTCTTTTTGTTTCTTTTCTATGGTTTGCAAAAATGTATGATTAATCCGCCCGGTTATAAATTTTTTTAAGGAGAATGGGAAAAAGGGGCGAAAGTTTAGACTTTTCCATGAAAAACAACAACGGGCAAAAATCCCCATAAAAGACCAGCCAGGGGCGGGGCCCGGCGAGGGCAAGGATGGGGGAGAAACCATATTTTAGAGTTTGCCTTATAATGTAAGATTTAGGTTTCTAGCGTTCACCTTGTAACCTAAAATTTAGGTTTCTAGGTTTTTATATCGTCTCTCATTGAATCACTTTTGACATTGACAAATTTGGCAACCAATTTTATTTATACTGCTACGATCGAAGATGTTGCTTGATTCTGTACAAGTCAGAAATCAATATTTAATCTGGATTTGAGTCCAAAAGAAACCATATTTTCGCCCAATTAACTATTAGACTGATGATAAAACTAGACCCACTAAGTTAGTCCAAAAGATGTTGCTCATGAGCTAATAATAATACCAATTACAGTGCTAAATTACTGGATCATCAAAGTAGGCTACAATGCTACCACTACTAGGCCGAACATTGAATCCATGGTGATAACGTGTTCAAAGATACTATGAGAGCATGAATAACAATTGGAAACTTAATTCAAGTAAAAATGCATATTTGAAGGGATCGCTAAGAATGCAGAACTAAATGAAGATTCAATTGTAAAATAGATCTGCATGGTGTAAGATTTAACATTCCATCATCATATTCATATACATATATTTCTCATAAACTCAAAGCACAAAATCCAAGTGTACATAAAAAAAAAAAAAAAAACTGTAGCTGTTAATTTGGATTTATATCCAAATTAGCTTAGTGAGATCTGGATTGAAAACTCAAAAATTTGAAATTGAGTGCAAACCAATTCAGATTCCCAAAAACTCTAATCTGAATTGACTATTTACACCCTTAAGGCCTTAGCTAAGATCCTTGAATGAATAAACCAGAAGATAACTGTCTGCACAAAGCATCTGTCTTGCCACAAATTTACAACTTAGTATCTCGATTCTTCGTCTTTCAGGTCAATCGCAGCTTTATTTGCATAATCAGCTATTACATCTGCAACAGTAATTTTTCCTCTGTGGAAGCTGTCCAAATTGTCAAATTGTTTGCATATCTGATCTATATCCTTCTCTTCTATCATTCCCATCTCTTTAAGCTTGAATATAATGTACTCAGGTTTGCTGCAGAAATAAAATCTTGTTTAGATCGATGAAATGTTGTGTTGGCAAAATAAATACTTAGAAGAAACCCTTCTGTTAATGCATCTTAGTCTAAAGTGAACCTGATGGCATTGGCAATGGAACATCATACAAAGGTTGGACTAGGCTAGGGTTGTAGTAACATGAGGGGACTACTTTATGTAGAATCATGTGTTGATGTTTTTCCAGGCCTACGTATAATGTCACTGAACAAAAGTTTGGGATCTTGTTAGATTCTTTTAAACTAAATCATGAATTTTCTTTCCATCCCTTTGCTGCCCTTTTCAATTTTTAGGTGAAAATATATGAAAGATTTAAAATAAAGAAAACCTAGGAGAATCATGTAAAATATGGAATAATGTAGGGGAAGGTAGGAAGAAAAATTGTATTGTGGGCATGACAAGAATTTTGATGATTAGGCCTAAGGGCGTCATAGAACTCCTTTAGCCATATGGAACTTGCGGTTTTTTTTGGGCCCCAAAGTCAAGCGGTTGGGAACCTGATAACCTACCATAGGCCTAGATCGAAGCTGGGAGCCCCAATGAAAAATGGCTTAATATCCACCCTCATTTTTAGGACTCGAGGTAACTTTTCTAACCTTTTTAATTTTAATTAATAATTTTATAATTCCTTATATTACATTTTTTAACAATTAATCTTATAATTATTTTACAACTCATTACTACTTCTTATAAACTTATAACTTCTTTATAATTTAAGTATTACAAACGTTACAACTCTTTACAATTAAAAATAATAGAACCCTGTATGAATTAGTATAATGGACCCTTCCGAGATTAGTGTAGACTTTCTATTCAAAGGCTAGTGGAGACCAGGGAGGCTATGGAACACAATTTTAAAGCATAGAAGAAGCTTTCAGCCTCTTTACGGACAATTCTGGAAAATCTAGTTGGATAGTGATTTCAATGAATTTCTTTTTCTTTTTTTTTTTTTGGGAGGGGAGTGGGAGGTTTTTCTAATATAGAAGTCGAACTTTGATAATGGTGGAATAAATTAATTTCCAATTCTTCCCCAGAGTTGAAATTTCTATTAAGGTTGTGGAGGGAGATGTCGGATTTATTTTTATCTTAGATCAGGATCCTGTTGTGGATGTTATTGCTAAATTTTGCAAAACTCTATGGACAATAGTTGGAGGTAGACATTGGAAAAACTGCCCCGATCCGAACCCGTTAGAAATGTTTGAGTTTTAGATATGATTTTCTCAATCCGAACTTAAAAATTTACAAATTAGTAGATCTGTCCTGAATTTGTTCGACCTATTGGATTAAGGTTCGTGGCTTGTTGATTGAATGTTCTATACCCGGTGTATGATTTCCTTTCACTTTATCACTCATTTAGTATTGGTTATTTATTATATCTCATCATTTGGAGAGATGTTACATATTTATCGCAATCATTTACAAACGAATACTAATATTATTTCATTTCTCAACTTCTTTGAAGAAAACTTTATATGTAAAATTATATATAGTTAATTTCAATAAAATATATTTAGATTCAAATGACGTGATATATTAAAAAATATTAAAAGTGCACAAGTTATAATGTTGTATTTTTGGTGGAGTGAATATACCTAGTCATATCTTAAATAATATACTTTGGTTTTGTGGAAATGATATTACTATAATGATGTAAAATTTTGATGTTATAATTAAAAATAATAACTTTAGTTTATTGTAAATCTTAATTCTCATTTATTTAAAACTCTTCTAGGAGCTGAACTTAAATCATAGCTCCTTGGGTGGTCAATGGGTTGAGTTAAACAGAGTCGAATTTTCATTAGTGAATAAAATGGGTCACTCGACTCCTCTCTTGATCTCGTTTTAAAATATAGTAAATATGCATATAAACCTCCTTAGTATAATAGAAGAAGTAAAATAAACATTGAAACATTAAACGAATCATTAAGAACAAATTATTATTATTCAACCCATAATTGATCCAACCTTTCATTGTTCTTATTTAAACGGGTCACGCTGTCAAGCCGCTCAATGGGGTCTTCACACAAATATCATAATGAATGTTTTGAATATTTTTTAATATTCTTTTAAAAAATAAAAATCTATATGTTTTAGTAGAATTATGGAAAATTTCAAGTAAGAAATATGCTAGATTGTTATGATTAAAAAAATAAAAATAACCGATAAAAAGGCGCTCTCAATCCGTTGGGTCGACTCGAAACCCATATAACCCAATATATGACAACGTATTTTACCCGAATCGAAATATACCCGCTCTATATTTTGTCCAAACTCTAATATACTCAACCCGTATTTAACCTATTCGCCCAAGTTGACAGGTCTAGCTGGAGGTTTCTTGACATCTATCTGATTAGTTGGAGTTCAATACGACATAGCTTTATCATATAGGGAGAGTTTGCATAAGAGGTTGAAAATGATTATTTTTGAGATAACTAATGGAAACCATTACCTCAAAGTCCTAGAACTCTAATTGATTTGTGCCCCACGGGGTTGTGTGATGTATATTGTCTTACCCCTTTTTATGAATAGGTTGCTTCCATTAGAATTTGGTTTGGACTTCAAATTTGAAAGGCATTGACTGCCCTTGGTCCAAAGTCCAAACAATAGAAGCAGAGGATGGCTTTTGAGATGGGAGGGTGAAAAGGCAACCGTTATTCAAGTCTTTAAAATGGATATGTTTATAATTGTCTTCTGTTGGTGCTAACTTGGTCAAGGTTTTGACAGTAGTACTATATTTATATAGAAGCTCGACCTCTTTCACCTATGTTCCAGAAAAAGGATATGGACATTAATGAGTCTAGCAACATTAGCTTAGTGTCAAATTGTTCTAGCTCTTCATTCTAATTCGACTGTTTTAAATGGAAATAATCATGACACAAAAACTTCAAGTGGAGAATTGCGGCAATTTAAATGATTGTGTTATGCATCTATACCCATTATTTAGCTATATGCTATGTTGAATTTAAACTTTATTCATGGAAGAACTTCTTCTGAAACTAGTTATATCACATGAGAAGGGTGCATATTGATATCATACAGACTTGGCAAATGAGTTTCTTGAGTCTGTTTAATTTGAGTTAACTTGAGATTGGTTGATGAAATATTTTGGTTGATTAGGTTTCATTCACATGTGGATCTGTTGTACGTCTTTCCAGTAAGCTTGTCAAGCAAATGTAATTGGTATTGATTGGGAAAATTTCAGGCTAGTTGAGGTTTCTTTTGGTTATTTTAGTTCGGGTTCAAGTTTGGGTAGCCTTATTTTTATGTCTAGGTGGGTCTTTTGATCTGACTGGTTGGTTAAAGATCACTTTTGGTCTAAATTCATACCTGCTCTGTTGAACGGGACATGGGAAATACCAACCTGAGACTTATATGCAACAGGAACCTCGTAAATTCTGATGTAGGGGTTCTTTCCAAGAGACCCTCATAGGAAAAAGGAAAGGTGAAATTGTTTCCAGGAAAAGTAGTTACCTGACAGATCCATCATGGTCCATATCTGTTGCCATTAGATCCCCAAGAGTGAACTTCTTGTGGAGGACTTTTCTTGCCATAATTCGGCTCCTCTTTTCAATCCGATACTCAGTTATGTACAAGAAGGCTTTAGCGACTGCCAAAGTGCTAGCCAGCAGCCAGACAATTGCAAAACACCTTCCTGCTGCTGTTTTGAAAGCATAGTCTCCGTAACCCACAGTTGTCACGGATGTTACAGAGAGGTAGAAACTATCAACCCATGTCATATTTTCTAAGAAGTGCACTGTGACTGTTCCAATAGCTATGCAAGCAACCACCACGCCCAAAGCCAAGCTCATCTTGATTCTTATTCTCATTCTCCCTTTTTCTGTGTCTATAACATAGTCTCTGATCATTTTGTTGAACTTATTTTGATCCACAGAACCCAGTAGAACTTCCTCTTGCTTATCAAGAGCATACGTGACCAACCCATTCAGCAAAATATCAATAAAACCAAAACCAACTAGAATAAAAACAGATGTGAACAGTTTTGAGAATGTTGTGTCTGGAACAATGTCACCATACCCTATGGTACATAATGTTACCACACTGAAGTATAATGCATCTATCAGTTTGTGGGTTCGTGTACCCTGGAACAATGCACTTGTGAAGAGAAATACAACGATGAAGGTTATGATGTAAGATAGAAATCCCCACAGAGCTACTTGGATTAACTTTGGGGTGGTGGCCGTTCTTTGCCTACTCCTTAGTTTGTCTATCCGGACAATCCCTTTTTCATCAGTGAAGAGGGCAGGGGCGGAATTTGTTGTGTGGAATTTGATGAGAGTTTCTTTGATGGAATCTGGTGAATTGCTTGTGATAATCTTACTGATGGAATCATTTCGAAGACGGCCTGGAGAGAATTGTGGCTTCAAACTTGAAGTGCTTGTGCTGGTCTCTTCAAGATCTTCGATGATGGAATCTGCTCTAAGGTTTGCGAGCAAAGGAAGAATTGAATCAGTACGGCGGAATTTAGCTGTAGTGTGAGTCCTGAGCAGTTTCCGATCCAGGTAGCCTGAAGCAAACCTTTTCTTAAATGTCAAACTGCTTCTAATGCGTCTCTTCTTATTAAAGTCAAGGCTCTCTACATCTGGCTCTCCCCATTTTCCACTTTGATGGGATTCATATTTGGTGATAGCTTGGGCGCTCGTGCTGTTCCCTTCAACGACTACTCGAGGGAGAAGTGGTTCATCCATGTGGAACAAATAAAGAAAGCCCTTTCTGGGCACGAATTATGTTATTTCTGGCATTATCTTCTACTGTTTTAAGGTCCCAAGATCTCAGAAATGGATGATTTTAATCCAGCTACCAGTCTAGGGAAAGAATTTCTGCTAGATGATCTACAAGTCAAACAATTCTTGAAAAGACATTGATTAAGATATTTGAGGCTCTCTTAAAGTAGTTGAGAGCCACTAACTTACTCTTTCCTACCCAATACTACCTTTTCTTTCTTGATTCTTTTGCCACCTTCATTTAATTACTGCATCTTTTGGGATTTTGTTGAGTTTTTCTGCATTTAAAATCACAGACGTGCTTCCAAAAATGAAAATTGTGATGGTGATGCTATTAAAAGTTGGAATTGCTCTTGCTCTTTATTGTACTGTATTCTATTTCTTTGTCCCTTTTCTAGTGCAGGATAAATGGGACGTATTCTCAAAGAAAAACAAAGCTGGAAACTAACCAAGAAACTTTGAAACATTTGATTCTCAGGGCCAAGCAAAATTCATCAAGTTATTCAAAATCTTAGCTGATTAGGTGGTCTCGCCACCATCATTAGCATGAATCAAGTTGAATTGGAATTATTGATAAGTAATTCATACGGATATGGTTTCGAATCAGATATAATTGTATAACGTTATTGCTAATACTATTTTTCAATTTTTTGTTGGAAGCATAAAGATGCGTGGATGTCAATATATTTTATGATCCAAATTCAGTTGTATAGTAACTCCTAATCTTGCAAACTATTTTTTCTTTTTAGAACAAATAATTTACATCAATCTTTGCAAGTGTTTCATTTCATTCAATTTAGTCTTTGATGTCCATATGGGTTATTTACTAAACAAATATTTTATAGTCGTTAGATTGTTATCCTTGAAGTACAATGCATTATATTCTCATACTATATGTCAATAGATGGTTAGACTAATGAGAAAAATAGGGAGGAGGTTTAGAAAAAGAAAATAAAAAGAAATTATAATTCATGGTAACGCCGACAAAATTTCGTCCAATCCGATTACCCGAATTTGTCTCGACCCAAAAAATCGGATTTGGGTATGACTTTTTGTCGAATTTTAACTTCGGACATAAACTTTTCATATTTCTATTGTCCGAACTCGATTTTAACCCAAATTTACACTTGTCCAAATTGTCCAACCCGAAAAAATTGAGTATCGGACAAAAATTTCGTCCGATGATCGACCCAACTTCTACCGTAACCCAAATTTTTACTGGTGCTAATTCATGGGATAATCTTGCTAGATAGTTCCAGTTGAAATTTTCAAATATTTCATTGTAAAGGAAAGACTAAAATGAAAAACATAGAGAATAATAGAAAAGCGGAATCCAAATGCCAAAATGAGGCCAACTCTTAAAAAGAAATTTGAGACACACACAAAGAGACAATCATATAAATTATGTCTAAGAGAGACAAAACAACTACAATAATCATTCAATTTGCAGTTATTGGGAGCAAATTTACTGAAATCAAAAGCACACATAAAACAAAACATAGTTTATAAGTACAGAAAACTGATGACTTTCATTTAGTTAACAAAATTTGCAAAACATCCCAATTTTAAATTTTCGAAACGTTAACTAGCTTATATATAATTACTGCATGAACTCTAGGTGGAATGATCTGAGCTACTTGTTTAGCAAGTTGTTTGTTGACTTTCCTCTCCGCCATCTCCGTATATCAGGGATTTGGTAAGGATAGCACTGGTAAAAATTCGGTTCAAGTCAATTTGGCTTTGGATAATTCGTGCATTCGGACAAAAGCACCATACCCGTACCTTATCTAAATTGCACATTCGGATGCCCCGACCGGACTCGAAACCGATTCCGAATGTCCGATGTCCGAATTTGTGATGTGAAATTTTGAAAATTGAACTGAAATTATGTATGTAATTGAACTCGAATCCGAATTTTCAATGTCCAAACCCGAATATCCGAATATTTTATTGAAAATTTTTGTAAATTTTGGACTAAATTAAACCTAAACTCAAATGACCGAATGTCCGAAGCCGGTTATCCGATTATCCGAACCCAAACAAGTCATAAATTCGGACAACCCATACCCGAATTTCATTTCTGACATGTCCGATTATCCGAATTTAAAATTCGACAAAAATTTTGTGATTGGACCCTTTTTTTCGTGTCGGATAAATTCGGACTATCGAGTCGGACGGATTTTTGCCAGCACTAGCCAAGGATATGTGTTAGAATCACATATGAATTGCTCGAGCACCACAAGCGTTCTTAATGAGGTATAGTGCTTGTGAAGCCTCGATGTCAAAATGCCCGCCGAATGCTCCGAGCAACTCCAATTTCCTCAAGGGAGGAAGGGTGTATCCGAACTCCTCTTTCCTCTCCAACCAACATTGCACATCTTGCAAAGAGTAGTCCTC
This sequence comes from Talinum fruticosum, assembly GCA_021018815.1. Taxonomy (NCBI): domain Eukaryota; kingdom Viridiplantae; phylum Streptophyta; class Magnoliopsida; order Caryophyllales; family Talinaceae; genus Talinum; species Talinum fruticosum. The sequence continues at coordinate 3,453,816 of JAITYX010000011.1, forward strand.
TCGAGTTTGTTCGTGGCTCGGCTTTTGACTTTACATGATCAAAAGACTCACATTCACTCTCGACTCGCATTGAAGCACCAAAACACAGCCACAATCCCAAACCACCAAAAAAAGCAAGCTACTAAGCCATAATGCATACTTATTCAACCAACAATTAAGCAAACAATGTTTTAAGAGCTGAATTTTAAAATTCAAAAATATTTTTTCGTATATATTTCTCATTCTTTTGGAGTGAAAAATAAAACCACCCTTTCATTTTAAGCAGATAACCGATGCCACTAAGAGAAAGTGTATCGACACTCGAACCCATCTTCCATACCAAAGATGTGAGGTTCAAATCCTACTAGGATCTTCTAAAGGACAAGCTCAACCCCCACCCAAAGGCTCTCTCCACTCACCCAAGCCCTCCTCTACTACGACATCTTCGTGGTGATGGTTTCTTTCGTAAAAAGGCATATAAACTCTAATCATGTCTTCTTTTATAGTAAAATGACACATTCAAATGCCAATAGTGCAGTAGCGAGCATGACATCAAGCTCACCAACCAATCACCCCTACAGGTATGAATCCTATGGGGACTAACTTTGCTAATGTTTTGAGTTAGTGGTAAGTAAGCCGGCATGGCCCGCAGCCTCATATGGCTCCCTTCAACTATGCCCCCTCCCCCAAAAAGTTACACCTTCCACCCTTTATTAGTGTAGAAAACCAAATCCGTACTTGAATATAGCAATATAGGCAACGGTAATGTTAGGTGGTGTCCCAAAATCTCATATTTTAGGAAAGATTGTTTCCTTATAGAATTGGGTATCCTAAACCTAATTGTATTCAGATAAGAGTTTGCTTCCTATTTATATTAAGTAATTGTTACCTATTAGAATTAGAAGTAAGAGTTTTGGTAAGTTTAGGAGATTCTGTTGGGAGGTTATTATTAGGGTTTCTTTCTTATTTAAAGGAGGGCTGACCTTTATTGTAAATACTAAGAAAGTTGTTGTGAGGAGAGCGTTGTGAGATTCGGATATCTTGGGTTTGGGAAGATCTCCGAGTTTAAGATCGTTCATGTACTCTTTCATAATAGTGAAATTATTGTGCTTGTGTCGTTCGTGGTGTTTCTCGATTTGGGTTTTTTCACGTTAAATTTTTGTCTTGTTCCTGTTTTTTATGTAACACCCCTAGACCCACCCTAGGAGTATTACATGCCAGTGGTTCCCGAGAGGAACCCCTAAGGCCGCTTAAGATCTCAACTTGGGGTTAATAACCCTTTCTTGGATTGGAGGAAGCGTAATTCTAGGTTTTCGAAGGTTTTTCTGGAAATTTCGGCAGAGTTTCCTCTGTAAACCGATTAAACTCATAGGCTTAAAGCCCTAACCCCGTACGAAACACAATCTTAAACTCAACGAGCCACACGCTCGGAGAAACACAACACAACTCAACGAGCCACACGCTCGGAGTATTCACATAGGGATTTTACATTCATAATCAAAACTTAAGTTCACATACAACAGTCTTTACAAACATCTTTACAACAAGACACAAAACATGAAATAAGCTCAGCTCTTCTATCCGTATGCTATATCCGAAAGCCGAAGGCAACCCTCGCGAGTCTACTTCGCACCTGAAATGTTGGTGATGTCATGAGCTCACTAGCCCAGATGAATAACCCAAACCCACCCTCGGTTTCACTTTGCACATTAATTCATTAGCAAACACATATAAGTTCACAATTCATTCATAACATGCGATTCGGATCACACATGCTTAAGACATGCGAGATTCTAAACTTACCAACTTGCCGAGCGACATATATGACATCAATTACTCATGAATTCAATCAAACATGCTTCATTCGTCTTTCTACGCAAGTAAGTCATAGAATCATTCATCATGTAAATCATATCTTAGTTCTTATCGCACACATTTCTTATGAAATCAAGATTCGTTCTTCTTCTTGAGTTCAATCGTGCATTTCATAAATCATTGGTTCTTTCTTTCTTATTCGATATGCACGATCATTCGATTCTTCATATCATAATCCTTAAGTATTCTTAGTTTCGAATGGAAAGAAGATTTATGCACTGCTCTAAAGACCCAATTCTTGGAGCCAAAACAATTCGTGGGCTCGGCTCACGGAGGCATACAACTCGTGGCCTCGAGGCAAAACAATTCGTGGCCTCGAGGCAGCTCTCCCATCCCCGAAGGACGCATACCGTCAATAATTCTTGGAAGCAATTCAATTCGTGGTTTCGGGTTGATGAGACACTTCTATGGCCATAGCTTCAGAGGGTTCTTTAATTCGTGGGGTTTTAGATCAATAACACAATCCTTTCTCCCTTCTTTAGTTCTTTATGTTCCTTATCTTCTTATTACTTATACATAAGAAATACTTAATTCATATAATTCATGCTTAGCACGTTCATGCGTAACTTCTTCAAAACAAGCAATTCACATAAGCAAGTTCTAATTCAAGTACAATCAATTCATTTCACATACGCATGCTTAGGTCATTACCATCGATGTAATTCGTAATAAACGCATAATCACCTAAACATGCCAACTAGGATTCGTAATCAATGAACTTATCGTTTTCATGCTCGCGTAATATCGCGTATAAGTGGTTAATGGTTCTACAACTTTCCTTAATCGATATATATCTTTTAATCTAGCCATAAAGCTTCTTAAATCTCAGTTCTTAATTCAGTTACTCACTTAGCTCCGATTTTGCTCAAAACAAGACATTTTCACTTAAAATTGCATATCTCCCAATCTACTCATCCAATGCATACCAAATTTTACAGGAAATTTCCATAAATTGCCACAAAGTTGCAGTAAAAATTACAGGAAATTTGGGCTACACATGAATTCACAGAAATTCGGACAGCATGCTTAATTCATAGAAATCTGCACATGAATCATGAAATTAACTTTCCGATTTTTCCCCTAATTCTCGCTCAAGCTAGTCTCATCCAATTCTCAATAATCATGCTCAATAATACTTAAACATCACAAATTCAGAACTGGATATCACATAATCACAACATGCTCTTTGATTCGTGAGTTGCTAGTTTCGTGAATTTAAGCCTCTAACTTCTTCAATTAACTTAGGGTTTCCAATTTCATACTTCGAATTCATGTTCAATCCACCTAATTCATTTTATTTTGGAGGATGAATTCAGATTACCCACCTTAGATTCTTAGAGGTTCTAAGAATTCAGCTTTGGAAGGTTTTCGAATTAGTTTCAATTTCGTTTCCTTTCTTCCTCTCGGCTTCCCCTTCCTTCTTCTTCCCGGCGCCCACCGCTTCTACCCTCACTTAAACTTTCGCTGCCTCCCTCTCGCTCTGTTGTTTTCGGGTTCTCAAACCCCTAACCTCGGTTCTGTTCTGGTCTCGCCGGCTCCTCTTTGCGCTCGCCGGCCGTGCGGGCATGCCGTGCTCCTCTCGCCTCTCTGTCCCCGCACCGGCTCTCGTCCTCCTCTCGCTTTCCTTTGCTTCGTGTTCTTGCGTTCCCCTTTCTTCTTTTTCTCTGCTCGGCCTCCCGAGCCCTCGCTCTCCCTTTGCCCACCGGCGGCGGCGTCCTCGCCGCTCAGCGGCCACGGCCGCCGGCTCTCGGGCCTTCTCCCTCTCTCGCTTCCTCCGCTTCCTCTCACTCTCCTCTACTCTACTTCGCTTCTTTTCGTTTTTCTCTGTTCCTCTTCCTCTCGTTCTTTTCTTTGTTCTCAGTCCTAATCCCAGCCTCACTCTCTCTCCTCTTCTCCTAATCACACCTAATGGGTCTGTCGTCCAAGTTTAATTGGACCACATTCTCTTCCTTGCTTAGTAATCCGCCAACTCTCCCTTTCTCATTTCCTTTTCTTTTTTTTTTATTTTAATTGGGCCCAACTAGCTTCTCAAGGCCCAATTTAGCTAGCTCATGCTCGGTTTCGATTCTCGGGTTTCTAATTCCGACTCGAAAAATTCTAATTCACTAGCAAGCAAACACCCGAAATTTCTGGGTCTTACATTTTATCTCCATCAAATTTCTTGATATTGTTTTTGTCATTCTAAATTGCTTCCGTGTCTTTGTTCTAAATTTCATATTCAAAGTGAGGTTCAAAGTAGGGGTTAATTTCCTAACAAGTGGTATCGAGCCTAGGTTTTAGGATGATGCCAATCTCTAAATTTGATTTCAAGAAGTTGATGGAAAAATCGGCTTCAGCTTATGAAGAGTCAAGATGAGGGTCGTTCTCACGCAGAGCGGATTGAAGAAGGCACTTGGGAAGAAGCCTAACTCTATGTCCCAAGAAGATGGGGAGGAGTTGGATGAAAAGCTACTTACCGCAATTCAGCTTGTGCATCACGAATAAAGTACTTCGTGAAGTCGTTCATCGCAAGACTACCGTGGAGATGTGGACAAAGTTAGAGTCTTGTCAACAAGATTCAGCTCAAGGAGAGGTTGTTCACAATTCGTATGGGTGAAGGTACATCTATCCAAAATCATCTTGATGAGTTTTAATTCTATTGTCTTGGACTTAGAAAATTTGGAGGTTGATATAGATAATGAGGATAAAGTTATTCTCCCGATTGTCTTTCTACCCCTTTCATATAAGCACTTTAAAGAGATTATGTTTTACAATAATAATGAAGAGTTGAGTTATGAGGATATCGTGTGCAACTTGCTATCCAAAGAAAAATTTGACTTTGAATTGTGTTCTAATGAAAGAGCTGAAGGCTTATCGGTAAGGGGTAGTACTAAGAAAGGTTCTAAGTATAAGTTTGAGGGAGATTGTTACTTTTGTAAGAAACCTGGACATAAGAAATCTCAGTGTTTGAAACTTAAGGCTTTAAAGGCAAAGGAAAAGGAGGAAGACTCTAAGAATATGGGTGAGGTCGATTTTCCTCTTGCCGATGATGAGTTAGACTGTGATGTTTTGCTTGCTCCTCATGAAAAGGGAAGTGTTTCGAATGAATTTCGGATTCTCGTATGTACTTTTCATATGTGTCCTAGCAAAGATTTTTTTTTCCACATATGATACTCGTTGATTCTGGTGTTGTTAACTTGGACAATGATACCCAATGCTCAGCTTGCTGAAATTGGTACAATTCAAATTAAAATTCATGATGGTGCCATGAAGACTTTAACTAAGGTTCGACATGTTCCTGGAATAACACACAATCTGATCTCGTTGAGAGCCCTTTGAAGCTAAAGGGCTAAGGTATTTGGCTCAAGGTGGAATTTTGAAGGTGTCCAAGGGTTCTAAGGTGTTGTTGAAGGGTTCAAGGTGCGGAGGTCTCTACATCCTTCAAGGTTCAACTATAGGTTCATTATTTTCAGGTATAGCTATAGATGATGGATTGATTCATTTATTTGATATGTGGTTGGATCACGTTAAGAAGAAGGGATCGATGGAGATGATTCCTTTAGCTAAGTCCAAGGGCAGCTTGGATTTAGTGGATGGTGATAATCTGTGATTACCCTTTGGGGTAGAGCCCTTCGGGTGCTACTTCTGGGAAGGAGAGATAGGTTGAAGGTGGCATCCATGTTTTTTGGGATTTCGGGATTTTGGTCCAAAGTGGAGATTGTTGGGTGATGTCCCAAAATCTCATGTTTTAGGAAAGATTGTTTCCTTATAGAATTGGGTATCCTAAACTTAATTGTATTTAGATAAGAGCTTGCTTCCTATTTATATTAGGTAATTATTACCTATTAGAATTAGGAGTAAGATTTTTGGTAGATTCAGGAGATTTTGTTGGGAGGTTGTTATTAGGATTTCTTTCCTATTTAAAGGAGGGTTGACCTTTATTGTAAACACCAACGGAATTATTGTGAGGAGAGTGTTGTAAGATTAAGATATATCGGGTTTGAGAAGATCTCTAGTTTTGAGATTATTCTTGTACTCTCTCATAATAGTAAAATCATTGTGCTTGTACCGTTCGTGGTTTTTCCCGTTTGGGTTTTTCCATGTTAAATTCTTGTCTCGCTCCTTTTTTTTTATCTCCATCTAATTTCTTGATATTGTTTTTGTCATGCTAAATCGCTTCGTGTCTTTGCTCTAAGTTTCATATTCAAAGTGCGGTTTAGAGTAGGGATTAATTTCCTAACAGGTAAGATGATTTTTCAACTCTTAATCGGTGACAAGTTAATAAGCACATAGCCAAAAAAAGTTAAAAACTACCGAGAAATATGTTGAACCTAAAGAAGGTAATGAGAAGATGGATCTATTACCTCCATGATAAATTCAAAGAAAAATGGGCGCGCCTCTAAGAAACATCTTAAAGCATATAGGCTACAATGGCATTTAGCTTGAACACTCAACGACAGTACACTTAACATTTTCAAAGACAGGAAGAACAGTGGTCATAATCAATCTAACAATAGAAATAAAACATATTTATATATTTAAAAACTCCATTCCTTCACATTAAAAGGGGGAGAAAATCCTGAAATTTAACTTGAATAAGAACAAATACCGAATGCTCGACCATCTCCATATAAAGGGAAAGCTTAGTTAGTTGTGTAGCAAAGTATTTGATCGACTTGAATTCTAAGGCATCCGAAGTCAAAAGACAAGATTTGGAGCCTCTATTTCAAGTTGTTTCATCTTCCCACAATGGAGTACTCTCACATGTTTAAGCATGCTTGATGATTTTGTCACCTTCAAATCACCAAATCATCTGAATTCTCCACGAATAGTCGTTCTAGGAATTGAAACTCGGATGAAAGCAATGCAAGAAATTCTCCACTACTTTGGCATTTGTCAAACGAGATAGATTTTAGGTAACAACTACCACCACAATGGCGAGAATATCTAAAAAGTCACACCCTTGGGCTATTGGTATGTAATCCAGGTCTAGCTTCACATTAATATTTCCTGACATAGTAAATTTTATCATTGGCTTAACATTATCATACACCTTAATTGCTTCGAACCATAACATTTAACTCCTAAAGACCCGAGATTTGCAACACCCACTGCAAGTCTTTCATGTTCAAGCAACAGATCATCGACAACTACTTCAACCTATTCGATGATTTTGTGACCTTCAAGCTCACCTGATCATGGGACTCCTTCACAACTAGTTGCTCTGTAAAGCGGCATTGTCATAAAAGCAATTCAATTAACCCACCACTAAGCTTAACCTCGTGGGAAACTAAGTGATTTTAGGCAACTAACGACGCTCTCATTGGGAAAAACCATTCCAACTTATTACCTACTAAATTATGAGGACCATTAATTTCGGGCATGTTTTGACCCACTCCATCTCCAATTAAAAACAAATTTAAAAGGTAAAAATACATAAAAAAAAAACCGATCGATCATGGGATTTGAACTCAAACGATTAAAGATCCACAACATTAACCTCAAGTTCTTCCATATCCCAACAATCCCTTATTGCTATGTGTTTCAACCTTCTTGATGAGTTTGTGACCTTCAAATATCTTAGGTTATTACACTCCTCCAAAGTTAGTAGCTCCAACAGATGGCAGCTAGATAAAACCAATTTAACTAGTTCTCTACTTACATTAACATGCTTCAAACATAGTCTCCTCAAACGTTTAATGCCCTTTACATAAGGGGATTCTTTCATAAAATCACATTGTAATATATAAGCACCATCAATTCCAGGAACGCCATTGTTAGCTATGTCCGGATCCAATTGTTTAACTCGTTTTGAGATAGCAATCGAAATTCAATGCATGAGTATCATCCAATGCAATAACACACTTTAAACACATCAATGCATGGAGCTTGATGCGGACTTAGAACCCGATTTACTCATTTTATGTATTTGAGAATTTGAATATTAGAAGACGTAGCTTGGGTCTTCCATTCTAGCAATGTGTCTAATGCAACAAAGTTCCAATCTATACAAGTAAGGCAACAAACTTCTCCACCTTACACAAAGGGATGTGAATCTTACTGCATCCCTCACATTTAAAAGAGAGAGAATATCAAAGATATTGTCATTTTCCAATTTAGTGATCCGGACATCCCTAGCTTCATTTTGTTCCTATAATATCAAATTTGGAAAAGAAATAGAATTACTTTACTACTACAAGAACCACTTTTAACGACGAGTCTTTAACGACGGTTAAAAGGACAAACCGTCATGAAAAATGGACCGGTGGCATTTTTGTAAAAGCTGTGGTTATTAATGTACATATGACAACGTTTCAATGAAAGAACCGTCGTCAAAGCTCTTTGGCGATGGTCCTTTCATTGAACTGTCGTCTTAGGTCATTAAAGCTACAACCCCCCACTCACTCTCTCTGCAGCTTCCGGTCCCCTCACTCACTCTCGCTGCCCTCTCTCTCACTCTCGCCCACCGATATGTAACTTATATCTCCCTCTCTTATTTTGTAAATGAAATGTGTAAATGTGGCATGCTTTATAGTCCTTTTTGTGTGCTTGAAACTTGGGGCCTGAATCTTGATATGTAAGTCATAGCATTTAGAGTAGAGGCCAAGTATATACTTGTACATGTTGTGTAAATGAAATGTGTAAATTAAACTTGACAAATACATACTTGTACACGTTGAATGCTATGCATTGTTGAATGTTATTGTAAAAGGCAAAGTATAAGTGACAATGAGAAGAGAAAAACATAACACACAAAGAAACTGAAAAAATGGCCAAAACTAAGGAATGGGGGTGCTCGGCAGCCAAGCACGAGTCATGCCAAACTATAAGGTCAACCCATATTAGCCGCTGCCCAACCCAACTTTTGTGATTTTGTCCGACAATTGTTGTACATGTTTATTTATCAAGATTTGTAATTGCTTGCAGTATAAAATGGATTCTTCCAAAAGTACAAAAAAATCGAGGGGGCGAACTATGATGAATGAGCAGAAGTTGGTTTGGAGTAGAGACGATCCAACCATTCTTAGACGGGGTCGATTTTGATAGGCACGAAAATGCTGTAGGTGATCATAAAGCTCCCTTTATGAACTATGTTGGTGCGACAGCCCGAGCATCGTGAACATCAATTGCAAAAATGGAACAAAGTCCCCGATTCCGTTAAGGACAATCTGTGGAACGATATTCGGGTAAATGCACTACATCTCAACGTAGTATTGCAACTTATTGTAAATGATTAATATATATGTACTAATGCATATCATTATTGTGTTTCGTAAAACATTCAACTTGAACGTTAATAAATCGAGATCCCCTTTGTGAAATACAAAACCCTCATGTCGGCGACGTAAAAGTTTAGAGACTTCAAATCTTGCATTGCCGCTATATGGGTCTACAAAACAAAGTAGATAAAATAAGAAGGTAGACCCTGGGAGATCTACAATTGTATCACCAAGAAGGAGTGGAGATCGTTTGAAGCACATGTTACCTCTTTGGAATATATGGTAATTTATCATCATCATTTGTTATGTTTTTTTCGATTTAAGTCTTATGCACCGATGTAACAACCCGTCCTTAAAAAAATAATTAACTTCAAATACATTAAAAATTAGCATAAGCGTCGTGCGTTCATCCGGATTCTACCCAAAAAAAAAAGAAAAAGAAGGAAGAACATCAGCTTAAGGTACGTTCATTGATCGTGCCCTTCAATGTTTTATTTACAAATCAAGGCCGGATATGGCCGTCATTAACAACAATAAAGAATTGTTTGCAAATAATATTTTTCATCATTAATATGGACCCGCCCATCAAGTGCCATTATTTGGTACGCCCAATATTCAGGTTGGTAACACCATAACCGTTAACCGCCTTCAACCGGACTATCCGATCGGTCCGGGTGTGTGCACATGCGTTAGGGGAAACCCGATGATCGTAAAGGGATCCATTCGGATAATTAATCAGCAACAGCTTTACATTGTTTACTCTCCCTCATTTACAAATGAATTGAAATGAATGCACTCAACTTAACTATTTCATAACATTTATTTTACAGACATGATAATGGCCGTATTGAGCTTCGGCTCACGTTTCGAAAATATTTTCTTGTTTTGTTTTAGGTAAAGATGTCGAAGGCATGAAGTAAGAGAAAAGTTCTGTTCAGGACTTAGAGGCTCGCAGATGGCAACCTTGTTTGGGGTATCAAGGGTTAAGTGACATTGTCATGGTTTATTAGACGGTAGTCTATACATATATTTAATCTTTGTATAAGTTATAGTTATACCTTTATCTTGAGTCACTCATTGTTAGTGGCAAAGCAAGTGTAACCAAGGCTAAAAATATATATATTATTATAGCCTTGCCCTTTTCTTTGGTAAGGGCGGCGGTAATGCCCTTGACCTACTTTCCACTCGCGCTAATCACCGGTTAGCGGATTGTTTAGCCTAAACTAGTGATTATGGGTTGGGGGCGTTACAACCGATATTTTCGTTATCCTAATTACTTGTGCAGCGCTAGGTGAAGCCAACCGAAAAAGGATTAAGAGCAAGTGCTTATCCTCATGTGATGTCCAAGTGGGGGATACGCGAAGTTGGAAAAGAGTTTGTACAAGCAAAAACTTGAACAACTTCAAACCATATCCAAGTGAAGGTTCTAGCATAGATACTTCACAGCTCACTATCGAGAGGGACAAGTTATGGGTCAAAGGAAGAAAGAAGAAAGATGGAACATTCAGTATGACCGATGTAGAATATATTGCGCAACGACTCGGGAGTTGTTTTACTATTTCCTTTATTTATTTTGAGAAATTATCGGCTTTAATATTTATGAACTCGTCAAATGATCATTTTCTTCTTCTTATAGGAGTCTTTGTCACGTACATCGACTTCAGAATTCGCCGACACCAACGGGAGGAGGGATAGGCTAGCCTTGGCCCTACAAAGAGATGAGCATTCTGGTCGTGTTCGAGCCGGCGTTGGGAGGGTTGGGATAGTTGAGCACTTTGGGATTAGGAAGTAATGCCACGTCACTTCTAGCCAAGCATTTATGGAGGCTGAAATGGGCCAAATGAGGTCCCAAATAGAGTCCCAACAGTTTATAATGGAGTTTCAACAATCCCAAATTACTCAAATGGCTGCAAAGATGGCAGAGATGCAGGCCTAGATGAGGTCGTACTTCACCAACATGGGTATGCTATTACCTAGCAACTTTGATGATGTACGTCTATTCTCACCCCACACACCTGCCACCGTGAACGCGAGCTCGCCCGTTGACCAATTCGAAGTTCCGCAGAGGTAATTCAGATTTTGCAACCTAATTATATTTACATGCATGTTTATGTTTTGACTAATTAATGTATAATCTTGTTGAATAATTACTTATATAGTGTGTTTTTGTTATTTCGGATGAGTGCCATTATTTACATGCATGTTTATATTTTAACTAATAGGTGTATAATCTTGTTGAATGAATGGTGTATATTGTGTGATTGTTATGGAACTCCGGCGTATGGACGTTGAGTAATTATTTATATAGTATGTTTTTGTTGTTTCGGATGAGTTCCATTATTTACATGCATGTTTATATTTTGACTAATTGGTGTATAATCTTGTTGAATGAATGGTGTATATTGTGTGGTTGTTGTGTAACTCGGCGTGTGGCCACCGAGTAATTACTTATTTAGTATGTTTTTGTTATTTCGAATGAGGATCGTTATCCCGGGAAAATGTTTACTTTTAAAAGGAAACTTTGTCTGTTTATTTTCATGATTTTTAGTTTGTTTAACTTATATGTCAAAGGTTATCCCATGATTATAATTGTTATACTTATTCTTATACAACTCGGTGAATTGCAAGCTAACTTATCATCACCCTCCCCTAGAGCATGTTATGGCATTGGGTGTTATTTTCCCGTGGAGGTCGGATCATCGTCGTTCACGGGATACCCCGGCAGGTGATGAGGTGAGGGTGAGTGTGAAAGAGGTCATACATGAGAAGGGCGAGTGTGAGTTGCCGATTCGGGCACCGGACCTCCACACTCGTTGACGATGCAGCTTAATAGTTTTCTTCATTGGTCCAAGAGTTTGGTTATCTTCTCTACGATAATTCATTTTTTTAAAATATTAGATTTAGTCGTTGTTAATATCATGCATATATATTTCTCATTTTTGTATTGATTATTCACTAGGATATTGGGGACAGATCCGAGAGTGGGATGAAGGGCGCCAGTGGCACAAGAAAACTTTCAAGTGGCACCCGTTCGTCATCCGAATAAGTCTCCTCTCGTATCCATTGAGGAGTCCCACACGGATTGGCGTGCTACTCGGAAAGTTATGTGAAGACTCGTCAAGCACAAGAATCATTGATCCGTAGCACGCCAAGTCACGTGAAGGGGAGAATGAGGACATGACCTTATATGTCTTCCCGGACGATATATCGCAATTTTTGCAGATGCAGGAGATCAGCTTATCCGCTATTATGCTTGGCATTATGTGAGTTAATATATTTATAATAATTTCTTTTTTTTACTATTAATTTCATCAATTTCTAACTACATATATAATTAATATGTAAGGTGGCTGCACGAGATTAGAAAGGACTTCGTTCAATTTCTCAACCCTAATTTCATTCAAGGATTAGGGCGGACAATTGATGAATGAGCCGACTATATCTTCAAAGTCATGGAATATAATGCGCAGGATAAAACATGGTACTTGGCGTTGTTCAACGAGAGGTAAGTGTACAAGTAAACTAATTAACTAAAGTTTTTATGGTGTTATACGTACTTATATTAATGTGTTATCTCGTGGTTGTGTAGCCACCATTAGATGCTTGTTGCCATATGTCCAAGGGCTAATATCATGTACCGGCTTGATCCTTTGGGTGATACCGTGACAAAAGAATCAAGGACGTAGTCAAGTCGTGAGTTCATACTTTAATCATTTTGTGTTGCTTTATTAATTATTATTCGTTCAATTGTATGTCTAATTTGAATTTTATTTTTCCGTTTGAAAAATAGTGCTCTATTAGGTTATTATCATGGCGGAGGCTCGAAAGACCGACGAACGAAATCAAAGCCACTAATTGTCCCTGTCAAGGTGAGGTTCTCTTGGTTATTAGAGTCTACTTGAATTGTTTTTCATTTTATATTACTTGCTAGCTACATAAAGTACTAATTAATTCTCTATGTGTTGGGAATCTATTTTATTATAGTGCCATATACAACCGGGGAATGTGGAGTGCAACTTCTACATTCTCCAATACATGAAAGAGACTCGTGACCAAACTCGATTTAAATTCTAGTCCCAAAGAGGTATACTTGCACTTGCACTTGTAATTGATTATATTCTTTTTTCATCTTGATTAACACTTACACTTGACCTAATTAATATGTCTTTTACAACATTGGTCACAATATTTCCGGGAAAGAACCCACCCATCTCTATGCAGATGAAGTGCTCAACAAGTTAAAACAAGGTTGAGCAGAGTTTGTACATAACCGTATAAAGAAATAGGTATATATTTACAGTTATTCTTCATTATTTTTTTGGTCAAGTTTGTGATTTTGATAGTCATATAGTTATAGGTATATATGTACATAGGTATATATATTTTTACATTGTCTTGTACCATATACAAAATGTGATGAATATGTCTGTTTTGTATATATAATGGTGAAGAGTGTATTGGATTGTGGTTTGTATATTCTGAATGTGTAAGGTTGTATATGATTTGTACTGTACAAAGGGCAAACAAACACAAGAAAAATTATTAACAAAAAAATGGACCTATTTAAGAACCGTAGTAAAAGGTTCGGTTGAAGGCCTATGACTACGATTCTTCATCTCGAACCGTAGTCATAGGCTTCTCTATGACGATGGTTCTTCATCCGAACCCTCGTCATAGGTGTTTTGTAATAATTTTTTGAACTACGTAAGAAGGCTTATGACGACGATTCATACGAAGAACCATCGTTATAGAGAAGCCTATGACTACGGTTCGGATGAAAAATCGTCATCGTAGAATGACCTATGACTACGGTTTTCCATCCGAACCGTCGTCATATAGTGACCTATTATTACGGTTTTGAATCCGTAGTAAAAGATGCTACATACAACGATGGCCACATAGACGACGCCGGTTAAACATAGTTAAATGTCGTTTTAAACGTAGTTAAAAGTGATTTACGTAGCGCGGATTATATAACCCATTATCGTAAACTTTCATAGTTCTCCCCTTACACTTTGCGGTGTATAATTCAACTTTATGAAAACAATATCAAGGAGCTTGAATAAGGCCACAAGAATGTGTGATAAATTTCAATTGCATCCTTTGAGTTAAGATGTTTAAGAAGCAATTCAATTTCCCTTAGATTTTCTCATTAAATGGCTGAACTTTCTCCATAATCAGTGGCATTCATAATATTGGTTGATTTTCATTAACTATTGACTCAAGATCTCAAGGTTCTAATGCACATAATTTTATACAAAGCACCTTACATTTTTTCTCTATCGTTTATCGAGTTGAACCCTCCTCCCCGGAGACAAAATGACATTGGATTCCATCCTAAACCCGGCAATTGGGTCATTCGGTTCGGGTTCGATTCGGGTTAAGTTCGGTTTGGGTCGACTTCAGGTCGATCTCGCTTAGGTCTAGTTTGGTTTCGGTTCGGGTAAACTTCAGGTCGATCTCGTTCGGGTTCGATTCGGTTTTGGTTCGAGTGAATTTCGGTTCGGTTCAACATCGAGTCAATCTTGTTCGAGTCGGATTTGGGTTTGGTTCCGGTTAATTTCGGATCGGGTCAACTTCGAGTGAAATTAATTCGGGTCGGTTTCAATTCTGGTTGGGTCAACGTTGGTTCCGGTAGGTGTCAAGTATGGTTTCGGGTTAGCTTTGGACGGGGTAGAAATCGGGTCACGTCACTTTTGGGCCGGGTTGATATTCTGTTATGTCGTGTCAAATTTTTTTACAAAACCTTTTTGATTTGAAAAAAAACAAATTTTTTAAATTAATTTATTATTAATATTAGTTTTTCGAGTTCAAGTCGTAATCGGGTCACTTTTTAGGTCAAAATCGGTTCAAAATTGTACTCACTAAAAAAATTGTACCATTATAGGAACAAATATCCATCCCGAGAAACCCACAAAAAAATGTGGGTTGGGTCAAATTCAGATTTCGGTCGATTTGGGTTTGAGTCACTTTTATTCGGGTTAAATCGGTTCGGGTCATTTTGGGTTTGGGTCATAATCAAGTCAATTATATTTTGAGTCGGTTTGGATTCGGTTCGAGTCATTTGGGATCGAGTCTAAATCGGGTTCATTAGATTTCGGGTCGGTTCGATTCAGGTTGGTTTACTTCGGTCTTCGGGTCAAAATTGGTTCAACTGTTTTGGATGTATGTTCGGTTTGGGTTTCGGGTCGTTTCGGTTGACCCGTTCAATTCGGGTTAGTTTTGTCGAGTCTATTCCCTCCCAAAAGTTTTAGGATCGATGCACAAAAAGGGAAAGGAAAGATTTTCATTTTGTGATGATGTTTTAGAAACCACCATAAACTTGGTGGGGACAACGTCATTTAATTCCTTGACCATTCAACTAATTTTCTAGTAACTAAAGCTTGAGAGAAGTCAATAGTAGAATAGGTCAAGGAGACTCGATGAGATTTATGCTGGCAATGAGGTATCTCAACAATCAAATTGTTAGGGTTAGATTCGATATGCAGTGGAAGCGAAAAGTAATTTCATTTGGGTTGTAAGGAAGCTGATATCAACAAACAATAAGTAATGTGACGGACACATAAATTTACGTGAAAATTAAATTGGGAAAAACCATGGTTGACAACAATATTTATCCACTATAACAGAGAGACAATACAACACGATCTTCAAGGGCAACAACACCAATAAGATCAATCACAAAGGAGAGAACAATAACGATCTATAGAGCGATGTGCTCAATGAGATCAATAAAAGGAGATTACATTCTCTCAACCGAAACTCTCTCGAATAAACTCTCTTAGAGAAGAAAAATAGAATAGAAGGAACACCCATAAAGGGGCGGTGTCTAGAGGCACATAAGATGGCCACTTGCCACACGCTACACCTAATTATGTTAAATAACCTAGTATATATATGTACAACCCATAGGAAAGCCCTAAAATAACTCTTGGTAGCTACTAATTATAAATTAGGTTAAAAATAACCTAAAACAAAAGATACCCCGCCAACAAGCAAATGTCGAAACTTCATAGATGCAGCCAACACAGTCGTGTTGGCGGATTCACGAAACCTTTGTTGGGTGCTGGTGGTGCAAATTGGGTTAATTCTTCAAGAATCCGCCCATGTTCTAATAG
This sequence comes from Talinum fruticosum, assembly GCA_021018815.1. Taxonomy (NCBI): domain Eukaryota; kingdom Viridiplantae; phylum Streptophyta; class Magnoliopsida; order Caryophyllales; family Talinaceae; genus Talinum; species Talinum fruticosum. The sequence goes on from JAITYX010000011.1 coordinate 3,469,987, forward strand.
TATAGGTCCACTAGAATCTTGCTAACATAAGAGAAGACGAAACATGCTGATATGGGCTAAAAAAGAAGGAAATTTTGGGTCACATCGAATACAAGTCATGCATCATATGTATCTTTCGCAAACTTCCTTGGTCACTTTAAGAGTAAGGCTTCCTACTTCAAGGAGTTGCAAAGAGAAGCAACCGAGGATGAGAACAATGCAAAGGATAACACTTCTTTTAGAAAGAGAAATTTCATTAATAAAAAGTCATACGACATCTACGTAAATAATTTTCTAGTAAGAACAAATCTATAAAGTATAGCACCAAAATTTGTTGACTACATTTGTCAAAAAAATTAGGTAAGGAATATTTATCAAAGAAGAATTATTTCATCTTCCATTTAAATTGGAGCCTAACTGGAGTCCACCTATTGTTGGCCCCTGAAGGGGTAAGACTCTCCCATAGATCGTGAGACATCTCTTAAGCGAGCAAGTGTCAAACGATTTGAAATATATTGTATTTTGATCTTCTACTATCTTCTACTATTTATATTTCAAAGTTTTATTCAACCTTTTATCCTATAGTATTGAGTTATTGACATTTTACTACCATGTGATATTGACACACGATAAAAAACAAAAATCCCTCGCTTATCGTAAATAATAAAGTAGTACCCTAATATATGAGGGAACCTAAGGGCTTTGTTATTCATGGGAAGGAAAGACATGTCTTTGATCAACAAGTTAAAATCTTAACTTAGTATGGAGTTTGAGATTAAGGACCTTGGTGCAACTAAGAAGATAGTAGGGATGGAAATTTGTAGGGATCGAAAGGTCGAGTAAGCTCTATCTATCTCAAAAGAAATATCTTGAGAAAGTTCATGATGGAATCAATATGAGTGATTGTAAATCGGTTTCTACTCTTTTAGCCTATCATTTTAAGTTTTCTTCGAGTGTTGTCTTCAAACCGAGTAGAAAATTGAGAAAATGTCTCACATACCCTATTCTAGTATTGTTGATAGTTTGATTATGCTATGGTGTGCACTATGCCCGATATGTCATATGCGGTTAGAGTAGTGAGTCATTATATGCATAATCCTGGTAAGGATCATTAGGAAATTGTGAAATGTATCCTTAAGTATGTCAAAGGCACTATTGATAGAGGGTTGGTTTTTAATAGAAGTCAAGCTACTATATTCGATGTTGCGGGTTTTGTTTATTCCGATTACGGTAGAGACCTCGATAGGAAGACGTCAATTTCTGGTTATATCTTCATGTTGTGCGTCGGTGCTATCTCTCGAGAAAGCATCACTACAGGCTATTGTAGCTCTTTGTACTAGAAGCATCACATACAAGAATGATGTCTATAACTCCAAGACCAAATATATTAGTGTCAAAGGCACTATTGATATAGGGTTGGTTTTTTTTTATAGGAGTAAGGCAGCTACATTCAATGTTGCAAGTTTTTTTAATTCCGATCATAGTGGAGACCTCGACATGAGGAGGTCAATTCTGGTTATATCTTCATGTTGTGCCCCGGTGCTATCTCTTGGAAAGCATCACTACGAGGCTATTACAACTCTTTTTAATATAGAAGCTAAGTATGTTGCTCGCAACCGAAGGGGTGAAGGAAGCTATTTGGTTGAGGGGTCTTATCATAGAGCTTGGTGTTCAACAAGGTGTTATTGTTGTGTTTTCGGACGATCGAGTGATACTCATCTTACCAAGAATGATGCCTATCACTCCAAGACCAAATATATTAGTGTCAAATTCCACTATATTAGAGATACGATTGCTTGAAGGGAAGATTATAATGAAGAAAATTCATACTCTGGAGAATCTCGCATATATGCTTACAAAGCCTCTTTCTACTGCTAAGTTCGAGTATTGCTTAAACTTAGTTAGTGTTCACAATGTTGATAGCCCTTCGGGGCTTTGCCCTTTAGGGCTTTACCCTTCGAAGTATTTTAGCGGAGTAGTTATGTTTGTTGGGGATTTGGGTCCAAGGTAGAGATTGTTGGGAGTGTCTCCAATATCCTCATTATCGCTTGCTTCAAGTGGCACGCCCAAGCCGAAAATAGTCATGACCGTGATGCAAATCTCTTAGACGTGTTGCTGTTGGATAGAGGAGTGGCACACTCTTAAGTGTGCCCCTTGGCATGAGAGTTCCATATGGCACGGGCATGCTAGAGCATGGCATGACCGTTCCTCGTTGTAGCATTAGTTATGACATTTGCTTCTTCAAGATTCCTATTCGGCAGCTTTTAAAAGGCTATTAGGCAATGGATTTTTCAAGTGAGTTTTGCGAGATAATATTGTGAAAGAAATTCCCTTCCATTGAAAGTGAGGTTGAGAGAGATTTGTAAAAGAATAAAAAATTATCATCATTGATACAATTGTTATTTGATTGTGATCATTTGTACTTTCTCAAATCATAGTGAATTGTTTGTGCTCGCCACCTCCGTGGTTTTTCCCTGCATTGGGTTTCCACGTAAATTCATATGTCCATTGATTTATTGTTTTGTTTGATTTGCTACACTTTTGATTATCTCAATTCATCCGAATTGCTTCCGCATTCAAGTCGCTCTAATCCCTAACAAGTGGTATCGGAGCCTACAGTTTAGGATGTCTTCAATTTTGAAGATTGATATTCAAAAGTTTGATGGAGAGATTAGTTTTCATCTTTGGAAGGTTCAAATGAAGGTTGTTTTCATTCAACACGGGTTATGGAATGTTCTCACATGTGTTAGAGCCAAACCCAATTTGATGACTGATGAACAATGGGTTGAATACAAAAGAAGAAGTAGGGGATGAACACTTATTACAAATGGGAGGAATTAGAAGAGAAGACACTTTTGGCTATCTAGTTGTGCTTAGCCCTCCATGTGCTACAAGAGGTGCTTGACAAAACAACTGTGGTGGAGCTTTGGCTTCAGTTGGAAGAACTTTACATGATGAAGAGTCTTGCCAACAAAATTATTTCGAAGGAACGTTTATATAAGTTGTCCATTATTGAAGGTACTCCTGTTCAAAAGCATTTAAATGATTTCAATTCAATTATTGCAGACTTGGAAAGTTTAGATGTGAAAATTGATGATGAGGATAAGGCAATTTTATTGATTGTGTTCTTTACCCCATTGTATAAGCACTTTAAGGAAATCTTACCATATAATAATTTTGATACTATATCGTTTGAGGATGTTAAGGCAAATCTGTTGTCTAAAGAAAAGTTTGACCTTAATGTGCATGGTGAAAAGGTTGAGGGCTTGGTTATTTAGGGTAGACCTATTAAAAAGGGGAATGGTAGTAAGAAAAATTACCATTCAAAGTCGAGGGTCGCCATGCCAACAAAATTTGCAATTTCTACAAGGGTCATATCGCAGCTGATTGTTTTCAATTGAAACATAACAAAGAAAGAGAAGGAAAGGAGAAATCGAAACCTGTTGTTGCTAATTATGTGATTGAGTTAGAGTTTGATGGTGATGTTTTGGTTGCTACTGCCTCTGGAAAAGAGGATTATGATGAATTGGTTTTGGATTCTGGTTGTACCTACCATATGTGTCCTCATAGGGATTGGTTTACTATTTATGAACTTGTTGATTCTAGTATTGTTCTTATGGTAAATGATATTGACTGCAAGGTTGTTGGAATTGGTACTGCTCGGATTAAAACGCATAATGGTGTAGTTAGAGCCTTATCAAAGGTTAAACATATTCCTAATATGACTTGTAACCTTATATCTTTGGGTAATCTTAAGGCAAATGTATGCATGTACTCGAGTGAGAATGGTGTTCTCAATGTAACGAAGGGTGCATTGGTTCCGATGAAACGTGTGAGACATGAAAGTCTCTATATTCTTCAAGGCACTATAGTTACAGGTGTAGACACCTAAAAGTGTCTCCCTTTTCTCTACTTTTCATTTGTTAGCCCGATGATGATAATCTCGAGTCCTGTTTGTGGATTTGGATCTCGGACTATGATCGATTGGTGCAATATAAGCCAGTAAACCACAAAGAACCCCCAACACCAAACAAATAGCCTTTTTTCCTTGGGTCGGTCCACAAATCTTCTTTTCTTTCGAACGATCCAAGAGTTGGGCCAAGCCTTTAGAGATTGTGGAGTCCGATGTTGTGTACCAGGAAATTCCGAGTCCGAGTGCTGCATTCTACTTTCATCCAGAGTACAAAGAGCTGAAGACCTGAAGACGACGTTAAAGCGTTGCATTTCATGATCGGGAACATCTAAGTGTCTGCGTTTAAGTTTCACAAGACAGTCCACACGAGACTAGAAGTTTCCCCTCTCGGAACGACGTCATGGCCGGCGCCTACCTTTTAGAAGCATCAAGTGGAATGCTATGTTTTGACTTGGAGAGTCCTTAGAGGCACAACCAAGGCACGAGACCCTAGGACATTCGGTTGGTCAACGCCCGCCTCCCCCATTTCTCCGGTTCTATCCGGTTTTATCACTTTCTAATCCGGTTCTATCTCTTAGGATTTGGCCCCGTTTTATTTCAACTATTTGGACAGCTTGGATAGAGGCAAACCCTAGGTCATTTGTGACCTAGGTCCTCTCCTATAAATAGAGACGTATGGCTCTCATTCCCACATGGCTTCCTACCTTAGTACTATGCTACCGAAATTTGCCTAAGAGCTACTTAATACTCTCTTTGGAATTTTGATCTCTTGTTCTCTTTTCGGCCTACTTCCATCATACTCCCTACATTTGATCCCTAAAATCCATCAGTCATACATTTGCCTACCTATCTCCACAAAAACTCACAAAAAGCCTTGCTTGATTCACCACCGTCGCATCAAGAGATCCAAATCCGAGATCGAAATCAGCGGGTGGGATAACCCGAGGGCATAGATCCAATTTTCACAATGGTTTATTTTATTTTATGCTTTCTTTATTTCTTTCTGTATTGTGAATTTGAGATGTATCGCTTTTAATTCCTCCCCAACCGATGTAATCTTTTTAATTTCTCGCTTTTCTTTTCTTTTCGCTTTTGCTTTCTTTACCGTTTTCGCTTTTATCACTTTCCTTAATTATGTTTTGGTTGTTTTAATTCGATGTTGGGCCGAGCCTTTAGAGATTGTAGAGTCTCGATGTTGTGTACCGGAAAATTCTAAGTCCATAATACTCGCATTCTACTTTCCTCCGAGTACAAGGAGCTAAAGACCCGAAGACGGCGTTAAAACATTGCATTTCATGATCAAGAGTATCAAAGTGCTGCATTTAAGCTTCACAAGATAGTCCACACGAGATTAGAAGCTTCCCCCATCGAACGACATTGTGGTCTCGTGCTCGCCTTCTAGAAGCATCAAGTGGAACACTACGTTTTGTCTTCGAGACACAACTAGGGCATGAAACCCTACGGTGTTCGGTTGGCCGGCGTCCGCCTCCCCCATTTATCCAGTTCCATCCGGTTTTATCTCTTTCTAATCCGTTCTATCTCTTAGGATTTGGCCCGATTTTATTTCAACTATTTGGACGGCTGGATAGAGGCAAACCCTAGGTCATTTGTAACCTAGGTCCTCTCCTATAAATAAAGACGTATGGCTCTCATTCCCACACGGCTTCTTGCCTTAATACCATGCTCGCTAAAATTTTCCTAAGAGCTACTAAATACTCTCTTTAGTATTCCGATCTCTTGGTCTCTTTTCAGCCTACTTCCATCATACTCCCTACATCCGATCCCTAAAATCCATAAGTCACACATCTCGCCTACCTATCTCCATAATAACTCACAAAAGCCTTACTTGATTCACCACCGTTGCATTAAGAGATCCAGGTTAGCAGGCGGGATAACCCGAGGGCACAGATCCAGTTTTCAAAACAGTTTATTATATTTTATGCTTTCTTTATTGCTTTCCGTGTTGTGAATTTGAGATGTATCGCTTTTAATTCCTTACCGACCGATGTAATCTCTTTAATTTCTCACTTTTTTTCTTTCCGCTTTTGCTTTCTTTACCGCTTTCGCTTTTATTGCTTTCCTTAATTATGTTTTAGTTGTTTTAATTCTTTATCGCTTGTTGTTTCTTGCTTGCTTTTGTTACATTATTTTAATTCACTACTCGAACTAGTAATGGTCGTCTTCACACGTGCGAACGGAAGTGTTTATCCCTACGTTTCGTACCCTCGCCTTCGAATCCGATTCTTGGTTCAAAGACCGATTGAGTCATTTCTAGCCTCTTCTTGTCTTAGTTTTCCCATACTAAGATTGGAAAAGCAAATTTTTACTTTTGTTTTTGTTAGCTTTTCTTTCCTAAAACCGATCGGCGACTCCTCTTTTGCTTTACTTACGTTGCATTGCATCTCGATTTTTCTCACGAGTATTATAAAAGAAAGAAGGGATTCCGGATCGCCAGCCAGGCCGAAGCCGAGGCTGAATTACTTCAGCCATGGCTACTGGCCGATGCCGCTCACTATAAGGCGTTGGCTCGGCCGGCGCCGAACAGCCAGTGGGTGAGGCTTCGGTCTAGATTGGTGTTTTCACACCGATCTAGCCTTAAAGCCTCACGGAATATTTGAAACACTAATTTCTATATTTTGTTCGGTTAAGAAATAACATCCCGGGACTTTTGAAAATAATTATTAAAATAAAATGATTAATAAAATCGTCATTTAAACTTTACCTAATCAGATTTAATAAAACTCGAAAATCTTAATAAGAGGTTTATCCCCACATTCCAAAATCAACTTTCTAAAATCATCTTCAAAATTAATCTTTAAAAAGAGACCCAACAAACAAGTCGAGAAGCTTGGCGGGCCCCGTCAGCCGTGGTTCCTACAATAGGTACTCGTAGCAATTTATAAATTAGCATCGAGTACCGATTTTAATCATTTATGGCATATGCGTATAGGGCATATGAGTGAGAAAGGGATGACAATTTTGAGTGAAAGAGGTCTTTTGGGTAGCAAAGGTACAGGGAAGCTTGATTTTTGTGACCATTGTGTCTTTGAGAAATAGAAGAAGGTGAGTCTATCAACCGCAAAGCACTCGTACATAGGGGATCCTAGATTACATTCGTTCCGATTTTTTGATGATTTTTCTTGTAAAATGTGGGTTTATTTCTAGAGATAGATAAATGAGGCATTCCCTATGTTTAAGAAATTCAAACCCTAATTGAGAATCAAATTGGGAGAAAAATCAAGAAGGTTAGGACTAATAATGGTCTTGAGTTACGTGAGGAAGAGTTCAATGAGTTTTGTGCGGTTCAGGAGATTGCAAGACACAAGACACTTGTTGGGAAGCCCCAACAAAATTACATTGTAGAACATATCAACCGGACTCTTTTGGAGAAAGCTTGTTATGCTTTCACATGTTGGACTTTGGGATAACAAGGCTTTTAGGGATGAAGTTATTTCAACGGCTCAATCTCTCATCAACCTATCTCCGTATTACTCCATTGATTTCAAGATTCTCGAAGAACCATGGTCGAGTAACCCCGTTGACTATTTTATTCTTAAAAGTTTTGGGTGTCTTACATGTGTTCATGTGAACAATGGGAAGTTGGGCCCTAGCGTTGTAAAATGCAAGTTTCTTGGTTATACATACGAGTTTAAGGGATACCAGTTGTGGTATCCTAAAACATACAAAATCATTCAAATAGGGATGTAATATTTAACGAAACTGTTATGTTATCTTTTGGGAAGACACTTAAATTTCTTCTATTGGTACAGGTTATCAGCAAGATACTAGTGAGAAGGTGGAGTTTGAGTTGTTGGTTATTGGTCAAGGTGGATCTGTTGATAATCCCGAGCATGGAGGTTCATGTTGTTGAACCTACTTTTGATGCCGATCTAATTCAGCCTCAACTATAGATTGATCGTTCCATAGCATGTGATAGACTAAGGAGGGTTATTAGAAGGCCAACTCGATTTACGGTTGATGAAGATGGTCTTGTTACCTATGCTCTTACACCGGCATGGGAGACTCCCGAAGGTGTAGAACCTTCAACCTACTCTGAAGTTATCCTATCTAAGTTCACCTAATTGGGTCATAGCTATGTAAGAAAAAATGGAGAGTCTTCACAAGAATGGGACCTAGGATCTTTGTGAACTACCTAAAGGTCGACGAGCCTTAAATGCCCAGTGGATCTACAAAAAAGGAAGGCATACCCGGGGTTGAAGCTGCAAGGTGGAAAGCACGCTCAATTGTTCGTGGATGCAACCAAAAGGAAGGTATTGACTTTAATTAAGTTTTTCCCTCCTTTGTTTGTCATACTTCCTTTAGAGTGCTTCTTACTTTTGTTGCTCTGTTTGATTTGGAGCTAGAGAAATTGGATATCAAAACCGCATTCCTTCGTGGAGAGTTGGATGAGGAGATTTATATGAGGGAACCTAAGGGCTTTGTTATTCATGGGAAGGAAAGACAAGTCTTTGATCAACAAGTTAAAATCTCAACTTAATATGGAGTTTGAGATTAAGGACCTTGGTGCAACTAAGAAGACAAGTAGGGATGGAAATTTATAGGGATCGAAAAGGTCGAGTAAGCTCTATCTATCTCAAAAGAAATATATTGAGAAAGTTCATGATGGAATCAATATGAGTGATTGTAAATCGGTTTCTACTCTTTTAGTCTGCTCGTTTTAAGTTTTCTTCGAGTGTTGTCTTCAAACCGAGTAGGAAATTGAGAAAATGTCTCACATACCCTATTCTAGTACCGTTGGTAGTTTGATTTACACTAGGTCCGATATGTCATATGCGGTTAGTGTTGTGAGTTGTTATATGCATAATCCCGGTAAGCTTCATTAGGAAGATGTGAAATGGATCCTTAGATATGTCAAAGGCACTATTGATAGAGGGTTGGTTTTTAATAGAAGTAAAGCTGCTACATTCGATGTTGCGGGTTTTGTTTATTCCGATTATGGTAGAGACCTCGATAGGAAGAGGTCAATTTTTGGTTATATCTTCATATTGTGCGTCGGTGCTATCTCTTAGAAAGCATCACTACAAGCTATTGTAGCTTTTTGTACTATAGAAATTGAGTATGTTGCTGCAACCGAAGGGGTGAAGGAAACTACTTGGTTGAAGGGTCTTATCATTGAGCTTGGCGTCTAATAAGGTGTTACTCGTTGTGTTTTCGGATAGTCGAGTGCTACTCATCTTGCCAAGAATGATGTCTATAACTCCAAGACTAAACATATCATTGTCAAGTTGGACCATATCAAAGATATAGTTTTTGAAGGAAAGATTATGATGAAGAAAGTTCATACTTTACGGAATCCCGCATATATGCTTACAAAGCCTCTTTCTACTTGTTAAGTTCTAGTATTGTTTGAACTTAGTTGATGTTCACGATTGTTGATAGCCCTGCGGGTCTTTGCCCTTTGGGGCTCTACCCTTCGGGTTATATTAGCGGAGTACTTATATTTGTTAGGGATTTGATCCAAGATGGAGATTGTTGGGAGTGTCTCAAATCTCCTCATTATCGCTTGCTTCAAGTGGCACGCTCAAGCAGAAATCGTCATGACAGCGCCACAAATCTTGTAGACGTGCTGATGCTGGACAGAGTAGTGGCATGCTCTTAGGTGAAGGCTCAAAGGTAGCCATTTAGAGATGAGATGGTCGCTAGGTGAAGGCTCAAAGGTAGCCATTTAGAGAAAAACACCTCTATAATTATTTAGCCACCAAACTGGATATAACTAGTAGAAAGATTTGGTGAACTATCAATCAACTTTGATGGCGGAGCTCGTGAGGCTCTTTTTCCCTTAAGCTCTTCATGAAGTTCTCAGTAAGCTCATTTATAGTATCCAGGCACTAGATAACCATAGACGGGTTCAAGCATCAGCACCATTTCATTTAAGGGTGGGCATTGGGAAGGTATGGTTGGGAAATATCTATAACCACATTTTATCCGAAAAGAAGATTATCAAACCCAAACCCACCCACATTTCTTAATATCCATAGTGAGTTTTACCGATGTAGATATAACCCACATGAATAATATCTATGGATATGCATAAGTATGTTTCTGAATCAATTGCTCCTCTAGATGGAACACCAAACCCATTAGTTTTAGCCATTTATTTTAATGTAAATTTGTACTATTGAGATGTGTATACTTTTATTTATATTTTTTGGAAGAATAATTTAACAAAGTATGCTCAACGATTAATATTGGTGAAAAATTAACTTAATGCTATAAATGATTTTTAATTAAGTCTTTGCATGAATGATTTTTTAAATATTATTATTAGCTGAAAAAATCATTGATATCATATGAATAATTTGAATTAATTAGACATATTGTTAACCTTTTAATCTCCATTAAACATAACAGTATATTTACATCAATTCCTTTTGGTCATTTCCCAAGGAATTTTTAGAGACTCTTTGCACCCATGGTTTGAATGTATTCTTTCTGCTAATTAGAAGAATTTGTAACTCCCTTCTCATGGTATGTACAATCTGTTCAGTTATGTCCTTCTTTCCTTGAAAAATTCTTGCATTTCTTTCCTTCCATCTATTGTAAGTTACAGCAGATATCCTGGGGGCAAGAACAAGTTTCGATTGTGATAATCTCTTACCAGTGAGGTAATGATTCAGGTCAACTCTCCAGTCCCATATACAACTTGTCAATGTCAGCCCTTGCAGTAGTTGTTGTGCAAATGAATACTGCAAAAATAAATATTTTGTTAAGCTTATGGTAGTTGTACGTTAACTTTCTTTGAAATAATTTTTAATTTGATAATTAATTAATGAATAATCATTTGAACTTACCTTTACTTTACCAAAGCAAATTATTTTTTAAAATAATTTATGTTAGGTATTATATTTATGAAATTAAAGGATGTAAACTTGGACTTACTATATGGGTTAATATTCTAAAAATAGAAAATAAATATAGAATGCTAGTAAACAAAGTTTATGAAAAATAACTATGTATATTTTTTTGTTCAAATAAATTATGAAAGTAGTACAATATAATGTTGAACAGAAATTCAAAATTAAGACCTATTGTATTCGAGTATCTTAATCTTAATGATTGAAATAAAATAAAATTTCTTTGGTAAAAATAAAAATACAATATAATGATATTTTAACGAAATGAGAAATAGACAAAGTGAAATCGGTAAAATTGAGAGATTAACAAATATAGTATAAACAAACTTCTTCGTCTTTTAATTCATTATTTCATGAAAATCATGCAGTATAAAGAAAATTAATATTTGAATCCCCTATGTATGAAAAAAGATTAACCTAAAAAAATATATAATTATTATTACTTTTTCGATGAAGAATATAATCAGTAAGAAAATTTCTTTTTACTTCAATGCCTCTAAATTATTTCGTATATGGATGTGCTTTGGTTATATTAATCAGAAATTCACGGTAACAGATTATGTTGAGGGAGGAGGGATAAAATATGAGAAAGAATGTCAATTACATCAAAATTGTTAGTGCATGAGTGCTTAATTCTAAGATTTTTTGTAAACGTATTTAGTTTGGAAGGATAGTGTTATATTTTTAAATATAATCCATGGATATGTGGATACCCATGTATCCATTGAATACTCACCATAAATATGGGTATCTACCCATTCTCCATCCATTACCCACTATTAGTGGTATTACTCCCCCAATTTGGGTAAATAAGGGGATTATCTATCTAATAGGTATTAATTCCCATCCTTATCGAAAATGGCAAGTTTAAAATTTTTATTGGGAAGAAAGATTGGAACACATATCATTAGTTGTGAGTAAAGAAGCGCCAAATAATAGGCAAAGTATACTTACGAGTAAGATGGCGAGTTACGCAGGTCAGGTTTTCATAAGGAGAAAGGTTCTTGTACTAATTAGGGGTTGGGTAGGGGAAAGTGAAAAAGAGTGACATTTTTACAATTTTAATTTTTATGATAATGGGGTGAAAATGTCATGAGAGGTAAAAATAATTCAAAAGGTTTAGAGATAAAAAAACATTTGCCAAAAACTCAAGGCTGGGTAAATAAAAATTTTTCTTTTTTTGAAATTTATTACACATGTTCGCTACGAGAAAATATAAAAGGAATTACACTATTGATTTCCAAAATTTATATTTTTTGAATTTTTTGGTTAGAATTCATAGTAAAATTTGTGCTAATCAAGTGAAAAATATTTTAATTTAAATAAAAAATCAAAATATTTGCTATAATTTCCTAAAATTCAAAAAATGGATTACTCAAATTTAACTTACAATACTCAAAATTTTTTTGATGACACTTACAAATTAGGTACGATGATGAATTTTCGTTTTGAATTTTAAATTTGAATAAAATATTTTTTTATTTTGTTATTCAAACTTTATTTTAACCTAAATTCATCTTCTTTCAATTAGTCCAACCTAAAAAAAATAGATCCGGTCAACAATTTTTTAAAATTTAAAACATTGAGTGATCTAACCAATCCGAATTTTGTAAGCAAGCACTATTAAAATTTTGGATTAATAGGCATTCGGCATCAAATGTATGCAAACCCTTTAAACCCTTTAAACCCTTTAAAAAATCGTCGGCCAAAGAAAGGCCACATGCACAAATATCTGCAGAGGGGCTGCCCTTTAAACCCTCGAGGGTTTTATACATCGTCCCCCTTACCTTTCGCCCTCTCTCCCCCATCTTACAGAGTCTCTCTCTCTCTCTTCAGTTGCCCCAAAACCCTCCTCATCTCCAAAACCCTAACTCCATCTCCCAGTTAGGGCATCCCCACCCCCTCTCTCTCGCCCCACCAGACATGGCCACCGCTATGCTTCTGAGGAGGCAATTATCCCCAACATCTTTCCAGTCATCGAGGCTGGCCTTGACTTCTTTCCTCCATAGCCTCGCGCCGTCCATTTCCGCCGCCGCAACCGTCAAAAGTAGCGGTTTTTCGGGCAGTAATGGCGTAGATTCAGCTCGGATCTCGCCTTTAAGCTCTTTCTTCGAAGGGGCGGGTTTTATAAACCCGCGATCGGCGCGTCTGGATTTCCGGGCGTCATTTACTTCGCAGGCGGCGGGGTTTGCTGTTGCGGAGTACTCAGATGAGGAGAAGACCAGAGCTGGGGATGGAAGCCTTGATATTTCCAATCTTAATATTCATCAGGATATAGTTTCCGCTCTCTCTGGCAGAGGGATCACCAAGCTCTTTCCTATTCAGGTTACTGATTTCAACGAACTTGAATTTCTCCCATTTCATAGATATATGGCTTCGTAAGAATTTGGGGTTCGGCAGTTTGTTTTCTTTTTACTGGTTTTGCAAATTCTATTGAGTAATTTGCATATTGGTTTGTTGACAATTGGGATTTGTGAAGTCATATGTTATTACCACCCATTTGCCTTTTCCATTCAAAGCACATTTGGTTTATGTATGGGCTACTGGAAACTTAGTGGAGCGGGTTTAACATGGAAACTTTGAGAGTTTCAATGTTGTGAATGACAAAACAGAGTTTATTCTTTTAGCGTCTGTTCGAGGTTCTAAATTGGAACGTTTGGTAGGTATTTCTTGCAAATGAATCCCAGTAGTTCGATATACCTGTTGTTTTAATTGCCTTTTTTAATCCGTTAGGTAGATGATGCCTTTAACTTTCTGGTATATGGGAGCTATTTTGGCTGCTTCGCCTGCCTTGGGCTTTGGATTGAACCTTGAATTTTTATTATTCTTAGCTTTTTGTCCGCAGAAATGGGTTCCATGAGTCCATGCTATAAACGAGATTGTAATTAACAGGCTTGTGAACTTAGTAATCTAAGATATGACAGTTTGGGAATCTATTGTTGCGAATCCATAACTTTAACTTTCTGGTATATGGGAGCTATTTTGGCTGCTTTCCCTGCCATGGGCTTTCGATTGAACCTTGAATTTTTGTTACTCTTAGCTTTTTGTCCGCAGAAAAGGGTTCAACGAATGAATGCTATAAATGAGATTGTAATTGACAGGCTTGTGAAGTTAGAAACCAACGATATCACAAATTTGGGAATCTGTTGTTAGAAATAATCGTACTTGGATCTCATGCTTTGAGAATTTGGCTACTATGTCTAACTAGCATTGTTTGTTATGGGTATGCTGTGCACAAGACTTGACTTTGCAGATTTTATATTGTCTTTTGCTGAACTTGTAGTGTCCATTTGTCTGAGATCGTGTATTATGACAGGAGTGCTATTGGTGAAGTTCCTTTATCAATGAAGTTACCATCTCGTTATTTTCTATTCTTGGCTGAGTTGCCTTTGAATTTTAGAGTGTTCAAAATATGACTGTAATGCAATAGTTATTTACTGTTGGGTTTATTTAACTATGCAGAGAGCTGTTCTGGAGCCAGCAATGCAGGGTCGTGACATGATTGGCCGTGCTAAGACAGGGACAGGGAAGACTCTTGCTTTTGGGATACCCATCATGGATAAAATCACCCGATATAATCAGCAGTATGGGTATGTGCATCTCCATTGTGAATTGACCTTTAAATATGCAATTACATTCTGTTGGAGGCTTGAACTCAACTTCTAATATACCAGTAGTAAATGCTGGACTTCCATCCATGAGATTTATGATTATATTCAGCTCTATACGTGCTTCCTATGGGTGACAAACTCTTTTACAATCCACTTGCAGGTGTGGGAGAAATCCTCTGGCTTTGATTTTGGCACCGACCAGAGAACTTGCTCGGCAGGTTGAGAAAGAATTTTGCGAATCTTCAAAATTGGACACTCTGTGTGTGTACGGGGTGCGCCGATCAATCGTCAAATGACTTGTCTTAGCCGTGGTGTCGATGTGGTAGCAGGGACACCAGGTCGTGTAATTGATCTGATGAAGAGAGGGGCTCTAGACCTGTCTGAACTTCAGTTTGTTGTTCTGGATGAGGCTGATCAAATGCTAAATGTTGGGTTTGAGGAAGCTGTGGAGGTTATTCTGGAGAAGGCTCCGAAAAATCGCCAAACTATGATGTTCTCTGCCACCATGCCAAATTGGATATTGAAGCTGACTCGAAAGTACTTGAAAGAACCATTGACAATTGATCTTGTAAGAATGACAAGATTTGGTGGCATTTTCTTGTTTCTACTTTGGTATGAGACTTATGGTAGAGTCAAATATGATTGACCTCTTAGGTGATTATGGAGAATGCAATCTTCCTTGAAGTTTACCCATCCCAATTTCCCCCAAAACGAAAAGGAGAATAGAGAGAGATAGAACAGATTAAGCGAAATGCATCCATTGGCCCCATACCCTCTCCAAGGTCTTAAACACACATATAGGTGTCAAGCATGTGGATTTCAGCATTCAAATTTTGCCGAATTTTCTTTTTGAATAGGTCTTATTGTTTCTATTCTTTGAGTTGAATCAAATAATTTCACGGGGATAAAAAAATTGAACTACTTGACTATATAAATAATGATATTGTCACATAAAATTAGGAGGCAGTACATAGTTTTGGGGGGGTCTCTGCTTCATGTATTATGCTTGAAGAAATGTTTTTTCTGGTCTGAAGAGCCATATTTCTGTTATTTGTTTTTTTATTAAAGGGAATCTCCTTTCCTGTATGAGGACATTGATAAATTTTCTCTCTTGAAGGTCGGTGAATCAGATCAAAAACTTGCTGAAGGAATCTCGTTGTATGCAGTTGTGGTAGATCATTTTTCAAAAGCAGGAGTCATTGGACCGTTGATATCAGTATATTTCAGTGATCTCTTTTCTTTACACGCTCTGCTCTTGTTCTTTTCCTCCTTAAGTATTGAAGTCTCTTGGTGTGTCTCTATATTTACTTGTTTGGATATTGCTCCCAGGAACATGCCAATGGAGGGAAATCCATCGTTTTTACTCAAACTAAACGTGATGCTGACAGTTTAGCATATGCATTGATGAAAAAAACTACAGATGCGAGGCCTTGCATGGGGATATTTCCCAAAGTCAAAGGGAGAGGACTCTTCTCCGGTTTAGGAATGGAGATATCAATATCTTGGTTGCAACTGATGTGGCTGCTCGTGGTCTTGACATACCAAATGTTGACCTGGTACTTGTCTTGCAACATCTGTAGCTGAAAAAGATTTGAATTTGTTACTTGGTTGCATGCATGGATAATGGTTCTTTGCTATATCAGTATCTGTTTGTTGCTGTCTGACTCTGAGCCCTTTTCTTATTTGTAAATCCTGCCTTGTTTTGCCAATCTTTGTATGGCAGATCAGTTTCATTAATTATTGTCTTTGTGATTCTTGTAAGAGAATCATCTCTCATGATGGCCTTCTGTTATCATAGGTGATACATTATGAACTGCCTAGCACTTCCGAGATCTTTGTTCATCGATCTGGTCGAACTGGACGTGCTGGAAAGAAAGGAAGTGCAATTCTCATTCATACCGTGGATCAGTCAAGGGCAGTCAGGGTCATTGAGCGTGATGTTGGATCCCGATTCAAAGAGGTTTGTTTTTCCTTGCTTTTCTGTTGCCCGTGTTCAGAACATTCCTATCAGTATGTGAAAGGCCTTAATGTGGCTTGTTGCAGGGTTGTGTTTCTTTGTTATTTTTATGTTTTTATTTTTTGAGATTGCTTCATTGGCTTAATTGTTACATGTTGAATCTATTCTTTCTTTTAACAAAACTTTATTCTGTTCGGCTTCTGATCACAAAAAAGGGTTGGGGGGTTGTGTCTGTTATCTTATCTTGCTGTTATTTGATGAGTAGGCTTCTTTTTGGCTTGAATATTTAAAGGAGCTCATGTGTGTGAAATTCAATAGTTGAATATTGGACATACTTTAATCTACCCCAACTCTGAGTAGGCATAATGACTCCTTTCAAGGCCCCTTGCTTCCCATATTCCTCAGAACAAAGAGACTGCTCCAGTTACTTTGTTCTATAATACATTTTATATATACAAAAGGTTTAATACAATAATTTCACAATATCCTATATATATGCATGAGTTTTCTAGTTATAGGAGCTGAAATGCAGAGAACATGCATAGCTGTTTCGAGAAGTTGGATGAAGATATATTAATTGCCTCTCCGAATGTATTGACTTCTATTGTGTTTGTGCTTATTTAATCAATCTAATATTTTACCAATCTACTCTTGCAACAGCTCCCTCCGGTTGCCACAGATGGTGCTGAGATGGAGATGTCTGGGGGTGGTCGTTCTGGATCCATGTCTCGATTTGGGAATTCAGGGTTCTCTCGCTCAGGAGGCTATGGGAATTCTAGTGCTGGTCGTTATGGCGGCTCTTCAGATTTTGGACGTTCTGGAGGATCTGGTGGTTTTAACTCTGGTCGGTCTGGTGGTTTTAACTCTGGTCGGTCTGGTGGGTTTGGTGACTTTGGGTCTGGCCGGTCTAGTTCATTTGGTGGTTCTTCTAGAATGGGTGGTGGTTTTGAGAGCTCTGGTCCGAGTGGTGGCAATAACTTTGGTCGGTCTGGATTTGGCCGCCCTAGTGGTGGATTTAGTGATGGGGGTTGGACTGATCGATCAGGTGGCTTTGGTAACTTGGGCTCTGGTCGTCAAAGTGGGTTTGGTGATACGCGTCCTAGCCAGAACAGTGGCAATTTTGGAGATTCTCGTTCAAGACGGTTTGGCAGCTTTGGGGATGACAGAAATTAGAAAACTTAATCCTTGATCATTGCAAACAGGTAGTTGTTTTCTTTCCTCTTATTACATGTGAGGATATCTTCTACTGGCTGCCTCTCTTAACATTCTGTACTGAGTGTGTCCTCTTTGTTGATTTCTCTATTCAATTGTGCATCTTTTTGCATTTGCACGTCCAAGTCTAATGCCTCATACCTGTGCCAGGGATCCCAAACCTATGGTTGCTGGATATGATTTGGGTTACCTGGATTAGACATTTACTTGTCATGGATGGACTTTGGGGCAGGTGGGTCAGCGAGTCTGCTGGCTGCCTCAAGCCGGCAGGTGGGCGCTCACCTCCAGTTTAAACTTTCAAATTGTGTATGTTTGGTTCAACTGGGTAAGTAAATACAAGTACCTAGTTGTTCCCAAACTTGCTGAATGTTTTCAATTAAAGTTCATTCAGGTAGTAATTGATGAATGATGGGGCATCATATATATAGTTTAGATAGATGGGCTGCTCATTCTGTAGCACCAGTTTGGGAAAGAAATGCTTTTGCCAACTGAAGGACCCATAAAAGACATGATTTTAAGTTTTTAACCCATTGGTGTAGTCTGACTTAAAACCGTACCCAAGCTGACGTGACTTGAAAGTAAACCTACCAACCCTAAGTTGGTTTCCCGGTTATGACCAAACTACAAGTGCCCCATCCCTAACCATATCAACCTAATTGGGTAATTTTGGCCTAAGTTAATAAACATCAACAACCTGATTGTGAATGCACCTGATCTGTTGGTCACCCAACTCAAAGTTTCATTAATTCTAGACTCAGATTCACCTGAAGTAGGAATCAACCTACCAAAGCCTGTCCAAATATAAATATAACACAGATACCATACTGTCTCGAGTCCAATGTAAGCATCCCAGCTACTACATGTGATGTATTCTATAGTAAGCAATTTGATATAGTAAGCAATTTGATGTAGTAAGCATCCCAACTTCAGACCTGATTTTGACAATATAGCTTTTCTGCACTGTAGGCAAGTGGTATGATAGTGGAGATTGCAAGGAAATGAGCATATGAGAATTGAAGCCATTCTTCTGGAAGGGTAATGTGGTGCCTGAATATAATCTGGGATCCTCGTCTGAAGTTGAAGGAGCGATTTTTGTGATCATTGGCTCAAGTATGAAGATCTACACTGGAATTTACAAATTGTTTCTTGGAAAATCTTAGTTTATGAAAGATTTAAAATCGTCTGTATTATATAACTATATATGCAGTTTTAAGGGTAGGCATAACCTTATATTTTGTTAGAGCACTACTGGCAATTTGGTCTTTTTCGATCAAATGTGTGGTAAATAAGACACTAAGATGGGCCTCAGTGCTTGTTTGGTTGCTTATAACCAGACCTCATGGAATCAGAAGTTTCTTGAGCTTGTCTTTTGTACTCTCAAATATGGAATTTGGTCTCAATGTGCTTGCGGAGATGACAACTGAAGCTTTTGGCAAAAGTGGTGAAAAAATTTCTTAGCACTACGCAATTTACAGGGAATGGTTTTAGAGTTGTCCAGTAGGGGCTCTGAAAAAATTGTTACAGAATGAAGTTGGCATAAATATTAAATCCTGTTCATTTAAGTTTAACGGTAAAACTCGAAAAAGATAAGTCGATTACAGTTTTGTGACGGGAAAGCCACGGTATTGATTAACCATAGCCACTAAGTTTTGTTTCAGATAGAAATTTAGGCTTATTTCCTTCCTCCCAACTGTCCCTTTAGCCCTTTTGTTTTTAAGGGTCCGATAAGGATGGCAAATAATGTTTTTGGTAAAAAATGATTTTTTGAGGAACTTTTGGGTTTTGACTCGGTTAAAAGGTTGTTTAAAATGTTTATTAAGTTGACTTTTTGTAATAGTTTTTTACCCTTAAAAGACATTTTTAAAAAGTTAATTTCAATAGCTTTTGTAATTGGTTTTTTATAAATTAACTTTTTACCTTAGATCTTTTTGAAAAATAATTAATTTTATCAAATATTTTTTAAAACAATTAAATGTAAACAACTAATACAAACATTTAATTCGATCGAGTTAATAACTAATAGCTGACTGTCAAATATGATCTAAATTTTTTAACTAGCCTACCAGTCAAGTTAGAGCCTTAGGAGAAAGAGAAGAGGGATACCCAACAGTAAGCTAAGGTTGACCAATTCACGACATCCTTCATGTCGAGGAATTTACATTTTTATGAATATAAGTATCAAAAATGATATGGTTCTAGGCAAAATAAAAATCTAAAACAAGTCAAGTTATTTATTTCGCGTGGTTTCAGAATTGCATTCAAAGGTCTATGTTAGCTTTGCAGTCAGCACTATTTTCTCAACATTTTACTTTGTGTTTGTTTGGTACCATCGTATCGGATATGATATTACGCTCAATTCTTATCTATATACTACATTTCAGAGAGACATAAATATACGTCCAAAATGTTTAAACCATCCTCTATTATGAAGTATAGTTGTGAAATGTACCAAATTAACATTCGATTATACTTGCTTTTGAAAATAAAACTAAAAACTTAAACTAAAATAGAGCGGAAACTCTAGAATATTGACCAACTTGACCTTGCACAATGTATACATGATTCACTCATAAAAGGCAAGTGAAGTAGAATTCCAATTTATTAGAAGGATTAATCATCATTTGGCTAAGGAGGGGAGTATAAGTTCAATTAGGCATGGGAAACCTCTTAAATTGAATATCATCAATTAAACGATCCAGATTGCAATATGAAGTCCCACCTTCTTCAACAGCTTTGGCCGCCAACTTTGCCAATTTATCCACTTTAGCCCCAAATCTTTCTCTTTGCTCACCCATGAGCTCCCTTATCATCTCCTCAATTGTAACTCTATCGCAGGTATCCTTCATGTCTAGTCCGATCTCCCATACCTCGCTCACCATTCTGCTGTTCATTTGTTGATCCACAAAGAAAGGCCAACATATCATGGGCACGCCCACTGCTATACTCTCCAGAGTCGAGTTCCACCCACTATGAGTCAGAAACCCACCTATAGCTCGGTGGGCTAGGACCTCCTCTTGTGGGACCCAACTCGCTAGCCACCCTCTTTCCTTGGTGCCTTCTTCGAGCTCCGTTGGGACCTCGAGTTGGGTCTCACCATCGTGGCCTGTGTCAATTATGGAGCCCGGCCTCCTAACCCAAAGAAACCGGGTCTTGCTATTCACCAACCCGTGCCAAAACTCCATGAGTTGGTGCCTTGTCATAAGTGCTAGGCTCCCAATGCTAACGAAGAGGACTGACTTGGAGGGTTGAGCATCGAGCCATGCTAAGCAACTTCGATCTTCTTCCCATAGGCTATTCGATGATGCCTTTTCCGAAATGTTGGGTTCAACCCTCGTCCTGAGGAGCGAGTGGAGAGGACCAATGGTGTATAGATTAGGACAGAGATCGTGCATATGTGAGAGCAAAGGTGCCTCAAGATCATCAAATGTGTTGAGTATGTGGCCTTGAGCTCTAGGGTAACATTGGGCTTCCTTATGAACGAGTCGGATCACTTGGTTGTTTGGATTGTAAGTACGGCAAAAGCTTGGAAGATCACGGCGTCTCAAGTAATCTTCCATTCCTGGTACACTTGTTATTTGTGCATCCAAGTCATCTCCTGTGACAATTTTGATTTAGCCAAAGATGTTATTTCCTTGAGCTAATTGACATCTTGACGGTACCTTATGGACTATTAGTCAAATGTTTACTTTTCTTTACCTTTCTTTTTTTTTTTTTTTCCAATTTGTATATAAGACATAAAGCCTAGGCCTAATATTAGGCCCAAACGGGGCGTATGGGGTGGAGAAATGAAGAATACATTAACTTCCTTTGGGCCTAAAAGAGGCTTGTTACTGTCCATAATAATTTCTTCTAAAAATGGAAATTTATTTCAATTTTTTAAAATTTAAAAGGGTTTGCCAAGTGAGCTACTAAGTCAATTAAAGTGTACTGCGTGCTACTATAACCTGCTACATCTTACTAAGTGTTATGCTAATTGTAAGCACTCCAAACTTTCATCCTTTTACCAGGATTTGAGTTTAGGTGGAGAAAATTTTTTACTAGGTGTTCAACAAGTTGGGATGTGTTATGGGTTTAGACTTGATATCCTTATCCCCTTTCCTAGGAACCTTAAATTCAATTACGTTTACCGCTGAAATAGAAGCTCAATTAAATAGCCTACACTTACTATTATAAAACAAAACTACTACATCTTTTTCTTTGAATATATTTATTTATCTATTTAAGAGATGAATCACTGTCAAAAAACATGTTGTCAGCCTTTAACATAATATTTAACTCTCTTGATTTTATTTTAATTAATATTTTAAAGTTATGAGGTAATATCAAAAAATTAAATCTACATTATAAATCTTAAATAAAAAAATAAATTATTTCTCAAAAAATTTAATTAAAAAATTTTAATTAATTATTAATTAAATATATTATTAATATTGTAAAACGATATATATTATATATAAAATAAAAAATAATTAAAATGATGATATTTTGAACTAATGGAGTACATAAGAACTTTATTGGCACCTAATACATCATAAATAATTTGTCCTTGACTTTTGGTCGTGACTCGTGAGACTTCCTAACCCACTACATGAAAATCAAAAGTTTCATTAAAAAGTTTGATTATAAAAACACACGTAGTCATGACTACTAACCTTGGAAAGGCAGCTCGCCAGCTTGGACCATCTTGGGGACACAAAGGTAGGCCCAAAGACCACAAGGACTAATTGTCTCAAAATAAACTAGGGGCACTCTTAGCTCCTTGGCCACATCCACCATGAACCCAAAGAACCCATCCGCTATAATACACGTGACCGAGCTCCGGTCCGACTGGTTCCACAAACTACCGTAAGCCAACAGCTCCCTGAGCAGACTTTTGGCATCCGCAGCCTGAGCTGCCAGGGACTCAGTCACATCACCGACTTGGTGGGCCCCACGGAGGCAGTCGTCTGGGCCTAGACCATCAGGCACCGACTCGAGATGAAACCGACTCCCGAACCGGGAGAGACGGGCCCCAGCGTCAGAGTGGTAGGCGAGGCGGCGGGCTGCGGCACGAGTGGTGACGAAGGTGACCGAGACGGTGGGTTGGGCTAGGGAGAGGATGAGCTCGGCTAGGTTGAGCATGCAGTTGATCGGGCCTTGAAGGGGCAAAGGGAATATAACTACATGTGTTCGGTGGTGATTATCCATGTGGTCTTGATGTTGGAGGCAGTAGTGTTGGTGCGTTGTGTTTGAGTATTGCCTCGCTTTTATGCGTAGTCATGAAGATGCCAATTCATAAATAAATATAAGTGGTACGAAATATGATTAATATTTTAATAGGCGTGGTGCAATTAAATAAAAAAAAAGTCATGTCTTATGGAGAAAAATGATTATTCTTATATTATCCAAATCAATAAATTATGTGAATACTTTTTCTTTTTTTTTTTCATGGAACCTAGGTTTATGGGCAAAAAGATAAGTTTTATAGAATATTATTTAGTACATTATTTGTGCGATTATATCGATATAAGTTGATTCAAGTAATTTGATACTTATTTATCATAAGTAGAGTCTTGAATACATTGTTTTGTTGGATAGGATTTTATACCTCCTTTTAGAAAAAGAAGTTTTATAGAAGATTATTTGTATCATGTGTACGATCATATTAACACGTGTAACTAATTTGACACTTGAATCTCTTAAGTAAAGTCTCAAGTTCGAATCTTGTAAAAGGAAAAAGTTTGTAATGGGAGAGTTTTATTCATTTATGGGCCAACAATAGTTGACTTTAATAAATAGAGACTTAAATACCAAAAATATCATTTGTACGAGCATTCTAAATACATTAATAAAAATAATACTGATATAAAGCAAATATGACGTTCCTCATAGAAACAAAGGAACTTTAAAATTAAAATAAACTAATTAAAATCTTGTCACATTTAATGTATAATTTCTCTTCTATACAAAACATAAGGTTTTTACAAAGATGGAATCTTTGAAGAATATTCATAGGAAATAATAAAAAGAAGTTTAAACCAAAATTTAGACTCAAACTCGAAATGATCCAAATCGAATCGAATTTCAAACCGATTCAATTCGAACTCTACGAAGTTTGAATAAGTTGAATGGATTGATTAAATATGAGTCAATTTTACTTAGTCTTATCTCTTACAACCTCCGTTTATATTAAACATAAATTTATCCGATTAAAAATTAAAGTTGGTATAAAAATAATAAGAATAAAATTAAACTCTACTAGATTTCTATGCGATCCAAAATTAGCCCGACACCTTCACCTAAAAGTATCCAAATCAATATTGACTAGAACCACATTCGGCCCGACGGTACATTTATCAGGACTGCTTGCTCTTTTAAGGAGTCCTAGTCTAGAACTTCAAATTGATGAATTCCTCCGTTGAAGAACAAACTTGGTGGCACAATTAATGGATCATGGGCCAGTGTTAACCTCTTTAAGTTTGTAGGTTTTGAAACTTGTCGAACGGATGCCAAGATATGAGTCATATTTGACAACCAGCTATTAAGCTGTCATATTGATCTGTTTGTATTAGTTGTCAATTATTTGACTTAATTGTTTATATTAACTTTTTGTTAAAAAATATATGTAAAATTAATTGTTTCTAACAAAATTAGCTCAATTTCACTATTTGTTTAAACATTACAATTCTAATATTATATATTTATTTTTTCTCAATATTATATGATATATAAGGTAAATTTATATCTCTACGTAACTTTGACTACAAAAATATTTTTATGTACTTTGACTTGATTTCATTTTCAATAAATATATTTAAATTCATATGATAAAACTATTTATTTTCTATGATTGGCGATGACAATGGGATATTACTCTTTTAACCCTCTCCCAACCTAATTATGAATGATGACTACCAAAGTCATACGAACCTATTTAAAAGTAACTTAAATTCATCTCATTAGGGGTAGGTTGGGGCGGATATTTACTGAGTTCGAATTCAATTATTCTCTCAAATTATGACAGACTAATTAATATAAGCTTTTTATAGTTTTTAAAAATTAATATTAAAAAAGTAAATTAAATAAGGTTTTCTTTTCTAAAAAATTTAGTGTAATTTTGTTTGAGTTATAAGGACAATATGGTAATTTTAGATATTAATATAAAATCTTTTTAAAAAATTATTCTAAATATTCTTTTAAAAAAAAGTTATTCCAAATAATTTTTTACAAAAGAGCTTTTAAGGTATAAATTTTTTTCAAAAAGCTCTTCACCGAATAGCTCAATTAGCCTTTTAACAAAAATTAAGCAGTTAACTAGCCAAAAATAAAATTTAAAATAAAAAAATTGTTTGCTAAACAACCATAATAATCCCTTCTAGAAAAAGGCTAATGTTAATGCCCAAATAAAAAGGGATTCCTATGAGAATTCAGAATAAAAAATTCAACCTCAGCAACATTGACACAAGCTCTAGTTTCAATCAACGTCATGTGATATAACTTCTGTTCAAAAATTCAATTTTTTTTCACAAATTTACGAAAAATTTGAGTAGAAAACACAAAATAAATACATTCTATAGCCAGAACTTACAATTATTTAATTTGATGTCTGTGACTAAAGCTATACCCTGAATGATAGACAGTAGTTGAATGCATAAGGGAAGGGGTAAACATATCAAGCCTAGACGTTTAGTTCAAGTTTAAAATACATCCCAATTTTTTTGTAAATTAAGAAGAGAAATTGTTTCCACCAAAGTTTAAACCCTGGTGGAACGAATGAAAGTATGGAGTGCTTACCACTAGGATAATACTCACTTTGTGGCTTATGATCCATCTTAGAGTCCCATCTCATATGCTTTTTTTTTTTTTTTTGCAAGGTACTATGGCCGCGAGATCAACATATTACGGACTTCGCTTAATTATGGGTTGGTTAAATACGACTTAAAAAATTATCTATATATTTTGTTATTGTGTATGTGATAGTGTTTTTTAATTATTAAATAGACCTACCTTTTGGCCCCATATCTCGGAGAAAGTTCAAAAGGTTGATTGGGTCGGAGAAGGGAATGTAAATCCCAACACTTATTCACTCTACAATTTCCTCAAATAAAGAAATTGGTCCCCTAAAATCGAACACTGGGAGAGGAGGGAGAAAGGTGGGAATAAAGTGAGTGGTCATTGCTTTGACATGTATATTTGATAGTATATTTATAAATACCAAATTTTAACTCGTATTCATTTAAAATTTTATTATTAATATTAATATTTCTAAAAATATACTGTCAAGTATAAAAAAATGACAATCAAATTGAAACAAATAAGTGCCTAAAAGGGCCAAATACATAAATTAAAAAAAAGAGGTCATTTACAGAAACCCCTCTCTAATTGATATCATCATTTCATTCAAGAGGTTGAAAAAACCCAACTTAAATTATCCGAATGATTCACGGAAAAGTAGGAATTACACTGTTTTCAATAATGGTAGTTCTAATACCATTACTACAATTTTACGGACCAAAACATCGTCTGGCAAACATGGTCTACATGCAGACTGGATCACCATTTTCGACTCATTCTCATCATCCCTTCCACCATTTCATTGATTCTCATTTTCTCTCTCGCTGTCTCACTCTATCTCTCTCGCTATCTACCTCTCTCATTCCCCCATAGCTAGCGCCGTGTTACACTTACACTTTCGCCACCTCTCTTGACCCCCATCTGTCGTAATCCGGCCGTCGAACTCGCCGGGAACAGCAAGATGTTCCCCAACTCGCCTGAAAACGTGAATTCATTGTATGCAATGTGTAATTAGGGTGTTCGGGAATTCGCTGAATTTCGTTGTTCTAATTTGGGCAGAGTATAACTCCAGAGACACAAGAATCAAGCCTCCTCTGCTGCTGTTGGTTAGATCTCTATCTATCTCTCTTTAATTTGCACTGAATATGTATGCAAAAGATTAGCTTATGGCTATTAAAAATGCAAATACTATGAGACAAAATTTCATCAAGATGAAATTAAAGTGGACACTGTTGTTTTCAGATGTTTCTGCAGTTACTTGTGCTTGTTTGAGTCCAAATGTGTTCCCTTGTCCTGCTGTTTTCACAATTTTTTGCTTCATAATTTCATTCCCCATATGGACTTCTCCCTTTAGGAGGAAAAGGTTGCTAGTAAATTGATTTTGTAACTGACTTCAGGTTTTATGTGGTTCATTCTCATTCCGAAGAAGATGTACAAGTATCAGTTTGGCCAGTTTGCATGGACGCACACAATCCTTATTGGAATAATGGTGTTCAGCAGATTTTTTTCAGCAATTGTGGTCAAATTTGATTTGTTTGTCATTGTTCGTTTCGATCTGTGAGTGTATGAGTTTGGACAAATTAGGATTCCGATGTTCTTCGAATTAGGTTTTTGACGCTTTTTGGTATTTGCAGGACAGATTTTTCTTGGGTTAATGAGCAGCTGTAATAATTGTCCTTTGGGGTGTGGATTTTTCCCTTCATTGGTAATTAGTAACAGGAGAGCTTCCTGCTTAGCTGATACTGTGTGGTTTCGAAACTGCAGATATGAGGACGAGCCCCCGGAGCCTGAAATTGAGGTAAAACGAACTTTGATTCTAGGATTTCATTTTTATCAACGGTACATCACCTACAGATCTCCCTGTGACCCAATTCCTGCGAAGCAGATACAGATCCTCGGGATTTCTTTATCACTACTTCATGGAATGATATCCGAGAACTTGAGAAGATTGAACTTGCTGTATTTCTAGTTGGTTAAACAACTATTTTTTTAATTAAAAATGATCAATTAGAGACCGAATTTGAAAAAGCGTCTCAATTAGAGACCGAAAATATTTCGGTCTCTATTGAGACGCACCTTTCAGTCTGTCATGGAGACTGAAAAGCCGATGGTCTCTGTTAGAGACTAAAAGTTTAGTCTCAATTAGAGATCGATATTATTTCGGTCTCTAACAGAGACCGACTTTTTCAATCTCTAAATCAGTCTCCGATTGAGACCTCTGTCGGTTTTCGATCTCTAAATTCAAATTGCTACCACATTTTTCGAGACAAAATATTCACGGTCTCTAATCGGTCGCTAATTCAAGTTAGAGACCGAAATTTTCAGCCTCTAATGAAGCGCTTTCTTGTAATGTTCTACTTAGTTTGTCGGTTGGCACAAACCGTTAGGAGGATATATCAAAATTAACTTTGATGGATCAAGTTCTTCTTCATCGAGTGCACGAAGGTTTCATGATTAGAAGTTGGGATGACGAGGTTTATTCAAGCCGGGACGAACAACCTAGGACCAACATTTGTGTTAATAGCATAGGCCTCGATATGAGGAATGGTGTCAAAGCGATGAGCGCAAGCGAGTTTCAATCAATTGTTTTGGAAGGGGATAATCAAACTGTTATTAAAGTGATTAAACGAGAGATGCGAGTGCCATGGTAAATCCATACTCTCGTTCATGATACTCGTTATCTATACACTATATAATGCCAATCTTTTCAAATTTCAAAATACTCGCAACCGAGTAATTTTCGAATTTAAAATGATCTCAACCGTTAAAATTGTGCGAGATAACCTCCAGCCGTTGATCTAAATTAATTTATCAGTAAAAAATTTAAATCAAATATCCACCGTTTGATAAAGTTGAGCCGCTTACGTCTCTCTCTTTCGCTAAACTCTAGCCTCGACGTCTTCTCACGTCCGTATCCCTTTAGCTTCTATATATACCTCTACCTTCTCCCTCTTCCACCAAATCCCCGTGTCTTTCTTCTACTTCGGGCTCTCTCTCTCTCTCTTCCACCACTTCTCACTGGAATCAACCACCTTCGCACCGCCATCGTCGTCCTGCTCTCGAAGCCGAGGCCGTGGTCGTCTCCGGAATCAACGCTCCGAGCCGGAGCCGCGGTCGTCTCCCGAAATCAACCTCGCCTCGCACTCGCCATCGTCCTCTTCCTCTAAAGCCGGAATCAACAAGCCCTACACCCACCGTCGTCGTCCATAGCCGCCGAGGCCGCCGTCGTCTCCTTCCTCTTCGAAGCCGAAGCCGCGGTCGTCTCCCGGAATCAACGCTCCGAAGCCGAGGCCACGGTCGTCTCCCGGAATCAACCGGCCTCGCACCGCCATCGTCCTCCTCCTCTAAAGCCGAAATCAACCAACCCTACACCCACCGTCGTCGTCCACGAGTCGCCGAGGCTGCCGTTGTCTCCTTCCTCTTCGAGTTCAGACGTCCTCTGTCTCTCTCTCTCTCTCTCACTTTCTCATGTTCGCAATTTGAAAATCAATGCATATTCTAAGTTTCGTCTAATCCTTTTCAAATCTAAATAAATTCCCTGTTATTCTCTATTCTTCCAGCTCCAGTTCCTCCCTCCGAGTCGTCGATCCAATAGCTCGGTCCAACGCCGCTACCATTCCTCGCTCTACCGGCCGATAAATTTTCTCTCTTCTTCCTTCTTTTCACCTCTTCTCATTTTGATTTGCGCTTTGCGTTCTTCATTCATTCGATCTCCCGAGATTCTGTAGTTATTGTTTGTGTGAATTTGGTATTTCCCTTTCATTGTGAATCTTTGGTATTCTTCACCTTTAATTATGCTCCCCTTTTGGGATCTATTCGAGTTTCAATTTGAAACTGTTTGTGTGAACTTGTTTTATTATATTTGTTATTCTTCATCTTTGTTATTTTTCCTTTTCCCTTCTCTCCGGACTCGTGCTATTTGATTATTTCTTCGGGGCCTTCAACTTAAGGTTATTAGTACATGCATATTTGGTTTGAATCCAAAAGCAGTTAGCATTCATCATGATTTTGTTTGACATTTTATTTGGTTTGATCGCCACTCGATGAGAATGCATATTTGGTTGTAGCATATTCGGGGTAATGGATGATAGAGGATTTGTGAGTTTTAGTTTGTCAAAGACTGTGTTTAGGGTCGGTATAATTCGCCATAATAATATGTATTTTCAATTTAATTTCATGCCAATCGAGATCAAATTCATTGAACCCGGTTTGAGTTTGTTTGTTTCTAAATTCCAATTTTACGCGGAAAAAGAAATTCACGAGTTTTGGATTTTGAAATTTCGAAGCCATTTTTGTGGAGGGCTTTTGGGTATTGATGGGTTAAATTAGAGTTTAAAACCCTTTTTATGCTTTTAGTTTGAGTTTCCTGGTGAAAAGTTTTTAGAATTTGTGAGTGCGGTAATGGATGATAGAGAGAGGAAGAAAAATTGTACCATATTTTCGATGTTCATATGTTTAAATTTCTAATTCAACCAATTTTACAGTATGATTATGAATTTTAAATTTAATCCGGATCAATTTTCTTTACCTCCGATTATTTCGACTCATGATTAGGGTTGCTTGCTTAAATAAGGAAAAGTTTAGGGCTTTTCTGGACAATTTCAGGTGATTTTGATTGTTGGGTGGGTATCTTTACGAGCTTTTTAGAGTTATGTTGTTAAGATTGCTTTACGGGTATGATGATTTCTTCTAACTATGGTTGCCAATGAAGTATATTTTCTGCAGTCTCATACATAATTTTAAGTGTTGATGATGGCTTACGCATATGCTTGCAATGTCTGTATATCCCCTCTTGCCCCTAAAATTGTCACAACTAGACTAATTAGATTTTTTTGATTATTATGACTTGGATGGGTATTTGAAATTGTCACTTTTTAGGTCATGATTTCGTTTATCGTACTTAAATTGCTTGGAATTTCTGTTGTGTTGGTTGGATCCGTGCGGTTAGATGCATAATTTGCTGAGCATACTTTTCGTTAATTTTTAGGTATTTTATCCCTCTTCGCCTACTGCAATTCGAGCATACTTTTCGTTAGTTTTGAGGTATTTTATATTATGGGTTTTTAAACTTTTGTACGTTTAGTGGGTGTCGGAAGCTGTTTTGTCCTCTCGCCTACCAGGTGTTCGACGAATTGTTTGTGTGAATTTGGTATTTCCCTTTCATTGTAATCTTTGTTATTCTTCACCTTTACTTATGCTCCCCTTTTGGGGTCTATCCGGGGTCAATTTTGCGTTTGCCCTTTGTTTCGAACTCTGAATATACTTGAATGCAGTCCCCAGTTCCTTCGTTCCCCTCCCCCACCTTAGAGATAATCATGCATTATATTTCATGAAAGCTTTGATTTTTAGCATTCCTAATGATTATAATTGAGAACTGTCCTTGGTGGTGCATTATTGCAGCATTTTATGAAGTTTGTAATAATCAATTATTATAAGTTGTATTTGACAAGATGAACTGGGATCTCATATCGATCTGTAGTAGGATGTGTGAAATGAAACTTTTCACGGCAATTGAAAGCCTACTAAAATAACCTCCTTTTCCGCACTATAAAGGGGGTTTGTTAGGTGCTTGCTTGCTGCCATATCATAATTATCGGGATGCTTTATAAAATGAGATGTGGTGTGCACTTTTGACATCGATTATTTGAAAGTTGGCTGTCCTCTTTATGTCGCTTATGCTTGCTTCCTTCAAAATTTTGGTAGTAAGTTTCTTATTGACCAAAGATTACTCTAGGTGATGAGATTTTTAAAAGATAACTAAATTGATGATGTCCGCATCCGAATACCGTTTCAGTAGAAGTGGCATATCCATGGGGTAAAAGTCATAGTTTGTAATGTGTAACCCACATCAATGTTCTCTATGTGTAACTAGGAGATGGAATTTGTTGGGTGATTAATTTTTCTTGCATTGTTGGTTTGACGAGTGTTCTTTGAGCGTTAGCTTTCAATTGCTTGGGCTTTTTATCAATGATGGTAAATGTACAGGACAATATGTGTTGGCTTGGGAGGGGTCCTTTAAAGTAATTAATATAGTATTCTTAAAGAAATTCTGGTGTTTAATCCATCCACAATTATTATATTTGTTGTTGTTCATGTGCTCCAGAAATATGCCTATCCAATTTGTAATGTTGTTTGATTATGGGTGGATTTTGGTGATTAATGACTACTAATATCATATTTCTTCCTGTATTAGGCTATGCAACAAGGGAAAGATCCCAATTAAATTTGGGATGGGTCTAACCCACTTCAATGTTCCAACCAAGAACAGGAAAGAGAAAATGGTTTCAGGATCTAGGAGACATAGAGATGAAATTAACTTAAACATTGTACTATGAAACGCGAAGATAGAAATTACACCTTTTTTTATGAATTAAGAATACTATCTTGCTCCTTGATGTAATATTCGAGTTATTATATTTAACTTAAGTCTATGATAGTAATTTGTATAATAATAACAAATGATCTTCAACTTAAAGTTATTATTTGGAATAGTTGTCTAGCAATTTAAAATTATTTATGAATTAAGAATAAGAATTATAATTGATCCTTTGATGTTATCGATATTTATTTTTTAATGTCGTTATGTTCTTTTCTTTGCGTGATAAAGAATCAAAGTTGACCAAATGAATGAGTACAACTTTTTCTAATTCTATAATTTGAATAGAAATTTTTGACTTAAGTATAAATTCATTTTTAAAATTTTGATTAGGTCTGTTCTATCATTCTCGGGCATTA
This sequence comes from Talinum fruticosum, assembly GCA_021018815.1. Lineage (NCBI taxonomy): Eukaryota > Viridiplantae > Streptophyta > Magnoliopsida > Caryophyllales > Talinaceae > Talinum > Talinum fruticosum. Next base: position 3,502,042 of record JAITYX010000011.1, read on the forward strand.
TCTGGAGGTACTCGAATTCAAGTTTCTTCTAAAGTTTTATTTTGATTTCATACGTTTCTTCTTTGACAGGTAGATTTCAAATTTACATTTTCTTTTTATCTTAAGTTTATCATTTATATGTTATTATATGTATATATGTATTAATTTTTTCATTCTCTTTATTTGAAATATTTGAAATTTTATAGTTTTTTAATAAATTGTTTGATATATTAAATTATGTTGTTATGCACCCCTAATTTACATTGAATATGACCATGTCTTATTATTTTATAATTATATTAATTTTTTATCATTTTATTTTTATTTTTATTTTTTTAAAATTATAAATATTAAATTTCACTCCAATAGAAAATTAATAAAAAAATATTACTTAATGTCCGTATCGTATTTCGTTAATCCTCTATAACTAATTTAAAGTTAATGTGCACCTCCAATTTTTATCTGTATATTTCCTTACTAGGAGTATAAAAAATATGAAATATTATAGCATATGTGCTTTTTAAAAATTATTATATTTCTCTGTGCATAGCACGATGTAACTTTTTAAAGAATAATATGTGCTTAAGCTCATTCATATTTTTACATATTATAAAAAATTAAAAATAATATATACATTTAATTTTGAACCACATACCTAAAACAAAAACAATATGGAATATAATACAATTATAATTGAACCACATATCTCCTTCATAAAATTAAAACAATATGAAATATAGTATATTTTAAATATTTTTAAAAAATAGTAATTTATACTTGACTGAACTATGAAAATTATAGTATAAATTATTGTGAAAATATATCTTTTTTCAAACGTACTATAAAAAAATTAAACTTAATATAGTACAATTAAAATTGAACCACATATTTCCTTCCTAAAACTAAAACAATATGGAATATAATACAATACAATTAAAATTGAACCACATATCTCTTTCATAAAATTAAAACAATATAAAATATAGCATATTTTAAACATTTAAAAAAATAGTAATTTATACTTGACTTAACTATGAAAATTATAGTCTAAATTATTGTGGAAATATATCTTTTTTTCAAACGTACTTATTGAAGCTCCATTTGAAAATGTGGATAACATTTGGAATAGCCTTCGAACAAGACTTGCTCCACATAATACAAGAATGAGGCCACATAATCGGCGACACCCTAACATTATTTGCAATAAAATATTCATATTCTAACATTATTTGCAATAAAATATTACTTTATCATGGTTCTCTATAGGTACAAGCAGAGTAAGAAGAGGAAGAGAAGTCTTCGTGATCCCGCACCATCAGTGAATTTATCATTGTGTCATTTAATTTGATGTCTCTCCTAATATTTACTCCCTAATATTTTAAACATTTTAAGATAGTATTTTTTATAAACACATGTATTTATGACGTTGCTATTTTTATTACCGTAAGTATTTTTTATAAATATTTTAAGATTTATTACATTACTTCGTGCATAGCACGAGTCCAAATTAGTTATCTTCGAAGGTGTAATCATGTTCTTATTTATCACACGTTCGGATAAGGGAATTGGGTTGTAAATTGGGTGAATGAATTTGGCCTTTGTATTTCCTCTTCTTTAGTTTCGTTGTCTATTCTTTTTTTTTTTTTCCTTTCTTTCCATTTTAATGGAGAAAAAGTTAGGTAGAACCCTTACAAGAAGGGCTACCGGCTAATTGTTATACTTATCCTCTAAAAGACTTTAAAAAAGGAAAGATAAATTAAAAAATAAATTTATAGGGACATGGCTGGCAATCGCCCCTATTTCAAAAAAAAAAAATGAGTTATTTGTTTTGTCTTTTTTCCATCCCTAACCTCATTTAAAAAAAAATAAAAATTTACACTTGAGTGATGTTCTAATTTTATAATTACACTTTAATTATTAAATACAAATAAAATGAAAATTATACCCTTTTTATCTCAATCATCTCTCTTCCCCCTCTCTCATCCTCTCTCTCTCTCACACATGTCTCTCTAAAAAAATTAATTTTAAGTAAAATTATAATTTTTATTTATTATTATAAATTATAAATTTTAAAATTTAAAATTTTCTTATTTCAATTAAAATTATTTTAATTAAAAAATATAAAAATATTATTTAAATCCTAAACTTTAATTACTCAACCTAAAGACAGACATCCTATAACGACATATAAAGTCATTCCGGAATAATCTTGAATTTATCCGGTTTTGTACTCCCATTTAAAATAAATAATCACCCCTGTATAACATTATAATTAACTCTATATGACTATCCATGTTATCCAGAGATGATCATGATGGTAACCCGAGATAACATAGATAATCAACCCTACACATATATATGGGAAGGGTTCAAGTAAGCACTCTTATAGTGTAAGCACCTCCCCTATTGGTAAGCATCACAGATATAAGCCGTCCAGTTTTAATCCAACGGTGGTAATTAAAAGACTCCTTTTTTAATTAAAAAATATATATATATTTTTGTTTCCGGGAGGGGTAGTTTCAGGTATCGACATTTCCAAACCCTCTGCCTTGCTTCCCCCTCTCTCTCTCTAAATCCTCTCTATCTCTCTCTACCTCTTGCCGGTGACCATTATCTACCCATCGTTGGTCGCTTCCTCTTCTGTGTCTATCGCCAGCTGCTTCTTCTCTCTGTCTAATGTCGACCTCTCTCTCTACCAACTCTGACGAATTTTTGTGAAGGGTCACAGACTCGCGAATTTCCTAGCTGTAGCAAGCCTGAATCCCCTCCCTGGTCTCTCTCTCTCTACCTCGTGCATCTCTTTATCTCAGCCACAGCCACCACCTCGCCGGCCAGCTCCAAGGACATCGCCGAGTCCATGTTGTACTGGTTCTGCATTTTAATGGATGCTGAAATTAGGGTTTTTTTAATCTAATTGCACAATTTCGCTGAGGTAATTATTTTCCTTTCATCTTCAATTTTTCAGGGAATTAACTATAGTTTGAAATTTTTGTAAGGGTGGAATAGTTTGGAATTAACTAGAATCCCTCTAATTTGTTATTTTTAATGTATTGAGAATCTTTAATTTTTCTCCTATTATGCGAATGTGCTAGTTTGAACTTGTGGGTATCGGATTGTTGAGGCATATATGCGTTTTGGGCATCGGATTGTTGAGGCATGTGTGCACTGTGGGTATTGAGACAATCCTTATATAATTTGTTTCTGAATAAAACCAATATGTTCATTGGAGTTTTTGATTTTTTTCTCTCTAATTTGTTCTTCAATTTGTATCATTAAGGCATATTAGTTTAGCTTTGTGGGTAATGGATTGTTGAGGCATATTTCATGGCATATTAGTCTAGCTTTTGGCTCAAAAGTTTGTATGATTGTTGTACGGCCATATCGTTTTTGGGGCGGGGGGTGATTGCAATGGATTGTTGAGGCATATGTCCAGCTTCTAGTTGAAAAATTATTGTTTGGGAAAATTAGAGTTTGGGTTCTTATATGGTAAAATTTAATTAAACCGCTATTAGTGCCTTTATTGAGTGCTCAAATATAATTTTTGTCATCTTCGTTGCAACTATATGAGATAAAACCTGAAAATTGGATCCTAGCTTTGCTTATCGATTACACAAGCACAAAGAGGCAACTGTTAATTTTAACTTTTCATGCTAAAGATCATGTATTCTTAGTAGGAGCTTTTTTCCTTCCTTTATAATAATTGTATTTCAAACATATAATTTATTCCATTTTGAAAATGTACTACTGAATGTTGGTCTGAAGGCTCTCAGTTTATGTCATGTCTAGAACTTGATTAGATCTTTAGGTAATGGAGTAAGTTATGTATAGCCTATTAGCTCAAATGGTAGAGCATTTGTGTACCTACACAAATTATGTGGGTTCAAATCCCATATAGGCTACAAGTTTCTAAGATCCTTCGTAAGAAACAAAATACTACTTTTGCCTTGCTTTGGAATGTTCCGGTTTAAGCTTCATGTATACACATAGAGGTCATGTGTTCTTAGACTATGAGTTTGAGGCACTCAATCGAGAGAATGAAGTTAGAGTAATAACTGGGACAAGGTTTAAGGAATGGGATGTCCTTCAAAAGCTTAAAGAGCCTTTCACGTTAATTTTCGGCCATGTTGAGCTAGCTGAATTTGTTTTGTGCAATTTCTAGCCATATTGAGCTTTTTGAATATATTTCGGGCCATTTTGAGCTAAATGAATTTGTCTCGTACAATTTTCGGCCATATTGAGTTCATAAAAGCTGGTGGAAGTGCGGTATGGCTGAAACTAACGATATGCATAAAAGTTGATGGTAATGCAGTTTGAGACTGTCGGGATCTTAGACAAGTCTAATATGCAGACAAAGGATGCTAATTAATGAAGAGAATGACTCGTCCGGGCTTAAACACCAAATTTAACACATTGAGTTCTTAGTTGTAGCATTTTTTTAAATTTTTTAATAATTTTTGCACAAATGCCTTTCATATATCGAGTGAGTGCTTTAAAGACAACCTATGTGGGATTTGAACCCACATCATTTGTGTCATTACACAAATGCTCTCCCTTATTAAGCTAATAGGCTTTTAGGCAACAAAAATGGCAGGAGATATAATACTTTACTTGTTCCCTGTCTAGCATATTGATACTTGAAGCTGCAAAAAGAGTGAAGAGGAAAAAGAGGTATCACATGCCCATTTTTTGATCGACCACTACAACCATTAAACCATAAAACAACATGAAAACATTAGGAAACAAGAAAATAACCTACATTAATGGCTTCATGCATATCGAGAATCTCGAACTTCTTGACATCCGCTGCATTTTAAGAGCTAGTCCTACTTAGCATACCATGCGAGAATTGAGATTGAAATTGCTTGCTAAAATGTTATAATGAAGCTTATTAGAGGAAATCACCGGTATCTAGCTAGTAGTCGAGACGACTTGATCTTGAGTTTTTCTTCATGAGGCGAGTGAAAGAAGTTGCACATTACATCTCTAACTTCTTTTAAAAGGGATTCAGGGATTCCATGTCCCTTCTAATCAGTCCAAAAACAAATCCAAACTCAAGATTTGCATAAGCAATTATAAGCCAAAGACATTTAACTAGTGGAATAGAATTAGAGGCTTTGATAAGCGTAAATGAAATCTTATTTTGTTGTACAGAAATGCAAAGGATAGTAGTGCAACATAGCATATACGAGGTGTGATAACAAAGGAGAAATACAAGTTGGAAAGCTATGTACCCAGCTCTAATTCCCCCTCGGTGTTTGTTAATAAGAAACCAACAGACTCATTTTATTCTCCGGAAGGGCGAGAAAATTAGAAATATTATTATGGTTGGTGAACAAAAGCGAGTGTAATTAATTGCAAATACCACATAGAAAAATCCAGCCTTTGTACAAGCTTTATCCAATTGTCTAACAACTTCAAGCACATCACCATCCTCACCCATCTTCGGATCATCCGATTTTGCCACCGGAGCACGTATATCCGCATCAAATGGTACAATAATTGAACCTAAATTTCCCGACCGCCATCACTCGCCAGCTCTTTTCTCTCTCTTAGAACACAACTTCGAGCTTTGTCTATAACATGGTTTTAGTACAACAATGTATCTTAAGCTGTTACAATTTCTCTACGGTTTAATAACGTATTTGTAATACCTGAAATTTTAAGGAAAAGTAGCTGGAAAGTATAGAATTATTGAGTATTATTCCCCGCAACTAGGGGATTGAGTGACTCGATTTAATTTACAGACCGGACTTATTACTTTAAAATCTCCTTCGGAAGCTACTGTCGAATAAACTAAATCAAGTAAATTGCCTTCCTTTTTTTCATCCGAGCTAAACTGTTGGGTGATTAGGAATTGTCGTGGCCGGTGTATTAAAATAAGTTCGGACGCAGAGGCATAAGGGGATGAAGAAAGGCAGACGCGTGGATTTGTTTTATGTAGAAAAGATTACTTTGGTCATGAAAAGATAAATGAGGTTTAATGAAGAGGTGGGTTTTGGTTCAAGTGGAGAAATGAGATAGAAATCAATTTAGGGGTCCAATTAGGATCATTAACCGACCCAATTAGGCGGTGGAAAAAGAGGAAAGGAAAGAGGACTCGATGGGGGTGCCCGAGCAGCGAGAGAAGGAACGAGCGGGTGAAACAGAGAGAGAGAGAGAGAGAGCACGGAGTCGGAGCAGAGGCCGGTGGGCAAAGGTCGAGTAAAGGCTCGGGAAGGCGAAAGGAAAAGAAACGGAGCAAAAGAGGGTCGGGCAAGAGGAACCGAGAGGGAGAGAAGGCGAACGGTGCGAGGGCCAAGGAGGCCTAGCGGGGCTGGCGACAGTCGCGGACCGGAAAACGACGGTCGGCGACGCGAGCGAGGCGGTGAGCGAGGGAAGAAAGCGAGAGACTGATACAGAGCAAGGGCGAAGGAAAGGCCCGAGCGAGGGCAAGCGCGAGAGGTTCCAAGAGGCCGGAAATCGGGAAAGGTAGTGGCGAAAAGGGGAAGGACCAGCGGCGAACGCGTGAGGGCCGGACCGAGGGCAGCAGGAAACCGGAACCGCCGAACCGAAGCGAGAGTTCCCCGAAACCAAACGCAACCGAATGCGGAGCGAGACAGACAAGCAATTCGATCAATTCCAAACCCAAGAATCCGAGGTGGGTAGTCTTATACTCTAAACTATTAGTAATTTCGAACCCAAATGGATTTATTGTGAATGTTGAATGTGTACTTGTGAATATTGAATTTGTTGTGAATTTCGAGTATCCGTATTGCAGAAACGGACCTAGTCGTTGTGTAAGAATGAAATAAGAGCTTAGAATGGATCTAGAGAATTGATAGAGCTGAAACGGGAAATGAAAGGAGTTACTTGGGTTAAATATTAATAGTTACTTAAGGTTGAATTGGAACATGATGATTCGAAGAGGTTAGATTGCATAGGTGAAACGAGTAGTATTGAAGTTTCGATTAGCTATTAAGGATGAAAAGTTGGGACATGGATATGAATTATGAGTTAATTAAGTCTTAGAGATTCTTGAACTCGCGGTATTAAAGAGCTAATTACAAACATTGGGGAATGGTAGGTCGAAGTATAAAGAGGAGTAGGAATTCGTATAGAGTGATGCGCAATTGGGACATGTAAGTGAGAAATAGGTGATTGTGAGATTAATTACGTTCGAAGTATATTTAATTCCTCGAGGTTGAACTGAGTGTGAAAATAAGCAAAGCTAACGGAAACTGAATAATGAAAAGTGATTAAGAGTTTTATAACTAAGGGCGGACAAACAAGAGTCGAGTAATAAGAAAGAGACATACAATGGGAATTCGGGAATTTGAGGCAAGGAATGGTAAGGTTAAGTTGAGGAATTGGAGTAAAGACAGGGAGTTGAGGAAAGTTGAGACGTGAGCAAACATAGTGGATTCACGGAGTAGAGACATAAGGTGAGGAATGGAGGTGAAGAGAATGAATTGTGACGAATTGAAACGTTAACTTAAGTGATATATGCTTGTGGTTGCTGTGACTCAGGAAATGGAGATTAATCATACTAAAGTGAGGGATTGAGAAAGCATAGTTGGAAAAGAGTTGAGAATGATTGCTTGCATTGAATGGTGATTATTCGTGCTATGTGATTGCTTTACGTGATGCTCAAAAATAGTTTCGAAAGGAGTTTTGTATTTTACGTGAATGATTCTTGAATGCAATTTCTTGAGAACCGCCTTTCGAACATGATTATGTTTTAAAGAAGCAAAGCTGATTTGAGAAAGTGAATTTATAAGGGTGACACGTGGTGTCATGCCTTCCTTAAAACCAAATCGATTGAGAAAGTTGTGAAGTGAATGTGATGAATGAGTATGTGCAAAGAGTTTTGAATCGACGAGGCTATGGATCGTTTAGCATACCGAAGGGTTCGAACTGGGAACGCCCAGCTAGAGACTTCGAGGGAAGGGTTCTAATAGGGGTCCTGCAGAGGCAGGATGCCCGCTCCGAGACTTCCTGAAGAATGGTCTCGGGAGCCTTTTGTCGGGGTGCACCCCGAATTAAAGAAGTGCTAGTTCGAGTCCTCGAAGGCCCGGAAAAGTTGATTCAACCCCAAAAGTATGTTCATGAATGTGAAACTGTGTTTTTAAGTGATTGAAGAGTCTTGATCTTTTTCATTGCAAGAGATTTCAGTGAAAAGTATATAGATTTCTATTACACTATTATGCTTTCGCAGATTTCATTATTATGAGTATTATGTGTAAAGAATTTCCATTTTAAGGGTATAAAACTTCGGTGAGCCCATGGTTTATTGCTCACCCCACAAATTCCCCCTTTCCACCCCAAGTGTGCAGGTACATTATCGGAAGGTAGGATCTATGCGTAGCACAATCCGGACCCTTGCCGACTCGCTGAGTGCTAGAGCCGACTCAAGGAACCGACATGCATTGTTATGATTCTAAATGTTGTATTTGTAATTTAGTTCATATAGTTGTACCCGATGTATCGTAAACCAATTAGATTGTTTTAAGTTTTATAGCATGATTGGTTAGACTCCGGCGTGTGGCCGTTGAGTTGTATACTTCGAGCGTGTGGCTCGTTGAGTTATATTATGCTTTTTATGCAGGGTTTTAAGGCTTTGAGCCTATGGGATAGTCCATATTACAAATAGAATTCTGCCGAAATTTTTAGGATATCTCAAGTTCCTTTGGGAAACCATCCTTATTGTTTTTGAGTTGAGTTTAGACAGCCAAACCAACACCGAAAGAGCCTTGGGAGTTCCTTTAAGGAACTCGGCGATGTAATACTCCTAGGGGTGTTTTGGAGTGTTACGAGTATCTTAGCGGTTTGAAGCTATCATTTGAAACCTGATGGAGTAAAGCGAGAATTCATGAGAGCCCGGATTACTTACAAACACCATTATATCCTCTAAGGTCACTTACAATCTCTCTACACCAAATCCAAAGCAACAACATTTTCTCGCTTGACATTTAACAACACAATAACAAAACCTAGCAAATACCATTATATCATCCCTTACAAATATAACAAGATGGGTTGGCAAAACTAGGAGAGCTTTTGTCTCTTCTTACCATTAGGCAAAAAACATTTCAAGTATCATACTCCGGAATAAATGAATTGTACAATTTCTAAGGCAACGAATCTCCAAAACAATAGACCAATTTCAAGATGACAAGAAAGAAATTGCTTCAACAAAATTGTGCAATTAGGCAAAAAACCCTAATCTCGGCTTGCGTGGATATAGAACAGCCGGAAGATAGCAAAAGTAGTGGTTGAGATAGCCGGTGGTGGCCAGTGATAGGGAGTGAGAGGGGCGGCCGAATGATGATGGATGAGCGATAGGGGTACCGGTGTCTGCGCTGGCGAGCGAGAAAGAGAGGAGGTGACGAGAGAGGTCCGGAGAGAGAAGAGGGGTTGTTCAGGTTTGTTAAGTTGAGAGAGAGAGAGAGAGACGACGAAGTAAGGTGGGCGACCGCCTAACAGGCGGCAGTGTCGGCGACAAGCGGGTGACAAGCAACTGTCGGTGTACGAGAGAGAGAGGTGGGGAAGCCATTGATGGAATTTGGGTTTGGAAATGTCGAGGCATTCAAACCGACCCCTCCAAATTTAATTTTTTGTTTTTTTAATTATAAAAACGTCTTTTAATTGAAGCCTTTAGATCAAGATTGAACAGTTCATATTTAAAGTGCTTACCTAATGAATGGTGCTTACTTATAGGGGTGCTTACTCGAACTCTTCTATATATATATATATATATATATATATATATATATATATATATATATATATATATATATATATATATATATAAAAGGTAAGGGAGGGTTCAAGTGAGCCCTCCCTTTAGGTGAGCTCATCCATTAGGTGAGCACTTTTAATCTCGATCATCTAATTTTTATTTAATAGTTGAAATTAAAAGGGGAAAGTTTTTATTTAAAAAAAAAAAAGAAAAATAGTTTTTGGTCGAGAGAGGGAGGAGGGGTCCGGAAATTAACCCACACTTCCATCCCTCCCTCCCCTTCTACTCTCTCGTTCCTCTGCTCTCTAGTTCTTCTCTCTCGCTCTCGCCGGAGCATCTCTCCTCCCGACACGGTGCTTCTCTCGCCGCTATCCTCCTCTTGCCGCTGTCCTCCTCCCGCCGTTGTCCTCCTCCTATCGCATAAGCTCCCAGTCTTCTCACTCATCTCATCTCATTTTATTTGGCTGTGACCCTCCATGGACGCTACCACCCATCCCTCCCATCCCGACCTGTCCAGCCACCGGTCAGCCGCCATATAGCCCGCGTTCACCTCCACTTCCGAAAGCTACCGTCGTTCCGTCGATTGGTCGGGTTCGTTCTTTCCTTCCCACTCCCCAAAAATCAGATCAAGGGTTAATGCTCTTTTGCATACTCAAAACATGTATTCACCGAATGATGTTTACCCATGAACCCCGTACTTAGGACCCTCGATTTTTTACATATTGATTAGAAAAAATTTGGAAATTTGATTGATATTTGGCATATTGAGTAGAATACAATTCGATTTTTGTTAGAAATTAGTAGATATACTTTGATTTTTCGCTATTTGGATTGAATTGTGTTTGGGAAAATCAGATTGAGTTGGAATTTGGCAAACCTAATTAGGATGCATAAGTATTACAATAGGTCAAGAGTCAGCATGATGAGTCAAATTATTTGTCATCATTATAGTTATCATTGCCTATTTTGAGGTTTGAAGTTGCGGAATCAAGATTTCTCATTTGCATCACTATATTCTGTATTCATAGTCCATCTTCCCACTCCTTTCGGAGTCTGTTATATCCTACTACTCCACTTCCCCCTCTCTCTCTAAATATGAAACAATTGGCATACAGAGAACCCACTGGTCTCTTGTGAGGACCATTTTGTTGATTTGAACATAAGCACCGACAGTGTGATTGCTAGCAATAGAGTAATGGAAAATTGAAAGATTATATACGATGCTGGCGATAGAAGCCACTAGTCTCTTATGATTGCTAGCAATAAAGCAATGAAAGATTATACAAAGTCTATTAGCTCAAGTGGTAGAGCATTTGTGTATAACACAAAGATGTGGGTTTGAACCCCATATAGGCTACAAATATTATCATCTGCATGCCTCTAATGTTGGTTGGTGATCTCAGTTGGCTTCATTGTTGTTAGGAATGGGCGTTGCTTTATAAATTTCTCTTGTTGAATGAAAGCCAAGAAGAACACTCACAGTTTGGAAATTTCATGTGTAATAAGTATAGACTCATATGTACTAAGTACGAGACTGTTTTTGAGATATGGTAATTTACGAGTTGAAGACTTAGGCATAGAGATTGTTTCCAGTGTCCGGCAATTTTAATGTGAGCACTTAGGTATGAGCTCTCCTGTTATATTGGTAATTTGTAGTTGAATACTCACAAATGTCCTTTTGCTCCCTAAGCTTGCTTTTGTCATTAATGGAAAAGATTGAGGTCTTCTACCTTGGTTGAGCTCTTTCTAATTGATTTGTACTTCCCCTAGCTTAGAATTACATCTCGCTTGTTTCATAAGCACAAAGCAAGGCGGCCACGACGATGAGAACAAGGCAAGTCATATGACTACCACCCATGACTTCAAATTCAGCTTCACCAGCATGGAGAACTTGATAATTCTAAGCTAACTCTATGGCTTCGATACCTCTTTTCCGCATTTGGTACCGGGGTGATTTCCATAGCATACTCACTTCACGAGCCTATTGAACCAAGTCATAAGTTGTCTTTTAATCTTTCCATCATCTCGAACATCATAGCAGAGGGGGCTTCTTCTTCCATACTCACTTTTCCTAATCTAAAATGATAGTTGCATAGAAGCTGTCATTGAGGCAAGAATTCCTCCAATCCTCTTCAGTAAATTCTCAAGCTTTGCATAATCACCTAATCACAAATTAGTATTTGGAAGTGACAACAGACTACTCTTGTTGGGTAGAAGCGACTCACCGGATTGCACAAATAGCCTCACAAATAGCCTATATGGGATTCGAACCCATAACTCCGTGTACAATTACGCGTTGCTCTATCTTTGAGCTAATAGGCTAGCAAAAATGTCTTACAATAAATGCAAAAATGTCTCAAAAATAAAAAAATTCTGCTGAAAACTAGGAACTCCATACGCTGAAATTGGAACTCTTGCTTTGATCGCTCTTTCTTCTATGGTATAATTCTCATAACTTCATTTTAGGTGTGTCCATAGGCCTAGGTGCTCCAAAATGAGCTTTCTTCTACTTTTACACGCATGTCTTGCTAGCAACCGCACTTGTTCTAACCTAGACCGAACTTGCTAGCAATTGCACTTGTTCGATGAACCGAAGGGCATATCCATCAAAAGATGTGTAAAATATTACGGATAGGGAGGAGTAATTGGTTGGTATTACCTTTTTAACTACTGAAGATAACTAATTGGGACATGGCAAGATACTGAGGATATATTTGAATCTTTATGCAAATCAGCGCGCAAGATTAGGTTGGCATCATTTGCTGCACATAATCTAAGCAGAAGGCTATAATAGAAAAAATTGTTAAAATTTGCGTGTCATTACAAAGAAGTCCTTTCATTATATTATTTTTCTATCATCATTAACTCGAAATGTTTCAGTGACACCATTTCATGGATCAAAGTAAATAATTCTTGGGGTTATTTTACTCTACAAGCATTTTTTCTCGGTGTCCCAACCTATGTGAAGGCCTAAATCTAATTTAAATTGTGAAGTATTTAGGAATTTATAAAGTTACAATGATGAACATCATTCTGGTAACCTTGTCGATGGAGTTGTCATTGATGATTCCGATGTATTTCTTTTTGGAGCTCGAAGTATTTACAACTCTTCCTCCCCTCCCCCTTCTATGTTTGGCTACAACTCAAAACCCTCAATTTGATATGCTAGCAATGAGTACATTTGTGATTCAACCCTTAAACAACCTATGTAGGATTTGAACCTACATCTTTGTGTAAATCGCACAATGCTATGCCGATCGAGCTAATAGGTTTATGACATTACTAATTTTCAGTCAAGACTACCGGCTACAATGTCAACTAACTCTCTATAATCAACAATTGGGGGCTAGAAGTAATACTAACATGTGGCATTATCATTGGGATAAGTTCAACTATGCACTTCTCAATTTTTAGTCAAATATACCCAAAAGAGAGAAAAGATTTGATCATTTTTTGCATCAAACATGGATTGGTCGATACAAGGAGAATGCATCACAGCTTTAACAACCCTACCATTATCAACAAGCCCATCAATCATAGACGTCTAAGAAACAACTTCTCTCTCGGCATTTTATCAAACACCTTGCAGGCATATTTCTACATTCACAAATAGCCACATGCTCATTGCGACTCTATTTCGAATTGGATTTGGGCTTTTAATAGTACCAGATAGGAATGACAATCAAAGTACATCATAGATTCCAAGCTTCCCTCAAATTCCACGTTTGTACAAGTATAGACAATATGATTATGTCACCTCGGGGAGAATCCGGAGGTAATGCAAATCTCCACCAATTATGCGGAATGGCTTGCCATCTTTCCGAACATGTCCTCAACAATCTCAAACTTCCCGAAATTAAGCCGATGAAATAAAACAGAACCCACCAACACACAGATTACAAACACATGAAAGGCCACTTCACCCGATCACTCCTAGCTATCCATTCTAATAACAACACACTTTATAAGTCTAAAAATGGCATTCACAACACCCTGCAATTCTATTACACTCCCACCTAAAGAATACACAGGATCAAGCCAAAATGCATAGGGTGTTCACGAGTCTAAACTTAAAAGAAATTATGCCAAATTACAAATAATTCAAATGGTTAGAACAAAATATTTTTTGATATAATTGACACAAGCAACACCATTATCGACTACTACAAATTCTTAAAAATTGAACACACCACTGCATAGATGTGCTCGGAACTATGCAGAAACATCCAACAAGAAAACTAAGAATCGAGTTGTCCAAGTAATCGAGTTTCAAAGAGAGAGAAAGAGTAAAGAAGAACCTTTTGCGATGGCGATGGGCGAGGGATTGGGGAGAGTGAGAGACAGAGAGAGAGAGGAGAAAGGAGAGAGAAGGAAGAAGAGCGACGAAGGAGAAGAAGGACACATATAAGCAACACCACATAACAAATCTTCTAACGCAAAAACGAAAAACAAAACAATGAGTCCAAAAGCTCTAAATCCTAATCAAATTTAGACCATTTGCAATCAACATGAGTAAAAACCCTAAATTGAAGCTAAAGCTCATAACTGAAAGCAACTAATTCTAAGTTCCAAATATGAGGGCATATTACCTTCGAAGAGGGACGACTGCGACGGGAGGATTCCGACAGGTGGACCCGGCGTAAGGGAGAGCTCCGATGAGAGAGAGAGAATAGGAGACGAAAGGGAGCGAGACTCTTATTTTGGGAATCTATTTTATGTAAATTTGTTAACCAACATTTAGGATGTCTAAAAAGGATACAATATATTAGTAGGAGCTCATCCTTAGAATGGAGAAAGTGGTGAGTCCTTGACCTTTGAGCTTCCTAATCAAAACCCCGAACCCACCATTTTAGGTTATGAGATCGGTCTTTTATATAGTTTTTCTCTTTTGGAACAAGAGTCAACCTTGTTTTTTTTCCCCAGAAAAAATAGAATTTTAAAATTATTTTATAAAAATCATGTCTTGTTTGGGTCATAACAAGGTGGTGATTCTACTCATCCGAATTTCGGGCGCCACGAGTGCCATAGTGGACTAGTGGTTTTGTTGTTTTCATGATTTGCAAAGTATATTTATGGCTTCCTTGCGGGTTATGGTCATAAATGGTGCAGATAATTTTCACAGGAATGGAGCAACCGATATCAATAGTGATTAAAAAATTGGTGGCCTTATCTCAATTGCGGCAGTAGGCTCAAGCAGTCTTCCCGAACTTGTGTATGAAATATAAATATTAATAAAACAAGTGACTAACTCGCAAGGATAGAAGGTTGAATTGTGATAGTTCTATAGGGATAGTCTGGTGTCTTTTATTTAGTCTCGTGACTCCTATTATGCATTACTACATTTGTATATGTATGTGTAGCTAAATCCTTCGAACCAAATCATCTTGGGTTGAATGGCGATCTAGGAGCGAGACTAGATCAACATTTCAAACCATCCCTACCTTCCCCCTCATTACGTGCCAACACTTCTAACCATATGATTTGTTGGCATAAACCACCTGGAGGATTTATCAAAGTTAACTTCGACGGTTCAAGGTTTTCTTTAGCGGCGGCGGGAGGCTTTGTCATCAAAAGTTGGGATGGCAAGTTTCTTCGAGCTGGAGCAACAAATTTGGGGTCATCCTCGATTTTGTTAGTAGAGGCTACTGCCATGAGAAATGGTGTTAAAGGAGCAGTTCAAGCGGGGTTTCGTTCTATCATTTTGGAAGGAGATAATTTAACGGTCATTAAAGCAATTCAAGGTGAAATCCAGGTTCCTTAGGAAATTCGGACGCCGATTCAAGACACTCATTGTTTCCTTCGGAAGTGCGACCAAGTCTTTATCCATCACACATTTACGAAGGGAATCGGGCTGCTAACTGGGTAGCCAAGTTCGGTCATTGTATTTATTCTACTTTAATTTGGTTTTCTATCCCCTCTTCTTCCTTTCTCTCCATTTTAATGGAGGACAACTTAGGTAGAACCCTTGCGAGAAGGGTTATCCATTAGTTGTTGTACTTGCCCATTCCAAAAAAAAATGTATGTGTAGCTGAGATTTGTCGATTCCATAAGAAGTTTTGATCAAAAGCTATGACGGAAGGAGTAGGAGTGGACATACGCCTACTCAGTAATGTTTTGATTCATAAGGTGAGATTTTTTTGATTTTTGAAGTTAGTTTGTACTTGTAATCTTTAGCCTATTAGATTAATAATAATGGAAAAAATCAATAAATATTGTGTATAAATAATCTGTAGGTGGAAAATATGCACGCCTAAGAATACGACAAAAAGTTGGTGTTTTAAGTTCTAACTATACATCGAATATAAAATAAAAAGTGAAAATCTTCACATTTAAAAGTAACATTGTATTTTCTTTTTGGTCAAAAATTTCCTTTCATTAAATATAAATTAGGAGAATATATCATCCATAACCTTTTATTCCAATTTACAACAATTAGCCCAACATTGAAATTTCTCGAACACGTTTCCTTCAACCGCTTAGTTGAATAGTTATATGCTAACAATGACAACTATATTTGAACTTCTATCTACTACTAAAATTTCTATATGATACTTAAACATTTATCTACTACTCAAATAGACAAAAATAATAAAAAGAAAGATAGAACTGAGTGTAGAAAATGAACCCAAGTCAATAGATGAATCCTTCTTCTGTGAAGCCAATCCATCTTCTATTGTTGTGTAGACACAGTTCTTTTATATACAAGACAGTTTACATCTATTATTTTATTATAATTTATTAGTTATAAGAAACATATAAATATCGATTTATACCTAAGTATTCAATAATCTTTTTTGAAGATTATCTCAGTAAACTAACTGAATCCACATCATATGTGACATCACAATTGAGTAATTAAGCTTTCTCCTTTTTACGGGTGAAAATTAGTATCTATTAAATGGATAACCACCCTTATCCACCCAAATTGGGTGGATAATAACCACAAACAATGGGTAATGATGGATGGAGGATGGGTAAATACCCATATTTATGGTGGGTATTCAATGGATATATAGGTATCCACATATCCAAGACTTGTAATTAAAAAAAAAAACAATATATTTGCCATTTAAATACATTTACAAAAAAACCTTAGAATTAGATACTCATATACTACCAATTTTTAAGTAAGTTATCGACATCCTTTCTCATATTTTCTCTCTCCTTTCTTAACCTAATCTGATACCATAAATTTATGATTTCCCATTATTTACTTTTTTTCCTCCTCGCAATATCCTTTGCCTCCTCTCAATACTTCTTTTTCACCTTTTTTTGTTGAGTGTTTGTTTTGTTAATTTTTAGTTTGGGGAGAGGATGATGCCTGTAATTTGTTCAAAAATTTTTTTAATATAAGTTTCAAACAAAACAAGAAAAATAATATACTTTAAAATTCTATTAACTTCATTTTTCAATGTAGCCAAAGCACATCGATATTCAATATTTTCTATAAATTAGAGGCATTTAAGTTAAAAAAAAAAATTTCTTAGTACTTATATTCTTGATAAAAAATAATAGTTATTATATATCTTTTTGATATGTTAATTTTTATTTTTATACACATATAGTTTAGGGGATTTAAATCTTAATTTCTTTCTTTACAAGATTCCATGGTTTTTATGGAATAATGAATTGAAAAAACAAAGATGTTTATTTATACTATATTTGCTAGTCTCTCAATCTGACCTATTTCATATTGTCAATTTCTCATTTCGTCTAAATATCTTTCTATTTTATTTTCATTTTTACTGATAAAATTTTATTTTAGTTATTAAGATTAATATACTTGAATAAAATCGGTCTTAATTTTGAATTTTCGTTCTACATTATATTATACCGCTTTTATAATTTATTTGAACAAAAAAAATATATAGTTATTTTTCTAAACTTTGTTTACTAGCATTCTATATTTGTTTTTATTTTTAGAGTATTAACCCATATTGTAAGTCCAAATTTACATCCTTTCATTCATAAATATAATATCTAGCATAAGTTATTTTAAAAAATAGTTTATTTTGGTAGAGATAACTTCAAATAATTTTTGTTAATTAATCCTCATATTAAAAATTATTTTAAATAAAATTAACGTACACCTACCATAAGCTTAACAATACATCTAATTAATTAAACACATATCTATAATATGATAAGATAATATTTCCAATGAGGACTTGAACTTATACTTAAGATTATGACTAATGTATACTAGGTGTAAGTTCAACTCTTTCATAGGGGCAGAGCCCTGAAGAGGATAAGGTTGTCCATGGACACCCTTAACCCAAAGAGGATAAGGTTGTCCATGGACACCCTTGACCCAAAAAAAAATTATGTCAACAATAGTTGTGTTTGGATTAAGAAATATGAAATAATAAACAAGTGGACACCCTTAAATTTGACCCAAAAATGGACACCCTTAATAATGGACCAACCCTTTTGCACTCTTCTTCTCTTTCCTTGGTCTCTCAACTCCCTCAATTCTCTCTTTCTCTTTCTCCCTCTCTCCTCGGTCTCCTCTTTCGCTCTCTATAATCGCTCGCTTTCTTTACTCCCAGTCGTTCTCTCTACTCCCTCGATCTCTCTCTACTCCCTTGGTCTCCTCTTTGCCTCTCGCTCTCGCTCTCTTTACTCCCTCGATCTCCTCTCTAGCTCGTTTGGTACTCCGTCACTCTCTGCTCTATCCACGTTGTTATTTCCCTCTTTGCTCTCAACCACACGGCGACAACTCTGCTGCTCTTCTCCTCCTCAATGCTTCTCACCTCCCTTGATCTCCTCTCTGCCTTGCTCTTTACTTCCTCTTATCTCTCTCCAGTCAAGCTGGTTGCTTTGATCCTTATTGATCTCCGACCAGCAAGCAACCCACCCACACGACGACCGATCACCTTACCCTCAATTTAAACCCTAGATTTTTAGAATTCAGGTATAACTCTCAATTTTAGACTTTAAATTTATAAATTTTCTTGCAAAATCAGTACATTGTTGTTTTATTTTTTGATTGCTTTTTTGCTCATGAACATCATTGTTGTTTGGCTTGACCACATCATTGCAAAAAGAGAAAAATTTCTCATGAACATCATTGTGCTGGATCGGTTAATAATTTCAATTAGTTGGTTTGCTATTTTGTTAATTAGGTGTTTTATTTGATTGTGATTTGTGTGGTTGTGCGTAATTGTGATTGGTGTAATTGTGTGTTTTGGGGTTTATTGACTTTTTTATTTTTTCGTTCTTTATCCAATGTAATATGGGTCGATATAATTTTATTTTACGATACTTGAAGAGGAAAGAACATGAAAAAAGGAGGACACTAATGCAAGTAGTAGTGGAATTGACAATGAACCTAATGGATGAACTGAGGGTGGTACTTCTAGAGAGAAAAAATTTGATTTGAGCACTCTTGATCCCGGGAGAGAAAAATGATTTTGGAATATCCTCCTAATTTTCAAGATGAAATTAGACGATATTATATAGCTAATGGACCAATCCAACCTCGTAATCATAAGTTTTCATAAAAGGTAATTGGAGGAAGGTGGCGTTGGTTTAATTTTATGTGGTTTAATGATTGTGGGACTTGGTTGGAATATAGCATAGAAAAAGATGATGCCCTTTGTTTATGTTGCTATTTGTTTCCTCCTTTGAGAGAAAATTAATGTGGGGACTTTGTTAAGGAGAGATTCTCAACTTGAAATAAAATTCGGTCATTTCGGGCTCTCATTGATGGATGTAATAGTGTTAATAACCAAGCTTTGAGCAAGTATGAAAATTTAAAGATGGTAAAATAATCCATTGAAGTTGAATTTGATAGATAGACATGATGAGGAAACTAGAAGGAAGTATTGACTTTGTTTAGATACTTCATTACTTGTTCAAGATGCTTGTTGCATCAAGGCTTACCTTTATGTGGTCATGTTGAGTATGAGAGTTCGGAAAATAGAGAGAATTTTCTTGAACTTGTAAAGTTTGCTTGAAATTTGAATGAAATGATACTTACTCGTTGTGTTGAGCAATGCTTCTAAACATAATACATATTTGTCACATTTTACTTAAAAAGACATTGTGAATGTTGCCACCAAAGAAACACTAAATGCTATCATGGAAGAGTTTGAAGGTTATGTCTTTGGTTTAGTAGTTGATGAGTCCGAAGATGTATCTCACAAAGAGCAAATCGATGTTATTTTTCATTATGTGGATAAAATGGGGATCGTAAAGGAGCTATTTATTGGGATTGTACTGTTAAAATACTTGTTCTTCATTGTTAAAAGCTGCAATTGACTCTTTGTTGGCGGAACATAGCTTAAGTTTATCAAAGGTGCATGCTTAAGGTTATAACAGGGCAATCAATATGCAAGGTGAATTGAATGGGCTTAAGGATTTGATCTTGAATTAGAATAAAAGTGCTTCCTCTATTCATTGTTTTTATCATCAACTTTAATTTATATTGGTTGCTCTTGCACAATTATGTTGGAAAGCTTTTTGATGAAGTTGGTAAAGGTTTAAATGTGGTGAAATCTTCTTGTAAAGGACGTGATCTTTTGCTTCAAAAACAAGCGGAGAGAGTTAAGGAGGCATAGAGTGATGGCGAAATTCAAAGTGAGCGTAAGTTAAATCAAGAACTTGTTGTTATAAGGGCCATTGAAGCACACTTGGGAGCTCATTATAAATCATTGATGAATATGGATCGCATGTTTGATTCTATAACGAGATATGCTTAAGTTTATCGAAATTGAAGGGGATAGCTCAACCATAAGAAATGATGCGGGTTCGCGGATAACTTACTTGTATTTATTTG
Source organism: Talinum fruticosum (assembly GCA_021018815.1). Taxonomy (NCBI): domain Eukaryota; kingdom Viridiplantae; phylum Streptophyta; class Magnoliopsida; order Caryophyllales; family Talinaceae; genus Talinum; species Talinum fruticosum. The sequence continues at coordinate 3,522,519 of JAITYX010000011.1, forward strand.
ATTTCACTTTCTCTACAATTGATGTTGAACATTCTGAAGATCACAAATGTTTTATCACAAGCTTTGCAAAGACGAAGCAAACTATTGCAAACGCCATAAAACTTGTCCAAGTCAGCAAAAAATCATTGGAATCATTGAGAAAAGGACGGGTGAGACTCTCTTTTGGATAAGACACACGTTTTTTATGAGAAATATAACATCCCAATTCCAAACATGGACGACAAACGGGTTTCTCTCGGGAGACCACACCGTTATATTGATAAGTGAACATTGTCGGGTGGATAATTTTTACACAATTATAGATTTACATCTTGAAGAGCTTAGATGTTGCTTCAGTGAGACCAACACCGAACTACTTACTTGTGTGGTTTGTTTCAGTCCATGTGATCGGTTTAGCACTTTTGATCAACTTAAATTGGTCAAATTAGTAGAATTTGACCCGGATGATTTTTCCGATTATGAGATTATGGCATTTGAGCACCAACTTGCTATCTATGTTGTTGATGTAGAGTCCGATGAAGCTTTTGAAAACTTAAAAGGGTTTAATGATCTTTTTAGAGTGATGATGGAGACAAAGAAAGACATTACTTACCCATTAGTGTTTAGGTTATTGAATTTGGCATTGATATTCCCGGTATCCACAAGAACCCTAGAAAGAGCATTCTCAACAAATAAAGATAGTAGAAACCACACTTCGCAATCGAATGGGTGATAAATATTTATAAGATTATTTGATTTGTTATATAGAGAAAGATGTATTTGATATATAATCACTAATGACTCTATTATATCTCGATATCAAAACATGAAATTGCTTAGAGGACAGCTTATAATAGTATAATATTATTTGATGTAGTTTATAACTATGATGAACTTTTTTCCTCCACATATATTCATCAATTTTAATAGGTGAATACCCTTATTTTAAATTTCGACTCCGCCACTACTCCTCCTTATATTATAATTATATCAATTTCTTAAAACTCTTAAATTGAATTTTTAGGTTAAATCATATAATTGGTTTTAAAAACTTGTACAATTATACACTTTCTCTTATTTAAATTTGTGTTGATTTTTATTATATTTTCATATTTTTCTATTATTTTAAGGATATTATTGTTAATTTTATAAAATGTAACCATGTGTTAGTGGAAAATAAGTTTTAGATTTTTAAATCATATCCTAGCATCTTATTATATAAAAATAGTTTTTTTTTGTTTGAAAAGTATATAAAAATAGTTGTCAAACTCAAAGGTGGTACACAACTAATTAATTATTTATCCTCAATTATGTTATTTGATTTAGGAATTAAATAATTATTATATTGATCATTATCATGATTGCACTATGCTTTTTATGTTGATTAAGGCTTAATTATTATATTGACTTCCTCTGCTAATAATAATGTTTAAAAAAATATCCATGCAATGACTTAATTAAAATATACTTTTATAATATTCACTTATTTTCCGTCAACATTAATTTGTGAGCATATTTATTAAATTATTCTTTTAAAAAATAATAAATAAAAGTATACTCACATCATACATCATCATAGTTCAAATCTACCCTATGTGGGTAGTACCCTTTAGGTAATATCCACATGGGTAATAATATCCATGTGGATATTGAAGATTTTGGGTTAGATATGAATTGGGTGATATTCCACCCCATACCCTCCCAATGCCCACCGCTACTGTTTTTTTTATTTTTTTGTTTTCTTTTTAGTTTTGGAGGTGGTTTTGATGATAGTTACGTTGCCAATAACACTTGCACAAGACAAATGCAAAAGAACAACCCTACCCTGTGGCATGACCACTAATTCTGGAACACACACAAGACATGGCCATATACACCTAGCTATGCTCATCCTCCTTTCTCTTCTTCGAGCTTATCTACTTTTCAACCATGCTTCCACTATAGGAGCTCCTATACTCCCAACATTTTAATTAATACTTATATAAAAATAGGTCGGAATCTAAGAAGATTTGATTAATATCCTATAGAGAATTTTGTTAGCCAAATAAGGCTTAAAACTTATCAAAATATTTATATGAAAATAAAATCTTAAGATTCAAGACAGAGTTAACAATTAAAAATAATTAATTAACATTACTTATCTTAATTAACCTATTCCTAATAGACACATTTTAGAAAAATCATCATCTATCTTCATTATTATTATTATTATTATTATTATTATTATTATTATTATTATTATTGTTGTTGTTGTTGTTGTTGTTATATTAGTATTATATTATTATTATTAGTATTATTATTATTATTATTATTATTATTATTATTATTACTACACTAATAAATTTTTAAATTTAATCATAACCACTCGTAATAGCTAACCGCTAATCGTTACAGCTGATAACCTCCTATAAACGTTGGTAACTGTTAATCGTTAATGGTAACTCGCTGATGACATATAACCGTTAAACGCTAATTTTAACAACCTGGACCGAATAAGCCCTTGCTCCCAATCAACGATCAAACAAATGTGTATCGTAGTCATTGCCCATTCTTCAAGCTTATCTCCTCTCTAAAAGTTAGCGATGCGCCCACCATAAGAGCTCCAATGGTCAGAACGTTTACCATCCTTTCTTCCTCTTCCTTCTTCACTCCCTCTCCTCCTTTGAGTACCTTGATTTTTTTTTTTTTTTGTTGCTATATGGTAATTGCCTGAACACCCACCATCTGCTTGACAAAGCTCCCCGAATAATTCAATTAGTAAACTGATAATCATATGTGTATTCCCAAACTTCCCCTTTCAATCCTTTGAATATTGGACCCAAGACATGGATAATAACCACCAAATTGAACCAACTGCTTCTACTACACATGTAGTGATTTTCCCCTTGCCTCTTCAAGGCCCAATCAACTGCATGCTCAAGTTGGCTGAGCTCATCCTCTCCCTAAGCCAATCCACCCTGTCTATCACCTTCATCAACACCGACTTCATCGCCCGCCGCCTGGCCCGCCACTCCGGAGCCTGGGCCCGCCTTGCCAAGTTTGGCCCTCGGTTCCGGTTCGAGTCGGTGCCTAGCGGGGTCAACCCGGACGAGCTCCCTGGTGGGATCGACCAATTCACCAAATTGACCAACTTCCTTGAAGCGCAGGCCAGAGACACTGAAAGTCGGCTTAGAGAGCTGTTGGCTTATGGTAGTTTGTGGGGTAAGCCGGACCGAAGGCCAGCTACATGTATCATAACGGATGGGTGGTTTTGGTTCATGGTGGATGTGGCTAAGGAGCTAAGGGTGCCACTTTTTTATATTGAGACACTCGGTCCTTGCGGTCTATGGACTTTCCTTTGTCTTCCTAAGATGGTTGAAGCTGGAGATCTCCCTTTCCAAGGTTTGTTCTTTTGTAGAATCCTGCTTCATAGTAGTGAACGATATTTGCGTGATTTAGCATTTCTCTAGGCTGTTTCTTCTGGGACATTCTATGGATCTTGCATGCAAATATGCAATGACCCAAGATCGAATCTTAGTGACCACATAATGCAGTAGTTGGTGTAAGTGCTTATGTGGGGAAGCAGCCACACCTTTGTACCTGGGCTTCAGTATTGTCCTGCAACCCCCTCCCTTTACGCTGTCAGTTGGAGCCCGAGATCCTTAACATTTACCGACGTCGTAAAAAAAGTTGATATTAGGTGTGTACAATGGCACTAAAATTGAATCGGGCTTTGTTAATTGAAATTGGTGTTCAATAAAAACTTGAACCAGTTTTTGTTAACGGAATATCTCAATTAAATGATAATGACTGAATAAAATGACTTCACGCAGAGGATGATTTAGATGCATCAATAAAAAGTATACCAGGAATGGAAGGTTACTTGAGGCGTCGGGATCTTCCAAGCTTCTGTCGTTCCTATGGTCAAAACGACCCTTATATCCAAATTGTTCTTAAGGAAGCCGAGTATTTTCCAAGAGCTCAAGGTCACATACTCAACACTTTTGATGATCTCGAAGCTCCCTTGCTCTCTCATATACGCGAGCAATGCCCTAATCTATACACCATTGGCCCTCTCCACTCGCACCTCAAGGCTAGGGTCGAACCTGACACACCAACGATTTCATCATCCAACAGCCTTTGGGAAGAAGATCGAAGCTGCTTAGCATGGCTTGACGCTCAACCCTCGAAGTCGGTCCTCTTTGTTAGCATTGGAAGCGTGGCAGTCATGACAAGAGACCAACTCATGGAGTTTTGGCACGGGTTGGTGAATAGCAAGACCCGATTTCTTTGGGTTAGGAGGCCAGGGTCCATAGTTGAATCGAATTGTGACGGTGGGATCCAATTAGAGGTCTCGAAGGAGCTCGAAGAAGGGACGAAGCAGAGAGGGTACCTAGCAAGTTGGGTACCGCAAGAGGACGTTTTAGCTCACCCGGCAATAGGGGATTTTTGAACCATGGTGGATGGAACTCGGTCTTGGAGAGCATGGTCGTAGGTGTACCTATGATTTGTTGGGCTAGCTTCGTCGATCAACAACCGATTAGTAGGGTCGTGAGCGAGGTGTGGGGGTCGGATTAGACATGAAGGATACTTGCGATAGAGTTATAATTGAGAAGATGATCAAGGAGCTCATGGATGGTAGAAGAGAGGAATTTGCAACCAAGGCAGATGAATTAGCTAAGTTGGTTTCAAAAGCCGTGGGTGAAAGTGGTGCTTCCTATTGCAATTTGAATCGTCTAATCGATGACATTCAATTTAGGAGGTGCCTCCTACCCAGTGATTCTACACAACACTCATCTTAAGGTTATGTGAGGTAATAGGAGACCCTCGTAGCCTAGTCTAGATTTATGTCCTCAGCTAGCAATTATACCAAATTAAGACAATTATCGGTGAACATTTTTAGTCTTAAAACAACTCAAATCTACTTGTACACTTAAAATTCTTTCAAATAACACGAATCTAATTAAATAAAAATTTAAAGAAAAAAGATAGTTAGAATTCTTCATTTCTGTCAAATTGATATTCTATTGCGTTGATTCTCTCAATCTCGTTGCTAAGTTCATGGTAATTTTGTCTGCCCAATCCTCCGTAATTGAGTTATTTAAGGACAAACATTTAATGTACTTGTACCAATAAATTGATGAGAGAGAGGATGGGATGCCCGAGTTCTTTATTTCCTTTGTATTATATGCTGCTTATATTCTGGTGCTACACATGTACACTGGGATAGAATTGTTGTCTTAGACTTATATAAACATTTGTCTCTAGTGAATTATTAATGATAAAAAAAGTTTAATAGAAATCATATTGTATACATACTATACTATTGACAATCTCATTCTTATTTAATGAATATATATATATATATATATATATATATATATATATATATATAATGTTTTGGTAAGAAGACTCACTCAAATCGGCCCTATCGAAGGGAAACCCAACGGGTTTACCAAGTCGATGTTGGAGAGAGTATCAAGGCTCAATTACCCCTCACCACACAATTTTTAAAAAATAAAAAATTGCTCCCCCTCAAATCGGACCTAGGGATTGGACGGAGAATAAGGTAAGTTGCCACCAAGCCACTAACCCTCTACAATTTAAAGAATATACATGATCCGTTGGATTCACATATGGATGAGGTCAAATGGATGGTAATTAGATATTGATTGGATGAGATGGAGCTAAACCACAAAACCAGGAGGCAGAACTTCAGAAGCGACAAAGTGGAGTGGAGCAATATACACTTCACTTTTAGAAGGATATACATTGTCGTATGCTATGTATGTTTGTACTACTATATATGTGTGCATCAAAGATAACGTCAATGGTACTCGACATAGTTAAATCTAGAGGTAATAAATGGTTCATTTGATTTTATTTTGGCCATGTTCGATAAAATGAGTTATTTGAGTAGCGAATATCTATTCGTGTAGCTTATAATTGTTTAGGTAATCGATAACTATTAGATTTTAGACTGTTAGCGGATAAGCTGTTTAATTGAGCGGTTGAATAAATGTGTTCGGTATATTTATCGGTTCGATTAGTTGATTATTGTAAATTTACGTAAAAGGATATAAATAATTTGTCAAATATAAATTAGTGAAAGAATTTTTTGTCAAAAAATATGAAACGCTACTTTCAAATGTGAAAAACTAATATTCTTAACTTTTCGTAAACACTACTTGAAACGCTAAAAGTTACTCGCAAACTCTAGTTAAAACACTACCTTATCGAATGCTAATATTTGGTTGATTATTCCAAACGTTGTTGCCGAACAGGACCTTTGGTTTCTATTATGTGTGAGATTATTACTATTTAAGCTAGCTTCGAGTCGTTAATGGTTGTGTTCAGCAGTAGCGTTTGAGGTAGCAATTAGTGTTTTGGAGGATGTAAAACACTACTTATCTAAAAATGTAAGTGTTCGGCAAGGTAGTGTTTGACATAGTGAGTAGAGTTTTAGGTAGTGTTTTTGAAAAGTTACTCAAAGTAACGTTTTCAAAAACACTACTTAGTGTTTACACATAATTTTCAAAATTCTCCTTTTTATTTTCTAAAGCTTTTATCAATTATTTCTTTTAAGTCATTTTATACAAATCGCTACTTAAACAGACTACTATTACCGAACACACTTATCTCAAATCACTAGTTGAACATCTAACCACTAACTACTAGTCAAGAATGACTAATCGCTAATAAAACAACTAACAGTTACTAAAACATCTAATCATTACTAAAACAACTAATTTTACCGAACCAGCACCAATATGTTTTTATTAAATTATCTTACAAAGAATCATAACTTTAGATGAAAAGATTTAAATCGGATTCTCTTTGATTCAGGTTTGAGGTTAACATCAAGTTAATTATTTCAGATATTAAATCACTATAAAATCATACCACTTCACTCGATTTTCATATTTCAGATAAGTTTGATAGGTTTAGAAAAATCTTCATGGTAGGCTATTAGGTTAGCTTGTGAATGCAATTGGGTTTGGGTGCTAAAGTGAAAGTGGAAAATTATATTTGAATATTTTTGTGTGAAAAGTTGTGTGTGAAAATTAGAAACTAATTTTGTATTTTTTATAATCAGAAATTTTCATTTGTTTTAGGGATCACACTTATTGCATTTTTTTATAATGTATGTGAAAAATATAAGTTTAGTATGGTGTGAATTAGATTTTTTAAATTTATTTTTCTATCATAAAATAATTAATTTGACGCTCCAAAGATTATGCATATTATTTTATACAACTTATAAAAATAAATAACAATACAAAAAGAATAAAAAACTAATTAATTATGTTTATTTATGGGCTCCATGATAAATATTTTATTTAATAATTCGAATTTGAGAATCTTGAAATGTGAAAATAAAGAAAAAGAGAAAGAGAAAAATTGAATATTTTAATTAGATGGAGTGTACCAAGAAATTCAAATTTTGGATCTTGCAATGGGAATGCTCTAAAGCGGTAGTAACATTGGATCTGAGATCCATGAGCGTGACCCATGTAACATTCCCACTGTTTATCATATTTAATTGTTCTAAAATTCTAGGTTATATCATATTATCATATTAATATGATATTAAAGAAGAGCAGTAAGTCACGGAAAAACTCGAAAGTGAAATAAAAAAGTGAGCAAATTTAATAATTGTAATTAATCATTGGTAATTCATACAAATTTACATTTGTTCGAAAAATGTATATACACTCGAATAATGCAAAATTTTGTCTTGAATCCGATTAATTTATAAATAAATAATAAACAAATAAGATAAAATAGGAAAAAAAATAGGCAAATAAAATTTGGGCAAATGTGTGGTTATGTGTTTAACCATGTGGAAAATAAAATAGTTAATGGGTAAGAAACTATTTATTTTTTTTTGTTGATGGAAGGATAAGAAGAGCCATTAAGTTGACAAGATAGAGAAAAGAAAAGGTGAAGAATGAGGAAATACTGAGCCTAAGGGGGATCGGGTCGTAGTTCCCCGTGATTTTGGAATTTTTCTATTAAAAGATATTCCAAACTTTTAGAATTTTTTTATTAAAATATATCCTAAAAAAGTTGAAGTAGGAAAAAATTAATTTTCAATAAAATTATTTTCATATTTCTCAACTCCCCAAATAAAATAAATTTTTATAATTATTGTTCGGTTTAAGGTAAAATCATATAATTATTATTTAAAATGTATTATTTTTTATATAATATTTTAAACATGATGTATAATAGTTTAATAAAGTAGGAAGGAGAAAGTTAGGGTATACTTTATGTCAAATTGGCAATGTATATAGTCATCTCAACTTGTTTTTTTAATCTCTCTCTCTCTCTCATCCTTCCTTCCTCTCTTTAACCTATTAATCTATTGTCTTGTAAGCTACAATACTAATTTTTTCTCTACCCTTTAGTGTAAATTAGTGTAAATTTCATCCCAAATATCAATTTTGAAAAGAAAACTTTTTTGGCCTTCCAAGGCTCCCAATCCAAACACCACGCATTTTTAGTATTAATACTAGATTTATGTACTTTTGTATTAGTTAATCTAATTTATTTCTTAAACTTTAATGATAACAATATTAGTTATTATGTTGATCAATTGAATTAGTTAATTACCATATTAAATAATTAGTAGAATTAGAGTTATGTTAACTAATTTAATAACATAAACTAATGAAGTAGATTCTATAAATGATCATTATTCAAGGGTATCTTTTATCATTAGTCATAAGTTATGATTTCTTATCTATTTATTACACAAATTTTCTTTAGAGTTCTCTTGTAGCTAATGTTTAATATATGATAGCAGTTTGTTTTGTAACTTATATAAATATCAATGACGAAGTTAGAAATTTTATTCAATGGTATACATTTTTTAGTGTCTCTAAATTTATAAGTATTAATTATTTTTTATGGGTATTTCTTTTAATAATTTTATAGATTATTTAGGATTTTTACACATACACTCTAATAATATTTTTGGCCAACCATGTCCCGAGACACCATTAACCAAATAGTAGTTCCGCCCTTGATAAATTGCATTCTTTACCGCGCTACCCCTTCCTCCCAAGAAATTTTTTGGTTCCACCCCGCACTTCATCTCCCTCGTGTGTTCTTCCCCACTTCTCTTCATTGCTTGACCTACCATCGCCGACCAATCGTCACCGGTCCGCTTGCCGCCGCAGATGCCTCTGTCGTTGCCCTGCTACTGCCAACAACTTTCTCTCTCTTATTCTTCCCATGTTACTGCCGTCATCCGTCGCCTGACGTCAACACTCGTGACGCCCCAACCCCACCGAGTACCTCCCACCACCATTTCAATCTCTAAAACTTTTGAGGTATCTCTCTAACCCTCCACCTTTATGTAAATTTTATTATGAATTCATGTTTCCATTAAATAATTAGACAAGTAAATATGAGTTTTGAATTACTTTGTGGTGGAATTGGAAGAAATATTGGAAGTAGTTGAAATATGATTATGTACAGAATTAGGGTTGAATATATGTGAATATGGTATTGAAAATTGATATGGGTTAGTTTATTTTTGTGAATATACCGATCGATTTGTACGAATAAGTGAGGTTAAATCTTAATTTTATTTGAGCATGGGTAGATTACTTTATTGAGTGGAAATTTGATTAAGTTATGGATGTATGCTGTGGAGGTGAATTAATTTAAATACGGTTATGTTAACTCTTGTATTGGAAAAAAACAGTGAAAATATATTTAAAAGCTTAATCGGAGTTAGTAATGGCTTTGGTGGAGCTGAATTTATAATTAGATGGAGGATAATTAGGTAAGTGGCTACGAGATGAAAAGACAAGAAAATTTTAAAGTGTAATGGTCTCGGCGAGAGTTGATTACAGGGGAAATTAGAGCATTAAATGAGTTGGTGGACTGGGAAATTAAATTGGCCTAAGTGAAAAAGGGAAATAGAAAAATTTGTTAGAAATTGTAGCTCGATTAAGTGACAAATAAGGAGTTAAAGGAAACAAATTAAAAGTTTATAAAAAATAGATACAAGAATGGTTAATAAGTTAATGCAAAAATTGAATTTCAATTTGAAAACAAAAATCAATGGGAACGACACTAATGAAGAAAACAAAGAAAATCAATATTTAACATGAAATGATCGGTTGACCAAGGTATGTTACTACTTGTACCTTTCAAAATATTTAAACCTTTAATTGTTAAAATGTTAACGAGCTTTTTATTCAGCCAACGACTTTTTAATAGAGGCCATGACTGCAATTGTGTGCATATTAGGATCTTAATCCTGACAATTTGGATTATAATTGAACCCTCTACTCGAGGCCATGACTCGCAATCGTGTACATATTAGGATCTTAATCCTGGCCAAAAACCAAAAAATTTACAAAACTGAAAATTGAACACTCTATGTCTTCTATTTAAAATTATTTTAGGGAAAGAGAAGTAAAAGGAATTTAAACAAGAATTTCACAGGGAGAAAGAAATTGAGGAAAAAGAATTTGAGAGAGCTAGTAATGAGTAGTGACTAACTGTGGTTTTCTGCTGTGAGCAGAATAATGTTTTTTTGTTTTTGTACTAAAGAATCCTTTGGACTCTTGAACTGTTTAAATTGTAAGTTTTAAGTATAGAGACTTTTAACTGTTTTTGTATATATATATATATATATATATATATATATCACATGCATAACGACTTTTGCAATATGTATGAATATTAGCCTTATTTCTAAATACAAGAGATAACGGTGATACCGCAACTTTGTTTTAGCTTCAGTTGTAGTATACATTCCTAAGCTGAATCTCATTGTAAATTAGTTAACAAGGGTGATTTAAGTCTGGGTGTTGCAACCCGCGAGTACCTCGATCAACCCTATCGAGTGATCCACCTTTAAGGATTGGTAGACTTGCTTTTGAGATCCATCATATCCATTTGTCCTTTCCCTTTTTAAGTCCATCTCGTCAAAAAAATTTTTTAATGTTTTTGTTCTTTTACTAGGGGATTGTGTTAAATTATAAGGAAGGAAAAAGTAATTAAATATAATGTAAAGGACCCTCAAAGGGGTTATTTTTTATTTGAATTTTAATAAGTAATTAAATATATATTTTCTTACTGGATTTTAATAAGCAACCTAATTACTTCAAAATCTAATTTTGTATATTATATGAGATGTTTCAATGTTTACCACATCTATTTGGAGATGTTTTAAAACTAATCTTGTTATCATAAAATAAATATGACTTCCAAAAATATATAAATTACTTTTTCAAACTCACGAAAATAAATAATAACAAATAAGAGAAAAAGTAATTAACGGTATGTTCAGTTTAGTTGTTATAATTAATTAGCTATTATCAGCTGTTATCAGATTTTATGAGCTTTTATGTGATGCAATGTGTTATAGTTGTTATAAGTTGTTATATCTATTATGATTAGTTGTTATGAGTTGTGATGAGTTGTCATAAGTTATTATGAATTTTTAAGATACCAATAGCGATAGTATTCATTGTATGAATTTTTTTTTTTTTTTTTGTTGATAGACTAATTATGCTAACTGGGGAGGTGTTGAAATTTTGAGTAGGAGTTGGAAATTTGGGGAAGAGACATATGTAATGGACGGTTATAGTAGTTGCGGATTGGTGATGTACAAAATGAAATATTGGTATTTATGACCCAAAATTCTTGTCTTTTAAGTATTTATATATATACATATGAGCTATGAACTGAGATAAAGAAAAAGGTATATATATATATATATATATATATATATATATATATATATATATATATATATATATATATATATATATATATATATATATATATATATATATATATATATATATATATATATATATATATATATATATAAAAGGGGAACAAGATCGGTCTAGAGCTCAGGGACGAAGCTCGGGGTACTGTTTGTGGTTGAGTAGCGGGGAAGCAAGGTGACAAATTAATTTAACAAATTGATTTTACAAAACAAAAGATGAAAACAGGCAATTGAAAATATTTAAATAAAGAGTAATTGAAATGGAAAAGATGATCAAAACTTACTTTGATTAATAAAACTTGTACAGAGGATTGATAAAACTCTCGGAGAGAGATTGAAGAAAAGTATAAGGGATATTTGGGAGTAGGGGTAAGTAAAAGGCAAGTGATATTCCAATGTTAGGCGATGCCCTCTGCTAAACTAATGAGTATCTATTTATAGATTACAATAATGAATAAATGCTCGAACACTTGGACGGCTGAGAGTCTTGATTGAAATGGAATCTTGATCTTGAAAATATCTTCCGACAATATTGAATTATTGGAACTGTCTCGATTAGACCAAAAGTATGAATAGTGAATGACGAATCATCATATCTTGAACAAGTAGTTGAATAGTAAAGATTCTCTATAAAACTTTGAGTGAATAGTGTCTTGATTGACCAGGCATCAATGAATAGTTAATCTTTACATGGTTAAATGAAGTGTTTGGAAATATTCGTTCAATTATGCACTTATCTTCCACCATGTAGGGCCATGAAGGACGAATTAGTGCATAGTAAATGTTCTGCTGCTTTGTTGAGTAATAACCCTAAATAGTAAGTGAACAAGTAATGTCCACTTCCTTGAGAAAAAGACGGAAGATGTATATATACGTCAATGAGTTTGGAATTAAGACAATGTCTGTCATTGTACACCTTTTCATGTACTCGAAACCCCAAAACAATTATAGTATAAGATATATTGTATTAAACTCACAAAATGAAATAAGCTTTTTACATCAGCTAACATGTACTCGAAATGTCAAAAAACAAGCTAAGTATAAGTTAAGTTATCATCATGTACATGATCACCAAAAATTAATCTAGAAACACTCAAAAAGTTGCATCCTAAAAACTGCTAATCATTCATCCGGAGTGACATAGGCCTTCTTTAGAAACAAAGCTTTCTTCATTCTATCACTTCTCCTGGTAGGTTGTGACTGCCTAGAAGTTGTGTTTTTACCGATAATTGAGGCACTTAATTTGGTTGATGTCCTTGATGCATAACCTTTAGGCAATCTAACTTCACCTTGAAATTGGCTTTTGACAATCTAATCATTTGCGATTCAAGTGTTTGAGATTATCATCATCATAGATGGAACGAAGTCCCCACTAATTTTGAGTAAATATTTTTCAAAAGTAAATTAATAAAATAATAAACTAAAACTAACAATTAAACTACTCTAATGGTGACCAAAGTCATCATGGCTCACAACTACCTAATAACTAATAACAATCGTAATATCCACCACTAACTAAAGCAATAAAAAGGAAATACATGAAAGAAAAATTACCTACTTAGAGCAATCCATGGACCGCCTCCATTATGTTTAAGCAATTATCTCAATCTAATTGAACTACTTTTGTGGGTTTGAACCTAGAAAAATCAAAGAAAATGGGAGGAGAAAGAAATTTAAGACGAAATTACAATCAAAGGGGGTGTTTGTGATTACAAAAGGGAGGGAAAGATCTTAACCTTCTTAAATGCGAGTGCCTTCACTTAAACCTAAATAAGTGGGTCTTGGGGTGGATTTTTGGGAAATAAAAATTAATATGGATGGAATTGAGTGAAAATAACATCAAACTTCATAAAATTAACTAAGGAATCAAGACTTTCGATAAATAAATTTTAAGGTAACAAATAGACACTACTACGAAACCATTTTAACTACGGTTAAAAATGACATTTAACTATGGTTAACTGGTGTCGTGTATGTGGAAATCATTGTATGTACCACCTTTTACTATGGTTCAAAACCGTAGTCATAGGTCGATCTATGACGACAGTCTTCATCCGAACCGTCGTCATAGGCCTTCATTTGTAGTTGAAAAAATTATTACAGAGCACCTATGACTACGGCTCAGATGAAGGAACCGTCATCATAGATAAGCCTATGACTACGGTTTAGGTGAAGAACCGTAGTCATACGCTTCAACCGGACCTTTTACTATGGTTCCGCCTTAAGAACCGTAGTAATAAGTCCGATTTTTTTAATAATTTTTTTATGTTTGCTTGTCCTCTATACAGTACAAAAAATTATATACAAACTAAGAAAGGTTGCTAAGGAACAAGAAAGGTTGCCAAGCAAGTTTGGAGCATCAAGTTTGCATCATCCAAAAGTCGCCAGAATCCGCCTGAGTTCAAGTTTAGGTTAGGTCAACTTTCAGCAAGCATAACTCAAGATTGGGGAAAGAGGAGGGCGTCAAATTTTCTATGAGACAACCTTGATAAGTCCTTTCCTAAGGGGGAGTCTTGGATTTTCCATAAAAATCGAAAACAATAAGTTTGAACCACTTTTGTCATCACCAATTTTTGACGTCCAGATTGACCTTTGCCCACTAAAGCTAGCGTATCTCACTCATTACTGGGTCAAAATGGGCAAACAATATATTCCTAAAAATCTTACTTCCTAAGCTTTCCAAGCATGCTTTTAGATTCAAATTTGGAGTTGTACCCAGAAAGATATGGTCGTTGCAAAGTGGCACTAGTTCCAGGTGAAAGTGACCTGCATAGGTCGTTTTCAACCTTTTTGGGTGTTTGCTGATTTTGTGCTTTTCGCTTTATGTTTTTTACTTTATTATCTCCTTAGCTGAATGTATTAGCCATATTAGGAGGTCAATCTTGTAATTAGAACCGTATGGTTTGGATTTTTAAGCCTCATTTTGTAAGCACTATAAATACTTAAGGCGTTGCCATGTAAAAACTAGTTGATGAGTTATTGAAGTTGAGCTTGGCTCCTTACCTTCAACTCTTGTTCTTTGCTTATCCTAATTGTGGCTTAATTAGGTGGTGATCAAAGAGTCTAATTATGTAATAATGATGTTGTGTCTTATCCATTAGTGCCCAATTAGAAGCCCTAAAGTTCAGCTTGGCGGTGTGTCTTATCCTTGCTTAGCTTTAGTTTATGTTTATGCTTGTTACAAATTCCCCCTCCTTCATCTTTGCTCATTTCCCAAAACCCTTTTCCCTTATTTTTCCCCAGCATCTTGAGTTTACAATCCCCAAATTTCAGATCAATCCTATCCCCCATTCATCCCCCATATCAAAAATAAAATGGCCAGTTTTGGATGTCCATGCTCCTAGGTCTACTTTTGTGTTCTATTTGAGCTTGAACTTGATCTTGGTTGTTCTTCAAACTTTCCCCTCCTCTTTTCCAGTAACTTAAGAGTTCCCTCCCCCCAAAAAATTCAAAACCAAATCCACCAAAAAGGCCTCCATCCCCCAATTCCCCAAAGCTGCTCCCAGTAGAACCCATTACGGTCGATTGTAGTTTTGCTAGCCAAAACCCATTTTCCCCTCACCTTGCCTTCACCCTCACCCCTCTATCAGTTTTGGAATCAGAGCTTAAGGGCCCCTCCTAGGCTTTGTTCCACCAGATCTACCCCACAAAAAGTCCTCACCCACTTCCATCTACAAAGAATCCAGTTACCATGTTTTTGCCAAGAAAAAGAAGAAGCTACGTGAGTTAAAGTATGGGTTTAATGCCCTTGAGTTAAGGATACACTTGTGGGAAGAAGAAATGCAGTCATTCGGGCTTGACATGAAGGGAAACATGGACCAACCCTTGGAGCCAAAAGAAGAAGCCCCTAGTCAAGAAGACAATGAGTCCCACATTGGTTTGCTTCAAAAGTTTGATGAGTGTAATGAAGATGTCTTGGTGGACAAGTGCCCTACCACAAAGGAGGAAGAATGAGATCATCATTTCCCTTCAAAAGCAGTTCTGGTTGTGTATGGAGATAAGGAAAAGATCAAAGCACCTCAAGAAGATCAAATGGAGAACCTAACTCATATAAATGACAAGGCCAAAGTTGGCTTCATCCTCATTGATAAGGAAGTATATACCGATGTGGTTTCCATGGTCATGACGGGGACGATTGAGCTTCAAGCTATTGCCCACCCACAATCTAGTTGCTCTCCATGGTTCAACCAAGGTAATGGTCTTCAAGGTTCTTCTCATTGTCTCATTACCTTTGGTTTAGGCAAGGTATATGTAGATGAGGTTTGGTGTGTTATAGTGGATGTATGTCTATGGACTTTGGGGCAGCCTTGCTGGTATAATAGGGAGGATTTTCATGCTAGGTACACCTCTACCACAGATTGGAAGGACTTCACATTAACCCTTTCATCTCTTCCCCAATTCAACCAACCTAAACCACAAAAGGACCAAGGCCTAGACAAGGTGTTCTTGACCTTTGGGAAGGCTTATCTTAAGACTAACCGCCATGAATATCGGCCTTATAAAGAGCCTCTTCCCCCAAACACTACCCAACCAGAAAGTGTCCAAACCTTACACCCTTTAGCTCAAACACTTCTCGCTCAACCATCCTTTGAAGAAAGCCAAGAGAAACCTACCCAACCCCGGTTCTTATCTTACCATGCGTTGACAATATATTTGAGGAGGAATTTGGTGCAACGGGTGTTGGAGTTAGTAATGTACTAACTCAAGTGGGCTGCTCAAGTACTCTACTTCATTGAGAAATTGTGTGACTCCAAACGGGGTGCTCTACCCATGAGAAAGGAGCTTTGGCCATCATACATTCACTTGAGAGTTGGAACCAATGCCTTGTGGCTCAAGGGTTCATATGGCATCCGGGCCCTAATGCCCCAACGTGCATTCAAGGGAAGAAAAGACGAGACTCTCACTACTCCAAGTGGGCTAAATCACTACAAGTCTTCCATCTCTTAACCAAGTTCAAACCAGAGAGTTCAATCATGGAGCCAAGGCCTTATCAAGAAGGTATCTCTTATTGGTTTTATTGGAAAGTTGTGTTTTTCACTTTGATCACCTAATGTGTTTGTATGGTGTTGATCATGATTTTGGAGACTTGACCCAAGAGTGTGGGAGGAAAAGGAAACCCCTTCAAGGGCCCTAGGCTTTACATCCCGCAATGTGGGACAAGAGAGCAACTAGACTAAAGCTTATCCAGTTTGCTCTCTACTTGTGGAGGGTCTTATATCATAACAATTCTAGCCAAGAATATCTAATCCTTGTGTCCCTTAACCCTTCCCCATCACACACAAACCAAGTCCTTCAAAGACTTTGATCAAGCCAAAACACTTCCCATTTTGGATGAGCCTTATAGCTATACTACCACCTTTGTCTTGTGGACTTGGGAGATTGTTTCCTTCCTAGCTCAACCCAGCCAGATTCTGTCCAAACCCACCCATCTTTGGTTCAAGCCCTCGGAATTCAATGTGGGCATGCCTTCATTGATGAGCTCCCATCCTCTAAGGTGGAGATAATAGCCAAAAGTGAAAGGGAGAAGAGTTTAAACTCATATGTTGAGAGAAGTATGTTTGTGACCAAGAAGGAAGGGTGTATGCAAAGGTGTGTGAGCAGCCATGACAAGAAGGGTGAGTCCCTAGAAGCATGCCAACTCTCGGCCAAGTACCAACTCCACAAGCTCAATCAAGGGGCAGTCGAGGTACCCGAGAGGAGTGTCTTACTTTTCCCATTGAAAGATTATATTTGTGGTTTTGAGTATGTAAGTTCCTTGCGTGGGGTTGATCATGAAGTTGGAGAATTGTGTTCAGAATATTCGGAGCAACCTAAGGGAGAGGTCATGAAGAAAAGGGAGTACCACCATAAAGTTCATCGGTTATGTTTGTCACAATGTGGAGAATTGTATGAAGAAATTATTAGGATATTGTGGAGGGCAATGGTCCTTGATCATACACAAACGGCAAGCCTCACTGGTCCATCAAATGAAAGAGGGTAGAATGCCTTGTCAAGAATGATGCTACCCACAAACTTGTGAAGGATCAATTCCTACTTATCAGCCTTTTCATCCATTGGTTGACTCCGATCAAATTTTGGGGAGTTATGAGCTTAATTTGTGTTCTTAGGATGCTAATGCTGCCAGGGGAGAGAATTCAAGATATCCTTGCACCAAGACCAATGGTATTATCCCCATGGATGAATGGAGCTACAAGAAGAAGGTGTCACAACCTCGAGAAGTTGGTGGCTATCTTCCTCCCTATTTTGCAAGATGATCTCCACGAGAATTTGTGGGCAAATTCTCACTTAGCCGGAGAGGATGACGGAGGGGAGCCCACGGTGTGCCAAGGAACAAGAAAGGTTGCCAAGCAAGTTTGGAGCATCAAGTTTGCATCATCCAAAAGTTGCCGGAATCCGCCTAGTTCAAGCTTAGGCTTCGTCAACTTTCAAGCAAGCATAACTCAAGATTGGTGAAAGAGGAAGATTTCAAATTTTGTGTGAGACAACCTTGATAAGTACTTTCCTAAGGGGAGTCTTGGTTTTTCCATAAAAAATCGGAAACAATAAGTTTGAATAACTTTTGTCAAAGTCAGCAATTCGGACGTCTAGATTGACCTTTGCCCACTAAAGCTAGCGTCTCTCACTCATTACTCGGGTCAAAATGGGCAAACGATATATGCCTGGAAAGCTTACTTCTTAACATTTCCAAGCATGCTTTTGGATTCAAATTTGGAGCTATTCCCAGAAAGATATGGTCGTTTCAAAGTGGTGCCAGTTCCAGGTGAAAGCGACCTACATAAGTCGTTTTCAACCTTTTTGGGTGTTTGCTGATTTTGTCCCTTTTGCATAAACTTTATTATCTCCTTAGCTGAATGTATTAACCATATTAGGAGGACAATCTTGTAATTGGAACCGTAGGATTTGGATTTTTAAGCCTAATTTTGTAAGCACTATAAATACTTAAGGTGCTGACATGTAAAAATTAGTTGATGAGTTATTGAAGTTGAGCTTGGCTTCAACTCTCGTTCTTTACTTATCTTAATTGTGGCTTAATTAAGTTGTGATCAAAGAGACTAATTAGGTACTAATGGTGGTGTGTCTTATCCATTAGTACCCAATTAGAAACCCTAAAGTTCGCTTGGTGGTGTGTCTTATCCTTACTTAGCTTTAATTTATGTTTATACTTGTTACAAACCCCCCCACCCTCATCTTTTCTCATTTCCCAAAACCCTTTTCCCCTCTTTTTCCCCAGCATCTTGAGTTCACAATCGCCAAATTTAGATAAATCCCAGCCCCCATTCGTCCCCACATAAAAACAAACAAAGTGGCCAATTCTGGATGTTCGTGTGCCTAGGTCTACTTTTTGTGTTCTGTTTAAGCTTGAATCGATCTTGGTTGTTCTTCAAACTTTCCCTTCTTCTTTTCTAATGACTTAAGAGTTCCCCCTCAAAATTCAAAACCAAACTCCACCAAAAGGCCTCCATCCCCCATTTCCCCAAAACTGCTCCCAGTATAACCTATTCCGGCCGGTTGTAGTTTTGCTAGTCAAAACCCATTTTCCCTTCACATTGCCTTCACCCTCACCCCTCCATCAAATATGTAATTTAAAATACAAAAAGAATCTAAAATGAATAATCTATACTAAATGTTATTTGAAAGAACTAAAAATCTTGATAATATATCGTAGAAAATAAATTAAAAGTGGTATTGAAATACATTTTTTCAATGTAAAAGAATTGGGATACTTCATTCTAACTAAAAAATATTAATTTCCCTAAAAAATTGACATGTGAAAATATTATCAAAATATTAAATAATTTATCTCTACAAAATTCAATTCATTAAACCATAAGTATAGAAAAAATTCACTAGAAAAGGTTTTTTTTAATTGGTAAATAGAAGGAAAAGGTTATAGTAATTGTTGCTATACTACAATCGCAACAATCATTAGAAAATGAATCGATCCGTCCGGACATGCGTGTTTTGAATCAATCACAATCATTCTTTTTTAATTTTAATTATGTAAAACAATATATTTTAAAAATCTCATAACATTTTTAAAATTTGATTTAATTAAATAGGTTTTGTTTGTTGCTTGAATTACTTACCGAGAAAGATAAAAGGCACCATAGATTAGTGAAGTTTTGGTGAATCTCCCGATCACCTTACAACTTTTCATCATTAGTTTCCGTTCCCTCAACCCTACCTCCACTAATTCTGTCACCCGATTATTTCCGACGGAAGGCTAAGGTTAGCTAAGTGAACTTAAAAATAAGCATTTATTATCCAATCCCTTTGTGGAGGCATGGGCGAATAGGAGGC
Source organism: Talinum fruticosum (assembly GCA_021018815.1). Taxonomy (NCBI): domain Eukaryota; kingdom Viridiplantae; phylum Streptophyta; class Magnoliopsida; order Caryophyllales; family Talinaceae; genus Talinum; species Talinum fruticosum. The sequence continues at coordinate 3,542,539 of JAITYX010000011.1, forward strand.
GTTTAACTGGTGAAGTGGCCATTTTTTCAAGTGTCATTGATAATGTGAACGCAAAAAAGGGAGAGGGGACATTATGAACTACAAGGGAGATGAGAGATGGAGAGATGCCGGAAAATATGAAGGATAAGGCTTTGGCCGAGAATAATAGCCATGAAAGGAAGGTAGAGGAAGAAATTTGTACGAACATGGAGGATTAGAGAAATAGGTCGGTTTTATTTTTGTCGCGGAATCCATGAAATGCTGAGGATTTTAGCCTGAAAAGATGGTGTGATGGATATGGTAACTTCAATAATAGGAATATTAGTTAACAAAGGAAGTTTCACTTAAGGCTTGTTCGAAATTACATAAAAATTATCATTTATTTATGTTTTCTGTTCTTTTATGTTCATTTATGTTTGTTTATGTTTGTTTATGTTCATTTTTATTCATTTCTTCTCTTTTACATTACTCATTTATGTTCATTTTTTTCTTTTGTGTTACTCGTTTTTATTTGTTTCTATTTATATTTCCGTATGTTTTTTCTATAATTTCGAGCATGTCCTTAATTACTAATTTCTCTTTTATGGAAGGAAACTAAACATGCCTTTAATAAAATTGTATTATTTTATGTTTACAAATAAATTAATGTATTTAGAAAACGAAAATATATAAATAGCTAAGATTTACATATAATACGTGTATTGTTCAAATTATTTTAATTATAATAATTGTCTTATAGGTACAGCTGTAACTACACCCGAACTAAAACATCAAAATTACCAAAATAACAAAATCAATGTATTTATATTTAATATAATAAAATAATAAATTAAATAATGTAGTGTCATGATTACTGTAAAAGCTAATGCACAGTATCAAAAATTGTCTTTTTATTATGGAATGAAGGAAAGTGGAGTTGTGCCATTGGTTACTCTGTACTTCATCCGCTTCACTTGATTCTTTAATGGAGCAGAAAGAATTTCCAGAAATGGTATCCAAACCAAAAATCCTGATGCTAAATCCACCCATCGTATACCGCATACACAAATCCCAACTCTCTCACCACTTCCACTTCATCAATGCCCGCGACTCATCTCTCCCTCTCCAGGAATTCCTCGCCGCCGGGAACGCCGACGACGCCACCGCCATGCTCACCAACAACAACACCCCCATCACCGCCGACGGCGTCCTCCGCCACCTTCCCTCCCTCCGATGCATCGTCAACACCTCCGCCGGTACCGACCACATCGACCTTGCTGAGTGCCGCCGCCGAGGCATTTCCGTCGCGAACGGCGGCGATGTCTACGCCGACGACTGCGCTGACGTGGCAGTCTCTCTCCTCCTCGATGTCCTCCGTAGATTATCCGCCGGCTACCGCTACGTGAGGAGCGGTGCCTGGGGGCTAAGGGCGGCGACTACCCTCTTGGTAATCGAGTATGTTCCCTAATTTAATTATGTGATTAATTAATGATTTCTGAGTTGAATTTTGTACATTCATTTGTTTTCCTGATTTATTATTTTTTTTCACTGTGGAGGCTAAAAACACGAGTAGGATTGTTTTATTTCATAATCGATGTTCTTAAATGTTATGATCATAATCTTTTTGTCAAGTTCAAACCCTTTTAGTATTTTGGTTCATTTGTAGTTATACTCCTTCCTTTTCTTATCGCTTTAAGATTATGAGAAATTACGGTGACAAAATTTATATTGAAAGACGACGTTGTCTAAAGATTTTATTGAAAATGAACGAAATTGAGAGAAAAAATAATTAATAATGATAAAATTAATAAACTAGTTATTAATACATCATCGAAATTGTAAAGTGATAGATATTGTGAAACGAAAAAGTTAGAGTGGCGTGTATTTTGAAATGTAGGGATTAGTACTACTTGGGAGTGACATTGACTATTGAGTAGAGGAAATGGTTTAGTGGAGAAGACTAAATTCCGGAATAGCAGCACCGGTGGGACTGACTTTTTAACTACAGGTTAACGGGGGTGTTTGATTGAAAGCTCTTGGGGGAAAAAGGTTATTTGGAAAGGTTTGGTTGTTTAGTCAAAACAACTAAATGCATGTGTGGTAAACAATTGTTCAAACAATTGTTCTCAACTGCTCTTTCTCGAAGAGCTCTCCTATTTTTAATTTTTTTTTTTGGAAGAATTGATTGTGACAATGACACATTTGCAAAGTTTAAAAAAATTATACCATATACCACCAATCCTTGATATTATTTTTTATTTAAATTGAATATAATAAAGATTATATTAGATAGATGATGAATATAAATTTTGAAAAAATAGTAAGAAAACAAAGTTTTATAAACGAACATAATTTGTATACATAACATATATATATATATATATATATATGTGTGTGTGTGTGTGTGTGTGTGTGTGTGTGTGTGTGTGTGTGTGTGTGTGTGTGTTGCGGGCGTGGACGTGGGCGTGGGCGTGGGCGTATGGGTGTGCGTGCGCGTGCGCGTGCGTGCGTGTGTGCGTGTGCGTGTGTGTGTGTGTGCGCGCACATGTGTGTGTATATATATATTTAAAAGACAACTTGATGAGGTTATAAATGAAATTTCAACAGACGTCCTTTCCTCAAACATCTTATCTAAATAGTTAATTTAAAGAGCTAATAGCTAACATATTAGTAGTTGTTCGCTAAACAAGGCTTATACCTAAATTCTAGACCTGTCAATCCGGGTGGGCAGATTGGTCGGATGTATTCGAGTTGGGTTAAAATATGGGTCGGGTCTATTTCGAGTTCGAGTAAAATACGGGCGGTCATATATCAAATTATACGGGTTTTGGTCAACCCAACGGGTTGAGAATGCCTTTTTACCTGTTAATCTTGTTTTTAAATTATAAAAATCTAACAAATTTTTGCTTAAAATTGCTCATAGTTCTACTCGAAGTTAGTTTTTGTATTTTCTAAAAGAAATATAAAAAAATATTCAAAACTTTCATTATGATATTTGCGTGAAGACCCACGTGGCTTCACTACTTGACCCGTTTAAATAAGGCCAATGAAAAGTTGGATCAATAATAGGTTGAATAATGATGACTTATTTTGTTCATGATTAGTTTTAAGGTTCGATGTTTATTTCACCTTGAGATTTTTATGTATATTTACTACATTTCAAAACAGATCGAGAAAAGGTTGGTAGGCTCAACCGAACCATTTTATTCACTAGCAAAAATTTGACTCTGTTTTAACCCAACTCATTGACCATCCTGGACTCTATGGTTCAAATACGGTCAAAAGAGTTTCAAATAAATGAGAATTAGATATTTATAATAAACTAAAATTATTTTCTTTAATTATAACATAAAAATTTTACATTATTATACTAATATTATTTCTACCAAACAAAAGTATATTATTTAAGATGTAACTAAGTATATTCACTCCACCAAAAATACAACAGAATAACTTGTGCAGTTTTGGTGTTTTTAATATATCATACTATTTGAATCCAAACATATTTTATTAAAATTAACTATGTGTAATTTGTGTATATAATGTTTTTTTATGAGAAAAAGTTGAGAAATGAAATAGTATTAGTGTTCGTTTGTAAATAATTGTGATAAATATTTAACATATTTTCAAATGATGTGATATAATAAATAATCATTATTAAAAGAATGATAAAGCGAATAGAAAATTATGTAACGGGGATAGAACATTCAATTAACAAGTTACAAAGATAAAATTATTGTTTTTTGCCTTGACCCAACGGGTTTGAGTTGGATTGACTCGCCAATTTGCGGATTTTCCGGATTTGTTTTTTTCCGACAAAATCATGTCCAAAACCCAAAATTTTCCGACGGGTTTGGGTCAAGTTTTCAAGTCGGGTCATTTTTGTCGAGTCTACTAAATTCTATTCCTTTAACTTTCTAGAACAATGACTCTATTAGTTGGTGTTTAACCTTCTCTCTTAAGCCCTTCGCTTCATTCTAACAACTTATGTAATGGTCGATTCGGTGTAATCAAGCTTGCAATGCAAATAAATTTGTAATTGTGTTTCATTACTTTGTTTGGTTGTATGAGAGTAGCCCCGACGAAAAATCAGGTTGGGGTTAAACTAGGTTTGGACAATTCGGACATTCGGACAAAATGGTACAACTCGAACCCTGTCCGAATTTGCAATTCGGACATGTCCAAACTCGAACTTGGACCCGAATGTCATGACCAAATGTCCGAATTTATACTCTTGAGTAAATTAGCTTATTTAAAATAACAGAGTGCAATTTTGTGTTTTTTCATGCTTGCTAGCTATGAGGCCACCGGATCGAAGCATTTAACATAGGAAATTTATGTAAAGAAATCACTAATAATTGATGATAGTTACAACACCTTTGCAACACCATCTCGCAAACCAAACCGTGAGATTTAGTGGTATGATGGCTTACCCAAACATGGGTGTCCGGTCTCGTATATATAGTAACGAGGATACGAGGCGAAGATGGCAACGGATGCTGGGAAGACATTGGGATACTAGCTAAGGGAGAAAGAGATGATGAATCATCACGAGGCGAAGATGGTGATAGACCACAAGTCGGTGACCCAGAGAGGTGGGGATGAGGGAGACAATGGAAGACTCAATCCAGGAGATGGGCTATGTGTGTCACGAGCGGGGCTAGCAAATGTGGGTGGGCTAGGCACCGGAAGAGGAGAGACCGACTCGGAAGCACTAGGCATAAGTGACAAAGACATGGTGGGTGGGGGAAACCTATAGACGTGAGACGCAAGATGCTCTCGATATTAAAGACATAGGGTCGAGTCATGTGGGGAACTTTGTTAATTAGCTCTCGAGATTAAAGACGTAAGATTGCCCTTGTTGGTGCTATTGTTAGCCTTGAAGCTCGAAGCGCCGGGAGTTGCAAGTTGCGAAATAGGAAATAGGAAATAGGTTGACGGTCGCACTTGTAGTGAAGACGTTGCTCAAAATTGGAGCGCAAGTCATCAAACGAAGTACTCCCAGGAAACATAGTAAAGAGGTTGTAACAAATGCATCATAATCATCGGGCAATTGTATCAATTCTAAGTCCGTAAAGGGGATTGAAACCAGCTAGGGCATCAACAATTGATTTAATGGAACGTAAGTACTCATCCATCTACCGACAATCACCCATACTAACTTTAGTGAACATACGTTTCACATCTAGCGCACGTGCCACACCGATTAAACCGCGATTCAAGTCGCTTCCAAAGCTCAATTGAATGTGACAAATTATGGACCTCACCGAGAGTGTCTTTTGAGATTGTGGCTAATAGCCAAGCTCGAACCAATTGATCAACCCGAAGCCACAAACCGAAATCGGGATTCGGTTGTGAAGACCCATTGGCAAGTGGGAGATGCGACGGTGGTCGGATAATGGACCCGACAAGCATCCCATAACAACAAAAGACGTGAATTGAGTACGCCATGACAAAAAGTCATTAATAGAGAAGTAGTAACGTATGTTGTTATATTGACTCGTCCAAATTGTTGAAGGGAGAGCGGGATGCCGCCAGAGAAACTCGGCCGAACCGGACGTCGTCCACTATGGGTCAAGAAATCCAGATTCGGCACCCCGTGAACATTACCCACCAAAGGAGTGCCAGCGCCGCCAATCCCTAGGAAGACAATGGGAAGAGAGGGAGGCGGAAGGGACGGCGGACTCGATGTCCAGGTGAAGTACTGGTAGAGAAGGGTAGGGTAGAGACTACTAGGAGGAGAGGAAGAGTGGTGGTGAGAGAGTTGTACGGCGGAAACGGTGGTGGTTGTGGTTGTGGTCGCACGAGAGAGGGACCATGCAGGACAAATCTGGTGGAAGATGGGAACAATGTAGGTGGTCCAAGGTCGGGAAAAGAAGAAGCCATGAACGTCGGCTGGGAGCAATATGTGGCTGGGCAAAGAAACCTAGCGTGAGAAACCCTCGTGGCGTAAGGAAGAAAATGTGAGGAATTTTTTTTTTAAATCTCAATTTTGTTATGATACCATGTGAGATTTAGTGGTATGATGGTTTACCCAAACATGGGTGTCCGGTATCGTATATATAGTAATAGAATACAAACAAAATTACATATTTACCCCTATATATCATCTATTACAAACAATTAAAAAAATAAAATTTCACAAATTCATAAAAAGGCTCATTTTTGGGAAAAGCAGAGAAATTATAAAACCTAACAATTACAATTAACCTAGGAAGAACCATGTTTGGATATGAAAAGGGCATGGAGTCATTAACAACTTGAACTTCACTTTTGATGCCGCCGACATCGAGGGTGTTATAGATCTAGGGTTAGGGGCGAACACGAAACATCAAATTAAGCTAATTAACCGTCATAGGAGGGAGGTAGAGAGAGAGAGAGAGAAGCCTACTTGCGGAACGTCGATCATCTCCAATGAGATGCCGCCGACGTCAAGGAGAGAGGAACGGGGAGGAGCCAATAGGGGACATTGATTGGAGGAAGAGAGAGAGAGAGAGTGAAGGGATTGAGGGAAAGTTCTAGATCTAGGGTTAGTGGTGTGAGGGATTGTAGTTTCATTTTATATATATTTGGAAGATTGAAAATAAAAATCAAAATAAAATGAAATATTGGGCCCTTTGGGGGAAGCTAGAGATGGATAAGCTCAATGCCCAAATGAATCAGCTCATTTTTGGAGCCCAAAAATTCGGGTTCGGACAATGTTCTCAGGTCTGAATTTGTCCGGACCCGAATTTGACCAAAAATTCGGACAATTCGAATTTCAAACGCCAAACCCGAAACCGACCCGGTTTTGCATTCGGACATGTCCGAATGTCTGAATTTGAAATTCGGACAAAAATTTGGTGACCATACCCTATTTTATTCGGGTCGGAAAATTCGGATAGGACGGATTTTTGAGCGCTATATGAGAGTGTTGCAATAGAAGACTATCTTGTAGTTACGGCTTCTATGAACTATGAAATCATGATTGCATTACAACATTGATTGCATTACATGCAACCACACGTCACTTTAATGGTAATTTTGCATGTATAATCCCTTGTACGCCTCGCTTTGTTGCTCGTTATTGTTGTCTGATGCTTATTGGTATATTTGCATCTCTTTGACTTGTTTTACCATGCCAATAACTCCATCACCTTATGCTCATATTCTAATTTCTAGTATTATCTCACATGTTGTTAATGTGTTTCTACCATTACTGTTGTTGTAATAACTGCAATTGCATTTTGTGTGTTATTTATTCCCTTTCCTGTCTAGCTTCTTTTCAATTTGTTTCCAAAATACCTTCAGCTCGAAAGCATTTTCATATTCATTTAATTATTTTGTGGGTCTCTTTAAACCATCACTCTGTTTTGCAAGGGTAAGAATGATAGAGGTTTGGACGTTGGATCTCCTCAAACCTACCTCTATGCAATTCACCTTAGTTGTCATTTTTAGTTCGTTGAATGACCACATTCCTTGTCCAAGTAGGCTATTTGGAGTTGGACTGAAAGTAGCAATGGTTTGGACATGCCTCAATGGCTTTGAATTCTGATAATTTCCTTTTTTTCATTTCTTAATATCAGCTGGCTGGCAAGAGGGTAGGGATTGTTGGAATGGGGAACATTGGTTCTAGAGTTGCAACAAGACTAGAAGCCTTGAGTTGCAGCGTGTCATACACTTCAAGGAAGCAGAAGCAATCCGTCTATTACCCTTTCTACTCGGATGTTTGTGAGCTAGCAGCAAATGCTGATGCGCTTGTGCTATGTTGTGCATTAACTGACCAAACAACGCACATGATAAACAAGGAGGTGCTCTCTGCCCTTGGAAAGGAAGGAATCATCATTAACATTGCACGCGGAGCTGTAGTGAATGAGCAGGAGCTCGTGACGTGCTTGGTGGAAGGCAAGATAGCAGGTGCTGGCCTGGATGTGTTTGAGGATGAACCTTATGTGCCAAAGGAGCTCTTTGGCTTGGACAATGTGGTTCTTTCTTCTCATTTGGCTGCATCCACTCAAGAGTCCTTCCGTGATATGTGTGACCATGTTATAGCCAACTTTCAGGCATTCTTCTCAGGGAAACCCTTACTTTCTCCAGTTGGGGAGAACTGATTTTGTCTCGCTACCTTTCAATGTTTTGTACATATAGGGCAAGTGGACCAATATAAATCATTCTTCTTTTGCAACTAGACTCCCTTAATATGAACGATGAGGGGTCCTTATCCCCCTGCCTTCGGTAATTATTCTCATCTATTCATTGTTGGTTGTGGCACCATTGAATGTGTAAATTCCCTTAATCTCAAACCAAATTCTGGTGGGATTGCGACTTTACCATGATCAAGTGTCTATCGTCCTTCATATTTAGACATGAAGTGTGGTCATACTACTTTTGCAACTAGATTGAATTGGACTGTACAAGAAAATAGAATATCAAATTCAATATTAATCAGAAGATTCAACTAGAAACCAGCAAAGGGGTAGCTACAAAAACCAGAATAAATGCAATAACCTTGAAAAGGGAACATCAAGCCTTGTTTAAGTACACTCTTGGTTTCACTTATTTAGAAGTTTGAATTCTAATTGCTCTTGCTCCTGGCAAAAACTAGCCTGACTTGAAAAACCTACCCGAACGCACCCGGAATTTTTAGGTTTTGAATGATTTTTCCAAAAAATCGAACCCGAAAAACCCGCAAATTAGTGGGTCAAACCCTATTCATTGGGCCAAGATAATGAAAATGACAATTTTAGTGGTGTGACTTGTTGATTGAATGTTTTATGCCTATCATATGATTTTTCTTTTAGTTTATCACTCTCTTTTTAATGGTTATTTATTATATCACATCATTTGGAGAGACGTTACATAACTATCGAATATCACAGTCATTTACAAACAAACACTAATACTATTTCTTTTCTCAACTTCTTTATCATAAAAAACATTATATACAAAAATTTTATATAGTAAAATTTCAACAAAATATGTTATGGATTCAAATGGCGTGATATATTAAAATATTAAAAATACACAAATTATACTCGACATATTTTTTGTGAATTGAATATTGTCTAGTCACATCTTAAATAATATACTTCTTTTATAGAAATATGTTAATGTAATAATGCGAAATTTTGATTTTGATGTTGTAATTAACAAATAACAATTTTAATCTATTGTAAATATTTAATTCTCATTTATTTGGAACTCTTTTAGCTTTACTTGAACCATAGTGGTTAGGATGACAATCAGTGGAGTTAAAGACGAACTCAAATTTTCATAGTGAACTAAATGGAATGGTTGATTCGACCCAAGTCAACCATTTTTCTCAATTTGCATTACTTATAAATTATTGATAATTAATTTAACTAAGTGTAACATGTGAATTAGTATGATAGAAGAGGCAAAGTAAATATCGGAACCTTAAAGAAGTCATTAATAGAACAACTCATTATTATCCAACCCACAATTAACCCAACCTTTCATTGGCCTCTATTCAAATGTATCAAGCGTTCAAGTCGCTCGACTTAATGGGGTCCTCGTGTAAATACCATAATAAAAGTTTTGTACATATTTTTAATATTCTTTTTAGAAAATATAAATACTATACTTTTCATAAAACTATGAGAAATTACAAGCTATGTCGAAGTTTTTATAATTGACAAAAAAAAATAACTAATAAAAAACACTCTCGGACTCGGGTTGACCCAAAACCCGTATAAGCCAATACACGATCCCCGCATTTTACCCAAACCCAAAATACATCTAACCCGTATTTACATGAACTTGAATAACCCCGACCTGTATTTAACTAACCCCCTGAATTGACAAGTCTACTCTTGTTCATCACCCAATCCTTAAGAAATGGACTACCTGCTGCTAGTTGTTGTACTTACCCTTTTAAAAATTCAAGTTTATGGATACATTATAATTAATCAACTGTCCTAGTTGCAAAACTTTTACAGTGTTACTTAGCTGTTTTCCACAACCAAAATTGCATTAAAATGCACCAAAAAATAAAGGCATCTCCAAATTAATAGACTTGTAATTAAACAAGAACTCTTTAGGCCGATCTTCGGAGTTCGTGAAGCCGCAATTGGACTACAACGGGACTAGTACAACATCTACAACAATGCCTTTTTCGCCTTCTGGGGCACCAGAACATAGATGAAGCAATAGGCTTCCATTGAGACATACAACACAAAACAGAATACATAACAGAGAACCCAACGTGCTTAATGGCAAAAGTTAACACTGGTTTGCTGAATAACTAGCTCCTACAATAACACCAAGGAGGTATAATTGGGAACCCTAACAAGCACCAAACAAGGATCCCTACATGTTATTGTCTTTACTTTTTGGCGGCCTAAAACCCCATACATGACTTGCTCCAAATTAAGAGAAACCAGCAAGAAGCTCCTCTCTGTTTTTTTATTATGTGATGCCCATACTCCACTTTCTGTTGATGTAAAACGCAGCAGGTTCCAAAATCGTGTTCTCTAGGAGTGAACATGAACATGAGACCCCATATCTTCAGCTGAATAGTACGTGACAGAAGCGGGATCATAACCGAATTTACAGCAGAAACATATGTACTTGCAGTTCAAATCTTCTTTCACTCATTCACTACCCGTCAGCATCTTGATTCCTGTTTGGGTTGAACTCCACTAACCATTCCGAACGTCATTATCTGTTGGAATGTCAATGACAGAAAAGTTTTCATCAGGTTGCATTATTTCTCCACTCTTTAGATAGCCAAGAAAGTCACACTTGAGAGGTTTTTACAGCTCGGATTATTTTGGACAAAAGAAAAATATATCCCCAAATAGCCTTATACTCACTCAATGGGCTATAATCTACGAACCCACAGAGAAAGCCATGATAACTCAAATGTAACCGGCGGGTGTGTGGGAACCCTCTTGAAAAAAAGAAGGGACACAGGGTATGCATTGGGATATGATTTAAGGTAAGAATGTGAAGGGAAACACTATATGGAAACAACATTAAAGATAGTGACAATCTTCTCTCCTTTTGCACTCAACAGAAGAGGTAATGAAAAGATAGAGATAATCAGCATGAATTGAGACATATCTCCATATATGACCACAGGCCCATCCATATCTATAAACCTACAAAGGCAAGATTAGGAAAAAATTGAATTTGATGACTTTTACCTTCGTAAAGTTAAATTCTGAGCCAAGAGGATGTTGAGGGGTTTTGGAAGATAGAAGAGAAGACAAAAGCATATGGTGATTTTGTGGTTAATGGTTTTTTATTTTATCTTTTCCATCACCTCCCTGGCCACAAAAAAAAAAAGAAAAATCTCTCTTGAAAAGAACTTTAAGGCAAACACCTGTAGCATCTTTGAAAAAAGTCATTTAATATCAAAATGTTGAATTGGGGAGAAAAATATGACATTGGTGTGTACCTGGTGAACACTTTTTTTTCACTCATACACAGATTTGATATTGACTCCAAACCAATACTACAAAGTCCCACCTAAGAAGAGTTTCAGACAATCTATAAGCCATTTGCTTCAGTCCACTGTATCGTAAAGTTGCAAAAGTTTCCCAACAGTAAACAATATCAGAATCAAGTACTAAAATATTAATAAACAACCACCAAAATGAGAATCAGTCAAATATTAAAAAGCTACCGGAGTTGTGCGTGGCAAAATACTGTTGGCAAGATTCTGATCAATAGATACAGCAAGCTCTTGCATCTGGTTGATTTTGCCCGAACACTGTCTCATGCTGCAATTATTCAAGAATTTGCAATCACATAGCAAGCTCTGAAGTTTTTCATAATGGATTTCGCAAGAAAGTAAACATCTGGGTGGTAGTGGTGGTGGTGTGCACCAGATACATACTCATCAAGTATGGCATTAATGTTATTGATGTTGTCCCTGGTATGACAGAAGAGAAGAATATTGTCCTGCAACTGAACACATATACAATAGTAATCAATAGAACGCCACAATCAAAGAGGCATGAGGAGTACACTTTCTCTGATCGAACTCATGCCAAGGTGTCAGTGGTATCATAAGCTTTCAAGAAAAAGATCAAAAGATGATAAGTACATGAACAAATGGATGAAGGAAATACTACTTTTGAGAATAACTGTGAAAGGGATCTGAAATAATTGAATTTGGCTGAATAACAAATCAATGGGATCTGAAAATTTTTGTTGAAGTACCATTAATCAAGTATATCTTTATTTATAATCTCCTTTTTTTGTATAAGGAAAAGAAGAATATGTCTTTAGTTTACTAACTTAACAGAACCCTACAGATCACAAAAGTAAAGTCATAAATATATATTTACTGAACAGAACTCAAAAATGTCATTTTCAGGGAAAGAAGAACAAATCAAGATTCTTCAAAGCAAAAGCTACTCAACAATGATTCTACATCGAAATTTAAAAAAATGCATGGCGGCAGAACCTGTTCATCTTATCTATCTCAAATAACTTGATTCACTAGGGTACAGACTCAAGGACCTACGTTCTAAGGGTCTACATTCTCCCTGATTCCCAAGCAAAGAAGAATCAGCTAGATAACTATTTGCATATGCACTACAGTATATCATTGCAGGGTTTACAAAAGAATTGATCTCTAGTATGTTCTATCCAGCAAGAAGCTCACCTTTAACGATGACATATTATTGTTAATTTGATTTAAGGCTTGTAAATTCTGCTCCAAAAGATGCTTAGCTTTGCTGCTCAACACTGTTAACAAAAACAAAACAAACAAGAAATTATAAAAATAGAAGAAAAATGTGCCAAATTAGACATATAGATTCATATCAATTATCGAAGCAGCTCAGATCACATGCTCAGGCAACTATCAATGATGGATACCTATTCTCCATCTCATGAAAGTAAAAGGGCTCTTTGAAGCTAAGCTAATTAACAACTGAGAATAAAAGCAACAATTTCAACAGCTATAAGAAGGAAGTGTCGCCCATCAGCACATATACACTAAATCAGTTCAGACTTCAGAGCAACAAAGAAACAATGAATTTTATGAAATTGGAATAATAAGGCAAAGATCCTCATATGTTTCTGAACTTCCTAGGTCCCTTTGAGACATATCCACCCTGGAAAGAGCGTTTTGTGCCTTTGCACTTGTAAACACACACACACACACAAAGAAAACACCAACACACACATACACATACACATACACATACACACTCTCTTGAATCTACACAGAAAAGGAACAACAATAGTGAAAAGTCCATAACAACTATCCAATTTTACCAAAAATAAAAAAGAACCATTTCTTCAAATATTCTAATTGTTAGTCATCACTAGGAAAGACATGACCACCAATAAGAAGTTACCAAACAAGTAACAGCTTACAACAGCAAAGATCATGAAGAAAGATAACAAATACACATAAATAATTCAACATAAATGAACATACAGAACTGTTCTTTAATGTATTACTCCCTTGGTCCCAAAGTAATAGTCCTCTTTGAAATAAAAGCCTACCTTTTGGCTCACAAAATTGGACTCCTATTTCTAAGAGGGACTATTATTTTGGGAAAGAGAGATGATATTGCAAAAGGAGCTTTAAAGTTATCTGATAAGACAATATAACATCATACACAAGGCTGGAAAACAACTTAAGTAACCACACCTTCACATTTCACACGCTGAATGTGGTCTACTTGATTTGTTGGAAAAGAACATGGAGCTGTATTCGGTAATGAAGCCAAATGCAAGTTGGTCTTTGAAGAAGGTTCCATAAACTTGTCCTGGAAAATGATTATCTTCAGTACATTGTGCTGTATATAATTGATCCTAAAGATATTAACTTGAAACTAAAAATAAATCATGATGTCAGTGCGCAAAAGTGTGCAGAGGTAAATACGATATATCAAATAAGCAAAACAGTTCAAAATTGGAATTATTAGCTTCCAAACATAGATATATAAAGCAAAAAAGGAAGCCAAGAGTTTCTGAATCATTTTCTCATGCATTTACAGTGTAAAGTGACCATGCAGGAGAAAGGGTCATGGGCCCTGCCTTGGGGGAAGTCTTAACTCAAAGAAAGCAAATCTCTGAACGAGCAAAATGCATAACTTGACAAATTAAGAATCTAAAATATTTATTGATAACGCGAAAAATAAAATCCGTGTACACTTTTTAAATGACTGAAACCATGAAAATGCCAATTTTAGGCACACTTTTTCAACATGGTTTATAGTGGACTAAAGAAAACTATCTCTCTAAACTATCCTTTGTTTCCCTTCTGAGGAGTATTAGGCATTCTAAATCTAGGGTCTATGGGAGCCACACTAGGGGTAAGGTTAGTACATCGGACCTCCCCTCCCCAACACACACACAAAACACAGTCTAGGTAGAACTCCTTTCAGAGCAGAATAAAATTTAATAAATAAGGTGCTGGCAAAAGCAAAAGCCACACAGGGAAACAATTGAAGTTCGAATGAGAAGGCATTAGAGTATAGAAATATTAGCATAAGCACAATATCATTATGACCAGAAAGGAAATGAAAATAGAGCCTAATGCAAAGATAAGTTGATACCTTTCTATAATTTCCCTTCCTTCCCAAGTGTGCTTCCTCCTGTTTTCTTCTTTTACTCTGTAGATATTCAATCAACAAGAATACTCGTTTTTTTCTTCCTTTATGAACCAAATGTGTATCTAATTCTAATTGCAATAAACAGTTTACAATATACACGTAAAAAATTATTTCCACAACAATTCAAGTCACTGGATATGCCCCCATCAGTGAATCTAACAATGGCAATCTACAATCTCTATTGATTAATGGATAATTATCCATATTAGAAGAATCTTAGGCTATGCATGTGTGGTGAATCTTCATTTTATATGCACAAATCCATAGTTCAAATGAAATTGGCAACTCAAAAGAAGTATGAGGAGCTCTATTAAAAGGTGTGCCACCTTCCATTCCTAGTTGGGGGTCAATCAGATAACGAATTAACGATCTCTGTGTTATATGCATCATGTACTAGCTAGCAGCAAACCTTGACTTTCCAAGTTGGACTTTGTGGCAGGTACTATACTTTAAACATTGTCTAGGGACATCTAAAAATGTACCAAATCTACTTATCAAAAATTGTACTAAGTGTCGTGACAGAAATGCTCAAATGGATCAAAGTTAGTCGGATAATAAATGAAATAATGCTATAGGCACTCAAATCACATAGACTAAGATGGTGAGGCACTAGACATGTAAACAAGTCAAGGGAAAAAAATAAAGTACACTAGTAATTGACACGACACTAATTAATGCAAAAATTACACAAGGGTACCTTAAAATTTGGTGCAACTATTTTAAGGCCCCTCACTTTTGAAAACTCAATTCTAGTACCCTAATGTTTGATGAAATATACTAAGAGGGGCTTAGTTTATATAAAAGACATAATTGCCCTTATCTAAAACAAAATAATTCAAAAGAAATAATAAACTAATATGAAAATATTTGAAATTTTAAAAATTAAAATCTAAAAATATAACCACCATATCCCCCCCAACCCCACCCCACCCCACCCCACCCCACCTCCGCACCACCATGCAGCTGCTTCCACCCCCTATCACCCTTCCTCACTCTCAGCCTCCTTCCCCACCTTCACACAAACCTCCCGCCATCATCTACCACAAGTTCCTCTTCCTCTACTAACCAACCCACCGCCTTTCTCCTCTTCCCTTCTAGACAAGTCATGGGTGTTGGTGGCTGCCAAGGATGAATCCTCGGCTCAAGACATCAAAAACATGGAATTGTTGTCCGAGTTCTATTTCTTGCCATTGGAATTGGTCGATTGAGAGGCAGAAGCCCACAATTCAACAAGGTAGCCTTCTTTGGGACATAATCACCAGCTAAAATCACATCCAATAAAATCAAAAACCACCGACAAGAACAAGAATTGACACCCAATTACACTTGTAATTTACCTTCCTCATCTCATCAAAAATTAAGACAAAAATAGAGAGATAGTCAATGCAATCAATTGAAACTGCTAACAAGTTAAACAAGTGAAAGAAAGAGAAGTAGGACTAGATCAAGAGCTCAGACAAACCAAAATTTAAGCTCAGAATCGAATTCAGCCAAGATTTATCACTCACACACCAAATTTTATGATCTTTAAGCTCCCAAACCTAGATGCAATGATGAGGAATTCCCAGGAAGAGAAGAGAGAGATTGGAGAAAGAAGAGAATTGGTCTAAGACATTTTAAGGAGAGAGAGAGGAGGTCTGAAACAACAATTCCAAGGTTGCAAGTGAGGAAGGGTCATGATGGCGGAGGCGGGTGGTGATGCGGAGGGAGGGTTGTGTCATGGTGGGGGGTGTTGTTATATTTTTAGATTTTCATTTATAAATTTCAACTATTTTCATATTAGTTTATATTTTTTATCAATTATTTTATGTTAGATGAGGGTAATTGTCTTTTAATATAAAACAAGGTCCTATTAGTATATTTCATCAAATATTAGGATACCTACAATTGAGTTTTCAAAAGTGAGGGCCTCACAATAGTTATACCAAATTTCAAGGTACCTTTGTGTAGTTTTTTGCTAATTAATGAATAATGGAGGAAGAGAAATTAGGACCTATGTAAGCAAACCTGACACCATTAACAAAAACTTGCTAGGCTAAACTAGGATTACTGAGTGCCAAAGTGATATAGGTGGAGAGGTGCTCCATGCTCATTTAAGTCTGAGATGACAATCCCAAACCACCATCAAGGACATGTCCTCTTCAAGTTGCATATAGGTGAGCTGATAACCTCACTCCAGTTCTTTAGCTTTCAACCAAGAAAAAAAAAAAAAAAACTTTCAGCATTTTAGGATTGATCATTCAATTGAAAATTGTACTCCTTATCACTCCAAATATTTTTGGGTATTTTAGGACTGCTCTACACAATAAAAAGTGTAATTTACACCACCATACTACTTGTTTTAGGGTGTTTCTGAATCATCTTTTAAAATCTAAGATATGGTGCAATAAAGCCATCACTCTAATTAAAATTGTTTATAGAGATATTAAGAACATGTTACAATGTTTAGGTAGTATAGTGGCTAAAGCCCCTCAACAAACTGAAGGCTATTCCACATAATGTTGCACAAGATTTCCATATTATGAGGAAAACATTTGGGACTATGAAATAACTATGAGCGCCTACTGACCGTCGAAATGTTTTGGTGTGTTCTAGGACAATTTTTACCGGTTTAGAATGTATTGTATGCCATCACAGCCCCCTTTTAGCATTCTCGAATCACAATTCAGATATTCTAGATGACGCCAATGCAAAGATTATGCACTTAAAATTGTTAAGGAGGTATTTAGAAAGTCCTAAAAGGCTTAAATGGCTAAAGCAATGAAAGCTTCTCACGACCCTCAAAATGAAGGCTACTACACACAGCTTTCAGAGTTGTTTGAAAAGAACGTCCAAGTAATATTCTAATGGTTACTATCTGCTGGAACTCACCCCATAAATACTTTTAGGGTACTTAACATTCTACACAATTAGAGTATTTTGTATACCACAATAAAGTCCATATTGCCCATTTATGGGCAATTTGGAGTCACAATTCAAATTCTTCAAGATGGTAACTATGAAGTCACATTCATTAAATTGCCCAGAGAAATGGTCCAAACGCCTCTTGGGTTTAATTTAAGAAGATGTCAAGTGCATTGAGGTGCTAAAAGCTGAGGTTGAAGTAAGGCAAAGGCACATTCATCATGGATGCAAGACCCATATTTTTGCTGAAGCGGTTACTAATTGATATTTGATGCTTCTAATATATTAATTTTGCTTTTAACTAATTTTTATAATCTGGCAAAATTTTAAGGACAAGCAATTTGATCATCTTCTATCTCCTTGACTAGGCCCAAAGCTCAACTATTAGCTACCCTATAAGCAATTGAGGGATTAAGATTTAAACACATTGTAATCTTTTAAATTTGATTTAGTTTGAACAAACTCGTGCAATTCTTCAATGGATTTCACTAAAAATTGCATCAATTGTCATGGTAAGACTCAATCTGAACAGAATTTTGAGTTTTGATTGTTTACTTACCTCATATCTTCTCTCCTCCCTAAACCCCCCTCCCAGCTTAAGACATCAATGAGCCAGGAGGGGCATGTCAACTTAAGGTACACCCTGACTCAATAAGCAAAAATGAATTGCAATGCCTTAGAAAATCAAGGCAAAAGTTTGAGCCCTGCACTTGAATGAGCTTCACTGCACTTTCGAAAACTAGACACTTAGCTAAGATTCTCTTGCATCTATATCAACACCAAACACAAAATGGCTGGATGGAAGAATATACAAGTGCGAAACCTCGATCGTATATTTCTTATAGTTCCTATTTCAAATATCATGAAGATCATATAAGAAAGCCCACGTATGCTTCCCTATTATTGGTTTGTGTCTTCCTAAGACGAAAATCATGTCTACCTGATTTGATTTATGCACATTTTTCCCAGTTTGTCTTTATTCTAACAAGTAAATATCTGTACAGATCATCAATAAAAAAAGTGAATGCAGCAGTTAGTACTTCACATCTCCAACACTACACCTCCTAGTTAAATTAAATATGTGAGGAAAGACCACAACAAAAAAAAAAATATAATAATCCATCTCAAATAAACCAAAATTTCTTAAGCTTATTACCAAATATCATGCTTCCATTGAAATTGAAATAAGAAGCCATTAATTTGGAACATATAAAGCTTGCAAACGTTCATCTTCCACCTCCACTTGGAGAAAAGTGGAAGTGGGTGGTTAATAATGCCAAGGAATGAACAACTCACCATCATCCATCTACACCTGAGAGAAACATCACGTACAGTTTTGTCTTGCAATGTTGCAGCAATTTTGATGTACCTCATGATGCTAGGCTCATCCTTAAACCTGAGATTTGACATTTAAACCGCAGAAGGTGCGTTAATATTAAAATAGGACTACTTTTGAGGTAAGATTCAATTGGTTGGAGTTCAGGCTTCAAACACGATACAGCAGATATCAGAAAGAAGAAATTCCGGAGAACGTGCACATTGGTCTATCATAGCCCATAGGCAAGAAAGAAAAATAAAAAGTTTAGAGGATCACGAATTTCCTTAGACTGTGCTATAATTTTCATCAGGATTATGCATTACGGTGCCAAAGAAAGCTCAATAAATGCTCTACAGACAAGTTCACCTATTCCAATCAAAGAAACTCATCAGTTAAGCCATTAAGAGGAAAAGCATAGCAAAGGTCAAGAAAGAACCCAAGCCTATCCGAAACCATGATCAACATGCCAGCCAATGTACTAATTCATCACCAAGAAACCCTCAAGAAAAAGGAAAGGCAATTTGAAATAAGAGAGTACCATTGTACCATCCTCTTTGAATACTTTTACAAATAAAATGACGCAGAACAATGGGTACTCATCAATTCCAAATAGCTAGAGGGAGAAAATAGTTACTACTTGATGGAAAGATCCATTGTTGCCAGAAACTTCTAAAACAAGGAACACTTAAACAGCACTAAGTTATAGATTGGGATCACATACATAACAGAAGATGCCCAAAATATCGAGATAACATATACAAAATTCCAAACCCTGTTCTCAACAACCAAACATGAAATTTGGGGAGATAATACTCACTTGACAAGGCCTTCCTCTAGCTTGTATTGCTCCTCATCAGTCCACTCAACAGCCAGTTCAGTGTCATGCTTGAGTCCAGGAACTGAATTTAAAAGGAAAGTACCAGAAGGATTCCCAGCTGGAGTTGTGCCTAGGCTGCTTGTACTAATGATACTGGAATTCTCGCAAAACATCAGGTTTCCGGAATTTCTACCCATCCCATAATAATTGCCTATCGGGTTCATATCTGATGTGCTATTCACGGCCCCAGATTGAAATGATAGAGCGTGCCTATGCAAAGCAGAATCTAGTGTCTCTTCTTGGTGAAAGCTTGTTTTTGATTCGATCGCCATCTCTATTGACCTCTATTCTACCCCCACCTCCAAATTTGTAAGCCCTCCACCCTAATAGTACTTTACAATGTCACATTAAGATAAGTCTCCACCTACAAAAAGGAAACAAAGAAAGCCTCAATCAAGCTCTAAAACAAGAACCGTACAAAATTCTATCGCTCAAAAGCCACAAAAACTCATAATTAACAACTCAGGTCTCAGGGTATTAAATATTAATAAGAACAGAGAAATTCCCAAAAAACATGAAATACATAACTGAAAAACAATTTCAAACCAGAAACACTTGAGATTAATTAGCTCAAAATAATCAGCGAAACTGAGCAACCAATACCCAACTAAGACAAAATTAGCTAAACAAGCACACCAAAATTTCAATTCAGATTACCAACTTCAACGTCTATCAAAACCCATCAATCATACCATAAGCATGTTCAGAAAGATAATCGACAGAGGAAAAACCTTAACAAACGGCAGGAACCACAAAGCAAGAGGGGAAGAGGGAGAAAGGAGATACCTTTACAAATGCATGAAAAACCTTGCCCAAATAGGCTCCGATGGCGTCTGGTTTATCCCACAAAAATACCCACAAAGAAGCACCAACGCTAACTTTATTGCTCCCTCTAGCTTCT
The DNA here is from genome assembly GCA_021018815.1 of Talinum fruticosum. Taxonomy (NCBI): domain Eukaryota; kingdom Viridiplantae; phylum Streptophyta; class Magnoliopsida; order Caryophyllales; family Talinaceae; genus Talinum; species Talinum fruticosum. The sequence continues at coordinate 3,563,079 of JAITYX010000011.1, forward strand.
CTCTCTAACTTTCTCAAATGGGTATCTGCCAATGAGAAGACCCAGAAAGGCAGCCAAAAGGTGGGTGGAGGGGGAGGGGAGAGAGAGAGAGAGAGAGAGAGTGCTGGTGTGTGTGAAAAGAGAAGGTAAGAGGAGGGTTTAAAAATGAAGTCATGGATTTTTATTGGTATTTTTTGCAGATTTTGGAATTCAGCAACAGTGGGAATCCCCATAAGCATTTGATGCCAATTATTGTGGAACCTCCCACCTTTTTGTTTTCTTTTCTTTTTCTTTTTCCTTCACTTCCTTAACTTACTTCAACTATTATTTGCACTACTTTTTTATTTTCAATTTTTTCATTCACTCACCTCTTTGATTTGCAAGCATTATGCAACTTGAAATAAAAAGATGACACAGTGACAAAAAGGGTAGGGAAAATCAAAGCAAAAAGAGAATGGAAGAGATATGGATGTAATTATTTACAAATAATTGTATAGTAGATTTTAGGATTACAGATTATTTTTTATTTAATATTGATCATTTTGATATGTATTTTTTTTAGGAATGAAGAGATGTAATTAATAGAATTCATAAGTGACTTACTTGATAAACTAGCTTGAACTTAGTTTGGTAATAAAGAACATGTGTTTTTTTAGTGGTTAATCCAAAAATTAACATTCAACCACTCTAAACCATACTCACGCACCAACATTCAACTATACTCCCCTATACTCAACCACACTTTTAGAAAAATATCGACATTCTACCATGGTCAACCACCAAAATCTACACTTTCCCCCACACTCAAGTACTCTTACCGCTTTTTAAAATTATAAAAAATTAACACTTAACAACTCTTAACCATCCTCACTCGTATTCAAATACATGCAAGTCATACTTATAACTCAAATCATACTCATTTTAACCGTCTTAAAAAATAGACTTTTGAGGGATTACTTGAGAATCATATCATATATATATATATTAAAAGTTGGGTAGAAGCTCTATATGAGTGACACATATGACGCTTATGTGGCAATAGCATTGAATGAAATTGTTTTTAATTTTTTAAAAAATTTTTATAATTATGATAGGAAAAAAATAATTTTTTAAAACTAATTTAATTATTACTAGCTAATTTAGTAGGGTTTATATCAATATTAATATTAGATACTTATGTTTCACAACTATTTTTTTCTTATTTTATATTTCACTATAGTAAGTTATTTTATTAGACAATCCAAGAAAAAGTATAACTTAAAATTGTTTTTAATTTTTTTAAAATTTTTATAATTATGCTAGGAAAATATTTTTTTAAAACTAATTTAATTATTACCAGCTAATTTAGTAGGGTTTATATCAATATTAATATTAGATACTTATGCTTCACAACTATTTTTTTCTTATTTTATATTTCACTATATTAAGTTATTTTATTAGACAATCCAAGAAAAAGTATAACTTATTAAATTAATAATTATCAAATTAATCTAATTTCATCAATTTTAAAAAACTGTGAATGACTTATTAAATTAGGATATTGAAAATTTATCACAAAATTGAATACTAATATTATACCTTTTTACAGAAAATATTATTAATAGAAAATGCAGGGGTATACTAATAGAAAATATTTAAAAATGAGTAAAAATTATACCTTTTTATAGTTTTTAAAATGATTATTAATATATGTAATATTATTGAGGAAGGCTAAAAGATGAAAAAAAAAATGAAGCAAGAACATTAACAATTACCAAATTAATTCAATTTTATCAATTCTAAAAACTGTCAATAATTTATTGAATTAAGATATTGAAAATTTATCTCAAAATTGAATACTCATATTTTTTAAAGGAGAATACTAATATTATTAATATATGTTTATGAAGGAAGGCCACTAGGCATAAGTTACACCAAAATGATAACTGAAAAAATTATATTAGCTTAACTAAATAAAATATAAGTTATAATAGGCTAGCTTTTTACACTTTTTAAAATGATTAATAATATATGTAATATTATTGAGGAAGGCTAAAAGATAAAAAAGACACATGACCGTAAGAACATTAACAATTAGCAAATTAATGATTAATTCAATTTCATCAATTCCAAAAAATGTCAATTACTTATTAAATTAAGATATTGAAAATTTATCTCAAAATTGAATACTAATATTTTTTTAAAAGAAAATACTAATACTATTAATATATGTATTATGAAGGAAGGCCACTAGACATAAGTTACACCAAAATGATAACTGAAACAATTATATTAGCTTAACTAAATAAAATATAAGTTATAATAGGCTAAAATATATTAATTGATTAATTATTATATTATATTAGTTTAATAAAATAAAATATAAGTTATAATAGGCCAAAAGGCATATTAATTGATCAATCCTTCCCCTTCTTCCGCTCCAATTCTATAAATGTCGAAACTATTAGAGTAAAATTTCATACAAAACAAACATAAACTATATAGTCGTAAGTTAGATTGCTTACAAAATGAGTTCTAACAAACGTCGTTTGGTTAAAAAGGAGGAATCTTATTCATTTCTTGAACAATTGAGTGTAGAGACGGATAATTGGAATATCAAAGTTAGAATCTCTAGACTTTAGGAAGTCATTGCAACAAATTCAAAAGAACACATTAGTACGAGAGATGGTACTAATTGATGAAAGAGTATGTATTTTATTTTCTTTGCTGTGATTTTTATAAAAAAATTAATTTTATTTTTTCAATTATTTGCTAATATTAGTTTCATTTATAATTTCGAGGCACCTTAATACATGCCACCATCAAAGGTAATTTTGCAAATAGATTTGTCGAAATATTAAAAGAAGGGGGTCTCTATATGTTGAAAATTTTTTCAGTTGTGAAGAATAAAGATCAATGGCGGGTCATATGTGATAACAAACTTATGATTGAATTTTATTCAACTACCGTTGTGAAAGAGGTCAAAATAGATGATGGTAATATATTAAGGCATAAGTTTGAATTTCTTCCATTTCACAAAGTGGATACAAGGATGGATAATTTTTATATTTTAACAGGTATGTAATCTTATTATTAAATTTATATTATTAAGGATTGTTAATTTATATATTTTTATGATTAAGAATGGATTATTAATTTTGTGCTTTTTTTGCACATGAAATATGGCAAAAGATCTTATTGGGAGGGTTGTCGGTGAGGGCAATGTGCAATCCAGGAGAATTGCTTGGAGAAAAAGAAATGCTGATACATTAGTGATTGAGTTAGAGGATTTGAGGTAATAATTCTTATCTTACCAATAGCACTCATATCATTTTAATCATTCTGAATATTTCAACAGGAAGGAAAGAATGAAAATTACATTGTGGAATGAAAAGATTGAAGAATACAAAAGGCAAGTTGAATATTTGGATGAAGATATTCGCATAGTGATATTCACATCAACAATTGTGAAAAAATATTTGGGTAAATATTACTACAAATTTATATTAATATAAGAATATTTAACTACTAATAATAAATATTAAATTTTTGCATTGAATATTTGTATAGAACGTCCTTCTATATCAACATCACCTTCGACAAAAATACATATCAATCCACATATTGCGGAAAAGGAGGAGTATATGGAGTAGTTAAGGTAGAACTTTATATATGATTTCTAAATCTTAATTTTTAAATTTTTACTTTTTTTTTCCTTTACATTATTGATCACAATTTAAAATTTTATATATATAAATTACAGGGACAATCATGTTGATAAAAACATTTCAACTTTGGGAGATGTCTATTATGGAGCGAATCTTATTGAGATGCAAGAGAAACAGAGAAGCATAGTTGACTTATTAGAGTTTGTGACAACCGATTATCAAGGAGTAAGTATTAAATTTCTAATCTCTTCTTAATATGATAATTTACAATAGGCACAATGAAAAACTTTTAAATTGTCAAAATATACAATCTTTTCAAAAAAATTTAAATTCACTAATATGATAATATGATAATTTTAATTTTAATATGATAATATAATAATTTGTAAAACAGATGTAGGCACAATGAATAATTTTAAGTTTAATTTTCATATGATAATTTGCTTTTTAATAACCATATTCCTTATCAGATTATTATACAAATTAAAAAATTTCATTATTAACCAAAAATTAAAATTGCATTATATTAAAGTCAAAATTTATATTATGGGCATTAACAAAGAAGAGATCATGAAAAATGATTTACGGTTAAAAAGGTAGAACACGTCACCAATGAAACATATGGAGCTATTAAACTATTAGCTAACATTTTAAATTACTTCACTAATATGATAATATGATAATTTTAATTTTAAAATATCAAGATGTATAATTTTTAAAAACTTAATTTAAATTCGATAATATGATAATATGATAATTTTAATTTTAATATTATAATATGATAATTTGCAAAACAAATGTAGGCACAACGAATAAAACTTATTTGTTTCTTTAGCTTCCATAACTACTTTAATAAAGTTAAGAGTATGAAAAACCTTTGCACTCCAAGACAAAGTATAATATATGAATTTCAAAATTTACGATTTTAGTTCATATTATCTTTCTTTGAAATTAATTATTTTGGTGAATATTGTATGGATAATTCATTATATTCATATTGGTCATTTTGTAAATTGTCAATTTTGTTATTTTAAAATTTCAGGTTAAAGAAAACAAAATTACAAATTAGGATATTCCAATCTTCTTATTTCAATTTGTCAAGAAGGAAAAATAAAAAACAAACTTCAAAAATTAATCCACACCCTAAAAAACGTAAGAGAGAAAGATGATTAAAAATTAAAGCTTTTTACACTTTTTAAAATGATTAATAATATATGTAATATTATTGAGGAAGGCTAAAAGATAAAAAAGACACATAACGTAAGAACATTAACAATTACCAAATTAATTCAATTTCATCAATTCCAAAAACTGTCAATTACTTATTAAATTAGGATATTGAAAATTTATTTCAAAATTGAATACTAATATTTTTAAAGGACAATACTAATTTAAATAACTTAATATGATAATTTAATAACCACATTCCTTTCTCTATCTTCAATTGTTTTACGACACACAAAGAAATAGTAAGCAATTAAACAAAATCAATTAAACATGTCATGAGCTTTAAAAAATTAATATATACAAGCACGAATATTGACGGGAAATAATGTTGGCACGAAGGTGACAACTCCAACAATCGTTCTGCACTCTTCCGAGACAAAATGGCCATTTGTTCTAAAAAGAAGACAATTTTCAATTCGTGTTCCGCTATGCGATGACAATCAACAAAAGTCAAGGCCAATCACTTAAATATGTTGGAGTGTACTTGCCTAAGCCAATATTCAGCCATGGCCAACTATATGTTGCAGCTTCAAGGGTCACTTCACCGGAAGGCTTGAAAATTTTAATCAAATATGACGATGAAACATATAAAGGGTATACAAAAAACATCGTATACAAAGAGGTCTTCAACAATTTACCAATGGTATGTATGTTCTTTAAAAAATTATAAATAGAAATAACATTCTTATAATTAAACAACAATTCATTACAATAATATCCACAAATACTACGAGTAATAAAACAAAATAATTATAAGACAACGTTAATGATATATATATTTTTTTATTTTACGAGTGGATGAAGTACACAATAAAAATCAAGACATATGAAGTACAATATGAATCACATATTGATCTATGATTAATATTATGATGTATTATTTACAAATAATAAATATGATATTCTATAATACATATTTCTTCTACTCTTTGTTAATTAAGTCAACGTGTAATACATGTATAGTCACTAAAGATAACTTTATATATAAAAAGGATTTAACAAATCTGCAGACCAAAAAACAAAAAGGAGAAAAACAAAAAAAAAACAAAACTATGCAAAACACATGTATACAACATCAAAAATAAGATTCAAAAAATGACCATCACCGAGTAAATTAAAAACTACCGTGCAACGCACGAGCTAAAAACTAGTGCAAATAAAAATTGGAAAAATGATATAGGAAATCTTTAATGATTTGTTCATTTACTCTTCCAATACTCAAAGTCATGACAAGATTGGTAATGAGAGAGGGAGGGAGGGCTTGCACGAAGTTGTAAATGTAGAAAGAAAAGGCAAAATCAACAAAATAATGCGAGGAAAATATCTATAAAGCATTTTCTATTGTAGTTTCCTTTCTTTTATTGACACTACACTTGAAAGAAAAATAGTTAACTTTTTTCATTAAAAAAAACAGTGGACTTTAACTTATAAAATTCATTGTATCCATTTATTTCATTATATTATTTATATGTGAACTCTCCAATAATCTCTCAAAGAAATGCACGAGCACATGTCATTGTTCCAAATTAACTACGTTTGATAACAATCTCTATATAGTATTAATAAAAAGTTGGAGAAAGTAATCATGTTACAAGCGAATCAAATTTTGAAAACTTATTCACATTTTCATTCCTGCAAAACAAAATAATAGCAAGAATGTTACTCTTTTTATTACCCTTTTTTGCTGGGGGTGGGGTTGGAGGGAAGGGGTTTGGACCATCTCACTTAAAACATAAAAATGAATTCGTAGATTTGTAAATCAAACCATTATACTTTGAACTTTAACCTAGAATCGGTGAAGATATTGTTGGGTGTTCCCTCCAATTTGGAGGACACCAACAATAATTAGTTAAAAAAAAGGTGATGAATTACCTACACTAGTAATAGCTTGTGGTGATAGCTATCGAAAGTCTAAGATTACAATCTTGGAAAGTTTTGTTTTCATTTAATGGAGAGTGTGGAAGGTTGAATATTTGGTGGGCTAAGAGACTAGTTAGGTGGCAAGGTCTTTGACAAATTACACTTGCAACATCTTTAAATTGTTTGTGTATTCACGGTGAAGCATACAACCTTACAAGAGAAAACTCAAAATAACTTAGAGCGAGTGAGAGCATTATAGTGTAGTAGTGTACAACCACGAGTGCGGGAGACTATATCAAAAATTGTATCCTATTGATCCGATTAACAAGTAAAGTGTGATCCGTTCTTTAGGTGAGAGGGAGAGGGTTTATAACTTTTCCGTTCAAAGTTACATTGTAATGATACAATATTATCAAAGTGCATATTATCCTACTCAAATCGGGATAGTGGAGTAGGTCTATTGAGAAACAAACCATGTAAAAATTCTTGTGTCATTTTCTAATTTTCTTGTACTATTTATTTGTTGCCCCATTCATCGTTTCACAACATTGGTATCATAGCAAGGTTCGAGACCCCGTGGTGAGATCGTGATCTAGTTGTGGTGATGGTCGGAAGCTTGCAAAATTTGAGATTCCATTGTTTGATGGGAAAACAAACTTCACATTATGGCGAGAGAACCATACAAGATGTTTTGGTGAGTCAAGGTCTTGACTTGGTGTTGGAAAATGAGAAGTGTGCTACTGTGGATGTCACGAGTAGAGTAGGGTGCAAAAGAAGGCGGTTAGCATAATTCGATTGGCCCTTGCTCTCGAGATCAAGTATAATGTATTGAAAGAAGTGACACCCAATAGTATGTGGATGAAACTTCGAGCATCTATGTGTCAAAGTCGCTAACCAACCGACTTTGTCTAAAGATGGAGTTGTATTCACTAAAGATGGAAGAAGGCTGCAATCTCCATGATCACATTAATTCTTTCAACCAAATAGTATGCCAACTCTCGAGTGCTTATGACAAGATTCAATATGAAGAGCAAGCATTGCAATTGTTAGCCTTTTTACGAAGTCCTACAAGCCAATTGTGCGAGACATTACTTGTCGGGAAGACCATATTGAAGCTAGATGAAATGACAAGCAATTCTACGGGAGAATGAAAGGATGCTAAGGAATGAGTATTCTCAAGGAGACGATTGAGTAGTAGCTATAGTGCATTCGAGTGGGGGAGGAGCCAATCCAAGTGCAAAGGTGGTTCAGGAGAAAGATCAAAATCTTAACCAAGAGATGTGAGCAATGTAGAGTGTTATTATTGTGGTGAGATGGGACATGTTTAGAGTAGGTGTCCTAAGTTAAGAGAGGACTTAAGGAATTTAAAAAGTTCCAGGAGAAAATGAAAGACAAAATGAAGATAGAGGATGAGGATGAGTTAGAAGTAAATTTGATTGAAGGGGAGATGTATTTTTGGCTAAAAGTGCCAATGAAAAGATTGATGGCTCTACGGAGGGTCAAAATTCTTGGGTGTTAGATTCAAGTGCGTCCATGCATATTTGCAAGGACAAGATCTCCTTTGACGCTTTGCACTCACATGGTAATTATGGCTACATCATTGTAGGTAATAATGAGAAGTTGAAAGTTGAAGGTGTTGGAAATGTGTGCCTAAAACTCCACAATGGCGTAGATAGAAAATTTCACAATGTAAAATATGTACCTAGTGCTTGTGCAAACTTAATTTTGTTGGGAGAGTTGACATCACATGGGTACAAGTATGTTGGAGTTCGTAAATGGTGCAAAGTGAACAAAGGTAACCATTTGATTCTCCAGGGGAGAAAGACGAGAAAAATATATGTCGCTTAATTAGTTGTTCGGTATTGGGAACTACCAAAGATAATAAGTGTTTTGAGAAGAAGAGATGCATTCAATTCTCAGGCGTCATTGAAGTACTTACAAATGAGAGCAACATTTCTAGGGTTTGGGAGGGGAGATTTGTTGGATGTTCCCTCCAATTGGAGGACACCAACAATAATTAGTTAAAAAAAGAGAGAAATGATGAATTACCTAGAATAGTAGTAGCTTGTGGTGATAGCTATCGAAAGTCTAAGATTACAATCTTGGAAAGTTTTGTTTTCATTTAATGTAGAGTGTGGAAGGTTGAATATTTGGTGGGCTAAAAGACTAGCTAGGTGGCAAGGTCTTTGACAAATTACACTTGAAATATCTTTAAATTGCTTGTGTATTCACGATGAAGCATACAAACTTGTAAGAGAAAGCTCAAAATAACTCACATGGAGTGAGAGCATTATAGTGTAGTAGTGTACAACCACAAAGTGTGGCAAAGTATATCAAAAAATTGTATCCTATTGATCTGATTAACAAGTAAGGTGTGATAAGTTCTTTAGGGAGAGGGAGAGGGTTTGTAACTTTTCCGTTCAAAGTTACATTGTATTGATACAATATTATCTAAGTGCATATTATCCCGTTCAAATTGGGATTGTGAAGTAGGTCTATTGAGAGATCGAACCACGTAAAAATTCTTGTGTCATTTTCTAATTTTCTTATACTATTTATTTGTTGCCCCATTCATCATTTCACAACAGATATATCAAGTGAAAGCACCTTTAACCCTACATTTGAATCCAAGTTTTACAACTGAAGATAGCTACAGAAGCAGAAGCAGTATGAACAAAAGGGAACCTAACTGGTGAAAAGGAAGGGAAAGAAAACAAAGAGGTTCAAGAAGCTGAAAGCAGGCGAGAGCGAGCAGCAGCTCTCTCAAGTGCCTTAAGTCTCTTAGCTTCCATTAGTGATTTCTGTTCCTGAGTAATCTGAACTGGATCTGATCTACCCCTGTCATCTGATATGGGGTTTGAATTTTTCACTGGCTCTTCACTTGGAGGCATATTAGAATCTACAGTTTCAGGTTGCACAGGGTTTGATTTTTCCTGTAGTAAAAAAAAATAAACCAAAAACCAAAGCATTAGCATTGTTAGCAAACACAAAAGTAACAGAAGTATGGGTACAAGGTCTAACAATATTGCATCTAAGTGGTGGCAAATGGACAGTTCTGTCAAGATGAGCCCACAGTTCAGCTCATGGCAAAACTAGAAGATTTCTATAAGCAGAGACAAAGTGATGGTGAAATTCCACCAATGCATGAAAAACCAATATGATCTGCATGCCAGCTATACCAAGATCTGTTTGTGAACTAGGATTTCCAAAATTTCGCAAGGGTCCAATCATCTGCCCCAAAAGCAAGGCACACTAGGCTCAGTTTGCTTGATTTAGAGGGCCACTTTGAGCGATGCCAATAGATTCCAAATGGGCCAACCACACATTTGAACAAGGCTAGGGACAGGACAAGCCAGGACACTCGCTAAGGAATCACTAATTGCACCATGAATAAGCTCATTCCTTTCTTGATTATTTTTTGACAAGGAATAAGCGCATTCTTTTCTTAATTATTGGTCAGAGTTCCAAAAAAATTAACATTATGTTCCCCTTTGCTAAAGTTACTGCAATTGCACAATGTGCGGGGCTTGTTTCTTTGACATCTGGTTTCCATTATGCCTAAAACTCTTAATCTCGCGCAAACAAAAATAGTTGCCTCAGTAATCATGCTTTCAGACACCACAAGTATACACTTAGTACTCTGATATGTACTATGAAATAACACTTAAATTCTAGAAAATGGAACCACTGAAATTCTGGAATGCTTACTTCAATGGTACTGTTATATATTTCATTGAGAATATCTTCCTGCATGTCCTCAGAACCATTGCTGTTGAAACCCAAGTCCACTTCATGATAAGCAGGCTCCTCATGATGAGTAGGCTCCTCAGAAGTGAAGATATCTGAACAACACCAACAGAATCAAAATTTGTAAGCTATGTTGTAAACTAAAATTGTACCAAATGGTTCATCTCAAAAGTGTTTTCCTGTGTCATGAAGACACAGGCTAATGCACATTATTTTAAACCCAGATCTCTTTAGAACCTCCCCCACCCCCCAAAAAAAAAAAAAAGAAAAAGAAAAGGTGTTCGCTTTACTTCCCATGCTGGTGATATTCCACAACTGAAAAACCTCAATCTTCCCAGAGCATATATCTGCTTTTTAAGTAGATTAGTATGGAAAACTCTACTTAAATATGTACTTTCAGATCTCCCTTCAGGAACAAAAATGGTTCCATTTTACACAAGGACTTCAATTAATTGAATGGCAAAAGGACAAATATAGCCAGAGTTTTGTTCATGCTCTTAAGTCCTAATCTAAGCCCCTTATCAAGAGCTTTCACTATAGAACTCTGATACAGAAAAAGGGAACACTTAACTGCTCCAAACTGGGCAGACTGTATCACACAAAGCAAGCTAAGTGTTTTCCTTTGTCATATAGAAAAAGGGAACTCTGAAAGTCAGCTTTGTGTTTGGGTGCAAAAGTGAAAGTGGTAAATTATGTGGGAATTCCATCGGATTACTAGGCAACAAAACACTGTCTGTGAGCAATGTTAAGCTATTACATAGGAAGTATACTGGCCCTCTTTTTCTTGCTCTAGTTGCAAAATGTACTGTCAGTCAGTTTCCAATTGATGATTCCAAATCAACTAACTTCACCAGCCAGATAGAAAAGCAAAGGGTGCTTCTCAAGTCAAAACTCCAATTCCATCTGTAGCCAGTTCAGTATACTAGACATTAACTGGAAGATTATAACTACTTTGATAAAATTATGTCAGAAAGATGGACAAGTAATCCATGTCACAAAAAGAAAATAGCAAACAGGCAACATATCACATTTGTTACAAAACACTTACATCCAATGTATATAGCTTTTCCAGCAATCATCACCTCACCAAGCAGTGGACAAGTTAGCATATACAGCAAAAGCATGTTCACATGGACATGAAGAGCAAAATATCATACCTTCAGCTGCAGGTTCTTTCAGCTTTGTGGGATCCCCTCCTTTCGCAACTCTTTCTTTCAATTCTCCAATGCAAATCTAAAAATATAAAGCAATAAGGGAATCATTATCTGGGGAACAAAGAAGAAAAGGAAATTTCATACTAGCACCTGAGTTTTTCCATGTTTGCGACAATGTCCTATGTTTGTGTTAATACCAAGCATGCTAAAAATTGAGGATAATGGAATTGATGAAGAGCTAAAGAGGATATAGGGCCATACTACTTTTTATTTTCATTTCTTTTTATTCAAGAAAGGGCCATACTATTGGATGCTCACAACTGGAGCACTGGCAAGTGAAACAAAATTCTATAACCATCCAGAGAAAAAAATTTCCAAGAGAGACTGATTTCTCTTTCTAATTGATAAAGTTCCCCCACTCTTCTAAAAAATGATATTTCATACTAAAGGAGCAATGTGCCATCCCTTTTGGGCAGATAGTCAAAGTAACTGCACAGCATACCATCTATACTTCAAATGGAGCATGGACTGGAAGTGGGGGAGTAAATGTGTGCAATTGTGTTTTAAGGATTCTCTTCTCCTAAATCCTAATCATGTTCCAAATAAAGATGTGTGAACAGGAAAAAATCAAAGTCCAATATGAAAAACTTCTAAAAACAAAACACGAACTACGGAAAAAAATGAATACACAACCAAAATCCTAGCCAAGTGAAGAAAGGGCAGCAGGCTGTACCCTCACACGTCTTGAGGATGCAACTTCTTCCACCTTGTGGATAAACTGATCAAAGGGAAAGTATGGAAGCAATTGCGAGTGCCAGTCTGCATACATACGAAGGAGATTCCTCAAATCACTGACCTGCAGACCATAATCAAGGAACCATGAATGCAAAAGAGAAGACAAGGATTATACTCCAATATTGCTTTTAAATCATAAAATTGAAAGCTGATTAGCATGTTTAATATGAACCAGCAATCCAATATACATGACTACTCAAACGACTTATATAGGGTAATATACACATTTCCTCGTGAAATAATGACTTCTAAAAACCAAAGATTTTCACCATCAAAATTTTCAAAACAGCTGGTTATAGGAAGACACGTTCATCAGCAGTTAGAGAAACATTATATTTCTTAGTTACTATACTAGCGACTATTTACTTTGCAGAGATGTTGCATTTTAAAGTAGTCTCATTTATCATGGAAATACTGTGTAAGGATTCAGCTTAGCTCTCTCTCTAACAACAGCTTAGCTCTCTCTCTAACAACTCAGTTTTCCTTCATGATCAGCCCCCAAAATTCCACTGACAAGCTCAGTCATGGAATTATGCTGAGGAAAATGTCTTACTCTTTCACAAGCATTTGTAATGAGACTAAATCAAGACATGCCCATATCTGTAATGAACCAATACATGTCTTGAACTACTGTAGAATGTCTGATGAATCTAGTCACCCTAAATGAAAAATGCAGTTAACAAATCAAACGCACACACAATTTCATCCAAATTCGTGGCGTAGGTGCATAACTGGAAGAACTGCTTTAAGGAAAGAATCTAATTTGCAGTCAAATGAATGGAGTAGTCACAGATTATGAAAAACATCTGTCTCAACTTTCGAGTGAAAAGCAAATTACTCATGTTGGACTACAACTAAATATCTTCAGCTTTCTTATTTGTGGGACTTTAGTTGCCAGAAGAAAAAGTTACATGTGTTTGTCCCTATTCATACCCATGTAAATACATCACCTGTGTGGCAAAAGAGCTGGCCATGTTCATGCATCATGATTTATATAAAAGAATAGACTAACATAAAAAGTCTTCCACCATCAATACCAATCCAAATAAACCAATATGCGCTGTACTGTTTCGACCTGATTTTGCTAACTGATGCAGTTTTTTCCTTTTTTACATTTAATCAAAAGTTATACAGGCTGATGCAGACGCTTGAACTAAAGTTTCTTTTTAGAGGACTTCTATAAAGTATATACATCATTGACAAGAAAGCCTTCGCAAGGGTATTGCTACCAGCATCTCACGGTTATACTAGTGTCATGATCGAGTGGGAAAACCCAAGGGAAATGCACTACTAAGGGCAGTGCAACCAGCATTCCAGGAAGAAATTCATCAAAAATTACATGCAGTTTGAAGTAAGACAGAAACATACAATATGGGTTGGTGATTATCATTACAGATCACCACTTTACAATTAAACTAAACACCTTTAGCAGTTACTTCTTTGTTCCTCTTCAAGCACACAAGAGACCTTGCCATACAAACAATGGACTTGGCCTCTTTCAATGTAAACTTTTCTTAATTAGGAAAAAGAATTCAAGGAGATAAACCCCTATTATTTGGTTGAAAAAAAATAATTAAAAATTAAAAGAAGAAGAATTCCACCCAAGTTCTCTTAATTCTCCTTTAGTCCGATAGAGATCTTTTAAATTGAATTTCTTTTCCCCTATTGGTGGAATATGTCTCCCTGAGAAAGAAGAGCAGCCATATGTTTAGACCAGTGATCTCTTCAAATCTAGGGTGTAAAAGAAACAACCTAGAGTGTTGATAAGGCTATATACTTCTAAACTTCCTTTCCTAAAACTGCCCTAGACAAGATATGTTGTTTTTGCTTTAGTTTGACTAGGTCTCCAAAACTTTATGATTCATTTTCATAAGGAACCCATGATTTCTTTCTCTATCCCTCTATTTTCATAGTCTCTCCCCACATCTGACTCACCCAATTCTCTTCTCTCAGGCCTCCACCTCTTGCTCTATCATTTTCTTCCCTCTCCAATTATCTTTCTGTATCTTTTTTCCTCAACTATGTTCCCTTCACCACCAGACATATCTTTCTCTCTTTCTAGTTCTTTTTCTGCCTACTGCAGAGCCATTCATATATTTACTTTCTTCATCCTCTAGTTCTCTCTCATCTATAATTTTCCTTCTCCTCTGATTTCTTATTTGATGTCATTTCCTACTCTCTTGTTGGAGCTAAATAGGATTACAATTATACCATTCTATGAACTCATATCAGAAAAGAATCACATCTATAATCCTCTATCTATAAAAATGATACTTGAACATCATCACATATGGTTTAATAACTGAGGAATTGCTTTCAGGTCAGAAGATCCCAAATGGGTTTCTATTGTTAACTTTATTGAGTGATCTAGCCTCAAAGTCAAAACGAACAAACAGAATCAAAATTCATTTTCATTTGAGAAGAGATCGAAGCAGAAATGCAAACCATCCAAACAATTATCTCACCAGAATCACACGTTTCAGACAAACAACAAGAGATCAAGAGACCAAGCCCAGAGCAAGATCGAAAACAAAAAGTACCTCATGACCACGGCCACGGTACTTGAAATTGCGGGGAAATAGCGTAGAATGTAACCAATGCCCTCGTCGGAGAGGAGGAGTTCTGGGGTGAGCTTGGGCCTAGTCTTCGGGGCCTTCTTCGGCTTCTCAGAACTCGCCTTGGGTTGGAAGGTGCTCCCATGGCCGGCCTTTGAGAAGGTAGAAGAGTGGTTGAGGTTATTCTTCTTGGGTGATTTAGGGTTAGTGTCAGGGTTTGCAGGGCCTGAAAAAGGGCAGTCGCGGGACCAGTGGCCGGGCTGGCCGCACTTATAGCAGCCGGTAGGAAGAGCGCTGCCGCTCCCCCACTGCTACCCCCGCCGCCGCCGGCGTTACTCATCCTTTGCAAATTGGGGTTTCGTCGGAATAGAAATAGAGATAGCAGAGGCGCGCTTGATGTTCTTTGTCTGAGCTCTTACTATGCTGCAAAGTCATTCGGTGTTTTTTGGCGGGAAAACAAAAAAAGGAGGGAAATTTTTG
Source organism: Talinum fruticosum (assembly GCA_021018815.1). NCBI lineage: Eukaryota > Viridiplantae > Streptophyta > Magnoliopsida > Caryophyllales > Talinaceae > Talinum > Talinum fruticosum. Next base: position 3,578,523 of record JAITYX010000011.1, read on the forward strand.
TTTTTAGATGTAAATAAATGTGTGAGGTTTCCCATCACAAATGACACCCATTCTTTAAAAACAATACTACTAATTTTATTTATATTTTGTTGGTGTTTCAGCTAGTTTTTTTTTCTCGGATGTGTTACTAAAATATTATTTCAATTATCTAAATCTTTAATGATTACAATTTGTGACAAGTTAATAAAAATTTACCAACCTCATCAAGTTTACATCTTTAATCTTAAATTGCGTTCTCGATTAATTAAGATTCATCTATCTCGTCTTCATTTAGTAATGAATTACTAATAAAGTTATTCTTATTATTCAAAGCTTCAATAGGTTCAAGTAAATAAAATAAATATTAATCATAATTTGGGTGATGTAGGTGAGGGTCCAAACCTTACTAGATATATAGAATAATTTTCTCCCCCTTATCGATGTATTTAAAAAATGGAGCCAAGTAGACATTGCATAAGTGGCATGGACTTCTTTCTTCGTTTAGAAGTCCAAGATTTATGTTTTGAGGAATGCATATCGATCTCATAATTTAATATTTATGATATAAGAATTGAGCTTAGGTAGGTTTTTGTGAATCAAACATGGCTCAACCTAGTTTAGACTCCTAGTTTGAACTAATATTAATTGGTTTTGTAACACCCCTACATAACCATTTCTTTATCAACAATTATAAAGGTTACTTAACTAGGGTGAAGTAGCGGAAGCCTTTTAAATTGGGATATTATTGTTGTTTTTGATAAACGAGATAAGGCTATTTATTTTTACAAAATTCTTTTCTTAAATAAAATCAATTTACTTTGATCATGGTAAATGCATAAATCCTTATTTGAGAAATCTGAGTCATAATGTAACAATAAAAGACTTTATTCATCAAAATAAATATGTATGTTACAACCTGAACTTTTAAACTTCATATAAAATCACACTATCTTACATGACTTGAAAAAAAAAATAAAAAACACATTAATTTATTTTACAAAATTGTGAAGACTTCAGCTACAGTTGCTGACAAGTTGAAAGCCCAATAACATAATATATGATAATAATAAACATCAGATTTAATTTTCATCTGATGCTATATATAAGTGACATTAGTATTCCCCAGGCCAATCTCAAAAAAGATCTAGAGTTATAAACTTAATGAGTCAATAAGTATGCAGCCGACCAAGGTAGCCAGTAATATGTCAAGACTTTTGACTTGCAACTTTTATTTCCTTTCCTTTACCCAAATTAGGCTCAGGATTCACTTGATCTTCTTTACTTAAAAAATAAGACATAGAAAACATAGAAAAATGAGCAGTAGACTCAATACGCTACTCTTATATCGTGAAAACGAGCTTTTAATAATGATTCAGTGAGCACTTTGCTACGTTAAGTTCATTTTGGTTCATAATCAGCAATATAAATCTTTCTAAAATAATTTACAGAATTAAGAATCCAATCCACTGACTTAAACTATAAATGTTCCTTTCAAACTCTTAGGTTACTATGGAGTACTGTTTGTTTTAGTTGTTATGATTATCTATTATAAGTTATTATTAGTCATTAAAATTAGTTGTTATGAGTTATTATAATTAACCGGTGTAGTTATTATGAGCTGTTAAGAGATGTTACGAGCGGTTATGATATTTTTAAGATACCGTTAGTGATATTATTCAATATATATTTTACAATAACGAATATTGGTCAATAATGAATATTTGATTTTGTTTTTGGTAATCAATTTAAGTTTTATTCTGTTTAAGTCATTTACTTTTTTGGTAATCGTATTTTATTTGTATTTTGAATGATTTTTGGGAAAAAAAGCTCACAATAATACCTATCTAAAAAAAAAAATTAAAAAATACAAGTACAAAATTTAACAAAAAAGCTCAAAAATTATGCATAACAAAATAGTAGTGACCCATTTGATAAAAATATTTGTATATCTTTTCATACCAATATACACAGAAATAACGATAACTATGACAATGACAGTAAATAATAATAATAATAATAATAATAATAATAATAATAATAATAATAATAATAATAATAATAATAAGTTATTATGAGTTGTGTATGGTCGAGTGTATAGCTATAATGAGTTGTTAGATGTTATAAATGTCAACAAACTCTAATAGTCTAAAGTTAGTTAGTCGAGTTAAAAACAGTAAAGTTGAACTACGCTCCTAACGAGAGTCAATGAACTATGTGCATTCTCTGTAAATAAGATCCTTTTTTAAAAAAATATTAAATATATTATAGAAAATTCTCAAAGTAGCGGAAAATGATTACATCATATTAAGCAAGGTCACTCCACCTTACAACAAAATCATTAGCCCTCACACAACAAATGTATTGAATAGATCTAATCAACATCTCCACCTCTCTTTGCTTTCCTTTAATTTTTGGAATTCCTCAGCTACAGCAAACATGGATGTTAGCTATTGGATTCTAATAGAAGTCCCCCTGCAATGGTTGGCAAACCAGTGTTCTCCTGCTTCAAGTTCCAATATCGTTGACTGCATTTGGCCCAACTTAGCAAAGCATTCCATACAGGGCAATGGAAAAACAAATGTTCACAATTATCTCCCCTAATACATCACAAAATGCACCGATATTTACCACTACCAAACCTCTCATTTGCAGCAAACTAGCAGTAGAAAGTCCGTCATTACAAGCCAACCATAAAATCCACTTATGTCTGTCCCATGCAAAACTTTTCCAAACTGTTTTCCACCATACCAACAGGTTTCCCAAGTTTGCAAAATAGATCATAGGCTGATTGAACTCTAAAACTGTCTTTATGTTGAAGCACCCACTACTGAACCTGCCTTTTATTCCCAAGCTTATGGACTAATTTATCTCTTAATGACAAATCATCTTCCAACCCCCAACATCATTGGCTCTTATACTATTATCAAATAGATCACGACTGCTCAAAAAGTATGCTCTTACCCACATAGTTAATACATAGGGCTTTATTACATGAAAGCACCTCTTTAAAATTTACTCCACCCCTACACCTAGGTTGACACATATTGGCCCAGCTAACCATAGCCATTTTCCTGCTACCAAGACCTCCATTCCAAATGAACTGGCCGCACATAGATTCAATAACGTTGATGGTGTGCTTGGGAAGAAGAAAGACCAAAAATTAAGCAAACTAGTAATAACAGTAGCTACAAGAGATTTTCTTCCTACATATGTGTAATGCCCGGACCTTAATCCAATACATCAATAAAGTTACTAAATATTAATGAGGGCATGCATTTCAATTCACACTTTCATTCCTCATTATCATGTGTATTATATACTTGTGCAAGTAACCATATTATGTGTTGTATGACTCGGATGATGATAGCGACACTTGGCAAAGAAATGAATAAATAAATGAATGATCAAATAAATTATGCCTTGTGATAATTCAAGGAATAATAATAATAATAATAATAATAATAATAATAATAATAAGACATTATCGAAGTCATAATAATAATAATTCATACATGTAAAGTTTGTAATAATTATTCAAGTCGGGAATTCCTAAAACCGACATTCTTTTAACTTGGGCATGACTATTAGGTTATTTGGGCTTGTAGAGAGTGGAGGGCCCAATGACCAAGAAAATAAAATAAAAGAGGAAGTTGGATTTCGGATCGAGGAGAGAGAATTTTCGGGTTTCAAATTTGTCTATTTAAGCCCCAAAAACCTCAAAAACCCAACTTTCATCGTTTGCTTCCTTTCCCAAAGAAACTCATCTCTCTCACTCAACCTAATCTCTGCTGCCAGCCCGATCGCCTGCCGACCACCGCCACCGGCAGCGCCGGTCGTCGTCACCGGAGCCACCTGCCGCCAGCCACCTCGGGGTTTTCTCGGGCCTACTGCTGCCCCTGCTGCTAGGGGTGTGCAAAACCGGTTAACCGCGTTTTCGGTTAACTGGAATTTCGGATAGTAAAATCCCCGAACAGTACGATCCGATTTTTCCGGTTAACCGACGTTTGGTTAACCGAGTTTACTGGATCGGAAAAATCCCGATCCGTAACCGAATCGAAAAGTCCGGTTAATTGGAAAAATCGGATTGGTTTACGGTTAACCGTTATTTGAAAAAATAAATTCAAAGTTCTCCAAAATTAAATCCAAAAATGCATTTACGCCAGCAAGTTGCGGCATGAGAAAAATGAATTCGATCTTAGTATCAAAACAAATTGTTCTCGAACTATAATACACAAAGTGAAGTCCACGAATTCCGGGCGATTTAGGCAGATTCACATAGCTAGCGCCGGCGAAATTCGGGTTCGGGTCTTATCGGGTTCGGTCAATTCGGACATTCGGACACATCACCCTTACTAGAACCTTGTCCGAATTTCAATTCGGACGCACTTTCCTAACCCGGACCCTAACCCGAATGTCCGATGACCGAACCCGATTGTCCATTTGATCGAATTTGTTATCCGGGTAATTCAACTCGGATTTTAAGTGTGTGAAATACAAATTAAATGTGTTTAATACTTTTATGCTACAAACGAGTTGATAGAGAAGCTCTATCGCACAAACACACAACCAAACACAATTATTATGATAGAAAAAATATTGTATACGAGAAAACCAACAACCACAACCCGATTTACAACACTACAAATAGCAAAATCGAAAAAATTACGAATTCATAAAGCTTGAAAATTACGGATCTAAACTCGAACATGCCTCTTGCCTGAATTGTCTCCATCGATCCACTCGTTGAGGATGAATTTCTCGGTTCTCACCGCCTGAATTGCCTCCACAAGTCCACAATTGTCACCTTTTTTGGTTCACACCTGCCATGGATTTGGATGAATTACGATGAATCCACCATTAGAGATGAGAGAGAGAAACAGAGGCATACCATCGAGGAGAGAGAAAGGGATTCGGAGGAATAGAAAGAGTGAAAGGAGAGTATGTGAAGAAGGAGAGCGCGCGTCGTCGAGCGAGGAGAAAAGGAAGGGGACGAAGAGAGAGAAAGCGAGGAGAGCAAATGAAGGAAGTCTAGGGTTTTTGCTTTTATACTTCCAAAACCCTACCATCTGTTTCTAAACAATTCGGCCCGAAGCCCAAACTCCTCTTGCTGGCCCAAACTCCTCCTGACTTAAATTTTTAAGGACGAAAATTCGGGTTCGGACATGTCCGAATTTGTCCGGACCGATTTTTATCAAAAATTCGGACAACCCGAATTTTTGACGGTGAACCCAAACCCGAACCCAATTTCACATTCGAGACAAGTCCGAATGTCCGAATTTTAAATTCGGACAAAAATTTGGTGACCGGACCCGGTTTTATTCGGGTCGGACAAATTCGGACATTCGGGTCGGACACATTTTTGCCAGCACTACACGTAGCAAATTCGAGCGATAGCGGCAGCGAGTAGATTCGAGCAGCGAGCAACGAGCGGCATCGAGCGGCGGCGGCAGCGACCAGCAGCGGCAAGCACCACCATCGGCACAAATTCTGCAAAAAAAAAAAAAAAGAGAAAGGGGAGCTCGAGTCGAGCGTCGCCGGGCCGGTAATAGTCGGTAGGTCGCCGGTTGCCGTAGAATGAGGAAAAAGGGGGAGGCGAGAGGGAGAGGGGGAGGAGGGGAGTGACAAGCGAGCGAGAGAACCGCAGCAAGAGAGTGAGAGGAGTGTCACCGGGCCGTGATCGTCGGTAGGTCACCGGTTGCTGCCGCGAAACGAGGACGAGAGGGGAGGCGAAGGAGAGAGAGAGGAGCGAGCAAGAGAGTGAGAGGAGAGCGGCGCAGCGCACGACGATGAGGGTTTCCATTTCCAATTTCAAGCGTTTTTATTTTTTAAAAATTCGGATATGTTAACCAACGGTTAACCGAAAATTTTCGAGATCGCGAACCGTATCCGAACCATGAATCGAAAAAATTCCGATTCGGTTAACCAAACTGATTTTTTAAAATAAATTAATCGGTTAACCGCTTTTTTATCGGTTTTCGGATCGGTTTTCGATTTCGGTTTTTATACACACCTCTACCTGCTCGCTGCACTTGTTGCTGCTGCCGTTAGCTCAGCCACCATCACTGCGGGTCTCCGCCTACCCGCTGCCTCTAGCTGTCGCCGCCAACCACCACCAATCATCGGAGCTCCGATCAGCTACCCTTTCCACAATAAAAAAACCTCATTTTTTGTTGTGGTTTTGGGTAAAAACCTCAACCTTCAACTAATCAATTCCTTTAATTTTTGAAAATAATTAGTTAAATGTTGCATGCAATAGATTATTGTATAAAATTAAATTTTACGAGATTGTGTGGGTGAAAAAGACAAAAAGGCCTTGAATTAGGTGGTTGGATGTTCATGGGAAAAGGAAAAATTGGACTTGTAAGAATTATTTAAATTTCTCGATTATGTTGTATTAGGTCATTGGTTAGATGATTGTGGATTGTAAATTTTGGGAAGAAAATTTGGTTTTGTAATGATTCAAAGCTTATTGAAAAATTTTGGACGAATATGATATTAAGTGAGGATTTAAGAAAGAAATAGGCATGCATGTTGAGTTATGAGCATGTGGATTGAAAATGTGAATTAAAGAGAATAAGTAAGTTGGATGATTTTAATAAGTCAAAAGCAAATAAGTAATTTTGGGAAGATTGAAGAAAATACGTCATTTTGAGGGTTTAAAGAAAATAAGTGATTTGGATGATTGAGATAAATTAAAGGAAATAAATGATGTTGACGATTTAAGAAAACAAGTGACTTTAACGATCCAAAAGAAAATAAAGGAAATAAGTGAATAAGTAATTGTGGTAGTAGAAAAGAAGCAAAATTGATGATGTAAAGAGTTAAATAAAATTAGCAAATTTGACAATTTAAAGAGTTAAAGAAAATTAGCGAATTTGATGATTTGAATAAATTAAAGGAAACGGTTTAACTTACGCGATTCATAAGAATTGGGTTAGTATGCAAGTGAAGAATTAAGCAACGTTGGAGGATTAAACAATTAGATGAGCAAGATACTTAATTTGAGAAGTGACCGATTAACACGTTAGGTATTTTATGGAGAATCGGTTAAGTGAACCTTATGAGCATATTGCGTGACAAGAGGAGTTGGTATAAGCTACGAGTGTTACTTTAAAACTTCCACCTATTAAATTTAACCACCCGCTTTAACAATATACAAAGTAATTTTGTTTTATTTAATTTCATCTAGTCATAGGAAGTTACAATTAGAAAATAATATAAGTAATAACAGTAGTAATAATAATAGCAACGATAATAATAAGATAGTAAATTTAGTTACTAAAAGTATTAAATATATTAATGAAACACTTTATTTTGTTAAGGCATCAACGTCGTTCATCCGAGTCGGCAACTCCAAAGGGACCAAAGGAAGGATATCACTGCGATTTTAAGGTACATTTATTGCTTGTACATTATGAAAACCCATATGTTTATACATAACACTATCAAATGGTTTGCTTAATGAAATGAACCATTTCAAATATTATTTGTCACCTAATTATGTGGCTCGCCCATATCAATTATATCAACGTGATCGGATGCGTGATCACACGTATATATATTTGGCCATTATCAACCAAACTTTGCCGATCGTCCGGGTATGCGCATATTTAGGGAAACCAATGATCGTAAGGAGCCACTCGAGATAATAAATGAATAATTGTTTTACTATATTCTTCTTGTCTAATTTATAAATGAATTGAAATGCATGCACTTAAATCATATATCTTCACTTAATTATTTACAATACATGGATAAGTGCGCTGAGCTTTTGCTCATTATTTCAAAATGTTTTATCTATTTTGTTTTAGGTAAAGCTACTCTAGAAGGGAGTAAGAAGTAGGTTTTCTACTGGCCGAAGGGTCTTAGGGGCTCACGGTGGTGCTGACTGTCATGTCTTGAGTTGTTTTGGTTGTGTCTTTAAGTCATTACCCCGATGGCATGTATTTAATTCTTTCGCTTATGTTGTTCTTTGTCGGACGTTTTACTTTTGAACTCGGATCATACCAAGTATTGCATGTAATCTAATTGGATGTTGCCTTGTTCCTTATTTGGAGCGGCGGTAATACCTCTAACCTTTCTTTCCGCTGTGCTAATTACTAGTTAATCAATCCTTATGGTTTATCGGGTGATTATGGGATTAGGGGCGTTACAATATGAAAGACTTTTTACAACCTAACTGGCCATTTTCCTCTCGATTTTGTTAATCAATAGTTGGCAAGCTTTATGATTCATCTTCCTTCTAGATAAAGGGAGTTCCGGATATTTGATAAGGAATTTCCCAACTACAAACCCAAGAATATTCAAAATCTCCTGCTGCACTACTGCATTTACTCCCCAAAATAAATTCGATTTATTTGGATTAATAAATAATCCGGACATATTAGAGAATTTATCAAGAATCTCTCGAAACACCTCGATAGATCTGTTTATTTCAACTACTAAATGATAGAATATCATCTGCAAAAGCAAGATGGACCAACTAGATTCTTTTACATTGAGGGTGAAAATAGAATTCGTTCTCAAAGGTAGCCATTTTTAAACCTCTAGCTAATACTTCCATAGCTATCATAAATAGATAAGGGGATAGTGGGTCACCTTGCCTTAGGCCTCGAGCTCCTTGGAAAAAACCCATTGGTTCATCATTAACATTAACAACAAAAGAAGTAGTAGTTATGCAGGCTTGAATCGGATCAACAAATTGGCTTGCGAACCCAAACCCCACCAAGGCTGCAAATAAAAATTCCAATCCTGCATCATATGCTTTCCTAATATCCACCTTAAGCATAACACGTGGTGATATTTGACAAGAAAATGAGCAAGCCTCACATTGTCCTCTATAGTTATGTCCTTAATGAATGCACTCTAACTTATATGAATAATACCAGGGAGGATAGTTTGTATTCTATTGGCCAGGATCTTAGATATTGCTTTATACAAAACATTACAGAGAGAGATAGGTTTGAATTCTTGTACCCGAGTAGCATTTGGAACTTTTGGGATAAGTACAATTAGGGTGTTGTTAAGTCTGTTTGAGCATTTTGTTGTTATGAAAAAACCACATGATTGCTTGAGTAACATCTTCACCCACAATATGCCATGTTGTTTGGAAAAACTTGCGAGAATATCAATAAAGCCAAGGGTTTTGTTAACATTCAAGCTAAAAAAGACTTGATTTTATTTCATCCACAGTAATTGGAGCAAACAATTTTTGGTGATGACTTGAAGTAAGCAGAGGACCATTAGAAACCCACTGTTTATCAATAAAATTGAGAGTCAACGTTGTACCCATGAGTTAAGAGAAAAACTTAATAAAAGAATCCCCTATACCTTCTTCGAAGTATGCTCCACCCCCGATTATCTACCACTCAAGAGACAACATTAAAGCATTGCCTTTGCTTAGTAATCAAATGAAAATATCTATTATTTTCATCACTTTTAGCAATGCTCTGCTGCAAAATACTATCCTCAATAGCCTTGAATTTGGCATAGTCATATAATGTTTCCTTTTCTAATATTTGCAAGGAAATAGAGGATGGCTCTACTTGTAAAGCCTCTTGTACTTGGAGTAACTTACCCTAAGTTTGCTCCACATTAAGGCTAAGACCTTTATATGTCTGAATAATTTAGGCCCTTAAGCTTACACTTCAAACTTTTAAGCTTAGATACCACTTGATACATTCAGCAACCACTCACATGATATGTCCAACAATCTTCCACAGTTTTCCTAAATTCGGGATGAGAAGACCATATATTTAAATACTTCAAAAGGTCTTTTAATCCGCTGAAAATCATCCTTAATTTCAACCTAAATAAGGCTATGATCCGAATCCTCGGAGGCTTAAAAACAACATTAAATATATACTTCCCATATGCACCAACTAGGCATGACTCTATCCAATTTGGCTCTTTTCTCTCCCAGTTACTCATTTGACCAAGTAAAAAATTGGTCACTAGCTGGAGCATCATAAATACCCGAGTGTATCACAACAATTGAAAAATTCATCAACTTCAGATTGATATGTAGTGGACTTAGATAATTTCTCTTCCCGAGATAATAAAACATTAAATTCACCTAGAAATATCCAAAGGCTAGGAAATTGAGTAATACGTGCTTCCATATGAACCCACAAAGGCAACCTTTGCACCCTAGAGTTTAACCCATAGGCAAAAGCACACACAACCCGAGAAACATCCAGCACCCCGGACACAACACATAACACCATTTGACTACTTTTGAATACAATAGATAACTGCACACCTATTTGCAAAAAATATGCAAATTCTCCCACTGTAATGCTCAAGATAATTTGCCTTAAACAGATAAGAAGGGAACAATTTATTTGCAATATGAACTGCTTTCTCCTCTAACACATAAGTCTCAACTAGATAAAAAGCTGTAGGTTAGTTAGCAAGAATATACTTTCTTATTTCTACTTGTATTTTAGGGTCATTTAGACCTCGAACATTCCAATAAACAACAATCATGTAGTATTTTGACCAAAAGACCTACCCGTACTCTTGGTATTGTCAAACTTGTGCATTCCAGGCCCTAAACCTGGTTCCTTAGTTTGCTAAGCCCCTTTCTTGCAATACAATGTATTTGTTGGCTATGGCAATAACACTAGAAGACAATCTTTTCGGTAATATCCTACCAGCCTTACGCTTCGTCTACTAGGAGACTGCATTCCATTTGAAGGGGAGGAACTACTTTGTTGACAATAACCGACTCGGGTGGTGCAACAACTTCGAGCATCATCTTCAGTAACTATAGGCTCTTCAACGGATACAGAGGTAGTTACGGGTTTTGGAACCCATACTTGTTTATAAGTGTAGGAACCATGATCGACGTGGTCGAACCAAACTTCCCTACGATTGCCTTGGCAAAATGGTTTTTTTGAAAGATGAGGGTGGAAAATGAGTTTATGGTTTTGAAAGATGAATTTTTGAAAAGTGGAGATTGATCTCTTATTAAGAGTTTCGAATTTTATTAAGTCAAGTTAATGGATTAAATTAGATTGAATTGATTAGCGTTTTATTAACTAATTTATTTTATAAATTATTTTAAAGAATTCTCGAGATATTATTTCCTCATTAAAGAATAAAATAATTAGAAATTAGGGTTACTGCCGTGAGACTTTAGGGACAGACCGGTGTAAAAACACCTGGTTTGGACCTAAGCCTAAGCCGTTGACCACCCGAGTGTAGGCGGCAACCCGCACTTGGAGGTCATAGGCGTCGGCCGAGGCTTGGGCTGAAACAGATCGGCCTCGGCCTCGGCCTAGAGGGCAGATCCGAGATCTTCTTTTTATCCAACAATAAGAAAATAACCGAGATGTAATGCGAGTAAAAATAATTGAAGAAAGGGAGTCGCCGATCGGTTTTAGGAGAGAAAAACTAACAAAAACAAAAATAAAATTTTTTCTTCCAATCTTAGTATGGGAAAACTAAGACTGAAAGAGGCTAAAAATGACTCCATCGGTCTTTGAACCGAGAATTAGATTCGGGGCGAGGATACAAAACGTAGAAAAAAACCTTCGATTCCGCCCATCCGAAGACGACCATTACTAATTTGAGTAGTATACTAAAAGAATGTGTTAAACACAAACATACAACATGTTAAACGATAACAAAAATCAACCAAACGGAATTACAGGAAAGCGATAAAGAAAGCAGAAAGAAAGCGAGAAAACTAAAAGATTATATCGGATGGGGAATAAAAAGTGATTACATCTCTTTGATCCACAATACAAAAAGCGATGAATAAAACACAAATTAAATAACCGTTTGAAGGTTGAATGATTGCCCGTAGGTTGTCCCACCTTGTTGATCCGGATCTCTACACTGGATCTCTTGATGCGACACGACAAATCGAAGAAAGGAGGGCTCTTTTATGAGTTTTGAAAAAGGTGAGTTTATGACGAGTGTGAAAGATCAGCTGAATGGATGCACGAGAGATCGAATAACTGAATATTCTTTAGGTCTTTGCAAGAATTCTGTGGTGAATTGTGAAAAAGAAGATGTTTGAAGATGCTTTTCAGCGAGAATAACATTTAGGAGAGAGTGTTTTAGGCTCGGTTCAAGCATCGTAGCGCTAAAGAAATAAGCCGCATGGGAATGAGAGTCAAGACTCTCTATTAATAGGGAGAGACCTAGGTAACAAATGACCTAGGGTTGCTTTCGACCAGCCGTCCAAATAGCTGAAAATAAATTAGGTCAAAATATCTTGAGATTGAACCGGATAAAGCAAGGATAAAACCGGATAGAATCCGGTTCGCGAGCGCCAGCCACCCGAGCGTGCCTAGGGTTTCATGCCCTAGTGTGTTTCCAAAGGAGTCTCCAAGCCAAAACACATCATTTCACTTAAAAGCCGAATTACGGGCACCGACCACGACATTGTTTTAAGAGGAAAAGCTCCTAGTCTTGTATGGACTCGCTTTATGGAGCTTAAACGTAGCACTTTGATGCTCGTGATCATGAAATGCAATGTTTTAACGCAGTCTTCAGGTCTTCGACTCCTTGTGTGATTGGAAAAAAGTAAAATGCAGTATTCCGAACTTGGAATTTCTCGGTACACGGCACTCTGGACGGCGTTGTCTCTAAAGGCTTGGCCCGATTTTTGGATCGTCCAGAAAAAAGGGGATTTTTGGATCGACCCAAGGCAAAAGGCTATTTATTTAGTGCCGGGGTTCTGTGTGGTTTACTGGTTTCGCCGCACTAATCAAATACAATTCGAGATCCAAATCCTCAAACATGACTCGGAATTTCATCATCGGGCCAACAAAATAATATACATAATTAAAGAGATAAGAGACGATACGTTTTTGGTGTCTATAGTTAGCACCCACTTTGACCGAGTCTAAAAATATGAATGGCCAAAGTAGACACTAAAGGGTACTTACCTCAATTTTTGATATTAGTTATTGTATAATGCTTGGAATTGGTTATAGTCGAACCCGAACTCCAAAATGGGGCTTGGACTTGATCGCGATGCATGCGTTCGAAGTCCAAGTAAGAGGGTCTAAGCTTGGCTTGATCGAGCTTGAAGCTTTGTATATTTTGATGCTCGAAACTTCGATCGATCTTTGATCCGAATAATTTAGTCGAAAACAACCTGGAAAAATCGATATGAAAAAACCGATTGGTGGGTCCAAGAGCTTCCACTTGCATGCATAAGGTGCCAATGAGTCATTTGCCACGGTTGATAGGACTCCACAAGCTAGGTGTAGGCTAGGGATATAAATTTGTCGCCGATGGGATGCCACAGTGCCTTGTGGCCGGCACCGGCTAGCCTTTGGTAGGCCTGGCCCCCAACGTGCTTCTAGCGGATTCCTTTGGTCTCGTACTACTTGTTTGACTCTTGTCTTGTATGGTTGGCTGGCTTGACCGAATAGGTCTATAAAAAGGGTGCTTGATGAATTCATTTCACACACTTGCTTCTCTTCTTGCACTCTTGCCTTACTCTTGTGCTTTCTTACTTTGTTTCTTCTTGAAAACTAGTTGGTTTCCAAAGTATTTTCTTCCAAAATATCTAGAAGAAGAGCCCATCCCGCAAGGAGATCTAGAGTCGAAAAACTTGTTTAAGACAACTTCCTTGAACGGGAATGACGTCCGCGAGAATGAGTGAAACCCAAATAAGCTCTTGGTGGAGGCTGCAAGTCACGTTTATTCGCTCACTATCACTCCTTCGGTAAGCTAATTGGCTTAAGTTTCTTCCTTTGTTCATTTAGAATAGTTCTTCAACTAAAAATCTTGTTGGATTTTTTTTGCAGAAAGGCTCGAGTACGGAGTAGTGGAGTTATTCCCACGTTCATGGAGACATGTAGGAAGATGAACTTTCCTCTTGAACCACCTCTCGTGACAAAAGGGAGAAAGATCCTATTAGGGCCATTAGTGAGCGTTTTGGGACACCATCAACACTTTCCATCTTCCCTTCGAGGAAATAACCATAACTCCTTTTGATTTTGTTATTTTATCCTGTTTGGGCTTTTTAGGAGAACCTCTAGCCTCTGCCTCAAAATTTTTACAAAAACCGTGACTATCTTCATCATCTTTTTGGGCCCGTAGCTGATAGTTTTCCTCGAAAAATTTATTTAAGTATATCGTCTTTTTTAAGGCCTTTGAGGATGTTAGGTTTTGGCCTCGACATTCTCCACAACAACAAGTTTGAATCGTGCTTGCTCTTCTATTGAGCGCGGTTCTTTTTTCGATTAAGCTACTAAGGCTTATGTTCACTATTTGGTGAACTTAGTGGACCTCGATAAAATAAAGGAGCTCAACTGGGGTGCTCCTGCGTATACTTGCCTCATTAGGGGCCTCCGTGCCGGTATGCGGCATATGAAACCTGAGTTGGATTCGACCAACTATCTACGTTGCATGGTCCGTGGAAGATTGTTGAGGTATGCTCAACTTTTCCTCTTCTCACAAAGTATTTTTCATCTTGTGTGGATAGAAAATTTACTCAATTATGATCATGTAGCCGTGGTTATACGAATATTTCCCGCATCTTTCTCTTGGTTCAACGAATTATCCGATGTTCCTGGCCTCCATATCGTGGGTTAAAGTCTATCTTCAACGTCCTAAGATCCATGGGATAAACTTCTTGAGATCATCCATTAACCGTGTGACCTCGGTATGACTCTTTAATCTCAAGATTTACCTCGAAAATATGCTTAGAGAACTTTTATCACACTCGTTTAGCTGGCTACCCCTACCCATAGCCTATGGGATTGCCCATGGATCTGCTCGTGGTGGACTCCAGCCTTGATTATGCATGGTTTTTCATCCATTTTCTTGCTGCCTCTCGTTCTTACTTGCTTGTTTCTTGATAAATCTTGAATGTAGGCTAATTTTCATCCTTGGGACCAACTCTAACTCCTTTAGAGTATCATTATTACACGGGAATTAAGTGAAAAGAGGATCTTATTTGAGGTCCCTTTGGGTTTTGTTGATATCTTTGTGAGAGGGTCACACCTCAAATTCGGGTCAACACGTGGCCTCCTCTTGTTCCGGTCGATCCACCCTGCACCATGTTTTACCTTCATTCCCTTCCGGACCATGTTTTACCTTCGCTCCCTTCCTCCAAATGAGCAAGTCTGCTACTATCGTAGGGTATCCTTATACCTCATTCTTAAACTTGTGCACATCCTATGCTCACCATGCGACACGGATTATGACTCAACCGGTGAGTTCTCACCTCTTCCTATCATAGTTGAATTTCTTGCGTGGAAACTAACTTCATCTTTCTAGCAGCTCACACTAGTAGACATCCATATTCCAAGCCTTGATGTAGACGTTACTCTACCCGGGGATCTCATCGTTATGTAAGAATTCCGAAATCCTAAAGAAAGAATGTATTGGGCATCCTTTCCTCAGGAATTAGCGAGGGGTAAGAGTTTCATGCTCTTCACTTTTAGTTGTATGCTAAAAGTATTTTTGACTAACACCATAGGATAATTTTTTTAGTATGACCGAGAACAGGCCCGGATCATGTCTATCAATCTTCAATCTACTCTCTAGGGAATCCAAAATGTCCTTACTAGGCGATCCTTTCCATCCTTCCGGGTAAATTCCTAATTAGTGGAGTGCTAATTTTATTGAGCTTTTAATGAGTGTGCTAATTGCCCTTTCATTCTTGTAGAGGCGTCGATCTAGAGCATCTCCCTCGGGAGTATTCCTAGTGGACCCGGGGCATAGACACATCCATTCGGTCAGCAAACACCTTCTAGGAGTAAGGTTCTTCACAATGTTCTCCACGGCGCGTACATCATCGGAGTACTTCCGAGGCAGGATCTAGCACTTCCGGCCTAGTGATTCCGGTGCGAGGCCTAACTTTTCCGAGGAGAGCTTGGATATCTTGCCACTCGTAGGCTTTTGATCGTCATGACAATCCTATTTATTTCCCTCGGCTTTGTATAACGGGCCATCCCATGAACCTTCTCGGTCTTAGAACCACAGAGGTAGCTCCTATCAAGGTGATAAAGGTGGTTGGTTCTCCACATCCGTCTTGGAGGACTTCGAGAACTATATCGTTGACGACACTTCGATGGCGATGATTAGAGAATTCCTTGCCGTTTCGATGTTGGTGATTAGGGAGTCCCTTGTAGGGTGTTTATTATTTGTTTAATATTTACTTTGTAATGGTGACTCTTATGTAATGGGATGAAATGTAAGGTGACTTAATTCTTTGCAATACGACATGCACGCAATGGGTCAGGCGTAAAAGAATATGGCCCAAGGAGCGCTCAGTCGAAGAAAGCCGCGGAACAAGCTCGACCACGGCGGTGGCCGGCACTTGCCACCCGTGAAGTCTAGGGTGCGGGCAAATTGGAGTGATGGAGGACTCCAAAAGCTCCGAAAGCTCATATAAATAGGGCCCACACCGATGCTTAAAAATGCACCTAACGCAAAAACCTTTTCAAATTAAAAACATTTTGTGTCTTCCACTATCTTCCAAAAGATATGAATTTTATGAGTAAACTAACCCGATGGATGCATGAGATGAGCAATACGGACATATTCGGGTTATCAAATTATGGGTTGAATATCCTATTCAAGCATTCGCCAAGTGAAGGTCTACTGGACTTTCTTAAGGATTGTTGTGGCCTTTTGGGACCCTCACCATCACGTCTTTAGGTTTAGGGATAAGGAATTGTGCCCTCTGCCTTAAGAATTTGATGCCATACTAGGCAATCGTAGGCATACGAAACCAGTTCTACCCAAATCTTCGGAAAATCTCCGCGAGACTTACAAGTACTTGTTGAAATTGAGCAATAAGAATCTAGGGTGCATACTTATTGGGAATCAAGTAAATTTGACTAACCCGATGAAACACTATTGACACATGTACGACTATTCTAAAGCAATCATTATCCCGAGGTGATGAGCCATTATCACCTATCCGATAGGTGGATTCCTGATGGTAGGAGGTCACGGGGATATGGCATCGGTGGGACTATTGAGTTTAGTTGAGCAATTAGAGAATTATTGTTCTCTAACACCACTAATAATTGTTGAGACAATCATAGGCTTAGATCAGTCGAACCAAATTCCGAGGAAGACTTCTCTAGGAGTCCTTTATTGTTATAGGTGGGCAAATAACTACCGATGAGATCAAATAGCGTAAGTCGGTCGGCGGCACTGGCCATAGGGCGATAGTTTGGTGTCGCAGAGGCTAATTCGTCTCCGACTTATGTCGAAAGTCTTGTTTTTTACTCGTTTTGTTTTTCGCCTCTATTTTTTTTTATTTTGCTCTTGTTGGGCCTAAAAAGATTGAATTTTGACCGTGCATGACACTTATTTTGATTTTGCACCTATGTTGTGTAGATCCGGTTAATGGAGCACCTAAAGCTGATTCGGCCTCCTGCGAAAATTGATGCGTACTTAGCGGTACACTTCGTTAGTGAAAACGAGAACACCCGGCTTCTTGGTGGGAGGAGTACCTCAGGAATCACAGTGATGATATAGCGTGGTACATTGTGCACCGAAAGGTGTCCCAATTCTGGATGCATACCTTACGACATCCCTTTGTACGCTTGTTGGGCTTAGAAAGCAGTACCTACTATTTCCTTGACCGTGTGTTATGGCGAGATGGGAAGAGAAAAATAATTCCTTTATGGGACTCGTATCTAGCCTGCTACCTTTGAATTATTCAATGGATTTGGTAACTTTAACCAAAAAAATATCATGGCTTGAATAGTGGATGAACGTACCAAAGTTGTTGACACCTCCGGGAAACCTAATACTTCGTATCTACCTATTATATGGAGTGGATAATAGAAGTGGATCCCCAACAACTTAAGGCACCGAGAGCCGAGAGATGGATTTTGAATAAGCTGTCCTCGCTATCGCCCCTCTCTAAATTCACAAAATAAACCCTCGAGTGGCTGAACACGTCTGCCGAAGAGAAACCGAAGCCAAAGGAGCTGAAGAGAAGAGGGTTCACGGAATCGAGGAACCGAAGAAATGCACCTAGGATGATGAGGCTGAGTTTAATGACCTCAAAGGAAAGAAAGTACGAGATAGACAAGGGCTTTGAATTTTTTGGAAAGAATTTAGGATAGAATAAAAGAGAAAGAGGTTTAGTTTTGCCTCTTTAGAACAAATTTATTGTTTTTTACAAGTAGTGTGCTTGCATTGATTTCCCTTTTATTAGCTATGCACTCGGGTAAGTAGTAGGCTTACCTTTTTATTAAATAAAAGTAAGTATTATGTTATACTTCTATATTTTATCACTCACCTAGAGGGAGAATAAATTGGACCACCTAATTGGACTTCCCGAAATATGGAAACTATCTAATTGGACGGTTAATAGATTACAGAGTCAAAAGGAAGAAAAGAAAAAAAAACTCGGCCAGGTCAGCCCACCATTGTCCGGGTAGTGGCTGGCGCCCACCATAGCTTGGCCTGGTTGGGTCGGGCGCGACTCACTTGTCTAAAGTCATGATAGACGTAATATTTCTTCAACCGATTCAAATTCGTGTACTAAAAATTTCCTCTCCATACAAATCATTCAATTTGACCGCCCGCTCGGTAAGATTTGACTAAGTATAAATGGGCCTTGCCAATTGGTTTAAATTTCCTCATGGGTTCTAAATCGGCGCTTTTATCTCCTTAAGGACTAAATCTCCAATTTCTAGATTTTGAGGCTTAACTTTATTATTAAATGCCCTGGATATACGTGCTTGGTATATTTGGACATTGTGCAGGGCGTTGGACACTTCTCATCCAATAGTACTAACTCTTTATAGTGTGTTATAGCCCATTCCGCTTTTGGAATCTAGCTTTCAACAATGATTCTTAATGAGGGAATGGCAATTTCCATTGGAAGGACTGCTTCCATCCCATAAACTAGAGAGTAAGGTGTTGCTCTCGTAGAGGCTCTAATAGATGTTCGATAACCCCATAAAGCAAAAGGCAGCTTGTCGGGCCAGTCCTTATAATTAAATGCCATATCCTCCACTATTTTACGAATGTTTTTATTAGCGGCTTCTCTGCTCTCGTTGGTCCGGGACGGTAGGGGAAGATTTATGATGTTAGATCTTGTATTTGTCCAACAAGTCTGCTACCCGCTTTTAAAATGACTACCATGGTCACTAATTAGCTCGTGGGACACCCCATAACGACGGATGATATTCCGATTAATGAACTTTGCTACCTATTTTGACGTTAAAGTTATATAAGAGGTTGCCTTTACCCATTTTGTGAAGTAGTTAATTACTACTAACACGAATTCATGACACTTGTTCCTTTAGGGGTTACCTTGCCAATAATGTCTATTCCCCAAACCGAGAATGGCAGGGTGAAGCTAATGTTGTGAGGAATGACGACGGTTGTTGTTGTACATTTGCATACACTTGACATTTATGACACCTTCTAACAAACTCATGACAGTCTTTTGCCATGGTCAACCGGTAATATCCGAGTCTCCGAACCTTCCGGACCAACATTTTACCATTCATATAAGGTCCACACTCCCAAGCATGAATCTTATCCATGATGCGCTTTGTTTTATATTGGTTGACACAAAGTAAACTAATCCCAAAGTTAGTTTTCTTGTACAATTGTCTTTGATTGATGAAGAATTTGGCAACTAACATCCTGATTGCTCGTTGGGCTCTAAGTGTGGAGTCCAAATGTAAGACCCGTAATTTTGAGGTTAGGTGGTCTTACGAGCTAGAGTTAATTATTTAGCCTTGGTTAAATGGAGTAGGTCGAGAGACCACGTTATACGCGGTTAAATACGCGTAAATTAATTTGAACGGGTTATTATTAGTTCGCGTAATTCTTATTGGTGAAGCGTATTAATCGGTTTCTCAATTTCCGCCTGGACCAGCTACGTATTAATCGGAGACCGCGTATGTTACGTATGTGAGTTTAATTGCATTGAGGATAAAAAATAAAAAGAAGAGGAATGGGATTAGTATTGGGGAAAGCGAGTGCTGTCAAGCACCGGTGGAAACCACCGAAAAGGAAAGAAAGAAGGGGACGGGGACCGAACAAAAGGAGCAACGAGAGAGAGAGAGGCTAAGCGAGGGAGACAGAGCGAGAGAGGGGGGTTTGCGCGAGCGGAGCGGGAGCGAGAGGACGCCGGAAATCGGCAACCGGCGGGCCAGCCGTGCTCGAAGACAACCAGCGGGCGAAAGGAGGGAGGAGTGGAACCGAACAGGGGAAAACGAGAGAAGGGAGACCGGGCGAGGGCGAAGCAGCGAGTGAGAGAACAGAGCAGAGAAAGAGAGTGGGTGCGCGAGGCGGAGGAGCGGCCGGAGGCCAGCGCCGAACAGCGAACGCGAGGGACGGCCGTGGCTGAAGGAGAGGCGAAATCGAGGCTAGGGAAAGGGAAGTGGACGCGAGGGTCGAGGGAAGCAGCCGGTGAACGCGGGACCGTGACCGGCGACGGCGTCGAGCGGCGAAGCCGGTGGCTAGCAGCGAGGAAAGAGGAACGAAAGGAGGAACCGAACCGGGGAGCTCGAGTCTCGAAGAAACCAACAAACCTTCAATCCCTGAATCGAGGTGGGTAGTCCTATACTCTAAACTAATAGTACTTTCGAAACCCAATTGAATTTATCGTGATTGTGAAATGTAATCGTGAATGGGGAATATGTATGCTATTGAGCGAGTTCGATGAGTTGCTTGAAAGTGGAATTAGGAGTCTTGAGGAGTTATCGTGATTGTGAATATGATTGTGAATGTTCAACATGTATGATATTGAACGAGTGTAGTAGTTGATGAAAGTGGAATTAGGAGTCTTGAAAAGAATTGGTAGTTGTTTAGGCCTAAAGTGAAAATCGGGAATTCAGACGAGTTAGGTCTGCTTGAGTATAGTGAGTCGTATCGAGAATTCGATCGATTGGGAATGAGTACGTTATGGTTTGGGTATAAGTTATGAATTAATATTTCAGATTGAGCCTTAGAGATTTCTTGAACTTGTGATACCGAGAGCTAATTACGAATATTGGGTAATGATGGGTCGAAGTATAAAGAGGAGTATGAATTCGTATTAAGTGATGTGTAACTGGTACAATTAAGTGAGTAATGGGTGATTGTGAGATTAATTGAGTTCGAAAAGTAAATAAATCCTCGAGGTTGATCCGAGTGTGAAAATAAGCAAAGCTAACTGAAACCGAATAATGAAAAGTGATTAAGAGTTACATAACTAAGGACGGACGAGCAAGAGTTAAGTAATGAGTTTGAGACATACAACGGGAATTTGAGACAGGGAATGGTAAGGTTAAGTTGGGGAATTGGAGTAAAGACAGGGAGTTGAGAAGTTGAGACATAAGCAAACGAAGTGAGTTCACCGAGTAGAGACTTAGAATGAGGAATTTAAACAAAGACAGAGAGTTGTGAGAAGTTGGGGCGCTGGATTAGGTGCTGTCTCGCTTGTGGTTATTGTGGCTCGTAAAATGGAAACTAATCGTACTAGAGTGGTGGATTGAGAAATGTATAGTTGGAAAGAGTTGAGAATGATGCTTGCATTGAATGGTGATTATTTGTGCTATGTGATTGCTTTACGTGATACTCAAAAGTAATTTTGAAAGGAGTTTTGTATTTTACGTGAAATGATCCTTGAATGCAACTTCTTGTGAACCGCCTTTCAAACGTGAATGTGTTTTAAAGAAAGTGAATCTTGTTTGAGAAAGTGAATCGGATTTGAGAAAGTGAATTTAGAAGGGTGACATGTGTGTCATGCCTTCTACGATGAGAATTTGATTGAGATCTTGGTTAGAAACCAAGTTTGATAAGTGATTGTGATCACTTCGATTGAAATGAATTATGGGCTAGATTGTTTAGACCGGAGGAAGGAGGTGGTCGTGCATATCGGGCCACGGGGTCCTGATATGCGTATCGGATGCCCATCAACCGGAGAGGTTGATTCTTTCTCGACGAGGAAAGCGGAGCCTTCCAGGTATTTGACTAGAGATAGGTCCGGGAACCTGAGTCGGGGTAGCGCCCGAGAACCGCCTGGTGCTAGTTCAATCGCCGAAAGCCCCGAAAGAATTTTCGAAAGTATTCAAAAGAAAGTGCAGATGATTCCATCTTGTGTGTAATGTGATTCCATTCCTAAAATGATTGCAAATCGTGCTTCCAAATGATTAAAGTGTTATGAGCTTAATGTTGTGACTCGATTTCAAGAGATTTCATTGAAAAGTATATAGATTTGTATTATATTATTATACTTTTACTGATTTGATTATTATGAGTATTATGTGTAAAGAATTTCCATTTTAAGGGTGTAGAACTCCGGTGAGCCCGTTGATTATTGCTCACCCCCACAAATTTCCCCCTCCCGAGTGTTGCGAGTGCTTAGCTTATTCCGGACCTTGTTGATTGCTCGTTTCTTGGTTGTCTGCGAGATTTGAATCGAGGATGCGCATTTGTTATGTTTCTAAGTATTGTACTTGTAATTTAGTGCATATAGTTGTACCAAATGTATAGAAACCCTTTAGACTGTTTTGAGTTGTATAGCATGATTGGTTGGACTCCGGCGTGTGGCCGTTGAGTTATATACTCCGAGCGTGTGGCTCGTTGAGTTATATCATGTTTTTCATGCGAGGTTTTAAGGCTTTAAGCCTATGGGTTGGTCCTTATTACAAACGGAACTCTGCCGAAATTTTCGAGAGAATCTCGGATTCTTTTGGAAAACCACCGGCATTACTTTTAAGTTGAGTTTAGACAACCAAACCAACACCGAAAGAGCCTTGGGAGTTCCTTTAAGGAACTCGGCGATGTAATACTCCCGGGGGTGTTTTGGGGTGTTACAAAAATGGTATCGAGCATAGATTTTGGTGACCTTAAGTTTGCATTGCATATAGACGTCTAGCATCTTTGTTATGTGACTATGTGCTTTGTTTGTGGCCGACATATGTGTGCCCTTAAGTTCAACCTCTGCCTTATAAGTGACTACCTTGTTGACTTAGTTAAACCAGTTGATTGTAAACCGTCCTTCGGGGTGATGTGAGAGTGACTTCTATGTGCTATGTAAATGGGTGTGGCTGAGACCTTACTTCCGGTCCATTACTTGTTGATTTCGGTGAATCCAATTTGAGAAACTTGTGAAGATAGGCCTAGAATAAACCAAGCTTGAGGCTAGAAGGGACTAAGTGAATCACGTTGAAGATTATGCTTTCCACCATTTTGAATTCCTTTGACTTAACCTGTCCCACCAAGAGGAGTTGATTGATGAATGTTGGAATCATGCCCTCCACCAATTTGAGTTTACATGTGGTGATTCTTTGTGAGTAATTTGAATGTCATAAATCGTTTGGAGGTAGTTTCCTTGGGTTCCTTATAAACCTTGGGCATTGATCATGTAAGTGAGTGTCTCGTTATAAAGGGAGTTAGAGGTTGTTCTATTACTCCCATGCTTCACTTGGAGTTCATTGTGATGTTAATGGTCATTGGAGTGACTATAAGCTACTTGAGAGCGAGATACTTTAAGTTTTGCATAAGGATCGTAGGTTTGATCGTAACTCCCTAGAGGTGAAAGAATAACATGAGGGCTCTCTGCTACCTATTGTAGCTACCATGAGTAGTTCAAGGATCGTATTGTGCTAGATATGATCCCACATAGTTGGGTTACCTCTAACTTCTACCTTGGTTTCAATTCTAGCATTTTGATTGTACTTCCGAGCTCTGTCTACTTGTCTTTTAGTAATGTTGCTTGCCTAGTATGTGTGCCATTCTTACTGTTTCGACCGGTGATGCGCCATAGATAATTCGTTGGACTAGCCTCGTCCAACTAGATGAGCCATAGGCGTTGCTTAAGTTTGTGGAGGATAACGAGCCGAGGGTGATGAGAGATGTTCCAACCACATGCGTACCAAGTATTGTTTTGATTGCGAAAGTATTTGAGTGGAGACACTAAGATCCAATTTCAAAACAAGGGGTGAGATCGTTCCATGCCAACTATTTGCTCTTTTCTAGTACGATTTGCTCCTTGGCGCCTTGTAATTGAGTGAGCGAGACGTACTGAAATGATGGTAGAAAGGAGGTCTGGAACTTTTTAACCTATAAAGACTCCCCGTGGATTCCAATGAACCGTGGTTGTTTGATTGAGTTTCCCTTCGTATTGAGTGTTTGAGTGTGCTCTAGGTGTATATGCCGACATCTTGGTCATTTCAGGGATACTACCTAATTGCTTCGAATTTCGAGGACGAAATTCTTTTAAGGAGGGAAGAAATGTAAGACCCGTAATTTTGAGGTTAGGTGGTCTTACGAGCTAGAGTTAATTATTTAGCCTTGGTTAAATGGAGTAGGTCGAGAGACCACGTTATACGCGGTTAAATACGCGTAAATTAATTTGAACGGGTTATTATTAGTTCGCGTAATTCTTATTGGTGAAGCGTATTAATCGGTTTTCGAATTTCCGCTCGGACCAGCTACGTATTAATCGGAGACCGCGTATGTTACGTATGTGAGTTTAATTGCATTGAGGATAAAAAATAAAAAGAAGAGGAATGGGATTAGTATTGGGGAAAGCGAGTGTTGTCAAGCACCGGTGGAAACCACCGAAAAGGAAAGAAAGAAGGGGCGGGGACCGAACAAAAGGAGCAACGAGAGAGAGAGAGGCTAAGCGAGGGAGACAGAGCGAGAGAGGGGGTTTGCGCGAGCGGAGCGGGAGCGAGAGGACGCCGGAAATCGGCAACCGGCGGGCCAGCCGTGCCCGAAGACAACCAGCGGGCGAAAGGAGGGAGGAGTGGAACCGAACAGGGGAAAACGAGAGAAGGGAGACCGGGCGAGGGCGAAGCAGCGAGCGAGAGAACAGAGCGAGAGAAAGAGAGTGGGTGCGCGAGGCGGAGGAGCGGCCGGAGGCCGCCGCCGAACAGCGAACGCGAGGGACGGCCGAGGCTGAAGGAGAGGCGAAATCGAGGCTAGGGAAAGGGAAATGGACGCGAGGGTCGAGGAAGCAGCCGGTGAACGCGGGACCGTGACCAGCGACGGCGTCGAGCGGCGAACCGGTGGCTAGCAGCGAGGAAAGAGGAATGAAAGAAGGAACTGAACCGGGGAGCTCGAGTCTCAAGCAAACCAACAAACCTTCAATCCCCGAATCGAGGTGGGTAGTCCTATACTCTAAACTAATAGTACTTTCGAAACCCAATTGAATTTATCGTGATTGTGAAATGTAATCGTGAATGGGGAATATGTATGCTATTGAGCGAGTTCGAGTAGTTGCTTGAAAGTGGAATTAGGAGTCTTGAGGAGTTATCGTGATTGTGAATATGATTGTGAATGTTCAACATGTATGATATTGAACGAGTGTAGTAGTTGATGAAAGTGGAATTAGGAGTCTTGAAAAGAATTGGTAGTTGTTTAGGCCTAAAGTGAAAATCGGGAATTCGGACGAGTTAGGCTGCTTGAGTATAGTGAGTCGTATCGAGAATTCGATCGATTGGGAATGAGCACGTTATGGTTTGGGTATAAGTTATGAATTAATATTTCAGATTGAGCCTTAGAGATTTCTTGAACTTGTGATATCGAGAGCTAATTACGAATATTGGGTAATGATGGGTCGAAGTATAAAGAGGAGTATGAATTCGTATTAAGTGATGTGTAACTGGTACAATTAAGTGAGTAATGGGTGATTGTGAGATTAATTGAGTTCGAAAAGTAAATAAATCCTCGAGGTTGATCCGAGTGTGAAAATAAGCAAAGCTAACTGAAGCTGAATAATGAAAAGTGATTAAGAGTTACATAACTAAGGACGGACGAGCAAGAGTTAAGTAATGAGTTTGAGACATACAACGGGAATTTGAGACAGGGAATGGTAAGGTTAAGTTGGGGAATTGGAGTAAAGACAGGGAGTTGAGAAGTTGAGACATAAGCAAACGAAGTGAGTTCACCGAGTAGAGACATAGAATGAGGAATTTAAACAAAGACAGAGAGTTGTGAGAAGTTGGGGCGCTGGATTAGGTGATGTCCGCTTGTGGTTATTGTGGCTCGGAAAATGGAAACTAATCGTACTAGAGTGGTGGATTGAGAAATGTATAGTTGGAAAGAGTTGAGAATGATGCTTGCATTGAATGGTGATTATTTGTGCTATGTGATTGCTTTACGTGATACTCAAAAGTAATTTTGAAAGGAGTTTTGTATTTTACGTGAAATGATCCTTGAATGCAACTTCTTGTGAACTGCCTTTCAAACGTGAATGTGTTTTAAAGAAAGTGAATCTTGTTTGAGAAAGTGAATCGGATTTGAGAAAGTGAATTTAGAAGGGTGACATGTGTGTCATGCCTTCTACGATGAGAATTTGATTGAGATCTTGGTTAGAAACCAAGTTTGATAAGTGATTGTGATCACTTCGATTGAAATGAATTATGGGCTAGATTGTTTAGACCGAGAGGAAGGAGGTGGTCGTGCGTATCGGGCCACGGGGTCTCGATATGCGTATCAGGATGCCCATCAACCGGAGAGGTTGATTCTTTCCTGACGAGGAAAGCGGAGCCTTCCAGGTATTTGACTAGAGATAGGTCCGGGAACTCGAGTCGGGGTAGCGCCCCGAGAACCGCTCTGGTGCTAGTTCAATCGCCGAAAGCCCCGAAAGAATTTTCGGAAAGTATTCAAAAGAAAGTGCAGATGATTCCATCTTGTGTGTAATGTGATTCCATTCCTAAAATGATTGCAAATCGTGCTTCCAAATGATTAAAGTGTTATGAGCTTAATGTTGTGACTGATTTCAAGAGATTTCATTGAAAAGTATATAGATTTGTATTATATTATTATACTTTTACTGATTTGATTATTATGAGTATTATGTGTAAAGAATTTCCATTTTAAGGGTGTAGAACTCCGGTGAGCCCGTTGATTATTGCTCACCCCCACAAATTTCCCCCTCCCAAGTGTTGCAGGTGCTTAGCTTATTCTGGACTTGTTGATTGCTCGTTCTGTTGGTTGTCTGCGAGATTTGAATCGAGGATGCGCATTTGTTATGTTTCTAAGTATTGTACTTGTAATTTAGTGCATATAGTTGTACCAAATGTATAGAAACCCTTTAGACTGTTTTGAGTTGTATAGCATGATTGGTTGGACTCCGGCGTGTGGCCGTTGAGTTATATACTCCGAGCGTGTGGCTCGTTGAGTTATATCATGTTTTTCATGCAGGGTTTTAAGGCTTTAAGCCTATGGGTTGGTCCTTATTACAAACGGAACTCGCCGAAATTTTCAGAGAATCTCGGATTCTTTTGGAAAACCACCGGCATTACTTTTAAGTTGAGTTTAGACAACCAAACCAACACCAGAAAGAGCCTTGGGAGTTCCTTTAAGGAACTCGGCGATGTAATACTCCCGGGGGTGTTTTGGGGTGTTACACCAAAGGATTCTTATTTATATAGATATTGATAAATGCAATGATACCAATTGGTGTGGTCGAGTATTAGACACTTCTAATGTGCAGATATATGCAGGGTGACTCCATCGCTCTATGTGGAGGGGCATTGAATGAATGTCGTTAGGGATATTGATCATGGATGCTAATTTTGCTAATGCATCCGCGAATTGGTTATCATCCCTAGGAAGGTAGGTGAAAGAGATGCTCTTAAAATATTTGGATAATTCTATTAGACATGCTTGGTAGGGTGCTAAGGCTTCACTACATACCTTTCATTTTTCGAAATCGATTAATGATCGGACTGGAGTCACCAAAATGCCGATATTCTTGACCCCAATCTCTGTAGTAGCTTCAATTCCTGTGATGCAAGCTTCGTACTCTGCGGCGTTGTTGGTGACTTTGAAGTCTAGTTTGACTGAAATAGGAGTATGTGCTCCCTCCGGTGAGACTAGAAGAATCCTTACTCTAAAGCCCTTCCGGTTGGAAGTGCCATCGAAGTACATTTTCCAAACGTCCACCTCTACTTGTAAGATATTTGCTTCCGGAAAGTCGAGGTGTTCGAGTTACGATTCAGGTATAGGTAGATCAACTAAGAATTCTTACACTATCCTTCCTTTGATCACTTTTTGAGGGACATACGTACTTAAGTTCGAATTATGACAAGCATGATAGTCCACCTCACTACCTTGCCATTGATAGTTGGTTGCTCAAGTATGTACCTAATAGGATCCATAGATGCTACCACATGTACCGTATAGGCTAACATGTAGTGCCCGAGCTTCTTTGCATCCCGAGTAGTGCCAATGATGTCTTCTCTAATGACGTATATCTAGTCTCATAATCTATGAACTTCTTACTTAGGTAGTAAATCGCACACACTTATTTCCCGTTTTGTTGAGCTAGCATGGCTCCCATAGCCGTTTCCATCGTGGTGAGATACAAAAGTAAAGGTTTCCCTAGTTGGGGTGGCACCTGGAGGGTTAGCTAGGTATTCCTTAACCTTCTCCAATGCTTGTTGGCACTCGGCATCCTAAATGGGCTCATATCCTTTCTTCAAGTTCTTGAAAATAGATTCACGAGACTATAGTAAGTTTTGATATGAAATGACTGATGTACTCGTAAATGTCCTAGGAAACCCCTTATCTCTTTTTCTATGCTTGGCGGAGGGATCTCCTGAATGGCTTTGATCTTGGATGGATGAACTTCAATTCTTCTAAGACTTATAACATAACCTAATAGTTTGCTCGAAGTTACTCCAAAGCCACACTTTTGAAGGTTAAGGAGCATGTTGTATTTTCCGAGTCTCTGGAATAATTTCCTCGAGTCGGGTAGATGCCTCGTCTTATCTTTGGACTTTATGATCATGTCATCCATATAAACTTTAGCTTCGTGTGGATCATGTCATGTAATAAGGTTGTAGCTGTCCTATGGTACATTGCACTCGGCGTTCTTGAGCTCAAATAGCATCACCACGTAACAAGTATGTCCCTTATTGAATGATAAAGGTCGTCTTTTCCATATCCTCTTCAGCCATCTTCACCGATTATACCCAGTGTAGCCGTCCATGAACGAAAGCAAAACATGACCCATCTGTATTATCTACAAGGATGTCAATTTAAGGCAGTGGGAAATCATATTTGGGACTGGCCTTATTCGGATCTCTAAAGTCAACACATATACGAACCCCGCTGTCTTTCTTTGGAACCGATACAATATTTGCTACCCACCGAGGATAGTGAAGTACCTTAATGAACCCGACCTCTAACTCGTTTCGAACCTTTTTCTTAATCTTCAAAGCCTATTCGAGTTTCATCTTCCTCGACTTTTTCTTAATCGATTTAGCATCTTCATAAACCGGAACTTTATGGTCCGCTATACTTGGATCTATACCCGACATGTCTTTATAGGACTATGCGAAGACATCTATGAACTCTGTAAGGAGCGAAGTAAATTGCTTTTGCTCTTCCGGATCTAGTGTTCTCGCGATCTTAACTTCTTGGAGTTAATCAACCGACCCTGCATTAATTATTATTGTTTCCTCTATTATTGGTGAGAGATTTTCATGATCTTCCATAGCTTTTATAAGTTCGTTAGGGATTTATTGTTCATCATTAGGGGCAAAACAATTAAAAACAAGAGGAGACAAAGAGTAAGCGTAAAGGTTCACTTTATTGAATGAAACAATTACATTAGACTCGAAACCGAAGATACGAGAACTAGAAGTGTCGAATTACAAAAAGAACTAGAAATAACGAAGGAGAATAAAAATCCCTAGTACTAGACTTAGAAAGAGGATGCGCTCCTAGATTGGTGACGAATTCCTAGCCCTCCTTGATGTCAATCCAAGTGACATGCTTGGACCCTTCATTATCAACATCGGTGATGAATCTAGACGGATCGAACTGCGGGTGCAATATATCTCGTGACGAGTACCAAGACCAAATTCCCTTCTAAGTTATTCTCTTGTTCAAACAGAAGACCGAAAAGATTATTCCAATCAAGATTGGTCCAATCCGGTGTGGATCGTCCCTCTTCAAGGAGGTAGGGTGCCTCCTTCTCCGAGTATATAACAGATCACTGAAAATCTCCAAACCAGGTACCATGATTCCCTTTTCTTTGATATAGTAAGGCTCGGAAAACCATAATAAGGGAAGTCATCTCCTTCTTTTAAGAACTATCCGTTAAGAGTATAGGAAAAAGGCTTGATAGAGCGGATTATGTGAAGTGCGATCCCCTTAGTTTGAATCTTCCATTTGGCTTGAGCTTTTTCCTCGATAGTTGGTTGATAACCTAGCCCAACGTTGTAGTTTTTAGTGGGCTGAAGGGGTGGAAAAATAGGGTGGTATGACCTTTGGTCTGCAGCGAAGACTCGGAAAGTACCCCTTCATCCTAAGTATCGAATGGACACTAGGTTTGCTATAAGGATTGAAGTTAAGAGGTTCTTCATCCCTTTCTAAGGCAACGACAGTCTCGAATCCATATAGTTCCTCATCATTGGCATCATGCTTGATCTTAACTATAGATTCTTTAGAGGTAATAGTAGCACGGAGATTATCCCCGTTGAAAGTTATAACTTGACCTTCTAGTTTATTCTCTTGTCCGAAGAGAAGATCGAAAATATTATTTCCATCAAGATTGGTCCAGTCTGGTGTGGACTGTCCCTCTTCAAGGAAGTAGAGTGCCTCCTTCTCCAATATATAGCGAGTCACTGAAAATCTCCAAACCAGGTACGAGGATGCCCTTTTCTTTGATATAGGCCTTGTTTGGCAATCGGTTGTTAGCTGTTAGTCTGTTTGTGTTAACTATTAGTTATTTGTGTTAGTTGTTAACTGTTTGTATTAGTCTGTTTGAATTAGTCTGTTTGAGAAAAAGGTGTTTCGAAAAATTAGCTATTTCTAACAAAGTTTTTTGGTAAAATTTCATTTATGCCCATACCTTAATTTCATTAACTATTTCATGCATTATAATTATTTTTATTTCATATTTTTATTTCTTCTTAACATTAATTAAGAATTATATGATATACAAAATTACATTTATACCTTATACACAATTTTAATTATGTATATCTTTTTTAAGTTTTTTTAGTAATATATTTGACATTTATGTGACAAAATTATTTATTTATTATGATAGACTAAATTACTTGTTAAAATATCAAAAATATTAAAATAAAAAAATTAACTTAAATATTCATAATCATCCTCTGTTATTGTTCCAATAGTGGAAAAATATGAATTAAAAAAATCTTACACATAAGCTTAATTTTAATGGCAATTAGCATAATTTCACCAAAATGTGAAGGATAGTATAGTAACTTCAAGTATTAATTACAATAAGCACTTCCGAAAAGTTATTCCAAAGAGCTTTTTGTAAAAGAGTTTTTGGGTCAAAAAGCTATTATAAAAAGCTCTTTACCAAACAGATCCATCTGGACTCATGTAATATGAGATGAATTTAATTTGGCTAATGCAAATGCAAAACCTAATATGAGATGAATTTGATTTGGCTAATGTAAATGCAAAATGGAAATGTGAAAGAAAAAAAAAGTTAGGAAAAACTAATTGACCAAAGATAAAGGGGACCTTCGGCAAGACCCTATTGGACTGACAGGCGGTGACTATTTAGACCGCTTAAAGAAATTTTAGTATGACTCGGAAGTGGACTAACCATAGTAGGAAATTGGTATTTTGACTTTTGGCTAAATGCACATAACGAACTCGACTCTAGGAAATTTATTAAAGTTTTTTATTTTCACCCATGCAAGGGCTAAAATCAGCACTCTTCACCTATCCCTAAAGGCTCACAAGTAAAGGATTAAATCTAAAACACACACACTCATTCAAGCATGCAAATGAAGTCCATTTAAAGGATTTGGTCCTCCGTGTGAGGCACGGCAGAAGAAAAGTCCAGAATCCTCGGTGCCTCTCGGTGAACCAAACGGTTTGACCCAAGAGCGCGTGTTATGAGGGAAGAGGTACTGTTTTCGGTGGTAGCCTCATTCGGAAGGGTAAACAAGGGGTAAAATAAATTTTTCCTAGGGGTCTAAAATAGTATTTAAACTATGTTCAAAGCTTGCTAAATGCAGGATGCCTAATGCAAGCACATATAAAAATACACTATTCAAATTTTCAAGCTTCTCACTCTTAATAAATGATTTATCCCCAGCAGAGTCGCCACTATAGGAACCACGGCCGGCGGGGCCAAACCGAGCATCCCTACGATTGCCTTGGCGTAAGGGTGTTTTGAAAGATGAGGATAGAAAATGATTTTTTTGAAAAATGAATTTTTCAAAGTGGGGATTGATCTATTATTAAGAGTTCGAATTTTATTAAGTCAAACTAATGGATTAAATCAAATTGAATTGATTGCGTTTTATTAACTATTTTATTTTATAAATTATTTTTAAGAATTTTCAGGATATTATTCCCTAATTAAAGAATAATAATTAGAAATTAGAGTTCCGCCGTGAGGCTTTAGGAACAGACCGATGTGAAAACATTGGTCCGGACCCATGCCTCGACCGTTGACCACCCAGTGCGAGCAACAACCTGAACCTGGCGGTCATAGACGCCGGCCGGGGGCTTGGGTTGAAACAGATCGGCCTCGGCCTGCGGTCCGGCCAACAAATCCGAGATCTCCTTTTTATCCCGCAATAAAAAATAACCAATATGCAATGCAATAGAAATAAATTGAAAAGAGGGAGTTGCCAGTTAGTTTTTAAGAGAGAAAAACTAACAAAAACAAAAATAAAATTTCAGATTGGAAGAGGCTTAAAATGACTCCATCGGTCTTTGAGCCGAGAATCGATTCAGGGCGAGGGTACGAAACGGGGAAAACCTTTCCATTCCACCCGTCCGGAGATGGCCATTGCTAATTTCAGTAGTATACTAAAAAATGTGTTAAACACAAACATACAATATGTTAAACGATAATAAAAAGCAACCAAACAGAATTAAAGGAAAGTGATAAAGAAAGCAAGAAAGAAAGCGATAAACAAAGAAAAGAAGAAAACTAAAAGATTACATCGGGCGGGGAGGAATAAAAAAGCGATTACATCTCTTTGATCCACAACACGGAAAGCGATAAATGAAAAATAAATAAAATAACCGTTTGAAGGCTGAATGATTGCCCTTAGATTGTCCCACCTTGTTGATCCGGATCTCTACACTAGATCTCTTGATGCGACGGCGACAAATCGAAGAAAGGAGGGCTCTTTTATGAGTTTTGAAAAGGTGAGTTTATGAGGAGTGGGAAAGATCAACTGAATGGATGCCCGAGAGATCAAAATAACCGAGTATTCTTTAGCTCTTTGCAAGAATTCAGCAGCGAATCGTGAAAAAAAGATGTTTGAAGATGCTTTTTAGCGGAATAACGTTTAAGAGAGGGTGTTTTAGGCTCGGTTCAGCTGCGTAGTGCTATGGAAATAAGCCATATGGGAATGAAAGCCAAGGCTCTCTATTTATAGGAGAGACCTAGGTTACAAATGACCTATGATTGCTTTCGGCCAGCTGCCCAAACAGTTGAAAATAAACCAGGTCAAAATATCTTGAGATTTAGCCGGAAAAAGAAAGGATAAACTAGATAGAATCAGGTTCGTGAGGGTCGGCCACCCGGGTATGCTTAGGGTTTCGTGCATTAGCGTGTTTCCAAAGGAGTCTCCAAGATAAAATGTAGCGTTCACTTAAAAATCCAGGATTGCGAGTGCCGACCACAATGTCTTTTGAGGGGAAAAGCTTCTAGTCTCATGTGGATTGCTTTATGGAGCTTAAACGCAATACTTTGATGCTCGTGATCATGAAATGTAACATTTTAATGTTGTTTTAAAGTCTTCAGCTCCTTGTCCGATTGGACAAAAGTGAAATGCGATATTCCGAACTTGGAATTTCTCGGTACACGACACTCGGACTCTGTTGTCTCCGAAGGCTTGGCCCGATCTTTGATCGTTCAAAAGAAAGAGGGATTTTTGGATCGACCTAAGGCAAAAGGCTATTTATTTAGTGTTGGGGGTTCTTTGTTGTTTACTGGTTTACGTCGCACCAATCAAACACAGTTTGAGATCCAAATCCTCAAATAGGACTCGGGATTTCATCATTGGGCCAGCAAAATAAAACACGAAATTAAAGAGATAAGAGGCGACACTTTTTGGTGTCTACAATACGTAGTTGTGCGTTGACTCTCTTCATGTCCTAGTTTCTTGCATTTCTTGCTATAGTAAGGCACCCACTCATAATGTACCTCTTGAACAAAAAAGTAGCCAAAAGGATCACAAACAAGAATAGCGGTAGGTACTCTTTGGATATATCCCAACAAGCACACGAGCATAAGTAATCCTATCTTTATAAGTCTTATATTTGTCTGCAAATAGAGGTTTACCAATTGCACTAGCCACCTTACTTAACCCTTTTACGGACCAAAAATGCAGGTCTAGATTAGGAAACTTTACCCTAGATAGGAATTGATTTTATCACATCATGTTCAAGTTTAAACGCTGGGGACCAAGGTTTAAGCACAAGAACTTTGTTATCTATCATCCAAGGTCAAATATATACCAGCCTTTAGGATGGAAAAGAATATTTGGTTTGTCAACCTCCACCCAGTTTCTCTCAATAAACATTTTGGCAGTAGCTAATTTAGAAAAGGTAGTACCGTACCTATGGAATTTCTCTACTTCGTTTTCTTATAGCACAAGATTCGCAATTGTATCCTCTCATAGGGTTAAGTGGTTTAATTTATGCGCTAGATAAAGGAATATAAGTGATTATGTTTCATAGGTTGCATGAGCTTTCGAAAAAGTTATATATGCAATAGATGTTGCTAATCCTTCTTACATTAACGTCGTTTGACTTAGGATTTTTTTCCTCTATAGAGGAATTCACCCACGTCCTTTAAACTATAAGAATGATCTTTAACAATGGTTAAAAATGAATTTTTACTACGGTTGGAAGGCGTTGTCTAATTGAGCGTAATAGTAGGTCAATATATTTAACTATAGTTGTCAATCATTGTAAAAGATAACCTTTTATTACGGTTCACTAGGTGAATCATAGTAAAAGGTGTCCCTTTTTTTTGGTCAGTTTCTATCCAAATTTCCACAACGAACATTTTTTTATAAAAAAATTCATAATAGAGAATCTGCTCATCCAAAATTCACCAAAAAATAGAGAAAATAATATAAATTCAAATGAATC
The DNA here is from genome assembly GCA_021018815.1 of Talinum fruticosum. Classification (NCBI taxonomy): domain Eukaryota; kingdom Viridiplantae; phylum Streptophyta; class Magnoliopsida; order Caryophyllales; family Talinaceae; genus Talinum; species Talinum fruticosum. Next base: position 3,613,518 of record JAITYX010000011.1, read on the forward strand.
TACAATAAAAATTTTAAGAATTATGTCCCATATATGTAGTCACGAAAATTCAAATAGTGAGCAAAAATAGGAAAAATCTGCACATGTAGTCAAGCTCGCATATTCTAAATTTTTCCATCTATCTCCACTCAAAAAGGCAATTCATTCATTTGAGAACAATATTTATATTGCATTAATTTACCTTCAACTCAAAAAGACAATTCATTCATTTGAAAGGAAATCGAATTACACTAAATCAAATTCTAAAACTGAAATTTTGATATCTCAAAACTAAAATTTGAAGAAAGTGAAACCTAAAACTTAAAGCTTGCTACCTCTCGTCATATGCTCTTCGTCTCCTTCTCACCGTATGCTTTCCGTCTCCTTCTCTCCGTCTACCTTCTCCTCTTTAAAATTCTCACTTGAACCCTAAAATGCATGCTCTATATCGATGTTGATGCCGATAATGAGTCGAGATATAAAACAAGACGCAAAAATTTATATAAAAAAAAATAGAAGCAAAACATAAACAAAATGAAGAAAAATGAATTTTTATGGATATGAAACAACCTATGAAAGAGGCTAAAAATTTTATAGATCTTCTTAAAATCATGTCGGGACGAAATTTAAAGTTAGATCTAAATGAATCTACTGGGAGAAGGGCTGGTGAGGATAGAGTAGATGAAGATGGATGGGGATGGAGATGGAGATGGAGATGGAGATGAAGATGGAGTTGGAGATGAAGAGGATAGAGAGACCTGAAAAACAAATAGAAAGCGAACGAGTGACACAAAAGGGGATTTTTGCTCTATTGATATCGAATGAGGTACAAATCTGATTAGAGAGAAAAAGAGAGATTGTTTTAAAAGTAGGAGATGAGTAAACACAATAGAAAAAGAGAAAGAGAGAGAGGATAGATCTAAACAGAGAGCGAACGAGCTGGAGATTATTTTTAAAAAGAAATGACCTATTACAACGGTTCCTAGACGTAACCGTGGTAAGAAGTCATGATTGGACCTATTATCTTTTTTGAAAATTTTACAAAAATGTTACCACCTTATTTTTTAGTACGATTTTGTTGTAATCGTTGTAAAAAGCTCGTAGCTAAAAGTTATTATTGTAATGTTGGGAATCGTCATGCTGCCTTTATCGAGCCATTTAAAACCCAAATGAGTCCTTTGAATAAAATATGCTTTAATCTTTTGTCAACCTTTGTGTTTGAGTATTCACACTCAAATTTATGCTATTGCTAATCTCATTAACACCCACGCTTATAACAACATAGGCGGAACCCTCGAGGAAATGGCTAGTTAATGTTCTTTGTACTTTTCTTTCTTAAAAAAATTAGCACTCGGACTTATATTTTCATAACCTTAACTAACTCGTATGATCATACCCACATAAATATATATACCCACCTGAACATGTAACGTTATTTCAGGACACAAATACCTAAAACACATAAAACACCCCTTTTTACCGTATAGGCCCATACACGTTACCTAGGTGCCCGATCTATATTTTCACTACCCGGTCCTGGAAAACCAAAATATAGACAAAACCTTCAAAATTTTTAGGACCCGATTAGAATTGGGTCCGGGACTGGGTAGTGAAAATTTGAACTCAAAACCGAACCCCTTACCGGGTAACCGGTATATATATATATATATATATATATATATATATATATATATTAAATTTATTCTAAAATTTTGAGGAAACCCTAATTCACTTGCACTCGCTTTGCTCTCTCGGTGCCTTGCTCGCAGTTGCTCGTGCTCTCTCTCGCTTCTCATATGTTTCATACTGCCGCTACCGACGTTTTCTCGGTGTTTCTCCTATGCTTTAAAACCTCCTCTCTCTCTCTCTCTCTCTCTCTCTCTCTCTCTCTCTCTATCTCTACTTCATTATCGCATCCATCGGGCATCGGCTATTCAGCTCCGCTTTCAACGTACGATGCACGTTGTTCAAGCCTCACATAGTGATAGCTATAGGAACCACAGCCAGTTCAAGTTAAATTCTATGGCAAGGCTTTTGGGCGAAAAGGTGTGAAAACACCGATTTGGACCAAAAGTCGTGCGTGGTGACTGGTCGGCGCCGGCAACAGCCAGCACTATTCGGTCACTGTGCCGACCATGGCCGTGGCTCGAAGGATCGGTCTCGATCCATGGTCTTGGCCGTTAGAAATTAAATATGTGTTTTTGCCGTTTTAAATTAGAAATGTTGAGATGCACTTTAGAAGAAATAAAAAAAGAAAAGGGAGAGTCGTATTCGGTTGTAGAAATAAAAACTAACATAAATAAAAGAAATACTATTCCAATCTTAGTATAGGAAAACTAAACTTGAAAGAGGTTTTAACATGACTCATCGGTCTAGAACCGAGAATCTAGTGTTCGGGGGAGAAGGTACAAAATGTAGGGATAAGCCCTTCCATTCCGCCCGTTAATAGATGACCTCTATTAATTCACATTGTGATTTAAAAAAATGTATTTAAATAGTCAACCATACAACATGCGAAGTACGGAAATTAAAGCAATGAAGGCATGCAAGGAAAGTGATAAATAGTAGATAAGAAAGCAATAAAGGAAAGCGAAAAGAACGCGAAAAATATAAAATTACAACAGGCAGAGAGGAATTAAAAGCGATTACATTTTGATTCACAATATAGAAAGCATTAAAGGCATAAATTAAATAAACCGTTAAGGATGAAAATGAGTTGAGCACTCTTAGGTTGTCCAACCCGCTGATCTTGAATCACGAACTCGGATCCGAAAGTGTGACGGTGGATGAACAAGATTGAAGTAAGCTATTTGTGGAATTTGTAAAGGTAAAGTGGTGTAGGAAAATGATGATGGTGCCTCGTAAAGTAATGGTTAGCTAAAAATGAGCCAAGAGATCAAAATACCAATTAGTATTCAGTAGCTCTTAGCCTACATTCAGCGAGTATGTAGCTAGGATTTAACAAAAGGGATTGATTAGCTGAGAGTAGAGCAGCCTTAAAGGTAAAAATACAGCTTCTATTTAATAGCCTAAAATAAGGAATAAGCTCCTCTATTTATAGGCTCGGGGTTAGGTCACAAAATGACCTAAAAGGCACGTAGTCAGCCTCAAATTTCTAAACCAAAACTGCTAGAATCAAGAAAAATCGGATAAAATCCACCTGGATTGAAAATCCCATGGGAGGTGCCGAGAAGCGTGACGCCGGCCTCAAAATGACTTCACTTGGAAATTGAACTTTCGTGCCTCGGTTGGACACTTCGAGCAAAATGTAACGATTTCGGATAAAAATCCATGAAGCATAGTGTTGACCTGAACAACGTCGTACGGACATTTTGAGCTCCGTGCTATGCTGGTATATTGAAGATAAAATGCTGCATTTAGCAAGCAGCAAGGTTTGAAGCGCGGCGTCGGCGTTATCATGGCTTGGAATGTTGACCCAGTGCTTGGTCCGGCCGAAAGAAAATGGGTTTGTCGGCTAGCCTAAACAAAAAGGTTTATTTTTGTGGTGCTAATAGGTTTTTGTGGTTTACTCGACTTCTATCACACTAATCGGACTCCAACCTAATCCGAGTTTGCAAGCGGGACCGAGATTTCATCATCGGCTCGACAAAATAAAATAATAGAAATAAAAGAGATAAGAGTAACACATTTTCGGTGTCTACGAGTTAGCCCCCACTTTGACCGAGTCCGAAAGACGAAGGTCAAAATAGACACTAAAGGGTACTTACCTATTGATTTGGATGCCCATTGAATCAATGTGTCCGGAATTAATTGTCTTTTGATTAGAACTCTAACAGGGAGCTTGGACTTGACTAATAGAGTCTTAAGTCCCGGTGGTTGATTCTCGAACTTAGTTAATTAAAGACCCGAAGCTAGAATTGGTGTGCCTAAGATTGACCATGTTCCTAGCCTAAAGCTTGGTAGAGGCTTGAACTTGACTTGGGTAGTAAAAATCGAAGTCCAACGGGGTGCCTAATCTTGACCGCTGTTAGGCCCGAAGCTCGACGAGAATGTCTTAATCTTGACCACTATTGGGTCCGAATCTCAACGGGGTGCCTAAACCTTGACCATTGTTAGGCCTGAAGCTCGACGAAGATGGATGAACCTTGACCACTGTTGGGCCTAAATTTCGACAAGGATAGTGTGAACCTTGACCACTCGTTGGCTCGAAGCTCGACCGGAATGTCCGAACCTTTACCGCTGTTGGGCCCGAAGCTCAACGGAGATGACGTATGAACCTTGACCGCTCCCGGGTCCGAGACTCGACTAAGGTGTCTAAACCTTAACTGCTATTGGGTCCGAAGCTCAACTTCTACACACTTTCATCGGAATAGGGACGGATGAACTAGACTTGTTTGAAACTCCGAAGTTCCATGAGATTATATGCGTCATTCTAATTTTGAGCTCTTCGATCCGTGTACTAATAGCTTCTTTGGTTGTAAGGTAGAAGATTTGTTCCTCTTCCCGAGTATTGTTAGAGTTGTTGTATGACCATTTCGATCATGAGCCCCAATGTTCCTCTTGGGTGCTTGTGTCTTCTAGAATGTTAGAAAGTTAGTGAGCTTTTATTAGAGATTCCCTTTGAAGGTAGTGGTGCTCGGTGACCTTCCCGATGCTGACATGATGAATGATGCTTGATTAAATAATTCCTTGTAAGGTACTTTGTTATTAATTTCTATTATTTTCGGGAGCTTAACTCATGCAAAGGAGATGAATTAAAGACTCTATTTTAAGAATAAATGCATTCTTTTATTAAGATGATGAGAAAACTTCAAAAAGACAGACAAAATTGCACTTCAACAAAGTAGAGCATAATGAAAAATGGGCCACTTGAATTATTATACTGTAGCTAGTACTTCGATGCCAATTAGAATGACATGTTTCCCGATGATTCAACGTCTTTTCCCGATGGGGTTCCGCTCCTTTGTGTATGACAAAAGGTGACTTCGATTTTAGAAATGGGAATAAGAATAAGACTAGGTTTGGGGCCGGATCTCATGGGCTTCCTACGTATCCGCTATAAATTAGGCCTTCGTAGTCCAAAAAGGAAGGGTATTGATTTGGTTTTTTGGAAAGACATGAAAAGGAAATAGACATAGAATGGATATGATGAAAAAGGAAAACACATACTTTTGTGGATGTCTACTCCTCTTTTATAAGCATACCAAGCATATCGGAGTGCTTTGAAATCCATGAAACGCAAGAACTTCAAGTCGTCGCTGATAGGCGATTTTAGGTTTTTGATGATGAGTCTAATCGATCCTTTTTAGAAGGTCAATCAATCATGTAGGCAGCCTTTGCCCTCCACCAAGTGAGGAAGTCGGTGAAGTTCTCTTGGTTTCCTTGCTTGATCAACTCTAGGTCCTGAAGAGTGACTGGTAAATCAGTATTATAGGAGTATTGATGTAACAACTCCCGACAAAGATTTTGCTAGTTTGTGACCTTGTCCGAGTCAACAATATTGTACCATTTCATAACGTCTTTGTCAAACGTCAATCGGAAGATTGCATGGTATGAATTCTCCGTTACATTCTTTAAAGCCATTGCCCCTATAAAGCTCCTTATGTGGTGGTGAGGGTTTTCGGTCCCATGGAACTTTATGTCGGGCATGGTGAATTTTGGGGGCAATTTACCTTTAGGGATTGAAGTGAATCCCCGAGCCAGGTAGTAGTCATTAAACATTAATGATTCCCGCAACAGCCTTCTCTATTCGATCTATTCGTGGAACATATTGAGGCTTGGGCTGAGGCTCGGGTTTTGGTTCGGACTCGTGTTGAGGCTCGGCTTCTCGCCAATGACTCAATCTTTTTATCTTGAGCATCAATCTTAGCTTCTATTTTTGCATTAAACTCCTTGAATAAGGTCATGATGAGAGTTTGCTATGGCTTGTTGGTCATTTTTGGAGGAGGATTGTACTTTGATAGCCGGCAACATACCGAGTGTTACTAATAAAGGTATCGGATGTACTGGTGTTGAATATGCTCGGGTGGGACGTATCAATGTTGACAATCCTCATGTTCAAGTAGACTTCTTATTTCCTATATACTTGGAGCCAGGATTACCGATTTAAGTAGGATTCCCTATCATGTGTCCCAAAAAGAGTAAGTACTCGGGATTGACTCATGAAAAAAATCTTAGGGAAGATGGGACTTGGGTGCTTGACTCGAAGAACGACCGATCCTACGATAAAAGAAAATGATATGCTTTTTTACTTGGATACACATAAAGAATGCAAATTGACTAAAGTGAAAAGCAATGATGCAAATGGAGTCCTTTAGATTGGGATGAATTTGATTTGGCTAAGTACAAACAAAGACTCTCCTAATTTGAGATAAATTTTAATTTGCCTAATGCAAATAAAAGATTCACATATTTTGAGATGAATTTTAATTTGGCTAATGCAAACAAAGACTCACCTAATTGAGATGAATTTTAAAATTTGCGTCATGCAAATAAAAGCCCTCACCTAGTTAAAGATTAATTTTAATTTGGATAAATGTAAATAAAAGACTCACCCATTTGAGATGAATTTTATTTTTGACTAAATGCAAAAATGGATTCACCTATCCGAGATGGATTAAAAAATTTGGCTAATGAAAAATGGACTCACCTATTTGAGATAAATCTAAAATTTGGCTAATGTAAAAATGGACTCACTTATTTGAGATGAATTTAAAATTTGGCTAATGCAAAAATGGACTCACCAATTTGAGATTAATTTTAATTTTGGCTAATACAAAAATAAAATGAATGAACTCACCTTAAGAAAATAAAGACAATTTTGAATTTTGGCTAACAATGCAAAAGTGGACCGGCTCAAAATTTTATTATTTTATTTATTTTTGCACCCATGCAAGGATTATTTAGCAAACCTAATCTGTTTCGTAGAAAGCTGAGTTGATGATGTGGATTGATGATTCGGAGAGAGAAAGGATTTACCGCTCCGGTTCCGAGGACGTGGACGATCGATCCGAGTCCGAGTGACGACTGCTTGAACCTGCAAAAGGCGAAGCCCGGGTGGTGGATCCCGGAAACGCCCCTCCGACGCCCAAGTTAGTAGTGAACTAAGTTGAATGGGTCGAGGAGATCTTCCTCGATGTGCTTTTAGGGATTCCTTGGGAGTCGAGAAGTTTTCCAAAGATGGAAGTTCTCGGGATGAGTGTGGATGAACGTTGATGAACGTTGATGAATGTTAATGAATGTTGAGAGCTTAGGAAGCTTGGAGGTAGGATTATGAGAGAGATGAGACTTGTGAAATGTGAACATAACCTCTCCTCCGGGATTGGGAAATGGTGTGTATTTATAAGAGATTTTAAATGGGTAATAGAGCAATTTACCGTGGCTTAGGGGAAGCCCTAGTCCTAATGGGCTTTGGGCTTTTACCTGGCCCGTTAAAGGTTGGCTTGGGTCGAGATCTCCATTACCCGACCGATTAGGCTCGGTTAGGCTGGTGACGTGGTGGGTGAGATGGAACTGTCCGGAAAATACCCGAATCACTAACCTAAACTAAAGGCTCACAACAAAATGGTTAAATGTTAAAAACAACCACACTAATTTCAAGTATGCAAATAAAGAGCGAGGGACCACCTAAACAACCAAGGATCCGTGGTCAAAGAAAAGGATAATTCTAGGTCGGATACATGTGTAGACACCTAAAAAGTGTCATCCATGGGGTGCATGGCAGGAAATAACATGAATTCTCGGTGCCTCTCGGTAAAAACCAAAAGAGCGTGCTATAAGTGGAGAGTAACCACCTTCCCAATAATCAAGCCTAAGTGGGCCTCACTGAGTTGGTCGTTCAACCACTTCCAAAGATATTCTTAAGAGTAAAACCTAATGGTCGAAACTAAAAGCAACTATGTCCAAGGTTGCCTAAATACAACATGCCTAATGCAAAACACATTAAGAAAACTCACAATTCAAATTTTCAAGTCTCGCCCTCTTAATAAGTGATACATTCTTAGTGGAGTCGCCATTATAGGAACCACGACCCATCCCCCATAAGGGAACCAGCTTGGGATCGAGTTTCCTCATGAATGTCGGCTCTTTTAATTTTTGAAGATTCTTTTGAAAGTTTAATTTTTGAAAGTGGGGGTGTCTCTTATTGAGATTTTTGATTTGTGTAATCTAATTTTAAAACAATTTAAGTAACGGCGATTGGCGATTTTATTAATCTTTTATTTTAGGAATTAATTTTAGAATGTCTTCGGATACTATTTCATAATTTAGAAAAATAAAAAAACATAAGTAAATTCTTCCGCTAGGCTTTTGGGCCAAAAAGGTGTGAAAACACCGGTTTAGATTGAGAGCCTTGTTCGGTGGATCGGTCGGTGCCAGCAACAACCAGCATCGTCCGAGTCACGGCACCCGCCATGGGTCGTGGCTCGAAGGATCGGTCTCGATCCATGGCCTTGGCTGTCAGAAATTAAATCTGTTTTTTTTTTTTGTCATTTTAAACTACAAATGTCGAGATCCCACTTCAGGAGAAAAAAATAGAAAAGGGAGAGTCGCCGATCGGTTTTAGAAATAAATGAAGGTTTGCTCAAGGAGAGTCCGAATCACCCTAGAGGGGGTGAATAGGGTGATAGAAAATTCTTTACGAAAATACACACTTTTGCGCAGAAAGAGGCAAAGACCGAATGCGAGTCTAATAACGAGTCGGAAAAGATTGGACTCAAAAAGCAATGAATCGGAAGAAGCAAGAGCACTAAGGGTCATGCGAGTCTAGAATGAACTCGAGAAAAGAACACGGAGATTTTACGTGGAAACCCTCCCGGGGCGAAAAACCACGGCCCGTGTCAATCCGGACACGAAGTCAAATCCACTATTTTGAGTCCACAAAATACCGTGAACTTGATGGAACCCGAGTTGCTCCCTTAGACAACTCTATACAGATTTTCCTAGACTCGAAGTTACCTTATCCGATCTAGTACTTCCTAGCTGAGATAACCCTTACAGGTAGGGACAACTAAGCTGAGTTAACCTTTACAGACTTAGTCAAGGGACCTTACACGAGAATGTAAGAAGTGTTTGTAACAAAGTACAAGACCTTACAACTCGAAAGTAATGAATTACGAGTGGGAGTTGTAAGTTGAAGATTGAGAGTAAATACAATAACTTTGATCAAGTAAGTGTATAGACAATATGTTCGGCAACCTTCAAGTCTTGTGAAGTGGCTTCTTCTTATAGATAAGACCAGGCAGAGTAGCCGTTATTTTCATCTGCTGACCGAGAGTCCTCCGTGACCGTTGAGAAAGGCTTTACGAGTCACTCGGAAAGTATCCGTTGAAATATGAACGTTGGACAACGGTTTAACTCTCTTGGAAGTCCCAAAACCATCGGTTGTGTCTTGAAAAATGAGGTGAAAACCACTGTTAGGCTTGGCGTTCCAGTTTTCCGAATATGGAAGCGGACGACTTCGACACAATCTTACGAGACTAAAGCGAGGAAGGTGAACAGCCATATCTGTCTGGTGATTTGACGTTACGAGCCGGCTACTTTTGTAGTTTGAAAAGATATCCTCGATTGAATAACCTACAAAAGTAAAACACCTTTGGTTTTCAAAGTATAAAATACTTTGGTCCAAGGTTAGACACGAGATAACAAAATAATTTTGAAAAATTACGCAATTGATTATCCGAGTCAAAAAGAAATGGAATATTCGAGTCTAATATCCATGATACTCGGAATTCCATATGACTTAGTCTTAAGTATAGAAACACGTTCTATATCAAATATCGAGTGAGAAAGAACTTGATATAGACTAAGCATGAAATGAACTATGAATGCTGATTATGCAAGCAATAGAGTAAATAACCACAAGTCGGATTCGAGTGAGAATGGACTCGGAATAAAGAACAACTTTTACGAGTCGCTAACTAAAAGCGATTAAAGAGATATGTGAAGGCCGAATCGCATAGAAAGGATACTATTTAATTCAAGTAAGTTTCTAAGACACGAGAGAATGCCTTGGAATCAAAACTCTATATGAATGACATCGTTATACCGATTCCTTTTGCATGACTCGGAAAGATATAGAGCGAGTGTCCGAGTCTTCAATAAAAACTAACAAAAATAAATGAAATACTCTTCCAATTTTAGTATGGAAAAACTAATCTTGAAAGAAATTTAAAAATGACTCCATCGGTCTAGAACCGAGAATCTAATGTTTGGAGGCGAAGCTATAAAATGTAGGGATAAGCGCTTCCATTGCGCCCGTCAACAAACGGCCTCTACTAAGTTGAATTGTGAGTTCAAAAATGTGTTTAAAAAGTCAAGCATATAACATGAAAAGTACAGAAATTAAATCAACAAAGGCATGCTAGGAAAGCGATAAATAGAAGATAAGAAAGCAGAAAAGAAAGCAATAAAAGAAAATGAAAAGAAAGCGAGAAATATAAAATTACAGTGGGCGGGGAGGAATTAAAAGCGATTATATTTTGATCCACAATAGGGAAAGAATTAAAGGCAATAAATTAAATAAACCATTAGAGGTTAAAAAAGAGTTAGAGCGCCCTCGAGGTTGTCACACTTGTTGATCTTGAATCTCTAACCGAACCGGAAGCATTACGGTGGATGAACAAGATTGAATTAAGCTATTTGTGGAATTTGTGAAGGTAAGTTGGTGTAGGAAAATGATGAAGGTGCTTGGTTGAGTAATGATTAGCTGAAAATCAGCCAAGAGATCAGAATACCGATTAGTATTCGGTAACTCTTAGCCTAAATTCGAGTAGTATGTCACTAGGATTTAACAAAAGGGATTGAATAGCTAAGAGTGGAGCATCCTTAAAGGTAAAAATGCAGCTTCATTCAACAACCTAAAATGAGGAATAAGCTCCTCTATTTATAGTCTCGTGGTTAGGTTACAAAATGACCTAAAAGGCACGCGATCGGTTGTCAAATTGTTGAACAAAGCTGGCCATAATCCGAGAAAAACCGGATAAATCCCACATGGACTGAAAATCCCATGGGAGGTGCCAAGAAGGGCGGCGCCGGCCTCAAAACGACGTCGCTTGGAAAACCGACCTTCCCTATCTCAATTGGGCAAATGGAGCACTTTGGCATAAAAAGCCATGAAGCGCGGCGCCGGCTCTGAATGACGTGGTGCGGACATTTTGAGCTCCGTGTTACGTTGGTATGCTGAAGATAAAATGTTGCGTTTAGCGAACAACATGGCTTGAAGCGCGACACCGGCCTCCTCTTGACTTGGAGCATTGACCCGGGCTTGGTCTAACCAAAAGAAAATGGGTTTATGGGCCGACCCAAACAAAAAGGTTTATTTTTTGTGGTGCTATTGGGTTTTTGTGATTTATTGACTTCCGTCACGCCAATCAAACACCTCCTGTAATCCGAGTTCGTAAGTAGGATTGAGCTTTCATCACCGGACTAACAAAATAAAAGAACAGAAATAAAGGAGATAAGAGTGACACGTTTTCGGTGTCTATAATAGCAAAATGGTTCACTACTTCAATATATCATTCCTCGGGATGGAAAGTGTTGGATTTTCTACGACAAATTCTTTTTATTCATTCATCTCACATAGGGCATGAAGTATATGTATGTATGTATGACTTCATTGTCGGACCCGAAATTTCAGGTGTTGGCTTGCTAGTGAATTAAATTATTAAATTAAGTGAATTAGAATTTTTCGAGTCGGAATTAGAAACCCGAGAACCGAAACCGAGCATGGGCTAGCTAAATTGGGCCTTGAGAAGCTAGTTGGGCCCAGTTAAAAAAAAAAAAAGAAAAGGAATGAGGAATGGAGATTAGTGGCATTGTGTTGGCAAGAAATTAAGTAAAGAGAGTTGGGGTCCAATGGAAAATAGGCCAGCAAGCCCATTAGGTGTGATTAGGAGGAGAGGAGAGAGAATGGGCACGAGAACAAAGAAAAGAACGAGAAAAAGAACCAGAAGCGAAGCGGAAACAAGGAAGGAAAAGAAGAAAAGAAGCGAAACGGGGAAACGAGAGGGAGCCGAGGCGGAGCGAGAGAAGGAGAGAGCGCGAGAGCCCGTGGCCGTGGCCGCTGAACGGCGAGGACGCCGCCGCCGGTGAGCGAAGGAGAGCGAGAGCTCGGGAGGCCGAGCAGAGCGGAAGAAGAAAAGGGAACGAAAGAAAGAAGAGAAGCAGAGCAGAGACGAAGTAAAAGCGGAACAAAGCGAGAGCGGGAAAGAGCGCGAGGGCCAGTGGCCGATGAGCGCGAGGAGGGGGACGAAGAGGACCAGAATCGGACCGAAACAGGGAAGTCGGAGCCGGGACTGAGGCAGCGAGAGGAAGAAGCAGAGGGTCGGGGAAGAAGACGGGTTGAGGGAGCAGAGCTAGACTAGGAATCGAAAGGTCGAACGAGAAGCTAAACCCAATTCGAAACCCTTCCAAAGCCGAATTCTTAGAACCTCTAAGAATCTAAGGTGAGTAATTTGAATTCATCCTCTAGAATAAAATGAATTAGGTGGATGAAACTTGGAATTGATTCATGAAATTGGAAACCCTAAGTTAATTGAAGAAGCTAGAGGCCTAAATTCACGAAACTAGAAACTCATGAATTGAAAAGCATGTTGCGATTTATGCCTAGTTTATGAATTTAATGATATTTGAGCATTGTTGAGCACGATTATTGAGCTGTGTGATTGAGAATTTAGTGAAGTTAGCTTGAACCGAATTATTGAGAAAAATCGGGAAATTGAACATCATGACTTAAGTGCAGATTTTTCATGAATTAAGCATACTTGTCTAAATTGTTGCGAAGTCATGTGTAGCTCAAATTTCTTGAAACTTTTACTGCAGCTTCATGGCAATTTATGGGAATTTCTTGTTAAATTTCGTATGCGTTGGATGAGTAGATTAGGAGATATGCAATTTTAAGTGAAAATGTCCTGTTTTGGGCTAAATCGTATCTAAGTGAGTAACTGAATTAAGAGTTGAGATTTAAGAAGCTTTGTGGCTAGATTAAAAGATATTTATCGATTAAGTAAAGTTATAGAACCATAAACCACTTATACGCGATAATACGCGATCATGAAAACGATGAATTCATGGATGGAGATCCTAGTTGGCATGTTTATGTGATTATGTGCTTATCTTGAACTACATCAATGATAAATGACATAAGCATGCGTATGTGATATGAATGGATTGTGTTGGAGTCGGAACTTGCTTATGTGAATTGCTTGTTTTGAAGAAGTTACGCATGAACGCATTGAGCATGAATTATATGAATTAAGTATATCTTATGTATAAGTAATAAGAAGACAAGAAACATAAAGAACTAAAGAAGGGAGAAAGGATTGTGTTATTGATCTAAGACCCCACGAATTAAAGAACCCTCTGAAGCTATGGCCATAGAAGCTGTCTCGTCAACCCGAAGCCACGAATTGAATTGCTTCCACTAAGAATTGACGGTATGCGTCCTTCGGGGATGGGAGGCTGCCTCGAGGCCACGAATTGTTATGCCTCGAGGCCATGAATTGTATGCCTCCGTGAGCCGAGCCCACGAATTGTTTTGGCTCCAAGAAGCTGGGTCTTTAGAGCGGTGCATAAATCTTCTTTCCATTCGAAACTAAAAAGACTTAAAAGAATTATGCTTTGAAGAATCAAATGATCGTGCATATCGAACAAGAAAGAACGAATCGATAAATTATGAAATGCATGATTGAACTCAAGAAGAAGAACGAATCCTATTTTCGTAAGAAATGAATGCGATAAGAACTAAGATATGATTTATGTGATGAATGAGTTGCATGATGAATGATTATATGATTTACTTGCGTAGAAAGACGAATGATGCATGTTTAATTGAATTCATGAATAAGTGATGTCATTATGATTCTCGGCAAGCTGGTAAGTTTAGAATCTCGCATGTCTTAAGCATGTATGATCCGAATCGCATGTTATGGATAAGCTGTGAACTTACGCGTGTTTGTTAATGAATTAATGTGCAAAGTGAAACCGGGGTTGATTTTGGGTTATTCACTGGGCTAGTGAGCTCATGACATCACCAACATTTCGGTACGAAGTTAAGACTCCCGGAGTTGCTTTTGGCTATTAGAAGAAGCGAACCATCGGATAGGACCTCTCCGGACTTATTTTGTACTTTATGTTTTTCATGCTTGTAAAGACTGGTTGTATGTGAACTTAAGTTGATTATGAATGTAAAAGCCCTATGTGAATACTCCGAGCGTGTGGCTCGTTGTGTTGTGTTGTGTTCTCCGAGCGTGTGGCTCGTTGAGTTTTAGATTGTGTTTCGTGCGGGGTTAAGGCTTTAAGCCTATGGGTTTAGCCGGTTACGGAGGAAACTCTGCTGAAATTTCCAGAAAACCCTTTGAAAACCTAGAATTACGCTTCCGCCAATCTAAGAAAGGGTTAGTAACCCCAAGTTGAGACCACTAAGCAGCCTTAGGGGTTCCTCTCGGGGAACCACGGCATGTAATACTCCTAGGGTGGGTCTAGGGGTGTTACACTTACGGGCACCAATTGTTCAAATGAGTTATTTTCTTATTCATATTATTAATAATGTTTTGAAAAAGTAATAAAAATAATATGAGTGTAATAGTACAGACAAGTTAAGCAAACAATTGGATACCTGGTTGTTCTAACCAGGTCCGGGACCGAATCCAATCAAAATAACAGAATACCCGTTTACGCTTACCCCTACTCACAACCCACCCAAGTGGATTTGGGCTCGAAATATTTTTCTGATTTGCCCATCAAGCTCCCTTACTTCCTTGCTAATCGTTGACAACAATGACATTTTCAAAATCTCAAAATGTCAACACTCACCTTCTACACTCTTTCTCTCTCCTCCGTGGTTCAAAATCTTGCCACTCAACTTTTTCTCTTCGCTCTCTTAAATGATAAAAAATTTTCTAATCAATATCAAACATCCACACAATACCATGAATGAAGAGAGAAGTTCTTGAGATGTATAGAGAGCTCCACAAAATGGTAGAGAAATATAACTAAGGAAATAGTAGAGAGAGAGAGGAGAGAGAGAGGATGCATAACAAGGAGGAGGTGTTGGAAGAATATGAACAATAAAAATTGGAGGAGAGATAAACGGAACAAGTTTAGGGCATTTTCGTCTTTTTTATTATTTGTCAAAATTTAAAAAAAAATTAGAAAAGATCTTATAAATAATTTCCATAAAATGTAGAGTATTTTTTCTAAAAATATAATCTTAAAACATTGTCCCTTTTAAATAATTTTCACAAAATGTGAGGTACCTTCCGTAATATTTTGCAATCTATTTGCATAGCATTGAAATGGTTGTAGATTAGGAAAGGACTAACTTAGCAAACAACTCTAAGGTTATTTCAACTAATTCTTTATCATCTCATGACATTGCTGTCAATCTTCTAATTACCAACCTTTTCTCCTCAACCTTGGAAGAGTTATCTTGTCATTAAAAATGATGTCTTATTTGTTTTTAATTCATTAATTGTATAGCATTCTTAACTTTTGAAAAATTATTGGGGTGTCCATATTTTGTGGGTACTATTTAAAATAGGTAAAATTTTGAGAATGTAATTAAAAGTTATGTATATTTCATGAAAACTATATATACGAGTCTTTTCAGTGATTTTTTAAATTCGATGAATTATAACGAAAATGGAAATACCTTTATCTTTTTCGTTTTCTCTCTCCTGCATTTCTAGTTCTTCATCATTATCTTCTTCCTCCTTCTCCTTGTTCCTCCTCCTCTTCTCTTGTTATTCAAGAAAATCTCAAATTTATTACCAATCCTCCAACTCACTCTTTCAATAAATAAACTCTTCACACCCCAAACATTTCACCCTGTGTAGTTGGCTCCATTGCCCCCAAAGTCTTCCAAAAAGTGAAAATTTGAATTTTATTTTTAATTGTTGGAATTTGTAGATTTGGTTTGAGTTTTACTTGAATAAGAAGAGAGGAAGAGAAGAAACTAGAAGGAAGAAAAAGATAACGATTTCCATAAAGTGTAATTTTTGTCTTTTTCTTCTAGTTCAACGGAAGTTCAAAAAAATCACCTAGAAAAGACTCCGTAAATAGTTTCCATAAAGTGTACATAATTTTTAAATACATTTTCAATATTATACCACCTTTAAATGATTTCAGCAAAATGTGGGCACCTTTTAGTAATTTTTAACTACATTTGTCCAATAGTGATCAAAGGTAATTCTCTCTCACCTGATCTTTTGAGTATGACGGTTTTGGACAACCAATCAAAACATGTGCTTTGTGAGATTGTAACTCATCATTAAATATCCTCAGTTGACAACTAACAATTCACTTATGTTATTTATATAAAATCTTCTTTTCTAATAACAATAATTTCTAATATACTTTATATAATAAATTTCTAATTTGTATCCTTTTGTCTTGTATTTCACTAATTCAATTCCACCCTAACATAGAATTATAGTAATAGCTTAAGCAATACAATGTCGATATTTTTAGGTTTCAAGGAACTAACTCGCCGTAGGACTTAACAAGTTAGACTTGCATACATACTTACATGCAACTACATTTTTACATGTGATTCAACTTAATTTTGTTGATAAATTATTCTAGTTGACATTTGAAGAACTTTTAGGTATAAGTTTTAACATTAAATTAGATTAGGTACTTTGATTATATTATAACAATCAAATAATTTACATACTTCAATATATGTATTTATACAATCATTTAATCTATAATTTAATAAAATAATCGGGAATTTAATTGAATTTTACTAATACTATTAAATTTAACTCCCCAAATTATAAGTTTAGGAAGGAATATAATATATATAGTTTTTTTCTTTAAAATTTGAGCTTGGCTCAACCCCCTCAGGGTTCCTTAATTACAATTTAAAAATTAATAATTATAATTTAATAAAGAGGGTATTATAGGTTTGGCTTCTTCATGAATGACAATGGTTACTAGATTAGGGTTTCCCCTCCCCTCAGCACAAAGTGGTCTTGATTGTTTTTTCGGAATAGTAATTAAAAAGAACATTAGGTAACCCTTCTCTCAAGAGTTCTACCTGTGTTATCATTAGAAAGAACACATGCAAACTCTTATGAAAGAGATGACGCAAAGACAACTCTAAACGTCATAACACATCTTAATTTGGCAATACAATTAACTGTCATATTACTCTTTCGAAAATATGATTAATAGAGTAGCATGATAACAAAGAAAACATAATTCTTATATCTTGAACCAACGACTGTATCCTCCACGAGGTGTGAATGGTGCCCTTAATTGTATGAATAATTATCTTGTTATCTCTCTCAACTTGTATGTATGTATGTAAACCCTTCCTCTATAGCTGCTTTAATACCATCTCGCATAGTAATAACTTATAAATATAGGTGCCTTATACATAAATCTAGTACCAACTTGAATGAGACTTCATTTCCAATCATATAAAACGTAACCTTTTGCCGCTCCTGGCGGGAAAAGGTGTCATCGAAATTGATTTCGATGAAGTCACGTGGAGGAGACGTTCACCTAACTAAATAGGTGGATTTGGTAATGGGAATCAAGTGAAATGGTAAAGATGATAATATGTGGTGAGTAGAATAGTTATGTTGTTTCCACTCTGCCCAATTACGTTTTCCTGAATGAGTGCACCCATTCTTGTTTTGGAAAATAATGTCATTACAAGACTTTCATATGCTCCACAAAAGTATAGCTATAATGGAAATAGTGGCCCCTTGCCCAAAAAATTATTGTGCAATGAATATCTAATTGTAACATGAGGGTTAGAGAAGGAATGTTGACGAATCCATCCATGATGAACAGCTAAATTTCAAATTTGACCTACAAAAGGACAGGTGACGAAAAGATGCTCTGTATCTTCAATTTGTGATAGACAAACCGAACACATAGGATCCAGTTGTATGCCATTTAGTAAATTACCTCTAGTCGGTAATGAATTATGACATAATTTCCATAAGAATAGTTTGATCTTAGGCATAACGCCCAAATTCCAAATCCAATTAAACTTCTATACTTGTTGATAGGTTTGAGGTTGAAATGAGCTTCCAAGTGGCGGATTTAGTAAAAAACTCGCAGTTCCCATTAAGTCCCCGGAAGAGCTTATTTTCTATCTTCACAAGGGGTATGGGGACACCATGAACATAAGGTAAAATAGGCTCGAGGCAAAACCTGCAAAAATTTAGCTTCATCCCAATTTCTATTAGAAAAAATAAATTCACTAACCTTAATTTGGGGGTAGTCGATATGTTTTGAAATGTCTACTTGTAATAGATTAGCCAAACTGGTTTCATGACACCATGTATCGGTCCAAAAATTAATACTTTTCCATTCCCTAGTTGCCATCTCATGCCTTTGCGAATAAAATTACTGGTTCGTAACATGCATTTCCATACCAAAGAATTAGCTTTGTTTTTGTTTATAAGTGAAAAACGCGTCAACATAACCATATTTTACTCTCATCTGTTTAATATAGAAATTAGCTGGGTTAGTGAAAAATTTTCATGAAAGTTTGGCCATAAATGTTGTATTGACAAGACTGTTTTTTGTAGGCATAAACCACCAAATTTTTTGGTTGGTATCCATGCTACTAAGGGAATTCCTTTTTCGTATTGGATCTTTTCTAAAAGAATTCTTGATCAATTTGATCTAAATTATGAGAAATATAAGTTGGGATTAGAAAACATTGTATAGTATGAGTCGTTAATGATTCGAGATTCGATTGAATAGGAACAATCCTACCAGATTTGGAAAGAGAGGAAACCTTCCAATTAGCTAGCTTAGATTCAGCTTTTTGAGTAGATTCGGAATAAATTAAACATTGATCGACCCTAGAAAATTAAGAAAGCCAAGTATTGCCTTAAAGAGGAAGCTGTGGGAAATGTTCAAAATTCCCGAAACTCACTTGTTTATCCAAATTGGTGATGTTTTTCGAAAAATAAATATTATATTTATGAAAATTCACTAACCGTTGTTAACGAAAGAATCCAATTTGAAAGTAGCCTTTGATGTTGCTTTGCAAAATTAAAAAGACTATTGTCAATAAAAAGTAAACAATGAATTATCTTATACCGGATTTAGGACTTAGAAATGCCCGATAAAGTTGTTGAGCCAAAAATCCATACAAGTGACGAATAGATATGGAGACAAAGACTCGCCTTGTTTCACTCCACGAGTAGGGTTAAAGAAACTACATAGTTCATCGTTAAAAATAATGGAATAAGAAATTATGGAAACACACTCCTTAATCCAGTGGATCAACATAGCATGAAAACCATACTGTGCGAGAGATTGGAATAAAAAATTTCATTCGATTCTATCGTACACTTTTTCCATATCAAATTTAATTACAACATAACCTTTTTAACTTTTAGTGAAACAAAACTTATTCATTATTTCATGTGTGAGAATAATGTTGTCATGAATAACGCTTTGATTATGCATTCTAAGATTGGACGCATTCTATTAACCATAATTTTAGTTATGATCTCATAGAACATGTTCCACAAGCTAATTAGTCGGAAATGGCTAGTTATTTCCGGATTGTTCACTTTTGGAATCAAAGCAATCAAAAAAGATTAAATTCCTTAAGAAATTGACCCGATGTGGAAAAATCATGTATGGCAATACAAAGAAGGTTTTTAAGGATATGCCAATACTTCGGAAGACGATGTTCCAAAACCATATGGTCCCGGAGTTGTATATGGATTCATTTGAAATAGCGCAATATGAATCTGTTCTTCCATGATAGGTTTGATGAGATTCAAATTTTCCACTTGATTGACTTTGTAAAATGACGAAAATTGGACAACATTATTAGCGGTACTATGCTCGGAGGTCAATCAACGTGAAAAATCCAATATGAACTTATGTTCAATCCTCTCCGGCTCTTCTAGCCAAATACCGCGTCAATTTTAATTCGGCAATATTAGAATGTTTCTTTTTAGACGTAGCTAATTGATGGAAAATATAAAATTACGATCGCCATCAACCAACCATTTTTTTTTTGGGTAAAAAGTCCTAAACATTGTTGATTGATTAACATTAATTTTTCTCGTTTAATCAAACGAGAATGTTAGTGATTCGAGATGAAAATTATCTGGATCATCTAAAAGATGATCCTTTAGATATTGTGATTTGGAAGTATTTTTCTTAACTTGCAACTTATAATTAGCATAGTTATTAGATCTCCAGGATTTCAGATCTTGTTTGATAACTTTTAGCTTTTGGGTCACACGAAACATAAGAGAGCCTAGAACACGAGTATTCCATTCTTTTTAACAATTATGAGAACTGAATCATAATTAGCCCAATTTGGTTATAATCTAAAAATATATTTTTCTCAAAGTATTATGCAATGGGTGAGTATCCAAAAAAGTATAGTTATGATCGGAACATGTGAAAGAGCATACTTATGATCGGAACATGTGAAAGAGCCATAAGGGACTGCCAAGATACAAAGTGACCCAATCATTGCGTCCAATTGTCCTATCAAGTTTTTCATAAATAAGATGTCCATGTATACGAGATTTTCACGAATATGGTCTCTCTTGGATTGGAATGGAATGGGCCAAGATTGTATGTAAAAATAAAGGTAATCTACGACATTGCGAGTGGTTGACATGGGATCCACCCCTTTTGTCGACCACATCTTCTACTTCATTAAAATCTCCGATGAGACACCAAGGAGTGTCTATGACAAAGTTTAAGTCTAATAACCTTTGCCAAAAAGCTATTTTTTCCAAGGATTGGGCAGGAGCATAAACGCTTGAAGGAGTGCTTAATTTTTGGGACGATACATAAAAATAAGCATATGTATGATGCGATGTTCTTTTATTAGAACATTAGCCATAATGTTGATATTATTTCATAATACCCATATACCACCAGAGTGATTAATAGGGTTAAAATAATCGAAATAATCAAATCCTAATGAATGTAGAAGGCATTTGGAGGTCTTATCTCGAGACCACTATTTCAATAAGAAATAACAAATTTGGTCAATGAGTTCTAGAAAGTAATTTAACTTCTTCACGAATTTGGTGTTTTTTAATATCTTGCACATTCTAAGTTATAATTTTCATTAGATTATACAAACAATAAGTAATGTCCGGCCCAACTTTACCCGAAGAATCACTAAAAATATTCCCAAAACAATTAACGAAGACCAAAAAGATCCAAACCTCCCTAGATGGAAGTTAAGATGAAGTTATAAAAATATTCATATAACCAAGACATTCATATATGCACGCCAACAACATGTACAAAGCAAAGATAAGTTGGATAAACCAACCGAAGCGGACCCTCTCATAAAAAAGAGAAATCAAGAAATGATCCAAGCTTGAAGTCCAATATTATAGAAATTGGTCAAGATTCATCTCTTGGCAGAGATGAAGTTCCAAAAGGACACCGTTAAAGAATTTATATTGGTCCAAATCACAAAAAGAAGATTTAGGTACAAAATGTAAAAACAAGGCTCGAAGGTACCGACATTAAAAAAAAAAGTGTGTTAGCAAAAAGAGCTAAAAGTTAACAAACTAGTTAAATCCTCCAAAAAGATCCTACAATAAATTTGCAAAATCAAGAATTTTCCGAAACAAAAAAAAAACTCAACATTCCTAAAGACATCCAATATCCCAATAATTGAAAAAGTAGGTCGGGAGAGAGGTTCGTCGAGAATCAAAAACCACATACAAAAAATGAATGAACATACAGTTGTACATCCAATGAGTACATAAGATATTATTCCAAAGGTAGCATCCATTAACGATAACATTCGCTTTCATTGGGTCTAAATTGAACCATGTCACTCCTTCAATGGATGATTTCTAACTAAATATAATCTCCGCACAAAGATAGAGAACTAGTCACCTGGAGAAAAAGAACCACAAGACCAAGACCAAACGAGACATAAACTTAGGTAACCAAAAGGGACGAGGCTTCCTTCGACATGAAGTGTTCTAAAAATATGATAAATTCATTAAACCAATTGATACATACCTTCTTAAAAGAGAAGTATACAGATAAATAATCCACAAGGTCCACGAGACCTTAGATGGTCCACACAAATTAGATGATATTCCTAGAAATGTGAACACGTTTTAGTTAAATAATTAAGCTCAAAAAGGAGACTTGATTTAGACCAACAAATAAGATGAAAAAAAATGCCAAAGAAAAGAAGATAGGAGAAGCGGACAATCGGTTGCCATAATGAAAGCATTTATATTCCTGTAAAATGGTTCACAACTAAATTCGTACAAAAGCGACAGAAAAATATCAAAGTAAATATAAAATAACGAGATAGAGAGAAACTCAACAGCTCCAATAAATGAGCTTAACCAACAATAGCTAATAGTAAAGTTATTAACATAGATACTACAACTTAATCCATCCTCCATTAGAAAAAGAAAAGGAACACAATTCAGGAACATATACACAGGGACCAAGCTACGCGGGCTATTAGCATAAAGAATGTTGCCAAGTGAATTGCAACATAAGAAAAACAAAAAATGAAACAGAATGAGGGAAAGTTAAGACATACAAGAAACCAAAAGAAAGCCTCACTTAAAATGCAAAAGGTGCAGCTAAGCAAAAGAACAAACAAAACATATCATGGCCTGAAAAAATTGTGTAAAAAGAGAAAATAACAAATAATTATTCCATCAAGCGCGGAGGAAAGGATGATTGTCAAAAACCAAGTAACAAGGCAAACATGAGCGGTCCAAGCACAAACTAGACTGAGGTGGCAAACTAACATAGAAAAGTAAAGTACAAGTAAATATATTCAAATAGAACTTAAGACTCCTGTGCGAGTCCAAGTAGAAACAACTTCAAAACCAAAAAGACAATCCTCCTAGGTACGTAACCCTCTAACTATCCGACAATAGCAAGCTTTAGCTCTAGGTTTCCAAGAACAATCACAACCAAGTGCACATGATCAAACCATTCAGCAACATACCTCAAAAAATAATGTCAAACCAACAAAAGGGGAACTTAAAAAACAGGAAAAAAAAAACAAAACAAAAGTACCCAACAACAATACCTCTAAACTGCACAGAAAAAACAGTTTATCACCATACAATGACCCCAAAAAATATTCATATTCCTTACACGTACGTAAAGACAGATGATAGCTCTTCACCCTCCTCCAAATGTAATTTCTTGGCGAGAATCAAAAGATCGTTGTTGTTGATCATTCTCATCTTCCAGATTGAGACCATATCCTCATCTCCTTCCTCCATCATCGACAATTTGGGTGAAACAAGTGATGGATAAGCTCTAAAATACGTTTCTTCGAAGCAAGTAGATTAACCCTAGGACCTTCGGGTAGATTTTTAGCGGGAGGGACAACGGGAGCGAGGGACAACGATAACCTTAGGGATGGAAAACTAAGATGGGGTGTAATACCCCGACACTAATCTAATAGATTAAACAAAGATTAAGAAGTTTTAATAAGCGCATGCACTTCAATTCACATTTTTATTTCTCATTAACATATATAAATATATTACGTACTTGTGCAAGTAACCATATTATGTGTTGCGGGACTTGAATGATGATAACGACGCATGGCCATAAATAAATAAATAAATGAATAAATAAATAAGTAAATTATGTTACTGTAATAATTTAAGGAATAATAATAATAATAATAATAATAATAATAATAATAATAATAATAATAATAATAATATAGATGTTATCGGAATTATTATGATTTTAATTTATATGCTTGAAGTTTGTAAATAATTATTCAAGTCGGGAATTCCTAAAACCTACCTTTTGATTTGGGCATAGTATATTAGGCCAATAGGGTTTAAAGGTGGATGTAAGGCCCAAAAAGTAAAAGGGATAAAGAGTGGGAAAACCGAGAATTTTTAGAATGGTAAGGAGAGAGAAAAGTTCGGGCTTAGCTTATTTAAACCTCAACTTCCCTCAAAACTCTAACCTCATCATTCACTTATCTTTCCAAAGAAAACCCCACTCACACACTCTACCTCTATCACTGTTACCCAGCTACCGCCGTCCGCCGCTACTGCAGACATCGGCGTTCCGATCACCGGCCACCGGAGCTTAGCCCTTCCTTTCACTTTTTAAAAACCTCATTTTTTATGGCTTTGGGTAAAAACCTCAAACCTTCAACTAATCACTTCTTAAAATTTTAAAAATAATTAGTTAGATATTGCATGCAAGGAATCATTATGTAAAATCAGATTTTGTGAGGTTGTGTTAGTGAAAACAATAAAATGGCTTTGAATTATGTGGTTAGATGTTATGAAAGTGGACATTTGGACTTGTGAGAGTTATTTAAGTTTCAAGAAAATTTTGTGTACTAGGATTATTGGATGGATGATTGTGGAGTATAAACTTTGGGAAAGAAATTTGGTTATTGTGATGATTTGAAGTTTGAATGAAAAATTTGGAAGTAGAGATTAACTAAAATGGACATGCATGTCAAGTTAAAATGAAACTTGGAGAAACATGACATTATGTGAGGAACTTAAGAAAAATGGACATACATGTTATTTTTCTTTGGAGTATACGTATCAAAATGTAATTTAAAGAAAATAAGTTATTTTGGTAGTTTAAAGAAGATAAGTGATTTTTGATAGTTTAAAGAAAATAAGTGATTTTTTGATAGTTTAAAGAAACTAGGTAATGTTGGTAGTTTTAAAAAATGAGTGATTTTGATGAATTAAAGGAAATAAGAGAACATAGTGAGTTGAAGAATTAAAGGAAATAAGCGAATTTGATGATTTGAAGAAATTAAAGGAAATAAGTGAACTTAGGTGTTATATATAAGAATTAGATGAGCTATTCAAGTGAAGAATTAAGCAATGTTGGTGAATTAAATAAATAGGTGAGCAAGATGCCTAAATTAAAAAGGAACGGATTAAAGCAATGAGTGTTTACGAAAAAATGGGTAATTGGACCTTATGATCATATTGCGTGATAAGGGGGTTGATTCAAGCTACGAGTGTTATTTAAAACTTCAACTTATTGAGATTAACCAATCGATTTAGCAAACTACGAAGTGCTTTGCTTTCATAAACTCCTCTAGACATAGGAAATCACAAAAATAATAATAATAAAAGTGATAATAATAACAATACTAACAAACAATAATATTAATAATAGTTAAATTTAGTCACTAAAAGTATTAAATTTATTAATGAAACATTTTATTTTGTTAAGGTCATCAACGTCGGTCATCGGAGTCGATAACTCAAAAAGGAATCAAAGGAATGATAACACCAAGAACTAAGGTACATTTGTTGCTTGTACATTACAAAAATCCACATGTTTATATAACAATATCAAAATGATTTGCTCAATGAAAAGAACCATTTCAAATATTATTTTGTCATCTAATTATGTGGTCCATCTCATATCAATCATGGTATATCATGATCACATCATATCATATATTTGGCCATTATCAACCGAGACTTCCCAATCGGTCCGGGTGTGCGCATATTTAGGGAAACCAATTATCGTAATGAGCCACTCAAATAATAAATGAATAATTGTTTTACTATATTATCCCTATCCGATTTATAAATGAATTGAAGCACATGCACTCAAAACTATATTTTCACTTAATTATTTACAGTACATGAATAAGGGTGCTTGGGCTTCGCCTCATTGTTCCAAAATGTTTTCTCTATTTTTTAGGTAAAGCTAACGCATAAGGAAGCGGGAAGTAGGCTATCTGCGGGTCGAAGTGTCTTAGGGGCTCACGAGTGGTAGAGACATGTCGTGTCTTGGGTTGTTGTTGTTATTGTCAATAAGTCATTACCCTGTTGGCATGTTAATTAATTTTCTCTACTCATGTTGTTCTATGTTGGATGTTTTTACTTTTCGAACCTGAAACTTATTAGTATTATATGTAACATATTTGGATGTTGCCTTTTTCCTTGTTTGGAGCGGCTGTAACGCCTCTAACCTTACTTTCCGCTGTGTTAATTACTAGTTAACCAATCATTATGATTAACCTGGTGATTATGGGGTTTGGGTGCGTTATATAGGGTTACTAAAGGACCTTTTTTTCCTAAGATAATGAGACGGTCTAGCACGTTTTTAGGTAAAACCGTAAAACAATTCTTTACAGGAGTAGAAGTATCCATGCTAACCCCCTAAAACAGGAGCGACACCTTCAAAATGGAAATTAGTTGTACCAAATTTTTTCGACAACCACTTTAAAGACATTGGAGGGGTATGAGGACAAGCTTCTTACACATGGGCACTATTGCCACAGATGGAACATACTTCATGAAAACCTTTATAAAAAGTAGGTAAGCTGGATAAAAGTGTTGAGATTTGGAAACAAAAGTTCCACGAAGAGGTTTAGTAATGTCAAGGTTGAGACAGACCCATGCAAATGTGTCTTTTTACGTGCCAAAGTGCATTGGTCAGCCTTAATAAAATGCCTAACATGATTCAACAACTCCTTCAATCTAGACTCAACCCAAAATTCATGAGGACGTTTGTTAATGGTTACCCATTGATCAACCGGGAGATATTTGCAGCATAAGGGTCAAAAAAATCCTCCCATGGACGCAACACCAAATTAAGACTACTAACAAACCAAAGTCTATTTTTCCAAACATAGTTTCGTCTACGACTGTGACAAACTTAAACAAAATTCAACCATAACTCATATCGACATAATTAATGTGCCCTTTAATCCCCACCCAGTCACATCTAGTTTTAATTTTACTAAATGGCGGAGGCATAGTGTTACTCCAAGGTTTTCCCAACAAACTCATAGAAAGAAGATCAAACTCAAAAGGTTGAACTTGGTTGACCTGATTCTCTGGTTCCAAGTGACTATGGGCAAAATGAACGAAATCTCCTGGGAAATCTTTGAAATATCAGAACAATCAAGACCTCCCACTTCGAGCTTAATAGCCTGGGTGGTGGTACGAATGGGCGCCTTACCCTTACCGCTTGGATCACTAGGAGCACATTCATCCAGAACATTTGGAGGCTAAGATCCACGAATAGGATCACCATTGGAAAATTCAGAAGAATGGAACAGATTGACATTACGGGGAGAAGCAAGAAGAATGCTTGGTTTATCAGGGATATTGTCGGGCAAAAAGGAACGTAAGTCAGACATTCGTACTAACCAAACGAGAATGAGCAAAGTGAGGAGTACGGGAGAAAAGCGCAAGAATGCAAACTATAAATAGTCACAACCCCCTAAGCACTAATTGACAGTCAATGGATTATAATAATGCAGAAATATTAAATAAAAGATCTCTTCGCACGACAAAGGCAAAGAAGAGTAGGCTAGAAAGTTAGGCAGAGCAAATGGCGTAACTGAGTACATAAGCACAGCATGTGACAAGCCAATAAAAAAACGATTACTGAATTTGTGCCACAACCGAGTAATTCCAAATCCAAACACCATCAAGAAAACCAAGGCAATTAGTGAATGCCTAATCGTAATAAACAATTGTAAAGTGAAACTGAAACTAGGTTTAGGAAGAAGATAGACCTCTGAAAGGTGGGATTTAGGGAACCAATAAGCGAAACGATCCTGATTAGAGCGATTGAACAAGCACTTGAGTAGGCTGACACAAATGTAGCCACTGGCTCAGACAACTTGTTCTAACTTGTTTATATTATAGAATCCATGGCACAGCTAAATGATCAAATCTAGTGGAGCAGCTTACTAGATAATAAATTGGGGCCCTCAAGCTAAAGGATAAGTACATTTTAACATACTGAAGCTTTAAAAAGACTTGGAGATGGCTAAAGACACGTTACAGATATTCTACTGCAAAAACACGAGCTTTTATGTGAAATTTTCTCTACTCTCGACAATGCAATAGCATAAGTCAATTTGAAATTTAACTATTAAACAACGACAAAAACAATAACAAGACTAGTGATCACCATCAAAAGATGCCCACAACATGAATATATGACCTTTTATTTTCGTGAACATTCAACTCTAACTTTTTATTTAAGTTCCAGGGGAATAATGAGATGCTGTAATAATCTCTTGCCTAATTGAAAATAGTAAGAACCTGTTTGAGCGAGACGTTACTTGCATATCACACACTTAATCTGTGACATTAAGAATTAGTTATTACAGTTTCACACGCCATACATCCTAGGAAATAACCTCAAAGATAAGCTAACTCTACATTCCACAGAGAAAAGAATGCTCTCTTAGGATCAATCCCACACACAAGTATGTGGCAGCTAAAGTTCATATACATGTTGTGCTTAATCGCCTTTTCTTCCCCAATACTTTCTGGTCGACATCCTGCTAAGAACACGAGCATCGATTTTCTTGTAATGATGTTTTGCTTTGCCTAGGACATTGTCTACGAAGCCATCCACCTGGTCTTCATATTTTTCATACAGAACTGGTAGTGTGTGGGCAGCCACAAAACCTGATTCCGAGCAGAAAGAAGCAAGCAAGACGTGGTCAGCTGAGTAAAACTACTTTTACTTGTGTTTTTCAAACTTCAAACAAATAGAAATGCAAAACTACCCCATAAGCCGGTCGAGTCCAATTGATAGATTCAGTCACCAAAAAACAAATGAGACCCTCCATCTCATAAAAGACGTGACTAATACCCATCAGGCTTGAATACTAGTTGACCTGTTTCTGAACTCTTCAAAGTTTCGCCCAACTTCAAACTAGTCCCCGACTTGACCTGTTGTGCCGGGTATAACTTTTAAGAATATAGTTGCTAGGATTGTAGACTTCAGGGACAAACGGGCAATGGTAAGAGGGGAGGGGGTTTGTTGCTTGGTTACACTTGGAATTCCCTCTATCCCAAATAAATTACCTCCCCTCAGATCTAAGAGTTTACTTTTAGAAGAAAAATGAATAGGCTGTATTTTTAAGTGGGACTAATTTGCTAGGAGGGGGGAGCGTAATTTATAGGCTTTTCAATTGGTATACATGGTGCATAGATTGCCTAGAACTGGAGTGTAGATTGTGGAATTTTGACAGTTCCTGATAACTATGTGCAAGAAACAAAACGGTATTGGCATCATGGAGCAATTAAATCTAGAATAAGTATAGGGTCCCAATTGGAAGGAAAAAGTTCCAGAATGATGACAGATCATCAAACCTTCACAAATTAGCATCTAATTTTTGGCATGTTTTCCAGTTTGCCTCAAACATAACTCAAATATCTAGATGAAAATTGAGGGACACGCAAAAAGTCACAGTTCAGATAGTCTCCATCTAAAGATTTTTCATGTCTTTGGATATTACATAAGAAATCAAATCAAACGAATGTCCAAAAGTCCCGATTGAAGAGGGAGAGGGCAGTTGGAGATGTACACAGCCTTACCCTTGAATAATACAGAGGCTATGTCATTGGCTAACACCTATGGAGTTATGAAAATTTATACTAATTAATCTCTGTAGCAAGTTAAGTAGTCTTACCAACGTAGAAAACAGTTAAGAAGTTGCACCAGCCTCCAATCATAGCAGCAGCCAACAATCCGAACACCGCCTACACATAACCAAAATAGACAAATTCAGCACACTATCAGATACCTTACATAATCTTAGTTATTTTGCTAAAATTTTAGGCAATTGGTCAACAAGAACTACTAGTATCTTTGCATCATTTTTTGATTCATCCAAACAATTAACAATTTCGGCAAAATTTTGAAAAAAAAATGAGCACATAAGTAGCCAACAACATCGCAGAAACATGGTATAGAAACAGAAGCAATCAGCAAACAATAGAAACTTTGAACTGTTTGATTTACAGAGGTTATACACACACTCTTATTAGGGAAGAAGAGAAAAGAAGAAGCAATATACACAACCAAGGAACTAGAGCAGCAAATGAGCAAAAATGTATCAACAAAGCGAAAGCAAGGAGGTGACATTTAAGGATATAGGCAACAGCATATTATTTATTACATACCAGAAGAAACTGCTTCAAAGTTCCATTACAGGCAACATTCTGTAAAATCCTTAGAGTTCTGTTGACTTCAGCACCAACTGACTTGGCGATATCGATGAACCATTCATCTGGAATATGAATACGAGGAACTTCAGACGACCTGGACCACAAAAATTAAAGTTTCAAAAATTTCAGGAGTCTACGTTCAAATGCTGTAGGGACTAGAAGGTAGTTGAAACTCAGCCGAATAGATTGGAGATAACCTGTTCATATAACCAGAGGCATTTGACCAAAGAAATTGAAGAGTCATGCCAAGAGCCAGAGCAACGCATACAAGGGAAAGGAAGTGGTAGTTTAGCCATTCAAACAATGCCCACATAGCAGTAGCACCACCCAAAACACTGGAAGAGATTTTCTTGTTTCTCCATAACAAGACATCCGCAGCTGCTCTTGTGGAAAAGCAGAACAAAAGACCAAATTTAAAGGCCGTATAGAATCAGATAAAACAGAATACAAAGAGCACTAAGCCAAATTCAAATAGAAAAAGGAAAAGGAAAGAAACAAGGACAATCTTACATTTTCCACCTCCTAACAGTGTATGCACAGGCTTTTGACGTCCAAACAGACGATTAAACTGAGAAGTGACTGACTGAGATATTTCTTCCTCTACAGAAGAGGTAGATTTGTGCTGGTGAACACCTTCAGTTAATGTTTCCATTATGTTGTTGAGAAGATTCTCAGCTGTAACATTCTCAGGCATTTTTTTCCTGCAAATAAAACAAATCCATATCTTTTCTAAGAATGATCAAGAATGTTGCTTCTTCAATCAGCACCTTAAATTTCTCAAGACAGATAACTTCAAATTTTAGAGCTGTCAAATCTGAGAATTTCTCAACCTCAATAAACAACTAAAACCTCAGAATCTTGAAAGCTTAACAGTCTTCAGTTCCACCAGAGCAGTCTAACTAATAAACAACTGATCCTCTATCAGCAAAAGATCTTTCTGCTAATGTTTTATCTGATCTTTACCATATGTTCATAGTCACTATCTCCCTAATTGCAGAGAGAGATTTAAAAAATGTCTAGCTCGACAGAGTATCCCATTGTAGTAATTCAAATTCTGGTCCTATTTACCAAGCAGGCTCAGTGGAAGCCATACTGCCTAGGAACAATGTTAAACTTTTTTAGAAAAACTGTAATCATCTCAGATGTTAGTAATCAGAGAGGAGGAAAAACAACCCATAATCAGGACGTGCTCCTTGGACCTTGATACCAACATATCAGTAGTCCCAATTAAGGCATGTTTTTGAAGAAGAAACCTCAAGCAATACCAAGGTCATGGAGTAAATTGTCATTACATGGGGCAAGTTGACATTTGTATTGCAAAATTCTAGAATCAAAATATTATAACCTCCAAAACCAAGCTAGACGAATCACAATAGTCAAGGAAAACATAGCAGTAACACCGCAACTTTACTGTGAATTTACACTTCACACTCCACTTTGCCTGTATCCACCTATGAGAGATAATCGACTAAAATATTAATAAAGATGAATTACAAATAACCATTCTCCAACACTTTGAATGTCCTCTAGTTTAAGCGTGATGCTAAGCTTTCAAGCTTAAATGGATTTCATATCAACAATCAAACAACCTTTAACTAGCATATCCCTCCTAACATTCCTCTCAATAGGGCTTAGTGGTCTCAGGGACACAAACATGCCTCTAATTATAAACCTCATATAAGTCCCAATCTGACAACATAAATAGCACAACTGAAAGAGCTAATCACTAAGTCATCTAATTCTATGGAACTTCTAATTAAATCAAATATCTTATGGGCATCCTTCCAAAATGGAACAAAATAACAATAACTCCACTCTTAAGTATTCATATGGTCCGACCAATACAGCTTGCATGAGGAAGCATATCACACTTTGGTTGACAGACATTCATATACGAAGACATGACAATGTTCGACATTTGAGTGTATATCTCAAAAGTTAGATGCTAGAGTGCTCACTCTTCGAGCATACTCAAAAATCAAATCTAAGTCATTACAATTTCACTATGCGCTAAGTGCTGACATTAATAAGACCGGTTCTACAGCTTCAATGACTAACCACTTACCAAATAAATGCCAACTTCTCCCACTCCCAACTTCACCCCAATGTTTGCTAAGAACCTCTCCTCTCATTTCATCATTAACCATATTAGTTTAACAGCAAAATGTGAATCTATTTAGCTGGTTTCAATCTCCCACCTTGTAGTAAAAAATGTAATTCACATGAAAAAGAACAGTGGAAAGACAAAGTGGAAGAAAGAGACAACCATCCAAACAATGAGCTCTAAAAGATCTTGAGACCAAAAGGTTAGGTAGAAAGCAGTAAGCTGCAAATATATATATATATATATATATATATATATATATATATATATATATATATATATATCATGAAAAATGTGTTCAAAAGGGTAAAATACAAACATCATATCATAGGAAAGAAGGGATGGGGGATTTTTTTAAGAAAAACCAACGAACCCATAAAGTTCAATTCTTTACAAAAGCAATTCAACTTCAAAATCAATTTTTAGGCCCTAAATTGGCCGACTCCCCCAACCCAAATTATAAAGAAGTTGCAGGCCTAAAACCCTTTCTCACAAATTGAACACTGACAACAAGAATCAGCACTTCAAATTAACACAAGAGCATTGAGAATCCAGGGTATTAATCCACTAATATGATACAATCAAGAAATCTAGCACAAGCCCAAAACCCAGTAAGCAGTTGGACAATTCCGGGTAGGAAAAAAATGCAGAAAAAAAAGGTGAAAGACGGGTAGAAAACTGCACCAACCAGAGAAGGTAGAGAGAGCAGCAAACTACTAAACTGAATCACCCGGAACAGCGAGAGAGAGGGAGAGGGAGAGTGTCTTATGGGTTTATACAAAGTGCTGCGTCATTAAGCATGACAGAGGAGAATTTTTATGGGCAAAAAATATCAGCAACCAGTCAATTTGAAGCCTCTCTCTCTCTCTCTCTCTCTCTCTCTCTACACACACACACACACACGTACACGATGTATCGTCTCAATTTGGACGAATGCAAAGTGCCAATTGCCAGCTTGCCTTTTCCTGCTGGGCTCCTCGTGCTTTCCCAATTACCACGTGACCTATTTTATTTCACTTTTTTTATATAAGACCTATTTTATTTCACTTGTTAATTATGTTTGTAACTTTTAATTTTTTTTATTTAAGGGGGTTTGTGTCAACCATTTT
Source organism: Talinum fruticosum (assembly GCA_021018815.1). Lineage (NCBI taxonomy): Eukaryota > Viridiplantae > Streptophyta > Magnoliopsida > Caryophyllales > Talinaceae > Talinum > Talinum fruticosum. The sequence goes on from JAITYX010000011.1 coordinate 3,646,625, forward strand.
TATTAAAAATATAATAAAATAGAATATGTTAAGGGTGTATTTTAATAATAGCGTTTCATATTTTTTGAAAAAAAAACCCTTCATTCATTTATATTTGACAAATATTTATATCCTTTTACGTCAATTTACAATAATCGCCTAACTCAACCGCTAAATTTACCGAACACATTTATTCAACTGCTCAATTGAACAGGTTATCCGCTAACAGCTAAAATCTAACAGTTATCGCCTACCTAAACATGCTATCGATTACACAAACAGACTATCCGCTACTCAAACAACTTCATTTTGCACGAACAGGGCCTAAATCTCATGGTGAGAAGATTGTACCTAAAAACTAATGTGTTTTTAACTAATAAAAGACAATTTTATAACAACAGTGATATAATGATTAAAAAAATAGTATGTTTATAGTATATGTTCATAAATAAAGCATTAATTATTTTTAAAAATAAAAAAGCCAAATTTTATTTAAATATGAAAGGAATAAACATTGGGATTATGTGAGTCACGATTTTTTTTGTATTGATCATAATGTTTTAACCTCTTCAATTAGCAATTTTCATGAAAAATTCTTTTTTGGTTTAAGTGACGAGTCTTAGAAAAATCTTATCCTGAATTAGAACAAAAAAAAAAATACATTTGTTCACACTGATTTTTTCTTTTTAGTTTTAATTTAAAATTTTTACAACTTATTATCACTTTTTGTAACTAATCTTACAACTATCTTACAGTCTCATTACAATTGCTTACAACTCGTTACAACTTGCAATTTACAACCTTACAACTCCTTATAACTAAAATAAACATATTACTATTAATAAGAAGTGGGACAAAAGAATGATATTTGTTATCCTCATGCTATGAAAATTGGAACTCATAGGATGTTTATTCATGGTTGGATCATATCTAACTTTGTCAAAAATCGAGCATTTGAGGTGAATTTATATGTTTTGACAAAAATAATAAAGTAAAATTATAATTGGACTTAGTAAAAGGTGCTTATCATCACATGCCATCTTACTCAATAAAATGATCATATTCAATCTTGGAGTTAGATTTTTATGAGGTTTGAATATTTTTTTAATGAGTAAATAATAAGTACACAGTAAAATTAGGTAGTCCGTTTCACAATGATTTTATTTAAAATATTAAATGTTAGTATTATTAGGTTTGAAAATTCTGATGATATGAGAATCTCAAACAAATCAAAAGAAAAATTAGAGATGTGAAGAATATAAAGGAAATCAAGTTTTTGATTTATTACCGAAAATGCTATTTGAGATTCTCCAGAAAAATTATCATTAAAGAAAAAAGAAAGGCCTGAAAGGGCGAAGAAAGGGGGAAATGATGCAAATGCCATGAAATTTGAATTGGCAGTGTATGTTTGGAGTATTGGCAAGAAACTTAGGCTAAGGTCTTTGGAGGAGGACGGTAGAATATGATCACGAAATAAATTTTTAAAGTGCGCTCTATTCTTAAAAAATTGTATTGATTATTAATTTTTTATCTGATAAACCAAACAATTATATTATAATTAAATCTCTATTAAAAAATAACGCATAGAAAGTATAATAGGCTCATAAAACGTAAAGATGACTCTTTAAATTAGATCATTATTAAAGAATAACTCATAAAAAATATAACAGACCCATAAAAGGGAAGGATGACTCTTTGAGCTTGTTTGTTTACTATTTAAATTTTCATATAAAAGAGAATTTTTGGTTTAAATTCTTAAAGCCTCTGCAACGTCTTCAAGCGCAGGCTTCAAATATAATGTGGTGAGATTAGGGAGGGGCGCGCATGAAGGCTCGTGACGGACCGGCCCCCTCCGTTGTCTCGGGCCACATGCACACATTTTATTGGTTCTTTTTTTTTGACTTCATTCTTTTTTTTTTTCTAAAAATAATGTATTATAGTATCTGTCCAAAATAATATTTTATTTGATGAACTTTACTTGATGAATCTTGCATTGTGAAAGTAAAATTTAAAAAGAAAAAAAAATTTTAAAATAATATATCAGTGTAAACTCCCACTAAATGAACCTAAAAACACTCTCAATAATGGATTGGAGATCCACCATTTGGCCCGCGTGTCCCTCAACAGTTTCCAATGTGAGTTCCTTCACTTGGGAATTGCAAATTTTTTTTCCACCTCATCTTTTTTTTTAAATGAATTTTTTATGTTAATTTTTTTAAAAAATATTTGAGTGCTCAATATAAAGTGAAAAATTATATATGTGAACTTTTTAATAAAAATAAAATTTTATTTTTTAATAATACGGGTGAAAATTAAAAATTAATTTTGTGTTTTTTAAAGTCAAAATTTTTATTTTTTTGTCCAACTTTGGAATTGTATTTTTTGATAATATATGTGAAAATTATAAATTTATCATATTATAAATTATATTTTTTTCATTAAATTTGGTATTGTAAAATAATTATTTGACACTCTAAAAATTATATAAATTATTTTTCATAACTTATAAAATAAATTATAACAACAAATAGAATAATAAAAATAATTAAGTATATGTTAGTTGTAGGTCCCAATAAGAATATTTTATTTTAAGATTCAAATTTAAAATACTTGCAATGTAGAAATGAATAGAAAGAGAGAAAAAAAATTGGATCTTTTGATTAGGTGGAGATGTAGGCCCCACCAATAAATCTAAATTTTGGATCAGCATTAGGAATGCTCTAAGAACCTAAAATTAGCCTGACACCGTGGATGCTTTTAGATTTAACGTGAGGGATTCCCCTTGGGCTTTGGGGAGCTCATGCCATTTCATCCAGAGTGATTCTGTAATTATTGTTTGCTTACTTTGTATTTGGTCATGCCTCATTTTTTTTTTTTTTTTTATAACAGACGGGTAACAACCCATAATCTAACAGAAAAATCAAAAGGTTGGAGATGAGCTAGTGCATGAGCCACCCGATTTCCCCCTCTTAACATGAAAAAACAAACAAAAATCAAAACAAGCGGACATAGAATACTAGATAAAATGAGTCCAACTTATGACATAGAGCAAGACTTACGCCTAAGCAAAAAATAATACTAAGGGAGTCCCCTTCCACTATCACTCGACGAAAGCCGTGATCCCACGCCAGCTTGATAGCACAAAAACGAGGCTTGAGCTTCCTCCACTTCTAGACCCCCAAACACAGCCCCTTGGTGCGGAACGAGCTAGTACCACACTCCCATACATTTCACGAATAACGAGCACCCCCACCCATGACTACCACCCCGAAGTTTTGCTCCATCAAAGTTCACCTTGAACCAACCAAAGCTTGGAGGTTTCCACCTAACATCATCGCTTGACACCGAGGGCGGTTGTGTCTTCATTTGAGCTTCTCTGTATTCAACCGCAAACTCCGAGTGCTTTACAAACCTCAAATTCGGGGTTGATATAATCGGAACAATGAATGAACTTGTTCCGGACATTCCAAGCAAGTCCGAGAGAATAACAAAAAGTCCTTCATGCGCTCTTTATCATTAGTCCACACCCAATAAGTCATCTCCATTACCGAACTAAAATGCCCCACCTAATGATCAATTAAAAATGGAGCATTCCTCCGGATTGATCGGGCAGCAGGATATTCTAATCCCACGTGAATATCATTTTCCATAAGACCTCTACACACAGGACACTACACATCCAACCCAAAAATTCTCTTGGCTAGCGTAACTATAGTGGGTAACGCTTGACGACAACTTCTCCAAGCAAACATTTTAATCCTCGGTGGGATATTCAATCCCCGAGATATACTTCCAAAAATCTCTCATTAACTCGAGCTATAGCTCGGGCCACATTCCCTCGAACCGACATGAAAAAATGATAAGTCGATCTTACTCGTTAGCTCTTCCGAATTGGAGTAATGCCACCTGACTTTGTCTCGTAGGCCAAGAGGGACAAAGAGGAATGTTCTTCATAATTTATGCATCAATTGGAAGGAAAATAGAATCAATCAATGCCACCCTTAACTCTCCTTGCATAAAATCAATACGATCACAAACCCAAAGTAGCGAAATTTCCGGTTTCATCGGAGTGATGACCCCAAAAGAAGGCTGCCTTGGAATCCACCGATCAGACCATATATTCAAGCTTTGACCATCACCAACAATCCATCTCATCCCCTTCGCCACTAGCTTCAACGTCCCCCATAAACTCTTCCAAGTATAGCTCAGTTGCGAGCCAATTTCAGCATCAAGCATAGCCGAGTAAGGAAAATAGCAGGCCTTTAAAACCCGGAAAACCGCTGAATCTTCGGCATGGATTAGGGAAGCCACTATACGAGCATACATATTTTTCTACTTTCAAAAACTTTATCTGATAGGCTAACTCACACCCAAACACTCACACACGCTTACTGTAACCGCAAATAATAATAATAATAATAATAATAATAATAATAATAATAATAATTAATAATAATAATAATAATATATTCAAAAATCATACAGCCGTGTACAAATGGGCTGGGAAAGATTTATTGGGAAGAAGTACAAAGAATTAATTAGATAATAATTTTGAAGTGTTTACAACTTTTCGACAGGGAAGCCAATAATAGGCTTTATTTGTTTTGCCATTGAACGCAGCTCCTCAACCTCTTCCTTGCTGAGTCTCCAACCAAGTGCTCCTGCAAATTCAGTTGCCTGTTCCCCATTCTTAGCTCCTGGTATCGGCACCACATTCTCCTGAGCTATTAACCAGTTCAGAACCACCTGAAAGAAGCCGGAGACAACCTTTTCTGAGCTCGAGAAAACACCTAAGGACCATATTAGGGAAACTCACAGGTACCGAATTGGCCAAAACCTTGAAGACCCTAAGATCAGCCTAATTTCGCCTGAACAGCATGATCTAATTTTAACTCAAACTCGAAACAACGGAACTTGAAGGACACAGGTCGGCCTAGGAGGATAAGGTGAAACCCACAACTGGGGTCAAGAGCGATCTTGCTATAGTTTACCTGGGTTGGGAGGAGGGGTGTTGAAGACCTAAGCTACCCAAATGGAAAAGAGTATTACCACTTCTTGGGCAACTTTCATAGATCAAGTTGAAGTTGGTTTAACTCAATAAGGTCATCATAACCCATATCTTGAACTAAACCATAATGCTCAGAATAAATACCTTAAGAAGGACCAATAATCCTAGCTCAACATCAATTACATCCTATGTTGGCCTGATCCAACATTCATCCAACCGAATCCAAATTTCCATATTTGACTATTAGCTACCCAATCTAATCCAACCCAACATGGCATAGAACAGTTCTGACTAATCGTAAATGAAGCAAACCAAAACCTAAGCTAACAACCGATTTAATAAAAGCAACACTATCTTTGACTGAAGAATGAAGTTTTTGTGTCGCATTCAAAGAGTAAGATATTATACTAGTGTTACTGTTGGAAATAATGTGGAAATTTATGCTTTTGGCAATCCAAAACAAAAACTGCAACCCTTTCTTTTGACCAGAGAAACAAGCAATTCTGTAACATGACCCACCTGGGTGTTAGTCTTATTGTACTTCTGCCCAATCTCCTTGATTCTGTTAACCAGGGGTTGTAGCTGCATTATAAAACACATTTTCAGCAGCCAGGAAAAAAGATAAGAAAAATCCAACTTATTACTGGCAGCTCAATTTCAAGATGTGCAAGGACTATTATACCTCTCTCAGGTATTCTGGAGTATATAGACGGCCTCGAGGACCTGAAGGTGGATTTTCAGGTGTGTACTTTCCCGTCAGGGATCCTATATGTACATTTAAAAACACTAAATTAGATCTCTCAAAAGGAAAAGAAAAGGTAATTTTTTTAAATAGAGAGGCCTATTTTTTCTTTTTTACTTTTTTTTTGGTGGGGATTGGGGGAGGGGGATGTTCAACAACTTTGAATTAACTACCTTGAGCAAGTGGTGAATAAGCAATGAGAGTGACCCCTAGCTCATCACATGCAGCCTTCACGCCATTTTCCTCTGGAAGCCGATATATGAGGCTGTAATTCACTTGGTTAGAAGCCAGTGGAATGCCTCTTTTTTCAGCTGCTGGTATGCATCACGCATCCGCTTTTCTGGAGGGGAAAAAACAAAACCAAATTTTCCAATTTCTCAGTCTAAAGAGCAAGAACATATCAAGCCTTAAGCCTGCCCAGACTCTTCAATTCGAATTACATAACATGAAGGATACATGACACTTTGACATAGGGACAATGCTTGGACACTTCAAATTCAGCTTAAAATAAACAAAATTCCTTGAAGACAAAGCCAGACACTTGAACACATATGTTATTAAGACTCTTCATTTCACCTCAAATACGCATGGGGCATTAAGTCGGGTTTTCACACTCAGAAATGGAATGAACCCTTGAGTCTTCATTTCAAACTGAAAATGCATGAGTTTTTGGAAAATTGTTCTCTCAAAGTGTACCTCTACCGAACTCTGAACTGTCCATCAAAGTCCAAGTAAGCAACATAGTGAATCTATACAAAAGACAAGAACTATGGCCAGATATATTCAGTTTGTTTTCAGTGACTACAAAACACCAAATTCTAAAGCAGAAATCACAAGCATAACATGGAATGTCATATGAGATTCATATACATACCACTGTAATTGGAAACCCCAACAGCCTTAACAAGCCCCTGCTCAACAGCATCACCAAGACCATCAATATACCCTGAAAATTTATACTCACAATGAAGTTAGCTTTTCACGAAAGCTCATAACTGAATGACCCCATTCCATTTAGTTGACTGAATTCTACCTTCATTTCCCCATATTCCAGGCCTGAGATCAGCAGACATAATGATTAGCTTCACTTTGTTCATGAAGGAATTAATAGCACAGATGTCAAACAAGTTCCACAGGATATGCATACCAGTGAAGTTGATAGAGATCCACAGAAGAGAGGCCTAGGCGAGAGAGTGAATCCTTGAGGGCACTGACAACACTTTTCCGACCTAGTCTCCATGGCAAAGCCGCAAACTTGGTCGCTACCACAATGTCGGCATCTGGATCCTTCTGTTTCCTTTCTTTGATGAAGCTATGGAATATATCATGAACTCATTATCATAAACATCGATTTGGCAATTTTAAGAAGAAAGAATGAAACTTTAGGTGGTTGTTTGGAGGTTTGGTTGTGGGAACGCCAGTCAAATTTGAACCTAGCTCAAAGGAACCCAATACTAGCCTTGCTTTGCTGGGTTACTCTTCCTTGTGGCCACAAAGTTTTCACCTTAATTAAGGGAAATTTTTTATTGCTACATGTGTCCCCCAGACACCCTCGATTTCACTCATAAAATTCCCAATGACCATGAAAGAAGAGGAAAAAGAAGTGGGGAGGGAGGGGGAAGAAGGCAGAAATGCCAAGAGCAACACTAACAAGTAGAACCGAGCCATACTCGGTGCCAGATCCAAATGACTCAAATACAAGCCCCAACGTAAAACTCAAATACAGCAGCCTAATTTTGACCAACTCCAGATTGATCTGAGTAGCCGACCCCAATTGAATTAACTTGAAATTTCTCTGACTGATATAAATTGACTTCCTAAACAAGTTTATTGGACAAAACCAATTGTGGACCTAACATGATCCAACCCAAGTCACCCGACTATAGCCCAATCCACATCTCATGGATATTCAATCAACCCATTCCTACCCTGATCTAAAGTTACTCAATCTGAGTCATTACTTAGGTCTAATAACCACAACAATGATGAAGAAAAGCAATGGTTGACTTCTGAGGAGCTAAATTGCAGAATGAGACCTGCACATTAGAAACAAAGATTCCGGTATTACCTCCCCAGAAGAGTTTCAGAATTGATTGCACCCAATGAGAACTGCACAAAGACAGAGGGTCACCGTGATTAGATACCAAGAAGGTTTTAACGAGAGTAATGGAACAAAGAAGGCAAAATATTCAAATATCTAATCTGACCCTTGAGCCGTAGACCTCTGCTGTATCGATGAAGTTTATCCCACAATCAAGGCTAGTGTCAAATGCTGCCTTTGCCGCTTTCAACTTCCTATCTACGTATTAGAACAAAAGCAAGATAATTTGATCAACTTTCCTCAAGAAGAAAAACTGTAGGCTGGATGAGGTTTAGCAGTGTTATCATATAGTTTTCAATGAAGTTTATCCCACAATCAAGGCTAGTGTCAAATGCAGCCTTTGCCACTTTCAACTTCCTATCTACTTACTAGAACAAAAGCAAGATAATTTGATCAACTTTCCTCAAGAAGAAAAACTGTAGGCTGAATGAGGTTTAGCAGTGTTGTCATATTGTTGCAAAGGAGTTAAAACAGATGGTAAACTACACAATCAAAAGGATTAAAATTAGCAAAACAAGTTCACACTAAAGATCCAAATATCTGCAATGATTTAGATTGATGATTTAAGGTTACTAAATGACTCCAATATCACAAATATAACTTAGAAAGAGTCCCACCTTTGCATGATTGTTGGACGTCAAAATCAGGACTCAAGATGTATGCAATCTTATCCTTAACAGAAATAGAGGTTGTTTCTAAAAAGACACACAAAAAGTGCAGCAATGGCTCCAAGGAAAGTAAAAGTAAAACCGACTCTTTTCATGCAATCATCCCTCATTCTCCAAAATACAACAAATAGAAAACTCCCTCCACAAATGGGTTTATGGTTAATATCCTTTAGATGTTGTCCATATTCACCCTATTCCGATCCTTATTAAAAAAGTCAGCAATAAAATTCAACACTCCCCTCAATTTTAAGTATTTGGGTAGTGAATAATGCATCATTGCACATTTCATCAAGAAAGATTCAAAAATTAAAAGTGTTTTTATCGACAGATTCAAAAATTTTGTACAAAACTGTCTTAAGTTTTGCATTATCATTGATCATGCCGTGGTGATAAACTGATAACGAAAATGCTTCCTTTTAAAATAAACAAAAATATTGGTAATAGTAACTGCTCGGCATTTTTGTGGTTAGTGTTTCTTACACAATGAGAACACGCTGAAAACAAATAAGAAAGTGCACAGCAATACTTGATAGAATAAATCATTTGACAATTTTTAAAAATTAAACAAAAAATCTAGTTACTCATAAACACAAACAGGTACTATATGACAAAGCATTTGCATGTGAATTGATAGGCTCAAACTAATTCTTGGGCCTCTTGAAATTCAAGCCATCGTTTTCATTTTCAACAAAGTTGTAACTTGTAAGCATCACGAGTTTCAATTTTTCAGATTTGAGTATAATGGACTGAATTCTGGTGAGTTATCAAGCTTTAATTCAAGCTTAGGATGTAAGAGAAATAATGTCTACAGTTGCTGGGGTTGGTTAGGGTGAGCATCTTGTAATACTAGCAGTATCAATAGGTCAATGATTTGGCGAGTCACAAATAACACCGCCAACCCATTTCAATGGTTTTGAGCAATTTTTTATAGCAGACGGAAGCAAAAAGGCCTTGCTAATCTATCATTTATTTCTTTATCGCGGAGTTGCAGCCCAAGAGGCAGATAATGGTTTTTCTAAGGTCCAACTAAAATAGTAAATCCCCTCACTTGATATATAAAGGCTGTGACACCTCCTCCCCGCCTAAAAAGGTATCCAAGACACAACACCCCCCAAAAAAAAAAAACAAAAAGAAAAGAAAAGGTCTCAATAACACTGTTTTTGCTTGGTTGGTAACACTTCCTGCAGTACCATCCTTGAATCTGTTGACACTAGACAGAATCAACTAACTGCCTCAAACTGCAACTCATCCAATAACGGGTAACAAACTTACAAGTTCACAATTCACACCACTTAAATACTTATATACTATAAATTGCCTCACCATGGAACTCATCTGAAAAAGATCATATCAAACATAGATAATTCACAAGTTAACCAACCAATGCATTCCCATATTATAAACAGACTATGAAGATGATATAATGAACAAACTGCCTCAAAACTTTAAGTAGTAATAAAAGGCATGGCAAAACTTAACACTTTTAACCTTGTAATACAGATATACTGTGATATATAACGAGATTCAACAAAGCAATAAATGAAAGTAGCAGATTTTAATGGATTACAGAAAAGGGTTGCTATGTTCATTATCATCATAATGATGAGAGAGAGAGAGAGAGAGAGAGAGAGATGATTACCATCCCATTCAAAATTGTTCCAATAACTGGTATCACCCCAAGACCAAGCACCAATCCCTACTCTAGTGACCTCCACATCAGAGGCTCCCAACTTGACTTTCCCTTCACTGATGGGCTGTTGTTTCACAGCAGTAGCAGCAGCACCATAATCCTCTGAAGATGCCACAGCTTTAATTACACATTTCTCCTGCTGGTGCTTGATCCTCTTACCCCAACTTGCCCCACACTGATACAGGCATAAACACCCACCATTTAATTGCAAGGCCATTTCCAATTCTCCCCCTTTTTTCTGAAGTCTTTCCGAATTCTACCTTTTGCCCACTTACTATTCCCGTCAGATATTACAAACCTTTAATTGATTTCTCTTTCTCTTTCTCTCTGTGATTGGTTAGAAGGGTCGATGTCTAGTAAAGGGAAGGACAGAGAAAATTGGAGGAAAGGGTGGTCATGGAAATGACATGTAGCTGTGGTGGGCCAACAGTTTGTGTGTGGCAAGTGGCAAATGGCAATTGAAGAGGTTCTTCTACCATGAGCGAGTAGTGTAAACATTCGAGAATCAAGAACGAACCAAATCAGTCGTCCGTCCATCTTCATGAGCAGACGAAATCAACACCTTCGTCAATCACAATCATCATCTACTCTATTGCTATTCATCTTCCCACTTTGATCAACGGTTGAAATTTGTACAAGATGATTTTTTTGTAATATTTGATTTAATACTGGATTAAAATAGGTAGCCATACACTTATCATTTACAATAAAAAATCTGACCAAATCAAACCATTAGTCAAAATTTTTTAAAAAACAAATCAAACCACTAACTCAAAAAAAAAATTAAATCAGAATAATAGCATTGGTGAGGTATGAAAAATAGTGTACATGTAAAACGTATGCAATTATATCATTACAATATAATTGTAACCAGCGTATTTCTGTTTAATTTATTTTAGGTATGAAAATCATTTATATAATTAATACTTAATAAAAGAAATAAAAATATAATCAAATGTTACACTTCCTTACGCGGCTAAAAAAGAAAAGTGATATACTCCCTCGACTCGAGTGGCCAAACACAAGTGATATATGAAATAATTTGTTACTGTAGTCTAATATACTCAACTTGAAATACATTCAACAAATTTTTTATAAGAATTACTTATTCCAACCGTCATAGAAATTCAATATAACATACTATCCGCAAAAACAGTAAAGATAATTTAGTTGACAAAATACAACCAACGCTAAACAAAACAACCACTAGTAATCTAATAGCATTAACGTAGACCACACCTTATTAACCCACAACCGGCCAAATGAGATCATGAAGCTCAACAACAAAGGCCATGCTCAAAGCAAATCTTACAACCAACTAAACTTGACAAAATTAATTCTACCTGAGATCTGAATTCATTCCCGACTCAACACCTAAAACAACCAAACCGAATATGACCCAAATCAAGCTGAGCTCAACCCGAACTAAACAAGCTTATTAAAACAAAAATCGAATGATTCTATCGAAATTCGTTAATGTGAACACGACTCTATCCAAAGTTAACCTAATCCAATGGCCTATCATACAACAAACCCCATATGTTCCTTCGAGTGTCACCTTAATCTTCAATTATTAAACAGTTTTTTTGCGGAAACAAGTCTGAACAACTTGTCAAAGCACAATCCAACCCAACTGAACTTGCTTCAAACATATGAAATGGCAATCCAAATTCATATTATCTGATTAGCCACAATTGCAAAGGAGTATTATATATATATATATATATATATATATATATATATATATATATATATATATATATATATATATTAAAAAGTTAAGTTTAAGCAATATATGAACAACATTTAGGATGTCACGCAAGATACTACGTAAAATGTCAAATGAATAAAGTTAATACAATTTTAATTTAATTTAATGTTGAGACTATTCACATGTCTCTTTACTATTTATAATAAATTAATCTAATAAATTACTATTTATAATAAATTAATGTATATAATCTAAAGAAATATATCCACATACTGTTTATAATAAATTATATAATCTAATAATTATTATTTAAAAAAATTGCTATTTTTGAGCTTATAATTAGTTTTTATTGTTACAAACTCATTAGAAATAATAAAATTAGAGAATAACTAATTATAAAAATAAAATTAATTAATATAAGGGTATAATCCTAGTGATACTTAAATAAAAATCTACTCATAGATCACCAAAAAGGAACTAAAGAAAAACCGATCAAACCAACCAAAGAGACGGGGGAGGGGAGAGAAATCTCTAAAAGCAGCAACAGATTTCTTTGAATTTCCTCTAAACAGTACAGTTCAGAATTAAGATAGGTAGTTATTGTACAAATTAAAAAACGACATCAGCGAGACGTAACTACACTTGGGGAAAGAAAAAGAAAGCGACAGCAGAAACAATTGGAATTAGATAGTTTTAGTGCAAATTACAAAACGATATCAGCAGGAGCAATAATTTGAGTGATAAGAAAAGTAATTAGGCAACACTCTTCTCATGAGGCATATTGCATCATTACAATCTGGTAAAGGTTCCCTAACTTGATGATTATGCAGCGGGTGTCCCAAATGAGCTCAAACTAGTCGTTGCCCTATCAAACCTAAACTTACGACTATTCATAGTAACTGAACAAGCACGAGTCTCAAACAATTTGAGTAAGAAATTTGGAATATGAAGAATCATGCATAAGAATTTCGGGTATTCAGGAGAAAAGTGCCCGGTACTCATTTGCCTCTTGACTCATTTCTTCAAGGGTTCTGTCCTTCCTCTCCTTGTCCAAGTCCAGCTTTTGTGCTAATTCCTTCTCCTTTACATCTATCTGGTGCTCCCAAGAGACAAAGCAAAGAGAGTGAATAAAATGTTGTGAACAGAGGAACTCCAAACCAAAAAGGAAAAGCTGCTTGACCTACCGCATCATAAATCTCATCATTCTTCTCAAAGTCGCCCGCCTTTCGTGGAATGATATGAATGTGGACATGAGGTACTGTCTGCCCTGCCTGGGGCCCATCCTGAGAGTCCAACACACAACACTTCTAGTGAAGTTGATTTCGACATGAAAATTAGAAACGATGGATTATACGATCACTTTTTCATCTATTGTGTAAACGGGTTATCTGATTTGAGGGATAGATAAACAAACATGAGTACATGACATAAATCAATTAGAACTCCATCCAAGTGGAAACAAGCTGGACATACTAAAGAGCTTAGAAAGAGACGCCAGAATATAAAAGGTACATACAAACACCAAGATACATCATCAAAGAATGACAAATGGTAAATATGACTTATAGCATGGAGTGAAGAACCACCTAGAAACTAGCATTGCCTCAGTCTCAACACAAAAGTAACACTTCATCGAGAAACCTTTCAAATCATCATAGATTTATACTAACATTTTTCAGTGAAAACCTCGACATTCTCCCCATTTTCATATGAGAACCTCGCAAGGATCGACCCAAGGAAAGTGATGATGTATGCATAGATACCAGTCGCATATCACAACTAATTTCCATTTTCTAAGTATGATAGAGGAAAGACAAGTTCTTGCAGAAAGGTGTTCTATTCAGATAAACATTGCACAAACCAATGCACACAAAAGAGGACAGAGAAGAATAGGAATGAATCACAGTGAACTAAGAGAAAACTTTGATAGGGCAGAACTCACTTGAATTGCAAATGTCAGTGATGATGCTTTGTGATAACACTCAAGCTGACTACCAACCTTTTGTGCAGTGAGCCATAAATCGCTTGTCTCATCAGCAGATAAATCAACAAAGCGCTTCACTTCACGCCTTGGGCACACAAGCACATGTACATAATGTCAAGTCGAACAAGCCAAAGGAACTAAAACACATAAAACTACTAGCAAGCAACCGTATTCTGTTGGAATAGCTTGAATGAACACTATCATTTATAAACTCAGATCATATAAATCGATTTAGAGCATGTAAAAATTATGAACACTGGCATCCAAAACACTAACTCAACGCTACAAGCCAAACCATTACCTCAAAGCCATACCTATGGTGTGTGTAGAGACGGTCAAATGCATGCCATCTTAGCCCTACAATAAACTTGTAGAAAAAGGTTGTCTTTGGTCAACTCTAGAATTCAAAGGCATCAGTCGCAATTATTTGAAAAAACAAAGAAGGGGCAGTTCAATAGGTATGTTGCCTTGCTCCATCACAATCCAAGTCAGGAAAAGGACCGTCCAATGATGATTAAGTACCACAAGAGGGCTAGAATTTCTGAAGAATCCCATCATGTATCAAGGGGATATCACTCCGGCATAAATCACCAATGCCCAGCTTTTCCAAAAGTACAATAAGTAGTTCTGAGGGAGAAATAAGCAGAAGCAACCATCAAATGCGAACGACGGTCACAGGCTGGTATTACAGCATATATCCATAAATTCTATTTCATATTATGGTTATGATTTACACAAGTTTAGCCTATGCATAAGCTTCTTTCTGTGCATAATAGTACATTTGAGAGTGAATTTCATGATTAAGGTAGCTAATTAGTTCCGATAAAACATCATAAGGCAAAGTCGACAACTTGCTCTTTTAGCCACCTCTACTCGGGCTTGGCCATACCCATGTTGAAGTGTTGAATGCCTAATATGGGTGTCGTGTTGGACATGGCGATTTTCTGAGAAATTTTGTACATTTTTGGTTCAAAATGAAAGGCTGGGTGTCCATAACCATGTCTGATTGTCAAGTGTCAGATACTGGCACTTGAGGGAAAATGAAGAGTCGAAGTAACATCGGCCACCACTAGTTACTCAGTGAAGCCACTACTTGATTGCTTTTTCTAGGGGTTGGAAATCAGCTAAGCTGAGCCTGATGTTGATCTGGTTTGGCCAGCTCCTGGGCTCTGCAAATTTGAAGTCAAGTTTGAGCCTTGATTGAGTATGCTTACTGCACAATGTTTCAAAGATGTTTTATCGGAACTGTTTAGCTACCTTAATCATTCACACTCAAATGTACTATTATGCATAGGTGGTACCCGGCCCAAATGCAAGATATGAACTCGATTGAGCAAGCCCATAAGCCAACAAATTAAAGGCCTATCTGAGTTCATGACCTTGAGTCTTTGGCTCTACTCAGCCTGGACCTGCCCATTCGCCACCAATAGACAGAACTTGGTGAGGCTTAAATTAATGACAAAAGGAGTTAAATCAAAGCCTAAGCCTCACAAAGAAACTGAGAAACGCTATTCCTGATTTATCGAACTATTATACTGATACGTCAGCAGACAAGTGACACCCCAAGCTGGTAGTTCAGACATTGCCAATTGATTTGCGAGATGTTTGAACCAACACTACAAAGCACTGTATTTTTCTGTTTTTATAGTAGATTATCTTATTCATTTTTGCCTTCTAAGTTTGAAGTCGGATATAATAACATATACATGCAGTTTCTAACTGACAAGCAGAACACACAGGCATAAAAATATGCAGCCCAAGTTGTTCAAATGTGATGAAATCACTTAAAAAATAGTGTTAAAACTAGATCAGAAATCTACAGAACATGGAAGTAAAGTAAAGCCATTATTGCCAAATCAGAGGATATGACCTGCAAGAAAGAATAGATGACATCCATTAGACATTGTCAAGCTAGGACCAAGAAAACAAACCAAAACATTAATGTGTAAGTAGCAGCCAAGAAACATCATAATTATTAACCACCAAAGTAATGCAGAACATATCATTTCCTCTTTCAAAAATGAAAATTTCCACTGTATATCTCAACTGAGTGAACTCTTATTTAATACAATCATGCCATTAATTCCTTCAAGCCCATCCAATTGCTTTTGTAATCAGAGACATAGAAACGCCCCAGAATGTATCAATCCAGGGGTTATATGACATGAAAAACAAACAGTTACTATGTAGCTTCCACAAAGATTTTCTCTCAACCACAATTTTTTTAATCATTTAGCTTTCTTTTTCTTTTTGTTAGGGGGTGGGGAGGGTTCATAACCTTCATTTAAAAAAGCTCAAAGCGCACAAAAGAGTCTTGGGGCCCGGGGTATGGGCTTTCTAGAATGAGGCACACTTCCCAAAAATTGCTTGAAAATCATTACCAAGCAATATTTTTGGTCGAATATGCTACATTATGATATCAAATAAGGTGATTAGATACCATTGTAACTACAAAGAATACCACAAAGAGTCTTAGATTAGGATAACACAATGAATTCGTTACGATTTTCACCAAAAAAGCAAGCAATAAAAAGAAAAAAATAGCACAAATTGAAAAAACAGGGACAACTTACCCACTTACAATCTTACAAAGACAGAGACAAGAGAGGGGGGCAGAAAGAGAGAGAGAGAGGAAAAAATAGCAAAAAATAGAAAAAATCCCAGTGAGGCATGCGAGGCGCAAACTGAGGCGCTTTCGAGAGGGCATTTTGGAGGTACTAGGCTTGACCCCTTGCAAGGCGCAAGGGGTGGGCTTCACGTTTTTGTGCGCCTGGGTGCGTTTTTAAACTAAGCTGTATTTAGAATCTGAATTTGAACCAGTACCCAACATCCTAGAATGAAGACCCCACCCATGACTAGTTTTCATTGTGTCACAATCCACAATATATTCCTAAACACTTCTCGGATTAAGATCTTTCTGGCGAAGATAAGTATGAGATAGATCCACCAGGCGTGAGCGTGACTTTCATATTGGTCCGGCTCCAAGTCATAGTCCAAACTAAAACAAAGGCCTTGAGCCCACAGAGGTAGTTGGATTTCCAAATACGTTAAACAATGGAAAGAAGATGCCGTTTGGACATATTAAGGAGGTGCGGAAAGAATTACAAGAGAACATACTGGAAGAATCTCAAGTTCAAGCTTTAGAGTCAATGGGTGGCAAAGATAAATGGTAGTCCAGCCCATGAACTACCCAGGTGGGTTGCTTGAGGACCAAATATTTACATGTAAATCCAAGATAATAGTGTCTAATTCAACAGAGAAGAAGTTAGAACCACAGCTAGTGGGACCCACAATAGCGCATCGTACAACACATCCTCCAATCCAACTGAAATGAGAGAAGAAGAAGAAGAACCTTACAAATTTGCAAGTCCTTGAGGAAACAGATGGACAAACTCAAGATCCAGGAAAACAAAGAACCGGAAAATGGCCAAGAAGAATAGTAGGAGCCGCAATGGGGTTCAGTTGCTGGCCTCTCATTCGAGGAGAATATTCGACAAATTATGGGGAACGGAGAAAGCAAGAGCTCGGAAACAAGTGCAAGTTCTCAGTCACCACCAACTTTGTTTGTTTCTGTTGATACCAAAGTCTTCTGGCTTATCTTCAAGGCACTGGAGGCATTCAATCTCTTAAAGGAAGTAGGTCTAAGGTTTGCTTGGATATGAGCTGTTAAAGATGTTGATTAATAGGGAAGTTTAAAAGGTAGTAGGATTACTCTGTAATAGTTGATGGGTTTGTATTGTAATGCTGCTAAAAATTGAATAGTGATCTAACTTTAAAGAAGTCCTGTACATGGAGGATGTACTTTACATCGTTTTCTAATTTTCAGCCGTTTGGTGAAGTTAGGGATGGAAAATGATTTCATCCCAATAGAGGAAAATGATTACCATTTGAGAAGGAAGTTGATTTTCCTTCTTGTACTTAGTGTCAATTTATTTTATTTTCTCTCTATCTCCTACAATGGATTAATTAGCTAGTCTCTCTCCCTTCCACGTCTCAATTATTACTATCTCTCCCACCAACGGTCCAATTAGTAATTTTCTCACTCCTACCAAGTGTCAATTAACTGCTTTGTCTCTCTCCCATGAGTCCATGACCAGATTACGACTTTTTTTCTCCCCCTTCTCTTCCCCTTCCTTTCTCTCTTCTCTATCGCCCCTCTCTTAACTCTTCCCCTTGTCTCTTCTCCCCTTATCTCACTTTCCACTTCACCAGTCAACAGGATCATTCCCCCTTTTTTTATGTCTCTTAAATAAAGAATTTCTATAAAAAGAACTATATATTGTACCAGTACCAAAAGGCTGCAAATTTGACATGAAATTAATTTTCCTTGGGAACACATTGTCTGTGCACAATGATTTTCCAAGAAAACCCTTTCCCTACCCAACTGAGCGAACCTTCATATGAGCCTACGATGCCAAAGCTCGCTCCAAAAAGAATGATTAATCAAATAAAATGGCTCAAGCTTGCTAGTGTGTACTCATTCTATTTGACCCTCACAAGGATTTGTACACGTTCTGATACAATGACCCAGCATCAGCAGCATTCCAAAAACAGGCCATTGCCATAACAAGAATTTAGAGGCCATATGTGAGTAGCCAATGCAGAGATGGAATTGCAGCATAATTTATTTGTGTGACAGAGTGACAGTGAACATGTAAGTAAACGTGTGTGCGCTTGCTCTGGGTTCATATAAAAACACTAGCATTTGACTTTTTGCCTAAATTTGTAAAGAAACAGCATTCATAACGCCAAGTTAAAATGATAAAGGCAACTGATGGCATTGTCAGGTTTCTTTCTTTTGACAAAAATGATGTGGAAAAATAAACAGCGTGACAGAATGGGACAATGCTCTTACCAGGAAGAAGAGGACGCAAGTTCACCATGGCATAGGAGAGATTTGTAGAGTAAAACACTTCCTTTGGATCTATCTTGTAAGGCCCAAACGTAAAAGGCTCCAACTCCATCTGTATGCTTGATTATGTCATCGACCATTGATTTCAAAACATTCAACATACATAGATAATAGCAGTT
The DNA here is from genome assembly GCA_021018815.1 of Talinum fruticosum. NCBI lineage: Eukaryota > Viridiplantae > Streptophyta > Magnoliopsida > Caryophyllales > Talinaceae > Talinum > Talinum fruticosum. The sequence goes on from JAITYX010000011.1 coordinate 3,665,539, forward strand.
TTTGTGGTACACAAATGCGTCAAAAATTTGACACAGCGACAAAATCAGTAAACCTGCCTTGCAGGATCTAGTAACTGTGGTCGAGAAAGCTTGGAGCCTTCTTGATGGTGAGCAGAATCTGGTAGCAAAAGAGGAACATTTCTGGCCACAGGAACTCCTACTAATGCTACTCCAAGTTTGCAGCAAAAGCGTGTGCTCCAATTGCCTTAAAATCATTTTTCCCTAAACCTAACCTGGATTATTCGATATAATGATCTAAGAAAGAAACCAAAATCTCAAAAACTGCTCAACCATCTTAACTGCAAGGAACTCAAGGAATGCTCAGGTAAAAGCATAAGGCAATCATGACCAATTTTTGGGTTTGGCTTAACTTAGTGAAGGATCCAGAAATTTCAAATAATGTTGCCACCCATCAATAAATACAAATTTTCCCACTTAATTGTTGGGTTGATTATCAGTATTCAGTAATTCATCAAAACAAATTAGGTCAAAGCAAGTATCACCAATAGGCAATCAATAAGTCATTATCAGTATTCACTCTTCATCAAAGAACGAATATTACCAAGTAACCACCAATAATTCAATTCAATAAAACCCATGAAATTAACAAGCAAATGCACTCCAAACAATGATCGGATATTGAAAGTTTGAACCCTAATGATGTAAATTGTCTCAACCTAAAAGTAGACGAACAAAGTAGAGGCATAAGCAGAGAATTTAGGACCGTACTTTCCGGTCGTTAGTCGCTATGTGGCAGAACAAGCACACCGAGCAACACTAGCAGTAGAGGCGAGACGAGAGTGTGAGAGGAGTCAGGGAGAGGGAGACACGAGAGAATGAGAGAGGGACATCATTCATATTCATATGCTTCTGTACCTAAAAACGATGTCCCTCTCTCATTCTCTCGTGTCTCCTCTCCCTGACTCCTCTCACACTCTCGTCTGCCTCTACTGCCTAGTGTTGCCGGTGTGCTTGTTCCGCCACATAGCGACTAACGACCGGAAAGTACGGTCCTAAATTCTCTGCTTATGCCCCTACTTTGTTCGTCTACTTTTAGGTTGAGACAATTTCCATCATTAGGGTTCAAACTTTCAATATCTGATCATTGTTTGAAGTGCATTTGCTTGTTAATTTCATGGGTTTTATTGAATTGACACAAGCTCTCACTATGGACACACTATCCAATTGAACATACCTAAAAACGATGAAGAGAAAGAGAGGGAGTCGGATAGCAAAAGCGGACAGGAAAGCAAGAGCAAGAACGAGCCGGAGAGGAAGATGGAGAGTGAGAGCCGCAGAGAAATAGCCCAGTAATGGCAGAGCGAGAGTCGGAAAACGAGAGAGAGCTGGAGTGCAAGAGAGAGCTGGAGTGCAAGAGGGAGCTGGAGTGCGAGAGCAAGAACGAGCCGACAAGGAAGATGGAGAGTGAGTCCGGAGAGAGAGAGAGCCCAACAACGGCAGAGAGGTAACCGGAGAGCAAGAGGGAGCCGATGAGCAAGAGCAAGATCGAGCAACGCCGAAGATGGAGAGTGAGACCCGAATAAATAGATCCCAGTGACGGCAGATAGGGAGTCGGAGAGCGAGAGGGAGTCGGAGAGAGGGAGCTCGGAGCAAGGACCGAGAGAGAGGCGGGAATGAGAGAGGCGTGAATGAGAGAGGGCAGGAATGCCTGGAGCAGCACAGAGACTAACGACAGAATGAGGGGAACAGGGAGTTAGATTAGGGTTCAGCTTGAAAATTATACTTATATGGGTCCTTTAATACTTCTTTTTTCTTTTTTATAGCACTTTAATACTTCTAATTGTTAAGAGTTTTTATTTGATATATAGTTTATAAATTTTATTTTATAAAAATCTTCATTATTATTTTAAGTAGTAAATATTATTTAAATATTTATTATAATTAATTTTCTAAAAATTTTATTTTAATGAAGAATTTTTATTTTATATATAGTTTATAAGTTTTATTTTATGAAAATTTTTATTATTATTTTAAGTAGTTAATGTTATTCAAAAACTTATTATAATTATTTTAAAAAATTTATTTCATTAAAACTCTTTATTTTATATAGTTCGTAAGTTTTATTTTATGAAAATTAGCTTGGATTTACATGTAATGCGTGTACAATTGTAATTATAAAAGATAAAAGGTATGCAATAATATAATCATTTACAATTAATAATGATAAAACACATTAAATATGATTAAAAATATAGTAGTTTAAAAATAATTATTTTTAAATCAGTTTTGATTTACACGCAATGCATTCGAATAAAAAGTAATCAAAATAAAAAGTAATCAAATAGAATTAATGCATTATAAAATAATTATAATGCATTAGTAATGCTCGACATATAAGTACCTTCAAAATTAAGACTATATATATATATAATTTTTGTTTGACCCATTTTACCCTTGCTTTGCATCGGTTTTATAAGCGAGTTAACAATCTTAATTAATCTTGCATGTTCCATGCCTCCGTCTCTCTCCATCATTTTCTCAACCGCACTTGCGATAACTCCCTCAATACGTGAATTTTAACTCCCTCAAAATCAATGCTTCAGTTCATATTTTCACAGTCATATCATCTCTTTCTAAATTCCTATCCTCAAGATTCATGCCACTCTCTTCCTTCAAGCTTCATTCATTTAAATTTCTTTTACTCCGTTTTTAAACTTTGTAATAATGCAATTCAATATAATCCATAACCCAACTTTGGAATTTAAAACACAAATTCCATCCAAATAAAAAAATCGGTGGTTATTCATGTTTATTTCCCATCAACTTTATGAAAATAATATAAAATTATCTCTTCATTGCTAAAGGGTCCGATTCGGTGCCACAATAGCCAATATTTCTCTTATCATCTTTATCTATATATATACAAAATATCATGATTTTTTTTAAAAAGTCCTACACCGGAGGAATAAAAATACAAGAGTTTTTAATTGAACAATCATACTTGATCATACAATCAATAACGTTTAAGTTAATCTTTAATTATATAATGGGATGTGCCGACTTCTTATATAAGTATTCTATACATACATGAAGTCCTCCACAATTCTTGTTTTGCTTTTCTTCACTCCATTTAGATTTAGACAATGATAAATGATGTTTTTATTTCTCATTGCTAGGTAAACGTAGATAATTTAGTTATAAAAATTATTGTATTTTTGTCCCTACCTCTTATCATATGATAGTTCCATACATACTTTTTTATTCCATTATCAAGAAATATGGTTAGTGTAATATTGGATCAAATTTAATAGTCCTTAAAAAACAAAAGTCATTTAGAAAATACTATACTATTCTTTTTGTCTTTTGATTTTTCAATGTATTTTAAGATGATTATTTATTTTACTTTATCCGACATAAAATTTATATATTAAATTAATTTATTATTGCACGGCTTACGTGTAAATCAAAGCTGGTAATCAATAAAACTAAGAAAGTTGAAGTGATGTATAATTTTTAATGTGTCATATTTACCCCTCTTTTAACTTGAATTAAAGAGATGAAATTATCATTATATAATTTATCTTATATAATTATTAAATTTCATCTAATTTAATTTTAATAAATCCCTCATTCCATTTAGATATTTCATTCTCTCTCTCCCTTCACCACTCTCTCGCATTCACTCTCTCTCTCTCTCTCTCTCTCTCTCTCTCTCTCTTAGACACACACGTGAGTTTTTTATTCTTCGCCCCAAAAAAATTATATTTCATTTTGTATACCATTTTTTTTACTATGTCTTTATTCCAATTCTATGTCATTTAATTGTTTTATCTTCATTAGATATCATTGCAGTATAAGCATGTTATTATGCTATTTATCATATATCATAACAATTAGAATCACATTCAATAGTATATATGGATAAACTCTATTGCATTTAAGAGAAATTATTTTTCAATTATAATTTATCCATATTTTACTATGTTTATTAGTTTATCTATATTAATCTATCTATCTATCAATCTATATACTTAATTTCGTGAATTGGATATCAAAGCTAATTCAATGTAATCTATACACCTTCTCAAGGGCATATCTACTCATTGGTCAACGAGTGTTCCGAGATGTTGTTGGCCAAAAAATTGTTAAAGTTTATGTGTAAAAATTTTTAAAAATCCACAAAATTTTAAAATGGACACCCATAAAAAATAGTTAACACTTATAAAATTTAAGGATACTAAAAAAATCGTTAAATAAAATTTTTAACTCCGCCACTATGCCTTCTAGATGTTTAGTTACACGGAAGTTCTTAAATCTTTTAGTACTATATTTTTTTCTAATAATATTTGTATGTGAATATTTAATAAAATTATTTCTACATAATCTACACGTATTTGCGTGTAAATCAAATTGCTATGTTTTTATTATATTTGAATATTATGGTTAGGCTATGGTTCAATTTGATAATTACCATAATATTCAAATATAATAAAAACTATTATGTTTGAACTTAATTTAATCATGCACGTATTACGTGCAATTCAAAGCTAGTAAACCTAATTCCGATTACAATCTAGACTAGATAACAAACATATAGAAAAATATATTCAAATTTAAATCAAAACTGAAAATTTATAATTATATCTTTAAAAAAGGGACAAATTTAGGTAACTTGGACAAATAACTTTATACAAGTTCTAGTCAACTATGAGGTATGCAACACATAAATAAATATTTAAAAAATCAAATGGTGAAAATAGGTCAATAAAAAGTCAGTTTATTAAAATTAAGTTAAGAGGTTAAAGCGTCGAGCAATGAGTGGCCTACTAACTACCAAGCTCCCCCGAGGTTTAAATTGGGGAAGGGCACAAATTTCCTCTCTTGAGAAATTTGCGTGTTGTGGTGGTAGTTTGAGCTTGATATTATTCCCCATTCCCGGCCCAGTCATCCCATTAGACTTCGATATAGGGTTCTAAGTGAGTGGGTCAACTTCCAATCACAAAAAAGAAGTTAAGGGGTTAAAGCATGTCTACCTATTATTAATCCGTATAATGATCCAACATTTTGTCAATTTCTTAGCATACTTTACATGCTACTTTTTTTCTTACACCGGGTAAATAGAAATAAAAAGGTAAATTTAGATAGCCTTTCTCACAAGAGATCCACCTAAATTATCATTTGCCAAGATGGTAAAGAGGGAATGGGAGGGGCAATCTCCCCAAACAGATTGAACTTGTGGTAGTGTGTCCATAGTGAGTCAACCAATCTGTTGCTATATTTGCTTCTATAAAAATATGATTAATGTTGTAGCTCTCAAACTTTGTCATCATTTTCATGATATCTTTGATGATGTAGTCGATTTGCCATGGAGTATTAAATTTTCCTTTGATGCTATCAATGATCACTTTATTGTCACCTTCGATGTGAATTCTCTTGATTTTTGCTTTAATTGCATGCTAAAGTCCAAATCGAGTGCACTTGCTTCCGCTACTAGGGTAGATGTATGCCCCAGATTGGCTGCTCCTGTCGCAAGGAGATTGCATGATTCGTCTCTTAATAAAATGCCCATCGCTGCATTACCGTTTCTAAGGGATCCATAAAAATTTAGCTTAATGTACCCACTTTTAGGTCTATTCCATTTAACCGGATAAAGCTTTTCGAGCCTCTTTGTCTTCCTATTGTTGTACACCTCCATTGGGGTGTAGTATTATCTTGATTTCCATTCCGCAGTTGCTCTCTTTGCTCTAATAAGGTTTCAAATATGATTGAACTATTCGTCCTTGAAAATGAGTGTATTCATTTTCTTTCAAATACTCCACAAAAGAAATATGACTCGATGGAGCTTATCCGACTGAAAGGAGGAGTGTGCTGACTTGAGGATAATGGGTCCATCGTCGTGAAGGTTGAGGAAATTAAGGTGATGAAGCCATCGGTGGCTTTTAGCAATTGCCCACACATGGAGTGTTCTTGGGCATTTAAAAAGAGGTGACCACTAGTTTCGTCATCCTGTCGACAAAGTTTGCATCTTGGATCGAGTTGGCTGCCTCTGTTTGCAAGAGTCCTTCTAAGGGGATTCCATCAAGTAGAAATTGCCGGAGGAATATTTTAATCTTTTGTGGTATATTTATTTTCTATATCCAATTTCCTTCCTATATATCATGCTTTTGATTGTTCTGTACCAGCTTTGTAGTCTGTTTTTGTAGAGAACACCCAATTTCCTAAGAGTCCCCAACAAAACTCATCTAGCTCAATGAACGATGGAAGTTGAATACTAGTAATCAAACCTATCACCTCCTCCGGAAGTACAAGTCTCGGTTTAGGTGTATCCCAATCTTTATCTTTATTAATAAAGTTATTGGCCTTGGTTTGTAAGTCAAGTAGTTGCGAATCAAATCCTGTAAGCTGAAGGAGGATTTGGTTATGACACCATCTATCAGTCCAAAAGAGGATTTTAGTCTCGTCACAAATTTTCTTACAAAAAGTAGGATACATTTAGGCAATGATTTCCAAACCCAAGAGTCACCATTTTTTGGAGCGAAGCAAAGAAATCGCAATTTTCTGCATACTTTGCTTTCATGTTCTAGACCCATATATTGTTTGGTTCTTTAAACAACTTCTAGATAAGTTTGCATTGGAAAACAATATTCATATCTTTAGATTTTCTTAACCCTAATACACCCTTGATTTTTGGTTGACAGATGCGATCCCATGCAATAATTGGCATTCCTTCTTTATCATTATTTTCCAAAAAAATTTATATTAATTTTATCAAGAGATTGGGCTATGTAATTAGGGAGTTTAAAACGTTGCATCGTATGAGCTGGAAGTGATTCTAGGTTTGATTGGATTAACACAACCCTTCCTGCTTGGACAAACTATTTGCTTTCCATGTGCTTAGATTGCTATTATCTTTTTCAATAATAGGGGAGAAAAGAGGGATTTTCCTCTTACCCTATGTAGCCTAACAACCTAAGTATTTACCAAGAGATTCCACGATGGGTATATGGAAAATAGCAAAAGCTACTTCCTTATCCTTTCTTCCGGCATTAGAAGAAAATATCATTGACGATTTATGAAGGTTAATCGGTTGGCCGGAGGATGCACAAAATTCATCCATATCTTTTTAAATAGCAAAAGTCGGGGTTTTTGCTTTACGAAAAAGAGACTATCATAAATAAATAAATAAAAAAACCAAAGTAGGGATAAGACTCCGTTTTGCACAAATCTTGATTCCGATCCCATATTTTTTGAGTGATCTAGCTTGAATAAGCTTGGTAGAAATGGCCTCTATGCGAGATAAGGAAAAGAAAAGGCGAAAGCGGGTCACCTTGTCTAACCCCTCTTAATGGTTTGAAGAAACCACAAGGTTGATCATTAACTAGAATTGGATAGGAAACTCATGAAATACATCCCTTGATCTAACTATTCCATTTAGGTGAGAAACCTATATCGGTCGAAGCGATTAAATAGGAAATCCCACTCAACACGGTCGTGATCTATATCTAACTCAAGGGCAGCCCAAGCCGTTTTGCTATTTTCTCTATTAAACTTATTCATGATCTCATGCGTGAGTAGGATATTATCATGGATTTGTCTTCCAGGAATCACTACAAAAAACATTAAAATATCGAGGAAAATTTTCTGACGAAAATTTCCCGTCGGAAAATTCCGACGGTTTTTTTTGGAGGGAATTCGACGGGAATTTCCAATCGAAATTCCCGTCGCTAGTTTGTCTTTTTCTCGTAGTGAATAAAGGCACTTTGGAGGTGCGAGATAATAAAGTCCAAGCATGGTCTAAGCTGGTTTGCTAGGATTTTGGCAATAATTTTATAGAGTGTATTACACAGGCTTATCGGTCCGAATTGATGCATAGCCACGGGATCATCCACTTTAGGGATAATTGTGATAAACGTATGGTTTATCTCTCTTAAAATTTTGCCATTTTCATGGAATTCATTAATCATGGAAACAACATCCTGTCTCACAATATCCTAATATTTTTGGAAAAAATCGGTCCAAAACCATCCGATTCAGGAGCTTTTGAGGCATCCATCCGAAAACCGCCTCTCTTATTTCATCAACGGAGAAGGTTTCTATAAGTTCCCTCCTTTGTATATTGTCGATTTTTTTAAACTAGTTGGCAAGATCTTTATTCTATTTGGGTTACTCGTGAACCGACTTTCAAAATCACTAACAAATTTATTACATATAGTGGTCATATCCTTAATCCAAACCCTCAAGTTATCTTTTAACTGGGTGATCACATTTCTTCTTTTTCTTACAGTAATGCTTGTATGAAAATACTTTGAGTTTCTATCACCTTCGTTAACCACTTTTTCTGAAATGTCTTCCCAATACTCGGTTAAACATGAGTAGTTTCTCTCGCTGCTTAGTTAGTCTACAAAGCCGGTGGTTGAGTCTATAACTTTGCGGCTCATCAATTAATTTGCTCTTAACATATTGCAACCTTTCTATATTTCATTCCATTTTGTTTTTAAAATTAAGATTAGTCAACTTGTTCCATTCTTTAAGCTCACATTTGATTCTCTTTAATTTGCAAATAATTCAAAATGAGGAAGTACCTCTAACATTACTTTTCTAGCTATTAACGACAATACCTTTAACCTTGGGTGAGTTTGCCCAATGTGGTTTGAATCTAAAACTTCGGTTCTTTTGTCTAATTTCCTTAGGATTAATGTCCAAAAAATATAACAATGGTCGGAGACAAAGAATGGTCCATGGGTAATTGAGCCAATCACGTCTAGCAATAACTCTATCAAGTTGTTCATAAATAAGGTTACCTCGGATGCATTTTTCCAGGTGAAAATTCTACCAATCAAGGGAAGGGTACTGCCATTAATTGAGTTCATAAAGCTATTGAGTCACAATGTTTTTCTGGGGTGAGGATATTCTTTACCCTTCTTTTCATCGAGTACATGCAAGTTCATTAAAATCTCCTATTATACACCACGGTAGATCGAAAACTATATTTAGTAGGGGCGGTTTATTCCAAAAAGTTGGTTTGTCATGCTCCTGAGTAGGTCCATAAATTCCCGAGATAATAGATTCCTTGTTTGTTGATTTTTATTTAACATAAAGATGTATAACTCTATCGTCCTTTGCTAGTGTATAGGCCGCTAAATTAGAATTGTTCCATAAAGCTCATATTCCTCCCGAGTGATTAACGGGTGAAATCATTTTAAACTGGTCAAAGCCTAGGCTATGGATAATTTTAGATGCATTGGCTGCACTAACCATTGTCTCACTTAGAAACATGATACCGGATGATGTAAGTTCTTAACATATTTAATTTCACTCAATATTTTATCTCTTTTATAGCCTTGGACATTCCAGCTGATAAATTTCATAATAATACTTTGTGAAAAAATTGCCCATGGTCGGAGGTTTGTACCTTAGCGAAAATTGGTAAGCATTAGGTCAAACCATCATGAGCCGGAAATATAGCGATACAAACAATCTCTTTAAAAGTAAACTCAAATGGCATATAATGCCATGTGCAAAGAACATCTAAAGAACGAGATAAAAACATCTTGCTTAGCAAGGTTCGATCCCCTTCGAGGTTGTTCGTAAGAATGGCCTCGGGAGATTCGAGTGTCCCCGAATTTCCTCTCACCAAGCAAGATAGATTGTAATCATTATAAGTACAAAGTACAACCCTTGATGATAATATAACTACAAATATGTAAATGGAATTATTACAAATTGCTTTCAAAACAAATCTTAATCTATCTTCAATTAAATTCCTACTTGAATTTCTTTCCTATACATCCGCATGGATGCCCATCACGCCTGTATGAAAATACAACTCTAAAGATTGGAGACAACGATTAAATTTCGATCCACATAAAATTCCAATAATTTGATTTTCATATATTAGAGATAACTCATACCAAATTGACACTTGGGTCCATACCAAAAATAATAGGAATAGAATTCGGTGAAGAGGCGGAATCTCGGACCAATGAGTCGTTTTATCATTGATTCAAAAAGTACTAGGAGACACTCCTCTCCTTAGCATCCAACCCAATAAAGGGGTAACACAAACTAAGAGGACTACCATCTCGGTGCTTAAAAAACAACTCAAGTTGTAGTGTTTATCTCGGGGTAATTTATCCTTCTCTAAAAACACAGCTCCCAAAACTATCATTCCAATAATCGTAGTCGGGATCATCATAATAATACAAAGGATCATTAAGTGGCATAGAATTATAGATTATAAACCCTTCATGATAAAAACAATATATCTTTTGAGTCCACCTTAATGGTAGAAAACTGCAATGACTCGAACAATTAACAAGATGTTATTCATTATATTATAAGATTTATTCTTGTACAATCCTAAACTCCACTCTAGGCTCCAAAAGTATCTCATCCTCAAGCAATAACACTTCTAAGAGAGGGACCATCCAAAATAATCCATACAAGACCGGGGGTAAGGGAAGAGATGGGGAACCAACACCTAGAAACAAAGAGTACAATATAGAATCCCACCACCCAAAACCAATGCCCCTAAATCCCCCCAAAGATAAAGGATCCACAAACCCAAAAGGACTGAGCATGAAGAAACCCGACAAGAGAGAAAAAACCAACGGATGCGAGTACCACATCATCCAGAGAAACACCATCATACCCAAAGTGGAGAACAACGAGCATGAGACCATATTAGAGAGGAGAATGAGAAGAAATCTCATCATCATCATCCACCAATTTCCTCTTCTTAGAGGAATCAACAAAGATGGCAGTATAATTGAGGTTAGCCAAGTCAAGAAACATGTCACACGCATCCTCGTCCGAGCCCTCGGCACTCTCATCCATATTGTCATCTAGTACATCAATAATAGGAGAGGTAGCAGGGGGATAATGGTAGGCCCATCAAAGATGTCGAATTGTTCTCATTTGCTTTGGAAGATGAGGGGTTACTTGTCATGGGCTTAGAAAATGAGGAAGCCTCAAGAGCATGAGTCATTGCATCGAGCTGAATCTTGACAAGCGTCACCCACAATAGTATTGTTTGAAATTTCAATATGAGGGTGAAGACTCGAGACACTGCTCTATATCTTTACGAGTCATGCAAAAGGAATCGGGTATAACGATGTCATTCATATAGAGTTTTGATTCCAAGGCATTCTCCGTGTCTTAGAAACTTACTTGAGTTAAATAGTATCCTTTCTATGCGATTCGGCCTTCACATATCTCTTTAATCGCTTAGCAACTAAGAAAACTTGTTCCTTATTCCGAGTCCACTCTCACTCGGAATCCGACTTGTAGTTATTTACTCTATTATTTGCATAGTCGGCATTCATAGTTCGCTTCATGCTTAGTCTATATCAAGTTCTTTCTCACTCGATATTTGCTATAGAACGTGTCTCTTCACTTCGAGTAAGTCATATGGAATTCCGAGTATCATGGATTTTAGACTCAGAAAATTCCATTTCTTTTCGACTCGGATAATCAATTGCGTAATTTTCATAATTATTTTATTATCTCGTGTCTAACCTTGGACCAAAGTATTTTATACTTTGAGAACCGAAAGGTGTTTTACTTTTGTAGGTTATTCAATCGAGGATATCTTTTTAAACTACAAAAGTAGCCGAGCTTCGAACGTCAAATCACCAGCGAGATATGGCTTTTCACCTTCCCTGCTTTAGTCTCGGAAGATTGTGTCGAAGGCTGTCGCTTCCATATCCGGAAAAGCTGGAACGCCAAGCTTAACGGTGGATCTCACCACATTTATCAAGACACAACCAATGGTTTTGGGACTTCCAAGAGAGTTAAACCGTTGTCCAACGTCCATATTTCAACGGATACTTTACGAGTGACTCGGAAAGCCTTTCACAACGGTCACGAGAGGACTCTCGGTCGGCGAGATGAAGATAACGGCTACTCTGCTCGGTCATCTATAAATGGAAGCCACTTCACAAGACTTGAAGGTTGCCGAACATATTGTCTATACACTTACTTGATAGAAGTTATTGTATTTACTCTCAATCTTCAACTTACAACTCCCACTCTGTAATTCATTACTTTACGAGTTGTAAGGTCTTGTACTTCGTTACAAACACTTCTTACATTCTTTGTAAGGTCCCTTGACTAAGCTGTAAAGGTTAACTCGGCTTAGTTGTCCCTAAACTGTAAGGGTTATCTCGGCTAGGAAGTACTAGATCGAGATAAGGTAACTTCGAGTCTAGGAAAATTTGTATAGAGTTGTCTAAGGGAGTAACTCGGGTTACTGTCAAGTTCACGGTATTTTGTGGACTCAAAATAGTGGATTTGACTTCGTGTCTGGATTGACACGGGCCGTGGTTTTCTGCCCCGGGAGGGTTTCCACGTAAAATCTCTGTGTTCACTTTACGAGTTTATTCTAGGCTCGGATAGCATTAGTGCTCTTGCTTCTTCGATTCACTGATTTCGAGTCCAATCTTTTCGACTCTGTCTTTAGACTCGAATCTGTCTTTGCATCGTTTACGCACAAAAGTGCGTATTTTCTAAAAGAATTTTCTATCACCCTATTCACCCCCTCTAGGGTGACTCGGACTCTCCCAGAGCAAACCTTCGATTGGTATCGAGCCTAGCCTTTCGAAAGGATCTAACGAGTCCAAAGGTTTAAAGATCGGATGGCTCGAGAACACCGGAGAGTTCGACGAAGATCTTCCAACGGACCACCAAAATTCAAAGGTTCAAATTTCGGTCACTAGAAGAAGCTCATGGAATGTTTCCTCATGGATCACGATGAAGAAGTATGGGAAATCATACAACAAGGAAACTACATTCCAACAAAGACGAGATGAATTGAGAATCCTTCCAAAGACAAAGGTCGAGTTCACGCCAGCGAAGCGAGAGAAGTTCGAAAGAACTTCAAAGCCATGAACATCCTCATGTGCGCCATAAGCTCGAGAAGAATATAATCGAGTCTCTGCCTGTGACTCTGTTAAAGAGGTGTGGGACACTCTGGTCAACACCTACGAAGGTACAAGTCGGGTGAGACAAGCAAAGATCGGCCGAGTATCTTCACAAATATGAGCTTTTCAAAATGGAGCCGGAAGAGAACATTACTCGGATGTTCATACGCTTCACTGAGATCACCAACAATCTTAAATCTCCGGGAAAGAAGATCTCCCATGAAGAAATGTGTCGAAAAATTCTCGAAGCCTACCCAAGAGACGATGGGGTCCTAAGGTGACTGCCATAGAAGAGGCTCGGAACCTCTCACTCTTGAAGCCGGACGAGCTCATCGGAAAGCTTCGACTCATGAGATACACTTGGAAGAAGAAGATGCTGAGGGTACCTCCAAAAGGAACATTGCGCTTAAAGCCTCGGAATCCAAAGAAGCAATTCCGAGCTCTTCGACTCGAGAAGATGATCCCATGGCACTCATTGCAAGAGGCTTCAAGAGAATGATGAAGCATAAAAGATGGGACAAAAGACCAAAAGAAGAATTCTACAAAAGGACAAGAGAGACGAGAAAAGGTAAGTTTTCTTCACCCTCAAAGTTATCTCTGTCTAAGAATTCGGATGTTTTGAATGTGGCAGCAAAGACCACATAGTCAAGGACTGTCCAAAACGAAGAAGGGACAGGGAAGAAGAAAAAGGCCATGATGGCAACATGGAGTGATGAGGATTCATCCGAAGACGATGAAGACTCGAGATGACTCAAAGTGTCGATGGCGATCCACGACTCGGAAGCCGAAAAAGAGTCGGACTCGAACACGGACTCGAGATAATGAGGAAGCCGATCCTCAAGAGGTAATAAACTACTTCCTCAAATTCTCCAAAGTTGATTTAGCTAAATACATCTTTACTTTGGAAGAAAAGTCCAATTCGATTCTTCTCATTTCAAGGAACAACTTGAGTCAATCACTTCGAGAGCACTTCTTTAAAAATGAATTAGAAAAGCTGAGACTCACACTCGAGAGAACTCAAGACAAGTGCTCAAACTAATGAGGCCGAGTCCGAGTTACTCGAGAAAAGAAAATGAGCAAGCCGAAACGAAGCTCACTGAGTCTCAAGACCTGGTTTTAAAATTTACTCAAGGACGGAAGAACCTTGATATGCTCTTAGGTTCACAATGTGTCTCTTTTAGAAAAGAAGGTCTTGGTTTCAACAAGGAGGAAGAATCTAATTCTTACTCGGAATTGTTCAAAAGGATTCCGAAGCTGTTAAGTTCAAAAGGTCGAGCATGGTCCCATTCACAAAAATGAAAGGAGGACTAAACCCGGACCTATCTACAAAGGAAACTATTCTCTCCTGTTTCAAAAGGAAAGGTTTTTAAAAAGAAAGAGACACGGACTCGGTTCTACGAGAAGAAGACTCGAGAATCGGACTAAACCCAAAGTCATTCAAATCCGGGTTCCAAAGCACCTTCTTCCTCGAAAAGGACCACGGTAAGGAATGTTCTTGGGTTCGTTAGAGGAAGTAAGAAGGGTTAGATTCTCTCTGTTTTGCAGGTGTCTCGGAAAAGATCAAAGGGCACTTGGTACTGGACAGCGGATGTTCTCGACATATGTCGGGTGACCAAGGACTCTTTTACGAGCTGGAATCATATAAAGGAGGAAAGGTGACCTTTGGTGATGACAGCAAGGGCAAGATAGTGGGCATTGGGAAGATTGGTAATGGAAACAATCTGGTGAGCCCGGTCTACCTTGTCAAAGGACTAAAGTACAACTTACTTAGCATCTCCCGAGCTTTGTGACAAAGGTCAAGAGGTAAAATTCACTCAATCCAAGTGCTACATCACGGATGAGATCACCAAAGAGGTAAAACTCTCGGGTAAGAGATCGGGTAATACCTACATCATCCCTCTTTCGACCCAAGTCAAAATTTATCCTGTTTGAAAGCATCTCTTCAAGATGATTCTTGGACTTGGCATCGTAGATTAGGTCATATTAGCATGCATACTATCAAAAAACTTGCATCTCATCATCTCGGTTAGAGGATTACCTAGCTGTGTGTTTGAGAAGGATAAAGTATGTGATGCGTGCACCGAGAGGAAACAAGTCGGATCTTCATTCAAATCTCCGAAGACAGTTTCCACATCCAACGTTCTTGAATTACTACATATGGACTTATGTGGCGAAATTCTGTAAAGAGTCTCGGAGGTAAATCTTACATACTTGTTGTCATTGATGATTTTTCAAGATTTACCAGGTGTGTTTTCTCAAGCATAAGAATGAAGCCTTCAAGGAGTTCAGCAAGCTCCGTAGAAAGATTCAAGTGGAGTCCCGGACTCAGATTCAAAAGATTCGAACCGACCATGGAAGGGAGTTCGATTACTCGGAATTCTCGAGTTTTGTGACAAGAATGGAATATCTCACAACTTCTCGGCACCAGAACTCCTCAACGAGAATGGAGTAGTTGAGAGAAAGAACAGAACCCTTGAAGAAATAGCAAGGACGATGATGATTGAACACAATTTGCCTTACTATTTACAGGCGGAGAGCGATAAACACGACCAACTACACTCTCAATCGATGCCTCATCGGACCCATTACGAAGAAAACACCTTATGAACTCTACAAAGGGAGGAAGCCAAACATTTCATATTTCAAACCTTTTGGATGTAAGTGCTTTGTCCACAACAATGGTAAGGATCATCGACCAAGTTTGATGCTCGGTCGGACGAAGGAATTTTTCTAGGTTATTCTTCTCATAGCAAAGCTTACCGAATCTTCAATAAGAAAACTAACAAAGTGGAAGAAAGTATCCACGTAGTGTTTGATGAGCTTGAACAGGGAAAACCAAGTGAATCTTCATACTCGAAGCCGAAGCTCGAAAGGATGACGACGAAGATGAGTCTACAAAGACTCGGAAGGAGACCACTCGAACGAGACAGCTCGAGAATGAGATAGCTCAAGAAGTCGCTCGGAGCGAGCAAGTCAATGGAGCCAATCACTCGGAACAAGCTTCGAATATCAAGCTATTCAGCCCACAAACCTGGTGAATCAAAGAAGCTGGTAAAGCATTCAAATTTACTTCCGAGTCATCCTCAGAAAACATAATTTCGATATCAATAGCGGGGTAAGAACTCGTTCTTCTCTTCATAACCTATGTGCATTCACTGCATTCATTTCACTAACTGAACCCAAAAATGCACTAGAAGCCCTTAATGAACCCGAATGGGTAGAGGCCATGCAAGAAGAGCTGAATCAATTTGAAAGAAACCAAGTCCGGACTCGACCAACCGACCTTCGACCACCCGAGTTATAGGAACCAAATGGGTTTTCAAAAACAAAGCTGGATGAGGGTGGAATAGTTGTCGAAACAAAGCTAGACTTGTAGCTCAAGGTTACAATCAAGAAGAAGGAATTGATTGTGGGAAACCTTTGCACCGGTAGCTAGAATTGAAGCCATTAGAATACTTGTTGGCATTTGCATCCTGCATGCATATTAAATTATATCAAATGGATGTTAAGTGTGCCTTTCTCAATGGTTTTATTGAAGAAGAAGTCTATGTCGAGCGACCTCCTGGTTTTGAAAACTCGGAATTTCCAAATCATGTTTTCAAACTTCAAAAGGCTCTCTATGGTCTTAAGCAAGCCCCTAGAGCTTGGTATGAAAGAGCGAGCAACTTCTGGTTCAAAATGATTTTAAAAGAGGTCGGATCGACAAGACCTTATTCATAAAGACCAAAGGGAAAGATTTTCTCATTGTTCAAATATATGTTGATGATATTATTTTCGGTGCTACTAATGAATTTACGTGCTGAGAATTTTACGAGTTGATGAGCCAAGAGTTCCCAAATGAGTATGATGGGAGAACTCAACTTCTTCCTTGGGCTGCAAATCAAACAAGACAAAGATGGAATCTTTGTCCATCAATCAAAGTACACCAAGGAGCTGCTGAAGAAATACAAACTTCAAGATGCAAAGCACGCATCTACTCCTATGAGCGACGAGTATAAAGCTCGACTCGGATGAAACAGGTAAAGCGGTAGATCGAAACTCTATCGAGGTATGATTGGATCACTGCTATATCTTACTTCAAGCGGACCGAGACATAATGTTCGGTGTTTGCTTATGTGCACGATTTCAAGCTAATCCAAAAGAATCACATCTCACTGCGGTGAAGAGAATATTCGAGATATCTTGCAGGCACCCGAGTCTAGGGTCGTGGTACTCCAGAGACTCGGAGCCGAGTCGGCTGGGTACTCGAGGCGCGGACTACGCGAGGATACAAAGTTGATCGAAAGAGCACATCCGGAGCTTGCCAATTTACGGGTCGATCCCTAATATCCTGGCACTCAAAGAAGCAAAACTCGGTAGCTCTATCAAGCTGCGAAGCTGAATATATTGCCGTTTGGAGCTTGTTGCGCTCAGATTCTCTGGATAAAACAACACTTGAAGGACCTTGGACTATCTCTCAACTCTGTCCCAATCAAGTGTGACAATCAAAGCGCAATCGGTATCACTAAGAATCATGTCCAGACACTAAAAAACAAAGCATATTGAAGTCAGGTATCACTTCTTACGCGATCACTCGGAAAAGGGTGATATTACACTTGAGTTCATTCCTACTAATCTTCAATTAGCTGATATCTTTACTAAGCCTCTTGGTGAAGATCAATTGCATTTTATTCGGAATGAGCTTGGTATGTTAAATGCTTAGTTTCGTGTTATGATTCTTGAATATTTACGTGCTATGTGCTTTCGTTGTCAATAGCCATTAGTTCGATTGATCATGTGATCTTGGGCTGATAGTTATTTACGTGTTTCGAGTCACTCGAAACTTTTACGAGTCAAACTCGGATGTGGAGAAAATTGGACATCAAATTTTACGAAGCTATCTCTAGAAACAGTGGAGAGTTTCGGATTATAATTTCAAAGTCTTTTTCTCTCTCTTTCTCGAGCGCAGGATCAAATCATAGCACGTGATTTCAAATCGTTGATATCTCAACCGTTGAAGAAGAAGCTGTCACACGGGCATTAATGACCGATGGACGAGCTGAGACAGAACGGAGTTACTTAACGGATAGTGAACGGGCGCGCGTATTCTTTATAAATAACGACTATCCATCTTCATCTCGGTATTCTCAAACTTCTTCCCTCTCAAACGAAAACCCTCTCGCGAAAGTTTACTACGTGAACAGTGTTCCCTGATCGTCGCGAGACGTCGAAGAAGCTCTCTTTCTCTCTCTCTTGTAAGTTTTCGATTGCTCATCTCTCCTTCTTCTACATTTTTTTCGTTACCTTCTCTTCTACTTCTCATTCTCTTTCTCTTTCGAAAAGCTTCATATTTTCTTCTCTCACCATGCCTAAAAGAGGAAACCATCCCGACTTTCGGGTTTCTTCATCCTCCAAAAGCCTCACTCCAACAAGCCGGAAAGCTCAACCCCTTCTAAACCCATTGTCACCCGAGCATCTTGCGTTTGGATGACAAGTTCTTCCCAACAACCAAATTCTCCTGGTTGTCTAATATCCAAACCACCGGAGTCTACCCTTTCTTGTGTTTCAGTGAGTTCATCTATCACGAACTCGTGTCACGAGTTTTATACTCATCTCTCCCACTCTGAAAATGTTCTAACCTCTCGGGTTCGGAACATTACTGTTCGATATCAACACCTCCCTCCTTCACCGTCCGTTCAAAGTTTCTTCTCTCTTCTTGAACAGCAACCCTATCCCCTTCACTTGAAGTCGCCGAGCGACTTCTTTGAAAAGTACGCTAAAGAATTCCCGGGTCCGGAAAGAACTTCTACGTGACTCGGTTGAAGTCGAAGCCGGGCTTACGTGCTTTCTGCGATGAGAACCTTCTTCTCACGGCATTCTAGCAAGGAGAACCCCAACTCCAAGCACCTCAAAGCCCTCTTCGATATCCCGGAGGGATACGAAGTCGACCTCTTCCCCTCCATCATTGAGCGGATGGCCGCTGTGCCAGCTCGACTTCAAACCAAGAAGAACACCTCCCTTCCTTTCGGTGCTCTTCTCACCCTAGTCTTCAAACAATTCCAAGTTCCTCTTCCCTCGACCCTAACGCGGTGTCTGCAGGCGGCCATTGTGGTCGGCAGAAGGAACTCCAGGGTACGGATACCGAGAAACTAACCACGGTGTGCGGGTTCACAACTTCGAGGCTGAGGCCTCCTTCTCCACCTCGGACTCGGAAATCAACCCCTCTTCCTCTTCCCTCTTCACCTGGTGGTGCCTCCACCTCATGTGCTTCCAAAACTCTCTCTGCCCTCTTGTCTCCTGTCTTCATGGACAAGATCACCTCTGTGTCCTCCGATTTCGGAGACATACTCGGGGTTTCAAGTCCGTTCTTCGAGGTCGACCATCAACCAAAAACCAGGTCGAGTCCCAAATCCAGAAGCGGCGAGTCTCTCGTTCTTGAGATGAGAGAGCTGGTTAAGGAGCGAAGGAGGCTGGTGAGCTCCTCGGAGAGAGACGGTCCAAGGCGGCTCGGGACTCGGATGACTCGAGACACATCGAGGCATCGTCGAGCCCGAGCCCGACCTCCTCGGACGACGAGGAAGCCGAGGAAGCGAGAGGAAGAAGCGGCGAAGCGAGGAGGATGCTTGAGGAACTCGTGGGTGAGGCAGCCCCTTCCGAGCAAAGGGAAGAAGAGGTCGTGGCAGCTGCCGAGGACGGCACTGCTCCCCAAGCTCAAATTGCTTGTACTCGGCTCGGACGAGCGATCCGAGTGGGTCGAAAGATCTCGCTACTCCGGCGAGTCGGCCGGAGCAGCCCCTCCGGCCCCGAGGTCCCGAGGGAAGAACCCCTCGATCCACTTTCTCCGGATCGGCCCCTCGAGCTGAGCCCCTGCGAACTATTCCGGTTCTCCCTTCGCCGCGCTCAAGCACATCGTCGAGGTCTTATCGGCGCCGGCGCACCTCCGCCTCCACTCGAAATCCCCTCCTTCCTAGTTGGAGCCATGCACTCGAGTCACAATTCCTCGGTGTCTCCAGAATTTCGCTTCAAAATTTTCTTTTTGTCCGGACAACTTATGTGTTGTACTTGTACTTTTCTCCCTTCTTTTTGTTTCTTGTTTTTCTTTGAAAGGCAAGGGGAGAAAATGTAGTCGAAAGCTGGTTGTCTTGTCTAGGGGAGTTCTTTCAGCCCTTGTAATTTCTTTTAATGAATTGATGCATTTTCTTATTCATTTCAGAGTTAAAGCATACTTTAATTTGCTTTGATATAGTGTACATTGCTCCGATCCATTCATTATGCCTTATTTTTTGTCAAACTACTCAGAATCAATCTTTTTTCTCTAACAAAGTTTACTGTTTAAGTATGGAATGCCTTTCATCAAAAAGGGGAGATTGAAGACTCGGACAACTTGCTCTATATCTTTACGAGTCATGCAAAAGGAATCGGGTATAACGATGTCATTCATATAGAGTTTTGATTCCAAGGCATTCTCTGTGTCTTAGAAACTTACTTGAGTTAAATAGTATCCTTTCTATGCAATTCGGCCTTCACATATCTCTTTAATCGCTTAGCAACTCGGAAAACTTGTTCCTTATTCCGAGTCCACTCTCACTCAGAATCGACTTGTAGTTATTTACTCTATTATTTGCATAGTCGGCATTCATAGTTCGCTTCATGCTTAGTCTATATCAAGTTCTTTCTCACTCGATATTTGCTATAGAACGTGTCTCTTCACTTCAGAGTAAGTCATATGGAATTCCGAGTATCATGGATTTTAGACTCGAGAAAATTCCATTTCTTTTCGACTCGGATAATCAATTGCGTAATTTTCATAATTATTTTATTATACTGTGTCTAACCTTGGACCAAAGTATTTTATACTTTGAGAACCGAAGGTGTTTTACTTTTGTAGGTTATTCGATCGAGGATATCTTTTTAAACTACAAAAGTAGCCGAAGCTTGAACGTCAAATCACCGGCGAGATATGGCTTTTCACCTTCCTGCTTTAGTCTCGGAAGATTGTGTCGGAAGCCATGCGCTTCCATATCCGGAAAACCGGAACACCAAGCTTAACGGTGGATCTCACCACATTTATCAAGACACAACCAATGGTTTTGGGACTTCCAAGAGAGTTAAGCCGTTGTCCAGCGTCCATATTTCAACGGATACTTTACGAGTGACTCGGAAAGCCTTTCACAACGGTCACGAGAGGACTCTCGGTCGGCGAGATGAAGATAGCGGCTACTCTGCCTGGTCATCTATAAATGGAAGCCACTTCACAAGACTTGAAGGTTGCCGAACATATTGTCTATACACTTACTTGATAGAAGTTATTGTATTTACTCTCAATCTTCAACTTACAACTCCCACTCTGTAATTCATTACTTTACGAGTTGTAAGGTCTTGTACTTCGTTACAAACACTTCTTACATTCTTTGTAAGGTCCCTTGACTAAGTTTGTAAAGGTTAACTCAGCTTAGTTGTCCCTAAGCTGTAAGGGTTATCTCAGCTAGGAAGTACTAGATCGAGATAAGGTAACTTCGAGTCTAGGAAAATTTGTATAGAGTTGTCTAAGGGAGTAACTCGGGTTACGTCAAGTTCACGGTATTTTGTGGACTCAAAATAGTGGATTTGACTTCGTGTCTGGATTGACACGGGCCGTGGTTTTCCGCCCCGGGAGGGTTTCCACGTAAAATCTCTGTGTTCACTTTCCGAGTTCATTCTAGGCTCGGATAGCATTAGTGCTCTTGCTTCTTCGATTCACCGATTTCGAGTCCAATCTTTTCGACTCGTCTTTAGACTCGGAATCTGTCTTTGCATCGTTTCTGCACAAAAGTGCGTATTTTCTAAAAGAATTTTCTATCACCCTATTCACCCCCTCTATTGTGACTCGAGACTCTCCCCGAGCAAACCTTCGAGAGGGGTTGTAGCATTGCTCCCCTATTCTTTAACTAAGGGAGGAGTGACATTGATAGGGGTGTGGTTAGACTCATTTTTAGGCGAGAATAATCGATTGGGGATTGATAGGACCAGATTTAGCCTTTGGTTGAGGATGAAGTGGGGACGAAGGCCCTTGTTAGCTCTAGTCCTCTTGCGGGGGTGACAATAATTCATCTCTCTGTGATAGCGAAGTAGTATCGGGGATAGCAAGGCTTTTCAAAGTAGTAGTTAAAAGTGATTGGCTACCAAAATTTTCCACCATCACTTCATTTTGGAAATGAGTGGGGTAGTTAGAAAAAGCCTTTAAGGTGTGAGAATCACTGCCATAGAGCATACACACTTCATGAAGCCCTTCATAAATAAGGGAGTCGATCAAGGAATAAGAGCCATTAAAGAATTTCAAGCTTCATCTCAAAGGCTTTGAGATGTCAATGTTGACACAAACTCTAGCAAATCTACCTTTTTGACTCAAAGGGTGTGTTGGTCCGGTTTAATAACTTTACCAACATGATTCGAGTAGGTGGGGCAGGGAGTTGAAGTTCCAAAATTTACAAGGAAGTCTCGGGATTCCGATCCACTGGTCAATTCTAGTGATATTTGTTGAGAAAAGGGTCAAAGAAGGGAATCCAGGTCATAATGACAAGGTTAAGGCCATTGAAAAACCAAGGACGATTATCATAGACAAGTCTGTTTGTCTTGAACATTGGCAAACCGAAACAGAAACCAGTCATTTCCAAGTTCAATATAGTCAATATGACCTTTGAAATAATTCCAATCGAGACTTATTTTTGAAATCATGGCGGGAGGAGGATGAGATCACCCTAGATTTTACCAATTAAGAACAAGGATGAGAAATCATCCAGCATATACGAGGGTGGATGAGGCACATGACTCTGTCAAACTGCTCATTATAGCTCAAGTCATCAAGAGTTGGATTCAAGACCCCCTTCTTGTTAGAAGGACGTGGGGTAGAGTGAGAATTATCTCCCTTGATAGTAGAGGCATTGTGATTTTGACGCTTGCTTCCCCGACCAAAGATAACTTATTTAGAGTAGGAAAATTTCGATTCTTACCGGGTGGGCTAAGATTTCTACTAAAACTCTCATCTAAGTCACTCGACCCTCCCTTTGGTGTTCAACACTAGGACCGGGAAGGATGCAATTGTCCTCAATGTGGGCATTTTCTACCTCGGGGATGATTCAAAGGGAGAGACACAAGCGAGGAGGATATTCAAAGGGAAGGAGAAGGGAAGTGGATGTGGTGACTAAACATCGGATGGTAATCCTTTAAATAGGCTAAGCAAAAACACGGACATGAGATGAAAACTCTCACCAACGACACACGAGAACAAACAAAAAATCACGAGATACTCGAAGAAACAAATATATCCATATAATGAAAATAAAGCTCAACAATCTAGAAAAAACAGTAACAATCAAAAGATAAGTGAGGAACGATATCACTTGGAGAGGAAAAAGTACATAGCGGCTTTCCAGCAACCTCCTCAAGGATATCAATTGGACAAGAACCGAGTGATGGAGACTTTACCTTGGATGAGCGTAGAAGGCTGTCTTGATCCAACATTTTTGAAGGGTCTTTATCACCCACCTCGAACCATCGGACTCGGCAAATGGAGGTTTGCGTCACAATAGATATGTCAAAGCATTTTCCCCCTTTGAGAAGATGAAGGTGCGGAATCGTCACAAGGAAAGCAAGGGGGATCTCTTTCCTTTCTAAGAACCGTATCCAGCTTTCTTTGAAATTTTCTTGAACATTAACACTTGTCATGGGGCAAAAGACTATCTAGAACATCGGGGTTAAAGTCGTGACTTGGTAGAGAGGGGCGATAATCGAAAAATCTGATGGTTGCTACGAGATATGGGCAACTTCAGTCGAGACAAATGAGATCGGTGATAAGTAACAACAATTTATGTATAGCAATGATTAATTGATTATTATATTTATATGGATGTTATTGATATAATTTTAACCATTTTTTCAAACGTGCCAAAAAAGGATCAAATTTAAGTCGGTCTAATATGTCTTATTTATTCACATGAAGAAGATGATCTGCGTTGCTTTGTTAATAGTTCAACCTAACCCGATTTTGCATGTACCATTGTTGATAGGCTTTGCAAGACGCGGTTTTGTATTTGTGTATATCAAGTGTTAAGTCCACAAAGATTAGAATAGACCAAAACAAGGCCAAATTTGATTTAGTCCAATATATCTCATTTTCTCACATGGAAGCTTGGTTCGTTATGCTTCGTTGATAGCCTGACTCTTAACCCAATTTTGCGCAAACTATTGTTAATAGACTTCACAAGTGCACTGTTATTATTGCATATATAAAATTTCGAATCCACAAAGATTAGTAGGTACTTGTCAAATTTTTTACCTTAAGATTTGTTCGATGATTTAAATATTTATGTTTTGATTAACTTACTAAAAGGATGATGATTTCCTTGATCCAAATGAAATATGATAAACATCTAGGAACTAGCCTTACGAAATGATTAATCACTTTTGAGTGAGTTGTTGATTACTTATCACCGTGTTGATTTTTTTAAAGAAAGATATGTAGTTTTTCACTACTTTCCTTTGATTCGTAATGAAATATCCGTAATAATCAATCTCCTATTTTTATTCTCTCCCGTTCCCCCCCAAATCAACACAAACTCATTAAACACATGAATTATTGAATAGGCTCTCTCGAATGGCAACCCTATCTCTAGAAGTTGCATAATCAAATGTAATCCTAACTTTTCCAATATCAAATTTTACATTTCGATTCATCATCCAACATCTAAATTCATGCAAGTAAATGGTCATTTAACTTGTACTTGAGTTGAATCTCATAAGATTAAACAAGATCAATATAGTTTACAACAATGCAAGATAACTACTCAAGTATAATCATCATAGAGTTCGACGGATTCCTAAATTAAAAGAAACTACTTACATGAATCAACTACTTATGATGATATTTAGACAAGTGAATTGGATAAATACATCTTTGTGCATCATTCAATTGCGAGTAATTCACCATGGAGAGGATCCTCAAGAGTTCGGGCCTATTCGGCAACGAGTGTTTTAGGTGGCGTTTAGTGTTTTGAATGGGTTAAAACACTACTTCCTTAATTTTATAGTGTTCGGTTGATTAGCTTATTTCATTAGCTTTTAGCGTTTATACTAGCTTTTTAAAAATGTTACTAACATAACGTTTGAAAATTGAAACTAGTGTTTCAATACTTTAATTCCAAAAATACCCTTAATTTATCATAGATATTACAATCCATGCCATTACTATAAAAACCCTTGTCCCACAAACCCTAAAACATTGCCCCTTTCTCTCTCCTCAAACTCTCTGCTCTACCGTCTCTCTCCTGTCTCCTCAAACTCTCTACTCTGCCGTCTCTTTCTCTGCTCATATGAAGAACTTTGCTCTGCTTCCCCTATCTCTCAATTTGAAGAAGGAAAGAAGAAATTTTGGAGCAATACTTGTGAGTAGAAAAACTCTTTCATCTATCTTTTTAATTTCTAATGTATATTACCCGATTACGAAACTACGAAGATTGTGTATTCCCTCTATGAGTTTTTAAAATTTCATAATTTGTACGAGTTAATTGCATAATAGACAGGTTGTTTTCAATTCCGAATGCTTTTGGATCAAAAACAATGTCTTGTTAGAATGTCCAATCATTTCACGGAAAAGTAGTTGAAAGTCACATTTTAAATCGAGGTCCATTGGAAACAAACTCTCTGCAATGTCACTTGTCGGAAGCAAAGCTATTCACACCTAACCCATCCTGCTCTATGACACTCTAGGTCGATCGCCGGGGTAATGTTTTGGTTTAGTTTGTTACTAATGTAGGCGATATGGCACAAGTATTTAGATAGTCCATTACTCTCTAGGTTTTCCGAAATTTCATAATTTGTACGAGTTAATTGCATAATTTGTTCCATTACTCTCTAGGTTTCGAAATTTCTCCGGTGCTTACAATGTGTTTGTTGATTTTCCTTAATGAACTCGGTTTAATAAGTTGCACAAGATCATGAGATTACTGATGTTTAATCTTAATCTCAACATGTTGAGGTAAATTTTAAAACTCAATCTTCCGCCACTTGTTGGAAAAGAAAACAATATGGAACATTCACATAATTGAATCAACTATGTTCATTAATTTTATTTTGCAAAATACAATCATTATGCTTTGTTTCAAATAGCTTCCCGATCAATTTAACATCATAGAAGGCACGACACCACGTGCCACCCCTATAAATTCACTTTCTTAAATTCGTTTCACTTCTTAGGAATACGCTTGCACGTTTGAAAAGCAGATATCAAAAAATCATACACAAGAATCGTTTTGTGTATACAAAACTCTTTTAAGAGCTAATCACTTGGAAACAAATTGATTATCTAGAGGCACATTCAGGTTACAATAACATACACATGCTCAACACTTTCTTTGCGTATTCCTAGCAAGGCAATCAAATTCATCATAATATCACACGAATACTTACTATGCTCGAATCTGTCACTTCCCTTTTCTCTTATCTCGCATTTAAGCTCCTTTAGTAATGCTTCTCTATTAAATCACGCATTAAATGCCACATAATTACCACTATAATAACTTGGGGTTCCAAACTTCATTTTGAACCTCCATACTCCAACATTCATACTTCCTTTCTATATTCCACATATCCGTTTCTCCCAAAACTCAATCAATTGTAAGCACAACAACTTAGGAAAACCACTGGGAGTTAAATTCTCGGCCACAATATCCACACAAGCCTTAATTCTCCTTAGCCAAAATATCCACACAAGCCATGAAATTGCACATCATCACCAACCATTATAATTTACCTCAAGCTGTCAACTCACCACAATTATTATATTCGATCCAACTCACATATTATATCTCCCTAGCCTTTCAATTTTCCAACTTAATTTATATGAGCCAAAATAACCACGATGATTACAATTTCAACCCCAAAAGTCATAACTCATCGCAAACCGCTAAGATCAACTCAATTCAAGCAACTTTGTATGGTTACCCAATTGATGCACTTCTTACGTTTTCTTAATTCTCGAGTCACTCTAAAGGTTAGCTAATCCACAATTTCACGTTCTTAACCATTCAACAACCTTAACCGAGTTTCAGAATCCATAAAATTTGACTCTATGTGGGTTCCTCTGTCGGGTTGGTTCCTACCTTCCCATTCCTTTCGTTCCATTTATATGGAGTCTGTCTCTATGTCTCTTGCTCCAACTCTTGTTCAATTTCCCATTCTCTGCTATGGTTCCATCTCTCGATCCCGTTTTTGCTCTTCTTTCGGCCTCTAGCTCCTCTTTGCTTTATGCTCGCCGATTTATGGTGGTCGGTTCCTCCGTTGTCGTCCCCTTCCCAACCTCCCTTTCTCTCCCTTTCTCTACACGTCATCTGTCACCGTTCTCTTGGTCGCAACACCGACCTCCGGCCTCCCCTCTCGACTTTCGCTTACTTTCTCTCTCCCTTTCTCTCGCTCTGTTCTCCCTCTCCTCTTCCTTTCTCTTGCTCCCCTGCTCCCAGTTCTCTTCCTCTTCTTTCCTTTTCCTGACCCCTTTTCCTCCTTTTCCCCTTAATCGGTTTATCTCCCTTTTTGGTGTGGCTTTTCCACGGAATGGCAACATACTCCAATTACACTAATCTCTCATTGCACATATCCACGTAATTTACTTTTCTCTTTTCTTTTTCTTGCTTTTATTATTATTATTATTATTGCCAATTGTAAAATTATTAGGGTCGGGTTGGTTGAAATAATATTTATCGAGCCTATTACCCATAAATCCAACTCGAAATAAATTTCTAACTTGGTAATTTCTTCATTTATTTCATTGAATATAAATACACACAAAAGAATATCAAGGACATTAATACATATATAACATAATCACATATATATTAATTAGTTGACCTAATTTATCTAATTAAAACTAATTAATTAATTTAACTCATATAACCACTTCAAATAAAATTACGGGTATTACACCTATATAAAGAGGATTGATTCTCTTTCCATGGCTTATGGTAACCAGCTCCTACATACAATCAATTCAATGGAACTAGTGACCCAAAGAAATATGTAGCACACTTCATCGAGACGTGCACTAACGCTGGTATTGATGGTGATTTGTTAGTAAAGCAATTTGTTAGGACCTTGAAAGGAATAGCCTTTAGACTCGTACATTGATTTGGAACCTAAGTCTATCAACGGTTAGAAGCATACGCAACAAGAGTTTATCAACAGATTTCATAGCATCCAACGCATTGTCGGCATGATCGAATTGGAAAACACTACGTAGTGGAAAGGTGAACCTTTATCAATTACTTCAATTGTTGGAGTGCACTCGGTCTCAAATGCAAAGACCATTTATCTAAAGTTTCTACGCGTACTCGGGGCATGCGGTGGGATTTTTGTATGTCATGCAAGTGAGCAAGCCTAGGACCTTCCAGGAGTTGGCGATGAAGGCTTACGACATGGAGATTACCATAGCTAATTGTCATGACAAATCTTCTTCTACTTTTGAACCAAGAAAAGACAAAAGTAAGTTTAAGAAAGGTTTTAGTCCTCCAAGATCTCAACCGGGAATCCATGTCGGTCTCCATAAACGAACCAATACGGATTTCAACAAAGCTAAAAGCAAAGAAGAAAAAGAGCTCGTATTTTAGGGACGATGGAAAGATATGTCTTACATTAGAAGAGCTCCAAGAGAAAAAGTACCCATTTTCGATTCGGACTTGTCGGGAATATTGGATGACCTGTTAGAGAAAGGCATTATTGAGTTACCTCAACCAAAGAGCCCTAAGGAATCATGAAAGACTACTGACCCAAAGTATTGTTGGTATCATAGGGTCATTAGTGACCTCTTAGAGACGTGCATTGCTCTTGAGAGTGCATTATACAATTGGCAAAGGATGGAAATATCATCTTCGATTTGGATGTTACTTGCTCAAACAAATCACTCGATCGTCTTGTGTGAGCATTTTTCGTCTTTACAACAACAAAGACTTACCCAACAACCTTTTAGGGAGGACTTGACTTAGTTCTTAGTATATGAAAGGAGCTAGTTACAATTTATATTGGGAGCTTGGATCCAGTAGTGCTTCTAGTGCGAGTCCATGCACCATTGCTAGGAGATAATCTTATGGAAGATGTCTTTAATGAAGATGACGAGGGGTGGACCCTTGTCACTAGACGGAGGCCAAGAAAGAAAAAAACATGTCCCACCACCTCCACTTTGTTGTAGAAAGAGGCGAGAATAGCAAAAATAACCCTCAATACTCCAAACGGAAAAGAGGTCCGATGTCACTAAGATGTATGAAGTTCAACTTATTAACTTGCTTAAACAAGAACCACACAACCCTGTTGCATTGGAAGAGTTCTTTCCAAAGGAATTCCTTTCACAAGGTTGTAGTCAACATGGTTTCATGCTCCGAGATTGAGGATGAGGATAGCGTGGAGGATAAAAGACTAGAGACCAAAAGAGTGTATTCTCCAAAAGGGATAACAAGGTTCTAACAGTCTTGGAAGCTCTACCACCATGCATGAGTTGGAAGCAAATATTCCATCTACTCGAGGAGATGCGCGAGCAAGTTGTTGTTGCTTTGCGACATGGGAAATTATATTCGGACAAGGTCAAGGATGATGGAGAACTCGATAGTAGTCCTTCTAAGGGTGTTACTTGCAATACCGCAGTAACATTCATAGATGATGATTATTGTCGTGGTCTAAACCTCGCAATCTTCCTTTGTTTCTCACTAGCTATATACAAGGTCAAAGGGTCAAACACATTTTAATGGATTGTGGTTCAACGAGTTAACATCATGCCAAAGTCTACCATGAATGACTTAGGCATTACTGTTGAAGATCTCTTTGAAAGTCGAATGATGATACGAGTGCTTCAACCTTGAAGATCAACGTGCAATTCATGGTTCGCCTTGAGTTGACAATGGGTGACTTGTCAACATCATCAATCTTCCATGTGCTAGACTTTAGGATTTCATACAAACTACTCCTTGGACGACCATGGTTGGTGGCTTCAACTTGCATCCGACTTACGTACTACCGGAGCGATAAGAAGAAAATACATGGTAGTGTCAAACCATTCACTAAGGTTGAGTTGCACTTTGCTGATGCTAAAGTTTTTGAAGAATATGCTACACTCGAAATAAACCATGCTAACAACCATATCATCCACTAGTAAAGGGCGTGCAAAGAGTGTTGAAGGTACTCTTACGTCATCAAACAATGATGTTTTCACTAGCAATTAACAATAGCTTTGTAAGGAGGAAAGAGGGCAAACAAGTGGGCATCTCCTGTCAAGCAAGTTGTTATCCAAACAAGTCCTGTAGTGTCAACTCGAGGTATATTTCTAAGTCTCATCGAAGATGGTGAATCACTATTTAGCAAGTGCATGACACATAAACAGACAAGTAAACCTATCGTTAGGTACAAAGAAGTCAAATGGCATGTCCATAAAGAAAATAGTGAACTCCCAGTTCATAAGGAAAACTAAATTAAAGTGACTAAAGCGCCTCTCTCTGGTTCCATTGCTTCCTCTAAGAGTTCACTTCAAGAAGAGACCGACTTGCCAAACCTGTGGACTCATGATGGATTTGTTCCAAACACGTATAAGTTCTTGAAGAAATCGAGGTTATGACTTGGGTAAACCAAATCCTTTGGGTCATGTTGTTGAAGCTAAACCTCCTCATATAAAAATCTAGAAGCAAAGTGGGGTTGTGGAAATTTCTAAGGTTGGACTTAGTTATGTATTATTGCAACTTATTTAAATCCCAGCATGACGGAAGGAGAAATAGTCGTTATCTCAGGTATATTGTAACGAAGAGACTGTTGAGAGTGATAATGAAAACACCAAGGCTAAACCAAAATCTTCCGTGTTTGGCAAGTTCCAACCTTTTATAACGCGAAGCGACCTTCGATATTCAGTAGAATTGAAAAAGGGAAGGCTCCTAAGTCTTCTGTCTTTTGGAGGTTAAAAGAAAGCACATAACCTAAGCCTTCGGTCTTTGCTAGGATCAAAACAAGCGAAGAACCACCAAGCTTAGTGCCACCAAAAGAGAAGTTCAGTATCTTCGCATATGAAGTGCTTTTCTACTCTAAATGTGAAGATAGATAGGTCGTTAATGAAGGTTTGCTCGGGGAGAGTCCGAGTCACCCTAGAGGGGGTGAATAGGGTGATGGAAGTTTTCCCGAAACCTTTAACTCTTTTGATGAAGAAGAGACAAGGACAAGTTACGAGTCGGTTAGCGAGGATCGAAATATATGGACTCGGAAATGCTATCAAGAATAAATAAGCGGATCAAGCGGAAGAAGTATAACGATCCGAGTCTAGAATGAACTCGGAAAGACAACACTTAGAAGTTACGTGGAAACCCTCCTGGGGCAGAAAACCACGAACCGTGCTAATCCAAGCACGAAGTCAAATCCACTATTTTGAGTCCACAAAATACCGTGAACCGACCGAACCCGAGTTGCTCGCCTTAGACAACTTTATACAAGTTTTCCTAGACTCAAAAATTCCCTTATCCGATCTAGTACTTCCTAGTCGAGATAACCCTTACAGCTAGGGACAACTAAGCTGAGTTTACCCTTACAGACTTAGTCAAGGGACCTTACAGAGAAAGTAAGAAAGTGTTTGTAATCGAGTACAAGACCTTACAACTCGTAGAGTAATGAATTACGAGTAAGAGTTGTAAGTAGAAGATTGAGAGTAAATACAATGACTTTGCTCAAGTATGTGTATTAACAATAATTTCGGCCCCAATCTTCAAGTCTTGTGAGGTGGCTTCTATTTATAAATGACCAGGCAGAGTAGCCATTATCTTCATCTGCTGACCGAGAGTCCTTTGAGACCGTTGACGAGGCTTTCCGAGTCACTCGGAAAGTATCCGTTGTAATGTGAACGTTGGATAACGGTTTAATTCTCTTGGAAGTTCCAAAACCAATTGTGGTGTCTTTAAAAATAAGGTGGAAACCACCGTTAAGCTTAGCGTTCAGTTTTCTAGATTTGGAAACAGACGGCTCGACACAATCTTCCGGGACTGGAGCGAGAGAAGGTGAAAAGCCATGTCTCGCTGGTGATTTGACGTTCGAAGCCTAGGTTACTTTTGTGGTTTGAAAAAGGTGTATCCTCGTTTGAATAACCTACAAAAGTAAATCAATTTTGGTTCTCAAAGTATAAAATACTTTGGCAAGATTAGACACGAGATAATAAAATTATTAAGATAATTAAACAACCGATTATCCGAGTCGAAACGAAATGGAATTTTCGAGTCCAATATCCATGATACTCGGAATTCCATCCGACTTAGTCTAAGCGAAGAATCAAGTTCGATAAAGAATATCGAGTGAAGTAACTTGATATAGACTAAGCATGAAACAGACTAGAAATACCGACTATAACAAAATAGAACTTATAACCGGAAGTCGATTCTGAGTGAGAGAAGGTGAAACATTAGTCCACTCAATCTGCGATAAATCCGAGTGTTACTTGGACTCGGAATAAAGAATTAGTTTTCCGAGTCACTTAAAGAAGCGCAATAAACACATGAAGTGCAAGTCTGTAGTACTTAGAGAAGATACCATTTCATTCGGAAAAGTTTCTAAAACACGAGAGAATGCCTTGGAATCAAAACTCTATAAATACGAGATAGTTATTCTCGATTCATGTAATGTAACTCGAAATGCGTTGAAAAGTGTC
Organism: Talinum fruticosum; assembly: GCA_021018815.1. Taxonomy (NCBI): domain Eukaryota; kingdom Viridiplantae; phylum Streptophyta; class Magnoliopsida; order Caryophyllales; family Talinaceae; genus Talinum; species Talinum fruticosum. Next base: position 3,698,083 of record JAITYX010000011.1, read on the forward strand.
CGAGTCTTCACTTAAGAGTAAAGAAGCGCACGATAGTATAAAAGCCAATCAAGATGAGCAGGTTTCCTCAAATTATGTCATGGTTCGGGAAGGATGTAGACTTAGATTCCGAAATAGAGCTTGTTGAGACTCCAAAGACCCTAGAAGACTCGGGGGCAAGCCATAGTTGATAAGCTTCAGGATTTTAACCTTAAAATTGACAAAGAAGCACGCATATGTAGGAGTCACGACCCGTACTATAGGAGCGAATCGAGTTTCCCCACGAATGTCGGCTTCACGCGAAGTGTGCTTATCAAGCAAACGATAAAGCTTTTGAAAAGGAGATTTAAAATAAGGGTTTATTGGCGATTTTATTAATTATTTTATTTTTGAAATTTAATTTTAGAAGTGTCGGGATACTTTTTTCTACTGAACGAAACATCAAAAGAAAGAAAAATGAAAGCTGTCACAGAGCTATTGGACTAGGCCGTGGGAGTCGCTCGTGCCGAAGCAAGCCCGCGCAACAATTGGGGCTGGGGCGGCTCACTATGATCGTTGTCCAAGCACGAGCCATTTGGTCGGAGCTGTTGAGGTAGTCTAGCCGGATGGCTTTAGGCTATCAATCTATTTTTCCTATTTTTACCGGTTACGTAACAAAAAAAAAATCGAGAAGCAATTATAGAGAAAAAAGTTTAAAATAAGGAATCACCTAGGTTAGTTTTAAAATAAAAACTAGCAAAATAAAAAAGAAGCACTTTTCTAAATTTGGAATAAAGAGTTAAAAATAAGAAAAACATTTTAAAAAGGACTCTATCAGTCTTAAATAAAATGATTCAATGTTCGGGAGTGAAGGGACAAAACAAAAGGGACGCTCTTTATTCCGTCCAGTCAAATGATGACCTCTACTAATTGAAAAGCTGACTTTAAATCGCGTTTAGAAAGACAAGCAAACGATATTCAAAATACAGAAATTAAAGGCAAACAAAACATGATATAAAAGCGATAAATAAAGGAATAAAGAAATCAACAAATGAAAGCGACAAAAGAAAGAAAAGTGATAAAGAAAATGACATTAGGCGGGGTGGAAAGTAAAGCGATTACATCTTAAATCTACAGATACGGAAAGTAATAAAAGAATAGAAATTAAATAAATACAAAAACAAACTCGGATAGTGGAAACGTGCCCTCGAGTTGACCCACTTACTAGCTTGAATCTTGGTCGGATTTTGGCAGAGTGACGGAAGGGCGATGGTAAGTGAAAGAGGCAAAAGAAGGCCTTTTTGTATAGGTTTAGAAAGGGAGATTTGAAAGTGTGAGAGAGCGAGAGAGGGAGAGAAAAGGGAGAGAGTTTCACCTTCCTCGGGGTAGAAATGAAGGTTAAAATTGGTCTAAAATAAGAGGATGGGAACCCCTATTTATAGAAAATTTTCGAATTTAAGAAACCCTAAAAATGACCTTCATAGGCCGGTTATACGGTAGAACCGAGTATGAAAATGCCAAAAATGGATAAAGAAAAAACTAGGAAGTTGAACCGGTGAAAACGACACGGCTTAGAGGATCCCGGGGTCCAGTCTTGGATCCGAAACAGATGTCATATAGTTGTCTAGGAAAGCGTGCTAGGCTTAGCCCCTAGAAGAAGGCAAAAAGTTGAGTTTTGAGCAACCAAGTGGTTCGGTATCGGTTTGGCTCCAAGATTGGGAGTCCGAACCTGGTTTGGGTTGGCATAGGCATTGATTTGCGAGCCAACCCAACCCCGAAAAATTGATTCGATCTATTTTGTGGTGATGGTTGACTTGTTTGTGGGCTAAGCCGACTTACGCCACACTACTTTAGTCCAATCTTGACCCGAGCTTGCAAAGGAGGGTGAACACTTGCATGACCTTCACCAAATCTTCGAGATTCAAGAGGTGTCAACTAAAGATGAGTCCACTTAAATGTGCATTCGGTTTCCCTTCTAGAAAAATCTTAGGCTTCATTATCCGTCACAAAAGCATTGGAATTGACCAAGTCAAAGTCAAATCCATTCAAGACATACTCAAGCCTAAGAACCTCAAAGGGCTTCACAATCTATAAGGTCGTTTGGCATATGCTAGGTCATTTATTTCGGATTTGGTTGGCCGTTGCCACCCTGTTAGCCACCTTATGAAGAAACACACACCTTTTGATTGGGAAAATTCTTGTCAAAATTCCTTTGACAGCATTAAGAAATACTTGACAAGCCCGCTAGTCTTAGGAGCTCCGATTCCTAGCAAGCCTCTCATACTTTACATTGCAACTCAAGAACGATGGGCACTATATGCTTATGAAAATGAGAAAGGCAAGGAAAGAGCTATTTGCTACTTAAGTGGCATTTTGGTAGGGAATGAAGTTAACTACTCGTCGATTGAAAAGATCTGCTTGGATCTTAGGTTTTCTATATAAAAATTGAGGTATTAAATGCAAGCTCACACGATACGGGGTTATCTCGTACATCTTGTCAAAACGTATCTTAAATGGTCAACTTACAAAATGGGTTGTCATTCTAAAACACTACAACCTTGTTTATGTGCTACAAAAAGTTGTCAAAGGACAAGTGTTGGAAGATTTCTTGGCGTACCACCTAATTCCCGATGATTGGGAGTTAAATGATTATCATCCAGGTGAAGAAGTGTTTTTGGTCAACGGCCTACCACCTTGAGAGATGTACTTTGATGGAGCAGCACGACATGATGGCATTGGAGCAGGATTGGTACTCGTTTCCATTGAAAAACACATCCTCCTATATTCATTTATGCTTCCGCAATTGTGTTCCAACAACATGGTCGAGTATCAAACACTCATATTAGACCTCCAAATGGCTATAGAGATTGGAATTAAAGACTGTGATATGTATGGTGATTCATAGCTGGTGATCAACTAACTTCTCAATAAGTATGAAGTCAAGACACAAGATTTGACCCCATATCACAAGTGTGACCTACAAATCTTAGATAAGCTAAACATTGTTAAAATACACCATGTCCTTAGGAGTACCAACAAGATGGTCGACGCACTCGTAAATCTTACAACCCCTTTGGCAATAGGGGCGGGGAAATATATGACCATCCCATTTTATGGTAGATGGGTTGTCACACCATCTAAAAATGAACTTAAGGAGGAGTCTAATGCAGTCTCTGTTTTTAAGTAGAGAATGAATATTGACGTCAACCACGAATCGATTACTTGGATCACGGGAACTACCGAAATAAGTAAGACATAAGGTAGAATTCTAATAGAGAGCTTCATGATTCCTCTACTACAAAGCAACATGTATCGACTTTCATTCCTTGGTCTTTGGTTTTGATGCTTGGATGAACAAGAGGTGGAGCAAGTAATGGAAGAAGCTCACTCGGTATCTATGGTGCTCATCGGTTAGGACCTAAGTTATAGGATTGCATCAAAGAAGAGATTATTGCCGGCCAACCATGATGCAAGATTGTATTGACTTTGTAAAAGGTGTGATCCATGTTAGTTCCAACTCAAATTGATACATCAACCTTTGGAACCACTCCACCCAATTATAGCATCTTGTCCTTAAGGCGTAGGGACTTGAGGTTGTAGGGCCACTTAATCCTAAGTCTTCAGCTGCCCACTTATACGTCCTCATTGCGGCTTCTCTAAGCGGGCGAAGTGATCGCATTAAATGAGGTTAAGAAGGAGAATGTTGTTGAATTTTTTCGAAGACATATTATTTATTATTATGGCATTTAGATATATCTTCATAGGCAATGGAAAACTTTTCTTCGACAAACCGATGACTAGCCTTAATGAAAAGTTCAGGTTTGCGCAATATAAGTCTTCAATGTACAATGCTCCAACAAATGGCTTAGCGGAAGACGTTATAAAACTTATTGAAGAAGTTGGTGGCAAAATCCAATCGATATTGTCATGAAAGAGGGTTTCAGGAGAAGATGTCCTTGATGAGAAAAGATTACGGGAGCAATAGAAATTGGAATGCTACCAAGCATGCTTGTTACAAGCATACAACAAAAAGGTTTTCCCATGTTCGTTTCTAGTTGGAGATAAAGTACTTTCAATAAAAAGACCAATCATTATGACTCATAAGACAGGAAATAAATTGACCTCAAAGTAGGATAGTCCTTGCACTGTTCGTAAGGTCTACTCAAATGGTGCTTACAAGATAGTCGACATGATCGATAAACGAAAAATTCTTGAAATGCCGGTTCTCTTAAAAAATATTCTAAGCTCCTAAGCAAGATCCTAAACTGCTCATTCATAGAAGTTTTATTTTGTTGTACTACTCTTGGTCGATAAAAGTACAAAGCTGTATAAAACTAAATAAAAAAATCATCTTTGTACTACTCCCGACCCTCATGAGTATAACTTGTGAATGGCTAAGCAAAAAAAAAAAAATTGTACAACTTCTGCCCAGTGAGAGTATGAGTACAAATTATGAACGACGAAACAAAACAGATAAATAAAATTATTTTTATTGAACCACATGATGAATTGATCTCATGGAGAAATTACATGTTCTTACGAGTACGTAGGTAGCTTGGTAAACAAAATTGTCAAGTACAATCACAAAATTGTGAAGTGTAACAAGTAAAATATAAGAAAATGACGAAGACTATATGAAAGTATTATTATTAAATGACAAATGTCAAACATTTAGCAACACAAAAAAAGGAACAACCAACATAAACTAAAACTCTAATTAGTTGATGTCCATCCAATCATTAAGCTTGAGTGAAGATTGCAACTCCAATGCTTCTTGTTCATACTTTTATAGCTCGTTACCTCTTCCGGTGAAAGGACAAGCATAGTTTCAAGGATTGTAAGGGCTTGTTTCCTTTCATCAACTTGTTTTGTCATAGTTGTCACCAAGGCTGATTTTTGTGGAAATGTTACTCTAAAGCTAGTTTTCCTCCTCACAAGCTAGGTTACACATGATAAGATAGAAAAAAATAGCCAACATAGCGATCACATTAGCCCTTTAAGGGAAATATGCTCGATCGCATTTGCATAATAATAAGAATGGAATTCATTATTTGTTTTAGAGTAATGCACAAATCATCATATCCACAAACAACAATAATTCAAAACTTATCACGTATGAATCACATAAAACTTTTTTTCTCAAAAAGAAATACCAATCACAATTACCATTTTTGACCTCTCATAATATACTATCATACCAATTGCATCAAACCATTGTTTCTTTCGGTGTTCGTTCGACTTAACGGGTTGGATTAGAAAATGAAATTGACTTTGTTATTTTTTCCCCTGAAAATCAATCGAACAACTCTTTTTTTACATAAAATGATTTGTTTCGACAATGACATGATATAGTAATTATCCAAAATATCCTTAGAAAAAATGAAAAGAAAATTTGCATTTCAATTAACACAATGTTCTCTTGATATAATTGTGAAGACCTCCATGATGAACTATGACAAGAAAGATTTTTCTTTGTTTACTCAATGTCTTGATTATCTATTATATAATTAATGTTGTATTCTATAATAAGCGTTGGACATTTGGGTCGGTGGTTGGGCTTATGTTTTCTACCATGTTGCTTGTCTTAGGTTTGAAGCTTGCTAGAAGCATTTATTTTGTATAAGTTTGTTTCTTTTTTCTTTATACCTTTTTTCCCCTGCTTTTCTTTTTCTAAATTTTACTTATTTTTTTATTTATAATTATATGTTTGAGTATATATTTACATTATTTTATTATTATTTTATTTTTGACATATTTATATAAATTTTGTTTACATAATTGGATAATCTTATTTCTACTCTTTTTATTTCAAATTTTGACAAATTAATTTTATTATTATTTCTAATGATCAATTTCGTAAATTTATATCACAATTTACATCCCTTGTCAAACTTACATCCATAATTAAATTAGAATATATAAAAAATTCTTTTACATCATTTTCTATTTCATTCAAACTATATTTATTTATTTTCTCTAATTTCTATCAAAATAATTTTTTGTTCACTTTTTTCAATTCTTATATATGTTCTTGTTTTCACTTCTTTTTTTTTTCCCTTTACCATTTTAAGTTGAAGTCTTTTAATTATTTTTTAGAATTTCACCAATTTTTACTCTTGTAAAAGACAAAAATTGTCTAAACTATTTGAACACATATTTTTGTGACTCAACTATTGTTTATTTGGTTCCCTATTTGCATGAAATTATTACGTTCTTATATTTTTTTAGCATAACTATGCAAGTCCATTAATTTTTATGCATGATATTTTTACAAAATAGAATGAACTCCAAATCTTAAATTGTAAACCTTTAAGATATAAAAGTAATGAACCTTTCTTCATACATAATGCATCTTTAGCTTCAAATGATTAAAATTTTTAATTATTTTGTGTATATTGTTTCATTTATACATCTTTAAGAGATATGCATATCTATATTTACCTAAATATTTTTTGAAAGTTACTTGATTTAAACTATGACTTGTTAGTACTTATTATCTAATTATGGACCTTTTAGGTGTACTATCTTAATTTCACCTATTTATATCTACAACTTTCAAATACTATAACTGAATTTTGTGGCTTGATACAATGTTAGATTCACATGCATTATACTGTGTTTATCATAGACTCAACCATATACTATTATGTAAACCTTCCAAAAGTTTCATTAGTCAAAACTAAAGGTAAAAAGAAACTAGTATTAAGGTTATAGAGGAGTTAAATGAAGATGGATTGGACTTGTAAATATGGATTGGGATTAGGTACACGGTGACCCGCCAATTAGTTAGGCCTTTTTCCTCTTTTGCTATCTTCACCCAAGTTTTTCATTTTCTCAGTTTGCATCGGGATATAATACCTGATGTAAGCAGGAGTAAAACATTCATCCAATTAATATAAAATACCCAAAATTCCATCCAATCTCTCTCTCTAGATTTCTTGATTTCGTGCACAGCAAGTCTCGGAGCTCTTCTCCATTATAAGGTCCCTAATTATTGTATCATTAGTATCAGAGTGTACTCTGATCCTGGTGGATCTATCATAAGCTGGCAATCACTCAAAGCATGGCGTCGTCATCTCACACATCTATGTAGGAAGCTCTCCAGAGTATTCTGGAACAACAACAGTTGATTATGCAACAAATGACATAACAGAATTAGCGGATTGAGCAACAACAATAGGCTTTTGGGTCTCTAGCAGCTTAGATAAAGGAATTGGAGATCAAGAGAGATAAAGCCCCAGAACCAGAACCTAAACCTAGTTTTGTTTTATTGATGATAAAGGGGTGGGTTTACTAACGGAGGCCTGAATCCGGAACCAAGAAATTTTCTTACCTTTAATCCGGAGATAGAATTTCCCCCTTTTGATGGGTCCGGGCGAAGAAATGTACCAAGTATTTTAATCTATGCATAATTGCAAAGAGCCAGAAGGTTGAGTTGGCTTCTTGGTACCTCCAGTCTCCAGAGTAAGGCTGAGACATGGTTTAGCAACTACACCATAGCTAGGGGTCGAGTTGAGTGGGAAGATTTTGTGTTGGATATGTGTGCTAGATTTGGGGATGACCTTGATAGTCGGATAGTGGAAGATTTCAACAAACTGCAACAAGTGGGAACCACTGATGACTATCTAGAACGATTTGAGGAGTTGAAAGCACTTATGTTGATTAAGAATCCATCTCTACCTAGTGCATATTTTGTTGGTAGCTTTATTGGAGGGCTTAAACCTCATATTAAGGCATATAGAAGAGCATTTAATCTACAGACTATAGCCAAGGTAGTTTATTATGCCATATTGCAGGAAGCTACCTTGATTGCCCTTAAATTGCCTGAAAAAGGACAAGTAAATCATGCCTTAAGGAATGCAAGCACTCTCAATAGAGGGTTGTTACCTTCTCCTCTTACTAATTTCAATATAGGGGTGTTACCTTTTCCTAGAGTAGCTGGAACCAAACCAGGGTCAAAATTGCATCAGTCTAAGCCTAAAACATTAACACTAGTGGAGAGGGCTGATAAGCTAGCAAAAGGATTGTGTTTCTTTTGCGATCAACCTTATAAAAGGGGACACAAGTGCAACATTAAGAAAATACAATTATTTTTGATTAAGATTCCGGGGAAGAGGACAAGATAGAGGAGCTTTATGACAAGACTGAGGAGAAAGATCAACATAATATGATAGAAGAAAATCCTCGTATTTTAGTAAATGCAGTGAGTGACAATCAAAGTTTCCAGACTATGAGGGTCATAGGTAAGCATGGCAAGTCACAATTACACATTCTTCTTAACTCCGGAAGCACACATAATTTCCTAAATGTAGTCATGGCCAAAAAATTAGGCTGCCACTTGGAATCTATACAATCTTAAGCTATCACAATGGTTGACGGAAACCAGCTGCAATGTCATCAGGTTTGTAAAGAGTTCAGTGGAGGGTGCATAATGTTGAATTTAAGGCTGACATGTTGTTGATCCAGCTGGGTAGTTATGACATGGTATTGAGAATACAATGGCTCGGTCAGTTGGGAACCGTAAAATAAAACTTCAAGAAATTACACATGGAAATTTTCCATGGTGGACAAGTACACACTTTCAGAGAACTGCGGGGAAAGAAAGTACAAATAGTGGATGATACTCAACTATAGAGAATGATGGTGGGTGGCACATAACTATGCATGTTGCACCTCATAAACCCAGGACATGACCAATTTTAATTGCGGAATTTACAACAGCCTATTGAAGAGGTACACATGCCTCCTATGATATTGGAATTTGCTTGAACAATTCCTAGATGTGTTTACAAAACCTCAATCCTTACCCCCACCTAGAGGATCATTTGACCACAAAACTCCTTTAGTAGTCTACACCAACCCTCTCAGCATTAGACCCTATAGATACCCACTAAAATACAAAGATATCATCGAAACTTTAGTACAGGAGAGGTGTTGGATAGAGGCATAATACAACATAGTTAGATTCTGTTTTCCAATCTTGTGGTGTTGGTGAGGAAAAAAGATGGAACGTCAAGACTGTATGTTTACTACAGAGAGCTTACCAGGTATACTATCAAGGACAAGTTCCTTATTCCTATTGTAGATAAGCTTATTGATGAATTAGTCGGATCTCAAATCTTTTCCAAAATAGACTTAAGATATGGTTATCATCAAATTAAAATGAGTATAGAGGATGTCTTCAAAACAACATTCAAGACTCATCATGGGCATTTTGAGTTTTTAGTGATGCCTTTTGGTCTCACCAATGCACCAACCATATTCGAAAGTCTAATGAACTTTATCTTCAAGGATCTCTTGAGAAAGTGTGTTCTAGTTTTCTTCGATGATATCCTAGTATATAACAAGTCAATAGAAGACCATATTGGTCATTTACAAGTTGTTCCTACTCTTATGAGAATGAACATTCTTTTGCCAAATGGAGTAAATGCTCATTTGGGATGCCAAAGGTTGAGTACCTTGGCCATTTCATATTTGCTGAAGGGGTAAAACTAACTCAAGTAAAATCAAAGCTATCAAGGACTGGCCTCTCCCCACCAATGAACAACTGAGAAGTTTCTTGGGTCTGTCAAGATATTACAGAAAGTTCAGAAGGAACTATTCAGAAACAAGTAGACCCCTCACCATATTATCGAAGAACAGGGAGTTTTTGAGGTCTTGAGGGGCTCGACACTCTTTTGATGCCATAAAATAGGCACTCAGCTCCTGTTTTGCCTGTACTTAACTTTTCTGAACCCTTTATTGTGGAAACGGATGCCTCCGCTACTGGTATTAGTGCCACGCTAGTGCAAAATAACCACCCTTTGGCATTTATTAGCAAGTCTTTGGGTCCTAAATCGCAGTCTCTGTCTGTTTATGAAAAAGTGTTATTAGCCTTGGTTTTTGCAGTTTAAAAGCGACAATAGTACCTTATAGGGCAACAATTCACTATTAGGATTGACCAAAAAAGCTTGAAATGGTTGTTGAAACAAAGGATATCTATCCCGTTTCCTCAATTTTGGTTATCCAAGTTGATGGAATTTTCTTACCAAATCCAATACAAGAAAGGCGAAGATAATGTAGCAGTAGATGCATTATCGAGGGTTTCCAGTGCAGAAGTTTTATTCATGGCTATCTCTGTGATTCACACGGATGTACTGGACTTTATAAAAAATAGTTATACCTTTGATTCCAAGTTACAACAATTAATCTAGGGAAATCTGAAGGTCAAAGGAAAATATGTTGTAGTTGATAGGTATATACGGAAGAAGGGTAAAGTATCGTGGGACCTGACATGGAGTTACGACACAAACTTTTGCATTACTCGTCTCCTACTAGGGGACACGTAGGTGGAGATGCTACTCTCAAGAAACTCCAATAGTTGTTCTATTGGAAGGGAATGACAAAGTCAGTGCAGAATTTTGTGAGAAATTGCACCACCTGTCAGGCTTGCAAGTATGACTTTTCAACTAGTCTCCAATTGTTACAGACCTTACGTATACCCTCCGAAGTATGGTAAGACATATCTATGAATTTCATAGAAGGCATGCCCAAATCTTATGGGTCGTAAGTAATTTGGGTAGTGGTAAATCGACTAAGCAAGTATGCTCATTTCATTGGACTTTCTCATCCTTGCACAGCTATAGAGGTAGCTCAAGCATATATGGACAATGTGTGTAAAAACCATGGTTGGCCCCAGAGTATAGTTAGTGACAGGGATTCTATCTTTATTAGTCATTTTTGGTAAGCATTTTTCACTATATAAGGGATAGAGTTACTCTTATTATCGGTATACCACCCCGATCGAGATGGACATGCCAAGGTTTTGAATAGAACCTTGGAGACTTACTTAAGGTGAATGACGTCAACGGTCCCTAAAGACTGGAGTAAATGGTTTTCCTTAACTTAGTGGTGGTACAACACCAACTTTCACTCAGCAGCACAATTAACACCCAATGAAATTTTGTATAACCAACCACCATCTATACATCTTACCTATTTGCACTGGGAGACTAAGAATGTGTTGGTTGATAGGACATTACGGAAGAAAGAGGCAATGATCTAGATTCTATGATTCCACCTGCCCTGAGCACAACATAGAATAAAGGTTTTAGCTGACAGACAAAGAAGTGACAGGGTCTTTAAACTAGGGGACTGGGTTTGGTTAAAATTTCAACCATACAAACAGGGCTCGATTGAAGGGAGAAACAATGAAAACTTGAGTCAAAGGTATTTTGGACCTTTTTCAAATCAAAGACATTGTGGGAAAGGTAGCTTACAAGTTGGAGTTACCTGAAGAGGAAAAAATCCACGAGTGCTTTCCACATATGTCAACCGAAGACATTCAAGGGAGTATTGCTTGACAAACCCCATATTCCCTCCGGGTTACAAGGGCGAGTCAACAACCACCTTATTTGTTCCAGCTGCAATCCTAGATTGAAAGTTGATCAAGAGGCAAAATGAGGCGAGTTGTACATTAGTTGATATTATGGGAGGGTCAATCGGAGTCCAAAGCTTCATGGGAGGATGCAGATACAATGGAAGCTCAATTCCCTGATTTTTTCGCAATCTCCGGACTTGAGGACAAGTTTTCTTTTCAAGGGGGAAAGTATAATACAAGAGTTAAATGAAAATGGATTGGACTCTTAAATATGGATTGGAATTAGGTACAAGGTGACCCATCAATTAGTTAAGCCTTTTTCTTCTTTTGCTATTTTCACCCAAGTTTTCTTTATTTTCTCCGTTCACATCTTGATATAAATACTTGATGTAAGGAAGAGTAAAACATTCAGCCAATTAATATAAAATACCCAAATTCCATCCAATCTCTCTCGCTCTCTAGATTTCTTCTTGATTTGTGTACAGCAAGCCTCGGATCTCTTCTCCGTTGTAAGCTCCCGATTACGGTATCATAAGGTAAGTTAAATATTCATCAAATATAAGTCAAAGGTTCATCATTTAAACTAAAAGTTTATTAAGTATATACTATCAAAGGTTCATTATTTGATTATGCAATGAACTTTTTAGTTTTGCAATGACCTTTGTGATTATTCGATGAACCTTTTTTTTTTATTATGCTTAACTATATGCATATTTATTCAAATAACATATACCCTTTTTTTCATTGTACCTTTGCAATTAACTCTAGTTTCTTTCGATCATATACTCGATGTTCATTAATGTTCACATACTTTGTTCCTTACTTATTGCATACATATCTCTCCATTTATATTCCATTTCCATCACTTATTGGCCTCATTTTCTCTCCAAGACTCCTAAATCCAACTTGCATTACGGGCTTGTTGTACAAATGATGAATCTTTTAATGTAAATGATGAACCTTTTTAGGGGGTGTATCTAGGACTACATGACTGTGTGTATAATGGAGCGTTGCAACATCGTGATCACATTAGCCCCTATAGGGAAATATACCAGTTCGTAGTTGTTCGGATACATTTTTGAGTTGTTCGGATACATTTTAGAGTAATGAACATATCATCATAGCCACAAGCAACAATAATTCAAAAATTATCACGTACAAATCACATAAAATTTCTTTTCTCAAAAAGGAAGACCAATTGCGGTCTCTATTTTTGACCTCTCGGAATATACTATCATTGCAGTCAAACCATTGTCTCTTTTAGTGTCCGTTCGACTTAACGGGTTTGATTAGAAAATGAAATTGACTTTGTTAATTTTTTCCCAGAAAATCAACCGAACAACTCTTTTTTGTTATATAAAATGATTTATTTCGTAAAAAGATATGTCATATACATAATATATTACTTGGTATAATGTCAATTAGATAATATATCATTTATTCATTAATATACTATTGATTAGAGATATTGATTTTCAAAAATTAACAGACAAAAATTCTCGATAAGCACAACCTACAAACTTAGCCATTCACTTGGTAACCATGCGCCGGTGCGAGGTTATGGTCTTTGCAACGTCATGTGTACTTTACTAACATTCTTTAATTTCCTTGGAAAAACATGAAACACCTTTGATGGGAACGATGAAAGGATACTGTAAAATTAGGAGTTACGAGAGAATGAATTATTGACACTCAACCATTAGCTTTGTATTTATAGTATAAGAATTGAATACAATACGAAGTTGGATGGAAAACTATAAGTAGAAATATAATCCTATTCAAACTAACAACTAGAAGTAGAATCCTATACAAACTGCTAAAACTAAGTAACAGGATAACGATAAAATTCTTATCTAAACACAATATTGTCTAATACTCCTCCTCAAGTTGGAGCGCGGGCGATTGACAACGCTCAACTTGCCAAGAAGATACTTAAATTGGCGTTGACCAAGTGCTTTGGTGAAGATATCCGTAATTTGCTCCTTCGTTGGCATGCATGTAGTAGTAATATCCCTAGGCTGAATACGTTCACGAACAACATGATAGTTTACTTCAATGTTCTTTGTTCGCTCATGAAAGACAATATTAGCAACAATGTGTAAGACAACTTGATTGTCATAATGCAAGCGAGCTGGAGTAGTTGAAGCTCGAAGAAAGCGAAGTAAGTTGCGCAACCAAATAACTTCACCAATAGCATTTGCCATGGCTCGATGTTCAGCCTCGAATGAAGAACGAGAAATAGTAGGTTGTTTCTTAGTTTTCCATGATATAGGTAAGGATCCTAAGCTGTACTATGTAGCCAGTAATAGAACGATAAGTCGTAGGAGAACTAGCCCAATCGAGTCACAGTAGGCCCTCAAACGTAAATCATTGGCAATATGTAATAAGATACCTTTTCGGGACAAGATATTGTTTCCCACCAAAAATATGTTTTTCCTCCCATAAAATGTATTACGTGATCCGATCTTATAGACCCACGTGCATGGTTTAATTTCTACTTGACAGAGTAGCAAACCAAGTCTTTTGCAAAATCTTACTTAGGAGAACATGTTTCTTGCATCTAGAGTATTTGTGAGAGGTTACGGAGGCATGTATAATAGTATTGTTTTTGTCATTACATTTGGGTGTATCATTTCTTTTCGATTTTGCTCTACCTTTTTATTGACGTATTATCAATATACAACCTAACATGTTCCATAGGAATCATACTTCCATAATACCTAAAACCAGATTATTGATTAATTCAACAATCAAAGAAACTAAAAAGATTGAGGAATGGTACAGCAAAATTAGTAATGTGGATGTTATTATTCAGCTTTATTCCATTTGTTAGGTACACTCGATGAAGAGGTCTGAACAACATGTACCATAAAAACTTGGATATATTCGTCGAAGAAGGTTGCACGTTCATTATTTAGAGAAGTTGTTCATTGTCGGGCAAATCATTGCCCTTTCTCTCTACCCCCTTCCCATATTGTTGTTCCTCCTCGCATTCACACCTGTTGATCCTAATATGCTTATGGGTTGCAAGTTGATCGGTTGATTGTTATTATTTCCCAAGAAACCTTGAGTGAAGTACGTGACTTATCTCGTTCTATGCATATTTGGCAACGTCTTGAATCTAGGTTTAACATTGTTAGCTTAGCTAGGGCATTAGACTTGAAACTTATGATGACGTAGGGTGAGCGGTTACGAGTACCTTATCCCAAAGCTGGGAACCTGAACTCGAACTCGTTTGATTGGTTCCTAAATTTTAGGAACATGAACCGAGAACTTGTTTGACACGTTCTGAATTTCGGAAGCTGAACTCGAACAGCGAGGTCCGGTTTTGGTTCCGAGTACCCTGTCGATACCATTATTCTTATAAAAAAATAAATTCAACGCCTTAAAAACTTACAAGCAACAATTCACCAATCATTTAATTAACTAAAGTTCAAGAAACAACTGAAAAATTTCGGTTAATGTTGATATTAATCAACTCAAAATACAAAAAAGAAACTATGAATGAAACGATCAAGATAATCAATTACAAAAAGGAAATATAAAATTCACTTTCTGATTCAATCTCTTCGAGTCTTCAACTGAGAGTCTTAATAGTTCCAGGTTTTGGTTCTAGGGTTTGATTTTGGAGCAGAAAGTGGAACCTATTTGACGAGGTTCCTAAATTTTAGGACTCTTACCCAAAATTAGTTGGGTTCCGAGGTACCAGTTAGACTTGCTCACCTCTATGTTGACACTTGTTTCTAAGGGAGATGATCAGTCCATGGATACTATTAGAGGTCTATTAAGAACATTGTTGATTCTCTTCCTCGTATTCGAGTCCCAGTCTCGGACTTGGAATTGATTCACTACACTAGTATTAGTCTTTCCCCTTATTATCGTACTTTTGTCACCGCTTATTCTATGCTTACGGGGCTTCATACCTGTGATGACTTGTGCTCCAAATTAATATTCTATGAGCAGCAAGAGAAGTTTATGCAAAGTTGGGATGTTTATACACGTAAAGCTTTTGTTCTTGTTCTTACTACCTCGCAGTTTAGGGGTACTCCTATTTAAAAGGGTGGTTAATAAGAGAAATTATGGGCACTCTAACAAGAAAGGTCACTACAATAAGTGTAACTACCGGGGTCACAACAATAACAACAACGGTAACAAGCTGGAATAACGGTAAAGGTTCCCATCATAACAACTCTTTAAATTAGGCCTCTTTTCGGAGCATGCCTATAGGTATTGCATCTTGTGATACAATTGTTTAATGATTTTGTACTTTACGAGTCTCTTACTTCATGTATTAACCCTTTAACTATAGGCACTAATCGTTACGAAGGGATTCTAGGTTCCCATCCTTTTTTTGTTTGTCGAATTCGTCATGCTCTAAGGCACTCCGCTTACATATGCCCAAGTCATTATCAAGCTGCATCAATAGCTAATGCTCCCTGTGTTTGCTACTTTCAATCTCGTGGAAGTTGGTAAACAATTGCGATACCACGACTCAACTGCGACTTCCTACATGACACCCGATGAGTGTAAGTTATCTTCTACAACTCCTTATTCGAACCTGCTCTGGTCAAAGTACGAGAATCAAACTTTATTACCCATATCTATTGTTGGCACTTGTCACCTGCAAGCTGCTTCTTGGCCTCTTTCACTTAAATTTATGTTCCATGTTCCTTAGCTTCGAGCATAATCTTTTGTGTATTAGGAATTTATGTTGTGACAATTATTGTCATGTTACTTTTGATGCTAATTCTTTTTTAATAAAGGACAACACCTCGGGTGATTTCCTCTTACATGTCCCTAGTGTTGATAATGTCTACCCTCGGCGTATGTCAAGTACGTCCCACTATATCCCTACTAACGTGGCCTTAAATGAGACTAGAAATACTTGGCATTGTCCACTAGGACACTATGGAGCACAAGTCTTGGATTTACTTAAGAAACATAATTTTGTTAAACTTACTAATCTTTTTCATGATACTTATACGACTTTTCGGTTGGCGGTGTCCCAAATTCTCCCTTTTCTATTAGTTGAACATCGCTTTCTTTTTCCTATTGAACTTGTTTATTCGGATGTTTGTCAATAGCTTACTATTTCTCATAATGGTTTTAAATATTATGTTTCATTTATTGATGATTATTCAAGATTCACCTAACTTTTCCCGATGAGACTTAGATCGGATGTTTTCTCTATCTTTTGCGATTTTCAAACTTTAGTTGAAATTTTGTTTGATTGCAAAATTAAATGTTTCAAAGTGATGGTTGGAAAGAGTTTGATAATGGGCGTCTTCTTGAAAAATTTCGTTAACACGGTATTCTTTTTCAAAAATCTTGTCTCGACATACAACAACAAAATGGTGTTGCGGAATGGAAGAATAAACATCTATTAAAAATGACATGCTCTTTTCTAATAAATGCTTCTTTACCTGCTAGTCTTTGGCTAGATCCTGTTCTTTCGATCTGTCTACACAATCAATAAACTGCAGACTCATGTGTTGCATGATAGGAGTCCTTTTGAGATTTTATTTGGTTAGCCTCGATTGTAGATTTCTAAAACCTTTTGGTTGTGCTTGTGTTCCTAACTTTGTGGCCCGACACTGTAAATAAGCTTTCTCCTCGCTCTATTCATTGTGTGTTTCTTGGTTATGATTCTACTATAAATGACACGAGATGTTTAGACCACTGATTCGAGCTGCGTTTACATTAGTAGGAATGTCCGGTTTCGTGAAACGATTTATCCTTATTCCACACTTATCTTCAAATATGCTCCCGATGCCATATCTAACTCCTCGATACAGTGCTATTTTACGTCTCACCCCGACCCTGTCTTCAGGACTCCCGTTCCCAGTCGATGTCTTTACCTATGATGTTGGGTCATGGGATTAGGCATCTTCTATCTGCTCTCGAGTTCAAGTGCGTGCCGGGCTTATTGCCTCGGCCCGCTGCCCCGTGTCCTCCATTTTTACGTGTCTCACTTAGACTTCGTGCCTAGTCCACTAGCGTCACCTAGTTCCCCCTCCCCGTGTCCGAGTCCTTGTCATCCTCCTTGTATGGTCTAGTGAGCACCTCGTTGTCTAGCCCAATTCCCCAACTTGTGTATGCCTCTTCTTTAGACCTGTCTCCCCGTGTGTCCTCGTTGAGTCTCGGTGTTGCATCGGCTACCACTTTGAGCATCTCTTCCCCTCCCGTGGTGTCCATCCAATAGAATTTGCATCCTATGCAAACTAGGTCCTAGTCGGTGTGTTCAAACCCAAACGGATCTTGCATATTAGTGTTGATATTGCTTGAACCGAGCCCATTTACTTCACTCAAGATTCTAAACATTCTAAATGGAAAAACACTATGACCGAAGGGTATAGTGCATTGATTACTAACGACACATGGGATTTAGTTCCACCCCAATCTAATTAGAATCTAGTTGGGAGTAACTGAGTTTATAAGATAAAAGTATCGATCTAACGGCACCGTCGAAAGGTAGAAAGCATGATCGGTAGTACATGGGTTTCACCAGCAACTTGGTATTGACTACCATGATATATGTTTAGCCTACTTGTGAATCCATCCACTTGTTAGAGTTGTTTTGACTCTTGTTGTGTCTTTTCATTGGCTCGTTCGGCAGCTTGACATAAAAAATGTCTTCCTTCATGGCTTTCTTAAAGAAACTATTCATATGAAACAACCTTCGGCTTTATGCATCTTGATTTTCCCTCCTATGTTTGTTACCTTAAGAAAGCTATCTATGGCTTGAAATAAGTGCCTCGTGCGTAGTTTCATCGTTTCGGACTAGCAGTCATGTTTTACTTCTCTTACTCTATATGGATGACATAATTTTAATTGATAGTTCTCCCTCCCTACTTGCATTCTTTCATTACCTCTCTTGCTAGTCGGTTTGCTATGAAAGATTTGAGGGACCTAGATTACTTTCTCGGCATTCAAGTGGTTTATTCGTCTTTTGAAATTTTTTTATTACAACGAAATATGTTTCGGATCTTTTACATAAATTTCAGCTTCATACATGTAATTTTGTTAAGACTCCTTCTATTGCACGAAACACCTTATCTCACACGGATGGTGAATTGCTTGTGGATCCCTCTCGATCACCGTAGTATGGTATAAGCTTTACAGATAACTTGACCCGATATTGCTTATACGGTTCATATGGTTTCCCACTTTATGCATGCTCCCGTACTACTCATCTGCATATTGTTAAGTGTATTTTCAGGTATTCAACATGGGCTTTTCTTGCAAGGTGCCTCCTCCCTATTAGTCATTGTGGCTTACTCCAATGTAGATTGGGTTGGTTGTCGTGACACATGTAGCTCTACGATTGGTTATGCGGTGTATCCGGGCCCCAATCTTATTTCTTGGCATTCTAATAAGTAACCTACAATCTTCAAATCCTAAACGAAGTTGTGTATCATGCTTTGGGCTATACGGTTGCGGAGACTCTTTGGCTTTACAACCTTTTGTATGATATTGGTAATACCATCTCTACTCCGGTTCGTTTGTATTGTGACAAAATGAGTGCCACATATATGATCTGTCAATCCGGTCCAACTTGACCAAACATCTAGCGGTGGATTACCATTTTGTCCATGAGCGGATTGCTAATTTAGATCTTATCATTCATTATATCCTTACTACCTTTCATGTTGCGGACATCTTCTCTAAAAGGTTGTCCCGACAACAATTTCAGCTTAATATGCCATTGGTAGGTAAGATATTATCGTATTTTGTAGACGTTCATAGTATTTACTCGATAGTTTACGCTTTTACCGAACATTATCACCTATGTTCCAATAATTATGTTTTTAATTTACCGTATTGTACATGTTAGAATCCAAGACATGGTACTTTTAGAAGCTAAATATTTTGGGGACATCCTTTCCTTATGTTAACTTATTTGGCATTGTGTTACATGGGATTGTATCAAATGAGAGGAGGGGATAGAGTGAGAGTGAAAGGATTAAATTTCAACCATTCACTTTAAATCTAAGGGTCAAGATTAAATCTCATTGGTGGAAGTCATTGGCCCCCAAAATTGCTGCATAGGCCTTCCTTCCTTGACTTCTCTTTCCTTAACCACCATTGCCCAACCCCAAAATTAGGTATTACAAACAACACCTATCTTATTTTCTTACCATTTCGTGGGTGTGACATGAATTTTCGATTTGGAGTTCAATATGCCCTAAATTAGATGCATTTGGGATAGGGTTTTCATAAATTCCGCGGCAAAGTAAAGAAAACCGGTGGGTCATGATTGGTTGTGGTGGTTTCGGTGGGAGAGAGAATGAAAAGCTAATTAGGGTTTTCTTATTAAAATTAAATCTAAACCTTTAATTTAGATCTAATGGCTAATATTCATCTCTCATCCTATCCCTCTCCTCTCATTAGATACATGCCATATATATATATATAATAAATCTTAATTGTAATACAGGATGTCGAACTACCTATCAACCTCCATTTAATGAATCATGGCTTTTCCTCATGGAGCCTCATTGCCAAGGTGAAGGCAAACGACCTGTTGGCTTCATTACATCAATTGATTGGAAGGAAGAAGTTTCTTTCTTGAGGCATCCGAAAAGAATTATTTCTCTAAGTAACAAAATATGCATATACATTTCATATTTTATGTCAATGCCTCCTAATATAAATTATGATGGTTGTTTTTTATGTTGACACGGATCGAAGACAAATCGTCATACCATTCTACCGACTCAACTCGCTTGCCATTGGTCATAATTAATTCCTATCATGTGTCTCATCTATATATTGATAGTAAAGACAATGATCTTAAATACTATGTTTATTTTATTTATTATGGGTTTTAATTATATTGATTGACCTATCTTTCTTTAATTATTTTATTTTTAAAATTAAAATAGTTTAATTTTATACTTAGGGCATGTTCGAAATGGCGATAAAATTAGTTGAAATAAGTTGTTATAGCATACGTAAGTTAAAATAAGCATAAACGAATAAAAATGAAGAAAATAGTTGTTATAACTAAAATAAAAATGAACGGAAACAAGCAATAATGAACAGAAATAATTAAAATGAAACAAAGTGAAAAAAATAAAAATAAACATGTCGATTTAAATAGACCGTTGATACACTTTACTTTAAATTTGTTTTCATATTCTACGCTTATTTAATGATATTTTCAACGTATCGTATAACATAATTGTTAAACGATTTATTTCCGAGATAACCGTCGGGTCCAGTTTTCACACAGTTGAATAAAAACACGAAAGCAAAAACTTTAATTTCGAATTTGGAGCCCTAAAAAGAACGGCGGGAAGGAACGTGGCACCCCCACTCTGCCATGGCGAACTTGAAACCACCTCCGTTTGAAATCCTCGACGACGAAGACGACGCCGAGTTTCTCTCTCAGCTCGAAGCAGCGGAAGCTGAAGCTCTTTCTCTCTTCTCCTCCGCCAAGCGCCGCCGCGTCCCTCCTACGCCGACCTCAGCTCCGTCACCTGCGTTGGCGTCCATCAATTCCTGCTACGTCAGGGTGAAATCGGAGAAAGAGACCGAGAAACCGGTGGTTGAATTCGAAGAGGGCTCGTACACCGCCGCCTTGAGGGGAAGCAAGAGCCTCGCGTGGCAGAAGCAGAGTCAAGTTCAGGTTACTAAGACCTACGAGCGTAACGAGCCACCCCCACGCGCTGCCGCTGCCGGCGGCGCCTGTTACAAGTGCCGGAAGGAAGGCCACTGGGCCAGGGACTGTGACCAGTCGTTTGAAGCGGGGGTTGAGAAACCTTGTCCTTGTGGGTTGGGAAGTTGTTTGGTTCTTACTGCTAATACTGAGCGCAATCGAGGTCGCAAGTTCTTTCGATGTCCTCTTCGCCAGGTCTCTCCCTCTCTCTCTCTCGGTCTAATTTGTCTAATTTGGGGGTGTTTTGGGTGGACAATTGTTCTTGTGATGCTTTTTATTATTATGTTCTAATGAACCTTGCTAGTGATGCTTAGTTGATCGAAAAATGGATGAATGTTTTGTTGAAGGATGTGTAGTGATGTAATTTGATTGCTCTGGGTGGCTAGCTTTCTAGAGCAAGCAATGTTGCTCAACTCAGCTACACTACATGTGTTAAAAGAAAGAATGTGTATACGTAGGTGTTGCACTCAACCATTTTATTGAAATGCTGTGTGCTTTGAGGTTAAGATGGAGGATCGAGTATTCATGTCCATGTTACATTGGAATGTTGTGTACAGTGTACCCAACTTGGATGCTTGAGGTGAATGAAAGTCATAGACTCATAGTAACTTAGGTGTCTTCTTATCTTCTGTTTTTGGCAGATAAACTAGTTTTAATCCGTTGTGATGCTAGTAATATCCAACTGCTAATATTCTTGATTTGTTCAGTTTTTATGTTGTCATGCATAAATTGGTGAAGATAGATTAAATTCAAAAAACTACGCTGAGGTACCCTCGGTTCTCGTAAAACTATTTTTTAGACTCCAAGTTCTGAAAAATGATTCTAAGTCTCCTAAATTATGTGTAAACTATATTCTTGGCCCAAATCCGGCTGATGACGTAAGAAAATCGGGTGTTTAGGCGGGAATTTTCAAAATTTGATTTGAAAGCCCCAAAATACCCCTTTGAATTAATTCCCCCTCTCTCTCTCCCTCTCGCTCTTCCTCTTGACCTGCCCTGTTACTCACTTCTTCCTCTAATTCTCTACTTTCTCTCTCCTCTTCAACCCAACCCAACGGGTATAAACCCGAGAGAACCGAGAGATAAAACCCTAAACTTAGAAAGCGAAGTCCCCAAAAATCATAGAAGAAGATCAACATAATCATTGTTGTTTAAAGGGAGAGATGTGAAAGTGATTCAATACGTAGCTTCATCAATGGCAGGCGAGCTATTGAGAAAGTACCCGGATAACTCTGCCTTCGATTTCGACTACTTTCGGAGCTCAATTTGGTCCCCTTTAGTCCCTCGATTCAATTCTTTCTCCCGTTTGGCGTCCAAATCCCCAAATTTGGAGAGGAAGCTTTCGTTCGACAACAGCTGCAAGGTGTTCGACAAAATTTCCAGTTACGAATCAACAAGAAGATATGTGCTTCCGGGGTGGATCTAAACTCCAAGTTTTAGAAAAAGAAAAAGATGGTGATGGGGGCTAAGTTCAATGCTGACCTTTCTGATTTGCCTCGTTCATTTCATTGCCACATATAAAACGGTGAGTGAGAGCAACAAAAAGGGGATGGAGGGAGACCGAGAATGAGCCAAAGCGGAGACATAGAGAGAAGAGTGTATAGGGCGACTGAAAATGAGACAGAAGGCGAGAGAACGAGAGAAACATATAGCAGGGGACGAGAGAGGGCAGAAGAAGTAGAGAAGATGAACCGAGAGAGCGAGCAGGGGATGATAGAGGGAAGAAGGAGACAAATGAGGGGTATTATAGACATTTTACATTTCCGGGCCGGAATTGGGCCCTAAATATAGTTTA
The DNA here is from genome assembly GCA_021018815.1 of Talinum fruticosum. Taxonomy (NCBI): domain Eukaryota; kingdom Viridiplantae; phylum Streptophyta; class Magnoliopsida; order Caryophyllales; family Talinaceae; genus Talinum; species Talinum fruticosum. The sequence goes on from JAITYX010000011.1 coordinate 3,720,855, forward strand.
CATATAATTTAGGGGGACTTAGAATCATTTTTCAGAACTTGGAGTCTAAAAAATAGTTTTACGAGAATTGAGGGTACCTCAGCGTAGTTTTTGGATTAAATTTGTCAAAACTACACCATGAGATGGCAATAACAGAATATCAAATTCATTTTCCAGAACCAAGGATCAGAGCTTTATTTGCTATGAGCTTTGATTGTTCTGGCTGCCTGTCTATGTAACCCAGCTGGTCAGCTTCAGTATTTAAAACCATTTTTTTAAAGGGGGCAGGGGGTGATGAGTTAGTGGTTATCTGGTGTCCTCGTGTTTTAATGATCAAATGGCCCTAAACACAGTGATGTTTAGGACCCAGTTTGATTGATTATGTTAGAACTTGGCTATGCTAGTTTTGCTTATTTTTGATCGGACAAAGAGGGGATGGATCAAGGAATATGAGGTTTTATGCATATTTCCCACATGTGTTTGTAGGACATAGTCAGCCTTGTAGCTTATACTAGGCAGGATAGCTTGACATATTTCCCACATGTATTCACTTTTGATCTGTATGCTTGATTCAGTAATTCTATTCAAGTTGCATTTGTTCTCTCCCCCAATGCTGAAACCTGACCTCCTTTGGCTCCTTGCCCTCATTTGCCATTGAAGTTTGTCAATTACTCTACCTTTGCTGACAATTGATTCTGCATAATTCTTCATTCTTGCTCCTCACTGAGGCTGTATTCATTTTTCAATTAAATTTGTCCATTTTTCTGCAGGAAAATGGTGGTTGTGGATTTTTTGAGTGGTGTGATGACTCTTCTGCAAATTATACTGCCGCTCAGTGTAGGGAAAATTTTTTAGTTAGCTAGTTATTCTGACCTTTCATGAATGTGATACTCTTACTTTTAGCTTTATCAGCAGATAGAGCTAGGAAGAATGGAGAGCAGCAGCAAGTTTATCAGCATCCTGCTTACCAGGTACTTAACTATAACATGTGGTCAATCTGTTGATAACCTTAATTATGCTGGTGATGGTATATATTATCCCTTCATATTGTCAGTGTTTTGCTTTTGGGCTCTCCTTAAAGTTCTGAAGCCGCCAGGGTAATCTGCATGTAACATGTCTTAAGGAAAAAGGGTATCATATCACTCAGTCGTTCTTGGTTTTAGCAGTTACTGGTTTCGGATATTTTGTTTGGCTACCTAGTCTGTATTTTTCCACCTGGCAATGAGTTCTAAGGCTTGAATCCTGCAGGTTGTTTGGAAGGTATTTTTGTAGCTTGAATCCTGCAGCTAGTTGCTAACCTTATTTTATGAATTCTAGTGTCATGTGGCAGTCTGACCCATGGAACTCCAATACTTTGCATTTAGTTTTTGATCTACACCCTGATTTTACAAGGAATTCGTTCTGGACAAGTTGACAACCTCATCCTTTAGTTATGCTTGAGATGCATCAATATGCTAAACTTCACTTCTTTTCATAACCATTAAACTATAGTTCTTAGTGATGCTTGGACGATGATCTTGCTTATGACTTTTGAGTCAATTCTATAGAAGTTGTTTCTTGATTATTGTAGATAATGACATTGACATACTAGGCATGCTGAGCCTTCACCTACAGATTTTGGAAGAAAATGTATTTGTGCGGGGGCCAAACTATTTCATAGTTCTTGATATCCTCTTGTTTCGCAATTTTAACAGTAACATTTGGGGAACTCGACAAGCTATGATCTTGCTGACCTCCAGCCTTAGATTTTCTTTTTAAAAAATGTGCCATAAGGGCAACCCTGACATGTGAGGCTCATACTTCATTGCCTCAATTTTCTCAAGTGACTCCAGTATCTTGAGGGTTATTGAGTCATTTGACCCAGTGTGCTTCACCTCAGAGGTGTTAGACGTGGGTGTGGTGCCTGTTGTGCCTTATTGATATATTTTAGTTGAGAATTAGAAGTGACATAGTGAACCATCAAAGCTCTAAATTTTGTTTACAAGATACTTATCAAAATCAGTTGATAGAATTTTGACATCACACTCTCAAACAAGTGCATTAATTTCTTGAAGTTGAACTTAAAAAGAAGATTCCCATTATTTTAAACCTAATTCCTCAGTCTTGGGTAACACAATTGGTGAGCTTTGACTCAACTCGAGAAGATTATGTCATCAAATTTTTTACTTATTTATGTGTTCTTTTTAAAATTTTTAATTTTTGTAGTAAATAGTATTATAGCTGACAAGTTTTTGCAAGAATAATGCTAAAAGTAGAAACTAACATATTGAACAATTTAGTAATTATAATGGCAACTAGTTAGTGGTGCTTTTGCTTTTGGCACCTCACCTTTAGAGATCCTGTGCACTCCAATGTTGCCTTGCACCTTTTAAATAAGTTTGACTGGGTGTTATTGCAAGACTCTTATCACTCTAGCTCCGCAGCCTCTAAGGATGGTTAGTAACTGAGTGACTTTACTAAACGACTTATTTAGCATAAAAGTCTCGTTGATGCCATCTTATTGATTTTGAATATTTATGCCTAGGAGTGATTTTTATTGCCCAGGCAAAGAATGTTATGCTCTGCCATTCATTCAAAGTTTAGGCTTGCCTGTGGCTTTCTGCCCCGGTTGATTTGTAATGGCGAAAGCGCGAAGCTGTGGCATTGTCTGTGGCTTAGAAATGGCTGTTTCCCTCTCGACTTTGGATCTTAGCAGGGTAGGCCACCGATGTTTTTTTTGTCGAACCAAACACCCTACCCAATTAACCAAAGGTCAAGGGCTTGTTGGCAAAAGAATCATTTTCGAACCAGCAAGCAGCAAGCAACAACTGCTGAAAAGCCGTTGCACAAAGCCAGCATCAGAACCCGTTGCTTTCCTGGGATCAACGACCGTTGGATCTCGCCAATTCAGCCTCCTATAGCTTTCGATACCGAGATATCTATTTTTTCATTGTTCCCAGGGATTGACACCATCTACTTGAATATTTCACAATGGGAGAAAAAACCCCAAACATTTTGCATAGCAGCCAAGTCGAGGGTCATGAGATTCTCTCATCGCTCTACTTTTGAATTCTCTTAGGAAATTCCAAATTTCCCCTAAACAATTTCAATGTGTGTAATAGTTTCATTGACATCATTTTGTGAATTTGCATGATTCCAAAATGTTGAAAAATAGGTGTTATAATGCTATGTGCTACTCTTTAGTGACTATAATGATCCTAAATCACTTGAAAACTTTCTTGAGGGGTCAGAAGAAGCAGTGCATAGGGACCATTTTGTTTGATCACTCCTTCGCCTTTTTCCCGCGGCTAATAAGTTTCATTTTTGGGTGCCGAAAAACCAACCATTCTATCACGTACCTGTCTTCAGGCACTCTAAATATATCTAAGAATAATTTCATGGAATGTTATAGTTATGGCAACATTTTGGAGATTTTGAATCAGAATTTCGAAACACGAAAAGGGTGTCATGATTGTATACAATGTGCTCTAAAGCATTTAGCATCACACATTTTTAGGACTTAGTATGGGCATGTATTTACAATTTGACAACTTCTCCAATATTTTTCCGAGAATTCTGGAAACTATGAATGTAGACTCTATATCTTGGAGGTCCTGAGAGGCTAAACTATGAATGTAGACTCTATATCTTGGAGGTCCTGAGAGGCTTTTAGCACTTCACATCCAGAACCTCTTATAATGGTCTATCCTTTGAGGCAATATTGTAGCCATAAAACTTCTTGCAGCATCTCAGAGTCACACTAAAATTGGCATTTGGTTGCATGTCGTACCCCTTTAAACCCTCCAGATGGACCTAAGATGCCTCAGAACATTTTGAAAGGTTAATAGAAGCACAATTCACCTTTCAAGAACTCTTCGGGCAATTGGTAAATAGTGCCCAAACTGTGTATATAGCCTTCTTACTAAGGAGAACTCTTCGGGCAATTCACCTTTCAAGACCTCTTCGGGCAATTGGTAAATATTGCCCAAACTGTGTATATAGCCTTCTTAGTAAGGAGAACTCTTCGGCCAATTCACCTTTCAAGAACTCTTCTAAATGCTCTTCAATTTAGGGGCTCCAGCAGCTCTGCCACTGAACATCCAAACGTCAGCATGTGCTTGGAATATCTCTTCAGATAGTTTCAAATTTCCAATGAGTGTATGGCTTGATTGACACCATCTTGTAGATTTTAAAGTGTGATTCCAAAACATCTGAAATGGTGTAATATAAATGGTCCACAAGGATACTAAAATATCCTGAAAAAACTTTTTAATAGTAAGGAGAAATACAGTTATGAGTGAACAGATTTTCAGACATTTTCTTCAAATTTGAAAGCGGTGATAATAGCCTTCTTCATAGGGGTCCTGAGAGAATCGTAGTACTCTACCTTTTGAGGCTTCTTAGGATTTTCTAAATATCCTTCTATGGAATTTCAATAACGGTAATGGCCTTAGGCCTACATTTCATTTGATTTTGAAGCATGAGTCTAGGATATTTTAGGATCATTGTGGTGGTATACCCCTATGCTATGTTCTCTAGAGTGGACGTGGATAGCATAGGAAAATGAAAAACGGAGGTGAGGAGCGCACAGTCACAATTTGACATATGCTAGAGTCTTTTTCAAAAAATATGGAGTAGGGTATATAGCCTTCATTTGGGGGGTTACGTGAGACTTTGTCCACGGTACTTGCAGAACCCTCTTAAAATGTTCAAAATATCCTTCTAAACAGTTTCAATGAACTTCTATGCAGTGTTGTAGAATAAGTTAGTGTGAGTTTAAAATGAAGCCAAAAATGGGCATCACAGTGGCATAGTAACATCGAAACTCTCCATAATTGACATAAATATAGTATGTATTTAGTCCTTGCCTCCTTGGTCCAACTTAGTGAGATTTTGGGGTCTCAATACCATTTAGAAGAGCATGAATGACATAGCAGATGTTTATGTTCCACTGGGAACTTATTGTTTGTATTGTAGAAGACGCTGACCCGCTCCGATTCAGATACTGGTATATGTAACCAGGCTGTTCAGAACTTCAGAAAACAAGCCATAGCTGGGATTGGAATAGCATACTTGGCCCCAGCCGGCCATTTTCCCTTTCCCCGAAAATCGAGAAGTTCTCAATGATTGGACGGGCTGGACTGGCCTGATTCAGTCTAGATCCAAGCCATCCCAGTCCTTCTATGACCCATTGGTTCCCTTTAGGGTAAAGAGAAATGCTTTAGAAATGATGATGTCTTGCTTGTTTTTGCTTTGGTTGAACAGGAGGATAAAGTGATCGCTGAACTATACGTTAATAAGGATGGAATATGTCATAGAGAGAGGAAGCCGTGTGTGAGTATTTATATAGCTGCTTATTGCAAATGGAATTTGGTGCCCTTCACAGACTCCATGACCAATCCGCACAATCTTGTTGTTTCTGTTAAATTGCACATTCTCATGGATCGCTCCACATTTAGAATGAGGTGGGATGGGAAGGAAATTTTGTGTTCAGCATGCTGAGGAAGTGAAATTTCAGCTAAAATAGTAGTTCTGAATGTTTGAGAAAATTTAGTAGTATTTTCGAGCAAGAACTCTAAATTAACTGGATTTTTTTTTCTTTGGGGGGTTATTCGAAGTACATTTCAAGGATCTCATGCCTGAAAGCTCAAATTGCACTAGCTTGCACATTGAAGAATGTTTATGTATGATTTTATTATTGATCTGGTGGGTTCAAATGGCGAAGATGTATCCCTCTGTGGAACCCCACTTGGCCCAGTTCGAACAGGGCTAAAAGTTGTTGGATATGGATAGGTGCGTAGGTGCCAGACTGTTAAAAGTAGCTTTTTGGTGTTAAATGAAGCTTCAGGTGTCCATTTGGATGTCTCATGTACTTGACATGAGTATTTGAGATGAAAACAAGAACTTCAAATGACAGCTTTGTGGTATAAGAAACCTTGGAATCACCCCCCTCCCCGCCCTCCTTTTTCCTTACTGTGGCTTTCAATTGCTTCTCTGGAAGTCCGAACTAATCCTGCATACTTTCCTTTTTGGTGAAGGCCATGAGTTTACACTTTACCGTCGTTAATTTACTCAGAACTGACATAAGGGAGCATCATTAGTGATATAGAGTATGCAGCATTGAATCATTGAGACACTCGGACTCTGATCTTGTATAAGTTCATATCATCTATAGTGTTGTCAACTTTCCATAATTTCAAGTGTTCCTAATTTGAACCTCATCCTTTCAGGGAACTTCAGACTTTACAAGATCAAGGAATGAATATGACACAGCAACTAACTCTATGAACTCTGGCTATGGAGCTTTTCAGAAGTTTGAAGCCACCGATAACAAGGGATATGACACAAAAACCCGTTCCTCATGCTTCAAATGTGGCAAGGAAGGCCATTGGGCGAGAGACTGTCCAGCACCGCCTTCATCCAACTCAACTCCCGGTAGTGCTGGTTTGAAAGGGAAGTCTAACAGCACTTGCTTCAAGTGTGGCCAGTCTGGACATTGGGCAAATGATTGCTCCCAAACTCTCTAACTACGAAGCCCCAGAATTGGTGAAGCGTTCAATTTCACCTCTCTCGACTTTGGTTTTCGGTAGTATGTACACAGGGCTTTTGCACTTTTGTTGTTTCAACTATATGTAACTACACTAGTCTTGTATGCCAGATGAGTTCGTTCTTGTGATGTTCACTAGTGACTTTAAAACATTGCATGTTAATAGTTACTAGTACTTTGTTCGAGCTAGTGGAACAACCCTCTGCCACCAGCGTAGATTTTGCACGAGCTTGGTTTAAATGCAACTTCCATTTGACAGGAGTAGCTAGCCGAGTAGCAATAGAAGTTGTGTTAAGTAGTAGCCGTAGCCGTAAGTAGTGTTTCTGGAGGTAGGTTAACCATGCACGGTAACAATCTAGTTTATATAGTAGTTTATATCAGAAATTAATGAGGTGTATGAATCTCGAGTTGTCAAAAAACTATTTCTCATCTTTTATTTGTCTATGTATATATTTTTAGTAAACTCATTCTTTTTCTATGTATATATTTTTAGTAAACTCCTTTTCGTTTATTCACTAGTTTGCTCAAATGTCTAAATTTAATAAAATCAACATAACAAAATATTGATAATGTAAAGCATTTATCATTGAGACACTCGTCCCAAATAATTAGAAGAGAACAAAAGTGAGTTTGGAATATTGTTTAAATATTATTCCAAAATATTCACTCACTGAAAATCTAATGGTGTTTGACATACGTAAAGACTAGTACAGGACTAGTACTGAGTTTGAAGGATCCAAATCATTCTCACTACTATATTTGATTCCCTTAGTGAGGTAGTAGCATTCTCCGTACCACGGAATAGGCCATAAAGCCGGTCTTCTTCTCTTCATATTGATCTGTCCCCAAAGGTGAAAGCCTTTTTGGCTCATTTGTGGAGCAGTCACCGCATTCAAATTGAACACTTGCCAAATCCTCTTTATAATTTCAATAATGAGATTCAAATTACAAGATTCGCTTTTTGGCGTAGTAGCCAACCGATAGCTTCATTCATCGCAGATCGAAGTTCAACTATTTCTTAAACTGTCGAAATAATATGGTGGCAGAAATTCTTCATAGAACATGGTTTAATTTTTGTGATCACATACATTTAGACATTAAAATCAATCATACGCGAAAATCTATGTTACTATTTTCTTCAATCCAATCGGACAATAAGAGAAATGAGAGAAGAGAGATTAGTAGTATAAGAAAGTGAACTTCTACTCTTATACAATTAACTTCCGATTAAGGAAAAGAGGAGTCAGTGCTTCTATTTACTACTATCCCCTTCAGAATAGGCCCTAAGATTTCGAGTGTTGGTTTTCCAGTATTAAGTCTGGAGTCAAATACAAGACTAATAGTGGGCGAGTTTGAATACTCTGCACTACAATAGTGTGTCGGCTTTGCAAGATCCAAAAGAAACAGCAACTTATGCAGCAAAGAAATCTTTGTATTCTTCAGTGTATCGGCCTAAGTCCTACACTTTACATGATTTGGCAAGGTAGTCACATCCTTCGTAGAGCTCTAACCCCGGCTGGTCTAATTCTTCTTCTTTTAAACAAACGCAACGCTTGCTCATTTTCCCAGTCAATGCAATCTCTAATGGTCTCTGCATCAGTCTTGGATACCCATCATCGCACCATACCTGACAAGACCATTTCATGACAAACTCAGTCAGCAGACATGAGATCGATAACCAGAAAGCTTGTACCAATTAGCACATGATTGATATGTCAAAGGGACTTCTTGACATATACCATCTCTTCAAACAAAAAGGAAACAAAACAAGTAACATAATTCAGAAAATCTCTCTCTGAGCCCAATAGCTTTTTAAGGCTATTGACATAACTTGACCAATCAAACAAGCCAAGTAACAAGTTGATTTCAAATCATTTCAAATTTGGCAATGGAAACTCCATACTGAGTCATTTGAGTTTGTGCCATATATCCATTGTCCACTAAGTTTGACAAGAATACTATCAGCAGAATAAACCAAGCAAATTTTGAGTTGGCTCATATTGGGTTTGATCAGTTCAAGTTTGAAATCTATTTGGATTTCCTTGTTTTGGTGCATAAGGTGGCGCGCAAAAGCCAATATAGGCATAACTCAAATGAAGGTCTTTGTTACCAACTCTCAAAATCTTTACCAATTGTTCTAGTTGAGAGTGATACCCATCAGAAGTGATTGCAGGAAAAACAAGAAAAGCAAGCTTCGGAAATAACATAAATTCACAACACACTCTATGGCACAAGCTACAGCCTAGGTTAAACCTGTAAGCAGACCTAACAAAGGGACCGTTCAACTGAATTAATTTTGAAAATGAAGCAGATGACTTGGGCCAGATTATTTTGATTTCTTGTTGTTTATTTGGATGACTTAGTTGTCCAATAAAGTTGCAACAAATCAATAATAGTAAGGAAATCTTCAGGTCAGCAGAATTTAGCTTGGATCTACTTAGGTTCAGGTCAAAATGTTGGGAATCTATTTCCAGCGTGTGTCACACCTGCAATCAGGTCTTTCAGGATGGGTAATCTAATCCGGTAGCGGTCAAATTTGCCAGTTCTACTCCAATTTTGTTTTATATATAAGCAAGCTAACTTATAGACTGAACTTCATAATATAACGCTAACAACTCATAAGTATAGTTTTCTACACTATTCTTAAATATATTACTGGAGGTTCAATAACTGTCTTTATCGTGGCATCGTCACAGCATGTTTGAACATTAAAATATGGAATAGCTCTAAGATTTCATTGGTGTTACCTCTCCACCTTCATGCTGACTCCACTTGGAATTGCAACTTGGAACTTTCTCTTCTTCATGCTTCTGCTTCTCCAAAAGCTGTGCACCTCTAGCGGCCTTTGCTTCTGCACCCTTCAAATATTTTGAAGGTCTCCCTTGATTATCGTAGTAACGCCCCACCAATCTACCAACAAATCTGTAATACAATCCCAAGAAGAAGAAATGATTGGTGGTTGTTCCATTTGATTTTACAAATAAATCATAAGCAACTGTCGAAGTAACTCACTGGACACATGTCAAACACCCCCCTTTTTTCCTTCCCAAAAATACTGCCCGCCAGGCAACACTCTAGGCTCATAGTTTGATTAGGTAAAGTATCTCAAGACTCCAGGATAATCTTTGGGTTAGGTAACATTTTTGCGACTGAAATCTGGAAAATTTAAATGGCGAGGAAAAGGAAAGAAATGGAGCTGGGAGGAAATTTATCAAGGGATTTGAATCAGGCATCAGCAACTGCACCTGATACTTCAAAAACAAATGGAACAGTTGCAGGAAATTAGGCCAATCAAGAAGAGGAGCTTCTTGCAGCATTCGCTAAGTGGATTGATTCGCTGAGAAAGAAGGGTTCTACTTGTGCAGAAGAAATGGAGAGCACAGTGTTTTCTTCAGGCAAGGATGAAGGTGATGTCTCCCAATTTCCTAATCTGGGTATGAAATTGAAACCTAGCTGAATGAAACCCTTGACGCATGAAAGGGGCAATATTCAGTGTCCTAAGGAACTGTAGTTAAATCTGAGGTGCAATTTTGGAATACATTGGTGGTTAGTTTTGTATTGGGGAGAGAACCCCCTCTCCATGACTCCATATGATAGAATGATTTATCTATGTAATTTGGAGGAAAAGGGAGGTTCATGAAATCATATCACAACCTCATGGTGTTTTTCTAGTTAGATTCCATTCTCACTTGGAGAGGATGAGATTTTGCTGCAAAACATCGTGTGCCGTGACTAAAAACCTATGGTCACACCAACATGAACAGTGGGAAAGTCTACGCTATGAACAATGATAAAATCGGTCCATTTTGGTTCAGGTCCCAAAATTGGATTTTGAAGTCTGTTCTGTGGAATTAATAGCTTGAGTAAAATCATGAGTGTCGCCACTGATAAAGCAACACAAGGCATATCCCCAGTGAATTTTGCTCATGTTCTAGTTGGATTTGAACAGATCAGTTCCAGAGCATATCACTTTTGTGTCCAGAGGGATGAAATTTTGTTGCACGAACTGGTTATGAGCGGAAGCTTTTAGAATGAGGAATGTTTCAGAACAGTCCTGAAGATTGTGAAGGGGCAAAAGGAAGAAGAAATGGAAACAAAAACAAAACAATGTTAGTCAAGAGGCCCACGAATCCATGAGAACAGAGCCAATTCTCACTATACAAAGTGATCAAATGGAAAGCAGGAGGAGGTCGAAGCACGAAATCTGCAAGCAAATTCAAGCAGTTACAGACTGTAAAGAGTGAGAAGCAGGATAATTCCAGTGCTTATCAGATTCAGTATCCATGTCGGAACAAGTACTGGAGAAAATTTGAAATTCCACGCAGGCTCCTTGAACGGAGGGAAAAAAAAGGCAAATTGAACAAAATGTAGCTTTTGACTTTTTAAACTACATTTATGTTCAGAACTAGTGATATTGCACAGGTGCAATCGAAGTTTTGAAATATCCAGGGTACTCCCCATGTATTTTTTACAGAAATTTTGCTGAAGTAACTGCATACTTGCCTTTTGATTTTAAAAAATTACTTTTAGTCTCCAGGGCAATGGTTTGGTTAGGCCAAGCATCTCAATTGGTTGAAAGCTTCCAAATGCTATGTAAGGATGTACCCCAAATGTTTGAAAATGTAGAGAGTAGTGAGAAACACTATCAGATAACAAGGTGAAGCTGATTCCAAAAATCATTCTTCCCAATAGCCCATCCCCCAGCCCCCAAACCCCAAAAAGAAAACCCCTGCATGTTGTCTATTGGTGTAGCCTGACAAAATTGTTTTACTGACCTCAATTTACTTATTCTTTTCAGTTTTTCCTTAGGATTGCTAATAACAGTCTCTCTGCTGGCATGGGTAAGAGTTCATACATTTGGATCTCCCTAGAACCAAATTGGATATGATCAACACCGGATGTTATGGTTGGGGGATCTATTTATATTAGTAAGAGGAGAGCAAAACAATAACTCACTTGTATGTTCTAAAGTAGAAATCCCGCCAGTCAATGACACTTTTAACCTGCAAAGGCAAATTAGCCAAGTCAAAATAATACCTTAACTTTTGGCTGTCCTTGTACAGCTTTGGAAAAGAGAGGAAGGATGAGAAGGGATAAAGAGACAGGCAGATGTGGAATGGTTCTATTCATGCAAGGCAAAGAACTGAATCCAGTTGCAAATTTAGTGAAAAGTTTATACTGTATCAGCATGAAAGTTCGACCCACTTTGCTACACGAGGAAATAAAAGGGATATGCTTGAACTAACATCTCAGACATGCCCTTGTCCACAAAAAAACAAAAGTGATGTCTACAACCTCACTGCTAGATAGCCCCTGTAGCGAATCAGTGAGTCCATCTCCTGCATTGAACAGTAACTACAAAGATTTAATCAGAGTGCCATACAAGTAATTGTGATTGTAAAATCATTGATTCTTATGTCATCTGAGAAGCATCTAATAGAGCATCTAAGTCATGGAGTGTCTTGGACATAAGATCATATTGCTTTTATGAAAAACACATGAAGCTGTAGCTCATAGAATTGTAGCTATCACTATTGATGTTATGGCAACATTCATGATACTGAGGCAAACTGCAATAAATAGCCTGTAACTGGTAGTATTCTTTGTCAATTGCATCCAATGAGAAATCCCAGAAATACTAAATAAGTTATGTAATGGTCAGAAAAACTCTTCAAAAACACCACAATGACAACAAGCCCAGTGTCGATCACTGAAGCAGAACCTAAGAAGATCCAAATATTTGCAAAAATGATCTTGTTTCCAAATGGTCACCGAGTCCATGGATTCAAAATGCGGCTGTTCCATGATAAAAATGGCCCTAACAGAAAGGTTTTCAAGTTGCGCAAACAACGTTATAACAACTGAAATATGAAACGTGATTTGTCATCTTAGAGCAAGTTTGTCGTACCACAATGGAAACCATATTTTGAATCCCCGACTCTGGAGACATTTTCATTTTTGAAAAGGAAATTTATTGTGAAACCTTTTTTAAAAATTGAGATGAAAAAATAATCACCCTAATATTTGGAGGACAATTTTTTCAGAAACAGTAGTGTCTGCAACTTTGTTTCCACCAACACACTTTTGAAGGGGCCCACACAGCCTAATTTCAGCTATAAAATTGATATTCACGGGATTAATTGACTTAATAGGTTTAAATGGATATCTTGCATCCTTGTGGGAGGTTAAAATATGAGGAGGTGCAAATTCCGATGCCAGGAAGTTTACGTTATATGCTGTCAAAGAGACTGAGTAGCTATGAGAGACATCAGATATCATGCAGATAAAAATGGTGTACCGTCTTTACCATTCTTCAACAAACAAGAATTTCTGCAACCTTATTCAAGTATTGCGTAATGTCTCAGAAGAGCAGGAAACATATATCTTTAATCAATCAATCCTCCTTTCATAGGAGATCTGTCCTAACCCACTCCCATAAACCAATGCGGGTTAAGTTAAATTAATCCGCTTATTGAAAGAGAAGCAGTCCTAGCAAAATCGAATCAATATATATAACTCTATGCAGGGGGGCTCATCTTGGGTCATTTTAACATAGCTTATACACTACTGAATTTATTTGCTGGCATTAATTCTCACCTGTGAAATTTCCTGAAACAAATGCTCGTGAAGCATCTCTGTAATTGAAGGAAATCAGAAGTCAGGGGCACACATTTAATGATGATTGTTTGTAGTTATCTAGGAGCACAAAGTACACTGTAGACTATATTAGCAGTTCACAGTTTCAGCCAACTGATGATGTAATGATAATTGGTTGTAGTTATTTATGGTAGGAGAAGCATTACACAACTATTTCTGGAAAGCAAATCTCCATTTAATCTTTCCAACTTTGTTAATCAATATTAATTGTAGAAGCATTGCATCAAGCATTAAGACAAATTTACAGATAATGGTAAGTACCAGGCTAGATTACAAACTTTCATCACTCCCATGACAACTTGTGGAAATTCCAACCCACTTTTCAGTAAAACTAACTAAAATAAGATATTGACATATATGCTCCTTGACCTTTTTTGAATTAATGTTTCAGCCCCCAGGTTTATGAAATGACTTTTAACAACCCCCACCCCTTCACAACTGAATGTAAATATTTTTGAACCCATTAATGCTAAAGTTGCAGATGTATAACTGGCGACCTGGACACATAACTAACCGATAAGTCAGCATTAGGATGCTCAAATAACATCACATTCGACTGCGAAGGGCGTTCATAAACCTGAAGGTTAAAAAATTATTTCAAAAGTGATCCAAGGGGTAGATGTATGCATATCATATTTCACAACAAATTAGGATTTATGAATTGCCATGAACTCTAAAGATAATATTTAACCAGTTTTTACAGGTGATTGATGGGTGCTTGAGATAACCAAGTAAGGTGAGAAAAGTGAAGCAAAGTAAAAATTACCATGAATTCCAAACTAGATTATACTGGACAAGTTCAGGTTGTACTGAAGATTGGATTGATCATACCGGTACCAGACTGAATAGACCAAACTAAGAATAATGCATTAAGTGGAAGTTGGACTATGATGTGCAGGGCCTAGAGTTGCTGTACTCTTGGGCCTCTAGCTGGCCTGATAATTACAACCTCACAGTTTAATACAGGATAGAAAGAAGGTGGAGAGGGGTGATGATGATGATGATGAGGATTAGTGCTATGCTAAAACCCCCAAACAAATCAACCAAAATAAAATCATAAAAAATAAACATAAGATAAGCTATGAGGTGAGTGAGTGTGAAGGAGCCAAGAGAGTGAGTGAGCATCTGACAAAAAGTACAAGGCAAAACTAATACTGACGAAATTTGGCAAGTTGAAGGGGCTAGCTGCTAGGTAAGTGAAGTTGAGCAAGCTACTGACCACAGGTAGTGGGCTGTAGCAAAATTTTTAAAACATAAACCTTGTTTGGTCCACCACTCTCCGCTCCATTAGTTCAACAGCCCATACTAGGGTCGGGCCAAGGCCCGAACATGACCAAAATTCTGGACTCAGAACAGGAGCGAATAATTCAATCTGGTTCAGTATGGAGTAGGTTTTGACTAAATAATGCACAGTTCTAATCATTGTTATCTAAACATAACATGGAAACTGCATCATACTTACAGGTACAAGATAAGGTACATTTGACCATGAAGAAACATTTCCATGATAACTTCAGTTTTTTCATTTAACCATTTATAATTTCATTGAAGAGGCTTTATATATGGGAAAATGTCATGCCAGCTCACCACTTGGTGGATTGATCCTAAAGGAGTCCCAAAGTCATGGACTCGTGTGATTCATCATCCACTCGATAGTCAAACGAGTTTGCACCTCCACAAGTCGATCACTGTCGTTACTTTCAGACTATGTGATAAAACATCCGTCAGCAATCAGCATACAGAAAACAGAATGGTAATGCTAACCACTCCCACTGCGTATACAGAAAAAGGGGGCCATTTTACAGAAACCTAGTCCAGGAGAAGGTCGAAATAACCAAACTCAAAACTATTGTTAATTATGGGAGATGTGGTGACCATCCCAAAGCACACCATATATCTGCAAATTTTTTATTTTTTTGTGGTATTAAAAGTAGATTCTAAAATTTAGAAAAGAAACATCAACATCAAAGGAACAAGGCTAAAATATCAAAAAGGGGAAATAGAGAAAGGGGAAAAGAATAACAACCTTCCAGAAAAATGATTGTAAGCTCCTCCAACACCATAATGAGATTTTCCTTTGGTCACATCAAAAACAGAGCTGCTTGCCATGAACAACAAGCAAGATGACAGAGTGAAACTGAAGTTAGTTGCGACAGAAGTTAGTAGTCTTCGAGAAAGCCACAACCAAGAATCACCCAGCCATAATTCGTCTTATACTCATATTTTGAACGAAGGCTCGAAGACTCCAAACACACATTTTTATCCAGCTACAGTTCATATGGAGGATTTTTTTATGAGTCAGTTCATATTCAGGATTTTAGCACTCAAAGACATGCACGTGAGTGTAAGTGTGAGTGTGAGTGTGAGTGTGAGTGTACAAGCACAAGTATGCACAACACACGTGCACATTGATACTCCAAATATCCACTCTTTTATAGAGGGCCATATTTAAAAAATAGCTTTGCAATGACATATATTGAATTATAAGAGAGGTTTTCAGATGTATTACATTATTATGTTGAGGAAGTGTAAGCTCAAGTAGGATGGCCATTAATAGAAAACAAGATCCTTTACGGATATTGTGGGATGCAGCGAGTGATATCATGGCATTAAGTTTATTACAACCCAAAATATATCCCCATTCCATCATATGTTTTAGAGATCATTGAAAGGAGCACTATCAAAGATAGCCATTTGGTTCAATTCCCTGATCTTGAGTCCATGGATTCAAATGTGGCTGGTTTGCAATGAAACAGCCACATTGGAAATGTTTTGACCCCCCAATTATATGGTATGGGACATCCACATTAGAGCAATTTCGCAATACCACAACTGAAGTCAAAATCACGAAGGCAGGTTTTTATATCTTCAAACATAGGAGAATTAGGAGTTAAAGCAAAGTGGCCAGCATGGTTGATACGCCACTTTATGACAGATAAGGGTACTTTTGAGAAGACTAGAGTCAGTCAATGTGCCTTAGTGAAAAGGAGCCTTGTCCATAGTGTCATGTTGTAATAACTAGAGGATACTATGAGAAAATTCCTTGGCTTGGCAGCATTATGAAGGATTTGGCCAAAGCTTACAATTATGTGGATTAAGAGTTTGGGACTTCTTGAGAGAGGTCTTTATGGCATGAGATTCCCTTGTTTCTTCATTAATTGGATAATGAAAATCAGTACTTCAACTATCTTTATAAACCAAGCCAAGGGTGTGTCTACAGGTTCCTCAAAGGAGGGAGAGGGTTGAGAGATGGAGACCCCATATCTTTTCTTAATCTGACATTGTGATGGAACATTTTTTTATGATGCTGAAAAACATTGCTAGGACGGCACATTCTAAGTTCCACTGATGAGATAAGGATGTTCATAGAGCTGATGACTCCTCAGTGGGAACTCTGATCAAAGCATCTGAAGGCTTTTCTAATAGCTCTCCAATGAGTTCATAACATAAGGCATAAGGACAAATTACAAATAGTGATTTCAGGACTGTATCCAGCAACTACAACAAGACTTTTTGAGATCAATGGGTTTAAGGATGGTGAGATGCCTCATGGAGGCCTAGGGATGGGATATTGCTAGTCACAAAGACAGCCTTATTATTGTCAGTACTGTAGAAATCTCTGCAAGACCCAAGACATATTTAAAACTAGTTGAACGATTGGACAGGATTGCGATGGAAAGCCTTGATTATGAATACAATTCTATAAGTGGCTACCAATGGCTCCATAACAGCAAACACACCATCCCGTGGACAAAATTGGTTCAGGAGAAATGTAATAAAACCGAGACGTGCTTACATCAAGCTGGCTCATATGGATCAGAAACTTCCAGTCAAAGCCATGATCAAACTCTCTATAATCCCAACATAGAGATCAACTGCTTTTTCTACAAGCAACATAAGGAAAATACTGAAAACCTATATGGCAGTGGCAGTTGCCCATTCTCTGAAAAAGGATCAGCACCTCTCATAGAGATCAACTGCTTTTGTCAAGTGTGACAGAAGAAATGAAGTTCAAGTTCAATGACGATTCGTGCCGCTTCATAATATTCAGTCTACAGAAGAAAAAGGATCAGCACCTCTCATAGACTGATGCTTCATTATACCACATTCGGCAGGAAATGAACATCAAAATTCATAGCAGCAAGCGTACATCAGCTCAGGATATTGTGAGAAGGATCCAGGATACATTGGTTGGAAGCTACACTAATCTAAGTACAGATGGCAACAAGTACATTGCTTGTGAGTATTTTTTTTTTTTCATACCCAACATTCTATATGGAGCTTTGGAAGTGGTAATGAAGGTTTAATCTTCTTACTTTTTTTTAAAAAAAAGATACTATTTTGAAGCAAGGAAGGGTGGAAGAAGAATACCCCAGAATTCCCAAGAAGATGGGTAATTTCTCATCAGTTCCATTGTACAGAGCCAATTCCTCTACAGTGAACAATATCTGTACGATACAATTATAGTTGCAAATTTCAACCGAAAATGGGAAGATAAATAGAGATATCAATTGAAGAGAGAAATTACCAGTGTTTGATGTTGATCTTGATCGTGATGGGGTTTGAGGAAAAATCTGAAAGCGAAAGCTCCGACGGCTACAAAAATTGCAATGCCCACAAAAGTTGATCGACCCATCACTCTGATTTCGCTTTGAATTTGATCCTCCTCAAGGTTTCGCTGTATGCTTAGAGCATCCACGGTAAAGAGGTCAATTTTCTCCCAATATGCTTAGGATTTTTTGATGTAAATAATACCAGTAATACGGATAAAAGGAAATGCCACGCTCCGGGATAAAAATAATATGAACAATTTTTTTAAACGTCACCAATTTGAAATTTGACATTAGATAATATAAACGGTGTACAATGGAGTTGAGTAGATTTTGATCAGTAAAAAAGATGACGTAGTTGGGCGAGGTGTACACGTGCATGACGGTGATATAAATTTTTAATATAACTTGCCATATAAAGACTCATTTAATTTCCCTCTCATCGGTTCAAAACCTCTCTCTTGAATTGCTTCTCTCTCTCTTGAATTGCACTCTCTCTCAAACTCGAATTGCTCTCTTTGGAATTGCACTCTCGAACTCGAACTCGAGTTGCTTGCTCTCTCTCTTTATCTCCCCCACTATCCGAAAGTACGGCCACCAAGATCGAAAATCAACACATTCTTCTCAATAGTGCTCGTGGACTTCTTGTTAAGACCACAGGCAATTATTTTAGCAGTTGACTTGTTGATGATATGCATAACATTCAACCCAACAATGATTATGGCATCCTTGGTGGCCCGACATTAGGAGTAGTGTTGTATATTATTTGGTCAAAAACCGAATCGGATTGAAGATCGACTTGGTCCATACTGCACCAATCATATTCGGTCATGTCCACGACCCATAGAATTTTTTTATTCGGTCTTAGGTCTGGTTTGGTCCGGTCTATTGGGTCTACGGCCCGGTCGAGGACTCGAATAAGATACTAAAAAGAATTTTAGTTCTGCCGCCTACCATATTTATATAAATAGCAAATTAAAATTTCTAGTTGGGAACATATTATAATTCTCTTACCTCTTAAATTTGGCCCATTTGAAACCCAATTCTCTTTCTAAGTTTTAGCATTTTTGGGGTTGACCCATATTTAGTTGTATGATAATCTCTAATAAGTCCACTTAAGTCCAATCTAGGTTCGATCTGGATTTTTTTTTTTGTCCGGTCCCGGTACGGTCCGAGTTTTTTTTTGTCCGGTCCAAGTCTAGACCAAAAGTTATTCAATCCGATCCTCGGTCCACCAATTTCTCTTATTCGGTTTTCGATCTAACCTAGTCCAATCCATCCGAGTTTTGACCAATGAGCACCTCTAGTTGGGAGTCATTGAAGTAAACAAGACATATAATTACCAAACATACAATCAACTTATTTATACAACTAACGTGCGATTACTGTACAGTTATAATACAACTAAGCACAGACCACATTGCAACTATAGCTTTCCCAAACATAACCAAACCGCTTCTCCTTACCCTTGTAGTGAACGACAATCATGGGCTTCTCTCGAGGACTAAAGATGAACCTGAATTAGAGCTGAATGTCACTCGAACCGAGGTGTCGCTAAATCTCCTACCAATAAGCCTCTTGGCATCCGTAATTAATTGGAACCATAACATTATTAAAATCTATATCAAAATTATCGACAAAAATGTATTAAATTTTTACAACTAACTTGAACGAAAATATTTGTCCGGAGAGAGGACAAAGAAGAAGAGAGAGATTAAATTTTTTAAAAATGACTTATTGCTGTGGTTTCTAGACGTAATTGTAGTAAAATATCGTTTTTTGACCTATTACTATGGTTTTAATATGGCTTATTATAATATAAATGAGTCTCACTTGTAAATTTTTTTAAATTTAATTTTTGTATTATATATATTTGAACTTTGTTAATAATTCAATATGTTGACGGAAAATTTATTTAATTGTTTTATTATATTATTTTGGGTTTTATCATAACTTATTTTAGGTTAATAATCCTAAATTTAATTAATTTAACTAGTTATAATTTGACAAGAAGAATATTGAAAATATAAATACCTAAAAAATTATTAAAAAACCAACCTTTTATTACGGTTCTTAATAGGTTAAAAAAAATGACATTTTAGTACAATTTTGTCTAGGAATTGTAGTAATATGTCATTTTTTTAAAATTTCACTTATTATCTCCCATTACCCAAAAATCTTTTGATTTCTACATGTTCAATTATTCTAATGTTTCCCCTTCATACTTGACCTTCTTTCCCCGTAACGAAGATGTAAGGTAATTAAGTTGTCACCCATTGCTCACCCTTCAACAAAACCCAATACACAAGCAACATTCAACCAAAAATCAATACAAAATTGAAATTAAAGCTTTTAAAGAACAAATTTTGAAAACTCATACATCTAAAACCCTAAATCATGAACATTTCCACAAAAGAGAGAGAGAGAGCGAGTGATGGAAAAATGTCAAATAGCGACGGAATTAGCGGCGGAAAGATTCCGTCGCTATTGACCGCGTCGCTAAAAATCAGCGATCGATTTTCCGAAATCCGTCATTGTTTAGCGACAGTAACAACGACGGGCGAGATTCCGTAACCGTTGAAGTCAACGAAGGAACCTGGTATTCCATCGCCGACATTAGCGACGAATTTGAAGAACCTCGTCGCTGTTTTCCGTCGCTATTCCGTAGTCGTTCGTCGTCGATCCGTCGCTATTTTACCGTAAATCGAAATATTTTATCCTATTTTTTGGCAACCTAGTACAAAAAAATATGAATAGATATACAAATCCAACACACATATGTCACAATGACATTTGATATTTACATATGCCACAACATACATTTCACACAAGGTCTTCCTCCAAGTTGGATATACAAATCCAACATACAATTCACAACCATAAACAATCCAAATACATTTACAACCACTTCACAAGTTTACAAATAACCATAAAAAAGTTCACAAACAACCATAAACACATAATCCAACTCCGTTCACGTGCACGTGCCAATCAAACAAATGAAAAAAGAAGTGCGCAAATTTTTACCAATAAACACAAGTTCGAAACCAACTCATTAAGGGTCCTCACTCTTCTTCTTCCTCATCCCCTTGTCCTTGCACTACTCTAGGATGAGATCCGGATGCTTATTGAGATTTTATAAATGTAGTGAAGCTTGCTATTGGCCCAACCAAATTCTCAACCTTTTCTTTGAGCTCCTTATTTTCCAACCTAAGCACACAAGCATGCTCAATCCATTGACTTAACTCGAAGTTAAGTTTTGCACTCGTTACTCTCAAATCCGAGTCATCCGGAGTAACAGCTTTTGTTGATTTGAAGGACATGGTCTTTTTCAAGTTTTTGCCTCGGATCCAAGTCCATAAATGCAACCTTTCTTGTTCACATTAGCTTTTACCCACAACTCATTTTGTGAAGGAGTGGACACATAGTCCTCTTGTGAGTTAGGATCATCAGTACAAGGTTGAGTGGGTTAAGTGTTTTGCAACTTTTTCCACTCTTTTTCAAAATTTTCCTGCATAATATATAAATTTTTGAGGCATATAATTATCAAAGGTTGTGAAAGAATACCTTATATTGAAAAACTTGAAAATTGCATATATAAGGTAACTCACATATATGGCCTTGGATTTCGATCAACCCATTGGTGCTTTTTGGTCTTGTAGGTTCGCGAAAAGAGTTGGGTTGGTAAAGGAAGAACTCCTTTAAGTTCCTTCATCTAAATACAAAAAAGTAATTAAAAATTCAATTTGCTAATTTGAACATGTTAGTAGTTGCATGCATAATCATGAAAAGGGTATTGTACCAATCGCCGCTTATGCTCCGTCATGGGGATTGAGCCAAACGTATGAAGCGATGAACCAAGTCCACCTTGATCTACATTGCGGTTTTTTTGAGCCTGTTCACGGAACTTCTTGTACTCAGCAGTTTCCCAATATTCTAACAACTCTTTCCAGTGGTTGTCACCCAACCATATCGACTTCTTTTTACTTTTTCTTGCTTTTAACATGAAGTCCTTCTATCGATCATTTCCTTTCTTCTCAAAATTTCATCTAATTTGGACTTCATCGGTTGGGGACCAAGTGTAAACTTTCTGTATCAATGAAAAAGTAGTTTATAAGTTATAAAAATATAATATAATGCTTAAACATACACAATAAGTCATTAGGTTACCTCAAACTCAGAAAACCAAAGATTTACCATTACCTTGAACTTATAAAACAAAAGATCTCTTTGTGATCGAAGAAATTTACCTCATGCAGGTCATGATCCATCATACTTGATTAGGAAGATGTGGGAGATTGTTCTCACCACTTTATCAATGGAAAAGAATCTAATCAAGAAACATACGAAACAGTTAGTTTATTCCAAAACTTTATAACATTTCATTTTATTACTTATTACCACACTTACCCTTCACCATCTGGTTCTAAGCGAATCTTTAATCGGCTACATGCATTGCTTGATTCAAGCTCACTAGCATGCTCGTCGCCTTCATGAGTTGCACCATCATTGGTAGGCCTTTGTTCGGCTCCAATGTTGATTCGTGGTATAAATATCGTGCCATATTGGTTATATGAGTACGTATGGGGTGAGTTCGAGTACAAAGAAACATGCTGAGAATGTGGAAATGAGTTGTACAGGCCTCTCCTCATTAGAGTTTGCATGTGAGGGACAAGAGGGATGTTTGGAGTTGTACCCATTGGAGGTTGGAAATAAGGAGGGTTTGGGATGAATGACCCACTCATTAGAGTTTGGTTGTAAGGGGAGTGTGGGAAGAGTGATCCACCTACAGGAGATTGAAAGTAAGGAGGGTTTGGAGTAGGGCTAGAAGAATTTACATTGTCACCTTCACCATCAATGTTGACGTTGTTTCTAGCCCTTCCCCAAGTTGCTGATCTTTTCGACCTGCCTCTACCTCGTTTCATAATTTCTAACATAAACAACACATACATATTAGTAGACATCCAAGGTTGAAGACAAATTATATCAAATTGTTGGACCTTCAATTAAGCATTAAGAAAGTACACGTTAGTGAACAACACGTAAGCGTTAGTTATAAATATTCTTCTATTAAGAAAGTACGTGTTACTCAATCTAAATTGTTCACCTTCAATACATTAGTAAGAATTAATTTGATTACGATATAAATTAAAATGATTCAATCTAAGATAACATAAAAGAAGGCATAATTTGTGACAACATCCATATTATTAGCCATCATCCTCATCATCGGTATCATCATCTTCTTCTTCACTATCCTCTTTCATCATCGTTGAATATGAGATGTTGTTCTTCTTCATCGGTGATGTTATCATCATCCCATTCACCTTCATCATCTTCTTAACCATCCTCTTCTTCAGTAGCATCCTCAATTTCATCTTGTTGGTTTATAAGCACATCATCAACTAATTCTTCGGCTAATATTGAGTTATTTACCAAAGTGTTCGACAAAGTTTCCATAATAGGATCAATCTGTGCCCATACTATCCTCTTGGAATGCAAGAGGAATAGTATATTGGTCATTAACTCTAGCCCTTGGTTTTACTCGGCAATACGACAAACCAACTCATTTTTTCTCTAGGGACGCTTTGTGGGTATGACATATAATTCACTTGAGTTACATTATACTTACGATATCACCTTGTACGATGCACTTCAACATACGAACTAAATTTATGACACTGAGTACCCTGAGGATGACTAGGATCAAACCAATCGCTTCTAAACAACACACACCTTTTTATTGGTTCCCCTACATATTCGACTTTAACTACCTCTTGTAAAATGTCGCAATAATTATTTTCAACATGTCCTCCATCGGTTCATTTCACACAAACACCACAATTGAAGGTCATCTTCCCTTTATTTTGAGCCTCGGTATGAAATAACATTCCATTCACCGTGTATGCCGTCCATGTTTTCACTCACTTAAAGGTCCTTGAGCTAATTGCATCAAGTACACATGATTTTCATCATGATATACTCGATAACAATGAATCTGTGTTAATAACATAGTATAATTTAGTTAATTGAATTGAAGAACCCATTATAATAAATTTCGTAATGACCACTAAGTTCTAATATATGATACTCACAGCTCCTCCGAACCAATCTTTGAACTCATTTTCCACCATTCATCAATTGATGCATCACTAACATCAGCATACATAGCTCGTTTTTAGTGTTCGAAGAAACTGAGATTAAAATGTTTATTAATATCACATCATCATAGAAAAAATAATTTTAGTGATAAGTGTTGTATAACACAAGATAAACTCACTCAAGATAAGATTTAACTTCGAACAGTTGGGTAAAACATGGAGATGTGCAGCCGTCTTTTCCTTATCATCAAGGAAACGTGGAGTGAACTTCCCAATTGGAGCACCTTCTGGTATGAATACCGAAAGAGTAGGATTATGGTATGGAAATTCACTCCCTCATTTCGTCGACTTCTATTACGCATACAAGGCACGTTAGAGCCGAAATAGTAAGACGCAAAATGTGCTTCTTCAAATCGTGCATATTTTTCAGCAATACTTTCTTCGGACTTCGATTTGTTTCCTATGGACCTCTTTAACCGGTAGAAGAACCTCTCAAAGGGATACATCCAACGGTATTGTACCGCACCATCCAATTTTTTTCTTTCGCCAAGTGAACAGATAAGTGTTCCATCACATTGAAGAACCCAAGAGGAAATATTGTTTCTAATTTACAAAGTGTCATGGAAATATTTCGATGCATTTGCTCTAACTCCTCATCCCGTAAAATATATGAGCAAATGTTATTGAAGAATTCACTAATTTCAATGAGAGGCACTAAAACCTCATCCAGGAGTGCACTAAATGCTATTAGAAGAAGACTCTCCAGTGAAAACATGAAAATCATGACTTTTCATGCTATGGAACTTAGTAGAGTTTGGGTCTACAAGGTATGAGATGTTAGAACAAGTAATCATCCGGCATTTTTAACTCTCTTGCCTATTCACATATAGCCCTCTTTTACTCTAACGACAACACATACTTTGCCTTCCCATTTGAGAATTTTACCATTTGGTCCATGCTTTAAATTCAACTCCTCGCGATCACACAACTCCGCCACATATTCTTGCCTTGGCATCATCCTTTGATTTGATTGGAATATCCATAACGAGTGTTGATTATATTCTCAAAAAATTTCTTTTCAATGTGCATAACATCTAATTTGTGGCAAAGCAATTGATCTTTCCAACATGGAAGCTCCCAAAATATGTTTTGTTTTTTCTAGTTATGTAAGATCCGTAATTTTGGGTTAGGTAGTTATATGAGTTAAATTAATTATTTAGCCCTAATTATTTAAAGTGGGTCGAATGACCAAGATATCTACGTGGTTAGATATTCGTAAATTTATTGAGAAAATTTTTATCAGCTCGCGTAACTATAATTAGTAAAATATATTAATTCCTTTCTCCAAATTTTCCGGTCGGGCTAGCTAAATAGACCCCAAGACCCTTTATACTTAGGTGTAACCTACGTGATGCTTATCAAAAAAAAAAAAAAAAAAAGACAAAAAAGAAATGAAAGATGGGCAATTAGATGTTAATAGTATGAAGGAGATTAGTGTTAGGAAGAGGTGTGCTGGCAATTGGTGAAGGAGCCACAAGCAAAAGGAAGGAGGAAAGAAATTAAAGGGAAAAGAAAAGAAGAAGGGGTCGGGGAAACGAAGAAGCAGAAACGGAGCGAGGGAGAGGGAGAGGGAGAGAAGGGAGGATCAGGCGCGAGGCGAGGGCAAGGGCGAGGGCGAACGAAGCACGGCGAGAGAAAGCGAGAGAGAGAGAGAGAGCGAGTGCGCGGGTTGGAGAAGCGGCCAGAGGCCAGCACACCCAACGGCGAATGAAGGAAGGGCGACCAAGCAAACACAGGGAAAACACCAAGGGGCATGAAGGGGAGGCGAAATCAAGACCCAAAGAGAGGAACAAGCGCGAGGGTCGAGAGAGGCGGCCGGCGAACCGGAAGATGGCGACCGGCGAGCAAAAGCAAGCGACGAACAAAGAGGAGAGGGAATGAAGAGGGCGAGACAGAGACCGGGTAAGAGGAACAGAGGCCAACGAATTGAGGCAGGCGAGGGAGAGAACTCAAAAGGTCGGGAACCGGGAAGAGGGGACCGAACTAGAAGCGAGAGGAAAGTGAGAGACCAAGAGAGACCGAGCAAGAACCGGGCAGAGAAAGAGACCGAGACCAAGAGGAGGAAGTAAGAAAGCCCAAAATCAATTCCAAACCCTAGAATCCGAGGTGGGTAGTCTCATACTCTAAACTATTAGTAATTTCGAAACCCAAATGGATTTATTGTAATTACTGAGTTTGTTGTGAATACCGAATGTTTGTGCTATTGAACGAGTTTAGTAGGTGTTTCAGATTGAATTAAGAACTTAGAATGTGTTAGGGCTGAATTAGGACATGAGAGGATTTACTTGGGTTACGTAGTTAAAGTTGAATTGGGAAGAATAAGCTAAATTGAAGATGTGTGGGTTTAAGTATTTAATGTCGAATTGTTATGTGCCTAATGAATTTGAAGGTTTGAGTTGGTATTAATGAGATTAGAATGTTAAATTGAGGTATGAAGATTTACGGTGATATTGTAATGGGCAGATTGAGATAGAAAGAAATTGTTGCGGGTTCCGTTCGTTAGTAGGAGCTGAGTATAGATTACTAGAAATGAAAGCGAAGATAATTCACTATAATTAAATTGAATAGGAAGATTACCTTGATCGTAGAAAAGTGGGTCATGAAGTAGAAATGAAAATTATATGGTTGAATGAGTTCATGAAATCCAATAGTGATTTGGTTACCATGACATGCTTGTGGACTGGAGTTTTGAAATAGAATTAGGAAGGGTTAGTGTAGAATTAGGAAGGGTTAGTGTTGAATTGAGTTGGAGAGTATACTTATGTTATGAATTGTAAATCATCATTAGGTTGGGGTGAAACCGTATGAATTCCGAAAGCTTGGGTTTGTAAATATGATGGCTTGAAGTGTAAAAAGGGAATGAGAATTTGTATTGAGGATTGATGTTTAGTTGAGGTGCTGGAAAGTGATAAATCGCTATTATAATGCTTGGTGTGTAGTTACTCCTGAATCGGTGAATACTATGACTCGAATGTGGAATATAGAGGAGGAACGGGAAATTGGAATATCAAGGGAATATGTATCCATGTGGATCGATTTGTGGTATTGAAAACAAAGTACGATGAGAACTACTTATATAGAAATAGGAGACTCATGCTTGAGTAGAATATGGGTGAATACGAGTAGATGTTAGATACTTGTGTGAATACTTGAATAAATATGCTACCTGTGGATGTTGAACCTTAACATGGAAATACTTGGCTTGTAAAAGCAACTTGATTCCAAACGCCTTTCGGAGATTAGTTTTGAAAGAAGTTCTATATTTTATGCAAAATAATCCTTGAATGCAATTTCTTGAGAACTGCCTTTCAAACGTGAATATGTTTAAAGAAGCGAAACTTATTTGAGAAAGTGAATCAGATTTGAGAAA
This sequence comes from Talinum fruticosum, assembly GCA_021018815.1. Lineage (NCBI taxonomy): Eukaryota > Viridiplantae > Streptophyta > Magnoliopsida > Caryophyllales > Talinaceae > Talinum > Talinum fruticosum. Next base: position 3,748,098 of record JAITYX010000011.1, read on the forward strand.
GTGAATTTATAAGGGTGGCACGTGGTGTCATATCTTCCTTGGTATTAAACCAATTTGAGAAAGCTGTTTGAAGCGAGATATGATGAATGATTATGTGCAAATTGTTTTGAATCGACTTGGTTAAGGATCGTTTAGCATACTCGAAGGGTTCGAATTGGGGTCGTCATTCGTGAGGATGCTTGGCTAGAAACTTCGAGGGAAGGATTCTAACAGGGGTCCTACGGTATCGGGATGCCCGATCCGAGACATCCTAGAAGAGAGGTCCCGGGAGCCTTTTGTTCGGTGGTCGCACCCAGGAAATTATGAAGTGCTAGTTCGAATCCCCGAAGGCCCAAAAAGTTGATTCAATTTAAAAAGAATTGTGATGAGTGTGAAACTGCATTCTAAATAATTAAAGTTTTGTGATCCATGTGTGACAATTGATTTCAAAGGATTTCATTGAAAAGTATATAGATTTGTATTATGTTACTATGCTTTCGCCGATTCCATTGTTATGAGTAATATGTGTAAAGAATTTCCATTTTAAGAGTGTGAGACTTCGATGAGCCCGTGGTTTATTGCTCACCCTACAAATTTCCCCCTTTTCCCTTCCGAGTGTTGCATGTACACTCTCAAGAGATGTATGCGGTACGTAACGTATTCGGGACTCCCGCTTATTGTTGTGTGCGGTTTGCTAAGTGATTCAAGTGACAGGACGTGCATTTCTTTTGATGTGTTGTACTTTTAATTTAGTTCATAAAGTTGTACCAGATATATAGTGAACCATCTAGACTGTTTTCGGTTTATCGCATGATTGGTTGGACTCCGGTGTATGGCCATTGAGTTGTATACTCCGAGCGTGTGGCTCGTTGAGTTTTATTATGATTTTTATGCAGGTTTTTAAGGCTTTAAGCCTAAGGGTTAGACCATATTTCAAATGGAACTCTTCCGAAATTTTTTTAAACCTTCTAACCCTTATGGAAAATTACCTTCCTTACCTTTAAGTTGAGTTTAGATAGCCAAACCAACACCTGAAAGAGCCTTAGGGGTTCCTTTGATGAACTTTGGCGATGTAATATTCCCGGGGGTGTTTTGGGGTATTATAAGTTATGATCCTTTTTGAAGCCCGAAATGTTGATTTCCTGTTCTTCCGCTACTTTGGGAAAGTTCTCAACCCATTATTTTATTTCTTCCCCGTATATCGATGAGGAGGACCCGATCGTACGGTTTTTCCTTTTCTAAAAGTCGTGGACGCATGACCTCGTGGCAAAAACCACCGATGGAAATCAAATCATGAAAATTTTCAACCATTAGTAAGCTTCAATGCTTTTTGTTGATTCATACATACCGGACATGACATGGCACCATGAGTACTCCATCCGGACAACATACCGTATGCTTGGGAAATCATTAATGGTCCACATCAACGCAACCTTCATGAGAAATTTCTCACCTTTTGAGATATCATATGTTTTCACACCATCTTCCCATAGTGTTTTCAACTCGTCAATAAGAGGCTGTAAGTACACATCAATTTTATTTTTCAGATTTGTAGGCCTTGGTATGATGCATGTTAAGAACATATAAGGCGTTGTCATGCATAATTCGAGGGTAAATTATAGAGCATAACAACAATTGGCCAGATTGAATAAAACCTTGAAGGTTGGGTGAATGCATTAAATCTAATAACGCACAAACCAAGTCTAATATTTCTAGGCTCATTGGCAAAATCGGGGTAAACTTTTATCAAAATGTTTCCATGCTTCACTATTTGAAGGATGACAAAGGACACCATCCTCTTTTATATTCTCATAATGCAATCTCATGTACTCGGCTATGGTTTTTGAAGCAAATAAGCGCTGAAGTCTTGGTAATAATGGCAAGTACTGCATCAAACGGAGTCCTTGAGGTTTTTCCTCGTCTTTGCCTTTGACGTGTCTATCATGACCATAAAACTTACATGATTCAAGATTAATGTCCTCTTTGTAGAACAACATGCAACCTTTCCGACAACAATCAATTTTTGAACATCCATCCCAAGATCTTTAATGACCTTTTTTTCATGGTGAGTGCTATGAGGAACTTGGTTTGCGGGGGACAAATCTCCTTCATAAATTGTGCAATCACATTAAAGCAATTTTAAGGCATGTTGTAGTAGGACTTGATGCTCAATAGTCTAACGGTTGCGAGACGGCTCGAGTGTGAGTTCACTTCCTTCCCATAAAGGTTGTTGTGCGGCCTCAAGCATATTAAAGAAAAATTTGGCATTGGTATTTGGAGGCTCACTTGTAGAGCCTTGATTTTCCATTATGGTATCTGTCACCATATCATTCATACGGTCGACTAGGGGTGAGCACGGTCGACGGGTACCACGGAACCGGACCGGAACCGGTCAAACGGGTAAGGTTCTGGAACCGGAACCGGTCAAACGGGTAAGGGTAAGGTTCCTAAAATTTAGGAACCTGTCAAATGGGTAAGGGTAAGGTTCCTAAAATGAAACCACTGGAACCGGAACTCGGAACCCGGAACCTGTTTAGACAGGTTCTAGAACCGTGGGCACCCGAATCCGTTACTAAAATTTTCAAAATTTTCAGTTTTGAGGCCCATGAAATTTTTACTTTTGAATTTCTAATGTGTGGCCCAACTTATTAGAAACCCTAATCTCCTTCCTCCTCGTCATTTCGCGTTGCTCCATTTCGCGTTCCTTTATTTCGCCTCTCTCGCGTTGCTCTGCTCTCTCTTCCCTCGCGTTGCTCTGCTCTGCTCTCTCTCTCTGCTGGTGCTCATTGACTCGCATTGCTCTGCTCTCTCTTTCTCTGCTGCTGCTCGTTGACTCGCGTTGTCCGCTCTCTCGACGAATCGAACTTCATTTCGCGTTGCTCTGCTCTGCTCCTTCATTTCGCGTTGCTCTGCCCTTTCTCTGCTCGCTGCTCGTTGACCTCCTCCCGAGTCCTCGTCGGCGTTGATGTCGCCTCCTTCCTTCCTCCTACTCCCGAGTCCCAACTCTCCCTTGCGGCTTCGTCCTCATCGGTGTTCTCATTACAAAATAGGTAATTTCTTAATATCTTGTTGTAAATAGGGTACCACTGGAACCGGAACCGGAACCCGAGGATAAGGGTAAGGTTCCTAAAATTCAGAACCGGAACCCGAGGGTAAGGGTAAGGTTCCTAAAATTTAGGAACCGGTCAAACAGGGTAAGGGTAAGGTTCCTAGTTTTGGTACGAGGTACCGGAACCGCTCACCCCTACGGTCGACATTTGATTCTTCATCGCCGTAGTTCATATGATTGGAGCCACTTTTGTTATACATATTGGAAGTCATACCACCATCCTTATATAAATGAGGATTTATTTCTCCATGACTTGTCTAATACCAATAGTTTGGAAGAAAAACTATATTGATAAAGGTATAACTTAACTTCTTCGGGGATCCTTGTACTTCGATTTTTGCATTTACGACATGGACACCTATATTCTTGATTGTGTACAAATTCTAGTTGACTTCTAGCATGTGCATCAAACTCATCAACCCTGTTTAAAAACTCTTGTCTATACCCAACTCTACTAGGTAATAACCTACGGTACATGCATCTACGATGCATAGGCTCGTCCATATATATATATTCCGATTGACATTTAACAATTTATTCAATTATTAGTTATTGATAAATGAAAATTATATCATGATTACCTTTCTTTAATTTAATGAATATAATATATAATCATTATGTATTCAACATATTTTGGTAAACATAAATTTCTTTAATTATTTCTATATTTTACTCCTACTTATTAATTCATCATCAAACTAACCATACCTAATATGTATAAATCAACTCACATAGATAATATTCATAATAACATTATTTCAAAATTTACAACAATAAGATATGAAGATAATTTTACTCCTAATTTCACACAATTAAGCACAATCTATTTTTAAGTTGTCAAAAATCTAAAAACATATAAATAATCCACAAATAATTGCACAATTGCACATAAATCACAAACATATGAATATAAATCATAAATATAAATCACAATTGCACAATTAAGCACAAACACAAAATTTTCTTTCAACTTCAACAATTTCTTTCAACAAATTTCAACTCATATACCACAAACAACACAACTTTATTCAGGGAGATTATAACTCATTAATTCAATGCTTTTCTCACTTCGCACGTATTGGACTTCCCTATTCATTCTACATAGAGGGGTAACCAAGGAGATTAAGAGCATCTATAGGAATTTTTATGGGGCGAGTCCTTAACTTATGGTAAAATCCCCCCCAATAACATGGGGTGTGGTTTGTAAACCTAAAGGAGTTGGTTGTTTAGGGATAAAAAATTGTCAAATATAGAATCAAGCTGCATTTGTAAAGCATCTATGTTGTATCACAACAAATAAAGAATGTTTATGGGTTAAATGGATTAATGAGCTCTATATTAAAGACAACACCATCTGGATTGTAGGCTTAGCTAGCCACATCTCTTGGTATTGGAGAAAGATTTTGAAACTCAAAGATACATTTGTATTAGGATAAATGATAGAATATAGAAACACCATGCTTCTAGTACTTATTCAATCTCTAGTGGTTATAAGTAGCGCTGGCAAAAAGCCGACCGACTCGAATATCCGAATTTGTCCGACCCCAAAAAATCGAATTTGGTCACAAATTTTTTGACCGAATTTAAAACTTGGTCATTCGAGACATGTCCAAATACAAAAACGGGTCGGGTTCGGGTTGTGAGAGGAGAATTTGGGTTGTCCAAATTTTTGAAGAAATTCGGGTTCGGACAAATTCGGACAATCGGATCGTCCGAACCCCGAATGTTCAATGTGTAAAAAATTGGGCTAGGTTCATTGGGCTAAAAAAATAAAATGGGCAGCAACACTTTTTAATTTGGATATTTAAATAAACCTTTTGAGCTGCCCAAATGTGATGTTCGGGCCCGACTTTAAAAAAAACCCTAGATCGACAATGTTCCCATTCTCCAACCCCGAGTATAAAATATAAGAAACCCTAATTTCATTACTTCGACCTTCCGTATTTTCCGGACTCTCTTGAGTATCCACACCACCACCTCCCTCTCTTCTACGCCAACGCCACCACCGCCCTCTCTTCCACACCTCGCTCTCTTCCACGCCAATGCCACCACTTCCCCGCCTTCCACGCCAATGCCACCACCTCATTGTCTTCCACTCCACTACCTCCACCTTCTCCACCCTCCAAATCGACGCCCTTTCCCTCTAGTATCACCCCCTCCATCCTTAATCGATTCCTCATTTTTTCTCTCCAGTCACCGGATTTCTTTGTCCAAGTTATCTTGTCGCCGGATTTCTCTCTCTCTTTGCCTTGGTTCATGTTTTACAGACCTTCGATTTCTCATTTTTTGCCATCTACATAGTAGATCAAAGTCATTTGGCAAGCATCACGAGCGTTTCTAAGTAGATCAAAGTCCTTGTCGTTGTTCGTTGCTTTACTCCAAAAGGTAATTTTTTTGGGGCAAGTTTGCTGCTTTGAGGTTCATCTTTCCGGAGAGCCAGCTTGCAGTGTTTCTAATCTGTAGATTTATTTTTGGAGCAGACAGATTTAACAAATTCTCTTAACTTAACAATATTTCCAATTGTTGTGATTATTACTATTGTTTATTATGCTTGGATGGTTGTAACTTTAAATTTAACTAATATTGTACTCATACTTGTTTGTATGGGGTGATTTTTATTTATTTGTTCATGATGTGCTTGTAATATATATATTTTTTTTTCGCAAAAAGTAGGTAAAATAAATTTTAAGTATCTTACATAAAAAGTCGGGGACTTGAAACTTTATCTTTTAAGTCTTCATTAATAGCTATTTATACCAGAAATTAAAACATAAATTCCGTCAAACGGACAATCGGATTTGATCATCGAACATTCGGGTCGAGTTCGGGTTAGGAAAGTCGTCCGAATTGAAATTCGGACAATGTTTGGGTAAGGGTGATGTCTAAATTGACTAAATCCGATAAGACCCGAACCCAAATTTTTGCCGCGCTAGTTATAAGTGGTTGGAAGGACATTAGGGGAATATTCAAATTGCTCAAATCATTTTGTAACACCCCAATCTAGCGTAGTCAAATGCGTTATCGCCATAAATTTGGACACCCATTAGGCTATCTTAACTTCTTAACCCTAAACATTCAATAGTGAATTGCAGCAGTGTCTTTTCTAAAATTCGAACTCGAAGCCGGACGAAGTACTTCTAAAAATGCTACTTATATTCACACTTAACAATCTTATAAATTCCACAAAAATACATCCTACCTTTTATTTACGAATATAGTCTAAAATATAAACATGGACCGCCTTACTAGTCGAGGTCATCAAAATGTCGTTAAGTGTTAATCTTCTTAGATATTTCCTCAATCCCTTTAATTTACAAAACTTGAAAAAATGGTGAGGTCATGAGCTACTTGAGCCTAGTGAATAATGCTTATATTTCCTGGTGTTACACTTTACTCATCATCCAATTTACACAAAAGCACATAAACAAGTAATACAAAAAACTTAAATCATAACATGCAACACGTGAAAGTTGGTATATGAACATAATCACGCTTAACAAGTGGAATCGTACATTCCACATTTATACTCGCTCTTAATATTTCACAAAACACATACATATGTTATAAAACAAGCGATTAGATTAACTCAACCATACTTGTCCCACACCAAGTACGATTTAGAGACTCTCGTTTTCACTAAAGTCCCTAAATAGATTGCACTTTTAGTTTATTCAATAAACTAACCATAGTTGTCCCATACCAACCATGTCTTTCGGCTCTTGGTCTTTCAAAGAAAGCATGGTCCACTAAGTTAGACTAATAACCCGATAATAACTACATCATGCACTGAAACACAATTTCACAAGGTTTCCTATCATCATGGATGTAGCGAATATTTATGATCTTACAAATATCATATCATGCTTAGTCATAGTTCAATATATGGATCAAAATCATAATTATGTCATTGACTTTCTTAATATTAGGGAAATCCACTCATGATCAACACAAAGAAGTATCACGAAACACAAGGGTCATAAATATATCCTGGTGGATCGATCGAAGCCATTACAAGATATCAACTAAGGACCCATTACTCTAGAGAACGTAGATGCCTAAAATCACAAATTGTGGAACCATAATTCACATTCCGGTGGACTGACCGAAGCCATCACAAGATTCAATTAGGGACCCACATAGATCACATAATACACAAGTCGAAAATCACACCCTAGTGGATTGGTAAAACCTTTACAACCAGGTGACCTGAAACAAGCAAAAACAAACTATTTCTATAGCCATAGCTATAGAGCGTAATACATAAGCAATAGTTCTATGCAGACATGAACTTCATTCCCCTTTTTAAACATAGTTTTGGCATGTCTTAAATTCATATATTATCATATTTCTTTCAAGAAAACACATATTCACATCTTGCATTAATAAATTTGTCATGATGTACATAGTCACAAACACGCATGAAATTTATTTTAACACTTTCAAAATTATTTCTATAAGTGTGCATATTCCATTTATAGTTTACTTTACTGGTGTCATTCTTCATAGTAATCACGAAATCACCTAACAAATTGGAAACATATAATAAGTCCATATTTAACATAAATCGGACAATTTTACTTAGATATTCATAACTCAAAATCTACTTATCCAAAATTCGAGAAAATTTATAGTTAATTAGCATATAACATATAGAAGACACATTAAAATTTTCGTATTTTTAATGCATCCAGTAATTTGTAAAAATTCAAATAGTAAAGAAAAATAGGCTATAATTCAAAATTAACATCTAAATTCAACAATTACTATTCTTCTTAACCAAGTTCATGCCATTTTTTTATATAATAATACATATAAGATTAGCATACATCTCATGCTCTTCAATCATAAAAAATCATAATTCAATTATAGCTTCCAAATAATCGAATAAATCACAATAAAAAAAAAAACTCGCGGTCCAAGCCCAACACACACACAAAATGTGCAGCTCAAAACACAACATGTTAAAAAGGGATTCAAACCCCTGACCTCTTTGATAACAACCCAATACTCCTATCAACAGCCAACTTACAACTTTCTAATTTATTTTATAAAAATAATAATATGTAATATCCGTATATGAAATAAAATCAGCCACATGGATATTTTTTGCTACACTTTTTTAGTTTTCACTTTTTAAAAAATAAATTTACTATGATTCAAATTTGAATATTCACTAAAAAAAATCATAATATTTACTAAAAAAATAAATCTAATATTCACTAAAATTGGTTTGGTGTTTAATAAAAAAATATTAATGTTCACTTAAATTTACTTTAATATTCATAAAAATATACTAAATACTAAACACTAATCTATTATACACTAATAACTAATATATTATACACAAAATATCGTTGTAATCTGCAATAGAAAATTAAAACTAATGACATTATTTTTCATATAAACCTTAACACTAAATGTTGATATGTCGTATTCACTAAATAACGTTCTATTGTACACTAAAAGACTAAAACTAATAAGTTAACAATCTACTTGATATAAACCTCAACACTAAATAATGTTTTCTCATATACTAAATAATATTGTAACATGCACAAAAAAACTAAAGTTGATTTGATAGTGTTCTTGAGATAAACATCAACACTAAACATTAATCTATCATACACTAAATATTAATCTATCATACACTAAATAACGTTCTAATGTACACTAAAATTTAAAAAATAAAACTATAGATTTAAAACCACAATGTTCTAGATTTAATGTTCAACACTCGAACACCGATGTATAATATACTAAACGACATTCTCAAATACACTAAAAAGTATAATTTTAAACCGAAACTACTATAATGTTGATGTACACTAAAAATTAAAAGCTAAAATCACATATCTAAAGTTCAACACTAAATTTTATTATGTCATACACTAAACAATGTTCTAATATACACTAAAAATAAATTAAAAAAATTAAACACTACGCAACAATGCACTAAAGATCACTAAACACTATTCTAATATACACTAAATTGCTTGATATAAAACACTAAATATTATAATAAAAACACTAAACATTGTACTAAAAAACACTAAATACTTGTACAACAATACACTAAAGATCATTAAAAATATAATATGTGTAACACTAAATGACAAACACTAAACACTATTCTAACATACACTAAAATGCTTGATAGAAAACACTAAACATTATACCTATCGATTCAAGCGGGCGGATTAAATACGGGTTGAGTGTATTTGGGTTCGAGTAAAATATTTGTTGGGTGTATTTCGAGTTCGGGTAAAATATGAGTGGTCGTATATCGGGTTATACGGATTTCGGATTGAACCAACGGGTTTAGAGCTCCTTTTTAATCCAATATTTACCTTTTTATCAATTGAAAAAAGTTTGTATATTTTGTACTTTAAAATTGTTCGTAGTTTATTAAAAGTATAGTGATTATATTTTTTAAAAAAATATTTAACAAATCAAAATATATTTTATAATGTGAGCATCATATGAGTTCAATCAGCTTTTCCTTCTCTGAATACTAAATAAACAAATTTTACGTTTTATTGATTTATATTGAGTTACTAACTAAGGAACATATAAATGCTAAAATGACCAATTGTTTTTTTAATTAAATAAAATGCCTTCAATAATCAAATAAACTGCCAACTTATACAAATAAAATTACATAACAAGTCATAATCCAAAACAAATGCATTAAACAAGTTACAAAACATGAGCTCAGGTCAAGAAAATAAACCTATTTTTTTATTTTAATTGAAGGATATAACATTTTTCAACAACTTGAACATCTAATCAAAATTTACATACATTCACTATTTAATTATATAATTGAGGTAGAAAATTTTAGAGTTTTTAACGAGATCATTGCCATTGTAACCCTCCCTCCCCTCCCCCTCCCATTATTGAGAGCAAAAACTTAGTTTGATATTGTTCGAGTCTCAATTTTTTTATTTCTCAAATGTTTAACAATCAATGGTCAATAAAGCATCAAAGCATTGTATATGAATAGCGAAGCAAAAACAGTGAGAAGGAGCAGCGACCCAGCTACTTCGAGCCAAAAGAGATGGCGAGCTTCCCAAGACCACCAACATTATGTCGACGCGACACCATTAAATGGAACTTGAAGAGCAGAGCAACAAACCCGGATAAATATGAGAATGTAAGAGTGAGAGACGAAAAGCACGAACATTGTAGTTAGTGTGGGCAAGGACAACAATGGAGATGATGGCACAATACTTGTCAAGCCACACCATACAATGACTGAGGAGGGGGAGAGAGGGAGAGAGAGGAAAAGATGAAAGGCGAAAGAGATGAGAAGGCTGAATGGAAATGTAGCCTTTTAGGGTTTTACAATTATTATATATAAAGCCCAAAGATTTAATATCCCACCTTCCGATTCCATCCAACTCAACATTAAAATTCAAGATGGCCTAATTCTTTTAATACCCCGCCTTCCCAGGCCTCGCCCAATTCACAACTTAAAATTCAAGCATCCGACCCGTTCGGTCGACCCGACCCGATCCGCCCAAACCCGAAAATTTTCGGATTTTCGAGTTCGTTTACTTTCGTATTTCAGGTCAAATTTCCTTATCCAAAACCCAAATTTTTCTAGGCGGGTTCAGGTCGGATTGATTATTGTCGGTCTACTAAACATTGTAGTAAAAAACATTAAACACTCGTACAATAATACATTAAAGATCATCAAAAACAAAATAGGTGTAACACTAAATGACAAATAAGAAACACTATTCTATAATACACTAAAATGTTTGATAGAAAACACTAAACATTGTACTACATTTAAAGCTCAACAATAAACTTTGTTCTATTATACACTCGAATAATATCCTAATTTACACTAAAAATTAAAACCCGAGACGACAAGTATTCAAAAGGCAAGAATTTAACCAAATAATTAAGTTCACTAAAAATAAAAAATATTGTAATATTAATTAAATCAAAAGTTTATAATAAAATTACAGATAAATATATAATACAAATTTTTTTAAAACGCTAAAAGTAGTTGTTGATGTTCAATGTTGTTTAAAATATTAAGAGTCAAATTGTTACAAAAAAACTAAGTTAAAAATAAAAAGCACAAGTGAAAAGATGTTAGAAAAAGATTAAAACCCCCAATTTCTACCATAGCAAGTGATACTCTTACCAAGCAAGCCATCCACAACTTTCTAAATATTTTGTAACAAAATAATAATATAGCATTTCTATGGTAGACACAAAATTACAAACGTGCGTACGAACCAAAAAAAAAAAAAAAACAGAGGCAAGCGTATACTCGCGCCATGCGTGAGGGCAAAGGTGTGCACAAGAAAGTTATGCTCAGGTTGTACATAATAATTTTTGCTAAGCCTCTAAACTCTTCGTTTCCCTTTTTTATTTTTGTTGTGTTTCTATTTTTATGCTTTTACAGAGGAAAATCAACTAATATTTATAGAAATTTCAAATCAATCAAATTATAGTACTTGTCAAAAATTTTTAAAAAACTCCGTGAGCTAAATCCATGTGCTTTTTATTTGTATAAAAAAACTATGGGCTAAACAAAACCATTGCTTGAAAAATCTATGTGTAAGCAAAAACAATGGGCTTATATTTAATATTTGTCTTAATTACTAAGTATGCATTTGACTTGACTTTGACTTTGGGTTGACCAATTTTATATGACTAGGTAACTTATTAAACATAATGTCGATAATTTTAATGCATGTAAATTAATCCAACGAACTTATAATTCTAGTTGATTAAATCATATATTCAAGTCAAACATTCATATGCAAATCAATCATCATTAGCTAAAATCTCGGGGTGTTACACATTTGGAGTAAGTTCAATGTTCTAAAACATAGTTTTTGCTTCGGAAGATGGTGAAGGACAAATTGAACATCATAGATAAATCGATAGTTTTGAACATTCAAGTCTATGAAATATGTTTATTATGCTTCAATAGTTATGAGAGTCATAATCATCTCTTCTTCAAATGTACAATGAGCTAAAGCTGTTTTGTAAAATGTTATGTATAATATGAGAATCAAGATCCACTTAACATTAGCTCAAAAGATGATTCAAGTGATAGGACAACTACTCAAACGCAGATTGCCAAGAATGACTTTTTGCTCTATATTAAACAACTATTACCTATCGCTTATGGAGTATCGGGAACAATAGTATCTTCGGGAAAGTTCCGCAAAGTGTGAAGGAGATAACAACAAATTGAAAACACATAAAGTCGGGATTTTCTTAGAGAAGTAAGAAATCAAAATACCAAGAGTTTCTTAATTTTGTTTTGCCTTTAAGGTTTGGGTTTACTCCTCCCTTTAGAATTATGTAACTTGAGTTAATTTCCCATAGTGGCAATGGAATCATCTTCCTTTCCAAAAAAAAAAGAGAAATACTTTTACATGTTTATCTATAATATTATCCTCAATTATGCCTCCTCAATATGTAGACTGTGTGACAAATATATACAGACATATTGGGCTCAAGAAAATGTACATGCTAAGCAAGAACCTTTTTGGTGAAGATATTAGGCTGAACCGTGTAGAAGGACGCAAACCGGACTTGAGATCTAATGTACTTAGAGCCTTAGTTTTCACCACTAAGCCAAGACTTTATTATAGCATGTGGAACTAATACTATCACAAAGCACTTTGACAGAGTACTAATAAAGAAAACCCAATTCAACATAACCGCTAAGATTGAATGTGTGTCAACCTTGTTACATAATTGCAGGAAAACTATTCCAAACCCTATATTGATAGCCATAAACCACCTTGCTTACTCTATAGTCCACACAAAAGTATACGATAGCTTAGAGAAGCATTTTTCTTTATCCCACTATAACATAATTGAACAAATTGTGTAAGATGAGCTTTTCCAGTTGCCATAAGAGACATATATCAATCAACAACCAATGATGACATAAAGCTAAAGACATTTAGAAGGATCACACCCTTTGATTTGATTTTTGTCACTAGTAATGAAATCCAATCAATTGAGGAAACTAGAAGCAATAATACAACACCTTGCCGGAGGGTAGACACATTCGACATGTCATTGAGCACTCGGTGCCAGGTAGGGAAAAGGGATAGATCTAGAGGACGTGATAATGCTCCTGAGTTGCGTTGCAACATCAACCATAGAGGGCCTAGCCTTTTCTTCGGATGCTATGCAACCGACTCGTAAGCTTTATATATGCCTGCACTACTATAGGAACCACTTTTAACTATGGTTCAAAACGACCTTTAACTATGGTTATGCGACATCGTGTGTGTGGTTGTAATTATAGATGGGTATCTTTGACTACAGTTCATAACCATAGTTAAAGATCACCTATTACTACGGGCGTTGTAAACAATCGTAATAATAGAACACCTATTACTACGGTTGTAGTCCGACAACCGTCGTAATATGTCTCAAAGCCCATACCTATGATTATGGTTGTTGACTAACAACCTTAGTCATAGGTTCTAATTCGGACCTATTACGACAGCTTGTTCCCTAACAACCGTCATAATAGGCATAAATTTCCTTTTTAAGACTTTTTTTTTTTTTTTGCGTGAGCTTACCCCATGTACGAGTACAAAATACACATATACAACCATTTACACAAACTTTTTCAGAATATATACAAATCACAATCCAACAGTCTTGACCGAGAATATAAACCAGATTCATCACACAGTTGTATTTACATTTAAAATAATAAGACAATGTAAAATATTATATACCTATGTAAATATATACGTATGTGAATCACAAACTTGACCAATCAAATAATGAAGAATAAGTATAAATATATACCTATGTCTTTATACGATTATATACAAACTCTGTCCAACCTTGTTTTAACTCGTTGAGCACTTCATCCGCATATAGAGTGGGTGGGTCCTTTCTCGGGAAATATTGTGACCAATGTTGTAAAAGACATTAATTAGGTCAAGTGCAAATGTTAATCAAGCTAAAAAGAATATTAAAAAATTTAATTTTTTCATAATCAAATACAAGTGCAAGTGCAAGTATCTCTTTGTGATTAGATTTATTTAAATCGAGCTTGGCCACAATCTCTTTCATGTACTTGGAGAATATAGAAGTTGCGCTCCACGTTCTTCGATTGTTTATGGCACTATAAGTAAAATAGTTTCCCAACACATGGAGAATTAATTAGTACTTTATGTAACTATAGCATGTAATATGAAATGAAAAACAATTAGACTCTAAGCAAGAAAAGTTCACCGTAACGGAGACAATTTGTGGGGTTGGTTTCACACGTGAGCCTCTCAAGCCTCCCTTATAATAATAATGTACTAGAACACTATTTTTCAATTGGAAAAAATAAAATTCAAATTAGACATATAATTGAAAATAATACTAATTAACAAAAAAATAAAATGATTAAGGTCTCGAACTAACCGATGGAGTACGTGCTTGATATCTTCCATGATGGGTTGACCCGGAGGATCAAGCCGATACGCGACATTACTCCTTGAAAATATGGCAGCAAGCATCTAGTATGACCTACACCGATACAAATAACACATTTATAAATATGTAACACATAAAAATTTCATTTCGAGTAGCGACGGATCAGCGACGGACACTCTTCCGTAGCTTATGGAAATCAGCGACGGAAAGTCGTTCGTCGTTGATTTAGCGACGGAAATGGGGGTGTTCCCATCGCTGATTTCCGTCACCGATTAGAACTTTTCCGTTGCTGATCCGTCATTGTTCCATCGCTGTTCGTAAAAAATCTGAATATTATTTTTTAGTTATTTGTTACCCTAGTACAAACAATTGTGAATGGATATACAAATCCAACATTCACATATGTGACACTTACATTTGGAATTTACATATGCCGGCCACAAATAATTCATCAAAGTTGGATATACAAATCCAACTTACATGTTCACCATCATGAACAATCATAACATACTTAAAACAAATTCACAAGTTCAACACAACAAGCAAACAATAGCTCACAAGAAACCTTAAACACATCTAAACAGTTCGCAAAGTGATAATCACCAATATGTACAAAAGTTGACATATGAATTCATGGTCCTCACTCATCCTCATCCTCTTCCTCTTCCTCTTCCTCTTGTGGTTGTGCTGGTCGACGGTGAGATCCGGATGCTTGCCGAGACTGCAGAAATTCATTGATACGTGCTATTGGCTCAGTGAACCGTCGACCTTTTCTTTAAGATGCCTATTTTGCAACTCAAGCATCCGAGCATGCTCGATCCATTCGTTGTAACTCGGAATTCAAAGTATGCACTTGTTGATCTCAATTCCGAGTCATCTGCAGTAGAAGGTTTCGGTGATTTGAAGGACATGGTTGGTTTCAAGTTTCTAGCCTCGGATCCAAGTCCATAAATGCGACCTTTCTTGTTCGCATTGGCTTTGACCCACAACTCATGTTTTGAAGGGGTGGAGACATGATCCTCGAGAGGAGTTGGGGTCATCATTGGAAGTTTGAGTGTGTTGAGTGTTTTGCAACTCTTCCCACTCTTTTTGAAACTTGTCCTGAATAATATATAAATATTTGAGGCATGTAAATATCACAGGTTGTTAATGAAAACCATAGATAGAAAAATATGCGAAATTCATATATATGGTTACTCACGTAAATGGCCTTGGATTTTTGTCCACCCATTCGTCCTTTTTTGTTTTGTGCGTTCGTGAAAATAATTGGGTCGGTAGAGGCTGAACTCCTTTAAGCTCCTTCATCTAAATAAAAAACAAGTTAGTAGAGAATCGATTTACTAATATGAACATGTTAATAGTTGCATGCGTAATCAATAAGAAAGGGGTATGTACCAATCGCCGCTTATGCTCCGTTATAGGGATTAAGCCACAAGTATGGAGCGATGAACCAAGTCCCCCTTGATCAGCATGACGGTTTTTCCGAGCTTGATCACGGAACTTCTTGTACTCAGCAGTTTCCCAATATTCGAGCAACTCGCGCCGGTAGTTGTCACCCAACCATTTCGGCTTCTTCTTATTTTTCCTCGTCTTCGAGCATGAAGTCCTTTAATCGATCAACTGCCTTTCTTTTCAAAATTTCTTCGATTTGGACTTCATCGGTTGGAGACCAAGTGAAAAATTTCTATATAAATAAAAAAATAGTTTATGACTTATGAAATTATAATATAATGTTCGAACATGCACAATAAGTCATTATGTTATCCGAAATTCGAAAACTAAAGATTTGTCATTACCTTAAACTCGAGAAAACCATTGATCACGTTGTGATCGAGGGACTTTACCCCATGTAGGCCAAGCTCCAGTCGTACTTGCTTTGGAAAATGTGGGAAATCGTACCCACAACTTTGTCAATGGGGAAGAACCTAATCAAGAAACATATAAAATAGTTAGTTCTACTAATAACTAATATGCTTAATTTATTTTAGTACTTATTATCACACTTACCCTTCACCATCCGGCTCAATTCGAATCTTTTCTCGACTGCTAGCACTGCTTGAATCAAGACTAGGATGCTCGTTCCTGCATCGGTTGGTCCTTCATTTGTAGGCCTTTGTGGTGGCCTTTATTCGGCACCAACGTGGATGCGTGGTACATTATTTGTACCATATTGGTGATATGCATATGTATCGAGACGGGTTTGAGTACATATGGGGTTGCTGAGAATATGGAGGGTTTAGGAAGAAAGACCCACTCATTGGGTTTTGTATGTGTGGGAAGTTTGGGGGTTGGAAAAAAGGAGGGTTGGGAATAAATGACCCCCAATGGAGTTTGGTTGTGAGGGAGTGTGGAGATAGTGCTCCACCTACGGGAGATTGAAGGTTATGAGGGTTTTGAGAGGGGTAGAAGTGCTCACATCATTACCTTCCCCATCGGTAGTGGTGTTTCTAGCCCTTCCCGAGTAGGCTGATCTTTTGGACCTGCCTCTACCTCTCTCCATTTTTCGAACATAAACAAGTAATTCACACTATTAGTAAACATCCAACGGTTCAAGTGATTTCATATAAAACAACATATAAACAATAGTAAACACATAAACATGTAAGCGTTAGATATAAATATTCTTCTATGAATAAATTACGCTTCAATTGTTTCACCTTCATTACATTAATAAGAATTCATTTGATTACAACAGAAATGAAAGTTATACAATATAAAACAAACCAAAAAAAAAAAAACATTATCAACTAGCCATCGTCCTCATCATCGGTGTTATCATCATCTTCTTCACTATCCTCTTCGGCATCATTGAATAGGATATGTTCTTCTTCGTCATCGGTGATGTTATCATCATCCCATTCACCTTCTTCATCTTCTTCACCATCATCCTCTTCACTAACATCCTCAATCTCATCTTCTCGGTTTAGAATAATATCATCAACTATTTCTTCTGCTGAGATTGAGTTATCAACCAAAGTGTCCGGCAAAGTTTCTATTATTGGATCTATTGTACCCATACTATCCTCTTCGAATGCAAGAGGAATAGTATATTGGTCATCAACTCGGCCCTTGGTTTTGATGCCACTACGACGAACCAATTCGGTTTTTCTCTAGGGACCCCTTGTAGATATGACATATAATACACCTGAGTTGCGAGTGCTAGCAAATATGAAAGGATCGTACTTACGATAACGCCTTGTACGATGCACTTCAACGTACGAACTAAATTTATGGCACCGAGTTCCCGAGGACGACTAGGGTCAAACCAATCGCATTTAAACAGACACACACCTTTTATTGGTTCACCAACATATTCAACTTCAACAACCTCTTGCAAGATGCCGTAGTAATTATTTTGAACATGTCCTCCATCGGTTCCTTTCACACGAGACACCACAATTGAAGGTCATCCTCCCTTCATTTCGAGCCTCAATATGAAATAACATTCCATTCACCGTGTATGTCTGTCCATGTTTTCACTCTCCTTAAAGGACCTTGAGCTAATTGCATCAAGTAAACATGCTTTTCATCATGATATACTTGATAACAATGAATGCTGTGTCAATAACACGAGTGTTTGTTTAGTTTATTAAAATGGAACAATCAATACTAATAAATTTGAGGCACGAGCAATAAGTATTAATATATGATACTCACAGCTCCTTTGAACCACTCTTCGAACTCACATTCCACCATTGCATCAATTGCGAGCATCACTAACATCACCACACATAGCTCGTTTTCGGTGTTCGAAGAGGCTGAGTTCAAAGATTTTATTAAGATGACATCATCATTTTGAATAAAACTATAAAATTATTGAAACGAGTGTTGAATACGACAAGATAAACTCACTCTAGGTAAGGTTTAACTTCGGAACAGTTCGAGTAAAACATGCACATGTGCGGCCGTCTTTTCCTTATCATCAAGGAAACGCGTATTGCACTTCCCAATTGGAGCACCTTCTGGTATGAATACCGAAAGAGTAGGATTGTGGTTTGGAACTTCGTTGTCTTCATTTCGTCGACTTCTAGTGCGCATACAAGGCACGTTAGAGCCAAAATAGTAAGATGCAAAATGTGTTTCTTCAAATAGGGCGTACTTTTCAGCGATACTCCCTTCGAGGCTTCGATTTATTTCCTATGGATCTCTTCAATCGGCCAAAGAACCTCTCAAATGGATACATCCACCGGTATTGTACCGGACCACCCAATTTTGCTTCCTCCGCCAAATGAACCGGCAAGTGTTCCATCACATTGAAGAACCCAAGAGGAAATATTGTTTCCAATTTACAAAGTGTTATTGAAATATTTCGATGCATTTGCTCTAACTCCACATCCAGTAAAACGGATGAGCAAAGGTTCTTGAAGAACTCACTAATTTCAATGAGAGGCCCTAAAACCTCGTCCGGGAGCGCACTAAATGCTATTGGAAGAAGGCTCTCCATGAAAACATGACAATCATGACTTTTCATGCTATGGAACTTAGTGGAGTTTGGGTCGACAAGGTATGAAATGTTAGAGCAGTAATCATCCGGCATTTTCAACTCTCTTGCCCATTCACATATTGCCCTCTTCCGCTCCAACGTGAACACATATTTTGCCTTCGGTTTGAGAATTTTACCATTGACTCCATGCTTTAAATTCAACTCTACACGATCACACAACTCTTCCAAATCCATTCTTGCCTTGATGTCATCCTTTGTTTTACCAGGAATATCCATAACGAGTGTTAATTATATTCTCAAAAAGTTCTTCTCAATGTGCATCACATCTAAGTTGTGGCGAAGCAATTGATCTTTCCAATATGGAAGCTCCCAAAACATGCTTTGTTTTGTCCAATTATGATCCTTTTTGAACCCCGAAATGTTAATTTCTTGCTCTTCGTTACTTTGGGAAAGCTTTCAACCCATTGTTTTATTTCTTCCCCGTATAACGACGAGGAGGACCCGAATGTACGGTTTTTTCTTTTGTAAACGATGTGCTATTCCTTCGAACGCGTGACTTCGGGGCAAAAGCTGCCGATGGAAATCAAACCATGAAAATTTTCGGCCATTTCTAAGTTTCAATGCTTTCTTTTGATTCATACATACCGGGCATGACATGGCACCATGCGTACTCCATCCAGACAACATACCATAGGTCGGGAAATCATTAATGGTCCACATCAACGCAGCCTTCATGAGAAAGTTCTCACCTTTTGAAATATCATATGTTTCAACACCATCTTCCCATAGTGTTTTCAACTTATCAATAAGAGGCTGCAAGTACACATCAATTTTATTTTTCGGATTTGTCAGCCCTGGTATGATACATGTCAAGAACATATAAGGCGTCGTCATGCATAACTCGGTGGTAGATTATAAGGCGTAACAACCATCGGCCATATTGAATAAGACCTTCCGGGTTGGCTGAATGGATTAAACCCATCTGCGCACAAACCAAGTCTTATGTTTCTAGGTTCGATAGCAAATTCGGGGTGAACTCTATCAAAATGTTTCCATGCTTCACCATCCGAAGGATGACAAAGGACACCATCCTCTCTTTCATTCTCATAATGCCATCTCATGTGCTCTGCCGTGGTTTTTGAAGCAAACAAGCGCTGAAGTCTTGGTATTAACGGCAAGTAATGCATCCTTGCAAATGGAGTTCTTTGACTTTTGCCTTGTCTTTCCCTTTGACGCTTCCATCTCGCATGACCACAAAACTTGCATGAATCAAGGTCGCTGTCCTCTTTGTAGAACAACATGCAACCTTGTCGACAACAATCAATTTTTGAACATCCATCCCAAGATTTTTAATGACCTTCTTTGCATGGTGAATGTCACGAGGAACTCGGTTATCGAGCGGACAAATCTCCTTCATAAGTTGAGCAATTTCATTAAAGCAATTTTGAGGCATGTTGTAGTCGGACTTAATGCTCAACATTCTAATCGGTGGCAGACAACTCGAGTGTGAGTTTCATTTCCTACCCACAAAGGTCGTTGCGCAGCCTCAACCATATTGAAGAAACTTTGGGCATGGGTATTTGGAGGCTCACTTGTAGAGTTTTGATTTGAGATCATGGCATCCGTGACCATATCATTCATACGGTCGATATTTGTTTCTACATCGCCGTAGTTCATATGATTGGCGCCACTTTTGTCGTTGAATATGTTAGAAACCATTGTTTGATCCTCATATAAATGAGGATCTATTTCTCCATGACTAGTCCAATACCAATAGTTTGGAAGAAAACCATATTGATAGAGGTGCAACTTAACTTCATCGGGATCCTTATACTTCCGATTTCGCATTTGCGACATGGACATCTAAATTGTTGATTATGTACAAATTCCGATTGGCTTCTAGCATGTGCATCAAACTCCTCAACCCCGTCTAAAAACTCTTGTCTATACCCAACTTTACCGGGTAATAACCTACGATACATCCATCTACGATGCGTAGGCCCGTCCATATATATTCGGTAGACATTTAACAATTTATTAAATTATTAGTTAATAATACCAATACATGGAGATGTTATATGATTACATATTTTCTATGACGAACATAATCTATATATAACCATTATGCATCTATATATGTTTTTATTATACATAAATTTCTTTAATTTCTATATTTTACTCGTAAATATTTATATCATAATTAAACTAATCATACCTAATTAGCATAAATAAACTCATATAAATATAATTAAACTAATCATAACTATAATCATACCTATAATCATACATAATTAGCATAAACAACCTCACACAAATAAACAACAAACAATTACACATATATAAATCACAAAAACAATTTCCCTCAACTTCAACAATAATGTCCAACAAATCCAACACAATTGCACATTTTTCTATTCAAATTCATCCACAAACAACATTAATTTCCACCAAATTACATATATTCGTTAATTTCAAGTTACATTTTTTAAAACCCTAATTTTAACTTCAATAACATTTACTCCATAAACAACACAATTGAACATTTTTGTTCTCAAATTCATTCACAAACAACATTAATTTCCACCAAATTACATATATTCGTCAATTTCAAGTTACATTTTTTAAAACCCTAAATTTAACTTCAATAACATTTACTCCATAAACAACACAATTGAACATTTTTTCTCAAATTCATTAACAAACAACATTAATTTCCACCAAATTATATATATTCGTCAATTTCAAGTTACATTTTTTAAAACCCTAAATTTAACTTCAATAACATTTACTCCAAACACAACACAATTGCACATTTTTCTTTTCAAATTCATTCACAAACAACATTAATTTCCAACAAATTACATATATTCATCAATTTCAATTTCAATTTCAATTTCATAAAACCATAAATCTACAAAAAATCAACAAAATCATACCTCAAAACTATGGGCGGCACCGGCGCGGCACGAGCAGCGACGGCGGAACGACGAGCGTGTGGCGGCAGCGGGGCCGGTGCGTTGGCGGCGTCCTCCACCCGGCAGCGAGCAGCGGCGGGTCACGGGTCGGGCGAAACCAAGGACAACGCCAGTTCCTTCGGCCTTCATGTTCCTCAGCAGCGGAGGCGGGGCGGCGACCGGCAGCGAGGGACGGCCGTGCAGGCGGCGGGCCTAGTCCCCGGCGGGAGTGGGTGTTGGCGGTGGTGAATCGGCGGGGTTAACGCTCGCTCGGACCTCGACTCTCTCTCTCTCTCTTTGCGCTGCGATATTCGGTCTGGTCGAAGCCGATCCGAATATATGCGTAATTAGCGACGGAACAGTCAGTCAACCAGCGACGGAAAATTCCGTCACTAACTACTAAAGTAATTTAATTTCGTTTTTTTGGTTCTGTAATATCCGATATACTGGCGACGGCTTAGCGACGGAATATTCCGTCGCTAATCATGTCGGCGACGGAATATTCCGTTGCTCGATCCCAAAATAGCGACGGATGCCATGTTCCGTCGCTAATTCCGTCGTTGTCCGAAATAGGTGTCGGCTTTTATCGGTGTCCGTCGCCGATTCCGTCGCCAAGTGGCGACGGCATGGTTTCCGTCACCAATTTCCGTCGCTATTTTACGGTTTTGTAGTAGTGTAATTTCATTCGACAAGTTAGGTCTCTTATCACATGATCATACATTTTTTTTCAATAAACTCTTGCATTCGATTTCTTTTAATTTCTCACTTGTTGCTCAAAATTCATTTAAGCTTCAAAATTGTCACAATTTTATAAAGGTTTATTCTTCCTTCTTCCTCAACTTGATTAAACATTCCGAATTTCTTTTCAATCCTTATATCTCTTTGAATAATATGCCAAACCTTCTTTAAGATCGTTATTCACTTAATCATTCATGTCTTATTGTAATCTAAGCACCTATGGGCTTATTTCTTACCTCATCATAACTAAGAGTGCTCGGATTAAAATTTCACCGAATTATCTCTGAATGTCAAAAATACCACTAATTAATTTGATGATCAATAATTGCCACTAAACTAGTTATTACAGGTAAAAATGTCACTTTAACTTATTTTATCCAGTCCAACACCACCGATCTATTGACCCCGTGTACGAACAAAATTTCATCAGTGGCATTTTTTACCGTTAATAACTAGTACGAGTGGCAATTGTTGATCATTAAATTAATTAGTGGCATTTTTGACATTTTGAGATAATTCAATGACATTTTAATCCAAGCACTCTCATATCTTACTTCAAACAAGATCTCCATTGAATCCAATAAAACCTTCAACTTCATAGCCAATTTACATTTATTTCATATTTTCAATCCAAAACTTAATACAGACCCAATTTCCATTTAACTCACATACATGAATATACATCCATATTCTATCAAATTAATTCACTCTTGCATAACTAAACCAAGATTCAATTACATTAATTTGCTAAAGTTTAGCACATATATACACAAATAAATTCAATCTTCCATCAATCTTCAATTACACATCCTTGAAAGCAACTCACAATAACATACATATTCATATTCCAATCATCCTCATTATCTTTCTTCCAATTCTTCCACAACTAATCCCCAAACACATATATACTCCTCAAATTATTTAATTGAACCACAAATTTATAATTAAATTTAATTAAAGGAGGAGAGTAGAAGAAATACCTCAAAGTGATTAGGGATGTAATTGGATGTGGGGGTCATGGTGGTGATGCCCGGTGTCGTGGGTGTCCGGTTGTCGGCGGCCGAAGAGTGGCGGCGACACCAGCCCAGCGCGGCAGCAGCAAGGCGGGCAGCTGGGCGGCATCTCCGACCCTTTTCTCGGAGGAAACAGAGAAGCAAGAGGGGAGGAGATTCGACAAGGCAACGGCCTTGGGTCCCGACTGGCGGCCATCGGGCAGCGAGACGTAGGAGCCGACAGCCGACCGGTGGTGGCGGTGGAGGGCGAAGCAACAGAGAGAAGGAGGTTGAGTAAGGGAGATGAGAGAGAGTGGGGTTTGTGGGTTTCTTTTAATGAACTTTCAAACGCAACTTTCCCCTTCCCCTTTTGATTTATTTAGGCCTAGCAATGGCAGCACCCAATTTACCTTTTTCCTCTTCTTTCCTTTTTTTGGTCAAATTAATTTTTTTGATCTTATCTCATTTTGTATCACTACTCCAATAACAGTAAGAGTATCACTACTTGCCTATCATCATTTGCCTCCACTAGTAATCAATCTCTTAGCCACTCATCTCCTCTTAATCTCTAATCCTCTCTCTTGAGAGCCTACTATGCAATCTCTTGTACAAGTTTTGATTCAATCTATCAAAGTAAGTTTTGATTCAACATCTTCGTTACTTTAATCTTCTTTTATTCAGTTATTTCCATTTAAAGTTTCAATCTTTCGTTTTGCAAATCAATTTGTTAAGTTAATTTGTCACTCTGCCTTCCCGCTATTCAACCATACCCGGTCCCAAGCTGCTTCCCTAGTTCCTAGATCGGTCCTGTCTTCGATTGGCTCGATACCAATCAAAGACAGGATCGATCTAGGAGCTAGGAAGCAGCTCGGACCGGGTATGGTTGAATAGCGGGAAGGCAGAGTGACAAATTAACTTAACAAATTGATTTGCAAAACGAAAGATTGAAACTTTAAATGGAAATAATCGAAGACAAGACCGATCTAGGAGTTAGGGAAGCGACTTGGGAAGCTGGGGTATGGTTGAATAGCGGGGAGGCAGAGTGACAAATTAATTTCACAAATTGATTTTCAAAACAAAAGATTAAAACTGTAAATGGAAATAACTAAATAAAAGATTGAAGTAACAAAGATGTTGAATCAAAACTTACTTTGATTGATTGAAATGAAACTTGATATAAGAGAGTTTGGATAGTTGGCTCTCAAGAGAGAGATTGGAGATACAAAGGGATATTGTGGATGTGTAGTGACTTGTATGATGAGTTGTGTGGTGAGTTGTGCTCTATTGAGCTAAAGGAGTACATATTTATAGAATACAATCATGAATTAGTAAGTGACACTTGGACGGTTGAAGATGCTTGATTGTAATGGAATCATAATCTTGAAAATATCTTCTTACAATGTTGAATTATTGGAGCAATATTGATTGGACCAAAAGTATGAATAGTAGCTGATGAATTATTTTGCCGACAACTTTAGTTGAATAGGATTAATAAATCTTCACATGGCAACGAGTACCATCCACCACAAGAGTGAACAGTAGTGTCCTTTTTCTTGAACAAGTAGTGTCTTTTCTCTTGAACATTAAGTGAACAAGTAATGTCCACTTCCTTCCCGGGAAAAAAAGAGAAGTGAAATTGTAAAATTTCACTTAGAAAAACCTACATAAAAATTGTGAGAATAATATTTTTTTTAATACCCTGTAAGGGTTAAATACTATATGGGTCCTGGGCGCAAGGCCCATCAAAAGGATCATAATCGATTGAATAGATGTTGAAGAATTAGATGAATTTGTGCTTGTCTTCGGGAGTAATTGTTGTTGCTGCTTCTTGAGTAGCTTGATCTCTTGCTTGAGCAGTTGAATTTCTTCATCTTGAACTTTTTCTTTTCCTTTTGAATTCTTTTCTTGCTTTTGTGGGGTAATAGGAGCTGGTTGAATGGATGGACTTGTCTTAATACCCAAGGCCGCTTGGATATTAAACTTTTCCCACCATTTAATCTTGTATTCACGAACTAATGAATATGATGTTGGAGGTTTGTAATGTTGAGTAATTGAGAATGACCAGCAAAAAATCCAAGGAAATCCGGATTTTTATAGAATGATATTTTCTTGAGATCCGGACTGATGGTCGGGACGTTTGAGTAGTCTGCTGTAATGTTTCTTGACTTCATCCGGCCATATATCTTGAGTAGATCCCATGGTCATCCACCATTCATAGAACCAAATGGGAAATTGAATTTCTGTTCTTGTGTCAAAACTAATAAACCATGAATGATTGAATGGTTTATATAAAAATGTGTAATATCAAGCCTTTTCGTAATCTATGTAATTGTAGCCTGGCAAATTGAATGGTTGAGAAAATGGCTTGCTTGTATATTTACTAGGAAAATCTTTCCCAGTAAGTATTTTGAGGATTCTAAGTTTTGAGTAGGTTATTTGATTAGGATTGGTGCGATCCGGAATATGCTTGAATTTCTGCATATTTTGAATTAACCGAATGAATTCGTAAAAAGTTTGAGAGGGTTATCATTAATAAAGTAAAATTCGGGTGTAAAAATAGTTTTGACGAAATCATTGAGTTGAGAAAGGGATTGAGGTTGTCTAAATTTTATATAGACAACGTGTTCTTTGTTTGGTTTTGTGAAATATTTGGAATCAAAAGAGGAATCTAGTCTTGTGGGTTTTTGAAACTTTGTAGAAGCTTGAACGTAGTACAAGAGAGGAAATTCTTGATTAGGTAAAACTTGAAATGAATTTGACACGAGGATTGAATATCGTGAAGGAGTTGATGTGATTGTCTTTACAGACATAATCGTTGAGCGAGTTTGAATAATTCTTTCTTTCTTTTCGTCTTGATTCATATTGAGAGCTGAAAGGAAGAAATCTTTGTCAAAAATAATATTGATTAAAGAATGCTTTTTAAGAGATAAATCTTTTGAAATTATTGAAGATAAAAATTTGAAAGAAATACATTTTCCAAGAATTTACGTATGAACACCGATTCATCAACTTTGAAAGGATAGATTTGAGTAATGAAAGGGGTACCTAGAATAACTTCTT
The DNA here is from genome assembly GCA_021018815.1 of Talinum fruticosum. Taxonomy (NCBI): domain Eukaryota; kingdom Viridiplantae; phylum Streptophyta; class Magnoliopsida; order Caryophyllales; family Talinaceae; genus Talinum; species Talinum fruticosum. Next base: position 3,774,804 of record JAITYX010000011.1, read on the forward strand.
AACCTATGTCTCTAACAAGGACAAAAGTATTCTTGAAGTAATAACCTTGATTACAAATATAAGCATTTGATAATTTATATTTAATTTGTAGTGCCGTTCCATTAGCACTATGTAGACGTTCTTTAGTTTTTTCATAAAACTTAGATGGAATTAATCCTTCTTTAATACAATTTTGATCTGCACCGCTATCAAGTAGAGCAATAGTATTGAGTTCAAAGCTATCATTAATCTTTAGGGTAATATAAATATACCATTTTGATAATTAACATGATTAATTGTGGAAATAAATTGTTGATTAATAGAAGAACTTGGGGTATCTTCATTGTTATTTGAAGAACTTGATTTATCCTCAATTAATGATATTCTTGTTTCTAATTCTAAATCTTTAGTTTGAAGAAAGCATAAATTTTGATTAATCACTTTAATTTGTTCTTTGAGATTATGGACTTCCAATTTTAAGTCTTGAATATTAACTACCTTTAAAATATTTGAAGTATCATATTTTTCAAATATTTTAATAATATTGAAATTAGGAGGAGTAGCTTTTAATAAATCTTCTTTTATTAAAATACTTTTGAGTTTCTCTTAATATTCCTTTCTTAGTTTCGAATCTTGAATTTGTTCAATTAAATCTAATAAAATTCTTTTTCGTTTTTAGTGGTTGTCATCATATTAATGCATTTGTAACAAATTCTAGTTGATTCATTTCCGATGAATAATCACTTGAATTGCTTTCTATTTCGTAAAGACCATTGTCTTTAGAATCGAGAGGATGAATTTTCAGAATGTACTTGGAGTGTCTTTGGGTTCAAATAAAGAAATAATATTTTCTTGAATTTCTTGATTATCACCACAAATTTCATTTAATTTTTCTTTAACTTTGCAATTTTTTGCATAATGACCTTGTTTGTTACATTTAAACAAACAACTTTATTAGTAGTTTTCTTTTTTGAAATACTTTTCTTAGGAGCTATATTTGCTTTATTGTTATTAGTATGATTAAATTGTTTCTTTTTATTGACTTGATTTGCTCTTCTTTTTGAACAGTAAAGAGCCTCATTTTTGGAAGACGAAAGCTTCACAAAAAGAACCTAACTCTTTTCGTGTAGCGAGCTTTATCTCGTTGAATATCTTGCTTGTAATTTTAGTTCATTGCATAAAGAAATACATTCCTTTTTAATAAATCCTAATAATTGACCGAATGTAACTTGATCATATGGAATTGGATCTTTACCGTGACTTCTTTCAATTTGTTGAATATTCTTTGAGAAAATAAATTTGGTATCCTGAAATGAATTTTTCTTTCCAATATGGTTGACGACAATCTTGTCTTTTTAATAGATATGTGAAATAAGTATCTTTATACCAATTGTAATCTTCTAGAGTAGGACATCTTAAATTTATTAGTAAAATTTCTTGACCACTTAACATATCTTTTGGAGTACCTAAAAGATTGACAACCATTGTATGGACTAGAGTATAGACAACTTCTTTATGATTTTTGATACTCGGACGTTCTTCGTCTTTCATGTAATTATCCCACCAAGATTTTAATGATCCGGTGAAACCCGAAACTAATAAATCAAAAGCTTGAGTTTCTGGAGCACCTTTGGATGTGTAGGCAGCATATGCCATCATCATCCTATGGAGAATAATTAATGCTTCATGTTCGAATTTTCCATCTATATTCCATTCATAGATGAAAGTATCGTCAAAGGCTTCCGTAATAACCGATTTTATTGATTCCAGTTGAAGATATGGAGGAGTGCTTCTAGAATAATAAAGAATTTTTTTCTTATTAAAGATTTTATTGATATCTTGATCTTCTTGGGAAATATCTAAAACATTAACGTAATTACTTGAACTAGCTGCTTGTTTTAACTTTTCATCTATCTTTTTAATTAATGGGCTATCCGGAATTTCTAAATTTTTATTCTTATTGAATTTAATGAGAGGATATGAAATATCATCTAGGAATCCTGGTTTTATTGACTCTCTATTTAAATCTAAACTTTCTAATTTTTTGGATAATAAATCAATATCTTCCTTTTTATATATTACTTCTATTTGAGTAGAAACCACATTAACTTGTTGAGATACTGTATGTAAGACTTGATTAGTATAGTTATTTTGATGATAAACCTTTTAATATCTTCTAAAGCTACTTGAGAATTATCTCGGATCGTTTCTTCCTATTTTGAATGGAGTAGCATGAATATGACCTTGATCTGTAGAGATTAAAATTTCTTGTACAGGAGGAGTTATGGAAGTAAATATATTTCCATTTAATAATGTTCATTTTTTACTAAGATTTTGATTAGTATTAATTTCTTTAATACTAAGAGGATCCGGTAAATTATTTTCGAAGCAAATATGGTCCACCAGGTAAAGAATAGAATATTACATTCACTTCTTTCCATTAATGAATACCATTCTTGCCTTATGAATGCTTGAACTTTTAAATCAAAATGGGATAAAAACCATTCTTTTTTATCTCTATTCTCAATTGAATTAAAATCTTCTCTTAAGTATTCTTTATTAATTTCAAAGGGTTTTGTAATGACATTAATAGAAGAATATGTAGGAGGTTGCATAGTTGAATGAGTAGGAGAACCTATTGATGAATTATCTTCGTCAATTGGTTCTGCTATAGGTGATTTGTAATAGATTTTTGAGAAAGAGGAATCCTCTTCTTGATTATTTTTTAAATAATCATAATTAGTACACCTTGAAGGCATTGAAAAAGAAGATCGAGGAAGATCTCCTTTTTCGGAGAGTCTAGAAGAAAAGGTTCTTTCATTAATAGAATTAAATCTTATTAATACTCTATCATCTGGTTCTTCAATTACTTGTTGTATATATTCTTTTGAGCAATATTTCTAGGTTGTTTAATATTTTGAATAATAAATTCTTGAGGAATAGTTATCTCATTCCATTTTAATAATTTAGGAGTAAAAGTTGAAACATTTTCAGATTCAATTTTTAATAAAATTGCCTCATCAAGAGAAGGCTTTAATAAGCATCTTGGATTAAGTTGAGAAGTTAGTACTTTGAAATAAACTCTGTAAGTAATAACAAAATTTCTTGAAAGTTCTCTAAATTGTACTTTTGAATCATTTTGTAAATGAATATCTAATAATAATGTATCCATGATCCAACGATCATTTAGATCTACTGAATAATTTGGACGAGCAGTTGAAATAAATAGGACATTACATATATTAGTTTGAATCATAACTAATAATGAATCTTTGTAACGAATTAATCTATTATCTCTAAGAGCCATGAATATAGGACAATCTAATCCTAATCTTGTTAAAGGTTTGAGAGCTATTTGAATCATACCAAAATGAATATATTTGTATTTTTCTTTATATTTTTTAATAGAGATATTTGAAAGTAACTTAAGAGTTTGGACTTCTTCATCTAAACTAAATGTTTCTTCTTGATCTTTTATTGAGAAAGCGATATTGAAATCAAACTTTCCTATTTGATAAATTGTTTCTATCTTTTATTTTGGAATAGACCAATTTGAGAAATCAACTTGACAACTAACTTCCTTGCTATTGACCACACTAGTACTCTTACTACTACCTAGACTTAGACGATCTCTAACCCAAGAGGCCATCCGAGTTATGCTTGAATACTTAGTTCGAATTATGCACATACTATCGGGACCACCGGGACCACCTCACACGGCTGACCAACGAGATAACACGGGGCGACCAACGCTAGCTATGGTGTAACACCAACCAAATAAACAAACTTGGCTCTAATACCAATCGAAGACAGGACCGATCTAGGAGTTAGGGAAGCATCTCGGGAAGCTGGGGTATGGTTGAATAGCGGGGAGGCAGAGTGACAAATTAATTTCACAAATTGATTTTAAAACGAAAGATTAAAACTGTAAATGGAAATAACTAAATAAAAGATTGAAGTAACAAAGATGTTGAATCAAAACTTACTTTGATTGATTGAAATGAAACTTGATATAAGAGAGTTTGGATAGTTGACTCTCAAGAGAGAGATTGGAGATACAAAGGGATATTGTGGATGTGTAGTGAGTTCTATGATGAGTTGTGTTGTGAGTCGTGCTCTATTGAGCTAAAGGAGTACATATTTATAGAATACAATCATGAATTATTAAGTGACACTTGGACGGTTGAAGATGCTTGATTGTAATGGAATCATAATCTTGAAAATATCTTCCAAGCAATGTTGAATTATTGGAGCAGTATTGATTGGACCAAAAGTATGAATAGTAACTCGATGAATTATTTTGCCGATAGCTTTAGTTGAATAGGATTAATAAATCTTCACATGGCAACGAGTACCATCCACCACAAGAGTAAACAATGAGTGTCCTTTTTCTTGAACAGTAAGTGAACATTATTGATTACAAGTACAATAGTAGTGGATTAAAATCACTACTTGCCTATCATCCCTTGCCTCACTTGTAATCAATCTCTTAGCCACTCATCTCCTCTTAATCTCTAACCTCTCTCTTGAGAGCTTTCATTCCAAACTCTATTGTACAAGTTTTGATTCAATCTATCAAAGTAAGTTTGTTTCAACATCTTTATTATTTCAATCAAGCTTTATTCGGTTATTTCCATTTAAAGTTTTAATCTTTCGTTTTGCAAATTAATTTGTTAAATTAATTTGTCGCTCTACCTCCCCGCTATTCAACCATACCCAGTCCCCGAGCTGCTTCCCTAGCTCCTAGATCGATCCTGTCTTCGACTGGTATCGAGTCAAGTTTGTTTATTTGGTTGGTGTTACGCCATAGCTAGCGTTGGTCACCCCCGTGTTATCCGTTGGTCAGCCGGTGTGAGGTGATCCCGGTGTGGGTGGTCCCGATGGTCCCGATAGTATGTGCATAATTCTGAACTAAGTATTCAAGCGTAACTCGGATGGCCTCTTGGGTTAGAGATCGTCTAAGTCTAGGTAGTAGTAAGAGTACTAGTATGGTCAATAGTAAGGAAGTTAGTTGTCAAGTTGATTTCTCAAATTGGTCTATTCCAAAACAAAAGATAGAAACAATTTATCAAATAGGAAAGTTTGATTTCAATACTGCTTTTTCAATAAAAGATCATGAAGAAACATTTAGTTTAGGTGAAGAATTCCAAACTCTTAAGTTACTTTCAAATATCTCTATTAAAAAATATAAAGAAAAATACAAATATATTCATTTTGATATGATTCAAATAGCTCTCAAACCTTTAACAAGATTAGGATTAGATTGTGCTATATTCATGGCTCTTAGAGATAATAGATTAATTTGTTACAAAGATTCATTATTAGCTATGATTCAAACTAATATATGTAATGGTCCTATTTATTTCAACTACTTGTCCAAATTATTCGAGTAGATCTAAATGATCGTTGGATCATGGATACAATAATATTAGATATTCATTTACAAAATGATTCAAAAGTACAATTTAGAGGACTTTCAAGAAATGTTGCTATTACTTACAGAGTTTATTTCAAAGTACTAACTTCTCAACTTAATCCAAGATGCTTATTAAAGCCTTCTCTTGATGAGACAATTTTATTAAAAATTGAATCGAAAATGTTTCAACTTTTACTCCTAAATTATTAAAATGGAATGAGATACAAGAATTTATTATTCAAAATATTAAACAACCTAGAAATATTGCTCAAAAGAATATATACAACAAGTAATTGAAGAACCAGATGATAGAGTATTAATAAGATTTAATTCTATTAATGAAAGAACCTTTTCTTCAAGACTCTCCGAAAAAGGAGATCTTCCTCGATCTTCTTTTTCAATGCCTTCAAGGTGTACTAATTATGATTATTTAAAAAATAATCAAGAAGAGGATTCCTCTTTCTCAAAAATCTATTACAAATTACCTATAGTAGAACCAATTGACGAAGATAATTCATCAATAGGTTCTCCTACTCATTCAACTATGCAACCTCCTACGTATTCTTCTATTAATGTCATTACAAAACCCTTTGAAATTAATAAAGAATACTTAAGAGAAGATTTTAATTCAATTGAGAATAGAGATAAAAAGAATAGTTTTTATCCCATTTTGATTTAAAAGCTCAAGCATTCATAAGGCAAGAATGGTATTCATTAATGGAAAGAATTGAATGTAATATTCTATTCTTTGCACTGGTGGACCATATTTGCTTCGAAAATAATTTACCGGATCCTCTCGGTATTAAAGAAATTAATACTAATCAAAATCTTAGTAAAAAATGAACATTATTAAATGGAAATATATTTACTTCCATAACTCCTCCTGTACAAGAAATTTTAATCTCTACGAGATCAAGGTCATATTCATGCTCCTCCATTCAAAATAGGAAGAAACGATCCGAGATAATTCTCAAGTAGCTTTAGAAGATATTAAAAAGGTTTATCATCAAAATAACTATACTAATCAAGTCTTACATACGAGTATCTCAATAAGTTAATATGGTTTCTACTCAAATAGAAGCAATATCTAAAAAGGAAGATATTGACTTATTCTCCAAAAAATTAGAAAATTTAGATTTAAATAGAGAGTCAACAAAGCCAGGATTCCTAGATGATATTTCATATCCTCTCATTAAATTCAATAAGAATAAAAATTTAAAAATTCCAGATAGCCCATTAATTAAAAAGATAGATGAAGAATTAAATAAAATTTGTGGTGATAATCAAGAAATTCAAGAAAAGATTATTTCTTTATTTGAACTCAAAGATACTCCAGTTCATTCGAAAACTCATCATCCGATTCTGAAGACAATAGTATTTACGAATTAGAAAGCAATTCAAGTGATTATTCATCAGGAAATGAATCAACTAGAATTTGTTACAAATGCATTAATATGATGACAACCACTAAAAACGAAAAAGAATTTTTATTAGATTTAATTAAACAAATTCAAGATTCAGAACTAAGAAAGGAATATTTAGAGAAACTCCAAAGTATTTTAATTAAAGAAGATTTATTAAAAGCTACTCCTCCTAATTTTAATATTAATAAAATATTTGAAAAATATGATACTCCAAATATTTTAAAGGTAGTTAATATTCAAGACTTAAAGATGGAAGTCAATAATCTCAAAGAACAAATTAAAGAGATTAATCAAAATTTATATTTTCTTCAAACTAAAGATTTAGAATTAAATACAAGAATATCATTAATTAAGGATAAATCAAGTTCTTCAAACAACAATGAAGATACCCCAGTTCTTCTAGTAATCAACAATTTATTTTCACAATTAATCATATTAATTATCAAAAATGGTATATTTATATTACTCTAAAGATTAATGATAACTTTGAATTCAATACTATTGCTTTACTTGATAGCGGTGAAGATCAAAATTGTATTAAAGAAAGATTAATTCTATCTAAGTTTTATGAAAAAACTAAAGAACGTCTACATAGTGCTAATGGAACGGCACTACAAATCAAATATAAATTATCAAATGCTTATATTTGCAATCAAAGTTATTGTTTCAAGAATACTTTTATCCTTGTTAGAGACATAGGTCAAGAAGTCATTTTAGGTACCCCTTTCATTACTCAAATTTATCCTTTCAAAGTCGTTCAATTTGGTGTTCATACAGAAATCTTAGGAAAATATTTCTTTCAAATTTATTTCCCTATCCGTACAAAAGATCTATCTTTACTTCAAGAATTCACCATAATTAAACAACTAAATTTTATTGTAAACAAAAAACAGCAAATTAGTTTTTTACAAAAAGAAATTACCTATAAAAAAATTGAAGAAAAATTACAACAACCTTCTATTCAAAATAAAATAAAGAATTACAAAATTTATTCCACAAAGAAGTACTGTTCCGATCTTCCCAATGCCTTTTGGGAAAGAAAAAAACATGTTACACTTCCTTATGAAAAGGATTTTTCGAAAGAAATATTCCTACTAAAGCTCGACCTATCCAAATGAACAAAGAACTTTTAGAATTCCGCAAAAGGAGATTCAATCACTTTTAGATAAAAAATTAATAAGATCTTCTAAATCTCCTTGGAGTTGTGAAGCTTTCTATGTCAATAACCAAGCAGAAAAAGAACGAGGAGTTCCTCGCCTTGTTATTAATTATAAACCATTGAATAAAGTTTTACAATGGATTATATATCCCATTCCTAATAAACGAGATTTACTTAATCGACTATATGAAGCAAAAATATTTTCAAATTTTGATATGAAAAGTGGTTTTTGGCAAGTTCAAATTGTCGATCAAGATCGTTATAAAACAACTTTTATCGTCCCCTTTGGGCATTATGAATAGAATGTAATGCCTTTTGGACTAAAGAATGCTCCTTCAGAATTTCAACATATTATGAATGATATTTTTAATCCTTATACTCAATTTACAATAGTTTATATTGATGATATTTTAGTCTATTCGAATATTATTGAGCAACAGTTCAAACATTTACAAACTTTTGTGCATGTAATAAAAAAAATGGTCTTGTTGTTTCTGCATCAAAAATGAAATTGTTTCAAATAAAAATAAGATTTTTAGGGCATGATATTTATCAAGGAACTATAAAACCAATCATAAGAGCTATTGAATTTACGGATAAATTTCCGGATGAAATAAAAAATAAAACTCAATTACAAAGATTTTTAGAATGTCTTAATTATGTGTCCGATTTCTTTCTAAAATTAAGACAAACATGTCAACTTCTTTATAGGAGATTAAGTAATAACCCACCACCATGGTCGGATGAACATACTCAAGTCGTCCGCCTTCTTAAACAAAAGGTCAAGTCTTTACCATGTCTAGGTATTCCACATCCAAATGCACTCATGATAGTAGAAATAGACGCATCAGATTTAGAGTATGGTGGTATATTAAAACAAAAGATTTCTATGACCTCAAAACGGACCCAACTAGTTAGATATCATTCAGGAATTTGGAATAAAACTCAACAGAATTATTCAACCGCAAATCAAGCAAAAGAAATCATTACTAAAGATGTTCAAAACCTTGTTTCCAAACAAATATTTGCTCGTTGGCAAGCAAGTTTATCTTGTTTTGATTTTGATATAGAATTTATTAAAGGGGAAAATAATTCCCTGCTCGATTTCTTAACAAGAGAATTCCTCCAAGGATCCTCTACCTCTCAAAATTAATTCAACCAGCTCCTGCTACCCCACAAAAACAGGAGAAGAATTCAAAAGGAAAAGAAAAATTCAAGATGAAGAAATTCAATTGCTCAAACAAGAGATCAAGCTACTCAAGAAGCGAGCAACAAGCAATTACTCCCGAAGACAAGCACAAATTCATCCGATTCCTCAACATCTATTCAATCGGATTATGATCCTTTTGATGGGCCTTGCGCCCAGAACCCATATAATATTTAACCCTTAAAGGGTATTCAAAAGAAAAAAATTTTATTCTCACGATTTTTATGCGAGGTTTTCTAAGTGAAATTTTACAATTTCACTTCTCTTTTTCCCCGGGAAGGAAGTGGACAGATGCAGATCTTGTTCACTCACTATTCAAAGAAGACTTACTATTCAAAGACGTGGACATTAAAGTTATTGGCAAATACTTGTTCAAGAGAAAGGACACTACTCGCTCAAAAGGACACTACTTGTTCAAGAAAAAGGACACTACTTGTTCACTCTTGTGGTGGATGGTACTCGTTGCCATGTGAAGATTTATTAATCCTATTCAACTAAAGCTGTCGACAAAATAATTCATCGGCTACTATTCATACTTTTGGTCCAATCAATACTGCTCCAATAATTCAACATTATCGGAAGATATTTTCAAGATTATGATTCCATTACAATCAAGCAACTTCAACCGTCCAAGTGTCACTTACTAATTCATGATTGTATTCTATAAATATGTACTCCTTTAGCTCAATAGAGCACGACCCACAACACAACTCATCATACAACTCACTACACATCCACAATATCCCTTTGTATCTCCAATCTCTCTCTTGAGAGCCAACTATCCAAACTCTCTTGTATCAAGTTTCATTTCAATCAATCAAAGTAAGTTTTGATTCAACATCTTTGTTACTTCAATCTTTTATTTAGTTATTTCCATTTATAGTTTTAATCTTTTGTTTTGAAAATTAACTTGTGAAATTAATTTGTCACTTTGCCTCTCCCGCTATTCAACCATACCCCAGTTCTCGAGCTGCTTCCCTAACTCCTAGTCCCGGGCCATTTGGCATATTACAAATCACCTATAGTAGGGAAGCTTGAATAACTACTAGTTATCATTAATAATCCCTACAATAAGAGATTTGTTACATCTTGGTAGGCTATTACTAATTGGTATGTACTAGTAGGGATTGTATACAAGCCAACGATACGATAATGTTACGAGATCTTATATCCATTGGAGAATAATCTAATTTTTTATGGTTATCATACATGTAAATCTTGAATAGCGGGTATGGGGTACCAATTTGTATACAACCTTCCACATACATATATGTTTCTAATGGTTTCAGTATCCAAATTTGTATATCTTTATGTCCCATCTTTATGTACTTGTAGCTTCCCGTATTCAAATATAGGGGTTGTAATCTTGAGTCTGTATTGGAGAGTGACATATTCTTTACAAATTTGTATATGGTTACGAGTAAGAGAATATGGTTATCCACATACATAGTATTGTGCTATCAAAAGTGAGGTGGTAACACGTATGGAGATATGTAGTGATTTAACATGATATTGTAATCATATATGTGGCTCCCATGTGAGATTTGATACGAGTACTCCATATATTTGTATATTTGTATTAATGATTAGATTGCCAAATACAAGATTAGGGATTGCCAATACCTATCCACCTAGTATTACGGATAAATGTTGACAGGATTAATGGATGATAGCCACGTCTTGAATAACTATCCTGTATTTCCATCAAGATTTATGCGGGTTGCAATGATTGTATAACATTACAAGTGGAACCGGTTGTTACTTCAATCTCACATTAAAGTCTAGGATGTAACAAAGAGATTTGTCACATCTTGGTACCAATTTGTATCGGTTTACAATAAGAGATTGTAAACGAAAAATAATTTGATTAGGATTCACAATATATATATATATATATTACCACATGGCTAATTTGTTTGCCACACACTTGGCTTAGTTTAATTTGTTTATGTATATGTTTTTTTCCATATATTAAGTAAATTAATCGAGTTTGAGATAAAATTTTGCATCATTCGAGCACAAATATGCCTCTGTCGATAAATGTATAATTTTACAGATTATCACTATTTGATGCAAATTAAAGAGTCCTGAGTTATTTAAACTACTGAATTCATGTGCATATTTTATTCAAATTTCAAATTTTTGTGCCTCTCTGCTCTTGATTAATATTATATTAATACGATCAAATGTTGAATTTCAAAATAGTTAAATATGATTAAAAAGTCGTGGTGTTACAACAAGGGAGAGATGAGGTATATACCGGCTGGCGAAGGTGAACGAGAGGGAGCAGCAACAACGAGAGACGAGAGCACGAACAGAGAGTGAACAGAACAACGGTGACAATAGCGAGAGGCACGCTAGAAATCACCGATGACAGCGAGGAGACAACAGAGAGAAGAAAGAGGAGAGCAATCGAAACCGCAGACGAAGCAAGACCAGTGAAGTGAGAGTGAGTAGAGAGACTGAAAGTAAGAGTGAGAGCAACCCATGGTTTTTTTGTGTTCATCTATGACGACGGTTCTTTGAATGAACCGTCCTTAAAAGTTAACTTTCAACTTTTAACGACGGTTCTTTCATTGAATCATCATCATAAATACATCTATGACGACGATTTTTTGAATGAACCGTCGTTAAAAGTTAATTTTGAACTTTTGATGATGGTTCTTTCATTGAACCGTCATCATATGTACATTAAAAATCACTTTTTACGAAAATGCCACCGCATCATTTTTTACAATGAATTTTCGTTATAACCGTCGTTAAATACTCGTTGTTAAAAGTGGTTCCTTTATCAGTGTGAACAAACAAAATGGGAAACTCGAATTTAGAAACCATGAAACGTAAACACACACACACATAGATAGATAGAGAAAGAAAGAGAGAGAGATTCAGTGATCGGAAGCTGAATGAACACCTTTAGATTTTTAGTGAGAGTTTGAGAGATTACTTGCTGGTGTAAAGCAACCAACGTCAATAAGGACTACAGTGAGAATCGCTGCCAATTTTTTAATGAATCATGAATATGAACAACCAAAAATGAGAAATCCGATATAGAAACCATGAAACACACACACACACACACACATACATATATATATATATATATATATATATATATATATATATATATATATATATATATATATATATATATATATATATAGAGAGAGAGAGAGAGAGAGAGAGAGAGAGAGAGAGAGAGAGAGAGAGGGAGCCTATAGATAGAAATTTGGTGATCGAGAGAACACTGGAGATAGAAAGGAAGGACCGAGGAGGGAGGAGCAGAGCCTGGAGGGGTGGAGGTGTGGTGTGATATATATATATATATATATATATATATATATATATATATAGAGAGAGAGAGAGAGAGAGAGAGAGAGAGAGAGAGAGAGAGAGAGAGAGAGAGAGAGAGAGAGAGAGAGAGAGATTTGGTGACTAGAGAACCTAGAAATAGAAAGGAAGGACTGTGGAAGAGCAGAGCCTGGAGGGGTGGGGGTATGGTCACCGCCTCACTTGTCATAGAGAGATTAAGGGTTAGTTGAGTTTCTAAAAACTAAAAGTGAAGTGAAAATTAGGGTTAGGGAATTTTGTTTTTATACTTGGAGAGAGTTAGAGAATAGTTTAGATATAGGGTTAGCGGTTTAGGTGGGAGGTGACGGGAGGCTCGGTGAAAGTGAAAATGGGTCGCCCAAAAGAGTCAAGTTTCACAAATTTAAAATTTGAAATTAGAAATCCAAAATTTGAGTGGGCCCCCTAACCATTTTTGGCCCGATGAGGTGCCACCAATGCAATTTTTATACACAATAAATAATCAAGTCCGGACAATCTAAATGTTTGAATTAGACCGAACTTGAATTTTGCCAAAAATTTGGACAACTCGAACCCGACTTGATTTTGTATTCGGACATGTCAAAATGACTTAATTTCAAATTTGGACACAAAATTTATGACCGAGATCCACACACACACACACAGAGAAAGCCTATAGATAGAAATTTGGTGACCAGAGAACCCGGGGATAGAAAGGAAGGAACGAGGAGGAAGGAGCGGAGCCTGGAGGGGTGGGGTAGGGGAGTGTGGTCACTGCCTTACTAGTTGTGGAGACTGGATAACGGTGGAGGTGTGGTGTGATATATATATATATATATATATATATATATATATATATATATAGAGAGAGAGAGAGAGAGAGAGAGAGAGAGAGAGAGAGAGAGAGAGAGAGAGAGAGAGAGAGAGAGAGAGAGAGAGAGAGAGAGAGAGAGAGAGAGAGAGATTTGGTGACCGGAGAACCCGGAGATAGGAAGGATCGCGGAGGGAAGAGCGGAGCCCGGAGGGATGGGGGTATGGTCACCGCCTCACTTGTTGTGGAGATTGGAGAAGGGTGGAGGACTGGTGTGAAAGAGATAAAGAGATTAACGGTTAGTTGAGTATCTAAAAACTAAAAGTGAAGTGAAAATTAGGGTTAGGGAATTTTGTTTTTATACTTGGAGAGAGTTAGAGAATAGTTTAGATATAGGGTTAGCGGTTTAGGTGAGAGGTGACAGGAGGCTCGGTGAAAGTGAAAATGGGTCGCCTAAAAGAGTCAAGTTTCACAAATTTAAAATTTGAAATTTGAAATCCAAAATTTGAGTAGGTTGCCTAACCGTTTTTTGGCCAGTAGGTACCCCTACGCAATTCTTATACACAATAAATAATTAAGTCCGAATAGCCTAAATATCCGAATTTGACCGAACTTGAATTTTGTCAAAAATTTGGACAATCGAACCCGATTCACAATACCCGAACCCGACTTGGTTTTGTATTCAAACATGTCAAAATGACTTAATTTCAAATTCGGACATAAAATTTGTGACCGGATCCAATTTTTTCCCAATTGGAATAATTCGGATATTCGGATCACTTCACTTTTTGTCGAGTACTTAGAATTTGGGCTGTATGTAGATTATTTTTAACAATAAAAGGGGATCCATCTCTATTGAACCAATAAAATTTTGGTAGGGCCTCAAATCCGATTTTCTAATTAATTATTTTTTATGTATGTTAAAAAATGATTTAAAAGCTAGTTTTCATAGTATTTTTTTGGGTACCTCATGTTATGCACTTTAATATTGTTCATTTACCTTTTTTAATGAAAATTTACCTGTTTTTTTAATGAACATTTACCTTTTTAAGAGGAATTAAAGGAAAAAAAGGCTCAATTTTTTTTTTGGGTTGAGGAAGAAAAAAAGCTCAATTAAGAAAAGAAACAATATTTTTAAAAAGAAAACCAACAAAAAAGAGGAATAAATTAGACAAATTGTACATTGCCTTTCTTATTTCTCGCCGGTGTCGAGAGTTTTTACAGGCGAAACAAAATCTCCATAGACTGACCCGTCTCTCTCTCTAGGTACGATCTATTCTTAGGCTCCCTTGAAGCACCACCCCTTCTTGCAACTCTCTCTCCTCGTCGCCTGCGACGAGCCCATGCCCTCACTCTACTCCTGGTGACTCTCTCTCTTCCCCTTTTCATTGGGTAAATAGTAATTGATGCCTTTCTGTGTCAACATTTGTGATTCGTATTCAGAATTTGAATTTCTGTTGATAACCTAATCGTTGCTTTGTTGCCCGAATGGATCCCTGATTTTGAGGATTATTTGTGTTATTTTTCAATGAAATATCAAGGTGCTGATCAAAATTCGAGAGGTTGGTGAATAATTTTGAGCGATAATGGGTTTGAAGCAAGCTATAAAGAAACTTGATGCTTTCCCCGTGCCGAAGAGCACTTGATGCAGAAAACCCAATCTGGAGCCATTGGTATTTCCTATTCTTTTATCCCTTGTACAGCTAAAATTATTAGGTTTCATAAGCTGATTCCTTGCTAGTATTTTAAAAAATTGCTGTTATTTGCTATTTATTTTGTGTTGGGTATTTCATTCAAGGAGTTAGTATTGGGCAAGTTTTAATCTTTGAATTTTGCAATTGCTTGGGCACTTTTGACCTTTCTGGAGCCTGTCATATTGTCATAGGCAGGTGCATCTCGAGGGGGCACTAGGTTGATAGTTTATGTTGCATGTTGGAGTTCAATTAAAATATAATTTGCTGTTGTAGCTCTCTCTCTTGTTCGCACTTTTTCTCATACTGGGATTTATTTATTTTTGTGCCTTACCTCTCTGTAGTTTCGATAATTGGCCTGGTCATTATGGCGACATTGTTCCTACACGAGCTCAGATATTACCTCAGTACCTACACGGTTCATCAGGTGACTTGCTTTTTAATGCTTCATGATCTTTGTTGTTATTATCTAGGTGTTGCTCTTGCCCACTCTTTGAGGAACTGAAAAACTCTCTAGTGGGAAAAGTTTTCAGCTTGTATTATAGTGGCATAAAGTCAATGCCTCATCAAACGGTCATTAACTTTACTCTCTAGAGTAGTAGGTGATCAAACATTTTTAATCTATGGTCCAACGGATACAACCTTTTGAAATATAGGGTTAAAGCTGTTACATTGTAAATGCCTCTCCTAGGCATTGGGTTATGAATTTCATGTGGATTTGGTTTTGAATTTGCATATTGCTCTTATATGTTGAGATTGATTGGATTCTCTGATTGTCCTGTTTGATAGATGTCTGTGGATTTGAAGCGTGGGGAAACTCTTCCGATTCACGTTAATATGACATTTCCTTCTTTACCATGCGATGGTGAGCTTGACTTTTTCTAACTTTGACGCCGTACATGTCATTTAGATGTTATTATATCTTTATTCTTTCCTACTAATCCTTTTTTTTTTTTTTTGTTTTTGCTTTATACTTATGGATGCTGAACACTGTATTGTTTTTCTAATTCATCATCAGTTCTTTATGAGTAAAGTGCATTTTCTGCAGTGCTAAGTGTGGATGCTATAGATATGTCGGGAAAGCATGAGGTGGATCTTGATACAAACATATGGAAAGTATGTAAGATTTTCCTTGCATTCCTGATTTTTTGTTTAATTCTGGTATGCTTTCAATCCATATTTAATTGCGGCTTTAGATATTGATAGGTGACCTTTAGTCGTTGGTTCAATAATGTTCTGGTCTTGACAAATGGAAGGTTCTATTTGTTAATGTAATTGTTTCTGTTTTGGTTGAATGGGCATAGATGGATGCACTTGATAGGAGAGTTGATTGATGACTGCAGGCCTTTAGGAAATATCTTTGTATACATATTGGTGAATGTGTATGAAAGTCCTGTTGTCTGCATGTAAACTGCAATATTGCACTAGATGTATCCATTAGTCAACCTCTTGTTGCAGGAACAAAATTGCAGAAATAACTTGATCCTTTTCCCCAGACATAGAACATAATATAGTTGCCTTTCTCCATGAAAGAAAGAATGATTTTTGTATTTGAATTTTGATACCTAGCAATTAGGGTAGTGGCAAAGAACGAACTACATTTAAGAGTCTGGATCTGGTGGTGGATCTGGTGATACCGGAGATCCCAAGGAGTGAAGTTTTGTTGTCCATGAAGCTGATTAAAGAAGTCAACAGCCAACAACGGTGTTTTGGAGAGGCACGTGATTGCAATGAACATAGTGGAGGATAGTAGGGATATGTGTAAGCTAACTTTGTGAGGAAGAGTATAGCTCATTTAACAGTCAAGAATCAAGATTTCTATTTGTAAGCTAGCAATTCATTGTTGACACTTGGAGGAACTAGGGCTGATTAATCAATGGGAATAGGTGCAGTGGTGTGTTATGTTTGAAACCTCCTACTGTTGATTTGGAAGGGACTCATTATTCAGAGAGGATGCTACTAACCTCTCATTGTGCAGGATTAAGATAATGGCCAGGATTCCAGGTGGTGAACTCAATTGTCTAAAGAGGACAATGCAAAGAGTGATGGTTTTGCCACACTTGCCAAGGCCTCTTAGAAATGAGGAAAATACAGCTGCGCATGGTCCCTCCCAGCCACTTTTGTGGGTCTGGGTGTAGTGTGCTAGTCTTTTTGAGTGCCCCATGAGAATTGATTACGCGATAGCTTCATTATTAGAGAGAAAACATAGCAAATCAATTTTTGCAACTTAGGTCCATTAACATCTCGGCTGACATTCTTGGCTTCATGCTATGTGTAAAGCACAATAATGTGTAACAGCAATCTCTGATCACTTTTGGAACATTTGTTAATTTGTTATTAATATAACGTGTTATAGAAACAGCAGGTTGTGCTTCTTAGATGTTGACATGCATACTGAACCATCTATTCTAACAGTTTTGAGCATTACTGTCATTCAACCGAGTTTTCAGAAAATCCGTCAGCTGAGTGTACAAGGACATTAAAAATTAGATTTTTGTAGTTTCACTCACTCAAATTGGTTAAACTGGCAAACAGACGAGTGCTTAGGGACATAAAAGTTACTATCCTGGATCTAATTGCTTGTTGGTTGTTTGTAGTTATCACCAATCAACCAACTACAGCTAAATACTCCTGCGGCTGTGCAATTATTTGATCTCTACTGTCATTTGGAGCCCATCATTATGTCGTAGTCTTAAAGAATCTTCTTATATTACTAATTAGTGTATGTGGGGCTGTCAGTTTCAGAAGATTCGTCCTTTCTAAGTACAACTTATACTATTGTTTCAGCTATAGCTTGACATTTAACCAGCAGATTTCTGCAATGTTCCATAATATTGCACATCTGTAGGGCTAAGCCCTTATGCTTTGTTAGACTTCATGGCTGTTATTAGGGCTTATGGATTTGGGCCACATTATGATGTCAACTATCTTAATATATCGGACATCCATCCTTGATAGGGCATATTGAGATTTAACGTTTTTGTGGCAATGGATGAAAATTGAAAACTGAGATGTATCTCCAAAACCATTCTATGGAATAGAACAGTAATGAGGAGCCTGGAGACCTAAAGTTGGGTGCTAAATCTTAAGAGTTGAGACTTTGGACCAAAGAAGGGCTTTATAAGTCGAACTTGGATTTTTCTTCTTCTTCCCCCCTTTTTTTTAAAGTTTCTTTTCGGCTGCTCTTCTTGTTTGGAAGCTTTTCAACTGATTGTTTTACTAACTACCAAACCATTAATTTGCCACACTGGGTTGGGATTGAATATTGCTGTCGAAAAGCTGTTTTTATTAGACATATACAAGGTTTTGATTGTCTAACCTCATGGCTAAACACGCAAGGGGCAGCCTATTGAGACATTTTGGTTCAGTCCACTGGTATCCCAAGCTGATTAATTGCCTAATAATTACTCTTTCTGTTATCCAAGAGGTGGACAAAGATTGTTTACTGGTTCTCTCTTCACATTTGATGTTGTCGTTTAAAAAACGAGCTTCAACCTTTTTGTATCTCGCCACCTTTAGTAACATTAGGATCAGGTCATTTGTGCCTGAAAGTTCTCCGTCTCTGTCATTTTTTATGCATTGCAGTACAGCAGCTAGCTCTTCCTTGTTGCAGCTGCAGCAGCATTTCTATCTGTTCACTTGTTTTATGCCGTGGTCATCTTGTTTGTAGTACCCAGCTCAGTAGAGGTATCTGAATATGCAAACATCTCAGGATCAGATCCCAGGCTCGTGTGGCAGGGGAACCTTTCAGAAGCATCAATAGTATTAGACTCTTTAAATCACATAGAGCAGCATGCTCTATTACGAGAACCAGACTGGACCGGCAACGGTTCAACAGGGAACCGGACACTGCTTCGGTCTGGATTTGCCAATCAACTTGTTTAACAAACGAACTGGTCAAAACCTGGTCAAACAACGATTCAACCGGGCGGTTTCTATGATTGAACCGGCGGTTCAACCCAATAGCTCCACAAAAAAAGGGAGAAAACACCAACTTTCAACCTCACTACAGTAACTTGGATCCGACAGACTTGGATCTGGCAGCCGCTCTTGGAGCTCCTGGAGCTCCTTGGGTGTTGGTAGACAGAAGTCGGCTGGCTCCGTTAATTGCCCCGGCAGCTGCTCCTAGGTCCTAGGTGGTGGTAGACAGTCGTTGGCAGCTTCCTTCGGTTCCTTGCCGCCGCTTTTGCTCTCTCCCCTCCCTCTCTCTCCAGTGGAATTGAAAGCTTGCCTGGTGCTGCTGCCTTTGCTCGCCGTCTCTCTCTCTCCCCACTATTAGTAGTGAAATTTAATGTTGAAACAAGAGACATCTTTTTAGGGGAAACTTTTACAGATTTTTTGCCTTCTTTCTCTCTCTCTCTCGTCTTTTGTCTTATCTTATTCCAATGTTAAAATATTTGTATTTCTTTTGTTCTTTACAAGTATTGTAGCGTCTAATATTTCACATAACTTATGACCAAGGTCCAAGGCCCAATGGGTATATTGATTATTGTTTTAATTTTTGGTTTGCTATAGCTAGATGGACTTCGCACACATGTTTTTGGGGTTTAAGTTTCTTATAAAATATTAAGATGCATTTGATCCTAACCGGGTCTAGCCTGTCCAATCTGGTTGGACCGGTCAACGGGTCAACCGGTTCAATCCGGTCTAAAGGGTTGAACTGGTCGAACCATTGACCCACTTCCTTGATCGGGTCAATCACCGATTCGGTTCTCTTAGCATAGGCAGCATGTACATTTTGTATACATTGAAATCAATACGTCAGCATCCAATGGTCTTTTTGCCAGATCAGCAGACAAATAAGATCCATAGAGATCTGAGATGATCCTAGGGATGTGGTGAATCTGGTGATGCATATGTTGTATGTTGTAGGACCTGGCTATTCCACTCTAATCACTGCTATGTTCCAACCACCAGTGACCCAATTTATGTTTCTTTAAGCAGAAAATCTGATTTTCTTTGTGCTTGAAGCCTGTAAACTTTTCCAAAGTTCTGCTTTGCCTTTACCAATAATGAAGACTAATGACAAACAGCCACCCCTGCAGAATTTGCTAGACTGATTGGATACCATGAACATTTTTTCTGCTGCTGACATGTTCCTGTTGCCAGAGATGTACTTCTAGAAAAATGAGCTGTTAATAATTTCTTTCTTAAGTTATGTGTATCAGAAACGAAAAATGCTGGGAGACAGCATGGTTTTAGTCCTGAGAAGTTCTTTATGCTGTTTTGCCCAAAAACTCCTAATAGAGCAATAATGTGCTTGCTGGTAGTATTTTGTTCTTGTAGTGCTATATAGGCATGATTTATGCATTTTTCTTTTGATGCAAAGAATTTTGCAGCTTCAACCGAATAACTGTCCAATGTAGAAGCTGAGGTTCTGTTGATATAGTGTTAGGCTGTATTTTAGGCCTTCTTTTTCCTAGGAGCTTGAAGGTGCATAATACAGTTGCCAGTTGCCATCACTGTGAAGACTTCATGTAACTCTCAAAGTTGATGCTGACAGTGGTGACTGGTGAATCTGTTTACTTAGGGTTCCATTTAGGTTTGGTCGAATACTTTAAGGTTCCTCCAACTTTGACTAATTTATGGATATGGAGCTTTTGGAAATATATTTTTAGGTGATGAAATGATAAATATACCCTGTGCTTTTCATAAAAATGAAATTTGTAATCGTTACTATAATAAATAAATAACTAAGTAAATAAATAAATATCCATGCTCTCTTCTCTTCCACCATCTGCCACCAGAGTGCCCATTGTAGGGCCAACTTGCCATCAGGGCAAGCCCAGTGTGGGATTTCCCAGTCACCGGCCTGCTCCCCTGGAAGTGTTTTCCATCTACCCCCATTTCCAACATCGCTCCTCTGATCCACACCCTCTTTTACCTCTTTGATATGGCTGCGCATTGGAGGTGCAGGCGGCAGAAGGCCGGCAGCGACTCAGTGTTACATTCCCATCCCACAACCCATTCCGGCCTTTGTCCTTCCCCGTCCCCTGCGACCCACAGCCGTCAACTGCCACCTACAATCTCTTCCTCCCCTCCTTTCCAAAATTCCCCTTAATCTCTTTTTTTGCTGGAATTCTGCCAGATTTTTTGGCACTTGATTTCTCTTGAAATAGAGGGATATTCTGGGGTTTTGGGGTGCATGGAAAGTTGAAGAGAGATTGAAGGTAATGGTGGCCTTGTCGAAGCAATGTGGGCCCTGGGGAAGAAAGAGGAGGAAGGGGCATGGAGTTGGTGGAAGGACAGCAACCTCCAATCTGGGGACACCAGTGGCCAGCTGGCTTTCATGGGGGGTTGGTGGGTGGAAGGGAGCAGTTTTGTTGTTGTTGTCATTGTTGTTATTATCATTATCATTACTGAATATTTACAAAAATCATTTTTATAAAAAGCATTGGAGCATTTCTGTCATCTGGTAAAAATATGTTTCTTAAAACCTAAGTGTCCACTGTAAATTAATATCATTGTAGGACAGTAAATTATTTGACCAACCTGAGTGGATCCCTAAGGCCTTAAGTAATACTCTCCGGAACACACACCATCACCCGCATATATCTGCATGGCACAAGTGCAACCCCCAAGAAAAGAAAAGAGGGGGAATGGGAAAAGATAAGAGATGCTACTATGCTTTTTGATGCAAATATTAATATCACAATCAAGCTATATGAAGAAGACATTTCCTTGTCATAGAAAAAGAAAAGAGGAATATGACAAAGATATAGGAAACAAGGTAATATGAAATGGGGAAAATCAAATGTGGTTCTCTTGATTGCACAGCTTAATATGCATGTATTTCTAGCTTCTCTTGAGCTGATTTATTAACGTCTTATCCTTTCTATTTGTGGTTTTGCAGCTTCGCTTGAGTAGTGATGGCCATATTATTGGAACTGAATATTTGTCTGACTTGGTAGAGAAGGGGCATTCTCATGGTCACGGTAATACTATTTGGCTTACTATTTTTGTTTTCACTGTGTTGTATTCTGGATAGAGTATCCTTATTTATTATGGAGCTATTGCACGCTGAAAAATAAATCTTTCCTTTCAATTTCTCTAAAATAAAGTGGTTGCTATGCCCAAAGCAGTTAGGATTTCAAATTCAATTTTGCAGGCGATCACAAAGACCATCATAGTCATAATGTTCATCATGGTGATCATAAAGATGAACATGACGATCATAAAGATGAGCATGGAAATCATAAAGATGAACTCGAGAATATTAAAAGCCATCTCCAAACTTACGATGAAGAAACTGAAAAGATGGTGAAGAAAGTTAAGCAAGCTATAGCAAATGGTGAAGGATGTCGGGTACTTACAAGTTACTAACATGGTAGAATTTTAGAAATACTTGACAGCTTTAAAGTGACTAAATGAGGCCATCGCTTTCACAGGTTTATGGTGTTCTAGATGTGCAGAGGGTTGCGGGAAACTTTCATGTCTCAGTGCATGGATTAAACATTTTTGTTGCTCAGATGGTGAGGGTTTCTCTTCATTATATGATGACAGATTTTTTGGTCCACTTGAACTTACATTTTGTAGTTTGGCTTCTTGATTCTGAAGCTTTTCCTTTGCTCGATTTGGCACCAGAATTTGTCAAGAGTCTCATATGAGTCAGTTGCATGATGTAATTACATTATTTTGAATCATTAAAGGAAGATTGAGTATTTCTGAATGGAAATTTTTTGGACCTAAAATAAAATTGAATTTTCAGTAATTAGTTCATGTCATGGGACTGGTTGTGGCCTGTGATGTAACAACCATTATGACAGTTTCAGGTGGTGTTTATCTTATGGCCATTACAGATGTGGTGTCTAATCACAAAATGATAGTTTCTTTTCTGTTTTTATTTTTATTTTCATGGATAAACTCTCCCAGCTGCTTCAATTGATTGATCTTTTGGTTTTTCCCTAGTCATACATATGTGTCTAGCTGGGTGATGCTTGATAACTTAGTGTTTCCTCTTGTAAATTCTTCTATATAGGTCTAATTTTCACAACATCCATAGCCCATTAGTCTTCTGCTTTGTTTGATTATTTAAAGTGCGAAACCACCACAAAGGTACAACTATGCAAGTGTCTAGTTGCCTATTTGGTCCACTGCCTTCAACTGGATTGACCCTATTACTAATTTGCTGAGGTGGCAAACTCAAAGGACTCCTTGCCTTGAAGTTTTTGCTTAATAGGGGTGAGCACTTTTCAGTCTGGACTGAAAAATGCCCTGTAAAGAGTTGGACCAGACTGTACTGTTAGGGTTCCACTTAGGTCCTTGGCCTACGCATATGATGATTTCAGGTTTTGAGGTCAATCCGGTCTAATCCCAGAAAACTCAGAGGTCTGGTAGCCTGATTTTGTACTTTTAAGCTATTTTTTTAATATTTGTCTCCCGTGCTGTGGTGTGTTCTATATCTCGTATTCTACCATGTCGCTGGCCTTCTATTCCTGCTTATTTTATTATGTTATTTTCCCTACTTTTGCATTTTTAGTGGCCTCTCACTTCTGATATGGCTTGATATGGAGAAATTGAGAGAAAAACTGGTATTATATAGTTCATTCATGATTTATAAAGGATTTATAAGTGAAATCCTGCGATGCTTGAATGAAAGATTAGCCAGGCTTGTCAGCTGGGGAGTGAATTGATAGTCGGTCATGATTTGTAACAATCTAATATAATTTGGAAAGGACTGGATTACTGCATGATATGAACACTTCCTTTCAGTACACCCTCCCCTTGTGCTGGGCCAACAGGAAAAACTGATACTAACAGCAAAGATACGATAAAAGTTTGATGAAGAATCATCTTATGGGGATCTTTTGGCTGTTTTTATTTTTGAATTTTCATTTTTGAGTGTATGCTTCTTGAGTCTGCATGAAATATTGACCACATTTTTAACTTGTTGAAGAACAAAAAAATATTTTCTTTCCGTTTTGGCAGATTTTTGAAGGGTCTGATCGTGTGAATGTCAGCCACATGATTCATGATTTATCATTTGGTCCAAAATATCCTGGAATTCATAACCCCCTTGATGGGACAGTGAGGATATTACGTGGTGCAAGTGGCACTTTCAAGTACTACATTAAGGTATGTGTTTGCATATGATTTTTGATGTTGCTTATGCCCAACTCATTCGATTCATTCTGAGAAAATTTTGCAACTCTCTGTGCTATGTGGTGCCTTTGAGTTACCTGTTTCTTGGTTATCATAACATGAGATGGCCTGTAAGTGTTATTCCGACGTAGTGGCATATTTCAAATTGAATCATGATCCCCCTGACTTCAGCTCTAATGTGCTTCTTAGGAGAGACTGTTCATATTTCCTGAACCTCCATCATCCATGCATATTGTTTGGTTTATAAAGTTATACCAGCCTCAGAAGCTTACAGTTGTGCATTATATAGTATGCCAGCATCATTCTAACCTAAATCATATTCAAAGGATAATTGTCATGTTGCAATTACAACACGATGTTTAAGTTGCAGCTTCTAGTTTTCTTTTTTTTTTTTTTTTTTGGGGGAGTGTTTCTGTAGTTGCTTCTTTTCAGAAGCATTTAATGGTCCTGCATGGCTAAAACATTCTTTGTTATATTCTAGATTGTTCCTACTGAGTACAGATATATCTCGAAAGAGGTCTTGCCCACGAACCAGTTTTCTGTCACTGAGTACTTTTCTCCTATGAATGAATTTGATAGAACATGGCCAGGTTGGTATTTGGCATCCCAAATTTTTATGTTCTCCCTTTCTGACATTCGTTTTTCTGCCTTGTACTCCAGCTGATTATTGTCACCTGTTTATGGCAGCTGTTTATTTTCTGTATGATCTGTCACCAATCACTGTGACAATCAGAGAAGAACGCCGCAGTTTTCTGCACTTTATTACCCGGCTTTGTGCAGTATTAGGGGCACTTTTGCATTAACTGGTAGGCGACATACTTTGCAAGTCTCAAATTTTTATAGTTTGAAATATAGTAAAGACTGGTGGTGTGACATACATTCTAATTTGTGGAGTAGGAAAAATTGCAAGTGACGTCTCTTGTGTGAATTAATTTCCAGTTGATTCAAGTCTTCCAAATATTGTTAGGCTAGTATAGGATTACTTGATAGTATCCCTTATTGCACTTTGATATTTGAAGTTGATGATTTGTGCTGATTGAAAACAGAAAAGGACTTCAGCAGTTCAGCCTATCATAATAGGTTGCATGACTTGGTGATATTGATCCTCATCCCCCCGCCCCCAAAACAAAAAACGGGGCCTAGTGATATTGATGGTAGGAACTTCATTAGCATGCTGCAAGAATGTGGTAGCATGTCTATTGAATGGGAAGAGAATCAGCGGTGGTGTTTTTTTTGCAAGGCTGGCTTGGTTTAATTCTATTGAGTCCAAAGTACTTGGGTGACTTGTTCAGTTTAGGTGGGATGAGATTGGTCCTTTGTGTTGGTCGCATATCTAGTTCTGCTATTGGTGTGTTCAATGAGCTTGCTAGGCAAATGTTGGGTCTGTTCTTGTTTAAGTTGGGTTAATTCAGTTGCTGTTTAAAGTCAGCTTGCCTTATTTCAGATCTGGGTTGGGCGATCTGACTTTGACTCGGGTACTACTATCAGCTAGATATGTGTCCAAGGGTTGGATCTGGCTATTTTCAGGGAATTTTGTGGTTGTTTTCCATATTTTAAATTTTGAATTGTTCCAGTGTACCCATGATGAGTGTGCCCCATGGTTCGACAAATCCGAGGATAAGACCGTCTCATATGAGATATATAGTGAGACAGACTGCTTAAGATGTGACTTTTTGAAGGTGCTTGGGTAATTAATAAGTATTTTGGACTGACTTTTTAATTTGGGAGTTACTAATTTTTCATTTAGTGGCAACTTTTATGAAAGTCAGCTCTTGATGAGTAATTAGTTACCATTTAATTATTAGAAGTCACTCTAAAAGTGCCGTCTCACAATATCACTGTGGAAATACGGTCTCACTTATGACCTTCTATTTGTGTTACTAAAGTATAGTTACTTTTTGTGCTTATATCTTTCTTATTATGGATTACAATCGGGTGCCTGAACTTTCCATATGCCTCCAGGAATGCTGGACCGCTGGATGTATAGGATCGTTGAGGGAGTAATGAAGCCGAAGAAGAGGGGTATGTTCTAATAGCATTACACACGTTTACAAACTTCATAACGCGTCTCCAATGGATCAACTGATGAAGCAGATTCTTCATGAAGAAGTCTGATTGCTAGATCAAAGATGGCAAGATGACTGCTTTTGGACGATCTCTCTCTCCTCATCTTTTGTTGTCTAATATAATGATTAGCTAGCTGTAATGAATATTCCTCATTCTTGGTTCCTAAGGCGTAAAAAAAAAAAGGGGTTTCATGTCTGTAACAGCTATCTCCATTTTCTGTGAGGAATCCATGCTAAGAGACTTATGTATCATAGCGCATATGTAGTTGAAATTTTGCCTCAAATATTTCCATTTTTTAAAATATATATTTTATGCTAACCTTGAAGGTTGAATTGAAGTTAAATTACGGCCTGTCTTCTACAATATATTAGTCGCTAGCGCATTAGTTTAGCATAAATGGTTCTTATGTCTCTTTCTTTTTCTATTTTTAAAAATTTTAAAATTTAGTTTATTGTACTGTCTAAGATTGTGATTGTAAGTGTAAAAGCTGAAGTCTTCTCAAAAAGAAAAAAAAAAGGCTGAACTAGTTGGTAACTTGATTTGGATCCAGGTTTTTGCTGCTAATTTTCAAGACTCGACCTATGTTACGAAAATCGGATCGGATCAGCCGGTTGAACCGGTTAGACTGGAAACTGGTCTATATCATGAGAAACGGACCGGACTGGCCTGTTCAAGCGGGAACCGGACATTGGTCCAGTCCGAATTTGCCTATTAACCTGTTTGACAAACAAACTGGTCAAAATCCGGTCAAACAACATTCAATCAGACGGTTTCCACAATTGAACCAGTGGTTCAACCGTGTAACTCCAAATATTAAAAAAAAAGAAGAGAAAACCCAAATTTGATGTAAGTTTCTTGGATCTGGCAGCCCCTCCCGATGCTACTAGTAGACGGATTTTGACCGGCAGCTTCCTTCAGTTCATAGCTGCTTCTTGGTGTTGGTAGACCGAGGATTGCAACCTTTGATTCCTTGCCACCGCCTCCTCTGTCTCCCCCTTTCTCTCTCTCTCCTGTGGAATTAAAAGATTGCATGTTAACTATGCTATGTCTCTCTCTTGCCCCTAGTAATGAAATTTAAAGCAAGTTGAAGTATTTTGGAAAAACTTTTATAACTTTTTGGTCTCTCTCTCCCTTTTTTGTCTTATGCTTATTCAATATTTTAATATTCTAATTTCCTTTCCTCGTTTTTACAATGCCTTGGTTATTCTTATGTTTTAATATCTTAATTTTCTTTGTTTGTTTTTACAAGACTAAAGTCCAAGGTTCAATGGAATCACTTATTGTTGGTATAATTTTTAATTTATTATAGTTAAACTTGCACATATATTTTTAGGGTCTAAATTTTTTATAAGATATTAAGATACATTTAATCTTAAATAGGTCTAGCCGATCCAGTCCGGTTCAACTAATGAATATGTCAAACAATTTAGGTGTTGTTTGACCTGGTTTATAAAAAAGTATTTTTGCTTATGAAAAACAGTTTTTCTAAAAGTAATTTTTAAAGAAGGTATTAATGTTTAAGAGGTTTTTTCAAAATCACTTTTGAAAAACAGTTTTAATTTTTTAAAAGTTAGTATTTGACCTAATTTTAGTTTTTAAAATCCAAAAATAGTTTTAAAATTTAGGCCAAACACCCACTTAATTTAATTTAAACGGTTGAATAAGTTAAACCATTGACCCACTTCTACGACCGGATCGATCACCTGTTCGGTTCTTTTAACATAGGATCCGGTAAGCGTGGCGGACGGTTAAACTGTGAATCTCGTTCTAGCTTTCGAACCAGACAAACCCGGTCAAACTCGGTCAACTCGGGCAAATCGGTCGACTCGGGACAACCGCGGTTCGACCGGGATTTCTACCATTAACATTGCATAGAACCTCGATTTCCTTTTGGTTCTAGCTCCCAAACAGTTGCTTCTTGCAAGTGTTCGTTTTGGCCAATCCCTTGTCGAGCGATGCTTCTAGGCTTAGCCTTCTGAACCCAAGTGGGTCATCTAGCTTCTTTTTGATTTGCTTTCACTTTGTATTGAGAGGTGAGAGAGGGGGAAGGAGAGGGAAATCAGATAGTTAGAGGATTGTGATCTCCTTTTTCTTTCTATGGAGGTGAGAGAGAGAGGAGGGGGAACTCACAGAGTTAGAAGATGGGAGTGAGAGAGAAGAGAGCAGATGAGATAGAAGGGAGGCGCACGCTGCACGCATAGGAGAAATGAAGAAGAGATAGGGTTAGTTTTAATTTATTCCATGCTTAGGGGTTAAAAAGTGGACTATATATTATGGGCTTAAGTTTTAAGTAGAAAAAATTAAATGAGCTTTTATTATTTTTAGTAATTTTATATAAAAATTATAATTTTTTCTTCCCTAATTTTATTTTAAAAAGTAGATAATTTATGTAATAGAAATATAGAGAAATACTTTTGTAATTAACCGGATTCAACTTGTTTAAAATATCCGTATGGGGAGACAGATGTCACATGAGCACTATAATATTGGGAAAAATATGAGCGTTCGTCGCTGATTATTAATGTTCATAAAATGCTAATTATTAGTTATAAATACTATAATAAGTGTTTATAATAAGTTAAAAAATAAATTTTTATGCATTTATGCCAAATATTATTGTGTTTTACGATTGAAAAAGTTAGAATTAGAAGATTCAAATTGATGTCATATGATGTTTTACATTTATGTTAGTTAAAATAAGGAAAAAATAATTGAAAACATATAAAGAAAAAATTTTAGGATCAATCTGCGTTATACTTGGTTTAACCCGATCCAACAATCAAGTGGGTAAATAGGTCTAAGCTCGATCCAAACGGTCCAATCGGTTGAATCATTGACCCATTTATCCGACCGCATCGATAATCGGATTAGTTCTCTTAATATAGGACTCGACCAGCTTGTCAGTAAAATAGATTGGTATTTGACGAAGTCATGGATAACTTATCAGAGTCTCCCTTGCTGCCGCTGAACTAACTGGCGCAAATGATATTATACTACCTCGGGTACACAAGCACCGTTGACTCCATGGTCGGACGACATCGTCTTATGTTGTGTTTGAGGGCGTGCATCCTGCCACAAAAGAGTTAAAATAATTTTAGTTGCCTTCACCCACTGGAAACAAAATTGGCTCCATGGTAGAAATAATAGAATTGTACTCACCAACATCCAATATATGAATGCTTTATTTATAAACTAATTTCTACCTTCCTGAATATTTTAACTTATTTCTTCTTACATTTCTATTTTTGGGCAATATTTTAATTTAACTTTTTCTGGGTGTACAATAAAATATTTTTGGGTAACTTTTTTGCTTAGTGTTTTTGGAGTATAGTACTGTGTTATGTATATGATAGATAACTGTTCAATGTTGATGTTGATATCCAGAACATTGTAAATTTGGTTTTAGATTAGTTCTTAGTGTATATAATATAAGAACATTGTTGAGGGTATGATGAATCAATGTTTAGTATTGAGGTTTATATTAAGAATATTATCAATTTAATTTTAATTTTTAGTATACATTATAATGATGTTTATGTATAATAAATTAGCGTTTAGTGTTTTTGGTAAATAATATATAATAATTTTAGTGAACAATTTTTTGGTGACGGTTAGCTCTTGGTGACTCACTATTTACTAAAAAAGGATTCAGTGAACAAAATTTGATTGAAAATCAAATTTTGACTAACAGAATGTATTTTTAAAAAACAAAGTCAGTGTTAAAAAAAAGATAGGGAGGTAAAAAAATTATGAATATTAAAATAAATTTTAATGAACATTAGGATACTTTTACTGAAATTAAAATAATATTTAGTGAATATTAGAATAATCTTTTGTGAATCATTGCATAATTTTTAGTGAATATAAGAATTGTTTTAGTGAATATTCGTGTCGGACGAAAAGCATTATGTACGACGCAAAGAAGCCAGTTTAACTGCACAAAGAAGCAACTTTTGACAATAATATGCTGTCATGGCATCTATACAAGAGAAATTGCAAGAAAAGAATCACACTTTGAGGGAAATCTATCACCACAAAACCCTCCATCACCAAAAGAAAATAAAAAAATACAAGAGTTACACAGAAAAACTGTACCAAATAATTATACAAAAGACACCTTCTATCATGTTGAAAATATTTAGAGGTTCCTAACTTTTGAAAACTTGATATTGAGTCCCCTGTTTTATTGCTTGCACTTTTGAAAGCATGACGTCATTAGCCAACAGAGCTTGCATGCAATAAAACAGATGAACCTGATATCGAGTTTTCAAGTTGCAAACCTTCAGAAAAATAAACCTCTAAATAAGTTCAATATGACAGAGGGTACCTCCAAATAATTACACTCTCAAATGAAGCAAGAAATTTGATGAAATTGTACTTGGCTAAGTATGGAACTGGCATTCTCCAATGACCTCCTTGTATGCATATATCCATAGTTGACTCAGATGATGAAAAGATGGAGGTCAGAACATCTTTTAAGGTCAAGGGATCAATGCAATCAGGATTGATGCCACTGATTGAGAATATCATAGCCTGTAAAACAGAGAGAATCAGCACAAGGTAAGAAGAGAGAAGCTGAAGACAAAATACTGATGCCTAGTGAACAATCTCTGGAAGCTAAATGCACGACATCTTTCAAACCAGATATGCCAGTTAGCAGACTTCCTCATCTACATGTACTTGATCAATTTTAGCAACATGAAACAGGTATTGAATCCTATATTGTTTAAAAGTGTTTAGATCAGAAATGGTTTTCCAATAAAATACCACTTGTTTGAAAATTTTAACTTAAATAATATTATAGAATAAATAAGAGGGTGGTGGAGTTGTAGACAAAATGAATGTTTCCACAGTACACAATGAATGTTGTGGAGAGTACTGCGAACAAGAATGTGAACACAATCACCTAACTCAGATCATCTGGGGCACATCAAAAGTAACTTAAACATAACATTATTATATACATTCTGTAGCAAACCACTAACACTGAAAAGTCATTTTGCTCTAGTTAGTTATTTCACTGAAGATAGTCATCGTTTATGGAACAAATAGCATACTAATTATCCCGAAACCTTTAACGAGCCACCTGTGTCCCTGTCAATAGTGGGATACAAAGGTCTTTTGCAAAAAGCTTGCTTCCAGTAGAGCCTTAATCAGGAAAAGCACAAAATGAAATGCTAGTCCCCCAATAAAGGTACAGTAGCTAAGCAGCACATCTAGTTTACTCCAGTCCAATCCAAATGAGATGCTCAATAGTGATTCTTATGGATTCCTCCCCATATAATGAGAATCAGATCAAGAAAAACTCAAGGCCATAAAATCCTAAGGACCTGATAGAAATATTTATAGCTATCTTAACGAATTAAGGATAAGCTGCATACATTCAGGCTATGTGGTAAGGAAGCCTTACGAGAAGATGATGAGTAACAGAGACACAAGAGAAGATCCTTTTTTTTTTTTTGGTAAGAAGTTAGATCTTCATTACACATCCAAAAACCCAAATAGAGGGTTAATCAATACAAACTAAAGCTTTTAGATATCAAGAGCCGCCTTCTAGGAAGGTTCCCTCAATATCCAAAGCTCAAATGGCTATATAAAACTCATGTATATCAAAACTCTACTTGCTATATCTATTTAGGAAAAGAAACCTGTACTCTACTGGTTGCCAAACACTCTTAACTGCCTTGTCAATATTCACAGCCATTCCATTAAAAATCAAGTCATTCCTATCCTTCCATACTTGATGCCAAATAGCTGCTGTCAAACAGCTCATGAATTTCCTTGCATTTTTAGTCATTTTCCCTTTAAGAAGCCATCCCTACCAGTCCACCAGATCTTTGGGTTTATACATGCCTGCAAGTGAATTCCAAATCGATTCTCTAATTGCTGTACTGGACAAGATTTCTTTCTCTCTCTTTGTTTGTTTTTTTTTTTTGGTGGGGGGTCTGACATGAAAAAGTTAAATAGATTAGCAAAGTACGCAACTGTAGAAAAACACATCAGCAGGGAGGAGTACAAAAATCAAACAGAAATAACCTAACTACTTAAGACAGAATGAACAATTTAACACAATCTAAATTGCATATGTTGGAGAAAGAAAACCCCTGAAACGCCACAAAGCTGTATCAACAACCTCATTCTTTGACAGATTAAACCCAAAGCATCCTGCTTAGCCTCTATAAAGAACAAGCGGTAAATAGACTTTGTGTTCATGATTGGAATTATGATGTTTAATAGATACAAGAATCTAGGAGGCAAGTTTCTAGCTTTAATTTAATGCTATGCAAGCCGCCTTCATAGCTATTGCAATTTTCTTACGTGATAGATGTACGGAAGCATGATGGACTTCATCAATTGTTCAACTAATTGTGCTCTATTCATTATTCTTTTTAATTGCGAAGTAGAATACTAAGCACTTCCAATGGGCCTTATTGCATCTTTGCAAACGGCACATTTATCTAAACCCTGTATTTGGCATATACGGGAGCTTTGTCCAGGCAATGTATAAATGCTATGTTGTATCATATGGATTCAGAATAGATAAACCTTGTCAAAAGCTCTACGTGACTTAAAAATCACAGAGTACCTTTGATAAATATAAATTGTG
The DNA here is from genome assembly GCA_021018815.1 of Talinum fruticosum. Taxonomy (NCBI): domain Eukaryota; kingdom Viridiplantae; phylum Streptophyta; class Magnoliopsida; order Caryophyllales; family Talinaceae; genus Talinum; species Talinum fruticosum. Next base: position 3,807,576 of record JAITYX010000011.1, read on the forward strand.
CCTGTCCCTCCACCTTACAAATGCTCTACCCTTGTCTCGTCGGGTCCGATATGGTCTAAAGAACCCATTGGAAGACTTACTACAGGTGCAGGATGATGATGATGTATCTGTTGTTGATGCTGGTGAGGGTGGTGGTGGTGATGATGTTGCCCCAACTGCCTCCCTCTGTGAGTAGGATAATGGGGAGATTGTTGAGCAGAACTTGCTCTCCATCTAAGGTACTCTACAATCAGGGCATTTGTGCTTATGGCAATTCCAAATCCAGTGAATGAAGACAGCAGAACTGAGAGAACTGGATTAACATTAAGCTGTATAGATGAACATATGAAAGTAAGCAAGCATCTTCACGAATTATTCATTCAGTGACAGCTTAGATATGGTATAAGTTGAGTTCTTACCACTGTATAGAAGATGTGAGCAAAAAGGACCACAATTGCAAACTGGAAAGAAGCATAAGCCCATATATAACTCTTACTTACTGCATTCATAAAACCAAAAGCTATTAGAAGCTATACTTATCATTATCTAGAGACCCTTCTAAGCCCATAGGAGTTGCTAAACAACATTTATGCTAGAAGCACCTTCCACAATGTTAACGTTAGAAATTGGTCGAACAACCTTGGATACATGAAAAGGGTTTGGAAAATATTTATTTGATTGTAGGTATTTCAAGTGTCTCTTTATAAGGAACCTAACTTTCTAAACACTCGTTTAACCGATGTTGAAAAACAAAAATGTAGGTTTTTGAAATCTATCATGTTAAAGAAAAAAACCATCCTCTTCAGAAATGTGGCATTCTAGAACAAACCCCATGACACTGATACTAGAGAAAAATCCTACCACACTGATACTAGAGCTTTTGAGCCATCACCACAGATCTGCTGTAGAAGTAGAACTAAGGGTCTCCCAGAACCTCCATAGTTGTCCCAGTATGGCCCATATGTATGCTATGTTGGAGTTGCTTTTGTACAATCAATGACAGTCTAAGCATAGAGTAACTACCCACATCCCTAGCGAACCATTTCAAGCCTTTTTCCCTGCTTAGGCCCCAAAGACGAGAAATTTTGTAACCTGGGGTCATGTTCCCTCAGGCCTTGTGGCATGAAATGGAAGTAAGTTAGTGACTGAGAATTTTTAATGCTTGAGCTATTATCTAAAATAAGTGTTTCTTGCTGTATCACACACACACACACACACACACACACACACACACACACACACACACACACACACATTTCAAATAAAAAGAGAAGTGATATATGGTTCAGGTTTTGATTAGCTAAGAATCAAATTCTTCACAAGATGGGATACACCTAAATAAGCATGTGAAGATGGACAGAGCTATAAAACCATAGACAAAAATTAGAAATGGGGTCATTTAGGGAAGGAATGGGTACAACACCTATGAAGGATAAAGCATGCCCTAAGATTATTTGAACTCATAAACAGAAGGTCATAGACAAAGTGGGGTAGCTTTGGGAGCCGGAGGTGGAAAACTAGTATAACAAGGGTTGCAAGTGGAGAGAGAAAGGCGAATAACAGTTAAAGACATGATCCTCATTTCTCACGATTGAGTTTCTAGAAAATATTTCTCTTGGCTTTGATCAAGTCAAATAGTATGTACACTTAAGTAGCCAAGACCAAGTGGTGGAAAATTGTTTGATTAATGGTACAAGTAGTGAGAAAAGAGGGAAAAAAAGGTGGGGGGGGATAAAAGGAAACAAAAATGAAGGGAAAGGCTCAAAAAGAAAAAACTCTGTTTTATTTGTTTTTAGACTAATTTTTTTGGGCCTTTCAATAAAGATAATTGCCATCATGATAAAGATGAAGGTCACTGATATCAATTGTAGAATTACAGGATATGAACATCATTACATGACTAAGTAACATGGAAAAATTACAGCAGTTCAACAAGTTTTGTAAATACACTTACCCATGGTGGAAGCAATCATTGATGACAGAAGGCCTAAAGCGCATGCAAAAGGCAAGGATATGGCTAAGGCACGGGGTCCTAGATCTGATACCTGTATATATGTATACGGTATAGTTAACCCACTTACAAATTACAATAACAGAAAGGCAAAAGTTGCGATCAGCTAAATAGGCCACCATGAATAACATGATACATCTGACTGTTTCTCTATTATGCTTATATTATGTTAGCTTAGCTCGATCTTTTGAAGTTGGATATTATATATCCACTAATTCCTAAACTTAAAAAAAGTGAAAGACATTTTAAAAAAAGCAAAAAGTAAACGAAAGGAACAAAGAGGAATTCAGAATAATTTGTGGCTGTTAAAAGTTCCTTTCTTCCTCTCCTTTTTGCAAAACATCACACACGCAATTACAAAACATCAGCCAGCTGAGTACACTCACACCAGCTCTTAACCAAGTTGGATGCAGACTGGTCAAAACAGCACTGTTTGCTATAACCTCAAAGACACAACAATCAAAGACACAATGGATCATAAATTTTAATTGGGCGTCATAAAATTGTAACCAAATAACAGCCAAGTTTAAATGCTAATTGATGTTGCACAAAAGAGAGGAATAATACCAGAAGTTGCTCCAGGAAGCAGAAGTACGCTAGCATGCTGACTAGCACAAGAATTGGAATATCCTGCCATACCCTGTCAAAAAGTTGAGTGAAAATTCAAACAGATTTAAGTCAAGTTTGACCTCTAGTCACTATCACTAACTGTTGTCCATCATTCAACAAAAGCACAAATACATTGGCTTTCACATCTATTGATATAGCGCACATTTTAGCAGTTTCAATGTTGTCATTTGTTTCCAGAGTTTTACTTTAAACATAAAAGAACTAGCCAACCAGAGTACAAGCAGTGATGTCTATGCGAACAGAGCTACTAGCATCTTTTCGACTCTTGACAAGACAGTTTGACACTGACTTAAAAGACAGTAAAATTCCTTACAAATGCATCCCAGGGGACAATGATTGGTCATAAGATGCACAAACCATGATGTGAGGCTCTTTCATTATTATTGAAATTTAGTAAGCTTGAGCTAATTGAACAAAAATAATTACTCAAGCTCAGCTCCTTTAACTTTTACACTAATTGAGCTTCGGTCACGGTGAGTCTATCTATAATGCTATAATCCCTCTTGGCAAAAGCCTTTCTGGAATTTAACAAGATAAAATAAAACCATAAGAAAAGGAATACAAAACAATAAAACTATAGTTTTGGATATGGTTCACTTCCCACTTTCCTGACCGACAATGCTGTGAGCCTGTGACAACTAGATTACTCAAAATATGAGATTTTACATGAAAACTCAATGGTAAGCGCAAATCCCTTTGTCCATCCACTTACGCAACCCCTAAGAGCTTGCACTTACCTTCTCTCCCACTCCAAATCACACAAATAAAAAAATACGTAATAATAGTTCTCGAAGTTTCATTGTAAGAGAACAATTCCCCTAGTATCCCGCATGCTTAACCCTTCATCTCTTGTTCTTTTTTTCTTTGTATGGATGGCCAATAGGATGTCATTCTCATAGTCATTAGGTCTCTATCAAGTGCATAGCATTACTACATACATGCATTCCGTTAATAGTTTGATATGCTATACGATTGTCCAAACTCTCGTGTGCATGAACCCCGGAAGATGACATGCAACACCAGAGGCATACCTTCACCCTTTACCTGATCAGAAACTAGACCAAACCGTTGAAAATTTGAGATTTGTAAGTCAACACGAGATGAGTCTTTGGGTAGGGAAAGTCTGACCGATATGATAACACAACTAAACATAAGCACGGAGTCATATATTCCGTGGAAAGATTTAGAAGCATTTGCGGAAGACCTAACCATTTTGTCACGTTCTATTCTATAACAAGATTTTGTCTGCCATTTCTCCCCTTGAGTACAGATACATTAAAGTGGTGGCAAGTGTGGGAGAGGGGAAAGGACAGGAATAAATGCCATATTGTCATTAGTAGCTTATGAAAGTTACTAACATGCCTGTAACGTGGGATATCTATTTGCTCAGTAATGGTTGGAGGTCGCCTCTGAACAGAACGAGGATTTTGTGATGGTAATCTGAATAATGTTACTGGAAGATTCTTCACATCTTGTTTGCAGACATCACATATCTTGTTTCCTTTGATAGTGAACCACTTCAAAGCACACTCCTTATGAGCAAGTGCAAGCTCACCTTTGCAGCTGCATTCCAACTTAAAAGTATCACCTCCTTCCCCTAGCTCAACCAAACAAATTCTACAAACTGCTTCCTCTTCAGGAATATCTTCGCCGGCATCGGTATTTTCATTCCCTGAAATAGCAAATGTTGGAAGACACATGGGACGAAACAATAAGATAATCTCTATCTGCAATGAAATGAATAACTCCTCAAAACAAGCCAAAAAAATTTGTACTATGGTTTTGCATTTGATGAATAATGAAAAAGGCCACTCAGAAATTGCAAATAATGAAGGCTAAATTAAAATAGATCGATTTCAAGATTTAGAGGATGCTCTCAGTTAGATGCTTATTCTGTTTTAACAATTTTCAATTTCTTTGGAAGTTCCTCCCAAAAAGAAATCTTGAGGTAAAGCTGCGTACATTTAGGTTCCCCTAGACCATGCTTTACCAGATCCAGTTTGGTTCAGTAGGGTTCGTGTGGTTGCTGCAGATGATGCAAAATGTGTTAGGTAAGGAAAATTTACTTTTTCAAGGTCGAAAATGTAGAGTAGATGTTACATGTTAAACCACGTTGTTTATTTGCTGGCATGAACACTTAAGAAACCAAAGTGAACTACTTCTCGAGGTCGTGAAGCATTGGAAAGGGTACTGACCCACACAAAGGGGGTGAGACATGTGCCTGGGGGTGGACATAGTCTGGAAAAAAAGTTTGCAAATTACATATCTCAAACGAAAGAGCATCTTATTAACCAAAACCCCTCGGAAGATACTACCCCATCAAACATCCATATCTTTGCCCTACTTCTGTGATTAACCCTTCCAGATGCTAATCAACCCTCGGATCTTCTGTCTGTAAGGTCCTAATTCACTTATTCTTTCACTGTCCTTCAACCAAAAACTTATCCTTTATTATGCATTCCACTGTGAACAGAAACCTAAGACATATTGCTTACACTTATATTGGAGAATGCATCATTGCTGAGACCGTCAACCTTCAACGTACCCTTGATGTGGTTGCTTACTTTCGCCTTTATGTCTCCCAATTTCTAAACCACAACATCACTCCTCATTTTCCTACCATGAATCAAAAGTCTCAAATAATTCCAGTGTCTCTCCCCCTCTCTCCAACTTAAAGACATCCTACAAACAAGAAGCAGAAGAATTCTTCTGAGACATTCCATTTTAAGGGTTCTTGAAAGGTTTTGTTCAATGAAAGCAAGCAGGAATTCCATTTATGATCAAAGATATTATTCCAAAAAGTGACAAAAAAGAAAAACTGGGGAGAAAGCACATACTAAAGCTGCAACCTTGACAAAAAAAAACATATCGATTGATGTGGCAGTGATCTTAACAGATGTGGTTCTATCTATCTGTCTATAAAGGGAAGGGGTTACCGAAGGTAACATGGTTCTCTCCATTGTGCCAAATTTTCCTGAAAAATGTAATTGTCATACGAACACTACAGACATACCGCTTTCTCTCATTGTGGCACCATCAGGAAGAGTGCTATCAACTGCCACCTGATGAGGTGTCATTGGAACAACACGGAAGACACCTCCAGTGGAACCTACTCTTCTTAAGCTTGGATTTTTCACATTTATTGGAACTGAGAATGAGCGTTTCATGTGCAGGTGTACTTCTTGGTCCTGGGAAAACAAAAGGATGGCCATAAGCATAAAAACAAGAACTACTACTCAAATAATCAAAATGCTCTCAGAATGGTTTAAATAGATATATTCAAAATCACAATACTCACGCAGTTACTTTCAGAGTCAGCAAGATTCACATTCACATTCCTTTGCTGTCCAGATGTGGAACCTGAATTTGCAATTGGCGTAACTGGTAATGAACATGCTCTCTTGGTTGAGGGAGAAGAAAAACCTTGTTGAGAGAGAATGACCTTGAAGTAGAAGGCTTGTCCCCAAGATTGTCCGATCTTGGAGTGTTTGAGAAGATTAAAACTGCCTTTTCACCATCATTTGATGAAGCCTTTGCACGGAAGCTCCTCTGAGGTAGCATATTCTTCATGGATGATTTGAACCCAGCAGAGCAAGGCCTTGGAGGAAGTCCTCCTGTGGTGGTAGAGGGGCTTGATACAGTGGGAACATCTGTCCTCATACTAGAAAGCACATTCTCCAAAGATCTAGCAGGTATCTGCAGAATGGACAGGTTAGGACGTCTTGAATGACGACCTGAAGTACTCTCATCAGCTTTTTCAACCTGAGCAGATGATAGCACAATATGATGAACCTATTTAGTACAATAGCTCTAGAGCAACAAAGCTGGGTATACTATAATAGAGGACTAAGGCTAAATATGTCATTAGGGTTTGGAAAATTATTTTGAGAAAAATTAATGGGATCAGGGCTCTTATAAAAATTATTAGCTATAATGGTAACCCAACTGGGAGCCCTGGCGCATGTATATATAGTCAATTGTGTACAACGAAATTACGTATTTAGCCTTAGTCATAGTATGTAATGACATTGTACATATTGACTAATATACATGCGCCAAGGCTCCCAGTCAGGTGAGCATTGCATCATAACAATTTTTACAGTCCAAGTCTGCAATGGCATAATTATGCAAATGCTAGTGCCAGCAAGGTCTACTAACCAATCTCAGTGTGCAAGAACTTCAATAATAAATCTGAGGTTAATCTACTTCCCAACTGCATAATAATCCAAATGTCGGAGCACTAAAAGACAGTGAAAGAAGAGGAAAGCATCAACAGGCAACAGCAAGATGCAGTAGAATTGTATTCCAATTAGCACCACCAGTCAATTCTCAGCTTAAGGGCTTAGTTCAGATATATTGTCAAGCTACTGTAAATCATCCCTATGTAATTCAATCTCGCACCTCACAGGTATGTGAGCTAAACCCAGGAAAAAGTGATCCATACTTGATTCAAACTTCAAAATCACATCTGATTCCATTTTAACCTACCAGAACAATGTGGACCAATACTGATTATAATATTTTGATAAGTTTATAAGACAAATAAATAATAGACCCAAATAAGAATATGGATTGAAAAGATATGGATTCTTCATTCACTTCATTTTAACTTAGCCATAATTCACCCCAATGAAGTTCATCTAAACAACTGTTTTCTGGGTCATTACCTTGCTGCCACCATTATCCAAATACCACTCGCAATACCCCTTTACCAGCCAAAATGTCAAGAAGTAAGGATACACAGTAGATCACTACCTGGCTAACACACGAACAACTTATCCAATTATGAATGGATAGGCACAAATAATGCTGCTGAACTTATCCAATTTCGTAGTTAGCAACAGAGGGGAAAAGGCCTCTATAAATTGGTGACAACACACTGCACCAAAATAGGGGATTCACTAGGAATATCATAGAGTCAACACACCTAGCTCCAGGAGCATCAATTGTGCCAATTCCAGTTATCAATACCATCAGTTGTATATCCAACCTTAAGCTTAAGTTTTTAAGAGATAATTGGTTTCACTTAAACGTCACAAGATTTTCGAAGTGATGGCAATTTTTGTTTTAATCTAATGGGAACTTCACCGAGGTGGTTTTCTTTTTTTTTTTTTTGGGTTGGGGGCGGGGGAGGGGAATTAGACAACGATTTTCTATACTTGGTAGCAATCAAACCAGAGTTTTGAACATATGTATAGATAAGCATACACACATTCTGTAAAGATAATGAGATGGAAACGCAAGGTCATTAGATGAAATCCATTGCCAAGATTGAATACATTATCACCCACCAAACCTATAACTAAAACCAAGTATTTTCCTTTTTCACTTTTCAGTCTTCTGAGATACCACTTGGCTCCACCCTTTCCCAATCCATACTGTCAATCTGCGCCCTCCCTCCCTCAACCCCCTTCACAAGCAAAAAAATAAAAAAAGCGTGACTCACCAGCCCTCTTGCTGCTTGCCCCACCTACTACCTATTAAGATCCTACCGAGGGCCTGGAACATCATCAAGCCCACTTCTACTAGTTTTATTAGCTCATTGATTCCTTATGATGCTCTTCATTTCCTTTTTCTTAAACCCCATAACTCGTCACCTTTGTCGCTGTTAAACATCATAAGATTAGTTGGGCCAAGGGCTAGGGATGATAGAGGATAGACCATAACATCGGTTGGATATGGGGGCTACCAGTATCATTCAGAAGAGCTAGAGAGGAAATGCCAATTGTTTTTGTGGCATCAGTGGTCATTGGAGACCACACTGGTGGCCCCGCATTACAGAGGCATGTAGGACACTAGGAATGCGGACGATAAGAGAACTAAGGAAAATGTGCGGCACATCCGCAGTCCATGCCATGCAAATGCATGTGAATGAGGAACTATGCCATGCAAACGCATGCGAATGAGGAACTAGTAGTGGTAATCAGGTGCTAGGAAAAATTGCATAGAAAGATGACAAGGGAACACACAAAACAACACAAGCAAGAGGGGAAAAGATAGTGATAAAAGAATCGACATTTAAATGATCTAGCACCACTAGCCTATATCTATGATCGACAAAGTTGAGCAATTAACTATTCGATAATGGAGTACAAGTTTTTCATGCAGTTGCCCCATGATGCCATCATCAACATCATCTTCATCAGTCATCGTCCACCTGGAATAACCAAATACTACTTGCAGGTTATGTCACGTACAAAACATATATGTAGTCTAGCTCTATTTGTCTTGCACTCTTGCTCTTACTGATTATTGCAACTCCATTTCTACAATTGACCAAACGACATCCGATTATTTGTTCATCCAATTTAAGAATTTAAGCATATCCTTGGTTTTCCCAAATAATACATGTATGAGATTCATTCAACCAAAAGGACATGCTCCTTTTCATTATTGTTTCCGGAGAAAATTGAGTTGATGATGTGGATGATGATTCGAAGAGAGGAAGGATTTACTCGCTCCGGTTCCGAGGACGTGGCACGAGCGATCCGAAGCCGAGTGATGACCGCCGAACCCGCAAAAGGCGAAGCCCGGGTGGTGGATCCCGGGAACGCCCTCCGACGCTCAAGTTAGTAATGAACTGAGTTTGAATGGATCGAGGAGATCTTCCTCGATGTACGTGGGGATTCCTTGGGAGTCGAGAAGTTTTCCAAAGATGGAAGTTCTCGGGGATGAATGTGTGCCGATGAACGTTGATGAACGTTATGAGTGTAGATGAGAGTTGAGAGTTTAGGAGCTTGAATGATTATCTTCAAATGAGATGTTTTGTCAAAATGAACATAACATGCCTTGGGGTTGAGGAAAGATGGGTATTTATAGAGGATTTTAAAGGGGTAAAACGGTACTTTACCATGGTTCAAGGGAAACCCTAGCCCTAGTGGGCTTTGGGGCTTTTACCTGGCCCATTAAGGGTTATCTTGGGCCGATTCCTCCTTTATCCGACTGATTAGGCCCGGTGGCTAGTGACGTAGCGGGCGAGCTGGTACCGTCCGGGAAATACCCGAATCATTTAGCGCCTCACGTTCGCCTGCATGCCTCCCGAGGTAGGTAGGTGGAATGTGGAGCAAACAGCGATTGGGCATTGCCGACTATCCTTCGTCGCGGAGGCGTTCTACCGGCTTCTCATTGACGATGCTTGGAAGGCTGGGGTTGATAAATGACGGTGAGGAGTACGATAAATTATTTCGAGCCACGATCCGTCTTGAGTGGGATATTCTTGAGGCCTGGGTGGAGCGCAACCATGATCTCTTCGTCGAACTTTAGGCAACGAACCCGAGCTTTCAGCAAGCGATCCGGCGAGGTTGAGGGCCGCTCGAGTGTTGGCTCGTCTCTTAATCTTCCTATGGAGAGTGGCGAGTCGGTGGATGGCCCTTCAACCCACTCCTTTGATGAACGTGGGGACTTGCCCGAGGAAAAGGGGAGTGGCCTCCTGCGGAGAAGAAGAGAAACCTTCCGACGGAGAAGAGGAGGAACCTTCCGGCAGAGAAAAATAGGAACCTTTCGAAGGAGAAGTGATGTGGTAGCCGGGATCCTCATTCCGTCCAAGTAGTGTAACCGTGGCATAGTAGTATAATCGTAGCGTCGTAGTGTAGTATCTGCAGTTTTAGACGCTTTGCTTCTCTTGTAATGGCGCATTGCGCGTTCTTGTCTTAATGAATGAATGAACGAATGAATGAAGCTCGCTTTGTTAGCTTTTCTTCGCTTTCCTATCTTGTCGTTGACGTTACATTGTGAAGAATGGTTTTTACATAGCCCCTTGGACTTAGAGAGTAATTTTTGAGCAACCTTTCAGCTCCCGGAGGCTTGAAAGTGCTTGAGTATGGATATCTCGCTAGGGGACATCCCACGGGAACGTGACCTCCTAACTTTAAGTTAGGAGTACAAGTGCCCATGAGGGAATGGGTCTTTGTGTGACCTTTCGATTCCTGAAGGTTCGTAAGTGCGTGAATGCCCACGACGGAATGGGTCTTTGCGCGACCTTTCGAGTCCCGAAGGTTCGAGAGTGCGTGAGTGCCCATGACGGAATGGGTCTTTGCGCGAACTTTCGATTCCCGAAGGTTCGAAAGTGCGTGAGTGCCCATGACGGAATGGGTCTTTGCGGGACCTTTCGATTCCCGAAGGTTCGAAAGTGCGTGAATGCCCATGACGGAATGGGTCTTTGCGCGAACTTTCGATTCTCGAAGGTTCGAAAGTGCGTGAGAGATAACTTCTTGTAGGGTACCGCTCTATGGGGCTGAGAGTGCGATCTTCGGCTCCCGAAGGCCAAGTTGTCGCTGAGTGCGAATTGACTCGGGACCCCAAAGGATAGCCCCTTGTGAAAGTAGAGATGCGACTTGTCGGCCCTGAAGGCTAAGTCGTTGCTTGAAGAGCTTTCGGGCCTTGCTCGTTTTGTTTTTGCAATCCTTGCAATTTGTGGGATTTTTGTGATGATGATTTGATTTGACTTTTTACTTAGCCCCTTGGTGCTAAGAAGGAGTCTTGCGGGGAGGATGAGTTTTCTTGTGATCCTCCTGGGGGCTCTTCGTGGAGGATGAGTCCTCCCATGGTCCTTCTAGGGCTCTTGCGGGGAGGATGAGTCCTCTCGTGATCCTCCTAGGATCCTCAAGGCGTCCCAGCCCCTATGTGCCTCGGATCCGAAGAAAGTGAGTTTGCCCACGGTAGGGTTGTCATGGGTCTTTTACGCAACCTTTCGGCTCCCGGAGGCTCGAAAGTGCTTGATAGTCGAGCGCGACCTCCTATCCTTAAGTTAGGAGTGCGAGTGCCCATGCGGACATGGGTCTTTACCGACCTTCTAGCTCCCGTAGGCTTAGAAGTGCATGACTGTCAAGCGCGACCTCCTAACCTTAAGTTAGGAGTGCGAGTGCCCATGCGGACATGGGTCTTTACGCGACCTTCCAGCTCCCGTAGGCTTAGAAGTGCATGATTCTCGCTAGGGAACATCCCACGGAGAGCGCGACCCCTAACCTTAAGTTAAGAGTGCGAGTGCCCATGCGGACATGGGTCTTTACGCGACCTTCCAGCTCCCGTAGGCTTAGAAGTGCATGATTGTGTGTCCTCCGAGAGGTGTTCCTTTTATGAAGTTAGGCGTACGATTTTTTAGCTTCCGGAGGCTAAGTTATCGCTACCGTAACTTCGAAGGATGTCCCCTTTGTGGAGGTGGAAATATGACTTATTAGCTCCCGGAGGCTAAGTCGTTGCTTGACGTCGAGATACTTTCCGGCTCCGAAATCACATGCTTCGTTGCGGAAATATTTTTTCGAAGTTACGCAACTTTTTTTGATATTTTATTTATTTATTTTTATTTTAACACTCCCGAATCCGACCTCTCATACCGACCCCGAGACCTATCACTAACCACTACTGCTCGCCGATGCTGCCTCGGCCCGACCCACTCTCTCAGCCCACTTACTCTCCCTGCGCTCGCGTTGGGCCCTCCCCTCGGCCCACCTCTCTTCTCCCACTCCCGCAGCTCTCTCCCCCTCCCGGGCCTAATCTCTCCCCTCGGCCCGGCTCTCTCCCTCACGCTTGCCTTCCCTCTCCCGTCGGGCTCTCTCTCTCTCGGCCCAACCTTTCAAACCCCCTCCCGCCTCTCTCTCCTCCGCCCTAGCTGCGCTCCCCCTCGTCTTCCTGCTGCTGCTACGCTGCTGCCTCTCTCCTCACACTATACTCGGCCGGACTCGCCCTCCCCGGGACCGACCGCCCGGACCGACCCCGGAGACGACCCCCTCACGGAATCCCCCTCTCCACTCTCTCGGCCTCTCACACGCACTCTCTCTCCCTCGCCGCTGCTCTGTTTCGCCCCTCCCCTCTCGCTCGGACTCGGCTCTCCCGAAGCACCGACCCCCACCCCGACCCCTCCCCGACCCTTCGCTCGCACTCTCTCGGCCTCGCTCTCTCGCTCGCCGACTCTCTCTCTCTCGCCGACTCTCTCTCTCTCGCTTCTTGCTGCGTGCTCACCTCTCGGGCTCCCGTAAGCTCTCTCTCTCCCTCTCGGCTGGCCCTGTTTCGCCCCCTCCCCCTCGCTCGGACTCGGTCCTCTCGGGACCGACCCCTCACCCCGACCCCTCACGCACACTCTCGCTCTCGCTCACTCGGCTCTCCCTCTCGCCGACTCTCCCTCTCTCGCTTCTCGCCTGGACTCGGTCCTCCCAGGACCGACCCCCACCCCGACCCCTCCCCAGACCCCCGAACCCGAGCCCTCCTCTCACTCCCTCGCTCTCTCGCTCGCCAACTCTCTCGCCCGGACTCGGTCCTCGCGGGACCGACCCCTCCCCCTCCCTCTCGCTCTCTCGCACTCTGCCCTTTCTCGCCCGGACTCGGTCCTTCCGAGACCGACCCCTCCCTCCGACCCCTAAGACCGACCCCCACCCCGAACCCTCACTCCAGCCGAGACTCCTACCAGAATGCCAAAAATACCCTTCCAAAACCGTAACCCTAACCCTAGCATTTTTAGTCTTTAGTTTTTATTATGAGTTGGCATATTTTTGGGAAACATTGCCAACCAATTTTATGCGTAAAGATTTTCGAAAGGGACGGAAAAATACCGACCTCAATTTTAGAGCGAATAAATTGCAGGCTCCTTCGGACGAAAAATATCAACCCAATTCAAAGCGGAAATACAATGGTCATGCCTCCGTTAGTCGAACATGTTGGGCGTTCTATGATTTGAGAAAAATCGAACCCCCTTCCAGGTGAGCTCGTGTTGACTCCACATTAAGTCGAAATATATCAACTCTTTAGTATGGGCCTTTGTAGGGTGCCTTTGATTGTGCCCAAGTCGTAATTTTACGTTGGAGGCCTTCGTTAGCTTCTCGTTTGCCTCCGAGCTTGATGTCGTCGAACGACGTTTAGCGTTGGGCTATAATAACGACCGTGCGCCTTGACGGCCAAAAATCTTTTTCGTCTTCAATTTGCGAACCATCGCTCCCTTCATTTTGAGGAGAAATGGGGGCACCCGATTATCCTTTGCCGGATTCCGAGCTAAGCCGTCGTAGATTGAACCTTGTAGCGTTGGAGCGGTTTCTTGCTGAACAAGAGTGTTCTTCGAGGGCGTTGACCTTGTGCCTTTTCCGGTGACTTAAGGTTTGAGTGATGTCTCTTAGAGATCCTCTATGATCTTATGGGATCTTTGTTTGTCGAGTTGCATATGCTCGTAATTTCTTCGTCCAAGAGGCCCTCTTTTGACGAATGCACGCATTGAAGACCATAGTCGATCTCTTCATGCTTGGCCTTTACTTGTCTTATGCTTGGATCTCGCTCCGAATGTCTCACTTTGGAGTCGAGCTCTTTGGCCGTATCAATCCCCTAGGAGGAAGCGCCAAAGGAGGGGAGATCCCCGAGGATGATGGCGTTGGCGAGGATGCCCAAGATGGCTCCGAGGATTGGGCCCCCTTTCCATGACTCTTCGTGGGATATGAGTTATTTTTGACGTCCTGCGTGCCATTATGACTTGATACTCTTTCGTTTTGCTTGAACTTTTATCTTCGATCGATCCTTGCTTTGATGCTTGTTGGATGCTTACTTGCCTCGTTGCTTCTTTTTATTGTTGCCGATTTTTGCTTTCTTGCCACTTGGGGTACATGATCATAGTGGAGTCTTCTTTGAGTTTTACAACTTGGCTGTCCTAGGGGATTGTATTAGCCCCGAGTGTTGCCCCCAAAATCGGCACAATGAAAAACATACAACGAAAGAAATTAGCAGCGTAGGCTGCCTTAGGGGTCATATTAGCCCCTACTTTTATTCTAACTTTGACAAAGTTAAGAAAATACAACAAAAGGAACTAGGGACTTGGGTGCTCTAGGGGATTGTATTAGCCCCTATTCATGCCCACAAGATCGTCTTTAAGTAAAATATGAGACGTAAAAAAGCTTGCTCGTTGTATTGATAAAGGATCGAAGTCCGTACAAAAGAGAGGAATGTGTGCCCCCGTTGAGCGCTTTCGGAAAAGTCGCGTCAATCGTGGGTGATTCCTTTACAAAATCTTTAGGACTTGGCTGGGTGGGTCTTTAAAGAAAGGCCCCCACTCCGGACAATGAGCTCGCACTATTTACATAAGCACCATTATCTCCTGAGTTCGATGTCTTCGGGAGGCGCAAGCCGGACCTTGACACGATTTTCCGGGGTGGTGAAGCACACCATCATCGTCTCGAAGACTTTGGTTGGGGCTCCACTTTCAACTTCTTACCCTTGGGGTCATCATGAGTTTTCCCCTCTTCTTTACGCTTCTCCATCAAAGGTCGAAGGCTTACTACATAGCATTCACGTGCGGTCTTTTGGTCTCCATAAGTCTCGCCTATGGATCCATCATCAAGCTCATACTTCATGAGGAGAAGGTATGGAGCGACGACCGCTTTAATCTGGTTGAGGGTGGGACGTCCAATGATGACGTTGTAGGCGAGAGGGAATGTCGATCACTAGGAATTTGACTTCGATGTTTCGGCCCCGACCTTCTCTCCAACCCCGACTGGTAGGTGGATCATGCCTATGGGGTGTACCGTCTGCCCTCCGAATCCGACAACAGGGTTGACGAGGGAAACCGGATTACGAGGGGAATACTTCAGCTGTCTTAGGCATTCCATGGTGATGACGTCAACCGAGCTTCCCGTGTCGATAAGGACCCTGCGGACTATGGCGTCCGAAACCTTCAATGTGATGACCAAAGGATCCTCGTGTGGGGCGGCCATGCTTTTCAAATCTTGTTCTCCGAAGGTCATTGTGGGCACCTTCGGAGGTGGAGGCTGGCCGGTGATCGGGACTTGTTGAGCGCTCCCGAGGTGAGCCTTCCAGGAAGAGAGGGTCGTGCCCCCTGCAAATCCCCAACGATAGTGGCTACAATCTTAGTAGCATCGTCCTCATCGTAGTGCTCATATCCTTGCCTTGAAGAACCTTCTTGTGCTCCATGAGTTTCTTTTTTGAGGAAGCGATCAATTTGCCCATTATCCGCCAACTTCCCAAGCGCCTTCTTTAACGCACGACACTCTGTAGTGTTGTGTCCGGTTTGTTCATGAAATTCGCAATATTAGTTGGAAGCTCGCGCTTTCGCAGGAGTGGACATGGGGGTGGTTTTTGAGCATGGGGTGCCCTTTGATCTCCATCGAGAATACTCTAGGGGTCGGTGTTGAAGCGGTGGTCAACTTCATTTCGAGGATTAAATTTTCCATCTCCTCCTTTCTTTCGACCTCATCTCCTTCCTCCGCACGGATCTCTGTGGCCTGAATAAAGTCGGCCGCCTTTCGGAGTGCTTCGCCAAGGTGGACACCTTTTGTTCAGCGAGGAAAATTGAATCTTCCGCTTTTGAGTCCGTTAAGGAAGGCAGTGTAGGCGACTCCATCTTGCGAGTCGGAGATAAGGACGGCCTCTCCATGAAACCTTCGGACATAGTCTTTAAGGGTCTCGTTTCTCCCTTGCTTAATTTTGGAGAGGTGGATGCTAGTCTTCTTACGCTTGCAACTCGCAATGAATTGTGCGACGAACTTCTCGCATAGCTCTTCAAAGGAAGAGATGCTCCCTTGGGGAAGATTGTTGAACCATTTCGCGCGACGCCCTTTAGTGTAGCGAGGAAGAATCGGCGGTAGGTTGCATCGTCCCCGTCCTGAACGTACATGTGGGACTTGTAGTATGCCAAGTGATCTTCGGGATCGGTTGTGCCATTGTATGGATCAATGTTTGGAACCTTTATCTTCTTCATTCGGGGAGCATTCATAATCTTCTTCGAAAATGGAATGTTGAAAGCATTCAGGTTGGCCTTGAATCGGAGCCGAGAGATGGGGACGGCGCGGGTTTGGTGGCGTGGAACTTCCACCAGGGAAGGACTCTTCCTCCTCTCGGATCGAGGGGAGTGTGCCCGGTCCTTTCGACTTCTCGGGACCCTTCGGATTTGATCGCTCATGACGCCTTTCTCTTGATCGTTCCCGCTCTCGGGCGGCGGACCGTTCTTGGTCGCGCCTTGGGGCATTGCGGGCTCGATGAGAATTGCGGCTACGTGTAGCCGATCGTGCGGGACTAGCGGACCTTCCGCTCCCCAGGGTCTTTGCTCCGTGTTTGGGGCAAGGGCACCTCCATGATCGTCGAACCGAGCGAACGCCTGCTGTGGGTAGCATAGGGGGTCGAGGCCGTGTGCGAAGTTGCAATGTTCTTGTTGGCTTTATGGAGAGCTTTCTTTGCGTCGATAATTTCTCGTGCGTCGCCTTCTTCGTGACGCCTTGTCGGGAGGGCACTTGGCTGCTCAGAGCAAGCGCAGCTTGGTGCCTTAGTTGGTTGTTACGGGGCTGCGTGGGAGGGCATCCCGCCGAGAAGTAGCCAACAGTCGACCTCCGCAGGGGTTGTGCCATACCCAAGAGTTGGGGCGTAGCGGAAGGGCATGATTGGCATGTGCTCTGTTCCATGGTGACTCGCACTTGTTCTTGCACTTGTCGTGCAACTGATTGTTTTAAGGGTCTCTATTAGGTTTTGGAGAGCCCCTAGAGTGACGTACCCCTCCGGTTGGGTGTGGCGGTTGCCGGTAGACCGCCGAGATGATTCCGCATCCTCGGGTTGAGGAGCGTCGCGGGATTGGCCCCCGTAGGCATTGAACGATGAGGGTGAGGGACTGGTGGGTTCGTGTCGCGAGTCATCTTGGATCGAGATCGGGTGCCACCGGCGACCATATGCTACCTTCCTCCCCTGACGACGGCGCTAAACTGTTTCCGGAGAAAATTGAGTTGATGATGTGGATGATGATTCGAAGAGAGGAAGGATTTACTCGCTCCGGTTCCGAGGACGTGGCACGAGCGATCCGAGCCGAGTGATGACCGCTCGAACCCGCAAAAGGCGAAGCCCGGGTGGTGGATCCCGGGAACGCCCTCCGACGCTCAAGTTAGTAATGAACCGAGTTTGAATGGATCGAGGAGATCTTCCTCGATGTGCGTGGGGATTCCTTGGGAGTCGAGAAGTTTTCCAAAGATGGAGGTTCTCGGGGATGAATGTGTGCTGATGAACGTTGATGAACGTTATGAGTGTAGATGAGAGTTGAGAGTTTAGGAGCTTGAATGATTATCTTCAAATGAGATGTTTTGTCAAAATGAACATAACATGCCTTGGGGTTGAGGAAAGATGGGTATTTATAGAGGATTTTAAAGGGGTAAAACGGTACTTTACCATGGTTCAAGGAAACCCTAGCCCTAGTGGGCTTTGGGGCTTTACTCGGCCCATTAAGGGTTATTTTGGGCGATTCCTCCTTTATCCGAGCGATTAGGCCAGGTGGCTAGTGACGTAGCGGGCGGTTGATGCTTGTCAGGAAATACCCGAATCAATTATTAACACATCAATAGCTTAATTAATCACATATTCATGCATTATTGTTTTACGAAGACGACGGAACTGCATAATTTCCAACATATAAACGGGCGGATAATATCCAAATTTGATCTTGGCCATCATTTGAGTTGAAGGGGTTAGATTTTGTCACCATATTATCCCACCAAAAGTTGCAAACTCACCTTAGCTACTACTCCATGTATATGCATACACATCAATAAATATTCGATCATTTCTCAAAACTTGAAATGGGCTGATAAATTATACTAGTGTGAGTTCTGGGTTTGCAAAAATATTATATTAAAATATAAATTTCAACCAAAAAAAAGGAGAAAGACACAGAAATATGGGAAAAAAGAAACAAAAAGCTTCAGGCAAGTTCTAAATCACCTGAGCATCAGGGGCAACCTGGGAAGATTGAAAGCGATCAACAGCAACAGCAACAGCTTCTGGGAGTTCGATTCCGGAGTCCTCCATTACTCCCCAAAAAAATAAAAAACAATATACAAATGCCAATTTCAGTTTTCTATGAAATTTCTTCAGCAACTTTTCACAAGCTGCATCATACCTCGGCAACCCAGAAACAAGAAAATGGAAAGAGAAAGAGAGGAGAGAGAGAGGGAGGGAATGATAGTGGAAGCAGAGGAAGAGCATCTTTTTGAGCGTGGGATCTGGAAATTTGGTTTTTCCAGTGCCTTTTTTGGCTTCTTTTTGCAATTATTTGTTTTTCGATTTAATTTTTTAATGAATTGCCCGCCAACTTGTTCCCTGCCTGCTGCTCCTCCTCGTTATAAATTAAATTTTAATTTGATTTTATTGGTGATGTAATTATTAATTTGATTTATTAGTCCTATTCTATTTTTTAAAAAAAATAAGAGCAAAATAAAAAGCAAAAGAGGAGAGAGATGTGCTTCTTGGCTTTTGATTAGTGGTTTACTGCTTTGACTCATTAGTCCATTTCGTTATTCTCCTTTTTTATATTTTATATTTAATTATTTTATTTGAATCATGAAGGTTTAAGATAAAAACTCTTCTAATAAATATATTTTCGGGGATTCGAAGTTATGTTTTAATCCTTACAGGGCTAAGATTACTATTACCTTAACTAATACTTTATTTGTTTCTTTTATTTTTATTTTGTTTATTTATTTTTTGGTTTTTGACTTTTAATTTTCTCAATAATTTGGTTCATCCGAAAAAGATAATCTAAATAATTGTTTGATCAAGATGGTAATTCATCTTTACAATTAAGAATTTGTGGATGAACTCCATTTCCTTGTGTGATGGGTGGGAGTTGTAATTGAGAATAAAGTACCATAATTATGTGTATATCCACATAAAGGTGGTGTTCAAATTGATCAGCAGACGAAATGGGGGATATGGAGTGAGATAATTACTTATAACAACAAAATAAAACATGAGAAGATTGATAATCTTAATTGAAAAAATAAAAAATAGACTATTTAATGAGTTGTTTTAGTGCAAAATAACATTATCGAAATTCAAGAGAAAACACACTGCATTTGTCCAAATCTATTTTGTACAAATAAATAGTACACTTGTAAACAAAATCTCATATGTATAGACCTCATCTTAGGTCTCATATTTTAGGTCAACCAAATGGATTAGACTTTAGAGAGAGTGTTATTAGACTTTAGAGATATAATTTTTGTTTTTTTCTCCTACAAATATTATGAGCACTATAATATATAATTTTTTTAAAAAAATTGTTCTATATTAACTTCAAAGTTTGATGTTTTAAAACTTCTTCTATCAATTAGTGTATTGAACCTAAGAAAATGTAGCAATTGATTATTAAAATGAAATTGAACCTAAGGTTGATGATCCTTTTGGAACAAATTTTATATAAAAAAATTTGGGTGTGCTGGACTAATTTGTTTAGCTCATTTAAATAGGTTTAATCTTTAATTGTTTATATGAGTTTGGCTAACTACTGTTTCTTTGTACTGATTTGTTAGAAGCTTGTCTACATTAAAGGTCCGTTGAAAATTGCTTGTTAAAATTAGTTGTTATAGCTGAAATTAGATGAAACGAAATGAAATGATTAGTTGTTATAAGCTGTTATAAGCTGAAATGGTTAGTTATTATAGGTGAAATAAGTTGAAATGTGATGAAAGGAGCTAAAATAATTAAGCTGTTATAACCGAAATGAGTTAAAACTTGTTATAAACTAGGCCTATACCCCTTGCTCGACAAGGATTTGAAGTAAAAATTTTTTCTTTTTAATTTTTTTAATATTTTCATACAAAATTTTTAAAAATATGATAATATTTTTAAAATTTTTTATTATTTTAAATTTTATTGTTATTATATGAACTTTTTTATGAGCAATTATGAGACAACTATAAATATAATTTTCTTCACATCAAGGAGGATCTGTCAAAGATAAGTAAAATATTGGATTTCTTTTCATTCTTGTTAAACGAAATATGGATTACATTCTCGTTATAAAAAACAATCTTGAAGTAGGGCATCCTAACTGAAGACTCGGACCTTACATATATATCATTTTAAGTTCCATCAAGGGATCGGGTATAAGACTTCATCTCTCACAAGGTTTTAATTAAAAGTCATTCTATCCGCTTTAATGATTTTACGGGTGATATAGCATCTTTTCGAGTGTTACGGAATCTATCGTATATATTCTCTTTCGACTCGATCGACTCAAATTGCATATTGCTTGTTTATCATTTCACACACAATTCGAGTCACTCGGATAACACTCGAGATATATTACATGTTCAAACATTGGTTCTATTTTGCATAAACTCGGTTATGACTTCATGATCTAAGTTTGAGTGAATTACTTGTGTTAAAATTCATGTTTCTAAGTCGGCATGCTTGGTTTGAAATTGGCGAGGTCTAGATCAAGTCTTTCCACTCGATGTTATTTATCGACTTGCTTTGCTTCTAGACTAACTTAGATGGAATTTGATTATAATGAATATTAGACTCAAAAAATTCTATTTCTTTCGACTCGAGATAATTATGCACTTAATTATCTTAATTATAATTATTATCCGTGTCTAATCTTGGACCAAAGTATTTTATATTTTGAGAACCAAATTGATTTACTTTTGTAGGTTATTCAAACGAGGCTATCATATTTTTGAAGTACAAAAGTAGCCAGGCTTCAAAACGTCAAATCATTAGCGAGACAAGGCTTTTTCCACCTCCGATCAAGGCCCGGACAACTGTGTTAGGGTTGTCTGTTTCCAAAGCTGGAAATCCGCAACACTAAGCTCAACTGTGGTTTCCACCCTACTTTTCGGACACCACCGGTGGATTGGGACTTCCAAAGAAGTCAAGAGCCGTTGCCCGACGTTCACACCTCAACGGATATTTTACGAGTGACTTAGAAAATCCATTACAACGGTCATAAAGGACTTCCGAGCGAGAAGATAGTCACAACGGCTAATCTGCTTGGTTATCTATAAATAGAAGCCAACTCTCAAGACTTGAAGATTGCTTGAATCAGCTGTCAATACACGTACTTAAGCAAAAGTCATTGTATTCATACTCAATCTTCTACTTACAACTCCAACTATGTACTTAATATCTTTCCGAGTTGTAAGGTCTTGTAATTAGTTTACAAACACTCTTTCTTACTTTCGAGTAAGGTCCCTTGACTGACACTGTAAGGATTATGTCGGCTCGGTTGTCCCTAAGTGTAAAGGTTACCTCGGTTAGGAAGTACTAGATTAGATAAGGTAACTTCGAGTCTAGGAAAATCTTTTAAGGAATTGTCTAAGGGAGCAATTCTGGTTGAGTCTTTCTACTTGTATTTTGTGGATTCAAAATAGTGGATTTGACTTGGTGCTTGGACTAACACTGTTCGTGGTTTACGCCCGAGGAGGGTTTCCACGTAACTTTACGAGTTATCACTTTTCGAGTCTAATCTAAACTCGGACTCTCCACATAGTCATATCTAGTTTTATTCTTCCATTACTTGTTTAAATTTCCCCATCACCCTATTCACCCCTCTCGAGGGTGACTTAATCTCTCAAGAGCAAAACTTCAATTGGTATCGAGCCTAGCCTTTCGAAAGGATCTAACCATCCAAAGGTTTAAAGATCAAATGGCTCGAGAACAATGGAGAGTTCGATAAAAGAAGATCTTCCAGCGAGACCACCAAAGTTCAAAGGATCTAACTTCGTGCACTAGAAGAAGCTCATGGAATGTTTCTTCTTGGATCATGATGAGGATGTGCGGAACATCATACAAGTAGGCAACTACATTCCCATGAAGACGGAAGAAACAAGACTCGTGCCCAAGATAAAAGTTGAGTTCACTGCTGATGAAGCAGAGAAGTTCGAAAGAACTTTAAGGCGATGAACATTCGATGTGAGCCATCGGCTTAGAAGAGTACAGCCGAGTGTCGCACTGTGACACGGCCAAAGAAGTATGGGACACATTGGTCAACACTTATGAAGGCACAAGCCAGGTCGAGACAAATGAAGATAAGCCAATATCTTCACAAGTATGAGTTGTTCAAGATGGAGCCAGAAGAGAATATCACTCGGATGTTCATCAGCTTCACTGAGATTACCAATAATCTCAAATCTCTGGGTAGAAAGATTTCCCACGAAGAAATGTGCAGAAAGATACTCGAAGCCTACCCAGAGAAGATGGGGTCCCAAGGTGACGACCATTGAAGAGGCTCGGAACCTGTCCCAACTCAAGCTAGACGAACTCATTGGGAAGCTACTCATCCACGAGATCCATCCGGAAGAGGAGGACGCAGAGGTCAGCACCAAAAAGAACATTGCGCTTAAAGCCTCGAAACCGAGAGAAGCAAATGCGAGGTCATCGGACTCGGAAGAGGATCCCATGGCACTCTTCGCTAGAGGCTTCAAGAGAATGATGAAGCACAAGAGATGCGATAAGAAGCTAAGAGAAGAGTTCTATAATAAAGACAAGAAGGATAGAAAAGGTAAGCACTCTTCTCCTTCAAAGTTATCTTTAACTAAGAACTGTGGCTGTTTTATATGTGGCGATAAGGAACACATAGTCAAGGACTGTATCAAGAGAAAGAGGGACGAAGGAAGAAAAAGGCTATGATGGCCACATGGAGTGATAAAGATTCATCAGAAGATGATGAGAACTCGAGATGACTCAAAATGTCCGATGGCACTCTCGACTCGAAGTTGAAAGCAGTCGGACTCGGATCACTCGAGACGGTGAGGAAACAAATCCTCGGGAGGTAATTGAATACTTCCTCAAATTCTCCAAAGTTGATTTAGCCAAATATATTTGTACTTTGGAAGAAAAGTCTAATTCTGATTCTTCTCGGTTTAAAGAACAACTTGAGTCTGTTACTTCGAGAGCATCTCTTTGAAAAACGAATTGGAAAAGCTGAGACTTACTCTAAGAGAACTCAAGACTAGTACTCAATCTAATGAGGCCGAGTCCGAGTTACTCGAAAGAGAGAATGAGCAATTGAAGCAAAAGCTCAACAAGTCTTAAGAACTTGTTTTAAAATTTACTCAAGGTCAGAAAAACCTTGATATGCTCTTAGGATATCAATGTGTCTCCTTCAAAAAAGGACTTGGTTTTAACAGGGAGGAATACAATTCCTACTCGGAACTTTTCAAAAGGATTCCGAAGCTGTGAAGTTCCGGAAGGCTGAGCACAATTCCATTCATAAGAATGAAAGGAGGGCTGAGCCCGAGACTAGCTTACAAGAGAAAACCTTCTCCACCGGTTTATAAAAGAAAAATTTTTCAAAAGAAAGAGACACGGACTCGGTTTTCTAAAAGAAAGACTTAGAATCGGACCAAACCCAAAGTTAAAGGGTCTACTTCCTCAGAAAAGGACCACATTAAAGGGAGTTCTTGGGTTTATTAGAGGAAGTGAGCAAGGTTAGTTTGTTTCTAACTTGTAGGTAGCTCGAGAAAAGAACAAAGGGCATTGGTACCTAGACGGTGGATGCTCACGCCACATGTTAGGAGATTCAAGACTCTTTTCGAGTTAGAAGAATACAAGGGAGGAAAATTCACGTTTGGAGATGACAGCAAAGGCAAGATAATTGGGATTGACAAGATTGGAAAAGGAAGCAATCTGGTCAGCCCAGTATACCTTGTCAAAGGATTAAAGTACAATCTGCTTAGCATCTCTCAACTTGTGTGATAAAGGTCAAGAGGTAAGATTCACCCGGAGCAAGTGCTATATCTCTGATGATACTACCAAGGAAATCAAGCTCTCGGGTAAGAGATCATGTAACACTTATACTATTCCTCTTTCGACCTGAGTCGGAATTTATCATGCTTAAAAGCATCTCTTCATGATGATTCATGGTCATGGCATCGTAGACTAGGTCATATTAGCATGCATACCATTAAGAAACTTGCATCTCATGATTTAATTAGAGGATTGCCTAATTGTGTATTTAAAAAAGATAAAATTTGTGAAGCATGCACAAAAGGGAAACAAGTCGAGATCATCTTTCAAATCTTTGAAAACGGTTTCCACATCCAAGGTGCTTGAAATGTTGCATATGGATTTATGTGGTGAAATCCTGTCAAGAGTCTCGGAGGTAAATAATGTGTGCTTGTTATTGTTGATGATTACTCACGATTTACCTAGGCGTGTTTTCTTAAGCATAAAAATGAAGCTTTCAAAGAGTTCAGCAAGCTCTGCGAGGAAAATCCAAGTTGAGTCTCGGACTCGAGATCCAGAGAATTCGAACTAACCATGGAAGGGAGTTCGACTACTCGGAGTTTGCAGAATTTTATGATAAGAATAACATCTCCCACAACTTCTCAGCACCAAGAACTCCTCAACAAAATGGAGTGGTGGAGAGAAAGAACAGCACTCTTGAAGAAATAGCAAGGACAATGATGATTGAACACAATCTACCCTACTATTTCGAAGCTGAGGCGATCAACACAGACAAACTACACATTGAACAGATGCCTCATCGGACCCATCCTGAAGAAAACACCATATGAGCTCTACAAAGGGAAGAAACCCAATATTTCATATTTCAGACCCTTTGGATGTAAGTCATAATAATGGTAAGATCACCGACCAAGTTTGATGCTCGGTTAGATGAAGGTATTTTTCTTGGTTATTCATCTCATAGCAAAGCATATTGAATTTTCAATAAAAGAACTAACAAAGTGGAAGAAAGCATCCACGTTTTGTTTGATGAGATTGAACAGGAAAAATCAAGTGAGTCAATATTCTCGGATCCGAAGCTCGGCAGAAATGATGATCTTGATGAAAATGAGCTCATTAAGAATCAAATCTATGTCACTCAAAATGAAGTCACTCGGACTCGAATAAAGAGTTAGCTCAGAATGTTGAAGGTCAATCTGATGAACAAGCTCACTCGGAACAAACTGCGAGGATAAACCAATTCAACCTACGGATCTGGTGAACCAAAAACAGGTAGAGCTTTCAAGTATGCTTCTGGTCACCCACTAGAAAACATCATATCCGATATCAACGAGTGGGGTAAGAACTCATTCTTCCCTTTAAAATCTATGTGCATTCACTGCATTCATATCATTAACTAAACCCGAAATGCACTAGAAGCCCTAAATGAACCTGAATGGGTAGAGGCCATGCAAGAGGAACTCAATCAATTCGAAAGAAACAAAGTCCGGACTCGACCAAACGACCTTCGACCACCTAGTCATAGGAACCAAATGGTTCTTCAAAAACAAACTGGATGAAGGTGGGTTGGTAGTCAGAAATAAGGCTAGACTTGTGGCTTAAGGTTACAATCAAGAAGAAGGGATTGATTGTGGGGAAATCTTGGCACCTGTAGCCAGAATTGAAGCTATTATAATCTTATTGGCATTTGCATCTAGCATGAATATCAAGTTATATCAAATGGATGTTAAATGTGCTTTTCTCAATGGTTTCATTGAAGAGGAAGTCTATGTTGAGCAACCCCTTGGATTTGAAAACTCAGAATTTCCAAATCATGTTTTCAAATTGCAAAAAGCTCTCTATGGTCTTAAACAAGCTCCCGGAGCTTGGTATGAAAGAGCTGAGCAATTTCTTGGTTGAAAATGATTTTAGAAGAGGTCAGAATGACAAAACTCTTTTTATAAAAACCAAGAGGAAAGACTTTCTTATTGCTCGGATCTATGTTGATGACATAATTTTTGGAGCTACTAATGAAATTACGTGTCGAGATTTTTACGAGTTAATGAGACAGGAATTTCAAATGAGTATGATGGGAGAACTCAATTTCTTCCTTGGTCTACAAATCAAGCAAGACAAAGATGACATCTATGTCCATTAATCAAAGTATACCAAGGAGCTGCTGAAGAAGTACAAACTCCAAGATGCAAAACATGCAGCAATACCTATGAGTAGCGACATAAAGCTGGACTCGGACGAGAAAGGTAAAGGAGTAGATCGAAACTCTACCGAGGTATGATTGGATCTTTGCTCTATCTCACTTCCAATAGACCAGACATAATGTTTAGTGTCATGTACGTGTGCAAGATTTCAAGCTAATCCAAAAGAATCACATCTCACTGTGGCGAAGGGAATATTCGAGATATCTTGCGAGGACTTAGAATTTAGGTCTATGGTACTCCGGAGACTCAGAACCGACTCTCATTGGATACTCGAGTGCTGACTATGCTGGATACAAAGTTGATAGAAAGAGTACCTCAAGAGCCTACCAGTTTCTAGGTCAATCCCTAATATCTTGGCATTCAAAGAAACAAAACTCGGTAGCTCTATCAATTGCTTGAAGTCGAGTATATTGCGGTCGGGGCATGCTTGTGCTCGAATCTTATGGATAAAGTAACACTTGAAAGATCTTGGACTTTCATTCAAATTTGTTCCAATCAAGTGTGATAATCAAAGTGCAATCGGCATCTCCAAGAATCCAGTTCAGCACTCAAAGACTAAACATATTGAGGTCGGGTGTCATTTTCGAGAGATCATTCGAAAAGGGTGATACTGAACTTGAATTCATTCCTACCTATCTCCAATTAGCTGATATCTTTACTAAGCACCTTAGTGAGGATCGGTTTTGCTTTATTAGGAATGAGCTTGGTATGATTAATGGATGATTATGTGATTTTTTTTTATTATGTGTTGTGTGCGTACTTTCCTTAATAGCCATTAGTTCGGTTGAACCGGTGATACTGACCTAATGAGTTATTGGTTGTCTGCGGTTTCGAGTCACTCAAAACTTAACTGAGTCGGACTCGAGACTTTGAGAAAATTTGACATCAAACTTCGAAATCATCTATAGATCGGTGGAGAATTTCGAAATTTCTTTCAAAATCTCTCCTTTTCTCTCTCTATCTCGCGCGCATCGATCGGACAACTAGCTGTTGAGATACGATCACTTGGAATTCTAACCGTTGGAGAGCAGAACAGTCACACCGGTCCGAGGTGGCCGTTGAAGAAGCCGAGTTAGAATGATTGCTGAAGGAAGATGTTTTTATAAATAGCGTCTATTTTCCTTCATTTCGTTACTTTACTCTCTACTTACTCTCACTCTCACACTTACTCCTACTCGAGACAACCTCTTTGCATTCGAAGAAACGATCGTCACTCTCAAGCTAAGAGAAGATCATGTCAAGTAAGCTCTGTTGCTTTCAGCTCTCTTTCTTACTACTTTTTCACTTTTCTTTTCTCTTCGCTCACTCACGTCGAGCTTTCTCTCTTTCTTTCTCTCTCTCAAAAGTTCATCTCTTTCCTCTCTTTTCAATAACAAATATGCCAAAAAGAGGTTCCCACTCTGATTTTCTTGGTTACGCCACCAAGAAACCTCGCACTAAAAGTCGGGAAGGCCCCTCTACTCTTTCCAAACCTCTTGTCGGCCAACACCTAACGTTGGATGATAAATTTTCCCGACCACTAAGTTTTTGTGGTTGGCTCACATAAAGTCCACGAGGGGTTTACAATTTCCTCTGTTTTAGTGATTGCATCTACCCGGAACTCGTTTCGAGTTCTACTGTAATCTTTCTAACTCCGAGGGTATCCTCACCTCCGGAGTTCGGGACATCATTGTCCGCATAAACACTTCTCTTCTTCATCGTCTTTTCAAAGTGTCTTGTATGTTCTTGAACAGCAACCCTATACCTTTCAACGAGGTTGCTGATGATTTCTTTGAGAAGTACGTTAAAGAGTTTCTCGGGTCACGTAAAAACTTCTCAGTAACTCAACTCAAATCGAAGCTCGCCTTCTGTGTTTTCTGCTGATGAGAACCTTTTTCTCACAGTATTCTAGCAAGGAGAACCCTAACTCCAAACACCTCAAAGTTCTCTACGACATTCTAGAGGGATATGAAGTAGACCTCTTTCCCGCCATAGTCGAGCAAATGGCAGCTGTGCTCGACTCGGATTCGAACAAGAAGACCACCCCACTTCCTTTTGGGGCTTTTCTCACCCTCATCTTCAAACAGTTCAAAGTTCTTCTTCCCTCGGATCCTAACGTCTGTTTACGAGACTGCCATTGTCATTGGTAAAAAGGAACTCCTTGGGCATGGATACTAGGAGACCCAACCGGGTGTGCGGGTCCATAGCTCGAAGCGAGGCCATCTTCTCCGCCTCGGACTCGGACTCAGCCCACTCTTTCTCTACCTTCTCCTATTAGTGGTGCCTCCACCTCGGGTGTTTTTCATATTATCTCTTACGCCTTGTCCATTGCTATCATGGACAAGCTCTCCTCGATGTCCACTGAATTCAAGGACATTCTCCGGTCATTCAAGACTGTCCTTCAATCTATGACCATTAACGAGAAAACCGCTCAATACCAAATCTGAGAGTAGCAAGATGTGCTTCTCGAAATGAAAGCCCCAGTTAAGGAGCGAGAGGAGCTGATCGAGCTCCTTCGGGAGAGGCGATCCAAGGCGGCTCAAGATCCGGTCGACTCGGACACTTTTAAAGAATCCTCGAGTTCGGCCAAATCATCCTCGGAAGAGGGAGGTGAAAAAGAAGAAGAAGGAGAAAAGAGGAGCCTACGGCCGAGGTAGGTCCATCTAAGGCGGGGAGTAAGAAGAAGAATAAGGGCAGCGAGCAGCGAGAGGGCCTAAGTGCTCCGGAACCTCAACCGGAAATGATAAGCTTAGACGGTGAGTCCGAGTGGGTCGGAAGACCTTGCGACCATGGTCGGTCGGTAGTTGGTGAGCACGAGCACACCCCTCCAACAACCGAGTTCCGGGAGGATGAGCCTCTGGACGACCTAGTTGCAGGTCGGCCACTCGGAGCTTAGCCCACTCCGAGAGATCTCGGTGTTGCCTTCGCCTCGATCGTCAACATCTTCCGGATCTTATCGGCGAAGGCGCCACTGCTCGTCCCCCACCTCAACTCGAGACTCCTCCATCTTAATTTTTCTTTTCTTTCGTTTTTTTTTCCTTATTTTTTTGTCCAGGACATCAAATCTGTATCTACTTGATACATTCTTCCTCTTTTTTGTTTTTCTTTGAAAGGCAAGGGGAGAATAGTTAGAAAAATTTGTTGTCTTGTTTAGGGGAGTTTCTCTCACCTTTTTTTGTGTAAACTCTTTAATTATAATGCATTTCATTAATAATTCTGCTATCTACCTTCCGAGTTACACTATCTCCGAGTTTCTTGCTTAAAGCAATTATTTACGAGTTTATTATTTTTGAGTTTTAATTTCTTCCTCAATATTTTTTCTTTGCTCCGATTCGACAACTATGTCTATCATTTCTCCGATACTCGGTTATTTTCTTGCTCTAATACTTTAGCTTTTCTTATGTAATCTCGGTTTATACTGCTCTAATAGAATATAAGTTTCATTCACTATATTTTCTCTACACAATTCTATCATGTTTTTCGACTTATTCCTTGAGAAAGGATGGAAAACCAAATCTATATCACTAACAATGTTTACGTATAAGTATGGAATGCCTTTCATCAAAAGGGGAGATTGAAGACTCGGACTTTACATATATATCATTTTAAGTTCCATCAAGGGATCAGGTATAAGACTTCATCTCTCACAAGGTTTTGATTAAAAGTCATTCTATCTCGCTTTAACATATTTTACGAGTAATATAGCATATTTTACGAGTGTTACGGAATCTATCATATATATTCTCTTTCGACTCAGATTGACTCAGATTGCATATTACTGTTTATCATTTCACACACAGTTCTGAGTCACTCGAGACAACACTCGAATATATTACATGTTCAAACACTGGTTCTATTTTGCATAAACTCGGTTATGACTTCATGATCTAAGTTTGAGTGAGTTCTTGTGTTAATTCATGTTTCTAAGTCGGCATGCTTAGTTTGAATATTGGCGAGTCTAGATCAAGTCTTTCCACTTTGATATTATTTATCGACTTGCTTTGCTTCTAGACTAACTCGGATGGAATTTGAGTATAATGAATATTAGACTCGGAAAATTCTATTTCTTTCGACTCGAGATAATTATGTACTTAATTATCTTAATTATAATTATTATCTGTGTCTAATCTTGGACCAAAGTATTTTATACTTTGAGAGCCAAATTGATTTACTTTTGTAGGTTATTCAAACGAGGCTAAATAGTTTTGAATTATAAAAGTAATCGGCTTCAAAATGTCAAATCACCAGCGAGACAAGGCTTTTTCCACCTTCGACCAAGGCCCGGACACTATGTCGGGGTTGTCTATTTTGAAAACTGGAAATTTGCAACACTAAGCTCAACGATGGTTTCCACCCTACTTTTCGGACACCACCGGTGGTGGATTGGGACTTCCAAAGAAGTCAAGAGCCATTGCCCAACGTTCACACCTCAACGAATATTTTACGAGTGACTCGGAAAATCCATTGCAACGGTCACAAAGGACTTCCAGTCGGAAGATAGTCACAACAGCTAATATGCTTGGTTATCTATAAATAGAAGCCAACTCTCAAAACTTGAAGATTGCTTGAATCAACTGTCAATACACGTACTTAAGAAAAAGTCATTGTATTCATACTCAATCTTCTACTTACAACTCCAACTCTGTACTTAATATCTTTCCGAGTTGTTAGGTCTTGTAATCGGTTTACAAACACTCTTTCTTACTTTATGATTAAGGTCCCTTGGCTGAGTTGTAAGGGTTATCTCAGCTCGGTTGTCCCTAACTCGTAAAGATTAATTTAGTTAGGAAGTACTAGATCAAATAAGGTAACTTACGAGTCTAGGAAAATCTTTTAAGGAATTGTCTAAGGGAGCAATTCTGGTTGAGCCTTTCTACTATATTTTGTGGATTCAAAATAGTGGATTTGACTTGGTGCTTGGATTAGCACTGTTCGTGGTTTTACGCCCGGGAGGGTTTCCACGTAACTTTCTAAGTTATCACTTTTCCGAGTCCAATCTAGACTCGGACTCTCCACGAGTCATATCTAGTTTTATTCTTCTATTACTTGTTTAAATTTCCCTATCACCCTATTCACCCCTCTCGAGGGTGACTTAATCTTTCCAAGAGCAAACCTTCACTAAGATTTGGCATCAAAAATGGGTTAGAGAGAAGCTAAAGAGAGAAAGTCTTCCTTGCGGCCATGGTGAAGAAGACCAGAAACTCGAAAGCCAAAGCAAAACCAACCGCAAAATTGAGTGATACAACAAATTCAACACTCGTAAACATGAATAATCAAGCGCCAATTACTGAATTTGCTAATCCTACGGGAGCGGAGTCACCCTAACATATGACTATTGTTCCATTGCCGGTTCATGAGCGGGATGCGGAATCGATGAGAGTGAGCTTTGCAAGTTGGATAAATGCATTAAGGAAGAGGAGGCAATGAAACTCATGGGCTAATGAAGCAGAGACAACTTAAGGTGATGAAGGTACAAACACTTGGAATTGAAAATATACCCAATCTAGAGTTCTCGAGTGGAATTTGTGCGGCCATTAATCCATAACGAGTATGAAAATCTAGTGTATTGAGACACAAGATATTCAATCCGAAATTGAATACTAGTAATCATCAATAATCTGTTTTGTTTTAGGGGCTAACCCTCCCTTAAAAGTAATGGAAGGATTCCTTAATAAAATTTGGGGGAACAAGGGTTTCGATAAGGTTATTTCAAAACCAAATGGCGTTTACATTGATAGATTCCACTATATGATGGAGCGCAATGATGCCTTGAAGCAAAAGTTTCTATACTTCGACAAAAAGCCCTTTGTCTTTAAACCATAGGCGTTGGGAGACCCTACTGACAAAGATATGTACTAATCGGGTGACATTCCCTAAACTTTATCCGAAATTTTGGAGCAAAGAAAGATTAAGTAAGATTGGCGGTTTAGTGGGAAAGCCTCTAGCTGTAGATAAAACCACACAAGATAAGACAAGAACAAGATATGCAAGGTTGTTGATTGAAATGGAAATTAACCAGGAATTCCTTATGAAAATAACTTTTATGGACGAGAATGGTGATTAATTATCCAGGATATTGATTACGAATGGACACCAGTCAAATGTGATAGATGTCATATGTTTGGACATGAAACAACAAAATGTAGAAAATAAACCAAGAAAGTATGGAGGAGAAAAGAAACTAGCTAGGAAGTGTTGCAAGCGGAACTCGAAGCTATACAGACAAGCGAGGAACAATTACAAAAGATAGCAAATATTGAAGAAGAGCATATAATCATTGCAATACAAAATACAGTTCCAAGCACTCCACCTGAAGGCATTAGGATAAATGTATTGGCTATGCAGAATAGTTTTGGATCCTTAGCTAAAGATCATGGATAAATTTGGTTTTGGAATATCGAGATGACTAAATGGTCCTAATAAGAAGGCGATTATGAGGCGGCTTACGCGAGCTAATAAGTGTGAGTTTATGGGATTTTAGAAACAAAAACTAGCCTAGAGAAGGAAGAAGAAATAAGGCATAACATTGGAGTAAAATAGTCGGTGATCTCAAATGCCACCACCAACTTTAAAAGAAGGATATAGGTTATATGGGATCGGGGATGATTTAGGTGGAAGTTATTGAGGTCCGGGAGCAATACATCCATGTGAGAACTAAAAGTTAGGATGATAACTCTATATACATCACAATGGTATATGGATCCAATGACAAGAATGTAAGAAGGGAATTGTGGGTTGCTATATTATCTATTGTTAGTAGAATGGATAAACCCTAGATATTAGGAGGGGATTTCAACAACAAATTTTGTAGACTATATATCAATCAATGCCTTTGTAAGAAATAAGATATTTAGGGGTAAATTTTACTTGGAGTAATAAACAAGGGGCTACAAGGGTGTTTTCCAAAATAGACAAGGTTTTGATAAATGAGGAAGGCCTGCTTAAATATGCATCCGTGGACTATACAATACTGCTGAAGGAGTATAAGATCATACCCCACTATTGGTACAACTACGGCATGACAAAATAATCAAAGGGTCATATTTCAAATTTTTTAATCTGTGGACCCTTAGCCCCAATTTTTAGGGGATTGTGAAACCTGTCACTAGAACCCCAATGTTCAAGTTGATAAGAAAACTCAAGAACTTAAAGCAGCCACTAAAAGCCTTAAACAAGGACAGATTCGATAATATCCGGAAGAAAGTAGTTGTAGCACTCCATGAACTACATATGGTACAGTTGGAGATTCACCAAGATCCTTTAAATACTAATCTTTATGTAACGAAATGCAAGCTATCAAGGATTATATAACCTGCTAGCTAGAGCTTAAAGATCTTATTTAAAGCAAAAGGAGAAAGAAACATGGCTGCAGAAGGATGACCATAATAATGCATACTTCTATGCAAGCATAACACAAAAGGCCTACACTATGTTTGTGAAATCTATGAAGAATAGAAATGGTGATCCGACTTATAACCAAGCGGAGATTAGGAAAATTATCACTCAACACTTTGAAAATTTCCTCATATTGAAAATCATGGTCCAAAACCCAATCTTGAAGTCATAATGTAAGGACCATGTTTAAATACTCAACAAAGGGAGGAAATGCTAAGGCCATTTTTAGACAAGTGAGATCAAGAATGTGTCATGTTCAGCATAGGGGATAACAAGAGTCCATGGCCTAATGGGTATGGAAGCTTCTTTTCAAAAAAACATGGAATATCACAAGGCCTACTATTTGTAAAGTTGTGAAAGATTTTTTGAAGCTGGTCGAATCTTCTTGAAACAAATCGATGCAAGTATCCTGGCTATGATTCCAAAGGTAAGCAATCCAATTTAGCGTAGTGATTTAAGACCAATAGCCTGCTACAATTCAATATACAAATGCATTACTAAACTGATGTGTGAAAGGCTGAAACTCGTGTTAAATAGTTTAGTGGATGAGCGCCAAGGAGCATTTATCAATGGTAGGTCTATAGTACACAAGATAATGATATGTGAAGACCTGGTGAAGTTGTACAATAGGAAGGGTATTTCATCTAGGTGTATTATGAAAATAGATCTCAAGAAAGCCTATGACATAGTCGGATGAGATTTTGTGGAAGCTTTGCTAATTGGATATGGAATCCCTATCACTATAGTGCACGGAATAATGGTATGCATATCTACAACCAGATTTTCAGATCATGCTTAATGGCCAACTTCATGGCTATTTTTCAAGTAAGAGGGGTTTAAGACAAGGGGATCCAATGTTTCCATTGATTTTTGTCTTAATTATGAAGTATCTAACTAGATCATTGAGGATGGCTACAATGCAAAAAGGCTTTAATCACCATCCAGGCTATAAGGGATTGAACTTGTGTTTTTAAGCTTTGCTGATGTTATTCTATTATTCAGACAAGGCTAATGAGGATAGCATCATAAAACTAATGGTTATATTCAAGCACCTCTGTGAATGTTCGGTGTTAGAGGCTAATACGAGAGAAGTCCCAAATAGTTAGTGCGGGAATCCCGCAAGATGACAAGCCGAAAATTCGAGGCCATTACGGGATTTCAGGAAAGGGAACTCCCCTTCAAATACTTGGGAGTCCCGGTTAAGCCTTAAAAATTGAACAAAAATGACTGCCATACACTAGTAAGCAAGATCACAGCAAAATAAGAGCATGACCAACACGAAAATTGGCTTATGTAGGCAAAATCCAACTTACAAATACAATGTTACTTAGTATGTTTACATACTTGGAGCCAAATCTTTATACTACCTTCTGCAGTGATCAATAAAGTGGAAAAACTCTGCAGGATATTTATATAGGGAGGTAAAAATGACAAGAAGCCAGCTCTAGTTGCATGGGACAGTATATGCGGGCCTAAAACCGAAGGAGGCTTGGGTTTGAGATAGTGCAAATTGAAAAATATGGCTCTTGTAACCAAGCTAATTTGGAACACAATAATAAAAAAGGAAAACTTGTGGATCAAATGGGTCCATCGGATGTCGACACTTGGCATTGCAAGAATACACATAGTGACAGTTGGTATTGAAAAAAATTACAAAAAACAAGAGATAAAATGATGCGGGATTTTGACCAGAACACGGGAAATGGGCGTTAGTAGTGGATGGGGTCTACACAGCAAATGCGAGGCTATGAATGACTCAAAAAGAAACACAATAAGGTGGGATGGTATAAGTTGGTATGACATAAATTAAGAATTCCAAAGTGTGCTTTTATAATCTCGGTGATCTTTGCAGCAACAACTCCTCACAAGAGACATGTTGCAGAAATTTGGCACTAAATGTGAAACTCAATGTGTTATGTGTGAAGAGATTGAAGAAACACACAAGCATTTGTTTTTGATTGTGCATACACCAAGATGGTTTATAGATAGACATTCCTTCAATTGTTTGGAGCATATATTACAAATTTCACATGGGATGAATGGCAGCAAAACTTATTGACAAATAAAGGGGCCAGAAAGGAAGAGAACATGAGGTACATGACAACAACAGTCATAATATATCAATGCTTGAATGGAGAGAAACAAAAGAATCTTCCAATCACTAATCCAAAACGCCCTATATGTAAGTGTGGAATGTGGTAGACTGATTAGAATCAAAATTATTGCCTAAAAATTTATTTTGGGGAATGCCCCAAATGAAACACATGTAAGTTTTCTGTTTTGAATGAATGGAAATGCTAATCTTAAAAAAAAAAAAAAAAACTTGATTTTGTTGGTCTCATTATAATTATAATTATTTAATTTTTAGAAATTTACATACTTCTTTTTTCAATAATAATTTACTTAATTATTTATTTATGACATATAAATAATTATTATAGTAACATTGTAGAGTTTTTGATAGTTGGATAGTCTTTATTTAATATAATTTCATAGTTTATTATATTTAATCTTTGTTTTTGCGTGGCAAACTATATTTATTTTACTATTTATACAATCATTAATTATCTATTACATGCATCCTACATGGCAATCCTATGTATCATCATATATATAATATTAAAAGTTGGGTCTAAGCGATACATGAGCGACACGTAAGATGCTTATTTGGCGATACCATTAATTGCAAAATTAGATTATATTTAAACAACTTTACTAATTTAGTAAAAATAACATTAATATTATACTTTGTCAATATTGATATACTAATTTAGTAATGAAATTTTACGATAAAAATTACATTGATATTATATTTCAATATTATACTATTTTAATAATCTAATTTTTAAAAAATTATTTTAATATATAATTTATGTAACTGACTACATAAAAAAATGTTATAGATTTTTAATTATGATATGCTAATTTAGACACAAAATTTGATGATAAAAAAATACATTGATATTATAGTTCAATATTTGAAAAATTAAATTATTTTAAAATAATTTAACTAACTTAGTAATGAAATTTGATGATAAAAAATACATTGATATTATACTTCAATATTTGAAAAATTAAATTATTTTAAAATAATTTAACTAACTTAGTAATGAAATTTGATGATAAAAATTACAATAATATTATAATAATTTACTAATTTAAAATAATTAAAGTAGAGTATAACATGTAATTTTCCAAATTTATTTCAATATGTAAGTTATGTAACCGACTACATAATCAAAAAAATTTAAAAGAATAACTTTAAAAATAATATAATTTAATAATAAAATTAGAGTGTATAATGTAATTTTTTTCAAATTCGTTTTGGTTTGAAATTTACCTAACCACCTACATAATCCAAAAATATTGAACTGTTTCAATTGTGATATACTAATTTAGTGATGAAATTTGATAATAATAAATTACATTACATTAATACTTATACTTCAATATTATACTCAAATATGATTAATATAAATATTATGAGCATGACTAATATAAATTATTACTTTTAAAATTATTATTAATACTTCCTCTCTTGAACTCTTGAATTTCTATACCTTCTTCAACGGATGTACAAGTTACATGTTTTTAATGACTTAAATGTTTTTATATTCAATTTATTGTGTAATTTATTAATAGTAATACTTATTTACAATATCATTAATGCACCGTAACTGATTTACTACTACTAGTAATGGCTATCCATATTCCCACATAATAAAATAAATTATAAAAAAATTAAAAAAATATTTTTATATTAACTATTTAAAGATATGTATATCTACTCATGTTCTTTTAACTTATTATTAATTTTTATTGGTATAAATTAATTAAAAATAATAAAATAATAAAATAAATAATTATAAAAATAAAATTAATTAATAACCTTGCATAGTAAGGGGTATAACCCTAGTTCATACATAAACTTAACCCAACTTTTATATATATATATATATATATATATATATATATATATATATATATATATATATATATATATATATATATATATATATATATATATATATATATGATGCTAGTATAAATATCATTTCGAATAGGTCATAAGAAAATCTAAAAAAATAATAAAACATCTCCATCCAATTGTACTAATTGGAGTTGATAATGTTGTTTGTCTTAAATAACATAATTATTCAAAGTTTATTTCTTTCTTCTCCCTATCACATTTTTTTTTTTTTTGTAATATAGAAAAATTTCTCGTTTATTAATATATCTTTGCTTCTAATGACTAGGTCTTCAATGTCTTAAGAATTAATAGCTAAAGTTCCTACCATCCTCGAATATGCTTCCATTTCGATAAACTAATTAAATTTGGTTTGAGACACTAATTATTTGCTAGTTTATTTATAAATTTGGTGTTAGGACGTTATTTTTGTTCTTATGTGTAGTTTTCTTTGTACAATTTGAAAATTTAGATAAACTAATTAAAACTCTACTTAAAGTATGAATCATTTATTGTATAGGTTGTTCTATATTTTGATAAAACACATATGTAGATATATATTGTTTATGTCTTTTAAAGAATATGGAATGTATTCGTCAAAAGTGTTGTCTAAGGTTGTGAAGACTCATCAAATTGGTGAGACTGTTGACACTTTGAGGGACGTAAGATCAAGATAAATTGATATGGAAGCTCAATTAGTTATGAATTTAAAAGCTGTAGCTAAATATTAGAAGTTTTGCTAGTTTGTTTTGTAATTTTTTGTTTAATTTGTTATTATTTCACCTTGATCGTATGTGAATGTTTCTAGTTCATTGATTTGGCTCGCTAGTTATCTAAAAGACATGCTATCAGCCTACAAAAGCCTTTGATAGGTGTTTATCTAATGTTACACCAACAATAACTGCACCTTCTTGTGTTGTCATTGCAGAAGCTGCTACTTTACTTTATAAAAGCCTTTGATTGGTGTTAAGGATCTTGAACATGAGAAAAATGAAATAGAAGAATTGAAATATGAGTATTATTAAGTGATTTGGGACATAAATCACATAATAGGAGTGTTATCAGCAGTTGTTTACTGGTATAGAAAATTATATTATTGTAATGATTATAATTTAAGGGCTTAGGCATAATTTGTCACAATTAAGTGAGTTGAAAATTCATTCATACAAATTTGAGTGTACTCAAGTCGCAAACTAAACTCAGTAAATAAATAAAGGAATAAAATGGGGAAGAGAGTTATAAAAAATAAAGAAAAATTAATTAAGGGGTAACCCACGTGTTTTGTCGGCCTAGAGGGTTAGGGTTTCAACCCTAACCCCTTATTCCTTCAGCCAGGTTGGGGGGAAGGGGGAGAGGTGACACCAACCCCGTAACGCTAGGCTTGCCGCCTGGTGTATGAACCACGACTTGTAGAGAGCGCAGTCCAGTCCATGTTTCCCACGAATGTTGATTTCAAGAGGTGTGCTTACTAAGACTTGAGGCTCCGATTCTTGAATTTATTTATTGGATGGCGGTTTATAGAAACCGTTTTATGTTCAAAAGTGTTTTTAGAAGTTCTCGGGATAGGCAAATAGAAATAATTACTCTAAATAAATCACGAGTGAAGTTCATCTGTGCCAAGCGATTAAACCTTCTTGGACCAGGAGTAGGGCACAAGATCTGTCACAAGAAACCGGATTTATGCCCTAGCATCGCTGAAATGGTCTTGGTCGGAAAGGCTGACTTGAAGGTTTGGTTCAAAAATTGTATAATTTTCTATAAAAATCGAGATGCATTATTAGAGGAAAAAGAGATTAAAAAGGAGTTGTCAATCAATTTTGAATAAAATTAATAAAATAATTTTACTTTCATAATTTGACCTTAAACCAAAAGGACAACTGAAAGGGACAAAAAAAGCACAAACTTGGAAATGTTTTAAAAAGACTTCATTGGCATAAGCCAATGATTCAGATGTTTAGGAGCGAAGGTACAAATAAAGAGGGGTGTTCTTTATTCTAGCGGATGTAGCCACGTGGACCAAGACAGTGGTTTGTGAATCCACTATGCACGGGTTCAATTTGAAGTTATTCTCCTAATAAATGCTTGAGACCAAGTTACAATTATTTCCTTTTCCGCCTATGGGTTAGAGTATTATTATATTGACAAACATGATTCTCTTTTCTAAGAATCCAGAGTATTACTTCATTGTATATGAATTTATAGAACTTTTTCAATTCTAAATTAGAAATTCAAAAGGTAAGGTTTTTCATGTCACATGAAACTCACACCAAAAGTAAAAAAAGAAATATTTCTTCTCTTTTATGAAATGAATATTTTTAAAGAATGAATAAGTTTAAAGAAATAATCTATGTTAATTAAAAATGGTAAGTACAAAATTGTGCTGAAGAAAATCAAACATACAATATGTTAATTACAAAATTAAAACAGTCACGTCATGCAAATAAAAGTGATAAATAAAGTGGTAAAGAAAAGCGACAAATCTAAGTTAAACTATTACAATGGGAAAGGAGGAAATTAAATGCAATTACTTTGCTTTGAAGCCCACAATATGGAAATAAATAACTAAAAATAAAAATTGAAGGACTTGTATGATTGGATTCATGCCCTCGAGTCAACCCACTTATAGGACTCGAAGCTTGACTAGATTCAGCGAGTAACGGCAGGAAATATAGAGCTTCAAAAGGAAATGAAAACTTCTTTCTAAGAGAGCTTTAGGATAGAAAAGGTGTAGGAGTAAGTTGAGAGAGTGGAGCGGAAATGAGAGTAGAAAAATATCGCAAAATAGAGATAATTTCACCAAAATTGTGTGTCAAATAAGGGGAGTAAGACCTCTATTTATAGAAAGCATTAGGGTGAAGCCCAACCTTCTTTTAGCCTCAAAACTGGATAAGCGGCTAAGGTTTAGCGCTAAAAAAATTGCCAAAAGATAGCACAAAATTTGGGGAGCTAAATGAGTAAAACCGTAGCATTCTCGGCGGTTGGAGGCCGGATCCAGTTCAAACCTAGGTATGGAGAGTCGAGCCTAAACTTGGGCTGACTGAAGCTAAGTAGGGATGACCGAATCCGGTCCTTTGGGCTATATTTTGGCTGACTTCTACCGTGGGTTGCTAGTTGCTTTGGTTTTTGGGCTAAATGGGAATTTTTTTTCCTTTGTTTTAGTCCGGTTTTGCTCGAGCATACTCTTTATCATTGGGCTGACAAGAGAAATAAATATACAAAGAATTAAAAACCAAGACACTTTTTTTAGGTTTCTACAATTAGCCCCCACTTTGACCGAGTTTGCATAAGATGAAGGTCAAAGTAAATACTAAGAGATACTTATCTTATTATCGGTATCACTTTGGACACTCGTTGTAGTGCGAGAAAGAGTGTCGAGGATTAGTCACTTAGGATGACCTAAGCATTAATGGTGGGCTTGGATTTGACTTGTAGTATGAAATCCAAAATTCGGCTAGCCGATTCGTAGGCTTGGCTTCATGAAAGTCCTAAAGCTCATATGGTAGGCCTAAACTTGATCATTTGCTTGGTTAAAGTTTGGCTGATGTTTGTCTTGAAGTTTGTTGACAAAATATTTCCTGCACAAACATTTTTGTTGCTTTTCCTTTTTCTTTTTGTAAGCTGAAATTTGCCTATAAAAAAGGTTGCTTAGAGGATCGTCATTTGCACTACCTCATTTCTTATTAATAACCTCCTTGCTTACTTAACTTTTATAGTCTTCCTTTCTTCTTAGGAAACTCCTTAATTCTTTGCTTTTTAGCTTCCCTAGTCTTCTTTTCTTCTTATAAACTAGTGTGGTTCTCAAATAAAATTATCTTTCAAAATGCCCTGGAGAAGACAACATCCTGAATAGAGGACAAGAGTTGAAGGGGTTGCGCATGGTCCTTTTATTAAGCTAGAATGGCGACCATTTCTAAGAGTGGAACCCTGTCAACCTACTAGTTGCTGCCTACCACCATGTATCTTCTTTGGCTGTATATTCAATGATAGTAATCTTTTCTTTAAATGTTTTCTTCAATGATAGTATGACATTTTGCTAAAATTTTCTTATGGAGAGACACCTTGAGGGGTGGTGGGGCTGTGAGGAAAGTCATTGATGCCCTCCACAAATTAGACTTCTCTGTGGCTTAAACCATGAATCCTATTGGGTTGGGCTTTTTCTTTACCACTTTATGTAGTTTTTGCAATATTACAAATCGAGGAATTACTCGGGCTATTACTGAATGGTTTTGGAATAGTACGAACACATGTCACCTTATTTTTGGGAAATGACCTTTACCCATTTAGATTTTGTTGTACTTAGGGGTTTAAGTTTTTTGGTGAACCTTTAGCCTATGATCGGAAGTTGTACAAAAATCATACTCTCCTCCTTAACTTCTTTGGGTCAATTTCCTATAGGTTTCCAAATTTCAACAACTTTAAATATTCGCTCCTCTTCCCTGTTGTAGAAGATAATGAGGTATGTGCTCAACATGACCCACAATATAAAATGAGGATCATCCTTGCCTTTATGTTATGCGTTTTTATCTTTGCGGATAATGGTAGCAAGGTTTACATCCACTACTTGACCAACTTGGTGGGTCCGGATAAAGTTAAAGACTTGAATTATGGTGTGCCCGCTTACACTCGCTTGATGAGAGGCTTGCTTGGGGGAGGGGTTGGCACACCACCTCAAAGGGCCAAAACTAAACCTATATGTCATATCCGGTTTGTAGAGGATTATCGAGGTTTTCTCTCTCCTACTTCGTTCTTCACATTTATCTTGATGGATAAATTCTTATAATATGTGATTTTTATAGTCGTGGCTTTATAAGGATTTCCCACAATTCTCGCTTGATTCGTCCTTTGTAACAACCCGACTCTAAACCACATTGTTTATTTTATTAATTCATTAATTACAAGATTTATATAACTGAGCGCGTACACTTTAATTAGACATTTTATATTTAAATTATTTTTATATACGTGTTATGCAGCTCGAGCGACGAAGTGGCCTCGATAAAAATCTCATAATAATGATTATAAATTACGCATATGTTTAAAAGAGAAAATTTTAAAATTTACATGAGATGGTATATAATTACAAGGTCACTAATATTATATTTCAAGCGAACAATTATATTTATAATTTGTAAACATCATCAATAAAATAATATAAAATAAAAAAGTAACAAAAATAATAAATAAATAAATAAATACATAAAAATAAACATAAAAATAAAACAAAAATAATAACAATAAATTAATCAAATTTTTGAAAGAAAAATCCAAAAATTGAATTATCCGGAATTTGTATTAAAAAAAATTAAAATTAAAAATTTGTAGATAAATGAAATCGGGAAACTTCGGTCATCGGTTTCCTTCATCTTTGCGTGTCCTGTTCCTCTGCCTCTCCCGTCCTCCCCTGCTTCTTCCTCCTCGTGGGCGCCTCTCCTCCAGCCACCAGCACGGCCGACGCCGGCCGGAGGACCGGCCTCGGCCTTCTTTCTCCCTCCCTTTCTCTCTCTGTCGCGCTCGCTATTTTCCTTTCTCTCTCTCACCGCGTTCTGCTCCTCCTCTGCCGCGGCCCACTTAGCAGCCAACTCCCAGCTGCAGCGGCCGCCGGAGTTAGTCGCCGCCTCGCCATTGGTCTCCGGTGCAGCCGCCGCGCACCACTACCCCTGCTCGTCCTCCTCGACTTCTCCTCTCCGAATTTGAAGGTAAAACGCCAAACCCTAAATTATCAAGTTCGTTATTTATTTAAGCAACTATAATTGTAAATTGAAGTATATGATTTAGAAGTATGTTGTTGAGTGAATCGAAGAATGATTTTAAGAAATTCGAATTGGTGTGAATGATCGAGTTGTGGCATTTTGATGGATTGATTGTATATGAATGTGAACAAATGTGGTTTCTTTTGGGAAATTATAATTTAGTGAATGAGATTAGGGATGTTTTGTTATAAAATTGAGTAATTTGATGGATTTGTTATATTTTGGGAATGATTATATTGAGCAAATGCATGGGGAAAGTGTATATAGAAGTCTGAAACTAGATAAAGTGTAAGTGTAGAGGTGCGAGAAAAATTCAAATATTAAGGATACCTAATTATGGTTGTGAATATGAATTCTGTTGAGAAAATAATGCTTAGGCCCTTAAAATGGTGTATGCATGAATTTTGGGCAATTCCATGAATTGTGAAACCTTCCTACGGAAAGGCATTTGATGGATTAATAAATTACTTAACTATGGATTTTGAATGCGGGGAAAGGAGAAGTAAGGAATAAATTAGGAATAAGTGTTTGTTTATGTGTGTGTATATATATATATATGCCATTTTCAATCCAAGTCAACTAACAAATTGAATTACATCAAAATCATTGAGTATCTAATTAGCCTAATCAACTTCTTTAATTAGTATGCATTGTATTTAATATTTGAAACGGAATTAACGCAGTAAAGTTGAGTAATACAAATGCTAGTTTAACCGATTTCCGTATAAATATAGGAAATGAAATAAATTATCAATGCTTATACAAATTCAATTATTGAAATTCAAGAGAAACATTATTAATAACAAAAATCTATTTGAAACATAATTGAGGCCACTTCGATCGCCGAATAGGTGGTAACTTAAATTTTTATGAAAGGGGAGAAACAAAAATTCTCAATTCAGTACGTTCATTGCACTGTACCCTTCAAAAATTCACATATTTCAGCAAATCTCAACATTTCTTATATAAATAACTAATAATGAATCATTTGCAAATCAAGTTTTGTCACCTAATTAAGTGGTCCCCGCTCAATTATCAATTATCAATTATCGGGGTTTATGCCCTTCAATTCCACTGCGCGGCTTCAACTCGGGTTCTCGGTCGGCCTAGGAGGTGTGCACCTTATTCAAAGATCGTGTCAATTATCAAGGGGTTCCACTTTCGAGATAATAACCGGCAATCAAGTTTTACTCATATTCTCTCCCCCGATTTCAAACTAAAATGAATTGAAATGCACACGCTCAATCAATGTGTTTCAAAATTATTTGACTGTGCGGGAATGTTTGTACTGAGTTTCGATTCATTCTTCGAATTATTTTAATGTTTTTGTTTTTAGGAAAAGCATATGTGAATAGTCCTTTGCCTAAGAAGCCTGACGGGAGCAAGACTTAGCTGGATACTTCATTATCAT
Source organism: Talinum fruticosum (assembly GCA_021018815.1). NCBI lineage: Eukaryota > Viridiplantae > Streptophyta > Magnoliopsida > Caryophyllales > Talinaceae > Talinum > Talinum fruticosum. The sequence continues at coordinate 3,852,331 of JAITYX010000011.1, forward strand.
TGCTCTATGATGGATTAGATGCTCACAGTGATTCTCCTCCTCGTTAAGTTTGGGTTTGACCTTGGATTGTAATTAAATATTGCGTATTTCCTGTCGCAGTCTGTTGTTTTGGCCGTTAATATACTGTAATTATGTAGCAGGACTGTACTTTGGGATTGGTTTATTTAAGTTGTCGGCATGACACCCTGCGACGTAGCATTTAATGCTTCCACGACTTACAAGGGCATAACTAATAGACACGAGGCTATTATGGTATTTCATTTCAGCCTTGTCCTTTTGTTAGGGCGGCGTAACGCCTTCGATCGTTAACTTCCGCTGCAACCATACCTAATATTCTCGAATTAGAGAATTATTAAGTAACGATAACTAGGGGCATCACAGTTGTGGTATCGGAGCGAGGTTTAGAGATCACTTGTGAGTAATAGGATTCTAAGGTGACATGATTTGACCTTTAGGAAAATTACGTGACTATTAATTCCTCAAGTTGTCGTTTTGGGATTTGTGGATGTAGTGTAGTTAATGTTGGATTGATATATATATGCTTTTGGTTATGCTAGTGCAAACGATTTACGTAACAACTCAAGTTGCTGAAGTGCATTGCATATGCGCCTAAGTGTGGTACCTTGTAATTAAGTTCATATAGTTTGTATCACATGTATCATAAACCATTTAGGTTATTTTAAGCCTTAATGTATATTGGTTGGACTCCGACGTGTGGCCGTTGAGTTGTGTACTACGAGCGTGTGGCTCGTTGAGTGATATTGTGGTCTTTATGTAGGGTTTTAAGGCTTCAAGCCTAGGGGATATATCATATTACAGACATGAACTTTGCCAAAATTTTTAGAAAATATAAAACTCTTTGTGGAAGTTTCTTTTATTATCTTTGAGTTGGAGTTAGAAAGCAAAACCGACACTTGAATGAGCCTTGGGAGTTCCTTTAATTGGGGACTTCTCAACCTATGAGAATTTCCAAAATGATAATCTAACATACAATTTGGTATTACTTATTATATAAAAGTAGGAGTTAACTAAGTTTATATTAGAAGTTGTTAACAATTTGTTTCATAGGAGAGGGAAAAGAAATTAATTAGGAAAATTTTATATTTATATGATTCAGCATGTCCGAGCTAGAAAGCAATAACGTAATTTCGAGTGTAACTATAGAGTTGGCTTATGATTGAGGACTTGTCGAATAGCCATTAGAAACCCCTCCCAATTCGCAACAAATCCTTAGTGAAACCCAATCTGTACCTTTAGAGATTTCCACTGATACCATGGACCCAAACTATTGGAGGAACTTGGTGATAGAGTTAATGAAAAGGGTTCCTCCTATACCAACTAAATCCACTTTTAAGCCTAGCAAGTTAGCCGACGAGTGACTTGTCGTAATCCTAAGACTTATAATGGAAAGATTGATACGAGTGGAATGAGAAAGATGTATTAGGAGAAAGAAAAAGATATTTGTGGTTGTTGAGGTACCTAAAAAGAAAAAAAAAGGGTGAACATAGGGACATATTATCTAATTGGTGAAACACGATGAAAAACAAATTTCGAGGTTGTGTGTTCACTTGGGGAAATTTTTAGAAGAGCTTACGGTTAAATTTTACTCAACTATAGTTCAGCGACCAAAAAGGAAAAGAGTTTTAGAGTTGAATATGGACAACAACATGATGGTAATGCAAGTATGCTAGTAAATTTTATGGAGCTATCTGGATTTGCCCGGACTTTGTCACTACTCATAGGATGAAGATGATAAGATTTGAGTAAGGCTTGGCTTATTATGTTCGACATCAACTTGCTAGTTAATCTATCAAAGATTGTCAAGAATTATATGAGAGAGTAGTAGAGGTTGAACGAGTAAAGAACGAGCTAAGGGTCTTAAATCTCAAAGACTCAAAAGGAAGTGAAACAATACAAGTGAGAGGGTAATTCAAAAGGAACATGTTACTAGTTCCAACAAGGGTCACTCATTGTGGGAAATGTTGCCAAACAAATCACACCGCACTGCAGTTGTCGAATGGGTAGTAATAAATATATGTGGTGTGGTAGCCTTGAACATTTAGTAAACACTTTCCCAAAAGGATAGAAAGCTGTAGAGAAGGGAGTTGCCAAGCCTCTAATGACACCATGTGAAAGAACCGCGCCATCTTCCAAACTCTGTGATCGTAGGACAAGTGTAAATGATGAACAAGAAAGAAACCGCAACTTTAGGAACGACGATTATCACTAGTACTAAACCCAAGGTCTTTTTATGTTTTATTTGATTCAGGTGCCACCCATTTATTTATGTTTACTCAAGCTGCCTCTCAATTAAACTCAAATGATCATAAAGCCCTAATAGAGTGCCAAATCGGGTTGCCGATGAAGAAGTTTTAAAATGCTCTACTCTTTATCAGCATGTGCTTGTTGTCATATGTGTTTCCATAGATTTAATCCGATCCGATCCGTCGGAAGTTATTTAGGAATAGATTGATTGGTGACCCATGAAGTGAACAAAGATTATAAAGGTTATAAGATTATTTTAAAGGGCCGTAAAGGGACGAAGTGTGTTTTCGGGGTGAAAAGGATATAAAGGAGTATTCCACAATTTCAGTTATGAAGGCTAGCCGATTATTAAGATAGGATTGCATGGGGTAATTATGTTATGTTACCGAGGATAAAAAAAAAAGAAGAGACGAGATATAAATGTTATACTTGCAATATGCGAATTTTTATACGTATTTCTCGAAAATTTACTTGGTCTACTTCTTCAAAGGGAGATTGAATTTGAAATTGAACTAATTTCTTGGGCATAACCCATTTCTAAAATGTCATATAGGATGGCCCAAGGGAGCTCATAGTATTAAAAGCTCAACTTGAGGAATTACTGCAAAAGGATTCATTAGGCCAAGTGTGTTAACTTGGGGAGTTTCGATCTTGTTTACAAAGAAGAACGATTGCACTCCGAGGCTCTGTGCGAATTATAGCAAGCTAAACGAGGTAATTGTCAAGAATAAGTATCCTCTCGCCTCGAGTTGATGGCTTGTTTGATCGGATACAAGGAGTTACCATGTTTTACCAACTTGGAATTAAATAGGAAGATATTTCTAAAACTACCTTTAGAACTAAATACGGATTCTACGAATTTAAGGTGATGCCCGGAGGATTTACCAATATATCTGCTGCGTTCATGGACTTCATGAATAGACTTTTTGAGGACTTATCTAAATAAATTTGTGGTGGTGGTTCTTGATGATATTCTTATGTACTCTAAGGATAAGAGAGAAGATGACGAGTAGCTGTGAATGGTGTTATAAACTTTGAGAGGACATCAATTGTATGCTAAATGGCAAAAATGTGAGTTTCAGCTGAAGAAGTGACATTTTTAGGGCATATTGTCTCCTAGGAAGAGGTTAAGATCGATCCTCATAAGGTAGATGTAGTAACTCGAATGATCCATACCAACCATTGTTACGTAAGTGAGGAGTTTCTTGGGTTAGCGATTATTATCGGAGGTTTGTACAAGATCTTTCAAAAATAGCATCACCATTAACCACTTTGTTGAAGAAAACAACCAAATTTGAGTAGTTGAATAAATGTGAGGAGACATTCCAGGAGCTGGAAGAAAAAAAAAAAGGGGGGTTAACTAGGGCCCTATTCTTACCTTACTCATGGAAGGTAAAAAGTATACCATATATAGTGAGGCATTTAAAAAAAAAAGGGGGTTAGGATGTGTATTAATACAAGACGACAAAGTCATAGCTTATGCATCTCAACGACTCGAACCATGTGAAAAGACTGATCCTACTTATGAAAGGGAATTGGTCTGTTGTTGTTTTGTTTTAAGTATTTGGAGACATTACTTGTATGGGGCAACATGTAAGATTTATATTGCCCATTAGAGTTTAAAGTACATTTTTACCCAAAAGAAGATTAATCTAAAGCAATGTCTGCTAGTGGAATTACTTAAGGATTATGACTTACAAATACAATATCACTTAGTGAAAGTAAATATAGTGGCAAATGCGTGGAGTACGAAGACAAGACACAGTTTGAATGTAATAATGATAACTCAGCTCGTTGTTATACAAGACCTCCACAATATGAGTATCGAGTTAGTCTCACATGGACAAACGAGTGGGTTCTTAGTAGCGATAGAGGTATAACCTAACGAAGGAAATTCTATTAAGCCAAAACAATGATGTCAAGATGAAAAGGATTAAGAAAAATATTAAAAGGAAAATCTCCTGGTTTCAAGGAATATACGAGGATGGAACCTTAAGGTTTTAGAACCAGGTTATGTATACCGAATAAAGAAGAATTAAAAAGAAAGATTATTGAGGAAGCCCACAATACACTATACTCAGTACACCCGGGAGGAACAAAAATGTACAAGGACTTAAGCAATATTTTTGGTGGAATAATATGAAAAGAGACATCGTAGAATATGTGGATAAGTGCTTAACTTGCCAAATGATTAAGGCCGAACATCAACGTCCCGTGGGCGAGTTGAGACCCCTAGAGATACCTACTTGGAAATGGGACTCGATTGCAATGGACTTTGTCATGGGTTACCCCTTACCGCTTCGAAGAAAAATGCTATTTGGGTTATTGTTGACCGACTTACTAAATCCGCACATTTCATACCAATACATGACACATGGAATGTAGAGACATTGGCGTAGTCATATGTCAAGGAAATTGTGAGGTTACATAGAATACTTAAGGATATCATATCTGATAGGGACAAGAGGTTCCAAGCACGTTTTGGTAAGCTTTACAGCGAGCTTTTGGAACTAAATTAAATTTCGATAGTTCATACCACTCGGAAATAGATGGACAGATCGAAAGGGTGAATCAAATCTTAGAAGATATGTTGAGAGCACGTGTACTTGATTGTCGGGGAAGATGGGAAGATGATTTACCCTTGGTAGAATTCTCCTACAATAACAGCTTATCGGGCCACTATTAAAATGGCTCAATTTGAAGCATTGTATGGAAGAAAATGTAGAACCCCATTATGTTGAAGTCGAGTTGGATGAAGCATTGATTTTAGGTCCTGAATTGATCTAAGAAACAGTCGAAAAGGTTAGGAAGATTCAGGAACACATCAAGGCAGCCCAAAGTCGACAAAAGAGTTATGCGAGATAAAAGAAAGAGACCATTGGAATTTGAGGTAGGAGATAAAGTGTTTTTGAAAGTGTCCCGAGTAAAAGGGGTCGGAAGGTTCAACGTTAAGGGAAAATTAAGTCCTAGATATATTGGACCGTATGAAATCATAAAGAAGTTAAATCCAGTGGCTTATAAGTTAACTTACTTGTCGAACTCGAGCATGTGCATGATGTCTTTCATGTTTCACAGCTGAGAAAGTATGCGCCCGACCTAGGCCATAATGTTGTGAGAGAACCTCTTGAAATTGCTGAAAACTTAATATATGAGGAGCAACCGAGTGCAAATATTGGATTATAGGGTCAAGAAACTCCGTAATAAAAGCATTCCTTTGGTGAAAGTATTGTGGACTAACCATACATCCTCGGAAGCCACATGGGAAATTGAGGAAGAGATGAGAACTAAATATCCTCACTTATTTTAAGGTAAGTTTGCAAACCTTATTGTCGAATGCTCAAGTTTCGAGGACGAAACTTATTTTAAGTGAGGAAGACTTAAACAACCCGACCCTAAACCACATTGTTTATTTTATTAATTCATTAATTATAAGATTTATATAACTGAGTGCGTGCACTTTAATTCGACATTTATATTTAAATTATTTTTATATACGTGTTATGCAACTCAGGGCGACAAAGTGGCCCCGATAAAAATCTCATAATAATGATTATAAATTACGCATATGTTTAAAAGAGAAAATTTTAAAATTTACATGAGATGGTATATAATTACAAGGTTGCTAATATTATATTTCAAGCGAACAATTATATTTATAATTTGTAAACATCATCAATAAAATAAAATAAAATAAAAAAAGTAACAAAAATAATAAATAAATAAATAAATACATAAAAATAAACATAAAAATAAAACAAAAATAATAACAATAAATTAATCAAATTTTTTGAAAGAAAAATCCAGAAATTGAATTATTTGGAATTTGTATTAAAAAAATTAAAATTAAAAATTTGTAGATAAATGAAATCGGGAAACTTCAGCCATCGGCTTCCTTCATCTTTGCTTCTCCCGTTCCTCTGCCTCTCCCATCCTCCCCTGCTTCTTCCTCCTCGCCGGCACCTCTCCTCCGGCCACCGAGCACGACCGACTCCGGCCGGAGGACCGGCGTCGGCCTTCTTCTGCCTCCCTTTCTCTCTCTGTCGCGCTCGCTATCTTCCTCTCTCTCTCACCGCATTCTGCTCCTCCTCTGCCGCGGCCCACTTAGCAGCCAACTCCCAGCCGCAGCGACCGCCGGAGTTAGTCGTCGCCTCTGCCATTGGTCCTCGGTGCAGTCGCCGCGCACCACCATCCCTCGCTCGTCCTCCTCGACTTTTCCTCTCCAAATTTGAAGGTAAAACGCCAAACCCTAAATATCAAGTTCGTTATTTATTTAAGCAAGCTGTAATTGTGAATTGAAGTATATGATTTAGAAGTATGTTGTTGAGTGAATCCGAACAACGATTTTAAGAAATTCGAATTGGTGTGAATGATCGAGTTGTGGCATTTTGATGGATTGATTGTGTATAAATGTGAACGAATGTGGTTTCTTTTGGGAAATTATAATTTAGTGAATGATATTAGGGATGTTTTGTTATAAAATTGAGTAATTTGATGGATTTGCTATATTTTGGGAATGATTATATTGAGCAAATGCAAGGGGAAAGTGTATATAGAAGCTGAAACTAGATAAAGTGTAAGTGCAGAGGTGTGAGAAAAATTCGAATATTAAGGATACCTAATTATGGTTGTGAATGTGAATTCTGTTGAGAAAATAATGCTTAGGCCCTTAAAATGGTGTATGCCTGAATTTTGGGCAAATCCATAAATTGTGAAACCTTCCTATGGAAAGGCATTTGATGGATTAATAAATTACTTAACTATGGATTTTGAATGCGGGGAAGGGAGAAGTAAGGAATAAATTAGGAATAAGTGTTTGTTTATGTGTGTATATATATATGCCATTTTCAATCCAAGTCAACTAACAAATTGAATTACATCAAAATCATTGAGTATCTAATTAGCCTAATCAACTTCTTTAATTAGTATGCATTGTATTCAATATTTGAAACAAAATTAACGCAAGTAAAGTTGAGTAATACAAATGCTAGTTTAACCGATTTCCGTATAAATATAGGAAATGAAATAAATTGTCAATGCTTATACAAATTCAATTATTGAAACTCAAGAGAAACATTATTAACAACAAAAATCTATTTGAAACGGAACCGAGGCCACTTCGATCGCCGAATAGGTGGTAACTTAAATTTTTATAAAAGGGGAGAAACAAACATTCTCAATTCGAGTACGTTTATTGCCTGTACCCTTCGAAAATTCACATATTTCAGCAAATCTTAACATTTCTTACATAAATAACTAATAATGAATCATTTGCAAATCAAGTTTTGTCACCTAATTAAGTGGTCCCCGCTCAATTATCAATTATCAATTATCGGGGCTTATGCCCTTCAATTCCACCGCGCGACTTCAACTCGGGTTCTCGGTCGGCCGGGAGGTGTGCACCTTATTCAAAGATCGTATCAATTATCAAGGGGTTCCACTTTCGGATAATAACCAAGCAATCAAGTTTTACTCATATTCTCTCCCCCGATTTCAAACTAAAATGAATTGAAATGCGCGCTCAATCAATGTGTTTCAAAATTATTTGATTGTGCGGGAATGTTCGTATCGAGTTTCGACTCATTTTTCAAATTATTTTAATGTTTATGTTTTTAGGAACAACATCCGTGAACAGTTCTTTGCCTAAGAAGCCTAACGGGAGCAAGACCTAGCTGGATACTTCTTTTTCATTACTCTATAATGGGTTAGATGCTCATAGTGGTCTCCTCCTCGTTAAGTTTGGGTTTGACCTTGGATTGTAATTAAATATTGCGTATTTCCTATCGCAGATCGTTGTTTTGGCCGTTAATATTTGTAATTATGTAGCGGGACTGTACTTTGGGATTGGTTTATTTAAGTTGTCGGCATGACATCCTGCGATGTAGCATTTAATGCTTCCACGACTTACGAGGGCATAACTACTAGACACGAGGTTATTATGGTATTTCATTTCGGCCTTGTCCTTTTGTTAGGGCGGCGGTAACGCCTTGATCGTTAACTTCCGCTGCGACCATACCTAATATTCTCGAATTAGAGAATTATTAAGTAATGGTAACTGGGGCGTTACATCATTGGGCCAAGACCTTTGACACTCGTAAGAAACCTGGCAACCTTGAGGTCTAATAAAGAGCTTTTAAAAACATGGCTATGGTAATAATTTACTCTTACCATTTCCCCCTTATTTTTCCGAAATTACGTTGGACTATCATGGTGTAGGTTATAGTAATCTTTTGGTGGGGCTTGTGATTGGTGGTGTTGGCCGTGGTCTAGACCATGGCCTGGACTAAACACAAGATCCAATCCTCTATTGGGCTAAGATGTGAGTTGGGGGTGACTCACTAGTTGTGGCATGTCTCGTGGGTTCCTTCATGGGGCTTCGACCACTCTTTTTTGTTCAGCTGATTTAGTATTGGCGATTCTTCTTGGTAAACCTCCTTTAACCTATCACATCCTCGCTCAAGTACCTCCATAAGTTAGGGCGACTTGGGAGTTGGATGGCAAACATATTCTCTTGGAGGGCCCTTCGGATTTTGTTGGCGTTTGGGAGAAACGAGTGACATTATAGATTATACGGAATTTGTGGCCACCTTACATGCCTAAGGATCCGACTGTTTTTTTTCTATTCCCATTCGTTGCCTTCTAATAAAGTCAATAATGACAAGAGTCTTTCTATACACTCAATTCCTCAAGTCAAATGATAGCTACATCCAATTCCTAAGCGGGATTATGACCTATATGGTAACTTCACATCATTCATTTTTTCATTTCTTTTATGGAAATTAATTTTTGACCATCTGTAGGCACTTCCTAGGGACGGTTATATACCGGAACTACGAGATAGATATATTCTTGTCTAAGAAGCCTCAAACATCATACATATTCCTGAAATCTTGGAGTATGAGTGTGTTGGGCACCCATTTCGCCAAACTAGAGAGGGCTAAAAGTGTTGTACTCATATCTATTTTTGTGCTATGTTTAAGAAAACTTCGATTTGTTTTGATGGCTTGATAATATGACCGTGATCAATCTCGGAGAATCTCATAGCGCTTTTAATCCTTTTTGTATTATATTTGAGATTTTCTCGCTAGTCGACTTTCGAGATCATCAAGTGTAAGAGATTTAGTTTATGTACTAAACTTTGAGACTATAGTTTATATGCTAAAAGTCTTCTATTTGTTTGTGGGCAGCAGATTTGTATCCCCTCCTCCAGGAGGTGATGCCGAAGCACAAGAAGGGCATGAAGTGGGTGAAGAGGCGGCCAAGCAACCTTGGTCTTATTGCTTTCGTCGAGAATCCGGAGGTGATCTCAAAGCGAGTTCATCTCAACATTCTCATAGAGGTGATTTTGGAGCTAGTGCAAGTACCTCTAGAGTTGGAATTCACACTGAGCCGGTGGTCGTATGATCCTTTTGGCTTCCTTTTTTATCTTTCAAGATCATTTGTGGGTGACTTCTTCGAGTGGCTTTTATTACAAGCCCCCACGTTATTCATGGGCACTTGGGTCGAGTTCCTCTTAAGTACCTGTAGATTGACGATCATCCATATCCTTTGCCGACGATTTGAGCCGTTACATTGACGATTTTTAGAGGCAATGATACCAATGACTTCCAAGATGAGGACTTCATGGATGACAATGATTAAATAACTTGTGTATGGTGGTTTTAGAGTTTAGTACGTAAATGCTATGGTCTTTTAGACGTATGTACCACCCTTGTTGATCATGGATGGATCATACCCATCTCTTTTAGTTAGGAAATCACTAAAAATCTTTGTTAAATCAATTTGCTAGTAGATTGGTTACAAGGTGATAAATGATGTTTTTCTAATACTTAATGCTCTAATTTGATTAAATTCTAGTGCTAGTGTTAGGATTATCAATATTAGTAGGGTTTATATTAGGGTTAGGCCTAGTTGAACTAATAACTAAGGAAAAACGGTGAAGATCTGCTAGCGGTTGTCTTCTACGAGTTTAGCTCATGGGTAAATCAACTTTTATGTTAATGATAAATATTAATTTCCATGGCTGATATAGATTATGCTAAATGTTTTTATAAGTTTTTATCTTTGATATTATTTATTTGTCATTTTCTAGTTATTTCTTTATATAGTCAATTTTATTTACAATTTTATAGTCTTTAATATTAATTTGGTTTATCCCCCACCCCAAAATATTAGTATTTTGAGTTAATTTTAAGAAATTTAGATTAGTTTAATTTTGAGTCTCAAGATATTTTAATTTTTAGATTATTTTTCTGTCAGTTTTTGTTATTTTGAGTCAATTTGTTAGAAATTAGGTTAAAATAGTTTGTTTTATTTATTTTTGTAGTTTATGTGTTTTTAGGGTTTATATAGAGTCCTAACTTGCTATGATTAAATTTAAAATTTTTGGAATTTATTTGATAATTTTTCATATTTAATTCTTGAATTACTTATGGTAGACTTTTAGTTTAATAAATTCGTAAATTCGGTTTTAAATTTAAATTTTATATTTTTAGGGTTTATTTAGGTCTAGAAAAATAGTTTCAATGTTATGACTAATTTTGTTATTTATTTTCATAATTATTTTAGTGCATTTTTTTATTTGTTTAATTTTATACTTCAAATTCTGTTTTTATTTTCTGTTTTATTTAATTTGGAAATTATAAAATATTTTCTGAGTTTTTGCATTAATTATATTATGTGAAATATTTAGGTTTTTATATAATTTTCTGTTATTTTTATTTACTAATTTATTAATTTATTAATTTATGTTTTGTTTTAAAGAGTGGTAAATTTAATTAGATTAAAACTTACATATTATTATATCTTTCCTCGTGGATTCGATCCTTACTTCCCTATGCTATATTTTTAATTATAAGCTTTTAAGTAGTGGTTTAATTTGTAACTTTACGACAGTGCTAACAACTCCCTCATTCCTAGTATGAAGCATGAACAATTTTGTTGCGTGAAAGATATGACTTATAGCATATGTGGCTTGTGTCTTATGTGAACAAGTAGGAGTTTTTGACCCGTATTGAATATGGTCATATTAATCACTATTAAGTGTTAAATAATTAAAAGGATTTAGTTCCGCTAATCACCTAATTTAATCAAGCATGCTAAATGCATATTTACGGGATTTATTAGAGGGCTTTAAAGAGAGATGTAATCTTGGTTATTCTATAGTGAATACACTATCCTACAAACACTCTTTACCTACTCTACCTTTCTTGTCCATGCTAGTCCTACAATTACTTAAACTCGGGTTTAGGGTGTGACCATTGCTAGTGCTCTAGTAGCTATCAACTGGATTCTTTCTGTTTGTGATTCGGGTGTACAAGTATAGGAGGTGTCAACTTCGTGATTTAAATGATGTGATCGAGAGTTCGGTTTCATCAATTTTTAGGCTAGCAAATGACAATCGATCATTAGCTTCCACATCTAGGTTAGTCCTGATTTACCAACACGACCTCCATCTCGATTCCATATTATGACCTCCATCAACATCCAAATCACAATGTCCATCAACATTTGGCATAGTGGCTTCATTAGATTTGAGTGCAATTGTGGCATATTATGAGGTAAGCATGTGACAAATAAGTGTTGGGGAAATCCAAGAATGTAATAAAAAAATTTAGTTGGATAGCCCGGGATAACATTTAAGGTATCCCGGGATTGCAAGCAATAAGCGCAGGATAGACAAAAACCATTACAAGTTGTCCAGAGTATGCTCCTATCCACCGATTATATGAATAACCACGACTCTTGGCAACCAAAATGGGTAACACGTTGAAGGACACGACCCTTATTGGTCGCGTTCTTCATGGTGTTGTTAGTTTTTGCTTCCAACGGGAAAACAGGTAGCCCGTGTCGATATCCACAACCCGTGTTAACTACAATGAGCAATTATTACTATCCGAATTGAGATGAGATTATTCCTGTAACCTCCGAAATGGATAGAATCAACATACAACTGCATACTATCTAGTTTTTTTTTAGATAAGGGTCTTATGTAAAAACCATTAAAAGAGAGAAAGAATAAAACATAACTTTTCATCTATGAGAGTGATGGCAACATCCCCATGGATGAAATTTTCAGTTAGCTTGAATTTTGCAGTTCTTTTATAAGCACTTTATTCCTAATATCATTAGCGGTATAACATTTAAGTCTTAAGAAAAGTGATTCATTCACGGCTTGGTGACTTATACCGTACTACATTCTATATACTTTCTTGACAAACTTAAGATCTATCTCATGGAAGATGATAATTATTAGTGAGATGATTTCAAACTTTCAGAAGTTGGAAAGGTTTGAAGGTGTGGGCTTTCGACATTGGCAAAAAAGATGCACTTCCTCCTTACAACCTTTAAGGTTGTGTATGTCTTGAACATTCCCTACTTGGTAAAGGACGAAGAGAAGACTTTGGAGCAATCCCTCGGAAGGTTGAAGTGGGAAAATATTAACTACATTTGTTGGGGACACATCTTGAATGACATGTCTAATGCCTTGTTTAGTGTCTACCAAAGTGTTAACTATGTCAAGGAACTTTAGGAGGCTTTGGAGAGAAAATACATGGCCGAGGATGCATCTCGTAAGAACTTTCTTGTAAGTCGGTTTAATAATTATAAGATGGCTGAATAACTCTCTATTCTAGATCAACCGCATGAGATTCAACATATTTTAAGTAACTTTAAACAACATAAGGTGCACATGGATGAGTCTATCCTAGTTTCTTCTATAGTAGACAAACTTCCCCCCTCTTGGAGATATGACTCTTGAGGATTTTGCTAATCATCTTCATATAAAAGAACAACTTTGTATATAACATGGATCAAATGAGCATGTCTCTAAGATTCATGTGGTAGATGATGGTGAGCGAAGTCATGGATAAAAAGTACCAAGCAAGAAGAGGCCTAACAAGTACTATGGAAACAAAGGGAATAAAAAGGCAAAAGTGGTTTATTGGGAATGCAACAAACTAGGTCACAAGAAAGGAGATTACACCATTTAGAAGAAAAACATGGACTGAACAACCAAAAGGCAAAGACAAAGGACAACTTCATGGCCATGATTGTTGATCAAGTCAATCTTATTGGTGGGTTGATTCGGGTGCTTCAAGGCATGTGTGCAAGGACCGCTCTTTCTGCAAGACTTTCAAACCAGTGGGTGATGGATTGGCACCCTACATGGGAAATACTACTAAGTCCAATGTCTTATGTAAAGGTCAAATAAATTTAGTTTTTACTTCTGAAAAAACTCTTCGTTTAAATGATGTTTATTATGCTCTAGAAGTGAGAAAGAATCTTGTGTTGGGTACTATTCTTAATAGGTTTAACTTCAAGCAAGTGTATGAAGCCGATAAGTTTATTTTGCCCAAGGGTGTCTTTGTGGGGAAGGCATATTTGTGTATAGACATGTTTAAGTTCAATGTAATTAATGCTTCCAGTAGTAACGATAAGATGATCGATTCTGTTTACATGCTTGTTTCTTCTTCTTCTTCTCTATGACATAATCGTCTTGGACATGTTAATTATAAAAGGTTAAAAGAAATGTCTACACTTGACTTGATTCTTGATTTTGATAGAGTGATAGAAAAGTGTAAAACGTGCATGTTAACAAAAATTACTAGAAGTTATTTTCCTAACGTTAAAAGGATCACCAAAATGCTTCATTTAATTCATAGTGATTTGGGTGATTTTCGTAGCACTCCTTCTATTAGAGGAAAGTAATATTATGTCATCTTTATTGATGATTACTCAAGATATCACCAAGCTTATCTTTTGCATTCTAAAGATGAAGTACTAGACAAGTTTAACATCTTTAAAACTCCAACTAAGTTGCATTGTGAAACCTATATCAAGTGTTTAAGATCGATAAGAGTGGAGAATACTATTAGCCAAGTTATTTTCAATCAACTGGTAAATTCTATGCTTTTTAAATCTGGTTTAAGTGATGGTTTTTGGAGTGAATACTCACAACATGTTGCATGTTAAATAGAGTTCTTAATAAAAGGAGCTCTATTACCCCATATGAATTTTGGAATAAAATGAAACCAAAACTCGAACTATTTCGAGTTTGGGGTTGAAGGGCTATTATAAGAGTCCCGGAGCCTAAGAAAAGGAAATCGGGAGAAAGAGGAATTAAGAGCAGACTTTGTAGGCTATGTTGAACATAGCAAAGCCTATAGGTTTATGGTCGTTGAACATTATGATCTCATAATAGTTAACACCATGATAGAATCAATAAATGCAATATTTGATGAAATAAGGTTTTCTTTAATTCCTAAATCTAAAGATATTATTTTAAACAATATAACTCCTTTTAATGGTCAAGAACAAGGAGACATAGTTGAATTAAGAAGCAAGCTGATTATAAAGGAGAAATCCCTTGGTTCGGATTTGTTCATCTATTTAGTAGAAGGAACAAAGGATTCCATTGAAAATATATGGTCTCTATTAATGAGAATTATTGTAGTTTTTCTTTGATAGCCTAAATTCAAAGAGAGCTGGTCGGTGTAATGGTAGCTCATTACTTCATTTTGTTGGACATTGTTTTGTCATGGGTGATTTATTTCAACATTTTTGTTGGTTGTGGATCACCCTTGGCTTGTGATTTTTGGAAATTGTCATGAATTTGGTGAGAAAGCTGAAGATTGTGTCATTTTAGTGGAGCTGCTATGTATTGTTGCCATTTTGTGTTTGCTTATAAAAATTTGCTAATTTGGGACATATTCCTTTGGGACAAATGCGAGTTGTTATTCAATGTCCGAGATTTATATCATCGGTTTGGATGAATTGATTGTGTTAATCGAAATAAAGGATAATGTAATAGTTATTTCTACTCGCCTTTGAGTAGTCTAATAGTGTATGTTCATACTCCGAGGTGCGTTGGTATTGATTATCCATGTTGATTTTATGATATTAATTATTAGTCGACGTTAGAAAGTTCATAAATTTTTAGGAATTCTTATGATTATAATATTAATTACATATGTTGAAGCCTCGTCATAGTAATATTTTTTATTTTATTTTGTTAGCCTTATTCTCGAAATAGGAATGTAGCCTCGTTAATCTTTGTTTATAAGATGTGTATTGTATAGAGGTCTTTGGAGCTAATGTATGATAATCTAATTGCGCTTTCCTTATGTTATGTGAAACATAAAATGGACTTTTCCATGTATGCTACTTGTTCTTTTGATTTTTGAGATCTTCAAGAAGTATTTTTGCAACTCGATCATCTTTGGCCTTAGAGCCATTTCTAAAGGAAATGTGAATTCTTTGATAATTTTATATGAATGAATACTTTTATGCTACTTTTTCAATGCATCTTGGTGGATGAGAGTGATAAAGTCATGTTAGGATTGGGAGCTCACTCAAACAAATAAAATAAGGGCAAAAGAATAAACAAATTTGGGATAGGAGATTTTAAGGTGGAAAACCGAAAACCTGGAAAAACTACGAATGATGCACTAGAAATTTGAGTAGCTTCACAAGGAAATTTCACTCAAGCTTAATATAGCTTTACACACCTTGCAAATCGTTACATAATCAACAATGGAGGTCAATACATCGATTTATAGTTATTCCCGAGAATTAACTAGAGATGGGAACATTTGATCCGACACGATCATCGACATAAACCGGACACCAAGTTAGGCGGATTTGGGTATAAATTTTCAACACATTTATATAAATGGGTTGACACGAACAAACCATTTAAATAAATGTGTTAGGTTAAGGTTGAGAACTTGACATGAAAAAAATGCCTATTTAACATGATTAATTAATTAGGTTAAATAGGTCGACCTTTTACCATTTACCATTTATTTGTTTATTTTTTAGGGTAACTAAAAATTTAGTTTTGAAATTTTGGAAGAATTAAAATTTTGGGCCAATTTTAATCTGGGTTGACCAAATACAAATAGCCCAATTTAGTTTTGAAAAACCTTAGCTATATAACTGAAGCAAGTAAAACTAACTGCTCATCACTCACTCCCATTTCTTAGATACACTAACACTCGCCGCTTCTCTCTCTCTCTCCCTCCACGATCGCCCGCCTCGTTCTTCCTCCATGGTCGCTTGCCGATAGCTCGACCTCCTTCATCCCCTCTCCCTCCATGATTGCTCCCCTCTTATCTCTCTTTCTCCTCGGTGGCTCGCCGGTAGCTAGTCAGCCCTTCATCCTCTCACTCCTCGGTTGCTCCCTTCTCGCCGTATTTTCGATCTACAGTGGTAAGCATCTCTCTCTCTCTCTCTCTCTCACTCTCTCTCACTCTCTCATTTTCTCTCTCTTTCTCTCTTGATTTCGCTGGTTCCTATTTTATGTTTTTGCTATTTCGTTCTGGCTGCGACAATTGAATGCAAAGTAATTTGTCGTTCTCCCTCCATTTCGCTAGTTACTAATTTGCATTCTTTCTTTATCTTACTTAAGATCTATAGCTTTTTCTCACTCCTGGTTCTAAATTATGGTGAGTTGTCTCATCTAATTCATTTATCATTACGTTCATCCTTAGCTTTGTTTTATTAGTTATTGATTTGTATTTCACTAATTTATTGAACGTAGACTATGCCTATAATGGAGTGTGAATTAGTTTTAGATGGCATTTGGTTGTTGGTTTGTTAAGTTGAGTTATTTATATTATTTATGTTAGTATGCAAGTTGTAACTGTAATTTGAATTTAGACAATTCCGACTTAGTTTGTAATTTGCTAATGCTCTATGCTTTTTTTTTTTTTAACTACAATGCTCAATGCTTGAACAGGAAGCAAGTTTGGAAATGTGTTATTTTTTGTTTTGATATTTTTTGATTGAATTGTTTTAAATTTATATTTTCATCAACTTAGTTAAATAGGTCGGGTTCGGGTCAACCCGTTTAGTTGATAAATGGTTCATGTCAGGAATTTTGGACCCATTTATTAAATAGGTCAGGTTCAGGTTCGGCTATTTTCAACCCATTTAAGTTCAACACGAACCCGACCCGACCTAACCCGTTTGCCAGCTCTAGAATTAACCAAGTATTAACACTCATTAAACCGTGCAAAAATGGAAAAAACTGCCTAAAACCGAGGAATACAAGCAACCCTAGCTGGCAGGCTCTGCCAGCCAACATAGGCTGCCCGTGCCAGCTGCTGGCTAGGCAGGCGACATCTCCTCTAACTGCACAATCCATTTTCAAGCTCTCATTGGTCGTGTTCGCCATCCTTTTCCTCGCAATGCGATTTCTCGAGCCTAAATATACTCATTAGACTCCACACACCCAACAATCTCCCACTTGGAGACGAATGGCTTACCTCCTTGTTGCATCCTTCTAGCTCACTAAAAGCCGACCTCTTTATCGAGAGAGACCAACCGAGGCTTTGCACCACCTCAATATTTCGGCACCTTCTCTTTGAATTAGCACATTTTCCGAATCCCGCTATCTAAGTCCTTCTCAAGCCCATCATCACACGACGTGAACTCTCACTCGGATCGATAAACTTTTTGCATACAATCACCATGCATAACTCCCATTGACAACGAGAACTTCTTCATTGAACCCAA
This sequence comes from Talinum fruticosum, assembly GCA_021018815.1. Classification (NCBI taxonomy): domain Eukaryota; kingdom Viridiplantae; phylum Streptophyta; class Magnoliopsida; order Caryophyllales; family Talinaceae; genus Talinum; species Talinum fruticosum. The sequence continues at coordinate 3,870,112 of JAITYX010000011.1, forward strand.
TTCTTGCACTTTTCCTTGTAGAGCACCCGATGACCCATTCGTAGACCTAGCGAATATCTCATCACCCTCACAAACTCCCACTACAGTAGAACCCATACCAAGTCTATCACCCCTAAAACTCCCACTAGAACAATTCACCTCGACATTTGTAATTAAGTCACCATACCCCTTAATAGAGTACAACGGCCGAATTCAAATCCTTAGTTACAACCAATGCCCCCTTAATAATTTTCTAATCACCATTGCAAAACTTTGTTGAATACCCTCACTCATCCAATTGACTCATAGAAATCAAATTCTTAACCAACCTTGGAATAAACCTAACACCATACAATGTCTAAAACGCCCCACTAGAGATTTGAATCCTCACATTCTCCTTCTCTAGTATATCCAAACTTTTTCCATTAGCAATGAACACTTTGCCGAAATTTCCCATAACAAAGTTGTGGAACAAGTTCATACTAGACCTAGAATGAAATGATGCCCCGAATCCACAATCTATGACCCTATAGGACTTTCCACACTTAACACAAGTGCATCACCTACATCCTCAACTCGAACTCAATGAATCCCGGTCATCAATTCTTTTAAGATAAGTTTTCTTAGAGTGTCGCTTCTTACCGCAGCCCCAACATACAATCTCCCCAAGGTTTTGGGACCTGCCCCTTACTTTGAACTTTGACCAACCCTTTTGATTCACATGTTTCTCCTTACCCCATTATATGAAATGTAAGTCCCGATTACTCCCCGAATCTTTCTTGCGAATTCGTTTGCTTAAGATTACATCTTGGACCTTATCATATAGCACCACTAACTCCGTAAACTATGGTATCCCATGACTCGGGTAAGGATGATAACAAAATCAACGCCTTAACTTCATCCTCAAAGTTAATTTTCACCGAAGTAAGATTGGAGATAATCACATTAAATTCGTTAATATGATATGCTAGAGTAGTGCTATCATGCATTTTTAGATCAAACAAACACCTCATAAGATATACCTTATTCATCGTTGAGGGTTTCTCATACATGTTGGAAAACACCTACGAGTAGCCCCTTTATTGTTTTCTCGATCCATCACGTTGAACGTCACGTTCGGTGCCAACGTCAATCTCACCATTCCCAGTGCTTATCAATCAAGCACATCCGAGACCCTTTGCTCCATTTCATCGGGCTTTTCTCCATGGGGTTTATACAACTCCTTACGATACAGACAAGTCTTTGATTTGCATTTTTCGAAACGTAAGGTCTTTGCCATCAAACCTCTAAATTTTCACCTTACCGCTCTCCATGTTTGATGTGAACTCTCAACTCACTACGCTTTGATACCACTTGTTAGGATTGGGAGCTCACTCAAACAAATAAAATAGGAACAAAAGAAAAATGAAACCTGGGACAAGAGATTTTAACATGGAAAACTCAAAAATGGGAAAAACCATGAACGATGCACTAGAAATTTGAGTAGCATTTCAAGGAATTTTTTTCTTAAGGCTAACCTAGCTTTACACCTTGCAAATATGCTACATACTCAACAATGGAGGCTAATACACTGATTTATAACCATTACCGAGCATTAACCAAGCATTAACACTCATTACACTAAGTGAAAATTGAAGAAAAACTGCCCAAAATTGAGGAATACGAGCAGCCCCAGCTGGCACGGCCAGTTGCTGGCGAGGCAGGCGGTAACTCCTCTGCCTACATGGTCCATTTTTAAGATCCTATGGGTCGTGTTTGCCGTCCTTCGCCTCGGAACGCGATTTCCCGTGCCTAAACACACCGATCGGACTCCACACACCCAACATGTCATAGGTCACAATACCAACTACAACTGTGAGTTCTTATACATAAAAGATAGCTTATAAAGACTGGTTGTTGATAGAATTAAATTATATTTTTCCTTAGTATATTGTCACGTACAAGCTGGCAGAAGAAATCCTCATGCATTGAGAAATTGTTCAGTCTGCTTTCCAAATATCTCACAAAGTACCTATCAAATTTCTACATTGTTGTGACCTTAAGTAGGAACTGTCTAACAAAAATTTTCACTTTCTTCTATTAGGGATTAGCGGTCACTCAATCTAGGGTCTAATAGAAACAATCTCAATAGTTTCTGCAATTCAACTTTTGAAGAAAGTTTGTCACATTTGAAGCCCCCACACTTTGCTATAGGCATGACCTTGGAGTATTCACTTAGTTTGTTGTTCACTTATGTGTCACTCAAACACTTAGTAAGGAATTGAGTAGCCATTATATGTCCTTGATGTTAAGTGACTTTGTGTACCTCTTGACTTTTTCCGGAGATGAGAGGTCTTTTGAACTTAGACGGTCACTTCTGTTCAGAGGAGATTATATCATGCTGCTAATTGATGACAGTGAAATCCTGCTTCACCATTATCTCGTTTGACTTGTTTTGTCATGTTTGCTGCTTCTTTAACTTTATCTGCATTTACACAGGTCACTTGATGGAGAACACTAAAACAGGGAAGGCCCTTCATAGAGCTTTCAGTGTATTTCTATTTAACCCAAAGCATGAATTGCTCATTTAGGTTTGTTATCTTTTCATCCTTGTAAGTTGCAATTGGTTTCTTGTATGTATAGCATTGTATCTGAAGACCACGTTAGTGAGACACCTCATTTTAACTCATGCGCCCATGTAGCACACTTTTTTTTTTTGTTGGGGATGGGGGTGGGTGGATCACGATGATTAAAATATAAGCTTCATTTTAGCCCAAAAACATGCCAAATTTCAAGACAAAAAGCAAGTCCAACACCTCACATATGTTAGGCACTCATACCACAATCCAAATAACATGAACTGAAAGTGGCAACCTATAGTCAGTTAATATCAATGTTGTGTTTCATTGATTCAGTATCAACACAGTCCTTTATAGAAGCTGTAGACTTGTTTGCATTCTATATCCAAAAGATGGGTGTGAAACCAAATTTCTCATAAGTAGAAATTTGGGTACTGTTAGGAGTTTCCCTTGAAAGAGAAATTCATAATTTTTCCATTTTCTATGCAGCAACGCTCTGCTACAAAGGTAACTTTCTCTCTAGTATAGACCAATGCTAGCTGTAGTCATCCCCTGTACCGTGAATCAAAGCTGATTGAAGAGGACACTTTAGGTACTTTGATTATATCCTAATTTTTATGGTTAACAAATAATCCCATTTTATTTTTCTTGGTTCTTAACTGATCAACTTCTTCTTGCCATTAGGTGTGAGGAATACTGCATAGAGGAAGCTTCTGGATGAGTTGGTCATTCCAGTTGAAGATGTTCCTATTGATAAACTTATCACACTTGGACGTATGCTATACAAGGCATCCTTAGATGAAAAATAGGGAGAGCGTGAACATAAGTACCAGCCCCCCTCTCTCAAAAAAAGAAAAAAAGAAAAAGAGATCTTTCCTGACTTCAGAATTAGAATGAAAAGATGATTGTCATGTCCAACATCCAAAGACATGCAAAAATCACCTCTGGGCAATCCTTTTGGTCTCTTATTAGTTACTAAAACAAAATTCTATATTTAACTTTGGAGATTAGGCGATGAATGGTTTTAAATGACAATATAAATCTAAATTCATATTTTCAAAATGTTGTCAAAGCATGGCATGTCTTATGCAACAATCTTACCCTTGAATTTCAAACAATGTCTAATATAGCCAGTAAGATTATGTACATTTGACCCTCTATACTTTTACTGAGGTTACTCAGTACTAATTTGGTCTGTTTTGGTCTAGAATAAAAGGATATCTCATAACAACTTTGATTTCTATCATGCTGTAATGATTACCTTTTATTTATCATAAGAGATGTCTCAATGAACCTGAACCTGGATGAAGTTGATTTTGTCAAGTATGTGAACCAGGAGGAACTCAATGAGATATGTTGGAAAGCTGATGCCGGGAAGGAGGGTGTGAAGCTATCTCCCTGGTTCAGGTTAGTGGTGGACTATTTCTTGTACAAATGGTGGGATCATGTTAAGAAGGGCACCCTCAAGGAAGCTGTTGATATGGAAACAATTCATAAGCTTTAGAAGGAGCAACTAGGAGCTGAGATTAATTCATTCTACTGTTGGCTTTGCTTGGGGTTTGTTTCATAATTATGTTGTATGTGTATTAGTAGGAAGAGCTTGTTTTACGCCTAGTTGTTCAGTGCACTTATGCAAAATTTTCCCTAATTTTTTCTAGGTAACCTAGGTGTATATGTGATTCTTGTTCTCTGATAACGTAATTGTGCTCGAATGAAATTTGTGTATGTAATTTGGTCCTCCAAGAATCAACTCTAGTTGGATCTACAATGAGTTATAGGTCATGTTCTTTTTAGCTTTAACTTTCAGCCTTTGTAGCTCCTTAAATTTCATTGCAACTCCTTATAGTTCTTAAAGCTCCTTGTAATTATTTACATTTTCTTACAACTTTTTGCAACTTAACTTACAACCATTTTACAACTCTTTACAATTATTTATGACTTATAACATACAACTTTATAACTTACAGATCCTTAAAGCTAAAAAGAAAATGATCCATTCTTTCGATTATTTTATCCTCTTGTAAATCGTGGAAGGGTTTGCTCAGTTCACATTCCTTTTTCCACTCACAAGGTAAGGGATCCTTTTCCTATAAGCAATCATGATTATGAGCAGCGATAACATTTATGTCTAACCATTATATATATTCCAATTATCCTTCATACATTTTACGGAGGCAAAAATAGTTTGTAATTATTCAAACTTATTATGGCACGATTTCAAATTAACCTGCATCATTCAGGTTAACGTGCTTTTATTGTGTTGATCTATCTAGCCAATCATTGTAGTCTTAACTGCTTTTATTTCTTTAGAGATTGTTAATAATAAATTAAAAATATTACACAGTGTCCAAATGGCCAAGTCTATTGCTATTTTTCGTTTCAAACCTATTTGGGTTTTGAGTTGGTTGTAGTTGAAATATTTTGGATTGTTTTTCCCGTTTATTAGTCCTTTCTTTCCTTTTCTTTTACTTTTTCTTTTGTTTTTAGTTTGCTTGCGAGATGATTAAAAAAAAAAAAAGGCATGTAATCACTGAAAGCAATTGGTAGTGTCAGCCTCAAGTCCCATCTATCTATCCTCCAACACACCAAAATACAAGTCTAATCAATGTTGTAAAAAAGGCCAACTTTTGTAAATTCATTTAGTTGTTGCTTAGTTTTTTTTTAAGGGGAGGGTATTTGTTACATGTTTTTCTATGTCATACGTTGATATTTTTATTACTTGAATGATAAATCGGAATTTTACGTACTTTTTCATTCTCTTATTGGCTAATTTCGACACTTCAAAGGCCTTCTCACCTAAATTCTTATTTGATTTCGCTTACTTTCTTCATTTATGATTAAAGTGTGCGAATTTCTATGTTTTGAGGTAATCCCGCCTTTTATGATGAAGAATACGTCTTTCAAAGTGCTAAGGAAAAGAGCGGGAGGCCATAGAAGGTCGGAGAGCAAGGAAAGAGGTCAAGCCAAGTTAGCACAGAGTTGTAGCACTCGGCTATGCTTGAAGAAAAGAAGGAAAAGAAGACCTAGCACGAGCTGTGCTTGAATCGGAAGAGGTCAGCACGAGGCCATGCTAGGAATTTGGGATTTAATTGAAGAAGTCGTGAGCTTGCACGGGTTAAGCACGGTTTCAACACCTGGTTGTGCCAATCGGCAGTTTCGTTTTTCGCACATTTTATTCCGAAACTGTTAATTTTCGGGAGACTTTTGATGCTTCGTTTCTAGGCTAGTTTCTCTCTATGTTTAAGCACTTATTTTCCATTTGTAAGGGATCAAAGCTTGGAGTTATTTTCATTTAATCGCAAGTTAATTCAAGTTTACGGTATTGTCATTCTTCTCTCTGCTTTTATCTTTCATTCTTTTTGTTGTTCTTCTCTCGGCTTGTCTGTCACATGTCATGAATATGTGTGGCTAAATTTCCAACTTAGGTTGGGGATTTTGCCACTAATATGTTAGCTTAATCGTAATTCATGCTTTCATGCTAATTTGCAATTGTTTGATGAATTTCCGACTTGTTGATACTTGCGAATTGGTGTGAGGTTCGAGAGAATCCTGCCTTTATTATTTTTGGGAATTGAGTGGACTTCGAGAGGAGAGGCTTAGTTCTACTTCAACTTGTTGGATGATTACAACTTAGATATGAGAATAATTTAGGTTGTTATTAAGGGAAGAATCGATAACTTTGTAATTCTTTGGTTTTAATTGTGTGAGAACAACGATTAATTCAATTGAGTTAGCTTAATGACCTTCGAGAGAAGGCTTAGGTGGTCCGAACCGCATCGATTCCCTAGTTCATCGCAGTTGTGAATAGTGTAGAAGCATGTAATTAAGGTTGTTGGCATGTTAGCTTGGTAAATCCTCGCCTAAGGTTTTCTTTATCTGATTTTATTTTATTCTTTGAGTGTTTATATCATCACCCAAGTGAATTGTTTCGTTGCTTAGTTCGAAAGGACATTGACCTTAGACTTTTAAGAGACCTAGCTCCCCGAGATCGACAACCGTACTTTCTATAGTACAACAACACCGAGCTTACCGTCTATGAAACCCTTACTTCAAACTAGTGATTAGAAAGCCTAAACTCAATAGTGAGCATTATCTAGAATATGTGACTTGATAAATTAGTTATGCTCATGCTTATTATATATATGGTGTGTTATCAGTCATTCATTGATAAACTTTGATCGCAACTCTGCAGTTTAGCAACATCTGCATAGCTTAGAGATAGTTAATGTTACATGTTGATAGTAGACAACAATTGTCACTAGAGTTGACAAATAGGTTAGGCTAGATAGGGTTCGTGTTTGTATCAAACTTAAATGAGTTGAAAATGATAAAATTTCAATGAATCTGATAGTTTGGAAAATAAACTTTTCCATCACTTTAATATTTCTCTTGCTTTGAATCAGCTTCATCAACTTCATATATATTTACATCAGGTATGATTACCTTGAGGCTTCCCAACTCTACGTGGAGAAAACTTCCTAATCCTATATATCCTCCTAATCCTAAATTTAATTGGTTTCAGCTAGCTTTCCTAATAGTAATAAAATACTTGTTAATAGCTTTCCTAACAGTAACAAAATACTTGTTAACATAAAAGTGTCAGTATGAACCTAACCCATTTATTAAACGGGTTAAAAATCGTAACCTGTACCCGATTTATTTTTCAAACGGGTTGATATGAAACTCACTCATTTACGCATTTATTTTAAGTTCATATTATCTAAATATATATTTTTCCTTTTGAGATTATTAATTATAATAAAATTATTGTGTAAAAAATAATTCTTAAATCTCGTTCATCATCACAAGGTTATTATGCATATTTCATAATTCTAAAAACATATATTCTTTGCCATGAATATATAAGAAGTCTTTAGTGTTCACATTTTTATTTCCCTTAATAACCCCTACCCGCTTTAATTTTCAATTTTCAATTCCCTCCCATTTTCAAAAATCACATAAATATTTTTTTATTTTGATTTTTAAAAATAAATAGGTAAAATGTGTTATTGTCGCGTCGAGAATCTCAATTTGAACTTGATCCACTTAATTAAATGAGTTGAACATGTCAACACATTTAAGTAAAAAGATTGAAAACCTGTACAGAGACCTACCGAACTTCGTGTCGATAATCATGCCGAGTAAGCTTTTCCACCTCTAGTTGCCACTAAATAATTTGTGTTGTTAAGGGGTAGATCAGTTGAGAGATGTACTTTCTAAATTTGCTAGGATTCTCCTGTACATATACTTCATCGGGGAAAAAAGCACTTGGCTTAACCGTTGCTATGAATAGAAATTACACACATGGTGAATCATATTTTCGAGTTCTAGACAAGTGCTATAATGCGATGATATAATCAAAGAGGTTTTATGTTATACAAGGTTATGTCTTTTGAGATCTAAGTTTTCGAAGGCACAATAGCACTAGTCTTCAATGTAGTTGTAATTTTTTTAATATAATAAATATTTCTCAAATGGATGTTTATGTTTATATATGTATATGAATGTATCTAATTAGTCTTGTATTGTTAGAGGCACTAAATTGGTCTTGAATGTAGACAACATAGTTTTTTTTTGTTTTTTTATTTTTGCAAACTTCAGCTGTTTAAATATGCATTGATATAAGTTTTAATTGTTTACTTGTAATATGTTTGATACCCCTATCACTTGTTGAGTTGTGATTGAGCCGCATGTAGACAAATATCAAAGATACCAAAATGACAGATTACATTATAAATTTCATATATTTTAAAATTATATCTCTTCAAGATACACGAAGTTGGTTCTATAAATTAGTAATTTATGTCGCATAACATTGTGCATATTCATCATACATGCACAATTTTCTCTGTCCATTTCTTAAATTTAACTAATATAACCCTTTGATAACACTAGACTACTCCATTTCTTAATTACACTAAACTACACTTGTGTACTCATATTTATAAAACAAAAAGGAAAAAGAAAAGAGCTAAGTATCCATGCCATAACATTCTTCTAAGATTCACCTAAGATTTGTATCGCTAAAGGAATGAAAGTTCTTAGAAAGGGATTCGATATACATAACTGAAAGACTTAAAATTTAAAACTTTCATATTGTGCAAAAATTTTCCCTAAAATTTGTTCTCTCCCTCCATTTCTCTCATTTACTTACATCCTCATATAACACTTTATTCTATTTCTTACAATTAATTATCCATTTCTATCTCTACATTTTTTATAATTAACGATTTTGACGTTAGATGATAAGCAACCCTCTAAGAGTTTTCCAAAAACTCTCTCACAACACACTTGGTAGTTGATCGAAACCAAGGGTGAATGGCTGAGTAGACTAAAGTGGGCCATGACCCCTCAACCCTTGAGCTAACGCTAAATGCTAACTATGAGTTTTGAGTCTACATTAAAAATCAGGACAAAGAACAAAAATACTTGACAAACATTACAGAATTAACCCTAAAAGCAAGGCCATATTCGATAGCAGAATGCCATGAGACAACAAAAGTTCACAGACTAATAAAATTTATAACAAAAGAATCGATGACATTTAATGATATTCATTATTAATTCATCAATAATCTTTGCCAAAATCTTACAGACTAAACGACATCATCAAAATATAGATATTTCATACAGAACCATTCATGAAATAAGAATTCAAGATCTCTTAAGGGAATACATTATATAGCCGAATCTAAATTCTTTTTAAACTTGTTCTTTTTCATATACCGAGAAAATTAAACGCATGGATTTGGAACAATAGATTCCCAAACTTGTCATATCTTAGGTTACTAAGTTCACAAGCTTGTTAATTACAATCTCGTTTATAGCATGGATTCGCGAAACCTATTTCTGCGGACAAAAAAACTAAGAATAATAAAAGTTCAAGATTCAATAAAAAACCCACAGCAGGGAAAGAAGCCAAAATAGCTCCATATACCAGAAAGTTAAAGGCATCATCTACCTAACGAATTAAAGGAGTAGGGCGGCAAAGCGCCAGTGACGGCCGGCGACAGAATGCCGGTGATGACGTGCGGCAGTAGGGAGAGAGAGTGAGGCTATGTGAGAGAGAAGAAGTGGAGGGAAAATACGTGCTGATTTTTTTAGAAGATATACATGCTGATTTTTAGATTATATATATATAATCAAAATATATGCTGATTTTTAGAAGATCCGTATCAACGATAATCACTCCATCCTATACCAATTGACGAACATAAGCTTATTGTCATGTGTGAGTAACAACAGTCTTGTTGATCCTTTGATTAAAGTTTTAGCAAGAGATTTGGTGTTAGAGACATCAAGGGAGATGGGACTTAAGTTCACTTCTTTGATCACTAATAATGACGCCTCAACTTAACTCTTGATAAGATGTCAAGTTTTAAGTTCGAGAGTGACGATATTATATAGTGATTGTTAGCACTATTAATTTTCATCCTAAGGTAAGAGTGTTTTTTTTTTAATTATAATTCTATAAGAGGGTGAGTTTAATTACTCTTAATAGACCTTAATTAAATGAGTGCTTGTGTTACATGTGTAATTTCTAAGGTTTACCTATGTGAGTGTGAAGTATGATCTCTTTAAAAAGGCAACAGATTGGCTTGATTAATTCACGAAAGATATGGACACATGACCTTTAAATTGTGTCAAAATTTCAAGTGTATTTTGAGATTTGTATGTGAGATGTACACAATTAGTCGAGTAAGGATATATAGTTCAAAAAATTGTCTACTATGACATTCAAATTAATTGAAATTATGTCTACTAAGTAGAAGTTCAAATTGGAAGATACTTTTATGATATCTAAATCTCTAAGATTACTCTACAGTTTAAGTTTATTTCTTATTCTTGAAATGGAGGGGGATTATTGGGGAAATCGAAGAATGTAATCAGCAAAACTGTAGTTGGATAGCCTGGGATAACATCCAAGGTATGTAAGGATAGCAAGCAATAAGCTCGGGATAGACAACAACCATCATGAGCTGCCCATGGTGGTCACCACGGCTTGTGGCAACCGACATGGGCAACCTCGTGTTGAAGAACATGACCTGTATTGGTCGTGCTCTTCGTGTTGTTGTTAGTTTTTGCTTCTTGTAGTGAAAGCGAGCAACCCGTGTTGACCAACGCGGCTGTGTTGACTGTAATGAGCGCTTATTGCTATTTGAATTGAGATAAAATTATTCATGCAACCTCCCAAATGGATATAATTGACATACAATTGCATTATTTCTACCCAGTTTCCTTGTGACAAAGGTCTTATATAGAGATATTTACATTTACCTCCCTCTAGGTATTTGGAAATCATTTATAAACCTTTCAGGTATTGATATTTATTTTTACCTACCCTGGATTTAGAGACAAAAAATATTTAACATAAAAAACGACGAATGCTTAATTGGAATCGTAAAAGGACAAGTTTGTCCCTAATTTTTAAAATAGAATAACTTTTTTACCCCTACGCCTAGAGAGAGCATATATATAGTAAAAGGGCAATTGTGGCATTGTAAATTTTTTTATGCCACATCAGCACACATATATTATTTGGATGTAGTTTATTATTAACAAAAAGGTCAATGTATCCCTCAAATATTAGCTGCTCCGATCAAGGTGGCTAAAATAAATACCAATATTTGGAAGGTTTATAAATGATTTCCAAATACCTCGAGAAAGGTAAATGTAAATATTTCTCTTATATAAAAACCATTAAGAAAGAGAAAGCAAAATACATAACTTTCCATCCATAAGAGTGACTCCTACACCCTTATGGATTAACATTGAGTTATCTTGAGCTTTGCACTTCTTTCATTAGCACTTTATTCCTAAAAATCATTTATAGTATAACAAATAGATCTTAAGGAAAGTAATTCGTTCACGACTTGTTGACTTATTCGATACTACATTCTATATATACTTTCCTAACACGAAGTTAGAAAAATATTAAAGTGCTATAACTAGACGTTGAACTACAAGGCAAGTCTATAATCGCTATACGAAGTGTATGTATATCTTAGAAGAAGCAATGCAAGTCATTTATTGATATACAAGGTAAGACACTTCGTCGCAAGATATTGAAACGAGGAGTCTATTTTCAAAAATAGGCGACAGAAGTCGATGCATAGTGAATTTGGAAAGCCAAAAGTAAGATCTGTGCAATGGCTAGAACATTGTTTCAACCGTCATTTGAGGACACCGCTCTTGCACAAGTTACAAGTCCTCCTACCTTAGGTTCCACGCCCACCATTGCTATCTTCCAGAAATTGCAGTAATAGAGACCTCATTGTTGCTGCAACATGATTGAGATTTGCTCAAGGTGAAGTCTTTATCTACCAACTCTCTCCCCATGAAAAATCCAGGTTTCCTTGGCTCAGGCAATTCTCCACTACTGTGTAGCATCACAATAACAGATGGCATATCTGGCCTATCATCGGGGTTCTGTTGCACACACAATAAGCCTATCTGAATTGCTCTGAGTTTCTCTGATACATTGTAGGATACCCCTAGTGATGGATCAATGAGCTCCAAAGATGCACCGTGCTGGTAGAGTCTCCATGCCTATGTATCACAATTAATGAACTTGTAAACAATGGATGAGTGAGGTACCTTAAATTCCTCACCGCCTTTTTTTTAAAAAATGTTACTAACAGGATACATAATCACCCCAGTATTTGGATTGATGGGATGTTAAGTAGATTTATTCTTTAGTTTTACCCGACAATTTTTATTAAAATATAATCACATCTAGTTGGTTTGGTTTGAATGATTTAAAGTTGTCATCGGTTCATGGAACCTGATGACAGTCATAGAATAAGGTTATGTTCTTTTGTTTTTGGAGACAACAAGTTTGAAATGTTTCGAGGTAAGTGATCCTGTGTGCTTTCACATATGTAAATAACATTCAAATCGAGTATGAAGGGAGATGAGAAATACTATAAAAGGGAAGGGAGTACTCTTACATGTCCAAGGAGGTTGTGGTGATGGTCTGGATGGTAGAACCCTCTATTTCGCTTGCCACTGATGATTTCCAACACCAGTACACCAAAGCTAAAGACATCAGATTTTATTGAGAAGAAACCATCGATGGCATACTCCGGAGACATGTAACCACTGAAAGAAGGAAAAAGAAAGGATGTATAATTGTCTGAGCAATTGAGGGATCGTATTCGTAGCCTTCATCCACAACAATTTATCTTAACAAATACGAAACTACCTCTTGCCATAACACATTGAGTTCAAATTTAAGGTGACTTTCCCTGTGAGGAAAGCATAGGGTTAGGTTAGCAACCAGATGCATCGATGAGGCTCATATAACCCAAACCCGAAACCAACATTAGCATCACTAACCCACTGATGACAGTCTTGCTAAACGAACTAAAAAGAAAAAAAAGGAAAAAAAGGAAAAGAACAGGTAGATCAAGAGAGTGTGTAATGTATGAGTTGAGATAGTTCTTACTAGGTTCCAACCACCCTCCTGGTGTGTGCTTGATAGTTATTCCCATCAAAGCATCTAGCCAAGCCAAAATCAGAAATTTTGGGGTTCATTTCCAAATCTAATAGGATATTGCTGGCCTTGAGATCTCTGTGTACAATTCTCAGTCTTGAATCATGGTGTAGATAAACAAGTCCTTTAGCTATCCCCATCATAATTTGATAGCGCTTTTGCCATTCCAACGACCTGCTTCTTTTGTCATCTGTCGTGTTTTTAGGATAAAATAAACTCAACTTGGAATATTAGAGGTAAATATAGATGACAAAACTAATTCAACCTATTTGACTAGTCAGCTTGAAAAATTAAAGCCATATGCTTGAGGAAAGAAAATAATGTACATAATTTCACCTGACTAAAATTGAACCTGAAAACATGTGAATTTTTTCTAGTCACCAACTTTAATACCGTAAAGCTAAGTTTAGTTAAATCAAGAATCAACTTGAGTTTCTGTTGAATTTTCTTGACGAACTTTCAGAAAAAGCGAGGCATCGCACTCGTGTATTCCAGTTGACATAAAAATGAAAACGATTGAATGATTTGATTAATGAATAAACCGTAGTCCACTAGGGTAAGGGTGTAAGTGGCTAACCAAAGATGAGGGTGTCCAAGCTCCTGTTGGGCATGTATTCATACACAAGCATGCGATCTTCTGCTTCAATGCAACATCCCAAGAGTCTAACAAGGTTTCTGTGTTGAAGTTTGGCAATGCATATAACTTCATTCTTGAACTCATCTAATCCCTGTCTTGAGTCCTTGGAAAGCCTTTTAACTGCTATCTCTTGCCCTCCCTTGAGCACACCCTGAAGCAGTGCTATTATTAGTCTAAATTATGATAATCTTATGAAGACAAAAATTAGAGTATATATATATATATATATATATATATATATATATATATATATATATATTAAATTTTATTTTTGCTGGCTTATGGATTATTATATGTATTTTTATTACATTTTTCATTTCGCAATAGATACCCTATATTGGGTACCTGCACTGAAGGATCTTAGTGCTTGACCTTTCTTCAGCAAGTTCCTATTGAGATCAAGGGTAGGAAATTATCCCTGTCACTGCTTAAAGAATTTGGGAAAAAGATTATCCAAAAAAAAAGACTCAGATAGCTGTCATTTGATTCTAACTCACTTGGTAATATCGTAGAGTTGGACCTGCACGTTTTAGAGCTTATGATAGATAACCGTTAATTATAATTGTTGATAATACTAATTTTAAAAACTAAACAAAAATGCAATTTTTTTAAATGGAATGTTTTTAATAGATATGGTGAAGAGAAGGCTTGTTTTCCATTTGCTATATATAGGTCTAGCATGTAAGATGTTTTCAGAAAGTAATAATTTTTTGGGTTTCGATTAAAAAAATTATTTTTGGTGCCGTTGTGGTACAAAATGCCATTTTAAAAACATAAATCAAACCATCACAAAAATAAGAGGACTAATTAAAAACAAAAACAAAAACAAAAGAACAGTTAAAATCGTTAATATAAGCACCACTTTCTTGTTTTACTTTCCATATCCGCCATTTCTTTCATCCTTTATTAAAGGAAAAGACTTAGGTTCTATCAGGAAAAAAAAGGGAAGGACTTAGGAGTTCAAATTTTGGGTTCATGTTGAAGATGTCATTCGATAATCTGTTCTTACTTTCATAGTCAACACCCCCACCAATGAATGTACAAATTGGATCAAACGACCTCAAAAAAACTATATAAGGGTCTGTTCTTTTAAGTGATAAATGAGAAAAATCCACATTTAATCACCTTCGACTATCACCTACACTCAATAACTCTCAAGTATACATTTGAAAAAAAAACTCAACCACATTCACCCATTCATTCAACTGCAAAAATACGCTCTCAATTACACTCACACACACTCAACCATACTTGATCACACTTAACAACTCTCAACCACACTCAACCACAAACCATACATTTTTATCACCCAAAGAACATACCTTAAATCTCCTCCTCGAACCCGTGGATCAACTTGGTTAGTATGACCTGCAAGGCTAATTGGCTTAACCCACTTCGGGAGTGTTTGGTTGGGGGTTTAGGAATGATGTTTGATATCTTTAGGTATCAAGTTTCTATAACTTATATTTGGTTAAACTTTTAAGGCATGAGATTTGATTTTTAGGGTTATCAAATCTCCCCTAAATCCAAAGATTTTTATTCCTCCCAATTTTTAGATGTATCAAATCTCATTCTTCTAAGGAATTGGATTTTCTTTTTCTTCCAAAAAAATTCATGAAATCCCTTTTCTTCCACTTTTCATAAAATCTCAATTATTAATAAAATATATTTATGTTTATTTTTATTGTATGATGTGTCACTTTAATTTTTTCAAATGTTACCTAAATGATAAAGTTTATATAAGAAATATTACTTTTACACATAGATAAAAGTTAACATGAATCTTATTTGTTAATTTTAATTAGAGCACTTTATGAAACTATTTTCAAATAAAACTAATAAAGTTCATTTATTGTTATTTTAATTTGGTGTCGTATTTTTTTGTTATAATGATATATAATTTTGGTATGTAAATTTGATAAAAAAAATAAAGGACTAATTAAAGATAATAAATATAATTATTTAAAAAATAAAGGCCCAAAACTAGTTTTTCACATTTACAAAGAAAAAAATATTTTAAATGGGGAAAATGTATTTAAAAAAACATTTTGTGATTTCATTCCATAACTAAATCAAACAATAGAAATTGAGTTCTGATTTCATTTCTAATATGAACCAAACACTTATTCTCATGAATCAACTCTCATTCCATTCTTCTCAAATTTTAGATTTCATTTCATTCCATACAACTACTGGTGAACCAAACAACCCCTAAATCGATGGTTTAAGATAAATAGCAAATATTTCATTCGATCAACCAAAACACTAATTAATCCAGGCTTGGGCCGAGCCCGAGAACCTAAGTAGCCTGCGTCGAATCCAATATCTATCTAATAATAAATTTTAATATTTATATTTTAAAATTTTGAATATTATTAAATTTTTTGAGGAGAAAATTTAATGAATAATTGTGACCAAACGAACCACTTCCAACCTCTGTTTAGCAAACCAACCAAGACTAGGCCTAGAATGAAGATGGGTTGGTTAGGGCGGGTCGGGGTCGGCCCATAAGGCAAGAGGGTTGGGAGGGTTAGTAACATGCAAGAATAGGGTCGGGGTAAGGTCATGGGTCACATGGCCTTGGGTCGACCCATTTCAGCAAAATAAGTACAAAGTATCACTCAATTATGTCATAATCCTATTAAAATATGTCAAAATCACACGCAAAATTCGTTGATGTATCATTAAAACTACCAGATTCAGTTCATGATAATATTTTAGTTACACAAAAGAAAACCGATCTGCATCAATTCCATGGAGGAGAAGAGAAAATCTACCAAAATTAAATAGCAAAATTACAGTTGAGTGAAGTGTAAATCTTATCCCACTAATTAATGATTTTAAATATATAACTAGTTGAATACCTTATCACTAAACATTAGTGTTCACAGCTAATTACAACTAGTAAAATAATTTTTTCGAAAACTAGTAAAATAATTAATATTTGATAAAATAATGAGCTACTATTAAAACAACTTTTGGCAAAAGTCATTAATAATTTAGTTGATTAATTACTCCAATGGCTTGTATGATTAAGACCTACCTACTTTCTTACTCTTTTTTTATTCTTTTTTGTTAATCATGAGAGTTATTAGCTGCAACATGCCTGAAATTATGGAGAAATATTGTAATAGTCAAGATTAATATAAAAACATATTATTAACACAAATCCTTAATAGTTAACTCGAAATTCACAAGACGTAGGTCCTGTTCGGCAAAATGAGTCTGTTTGAGTAGCGGATAGTCTGTTTGTGTAGCTGGTAGCGGTTTAGGTAGTCGATAGCTGTAAGATTTTAGCTGTTAGCGGATAACTGTTTACTTGAGCGGTTGAATAAATGTGTTCGGTAAATTTAGTGGTTGAGTTAGCTGATTATTGTAAATTGATGTAAAAGGATATAAATAATTTGTCAAATATAAATTAATGAAGGGATTTTTTGTCAAAAAATATGAAACGCTACTTTTAAATGTGAAAAGCTAATATTCTTAACTTTTCAAAAACACTACTTGAAACGCTAAAAGCTACTGCAAACGCTAGTTAAAACACTACCTTACCGAACGCTAATATTTGATTGATTAGTGTTTTGACTTGGTTAAAGCGCTAAAAGCTACTCAAAACGCCGTAGCCGAACAGGGCCGTAAACTCAATGAAGGAATCTTTTCATAAATTTTACTTGCCGCCTTTTTTTTTGATGAAAAAGGGAGAATTTCATTAATTAAAATTCATAGCCATACAAAGGTCGTTGAAGGCCCGATCGAAAATGCAATCTGGCCCCCATCCAACCAAATCCGAGGGTTCGGATCATAGGGTTGGAATTGGGTTAAATGATAAGCGACACTATTCCCATCTATTTTAAAGAAAGAAAAAGCACAAAAATTAAAACAATTGGAAAGCGATAAAATGTCATCGACAAGAACACCTATATTCGAATGAAGTTTCACCCTTTGCTGAGCTTTGATATCAAAGATAAACAGTCTCCTTCTACGATAATGTTGTTTGCCCCCTTTATCCTTGGCTTGTAGAATAGCGTAACAGCAAGCTCTCGCCTCCTCCTTTCTCGGTCCCAAGCAGCCCTCACCCCGTGTTACACCACACCATAAAATGTCCCCGAAGCATCTCGACACACCACTCCCCATCCATGGAACTTTTTCATCATACAACACGCATCAAAATTGATCTTGACCAAATCTTCTCCATCTTGTTTCTAGCAGCTAACTAAAGGACCCATGCTAGTCTCAAGGCCGTTTGCGATACACGGTAATCGTTCACTAGTCTAATAGCTTTTCCGTGCAACTCTGTAACATCTCGCTCGCCTTTGCCATGAAAGATCCTGTTTCTAAAGTTCTATATTTCCCAATAGACAGCAATAAATTCTTCCCAATCTTCCAAGAAAAGCAATGACTTAGCGTAAGAAAAACCTTCCCAAATGGAAGAAAATACCTTATCCTCAACACCATGGCTAAACTTGCTACTCTCCCATACTTTCAATGCTCCAGCGCACCCAAAGAGCACATGGACATCCAACTCAATGACACTCCCACAAACTCCACATCCCATGTTAAAGTTAGGGATTCGAGTAGCTATCCTGTCCGCTATCGGAAGCGCCTTTGCCAAGCATCTCCAAGCGAACATCCGAATTCGGGGAGGTATTTTTGAACTTCCAAATCTGTCTCCATTGTCTATCACCTTCCTCGTTAGAGCACCCAGGGACCATTCCTCTCTCTTTTGGGACAACAAATTATAAACATCTCTTACCACTACTTCTCCCGTAGGTGAATAATGCCACACCAATCGATCCGCTATCCAATTGATACTTAAGGGAATTGTTTTGATGACTTCCACATCCACGGGTAGAAAGATGGAATGTAACATCTCTTCCTTCCAACATCCCTTTTAGTGATCAATTAGGTCTTCGACACGAAGGAGAAGGAATTGTGATTTCACGGGAGTAATGACTCGAAAGTTGTGGTCTAGGTATAGCTAGGTCTCCACCTATAGCTAGGTCTATGACCCAGTGCAGCATTGAGAATAGAAAATTTTGGGAAATATTTGGCCTTAAGGAGACGGTTAGCAAGCGATTCGAGCCTACTCATAAGATGCCATACCTGCCTAGTGAGTAACGCCATATTGAATTTCTCCATTTCTCTAAAGCCTATGCCACCTTCATCTTTATTTAGGCAAAGCCTTTTCTTACCAATCAGATGCAATTGACGTTCCTCTATCGATGCATGTCCCTACCGAAGTGATTTATTAGCGACTGGATGTCTTCACATAAGTCCTTGGTATATTTAAAAACACCCATTGAATACGTCGGGATTGCTTGAGCTATTGATTTGACAAGCACCTCCCGCCCGCCCAAGACAAATGTTTCTCCATCCACCGTTGAAGTCGCCTCTTGATATGGTTTCTAATCGGTAAGAATGGCACTTTCTTCGATCGACCCACTTTTGTTGGGAGCCCAAGATATTTTCATGTGACAGAACCTCCACGATGTCCAGAGTGAGTAAAATAACGTCTTTCCTTGCCTTGCACCGTGCCTTTGCTTGAACATAACACTAGTTTAATTGTAGTTGACTTTTTGACCAGAGGTTTCTTCATATTCCATTAGTAAGTCCTTGACCTTCCGGGCTTGGCTGGGGTCGACTTTACATTATAATTCGAGTCATCTCGCAAACGACAGGTGAGATAAAGTAGGGGCACCTTGGGAAATAGTATGGCCAATAAGATCATCTCGTATTCATCGAATTGGCTAGTAAGTATGACAGTCCTTCAACACAAAAAGGAATAGGTAGGGCGATAACCGATCACCTTGACAAAGCCCCCTTGTCGGTTTCACCCAACCTCTAAGTTCTCCATTAATGATAAGCGAGAACGATGCTGATTCTACACAATTCATAACCAAATTCACCTAATTAGCTTCGAACCCCAATTTCATCATGACTCTATGCAAAAACACCAGTCAATCCTATCATAGGCTTTGGACATATCCAATTTAATAGCCATACTTCCATTTTCCCCGAGTGGCAATACATGGAGTGAAAAATTTTAAAAGCTACAAGCACATTATCGAAATTAATCTTCCTGGAACAAACGGACTTTGTTGGTCAAAGATGATATTGGGCAAAAAGTCTTTCAATCTATAGGCAAGAGCTTTCATCATTAACTTATAGACTACATTGCACAAGCTAATGGGTCTATAATCACATATGTCAACGGGTTTCTTTTTTCGGGATTAAAACCACATGCGTATGGTTTAAACCCTCTAGCATAGGCGCACCGTTAAGGATTGCTAGAACCACTTCACGGACATCGTCTCCAACTATATGCCAAAATTTTTGAAAAGAATAGGGGTTCATACCATCTAGGCCGGGGCTTTGCCAGGGTTCATTTGCTTCAAAGCTCGATATATCTCCTCATTTCCAAAAGGTCGGTTGAGGGCGACATTTGTATGTAACGACACTTTATTTGGGATGAGCTCTATAATGGGTTCTATATTGGACGGGCTGGCCGAAGTGAAAAGGTTATCATAATACTTAACCACAATGTCTTCCACCTTTGTATAAAGTAGTCCATTACTACCCCATAGCGCCGAGATAGTATTAATGACCTTCCGTGAGCACACACGCCTATGAAACCAAAGAATCCCCAAATTTGAGATAGTTAACCTTTAAGCACTCGTTACCATAAAACCTCTTCCTTTCTATGCCACATTTGTATTTCATCTAGAATTTCATCCCTCAACTTGCCCTGCATTGTTGACAACAACTTGTTCTTGGCTTTTTGAATATTAGTGTGGATATTACCGAACTCGTCACGGTTCCACCTTATAAGCTCATCCATGCATCGGTGTATCTTCGTAGTACGATTACGGACAACCTCACTATCCCCTCCTCTTGCCAAGTCTGTCGAAATCACTTCCTCACACCTATCATTGTCAGCCCACATAACCTCAAAACGTCTTGTTCTACATTTTTTCGCCCGTCCCCAAAGTCGGATTTACGAGTCAATTGAATGGGCATATGATTAGAAATATTTTCAGCTAAATGGTCAACACGCATTCGTTGGGAAAATCGCCACCCATTCGATATCAGCACAACACAGGTCTAGCCTTTCCTCCACATACACCCTTCTTCTCCTCTTGTTCCTCCATGTAAATGCATAAACACTGGTAGCCCAAATCCATAAGATCACATTCCGTTAAGGTTCAGCGAGAACATATCAAGCACAAATTGATTTTTGGGGGCCCTCCTTTTTTTCCGAAGTTGTAAAAGATCTCGTTGAGGTTCCTATCAACCAAGGAAGAGAGGATCTAGGTTTCAAATCCTTGATTAGGTCACAAGTTTTCCTTTTATGCTCGCTTCGGCCACCCGTAAATTCTGTGAAACGCCATTTAACTTCATCCCCTTCCTAGCATGCCTCAATATCTATATGATGAGATGAAAGAGATAGTAAAGATATCTCCATACTCCTATCCCAACATAATGCTAGTCCCCCGATCTTCTACGAGCATCCACATAAATTCCATAATAGACATTGTCCAGGTGATGATAATGTATTTTCATCGAGGTTTCTCATTCCTGCACCACTCGGTTTGGTCTCGGAAAGAAAGACCAACTTTGGCTTAGCTCTTCGTAAGAAGTTATGGAGGTTTTTTACTGCCGGAGGATCGCCCGACCCCAACAGGTTAAGACATACGATACTCATTGTCCCCGGCGGGGTTGCTCTACAACCTCCGCCGAATCAAGTAGTTTGTGGTCCTTCGTTCCCTCCTTAGCCACCGCTCTAATTTTATGTTCACCGACTGCACCGTAGCCAATCCCTCGATGTTTCCTCTTGAACACCTCTTACCCGGGGACGACAACCATAGCATCATGCTAGATGAACTTTCAGCATACTTTCCTTCCCGACTTGCTCCAGTCTTCTATCCTCACTAGCCAAATTGAAGTCAATTTTTACTTTGCTTCCGCCTTTGAGCCCATCATGGAATGTTGCAAAGAGTCTTCTTTCCTCTTTGCTTTCACCATCATAGTTACGTCTCCTATTTTTCAACGAGGACGCTCTCATCCACGCTCCATATTGGAGATCCTCTTGAGCAACTATCTCATCAAAACTATCGCAACCATTATATACATGTCCGATCATTCCACAACCATAGCAAAATCGGGGAGTTTTAGGTACTTGAATCGATCCGAGATAGGTTTGTTATCCACAAGGACTCTAACCCCTCTACAAAGAGGTTTCCTAATATCAATGTCAACCCTAAAGTTTATGGTTTTGTCAACGCCCATCATGACTTTATCATCAATCCATACATTGGATCCAACCCTAGTTCCCAACAATTGCGTAAAGGCCACGGTTTGTTTTATTGGGGGAACATCATAAGCCTTCACCCACATCTTGATCGTCTCAAATTTAGTTTCGGAGAGTTGCTCAAGGCCATTAATCTTTTTGATCAAAAGCACGAAACCATCAAACGACCACGACCCCTCACATAGGGCATACTCCATATCCTTTTTGGAGCGAGAATTGAAAGAGAAACAAGTTCTTTCCAAGTTCCTTGATCACCGAGTCCTTTCGCCGGCTTCCATAGATTACACATGACTGACTTCATCACCCCAATATATTATAGTTTGTTTCTATATGAAGCTTTCCGATCAAGCGAGTTCAACTTTCGCGGCCCTATCATTAATTGGTTCGTCTTCACGAGACTTAAACTTCGTCTTCCTCCTCCGTGAGTCTCAACTTGTTCCAATCAATCTCGGTTCCGTCCGCCATTGATTCCGGTGACTTGTTGTCCACGCCTCCTACCAACGCCGTCCACACCCACGGGCGTTTCGAAACTTCTTCGGTAGAAAGGGAAGAGTGAAAGCACCGAACACCACCTCTACCTCCTACCTCCAGTCATGACTTCGAAGCTGGTTGAGGAGACCCACCGTCGACAACTACTCCCTACGAACGAGGGCAACTACCTCTCACCACTAGGGTTTCTAACGAGAGAGAGCTTCAAGGCTTTTTTTCCCTCACTTTGTTGTAATTTACTTGCCAGCCTTTGTTTTATATATATATATATATATATATATATATATATATATATATATAGGTCTATATTGAGTTTAATCGGATTGACCTAACCCTATTTTATATATACATAGGTCTTGATTCTACTTTAACTAACCTAAACCTGGTGATTCAATGTGACCCTCATCCATTGCTCAATCCTAATTAAGACCCTTTTTCTACCTTTACCAATCAAATCACAGGATGCTTGACAATAAATAATAAATAAATAAATAATAAAAAAATTCTCCTTGTTTGGAGAGCTTTTGTTGCGTGAATCTTGAACAAGTCTTCGCCTTAATTAACGTTTTTAATTTTATAAAATCTTCATTAAATTTATAATTTTATTCATATATTAATAATTAATTTATTATTTTGTCTTTATTAATTTATTTTTCTCTCTATTTTTCTCATTTTTAATAAAATTTAAGATATATTTTAATTTTTTTAGATATAATTTATCTTAAAATTAACTCAATCTTAATATTCTCTCAATAACCTAAAATAATAAATAAATTAAACGGGAGCGAATATTTTTATCATTATAACCCCTCAAGGTCAGCCCATTAAATCTATTGAACTAACATATCAAATAGGTCCAACAGGGTGAAAAATCTCACCCGAAAAAAAAAAAAATTGCATATACCTTGTAGACAGGCCCGAAACCACCTTCACCGAGCTTATTGTCATTTGAGAAATTATTGGTGGCCTCATCTATCACTGCTATGTCCAACAATGGCGGCTCTGGCTCTGCCTTACTATCATCATTAACTGTGCTTTCTTCTCTTGGTTTCCCTGTGGCAGTCACCACAAAAATAACTTAAAATTGAGGGGATTGTTGAATTTTATTGCTGAATTTTTTAATAAGGATTGGAATAGGGTGAATATGGACAACATCTAAAGGATATTAACCATAAGCCTAATAAACATATGTTTAGTTGTGGTTCAAATTAAGTTGACTTGGGGTCAAGGCATGTTACATAATGTCAATGTGATCGACTTTAGTTAGGTTTGGGTTCGAATTGTATTATTTTAATTAAATATTGACTTAAATTTATTGAAGGTGTTTCAACACTTTTTATAATAAATAAATAAAAGAAACTTTACATGAAAAGTTGGGTCACAATTAATTCGGTAGAGTCGATTTGGGTTCAGGTCGATACTTATATAACTGACTTAGTTTTAGATCCTGGATTGGGCAGTTGGGTACGAGTATGTTTAGCTATGCCAGGTACAAGAAAGAGAGAGGGGGGAGCTACCTTTCTTTCTGAATCTCCTTTGCTGCCATACAAAGAGGGTTGCGATTACAATTAGGAGCACCGCAGATACTACACCTGAGCTTACGATGATTCTGATTCTGAATTTTTGCTTTGCCTTTCCTGTCAATAGTCCAACATGAAATTCAAACTGGTATATTAAGAGGCAAACAATTGGCTTTGGTAAACAGATCCATTCATGTCAAGTTATATTAGATTACATTCTTAGCGGATTAAAAAATATTCAAACTAGATCGGGCAGTGTCTAGTGATCATATTTAGATCAAGAAAATACAATTAGTATAAGTTTGGTGGTATGGGTGTCAATTCAATATGACGAGGATCAAACTCGTCTAATTCTAGAATGGATCCCTTATTTTATGTGTTCAATGTGTCCATTAAAAATTCTATCAAAATTGATAATATTTAGTGAATTTTGATATGGAGGGTACTATTTGGGTTCGGTTTAATTTTGAATTTGATGACGTGATTAGTTGATACGATAAATTCGTCTTCAAATTACAAGCAAGTTAATTTTTTTATTTAAAAAAACCTCCAAAAACTTATGAGGTTGGCATGACTTTTACCAAGTCAAAATGTAGCCTTTGAATGGTTCACCAAAGTTCCCTTTGCACAATAGTTAGAAAGGTTTCCTCAAGATTCCCGCCTTAGTGTCATGGGTTCAAATCCTATGATGCACAAAATATTCTTATTTGAGAAAATTTGTGAGAAGCTAATTTGAGTGCAATTTAGTAGACTTCGTTATCTTGCAGATTAGGCCTCCTTCTATATATCCCCCTCCCCCACTCCCTAATAGTCCATTGGATTCACCTTACATAGATGAGCCAGTGGGGAGGGAAACTTACCCCACCTAACCCCCTCCCGCACCTCCACCCCTTTGATGAATGGTTTGATATGCAAACTAAATAACTAAAATGTTATTGTATATAGAGGCCAAGAATAGGTGGTCTTACCTAACTCAGAAGCATCCACCCTGACATACAAATCTTGCCCATCGTCTGGATATATCTTGAGATCGATCAAAACATCAATCCAGATCAAGCAACTACTCCCTCCTTGTCTGATATCCAAATTAGCATAAGCAACACACGAGCAATTCGACAAGCACATAGCCTTGCACTCATCTAGATTCATGCTTCTGTTATACCAAGAAAACTGCGTATCGGGCAATTTCACATTTTGATACTTGACAAACCCATCTCCACCATTGCAATTCAAAGGCTTCTTTCTAATACATCCATTTGACCAATCCCCCGAGTTCCACTTATTTGGCAATTTTGGCATAAACCCTTTTAAGCACTGGCACTCGGGGAAGTTAACAATGTTACAGCTTGCAGATTTGCCGCATAAACCGTATGTGTCACAATTATCATTTTGTGCGGTCATGTACATTACCCAACCTTGGGCATGATCACTCCAAATGAGCCTTTGCATAGTGCCATATTGATTCAAAAGTCGGTGAGAAATGACTGACCTATTTAGGAGCTCATAACTGTAGTATATCTCCTTGTTATTCATCACAAACTCAAAGGTGAAAATGGGGTTGGGCTTCAAATGGGGGTTGCCACTGAACCCAACCCCGTTCCAGGGTCCATTCCTGTACTGCTCTATCAGACCCTTCATCAGGACCGGTTGGGGGTAGCCTTGGTAGTCAAGTCGGTATGTGTAGCTCCCTAGAGATGGATCATCGCTACTTTTCCAAGAGGTGAGGTACCGGTCAAGCCCTGTGACAAGGTCCTTCCCTAGCTTCATCCCGGGCAGTTGGATGTCACAGGGGTAGTCAAAGCTTTGCCATAAGAAATTATCCGGGGTTTGCTCTTCATCATCTTCGTTTCTAATTACCAAGTTTCCAGTGTCCAAGAGCTCTGCAAGTGGGTTTTGCACAATCCTTGATGAGTTGGTCGCCCAAATGACACTATCTGAGGCATTGGTCAGCTCAAGAGCGGACCCCTTTGTAAGCCTGAGAATGGCTCCTGTTGCTGATGAGGAGAAAATTGGCGCCTCTCGATTTGCTACCCACACGACAGTCTGAATAGGGATTCTCTTGTACCAAATTCCGAGGAATGTTTTATCGGAGTTGCCAGGGGTGAAGAACCCCAACTCGAAGTTGCCACCTGCGGAGACCAGGGTCTCTCCATAATTTAAGGGACGGGTTGTGTTGATTGTGTCGAGTGACATGCACATAGAGATTACTGAGCATATGTGGAATGCAAACCATAGGAGTTTAGTTAGGTGGTGATTTTTCATATTAGTTGGTAGCTCTGAGGCTTTTTCCTCCTTCGTTGGAGATGTTTTCTCCGTTATGATAAGGTGTTAGAAGAGTAACAACAAAGGGAGTTCACGATACAATCAGAATAAAACCCAAGAATCGGCACAAAAGTCTCCTAATTAATATAAATTATACTATATGGACTCGAGTTTATAAATTTGAGTTGTCATGAATGGTGTTTTATTTTAATTTTTGAAACTTACCTTTATTTTTATAGTCTTTTTTCAAAAAGTTTAAATTTCCTATCCCAAATTATATCATGTCATCAAATCCATATATCTGAATCCATAATACAGGTATCATGTAATTAACCTACTTTAGAAAACCAAACTATGCAAAAAAGTCAGCAAAATAAAGTTAAAGAATTTCCAAAAATTTGATATATGTAGCTTTCATAGGCCACCTAGATTCACATTGGAATTGCATTCTTTGGCATTTCAACGGGATACATCTTGTGTAGACGTGGAAAAACGAACACAATGATAACAATATAGGTCAAGCCCCAAAAATCAAAGGCAATTCGTGTCCACATTAATAAGATTTCATTTTACCTCACGCCTGAACTAATCAAACGCAACCAAAGCCAAAGCCTAATTGATCATTTAGGCCAAGGTGATTATGTACTTGCACGTTATATGTTGAAGGTAGGGGTGAGTACGGCTGATAGATACCGTGAAATTGGATCGAAGCTGGTCAAACGGATAAGGTTGTAGAACCGGAACCGGTCAAACGGTTTCGGTAAGGTTCTTAAAATTTAGAAACTTGTTAAATAGGTTCCAGTTCCGGTTCCAAAATAAAACCCTGGAACCAGAACTTGGAACCGTTAAGATAGATAATGTTTTCAAGATTTGTATTTTTAGTTTATAAATATAAGACCCATGTAATTTCAAGTTCAATTAGTTTGTGATTCATGATATTTATTCTTTAAATACAAAGAGAAGCAAAAATTGATATTTTGCTTCTTGTTTCCTTTTGTCTAGTATGTTTAAGTTCTCTTCTAACTCTTCCTATGGCAAATTAATTTGTCATTTCATTAATGTTTAAAATATAATTAATCCAATAATATATAATTATTAAGGCCTTAAAGTTTTTTTTCATAAAAATAATGGTATAAACATGGTACCTGGAATTAGAATTGGACCCCGAGGTTTAAGTTCAAATTCCTAAAATTCAAGAAGCGATCAAACAGGTTCCGATTTAGATTCCTAAAATTCGGGAATCGGTTAAATAGGGTTAGGTTCGGTTTCCCAACTTTAGGACGAGGGTCCTTGGAACTGCTCACCCTAGTTGAACACCAAATTTAAAAGATATTGAGTGCTTGTTTATTATTTCACAAAATTTAATACAAAAAAATGAAAAATAGGTTAACAAGACTATTTCAAATTAATGGGTGAGAGTCGAGGGGGTCAGTGGCCACCAGTGACCTTTGTCCTCTGCTCAACCCCTTAGGTTCGATTCGGGGGAGGGGGAGGGAGGAAGCAATTTCCTCATCTTTGAGGAAATTGTGTGGTGAGAGCAATTGGGCCTTGACACCTCCCCGGTCTCGGCCCAGTAAGCCCGGGGTTTCTACTGAGATAGGGAGTCCAATTTGGGTGAGCTCGCTTAATGAAAAAAAAATTAATGAGTGAGAATAGTTTATATAAAAGGTTTTTGTGAGAAAAGAAATCAAACAGATTAACAAAACTATTTCAAATTAATTTTTACGGTAATTAATATTTCATTAGGGTGACATTTTATAAAATTATTAATCGCCTTCACAATCATAAAATGTCCCAAAAATATTCTTCTCACAATATCTTTTAAATAAGACAATTTTACATAAGATTTGGTTAAAAAACACTAAAGACATATGGCTAATATTAATTGATTTTCTTGACCCATCTTAGTGTAGAAACCCACGACCATAAATCATTTCATTTGACTTAATGTTGATATCCTCCAAATAATTAGCTCGACATAATCTAATTTTAAAACTTTTTTTAAAAATTGTAAAATTCTACTTTGTTACGAAATTATCAAATCCATTTCTCACTTTCTCTTGCGTGAGGAAAGGGCCAAAATACTGTTCTTGTAGACTAGTAGCATAACGCACACGTCAAGAGTCTTTGTGGAAATGAGTGACGTGATCCTACTGTCACAACGCAAACATACTTTTAATTGTTTTTATAAAAACGAATTTATTAATAAAAATTCATAAAATATTTATAAACATAATTTTTTAATAAATAAATTTAAATATCAAAACAGTATTTTTATTTGTTTTAGCTCAATATATTTTCTACTTATCCTTTGGACCCTCATACAAGGAAAAATAAAAGGGAAGCATTATACGTGCTTTTTAAGAGTATGTATTTTACGACTGACATATGTTATTATGTTAAAATTTAAATATGTGTTATTCAGGGACTATTTTAAAATTATAGTCATTTAAAAAATCGTGAAAGTATTTAAAATTATGCCTTCTCTCTCTTCCTCTTTCGGTGGATGTACTTACTTTTCTTAAAATTGTGTTCTTTTTTTTCCTTTTAGTTATCAATTGGTTATGTATGCTTATTAGGAATACATTGGATTCATCGTGGGAGCCGGGTGTGGTCGTGAAGGACATTCCGAGATTGGTGTGTGTTTTGAGTAGACCCGATAATCGGGTCATTCAATTCGAGTTCGGTTCGGAGTTGAGTTTTTGGTTCGAGCCAATTTGGGGTTCAACTTGTTCGGGTGGGGTTTAGGTTCGATTCAGGTGATGTTCGGACAGGGTCAATTTCAAGTCAATGTTGTTCGAGTCGAGGTCGAGTTTGATTCAGGTTAATTTTGAATCGACCGAACTTCGCGTGTAGCTCGGGTTGGTTTCGGTTCAAGTCGGGTCAATGTTGATTTGGGTAGGTTTCGGGTATGGTTACGGGTAAACTTTGGATTGGGTCGAAATCGGATCAGATCGGGTCAAAATCAAATCAGGTCAAATTTTAATCAAGTTACTTTAAAATTAATTAGATAACTTAGATTTTTCAATGAACTCAATTCATACCAACCCATGGTGTCTGCCATGGCTTATGTCACAACCAATATGCTGGACTTGGCTTTATGAAGCCTTTAGATCTTGGTACTCACCAAGGCCTTGAGTTTAGCGCTAACTTGTTTTAGTTATTACTTTCTTATCCGAATTTCCATTAATTCGATTCTTGATTCGTCAGAAAGATTATTGAATTTAGTTTACGAATAAATAAGTCAAAAGTATAAAACCAAAATGTAATTCTAAAACACAACATAAATTACATGTATATACATATAATTATCATTTCTTAATGTCAACAAATATAAATAAGTTAAAGAATATCAAAAATTATATAAATATATTTCAGTATGAATTCGTTAAAATTGGCAAAAATTTAGGTTCGGATCGAAATTAGGTCTTTTATAGAACGAAGTTTTTGTCCGATACCGATTTTTTCCGAGTCGAACAATTCGGACAAGCATAAATTTGGGTTAAAATCGGGTTCGAATAATAGAAATATAAAAATTTTATGTTTGAATTTAAAATTCGAGACAAAAAGTCATACCCGGACCCTACTTTTTCGGGTCGGACAAATTCGGATAATCGGGTCGGACGAAATTTTGCTATCGCTAGATTAAATCGAGTTGGGTTAAAATCGAATTCAGGTCAATTTGAGTCATCCGTATTTGAATTGAATCACTTCGTGTCTAAATCAATTCGAGTCATTTCGGGTTTGGGTCTTAATAGAGTTAAATATATTTTAAGTAGGCTTCATTTTGGATCGGTTCATTTTGATTCAACTCGAATCGGATACATTCTATTTCAAGTCGGTTTAGTTTTGGACTGATTTAGTTTCGGGTTTCGGTCAAAATCAATTGAGTTGTTTCAAATATACGATTCAGGTTGGGTTTCGAGTCATTTGATTCAACCTATTTGGTTTGGGTTAGTTTTGCAACTTTTAGTTTTGAGGGGCTGATGTTTAACTAGATTTGGAGGTGAGCATGATGTTGCACATAATTTGGCCCGGTGGATGGTTCAGATTGGTAAGGGGCAGCTATGCCTATGGAGGAGATACATGATGATGTCTTGACAGTTGCTATGGATGCTCCCGGGTCAAAATCAAGTGTTTTGTTTTGTTTATGCAACCAATATATATATATATATATATATATATATATATATATATATATATATATATATATATATATATGTAAGATTTATGGGATAATAGCTCACTTAATCATAGGAGCTTGACATTGTATATATAGTAAAATATACAAAATAATTTTTACAATTATATTCCTAATTATCCTCTATTACACCCCCTTAATCCGATCGAGGGGAAGCACGGACATATTATTTATATGTAACAAAAATTGCTGAGTGGAAAGACCCTTGGTAAACACATCAGCAATCCGTAGCTTTGTAGGAATATAATGAACAACTAAATCTCTATCGGCGACCCACTCACGAACAAAATGGTAGTCAACAGCGATATGCTTGCTACGATCATGCTCTGAACAGGATTGGCGGACATGTACATGACACTAATGTTGTAACAATACAACTTGACCGGTTGAGAAATAACAATGCCAAGATCATAGAGTAGTTTGCTCATCCGGATGGTCTCAACAACTATATAACCAACAACCCTATACTCGGCTTTAGTAGAGGACTTCAAGACAGTGGGTTGCTTCTTGGAGCGCCGGAAATCAAATTAGGGCCAAGGAACACCGCATAACCATTGGTAGAGCGAAAGGAATCCTTACAACCAACCCAATCAACATCGAGTAGGCCACAATCAACATAAGAAACGGCGCTGGATGAAACCACAATCCATGTGACAAAGTACTCGTGAATAGCGGAAAATACTCTTGAGAGCATGGAGGTAAGTAGTGCGGGAATCGCAACAACAATGGTTCAAATCGGTCAAATCGGGCACAACACACTTCTCGGAGCATGGAGGTAAGCATAGAAAAAGTGGTTACAAAAGCATCGTGATCATCGAGCAACCCAACAATGAGTTAACTAAATCAGTTCTAAATAAGAGACAGAAACCGAATAACGGCTAAAGCATCGACAATGGTCTTAATCGAACGCAAGTAATCATCCATAGATCGACGCTCACCCATACTAATGTTAGTCAACATCCGTTTTAAATCCGAGGCACGAGCAAGACTAGCCGTATTAAAATGTGACTCAAGATGTTTCCAAACCTGAATAGCATGTTGCATGTTACGTACCTCACCGAGAGTGTCACGTGAAATTGTGGCAAAAAGCCGGTACGAACTAGTTGATCGATACGGAGCCAAAAGGCATAACCCGGATTAGGATGAAACGCTCCACTCGGGAGAGTGATATAAGCGAGCGGCTGAGGAATCAAACCGTCTACAAGGCCAAGCAACCGGTGTATAACAACAAATGAGGTGAATTGCGTACGCTAGGAGAGAAAATCATCAACCGACGCTAAAGAAGTGGTGATGTAGTTACTAATATTGACGATTTAGATTATGGGCGTGAGCTGTGTTAGACCACCCGAAGGCCTGGAGGAGGAGCCATGGTGGTCGGCCAAGAGGATTAAACACTTGTCACGGCCGCAAAAAGAGAGGACAGGGCGACAAAGGGCTGTGAAGACGCAGACTACATCGTCGCAAAGGTTGCAAGGAACGACTCGGGAAGAACAACACCAACGACGACCAGTGGAGATAGGGTAAGGGCGGCGCAACCAGCGAGAGAGGAAGGAAAAGAGGAGAAAGAGGGAAACGTGATAGTGGAGCTTTCAACTGGAGAAGGTGCCGCTGGAAAGGAATCCGGAGTCGCCTCGGACAACAAGGTGGTGGTCGGCAGTGTAGCCAAAGAAGAAGAGGCCATCGAGTGAGGGTGGTCGGCGGTTGGAGGCGCGGCGTTGCAGCATAGGGAAACCCTAGCAAGGCCTAGGTCAGCGGAAGGGAAGAAGAAGCGTGAAGAGGATTTTTTTTTTTGGTAAAAAATTAGAAACCTCTTTTTAGCTTTGATACCATGTAAGATTTATGGGATAATAGTCCACTTAATCATAGAAACCTCTTTTTAGCTACGATACAAATAATTTTTACAATTATATATATGTGTGTGTGTGTGTGTGCACGCACTAGAAAATACAAAAATCATATATTATAATGTTTTGGGGGAAAATTCATAATGGTTTACTCATTCAAAAAATAAAGTATGTTGATGTCGATTTGGAGGTAGAATACCGAGAATCTCCAGACGATTTGTTGAATCTTGGTGCCAATCCACTTGTGGCTATAATGGAAGGATTCCTCTCTCGCATTTGGGGTAAAACGGCTATTGACAAGGTATTATAAAAGGAAAATGACATTTATCTTGTTTGCTTTCATGCTAAATTGGACAGACATGAGGTGCTTAAGCAGAGAACGTACAATTTTGATAGGAAGCCAATGGTGGTTAAACCATGGTAGTTAGGAGATGATCTAATCATGGAAGTCATCTCTTATTCCTATTTAGGTATAATTCTCAAGGTAGCACCCTAAATTTTGGGTGATTGATGGCTTTAGTAAGGTGGCAAGTCTAGTGGGGATACCCATTATTATCGACAAAAATATGCCTAAAAAGTCGCCTAAATTATGCAAGGGTACTCATTAAAATGGATATAACTAAGCCATTGCTTGAATACATTGAATTTGTGGATGAAAAAAATTAGTTGGTGTAGTAGCTAGTGAAATTTGATTGGAGACCGGACAAACGTACAACATGTCCGATGTTCGGCCATACTCGTGGACAATTGTAGAAAGGGTATTGTAAAAGATGCGACTCATCCCCGTAGGGAAGCAGATTGAGTTTCACCATGAATGTTAGATTCACAAGATGTGTGCTTATAAACCAAAGCATATGGCTTTTGAAAGAGATTTTTAAGAAGGGTTTGATTAGAAATTGTAATAAATCATTTTATTTTCGA
This sequence comes from Talinum fruticosum, assembly GCA_021018815.1. Lineage (NCBI taxonomy): Eukaryota > Viridiplantae > Streptophyta > Magnoliopsida > Caryophyllales > Talinaceae > Talinum > Talinum fruticosum. The sequence goes on from JAITYX010000011.1 coordinate 3,903,326, forward strand.
AAGCGGTTTTAGAAGCATGGGGATATTATTTCCTCAAGCAAAAGCTGCTGGACCGTGTAGTGAAGCTGGATCAGGTCGTCTAGCCGAGACCGAGGAATCGGTTTCGATAAGATGGTCTACGTTGCCAAAATGATCCATTTTTTTAAATTTTTTTAATAGAAAGGCCAAGAGGCGATTTTCATAATAAAAAGCCAAAATAAGGGAGTCGCCGATCAGTCTTAAGAAATAAATATAACAAAAATAAAAGAAGCACTTTTCCGAATTCGTAAAAAAACTTAAAATAAGAAAGGGTTTTAAAAGGGATTTTATCGAGTCTTAAATCAATGATCCGGTGTTAGGGATTGAAGGTATGAAATAAAGAGGGATGCTCTTCATTCCGCCGATCAAAAGACTATCTCTACCAATTGAAAATGTGAGTTTACGTTAAGAAAATCAAGCAAACAACATAGTAGGCGAAAATAAAAGACAAACAAAAGATAAGGTAAAGCAAGAAAGGAAAGCGAGTTAAACGAAAGCAATAAAGAAAGTGAAAAAGAAGGAGAATAGATAAAGGAAATTACATTGGGCGGGGAGGAAAGTAAAGTGATTACATCTTTAATCTACATTATGGAAAGAAATTAAATATTGAAATTAAATAAAGTGAAAACCAAACTCCGAGATGGTGGAACGACGCCCTTAGGTTAACCCACTGCTAGGCTCGAATCACGGTCATGCTTCGGCAAAGTGACTGTAAGGTGATGGCAAGCGAAAAGGGCAAACAAAGGCCTTTTTGAGAGAGATTTAGAAATGGGTTTTTGAGAAGGGAAGAGAGGGAGAGTGGAGATAAGAGAGTGAGAAAACTCAACATAAATGGAGGGGGCTTTCCCAGTTGAATTGGTGTGAAATGAAAGTAGGGGGAACCCACATATTTATTTGAAAATTTGGGGTCCAAAAGAACCCTAAAGTTCCCCTCAATCGTTGGAATGGGATTGACTGAGCCCGAAATGTCAAAAATGATAAGGCAAAAACCGAATATTCGCCCTATACAAAACGACGTCGTCTCAAGAGTCCTAAAAGCTGGAGTGGATCACAAACATCGTTGTACGAGCGTTCGACTGCGTGTGCCGCATTTGGCTGCTAAAATAAGTAAAACGCTGCATTTGAGCGAGGTGGGGATCGGCTCTAGTTCGGCTCTCGGTATGGGAGTCCGAACCTAATTTGGACCAACTGGAAGGAAAAAAAAGGCATTTGTCGATCGGACAACTTTACATTTTGGAAACTTTCTATTTTTTGGAAAGTTTCTATTTTAGAAAATGCTTCTATTTGTGACGGTTTTTATTTTTGGTACTAGTTGGCTTCTTGTGGGCTACTCGGCTTCGCCACTCTACTTTAGTCCGATATTGACTCGAGCATGTGAACGAGATTGGATTTTTATGAAGGGCTAACATAAATAAAAAAGGGATAAGGATGACACTTTTTAGGTGTCTATGGTTAGCCCCGCTTTGATCGAGTCCGAAAGACAAAGATCAAAGTATACAATAAAGGGCACTTTTTTTCCGGATGTCAATTGAATCAATGCGTTTGGAATTGGTTGTCTCTTGACTCGAACTCGACAAGGGGGACTGGCCTTAACTAATGGAGTCCGAAGTGCGGCTGGCTGATTCTTGAACTTCACTAATTAAAGTCACGAAGTTCGAATTGGTGTGCGAATTTGACCATGTACTTAGTCCGAAGCTTGGCGAGGGGCTTGAACTTACTCGGGTAGTAAAGTTTGAAGTCCAACAGGGTGCCCGAACTTGACCACTTCTTGGATCCGAAGTTCGGCGGAGTATCCTGAGCTTGGCTTGATCAATATCCTGAAGCTCGGATGAGGGGCCTAAAAACTTTATTGTTTCTTGGTCCGAAGTTTGGCTAAAATTTTTGCACTAACAGATTTGTTAGCTAATAATCGAATGTAGATAGATTCAAGTGTTACCTAAAAATGATCTCGTAGTCACATCATGTTTCAAATGTGCTGCCTTGACTTGGCCATGGGGAGGTCCTAGGGTCTATCTTGTTGAATTTTTTCATATGATGATTGTCATTTTGTTAAGAATCAATTTTACAATACTTGTGTCCGTCATTAATCTTTTGGTAAAATAATAGCATGAGATACTTTTATACATAAATCACACAGTCATTATCATACTATGAATAAATATCTATTTAAATATGTGAATAAAGTAAATGATGAAGAGAAGTAAGATTTTCACACTCCTTTATGAAATGAGTTTATATTGTCCATATTTATATTGCGTATTTTGGTAAATACATTACTCATCACAAATATTCATCCAACAGACTTCAATTTTTAGTCGGTATGCTAAACTGTAGAAGACATGCTCAAAAGCGTATGTTGTTAAAGATTTTTCTAGAAATATAAGAGAATGAATTCGATGACCAAGTTGAGTGTTGGCTATCTCACACTATCACCGTTTTCCTCAAGATTCAAATTATGGTGGAGACAATTTCCTTACAAATTGTGTAAAGAAGTTAGAGTAGATTATGGGTCCGAGCTTGGTATTCCCTATCTTCCTTGGGACTTTAAGCCTAGCTGGGGTTACATCTTAAATAGAGACCAAGTTCGGTGACCAGTAGTAAACCTTACAAAAAGGAAACAAAGTGCTTTAGGAAAAAATATGCATTAAGGATGGTGTTCTCGTAATATTTGTTTATACTCGTTAGGTGTCTTGTATATAAAGTTCATAGAAATAAATTATTACCAAGGGATTAAAAAAACCCTAGTTAACTTGTGAAAGATTGCAAGTTAGCTTAATAAGAACTTCAAAAATTAGGCTGGGCCTTGTTGTGTAATGGAACTTAGTAAGCTCATGATGCTTATGAAATTAATAAACTTTAATAGATTGCGTGGGTTATTTGGTTGATGATGACGTGACATTATCTACACCGTTGGTTTAAACAAAAATAGTTCACATTAAAAGTTTCTAATTTTCACTCAAACCCTTAACTTCCCCCCAACACACACACACATATATATATATATATATATATATATATAATTCTATCTTTAATCTTTTAAAAATCTAAATTCAACATCAATTGTAAATGTTAATCATGTATATGAAGAAACTACAAAAATAAGATCAAAATAAAAGCGTATAAAGGTTTGGAAGCTTATGTGAGCTAACATTATGCCTAAAATTTTAGACTCAGTAAGTTTCGCTCTTAAAATTATCCTTTTAAGCCACCATAAATAAAATAACCGCAATAGAGATTAAAGGAAGCAATAGGATTGTGGAAGTATCAAGTGACAAATATAAGACGATTGTAAATCTCGTCAGGTATATAGATGAATGTGTATTATTTAACTTTAGTAGCGTTTATACTTGTTTGCCATGGATATCATCATGCAATATTTTATTTCAAGACAAACTAAAATATTTTTACTTCGAGAGATGATAAAAAATTTCAAGCAATCTCACTATCCCTCTCACAACTATTCCAAACTTGGTGGCCTCTGGCTACAATTTATGGTACTTCTTCGACAAAATTATGGAATGTTACAAATGTTAAGAGTTCATGACGAGGCTTTCCCCATTTTTACTAACTCACGGCAACATTCTTTTCTTACAGTTTTATGGCTAACAAATATATAATTAAATTTTTCATCACAACAAATTTTGGTCAATTGATCTCCACATGGCCTTAAGTCAAATTGAAAAGTTCGGCGCAACTGCACAAGGATTACCTGAATACACCTAAGCAACTTCACTTGTGACCAACAACATAGAGAATATGAAAGAAAAATTTACAATCCAAGCAACGACCTTAGCATTCATAATGTTGGATGGAAATGGTTTTTTGTCTTTTTAATTTTTATTTTTAAAAAACCGCCATAAATCTACTCAATCAACTAGAATGAGTAGGATAAATTAAGTAGGGATGACATAAGGTAAAGGATGCTATCTATTATATTTATAAGTGGGGGAAAAAGGTGAGTTGAATAATAACTTATACATCTTGAGAAAACTCTCTCATAAGCTGTCATGACGTAATAGAGGTTTTGACCAGTCCATGTACGTTAAAAAGGGTAAAATATGCAACTGGTTAACAAAAAAAAAATCAAGTCTTCAAAGTTACCGTGATATAAAACAGATTTAACCCGTCCATATACCCTAAAAAGGGTAAAATATACAACCGATTAACTAATTGTAAACTCTTCAAATTCGTATGACGTAAATGAAATTTAATCCGTTCATATATTTTAAGAGGACTAAAAAGGGTAACCAAGGGCGAAGTGTTTTTAAGATGTACTCTTACTTCCAGTTAACTAAAAAAAGAGGGAAAAGAAGTTGAAAGTTACCGGTCAATATTGATAAATTGGTAAACTTTTCAGATAAAAAAAATTAAAAAAACGAGGAAAAGTTCACGTGAGCTTCTGAGTCGACCCGTTTCACCCATTTCAATTTTCTGGGGCTGCGCAAATTATATTAAGGTGCTATTTTACTTCAACTTGACGTAACAATCTGACATAATCTCCGCAGCAACACTTGGATCAATTTTTGCAAATCGAGTGTAAAATTGAAAATTTCTGCAGAGCAAGCCACGGCTTATTAAAAAGAAACTGATCAAAAGAAGAACAGGGGGCAAGTCATAGCAGAGCAAGCAAGTCAGGCAGATTCCATCGGCTTGCTTCACATCGAAGGAAAAAAAACGCAACCCGGAAAAATGGGGGTACCAGGTGAAAAAAAAATCATCAGATCCGTATATGAAAAAATGAATTCAACGAAGAGCTACGATTTCTAGTTGAAGAACAAGCAAAAAACAGAAAAACAGAAACCTTCTGCCTTCAAACTTCGAACTAAGAAATTAGAATTTCAGAAGCATAAGAGAAGAGAAAGAAGAACAGAGGGAGTGAGATGAATGGCCAATGATCTTAATGCCCATTTATATAGTCATTCGTTCACGCCGAATTTTACATTCTCAGTCAATATACCTTAGTTTTATCCTTCAAATTGTCGATAATTTCGAAGACTTCTACAAGCATGTCGGTGTGAGAAACCAATTCAGAGGGGACTCCGAACCGAAATTCACATAAGTTCTAATCCCCACAACCAAATTCCAGATCTGAACAAATCAAGTGTGAAATTTCATCTGGGCATAAAATGATGGCGTTGAAGCTCGGTGGAAGGATTGGCCGAGAAAAATGGTGGCGTTGAAGGCATGAGCAGCGGCGCCAAGGTGTTGATATCAGCTGTGGCCGGACTTCCATTGTTTCCGGCAACTTGCTCTGTCATAAAGAAACGAGAGAGAGAGAGAGGCAGTGAGACAAGATGGCAAGCCGAAATCAGCCAGGAGGAACCCATTCAGGGATGTCTCTAACCGCAGCGTGAAATCGACGAAGAAGGAGGTGACTGCGGCGGCGTCAGGCGCAGAGGGCCGGTGCCGGACCTTACTTTACGGTGGTATTCTGGGCCGCTACAGAGGCTGAGGAATTGAGCAGTGAGGGAGCCGTTGATGGTGATTCGGGACAAGAGGATGAAGAGGATGAAATGGTGAAGCCATGGAAAGGTTTGGTAAAGAGAGAGAAAGAGCCATGGCCAAAAATTGAGTTTTGAACAATTGAAGAAAGAGGAAAAGTGAAGTGTCTGGCTATGACGCACAGTCACAAATTTATATAATATTATGAAAGATGTCGAATAAATCACCTTTGAATAAGTCACACCACATGAGGGCTTTGCCTCGCCCACAGGTTTTTGGATTATAAAATAAATAAAAATAAGTATTTTTGAAAAAAAAATAGTGGAGGCATATAAGCTTATTATAGTTCAAGCTATTTTCATGGTTTTAAGAATTATACTCAAATAAGTTTAAATATGTGTTCTGGTTAGTTTCAATATTATTCCTTGTCAAGTCAAAAGTTTCTAAATTAAGGTGGCGATTATGACTAACACATGTCAACCACTTTTCAAATATTCGAAATCCAATCACGCCAAACACTCAAGAGAACTCTTGCACGAAACCGATTTTCGAAGGAGGCATTTGTAGGAGGCAAAAATTCGATAGCCAATTATATGCATCCACGTGAAAAATTAAATTATTTTTATTCTACTTATTGCAATTTTTACGTGTAAAAAATGGTTTCGGAAGACTTTTAAAATTAAAATCAAAATAAATTAAATTCCTACCAATTAGAAGTTGCCACGTATTACTAATGATACAATAATAGTAAATATTTCTTTTAATAAATAATTACTAAATTATGGGTCCGGGTCCAAAATCCAAGTCCAACCCCAACTCCAAAAAGTTATAAATAGAGGCCATCCCCTCATTTTTCACGGACATTCAACATCTACAAAATCTAGAGCTCAAACCGCAAATAACATCCAGTTACTAAGCGTCAAGTATTAAAGTCTCCAACATCAATAATTCGATTCAAGACTCTTATCACATCCGGATCAAGAACCACCTAGCGTTCATCATCCGACTCTTCATCAACATTCGAGATCAAGGTACAATGCACTCGAATCGTTCAAGTTACAAGAAGATTGCATCAGAGGATTACATTTATTGTATTCAACACGAGAGATTGTACCCATTAAACAAAAATCAATACAAATTATATTTGTTTCCTAATTTCCTACCTTTATTTATTTTAGACTCGAAATTTGTGTTTACACTAGCGTTCATACAATTTTCCATGGATATCATCCTACAATATTTTATTCTAAGATAAATTAAAATATTTTTATTTAAGAGATGATAAAAAATTTCAAGCAATCGACCATCCTTCTCACAATTATTTCAAACTTGGTGGCCTCTAGCTACAATTTATGGTACTTCTTCGATGAAATTATGGAATGTTACAAATGTTAAGAGCTCATGGCACGCTTTCCCCATTTTTACTAACTCAATGCAACATTCTTTTCTTACAATTTTATGGCCAACAAATATGTAATTAAATATTTTATCACGATAAATTTTGGTTAATTGACTTCACATGACCTTAAGTCAAATTGAGGACTTGGCGCAACTGCACAAGGATTACTTGAATATGCTTTAGCAACTCCACTTGTGACCAACAATATAGAGAATATGAAAGAAAAATTTACAATCCAGGCAACGACCTTGGCATTCATAATGTTGGATGGAAATGATTTTTCTCTTTTTAATTTTTATTTTTAAAAAAACAACCTAGAATCTACTCAATCAACGAGAATGAGTACGATAAAATAAGTAGGGATGACACAAGGTAAAGGATGTTATCTATTTTATTTATAAGTGGGATAAAATTAGAGTTAAACAATAACTTATGCATCTTGAGAAAACTTTCTCATAAGCGTTATCTTTGAAAATAAAGCGTATGAGACATAACGTAATTTCTTAATAACTGAACTTTGGCATTTGGATGTTCAATTAAATAAAAGATAAAAAAATATATTTCTTAGTTAAATTGCATTTCTTTTGATTCATTAAATGTCTGTTTTCAAGTTTCTAAATAACTTAATGTCTAAATGTTAACTCACATGAAATAATTGATAATTTATTTTGGTGTAGAGATAATTTGAGGTGTTTTTATAATGACTCGACCCATTATTAGGTAGCCTACTATCCACCGACTTGAGCTTTTTGAACTATTTTACAATCAAATGTCAGACAAGAGTGACCATACTTGAATGACTTAAATCGAGTGACCTGTAACCAAACTTGAACCGATAACTCTCTATAAAGTCAATACTAATTTAACTTAATTGACGCCTAGATAAATATTTATATGCAACCAACCTACTAAAATATCATTGACTTAAATATTACACGAACTCTTAAAAAGTATACATATATATACCCATAATGGGATCTACTTTTTCTAAAATTACGAGGTGAATATAATGATTTATCCATTCTTACCTACCTCTCGCACACAAAGCTAATTAAACATATAATAATTACTTATATTGAGATTAATAGTGAAAAACATTATAATGATAGAAGTGATCCAAATATATTTAACAATAATAGGTAATTTGTATCATAGTAAAGGGCATGATAGGTCAATTCGCGGCGTATGGTAATAAAATCATATGTATTTTATACTTATATTGAAAATTGATCGCGATTTTAGTAATGAATCAATGGGACAAAAATATTGATACAATTGAGATTTTATAAATACATGTTTTACTCGATTAACAACCAATTGCTTCCCTTGAGATACAACTCTTCCTCTCAATTAATTAACATAATAAGAGTAACATGAAATTCTATTTCAAGATGGCGGGGAGGTTTGATAGCAAATACTCGTCTTTTAATAATTTAGAAAACTTACAATAGTAAAAGATATGATTTAAATATATTTGTCAATAATAAGTCATAGATAGACATGTTGGAAGAAACTAAAATAAACCGTATTTGTAACAAAAAAATGATCCGTATGTTGTGTAAAAATTTTGAGACAAATGAATTTATTCGAAGTCCTATGGGTTTAATAGAAGTTGGCATATTAAGTTTGTAATCCTTTAAACATAACACAAGTTACGAACTTAAAGTCCACAAATTACTGAACTGAAACAAGTATAATTCCTAACTTTTTATTCATTACGTTTTATTCCATAACATATTTGAATCATAATTTTCTATCTTGTAGATATTTTTAATTATTAATATTAAGTATATATGTAGTTGTTATATTTTTATTATATTAATTTATAATTTTTTAAAGTTTATTAAATCATTACGTACATATGATGAATGTAATAACCAAATTGTTTCCTCAAATAGTTAAATATTAAAATATTATTTTTATAACATGTTCCTCTTGATTTTAATTTTAAAAATTCTTATAATAAATATATTTTGAACTAATACAATTTTATGGCACCAAGTCGAAAAACACCAGGTACAATGAAAAATTAATAATGTTAGACAAAATTATTATATTTCAGGCCGAAAATAATATTGCATATCGATATACATAAAAATAAATGAGAGCTAATATACAATCCAAACCCTAAATAAATAAATACATAACTATATATATATTAATTTTATTTTATGTCTTAATATATTTTAATTTTCATATTACTTTTCTGTTTGTTTTTGTTATTTTTTAGTCGGTTTGTTAGAAGTTAGACTTTTCGGTTAATTTTATTTTTATATTATTATAGGGTTTAGTTAGAGTCTTAATCTCTTAGTATTAATTTTCTTAGTTTTTATAACTGATTTGATAATTTTGTAGATTTTTTTCTAATTTAGGTTAAAGCAGGTCTTTAATTTAATAAATTTATAAATTTATTTTTTTATTTTTATTTTAGGTGTTTAGGATATATTCAGGTCAAAAAAATAATTTTAATATTCTGGTAATTTAATTATTTATTTTCTCATTTATTTAGTGTAGTTTTATTATTTGTTTTACATTCTGTTTAAGATTATATTTTTATTTTATTATTTTTAATTCTGTTTAATTTTTCTAGAAAACTATAAAAAAAATATTTTTGGGTTTTAGGTTACTTTTATATTTTTTCAGATTTTTGATTTAATTTATTATATAATTTTGTATATTTGTTATTTATTAATGTTCTACTTAGTTTTGTTTTTATTTTCTATTTTATATTTTTATGAATTAATGGATGATTAATTATTATTTAATTTTTATATTAAGATTAGATAATTTTATAATATATAACTGATTTGATAATTTTTCAGACTTATTTACTAATTGAGGTTAAAGCATGTTTTGAATTTAATAAATTTATAAATTTTTTTAATTTTTATTTTAGGTTTTTAGGTCTGTTAGGTCCAGAAAATAATTTTAATATTTTGGTAATTTAATTATTTTTATTTAGTGCATTTTATTATTTGTTTAACTTTTTGTTTAAGATTATGTTTTTATTTTATTATTTTAAATTTTATTTCTAATTGAGGTTAAAGCATATTTTTAATTTAATAAATTTATAAATTTATTTTTTATTTTTATTTTAGGTTTTTAGGTCTGTTAGGTCCAGAAAATAGTTTTAATATTTTGGTAATTTAATTATTTTTATTTAGTGCATTTTATTATTTGTTTAACTTTTTGTTTAAGATTATGTTTTTATTTTATTATTTTAAATTTTATTTCTAATTGAGGTTAAAGCATATTTTTAATTTAATAAATTTATAAATTTATTTTTTTATTTTTATTTTAGGTTTTTAGGCTGTTAGGTCCAGAAAATAGTTTTAATATTTTGGTAATTTAATTATTTTTATTTAGTGCATTTTATTATTTGTTTAAATTTTTGTTTAAGATTATGTTTTTATTTTATTATTTTTAATTTTGTTTGATTTTTCTAAATAATAATAATAATAATAATAATAATAATAATAATAATAATAATAATAATTATTATTATTATTATTATTATTATTATTATTATTATTATTTTGGCATGGAGTAAAAAAGAGTCCATATATGAGTGGAAACCTATTTTGTTTCCAATGATAAATTATTATTTTTTATTGGACAAAACTCCTAAATTAACTCTCAGACTGCCATGTCATCTTTTTGAAAAGATTGCTATTATATATAGTATAGATTATTATTATTATTACTAGTCTAGACCCGTGCTATGCACGGAGTAATGTAATAAATCTTAAAATATTTATAAAAAATACTTACGGTAATAAAAATAGCAATGTCATAAATAGATGTGTTTGTAAAAAATACTATCTTAAAATGTTTAAAATAGTAGGGAGTAAATATTAGGAGAGACATCAAATTAAATGACACAATGATAAATTCACCGATGGTGCGGGATCACGAAGACTTCTCTTCCTCTTCTTACTCTACTTGTACCTATAGGGAACCATGATAAAGTTATATTTTATTGCAAATAATGTTAGAATATGAATATTATGTGTGTATATTGTGTACCTTACTGTATGTAGAATTGGTATTTTGTAAGTGATAAACTTCTTCCTCCTAATCCACGAGATGTAATAAGAGCGATGGGTTCTTCTAATTCTTGATTACGTGGAGGCTCAATAAGAAATACCCATGGTTTATTTAGGTAATCATCTATAATAGCGTACAATGAAAGCTCCCCATATGACTGCAGGAAAACATAATGTGGAAATATTACTAATATGTACAATAAATGCTATGGAATGCAATGGGTAGTACAATACCTGTGATGCATATGTATCTAAGTCCGTCGTGCTTGCATGGAGAAGAATTCGAACATCATCGTGGAGAACAATAAACGTTCTATAATATGTATGATGTTTTAAAAGAACCCTCAAGAATTACCTATAATTTGAATAAGATAGTGAATAATAATGTTATCATTCGAGTAGAAAATGTATAATAAGAAGTATATATCAATAACAAAAATTTGAGTATAACAAACCTTTTTGAGTGATATCTCGTTGGAGTTCGATATGTATAATAAGGTAGATTCAATGCTCATACGAAGTATGGGCACTCTTTTTGCAACTAATGCAAGCATCATAAACCATGGGGTAAATGTCACAAACATATGCAAAAATTCTGAAATATTTCACCTGTATATATATAGAAAACTTATAATATCATAATATAAAATTTAGAAGGAAGCAGGAAATTTATATGAGATTGAGAAGTGTGCTTTACATTTGGCTTAGATCCATACTCACCCAACATAATCCTCGTAGCAGCGAACAACTTCTCCATATGCACAATCCGTAAAGTTCTCTTACGAATGAAATCAAAGTGATCTACCATACCTTTAGTACCAGAATACCTAATACATGCAATAAAATTATTAGGTGTGTTCAAATATATGTAACTTGTATTAAGTATGAAAATTGAATATAATGCTATAAGTACCATCCTTCCAATACGTGTGCTTGCTTCAGTTTTGGGATTAATCACCAATCTACTAATTGGTAAAGTAGACATTGATATCCCTAAAATCAAAATATGTAGAAAATATACATTATAAATGTATACCATTATAATGGCCAAAATTGAACAATTTTACAAATGAAATATACTTTATTTGGATAGTAGAAGTACCATTATAGTCTCTAACATGTACTCTAGAAGCAAGAAGTACAACTTCATTGTACAAAGAATGGTGAAGATGAGTGCCCTCCACTCCCGCAAAATCTCCCCACAAATTTAACCTCAAAGAATGCATCCTATACATATAGATTATATGTACGAATGTTAAGTAACAAAGATGCATTGATAAGTAAGCGTAAAAGTGTTAGAGTCATGATAATACATACTGTATATCACAAAGTAGTACTTCGCGCTTCGTAGTTCCATTATTTCTTGTCCTTTCCAGAGGGGATACATAAACCACTATGCCGATGATATCCGTACGAAAAAATGAATATATAAGCGTACTTGAAAGAATATAAATGTATAAATACCGTAAGAAATTTGAATTTATAAACTATATTTACCTAAGAAATTTGTGCAGCCATTGACCTAAGAAATTTGAATTTATAAACTATATTTACCTATGACATTAGCTTGCAATCGCGGACATGGTGGGACATTGATGAATGGCACCAAATGTGGTAGGTGCTGGTAAGGAATTTCATCACAATCATTAATGATGCCAAGAAGTGTCGTTCTAGGCGTGAAAATCAACTTCAATGTATTGGTGACTACTTTTTCTCTCCATCCGATGCAGTTATTATCGACAGCCCGGAGATGCGATGAACCTTGCCGATTATCAGAACATTCATCCATCTACTAATATTATCATCACCTTCTATGATGCCAAATATTTCATCACACTACAAAATAAAGTATTACATTGGCGATTTAATATACATGTACATATTGGTGAAATTGTGACAATTTTGATAACGATAATACTTGATAATCCACGAATATCACTTTCCAAGTAGTTCGTGCCGCACATTTTCGAACACACATGCATCGCATCAAGCGGACGGTTAAAGTCACGAGACTTGCTTGTAAGGGTTAATTGCACATATCGGCATATAACTACGGACTAAATATGTCATCTCTATAATTAAAAATAAATGAAAGTTAGCATGTAAAAATATAATATATTCAACACATCATAATTGTTTAGTAAAATTGAAAGTATTCATAAATGTACAACACATTACAATAATAAGAACATAATAATATAATAATTTTTAAATGTATATTTACATCCATATTTAGCAAGAAAAGGACTTACCAAACATCAGGAATGTCATTAAAGATTTCTCGATATACAATATTCTTGGTCATATTATTCGGCACATCCCTTTTATTGCAAATCGAAACTTTAGTCCTAAAGGAGAAGTCACGCGAGTGATTGCAACATATAGTTGTCCATGAGAGAAAATAGGTTGAGGAAGATAAATGCCCACATATTGCAATGTTTGACCTTGACTTTTATTGATTGTCATTGCAAAGGCAACCTTTAGAGGGAATTGCCTCATCTTTAATGTGAATGGCGAGTCCTTAGTAGAAGGACTTAGGTCAACTCGTGAGATAGTAACTCGAATGTCCAATGTTTCGACCCGTCAAGATTTTTGCTTGTATCACCCTATTTCTCAACTTTTGAATAATTAAGTGGGTGCCATTACATAATCTAATTGATGGGTCAAGATTTCTCAATAGAACCACAGGAGCACCAACTTTCAATTCAATTTCATGATTCGGAAATCCTGAAAAGTTCATCCCATGTAACAACTCGGTGGATTAATGTCATCAATTGTGTTATCATTGTGGCTCGGTAGAAACGTATCAAAACTCAAATATATACGGGTTTCACCGGGAAGTTGTGTTAGAATTTTGGAATTAATTTCATCGACATCAATGTTCAAGGGTGCCAATATACAACGGTCTCGAAATTAGGAATCATCTTTGTATCTATCAACCAAATTTGGGTACACGAATTCTGTCAAATTCGTAAGGCCATTATTGTCATTATTGATTAGGAATTCTATCGGAATCTCTATCCAATCTGACTTGCTGCCCCCAAAACGAATAGCCTTGAATATAACCTTTACCAACATTTAAAGTGCATTCCGCAAAATTTCGCAATTTCTCGTGATCATCGTGACTCGGATTTGCATGCATGAGTTGCATGTTGATCTTTAGAAGTTGGATATTGTAAAGAGACCAAAATGTAGCTCTTGATATCGAAGATGCAACAATATCTCGCTCTATTCCCCTTGGTCACAACCGGAAGAACTTGCCTAAAGTCACCTCCAAAAATCACCAATTTCCCCCAAATGCTTGGTTCGGACTACAAATATCTCGTAAGGAGCGTTCAAATGCTTTTAATGTATAGCGATGAGTCATTGGAGCCTCATCCCATATAATAAGGGACGCTTCCCTAATGAGTTTTGCTAATTCGGATTGCTTGGAAATTGAGCACGTGGACGTCTCGTTTGCATCAATTGGGATCTTAAACATTGAATGAGTCTGTTTTCCCAAAAGGTAACAATAGTGTGGCTATTCCGAGATGATGCCACCGACAACACTATCAAACCTTTTGACCTAAAATAAGTAACAATAGCCTTCCAAAGATATGTTTTCCTAGTCCCTCCACTGCCATAAATAAAAAACAGCCCTAGTTACCATCTTCGTTTGAATGAATTATCGATCGGCATACCTGCAACCGATCTAAATTTAATGTCGGAATTAACATGCGAAAGTTTTCTCCTTCCTCTTCTTGGTCATAATCTAATTTCTCTCTTATGAGTCTATTCCCAAACTGTTGTACTATATCAGGTGAAGGTAAAGGCATAAGAGGGTAATCCTTTAGCGATCGACCGTTCTTATTCAAAACTAACTCAATTTCATAAAGTTCCATATTTTTCTGTTGTTCTACGGTTATCTCTAAAGAAGAGTATCTATTTTCTCTTTGCAACATTCTATGTAAATCATCAGTAAGATCTTCCCGAGTGTTGTTCCCACAACCGAAGAGCATTTGACACCTCTGAAAACATAAGCATTGAACAAAACATACTCGCTCGGTTCAGCACTTGTTGCCCATGTTGATGCTTCGTTAGTGCTTCGTGCCATTCATTAGTGTCATCTAACAACCCTCGTGCTAAGAAAGCTTCCTTAAAAGTTGAATATACGACTCCATCAATAGTTCTTAAGTCCTCATATGATGTGGCTCTTTTAATAATATGTAACAACATTCGCAGATAATATCTCTCTCCCATATTTGGATGAGCTTATGGCAATCGCCCAATACATACCCTTTGCTTTCTCTTAGTCCATTTCTTATGGGATTTATTCCAGACATAGTAAGACGGGAATGTTGCAAAGGTATAATGTCTTGCTTCAACATCTTCAATGTTCACGATGAAACCACGAAGTCAACATAGTAACTCTCTCACTTACTGTATCAACAACTCTAGGAAGTGAATCCTGTCATTGAATACAACATACTCGTTGTCCAGGCAAATGGTATTGTAATAACTCAACGGAATGATAACGTTGTGTTATGTCAAATTCAAATATTCTCCAAATAGCATCCACAGGTGACACATAACGACAATCTAAATACTTGTTTAATCTCATCAACCAATTCATAACGTTCGGGACTCGTACCATATTTTGCACTTTGTCCATTATCTTCAATAACAATGGTCGCTCGATCGGGTCCCTTGTGCATATACTTGTGAAGGTATTTAATCACTTTCCTTTATGCACAACGTTCGACATTAATATGTGCATCATATTTCACACAGAGATCACGATTATACGGTACTACCCATCTATTGTCAACATCATTACCCCGGATAGTTACACTTCTACCATCATCCCTACGTCTATATTTGACAAAACCATTTTCTTTAATAATGGTATTATCACAAAATAGTTTAGGATAATGCTTTGAGCAAGTGCCACCATCCATATAGGGAACATAAGAGGTGTTAATGCCACATGGACCATGTATCATATGTTTGGTGACAGTTTCAAATGCAAGGGGATCATTATCCATATCAGGAAGCTCGCACATATAATACGGTCTATGTCTTCAGCACATGATGGCTTATATTCATTTGCAACGGTTAATAGTATATGGGCATGTGGTAATCCCCGCTTTTGGAATTCAATAACATGTATATCTGCAATAACTTTGCCAAATATATTCCTCTCCTTGAAGTCTCGTTTTAGCTCTTTTAACCTTAAACGAAAAACTCTAGCAATAATGTCCGGTCTATTATTTGCATGTTGGCACTGGTTGTTGTGACAAAGCCTCTTGAATTTCGAGGCCAATTTGGATTACACGTGAACGTCACAAAGAAATCAGGGTAACCCATTTGATTACATATAGCCATTGCATCCAAAAAGTGTTGTTTCATATAATGTGGCCCCCTGTAAATGTTGCAGGTAAGATTAACCTCTTTCCAACTGCAAAAGCGTCATTTTCTCCAGCAGTAATAGCATCTTGCAAGTCGTTGTACAATTACGCCCTGAGTGTACTTTGGTGCTCCTTAATATATCTTAACCTCCAAGCCTCAATTGCGCTATAACAATCTACGATAAATTGTAGAAACAATCTACAACATTGAAGTAGAATGTTCCCTTCATTTGCTCTATATTGTATAATGAATGCAAAAACTCTCTCATTGTCACCATTGCACGACTACTACTTGATCCTTCGACACATGGAATATTGAACGTCCAACCATCTGTTCCATATGGAAATAGTAGTGGATATTGAAGAGGCATATACGACGGAGAAGTTTCATATATTCGCTGTAGATTTCCGTCTACTTTACGGACAATGAGGTCTCGATGTCTGTTACGCTTCATGGTCACCGCCGACTATGAGAGCTGCTACTTCATCTACTGTGGGCATTATGTATTGTCGTTCGGGCGTGCTACGATTATCCGAATGCTTAAATTAACAACGTTGTCTACTTGTAAGACATCTCGTGCATTTTGGAAAATCTTCACGTAAGGATTCACATCATCAAGCATACGTTGTAGGGACTCTAAAGTAGTATGATCAAGTCCACGTATAGTTTGTTTGCCATTCAAAGCCCTAAACCGATTTTGGACTTCATTATTGGTGTCATAGATGTATAGTTGTGCAAATTTGGGCCTTTGTCCTTGTCCAGGAAGTAATGAACCAATATGATGATAATTTTGCCCACTTATTCGAAAGAGTAAGGACCTCGCCCATCCATTACGGATCGATCGATAGATCCACCCATTGATGTGAATGATAACATGGAGTTATGCATCCTTATATTATCAAGAAGATTTTGTTGATTCAACAATGTATTTAGTAGAGGAGGAGGCGGGGGTAATGCTTGCTAACCTAACATGTCCACCTTGACGAGCATAACATGAATCGAGGTTCCGAGACACTTGCTTTTGGCTACTCTTTCCTCTAGCCACATGGTTGCTTTACGGTGATTGCAAGAAATCAAAGTTTCAGTGAAATGCCAACGATGCGAGAACCTTCGACAGGTGGATTTGTACGTTTAATTGATAACCGAGTTGCTCTAGATTGTGCTTGATGGCATTCGCGTTACGCAATAAGGTGTGGTTACGCTTGATTAGGATGTCGCCGGTTAAATAACCTCATTCTTGTATTATGTCGAGCAAGTCTTGTTCGAAGGCTATTCCTAATGTTATCCACACTTTCGGATGGTGGTTACGCTCGATTAGGATGTCGCCGATTAAATAGCCTCATTCTTGTATTATGTCGAGCAAGTCTTGTTCGAAGGCTATTCTTAATGTTATCCACACTTTTGGATGGAGCTTCCATAATTACGTTTGAAAAAAGATATATTTCCACAATAATTTAGACTATAATTTTCATAGTTCGAGTCAAGTATAAATTACTATTTTTTTAAATGTTTAAAATATACTATATTTTATATTGTTTTAATTTTATGAAGGAGATATGTGATTCAATTTTAATTGTATTATATTCCATATTGTTTTAGTTTTAGGAAGGAAATATGTGGTTTAATTTTAATTGTACTATATTAAGTTTAATTTTTTTATAGTACGTTTGAAAAAAGATATATTTTCACAATAATTTAGACTATAATTTTCATAGTTCAGTCAAGTATAAATTACTATTTTTTTAAATGTTTAAAATATACTAGATTTCATATTGTTTTAATTTTATGAAGGAGATATGTGGTTCAATTATAATTGTATTATATTCCATATTGTTTTAGTTTTAGGAAGGAAATATGTGGTTCAATTTTAATTGTACTATATTAAGTTTAAATTTTTTATAGTATGTAAAAATATGATACTGTGCTTAACAACATATTATTATGTGCATCGTTTATGCATTAATGTTTCGTATTTTTATAATTTGAAAATGATATATGTGGTTCAAAATTAAATGTATATATTATTTTTAATTTTTTATAATATGTAAAAATATGAATGAGCTTAAGCACATATTATTTTTAAAAAGTTACATCGTCCTATGCACAGAGAAATATAATAATTTTTAATAAGCACATATGCTATAATATTTTATATTTTTTATAGTCCTAGTAAGGAAATATGCAAATACAAATTGAAGGTGCACATTAACTTTAAATTAGTTATAGAGGATTACAAGAAATACGATACGGTAAGTAATATTTTTTATTAATTTCCTATTCGAGTGGAATTTAATATTTATAATCAAATAAAAAATAAAAAATAAAAATAAAATGATAAAAAATTAATATAATTATAAAATAATAAGGCATGGTCATATTCAATGTAAATTAGGGGTGCATAACAACATAATTTAATATATCAAACAAATTTATTAAAAAACTATAAAATTTAAAATATTTCAAACAAAGAGACTGAAAAAATTAATACATATATACATATATTAACATATAAATGATAAACTTAAGATAAAAAAGAAAATATGAATTTGAAATCTACCTGTCAAAGAAGAAACGTGTGAAATCAAAATAAAACTTTAGAAGAAACTTGAATTTGAGTACCTCCAGTAATGCCTCAGGATGATAGAACAGACCTAATCAAAATTTTAAAAATAAATTTATACTTAAGTCAAAAATTTCTGTTCAAATTATAGAATTAGAAAAAGTTGTAGTCATTCATTTGGTCAACT
The DNA here is from genome assembly GCA_021018815.1 of Talinum fruticosum. NCBI lineage: Eukaryota > Viridiplantae > Streptophyta > Magnoliopsida > Caryophyllales > Talinaceae > Talinum > Talinum fruticosum. Next base: position 3,922,366 of record JAITYX010000011.1, read on the forward strand.
CCGATTCTTTATCACGCAAAGAAAAGAGCATAACGACATTAAAAAATAAATATCGATAACATCAAAGGATCAATTATAGTTCTTAATTCATAAATAACTTTAAATTGCTAGACAACTATTCCAAATAATAACTTTAAATAATAACTTTAAGTTGAGACTCATTTGTTACTATACATTGTACAAATTACTATTATAGACTTAAGTTAAATATAATAACTCGAATATTACATCAAGGAGTAAGGTAGTATTCTTAATTCATAAAAAAGGTGTAATTTCTATCTTTACGTTTCATACTATAATGTTTAAGTTAATTTCATCTCTTTATCCGCCGGATCCCGAAACCATTTTCTCTTTCCTATTCTTGGTTGGAACATTGAAGTGGGTTAGACCCATCCCAAATTTAATTGAGATCTTTCCCTTATTGCATAGCCTAATACAGGAAGAAATATGATATTAGTAGTCATTAATCACCAAAATCCACCCAAAATCAAACAACATTACAAATTTAGGCATATTTCTAGAGCACATGAACAACAACAACTACAATAATTGTGGATGGATTAAACACCAGAATTTCTTTAAGAATACTATATTAATTACTTTAAAGGACCCCTCCCAAGCCAACACATATTGTCCTGTACATTTACCATCACCGATAAAAAGCCCAAGCAATTGAAAGCTAACCCTCAAAGAACACTGTCAAACCAACAATGCAAGAAAAATTAATTACCCAACAAATTTCATCTCCTAGTTACACATACAGCACATACCATCACCGATAAAAAGCCCAAGCAATTGAAAGCTAACCCTCAAAGAACACTCGTCAAACCAACAATACAAGAAAAATTAATTACCCAACAAATTCCATCTCCTAGTTACACATACAGCACATAGTATCCAAGAAAAATTAATTACCCAACAAATTCCATCTCCTAGTTACAAAGAAATTCCATCGATGCTTAAATATCATGGTAGAAACACATAACTTTTCCAGCAATCAACAAACAATAAATCAAGTCCAGTTTCAACCATTCGAATAATGGCCTCAGCAACACCAAAAACCACATCGGACCATAGTTACGCCATTTGTCCTGTCTTGCTAGCTAGACGTTCGTGTTTTGCTATTGCCATACTCCCACCCATATAGGTCCAACTTGTACCCCTAGTACTTCCGGGCCAAATGTAAAAGCAAGTCAAGCCGTGCTGCAAGTCAACTCCAAAAAATTCTATAGTTACGGTAAACCACCTAACCTTTTTAGCTTTGTGGATCTGAATTTTCAGTATAATCACATTTTTCCAGCTCCAATGTAAAGTTAATTGCCTTTTTCTAATTGAAAGGAGAGAACATATTTGGAAATCAATATTTGAATGATTAGCAATTGAAGAATAAGTAAGATGAGTCAAGTAGTTTATGGTTCTTAATTATCAATCATAATATCATATTTTTCCTAATTGAGATGCCCTGATTCGGTGGCTATAACTCTTATGAATGTTTGAATTCATTAATATTCATAGGATTTTACAAAAAAATAAAATATAATTTCATATAGCATGTCTATATTACTTGAAGTTTTCCAGTTAATTATACCATTGTCATAAAAAAAAACTCCCAAGCCCATAAGGAGATCCCAGTCAATAGCTTGTCCGACATTTTAGTGGTTCATGATTGAGTCGGTATTCATAGTGCAAGATCCGGAAAAGCTTACTCGTCCGTAGTATGAACTTTATAAGCTGATTATTTATGCCTTTGCTTTCACTGAAATAGTATTGCTGATGGTGAATGTTCCCTGATCCCACTTTGGCTGGATCCACAATGAGGTGGTGTTTGCTGGTCGTGTTTGGTATCGAAGGTTAATTTGTTCGAGGCCCGGATGGACTTTTGAAATGACTTATGATGTTTTTCTAACTGCATTATGTGGATGTGGAATGGATCCATTCGATACATTGACTCGTAGAGATGTCTGTCCTATGCTCCTAGCTCCTAACTCCTAGGGACAACATCATTTACTGAGCTTTATGAGCTGTATTTTGCGAAGCTGTGGTAGTGTTTACATCTGTGTGAATGCTAGAAATTAATCAAGTTAAATCCAAACTGTCCTCATCCAAATCCAAACTCATACACTTGAATATGCTTGGTGTACATAGTGTATCTCTGTTGGCAAGATTAATGAAGAGCGACTTGTTGAACATCTTGCACGGGAATAGCCGAGAATATGTTTTTGTTTTTTAAGACTCACTATTTACTGAATATTGACCTAATTTTTGCTACTTATTGTGTAAGTAGTGGATTCATGTTATTCATTTAATCTTTCTGCAGATTCTTCCCTGAGAAGGCTGAAGTGCTGGCCTGGAGATTCTTGATGAGCTTGTAGAGGTTTCAGAATTATGTTTTCAATACACCCAAAGTATGATTGTGATCCATTTTTACTCAATGATCTGCAAAACTATGTTGAACCGAAATCATGCAAGAAAAGGGCGGAACTTTCAGAATCGAGTGGCTTCAATGGGATTAAGTGATCGATAGCTGAAAGTCCACGAGAATTCTACTTAGTATCTTTGAGATTCCATCTTTCTATCATTGCTAGTTACAACATATTTCTAGAGCTAAGTTTATTTATAAAATTGTAGAAGAAGGAGAGACGAGAGGGAGGGAGGCTGGAGTTTATCTATAAAATTAAAAGAAAAATCAGAAAAAGGAGAACTCAATTGGGAGTCAGAATTACAATAGGCAAAGAGAGATAAAATACCTCAAAACTAACGAGAAAAGTATGCTTAAACATTGCAACCAATTTCAATCCGAGCAGTTGCAGCCAAGTCAAGCGAAGAGAGACACACTAAACCTTTGGACCATTCTCATCATCACACTAAACCTTAAGTGGAAGCTTAAACAACCAATACACAAATTTCCCTCAACTTTAAGCATATGCAAAATAAAATGTCAAACAAAAACATATTTCAATCCAGAATAGATTCGGACCTAAAGCCCGTCGTCCATTTCTACATATGCAGAAATATGAAGCTTGAAACTAAAAATGCAAAGGAACCACAAACAATTAACAGGAAAATCTTTCGAGAGTAAAATTACCGAAGAACCACGTCCCGCTTGCGAATGCGGGGCGGAAGAACAGAGAATAACGGGGAATTTATTTATAAATCCGAAAAGGAGTAGACGAAACTTAGAATACACATTGATTTTCAAATTACATCAATTTACTCACAACCAAAAGAGTGACAGAGCAAAATCCACACAACAAATGCGAACAAGAGAAAGTGAGAGAGAGAGAGAGAGAGAGAGAGAGGACGTCGGAACTCGAAGAGGAAGGAGACGACGGTGGCCTCGGCAGCTGTGGACGACGACGGTGGGTGTAGGGCTGGTTGATTCCGGTTTTAGAGGAGGAGGACGATGGCGGTGCGAGGCTGGTTGATTCGGGAGACGACCGCGGCCTCGGCTTCGGAGCGGGACGACGATGGCGGTGCGAAGGTGGTTGATTCCGGTGAGAAGTGGTGGAAGAGAGAGAGAGAGAGAGAGAGAGAGAGAGAGAGAGAGAGAGAGAGAGAGAGAGCGAGAGAAGTAGAAGAAGCGTTATAGATACGGCGATTTGGTGGAAGAGAGAGAAGAAATACGGAGAGAAGGTACGGTATAGATAGAAGCGAAAGGGATAGAGACGTGAGAAGACGTCGGAGGCTGGAGTTTACCGAAAGGAGAGAGACGTAGCAGCTCAAGTTTATCAACAGTGGATATTTGATTTAAATTTTTTTACTGATAAATTCATTTAGATCAACTAGCTGGAGGTTATCCGCACAATTTTAACGGTTGAGATCATTTTAAATTTCAAAAATTACTCTGGTTGCAGCATTTTGAAATTTGAAAAGATTGGCATTATATAGTGTATAGATTTTGGCATGGAGGAAAAAAGAGTCCATATATGAGTGGAAACTTATTTTTTTCAATGATAAATTATTATTTTTTATTGGACAAAACTCCTAAATTCATTCTCGGAGCGCTATATCATCTTTTTGAAAAGATTGCTATTATATATAGTATAAATTATTATTATTATTATTATTATTATTATTATTGTTATTATTATTATTATTATTATTATTATTATCATTATGATTATGATTATTATTATTATTATTATTATTATTATTATTATTATTATTATCATTATTATTATTATTATTATTATTATTATTATTATTATTATTATTATTATTATTATTATTATTATTATTATTATCCATAGATGAGTGAAAACCTATTTTTTTTCAATGATAAATTATTTCTTTTTTATTAGACGAAACTCCTAAATTCACTCTCGAGCCGCCATTTCATCTTTTTAAAAAGATTCCTATTAAATATAGTGTAAATTATTATTATTATTATTATTATTATTGTTATTATTATTATTATTATTATTAATAAAAAGATTCCACATATGAGTGAAAATCTATTTTGTTTTCAATGATAAATTATTATTTTTTATTGGACGAAACTCCTAAATTCACTTTCGGACCGCCATGTCATCTTTTTCTAAAAAATTATATATAGTATGGATTATTATTATTATTATTATTATTATTATTATTATTATTATTATTATTATTATTATTATTATTATTAGTCCGGACCCATGCTATGTACGGAATAACGTTATAGAATGCATAACTTAAGAAATTATTGAATTACGGAGTGATGTTGTACTTGTGAATTTCTTTTTCTCGATCATTTGATTTTATTGAATGATTTCACTAAAGACTCGGACTTCACATTTACATCTTTCCGAGTTCCATCATGGAATCGGGTATAAGACTTTATCTCGTATAAGGTTTTGATTACAAGTCACTCTATGCCTTAGAAACTTTTCGAGTGATATAGCATCTTTTACGAATGTTACGTAAACTATTGTATACACTATCACTTGATTCCGATTGACTCAAAAAGTATACTCTTGCTTCTCACTTCACACACGGTTCCGAGTCACTCGGACAACACTCGAATTTATCGCATGTTCAAACACTCGCCATAACGTGCATAAACTCGGATCCGACTTCGTGTTCTAGGTTTAATTGAATTACCATGTTAGTTCATTCTTCCCAGTCAGCATGTTTTTGTTTGAACTATGTTAGTCTAGATCAAGTCGACTACTCGATATTCTTTATTTGACTTGATTCACTTCTAGATCGACTAAGATGAAATTTGAGTCTCATGGATATTAGACTCGGAAAATTCCATTTCTTTCCGACACGAGATAATTATGCACTTAATTATATTAGTTAAAATATTATCCGTGTCTAATCTTGGACCAAAGTATTTTATACTTTGAGAACCAAATTGATTTACTTTTGTAGGTTATTCAAACGAGGCTATCCTATTTTTGAATTACAAAAGTAACCGGCTTCAACACATCAAATCACCAGCAGACAAGGCTTTTTCCACCTCCGACCTAGGTCCGATCCACTGTGTCAAGGTTGTCTGTTTCCAAAGCTGGAAATCTGCAACGCTAAGCGCAATGGTGGTTTCCACCTTACTTTTCGGACACCGCCGGTGGATTGGGACTTCCAAAGGAGTCAAGAGCCATTGCCTAATGTTCACATCTCAACGGATATTTTCCGAATAACTCGGAAAATCTATTACAACGGTTACAAAGGACTTCTAGTCAAAAGATGGTCAAAACAGCTAATGCGCTTGGTCATCTATAAAAGAAGCCAACTCCCAAGACTTGAAGATTGCTTGAACCAACCGTCAATACACTTACTTAAGCAAAGTCATTCTATTTCACACTCAATCTTCTACTTACAACTCCAACTCGTATTTAACATTCTCTCGAGTTGTAAGGTCTTGTAATCGATTACAAACACTCTTTCTTAATTTCCGAGTAAGGTCCCTTAACCGAGCTGTAAGGGTTAACTCAGCTCGGTTGTCCCTAACTGTAAAGGTTACTTCAGCTAGGAAGTACTAGATCGGATAAGGGAATTTCGAGTCTAGGAAAAACGTGTAAGGAGTTGTCTAAGGGAACAACTCTGGTCAAGTCATTCTACTCGTGAAGGTTAGCTCTTGGAGAGGCTAAGTCACCCTAGAGGGGGTGAATAGGGTGATGAGGAAATTTGCTTGAAATTTAAAATAGATGAAGGCTGTGAGACAGAGTCGAGCTCGAAAAATACTAACTCGGAGTACAGAGAAGTAAAGAGAAACAGTTAGCTAGAACTTTAAAACCGTCCGAGTCTAGAATACACTCAGAAAATGATAACTTAGAAAATACGTGGAAACCCTCCCGGGGTAGAAAACCACGGACCGTGCTAGTCCAAGCACGAAGTCAAATCTACTATTTTGAATCCACAAAATACAGTAGACCGACTCTACCCAAGTTGCTCCCTTAGACAACTCTTTACAAGTTTTCCTAGACTCGAAATTCCCTTATTTGATCTAGTACTTCCTAACCGAGATAATCCTTACAGTTAGGGACAACCGAGCTGAGTTAACCCTTACACCTCAGTCAAGGGACCTTACTCGGAAAGTAAGAAAGAGAGTGTTTGTAACTAAGTACAAGACCTTACAACTCGTAAAAGTATTAAATACGAGTTGGAGTTGTAAGTAGAAGATTGAGAGTGAATACAATGACTCTTGCTTAAGTGAGTGTATTAAACAATTGGTTCAGCAATCTTCATGTCTTGGAAGGTGGCTTCCATTTATAGATAACCAAGCAACTTAGCCGTTGAGCCCATCTTCTAACTGGAAGTCCTTTGTGACCGTTGTTATGGATTTTCCGAGTCACTCGAAAAATATCCGTTGAGATATGAACGTTGGACAACGGCTCTTGACTCCTTTGGAAGTCCCAAAACCACTGGTGGTGTCTTAAAAAGTAAGGTGGAAACCACCGTTGAGCTTAGTGTTACAGATTTCCAGCTTTGGAAATGCGACAACCCCGACACGATGTCCAGGCTAGGTCAAAGATGGAAAAAGCCTTGTCTCGCTGGTGATTTGACGTTTTGAAGCCGGTTACTTTTGTAATTCAAAAATAGGATAGCCTCGTTTGAATAACTCGCAAAAGTAAATCAATTTGGTTCTCAAAGTATAAAATACTTTGGTCCAAGATTAGACATAGATAATAATGTAATTAAGATAATTAAGTGACTAAATATTTGAGTCGAAAGGGAATGGAATTTTCCGAGTCTAATATCCATGATACTCAAATTCCATCTCAATCAGCCTAGAAAGATAAACAAGTCACAGGGGAATATTAGAGTAGAGAGACTTGATCTAGACTAGGCATCGTTCAAACAAAATATGCTGACTTAGAAGAGTGAATTATCGGAGTAATTCAAGTAAACTTAGAATACAAAGTCGGACTCGAGTAAAAGCATAATATGATCGGTGTTTGAACATGCAATAGATCTGAGTGTGGTATTGTATGACTCGGAACTGAGTGTGAATTGATATGCAAGAATATGCTTTCGAGTCGATCAAAACAAGTATAAACATACGAGTAGTTTCTCTAACACTTGGAGAAGATGCTATATCACTCGAAAAGTTTCTAAGGCACATAGAATGACTTGTAATCAAAACATTAAAAGGGATGAAGTCTTATACCTGATTCCTTGATGGAACTCAGAATGATATAAGTGTAAAGTCCGAGTCTTCAATCTCCCCTTTTTGATGAAAGACATTCCATACTTAGACAAAAACTTTGTTAGTGATATAGATCTGTCTTTACAACTTTGCGTAGAAAATAACTTGAAGTAATCGGAGCAAGAAAAAAATAAATACTAGATAGACTCAGCAAGTATTAATGAAATGCATTACTTCATTAATATAAGAAAAATATGTACGTAAGAGAGAGTGAGATAGGCTCCCTCTAAAGACGACAACAAAATTTTTCTATCTATTCTCCCCCTTGCCTTTCAAGCAAAAACAAAATTAACTGGGAAGAATACAACATGGAAAGTACAAATTTGATGTCTGGACAAAAAAACATGAAATATTGTAAATCGGTTAAAAAAAAAAAAAAAACTAAGGAGGGGAAGGGGCATGTCTGAGTTGAGGAAGAGGGACGAGTGGAGCGCCGGCGTTGGTAAGATCTTGACGATGTGCTTGAGCACGGCGGAGGAAGGATTGGGATCTCCGGCATGGGCTCGGTTCTAAGTGGTTGACCCAGAACTAGGTCGTCCGGAGGCTCGTCCTCTTGGAACTCGACGGCTGTAGGGGTGTGCTCGGGCTGACTCGCTGCCGACCGACCATGGTCGGCGAGGTCGTCCGACCCGCTCGGATCGCTGCGTCGGAGCCGATCACCTCGGGTTGAGCTGCAGGAGCACCCGGACCCTCAGCTGTGGCGCCTTGCCCTTCTTGGTCCGGCTCACCATGCTCGGAAAGAGCTGCATCGGCCGTAGACTCTTCCGCTTCTTCTTGATCTTCTTCTTCACCTTCTCCTCTGTCGGAGGAGGACTTGGCAGGGTCGGAGGATTCCTCGAAGTGTCCGAGTCCTCCCGATCTTGAGCTGCCTTGGATCTCCTCTCCTAAAGGAGCTTAACAAGGTCTCTTTGCTCCTTAACTAGAGCCTTCATCTCTAGGAGCGAGTTCTCGCTGCTCTCGGATTTGAGATTGGGTGGTTTTTCGGTTGATGGTCATAGACTGGAATACGATCTCGAATGACCGGAGAAGGTCCTTGAGTTCCAAGGACACGGAAGATATTTTGTCCATGAAAGCAGTTGACAAAATAGAAGAAAGAGATTTAGAAGCACCTGAGGTAGAGGCACCGAAGACTCGGACATTTACGAACGCATTTCGAGTTGCACTAAACAAGTCGGTATAACAACCCCATGCTTTTAGAGTTTTGATTCCAAGGCATTCTCGGTATCACGTAAACTCCTTTGAGTAAAATAAGTATCTTTCTGAGTGATACATTGTTTACTTAGTACTTTTGTTGCTTATCTGTTTTTGACTCGAAGAATGGTTCTTTATTCCGAGTCCATCTTCACTCAAATTTATCGCGAGACTAATGTTTCGTCTTTTTCTCACTCGTAACCTTACTTCGTCCACAAGCTCTATTTATGTTAGAGTAAATTTCCTTAGTCTGTTTCATGCTTAGTCTATATCAAGTTTTTCTCACCTTGATATTCTTTATAAAACTTGTTCTATCGCTTAGACTAAGTCGGATGGAATTCCGAGTATCATGGATATTGGTCTCGAAGATTCCACTTCATTTCGACTCGGATAATCAATTGCGTAATTATCATAATTATTTTATTATCTATGTCTAACTTCGGACCAAAGTATTTTATGCTTTGAGAACCGGAATTGATTTACTTTTGTAGGTTATTCATTCGAGGATACACCTTTTTCAAACTACAAAAGTAGCCGACTTCGAACGTCAAATCACCAGCAGATATGGCTTTTCACCTTCCCCGCTTTAGTCCCGGAAGATTGTGTCGGAAGCCGTCCGCTTCCATATCCGGAAAACTCGAACGCTAAGCTTAACGGTGGTTTCCACCTCATTTTTGAAGACACAACCGATGGTTTTGGGACTTCCAAGAGAGTTAAACCGTTGTCCAATGTTCATATTTCAATCGGATACTTTCGAGTGACTCGAAAGCTCTTATCAACGGTCACGAGAGGACTCTCGGTCAACGAGATGAAGATAACGGCTACTCGCCTGGTCATCTATAAATAGAAGCCACTTCACAAGACTTGAAGATTACCGAATCTATTTGTTAATACACATACTTGAGAAAATTCATTGTATTTACTCTCAATCTTCTACTTACAACTCCCATTCCGTAATTCATTACTTTCCGAGTTGTAAGGTCTTGTACTCGGTTACAAACTCTTCTTACATTCTTTGTAAGGTCCCTTGACTAAGTTGTAAAGGTTAACTCAGCTTAGTTGTCCCTAGCTGTAAGGGTTATCTCAGGTAGGAAGTACTAGATCAGATAAGGTAACTTCGAGTCTAGGAAAACTTGTATAGAGTTGTCCAAGGGAGCAACTCGGGTTCGATTAGTTCACGGTATTTTGTGGACTCAAAATAGTGGATTTGACTTCGTGTCCGGATTGATACGGACCATGGTTTTCTGCCCCAGGAGGGTTTCCACGTAAAATCTAAAGTGTCGTCTTTCCGAGTTCATTCTAGATTCGGATCGCTTTATCGCTCTTGTTTCTTTTGATTCATCGCTTTCGAGTCCAATCTTTTTGACTCGTTTATAGACTCGAAACTGTCTTTGTCTCTTTTTGAGAAAAAGAGTGCGTTTTCGTAAAGAATTTTCTATCACCCTATTCACCCCCTCTAGGGTGACTCGGACTCTCCCCGAGCAAACCTTCAATTGGTATCGAGCCTAGCCTTTCGTAAAGGATCTAACAATCCAAAGGTTTAAAGATAAGATGACTCGTAACACCGAAGAGTTCGACGAAGGAAGATCTTCCAACAGGCCTCCAAAATTCAAGGGCTCAAACTTTGGGCACTCGGAAGAAGCTTATGGAATGTTTCCTCATGGATCATGATGAAGAAGTATGGGAAATCATACAACAAGGAAACTACATTCCAACCAAGACCGATGAATTCAGAGTTCTTCCCAAGACAAAGGCCGAGTTCACACCAGCAGAAGTAGAGAAGTTCGATAAGAATTTCAAAGCCATGAACATTCTTATGTGCGCCATAAGCTCGGAAGAATACAACCGAGTCTCTGCATGTGACTCGCTAAAGAGGTGTGGGATACCTTGGTCAACACCTACAAAGGTACGAGTCGAGTGAGACAAGCGAAGATCAGCCAAGTATCTTCACAAATATGAGCTTTTCAAAATGGAGCCAGAGGAGAATATTACTCGGATGTTCATTCGCTTCACCGAGATCACCAACAATCTCAAATCTCTTGGAAAGAAAATCTCCCATGAAGAGATGTGCCTGGAAAATTCTCGTAAGCCTACCCAAGAGACGATGGGGTCCTAAGGTGACTCGCCATAGAAGAGGCTCAGAACCTTTCACTCTTGAAGCCGACGAGCTCATCGGAAAGCTTTTAACACATGAGATACATCCGGAAGAAGAAGATGCCGAGGGTACTACCAAAAGGAACATTGCGCTTAAAGCATCGGAATCCAAAGAAGCAAGTCCGAGCTCTTTTGACTCGAAGATGATCCCATGGCACTCATTGCAAGAGGTTTCAAGAGAATGATGAAGCATAAAAGATGGGACAAAAGACCAAAAGAAGAATTCTACAAGAAAGACAAGAGAGATAGAAAAGGTAAGTTTTCTTCTCCTTCAAAGTTGTCTTTGTCTAAGAATTCTGGATGTTTTGAATGTGGCAAGCAAAGACCACGTAGTCAAGGACTCGTCCAAAAAGAAAAAGGGACAGGAAGAAGAAAAAGGCCATGATGGCAACATGGAGCGATGAGGACTCATCAGAAGACGACGAGGACTCGGATGACTCAAAGTGTCTAATGGCAATCTCCGACTCGAAGCTGAAAGAGAGTCGACTCGGACTCGAACAATGAGGAAGCCGATCCTCAAGAGGTAATAAACTACTTCCTCAAATTTTCCAAAGTTGATTTAGCTAAATACATCTTTACTTTGGAAGAAAAGTCCAATTCCGATTCTTCTCATTTCAAAGAACAACTTGAGTCAATCACTTCGAGAGCACTGCTTTGAAAAACGAATTAGAAAAACTGAGACTCACACTCGGAGAACTCAAGACAAGTGCTCAAGCTAATGAGACCGAGTCCGAGTTACTTAAGAAAGAAAATGAGCGACTACAACAGAAGCTCACCGAGTCTCAAGATCTCGGTTTTAAAATTTACTCAAGGTCGAAGAATCTTGACATGCTCTTAGGATCATAGTGTGTCTCTTTTCGAAAAGAAGGTCTTGGTTTCAACAAAGAGGAAGAATCTAATTCTTACTCGAATTGTTCAAAAGGATTCCCGAACCGTAAAGTTCAGGAAAGTTGAGCACGGTCCCATTCATAGAAATGAAAGGATGACCAAGCCCGAATCTGTTTACAAAAGGAAACCATTTTCTCCTGTTTCAAAAGGAAAAGTTTTCGAAAGAAAGAGACACAGACTCGGCTTCTCGAGAGGAAGACTCGGAATCAGACAAAACCCAAAGTCATTCAAATTTGGGTTCCAAAACACCTTTTCCTCGTAAAAGGACCACAAGTAAAAATTGTTACTCGGGTTCGTTAGAGGAAGTGAGAAGGGTTAGATTCTCTTTGTATTGCAGGTAACTCGAAGAGATCAAAAGGACACCGGTATCTTGACAGTGGATGCTCACGCCATATGTTAGGAGATACAGGACTCTTTTCCGAGTTAAACGGACATAAAGGAGGTAAAGTTACTTTTGGAGATGATAGCAAGGGCAAGATCGTGGGGATTGGCAAGATTGGGAAAGGAAGCAATCTGGTCAGTCCAAGTATATCTTATCTAGGGATTGAAATATAATCTGCTCAAGATCTCTCAACTATGTGACAAAGGTCAAGAGGTAAGATTCACTCGGACCAATTGCACTATTTCGATGTCTCTACCAAAGAGATCAAGCCGTCAGTAAGAGATCAGGTAATACATACATCATCCCTCTTTCGACCCAAGTCGAACCTATCTTGTTTAAAAGCATCTCTCCATGATGATTCTTGGACTTGGCATCGTAGATTAGGCCATATCAAGCATGCATACTATAAAGAAATTAGCATCTAATGGTTTAGTTAGGGGCTTACCTAACTGTGTTTTTGAGAAAGACAAAGTATGTGAAGCATGCACTCGAGGGAAACAAGTCGGATCTTCATTCAAATCTCTGAAGACAGTTTCCACATCCAAAGTACTTGAATTATTACATATGGATTTATGCGGTGAAATCCCTTTGAAGAGTCTCGGAGGTAAATCTTACATACTTGTCATTATTGATAATTTTTCACGATTTACCTGGGTGTGTTTTCTTAAGCACAAAAATGAAGCATTCAAGGAGTTCAACGAAGCTCTGCAGAAAGATTCAAGTTGAGTCTCGGACTCGGATTCAAAAGATTCGAACCGACCATGGAAGGGAGTTTGATTACTCGGAATTCTCGTAGTTTTGTGACAAAAATGGAATCTCTCACAACTTCTCAAGCACCTGAACTCCTCAACGGAATGGAGTAGTAGAGAGAAAGAACAGAACCCTTGAAGAAATAGCAAGGACGATGATGATTGAGCACAACTTGCCATACTATTTTTGGGCGTAAGCAGTAAACATAGCCAACTAGACTCTAAACAGATGCCTCATCGGATCCATTCTCAAGAAAACACCCTATGAACTCTACAATGGGAAGAAGCCAAAGATTTCATATTTCAGACCTTTGGGATGTAAGTGCTTCGTTCACAACAATGGTAAGGATCATCCGACCAAGTTCGATGCTCGGTCAGACGAAGGTATTTTTCTAGGTTACTCCTATCATAGCAAAGCTTATCGCATTTACAATAATCGTACTAACAAAGTGGAAGAAAGCATCCACGTAGTATTTGATGAGCTTGAACAGGAGAAGCCAAGTGAGTCTTCATACTCGAACTCGAAGCTCGGAAAGGATGATGACGAAGTTGAGCCTACAAAGACTCGGACCCAACATGCTCTAAATGAAGTCACTCGTAACGAGGAAACTCGTAATGAGACAGCTTCAAGAACCGGCTCGTAACGAACAAGTCAATGAAGGAGATCACTCGGAACAAGCTTCGAAGATCAAGCCGCTCAACCCACAAACCTGGTAAATCAAAGAACTGGTAAAGCCTTCAAATTCACTTCTAGTCATCCTCAAGAAAACATTATTTCGATATCAACAAGTGGGGTAAGAACTCGTTCCTCTCTTCACAATCTATGTGCATTCACCGCATTCATTTTATTAACTCGAACCCAAAATGCACTAGAGGCCCTTAACGAACCTGAATGGGTAGAGGCCATGCAAGAGGAACTTAATCAATTCGAGAGAAACCAAGTCCGGACTCGACCAACCGACCTTCCGACCACCCAGTTATAGGAACCAAATGGGTTTTCAAGAACAAACTGGATGAGGGTGGAGTGGTAGTAAGAAACAAGGCTAGACTTGTAGCTCAGTGGATATAATCAAGAAGAAGGAATTGATTGTGGGGAAACCTTTGCACTCGTAGCTGAATCGAAGCCATTAGAATATCGTTGGCATTTGCATCCAAGCATGCATATTAAATTATATCAAATGGATGTTAAGTGTGCCTTTCTCAATGGTTTTATTGAAGAAGAAGTTTATGTCGAGCAGACCTCCTGGTTTTGAAAACTCAGAATTTCAAAATCATGTTTTCAAACTTCAAAAGGCTCTCTATGGTCTTAAGCAAGCCCCTCGAGCTTGGTATGAAAGACTCGAGTAGCTTCTTGGTTCAAAATGATTTCAAAAGAGGTCAGATCGACAAGATTCTATTCATAAAGACCAAAGAGAAAGATTTTCTTATTGTTCAAATCTATGTTGATGATATTATTTTCGGTGCTACTAATGAATTTCTCGTGCCGAGAATTTTCCGAGTTAATGAGTCAAGAATTCCAAATGAGCATGACGGGAGAACTTAATTTCTTCCTTGGGTTGCAAATCAAACAAGACAAAGATGGAATCTTTGTTCATCAATCAAAATACACCAAGGAACTGCTGAAGAAATATAAACTTCAAGATGCAAAGCACGCATCTACACCTATGAGCAAGCAAGTATAAAGCTTGACTCGGACAAGAAAGGTAAAGCAATAGATCGAAACTCTATCGAGGTATGATTGGATCTTTGCTATATCTTACTTCAAGCAGGCCGGATATAATGTTCGAGTGTTTGTTTATGCGCAAGATTTCAAGCTAATCCAAAAGAATCACATCTCACTGCGGTGAAGAGAATTTTTAGATATCTTGCAGTACTCGAATTTAGGTCCGTGGTATTCCAAAGACTCGGAACCGACTCGACCGGGTACTCGGACATAGACTACGCAGGATACAAAGTTGATCGAAAGAGCACATCCGGAGCTTGCCAATTTTTAGGCCAATCCCTAATATCTTGGAACTCAAAGAAACAAAACTCAGTAGCTCTATCAACTGCGGAAGTTGAATACATTGCCACTGGAGCTTGTTGCGCTCGGATTCTTTGGATAAAACAACACTTGAAGGATCTTGGACTATTCCTCAACTCAATCCCAATCAAGTGTGACAACCAAAGCATAATCAGCATCACTAAGAATCCTGTCCAAGCATTCAAAAACAAAGCATATTGAGGTCGGTATCACTTCTTACGCGATCACTCGTAAAAGGGTGATATTGAGCTTGAGTTTATTCCTACTAATCTTCGGTTAGCGGATATCTTTACTAAGCCTCTTGGTGAAGATCAGTTTTGTTTTATTCGGAATGAGCTTGGCATGTTAAATGCTTAATTCCGTACTATCTTTGTTGCATAATTCCGTACTATGTGCTTTCGTGTTAATAACAATTAGTTCAGTTGATTCAGTGATACTCGGGCTGATAGTTATTTCGTGTTTCGAGTCACTCGAAATCTTTTGAGTCAAACTCGGATGTAGAGAAATTTGGACATCAAATTTTCTGAAGCTATCTCTAGAACAATGGAGAGTTTCGGAATATATTTTCAAAATCTTTTCCTCTCTCTTTCTCGAGCGCCGTGATCGGATCGTAATCAGTAGATTTTAAACCGCTGGTTTCTCAACCGTTGAAGAAGAATCGTCACACCGGTCTTTGGTGACTGATGGACAAGCCGAGTCGAACGGAGTTACTTAACGGATAGTGGACGGGCGCGCTTATTTTCTATAAATAACGACTATCCATCTTCATCTCGGTATTCTAAAACTCCATCTCTCTCAAAAGAAACTTCTCACGGAAGATTACTACGTGAACAGTCCCTCTTGATCGTCTACAAACATCGAAGAAGCTCTCTCTCACTCTCTCATAAGTTTCGATCGCTCTCTTCACTCTTTCTTCTACTTTTTCTATTTTCTTCTCTTCTACACCTCCTTCTCTCTTTCAGTCAAAAAGCTTCATCTTTTCTCTCCTTCTCTCACAATGCCTAAACGCGGAAACCATCCCGACTTCCGTGTTTCTTCCTCCTCCAAAAAGCCTCGTACCAACAAGCCGTAAAGCTCAACCCCTTCCAAACCCGTTTCACCCAAAGACCTTGCGCTGGACGACAAATTCTTCCCAACAACCAAATTCTCCTGGTTGTCCAACATCCAAACCACCGGAGTCTACCAATTCTTGTGTTTCAGTGAGTTCATCTATCCCGAACTCGTTTCGAGTTCTATGGTCACCTCACTCACTCCGAAAATGTTCTAACCTCTAGGGTTCGTAACATTACTCGTTCGTATCAACTCTTCCCTCGCTCCACCGCCTCGTTCAAAGTTTCTTCTCTTTTCTTGAACAACAACCCTATCGCTTTCACTCGAAGTCGCCGACTGACTTCTTTGAAAAGTACGCAAAAGAATTCCTTGGGTCCAGAAAGAACTTTTTCGTGACTCGCTTGAAGTCGAAGCTAGGCTTCATGCTTTCTGCTGATGAGAACCTTCTTCTCACAAAGCATTCTAGCAAGGAGAACCCCAACTCCAAGCACCTCAAAGCCCTCTTTGATATTCTCGGAGGGATACGAAGTCGACCTCTTCCCCTCCATCATTGAGTAGATGGTCAGCTGTGCCAGCTCAACTCCAAACCAAGAAGAACACCTCCCTTCCTTTTGGTGCTCTTCTCACCCTCGTTTTCAAACAATTTCAAGTTCCTCTTCCCTCTAACCTAAACACGGTGTCCGAGGCGGCCATTGTGGTCGGCAAGAAGGAACTCCGAGGGTACGGATACCAGAAACCGACCCCGGTGTCCGGGTTCACAACTCGAGCCGAGGTCCCCTTCTCCTCCTCGGACTCGTAAATCAACTCCTCTCCCTCTTCCCTCTGCACCTGGTGGTGCCTCCACCTCAGGTCCCTCCAAATCTCTCTCCGCCCTCTTGTCCCTCGCTTTCATGGACAAGATCAGCTCCGTGTCTTCGAACTCGGAGACATGCTCGGGGCTTTCAAGTCTGTCCTCCAAGGTTTGACCATCAACCAAAAGATCGGTTAGTCCCAAATCCGAGAGCAGCAGCTCTCGTTCTTGAGATGAGGGAGCTGGTCCAGGAGCGAAGGAGCTGGTCGAGCTCCTTAGAGAGAGACGGTCCAAGGCGGCTCGAGACCGGGATGACTCGGACGCGTCCAAGCGTCTTCGAGCCCAGGCCCGACCTCCTCGGACAGTGAGGAAGCCGAGGAAGCCGAGGAAGAAGCTGCAGATGCAGTAGAAGATGCTGAGGAACCCGCGGTCGAGGCAGGCCCTTCCGGGCAAAGGGAAGAAGAGGCCGTGGCAACCGCTAAGGGTCAATCTCGCTCCCCAAGCGCAAATCGATGTACTCGGCTCGACATGGCAGCCTTAGTGGGTCGAAGACCTCGCCCTCCAGGCGGGTCGGACAAAGCAGCCCCTCCAGCCATCGAGGTCCCAAGGGAAGAACCCCTTGATCCACTTTCTCCGGTCGCCCACTCGAGCCGAGCCCCCGAGGACAATTCCGGTTCTCCCTTCGCCGCGCTCAAACACATCGTCAAGATCATATCGGCGCGGCGCACCTCCGCCTCCACTCGAAATCCCCCTCCCTCGTAGGAGCCATGCACCGAGTCACAATTCCTCGGTGTCTCCATTTTTCTGTTTTTTTTTTTTTGTTTTTGTCCAGTACATCTCGGTTGTATTCATTGTTCCTTTTCTCCCTTTCTTTTCTTGTTGTATTGTTTTTGCTGAAAGGCAAAGGGGAGAACTAGAGTTAGAAACTGGTTGTCTTGTTTAGGGGAGTTTTTCCGCCCCTTCTTGAAATTTTAATGAAGCAATGCATTTCTCTATTATCTTCTAAGTTCAGTTTTGCCTTGCTTGATTTTCTCGAGTTAATGTTGAAAGCATACCTTATTTTATTTTGCTCGATATACTATATATTGCTCCGATTTTTCAGTATGTCTTACTCACGCGAACCACTCGGAATCATTTTTTTCTCTAACAAAGTTTCTGTTTAAGTATGGAATGCCTTTCATCAAAAAGGGGAGATTGAAGACTCGGACATTTCTCAACGCATTTCCGAGTTGCACTAAACAAGTCGGTATAACAACCCCATGCTTTTAGAGTTTTGATTCCAAGGCATTCTCGGTATCACGAAACTCCTTTGAGTAAAATAAGTATCTTTCTGAGTGATACATCGTTTACTTAGTACTTTTGTTGCTTATCTATTTTTGACTCGGAAGAATGGTTCTTTATTCCGAGTCCATCTTCACTCAAATTTATCGCAGACTAATGTTTCGTCTTTTTCTCACTCGAACCTTACTTCGTCTACAAGCTCTATTTATGTTAGAGTAAATTTCCTTAGTCTGTTTCATGCTTAGTCTATATCAAGTTTTTCTCACTCGATATTCTTTATAGAACTTGTTCTATCACTTAGACTAAGTCGGATGGAATTCCGAGTATCATGGATATTGGACTCGGAAGATTCCACTTCATTTCGACTCGGATAATCAATTGCGTAATTATCATAATTATTTTATTATCTCGTGTCTAACTTCGGACCAAAGTATTTTATGCTTTGAGAACCAGAATTGATTTACTTTTGTAGGTTATTCATTCGAGGATACACCTTTTTCAAACTACAAAAGTAGCCGACTTCGAACGTCAAATCACCAGCGAGATATGGCTTTTCACCTTCCCCGCTTTAGTCCCGGAAGATTGTGTCGAAGCCGTCTGCTTCCATATCTGGAAAACTGGAACGCTAAGCTTAACGGTGGTTTCCACCTCATTTTTGAAGACACAACCGATGGTTTTGGGACTTCCAAGAGAGTTAAACCGTTGTCCAATGTTCATATTTCAACGGATACTTTCCGAGTGACTCGTAAAGCTCTTATCAACGGTCACAGAGGACTCTCGGTCAGCGAGATGAAGATAACGGCTACTCTGCCTGGTCATCTATAAATACAAGCCACTTCACAAGACTTGAAGATTGCCGAATCTATTTGTTAATACACATACTTGAGAAAAGTCATTGTATTTACTCTCAATCTTCTACTTACAACTCCCATTCCGTAATTCATTACTTTCCGAGTTGTAAGGCCTTGTACTTCGCTTACAAACTCTTCTTACATTCTTTGTAAGGTCCCTTGACTAAGCTCGTAAAGGTTAACTCAGCTTAGTTGTCCCTACTGTAAGGGTTATCTCAGCTAGGAAGTACTAGATCGGATAAGGTAACTTCGAGTCTAAGAAAACTTATATAGAGTTGTCCAAGGGAGCAACTCGGGTTCGGTTAGTTCACGGTATTTTGTGGACTCAAAATAGTGGATTTGACTTCGTGTCCGGATTGACACGGACCGTGGTTTTCTGCCCCAGGAGGGTTTCCACGTAAAATCTAAAGTGTCGTCTTTCCGAGTTCATTCTAGACTCGGATCGCTTTCTGCTCTTGTTTCTTTTGATTCATCGCTTTCGAGTCCAATCTTTTCGACTCGTTTATAGACTCGAAACCGCCTTTGTCTCTTTTCCGAGAAAAAGAGTGCGTTTTCGAAAGAATTTTCTATCACCCTATTCACCCCCTCTAGGGTGACTCGGACTCTCCCCGAGCAAACCTTTAGGCACCACCAGGTGGAGCAGGGAGAGAGAGGGGTGATTCTTTCCGAGTTTAAGGCGGAGAATAAGGCCTCGGCTCTAAGTCTGTGAACCTAGACACCAGGTTGGGTTTCCTAGTATCCGTACCCTTGAAGTTTCTTTTCGCCGACAACGATGGCAGCCTCGAAACAGCGTTTGGATTTGAGGGAGGGGAACTTTGAATTGTTTAAAAACAAGGGTTAGAAGAGCACCGAAAGGAAGAGGGGTGTTCTTCTTGTTTTGAGTTTGAGCTGGCACAGCTGCCATCCGCTCAATGATAGTGGGAAAGAGGTCTACTTTGTATCCTCTAGAATGTCAAAGAGTGCTTTGAGATGCTTGGATTTGGGGTTCTCCTTGCTGGAATGTTGAGAGAAGAAAGTCCTCATCAACAAGAAACACGGAAGACGAGCTTCGACTTTAGTTGGGTCACCGAGAAATTCTTGCGTGACCCGGGGAACTCTTTGGCATACTTTTCAAAGAAGTCGTTAGCGATCTCATTGAAGGGAATAGGGTTGCTGTTCAAGAAAAGGCAAGAAACCTTGAACAAGCGGTGGAGAAGGGAAGTATTGATGCGGACTGTAATGTCCCGAACTCTGGAGGTGAGAATACCTTTAGAGCTGGAGAGATGAGTATAAAACTCGAAACGAGTTCGGGATAGATGAACTCGCTGAAACACAAAAAGTTATAGACCCTGGTAGATTGTATGTGAGGCAACCACGAGAATTTTATGGTTGGAAAGAATTTATCATCCAGCGCGAGATGCTTTGGGTGACAAGAGGTTTGGAAGATGAGGGGCCTTCCCGGCTTTTGGTTCCGGGTTTCTTGGAGGCGAGATCCCGGAAAGTCCGGATGAGAACCTCGTTTAGGCATTTTAAGAGAGAAAAGAAAGAGTAGGAAAGCTTTTGAGAGAAAGGATAAAGAAGCGCGAAGGAGAAGAGAAAAGTAAAAGAGTAGAAGATGAAAAGAGTGAGAGAGCGACGAGCTTACTTGAGATGATCTTCTCGATGCTTGAAATCACCGAGTGTTACTTTGATCGAGAGTACTTGTTCGCGGTGTTTTAATTTCGAGAGAGAGAGAGTAAGCGTAGAGTAAAGTAACAAAATGAAGGGGAATAAGCGCTATTTATAAGAAAATAATCGTCGATCGGTGTCCATTCCGACTCGGCTCTTTCAGCGGTCACCTCGGACCGGTGTGACTGTTCTCCTCTTCAACGGTTAGAATTCTAGTGGTTGTCACCCAACGGCTAGTTGTCCGATCACGGCGCGCGAGAGAGAGAGAGAAAAAGAAGGATTTTGAAAATAAATTCTGAAATTCTCCACTAGTCTAGAGATGATTTCGAAGTTTGATGTCCATTTTTCTCAACAACCGAGTCCGACTCAGCTACGTTTCGAGTCACTTAGAAACCCAAACAAAAAAATAACCCTCGGCTTAGTATCACTGGATCAATCGAACTAATTGTTATCACAAAATCATAAGCACATATTACATAATCATGCAAGGAGATTTTTACGAACAAGGCACATAATTATGCATTCAACATACCAAGCTCACTCCTAATAAAGCAAAACTGATCCTCACTAAATGGCTTAGTAAAGATATCAGCTAGTTGAAGGTTGGTAGGAATGAATTCAAGTTCAATATCACCTTTCTCAGAATGGTCTCTTAAGAAATGATACTTGACCTCAATATGTTTCGTCTTTGAGTGCCGAACTGGATTCTTAGTGATGCTGATTGCACTCGATTATCACACTTGATTGGAACTGCTTTGAAAGAAAGTCCAAGGTCTCTCCAGTGTTGCTTTATCCATAAAATCTGAGCACGAGCATGCCCCAGCTGCAATATATCCAGCTTCGGCAGTTGATAGAGCTACTGAGTTTTGTTTCTTTGAGTGCCACGATATGAGGGATTGACTCGAAATTGGCAAGCTCCTGAAGTGCTTTTTCTATCAACTTTTTACCCAACATAATCAGCATCCGAGTATCCAAGTGAGAGTTAGTTCCGAGTCTCCGGAGTACCATAGACCTAAATTCCGAGTCCCCGCAAGATATCTCGAATATTCTCTTCACCGCAGTGAGATGTGATTCTTTTGGATTAGCTTGGAATCTTGCGCATAAACAGACACTAAACATTATGTCCGGCCTACTGGAAGTAAGATATAGCAAAGATCCAATCATACCTCGATAGAGTTTCTAATCTATTGCTTTACCTTTTTGGTCCGAGTCCAGCTTTATGCTGTCTGCTCATAGGTGTTGCTGCATGCTTGGCATCTTGAAGTTTGTGCTTCTTTAGCAGCTCCTTGGTGTACTTTGATTGATGAACATAAATTCCATCTTTGTCTTGTTTGATTTGTAAACCAAGGAAGAAATTAAGTTCTCCCATCATGCTCATTTGAAATTCCTGTCTCATTAACTCGGAAAAATCTCGACACAAAATTTCATTAGTAGCTCCAAAAATTATGTCATCAACATATATCCGAGCAATAAGAAAGTCTTTTCCCTTGGTTTTTATAAAGAGAGTCTTGTCAATCTGACCTCTCCTAAAATCATTTTGAACTAAGAAATTGCTCAGTCTTTCATACCAAGCTCCGGGAGCTTGTTTAAGACCATAGAGAGCTTTTTGCAATTTGAAAACATGATTTGGAAATTCCGAGTTTTCAAATCCAGGGGCTACTCAACATAGACTTCCTCTTCAATAAAACCATTAAGAAAAGCACACTTAACGTCCATTTGATATAATTTGATATTCATGCTAGATGCAAATGCCAACAGAATTCTAATGGCTTCAATTCTAGCTACGGGTGCAAAGGTTTCCCCACAATCAATTCCTTCTTCCTGATTGTAACCTTGAGCCACAAGTCTCGCCTTATTTTTGACTACTAACCCACCTTCATGCAGCTTTGTTCTTGAAGACCCATTTGGTACCTATGACTCGGGTGGTCGAAGGTCATTTGGTCGAGTCCGGACTTGGTTTCTTTTGAATTGATTGAGTTCCTATTGCATGGCCTCTACCCATTCAGGTTCATTTAGGGCCTCTAGTGCATTTTTGGGTTCGGTTAATGAAATGAATGCAGTGAATGCACATAGATTCTGAAGAGAGGAACGAGTTCTTACCCCACTGTTGATGTCGGATAATATGTTTTCTAGTGGATGACTAGAAGCATACTTGAATGCTTTAGTCTGTTCTCCGGTTCACCAGATTTGTAGACTAAATGACTTGATCTTCGGAGGCTTGGTCTCAGTGAGCCCGATCATCGATTATCCTTTTGCATTCCGACCTGGTTCTTGAGTCGTCTCATTCCGAGTCACATTATTCCGAGTGACTTTGATTTGATTCTTGATGAGTTCATTTTCATCAAGGTCATCATCTCTGCTTAGCTTTAGATATGAGAATGTTGACTGATGACTCGGACACCGCACAACACTTTCTAAGTTGTTTGAATGGAATTAGGTATAACAATTTGTTACTTATAGAGTTTTGATTCGAAGGCATTCTCTCGAACCTTAGAAACTTTTCTGAGTGATATGGTATCTTATCTAAGTGATACAGACATTTACTTCATGTATTTCTTGCTTATTCTTCAATGACTTAGAAAACAGATTTGAGTGTCTCACTCGCTTCCGAGTCCTTCACTCGCTTAGATTTATCGCATACCGATTAGACTAGTTCTCCGCTCGGATCTAACTTCATGTTATTTGCTCTATCTTGCTGAAGTCGGTGCTTCTAATCTAATTCATGTTTAGTCTATATCAAGTTATTTCACTCGATATTCTTTACGTTACTTGATACTCCGCTTAGACTAACTTAGATGGAATTTTGAGTTATATGGATATTAGACTCGTAAAATTCCATTCTCTTTCCGACTCGGTAATTACCAACTTAATTATCTTAATTATTTTATTATCTCGTGTCTAATCTTGGACCAAAGTATTTTATACTTTGAGAACTAAAATTGATTTACTTTTGTAGGTTATTCAAACGAGGATACACTTTTCAAACTACAAAAGTAACCTGGCTTCAAAACGTCAAATTACCAGCAGACATGGCTTTTCCTCTTCTTTGTCTCGGTTCCACAAGATTGTGTCGTGGCTGTCTGTTTCCAAATCTGGAAAATTGGAACGCTAAGCTTAACGGTGGTTTCCACCTTATCTTTCAAAACACCGCCAATGGTTTTGGGACTTCCAAGAGAGTTAAACCATTGTCCAACATTCATATCACAACGGATACTTTCCGAGCTATTCGTAAAACTTTTGTCAACGGTCACAAAGGACTCTCGGACAGCTGTTGAAGATAACGGCTACTCTGCCCGGTTATCTATAAATAGAAGCCAACTAACAAGACTTGAAGATTGCCGAACCTATTGTTAATACACGAACTTGAGCAAAGTCATTGTATTTTACTCTCAATCTTCTACTTATAATTCCCACTCGTAATTCATTACTTTCGAGTTGTAAGGTCTTGTACTTAGTTACAAACACTTTCTTACTTTCTCTGTAAGGTCCCTTGACTAAGTTGTAAGGGTTAACTCGACTTAGTTGTCCCTAGCTGTAAGGGTTATCTTAGCTAGGAAGTACTAGATCAAATAAGGGAATTTCGAGTCTAGGAAAACTTGTAAAGAGTTGTCTAAGGGAGCAACTCAGGTTGAGTTAGTTCACGGTATTTTGTGGACTCAAAATAGTGAATTTGACTTCGTACTTGGATTAGCACGGTCCGTGGTTTTCTGCCCCAAGAGGGTTTCCACGTAATCTCTAAGTGTTTACTTTCCGAGTTCATTCTAAACTCAGACTGTCTCAAAGCCTTTGGTTAATTTGTCACTTTACTCTAAGCAGCATTTCGAGTCCATACTTTTCCGACTCGATTTTGACTCGAAACCATCTCTCGTATTTTATTTGGCAAAAGAGTTTGAATTTCTACGAAAATCCTCCTTCACCCTATTCACCCCCTCTAGGGTGACTCGGACTCTCCTCGAGCAAACCTTTATTGACTCACTTGGTTTTTCCTATTCAAGCTCATCAAATACAACGTGGATGCTTTCCTCCAATTTTTTAGTTCTTTTATTGAAAATGCCATAAGCTTTACTTGTGAGATGAATAACTAAGAAAAATACCTTCATCTGACCGAGCATCAAACTTGGTCGGAGATCCTTACCATTGTTGTGAACAAAGCACTTACATCCAAAGGGTTTGAGGTATGAGATATTGGGTTTCTTGCCTTTGTAGAGCACATATGGTGTTTTCTTCAGGATGGGTCCGATGAGGCATCTGTTCAAGGTGTAGTTGGCTGTGTTGACTACCTTAGCCCAGAAATAGTAAGGTAGATTATGTTCAATCATCATTGTCCCGACTATTTCTTCAAGAGTTCTGTTCTTTCTCTCCACCACTCCATTTTGTTGAGGAGTTCTTGGTGCTGAGAAATTGTGAGAGATTCCATCTTGTCATAAAACTCGGAAATTCCGAGTAGTCGAACTCCCTTCTATGGTCGGTTCGAATTCTCTGGATCCGAGTCCGAGACAACTTGAATTCTCCTGCAAAGCTTGCTAAACTCCTTAATGCTTCATTTTTATGCTGATCTTTTACCCGAGAGCTTGATCTCTTTGGTAGCCTCATCAGCAATATAACAGTTTGTCTCAGTGAATCTTACCTCTTGACCTTTATCACATAGTTAAGAGATGCTAAGCAAGTTGTACTTTAAGCCTTTGACAAGGTATACTGGGCTGACCAGATTGCTTCCTTTTCCAATCTTGCCTATGCCAATTATCTTGCCTTTGCTATCATCTCCAAATGTGACTTTTCCTCTTTTGTATTCCTCTAACTCGTAAAAGAGTCCCGAATCTCTTGACATGTGGCGTGAGCATCCACTATCTAGGTACCGAGTGTCCTTTGGTTCTTTTTCGAGTCACCTACAAAACAAAAACAAACTAACCTATCTTACTTCCTCTAACGAACCCAAGTAACACCCTTTACTCGTGGTCCTTTTGAGGAAGAAGACTTTTCGGAACCCAAATTTGAATGACTTTGGGTTTGATCTCGATTTTGAGTCTTCCGTTTAGGTAACCGAGTCCGTGTCTTTTTCTTTTGAAAAGCTTTTTCTTTTATAAACCGGTGAAGATGGTTTCTTCCTCGTAAGTTGGTCCGGGCTCGGTCCTCCTTTCATTCCTATGAATGGGACCGTGCTCAGCCTTCCTAAACTTCACGGTTCGGAATCCTTTTTAAAAAGCTCCGAGTAGTAGTTGGATTCCTCCTCTTTGTTAAAACCGAGACCTTCCTTTCTGAAGGATACACATTGAGATCCTAAGAGCATATCAAGGTTCTTCGACCTTGAGTGAACTTTAAAACAAGATCTTGAGACTCATTGAGCTTTTGCTTTAGCTGCTCATTTTCTCTCCTGAGTAACTCGGACTCGGACTCATTGGATTGAGCATTAGTCTTGAGTTCTTTGAGAGTAAGTCTCAGCTTTTCCAATTCATTTTTCAAAGAGATGCTCTCGAAGTAATTGACTCAAGTTGCTCTTTAAACTTAAAAGAGTCGGAATTGGACTTTTCTTCCAAAGTAAAAATATACTTAGCTAAATCAACTTTGGAGAATTTGAGAAAGTATTCAATTACCTCTTGAGAATTTGTTTCCTCATTGTCCGATTGATCCGAGTCCGACTTTGTGTCAACCTCCGAGTCGAGACACTTTGAGTCATCCGAGTGCTCGTCATCTTCGATGAGTCCTTGTCACTCCATGTGGCCATCATAGCCTTTTTCTTCTTTCTGTCTCTTTTTCTCCTTGGACAGTCCTTGACTATGTGTTCTTTGCTCCCTCATTCAAAACAGCCGTAGTTCTTAGTCAAAGATAACTTAGAAGGGGAAGAGTGTTTACCTTTTCTATCCTTCTTGTCTTTCTTGTAGAACTCATCTCTTGGTTTCTTATCTCATCTCTTGTACTTCATCATTCTCTTGAAGCCTCTAGTAATAAGTGCCATGGGATCCTCTTCTAAGTCGAAGAACTCGGACTTGCTTCTATAGTTTTTGAGGCTTTCAGCGCAATATTCTTTTTGGTGCCGACCTCCGCATCTTCTTCTTCCTGGTGAATCTCATGGGTGAGAAGCTTCCCAATGAGTTCATCTCGGCTTTAGTAGTGACAGGTTCCGAGCTTCTTCGATAGCCGTCTCCTTGGGACCCCACCTTCTCTTCGGTAGGTTTCGAGTATCTTTCGCACATTTCTTCGTGGGAAATCTTTTTACCCAGAGATTTGAGATTATTTGTAATCTCTGTGAAGCGGATGAACATCCGAGTGATGTTTTCTTCGGCTCCATCTTGAATAGCTCATACTTGTGAAGATACTCGACTTATCTTCGCTTGCTTGATTTGGCTCGTGCCTTTATAAGTGTTGACCGGAGTGTCCCACACTTCTTTGGCTGTGTCACAGTCGACACTTGGTTATATTCTTCCGAGCTTATGGCGCACATCGAATGTTCATCGCCTTGAAGTTCTTTCGCACTTCTCTCGGTTCCTCAATGGTGTACTCTGCCTTGATCTTGTGCACGAGTCTTGTTTCATCCAGCTTCATTGGAATGTAGTTTCCTTCTTGTATGATGTTCCATACATCTTCATCGTGATCCAATAGCAAACATTCCATGAGCTTCTTCCGAGTGCACAAAGTTAGATCCTTTGAACTTTGGTGGTCTGCTGGAAGATCTTCCTTCATCGAATTCTCCGTTGTTCCGAGCCATTAGATCTTTAGACCTTTAGATGGTTAGATCCTTTTTGAAAGGCTAGGCTCGATACCAATTGAAGTTGTGTATCGAAGTTAGGTGCAGCAAGTTCACGTAAGGTAGTCATCTCAATAATTTTAGAATTTACGGAAACAGTAATCGAAACACTTGGCTTTCAACTTCGTCAAATGTATACTCCTTGTCAAAATAAATTAAAAAAAAGCACTAAAAAAAAAACTATGAAAACAAAAAAACTATTAAAGTTATAAAGAAGTAATAAAAGTAGTAAATCTAAAATAAATAAAACTAACAACTATTATTTTCTTTCCCCAGCAACGGCGCCAAAATTTGTTAAGCTTGTCGTGCAGCAACAAATTAAACCACTACTTAAACTTATAATAAACAATATAGCAAGGGCAATTAGGGATCGATCCACGAGGAAAGATATAATAACATGCAAGTTTTAATCTAATTAAATTTACTACTCTTAAAAACAAAACAGAAAATATAAATTAAAATCAATAACTAAAATTCATAGAAAATTATCTAATAACTAAATAAATAATTTATACAGAATAATAAAACTACAGTAACCCAGAAATATTTTTGTATATTTTTAGAATAATTAAAACAGAAAACTAAAGCACAAAATAAACAAATTCTAAAACAGAAAATTAAATAAGTAAAATTCTACACTAAAATAATTACGAAAATAAATACTAAAATTACCCAGAATAATAATACTAATTTTCTAAACCTAACCAGACCCTAAAAATATAAAAACAAAATTTAAAATCTAATTTACGAATTTATTTTATTAAAAACCTACAGTAATTAAATTCAAGAATTAAATCTGAAAAAATATCAAATTAATTCCAAAAATTCTAAAATTTAATCACAGCAAACTAGGACTCTATCTAAACCCTAAAAGAAGATAAAACACGAAAAATAACAAAAGAAACTATTTTTAAACTAATTTCTAATAAACTAACTCAAAAATAATAAAAACTAACAGAAAATTAATTCCGAAAATTAAAATATATAAAGACTCAAAATTAAATTAAAATAAAATTACTAAAACTAACCTAAAATAATGATCTTTAGGGGTTTTAATGAAATTGATAATAAAAGACTATAACTTTATAAGTAAAAATTAATAAACTCAAGAAAATAACTAAAAGCAAACAAATAATTATCAAAAATAGCAAATTTATAAAAACACTTAGTATAATCTATATCCACCATGCAAATTATTATTTATCATTAACACACAAATTGATCTACCCATTAGCTAAACTGTAAAAGACAACCACTAGCGGATCTTCCCCGTTTTCCCTTAGTTATTAGTTTACTTAGGCCTAGGCCTAATATAAACCCTACTAATATTGATAACCTTAGCACTAGCAATAGAATTTAATCAAATTAGAGCATTAAGTATTAGAAAAACATCATCTAGCACCTAATAATCAATCTACTAGCAAATTGATTTAAGAAGGATCTATAATAACTTCCTAATTAAAAGAGATGGATATGAGCCATCCATGATTAACTAGGGTGATACTTATTTCTAAAAGATCAAGCAATTACGTACTTAAACCCTTTAAACTATCGAATGAATTCATATAAAATCAATTAGTGTGTACTCTAATTAATTAAACATAAAATCATAAACATTAAACACAAATTATCATAGAATCATGGATCAAATCAATAAGACAATAAAAATCGAAACTTTGTTTCAAAATAAATAATTTAACATGGCTTCAAGTAGATTATACTAAGTATAAGAAAAACTACTCACACATAATGTAATTTAAAACATGTAAACTAAATAAAACTAGCATCTTTAATATTAATCTAACAATAAAAACTCAATCTTTTCTAATAAAAATTACAAAACTAAATTATACTACCGATATTAGTTTCTTTGACCCGGGAAGATGAAGAAGATGATGATGGATGGTGGCTGGCCGGGCAGCAAGACAGGGAGCGGCAGCAAGCCGAAGCAGCGGCGGAAGGCGGCAACCGGGAGCAGCGGCAGTAGGTGCAGGCGGCTGGGCAGCAGGTGCAGGCGGCTGGGCAGCGAGTGCGGGGCTGGCTGGTGGTGCAGGGTGCGTGGACAGCAAGCAGCAGGTGGTGATTGTGTGTGGCTGGCTTCCTAGGTCTCCCTCTCCATGATGATAATAAGTAGTATATATAGGGTGAAAGAGTTAGGGTTTATTTCTCTTTCTTCTCTTCTAAGTTTCCTTTTCTATTCCAATTAGGATTTCCTAAAATATAATATCATAAAATAAATATTTTATTACATATTATATTTATGGACCGATTTCATATATTTTCTTGGATGCTTGCTGGTAGCTAAAAATCCACTTTTAACGACTTTTCTTCTCTTCCCCTCTTTATTCGTTAATTACCTAAAAATAAACAAAATAGGATAATTTAGATAAAATAAATATATAATATAAACTAAATAACTACTAAAAAATATGTATAAAATACGACTTAACAGACTTCTCACCCATGAGATCCACCTGGAAGAGGAGGATGCAGAGGTCGACACCAAAAAGAACATTGCGCTGAAAGCCTCGGATACTAGAGAAGCAAATCCGAGTTCCACTGACTCGAAGAAGATCCCATGGCACTTATCACTAGAGGTTTCAAGAGAATGATGAAGCACAAGAGATGGGATAAGAAGCCAAGAGAAGAGTTCTACAAGAAAGACAAGAAGGATAGAAAAGGTAAACACTCTTCCCCTTTAAAGTTATCTTTAACTAAGAACTCGGCTATTTTGAATGTGGTAGCAAGGAACACATAGTTAAGGACTGTCCCAGGAGAAAGAGGGACAGAAAGAAGAAAAAGGCTATGATGGCCACATGGAGTGATGAGGACTTATCGGAAGATGACGAGGACTCATATGACTCAAAGTGTCCGATGGCACTCTCGACTCGAAGTCGAGACAGAGTCGACTCGAATCAATCGGACAGTGAGGAAACAAATCCTCAAGAGGTAATTGAATACTTTCTCAAGTTTTCCAAAGTTGATTTAGCTAAGTACATTTTTACTTTGGAAGAAAAGTCCAATTCGACTCTTCTCATTTTAAAGAACAACTTGAGTCCATCACTTCGAGAGCATCTCTTTAAAAATGACTTGGACTAACTAAGATTTACTCTAAGAGAACTTAAGACTAGTGCTCAATCCAATGAGACCGAGTCCGAGTTACTCGAAGAGAAAATGAGCAACTAAAGCAAAAGCTCAACGAGTCTCAAGAGCTTATTTTATAATTTACTCAAGGTCGAAAAACCTTGATATGCTCTTAGGTTCTCAATGTGTCTCCTTCGAAAAGAAGGTCTTGGTTTTAACAAAGAGGAGGAATCTAATTCCTACTCGGAACTTTTCAAAAGGATTCTAGAACTGTGAAGTTCGGAAAGGCTGAGCATGGTCCCATTCATAAGAATGAAAGGAGGATTGAGCCCGGACCAGCTTACAGGAGAAAACCTTCTCCACTAGTTTATAAAAGAAAAGTTTTTCAAAAGAAAGAGACACAGACTCAGCTTCTCTAAAAGAAAGACTCATAATCGGACCAAGCCCAAGGTTATTCAAATTTGGGTTCCCAAGAGTCTTCTTCCTCGAAAAGGACCATAGTAAAGAGTGTTACCGGGTTCGCTAGAGGAAGTGAAAAATGTTAGTTTGTTTCGACTTGCAGGTGACTCATAAAAGAACAAAAGGGCATTGGTACCTAGATAGTGGATGCTCACGCCACATGTCAGGAGACTCAAGACTCTTTTCTGAGTTAGAAGATTACAAGGGAGGAAAAGTCACGTTTGGGGATGACAAAGAAAGGCAAGATAATTTGGATTGACAAGATTAGAAAAGGAAGCAATCTGGTCAGCCCAAGTATACCTTGTCAAAGGATTAAAGTACAACTTGCTTAGCATCTCTCAACTGTGTGATAAAGGTCAAGAGGTAAGATTCACTCAGACCAATTGTTATATTTCGATGATGCTACCAAGGAGATCAAGCTCTCGAGTAACAGATTAAGTAACACTTATACTATTCCTCTTTCGACCCGAGTCGAATTTATCATGTTTAAAAGCATCTCTTCATGATGATTCATGGTCATGGCATCGTAGACTAGGTCATGTTAGCATGCATACCATTAAGAAACTTGCATCTCATGGTTCAGTCAGAGGACTACCTAATTGTGCATTTAAGAAAGATAAAATCTGTGAAGCATGCACAAAAGGGAAACAAGTCGATCATCTTTCAAATCTCTAAAAACTGTTTTGACATCCAAGGTGCTTGAAATGTTGCATATGGATTTATGTGGTGAAATCCTCGTTAAGAGTTTCGGAGGTAAATCATATGTGCTTGTTATTGTTGATGATTACTTACGATTTACCCGGGTGTATTTCTAAGCACAAAATGAAGCATTCAAAGAGTTCAGCAAGCTCTGCAGACTAATCCAAGTTGTCTCGGACTCGGATACAAAGAATTCAAACCGACCATGGAAGGGAGTTCGAATACTTAGAATTTGCGGAATTCGTGACAAGAATGAGATCTCACACAACTTCTCAAGCACCAAGAACTCCTCAACAAAATGGAGTGGTGGAGAGAAAGAACCGAACCCTTGAAGAAATAGCAAGGACAATGATGATTAAACATAACCTACTCTACTATTTATGGGCTGAGGCAATCAACACAAAGAAACTACACATTGAACAGATACCTCATCGGACCCATTCTGAAGAAAACCCCATATGAGCTCTACAAAGGGAAGAAACCCAATATTTCATACTTCAGACCCTTTGGATGTAAGTGCTTTGTTCATAACAATGGTAAGGATCACCTGACCAAGTTTGATGCTAGGTTAGATGAAGGTATTTTTCTTGGTTATTCATCTCATAGCAAAGCATATCGTATTTTCAATAAAAGAACTAACAAAGTGGAAGAAAGCATCCACGTTGTGTTTGATGAGATTGAACAGGAAATACCAAGTGAGTCTACAGTCTCGGACCTAAAGCTCAGTAGAGATACCGATCGTGATGAAAATGAGCCCATCAAGAATCAAATCCATGTCACTTAGAATAAAGTTACTCGTAACGAAGTGACTCGGAACAACATGACTCGGAATGATACGACTAAAGAGCCAGCTCGGAATGTTGAAGGTCAATCTGATGAATAAGTTCACTCAGAACAGTACTTCTAATGATCAACCAATTCAACCTACGGATCCGGCGAACCGGAGAATAGGTAGAGCATTCAAGTATGCTTCTAGTCACCCACTAGAAAACATCTTATCTCGATATCAATAGTGGGGTAAGAACTCGTTCCTCTCTTCAAAATCTTTGTGCATTCACTGCATTCATTTCATTAACTCGAACCCGTAAATGCACTAGAGGCCCTAAATGAACCTGAATGGGTAAATGCCATGCAAGAGGAACTAAATCAATTTAAAAGAAACCAAGTCCGGACTCCGACCAAACGACCTTCCGACCACCCAGCCAAAGGAACCAAATGGGTCTTCAAGAACAAACTGGATGAAGGTGGGTTGGTAGTTAGAAATAAGGCTAGACTTGTGGCTTAAGGTTACAATCAAGAAGAAAGGATTGATTGTGGGGAAACCTTTGCACCTATAGCCGAATTGTAGTTATTAGAATCTTGTTGGCATTTGCATCTAGCATGAATATCAAGTTATATCAAATGGATGTTAAATGTGATTTTCTCAATGGTTTCATTGAAGAAGAAGTCTATATTGAGCAACCCCTGGATTTGAAAACTCAGAATTTCCAAATCATGTTTTCAAACTACAAAAAGCTCTATATGGTCTTAAACAAGCTCCCAGAGCTTGGTATGAAAGACTCGAGCAATTTCTTGGTTGAAAATGATTTTAGAAGAGGTCAGATTGACAAGACTCTCTTTATAAAAACCAAGGGGAAAGACTTTCTTATTGCTTAGATGTATGTTGATGATATAATTTTTGGAGCTACTAATGAAATTCTATGTCGAAAATTTTCCGAGTTAATGAGATAGGAATTTCAAATGAGTATGATGGGAGAACTCAATTTCTTCCTTGGTCTACAAATCAAGCAAGACAAAGATGACATCTATGTCCATCAATCAAAGTACACCAAGGAGCTGCTAAAGAAGTACAAACTCCAAGATGCAAAGCATGCAGCAACACCTATGAGCAAGTAGCATAAAATTGGACTCGGACGAGAAAGGTAAAGGAGTAGATCGAAACTCTATCGAGGTATGATTGGATCTTTGCTATATCTTGCTTCCAGTAGGCCAGACATAATGTTTAGTGTCTGTCTATATGTAAGATTTCAAGCTAATCCAAAAGAATCACATCTCACTGCGATGAAGAGAATATTTAGATATCTTACAGGGACTCAAAATTTAGGTCTATGGTACTCCGGAGACTCGGAACCGACTATCACTGGATACTCGGATGCTGATTATGCTGGGTACAAAGTTGATAGAAAGAGCACCTCAGGAGCTTGCCAATTTCTAGGTCAATCCCCGATATCTTGGCACTCAAAGAAGCAGTAACTCAGTAGCTCTATGAACTGCCGAAGCTGAGTATATTGCAGTCAGGGCATGCTCGTGGTCGATTTTATGGATAAAGCAACACTTGAGTGATCTTGGACTTTCATTCAAATCAATTCCAATCAAGTGTGATAATCAAAGTGCAATCAGCATCACCAAGAATCTAGTTCAAGCACTCAAAGACAAAACATATTGAGGTCGGATATCATTTTCTGAGAGATCATTCCGAAAAGGGTGATATTGAACTTGCATTCATTCCTACCAATCTTTAATTAGCTGATATCTTTACTAACCCACTAAGTGAGGATTAGTTTTGCTTTATTAGGAATGAGCTTGGTATGGTAAACGCATAATTATGTGCTTTTCTGAGTGAAAAATTCGTTGCATGATTATGTGTTGTGTGCTTATTCTCTTTAATAGCCATTAGTTCGATTGATCAAATGATACTAAGCCGATAGTTATCAATTGTTTGTGGTTTCGAGTCACTCGAAACTTAACCGAGTTAGACTCAGTCTTTGAGAAAAATGAACATCAAACTTTGGAAATCATCTCTAGACAAGTGGAGAATTTCGGAATTATATTTTAAAATCTCTCTTTTCTCTCTCTCTCTCGCGCGCTGATCGGACAACTAGCCATTGGGAGACAATCGCTGGAATTTTAATCGTTGGAGAGCAGAACAGCCACACCGGTCCGAGGTGACCGATGAAGGGCCGAGTCGAACGGATACTGAAAGACGTTTATTTCTTTATAAATAGCGCCTATTTTCCTTCGTTTTGTTACTTTACTCTCTGCGTACTTTCACTCTCTTAATTAAATCTTCGCGTGCAAGCCTTCTACTCTCGAAGCAACGCTCGGTGATCTCAAGTTTAGAGAAGAACATCTCAAGTAAGCTTTGTTGCTCTCGGCTCTCTCTCTCTACACTTTCTTTTCGTTCTCTTTTCACTCACTCTCTTCAAGCTAATTCTCTCTCTCTCTCAAAAGTTCATCTTCTCTCTCTTTTCCTCATCAAAATGCCGAAAAGAGGTTCTCACCCTGATTTTCTTGGCTCTGCAACCAAGAAACCTCATACTAAAAGCCGGAAGGCCTCTCTAATCCTTCCAAACCCCTTGTCACCCAAAGATCTCACGCTGGATGATAAATTCTTTCCGACCACAAAGTTTTCGTGGTTGCCTCACATCCAATCCACTGGGGTCTACAATTTTCTTTGTTTTAGCGAGTTCATTTACCCGTAACTCGTTTCGAGTTTTACACTCATCTGTCTAGCTCGAGGGTATCCTCACCTCCAGAGTGCGTAACGTCACTGTTCGCATCAACACTTCTCTCGCTCCACCGCCTTTTCAAAGTATCCTCTCTTTTCTTGAACAACAATCCCATACCTTTCAACGAGGTTGCTGATGAATTCTTTGAGAAGTACGCTAAAGAATTCCCTAGGTCACGCAAAACTTCTCTCGTGACCCAACTAAAGTCGAAGCTTGCCTTCTTTGTTTTCTCGCTAATGAGAACTTTCTTCTCACAACGATTCTAGTAAGGAGAACCCAAACTCCAAGCACCTCAAAGCTCTTTTTGACATTCTAGAGGGTTACGAAGTAGACCTCTTTCTTGCTATCATTGAGCAAATGGCGGATGTGCCAGCTCGGACTCGGAATAAGAAGAACACCCCACTTCCTTTCGGGGCTCTTCTCACTCTCATTTTCAAGCAATTCAAAGTTCCTCTTCCCTCGGATCCTAACGCAGCTTCGAGGCTGCCATAGTAGTTGGCAAAAAGGAACTTCTTGGGTATGGATACCAGAAACCCAACCGGGTGTCCGGGTTCATAACTCAAAACCGAGGCGACCTTCTCCGCCTCGGACTCGGACTCAAACCCCTCTTTCTCTACCTCCTCCACCTGGTGGTTCCTCCACCTCAGGTGCTTCTTAGGTTATCTCTTCGCTTTGTCCACTGCTTTCGGAAAAATCTCCTCGGTGTCCTCCGAGCTTAAGGAGACCCTCCGATCATTCAAGACTGTCTTCCAGTCTATGACCATTAACCGAAAACCGCCCAATCCCAAATCCGAGAGCATCAAGATGTGCTACTCGAGATGAAGGCCCCGGTTAAGGAGCAGAGGGAGCTAATCAAGCTCCTTCAGGAGAGGCGATCTAAGGTGGCTCAGGATCCTGTCGGCTCGGACATTTCGAAGAATCCTCGAGTCCGGCCAAGTCCTCCTCGACAGAGGAGACGAATAAGAAGAAGGAGAAGAAGAGGAGCCTGCGGTCGAGGCAGCACCATCCGAGGAAGGGGAGAAAGAAGAAGAAGAGCAAGGAGCAGCGGCAAAGGGTCGGGGTGCTCCGTAACCGCAATCGAAGTGATCAACTCGGACGAGTAGTCTAAGTGGGTCGAAGACCCCGATGACCATGGTCGGTCAACAGCTGGTCGCCTGAGCGCACCCCTCCTTCAGCTGAGTTCTAGGAGGATGAGCCTCTGGATGATCTCGTTCGGGTCAACCACTCGAACCGAGCCAATGCTGGAAATCCCAGTCTGCTGCCCGCCGCGTTCATCTACATCTTCAAGATCTTATCGGTGCAGGTGCATTGCTCGTCCATCATCTTCAACTCGGACTACTCCATCCCATCCCTCTTAGATATTTTTTTAATTTTTCAAGTTTTTTTCTTTCTCTTTTGTCCGGACATCAAATCTGTATCTACTTGATACATTCTTCCTCTTTTTGTTTTTTTTGCTGAAAGGCAAGGTGGAGAATAGTTAGATAAATTTGTTGTCTTATTTAGGGGAGTTTCTCTCACCCTCTTTTGTGTATCTTCAGTGTAAATTTCAATGCATTTCATTAATAATTCTCGCTATCATGTTTAATGCCTTCGAGTTGCAATTCTCTCTAAGTTTATTACTATTTCCCTCAACCTCTCATTACTATTTCCCTCAGCAATTTTTTTCTTTCTTGCTCCGATACTTTAGCTCCTGCTATGCAATCTCGGTTTATTTGCTCGATAGAATACAAGTTTCACCAATTGTTTTTACTCTACACAATTCTATCACATCTTACTGGACATAGCTTCGAGTAAGATTGAGAAACCAAATCTATATCACTAACAAAGTTTCTATCTAAGTATGGAGTGCCTTTCATCAAAAAGGGGAGATTGAAGACTCGGACTTCACATTTACATCTTTCCGAGTTCCATCATGGAATCAGGTATAAGACTTTATCTCGTATAAGGTTTTGATTACAAGTTATTCTATGTGCCTTAGAAACTTTTCGAGTAATATAACATTTTTTCGAGTGTTACGTAAACTATTGTATACACTATCACTTGATTTTGACTGACTCGGAAAGCATACTCTTGCTTCTCACTTCACACACAGTTCTAAGTCACTCGGACAACACTCAGATTTATCGCATGTTCAAACACTCGCCATAACGTGCATAAACTCGGATCCGACTTCGTGTTCTAAGTTTAATTGAATTACCATGTTAATTCATTCTTCCCCGATCAGCATGGTTTTGTTTGAACTATGTTAGTCTAGATCAAGTCGACTACTCGATATTCTTTATTTGACTTGATTCACTTATAGACTCGACTCGGATAGAATTTGAGTCTCATGGATATTAGACTCGTAAAATTCCATTTCTTTCGACTCGGATAATTATGCACTTAATTATCTTAATTAAAATATTATCTGTGTCTAATCTTGTACCAAAGTATTTTATACTTTGAGAACCAAATTGATTTACTTTTGTAGGTTATTCAAACGAGGCTATCCTATTTTTGAATTACAAAAGTAACCAGCTTCAAAACGTCAAATCACCAGCGAGACAAGGCTTTTTCCACCTCCGACCTAGGTCCAGCCACTGTGTCGGGGTTGTCCGTTTCCAAAACTAGAAATCTGCAACGCTAAGCACAATGGTGGTTTCCACCTTACTTTTCGGACACCGCCGGTGGATTGGGACTTCCAAAGGAGTCAAGAGCCGTTGCCGAACGTTCACATCTCAACGGATATTTTCCGAGTGACTCGAAAATATATTATAATGGTCACAAAGGACTTCTAGTCGGAAGATGGTCACAACGGCTAATCCGCTTGGTCATCTATAAAGAAAAGCCAACTCTCAAGACTTGAAGATTGCTTGAACCAACTGTCAATACACTCACTTAAGCAAAGTCATTGTATTTCACACTCAATCTTCTACTTACAACTCCAACTCTGTATTTAACATTCTCTCGAGTTGTAAGGTGTTGTAATCAGTTACAAACACTCTTTCTTACTTTCGAGTAAGGTCCCTTGACTGAGCTCTAAGGGTTAACTTAGCTCGGTTGTCCCTAGTCTGTAAAGGTTACTTTAGTTAGGAAGTACTAGATCGGATAAGGGAATTTCGAATCTAGGAAAACGTGTAAGGAGTTGTCTAAGGGAACAACTCGGTCAAGTCATTCTACTGTATTTTGTGGATTCAAAATAGTTGATTTGACTTGGTGCTTGGATTAGCACGGTCCGTGGTTTTCCGCCCAGGAGGGTTTCCACGTAATTTCGAGTTAATACTTTTCCGAGTGCAATCTAGACTCAAACAGACTTAAAGTTTAGTTTAAACTTTTATTCCTTCATTTTCGATACTCGAGTCCAGTGCTTTCTCGAGTTCACTCTTGACTCACACTCTCCTCGGAGTCATATCTAGTTTTATTCCCCCATTAATTGAGCAAATTTCCTCATCACCCTATTCACCCCCTTTAGGGTGACTTAGCCTCTCTAACAACAAACCTTCCTTCACTTTCAACAACATTTTTATACATGTTATCCTCTCATAATGAAAACGCTGTCGTGACTCATCAAAGTTATCGAACCCAACACATAAAAATCATTAGAGCCCAGCACACATTCATCTTCCAATCATTCTAAATTTCATAAGAATAAATAAATAATCTTAAATAATAAATAAAAAAGAATGTTAAAAAATATCATCAAGGTTTTAAGATTACACTCATGATTTGGAATATTAAGAAGTCGGATCCTCTAAGAATCAAACAATTTAAATAATCCTAACTCATACGAGTTATATAAATAGTGTGACAATATGTTTGGGTATCAAAAGATAAATATTAGTAGGAAAAGGAATAATATATGATTGGTAGATATTGAGTTAGATGACCTATAGATAACAATAAATATCATTATGTCACAAATTAATATTACAATACAAAGTACACCAAATCAATAAAAGAATATCAAACTTATAACTCTTTACAAAGTAAATACTAATTTAACTTAATAGACGCCTAGACAAATATTTATATACAACCAACATACTAAAACATCATTAACTTAAATATTACACGAACTCTTACAAAGCATACATATACTCATAATGGGATCTCATTTTTTAAAAATTATAAGGTGAATATAATGATTTATCCATTCTTACCTACCTCTGCACACAAAGATAATTAAATATATAATAAGTACTTATATTGAGATTAATAGTAAAAAATATTATAATGATAGAAGTGATCCAAATTATTTAACAATAATAGGCAATTTGTATCATAGTAAAGGGCATGATAGGTCAATTCGCGGCGTAGGGTAATAAAATCATGTGTCTTTTGTACTTATATTAAAAATTGATCACGATTTTAGTAGTGAATCAATGGGGCAAAAAATATTGATACAATTGAGATTTTATAAATACATGTTTTACTCGATTAACAACCAATTGCTTCCCTCGAGACACAACTCTTCTTCTCAATTAATTAACATAATAAGAGTAACATGAAATTTTATTTCAAGATGGCGGAGAGGTTTGATGGCAAATACTCATCTTTTAATAATTTAGAAAACTTACAATAGTAAAAGATATGATTTAAATATGTTTGTCAATAATAAGTCACATATAGACATTTTAGGAAGAAACTAAAATAAACCGTATTTGTAACAAAAAATAAATAAAAAATGATCTCGTATGTTGTGAAAAAATTTTGAGACAAATGAATTTATTTGAAGTCCTATGGGCTTAATAGAAGTTGGCATATTAAGTTTGTAATCTTTTAAACATAACATAAATTACGAACTTAAAGTACACAAATTACGAACTGAAGCAATATAATTCTTAACTTTTTATTCATTACGTTTTATTCCACAATATATTTGAATCATAATTTTCTATCTTGTAGGCATTTTTAATTATTAATATCAAGTATATATGATAGTTTTCTTATATTAATTCACGATTTATTAAGGTTTATTAAATCATTACGTACATGAGAGGAATGTAATAACCAAATTGCTTCCTTAGATAGTTAAATATTTAAACATTATTTTTATAACATGTTCCTGTTGATTTTAATTTTAAAAATTCTTATAATAAATATATTTTGAACTAATATAATTTTATAACACCAAGTCAAAAAACACCATCAATAATGAA
Source organism: Talinum fruticosum (assembly GCA_021018815.1). Lineage (NCBI taxonomy): Eukaryota > Viridiplantae > Streptophyta > Magnoliopsida > Caryophyllales > Talinaceae > Talinum > Talinum fruticosum. The sequence continues at coordinate 3,962,636 of JAITYX010000011.1, forward strand.
AAATAATAATGTTAGACAAAATTATTATATTTCAGGCCCAAAATAATATTGCATATCAATATACATAAAAATAAATGAGAGCTAATATACAATCCAAACCCTAAATAAATAAATTCATAACTATATATATTAATTTTATTTTATGTCTTTATATATTTTAATTTTCGGATTACTTTTCTGTTCGTTTTTGTTATTTTTTAGTTAGTTTGTTAGAAGTTAGAATAAAATTAGTCTTCTTCGGTTAATTTTATTTTTATATTATTGTAGGGTTTAGTTAGAATCTTTTTAATCCGTTAGTATTAATTTTCTTAATTTTTATAACTGATTTGATAATTTTTTAGATTTTTTCTAATTTAGGTTAAAGCAGGTCTTTAATTCAATTAATAAATTTATAAATTTGGTTTTTTCATTTTGATTTTAGCTATTTAGGATATATTCAGGTCCAAAATATAATTTTAATATTCTAGTAATTTAATTATTTATTTTCTCATTTATTTAGTGCAGGTTATTATTTGTTTTACTTCCTGTTTAAGATTATATTTATATTTTATTATTTTTAATTCTGTTAATTTTTCTGGAAAACCATAAAAAAATATTTTTGGGTTTTAGGTTACTTTTATATTTTTTCAGATTTTTGATTTAATTTATTATATAATTTTGTATATTTGTTATTTATTAGTTTTCTACTTAGTTTTGTTTTTATTTTCTGTTTTATATTTTTATGAATTAATTAGGATGATTAATTATTATTTAATTTTTATATTAAGATTAGATAATTTTATAATATATAACTAATTTGATAATTTTTAAACTTATTTACTAATTTAGGTTAAAGCATGTTTTTAATTTAATAAATTTATAAATTTAGTTTTTTTATTTTTATTATAGGTTTTTAGGCTATTAGGTCCATAAATTTTAATATTTTGGTAATTTAATTATTTATTTTCATATTTATTTAGTGCATTTTATTATTTTTTTTACTTTTTGTTTAAGATTATGTTTTAATTTTATTATTTTTAATTTTGTTTAATTTTTTAGAAAAGTTATATATAGTATTATTATTATTATTATTATTATTATTATTATTATTATTATTATTATTATTATTATTATTATTTTATTTTAGCATGCGGTAAAAAAGAATCCATATATGAGTGGAAACCTATTTTTTTCAATGATAAATGATTATTTTTTTGTTGGACGAAACTCCTAAATTTACTCTCAGACCCCCATGTCATCTTTTTGAAAAGATTGCCATTATATATAGTATAGATTATTATTATTATTATTATTATTATTATTATTATTATTGTTATTATTATTATTATTATTATTATTAATATTAATTTTATTATTATTATTATTATTATTATTATTATTATTATTTTGGCATGGAGTAAAAAAGAGTTCATATATGAGTGGAAATCTATTTTTTTAATGATAAATTATTATTTTTTATTGGACAAAACTCCTGAATTCACTCTCAAATCGCCATGTCATCTTTTTGAAAAGATTGCTATTATATATAGTATAGATTTTTCTAATTTAGGTTAAAGCGGTGTTTAATTCAATTAATAAATTTATAAATTTAGTTTTTTCATTTTGATTTTAGCTATTTAGGATATATTCAGGTCCAAAAATAATTTTAATATTCTAATAATTTAATTATTTATTTTCTCATTTATTTAGTGCAGTTTATTATTATTTTTTTTTTGGGAAAAGGTAAATAATTATCATTAATTTCCCAAAAAGTACAAGGAGATGGTGGATTGACTAAGTTTATAGTACTAAGTCACTCCAATTTACATTCTCGCGCATCGGCCCGAAGGCTACAAGTGTATTGGATCTGTCTAACTATCACCTCTTTCGCTCGACTCCTACCTTGGAACTTCCTTGCACATCGCTCCTTCCATATTTCATAAAGCTGTCCCGGCTAATATAGTATGACACCATTTGCTTCGTGAGAGTTCCCTTTACAAACTCTTACAACCCATTTCAATCGTTGCTTCTTTTCCCGACCCCTTCTATGCGGTTTACCCAATGAAGCATATCCTCCCATATCGCTGCAGGTGTAGGAACATAAAAAGAAATAATGTTCACGATTATCCTTACCGAGTCATCACAAAACAGGCAGGAATTGTCCACTTGTAGTCCCTTTGTATTCGAAATTCTGCCGTAGTTAGTCTCCCCAAGTAAGCCAACCATAATATCATTTTGTGACATCCCCAAGCCCAACTCTTCCATACTTGTCTTCCACCAAGGCACATTGGCTGTTATAGTATGGAACAAACTGTAACTCTGCCTTTATAGAGTACAAACTCTGTTGCATCCTTGTTCTAGCTCTATTTTCATCTCCCAAACAATGGATGAGTTCATCTCTAACAACTATCAATTTCTTCCACCCCCACGCATCACTACATAGAGCTTGTACTTGAAATATGTCCTTGTTTCGGAGCGAGATAGGCTTTGACCCAAATGGTGTATATAGAATTAGTATGCATAATCTTCCATATCCACTTTGCACATAGAGCTTTGTTCCATGACAACAGTTCTTTGAAGTTTAATCCTCCATTTAGGTATGGTTGGCAGACCTTTTTCCAACTAACTAGGGCCATCTTTTTCCCCTCTAGCGATCCACTCCATAAGAACTTACTGCAGATTGCCTCAATAGAATGAATAGTATGTTGAGGTAGGGGAAAATTTGAGACCAAAAGGTGATTACTCCGGATAAGACCGCATCAATTAAAATCCTTCTTCCAGAGATAAGAGAGGAGTTTTGTAGACCATGTCGAGATTTTTGCCTTTAGTTTATCTATCAAAGGTTGACACATGCCGTGGCTCAGCCTCTTTGTAGATAAAGGCATCCCTAGGTACTTGAATGGGAAAGCACCTAATGAAAACGCCGTCTGTTGAATTATACGTTGCTGCTCCATTTCACTAACTCCTCCAATATACGGTTCCGATTTGTCAAGATTTGCTGATAATCCGGACATTTTGGAGAAGCTTTGAAAACATTTCCAAATGATTTGTATAGCCTACAGATTATCCCTTGAGAAAAACAGAACATCGTCCGCAAAAATAAGATGAGACAGTTTGATCCTAGCACAACCGGGGTGGTATGAGAAGGAGGACAACGGGAGGGTCAAGTCGAGACCTCTAGTTAGGACCTCCATACACAATACAAATAGATAAGGGGACAAAGGGTCTCCCTGTCTCAATCCACACATTGTAGAAAAATAGCCTTGTGACTCTCCATTTATATTAATTGAAAACTTTGCAGTCCTAACACAAGTCATGATCAACCAAGTGAATTTACCAGGGAAACCAAAGCTCAATAACATATTATCCAAGAAAGTCCAGACTTACCGTATCATAGGCTTTCCGAATGTCAACTTTTAACATAGCTCTTGGTGAGATTCTCTTCCTTTCATAGTGTTTCACCAGGTGATGAGCAAGCAAGATATTGTCCGTAATGTTACGACCCTTTACAAACGCACTTTAGCTCGGATTAACTATGTCGAGCAAGATACTTTGCAGTCTAGAAGCCAAAGTTTTAGAAATAACTTTGTATAAAACATTGTACAGAGCAATAGGTCTAAAGTCCTTTACCTCGGTGGGATTCGCCTTCTTGGGTACAAGAGTGATCAAGGTGGCATTCAATTGCTTAAGTAGTTGCTCATTTTGGAAGAATCGGAGCAAAGCCTCGTGTAACATCCGTGCCAATAATGTCCCAAGCATTTTAAAAGAAACCTGCTTGTATATCCATCGGGCCCCGGGGCCTTATTTACATCCACGTTGAATAGGGCTGATTTTATTTCTTCCTCTAAAAGGGGGCATTTAGTTTACTTGGTGTGGTCGTCTGTGAGGAGAGGACCATTAAGAATCCATTTCTTATCAATTGGGTGAGTTGCAGCTGAGTTGCCCATTAGAGAAGTGTAAAAGTTGATGAAAGCATCTCGCTATCCCTACCTTTGTAGTCTGCTCCTTTCCATAATGGTCAATTACGCCGTGAATTGTATTTGAGCATCGCCTCGATTAATAACCGCATAGAAATATTTGCTATTTTCATCTCCAAATTTCACAAATTGTTCCTTTGCCCTTTGTCTAAGGACAGAGTCTTCACATTTCCTTAGCTGCATATATCCGCCTAAAATTGTCTTTTCGGTTTGTTGAAGAGTGCTTGGAATGAGGATTGTGCTTGAAGTTCATCTTGGATATGAATCAGCTCCTTAGAAAGTTGCTCAACTTTAAGGCTAATACCTTTATAGTAATGTCCATGAAGCTCTCTCGGTTTTCCTTTCAACATCCTCATTTTGGAGATCACTCGAAACATCGGACATCCCGCAATCGACACCTCCCAATAGTCTTTCACAACCTGTTTGAATGAGACATGTTCGACCACATATTGAGATATTTGAAAGATTTTTGGGCCTCTCGGAATCATCTTGTAGATCTACTGCGATTAGGTAATGATCTCGAAACACCAGGGGCCTTAAACTCCACTCTAATCTTCCAAAGGCATTGCATAGCACATGGGTTAAGCAGCACCCTGTCTAGCTTCGACTAGACGCTAGAATCTCCCTTTTGTCTATTTGACCAAGTAAAAAAGTGACCTGTTCTTGGGGCATCGCTGAGATCATTCCCAAGCAAGACAGTGATAAAATTCATCAACCTCCCTTTGATCGGCAGGAACTCTAGACCGTCGTTCATCCCGAGTTAAAACCACATTAAAATCGCCTAAGATTATCCAAGGGCCATGAACCCGAGGAGTTAGCATATCCAAGTCTTGCCAAAGGGTTTGCCTCGCTGCACCTGAGTTGAAAGCATATACCGAGTGTGATATACCCCGAGAAAATTGAAACACTATCAAAGCTGTAGTGTATGAGTTGATTACTTTTATGAAGAATTGAGATCTACATAGTGGATTGCCAAAAAACCAAATTCGACCATTATGATGGTGAGAATAGTTTGCTACAAAATTATATTGGGGAAATAACTTCATAGCAACGGAGTGCCCATTTGCTTCCTTAACATGTGTCTCAACCAAGCAGATGCAACTAGGTTGAGCTTCTACGACCACCTTCTTTATTTCTCTCTATTTATTCAGGTCATTAAGACCCCGAACATTCCAACAGATGTGAAGACTCGGACATCTCTCAACGCATTTCCGAGTTGCACTAAACGAGTCGGTATAACAATCCCATACTTATAGAGTTTTGATTCCAAGGCATTCTCGGTATCGCGAAACTTCTTTGAGTAAAATAGTATCTTTTCCGAGTGATACGGCTTTCACTTATTATATTTATTGCTTATCCGTATGAGACTCGAAAAGTGGTTCTTTGTTCCGAGTCCATCTTCACTCAGATTTATCACGGTTTAAATAGACTAGTGTTTCGTCTTTTTCTCACTCGGAATCTTACTTCGATTACAAGCTCTATTTTTGTTAGAGTCAATATCTTTATTCTGTTTTATACTTAGTCTATATCAAGTTATCTCACTCGATATTCTTTATGGAACTTGTTCTATTGCTTAGACTAAGTCGGATGGAATTTTGAGTATCATGGATATTGAACTCGGAAAATTCCATTCGGTTTTTGACTCGGATAATCGGTTGTTTAATTATCATAATTATTTTATTATCTATGTCTAACCTTGGACCAAAGTATTTTATACTTTGAGAACCAAAATTGATTTACTTTTGTAGGTTATTCATTCGAGGATATACCTTTTTCAAACCACAAAAGTAGCCGGCTCGAACGTCAAATCACCAGCAGACATTTCTTTTCACCTTCCTCGCTTTAGTCCCGGAAGATTGTGTCGGAAGCCGTCTGTTTCCAAATCTGGAAAACCGAAACGCTAAGCTTAACGGTGGTTTCCACCTTATCTTTCAAGACACCGCCAATGGTTTTGGGACTTCTAAGAGAGTTAAACCATTGTCCAACGTTCACATTACAACGGATACTTTCGAGTGACTCGTAAAGCTTTTATCAACGGTCACGAAGACTCTCGGTCGGGAGATGAAGATAACGGCTACTCGCCTGGTTACCTATAAATAGAAGCCACTTCACAAGACCCGAAGGTTGCCGAACATTATTGGTTATACACATACTTGCTCAAGTTACTCGTATTTACTTTCAATCTTCAACTTACAACTCCCACTCTGTAATTCATTACTTTATGAGTTGTAAGGTCTTGTACTCGATTACATACTTCTTCTTACATTCTTTGTAAGATCCCTTGACTAAGGTGTAAAGGTTAACTCGGCTTAGTTGTCCCTAGCTGTAAGGGTTATCTCAGCTAGGAAGTACTAGATCGGATAAGGAAATTTCGAGTCTAGGAAAACTTGTATAGAGTTGTCTAAGGGAGCAACTCGGGTTCGATAAGTTCACGGTATTTTGTGGACTCAAAATAGTGGATTTGACTTCGTGTCCGGATTGACACGGTCCGTGGATTTCGCCCGGGAGGGTTTCCACGTAAAATCTAAGTGTTATCTTTCCGAGTTCATTCTAGACTCGCATGACTTTTCTCGCTCTTGTTCCTTCGATTAATCACATTCCGAGTTCAATCTTTTCTAACCCCGTTAATCGACTCAGAATCTATCTTCCTTTCTATTTCTGCGCAAAAGAGTGTGATTCCGCAAAGAATTTCCTATCACCCTATTCACCCCCTCTAGGGTGACTCGGACTCTCCCCGAGCAAACTTTCAAGATGATTCTCATTGCTTTGTCCGAGTAATGGCCCTCCCCATGCTACAAGCTTTGTCAAATTTACTCATACCTTCTCCTCTACCGATCCTCGCTGAGTGTCCGCCTACCAGCACACTGAAGGTATTTCGCAGAGCTAGGCTTCTACCTTTTGGCATGTTTCGGAGTAAATCTTGAAGGGACAACCCTTTTGAAGGAACGCTTCTACTTTGGATGATTCCCCTGCTAGGCATTAATGCATTGTCCACCGGTTGGATACTTGTTTCATCACTTTCTACCGTACCTTTATCGGTTGGACCTTGTTCCTTTTATGCAGATTGTTAATGGCTTTTAGGATCACCGATACATTGCTATGCTTTGGTACCCATACTTGTCGACCTCCTGGCATCCTACATTCAAACTCCTCATGCCCCATTCTCTTACACTTGTGACGAGTAAAGGGAACCCACTCATAATGCACAGCTTGGCTGAAAGCATACCCAACATGATCAAGCACAGTGCGAGTGTCGGGTAGAGGTCGTGAAAAGTCGACCTCCACTAAGACCCTAGCATATGAGATCCTAGACTTTGCAGCGAGTACACTTATCGGCATATAACGGTGTACCAACAATGCTGGCCAACTTGCTTAGCCCATTAACGGACTGGAGTGATAGGTCTAAGTTTGGAAATTTCACCCATATTGGAACACAAGTAGTGACAGGTCGATCAAAGTGAAAATCAGTTGACCAAGGCTTCAAGCAACAAAGATTTTCCTCCAAGCTGTCCAAGGACCTCCTCTCAATATCCGATCCATATCTCCCCGAGAGCCAAATCTAAAGACATACTAGCCGATAGCGTGACAATGAATTTCTAGCACGGCTACGGAATTCTAGTGTTTTGCCACAAAGTTCCGCACTACGGTTAACTTTGGCATTGGTCCAATAATATACCTAATCAAAGCAAAATCGCAATAGTTAATTTCCTCCTGAACATCCTCAAGGCAAATCTGTGCTATTCGCTTCTCCCCGTCCCTTTGCGGTTCAACATAATGAAGTCCTAATCCCATACAAGGATCACGATCCCTAGCAAAGAGTGGCAAAACAATGTAAGTTTTATGTCGTGCACCATGAGAGAAGCCCTCCCAGCGACCGAGGTGTTTTGACGAACTCCGCTCGCCGGTGCTGGAAGATGGGGAAACGCGATCGACCGCCGAAGCAAAAGCGGATCGAGAATTTGACTGTTGCTGAGGAGATTCGTGGTTCGCTGTTCACGAGGCCAACCCTGTCACGAAAATGAATGAGGTAACCCCTAACTCTACGGTTGCGAGAATCGGATCATCAATTGAGTTGGTCCGATATGGTGGATGATGAAATTGGTGGTAATTCGAGTTATAGATGCTGGTAATAGCGATATTGTAGTCGATCCAATTGTTCCACATGAAAATTGTAAGGCTGAGCACAATCAATTAGATGGTTCGGGGGCAATATCGGTCCAATTGTTCCACAGGAAAATTGTGAGGTTGTGAACAATCAATTAGGTGATTCAGGGGAAGGCACAAAAGCTATAGTGCGGTTTATTATTTGTTTTACTTTCTGTTTAAGATTATATTTTTATTTTATCATTTTTAATTCTGTTTAATTTTTCTGGAAAACCATAAAAAAATATTTTTGGGTTTTAGGTTACTTTTATATTTTTTTCAGATTTTTGATTTAATTTATTATATAATTTTGTATATTTGTTATTTATTAATTTTCTACTTAGTTTTGTTTTTATTTTCTGTTTTATATTTTTATGAATTAATTAGAATGATTAATTATTATTTAATTTTTATATTAAGATTAGATAATTTTATAATATACACTAATTTGATAATTTTTCAAACTTATTTACTAATTTAGGTTAAAACATGTTTTTAATTTAATAAATTTATAAATTTAGTTTTTTTATTTTTATTTTTAGGTTTTTAGGGTATTAGTTCCATAAAATAGTTTTAATATTTTGGTAATTTAATTATTTATTTTCGTATTTATTTAGTGTATTTTATTATTTGTTTAACTTTTTGTTTAAGATTATATTTTTATTTTATTATTTTTAATTATTTTTAATTTTTCTGAAAAGTTATATATAGTATTATTATTATTATTATTATTATTATTATTATTATTATTATTATTATTATTATTTTGGCATGGAGTAAAAAAGAGTCCATATATGAGTGGAAACCTATTTTTTTCAATGATAAATGATTATTTTTTTATTAGACGAAACTCCTAAATTCACTCTCATACCCCCATGTCATCTTTTTGAAAAGATTGCCATTATATATAGTATAGATTATTATTATTATTATTATTATTATTATTATTATTATTATTATTATTATTATTATTATTATTATTATTATTATTATTATTATTATTATTATTATTGTGGCATGGAGTAAAAAAGAGTCCATATATGAGTGAAAATCTATTTTTTAAATGATAAATTATTATTTTTTATTGGACGAAACTACTAAATTCACTCTCAAATCGATATGTCATCTTTTTGAAAAGATTGCTATTATATATAGTATAGATTATAAATTAAAAAATACAAATTAAAATCAATTATTTTTAATCCTTTTGTCATATCAAAAATTTTATTTTTCTGAGGATGATTTCAAGGGAAAAAATGATACAAACTATAAAATATTTAAAAATTAGAAATTAAAAGATTGGATTAACAAACCTTTGGGCTATTAAAATAAAAAAAAAATGAAATTTTTCTTGAATATTAGCAAGTGTGAACTTTAAGCCTATTTAATGCCAACATAATATACCACCACATTAAGAGGTTCTGATTTGGTGAAGCAATGACATGCTAAGTAATGTTGCTTATGTAGGCGGCAAGTCACATAATTTATTTACTATGATTTTTTAAACAATTTTTTAAATGTATTGATACTTATTTAAAAATTAATATATTATGATATATATATATATATATTATATTATTGTTTTGGTATTATATTATATATTGTTTCAATACATTGATCTTATTGAGTTATTAGCAACCAAATAAAAGTTTATTGACTTGATTAAGACCAAGTTGGTGGGTTCGAGTGCGAACAAAAGGAAAATCGAGTATAAAATACGGTTAGGGATGACGGGAATCTAATTGATGTAACAAAAGACATTCGATTGGTTGCTTTCAAATTGTTGAACGATTAGCATAATTCAAACAAACTCGCTGCTATGAGGTGTTGGATTACCGGTAATTCTTTTTTAATTTTATTTTTATTAGTTGCTAATTGATTTTTTATGTGTTGATTAGTTGCTTCTGCTGATTTTGCAATAACTATGGTTGAGTATATATATATATATATATAGACAAAAATGATACACGTCTTTTCAAAGACACCAAATTTGTGTCTTGCATTGTGAATCAATTAGCACATGTTCCACATCCAAGCATGTAACTACCACATAGCCACATCTCCTACAAATATGGGAACTTTTCAAGGATATTCATGTAATTAAATAAAAATTTTGGAAAAATTTTAAATAGAAATAACAAAAAGGACTGATTATGTGAATAATTTATCTAGATTTTTGTTTGCCATTTACTTTTTAAATGAATGGAAAACTGCTTTCAAAACCAAAGGAGAGTTATACGAACGGCTTGTCATGCCCTTTGGTTTGACTAATGCTCTGAGCACCTTTATGAGATTGATAAATCAGATTTTCGGACCATCCATTGGGAAGTTTGTTGTGGTCTAGTTTGATGATATTCCGATCTACAGTCATAATGAGGAGAACATTCTAACCACCTCGGACAAGTGATTCAACTTTTGAAGAAAGAGAAGTTGTATGGAAACCTAAAGAAGTGTTCATTCTTTAACTCGAAGTCACATTTCTAGGTTATGTTGTTTCGGTTGAAGGAGTGAAAGTGGATGAGAGCAAGATTGAGGCTATTCTGTCGTGGCCTACTCCTAATAGCATACATGATGTGCGAAGCTTTTATGGGCTTGCATATTTTATAGGAGGTTTATCAAGGACTTCAGCACCATCACCGCACCTACGACCGAGGTGCTTAGAAACAGACTCCTTTATTTGGACACCTCGAGCTCGAAATCTTTTGAAGTCATAAAAACAAAACCGACTCAAGCCCTAATCTTAGCCCTGCCTAGTTTTGAGAAAATCTTTGAAGTTGAGTGCGATGCCTTAGGGGTGGGGATTGGTGAAGTCCTCACTCAGGAAGGTCCTCCTATTGCTTATTTTAGTGAGAAGCTATGTGAAACAAAGCGAAGATACTTTACCTATGACAAGGAATTCTATGTTATCATTCGGTCATTAGAGTATTGGAGTCATTACTTAGTGGCTCATGAATTTATCCTGTACTCGGACCACAAAGCCCTCGGATACATTCGGGCGAACACAAGTTAAACCCGCGACATGCAAAATAGGTTGAGTACCTTTAAACCTTTCACTTCTTAATCGGGCACAAATATAGGAAGCTTAACAAGGGCGCCGATGCTCTGTCTACAAGGTACCTACTTGTTGTTTCAGTTAGAAACTTGTGTTTTTGGATTTGAACACCTGGAGAGTTTGTACATGGATGACAAGGATTTTGGAATCCTTTACCAAGAATGCCAAGCTCGACCCAAGGGAGAATTCCAAATCCAAGGAGGATACTTATTCAAGGGTATTAGATTGTGTGTGCCTTGCTTTGGCACGAGAGAGCTGATTATTAGAGAAGTCCATTCGGAGGACTTGCTGGCCATTTCGGAGAGAGAAAGACAACTCATATGCTTAAAGAGCATTATTTCTAGCCGAGCATGGACAAAGATGTTTAAGACATCATCAAGCGATCTGCGGCTTTCCAATATGCCAAGATTCATTCCGTACCTCAAGGGCTTTATACTCCACTACTTGTCCGAACTCAACCCCGGGTGGATGTAAGTTTGGACATCATTCTAGGTCTACCTCGAACTCGAAAGAGAAAGATTCTATTCTGGTGGTAGTTGACAGATTTTCGAAGATGGCACACTTCATTGCTTGTAACAAGACTCATGATGTTACACTGGTTGCTGACCTATACTTCAAGAAAGTCATGAGATTGCATGGGGTCCCAAGGGCAATGGTCTCGGACATAGATACGAATTTTCCGAGTCATTTCGGGTTACCTTATGGAAGAAGCTGGGAACAAAGCTGAAATATAGCACCACTTGCCATCCTTAGAAAAATGGTTAGACTGAGGTCACAAATAGAACTTTGGGAGTCTTACTCGAACATTGATCAAATCAAATGCTAAGGCGTGGGATCAACTTCTTCCACATGCTGAGTTTGCATACAATCGCACGCCAAGCAAGATTACCAATGTTTCTTCGTTTAAAGTTGTATATGGTGTGGAGCATCTATCACCACTTGATCCGAATCCGAGAGCTTTTAATAGGAAACCTCATACTGATGCTATGAAAATAGTCGCTCGGATTCGGGAGTTGCATGAGAAAGTTAGAGCTAAAATTAAGCAAGCTAATCCGAGTTACTGGACCAAGCACTAACAAAAACCGCAGGAAAATGGTTTTTAGCCAGGTGATCTCATTTAAATCCACCTGAGGAAGAAGCATTTTCCTTCCAAGTGTAAGTCTAAGCTTATGCCAAGGGCAGATGGTCCTTTTGAGGTGCTTGAAAGAATTAATGATAATGCTTACAAGGTGAACTTACCCGGAGTCTACAATGTCTCAGCTACTTTCAATGTTGCTGACTTATCTCCCTACTTGGAAGATAATTCACTTAAGAATTTGAGGGCAAATTCTTTTCAAGCTAGGGAGGATGATGGGGAGACACCCCAAGTCAAACTCTAACCGATACCGAGAGCCGACTAGTTTTGTTTAACAATTCCGAGCCCCGAGAAATCACTACCGAGTCCTCGGAATTCACTGTTGGGCCCTCGTTGTTGACACAAGTTGCCAAGGAGTTGTGGCCACACTCAGAAATACTTGTTTGCCTCCATAGACAGGAGTGAGGGAGCCGGACAAGTTAGAAGTATTCAGAGATAATAAGTCTAAGTTGATCTTTTCCGAGTCATTAGTTTCGAGCTTAGATCACTTTTGCAGCTACACTCGGATCTACTTAGGCATTATCTAGGCATCTTCAGCAGAGCTAGAAAAGGAAATTTTAAGGATAAGAAAATAGAAGAATTTGGTTATAACGATTGCAACCGTCACTAGACTCGGAACTGTACTATTTTGTACTACTAATTATGTAGGTCCCCTCCTTTGTGCTGTCCTTTTTCTACTATAATTATTCTACCTTTTGTCCTTGTTTTTGTCCTTTTATTTTCTTGAATACATCACAACCTTTGATTGTAAAAGGGGATTTATAAGCCTTAGATTAGAGTGATGTAACCTAGCCAAGAGGCCTACAAATAGGCATTTTCTCTTATATAGAACAACCTGATTTTGAGTAATAACTATATGCTAAGTAAAGTGGAGATGAGCTCCTTTCACCCCCAAAATTCTCTTTTGCTTATCTAATTAGTGGCGTAATTAGACTGCGTTATGAAGATTCTAGCTTATACTTAGAGTGGTGATATCTCGTATCTCTAAGTGTGGTCAGCGCCCTAGTTTATCCTTGGGTAATCTAGCTTTATCTTGTTCTTGTTATTTCAGTGCTGGTTACCTTGTTAATCATCTCCCCTCGAGTGATTAGCCTAGTTCTTTTGCTTACTTCTTTATTGGTCATTTCGAGTCCTTTCGAGTCACTCGAACCGTGTTTTGCGTACTCTATTTCTGGATTAATGTAGCTCGTCATCTTGACACATCAAAAGCCTTTTTATGTTTTATTTGATTCGGATTCCACCCATTCATTTATATCTAGTCAAGTTGCCTCCCAATTAAATTTAGATAATCATAAGCCTCAAATTGAGTATCAAATCGGACTTCTAAATGAAAAAGTGGTGGAATACCCAATTCTTTACCGACATATGCCCATAGTTAGTTATGGGGAGTTCCTTCCTGTGGATGTAATCCAATTTGATTTGTTAGAATTTGATGTCATTTTATGAATGGATTGCATGGTAACTCATGAAGCGAACATAGATTGTAAAGATTATCGAGTTATATTAAAGGACCAGAAAGGGCAGGAAGTGTGCTTTTGTGGTGAAAAAGATATAAAGGAGTATTCCATAATTTCACCGACAAAGGCTAGCAAGTTATTAAGATAGGGTTGCACAAGGTATTTATGTTACCGAGGATAGAAAAGAAAAGATGGGTATAGATGATGTACCTGTAGTATATAAATTTTCAGATGTATTTCGTCAAGATTTGCTTAGCATACCTCCTCAAAGGGGGATTGATTTTAAAATTGAAGTAATTACTGGTGCACAACCTACTTCTAAAGCGCCATATAGAATGGCCCCATGGAACTTAAAGAGTCAAAGTCCAAGCTTGATGAGTTGCTACAAAAAGGATTTATAACGCCATGTGTGTCACCTAGGGAGCTCCAGACTTGTTTGTAAAGAAGCAATATTGTACTTTGAGACTCTATGTGGATTATGCGGAGCTACATAAGATAGCCATTAAGAATAAGTATCCTCTACCCCGAATTGATGATTTCTTCGATCAATTATAAGGAGCTAGCGTGTTTCACCGACTTATAATTAAACAAGAAGATATTCCCAAAACTACCTTTAGAACCGGATATGGGCACTACGAACTTACGGTGATGCCCTTTGGAATGCAAATGCTACATTCGTGGACCTCATAAACATGATTTTCATGCCTTATCCGGATAAATTTGTGGTACTATTTATTGATGATATTCTCATATACTCTAAGGATAAGGGAGAACATATCGAGTATATGAGAATAGCACTATAAACTTTGAGAAAACATCAATTATATGCCAAATTGCAAAAATGTGAGTTTTGGCTGGAAGAAGTGAATTTTTAGGGCTTCTTGTTTCTAAGGAAGGTATTAAGGTCAATCCTTATAAGGTAAAGGCGAGTAATCGAATGGCCCGGACCAAGAAATGTTACAAAAGTGAGGAGTGTTTTTGGGTTGGTAGGTTATTGCAGAAGGTTTGTACAAGATTTTTCAAAATTAGCATCACCGCTAACCAATTTATTAAAGAAAACAACAAAATTTAAGTGGTTGGATAAATGTGAGGAGGTCTTCTAGGAGTTGAAGAAAAGGTTAACCACAACCCCTATTATTACCTTACCAATAGAAGGTAAATAGTATACTATCTATAGTGACGCCTTTAAAAATGGGTTAGGATGTGTGTTAATGAAAGATGACAAGGTCATAGTTTATGCATCCCGACAACTCAAATGATATAAAAAGAATTATCCTACTCACGATTTGGAGTTGGATGTCGATGTGTTAATTTTAAAATTTTGGAGACATTACCTATATGAGGTGCTTTGTAAGATTTATACCACCATCAAAGCTTGAAGTATATTTTTACCCCAAAAAAGGGATTAATCCGAGGCAACGCCACTGGTTAGAGTTACTTAAGAAGTATGATTTACAAATACAATATCACCCACTAAAAGCAAATTTCATGGCTGATGCATTGAGTAAGAAGACGGAACACGGTTTGAATGCAATAACGGTAACTCAACCTCGCCATTCTACGAGACCTCCACAATTTGGGTATTAAGTTAGTCTCACATGAATAAACAAGTGGATTTCTAACAGCAATAAAGGTATAGCCTACTAAAATGAAGGAAATCAAATTAGACCAAAATGATGATGTAGGGTTAGTAAGGATTAAGCAAAATGTTAAAAAGGGAAAATCTCCTGGTCTTGTAATACACAAGGATATAACTTTAAGCTTTCAAAATCAATTATGTGTACCGAATAAAGAGGAATTAAAAAAAAATTATTGAGGAAGCTCACAATACACGAAATTCGACACATCCAGGAGGAACAAAATAGAGAACCGAAATAATATTTTTGGTGGAATAATATGAAATGTGATATCGCAGAATATGTAGACAAGTGCTTGAGTTGTAAAATGGTAAAGGTCGAACATCAACATCCTATAGGTGACTTGAGACCTTCGAATATTCCTAATCGGAAATAAGATTCAATTTCAATGGACTTTCCTAATTACCTCTTACTACCTCAAAGAAAAATGTTATTTGGGTGATAGGTGACCAACTTACTAAATCTGCACATTTTATAGCAATACATGACATATGGAATGTAGAGAGACCGATGCGAGTTATACATTAAAGAAATTGTTAGGTTACATAGAATACCGAAGGACATCATATATGATAGGGACAAGAGGTTCCAAGTGCGTTTCGGCAAGCTCTACGACAAGCTTTTGGAACTAAATTGAATTTTAGTAGATTGTATCTATAGAAACCTAAAAAGTGTCATCTCTTATCTCTTTAATTATGCATTTTATTATGTTGGCCCGAGGATGAAATCCCAACTCCTTTTTGAGGATTTATATCTCGGACTATGTTTGATTGGTGAGACATAAGGCGAGTAAACCATAAAGAACTCCTAGCATTAAATAAATAGCCTTTCGGTTTGGATCACTCTAAAAATCCCTCTTTCTTTCGGATGATCTAAGAATCGGGCCAAGCCTTAAGAGACAACAGAGTTCAATGTCGTGTACTTGGGAAATTCCAAGTCCGAATCTGCAGTTTAACTTTTGTCCAATAAGACAAGGAGTTAAAGATCTCAAGACAGCGTTAAAACGTTGCATTTCATGATCATGAGCATCAAAGTGCTGCGTTCAAGCTCCATAAAACAGTCCACATTAGACTTGGAGCTTTTCCCCTCAAAATGACGTCATAGCTGAATGTTACTCTGCTTAAAAATGTCTTCAAATACCTTCTCTTTTGATAATTCGCCGTTGAATCCTTGCAAAGAGGTATCTTCAATTATTATTATCTATGGGCATTCATTCGGCTGATCATTCTCACTCCTCATAAACTCACCTTTTCAAAACTCATAAAAGAGCCCTCCTTTCTTGGATTTGCCACTCTCGCATCAACAGATCCAAATCAGCAAGGTGGGACAACCTAAAGGCAATCATTCAGCCTTCAAACGGTTATTTAATTTATGTTTTCTTTATCACTTTTCATATTGTGGATTGAAGAGATGTAATCGTTTTTTAATTCCTCCTCGCTCGATGTAACATTTTTAGTTTTCTCGCTTTTCTTTTCCTTTTCATTTTTACTTTCTTTACTTGGTTTCTTTATCAGTTTCCTTTAATTTTGTTTGGTTGCTTTTTATTTTCATTTAGCATGTTGTATGTTTGTGTTTAGCACATTATTTTAGTATACTACTCAAACTAGTAATAGACGTCTTCGAACAAGCGGAATGGAAAGGTTCTCCTTACATTTTGTACTCTTACCCCCAAATCTGATTCTTGGTTCCAAGATCGATGGAGTCATTTTTAGCCTTTTTCGGTCTTAAAAGCTGACGGCGACTCCTCTTTTTTAGTATACTACTCAAACTAACATCGGAAGAGCAAATTTTTATTTTTGTTTTTGTTAGTTTTTCTCCCTTAAAAACCGACTGGCGACTCATCTTTTTACTTTATTCTTATTAAAAATGCATCTCGGTTATTTTCTAATTGCGGGGTAAAAAGAAAGAGATCTGGTTACGCCTGCTAGGCCGGAGGCCGAGGGTGACTGTTTCAGTCCAAGCCCTTGGCAAGCACCTGTGACCGCCAAGTGCAGGCTGCCGCCTACATTGGGTGGTCAACGGTCGAGGCTTGGGTCCGGACCAATGTCTTCACACCGGTCCGATCCTAAAGCCTCACCGCATAACCCTAATTTTTATTATTTTATTCTTTAATTAGGAGATAATATCCCGAGAATTCTTAAAAATAATTTATAAAATAAAGCGATTAATAAAACGCCAATCAATTTAATATGATTTAATCCATTAATTTGACTTAATAAAAATCAGAACTCATAAAAAGAGATCAATCCCCACTTTCCACAATCCATTTTCAAAACCCTAAAATCATTTTCCACTTCATCTTTAAAAAATCCCTTATGCCAAGGCAATCGTGGGAAGCTCGGTCCAGCGACCCCGAGTTCGGCCGTGGTTCCTATAGTGGCGACTCCACTGGGGAATAAATCATTTATTAAGAGGGTGAAACTTGGAAATTTGAGTAGTGTATTTTTATAATGTGCTTGCATTAGGCATCCTGCATTTTAGTAACCTTTGAACATAGTTTAAATACTATTCTAGACCCCTAGGAAAAATTTATTTTAGCCCTTGTTTAACCCTTTTGGAATGAGGCTCCCACTCGAATCTTAGGCGGGTCCAATTAGGCTTGATTGTCAATAGAAACCGTACCTCTTCCCTCATAGCACGCGCTCTTGGTTCAAACTGTTTGGTTCACCATGAGGCACCGAGGATGCTAGACTTTTCTTCTACCTTGCCCCATACGGAGGACCAAATCCTCGAACTACGAGTCACCATGTATCCTACCTAGTATAAACCTCTTTTGACCATAGAACCTTTTGACTATTAGGTGGTCACCTTGACTTCATTTGCATGCTTGGATGAGTGTGTGTGTTTTAGATATAATCCTTTACTTGTGAGCCTTTGAAATAGGTGAGGAGTACTTGATTAGCCCTTGCATGGGTGAAAATAAAACACTTTAATAAATTTCCAAGAGTCGGTCCATTATGTGCATTTAGCCAAAAGTCAAAATACCCTTGTCCTCCTAGGGTTAGTCCATTATTTGTACTTTCGAGTCATAATAAAATTTTTTTAAGCGGTCTAAGTAGTTACCGCATGTCGGTCTAGAAGGTTCTTGCCAAAGACCCTTCTATCTTTGGGTAGTTTTTTTTTTCTTTTCTTCTTTTATTTCAAATTCTCATTTTGCATTTACATTAGCCAAATCAAATTCATCTAATATTAGGTGAGTCCATTTTCCATTTGCATTAGCCAAAACAAGTTCATCTCATATTAGGTGAGTCCATTTTGCATTCGCATTAGCTAAATCAAATTTATCTCATATCAGGTGAGTCCATTTGCATTAGCAAAATCAAATTCATCTCATATTAGATGAGTCCATTTTGCATTAGCCAAATCAAATTTATCTCCTACTAAATGAGTCCATTTTGCATTAGTCAAATCAAATACATTTTAAATATAAGGAAATGCATTATCATTTAGCTAGAATAAGAAGCATCTTTTCTTTAAGGATCAATTATTCATTAGCCAAATTATCATCTCAAACTAAGTCATACATCATTCCTTTCTCATCATCGTATTCTTTATGTGCATCCAAATAAAAGCATCCTTAGTCTCTTCGGGTCTTGAGCTTAAGTCCCTTCCTCCCAAAAGTGGTCTTCTCTCACATGGTCCTAAACCTCATCCTTTGGACTGCAGAATAGGGAAGTCTACGACAACCGAGTATCGTCGGAATCCGAAATCTAAAAGATTAGAACGTCTTACCAAAGAGTCCGACACATCTTCTCTTCTTTCTACTCCGCGGTTTACACCGGTGCAACAAGCTTCGGTGCACACCACACCGATTCAATCTACTCTTCGTCATAAGACAAGTACTTAGAAAGAGTTCCCTTCCAATGGATTTAAACCCGAGTCTCTTAACCTTGCTTTGCTTAATAAGAACTTAGCGAAAGTGGAAACCAGGATGAATGATCAAGACGAGAAGATATCATCTATATCAAGGGATCTTAAAACCATAATAAAGGCTATTGAGGATAGTAAGAGAGATGAGGAAGCTGAACGTTTGAGAAGAGCGAGAGGGATTACTTCTTTCTTCTCCACCTAGCTTGTCTCCTCCAAATAGTCCCAAACACGAATCCCCCAAGCGTTAATCCAAACCTCAGCCTAATCCACTTGTAAATCGAGATAGAATAAATGTTAAGGGAGTCATCCATGTCCAGTAATGATTCACTTCAATTCTTAAAGGTAAACTACCTCCAAAGTTTACCATGCCCGATATCAAGTTCAAAGGTTCCGAGAATCCCCATCGTCACGTGCGCAACTTCTTAGGAGTAATGACTCTTAAGAACATTAAAGAAGACACTTACCACATCATCTTCCCTTGGACTTTCGATACTAATGTAATGAAGTGGTACAATGTCGGTTGACCCACGTAAAGTCGCCAATTGGACCGATTTGTGCAAGGAGTTCCTACGTTAATACTCCTATAATACCGATCTGTCTATTACTCCGAGAGACTTGGAATTAATCAAACAAGGTGAAAAGGAGAGCTTCACAAACTTTCTCACCGGATGGAGAGCAAAGGCTGCCCGGATGGTTGGTCGACCCTTTGAGAAAGACTAAGTCGGGATCATCGTGAAAAACCTTCACCCAATTGTAATGAACATCTCAAATTCCTACCCATGATGAATTTTTCAACCCCTTAGGGATGTTGGCTTGCAGATAGAAGAACAGTTGTCTACCGCAACCACAAAAGTCGCGACTGGGTATAGAGGTAATTATCATTCCAAAGATGAGAAAACCTCCAATACGAGCAATATTAGCGAGGGTGCGGATGTCAATGCCCTCAACAGGTATATCGACTACACTCCTATTAATACTATCTACATTAAAGCCCTTCATTGTCTCCTAGAAAAGGGAAAAATAGAATTGCCACCCGTTAGAGTAGAATCGAAACTGCAAAACAGTCCAAAACCGGGATGCGGCAAAATTTTGCAAATGCCATTGTGCATGAGGACATGATACCAAATAGTGTTGGACATTCAAGAACAAACTAGAAAGCATGTTTCGAAATGGCCAACTCCCTTGACCTAAGGCTGCCCAAAACCAAACAACAACAAAAATCCTTTTAGCGGCACCTTAGCCATTTTCACTGAACCCACTCCAAGTCAATGGGACCCGTCTGTCTTTATCCAAAATATTGATGAATGTAAATCACTTTGTAGCTTACCTCCTTTAGATCCGTAAGTCCAGGGGTATGGGTAAGTGATGAAGAGGATGTCTACAAAACGAGAAGCAACGGTGGCGACAATAACGATGACTTCGGGGCACATCACCCTTAGAAAAAGAAGACTTTTGGGAGAAACCGAAAGTCCTACAGTCTAATTCCTTACTAGATCCATACAGCACAATGCACCCATGGATCCACAACAAACTCAGGAAGCCCCAAAAGAGTCTGAAGCTACAAAAGAAGAAGATCAAATCCTTGAACAACTTCGAAAATTAAAGGCGGATATCTCAATCCGGCAACTTATATATGCTTCCTATAAATATAGACAAGCTTCGATTGGCGCACTCAGTATGATCGAGGTCTCTCGTGAAACCATGCCAGAGGAAGTGGTAGGATTGATTAACAGTAGGGATGAAACTATTACTATGATCAAAAGGATCTCCTAGAAGAAGGCGTTGCACATAACAATGGATTGTCCCTAGAGAACTGCTAGATAATGGATCGATAGTAAACATGTGTCCCTAGAGAACTGCTAGAAGGGTAGGAATTAGGGAGCAACAATTCTCTAAACAGATTGTCCATCTTCGAGCTTACGATAATTCTAAAAGAACAGTCTTGGGAATAGTGACCTTGCTAATTAATATAGGGCTAGTAGAAAAGAACATCGAATTCCAAGTCCTAGATATCCCAACTCCCTTAAATTTACTCTAGGACACCCTTGGTTATATGATCATCGAGCGGTGCCCTCTATACTGCATCAAAAAGTTAAGATGGTCATCAAAGGTCAAGTTATAACTGTCAATGGGGATAATCTCTGTGCTACTATTACTTCTAAAGAATTTGTAGTTGAGATTGAGCACGATGCCAATGATGAGGAGCTATATGGATTCGAGACTATCACTGCCTTAGAAAGGGATTAAGCACCTCTTAACTTCAATTCTTACAACAACCCTAGTGTCTATTCGATGCTTAGGAAGAAGGGGTACTTTCCAGGTCTTACTCGCAGGTCGAAGGGCATACCACCATATTTTTCCACCACTTGAACCCACTAACAACTATACCTTTGACTAGGTTATCAACCAACTACCGAGGAAATAGCCCAAGCCAAGTGGAAGATTCAAACTAAGAGGACTACACTTCACACAGTCCACTCTATCAAGCCCTTTCCCTATTATGGTTTTCCCGAGGCTTACTATATTAAGGACAAGAGCATTTAGTACCGATTTGCAGATTTTCAGTGATCGCCATATATTGGAGAAGGAGGCACCCTACTTCTTTGAGGAGGGACAATCCACACCAGAATTGACCAATCTTGCTTGGGAATAGTCTTTTCGATCTTCCGTTCGAGACAAGAGAATAATCTAGAAGGGAATTTGGTCTCGGTACTATCACGTGCTATGTTGTACCTGCAGTTCGATCCGTATAGATTCATCACCAACGTTGATAATGAAGGGTCCAAGCATGTTTCTTTGATTGACATCAAGGAGGGCCGATAATTCGCCATCGATCTAGGGGCGCATCCTCTTCTTGAGTCTAGTACTAGGGCTTTTTATTCTCCTTCTATTATTTCTAGTTCTTTTCCTATCACTTCTAGTTATGTATCTTCGGTTTCGAGTCCGATGTACTCGTTGCTTCATTTAATGAAGTGAACCTTTCCACTTACTCTTTGCCTCCTCTTGCTTTCAATTGTTTTGCCTCTAATGATGAACAAGAAATCCCTAAAGAATTAATAAAAGCTATGGAAGATCATGAAAATCGCTCACCAACAATAGAGGAAATAGTAATAATTAATCTGGGGTCGATTGATCAACCCCAAGAAGTTAAGATCGGGAGAACACTAGATATAGAAAAGCATAAGCAATTAACTTCGCTCCTTACAGAGTTCGTAGATGTCTTTGCATGGTTCTACTAAGACACGTCGGGTATAGATCCAAGTATAGTAGAACATAAAATTCACCTTTACAAAGATGCTAAGCTAGTTAAGTAGAAGCTGAGGAGGATGAAACCTGAATGGGTTTTGACGATTAAGGAAGAGGTCCGAAGCGGTTAGAGGTTGGGTTCATCAAGGTAGTTCACTATCCTCAATGGGTAACAAATAAGGCCAGTCCCAAAGACGATTTCCCGCTGCCTCATACCGACATCCTTGTAGATAACATAGCGGATCATGCTTTGCTTTCATTCATGGACGGCTACACTAGGTATAATTAGGTAAAGATGGCTGAAGAGGATATGAAAAAGACGACCTTCATCACTCAATGTGGGACATACTATTATGTGGTGATGCCATTTGGGCTCAAGAACGCCGGTGCAACGTACCAAAAGACGAGTTACAACCTTATTGCATGACATGATCCACAAAGAAGCTGAAGTTATGTGGATGATATGATCATAAAATCCAAAGATAGGGCGGGGCACCTACCCAGCCTAAGGAAATTCTTCTAGAGACTAAGAAAATACAACATGCGCCTTAAACCTCAAAAGTGTGCCTTTAGAGTAACCTCAAGAAAACTATTAGGTTATGTTGTTAGCCTTAGAGGAATAGAAGTTGATCCATCCAAGATCAATGCCATTTAGGAGATCCCTCCGCCAAGCAAAGAAAAAGAGATAAGGGGTTTCCTACGATGCTTACAGTACATAAGTTGTTTCATATCAAAACCGACTATGGTCCGTGAACCTATTTTCAAGAAGTTGAAGAAAGTATTTGAGCCCATTTAAGATGTCGAGTGCTAACAAGCATTCGATAAGGTTAAGGAATACCAAGCTAACCCTCCAGTGCTAGTTCCACTCCAACCAGGGAAACCTTTACTTTTGTATCTCACCACGACGAAAATGGCTATGAGAGCTATGCTCGCTCAACGAGACGGGAAAGAAGAAGAGAAAACATCATTGGCACTAGTCTGGGCTACCAAGAAGCTCATGCACTATGAAGTTGTGCTCTTGGAGAGACTAAGTCACCCTAGAGGGGGTGAATAGGGTGATGAGGAAATTTAAACAAAGAATAGAAGATTAAAGTCTAAAGCCGACTTTGAGACAGTCCGAGTCTAGATTGGACTCACAAAAGTGTTAATTCGAAATTACGTGGAAACCCTCCTAGGGAAGAAAACCACGGCCAGTGCTAATCCAAGCACCAAGTCAAATCCATTATTTTGAATCCATAAAATACAGTGAGACGGACTCAACCGAACTGCTCCCTTAGACAATTCCTTACAAGATTTTCGTAGACTCGAAGTTCCCTTATCCGATCTAGTACTTCCTAACCGAGGTAACCTTTACGAGTTAGGGACAACCGAGCTGAGTTAAACCTTATAGCTTAGTCAAGAGACCTTATTCAAAAAGTAAGAAAGAGAATTTGTAGCTGATTACAAGACCTTACAACTCGGAAAGATGTTAAGTACGAGTAGTGTTGTAAGTAGAAGATTGAATATGAATATAAAGACTTTTGCTTTAAGTAAGTGTATTGACAATGATTCCAGCAATCTTCAAGTCTTAAGAGTTGGCTTCTATTTATAGATAACCAAGCAGATTAGTCGTTGTGACTATCTTCCGATTAGAAGTCCTCTATGACCGTTGTAACGGTTCTTCCGAGTGGCTCGAAAGCATCCGTTGAGATGTGAACGTTGTGCAACGGCTCTTGACTCCTTAGGATGTCCCAATCCACTTGTGGTGTCTGAAAAGTAGGGTGGAAACCACCGTTGAGCCTTAGCATTGAGGATTTCCAATTTTGGAAACAGACAACCCTAACACGAGTGTCTAGGCCTTGGTCGAAGTAGAAAAGCCTTGTCTGCTCGGTGATTGACGACTTAAGCCGGTTACTTTTGTAATTCAAAAATAGGATAACCTCGTTTAGAGAAAAAGTAAACAAATTTTGGTTCTCAAAGTATAAAATACTTTGGTCCAAGATTAGACACAAATAATAATTTAATTACGATAATTAAGTGCATAATTATTCGAGTCTCGGA
The DNA here is from genome assembly GCA_021018815.1 of Talinum fruticosum. Classification (NCBI taxonomy): domain Eukaryota; kingdom Viridiplantae; phylum Streptophyta; class Magnoliopsida; order Caryophyllales; family Talinaceae; genus Talinum; species Talinum fruticosum. The sequence continues at coordinate 3,987,172 of JAITYX010000011.1, forward strand.
AAAGAGGAATTTTCTGAGTCTAATATCTATTACACTCAAATTCCATCTCGAGTCGATCTACAAATAAATCAAGTTAGATAAAGAATATCAGAATGAGAATACTTGATCTAGACATATATAGTTCAAACAAAACATGCTGACTTAGAAAGATGAATTAACACGGTAATTCAATCAAACTTAGAATATGAAGTCAAACCTGAGTTTATACACGTTAGAACAAATGTTTGAACATGCGATAAGTCCGAGTGTTGTCCGAGTGACTCGGAACTATAAGTGTGAAATGATAAGTAAGAGTATGCTTTCTAAGTCAGTCGGAATCAAAAGACAACTTATGTAATAGTTTACGTAACACTCATAAAAGTTTTTATACCACTTAGAAAAGTTTCTAAAGCACTTAGAATGACTTGAAATCAAAACTCACAAGAGATGAAGTCCGTACATGATTCCTTGATGGTACTCGGAATGAATTACATGTAAAGTTTGAGTCTTCAATCTCCCCTTTTTAATGAAAGACATTCCATACTTAGATAGAATATAGACCTGAATTTTCGTTCTTTCTCAAAGAATATGTCGAGTAGAGATAGAATCGTATAACATAACTAAAGTGATTTAAACTTAGATTCTATCGGAGCAAATAAGCTTAGATAGCATCAAAGCAAAAACTGAATTATCGCATAGAAAAGAAGTGAATCGAGCTTAGAAAGATGATTATATCGGGGATAAAATTATGTAACCGAGTTATTGTATCGGAGCAAGATGTACAAAAAAATTAAAACTCGTAAAGCTATAAGCACGAAACAGAAACTTCATTAATATTCACAAAAACATATATACACAAAAAGTGTGAGAGAAACTCCCCTAAACAAGACAACAAATTTTTCTAACTATTCTCTCCCTTACCTTTCAAAGAAAAAACAAAAAGAGGAAGAATGTATGAAGAAGATACAATTTGTATATCCGGACAAAAACTAAAAACAAAAAATTAAAAACAAAAAAAAATTTCTAAGATGGAGGGGAGGGAGCGAGTCTAAGTCGAGGTGGATGGACAAGCAAGTGCGCCTTCGCTGGTAAGATCGTGATGAAGTTAAAGATCGAGGCGGGGCAACATTGGTATCCTCGGGATGGGCGCAGCTCCGAGTGGTCGACCCGGAATCAGGTCATCTAGAGGTTCATCCTCTTGGAACTTGACCGAGGGAGGTGCTTGCTCAGGTTGGACAGCTACTCGACCGACCTTGGTCGGCAGGGTCTTCGAACCACTCGGACTACCGTCTAAGTTGATCGGTTCCGGTTAGAGGGTTGGAGCACCTTGTCTCTCTCGCTGCTTCGCTCCTTCTGCTTCTTCCTTCTCTTCTTCTTCCTTCTCCCTTCCTCCTTATCCTCAAAGGAGCTGCCTCGGTCGCGGTGTCCTCTTCTTCTTCTTCTTCTTCCCCGCAGAGGGGATTTGGCCGGGCTCGAGGACTCCTCAAATGTGTCCGAGTCAACCGGGTCCCGAGCAACCTTGGAGGGCCTTTCCTGGAGGAGCTTTATTATCTCCTTCTGCTCCTTGACAAGTGCTTTCATCTCAAGAAGCACATCTTGCTGCTCTCTTATTTGGGGCTGAGCAGTCTTTTGATTGATGGTCATAGATCGGAGGACAGTCTTGAATGACCGGAGGGTATCCTTGAGTTCAATGGACACCGAGGAGATCTTGTCCATTATGGCGGTGGACAAGGCAGAAGAGAGGACTTGAGAAACACCTGAAGTGGAGGAACCACCAAGTGGAGGAGGTAGAGAGAGAGAGGAGTTTGTGTTCGAGTCCGAGGCGGAGAAGGTTGCCTCGATTCTAAGCTATGGACCTAGACACCCGGTTGGGTCTCCTGGTATCCATACCCAAGAAGTTCTTTCTTGCCAACAACAATGGCAGCCTCGAAACCGCGTTAGGATTTGAGGGAGAGGAACTTTGAATTGCTTAAAGATAAGGGTGAGAAGAGCCCCAAAAGGAAGTGGGGTTGATTTCTTGGTCCGAGTCCGAGCTGGCACAGTGGCCATATACTCGACTATGGCTAGAAAGAGGTCTACTTTGTAGCCCTCAAGGATGTCAAAAAGAGCTTTGCTTGGAGTTAGGGTTCTCCTTGCTCGAACGCTGAGAGAAGAAGGTTATCATCGGTAGAAAACACAGAAGATGGGCTTCGACTTTAGTTGAGTCGAGAGAAGTTTTTGCGTGACTCGGGAAATTCTTGGGCATACTTCTCAAAGAATTCATCAGCAACCTTGTTGAAAGGTATAGGGTTGCTGTTGAGGAAAAGAGAAGAGACTTTGAAAAGGCGGTGGAGGAGAGAGACGTTGATGCGAACAATGATATTTTGAACTCGGAGGTGAGTATACCCTTAGAGCTAGAGAGGTTAAAGTAAAACTCGAAATGAGTTCCGGGTAGATGAACTCGCTGAAACAGAGGAAATTATAAACCCCTGTGGTTTTGATGTTGTTTAACCGCGAAAACTTGGTGGTTGGAAAGAATTTGTCATCCAACGTTAGGTGTTGAGTGACAAGGATTTTAAAGGGGTTGGAAGGACCCTCTTGGCTTTTTGTGTGAGGTTTCTTGGTTGCGGAACCAAGAAAGTCTAGGTGGGAACCTCTTTTCGGCATGTTTGGATGTGAAAAGAGAGAAAGATGAATTTTGAGATAGGGAGAGAGTTAGCTCGAAGAGAGTGAGCGAGTAGAAAGTGAAGAGAGAAAAAATGAGAGAGTAGAAAGAGGGCTGAGAGTAATCGGTGCTTACTTGAGATATCTTTCACTTAGCTTAAGAGAGACGATTTCTTCTTCGAACGCAGTAAACTTGCTCGAGTTGAAGTAAGAGAGTGAGAGAGAGTAAGTAGAGAGTAAAGTAGCGAAATGAAGGAAAACGTATGCTATTTATAGAGAAAGAATTGTCCTTCGATATTCGTTCCGACCCAACTCTCCAACGGTCGCCTCGGACCGGTGTGACTATTCTCGCTCTCCAACGGTTAGAATTCCAGCGATTGTTTCCCAACGGCTAGTTCTCCGATCGCTACGCGAGAGAGAGAGAGAGAGAAAAAAGAGAGATTTTAAAAGAATTTTCTGAAATTCTCCACTAATCTAGAGATGATTTTGAAGTTTGATGTCCATTTTTCTCAAAATTTGAGTTTGACTTAGTAAAGGTTTTTAGTGACTCGAAACTACAAACAAGCAATAACTCATAGCTCAGTATCACCGGCTCAACTAAACTGATTATTATTAAAGCATAAAAGTGAAACATCTAACACATAATCATGCAAAGTAATTTCACTCGAAAAGCACATAATTATGCATTAATCATGCCGAGCTCATTCCTAATAAAGCAAAACCGATCCTCACCAAGTGGCTTGGTAAAGATATCAGCTAATTGAAGTTTGGTAGGAATGAATTCAAGTTCAATATCACCTTTCTCAAAATGGTCTCTTAGAAAATGATACCTAACCTCAATATGCTTTGTTTTTGAGTGTTGAACTGGATTCGTAGTGATGCTGATTGCACTTTGATTATCACACTTGATTGGAATTGATTTGAATGAAAGTCTAAGATCTCTCAAGTGTTGCTTGATCCATAAAATCTGAGCACAGCATGCTCCAGCTGTAATATACTCAGCTTCAACGAATTGATAGAGCTACTAAGTTCCGCTTCTTTGAGTGCCAAGATATAAGGGATTGACCCGAAACCGGCAGGTTCCTGATGTGCTCTTTCTATCAACTTTGTATCCAGCATAGTCGGCGTCCGAGTATCCAGTGAGAGTTAGTTCTAAGTCTCTTGAGTACCATAGACCTAAATTTTGAGTTCCTGTAAGATATCTCGAAAATTCTCTTCACCGCATTGAGATGTGATTCTTTTGGATTAGCTTGAAATCTTGCACATAGACATACACTAAACATTATGTCCGGCCTACTGAAAGTAAGATACAACAGAGATTCAATCATACCTCGATAGAGTTTCGATATACTGCTTTACCTTTTCGTTTGAGTCCAGCTTTTATCGTCGCCGCTCATAGGTGTTGCTGCATGCTTTGTATCTTGAAGTTTGTACTTCTTCAGCAGCTCTTTGGTATACTTTGATTGATGGACATAAATGCCATCTTTGTCTTGCTTGATTTGTAGACCAAGGAAGAAATTGAGTTCTCCCATCATGCTCATTTGAAATTCCTGTCTCATTAACTCGGAAAAATCTCGACAAAGAATTTCATTAGTAGCTCCAAATATTATATCATCGACATAGATCCGAGCAATAAAAAGTCTTTCCCCTTGGTTTTTATAAAAAGAGTCTTGTCAATCTGACCTCTTCTAAAGTCATTTTCAATCAAGAAATTGCTCAGTCTTTCATACCATGCTCCGGGAGCTTGTTTAAGACCATAGAGAGCTTTTTGCAACTTGAAAACATGATTTGGAAATTATGAGTTTTCAAATCCAGGGGTTGATCAACATAGACTTTCTCTTCAATGAAACCATTAAGGAAAGCACATTTAACATCCATTTGAAACAATTTGATATTCATGCTAGATGCAAATGCCAATAAGATTCTAATAGCTTCGATTCTGGCAATAGGTGCAAAGGTTTCCCCACAATCAATCCCTTCTTCTTAATTGTAACCTTGAGCCATAAGTCTAGCCTTATTTCTAACTACCAACCCACCTTCATCTAGTTTGTTCTTGAAAACCCATTTGGTTCTTATGACTGGGTGGTCGGAAGGTCGTTTGGTCGAGTCCGGACTTGGTTTCTTTCAAATATTGAGTTCCTCTTGTATTGTCTCTACCCATTTAGGTTCATTTAGGGCCTCTACCCATTTCTTTTAATCATCATTGTCCGTCCTATTTCTTCAAGAATTCGGTTCTTTCTCTCCACTGATCCATTTTTGTTGCAGAGTTCTTGATGCCGAGAAGTTGTGGGAGATGCCATTCTTATCACAAAACTTTGCAAATTCCGAGTAGTCGAACTCCCTTCCATGGTCGGTTCGAATTCTCTAGATCCGAGTCCGAGACTCAACTTGGATTTTCCTGTAGAGCTTACTCGAACTCTTTGAAAGCTTTATTTGTGTGCTTAAGAAAACATACTCGGGTAAATCGTGAGTAGTCATCGACAATCATAAGCACATATGATTTACCTCCGAGACTCTTGAAAGGGATTTCACCACATAAATCCATATGCAACATTTCAAGCACTTTGGATGTGGAAACAGTTTTGAGAGATTTGAAAGATGATCGAACTTGTTTCCCTTTTGTGCATGCTTCACAAATTTTATCTTTCTTAAATGCACAGTTAGGCAATCCTCCGACTAAACCATGAGATGCAAGTTTCTTAATGGTGTGCATGCTAACATGACCTAGTCTACAATGCCATGTCCATGAATCATCATGTAGAGATGCTTTTAAGCAAGATAAATTCGACTTGGGTCGAGAGAGGAATAGTGTAGGTGTTACTCGATCTTTTACCCGAGAGCTTAGTCTCCTTGATAGTTTCATCGAAATATAACAGTTGGTCCGAGTGAATCTTACCTCTTGACCTTTGTCACACAATTGAGAGATGCTAAGTAGATTATACTTTAATCCCTTGACAAACTAGATCGAGCTAACCAGATTGTCTCCTTTTCCAATCTTGCTTATCCCAATTATCTTACCTTTGCTGTCATCTCCAAATGTGACTTTGCATCCCTTGTAATCTTCTAACTCGAAAAGAGTCTTGAATCCCCTAACATGTGGCGTGAGCATCCACTATCTAGGTACCAATGCCCTTTTGTTCTTTTCCGAGCCACCTGTAGGTCGAAACAAACTAACCTTTCTCACTTCCTCTAACGAACCCAGTAATTCCCTTTACTGTGGTCGTTTTGTGAGGAAGAAGACTCTTGGGAACCCAGATTTGAATAACTTTGGGTTTGGTCTGATTCTGAGTCTTCCTTTTAGTAAACCGAGTCGGTGTCTCTTTCTTTTGAAAATCTTTTCTTTTATAAACTGGTGGAGACGGTTTTATCCTCGTAGGCTGGTTTGGGCTCAGTCCTCTTTTCATTCTTATGAATGGGACCATGCTCAACCTTCCCGAACTTTACAGCTTTGGAATCATTTTTGAAAAGCTCCGAGTAGGAATTAGATTCCTCCTCCTTGTTAAAACCAAGTCTTTCTTTTCTGAAGGAGACACATTGAGACCATAAGAGCATGTCAAGGTTTTTCTAACCTTGAGTAAACTTCAAAACAAGTTCTTGAGACTCATTGAGCTTTTGCTTCGGACGCTCATTTTCTCCTCTCGAGTGACTCGGACTTAGTCTCATTAGATTGAGCACTAGTCTTGAGTTCTTTTAGAGTAAGTCTCAGCTTTTCTAATTCATTTTTCAAAGAAATGCTCTCGGACGTGATAAACTCAAGTTGTTCTTTAAACCGAGAAGAATCGGAATTAGACTTCTCTTCCAAAGTATAAATATATTTAGCTAAATCAACTTTGGAAAACTTGAGGAAATATTCAATTACCTCCCGAGGATTTGTTTCCTCATTGTCTAAGTGATCCGAGTCCGACTCGAGCTTCGAGTCCGATAGTGCCATCGGACACTTTGAATCATCCGAGTCTTCATCTTCTTCCGATGAGTCTTCATCACTCCATGTGGCCATCATAGCCTTCTTCTTCTTTCTGTCCCTCTTTCTCCTTGGATAGTCTTTGACTATGTGTTCCTTGCTGCCACATTCAAAGCAGACCGAGTTCTTAGTTAAAGATAATTTTGAAGGAGAAGAGTGTTTACCTTTTCTATCCTTCTTATCTTTCTTGTAAATTTCTTCTCTTGGCTTTTTATCCCATCTCTTATGCTTCATCATTCTTTTGAAGCCTATGGCGATAAGTGCCATGGGATCTTCTTCCGAGCCTCGATGAACTCAAATTTCTTTCTCTCGCTTTCGAGGCCTTCAGCGCGATGTTCCTTTTAGTGTCGACCTCTGCATCCTACTCTTTTAGATGGATCTCATGGGTGAGTAGCTTCCCAATGAGTTCGTATGGTTTTAATAAAGAGAGGTTCTGAGCTTCCTTGATGGCTGTCACCTTGGGACCCCATCTTCTCTTGGATACACTTCGAGTATCTTTCCGTACATTTCCTCGTGGGAAATCTTTCTACCTAGAGATTTGAGATTGTTAGTAATCTTAGTGAAGCGGATGAACATCCGAGTGATGTTCTCTTCTGGCTCCATCTTGAGCAGCTCGTACTAGTGAAGATATTGGCTTATCTTCGCTTGTTTGACTTGACTTGTGCCTTCATAAGTGTTGACAAGAGTGTACCACACTTCTTTGGCTGTGTCACAAGCCGACACTCTGCTGTACTCTTCCGAGCTGATGGCGCACATCGGAATGTTCATCGCCTTGAAGTTCTTTCTAAACTTATCTACTTCTTCGATGGTGTACTCGGGCTTTACTTTGGGCACGAGTCTTGCTTCTTCCATCTTCATTTGAATGTAGTTGCCTTCTTGTATGATGTTTCATACATCTTCATCGTGATCCAACAGAAAACATTCCATGAGCTTCTTCCAAGTGCACGAAATTTAATCCTTTAAACTTTGGTGGCCTCGCTAGAAGATTTTTCTTCATCGAACTCTCCATTGTTCCGAGCTATTTGATCTTTAGACCTTTGGATGGTTAGATCCTTTACGAAAGGTTAGGCTCGATACCAATTGAAGGTTTGTTCTTGGAGAGACTTAGTCACCCTAGAGGATGGGTGAATAGGGTGATGAGGAAATTTAAACAAAGAATAGAAGATTAAAGTCCAAAACCGACTTTGAGACAGTCCGAGTCTAGATTGGACTCACAAAAGTGTTAACTCGTAAATTACGTGGAAACCCTCCCGGGGCAGAAAACCACGGCCGGTGCTAATCCAAGCACCAAGTCAAATCCACTATTTTGAATCCATAAAATACAGTAGACAGACTCAACCAAAATTGCTCCCTTAGACAATTCCTTACAAGATTTTCGTAGACTTAGAAGTTCCCTTATCTCGATTTAGTACTCCCTAACCGAGGTAACCTTTACGAGTTACGGACAACCGAGCTGAGTTAACCCTTATAGCTCAGTCAAGGGACCTTACTCGTAAAGTAAGAAAGAGAATTTGTAGCTGATTACAAGACCTTACAACTCGAAAGATGTTAAGTACAGAGTTAGAGTTGTAAGTAGAAGATCGAATATGAATACAAAGACTTTTGCTTTAAGTAAGTGTATTGACAATGATTCCGACAATCTTCAAGTCTTGAGAGTTGGCTTCTATTTATAGATGACCAAGCAGATTAGCCGTTGTGACTATCATCCGATTAGAAGTCCTCTCGTGACCGTTGTAACGGTTCTTCCGAGTGGCTCGTAAAGGATCCGTTGAGATATGAACGTTGTGCAACGGCTCTTGACTCCTTAGGATGTCCCAATCCACTAGTGGTGTCTAAAAAGTAGGGTCGAAACCACCGTTGAGCTTAGCATTGAGGATTTCCAATTTTGGAAACGGACAACCCCGACACAATGTCCGAGCCTTGGTCGAAGTAGAAAAGCCTTGTCTGCTGGTGATTGACGACTTGAAGCCGGTTACTTTTGTAATTCAAAAATAGGATAACCTCGTTTAGGGACCCTACAAAAGTAAACAAATTTTGGTTCTCAAAGTATAAAATACTTTGGTCCAAGATTAAACACAAATAATAATTTAATTAAGATAATTAGGTGTATAATTATCTCGAGTCTCGGAAAAGAGGAATTTTCCGAGTCTAATATCCATTACACTCAAATTCCATCCGAGTCGATCTACAAATAAATCAAGTTAGATAAAGAATATCGGAGCGAGAATACTTGATCTAGACATACATAGTTCAAACAAAACATGCTGACTTAGAAAAATGAATTAACACGGTAATTCAATCAAACTTAGAATATGAAGTCGGACCTGAGTTTATACACGTTAGAACAAATGTTTGAACATGCGATAAGTCTCGAGTGTTGTCCGAGTGACTCGGAACTATAAGTGTGAAATGATAAGCAAGAGTATGCTTTCTAAGTCAGTCGGAATCAAAAGACAACTTATGCAATAGTTTCGTAACACTCGAAAAGTTTCTATACCACTCGAAAAGTTTCTAAAGCACTTAGAATGACTTGAAATCAAAACTCACAAGAGATGAAGTCTCGTACATGATTCCTTGATGGTACTCGAATGATTTACATGCAAAGTCCGAGTCTTCACACTACATGTTAGCTCATATGGTACATGTAGTAGCACCTATAGATCCTATTAAGTATATACTTGAGCAACCAACTATCAGTAGCAAGATAGTAAGGGAGACTGTCATGCTCGTCGAATTCGAACTCAAGTACGTCCCTAAAAAGCAATCAAAGGAATGATAGTGTCGGAATCCTTTGCGGATCTACCCATACCTAAATCACAACCTCGAACACCTTTACTTTCTAGACGAAGATATCTTACAAGTAGAGGTGGACATTTGGACAATGTACTTCAATGGCTCTTCTAACCGGAAGGGCTTTGGAGTAGGGATTCTTCTAGTCTCACCGGAGGGAGCATATACTCCCATTTCAGTCAAACTAGACTTCAAATCACCAACAACGCCGCAAAGTACAAAGCTTACATCACAGGACTTGAAGTCTGCTACAAAGATGGGGTCGAGAATATCAAGGTTTTCGGTGACTCCAATCTTATCATTAATCAGATTTTGCAAATATGGAAGGTACGTAGTGAAGCCTTGGCACTCTACCAAGCATGTCCGATAGAACTATCCAAACATTTTGACAACATCTCTTTCACCTACCTTTCAAGGGATGATAACCAATTCGCGGTTGCATTAGCTAAATTAGTATCCATCATCAACATCCCTAATGGCATTCATTCAATGGCCATCCACAGAGAGCGACGAAGTTAACCCGCGCACGTCCGCACATTAGAGGTGTCTAATACGACCACACCAGTTGGTATCATGACACTTATCAATATCTCGAATAAACAAGAATATCCCTTGGACTCTACACCTAGAGCTCAACAAGCCAGCAGGATGTTGGCTGCCCAATTCTTCATCAATCAAAGGCAACCGTACAAGAAAACCAACTTTAGGATTAGCTTACTTTGTGTCAACTAACACGAAGCAAAGCACATCATGGATGAGATTCATGATGGGGAAATGTGGACCTAATATAAATGGTAAAATGTTGGTTCAAAAGATTAAGAGACTCGGGTATTACTGGTCGACCATGGTGGCAGATTGTCATGAGTTTGTTAGAAGGTGCCATAAATGTCAAGTGTATGCAAATTTATAACACCAACCGGCATCATTCCTCATAACATTAGCTTCACCCTTGCCATTCTCGGTTTTCTAAATAGACATTATTGGCAAAGTGAACCCTAAAGGAATGGGTGGTCATGAATTCATATTAATAGCAATTGACTATTTCACAAAATGGGTAGAGGTGGGCTCTTATGCAACTTTGACATCAAAATAGGTAGCTAAATTCATTATCATCTCGCCATTATGGGGTGTCCCACGAACTAATTAGTCACCATGGTAGTCATTTTAAGAAGGAGGTAGCGAGACTTGTTGGACAAGTATAAGATCCAACACCATAAATCTTCCCCTACCGTCCTTAGACCAATGGAGCAGATTGAAGCCGCTAATAAAAACATTCGTAAAATAGTGGAGAAGATGACATTTAACTATAAGGGCTGACCCGACAAGATGCCTTTTACTTTATGGGGTTATCGAACATCTATTAGAACCTTTACAAGAGCAACACCTTACTCTCTAGTTTATGGGATGGAAGCAGTCCTTCCAATAGAAATTTTCATTCCCTCATTAAGAATCATTGCTAAAAGTCGATTCCAAAAGCGAGAATGGGCTAGAGCACGCTATGAAGAGTTAGTACTATTGGATGAAAGGCGCCTCAACACCCTTCACAATGTCCAAGTATACCAAGTGCATATATCCGAGCATTTAATAACAAAGTTAAGCCTCGAGATCCGCAAATTCGAGATTTAGTCCTTAAGGAGATAAAAGCACTAATTTAGAACCCACAAGGGAAATTTAGACCCAATTGGCAAGGTCCATTTATACTTAATTAGATCTTACCGCGTGCGCAGTTGAAATTGAATGATTTCGATGGAGATGAAATTTTTCGATATACTAATATAGATCAATTGAAGAAGTATTACATTTAGCATGAATTTAGATAGCATGTAGTGAGGGTGAGCTAACCCAAAAACCCGTCCTCGGTTCCGATTGTAGGCTGCAACTCGCTCGCATGAAGCCGAAATCGCTAGTAATCATCGATCGCCTATACGGTGGTGAATTCGTTCCCGAGCCTTGTACACACTGCCCGTCACACTATGGGAGCTGGTCATGCCCGAAGTCGTTACCTTAACCGCCAAAAGGAGGATGTCGAAGGTAGGGTTAGTGGACTGGAGTGAAGTCGTAACATGGTAGCTATATTGGAAGGTGCGGCTGGATCACCTCCGTTTTAGCAAGAGCTAATGCTTGTTAGGTATTTTAGTTTAACACTGCTTCACACCCAAAAGAAGCAGGCGACATCTAAGTTAAACTTGGAGATGGAAGGGCGGGCACCGACCACCACCTAGACAACGGTGGGCTAACTGGACCGAGTTTTTTTCCTTTTGACTCTGTAATCTATTAACCGTCCAATTACATGGTTTCCTTATTTCTTGGACAGTCCGCTTATGTATTTCTTCTTTTTTGGGGGTAGTTCAATTAGGCGGTCCAATTTATTTTCCCTCTAGGTGAGTAATAAAATATAAAAGCTGTAGCAGAGTATTTACATTTATTTCATAAAAAGGTAAGCTTACTATTTACCCGAGTACATAGCTAATAAAAGGCAAATCAATGCAATCACACTACTTGTAAAAATAATAAATTTGTTCTAAAGAGGCAAAACTAAACCTCCTTCTCTTTTATTCTATCTAAAAAATTTTATAGCCTTAGTCTATCTTTACTTTCTTTCCTTTGGAGTCACTAGATTCAACCTCATCAACTCTGGGTGTGTTTCTTCGGTTCCTCGATTCTTCCAGCTCTCCTCTCTTTAGCTCCTTTGGCTTTAGTTTCTCTTCGGTGGACGCGTTCAGCCACCTGAGGGTTTATTTCGCGAATTTGGAGACAAGTAGCAGCAGGGACAACTTTTTCGAGATCCATCTCTCTGGTTCTCAATGCCTTATGCCGTTGGGGATCCACCTGTATTATCCACTCCGGATAATAGGTAGATACGAAGTATTGGGACAACTTTTTAGGATCCATCTCTTTAGTAGAGAGAAAGAGAAATTTTAAAAGAAATTTATAAAATTCTCCACTTATCTAGAGATGATTTCGAAGTTTGATGTCCATTTTGCTCAAAAGCCGAGTTTGACTTAGTATGGTTTCGAGTGACTCGGAAAATGCAATTTCATAATAACTCCTAGCTCAGTTTCACTAGGTCAACTGAACCAATTGTTATTGAGGCAAAGAGAGAAAACATATAACACATAATCATGCAAGACAATTTCACTTAGAAAATCACATAATCATGCATTAATCATTCCAAGCTCATTCCTAATAAAACAAAACTGATCCTCACCAAGTGGCTGAGTGAAAATATCAGCTAACTGAAATTTTGTAGGAATGAATTCAAGTTCAATATCACCTTTCTCATAATGGTCTATTAGAAAATGATACATGAACTCAATATGCTTTGCCTTTGAGTGCTTGAACTGGATTCTTAGTGATGTTGATTGCACTCGATTATCACACTTGATTGAGATAGATTTGAATGAAAGTCCAAGATCCTTCAAGTGTTGCTTGATCCATAGAATCTGAGCACGGTACGCTCCAGCTGCAATGTACTCAGCTTCAACAGTTGATAGAGTAACCGAGTTTTTATTCTTTGTGTGCCAAGATATAAGGGATTGACCCGAAACCGGCATGCTCCCGATGTGCTATTTCTATCAACCTTGTATCCAGTATAGACAGAGCATCTAAGTATCCAGTGAGGGTCGGTTCTGAGTCTCTTGAGAACCATAGACCAAGATTCCGAGTCCCCGTAAGATATCCGAAAATTCTCTTCACCAGTAGTGAGATGTGATTCTTTTGGATTAGCTTGGAATCTTGCACACGGACATAAACTAAACATAATGTCTGGCCTACTTGGATGTGAGATATAGTAGAGAACCAATCATACATCTACAGAGTTTCGATCTACTCTTTACCTTTTTCGTCCGAGTCCAGTTTCATGCTACTACTCATTGGTGTTGCTTGCATGTTTGGCAGCTTGAAGCTTGTACTTCTTCAAGCAAGTCCTTGGTATACTTGGATTGATGGACATATATGCCATCTTTATCTTGTCCCACTATTGATTTCAGACATAATGTTCTCAAGTGGGTGGCTAGAAGCATATTTGAATGCTCTACCTGTTCTCCGGTTTACCAGGTTTGTTGGTTGTACTTGGCTGATCTTTATTAGCCTCATCTGGATGAGTTTGCTCATTTTCTTGACTTTCAGCATTTTGAGCTGGCTCCTGAGATGGTTCAATCCGAGTCATGATGTTTTGAGCTGCCTCATTCTAAGTTGCTTTCTTTTGACTCTGTCTCGAGCTCGGCTTCAACAAGATCATCTTCATCTCGACTTAGTTTCGGATCTAAGAACGTTGACTCACTTGTTTTTCCCTGATCAATCTCATCAAACACAACATGGATGCTTTCTTCTACTTTATTAGTTCTTTTATTAAAAACACGATATGCTTTACTATGTGATGAGTAACCCAGAAAAATACCTTCATCTCGACCAAGCATCAAACATAATCAGGTGATCCTTACCATTATTGTGAACAAAACACTTACATTCGAAGGGTTTGAAGTATGAAATGTTGGGCTTCTTTCCCTTCTAGAGCTCGTATGGAGTTTTCTTCAAGATGGGTCGGATGAGGTATCCGTTTAGTGTGTAGTTTGCTTGTGTTGATCGCCTCGCCCGGAAATAGTAGGGTAGATCATGTTCAATCATCATTGTCCCCCTATTTCTTCAAGAGTTCGGTTCTTTCTCTCCACTACTCCATTCTGTTGAGGAGTTATGGATGCTGAGAAGTTATGAGAGATACCATTCTTACCACGGAACTCTGCAAATTCCGAGTAATTGAACTCCTTTCCATGGTCGGTTCGAATTTTTCGATCTAAGTCCGAGACTCTACTTGAATTTTCGTGTAGAGCTTGCTGAACTCTTTGAAAGCTTCATTTTTGTTCTTGAGAAAACAAACCCGGGTAAATCGTGAGTAGTCATCAACAATCACAAGTGCATATGATTGACCTCCGAGACTCTTTACGGAGATTTCACCATATAAATCCATACGTAGCATTTCAAGCACTTTGGATGTGGAAATAGTTTTGAGAGGTTTGAAGGATGATATGACATGTTTCCCTTTTATGCATGCTTCACGGATTTTATCTTTCTTAAATGCACGATTACGCAAGCCCCCGACCAAACCATGAGATGCAAGCTTTTTGATAGTGTGCATGCTAACATGACCTAGTGTATGATGCCATGTCCAGGAATCATCATGCAATGATGCTTTTAAACACAATAAATTCCGGCTTGGATAAGAAAGAGGAATAGTGTAGGTATTACCCGATCTCTTACCCGAGAGCTTAGTCTCTTTGGTGGTTGCATCGGAAATATAGCAATTGGTCCGAGTGAACCTTACCTCTTAACCTTTGTCACACAATTAAGAGATGCTCGAGTAAATTATACTTTAATCCCTTGACAAGATAGACTAGGCTAACCGAGGTTGTCTCATTTCCCAATCTTGTCTATCCCAACTATCTTGCCCTTACTCGTCATCTCCAAAAGTGACTTTGCCTCCTTTATAATCTTCCAACTCGGAAAAGAGTGTTGAATCTCCGACATGTGGCGTGAGCATCCACTGTCTAAGTATCAATGACCTTTTCTCCTTTTCTAAGTTACTCGCAAGTCGAAACACACTAACCCTTCTCACTTCCTCTAACGAACCCAGTAACTCCCTTTACTCGTGTTCCTTTTACGAGGAAGAAGACTCTTGGGAATCCAGATTTGAATGACTTTGGGTTTGGTCCGATTCCGAGCCTTCTTTTAGAAAACTGAGTTTGTGTCTCTTTCTTTTGAAAATCTTTTCTTTTATAAATGAGTAGAGAAGGTTTTTCGGTGCAGGCTCAATCGTTCTTTCATATTTATGAATAGGACCATGCTCAGCCTTCCCGAACTTCATAGTTACGGAATCCATTTTGAAAAGATTTTAGTAGGAATTAGATTCCTCCTCTTCATTAAAACAAAGTCCTAAAGGAGACAAATTGAGAGCCTAAAAACATGTCAAGGTTTTTCGACCTTGAGTGAATTTGAAAACAAGCTCTTGAGACTCATTGAGCTTTCTTTTCGGATGCTCATTTTCTCTTCGAGTGACTCGGACTCAGTCTCATTAGCTTGAGTACTAGTCTTGAGTTCTTTCAGAGTTACTCTCGGTTTTCAAATTCATTTTCCAAACAGTTGCTCTCAAAAGTAAGAGATTCAAGTTGTTCTTTGAACCGAGAAGAATCGGAATTGGACTTTTCTTCCAAAGTATAAATATATTTAGCTAAATCAACTTTGGAGAACTTGAGAAAGTATTTAATTACCTCCTGAGGACTTTTCTCCTCGGTGTCCGAGTTGTCAAAGTCCGACTCGGATTCAACTTCGAGTCCGTTAGTGCCATCAAACACTTTGAGTCATCGGAATCTTCATCTTCTTCGGATGAGTCTTCATCACCCTATGTGGCCATCTTTCTCCTTGGATAGTCCCTCTTTCTTCTTCTTTCTGTCCCTCTTTCTCCTTGGATAGTCCTTGACTATGTGAGCTTTGCTACCACATTCAAAACAACTAGAGTTCTTAGTTAAAGATAATTTCAAAGGGGAAGAGTATTTACCTTTTCTGTCCTTCTTATCCTTCTTATAGAACTCTTCCTTTGGTCTTTTCTCCCATTTCTTGTGCTTCATCATTCTTTTGAAGACTCGGGTAATGAGTGCCACAGAGTCTTCTTCTAAGTCCGAGGAACTCGGACTTTCTCCTCTCGCTTACGAGGCTTTCAGCGCAATGTTCTTTTTAGTGCTGACCTCGACATCATCTTCTTCCGGGTGACTTTCATGGGTAGCGGCTTCCCAATCGGTTCGTCCGGCTTTAGTTGAGAGAGGTTTTTAGCTTCCTCGATGGCTATCACCTTGGGACCCCATCTTATCTTTGGTAAACTTTGTAGAATTTTTTTGCACATTTCTTCATGGGAAATCTTTCTACCCGGAGATTTGAGACTGTTTGTAATCTCGGTAAAACCTATAAACGTCCGAGTGATGTTTTCTTCTGGTTCCATCTTGAATAGCTCATATTTGTGAAGATATTGACTTATCTTCACCTATTTCACTTGGCTTGTTCCTTCATATGTGTTGACAAGAGTGTCCCACACATCTTTAGTTGTGTCACAGGATGAAACTTTGTTGTAATCTTCTAAGTCGATAGCACACATCAGAATGTTCATTGTTTTGAAGTTTTTTCGAGCTTTTCTAACTCCTTATTGGTGTACTTGAACTTCTCTTTAGGCACATATCTTGTTCCTTCTATCTTCATTGTAATGTAATTGCCTTCTTGGATGATGTTCCGGACATCTTCATCATTGTCCAGCAAAAAGCATTCCATTAGCTTCTTCTAGTGTACGATGTTTGATCCTTTGAACTTTGATGGTCTAGTGGAAGATCTTCCTTTATCGAACTCTCCAATGTTCCGAGCCATCTGATCTTTAAACCTTTGGATTGTTCGATCCTTTTTGAAAGGTTAGGCTCGATACCAATTGAAGGTTTGCTCTTGGAGAGTCTTAGTCACCCTAGAGGGGGTGAATAGGGTGATGAGGAAATTTTAACAAACTTAAAAACTTTTAAGCTTAAAAAGAATGAACAAGATAATCCGAGTCTAGATTGGACTCGAAAAGTGTATACTTAGAGTTACGTGGAAACCCTCCCGGGGCAAACCACGGACAATGCTAATCCAAGCACCAAGTCAAATCCACTATTTTGAATCCTCAAAATACAATGGATCGACTCAACGAGAATTGCTCCCTTAGACAATTCTTTACAGAGTTTTCCTAGATTCGAAGTTCCCTTATCCGATCTAGTATTTCCTAACCGAGGTAACCTTTACAGCTAGGGACAACGGAGCTGAGTTAACCCTTACAGCTCAGTCAAGGGACCTTACTCGGAAAATAAGAAGAGTACGTGATCGATTACAAGACTTTACAACTCGGAAAAGTATTAAGTACAGACTTGGAGTTGTAAGAAGAAGATTGAATGAGTAATGTACTAAGAGATATAGCTTCAGCAATGTGTTCAACAAATCTTCAAGTCTTATGAAGTGGCTTCTATTTATAGATGACCAAGCGGATTAACTGTTGTGTCTTGGTTCCGAACGAAGTCTTTATTGGTCATTGTAATCGCTCTTCGAGTCACTCGAAAAGATCCATTAGAATGTGAACGTTGTGCAACGGCTCTTGGCTCCTAAAGGTGCTCCAGTCAACTGGTGATGTCCGAAAAATAAGGTGAAAACCACCGTTGAGCTTAGCATTGAAGTTTTCCACTTTTGGAAACAGACAACCACGACACAGACATTCGAGCCTTGTTCGAAGTAGATAAGCCTTGTCTCGTTGGTGATTGACATCTTGAAGGCAATTACTTTTGTAATTAAAAAATCGAGATAACCTCGTTTGGATAACCTACAAAAGTAAACCACTTTGGTTCTCAAAGTATAAAATACTTTGGTCCGAAATTAGGCACAGATAATAATTTAATTAAGATAATTAAGTGAATAATTATCTTAGGCCTAGAAGAGTGGATTTTTCGAGTCTAATATTCATTATAATCAAATTCCATCGAGTCAGTCCTAAGAAATATCAAGTTAAAAAGTGAAACCATTAGAGTATAAGGACTTGATCCGGACAAATAACTATCAAACAAGCAACCGACTTAGAAAAAGGAATTAACATTGTAATTCACTTTGAGTTGAAATATGCAGTCGGAACTTAGATAAAAAGTGTTAGAGAGATTATTTGAGCATGCGATAGATCCGAGTGCTGTCTCGAGAGAGTCGGAGGCACTAATGTAGAAGATATACAATAATGTGTTTTCTAAGTCGATCGAAAAGAATGAAAACTTATATAGGAGTTTCTATAACACTCATAATGACTTGTAATCAAAACTTAGGAGGGATGAGGCTTGTACCGAGTCTTCATGTAGTACTCGAATGATTTAGATTCGAGTCCGAGTCTTCACAGGCCACAATTTGATAACCTAAATCTGTCCGTATTTCTTATCTCATGCATCCACCGAGATAGCTCATTCATTAAATTTATATCTTTTGGACGAGAGTGGGAGACACAAAACATTTTAGTTTGCTTCGAAGACTCGGACTTTGCATGAATATCATTCTAAGTACCATCAAGGAATCAGGTACAGACTTCATCTCTTGTGAGTTTTGATTACAAGTCATTCTAAGTGCTTTAGAAACTTTTCGAGTAGTATAGAACCTTTATCGAGTATTGCGAAATTATTGTATAAGTTGTCTTTTGATTTTGACTGACTCATAAAGAATACTCTTGCTTATCATTTCACACTTATAGTTATGAGTCGCTCGGACAACACTTAGACTTATCGCATGTTCAAACATTTGCTCTAATGTGTATAAACTCGATTCGACTTCATATTCTAAAGTCCGATTGAATTACGAGTGTTAATTCATCTTTCTAAGTCAGCATGTTTTGTTTAAACAATTTATGTCTAGATCAAGTATTCTCACTCGATATTCTTTATCTAACTTGAATTATTTCTAGACCGACTCGGATGGAATTTGAGTATAATGGATATTAGACTCGGAAAATTCTACTTTTCCAGGAATTAGATAATTATGCACTTAATTATCTTAATTAAATTATTATCTCGTGTCTAATCTTGGACCAAAGTATTTTATACTTTGAGAACCAAAATTTGTTTACTTTTGTAGGTTACCTAAACGAGGTTATCCTATTTTTGAATTACAAAAGTAACCGTCTTCAAGTTGTCAATCACCGATAGACAAGGCTTTTCTACTTCGACCAAGGCCCGGACAATCGTGTCGGGGTTGTTTGTTTCGAAACTGGAAATCCTCAATGCTAAGCTCAACGGTGGTTTCCACCCTACTTTTTAGACACCACCAGTGGATTGGGATGTCCTAAGGAGTCAAGAGTCATTGCACAACGTTCACATCTCAACAGATCCTTTCGGAGCCACTCGGAAGAACCGTTACAACGGTCACGAGAGGACTTCCAATAAGAAGATAGTCACAACGGCTAATCTGCTTGGTCATTTATAAATAGAAGACAACTCTTAAGACTTGAAGATTTGCTGGAATCATTGTCAATACACTTACTTAAGCAAAAGTCCTTGTATTCACATTTAATCTTCTACTTACAACTCCAACTCTACACTTAACATCTTTCCGAGTTGTAAGGTTTTGTAATCGATTACAAATTCTCTTTCTTACTTTCTAAGTAAGGTCCCTTGACTGAGCTGTAAGGGTTAACTCAGCTCGGTTGTCCCTAGCTGTAAAGGTTATCTCGGTTAGGAAATACTAGATCGGATAAGGGATCTTCGAGTCTAGGAAAATCTTGTAAGGAATTGTCTAAGGGAGCAATTCGGTTGAGTCTGTCTACTATATTTTGTAGATTCAAAATAGTGGATTTGACTTGGTGCTTGGATTAGCACCAGCCGTGGTTTTCTACCCCATGAGGGTTTCCACGTAATTTCTGCGTTAACACTTTTTGAGTGCAATCTAGACTCGGACTATCTCCAAGTCGGTTTTAGATTTTAATCTTCTATTCTTTGGTTAAATTTCCTCATCACCCTATTCACCCCCTCTAGGGTGACCAATTCTCTCCAAGAGCAAACCTTCAATTGGTATCAGAGCCTAGCCTTTCGGAAAGGATCTAACCATCCAAAGGTCTAAAGATCAAATGGCTCGGAACAATGGAGAGTTCTACGAAGGAAGATCTTCCAACGAGGCCACCAAAGTTCAAAGGATCTAATTTCATGCACTTGGAAGAAGCTCATGGAATGTTTTCCGCTAGATCACGATGAAGATGTATGGAACATCATATAAGAAGGCAACTACATTTCAATGAAGATGGAAGAAACAAGACTCGCGCCCAAAGAAAAGCTCGAGTACACCACTAAAGAAGCAGAGAAGTTCGAAAGAACTTCAAGGTGATGAACATTCTAATGTGCGCCATCAGCTCGGAAGAGTACAAAGAGTGTCAACTTGTGACACAGCCAAAGAAGTGTAGGACACTCTTGTCAACAGTTATGAAGGCACAAGTCAAGTCGACAAGCGAAGATAAGCCAATATCAACACAAGTACGAGCCGTTTAAGATGGAGCCGGAAGATAACATCACTCGGATGTTCATCCACTTCATTGGGATTAAATCTCAAATCTCTGGGTAGAAAGATTTCCCACGAGGAAATGTGCAAAAAGATACTCGAAGCCTACCCAAGAGAAGATTGGGTCCCAAGGTGACAGCCATCGAGGAAGCTCGGAACCTCTCCTTATTAAAGCCGAGACGAACTCATTGGGAAGCTACTCACCCATGAGATCCATCTGGAAGAGGAGGGTGCGAGAGGTCGGCACTAAAAGGAACATCGCGTTGAAGGCCTCGAAAGCGAGAGAAGCAAATCTGAGTTCATCGGACTCGGAAGAAGATCCCATGGCACTTATCGCCGGAGGCTTCAAAAGAATGATGAAGCACAAGAGATGGGATAAAAAGCCAAGAGAATAATTCTACAAGAAAGATAAGAAGGATAAAAAGGTAAACACTCTTCTCCTTTAAAATTATCTTTAACTAAGAACTCGGTCTGTTTTGAATGTGGCGACAAGGAACACATAGTCAAAGACTGTCCAAGGAGAAAGAGGGACAAAAAAGAAGAAGAAGGCTATGATGGCCACATCGAGTGATGAAGATTCATCAGAAGAAGATGAAGACACGAGATGATTCAAAGTGTCCGATGGCACTCGAGACTCGGAAGCCGAATCCGAGTCGGACTCAGATCACTCGGACAATGAGGAAACAAATCCTCGGGAGGTAATTGAATATTTCCTCAAGTTTTCCAAAGTTGATCTAGCTAAATATATTTATACTTTGGAAGAGAAGTCCAATTCGATTCTTCTCGGTTTAAAGAACAACTTGAGTCTATCACATTTGAGAGCATTTCTTTGAAAAATGAATTAGAAAAGCTGAGACTTACTCTAAGAGAACTCAAGACTAGTGCTCAATCTAATGAGACCGAGTCCGAGTCACTCGGAGGAGAAAATGACCATCTGAAACAAAACCTCAGTGAGTCTCAAGAACTTGTTTTGAAGTTTACTCAAGGTCAAAAAACCTTGACATGCTCTTAGGGTCTTAATGTGTCTCCTTCGGAAAAGTAGGACTTGGTTTTAACAAGGAGGAGGAATCTAATTCCTACTCGGAGCTTTTAAAAATGATTCCAGAACTATGAAGTTCAAGAAGGTTGAGCATGGTCCCATTCATAAGAATGAAAAGAGGACTGAGCCCAAACCAGCATACAGGATAAAACCGTCTCCACCGGTCTATAGAAGAAAAGATCTTCAAAAGAAACAAGTTTACTAAAAGGAAGACTCGGAATCGGACTAAACCCAAAGTTATTCAAATCTGAGTTCGAAGAGTCTTCTTCCTCGAAAAGGACCACGATAAAGGGAGTTACTTGGTTAGTTAGAGGAAGTGAGAAAGGTTAGTTTGTTTCAATTTTGCAGGTAGGTTAGAAAAGAACAAAAGGGAATTGGTACTGGATAGTGGATGCTCACGCTACATGTTAAGGGATTCAAGACTCTTTTCTAAGTTAGAAGATTACAAGAGAGGCAAAGTCACATTTGGAGATGACATCAAAGGCAAGATAATTGGGATAGGCAAGATAATTGGGATAGGCAAGATTGGAAAAGGAAACACTCGGCCAGCCCAGTCTACCTTGTCAAGGGATTAAAGTACAATCTACTTAGCATCTCTCAATTGTGTGACAAAGGTCAAGAGGTAAGATTCGCTCGGACCAACTGTTATATTTCGATGAAACTACCAAGGAGACCAAGCTCTCGGGTAAAAGATCAGGTAACACCTACACTATTCCTCTCTCGACCCAAATCAGAATTTATCTTGCTTAAAAGCATATCTACATGATGATTCATGGATATGGCATCGTAGACTAGGACATGTTAGCATGCACACCATTAAGAAGCTTGCATCTCATGATTTAGTCGGAGGATTGCCTAACTATGCATTTAAGAAAGATAAAATTTGTGAAGCATGCACAAAAGGGAAACAAGTCAGATCATCTTTCAAATCTCTCAAAGCTGTTTCCACATCCAAAGTGCTTGAAATGTTGCATATGGATTTATGTGGTGAAATCCCTGTCGAGAGTCTCGGAGGTCAATCATATGTGCTTGTGATTGTTGATGATTACTCACGATTTACCTGGGTATGTTTTCTTAAGCACTAAAATGAAGCTTTCAAAGAGTTCAGCAAGCTCTACAAGAAAATTCAAGTTCGAGTCTCAAACTCGGATCAAAAGAATTCGAACCGACCATGGAAGGGAGTTCGACTATTCAGAATTTGCAGAGTTCCGTGATAAGAATGGCATCTCCCACAACTTCTCAGCACCAAGAACTCCTCAACAAAATGGAGTAGTGGAGAGAAAGAACCAAACTCTTGAAGAAATAGGAAGGACAATGATGATTGAACATGATCTACCCTACTATTTTTGGGTCGAGGTAGTCAACATAGCAAACTACACATTGAACAGATGCCTCATCGGACCCATCCTAAAGAAAACTCCATACGAGCTCTACAAGGGAAGAAACCCAACATTTCATACTTCAAACCCTTTGGATGTAAGTGCTTTGTTCATAACAATGGTAAGGATCAACTAACTAAGTTTGATGCTCGATCGGATGAAGGTATTTTTCTTGGTTATTCATCTCATAGTAAAGCATATCGCATTTTCAATAAAAGAACTAACAAAGTGGAAGAAAGCATCCACGTTATTTTTGATGAGATTGAACAGGGAAAACCAAGTGAGTCAACATTCTCAGATCCGAAGCTCGGTCGAGATGATGATCTTGATGAAGAGGACCTCAAAAGAGTCGAGGAAAGGCTACTCGGAATGAGGTCACTTAGAATAACTTGACTCGGAATGAGACAATTCAAGAGCCAACTCAGAATGTTGAAGGCCAATAAGATGAGCAAGCTCACTCAAAATAGACTTCGAAGATCAACTAATTCAACCTACAAATCTGGTGAACCAGAGAACAGGTAGAGCATTCAAATATGCTTCGAGCCACCCACTCGAAAGCATCTTGTTTGATATCAACAATGGGGTAAGAATTCGTTCCTCTCTACAAAATCTATGTGCATTCACTGCATTCATATCATTAACGGAACCCGAAAATGCACTAGAGGCCCCAAATAAACCTGGATGGTAGAGGCCATGCATGAGGAACTCAATCAATTTGAAAGAAACCAAGTCCGGACTCGACCAAATGACCTTTTGACCACCTAGTCATAGGAACCAAATGGGTTTTCAAGAACAAACCTTTGCACCTGGTGCCGAATTGAAGCTATTAGAATCTTATTGGCATTTGCATCTAGTATGAATATCAAGATGTTATATGTGCTTTCCTTAATGGTTTCATTGAAGAGGAAGTCTATGTTGAGCAACCCCCTGGACTTGAAAACTCAGAATTTCCAAATCATGTTTTCAAGTTGCAAAAATCTCTTTATGGTCTTAAACAAACTCCCGTGGCCTGGTATGAAAGACCGAGGAAGTTCTTGGTTGAAAATGATTCTAGAAGAGGTCAGATTGACAAGACTCTTTTTATAAAAACCAAGGGGAAAGACTTTCTTATTGCTCGGATTTATGTTGATGATATAATCTTTGGAGCTACTAATGAAATTCTTTGTCGAGATTTTTCCGAGTTAATGAGACAGGAATTTCAAATGAGCATGATGGGAGAACTCAATTTCTTCCTTGGTCTACAAATCAAGCAAGACAAAGATAGCATCTATGTCCATCAATCAAAGTATACCAAGGAGCTGCTAAAGAAGTACAAGCTTCAAGATGCAAAACATGCAGCAACACCTATGAGCAGACGAACATAAAACTGGACTTAGACGAAAAAGGTAAAGTAGTGGATCAGAAACTCTATCGAGGTATGATTGGATCTCTGCTATATCTTACTTCCAAGTAGGCCGGACACAATGTTTAGTGTATGTCTCGTGTGCAAGATTTCAAGCTAATCCAAAAGAATCACATCTCACTCGCGGTGAAGAGAATATTTAGATATCTTGCGGGGACTCGGAATCTTGGTCTATGGTACTCGAGAGACTCGGAACCGACTCTCACCGAATACTCGACGCCGACTATGTTGGATACAAAGTTGACAGAAAGAGCACCTCAGAGCCCGCCGGTTTCTAGGTCAATCCCTTATATCTTGGCACTCAAAGAAGCGTAACTCGGTAGCTCTATCAACTGTTGAAGCTAAGTATATCGCAGGTGGAGCATGCTGTGCTCGGATTTTATGGATCAAGCAACACTTGAGAGATCTTGGACTTTTATTCAAATAAATTCTAATCAAGTGTAACAATCAAAGTGCAATCAACATCACCAAGAATCCAAGTACAACACTAAAAAACAAAGCATATTGATGTCGGTATCATTTTCTAAGAGACCATTCTGAGAAAGGTGATGTTGAATTTGAATTCATTACTACCAAACTTCAATTAGCTGATATCTTTACTAAGCCACTTAGTGGGGATCAGTTTTGCTTTATTAGGAATGAACTTGGCATGACTAATGCATAATTATGTGCTTTTCCGAGTGAAATTACTTTGCATGATTATGTGTTAGATGTTTCACTTTTATGCTTTAATAATAATTAGTTCGAGTTGAGCCGGTGATACTGAGCTATGAGTTATTGCTTGTTTGTAGTTTCGAGTCATTCGAAACTTTACTCGAGCCATTCGAAACTTTACTGAGTCGGACTCAGTTTTTAGAAAAATGGACATCAAACTTCGAAATCATCTCTAGATTAGTGGAGAATTTTAGACAATTCTTTTAAAATCTCTCCTTTTCTTTCTCTCTCTCTCTCTCTCTCTCTCGCGCGCATCTATTAGAGAACTAGCCGTTGGCACACAATCGTTGGAATTCCGACCTTTGGAGAGTTGGGTCGAACAAATACTAAAGGACAATTCTCTCTCTATAAATAGCACCTGTTTTCCTTCATTTCGCTACTTTACTCTCTACTTACTCTCACTCACTCACTTACTTCAACTCGAGCAAGCTTACTACGTTCGAAGAAGAAATCATCTCTCTCTCTCAAGCTAAGTGAAAGAAATCTCAAGTAAGCACCGATTACTCTTAGCTCTCTTTCTACTCTTTCATTTTCTCGTCTTCACTCTCTACTCGCTCACCCTCTTCGAGCTATCTCTCTCCCTCTCTCAAAGTTCATCTTTTCTCTCTTTTCACATCCAAACATGCCAAAAAGAGGTTCCCACTCGGACTTTCTTGGTTCTACAACCAAGACACCTCACACAAAAAGTCAAGAGGGTCCTTCCAACCCCTCTAAAATCCTTGTCACTCAACACCTAACGTTGGATGAAAAATTCTTTCCAACCACCAAGTTTTCGTGGTTGAACAACATCAAAACCACAGGGGTTTATAATTTCCTCTGTTTCAGCGAGTTCATCTACCTAGAACTCATTTCGAGTTTTACTCTAACCTCTCCAGACTCTAAGGGTATCCTCACCTCCAGAGTTCAAAATATCATTCTTCGCATCAACGTCTCTCTCCTCCACCGTCTTTTTAAAGTCTCTTCTCTTTTCCTCAACAGCAACCCCATACCTTCCAACGAGGTTGCTGATGAATTCTTTGAAAAGTATGCCAAAGAATTTCCTGAGTCACGCAAAAACTTCTCTATGACTCAACTAAAGTCAAAAGCCCGTCTTCTGTGTTTTCTGCCGATGAGAACCTTCTTCTCTCAGCATTCAAGCAAAGAGAACCCTAACTCCAAGCATCTCAAAGATCTTTTTGACATCCTTGAGGGCTACGAAGTAGACCTCTTCCCGCCATGGTCGAGCGGATGGCGGTTGTGCCAGCTCGGACTCGGACTAAGAAATCAACCCCACTTCCTTTCGGGGCTCTTCTCACCCTTATCTTTAAGCAATTTAAAGTTCCTCTCCCCTCAAATCCTAACGCGATTTCCGAGGCTGCCGTTGTTGTTGGCAAGAAAGAATTTTTAGGTATGGATACCGGGAGACCCAACCGAGTGTCCGGGTCCATAGCTCGAATCGAGGTAACCTTCTCCGCCTCGGACTCGGACACAAACTCCTCTCTCTCTACCTCCTCCACCTGGTGGTGCCTCCACTTCAGGAGTTTCTCAAGTCCTCTCTTTTGCCTTGTCCACTGCCATAATGGACAAGTTCTCCTCGGTGTCCACCGAACTCAAGGACACCCTTCGGTTATTCAAGACTGTCCTTCAATCTATGACCATCAATCAAAAGACTACTCAATCTCAAATCGGAGAGCAACAAGATGTGCTTCTTGAGATGAAAGCACTTGTCCAGGAGCAAAAGGAGATGATAGAGCTTCTCTAGGAAAAGCGCTCCAAGGCTGCTCAGGACCTAGTTGACTCGGACACATCCGAGGAGTTCTCGAGCCAGGCCAAATCCCCTCTACGGGGAGGAAGAAGAAGAGGAGGAGGAGATGTGGCTGAGGCAGCTCCCTCCGAGGACATGGAGGAAGGGGAGAAGGAAGAAGAAGAGAAGGAAGAAGCGAGCAGCAGAGGGACCAGGTGCTCCAGCCCTCCAACCGGAACTAATCGGCTCGGATAGTACTCGAGTGGGTCGAAGACCTTGCCGACCAAGGTCGGTCAGCAGCTGTCCAGCTCGAGCAAGCACCTCCCTCGGCCGAGTTCCAAGAGGATGAACCTCTGCACGACCTGATCCGAGTAAGCCACTCGGAGCCGAGCCCATACCGGATATCCCGGTGTTGCCCCCGCCTCGATCTTCAACTTCATCACACTCTTACCAGCGAAGGCGCACTACTCGTCCACCCACCTTGACTCGGACTGGTCCCTCCCCTCCATCTTAGAATTTTTTTTAATTTCTGTTTTTAGTTTTTTTTATGTGTTTTTTGTCCAGATATACAAATTGTATTTTCTTGATACATTCTTCCTCTTTTTGTTTTTGCTTGAAAGGCAAGGGGAGAATAGTTAGAAAATTTTGTTGTCTTATTTAGGGGAGTTTCTCTCACCCTTTTTGTGTATATATGTTTTTATGAATATTAATGAAGTTTCTGTTTCGTGTTTATCGCTTTCTAAGTTTCAATTTCTTTCTACATCTTACTCTGTTACAACAACTCAGTAATTTTTTTTTTGGCTCGATATAAGCTTTACTCTAAGCTCGACCCATTTCATTTCTATGTGATAATTCAGTTTTAGCTCCGATGCAATCTAAGTTTACTTGCTCCGATAGAATCTACGCTTTCATCACTTTAGCTATTTTATACGATTCTATCTCTACTCGACATATTCTTTGAGAAAGAATGAAAAATCAGGTCTATATCACTAACGAAGTTTACTGTCTAAGTATGGAATGCCTTTCATCAAAAAGAGGGAGATTGAAGACTCAAACTTTGCATGAATATCATTCTAAGTACCATCAAGGAATCAGGTACATACTTCATCTCTTGTGAGTTTTGATTACAAGTCATTCTAAGTGCTTTAGAAACTTTTCAGAGTAGTATAGAACCTTTTCGAGTATTGCGTAAATTATTGTATAAGTTGTCTTTTGATTCCGATCGACTCAAAAGCATACTCTTGCTTATCATTTCACACTTATAGTTATGAGTCACTCGGATAACACTCGGACTTATCGCATGTTCAAACATTTGCTCTAACGTGTACAAACTCGATTCGACTTTATATTCTATAGTCCGATTGAATTATAGTGTTAATTCATCTTTCTAAGTCAACATGTTTTGTTTGAACAATGTATATCTAGATCAAGTATTCTCACTCGATATTCTTTATCTAACTTGAATTATTTCTAGATCGACTCGGATGGAATTTGAGTATAATGGATATTAGACTCGGAAAATTCTACTTTTCCAAGACTCGGATAATTATACACTTAATTATCTTAATTAAATTGTTATCTGTGTCTAATCTTGGACAAAAGTATTTTATACTTTGAGAACCAACATTTGTTTACTTTTGTAGGTTATCTAAACGAGGTTATCCTATTTTTTGAATTACAAAAGTAACCTAGGCTTCAAGCTGTCTAGGGG
The DNA here is from genome assembly GCA_021018815.1 of Talinum fruticosum. Taxonomy (NCBI): domain Eukaryota; kingdom Viridiplantae; phylum Streptophyta; class Magnoliopsida; order Caryophyllales; family Talinaceae; genus Talinum; species Talinum fruticosum. Next base: position 4,015,586 of record JAITYX010000011.1, read on the forward strand.
TGTGCAAAGTCGGTTAATCGAAAATCAATTAACCGACTTTTCGGTTCACCAAAAAGTTGAACAATGAATCGAACCGAAATTTTCGGTTAACCGAAAAATTCGGTTCGATGAAAATTTGATCCATAACCGAACCGAAATAACCGGTTAACCAACTTTTCGGGTTGGTTAGCGGGTACCGTAATAGAAAGTAAAAGCGACTAATCGAAAAATCCAACAAGAAAAATCATGTAGAAAACGCAACCAATTGTGTATCCGTCAAGCATCGATACAAAGATCCAGGCATGAACATCCACAAATCGATTCAAAAGTAAAAAAAAAAACAAAAAAATTACAGAAATTAAAATGGAGCAGCATGCGCCGGATGATGAAGAAAAATGAGGGTTATAGAAGACTGGCGAACTCTTGGAGCGGACATCGGAGGGGCAAAGAAGACAAAAGCGTCGAGCAGCAGCCATCAGCCATAAGATCTACACGAAAGAAAGCAATTACTCGACGCCGGCTCCGGGGAGGGTCATGAAGAGTGTCGACGAAAGAGAGAGGGAGAGAAGAGGAGAGAGAGGGAGGTGGGAGAGGAGTGAAGATGACAGAGAAACGTTAAGCAGCAACCGTCGGATCTACCGGAAAGAAGTAGTCACCGCGACGCCGGCGTCGGGATGGTCAGGTGGAGTGGTCGACGGGAGAGAGAAGGGGAGGGGGAAGGAGAGGAGAGAGAGAGGTGGGAGAGGGGGCGAGCAGCAGGAGAAGCAATTAGGGTTTTCCAAGGCTTAAGCTTAACCTATAAGATCTATTTGTACTCATTTTTTTTAAAAAAAAATTCGGTTCGGTTCGGTTAACCAACGGTTAACTGATTTTTCATTTCTCCGAACCGAAACCGAACCGCGAACCGAAAATAATTTTCGGTTCGGTTAACCGATCCGATTCTTTAAAAAAATCTATCCGGTTAACCTCTTTTTGTTCGGTTTTTGGTTTTTCGGATCGGTTTTTTGGTTTTGGTTTTTTCTACACACCCCTAGTCAATACCAGCAGACAAGGATTTTCTACTTATGACCAAGGCCCGGACACTCGTGTCAAGGTTATCCGTTTCGAAACCGGAAATCCTCAACGCTAAGCTCAACGGTGGTTTCCACCCTACTTTTCGGACATCACCGAGTGGATTGGGACGTCCTAAGGAGTCAAGAGCCATTGCACAATGTTCACATCTCAACGGATCCTTTCCGAGCCACTCGGAAGAATCGTTACAAAGGTCACGAGAGGACTTCTATTAAGAAGATAGTCACAACGGTTAATCTACTTGGTCATTTATAAATAGAAGCCAACTCTCAAGACTTGAAGATTTGCTGGAATCATTGTCAATACACTTACTTAAGCAAAAGTTCTTGTATTCACATTCAATCTTCTACTTACAACTCCAACTCTGTACTTAAAATTTTTCTGAGTTGTAAGGTCTTGTAATCAGTTACAAATTCTCTTTCTTACTTTCTGAGTAAGGTCCCTTGACTGAGCTGTAAGGGTTAACTCAGCTCAGCTTGTCCCTAACTCGTAAAGGTTATCTCGGTTAGGAAGTACTAGATCAGATAAGGGATCTTCCGAGTCTAGGAAAATCTTGTAAGGAATTGTCTAAGGGAGCAATTCTAGTTGAGTCTCGTCTACTGTATTTTGTGGATTCAAAATAGTGGATTTGACTTGGTGCTTGGATTAGCACTGGTCGTGGTTTTCTGCCCCGGGAGGGTTTCCACGTAATTTCGTGTTAACACTTTTCCGAGTCCAATCTAGATTCAGACTGTCTCCAAGTCAGTTTTAGATTTTAATCTTCTATTCTTTGCTTAAATTTCCTCATCACCCTATTCACCCCCTCTAGGGTGACTAACTCTCTCCAAGAGCAAACCTTCAGCTTCGCAGAATGTTTTTTGCGTTAGGCACATTTTTTAAGCACTCGGTGTGGATCCTATTTATAGGAGCTTTCTGGAGCTTTAGAGTCCTACTGCACCTCCATCACTGGAAATTCGCCAGCACCCTGGACTTCACGGGTGGCGAGCGTCAGCCACCGTCATTGTTTGGCTTGTTCCGTGGTTTCTTCGTCCAGAGCACTCTTGCGTGCACGTTGCTATTGTTGGACCATGCACTTAAGATTTTCCATTTTTATTTTTATCATTTTCTTTTGAAGGGAATGGGGGCTAGTTCAATTTTTTTTATTCGTTTTTGTAATTTTCCCTAAGTTTTTTTCTTTTTTACATCATATTAAATGAAAGAACGCATTTCAAATTGCTTCGCCTTGCATTTCATCCCATTGCATAAGAGTCACCATTACAAAGCAAATATTAAATAAACAATAAACACCCTACAAGGGACTTCTTAATCATCAACATCGGAAACAAGTAAGGAATTCTCTAATCATGACCATCGGAAGCGTCGTCAAAGATATAATTCCTCAAGTCCTCCAAGATGGATGTGGAGAACCGACCACCTTCATCACCTTGATAGGAGCTACCTTCGTAGTCTAGAGATTGGGAAGCTCCATGGGATGGCCCGCTATACGAAGCTTGAGGGAAATAAAGAGGATTACCATGACGATCGAAAGCCTGCAGGGGCAAGATATCCACGCTCTCCTCTGAAAAGTTAGGCCCCGCACCGGAAGCACTAGGCCCGGAAGTACTGGGTCCTGCCTCGGAAGCACTCCTATGATGTGCACGCCGTGAAGAACCTTGTCTAACAATACTACTAGAAGGTGTTGGTTGGCCAGATGGATGTATTTGTGCCCTGGGTTCACCAGGAAGACTCCCGGAGAGAGGTGCTCTACATTGACGCCTCGACCAGAATGAAAGAACAATTAGCACGCTCACTAAAAACTCAATAAAGTTAGCACTCCACTAATTAGGAACTTACCCGAAAGGTTGGGAAAGATCGCACAGTAAGGAAATTTTGGATTCCCTGGAGAGCGGATTGAAGGTGAATGGACATGGTCCGAGACTAATCTCGATCATACTACAAAATTTATCCTATGGTGTTAGCCAAAAATACTTTTAGCATACAACTAAAAGTGGGGTGCATGAAATTCTTACCCCTTGCCAATTCCTAGGGAAAGGATGTCCAACACATTTTTCCTTTGGGATTTCGAGAATTCTTATATAACGAGGAGATCCCCCAAGTTGAGTAACATCCACATTAAGGTTGGAAATATGGATTTCTACGGTATGAGCTGTTGGAAGATGAAGTTAATTTCCATGCAAGAAATATAGGAAGAGGTGAAACTCACTAGTTGAGTTATAATCCGCGCAGCGTGGTGAGCATAGAATGTGCGCAAGTTTAAGAATGAGGTATAACAATACCCCACAGTAGCAGCAGCTTGCTCATTTGGAGGAAGGGAGAGAAGGTAGAACATGATCTGGGGTGGACCCTCTCATCAAAATACCAACAAAATTCAAAGGGACCTTCAAATAAGATCCTCCTTTCACTTAATTCCCGTGCAATAGTGACACTAGGAGGGAGTTGGAATTAGGCCCAAGCATGAAAATTAGCCTACATTCAAGATTTATCAAGAAACAAGCAAGCAAGAACGAAAGCAGCAGGAAAATAGACGAAAAATCGTGCATAATCAAGGCTGGAGTCCACCACAGGCAAACCCACGGGCAGTCCCACAGGTTGTGGGCAGGGACAGCCAGCTAAACAATGTGATAAAAAGCTCTGTAAGCATATTTTCGAGGTGAATTTTGAGATTAAAGAAGCATAATGAGGTCACATGATTTAGGGTTGATCTCAAGAAGTCTATCCCATGAATCTAAGGGCGTTGAAGATAGACTTTAGCCCACACTATGGAGGCCGGAAACATGAAATGATTTGTTGAACCAGGAGAAAGGTGCGGGAATATTCGTACAACCACGGCTACATGATCACAATTGAGTAAGATTTTTATCCACATAAGATGAGAAAATACTTAGGAGAAAAAGGACAATTTAAGCATACCTCAACAACCTTCCACAAACCATACAATGTTCGATAGCTGGTCGAATCCAACTCAGGTCTTGTATGCAACACACCGGCACGGAGGCTCCTAATGAGGCAAGTATACGCAGGAGCACCCTAGTTGAGCTCCTTTATTTTATCGAGGTCCACTAAGTTCACCAAATAGTGAACAAGAACCCTAGCAGCTTGATCGGAAAAAGAATTGTGCTCAATAGAAGAGTAAGCACGATTCGGACCTGTTGTTGTGGAGAATTTTGAGGCCAAAACCTAACATCCTCAAAGGCCTCAAAAAAGATGGTATACTTAAAGAAATCTTCTCGAGGAAATCAATCAGCTACGGGACCAAAAAGATGACAAAGATAGTCACGATTTTTGTACAAATTCTAGTCATAGGCTAGAGGCTCCCTGAAAGGCCCAAACTGGATAAAACAATAAAATCAAAAGGAGTTATAGTCATCTCCCTGAAGGGAAGGAGGAAAGTGTCGGTGGTGTCCCAAAAACGCTCACTAATTGCCCTAATAGGATCCCTCTCCCTTTTTTCATAGAGGTGGTTCAAGGCAAGAAAAAGAGGACCAAACCCGACATTATGCATGACATCCTCAAGAGGAAAGTTCATTCCGCCTACATATCGCCATGAACTCGGGAATAGCTCCACTACTCCGAATTGAGCCTTTCTGCAAGACAAAAATGGAACAAGATTGTTAGTTGAAGAACTATTCTAAATGAATGAAAGAAGAAACTTAAGCCAATTATCTTACCGAAGGAGACATAGCAAGCAAAGAAACATAACTCTTAGCCTCCACCAAAAGGTCATTTGGGTTCCACTCGCTTTGCGGATGTCATTCCCGTTCAAGGAAGTTGTCTTGAACAAGTATTTTGGCTCTAGACCTCCCTGTAGGATGGGTTGTTCTCCTAGATATTTTGGAGGAAAAGACTTTGGAAACCAACTAGTTTTCAAGAAGACGCAAAATAAGAAAGCACAAGAGTAAGGCAAGAGTGCAAGAAGAGAAGCAAGTGTGTGAAATGAATTCATCAAGCACCCTTTTTATAGACCCAATCAGTCAAGCCAGCCAACCATACAAGACAAGAGTCAAACAAGTAGTGGCACACCAAGGGAATCTGGCAGGAGCACGCCGGAAGCCAAGCCTGCCAAAGACTGGCTAGCGCCAGCCACGAGGCACCGTGGTGTCCCATCGGCGATAACTTTGCAGCCCTAACTGGTGGCCTAGCTTGTGGAGTCCCCTAACCATAGCATTTGACTCCTTGGCACCTTATGCATGCAAATGGGAATTCTTGGACCCACCAATCAGTTTTTCAGATCAGATTTTCTGTCTGTTTTCGACTAAATTACTCGGGTAAAACACTCGGACTTTCGTTAATTTGATTATCTACAATAGATTATTCAGCTAAGCTTTAGATCAAATATTGATCGAAGTTTCCCCATCAAAATATACAAGGTTTCAGGCTTTGATCAAGCGAAGCTTAGGACTCTCGTAACCGGACTTCGGACCACATGCATCGTGGTCAAGACCAGGCCCCATTTTGGAGTTTAGGTTCGACTACAACCAATTCCAAGAATCACACAATAACTAATATAAAAAATCGAGGTAAGTACCCCTTTAGTGTCTACTTTGATCATTCGTATTTTTACACTCGATCAAAGTGGGCACTAACTCGTAGATATTAAAAAATGTCATCTCTTATCTCTTTAATTCTGCATTTTATCCTGTTGGTCGGATGATGAAATCCTGAGTCCTATTTGAGGATTTAGATCTCGGACTATGTTTGATTGGTGCGACTTAAGCCAGTAAACCATAAAGAACCCCCAACACTAAATAAATTGCCTTTTGCCTTAGGTCGATCCAAAAATCCCCTTTATTTTGAACGATCCAAGAACGGGGCCAAGCCTTCGGAGACAATGAAGTTAGTCCATGTACCTGGATATTCCAAGTTCAGAATACTATATTTTACCTTTTGTTCAATCAAACAAGGAGCTGAAGACCTGAAGACGACGTTAAAACCTTTCATTTCATGATCACAAGCATCAAAGTGTTGCGTTCAAGCTCCATAAAACAGTCCACAAGAGACTAGGAGCTTTTCCCCTCAAAACGATGTTGTGGCTGGTGCCTGCAACCTTGTATTTTTAAGTGAAACGCTACGTTTTGGCTTAGAGACGCCTTTGGAAAACGCTAGGGCACAAAACCCTAGGTACACCCGTGTGGTCGGCGCCCGCTAACTGGGTGCTATCCAGTTTTATCCTTTCTTTATCCAGTTCAATCTCAAGATATTCTGGCCCGGTTTATTTTCAGCTGTTTGGACAGCTGGCCGAGAGCAACCATAGGTCATTTGTGACCTGGGTCTCTCCCTATAAATAAAGAGCATTGGCTCTCATTCCTATACGACTTAGTTCCTCGGTGCTACGCTGCTGAACCGAGCCTAAACACCCTCTCCTAAACATTACTCTGCTGAAAAGTATCTTCAAATACCTTCTCTTTTTATAATTCGCCGTTGAATCCTTGCAAAGAGTTAAAGAATATTCAATTATTCTGATCTCTCGGGTATTCATTCAGCTTATCATTTTCACCCCTCTTAAACTCACCTTTTCAAAAGTCATAAAAAGAGCCCTTCTTTCTTTGATTTGTCGTCGTCGCATCAAGAGATCCAATATAGAAATCTAGATTAGTAAGGTGGAAGAACCTGAGGCCAATCATTAAGCCTTCAAATAGTTATTTAATTTATGTTTTACTTATCACTTTCTGTATTGTGGACTGAAGAGATGTAATTGCTTTTTAATTCCTCCCCGCCGATGTAACCTTTTAGTTTTCTCGCTTTTCTTTTCCTTTTCGCTTTTACTTTCTTTATTGCTTTCTTTATCACTTTATTTTAATTCTGTTTGGTTGCTTTCTATTTTTGTTTAGCATGTTTTATGTTTGTGTTTAGCATGTTCTTTTAGTATACTACTCAAACTAGTAATGGCCGTGTTCGGACGGGCGGAATGGAAGGGTTTTCCCTACGATTCGTACCCTCGCCCCGAATCGATTCTCGGTTCCAAGACCGATGGAGTCACTTTTAGCCTTTTTCAATCTTAGTTTTCCCATACTAAGATCGGAAGAGCAAATTTTTAATTTTGTTTTTGTTAGTTTTTCTCCCCAAGAAATTGACTGACGACTCCTCTTTTTGCTTTATTCTTATTAAAAATGCATTCGATTATTTTCTGATTGCAAGGTAAAAAAAAAAAAAAGAGATCTGGATCTGCCTGCCAAGCCATAGGCCGTGGCTAGCTGTTTCAGCCTAAGCCCCGATCGGCGCCTGTGACCGCCGAGTACAGGTGCCAATGGCCGAGGCTTGGGTCCGGACCGGTGTCTTCACACTAGTTTGGCCCTAAAGCCTCACTCGTATAACCCTAATTTCTATTATTTTATTCTTTAATTAGGAGATAATATCCCGGGAATTCTTAAAAATAATTTATAAAATAAAGTAGTTAATAAAACACCAATCAATTCAATCTGATTTAATCCATTAATTTGACTTAATAAAAACCGAAACTCTTAATAAGAGATCAATCCCCACTTTCTAAAATCCATTTTAAAAACCCTAAAATCACATTCCACAATTCATCTTTAAAAAGCTCTTACGCCAAGGCAATCGTGGGGAAGCTCGGTTCGGCGACCCCATGTTCCGGCCCGGGTGATAGAAATATTCTTCCATCATCATTCAACATTACTAACACCTTTGTGCAGATTGTTCCCGGGGTGAATGAGGCTCTATTAAACACCAACGTAGTGAAGGCAAACAAGGCCACGACCATGGTTGATGGTGGTCTTCCAGTTCTTCAAACAACCAGGCTAGATTCCATAATTCTAAGTTCCACTAAGAGCTCGAGAATCAAGCAACGAATCCTAGTTTGAGTCACAGGCCAAAGGTAGGAATGTCAAAAGGTTAACCTTGCAGGTTAAGGGGAAAATGGAGGTACTCGAGCATAGGCTTGCTGAAGAAGGAGCATAGCAAGGTGAAGTCCCTTTACTCGAAGTCCAAGGTAGACAACCTTTTTGAGTTGGCCATGAAACAACCCTAGTGTCCAGCTCTGCTGATCAAAGGAGTGATGAGGAGTCTCGGGCCTGGACCCTTGAGCCCGGATCCCCGCCAAGGAGGAGATTCCCCTTTAAGCTTCATCAGTTTGATCTCCACTCGAATCAACTGCATCTGATTTTTGAGTAACCTTGTTATTGTTAATTGATATATGAACAATTTCATTCGTATGAAGATAATTATCGATCCGTAATAACTCTAGACAGTTTATATGTTGCTCATTTACATGTCATTAGGTAGAATACCATGTGTGCTCGCAGGAGAAGTTGTTTTTGACTTAGTCGGAAAAGTATTGCCATACTCCTTCCTAATTAATGGTTGGCGAAAAGCTCTTAAGAAGGAAGAAAGAGCCTTTCTGAGCTCGAAGCACCAATCCAACGAAGAAGAAATCATATTGGTTTCTCAGCCAAGAAGATAGATTCTGAGTCAAGGTGTTCTATAAAAAGAGTTCACTTATGGCAGGAAATTATTAATGCTGAAGATTTCTTTACAAGGCCATTGAGTCCGAGTCCCGAAGTGTTCCCAGTCACTCTTAGAAGAGGAGGACAACATATTCATAAGACTCTCTTATTTACAGTATTTCTAAGTCTCATAAACTAGCCATTTACAAAGCTAGTTACTAGGCTGCAGAGCTACTCTTTTGAAAGGTCCAATAAGAAGTCTTCAAGTGGATTGTCAAGGATTTTCAAGCCTTCTCAACCAATTACAACTTGTTAAGAGGAGAAAGGAGCTATTATTGGTTCGGATTATCGCAATGAGTTAGAATCTAAGTCGAACACTTTTGCAGTTTCAACTTTTCTATTCTTAGTTAAGATTAATCTTATAATTAGTCCTAATTAATTATGATTAGTCTAAACCTTTCCTTAATGATTAGGAAAGCTATTTTTGGGCAGGAAAAGGTCATCTATAAAAGGCCTTCCCATTGATGTAAATAGAGAAATTTTGAATGAATTAACCTCATTTGATACACTTTGTGTTTCAACCTCAAAAGTGTTGAGTGAATCGGCTTTCTACCCAAATATCCTACTTTACGTATCTTGGTTTGGCAACAAAGTGGTGATATTCTAGGTCTTAGTAAACGAACCTTGCTGGATCATTCCATGGCTAGTTTCTAAGCTACCTCTTATTGGCTTCAAAAGTGGAGTGAATCCCTTCCTAAGTCAGTTTGGTTCTATCCTACTTCCTTGTAGTTGATAATCTGGTTTCCTAAGGTGGAAGAGTAAAATCCTTCCTTCCAAACACCAACTACCAACTTACTTATCCTTCCCTTCTATCCCATTCCTTTATCCCTGATTTCTTCTCCATTTGTTCATCAATTGCTGAGGATTTCTACCACCACAAAGAGCTTCCCATCGCCTATGCACACTAGAGCTTAACCCAAATCCATTGTCCGGTTTCGAGTCGGGCCCGGTGTCCATCACCGAGTCTCGACCGTGGTTCCTACGAGTATCACCCAGAAATAAATGGGCAGACTGAAAGAGTGAATTAAATATTGGAAGATATGTTGAGAGCATGTGTACTTGACTTTTAAGGGAAATGGAAAAATGATTTACCTTTCGTGGAATTCTCCTATATTAACGGTTATTACACCAACATTAAAATGGCTTTGTTTGAAGCATTGTACGGAAGGAAATGCAGAACCCTATTGTGTTGGAGTGAGTTGGATGAAGCATTGGTTATAGGCTATGAATTGATCCAAGAAAGAACCAAAAAATTTAAGAAGGATCGGGAACACATCAAGGCAGCTCAAAGTCGACAAAAGAGTTTTGCGAGATAAAAGAAGGAGTAAAGACTCGGACTTTGCATGTCTATCATTCCGAGTACCATCAAGGAATCAGGTACAAACTTCATCTCTTGTAAGTGTTGATTACAAGTCATTCTAAGTGCTTTACAAACTTTTCCGAGTGATATAGAATCTTTTCGAGTGTTACGTAAACTATTGCATATGCTTTCACTTGATTCCGATCGACTTAGAAAGCATACTCTTGCTTATCATTTTACACACAGCTTCGAGTCACTCGGACAACACTCAGAATTATCACATGTTCAAACATTTGCTCTAACATGCATGAACTCGGGTCCGACTTCATGTTCTAAGTCCGACTCAAGGTGGGGGACATTTACAAAACACTCGGAAAGAGAGGTGAGAACTTATCATTGGTCAGCACCGAGTATGGGATCCATTATCTATGCCCAGGCATGCTTTCATAACCTGGATTGTTGCTCATGGGAGACTGTGGATCGAGGAAAGGAAAAGCCACTTACTCGCACCAACAACTAGGTTGCTCGCTGGCTATGCTCAAAAGGGATTTAATCCTGTAACCACCTCTTCTTCAAATGTGATTTCAGCAATCAAATTTGGGTACATATACTACAATGGCTGGGGATCAAGCCTAGAAGCTGGACTTGGAAACATGAATTGAGTTGGTTTGCAAAGAAGGTAAGGGGCAAAACACCAAGAGCAAGAATATTGAGAAGTTCACTGTGCGTTGTAATATACACGGTACGGCAAGTTAGAAACAATGTCAAATTTCGGGGTCGGATACCTAATGCACAAAATATTATATATAGGATCAAATATTTTGTCCGTGTTAGGGCGAATAGGCTAGTGGGAGAGTCGAGGCATAACCTTGTCTGTAGCTGACGCCCCTAGGTATGCCTGGGATTTCATGTAATTATATCTTACGTTTGGAGCAATGAAAGTATCACTTACCTTTGTTCCAAAAAAAATGTTATTAAAGATTATATTTAAGCAAACTGTTATATTTAAACTCAATCTTATAACTTATTTCCAACACTACTAAAATAAAATTAGGTAATTTTAATTCAAAAATAAATGGTAAATATAAATAAAATAGAAGGGTAAATTATTAATTAGAAAGAGTAAATGTTAGATGGTTCATTTGTATTTTTAGCATGAAATAATGGCCCAAATTAAAAGGCCCAAATTTACTTGAATAGTATGCCACTAGATGGGTTAGGAGAGAAAATATGCTGGAATTTTCTAGCAAGGAAAAAAAGTCAGATTATGTGGTCCTCAAATTTAATCACAATCATCATCAAATTGCTCTAACTCTCACTTCCTTCAACTCCCTCTCTCTCCTCTTATGCCCCTTTCCCCTGCTATTGCCCCTTACTACCCAGCCACCAATAGTAGTTCACCGGCCGGAAGCTATCGTTGGCGCCGTCAAGTGGTTGTCGGAGCTAGCCGCACCATCACCTGCCCTTCCCTCCTCTTGGCTTCTATCATTTGGGCCTTGAAGGTGAAACCCTATTCATCTCCTTCCATTATTTTTTTGTGGATTTTAGTTAATAGTTAAATTATATGGGTTTAAAAAGGTATTTAAGATATGAATTCAAAGGTTGATTGGGAAAATTTGAATGATTGTGAATGATTGTGATTTGGTATTCATGGTAAAAGGATTGTGCATTGGAGTGTATGATTGTGGTTGAATTTGTTAAGCTGGACTTAGTGAAGTAATTTGAGGTGTTTCATTATAATTTTAAGTAAATTAAGTTGTCGCTAATTGTTTTTGGACGTGGTTTTGTTGAAGAAAAAAAATGCAAGTGAGTTTGAGGTTGAATAAATAAATGAGTTAAAAATTATTTGTAAATTTGAGGTTTGAACAAATAAATGATAATATCAATAATATTAATTATTTAGAGCATACCTTTTGTATGTTAAACAAATTGTAATAACTAAAGTATAAATAAAATTTCAAAATAAAAATATTTTGATCTAAATTAACAAATCAAAATCAAGTAAAAAGTCAATGAATCTAGTTTGACCAATTTCTTTTAACTAGTTATGTATTTTAGACTGACAGTTAGATTAGAACGAATGTAATAAAGTCAAATAATAAAAATATTAGCTTAACCAATTAGATAATAAACAAAAGGGTATGAAGTAAATGATAAGCATTTATGCGAATTAAATTACCGATAGTATTGCTATTAAACTTAATGAAAACATTACAAATAATAAAGATCTATTTGAAACAGACAACGAAGTCATTTTTATTGCTGACAAGTCACTAAATTAATGTTTCATAAGGGGAGAAAAAAATTTTAGTCCAGGTACAGTCATTGTGAAACACATGCTCTCTTACTAAAACTTTTTAAAAAAAAGTAAAGTTCCCTCCTTTTTCAAAATTCTTCTCATAAACCCTAAGCACACTACTAACTCCCTTCAAAGCTTTCTTCAAGCGTCTTCGTCGTTCATATTCATGCTCATGTGATCGATCTGGATACCATGATTATGATTGAGCTCATTGTTAATCTTTAAGCGTACGTCTTTATCGTTCTTTCCAAATCTTCATACTCATTGTTATCAATTTCTAGCAGACTCTTCATGTTTGTTTCATAATCAACAAGCAAATGCTCCATGGAATTTTCCATACTTTCACCCTTTTCCTAAGGATTTAAATTTTGGTGGGGACAATTTTCTTACAATTTATGGAAAAGAGTTTAGGTGGATTGTAGGCCTGAGTTTGGAATTCCTTGTCTTCCTTAGGACTTTAAACCTAGTTGGGATTACATCCGAAATAAAGACCCAGTTCGATCACCCGTATTTAACCTTATAGAAAAAGGAAACAAAATGCATCCGAAACATATGCATTAAGGATAGTGTTCTCATAATATTTGTTTATTCTATTAGGTGCCTTTTATACAGAGTTCATAATGTTTCAGGCTTTGTAAGTTTTCGCTCTTAAAAATATCCTTTTAATAAAGAAAATAAGCTGCAGTTGAGATTAAAGGAAGCAACGAAGACTGTCTCATTATCAAGATTAAAGGAAACAATAGGATTGTGGAAGTATCAAATGACAAAATTTAAGACTATTGTGAATCTCATCGAGTATATACATGTATGTGTATTGTTTATCTTTAGTAGCATTTATACTGTTTACCATGGATATTATCATATAATAATTTATTTTAAGATAAATAAAAATATTTTTATTTCAAAGATGATAAAAAATTTCAAGCAATCCGACCATCCCTCTCACAACTATTCCAAACTTGGTGGCCTCTAGCTACAATTTCTGGTACTTCTTCGATAAAATTACGGAATGTTACAAATGTTAAGAGCTCATGGCACACTTTTCCCATTTTTACTAACTCACTGCAACACTCTTTTCTTACAGTTTTATGGCCAACAAATATGTAATTAAATATTTCATCACGACAAATTTGTGTCAATTGATCTCCACATGGCCTTAAGTCAAATTGAGGACTTGGCGCAACTCGCACAAGGATTACCCGAATACGCCTTAGCAACTCCACTTGTGACCAACAACATAAAGAATATAAAAGAAAAATATACAATGCAGGCAACGACCTTAGCATTCATAATGTTGGATGGAAATGATTTTTTCTCTTTGTAATTTTTATTTTTAAAAAACCACCTAATATGTACTCAATCAATGAGAATGAGTAGGATAAAATAAGTAGGGATGACACAAGGTAAATGATGTTATCTATTGTATTTATAAGTGGGAGAAAATTTTAGTTGAACAATAACTTATGTATCTTAAAGAAACTCTCTCATAAGCGTTACCTTTGAAAATAAAGCGTATGAGACTTAACGTACTATCTTAATAACTGAACTTTGGCATTTGTATGTTAAAGTAAATAACAAAGGAAAAATATATTTCTTAGTTAAATTGCATTTCTTTCTATTCATTAATTGCTTATTTTGGAGCTTCAAAATAACTTAATTTTGAAATGTCCACTCATATTAAATAAAATCATATTGATAACTTATTTTGCTGTAGCGATAATTTTGAAGTGTTTTTATAATGACTTGAGCCGGTTATTAGGTAGCCTACTAACCACCGACTCGAATTTTTCGAACAAAAAAATTACCATTTAACAATCCAATGTCAAACAATAGTGGCTATACTTGAATGAGTTAAGTCGAATGACCTATAACAAAACTTGAATCAACTCTTAAAATAGTTGACATGAAACCGGTAACGGTCCAACAAAACAAAACATGACCCTAACATTTTCTCCTTAAGTTATTTCTCTTTACAAACCAAGTTTGTTGAAATAAAAAATAACCAACTTGAAAGTAACCCGAACATAAAATGATTTGAACCTAAACCGCAATCGAAACCAATGTCAATCTAACTGACTCAAACATAACTCAACATAAAATGAACCTGACTCGAAACTAAACAAACTAGCCCACTTGTTACGTCTAATAACACTGCATGTGTACATTATTATTTTTTTATTCGATCTAATTGGTAATATTGTATCATCAAAAAAGACAATAAAAATTAAGCTAAATTATCAAATATAAATGGATCACTTCCTCTCAACTAAAAAATATGAGTTTATTCATTTGATAATTGTAAATTTTGTTAAGAATAAATTTTATAATATTTGTCTACGTCGTTAATCTTTTGGTAAAATTGTAAAAGAAAATATTTTAATAGATAAATTACACAGTTTCATTGTAATATTATGAATAAATATCTATTTAAATATGTGGACAAACTAAATGTTGAAGAGAAGTAAGATTTTCATATTCTTTTATGAAACGAGTTTATATCGTCCATATTTATGTTGCGTATTCTGATAAATACAATGGTTACTCATCTAAAATATTCATCCAACTTCAATTTCTGGTTGGTATGCTAAACTCAGAAGATATGCTCAATAGTGTATGTTGTTAAATATTTTATTAGAAATAAAATAGAATAAATCTGAAGACCAAGTTGAGTGTTGGCTATCTCATACTTTCACCTTTTCCCTCATAATTTAAATTTTGGTGTGGACTATTGTTTTCCAAATTGTGCAAAACAATTTAGGTGGAGTGTAGACCTCAATTTGGAATTCTTGTCTTCCTTAGGATTTTAAGCCTAGTTGGCATTCCGTCTGAAATAGAGACCTAGTTTGGTGACTCGTATTTAACCTTATAACAAAAGGGAACAAAATGCATCTGAAAAAATATGCATTAAGGATAGTGTTCTCGTAATATTTTTTTTATACTGTTAGGTGTCTTGTATATAGAGTTCATAGAATTAAATAATTATAGAAGGATGAAAACAACACTAGTTAACTTGTGAAGCATCGCAAGTAAGCTCGATAAGAATTTTAAAAATTAGGCTTGACCTCGCCGTCTAATAGAACTTGGTAAGCTCACGAGGGTTATGAACTGAAAAAATTAAATATGTTGGGTGGGTTGTTTGATTTAATGATGATGCGACATTATTTAAGCCCTTGGTTTGAAAATAAATGGTCCAGATTAAAGTTCCTACTCCTCTCCCAAACCCTTAGTTTTCACTTGATATCATCATTATATATATATATATATATATATATATATATATATATATATATATATATATATATATATATTAAAGGCTATCTTTAATGTTCTAAAAATTTAAATTCAATATCGATTGTACATTTTAATCATGTATATTAAGAAAGTGAAAAAATAAGATCGAATTAAAAGTGTATAAAGGCTTGTGAGTTTACATGAGCTAGCATTGTGCCTAAAGTTTCAGGCTTTGTAAGTTTTCGCTCTTAAAAATATCCTTTTAATAAAGAAAATAACTGCAATCGAGATTAAAGGAAGTAAGAAGACTGTCGAAGTATCAAGATTAAAGGAAACAATAGGATTGTGGAAGTATCAAATGACAAAATTTAAGACTATTGTGAATCTCATCGAGTATATACATGTATGTGTATTGTTAATCTTTAGTAGCATTTATACTATTTACCATGGATATTATCATGCAATATTTTATTTTAAGATAAATAAAAATATTTTTATTTCAAAGATGATAAAAAATTTCAAGCAATCTGACCATCCCTCTCACAATTATTCCAAACTTGGTGGCCTCTAGCTACAATTTCTGGTACTTCTTCGATAAACTCACCGCAACACTCTTTTCTTACAGTTTTATGACCAACAAATATGTAATTAAATATTTCATCACGACATATTTCTGTCAATTGATCTCCACATGGCTTAAGTCAAATTGAGGACTTGGCGCAACTGCACAAGGATTACCCGAATACGCCTTAGCAACTCCAATTGTGACCAACAATATAAAGAATATGAAAGAAAAATTTACAATGCAGGCAACGACCTTAGAATTCATAATGTTGGATGGAAATGACTTTTTCTCTTTATAATTTTTATTTTTTAAAAAACCACGTAATATCTACCCAATCAATGAGAATGAGTCGGATAAAATAAGTAGGGATGACACAAGGTAAATGATGTTATCTATTGTATTTATAAGTGGGAGAAAATTTTAGTTGAACAATAACTTATATATCTTGAAGAAACTCTCTCATAAGCGTTACCTTTGAAAATAAAGAGTATGAGACTTAACGTACTATCTTAATAACTGAACTTTGGCATTTGGATGTTAAAGTAAATAAAAAAGGAAAAAATATATTTCTTAGTTAAATTGCATTTCTTTCTATTCATTAATTGCTTATGTAACAACCCGATCCTAAATCACAATTACTTATTTTAAATCATATTATTTATTTTATTAATTACACTACTTATATAATTGAGCGCGTGCACTTCAATTTGATATTTTGTATTTACATTATCCTTATACATGTGTTATGCAGCTAAGGCGACGAAGTGGCCCTAATAAAAATCTCATAATGAGATTTTAATTTGTGAACATCATTATTAAAACAAAATTAAAAGTAACAATAAAAGAAAACAAAATAAGTAAATAAAGAAATAAATCAAAATAATAAAATAACCAAATTAGATTTTTATAAGGAAAAATCAAGAGAAAGAATTCTCTCGGAATATGTAAACAGACTTAAAATTCATTTCACCCCTCACAGTTCATTCATCCTCTCTCTCGTGCTCCATCCCTCATCTTCCTTGCCTCCCCCTCTCACGCTATCGCTCTGTCTCCCTCGCGTGCTCTGTCTCCCTCATCTGCCTCCACCTTTGCCGCGGGACACCTGTCGACCACCCACAAGTAGCAACGGCTGCCGGAGCCAGTCGCCGTCCCTCGCTCAATGGTCGCCGGGCAGCCGCCACACACCACCACGCCCCTGCTCTTGCTCTTGGCTTCCATCTCTGCGAGTCGAAGGTAAAACCTCAAACCCTAAATTATCAAGTTCATTATTTATTTGAACAATTGTAGTTGTAAATTGAAGTATATGATTAGAAATATGGTTGTGGAGTGAATTTAAGGATTAATTTGGGGAAAATTCGAATTGGTGTGAATAAGCGAGTTGTGGCATTTTGATGGATTGGTTGTGTATGAATGAGAACGAATGTGATTCTCAAGGGAGATTATGAATTAGTGAATGAGTTTGGGAGATGTTTTATTATAGAATTGGGTAAATTGATGGATTTGATATATGTTAGGAATGGTTAAATTGAGCAAACAAAAGGGAATGTGTATGTAGAAGTGTGAGAGAAATTTGAACTTTAAGTATACCAAATTGAGGTTGTGAATGTGAATTCTGTAGAGGAAATAATGCTTAAGCCCTTAAAATGGTGTATATATGAATTTTGGACGAATCGGCAAAATTGTGAAACCTCCTGATGGAAGGGCATTTACCGGATTAATTAATTACGTAACTATGGGATTTGAGTGCGAGAGAAGGGAGGAGTGAGGAATGAATTAAAAATAAGTGTTTGGGCATGTATATATATGTACACCATTTTTAATCCAAGTCAACAAGCAAATCGAATAACACCAATATCATTGGGTATTTAGTTAGCCTAATCAACTTCTTTAATTAATATGAATTGTATTCAAGTAAGCGCGAGAAAGTTGAGTAATACAAACATTAGTTTAATCGATCATCATACGAATATAGGAAATGAAATAAATTGTTAAAGCTCATTAAAACTCAAGAAAACATCATTAACCCTAGAAATCTATTTTAAACGGAACCGAGGCCACTTCCGTTGCCGAATAGCTGGTGACTCAAATTTCGCAAAAGGGGAGAAACAAATATTCTCAATTCGAGTACGTTCATTGCCTGTACCTTTCGAAAACTCACATGTTTCATCAAATCTCAACATTTCTCACATATGCAATTAATAATGAATCATTTACAAGGCAAGTTTTGCCACCTAATTAAGTGGTCCCCGCCCAATTATCAATTACCAAGGGCTTAGGCCCGCTAATTATACCCGCACGCGGCGTCAACTCGGGTTATCGATCGGCCGGGGGTGACACCTGTTCAACGATCGTATCAATTACCAAGGGGTTCCACTTCCGAGATAATAACCGGCAAGCAATTTTACTTATATTCTCTCCCCCGATTTCAAACTAAAATGAATTGAAATGCGCGCGCTCAATCAAAATATTCTTCAAATTATTTTACAGATGCAGGAATGTTCATACCGAGTTTCGGCTCACTCTTCCAAATATTTTACTGTTTTTGTTTTAGGAAGAAGCATTGGGGAACAATCAACCACTTACTAAGTCCGACAAAGGCAAACCCTAGCCAGCCACGTGGCATTCGCAAATCGGAAGGTACATAGACGTTCACGGTGATTTTACCCTCAACCGGAGTTTAGGTATGACCTTGGGAATTATTATACATTGTACATTATCTTGTGGATTAGACAAAAGTCTAGGTTGTATAAATATTATATTGCTAAACCCGTAAACCGTATTTTGGGATGACATAGCTACTTGGGTAATAAGTAGCTACTCCTAATAGCATTTTTGAAATATAACCGTGAATCCCAAACCGTATTTCATTTTAATTTTATTTCAATTATTTATCCTTGTCCTATTTTTAGGACGGCGGTAACGCCTTCGATTGTGACCTTCCGCTACGACCTTACGTAATAGTCCCTAATGAAGGGATTATTAAGTAATGGTGATTGGGGGCGTTACGATTGTGGTATCGAGCCAGGTTTAGAAATCACTTTGTGAGCAATAGGATTTTAAGGTGTCATGATTTGACCTTTAGGAAAATTACGTGGCTATTATTCCCTCAAGTTGTCATTTGGGATTTGTGGATGTGGTGTAACTAATATTGAATTGAGGTATATACTTTTGGGTGATGTTAAGTATAAACAATGTACGTAATGACTTAAGTTGCCGACATGCATTTCATATGCTTTTAAGTTTTGTAGCTTGTAATTAAGTTCATGAATTTTGTTTCGAGATGCATTATGAGCCATTTGGGTGGTTTTAAGCTTTAATGTATATTGGTTGTACTCCGGCGTGTGGCCGTTGAGTTGTGTACTCCGAGCGTGTGGCTCGTTGAGTGATATTGTGGTTTTATGCGGGGTTTTGAAGCTTTAAATTTATGGGATAGGCCATATTACAAACGGAACTCTGCCGAAATTTTTAGAAAATACCAAACTCTCTTAGGGAATCCCCTATATTACCTTTAAGTTGGAATTAGAAAGCAAACTTGACATCTGAATAAGCCTTGGGAGTCCCTTTGATCGAGGATTTCTTAATCGATAAGAATCCCGAGAGAATGATAATCTAACGTGCAATTGGGTATTACTTATCATATAAGCACAATAAAAGCGTGAGTTACCTAAATATGTTTTATATTAGAAGTTGTGAGCAACTTGATTCATCGGAGAGCGAAAAAGATATTTGCACTCGAGGAAAAAGAGGTATAGGGATATATTATAGCAATGGACATAAGGTGAAGCACAATGAAAAATGAGGTTGTAAGTTCACTTGGGATAACTTTACGGAAGAGTTAGAGCAAAATTTTACCCACTGCAATTCGTGTACGAAAAGAATGGGGGTTCATAGAGTTAAAAATGGACTACAAAATGACAATAGTAGAGTACGCTAATAAACTTATGGAGTTATCTACGTATGACTCGGACCTAGTCGTTATTGATAAAGTGAAGATGTTAAGGCTTGAGGAAGGCTTAGCCTATTATATTCGACATTAACTCGATAGTGATCTATCAAAGACTGTCAAGGATTGTACGAGAGAATAGTAAACGTAGAGGTTGAACGAGCAAAGAGTGGACTAAGGGCTTTAAATTCCGGAGACTCAAAGGGAGCTGAACAACACAAGTGAGAGTATAGTTCAAGAGAAACATGTTACTAGTTTCAACGAGAGGTCACTCATTGATCATCCCCGAATCTTGGGGAAAATGTTGCCAAAC
The DNA here is from genome assembly GCA_021018815.1 of Talinum fruticosum. NCBI lineage: Eukaryota > Viridiplantae > Streptophyta > Magnoliopsida > Caryophyllales > Talinaceae > Talinum > Talinum fruticosum. The sequence continues at coordinate 4,035,747 of JAITYX010000011.1, forward strand.
AAATCACGCCCGCATCAAATTGTTGAATAGGTGGTAATAAATGTATGTGGTGTGGTAGCCTTGAACATTTAGTAAACACTTTCCTACGAGGACAGAAAGTTGTAGAGAAGGGAATTGTCGAGCCCTAATGATACCATGTGAAGAGATACTCTAGAAATTGAAGAAAATGCTACCCATAACTCAAATTCTTACCTTGCTCATGGAAGGTAAAAAGTATATCATCTATAGTGAGACGTTTAAAAACAGGTTAGGATGCGTATCAATACAAGACGATAAGGTCATAGCTTATACATCTCAACAACTCGGAACTATGTGCAAAGACTTATCCTACTCACAAATTTAAGTGGGCTACTTGTTGTTTTGCTTTAAATGTTTGGAGGCATTACTTGCGTGGGGTAACATATAAGATTTATATTGACCATCATAGTTGAAGTACATCCATACCCAAAAGAAGGTCAATCCGAGGCAATGCTTGTTAGAAGAATTACTTTAGGATTATGACTTACAAGTATAATATCACCTAATGAAAATGAATATAGTGACAAATGCGTGGAGTACGGAGACAAAACATAAGTTGAATGTAATAATGACAACTTAGCTTGTGGTTATATGAGATCTCCACAACATAAGTATTGAGTCAGCCTCGCATGGACGAATAAATGGGTCCCTAGTTGCGGTAGAGGTATAATATATAATAATGAAAGGTATTCAGTTAGGCCAAAACGATGATGTCGGGATGGAAAGGATTAAGAAAGATATAAAAAGGAAAAATCTCATGGTTTAAAGGAATACGCGGGGTGGAACCTTAAGGTTTCAAAATCAATTTTGTATTGAAGGAAGAGGAATTGAAAAGGAAACTCTTGAGGAAGCACACAATGCACGCTAATTGGTACATCTAAGAGGAACAAGCTGTATAAAGACTTGAATACACAATGCACGCTAATTGGTACCAAAATCATATTGATAACTTATTTTGCTGTAGCGATAATTTTGAAGTGTTTTTATAATGACTTGAGCCAGTTATTAGGTAGCCTACTAACCACCGACTCGAATTTTTCGAACAAAAAACATTACCATTTAACAATCCAATGTCAAACAATAGTGGCTATACTTGAATGAGTTAAGTCGAATGACCTATAACAAAACTTGAATCAACTTTTAAAATAGTTGACATGAAACCGGTAACGGTCCAACAAAACAAAACATGACCCTAACATTTTCTCCTTAAGTTATTTCTCTTTACAAACCAAATTTGTTGAAATAAAAAATAACCAACTTGAAAGTAACCCGAACATAAAATGATTTGAACCTAAACCGCAATCGAAACCAATGTCAATCTAACTCGACTCAAACATAACTCAACATAAAATGAACCTGACTCGAAACTAAACAAACTAGCCCACTTGTTACGTCTAATAACACTGCATGTGTACATTATTATTTTTTTATTCGATCTAATTGGTAATATTGTATCATCAAAAAAGACAATAAAAATTAAGCTAAATTATCAAATATAAATGGATCACTTCCTCTCAACTAAAAAATATGAGTTTATTCATTTGATAATTGTAAATTTTGTTAAGAATAAATTTTATAATATTTGTCTACGTCGTTAATCTTTTGGTAAAATTGTAAAAGAAAATATTTTAATAGATAAATTACACAGTTTCATTGTAATATTATGAATAAATATCTATTTAAATATGTGGACAAACTAAATGTTGAAGAGAAGTAAGATTTTCATATTCTTTTATGAAACGAGTTTATATCGTCCATATTTATGTTGCGTATTCTGATAAATACAATGGTTACTCATCTAAAATATTCATCCAACTTCAATTTCTGGTTGGTATGCTAAACTCAGAAGATATGCTCAATAGTGTATGTTGTTAAATATTTTATTAGAAATAAAATAGAATAAATCTGAAGACCAAGTTGAGTGTTGGCTATCTCATACTTTCACCTTTTCCCTCATAATTTAAATTTTGGTGTGGACTATTTTTTTCCAAATTGTGCAAAACAATTTAGGTGGAGTGTAGACCTCAATTTGGAATTCTTGTCTTCCTTAGGATTTTAAGCCTAGTTGGCATTCCGTCCGAAATAGAGACCTAGTTTGGTGACTCGTATTTAACCTTATAACAAAAGGGAACAAAATGCATCCGAAAAAATATGCATTAAGGATAGTGTTCTCGTAATATTTTTTTTATACTGTTAGGTGTCTTGTATATAGAGTTCATAGAATTAAATAATTATAGAAGGATGAAAACAACACTAGTTAACTTGTGAAGCATCGCAAGTAAGCTCGATAAGAATTTTAAAAATTAGGCTTGACCTCGCCGTCTAATAGAACTTGGTAAGCTCACGAGGGTTATGAACTGAAAAAATTAAATATGTTGGGTGGGTTGTTTGATTTAATGATGATGCGACATTATTTAAGCCCTTGGTTTGAAAATAAATGGTCCAGATTAAAGTTCCTACTCCTCTCCCAAACCCTTAGTTTTCACTTGATATCATCATTATATATATATATATATATATATATATATATATATATATATATATATATATATATATATATATATATATATTAAAGGCTATCTTTAATGTTCTAAAAATTTAAATTCAATATCGATTGTACATTTTAATCATGTATATTAAGAAAGTGAAAAAATAAGATCGAATTAAAAGTGTATAAAGGCTTGTGAGCTTACATGAGCTAGCATTGTGCCTAAAGTTTCAGGCTTTGTAAGTTTTCGCTCTTAAAAATATCCTTTTAATAAAGAAAATAACTGCAATCGAGATTAAAGGAAGCAAGAAGACTGTCGAAGTATCAAGATTAAAGGAAACAATAGGATTGTGGAAGTATCAAATGACAAAATTTAAGACTATTGTGAATCTCATCGAGTATATACATGCATGTGTATTGTTAATCTTTAGTAACATTTATACTTGTTTACCATGGATATTATCATGCGATATTTTATTTTAAGATAAATAAAAATATTTTTATTTCAGAGATGATAAAAAATTTCAAGCAATCTGACCATCCCTCTCACAACTATTCCAAACTTGGTGGCCTCTAGCTACAATTTCTGGTACTTCTTCGATAAAATTACGGAATGTTACAAATGTTAAGAGCTCATGGCACACTTTTCCCATTTTTACTAACTCACTGCAACACTCTTTTCTTACAGTTTTATGGCCAACAAATATGTAATTAAATATTTCATCACGACAAATTTGTGTCAATTGATCTCCACATGGCCTTAAGTCAAATTGAGGACTTGGCGCAACCGCACAAGGATTACCTGAATACGCCTTAGCAACTCCACTTGTGACCAACAACATAAAGAATATAAAAGAAAAATTTACAATGCAGGCAACGACCTTAGCATTCATAATGTTGGATGGAAATGATTTTTTCTCTTTGTAATTTTTATTTTTTAAAAACCACCTAATATGTACTCAATCAATGAGAATGAGTAGGATAAAATAAGTAGGGATGACACAAGGTAAATGATGTTATCTATTGTATTTATAAGTGGGAGAAAATTTTAGTTGAACAATAACTTATGTATCTTAAAGAAACTCTCTCATAAGCGTTACCTTTGAAAATAAAGCGTATGAGACTTAACGTACTATCTTAATAACCGAACTTTGGCATTTGTATGTTAAAGTAAATAAAAAAGGAAAAAATATATTTCTTAGTTAAATTGCATTTCTTTCTATTCATTAATTGCTTATTTTGGAGCTTCAAAATAACTTAATTTTGAAATGTCCACTCATATTAAATAAAATCATATTGATAACTTATTTTGCTGTAGCGATAATTTTGAAGTGTTTTTATAATGACTTGAGCCAGTTATTAGGTAGCCTACTAACCACCGACTCGAATTTTTCGAACAAAAAAAATTACCATTTAACAATCCAATGTCAAACAATAGTGGCTATACTTGAATGAGTTAAGTCGAATGACCTATAACAAAACTTGAATCAACTCTTAAAATAGTTGACATGAAACCGGTAACGGTCCAACAAAACAAAACATGACCCTAACATTTTCTCCTTAAGTTATTTCTCTTTACAAACCAAGTTTGTTGAAATAAAAAATAACCAACTTGAAAGTAACCCGAACATAAAATGATTTGAACCTAAACCGCAATCGAAACCAATGTCAATCTAACCGACTCAAACATAACTCAACATAAAATGAACCTGACTCGAAACTAAACAAACTAGCCCACTTGTTACGTCTAATAACACTGCATGTGTACATTATTATTTTTTTATTCGATCTAATTGGTAATATTGTATCATCAAAAAAGACAATAAAAATTAAGCTAAATTATCAAATATAAATGGATCACTTCCTCTCAACTAAAAAATATGAGTTTATTCATTTGATAATTGTAAATTTTGTTAAGAATAAATTTTATAATATTTGTCTACGTCATTAATCTTTTGGTAAAATTGTAAAAGAAAATATTTTAATAGATAAATTACACAGTTCCATTGTAATATTATGAATAAATATCTATTTAAATATGTGGACAAACTAAATGTTGAAGAGAAGTAAGATTTTCATATTCTTTTATGAAACGAGTTTATATCGTCCATATTTATGTTGCGTATTCTGATAAATACAATGGTTACTCATCTAAAATATTCATCCAACTTCAATTTCTGGTTGGTATGCTAAACTCAGAAGATATGCTCAATAGTGTATGTTGTTAAATATTTTATTAGAAATAAAATAGAATAAATCTGAAGACCAAGTTGAGTGTTGGCTATCTCATACTTTCACCTTTTCCCTCATAATTTAAATTTTGGTGTGGACTATTGTTTTCCAAATTGTGCAAAACAATTTAGGTGGAGTGTAGACCTCAATTTGGAATTCTTGTCTTCCTTAGGATTTTAAGCCTAGTTGGCATTCCGTCTGAAATAGAGACCTAGTTTGGTGACTCGTATTTAACCTTATAACAAAAGGGAACAAAATGCATCTGAAAAAATATGCATTAAGGATAGTGTTCTCGTAATATTTTTTTTATACTGTTAGGTGTCTTGTATATAGAGTTCATAGAATTAAATAATTATAGAAGGATGAAAACAACACTATTTAACTTGTGAAGCATCGCAAGTAAGCTCGATAAGAATTTTAAAAATTAGGCTTGACCTCGCCGTCTAATAGAACTTGGTAAGCTCACGAGGGTTATGAACTGAAAAAAATTAAATATGTTGGGTGGGTTGTTTGATTTAATGATGATGCGACATTATTTAAGCCCTTGGTTTGAAAATAAATGGTCCAGATTAAAGTTCCTACTCCTCTCCCTAACCCTTAGTTTTCACTTGATATCATCATTATATATATATATATATATATATATATATATATATATATTAAAGGCTATCTTTAATGTTCTAAAAATTTAAATTCAATATCGATTGTACATTTTAATCATGTATATTAAGAAAGTGAAAAAATAAGATCGAATTAAAAGTGTATAAAGGCTTGTGAGCTTACTTGAGCTAGCATTGTGCCTAAAGTTTCAGGCTTTGTAAGTTTTCGCTCTTAAAAATATCCTTTTAATAAAGAAAATAACTGCAATCGAGATTAAAGGAAGCAAGAAGACTGTCGAAGTATCAAGATTAAAGGAAACAATAGGATATTGGAAGTATCAAATGACAAAATTTAAGACTATTGTGAATCTCATTGAGTATATACATGCATGTGTATTGTTAATCTTTAGTAACATTTATACTGTTTACCATGGATATTATCATGCGATATTTTATTTTAAGATAAATAAAAATATTTTTATTTCGGAGATGATAAAAAATTTCAAGCAATCTGACCATCCCTCTCACAACTATTCCAAACTTGGTGGCCTCTAGCTACAATTTCTGGTACTTCTTCGATAAAATTACGGAATGTTACAAATGTTAAGAGCTCATGGCACACTTTTCCCATTTTTACTAACTCACTGCAACACTCTTTTCTTACAGCTTTATGGCCAACAAATATGTAATTAAATATTTCATCACGACAAATTTGTGTCAATTGATCTCCACATGGCCTTAAGTCAAATTGAGGACTTGGCGCAACCGCACAAGGATTACTCGAATACGCCTTAGCAACTCCACTTGTGACCAACAACATAAAGAATATAAAAGAAAAATTTACAATGCAAGCAACGACCTTAGCATTCATAATGTTGGATGTAAATAGGTCCGGGTTTAGTCCTCCTTTCATTCTTGTGAATGGGACCATGCTCAGCCTTCTTGAACTTAACAGATTCTGGAATCCTTTTTGAACAATTCCGAGTAAGAATTAGATTCTTCCTCCTTGTTGAAACCAAGACCTTCTTTTCTAAAAGAGACACATTGTGATCCTAAGAGCATATCAAGGTTCTTCTGTCCTTGAGTAAACTTTAAAACCAGATCATGAGACTCAGTGAGCTTACGTTTCGAGTTGCTCATTTTCTTTTACGAGTAACTCGGACTCGGTCTCATTAGTTTGAGCACTTGTCTTGAGTTCTTTGAGTGTGAGTCTCGGTTTTCCAATTCGTTTTTTAAAGAAGTACTCTCGAAGTGATTGACTCAAGTTGTTCCTTGAAATGAGAAGAATCAGAATTGGACTTTTCTTCCAAAGTAAAGATATATTTAGCTAAATCAACTTTGGAGAATTTGAGGAAGTAGTTTATTACCTCTTGAGGATCGGTTTCCTCATTATGCGAGTACGTAGTGCGAGTCGACTCTTTTTCGGCTTCCGAGTCGGTGATTGCCATCGGACACTTTGAGTCATCCGAATCCTCGTCGTCTTCGGATGAATCCTCATCGCTCCATGTTGCCATCATGGCCTTTTTCTTCTTCCTATCCCGTCTTCGTTTTGGACGAGTCCTTGACTATGTGGTCTTTGCTTTGCCACATTCAAAACATCCGGAATTCTTAGACAAAGATAACTTTGAAGGAGAGGAAAACTTACCTTTTCTATCTCTCTTGTCTTTCTTGTAGAATTCTTCTTTTGGTCTTTCGTCCCATCTTTTGTGCTTCATCATTTTCTTGAAGCCTCTTGCAATGAGTGCCATGGGATCATCTTCGATTCGGAGGAGCTCGGAATTGCTTCTTTGGATTACGAGGCTTTAAGCGCAATGTTCCTTTTGGAAGTACCCTCGGCATCTTCTTCTTCCAAGTGTATCTCATGAGTCGAAGCTTTCCGATGAGCTCGTCCGGCTTCAAGAGTGAGAGGTTCTGAGCCTCTTCTATGGCGGTTACCTTAGGACCCCATCGTCTCTTGGGTAGGCTTACGAGAATTTTTCGACACATTTCTTCATGGGAGATTTTCTTTCCCAGAGATTTGAGATTGTTGGTGATCTCGGTGAAGCGTATGAACATCCGAGTAATGTTCTCTTCTGGCTCCATTTTGAAAAGCTCATATTTGTGAAGATCTTGGCTGATCTTTGCTTGTCTCACCGACTTGTACCTTCGTAGGTGTTGACCGAGTGTCCCACACCTCTTTAGCGGAGTCACGAGCGGAGACTCGATTATATTCTTCGAGCTTATGGCGCACATGAGGATGTTCATGGCTTTGAAGTTCTTTCGAACTTCTCCGCTTCTGCTGGTGTGAACTCGGCCTTTGTCTTTGGAAGGATTACTGAATTCATCTGTCTTTGTTGGAATGTAGTTTCCTTGTTGTATGATTTCCCATACTTCTTCATCGTGATCCATGAGGAAACATTCCATAAGCTTCTTCCAGTGACCGAAATTTGAACCTTTGAATTTTGGTGGCCTGTTGGAAGATCTACCTTCGTCGAACTCTCCGGTGTTACGAGCCATCCGATCTTTAAACCTTTGGACTGTTAGATCCTTTACGAAAGGCTAGGCTCGATACCAATTGAAGGTTTGCTCGGGGAGAGTCCGAGTCACCCTATAGGGGGTGAATAGGGTGATGGAAAATTCTTTGCGAACACACACACTTTTGACGAGAAAAGAGACAAAGACAGTTTCGAGTCTAAGCACGGAGTAAGAAAATATTGGACTCGAGAATGCAATGAATCAAAGTAAACAAGTACAGCAGAGGCATGTCGAGTCTAGAGTGAACTCGGAAAGAGAACACAGAGATTTTACGTGGAAACCCTCCTGGGGCAGAAAACCATGGCCCGTGTCAATCCGGACACGAAGTCAAATCCATTATTTTGAGTCCACAAAATACCGTGAACTGACTGAACCCGAGCTGCTCCCTTGGACAACTCTATACAAGTTTTCCTAGACTCGAAGTTACCTTATCGATCTAGTACTTCCTAGCTGAGATAACCCTTACAGCTAGGGACAACTAAGCTGAGTTAACCTTTACGGCTTAGTCAAGGGACCTTACAAAGAATGTAAGAAGAGTTTGTAACTAAGTACAAGACCTTACAACTCGAAAGTAATGAATTACGAGTGGGAGTTGTAAGTTGAAGATTGAGAGTAAATACAATAACTTTAATCAAGTAAGTGTATAGACAATATGTTCGGCAACCTTCAAGTCTTGTGAAGTGGCTTCTATTTATAGATAACCAAGCGAGTAGCCATTTTCTTCATCTCGCTGACCGAGAGTCCTCTGTGACCGTTGTGAAAGGCTTTACGAGTCACTCGGAAAGTATCCGTTGAAATATGGACGTTGGACAATGGTTTAATCCTCTTGGAAGTCCCAAAACCATCGGTTGTGTCTTGATAAATATGGTGGAAACCACCGTTATGCTCGGCGTTCCAGTTTTCCGGATATGGAAGTAGACGACTTCGACACAATCTTACGAGACTAAAGCGAGGAAGGTGAAAAGCCATATCTGCTGGTGATTTGACGTTCGAAGCCGGCTACTTTTGTAGATATCCTCGAATGAATAACCTACAAAAGTAAAACACCTTCGGTTCTCAAAGTATAAAATACTTTGGTCCAAGGTTAGACACGAGATAATAAAATAATTATGAAAAAAAAATTACGCAATTGATTATCCGAGTCGGAAAAGAAATGGAATTTTACGAGTCTAATATCCATGATACTCGGAATTCCATATGACTTAGTCTTAAGTAAAGAGTCAAGTTCTATAGCGAATATCGAGTGGGAAAAACTTGATATAGACTAAGTATGAAATGAACTACGAATGCCGACTATGCAAACAGTAGATTAGATAACCATAAGTCAGATTCCGAGTGAGAGTCGGCGGAATACTGATACACTCAAAATGCGAATAGTCCGAGTGAGAGTGGACTCGGAATAAAGAACCAATTTTACGAGTCGCTAACCGAAAAGCAATAATTGAAGGCCGAAACACTTAGAGAAAATACTATTTTACTCAAGTAAGTTTCTAAGTCACGAGAGAATGCCTTGGAATCAAAACTCTATATGAATGACATCGTTATACCCGACTCCTTTTGCATGACTAGTTCGCTTATGAAAAAGGCATAATGAGTAAATCGGAAGCAAGTATATAATGTATCGAGCAAAATGTAATACAATATGCTTTAACAATAACTCGAAAAAATAAAGAACTCGGAAATTAGTAATGAAATGCATCACTTCATTAAAAAGAAATTGAAAGGGAATAAACTCCCCTAAATAAGACAACCAGTTTCGACTACATTTCTCCCCCTTGCCTTTCAAGCAAAAACAAGAAACAAAAAGAAGGGAGAAAAGTACAAGTACTACATATAAGTTGTCCGGACAAAAAGAAAATTTTAAACAAGAAAAACTGGAGACACCGAGGAATTGTGACTCGGTGCATGGCTCCAACTAGGAAGGAGGGGATTTCGAGTGGAGACGGAGGTGGAGGTGCGCCGGCGCTGATATGATCTTGATGATGTGCTAGAGCGCGGCGAAGGGAGAACCGGAATAGTTCTCGGGGCTCGGCTACGAGTGGCCGACCCGGAGAGAGTGGATCAAGAGGTTCTTCCCTTGGGACCTCGGGAGCCGGAGGGGCTGCTCTGGCGACTCGGCTGGAGGAGCGAGATCTTCCGACCCACTCGGACTCGCTGTTTGAGCTGAGTACAGCAATTTGAGCTTGGGGAGCAGGCTGACCCTCAGCGGTTGCCACGGCCTCTTCTTCCCTTTGCCCGGAAGGGCTCGCCTTAGCCGCGGGTTCCGCGAGCATCCTCTGCTGCATCTGCAGCTTCTTCTTCTTCTTCCTCAACTTCCTTGCTGTCCAAGGAGGTCGGGCTCGGGCTCGAAGACGCCTCGGAGGTGTCCGAGTTATCCGGGTCCTGAGCCGCCTTGGACCGTCTTTCCCTGAGGAGCTCAGCCAGCTCCTTCTGTTCCTTAACCAGCTCTCTCATCTCAAGAACGAGAGACTGCTGCTCTCGGATTTGAGACTCGACCGGTCTTTTAGTTGATGGTAAGACCTCGAAGAACGAGACTTGAAAGCCCTGGCCATGTCTCCGAGTTCGAAGACACAGAGCTGATCTTGTCCATGAAAACAGGGGACAAGAGGGCGGAGAGAGTTTTGGAAGCACTGGAGATGGAGGCACCACCAGGTGAAGAGGGAAGAGGAAGAGGGGTTGATTTCGAGTCCGAGGTGGAGAAGGAGGCCTCGGCTCCGAGTTGTGAACCCGGACACCGGGGTTAGTTTCCTGGTATCCGTACCCCGGAGTTCCTTCTTGCCGACCACAATGGCCGCCTCGGACACCGCGTTAGGGTCGAGAGGGAAGAGGAACTTGGAATTGTTTGAAGACAAGGGTGAGAAGAGCACCGAAAGGAAGGGAGGTGTTCTTCTTGGTTTGGAGTTGAGCTGGCACGGCGGCCATCCGCTCAATGATGGAGGGGAAGAGGTCGACTTCGTATCCCTCCGGGATATCAAAGAGGGCTTTGAGGTGCTTGAAGTTGGGGTTCTCCTTGCTGGTATGCTTGTGAGAAGAAGGTTCTCATCAGCAAGAAACACGAAGCCTGGCTTCGACTTCAACCGAGTCACGAAAAGTTCTTTACGGACCCAGGGAATTCTTTAGCATACTTTTCAAAGAAGTCGTCGGCGACTTCGAGTGAAAGGGATAGGGTTACTTGTTCAAGAAGAGAGAAGAAACTTTGAACAGTCGGTGAAGGAGGGTGGTGTTGATACGAACAGGAATGTTACGAACCCGAGAGGTTAGAACATTTTCGGAGTGGGTGAGATGAGTGTAGAACTCGAAACGAGTTCGGGATAGATGAACTCGTTGAAACACAAGAAAGGGTAGACTCCGGTGGTTTGGATGTTGGACAACCAGGAGAATTTGGTTGTTGGGAAGAACTTGTCGTCCAGCGCAAGGTCTTGGGTGACATTGGGTTTCGAAGGGGTTGAGCTTTACGGCTTATTGGTGCGAGGCTTTTTAGAGGATGAAGAAACCCGAAAGTCGGGATGGTTTCCTCTTTTAGGCATGGTGAGAGATGAAAAGATGAAACTTTTCGAAAGAGAGAGAGAAGGAGGTGTAGAAGAGAAGATAATGAAAATGGTAGAAGAAAAGAGATGAGAGCGATCGAAACTTACGAGAGAGTGAGAGAGACCTTCTTCGACGTCTGCGGACGATCGGGGAACACTTGTTCACGTAGAGAGCTTCCGCGAGAAGATTTTCGTTTGAGAGGGAAGGAGTTTTAGAATATCGAGATGAAGATGGATAGTCGTTATTTAGAGAGAATACGCGCGCCCGTTCACTATCCGTTAAGTAACTCCGTTCGACTCAGCCTGTCCATCGGTCATTAATGCCCGGTGTGACGATTCTTCTTCAACGGTTGAGATATCGGCGGTTTGAAATCTGCGGTTATGATCCGATCGCGGCGCTCGAGAAAGAGAGAGAAAAAGATTTTGAAATTATAATCCGAAACTCTCCATTGTTCTAGAGATAGCTTCGAGAAAATTTGATGTCCAAATTTCTCTTACGTGCGAGTTTGACTCGAAAGAATTCGAGTGACTCGAAACACGAAATAACTATAAGCCCGAGTATCACGTGATCAAGCTGAACTAATGGTTATTAACAACGAAAGCACATAGCACGAAATATTCAAGAATCATAACACAAAACTAAGCATTTAACATACCAAGCTCATTCCGAATAAAGCGGAATTGATCTTCACCAAGAGGCTTAGTAAAGATATCGGCTAATTGAAGATTAGTAGGAATGAACTCAAGTGTAATATCACCCTTTTCCGAGTGATCGCGTAAGAAGTGATACCGACCTCAATATGCTTTGTTTTTGAGTGCTTGGACGGGATTCTTAGTGATGCTGATTGCGCTTTGATTGTCACACTTGATTGGAGCCGAGTTGAGAAATAGTCCAAGATCCTTCAAGTGTTGTTTTATCCGAGAGAATCCGAGCACAACAAGCTCCAGCGGCAATGTATTCAGCTTCCGTAGTTGATAGAGCTACTGAGTTTTGCTTCTTTGAGTGCCAGGATATTAGGGATTGACCCAGAAATTGGCAAGCTCCGGATGTGCTCTTTCGATCAACTTTGTATCCTGCATAGTCCGAGTCCGAGTACCCGGTCGAATCGGTTACGAGTCTCCGGAGTACCACGAGTCCTAGATTACGAGTGCCTGCAAGATATCTGAATACTCTCTTCACCGCAGTGAGATGTGATTCTTTTGGATTAGCTTGAAATCGTGCACATAAGCAAACACTGAACATTATATACGGTCTGCTTGAAGTAAGATATAGCGGTGATCCAATCATACCTCGATAGAGTTTCGATCTCTTGCTTTACCTGTCTCATCCGAGTCAAGCTTTATACTGCTTGCTCATAGGGGTCGATGCGTGCTTTGCATCTTGAAGTTTATATTTCTTCAGCGGTTCCTTGGTGTATTTCGATTGATGAACAAAGATTCCATCTTTGTCTTGTTTGATTTGCAGCCCAAGGAAGAAATTGAGTTCTCCCATCATACTCATTTGGAACTCTTGACTCATCAACTCGGAAAATTCTCGGCATAGAAATTCATTAGTAGCACCGAAAATAATATCATCAACATATATTTGAACAATGAGAAAGTCTTTCCCTTTGGTCTTTATGAATAGAGTCTTGTCGATCTGACCTCTTTTGAAATCATTTTGAACCAGGAAAGCTGCTCAGTCTTTCATACCAAGCTCTAGGGGCTTGCTTAAGACCATAGAGAGCCTTTTGAAGTTTGAAAACGTGATTTGGAAATTCGAGTTTTCAAAACCAGGAGGCTGCTCGACATAAACTTCTTCTTCAATAAAACCATTGAGAAAGGCACACTTAACATCCATTTGATATAATTTAATATGCATGCGGGATGCAAATGCCAACGAGTATTCTAATGGCTTCTATTCTAGCTACTTGGTGCAAAGGTTTCCCCACAATCAATTCCTTCTTCTTGATTGTAACCTTGAGCTACAAGTCTAGCCTTGTTTCGACTACCACTCCACCCTCATCCAGTTTGTTCTTGAAAACCCATTTGGTTCCTATAAGCTGGGTGGTCGGAAGGTCGGTTGGTCGGAGTCCGAGACTTGGTTTCTTTCGAATTGATTCAGCTCTTCTTGCATGGCCTCTACCCATTCGGGTTCATTAAGGGCTTCTAGTGCATTTTTGGGTTCGAGTTAATGAAATGAATGCGGTGAATGCACATAGATTATGAAGAGAAGAACGAGTTCTTACCCCACTATTGATATCAGAAATGATGTTTTCTTGGGGATGACTGGGAGTAAATTTGAATGCTTTACCAGTTCTTTGATTCACCAGGTTTGTGGGCTGAATTGCTTGATCTTCAGCAGCTTGTTACGAGTCATCCTCTTCATTGACTTGTTCGTTACGAGTGAACTCTTGAGCTATTTCATTACGAGCTTCCTCGTTACGAGTGATCTCCTTCGAGTCTTTGTAAGCTCATCTTCGTCATCATCCTTTACGAGCTTCGGTTACGAGTATGAAGATTCACTTGGTTTTTCTGTTCAAGCTCATCAAACACTACGTGGATACTTTCTTCCACTTTGTTAGTTCGCTTGTTGAAGATACGGTAAGCTTTGCTATGAGAGGAGTAACCTAGAAAAATACCTTCGTCGACCGAGCATCAAACTTGGTCGGATGATCCTTACCATTGTTGTGGACAAAGCACTTACATCCGAAAGATCTGAAATAGGAAATATTTGGCTTCCTCCCTTTGTAGAGCTCATAAGGTGTTTTCTTGAGAATGGGTCGATGAGGCATCGATTGAGAGTGTAGTTAGGCTGTGTTTCTTGCCTCTGCCCAGAAATAGTAAGGCAAGTTGTGTTCAATCATCATCGTCCTTGCTATCTCTTCAAGGGTTCTGTTCTTTCTCTCAACTACTCCATTACTGTTGAGGAGTTATGGGTGCTTGAGAAGTTGTGAGAAATTCCATTCTTGTCACAAAACTACGAGAATTACGAGTAATCGAACTCCCTTCCATGGTCGAGTTCGAATCTTTTGAATGCGAGTGCAGGACTCCACTTGAATCTTTCTACGAGCTTGTTGAACTCCTTGAAGGCTTCATTCTTATGCTTGAGAAAACACACCCAGGTAAATCTTGAAAAATCATCAATGATAACAAGTATGTAAGATTTACCTCCGAGACTCTTCACGGGAATTTCGCCACATAGGTCCATATGCGGTAATTCAAGCACGTTGGATGTGGAAGCTGTCTTCGAGAGATTTGAATGAAGATCGACTTGTTTCCCTACTGGTGCATGCTTCACATACTTTATCCTTCTCAAACGCACGGTTAGGTAATCCTCTAACCGGATGATGAGATGCAAGCTTTTTGATAGTATGCATGCTAATATGACCTAATCTACGATGCCAAGTCCAAGAATCATCTTGAAGAGATGCTTTCAAACAGGATAAATTCTGACTTGGGTCGAGAAGAGGGATGATGTAGGTATTACACTGATCTCTTACCTGAAAGTTTTACCTCTTTGGTGATCTCATCGTGATGTAGCACTTGGATTGAGTGAATTTTACCTCTTGACCTTTGTCACATAGTTGGGAGATGCTAAGTAGGTTGTACTTTAGTCCTTTGACAAGGTAGACTGGGCTCACCAGATTGTTTTCATTACCAATCTTCCCAATGCCCACTATCTTGCCTTTCTTTGTCATCACCAAAGGTCACCTTTCCTCCTTTATATGACTCCAGCTCGAGAAAAGAGTCCTTGGTCACTGACATATGTCGAGAACATCCGCTGTCCAGGTACCGGTGTCCTTTTGATCTTTTCGAGAGACCTGCAAAACAGAGAGAATCTAACCCTTCTCACTTCCTCTAACGAACCCAGTAACATTCCTTACTTGTGGTCCTTTTACGAGGAAGAAGGTGCTTCGGAACCCAGATTTGAATGACTTTGGGTTTAGTCGATTACGAGTCTTCTTCTTCTCGAGAAGCGAGTCTGTGTCTCTTTCCTTTTAAAAACCTTTCCTTTTGAAACAGAGGAAAATGGTTTCTTTTTGTAAATAGGTGCGGGTTTAGTCCTCCTTTCATTCTTGTGAATGGGACCATGCTCGACCTTCTTGAACTTAACGGTTACGGAATCCTTTTTGAACAATTCGAGTAAGAATTAGATTCTTCCTCCTTGTTGAAACCAAGACCTTCTTTTCTAAAAGAGACACATTGTGATCCTAAGAGCATATCAAGGTTCTTACGTCCTTGAGTAAACTTTAAAACCAGATCTTGAGACTCGGTGAGCTTCTGTTTCGGTTGCTCATTTTCTTTTCGAGTAACTCGGACTCGGTCTCATTAGTTTGAGCACTTGTCTTGAGTTCTCTGAGTGTGAGTCTCGGTTTTCCAATTCGTTTTTAAAGAAGTGCTCTCGAAGTGATTGACTCAAGTTGTTCCTTGAAATGAGAAGAATCAGAATTGGACTTTTCTTCCAAAGTAAAGATATATTTAGCTAAATCAACTTTGGAGAATTTGAGGAAGTAGTTTATTACCTCTTGAGGATCGGTTTCCTCATTATACGAGTACGTATGCGAGTCGACTCTTTTTCGGCTTACGAGTCGGTGATTGCCATCGGACACTTTGAGTCATCCGAATCCTCGTCGTCTTCGAGATGAATCCTCATCGCTCCATGTTGCCATCATGGCCTTTTTCTTCTTCCTATCCCGTCTTCGTTTTGGACGAGTCCTTGACTATGTGGTCTTTGCTGCCACATTCAAAACATCCGGAATTCTTAGACAAAGATAACTTTGAAGGAGAAGAAAACTTACCTTTTCTATCTCTCTTGTCTTTCTTGTAGAATTCTTCTTTTGGTCTTTTGTCCCATCTTTTGTGCTTCATCATTTTCTTGAAGCCTCTTGCAATGAGTGCCATGGGATCATCTTCTGATTCGAGAGGAGCTCGGAATTGCTTCTTTGGATTACGAGGCTTTAAGCGCAATGTTCCTTTTGGAAGTACCCTCGGCATCTTCTTCTTCCAAGTGTATCTCATGAGTCGAAGCTTTCCGATGAGCTCGTCGGCTTCAAGAGTGAGAGGTTCGAGCCTCTTCTATGGCGGTCACCTTAGGACCCCATCGTCTCTTGGGTAGGCTTCGAGAATTTTTCGACACATTTCTTCATGGGAGATTTTCTTTCCCAGAGATTTGAGATTGTTGGTGATCTCGGTGAAGCGTATGAACATCGAGTAATGTTCTCTTACGGCTCCATTTTGAAAAGCTCATATTTGTGAAGATCTTGGCTGATCTTTGCTTGTCTCACCTGACTTGTACCTTCGTAGGTGTTGACCAGAGTGTCCCACACCTCTTTAGCAGAGTCACGAGGCGGAGACTCGATTATATTCTTACGAGCTTATGGCGCACATGAGGATGTTCATGGCTTTGAAGTTCTTTACGAACTTCTCTGCCTGTCTGGCGTGAACTCGGCCTTTGTCTTTGGAAGGATTCTGAATTCATCTGTCTTTGTTGGAATGTAGTTTCCTTGTTGTATGATTTCCCATACTTCTTCATCGTGATCCATGAGGAAACATTCCATAAGCTTCTTCCAGGTGACCGAAATTTGAACCTTTGAATTTTGGTGGCACTGTTGGAAGATCTACCTTCGTCGAACTCTCCGGTGTTACGAGCCATCTGATCTTTAAACCTTTGGACTGTTAGATCCTTTACGAAAGGCTAGGCTCGATACCAATTGAAGGTTTGCTCGGGAGAGTACGAGTCACCCTAGAGGGGGTGAATAGGGTGATGGAAAATTCTTTGCGAACACACACACTTTTGACGAGAAAGAGGCAAAGACAGGTTTCGAGTCTAAGCACGGAGTCAGAAAATATTGGACTCGAGAATGCAATGAATCAAAGTAAACAAGTACAGCAGAGGCTGTCCGAGTCTAGAATGAACTCGGAAAGAGAACACGAGAGATTTTACGTGGAAACCCTCACGGGGCGGAAAACCACGGCCCGTGTCAATCCAGACACGAAGTCAAATCCACTATTTTGAGTCCAAATACCGTGAACTGACCGAACCCGAGCTGCTCCCTTGGACAACTCTATACAAGTTTTCCTAGACTCGAAGTTACCTTATCCGATCTAGTACTTCCTAACCGAGATAACCCTTACAGCTAGGGACAACTAAGCTGAGTTAACCTTTACAGCTTAGTCAAGGGACCTTACAAAGAATGTAAGAAGAGTTTGTAACTAAGTACAAGACCTTACAACTCGGAAAGTAATGAATTACGAGTGGGAGTTGTAAGTTGAAGATTGAGAGTAAATACAATAACTTTGATCAAGTAAGTGTATAGACAATATGTTCGGCAACCTTCAAGTCTTGTGAAGTGGCTTCTATTTATAGATAACCAAGCAGAGTAGCCATTTTCTTCATCTCGCTGACCGAGAGTCCTCTGTGACCGTTGTGAAAGGCTTTACGAGTCACTCGAAAGTATCCGTTGAAATATGGACGTTGGACAACGGTTTAATCCTCTTGGAAGTCCCAAAACCATCGGTTGTGTCTTGATAAATATGGTGGAAACCACCGTTATGCTCGGCGTTCCAGTTTTCCGGATATGGAAGCGGACGGCTTCGACACAATCTTACGAGACTAAAGCGGGGAAGGTGAAAAGCCATATCTCGCTGGTGATTTGACGTTCGAAGCCGGCTACTTTTGTAGATATCCTCGAATGAATAACCTACAAAAGTAAAACACCTTCGGTTCTCAAAGTATAAAATACTTTGGTCCAAGGTTAGACACGAGATAATAAAATAATTATGAAAAAAAAATTACGCAATTGATTATCCGAGTCGGAAAAGAAATGGAATTTTCCGAGTCTAATATCCATGATACTCATAATTCCATATGACTTAGTCTTAAGTAAAGAGTCAAGTTCTATAGCGAATATCGAGTGGGAAAAACTTGATATAGACTAAGCATGAAATGACCTACGAATGCTGACTATGCAAACAGTAGATTAGATAACCACAAGTCAGATTCCGAGTGAGAGTCGGCGGAATACCGATACACTCAAAATGCGAATAGTCCGAGTGAGAGTGGACTCGGAATAAAGAACCAATTTTCCGAGTCGCTAACCGAAAAGCAATAATTGAAGGCCGAAACACTTAGAGAAAATACTATTTTACTCAAGTAAGTTTCTAATTCACAGAGAATGCCTTGGAATCAAAACTCTATATGAATGACATCGTTATACCCGACTCCTTTTGCATGACTTAGAAAGATATAGAGCAGTGTCTCGAGTCTTCAAAACGAGTTTATATCGTCCATATTTATGTTGCGTATTCTGATAAATACAATGGTTACTCATCTAAAATATTCATCCAACTTCAATTTCTGGTTGGTATGCTAAACTCAGAAGATATGCTCAATAGTGTATGTTGTTAAATATTTTATTAGAAATAAAATAGAATAAATCTGAAGACCAAGTTGAGTGTTGGCTATCTCATACTTTCACCTTTTCCCTCATAATTTAAATTTTGGTGTGGACTATTGTTTTCCAAATTGTGCAAAACAATTTAGGTGGAGTGTAGACCTCAATTTGGAATTCTTGTCTTCCTTAGGATTTTAAGCCTAGTTGGCATTCCGTCTGAAATAGAGACCTAGTTTGGTGACTCGTATTTAACCTTATAACAAAAGGGAACAAAATGCATCTGAAAAATATGCATTAAGGATAGTGTTCTCGTAATATTTTTTTATACTGTTAGGTGTCTTGTATATAGAGTTCATAGAATTAAATAATTATAGAAGGATGAAAACAACACTAGTTAACTTGTGAAGCATCGCAAGTAAGCTCGATAAGAATTTTAAAAATTAGGCTTGACCTCGCCGTCTAATAGAACTTGGTAAGCTCACGAGGGTTATGAACTGAAAAAAATTAAATATGTTGGGTGGGTTGTTTGATTTAATGATGATGCGACATTATTTAAGCCCTTGGTTTGAAAATAAATGGTCCATATTAAAGTTCCTACTCCTCTCCCAAACCCTTAGTTTTCACTTGATATCATCATTTTATATATATATATATATATATATATATATATATATATATATATATATATATATATATATATATATATATATAAAGGCTATCTTTAATGTTCTAAAAATTTAAATTCAATATCGATTGTACATTTTAATCATGTATATTAAGAAAGTGAAAAAATAAGATCGAATTAAAAGTGTATAAAGGCTTGTGAGCTTACATGAGCTAGCATTGTGCCTAAAGTTTCAGGCTTTGTAAGTTTTCGCTCTTAAAAATATCCTTTTAATAAAGAAAATAACTGCAATCGAGATTAAAGGAAGCAAGAAGACTGTCGAAGTATCAAGATTAAAGGAAACAATAGGATTGTGGAAGTATCAAATGACAAAATTTAAGACTATTGTGAATCTCATCGAGTATATACATGCATGTGTATTGTTAATCTTTAGTAACATTTATACTTGTTTACCATGGATATTATCATGCGATATTTTATTTTAAGATAAATAAAAATATTTTTATTTCAGAGATGATAAAAAATTTCAAGCAATCTGACCATCCCTCTCACAACTATTCCAAACTTGGTGGCCTCTAGCTACAATTTCTGGTACTTCTTCGATAAAATTACGAAATGTTACAAATGTTAAGAGCTCATGGCACACTTTTCCCATTTTTACTAACTCACTGCAACACTCTTTTCTTACAGTTTTATGGCCAACAAATATGTAATTAAATATTTCATCACGACAAATTTGTGTCAATTGATCTCCACATGGCCTTAAGTCAAATTGAGGACTTGGCGCAACTGCACAAGGATTACCTGAATACGCCTTAGCAACTCCACTTGTGACCAACAACATAAAGAATATAAAAGAAAAATTTACAATGCAGGCAACGACCTTAGCATTCATAATGTTGGATGGAAATGATTTTTTCTCTTTGTAATTTTTATTTTTAAAAAACCACCTAATATGTACTCAATCAATGAGAATGAGTAGGATAAAATAAGTAGGGATGACACAAGGTAAATGATGTTATCTATTGTATTTATAAGTGGGAGAAAATTTTAGTTGAACAATAACTTATGTATCTTAAAGAAACTCTCTCATAAACGTTACCTTTGAAAATAAAGCGTATGAGACTTAACGTACTATCTTAATAACTGAACTTTGGCATTTGTATGTTAAAGTAAATAAAAAAGGAAAAAATATATTTCTTAGTTAAATTGCATTTCTTTCTATTCATTAATTGCTTATTTTGGAGCTTCAAAATAACTTAATTTTGAAATGTCCACTCATATTAAATAAAATCATATTGATAACTTATTTTGCTGTAGCGATAATTTTGAAGTGTTTTTATAATGACTTGAGCCGGTTATTAGGTAGCCTACTAACCACCGACTCGAATTTTTCGAACAAAAAAATTACCATTTAACAATCCAATGTCAAACAATAGTGGCTATACTTGAATGAGTTAAGTCGAATGACCTATAACAAAACTTGAATCAACTCTTAAAATAGTTGACATGAAACCGGTAACGGTCTAACAAAACAAAACATGACCCTAACATTTTCTCCTTAAGTTATTTCTCTTTACAAACCAAGTTTGTTGAAATAAAAAATAACCAACTTGAAAGTAACCCGAACATAAAATGATTTGAACCTAAACCGCAATCGAAACCAATGTCAATCTAACCGACTCAAACATAACTCAACATAAAATGAACCTGACTCGAAACTAAACAAACTAGCCCACTTGTTACGTCTAATAACACTGCATGTGTACATTATTATTTTTTTATTCGATCTAATTGGTAATATTGTATCATCAAAAAAAGACAATAAAAATTAAGCTAAATTATCAAATATAAATGGATCACTTCCTCTCAACTAAAAAATATGAGTTTATTCATTTGATAATTGTAAATTTTGTTAAGAATAAATTTTATAATATTTGTCTACGTCATTAATCTCTTGGTAAAATTGTAAAAGAAAATATTTTAATAGATAAATTACACAGTTCCATTGTAATATTATGAATAAATATCTATTTAAATATGTGGACAAACTAAATGTTGAAGAGAAGTAAGATTTTCATATTCTTTTATGAAACGAGTTTATATCGTCCATATTTATGTTGCGTATTCTGATAAATACAATGGTTACTCATCTAAATTATTCATCCAACTTCAATTTCTGGTTGGTATGCTAAACTCAGAAGATATGCTCAATAGTGTATGTTGTTAAATATTTTATTAGAAATAAAATAGAATAAATCTGAAGACCAAGTTGAGTGTTGGCTATCTCATACTTTCACCTTTTCCCTCATAATTTAAATTTTGGTGTGGACTATTGTTTTCCAAATTGTGCAAAACAATTTAGGTGGAGTGTAGACCTCAATTTGGAATTCTTGTCTTCCTTAGGATTTTAAGCCTAGTTGGCATTCCGTCTGAAATAGAGACCTAGTTTGGTGACTCGTATTTAACCTTATAACAAAAGGGAACAAAATGCATCTGAAAAAATATGCATTAAGGATAGTGTTCTCGTAATATTTTTTTATACTGTTAGGTGTCTTGTATATAGAGTTCATAGAATTAAATAATTATAGAAGGATGAAAACAACACTATTTAACTTGTGAAGCATCGCAAGTAAGCTCGATAAGAATTTTAAAAATTAGGCTTGACCTCGCCGTCTAATAGAACTTGGTAAGCTCACGAGGGTTATGAACTGAAAAAAATTAAATATGTTGGGTGGGTTGTTTGATTTAATGATGA
Source organism: Talinum fruticosum (assembly GCA_021018815.1). Lineage (NCBI taxonomy): Eukaryota > Viridiplantae > Streptophyta > Magnoliopsida > Caryophyllales > Talinaceae > Talinum > Talinum fruticosum. The sequence goes on from JAITYX010000011.1 coordinate 4,057,884, forward strand.
TGCGACATTATTTAAGCCCTTGGTTTGAAAATAAATGGTCCATATTAAAGTTCCTACTCCTCTCCCAAACCCTTAGTTTTCACTTGACATCATCATTATATATATATATATATATATATATATATATATATATATATATTAAAGGCTATCTTTAATGTTCTAAAAATTTAAATTCAATATCGATTGTACATTTTAATCATGTATATTAAGAAAGTGAAAAAATAAGATCGAATTAAAAGTGTATAAAGGCTTGTGAGCTTACATGAGCTAGCATTGTGCCTAAAGTTTCAGGCTATGTAAGTTTTCGCTCTTAAAAATATCCTTTTAATAAAGAAAATAAGCTGCAATCGAGATTAAAGGAAGCAAGAAGACTGTCGAAGTATCAAGATTAAAGGAAATAATAGGATTGTGGAAGTATCAAATGACAAAATTTAAGACTATTGTGAATCTCATCGAGTATATACATGTATGTGTATTGTTAATCTTTAGTAGCATTTATACTTGTTTACCATGGATATTATCATGCGATATTTTATTTTAAGATAAATAAAAATATTTTTATTTCAGAGATGATAAAAAATTTCAAGCAATCTGACCATCCCTCTCACAACTATTCCAAACTTGGTGGCCTCTAGCTACAATTTCTGGTACTTCTTCGATAAAATTACGAAATGTTACAAATGTTAAGAGCTCATGGCACACTTTTCCCATTTTTACTAACTCACTGCAACACTCTTTTCTTACAGTTTTATGGCCAACAAATATGTAATTAAATATTTCATCACGACAAATTTGTGTCAATTGATCTCCACATGGCCTTAAGTCAAATTGAGGACTTGGCGCAACTGCACAAGGATTACCTGAATACGCCTTAGCAACTCCACTTGTGACCAACAACATAAAGAATATAAAAGAAAAATTTACAATGCAGGCAACGACCTTAGCATTCATAATGTTGGATGGAAATGATTTTTTCTCTTTGTAATTTTTATTTTTAAAAAACCACCTAATATGTACTCAATCAATGAGAATGAGTAGGATAAAATAAGTAGGGATGACACAAGGTAAATGATGTTATCTATTGTATTTATAAGTGGGAGAAAATTTTAGTTGAACAATAACTTATGTATCTTAAAGAAACTCTCTCATAAACGTTACCTTTGAAAATAAAGCGTATGAGACTTAACGTACTATCTTAATAACTGAACTTTGGCATTTGTATGTTAAAGTAAATAAAAAAGGAAAAAATATATTTCTTAGTTAAATTGCATTTCTTTCTATTCATTAATTGCTTATTTTGGAGCTTCAAAATAACTTAATTTTGAAATGTCCACTCATATTAAATAAAATCATATTGATAACTTATTTTGCTGTAGCGATAATTTTGAAGTGTTTTTATAATGACTTGAGCCGGTTATTAGGTAGCCTACTAACCACCGACTCGAATTTTTCGAACAAAAAAAATTACCATTTAACAATCCAATGTCAAACAATAGTGGCTATACTTGAATGAGTTAAGTCGAATGACCTATAACAAAACTTGAATCAACTCTTAAAATAGTTGACATGAAACCGGTAACGGTCTAACAAAACAAAACATGACCCTAACATTTTCTCCTTAAGTTATTTCTCTTTACAAACCAAGTTTGTTGAAATAAAAAATAACCAACTTGAAAGTAACCCGAACATAAAATGATTTGAACCTAAACCGCAATCGAAACCAATGTCAATCTAACCGACTCAAACATAACTCAACATAAAATGAACCTGACTCGAAACTAAACAAACTAGCCCACTTGTTACGTCTAATAACACTGCATGTGTACATTATTATTTTTTTATTCGATCTAATTGGTAATATTGTATCATCAAAAAAGACAATAAAAATTAAGCTAAATTATCAAATATAAATGGATCACTTCCTCTCAACTAAAAAATATGAGTTTATTCATTTGATAATTGTAAATTTTGTTAAGAATAAATTTTATAATATTTGTCTACGTCATTAATCTCTTGGTAAAATTGTAAAAGAAAATATTTTAATAGATAAATTACACAGTTCCATTGTAATATTATGAATAAATATCTATTTAAATATGTGGACAAACTAAATGTTGAAGAGAAGTAAGATTTTCATATTCTTTTATGAAACGAGTTTATATCGTCCATATTTATGTTGCGTATTCTGATAAATACAATGGTTACTCATCTAAAATATTCATCCAACTTCAATTTCTGGTTGGTATGCTAAACTCAGAAGATATGCTCAATAGTGTATGTTGTTAAATATTTTATTAGAAATAAAATAGAATAAATCTGAAGACCAAGTTGAGTGTTGGCTATCTCATACTTTCACCTTTTCCCTCATAATTTAAATTTTGGTGTGGACTATTGTTTTCCAAATTGTGCAAAACAATTTAGGTGGAGTGTAGACCTCAATTTGGAATTCTTGTCTTCCTTAGGATTTTAAGCCTAGTTGGCATTCCGTCCGAAATAGAGACCTAGTTTGGTGACTCGTATTTAACCTTATAACAAAAGGGAACAAAATGCATCCGAAAAATATGCATTAAGGATAGTGTTCTCGTAATATTTTTTTTATACTGTTAGGTGTCTTGTATATAGAGTTCATAGAATTAAATAATTATAGAAGGATGAAAACAACACTATTTAACTTGTGAAGCATCGCAAGTAAGCTCGATAAGAATTTTAAAAATTAGGCTTGACCTCGCCGTCTAATAGAACTTGGTAAGCTCACGAGGGTTATGAACTGAAAAAATTAAATATGTTGGGTGGGTTGTTTGATTTAATGATGATGCGACATTATTTAAGCCCTTGGTTTGAAAATAAATGGTCCATATTAAAGTTCCTACTCCTCTCCCAAACCCTTAGTTTTCACTTGATATCATCATTATATATATATATATATATATATATATATATATATATATATATATTAAAGGCTATCTTTAATGTTCTAAAAATTTAAATTCAATATCGATTGTACATTTTAATCATGTATATTAAGAAAGTGAAAAAATAAGATCGAATTAAAAGTGTATAAAGGCTTGTGAGCTTACATGAGCTAGCATTGTGCCTAAAGTTTCAGGCTTTGTAAGTTTTCGCTCTTAAAAATATCCTTTTAATAAAGAAAATAACTGCAATCGAGATTAAAGGAAGCAAGAAGACTGTCGAAGTATCAAGATTAAAGGAAACAATAGGATATGTGGAAGTATCAAATGACAAAATTTAAGACTATTGTGAATCTCATCGAGTATATACATGTATGTGTATTGTTAATCTTTAGTAACATTTATACTTGTTTACCATGGATATTATCATGCGATATTTTATTTTAAGATAAATAAAAATATTTTTATTTCAGAGATGATAAAAAATTTCAAGCAATCTGACCATCCCTCTCACAACTATTCCAAACTTGGTGGCCTCTAGCTACAATTTCTGGTACTTCTTCGATAAAATTACGGAATGTTACAAATGTTAAGAGCTCATGGCACACTTTTCCCATTTTTACTAACTCACTGCAACACTCTTTTCTTACAGTTTTATGGCCAACAAATATGTAATTAAATATTTCATCACGACAAATTTGTGTCAATTGATCTCCACATGGCCTTAAGTCAAATTGAGGACTTGGCGCAACTGCACAAGGATTACCTGAATACGCCTTAGCAACTCCACTTGTGACCAACAACATAAAGAATATAAAAGAAAAATTTACAATGCAGGCAACGACCTTAGCATTCATAATGTTGGATGGAAATGATTTTTCTCTTTGTAATTTTTATTTTTAAAAAACCACCTAATATGTACTCAATCAATGAGAATGAGTAGGATAAAATAAGTAGGGATGACACAAGGTAAATGATGTTATCTATTGTATTTATAAGTGGGAGAAAATTTTAGTTGAACAATAACTTATGTATCTTAAAGAAACTCTCTCATAAGCGTTACCTTTGAAAATAAAGCGTATGAGACTTAACGTACTATCTTAATAACTGAACTTTGGCATTTGTATGTTAAAGTAAATAAAAAAGGAAAAAATATATTTCTTAGTTAAATTGCATTTCTTTCTATTCATTAATTGCTTATTTTGGAGCTTCAAAATAACTTAATTTTGAAATGTCCACTCATATTAAATAAAATCATATTGATAACTTATTTTGCTGTAGCGATAATTTTGAAGTGTTTTTATAATGACTTGAGCCGGTTATTAGGTAGCCTACTAACCACCGACTCGAATTTTTCGAACAAAAAAAATTACCATTTAACAATCCAATGTCAAACAATAGTGGCTATACTTGAATGAGTTAAGTCGAATGACCTATAACAAAACTTGAATCAACTCTTAAAATAGTTGACATGAAACCGGTAACGGTCTAACAAAACAAAACATGACCCTAACATTTTCTCCTTAAGTTATTTCTCTTTACAAACCAAGTTTGTTGAAATAAAAAATAACCAACTTGAAAGTAACCCGAACATAAAATGATTTGAACCTAAACCGCAATCGAAACCAATGTCAATCTAACCGACTCAAACATAACTCAACATAAAATGAACCTGACTCGAAACTAAACAAACTAGCCCACTTGTTACGTCTAATAACACTGCATGTGTACATTATTATTTTTTTATTCGATCTAATTGGTAATATTGTATCATCAAAAAAGACAATAAAAATTAAGCTAAATTATCAAATATAAATGGATCACTTCCTCTCAACTAAAAAATATGAGTTTATTCATTTGATAATTGTAAATTTTGTTAAGAATAAATTTTATAATATTTGTCTACGTCATTAATCTTTTGGTAAAATTGTAAAAGAAAATATTTTAATAGATAAATTACACAGTTCCATTGTAATATTATGAATAAATATCTATTTAAATATGTGGACAAACTAAATGTTGAAGAGAAGTAAGATTTTCATATTCTTTTATGAAACGAGTTTATATCGTCCATATTTATGTTGCGTATTCTGATAAATACAATGGTTACTCATCTAAAATATTCATCCAACTTCAATTTCTGGTTGGTATGCTAAACTCAGAAGATATGCTCAATAGTGTATGTTGTTAAATATTTTATTAGAAATAAAATAGAATAAATCTGAAGACCAAGTTGAGTGTTGGCTATCTCATACTTTCACCTTTTCCCTCATAATTTAAATTTTGGTGTGGACTATTGTTTTCCAAATTGTGCAAAACAATTTAGGTGGAGTGTAGACCTCAATTTGGAATTCTTGTCTTCCTTAGGATTTTAAGCCTAGTTGGCATTCCGTCTGAAATAGAGACCTAGTTTGGTGACTCGTATTTAACCTTATAACAAAGGGAACAAAATGCATCCGAAAAAATATGCATTAAGGATAGTGTTCTCGTAATATTTTTTTTATACTGTTAGGTGTCTTGTATATAGAGTTCATAGAATTAAATAATTATAGAAGGATGAAAACAACACTATTTAACTTGTGAAGCATCGCAAGTAAGCTCGATAAGAATTTTAAAAATTAGGCTTGACCTCGCCGTCTAATAGAACTTGGTAAGCTCACGAGGGTTATGAACTGAAAAAATTAAATATGTTGGGTGGGTTGTTTGATTTAATGATGATGCGACATTATTTAAGCCCTTGGTTTGAAAATAAATGGTCCATATTAAAGTTCCTACTCCTCTCCCAAACCCTTAGTTTTCACTTGATATCATCATATATATATATATATATATATATATATATATATATATTAAAGGCTATCTTTAATGTTCTAAAAATTTAAATTCAATATCGATTGTACATTTTAATCATGTATATTAAGAAAGTGAAAAAATAAGATCGAATTAAAAGTGTATAAAGGCTTGTGAGCTTACATGAGCTAGCATTGTGCCTAAAGTTTCAGGCTTTGTAAGTTTTCGCTCTTAAAAATATCCTTTTAATAAAGAAAATAACTGCAATCGAGATTAAAGGAAGCAAGAAGACTGTCGAAGTATCAAGATTAAAGGAAACAATAGGATATGTGGAAGTATCAAATGACAAAATTTAAGACTATTGTGAATCTCATCGAGTATATACATGCATGTGTATTGTTAATCTTTAGTAACATTTATACTTGTTTACCATGGATATTATCATGCGATATTTTATTTTAAGATAAATAAAAATATTTTTATTTCAGAGATGATAAAAAATTTCAAGCAATCTGACCATCCCTCTCACAACTATTCCAAACTTGGTGGCCTCTAGCTACAATTTCTGGTACTTCTTCGATAAAATTACGGAATGTTACAAATGTTAAGAGCTCATGGCACACTTTTCCCATTTTTACTAACTCACTGCAACACTCTTTTCTTACAGTTTTATGGCCAACAAATATGTAATTAAATATTTCATCACGACAAATTTGTGTCAATTGATCTCCACATGGCCTTAAGTCAAATTGAGGACTTGGCGCAACTGCACAAGGATTACCTGAATACGCCTTAGCAACTCCACTTGTGACCAACAACATAAAGAATATAAAAGAAAAATTTACAATGCAAGCAACGACCTTAGCATTCATAATGTTGGATGGAAATAATTTTTTCTCTTTGTAATTTTTATTTTTAAAAAACCACCTAATATGTACTCAATCAATGAGAATGAGTAGGATAAAATAAGTAGGGATGACACAAGGTAAATGATGTTATCTATTGTATTTATAAGTGGGAGAAAATTTTAGTTGAACAATAACTTATGTATCTTAAAGAAACTCTCTCATAAGCGTTACCTTTGAAAATAAAGCGTATGAGACTTAACGTACTATCTTAATAACTGAACTTTGGCATTTGTATGTTAAAGTAAATAAAAAAGGAAAAAATATATTTCTTAGTTAAATTGCATTTCTTTCTATTCATTAATTGCTTATTTTGGAGCTTCAAAATAACTTAATTTTGAAATGTCCACTCATATTAAATAAAATCATATTGATAACTTATTTTGCTGTAGCGATAATTTTGAAGTGTTTTTATAATGACTTGAGCCGGTTATTAGGTAGCCTACTAACCACCGACTCGAATTTTTCGAACAAAAAAAATTACCATTTAACAATCCAATGTCAAACAATAGTGGCTATACTTGAATGAGTTAAGTCGAATGACCTATAACAAAACTTGAATCAACTCTTAAAATAGTTGACATGAAACCGGTAACGGTCTAACAAAACAAAACATGACCCTAACATTTTCTCCTTAAGTTATTTCTCTTTACAAACCAAGTTTGTTGAAATAAAAAATAACCAACTTGAAAGTAACCCGAACATAAAATGATTTGAACCTAAACCGCAATCGAAACCAATGTCAATCTAAGCTGACTCAAACATAACTCAACATAAAATGAACCTGACTCGAAACTAAACAAACTAGCCCACTTGTTACGTCTAATAACACTGCATGTGTACATTATTATTTTTTTATTCGATCTAATTGGTAATATTGTATCATCAAAAAAAGACAATAAAAATTAAGCTAAATTATCAAATATAAATGGATCACTTCCTCTCAACTAAAAAATATGAGTTTATTCATTTGATAATTGTAAATTTTGTTAAGAATAAATTTTATAATATTTGTCTACGTCATTAATCTTTTGGTAAAATTGTAAAAGAAAATATTTTAATAGATAAATTACACAGTTCCATTGTAATATTATGAATAAATATCTATTTAAATATGTGGACAAACTAAATGTTGAAGAGAAGTAAGATTTTCATATTCTTTTATGAAACGAGTTTATATCGTCCATATTTATGTTGCGTATTCTGATAAATACAATGGTTACTCATCTAAAATATTCATCCAACTTCAATTTCTGGTTGGTATGCTAAACTCAGAAGATATGCTCAATAGTGTATGTTGTTAAATATTTTATTAGAAATAAAATAGAATAAATCTGAAGACCAAGTTGAGTGTTGGCTATCTCATACTTTCACCTTTTCCCTCATAATTTAAATTTTGGTGTGGACTATTGTTTTCCAAATTGTGCAAAACAATTTAGGTGGAGTGTAGACCTCAATTTGGAATTCTTGTCTTCCTTAGGATTTTAAGCCTAGTTGGCATTCCGTCCGAAATAGAGACCTAGTTTGGTGACTCGTATTTAACCTTATAACAAAAGGGAACAAAATGCATCCGAAAAATATGCATTAAGGATAGTGTTCTCGTAATATTTTTTTTATACTGTTAGGTGTCTTGTATATAGAGTTCATAGAATTAAATAATTATAGAAGGATGAAAACAACACTATTTAACTTGTGAAGCATCGCAAGTAAGCTCGATAAGAATTTTAAAAATTAGGCTTGACCTCGCCGTCTAATAGAACTTGGTAAGCTCACGAGGGTTATGAACTGAAAAAATTAAATATGTTGGGTGGGTTGTTTGATTTAATGATGATGCGACATTATTTAAGCCCTTGGTTTGAAAATAAATGGTCCATATTAAAGTTCCTACTCCTCTCCCAAACCCTTAGTTTTCACTTGATATCATCATATATATATATATATATATATATATATTAAAGGCTATCTTTAATGTTCTAAAAATTTAAATTCAATATCGATTGTACATTTTAATCATGTATATTAAGAAAGTGAAAAAATAAGATCGAATTAAAAGTGTATAAAGGCTTGTGAGCTTACATGAGCTAGCATTGTGCCTAAAGTTTCAGGCTTTGTAAGTTTTCGCTCTTAAAAATATCCTTTTAATAAAGAAAATAACTGCAATCGAGATTAAAGGAAGCAAGAAGACTGTCGAAGTATCAAGATTAAAGGAAACAATAGGATATTGGAAGTATCAAATGACAAAATTTAAGACTATTGTGAATCTCATTGAGTATATACATGCATGTGTATTGTTAATCTTTAGTAACATTTATACTTGTTTACCATGGATATTATCATGCGATATTTTATTTTAAGATAAATAAAAATATTTTTATTTCAGAGATGATAAAAAATTTCAAGCAATCTGACCATCCCTCTCACAACTATTCCAAACTTGGTGGCCTCTAGCTACAATTTCTGGTACTTCTTCGATAAAATTACGGAATGTTACAAATGTTAAGAGCTCATGGCACACTTTTCCCATTTTTACTAACTCACTGCAACACTCTTTTCTTACAGTTTTATGGCCAACAAATATGTAATTAAATATTTCATCACGACAAATTTGTGTCAATTGATCTCCACATGGCCTTAAGTCAAATTGAGGACTTGGCGCAACTGCACAAGGATTACCTGAATACGCCTTAGCAACTCCACTTGTGACCAACAACATAAAGAATATAAAAGAAAAATTTACAATGCAAGCAACGACCTTAGCATTCATAATGTTGGATGGAAATAATTTTTTCTCTTTGTAATTTTTATTTTTAAAAAACCACCTAATATGTACTCAATCAATGAGAATGAGTAGGATAAAATAAGTAGGGATGACACAAGGTAAATGATGTTATCTATTGTATTTATAAGTGGGAGAAAATTTTAGTTGAACAATAACTTATGTATCTTAAAGAAATTCTCTCATAAGCGTTACCTTTGAAAATAAAGCGTATGAGACTTAACGTACTATCTTAATAACTGAACTTTGGCATTTGTATGTTAAAGTAAATAAAAAAGGAAAAATTATATTTCTTAGTTAAATTGCATTTCTTTCTATTCATTAATTGCTTATTTTGGAGCTTCAAAATAACTTAATTTTGAAATGTCCACTCATATTAAATAAAATCATATTGATAACTTATTTTGCTGTAGCGATAATTTTGAAGTGTTTTTATAATGACTTGAGCCGGTTATTAGGTAGCCTACTAACCACCGACTCGAATTTTTCGAACAAAAAAAATTACCATTTAACAATCCAATGTCAAACAATAGTGGCTATACTTGAATGAGTTAAGTCGAATGACCTATAACAAAACTTGAATCAACTCTTAAAATAGTTGACATGAAACCGGTAACGGTCCAACAAAACAAAACATGACCCTAACATTTTCTCCTTAAGTTATTTCTCTTTACAAACCAAGTTTGTTGAAATAAAAAATAACCAACTTGAAAGTAACCCGAACATAAAATGATTTGAACCTAAACTGCAATCGAAACCAATGTCAATCTAACTGACTCAAACATAACTCAACATAAAATGAACCTGACTCGAAACTAAACAAACTAGCCCACTTGTTACGTCTAATAACACTGCATGTGTACATTATTATTTTTTTATTCGATCTAATTGGTAATATTGTATCATCAAAAAAGACAATAAAAATTAAGCTAAATTATCAAATATAAATGGATCACTTCCTCTCAACTAAAAAATATGAGTTTATTCATTTGATAATTGTAAATTTTGTTAAGAATAAATTTTATAATATTTGTCTACGTCATTAATCTTTTGGTAAAATTGTAAAAGAAAATATTTTAATAGATAAATTACACAGTTCCATTGTAATATTATGAATAAATATCTATTTAAATATGTGGACAAACTAAATGTTGAAGAGAAGTAAGATTTTCATATTCTTTTATGAAACGAGTTTATATCGTCCATATTTATGTTGCGTATTCTGATAAATACAATGGTTACTCATCTAAAATATTCATCCAACTTCAATTTCTGGTTGGTATGCTAAACTCAGAAGATATGCTCAATAGTGTATGTTGTTAAATATTTTATTAGAAATAAAATAGAATAAATCTGAAGACCAAGTTGAGTGTTGGCTATCTCATACTTTCACCTTTTCCCTCATAATTTAAATTTTGGTGTGGACTATTGTTTTCCAAATTGTGCAAAACAATTTAGGTGGAGTGTAGACCTCAATTTGGAATTCTTGTCTTCCTTAGGATTTTAAGCCTAGTTGGCATTCCGTCTGAAATAGAGACCTAGTTTGGTGACTCGTATTTAACCTTATAACAAAAGGGAACAAAATGCATCCGAAAAAATATGCATTAAGGATAGTGTTCTCGTAATATTTTTTTTATACTGTTAGGTGTCTTGTATATAGAGTTCATAGAATTAAATAATTATAGAAGGATGAAAACAACACTAGTTAACTTGTGAAGCATCGCAAGTAAGCTCGATAAGAATTTTAAAAATTAGGCTTGACCTCGCCGTCTAATAGAACTTGGTAAGCTCACGAGGGTTATGAGCTGAAAAAAATTAAATATGTTGGGTGGGTTGTTTGATTTAATGATGATGCGACATTATTTAAGCCCTTGGTTTGAAAATAAATGGTCCATATTAAAGTTCCTACTCCTCTCCCAAACCCTTAGTTATATCATATATATATATATATATATATATATATATATATATATATATTAAAGGCTATCTTTAATGTTCTAAAAATTTAAATTCAATATCGATTGTACATTTTAATCATGTATATTAAGAAAGTGAAAAAATAAGATCGAATTAAAAGTGTATAAAGGCTTGTGAGCTTACATGAGCTAGCATTGTGCCTAAAGTTTCAGGCTATGTAAGTTTTCGCTCTTAAAAATATCCTTTTAATAAAGAAAATAACTGCAATCGAGATTAAAGGAAGCAAGAAGACTGTCGAAGTATCAAGATTAAAGGAAACAATAGGATATGTGGAAGTATCAAATGACAAAATTTAAGACTATTGTGAATCTCATCGAGTATATACATGTATGTGTATTGTTAATCTTTAGTAGCATTTATACTTGTTTACCATGGATATTATCATGCGATATTTTATTTTAAGATAAATAAAAATATTTTTATTTCAGAGATGATAAAAAATTTCAAGCAATCTGACCATCCCTCTCACAACTATTCCAAACTTGGTGGCCTCTAGCTACAATTTCTGGTACTTCTTCGATAAAATTACGGAATGTTACAAATGTTAAGAGCTCATGGCACACTTTTCCCATTTTTACTAACTCACTGCAACACTCTTTTCTTACAGTTTTATGGCCAACAAATATGTAATTAAATATTTCATCACGACAAATTTGTGTCAATTGATCTCCACATGGCCTTAAGTCAAATTGAGGACTTGGCGCAACTGCACAAGGATTACCCGAATACGCCTTAGCAACTCCACTTGTGACCAACAACATAAAGAATATAAAAGAAAAATTTACAATGCAGGCAACGACCTTAGCATTCATAATGTTGGATGGAAATGATTTTTTCTCTTTGTAATTTTTATTTTTTAAAAAACCACCTAATATGTACTCAATCAATGAGAATGAGTAGGATAAAATAAGTAGGGATGACACAAGGTAAATGATGTTATCTATTGTATTTATAAGTGGGAGAAAATTTTAGTTGAACAATAACTTATGTATCTTAAAGAAACTCTCTCATAAGCGTTACCTTTGAAAATAAAGCGTATGAGACTTAACGTACTATCTTAATAACTGAACTTTGGCATTTGTATGTTAAAGTAAATAAAAAAGGAAAAAATATATTTCTTAGTTAAATTGCATTTCTTTCTATTCATTAATTGCTTATTTTGGAGCTTCAAAATAACTTAATTTTGAAATGTCCACTCATATTAAATAAAATCATATTGATAACTTATTTTGCTGTAGCGATAATTTTGAAGTGTTTTTATAATGACTTGAGCCGGTTATTAGGTAGCCTACTAACCACCGACTCGAATTTTTCGAACAAAAAAAATTACCATTTAACAATCCAATGTCAAACAATAGTGGCTATACTTGAATGAGTTAAGTCGAATGACCTATAACAAAACTTGAATCAACTCTTAAAATAGTTGACATGAAACCGGTAACGGTCTAACAAAACAAAACATGACCCTAACATTTTCTCCTTAAGTTATTTCTCTTTACAAACCAAGTTTGTTGAAATAAAAAATAACCAACTTGAAAGTAACCCGAACATAAAATGATTTGAACCTAAACCGCAATCGAAACCAATGTCAATCTAACCGACTCAAACATAACTCAACATAAAATGAACCTGACTCGAAACTAAACAAACTAGCCCACTTGTTACGTCTAATAACACTGCATGTGTACATTATTATTTTTTTATTCGATCTAATTGGTAATATTGTATCATCAAAAAAGACAATAAAAATTAAGCTAAATTATCAAATATAAATGGATCACTTCCTCTCAACTAAAAAATATGAGTTTATTCATTTGCTAATTGGAAATTTTGTTAAGAATAAATTTTATAATATTTGTCTACGTCATTAATCTCTTGGTAAAATTGTAAAAGAAAATATTTTAATAGATAAATTACACAGTTCCATTGTAATATTATGAATAAATATCTATTTAAATATGTGGACAAACTAAATGTTGAAGAGAAGTAAGATTTTCATATTCTTTTATGAAACGAGTTTATATCGTCCATATTTATGTTGCGTATTCTGATAAATACAATGGTTACTCATCTAAAATATTCATCCAACTTCAATTTTTGGTTGGTATGCTAAACTCAGAAGATATGCTCAATAGTGTATGTTGTTAAATATTTTATTAGAAATAAAATAGAATAAATCTGAAGACCAAGTTGAGTGTTGGCTATCTCATACTTTCACCTTTTCCCTCATAATTTAAATTTTGGTGTGGACTATTGTTTTCCAAATTGTGCAAAACAATTTAGGTGGAGTGTAGACCTCAATTTGGAATTCTTGTCTTCCTTAGGATTTTAAGCCTAGTTGGCATTCCGTCTGAAATAGAGACCTAGTTTGGTGACTCGTATTTAACCTTATAACAAAAGGGAACAAAATGCATCCGAAAAAATATGCATTAAGGATAGTGTTCTCGTAATATTTTTTTTATACTGTTAGGTGTCTTGTATATAGAGTTCATAGAATTAAATAATTATAGAAGGATGAAAACAACACTAGTTAACTTGTGAAGCATCGCAAGTAAGCTCGATAAGAATTTTAAAAATTAGGCTTGACCTCGCCGTCTAATAGAACTTGGTAAGCTCACGAGGGTTATGAACTGAAAAAATTAAATATGTTGGGTGGGTTGTTTGATTTAATGATGATGCGCCATTATTTAAGCCCTTGGTTTGAAAATAAATGGTCCATATTAAAGTTCCTACTCCTCTCCCAAACCCTTAGTTTTCACTTGATATCATCATTATATATATATATATATATATATATATATATATATATATATATATATATATATATATATATATATATATATATATATATATTAAAGGCTATCTTTAATGTTCTAAAAATTTAAATTCAATATCGATTGTACATTTTAATCATGTATATTAAGAAAGTGAAAAAATAAGATCGAATTAAAAGTGTATAAAGGCTTGTGAGCTTACATGAGCTAGCATTGTGCCTAAAGTTTCAGGCTTTGTAAGTTTTCGCTCTTAAAAATATCCTTTTAATAAAGAAAATAACTGCAGTCGAGATTAAAGGAAGCAAGAAGACTGTCGAAGTATCAAGATTAAAGGAAACAATAGGATATTGGAAGTATCAAATGACAAAATTTAAGACTATTGTGAATCTCATTGAGTATATACATGCATGTGTATTGTTAATCTTTAGTAACATTTATACTTGTTTACCATGGATATTATCATGCGATATTTTATTTTAAGATAAATAAAAATATTTTTATTTCAGAGATGATAAAAAATTTCAAGCAATCTGACCATCCCTCTCACAACTATTCCAAACTTGGTGGCCTCTAGCTACAATTTCTGGTACTTCTTCGATAAAATTACGGAATGTTACAAATGTTAAGAGCTCATGGCACACTTTTCCCATTTTTACTAACTCACTGCAACACTCTTTTCTTACAGTTTTATGGCCAACAAATATGTAATTAAATATTTCATCACGACAAATTTGTGTCAATTGATCTCCACATGGCCTTAAGTCAAATTGAGGACTTGGCGCAACCGCACAAGGATTACCTGAATACGCCTTAGCAACTCCACTTGTGACCAACAACATAAAGAATATAAAAGAAAAATTTACAATGCAGGCAACGACCTTAGCATTCATAATGTTGGATGGAAATAATTTTTTCTCTTTGTAATTTTTATTTTTTAAAAACCACCTAATATGTACTCAATCAATGAGAATGAGTAGGATAAAATAAGTAGGGATGACACAAGGTAAATGATGTTATCTATTGTATTTATAAGTGGGAGAAAATTTTAGTTGAACAATAACTTATGTATCTTAAAGAAACTCTCTCATAAGCGTTACCTTTGAAAATAAAGCGTATGAGACTTAACGTACTATCTTAATAACTGAACTTTGGCATTTGTATGTTAAAGTAAATAAAAAAGGAAAAATTATATTTCTTAGTTAAATTGCATTTCTTTCTATTCATTAATTGCTTATTTTGGAGCTTCAAAATAACTTAATTTTGAAATGTCCACTCATATTAAATAAAATCATATTGATAACTTATTTTGCTGTAGCGATAATTTTGAAGTGTTTTTATAATGACTTGAGCCGGTTATTAGGTAGCCTACTAACCACCGACTCGAATTTTTCGAACAAAAAAATTACCATTTAACAATCCAATGTCAAACAATAGTGGCTATACTTGAATGAGTTAAGTCGAATGACCTATAACAACACTTGAATCAACTCTTAAAATAGTTGACATGAAACCGGTAACGGTCCAACAAAACAAAACATGACCCTAACATTTTCTCCTTAAGTTATTTCTCTTTACAAACCAAGTTTGTTGAAATAAAAAATAACCAACTTGAAAGTAACCCGAACATAAAATGATTTGAACCTCAACCGCAATCGAAACCAATGTCAATCTAACTCGACTCAAACATAACTCAACATAAAATGAACCTGACTCGAAACTAAACAAACTAGCCCACTTGTTACGTCTAATAACACTGCATGTGTACATTATTATTTTTTTATTCGATCTAATTGGTAATATTGTATCATCAAAAAAAGACAATAAAAATTAAGCTAAATTATCAAATATAAATGGATCACTTCCTCTCAACTAAAAAATATGAGTTTATTCATTTGATAATTGTAAATTTTGTTAAGAATAAATTTTATAATATTTGTCTACGTCATTAATCTTTTGGTAAAATTGTAAAAGAAAATATTTTAATAGATAAATTACACAGTTCCATTGTAATATTATGAATAAATATCTATTTAAATATGTGGACAAACTAAATGTTGAAGAGAAGTAAGATTTTCATATTCTTTTATGAAACATGAAGGTTTGCTCGGGGAGAGTCCGAGTTACCCTAGAGGGGGTGAATAGGGTGAAGGATAATTCTTTGCGAACACACACACTTTTGACAGAAAAGAGACAAAGACAGTTTCGAGTCTAAGCACGGAGTAAAAAAATATTTGACTCGGAATGCAATGAATCAAAGTAAACAAGTACAGCAGAGTCGTTCGAGTCTAGAGTGAACTCAAAAAGAGAACACAGAGATTTTACGTGGAAACCCTCCCGGGGCAGAAAACCATGGCCCGTGTCAATCCGGACACGAAGTCAAATCCACTATTTTGAGTCCACAAAATACCGTGAACTGACCGAACCCGAGCTGCTCCTTTGGACAACTCTATACAAGTTTTCCTAGACTCGAAGTTACCTTATCCGATCTAGTACTTCCTAGCTGAGATAACCCTTACAGCTAGGGACAACTAAGCTGAGTTAACCTTTACAGCTTAGTCAAGGGACCTTACAAAGAATGTAAGAAGAGTTTGTAACTAAGTACAAGACCTTACAACTCGAAAGTAATGAATTACAGAGTGGGAGTTGTAAGTTGAAGATTGAGAGTAAATACAATAACTTTGATCAAGTAAGTGTATAGACAATATGTTCGGCAACCTTCAAGTCTTGTGAAGTGGCTTCTATTTATAGATAACCAAACAGAGTAGCCATTTTCTTCATCTGCTGACCGAGAGTCCTCTGTGACCGTTGTGAAAGGCTTTTCGAGTCACTCGGAAAGTATCCGTTGAAATGGACGTTGGACAACGGTTTAATCCTCTTGGAAGTCCCAAAACCATCGGTTGTGTCTTGATAAATATGGTGGAAACCACCGTTATGCTCGGCGTTCCAGTTTTCCGGATATGGAAGCAGACGGCTTCGACACAATCTTCCGAGACTAAAGCGAGGGAAGGTGAAAAGCCATATCTCGCTGGTGATTTGACGTTCTAAAGCCGGCTACTTTTGTAGATATCCTCGAATGAATAACCTACAAAAGTAAAACACCTTCGGTTCTCAAAGTATAAAATACTTTGGTCCAAGGTTAGACACGAGATAATAAAATAATTATGAAAAAAAATTACGCAATTGATTATCCGAGTCGGAAAAGAAATGGAATTTTACGAGTCTAATATCCATGATACTCATAATTCCATATGACTTAGTCTTAAGTAAAGAGTCAAGTTCTATAGCGAATATCGAGTGGGAAAAACTTGATATAGACTAAGCATGAAATGACCTACGAATGCCGACTATGCAAACAGTAGATTAGATAACCACAAGTCGGATTCCGAGTGAGAGTCGGCGGAATACCGATACACTCAAAATGCGAATAGTCCGAGTGAGAGTGGACTCGGAATAAAGAACCAATTTTCCGAGTCGCTAATCGAAAAGCAATAATTGAAGGCCGAAACACTTAGAGAAAATACTATTTTACTCAAGTAAGTTTCTAATTCACGAGAGAATGCCTTGGAATCAAAACTCTATATGAATGACATCGTTATACCCGACTCCTTTTGCATGACTTAGAAAGATATAGAGCGGTGTCCGAGTCTTCAATCTCCCCTTTTGATGAAAGGCATTCCATACTTAAACAGAAACTTTGTTAGAGGAAAATAGATTGATTCCGAGTAGTTCGCTTATGAAAAAGGCATAATGAGTAAATCGGAGCAAGTATATAATGTATCGAGCAAAATGTAATACAATATGCTGTAACAATAACTCGAAAAAAATAAAGAACTCAGAAATTAGTAATGAAATGCATCACTTCATTAAAAAGAAATTGAAAGGGAATAAACTCCCCTAAATAAGACAACCAGTTTCGACTACATTTCTCCCCTTGCCTTTCAGCAAAAACAAGAAACAAAAAGAAGGGAGAAAAGTACAAGTACTACATATAAGTTGTCCGGACAAAAAGAAAATTTTAAACAAGAAAAGCTGGAGACACCGAGGAATTGTGACTCGAGTGCATGGCTCCAACTAGGAAGGAGGGATTTCGAGTGGAGACGGAGGTGGAGGTGCGCCGGCGCTGATATGATCTTGACAATGTGCTAGAGCGCGGCGAAGGGAGAACCGGAATAGTTCTCGGGGCTCGGCTCCGAGTGGCCGACCCGGAGAGAGTGGATCGAGGGGTTCTTCCCTTGGGACCTCGGGAGCTGGAGGGGCTGCTCCGGCCGACTCGCTGGAGGAGCGAGATCTTCTAACCCACTCGGACTCGCTGTCCGAGCTGAGTACAGACAATTTGAGCTTGGGGAGCAGGCCGACCCTCAGCAGTTGCCACGGCCTCTTCTTCCCTTTGCCCGGAAGGGCTCGCCTCAGCCGCAGGTTCCGCAGCATCCTCCGCTACATCTGCAGCTTCTTCTTCTTCTTCCTCGAGCTTCCTCGCTGTCCAAGGAGGTCGGGCCCGGGCTCGAAGACGCCTCGGAGGTGTCCGAGTTATCCGGGTCCTGAGCCGCCTTGGACCGTCTTTCCTCGAGGAGCTCAGCCAGCTCCTTCTGTTCCTTAACCAGCTCTCTCATCTCAAGAACGAGAGACTGCTGCTCTCGGATTTGGGACTCGACCGGTCTTTTGGTTGATGGTCAGACCTCGAAGAACAGACTTGAAAGCCCTGGCCATGTCTCCGAGTTCGGAAGACACAGAGCCGATCTTGTCCATGAAAACGAGGGACAAGAAGGCAGAGAGAGTTTTGGAAGCACTCGGAGATGGAGGCACCACCAGGTGAAGAGGGAAGAGGAAGAGGGGTTGATTTACGAGTCCGAGGTGGAGAAGGAGGCCTCGGCTCCGAGTTGTGAACCCGGACACCGGGGTTAGTTTCCTGGTATCCGTACCCTGAAGTTCCTTCTTGCCGACCACAATGGCCGCCTCGGACACCGCGTTAGGGTCGAGAGGGAAGAGGAACTTGGAATTGTTTGAAGACAAGGGTGAGAAGAGCACCGAAAGGAAGGGAGGTGTTCTTCTTGGTTTGGAGTTGAGCTGGCACAGCGGCCATCCGCTTCAATGATGGAGGGGAAGAGGTCAACTTCGTATCCCTCCGGGATATCAAAGAGGGCTTTGAGGTGCTTGGAGTTGGGGTTCTCCTTACTTGGTATGCTTGTGAGAAGAAGGTTCTCATCGGCGAGAAACACTGAAGCCTGGCTTCGACTTCAACCGAGTCACGAAAAGTTCTTTACTGGACCCGGGGAATTCTTTAGCATACTTTTCAAAGAAGTCGTCGGCGACTTCAGTGAAAGGGATAGGGTTACTTGTTCAAGAAGAGAGAAGAAACTTTGAACAGTCGGTGAAGGAGGGTGGTGTTGATACGAACAGTAATGTTACGAACCCGAGAGGTTAGAACATTTTCGGAGTGGGTGAGATGAGTGTAGAACTCGAAACGAGTTCGGGATAGATGAACTCGCTGAAACACAAGAAAGGGTAGACTCCGGTGGTTTGGATGTTGGACAACCAGGAGAATTTGGTTGTTGGGAAGAACTTGTCGTCCAGCGCAAGGTCTTTGGGTGACAATGGGTTTCGAAGGGGTTGAGCTTTACGGCTTATTGGTGCGAGGCTTTTTAGAGGATGAAGAAACCCGAAAGTCGGGATGGTTTCCTCTTTTAGGCATGGTGAGAGATGAAAAGATGAAACTTTTCGAAAGAGAGAGAGAAGGAGGTGTAGAAGAGAAGATAATGAAAATGGTAGAAGAAAAGAGATGAGAGCGATCGAAACTTACGAGAGAGTGAGAGAGAGCTTCTTCGACGTCTGCGGACGATCGGGGAACACTTGTTCACGTAGAGAGCTTCCGCGAGAAGATTTTCGTTTGAGAGGGAAGGAGTTTTAGAATATCGAGATGAAGATGGATAGTCGTTATTTAGAGAGAATACGCGCGCCCGTTCACTATCCGTTAAGTAACTCCGTTCGACTCAGCCTGTCCATCGGTCATTAATGCCCGGTGTGACGGTTCTTCTTCAACGGTTGAGATATCGGCGGTTTGAAATCTGCGGTTATGATCCGATCGCAGCGCTCGAGAAAGAGAGAGAAAAAGATTTTGAAATTATAATCCGAAACTCTCCATTGTTCTAGAGATAGCTTCAGAAAATTTGATGTCCAAATTTCTCTTACGTCCGAGTTTGACTCGAAAGAATTCCGAGTGACTCGAAACACGAAATAACTATAAGCCCAGTATCACGTGATCAAGCTGAACTAATGGTTATTAACAACGAAAGCACATAGCACGAAATATTCAAGAATCATAACACAAAACTAAGCATTTAACATACCAAGCTCATTCCGAATAAAGCGGAATTGATCTTCACCAAGAGGCTTAGTAAAGATATCAGCTAATTGAAGATTAGTAGGAATGAACTCAAGTGTAATATCACCCTTTTCCGAGTGATCGCGTAAGAAGTGATACCGACCTCAATATGCTTTGTTTTTTAGTGTTGGACAGGATTCTTAGTGATACTGATTGCGCTTTGATTGTCACACTTGATTGGGACCGAGTTGAGAAATAGTCCAAGATCCTTCAAGTGTTGTTTTATCCGAGAGAATCCGAGCACAACAAGCTTCAGCGGCAATGTATTCAGCTTCCGTAGTTGATGGAGCTACCGAGTTTTGCTTCTTTGAGTGCCGAGGATATTAGGGATTGACCCGAAATTGGCAAGCTCCGGATGTGCTCTTTCGATCAACTTTGTATCCTGCATAGTCCGAGTCCGAGTACCCGGTCGAATCGGTTACGAGTCTCCGGAGTACCACGAGTCCTAGATTCCGAGTGCCTGCAAGATATCTGAATACTCTCTTCACCGCAGTGAGATGTGATTCTTTTGGATTAGCTTGAAATCGTGCACATAAGCAAACACTGAACATTATATCCGGTCCGCTTGAAGTAAGATATAGCGGTGATCCAATCATACCTCGATAGAGTTTCGATCTACTTGCTTTACCTGTCTCATCCGAGTCAAGCTTTATACTGCTTGCTCATAGGGGTCGATGCGTGCTTTGCATCTTGAAGTTTATATTTCTTCAGCAGTTCCTTGGTGTATTTCGATTGATGAACAAAGATTCCATCTTTGTCTTGTTTGATTTGCAGCCCAAGGAAGAAATTGAGTTCTCCCATCATACTCATTTGGAATTCTTGACTCATCAACTCAGAAAATTCTCGGCATAGAAATTCATTAGTGGCACCGAAAATAATATCATCAACATATATTTGAACAATGAGAAAGTCTTTCCCTTTGGTCTTTATGAATAGAGTCTTGTCGATCCGACCTCTTTTGAAATCATTTTGAACTAGAAAGCTGCTCAGTCTTTCATACCAAGCTCTAGGGGCTTGCTTAAGACCATAGAGAGCCTTTTGAAGTTTGAAAACGTGATTTGGAAATTCCGAGTTTTCAAAACCAGGAGGTCTGCTCGACATAAACTTCTTCTTCAATAAAACCATTGAGAAAGGCACACTTAACATCCATTTGATATAATTTAATATGCATGCAGGATGCAAATGCCAACGAGTATTCTAATGGCTTCTATTCTAGCTACTTGGTGCAAAGGTTTCCCCACAATCAATTCCTTCTTCTTGATTGTAACCTTGAGCTACAAGTCTAACCTTGTTTCGACTACCACTCCACCCTCATCCAGTTTGTTCTTGAAAACCCATTTGGTTCCTATAACTGGGTGGTCGGAAGGTCGGTTGGTCGAGTCCGAGACTTGGTTTCTTTCGAATTGATTCAGCTCTTCTTGCATGGCCTCTACCCATTCGGGTTCATTAAGGGCTTCTAGTGCATTTTTGGGTTCAGTTAGTGAAATGAATGCGGTGAATGCACATAGATTATGAAGAGAAGAGCGAGTTCTTACCCCACTATTGATATCAAAAATGATGTTTTCTTGGGGATGACTGGGAGTAAATTTGAATGCTTTACCAGTTCTTCGATTCACCAAGTTTGTGGGCTGAATTGCTTGATTTTCAGCAGCTTGTTCCGAGTCATCCTCTTCATTGACTTGTTCGTTCCGAGTGAACTCTTGAGCTATTTCATTCCGAGCTTCCTCGTTACGAGTGATCTCCTTCGAGTCTTTGTAAGCTCATCTTCGTCATCATCCTTTCGAGCTTCGGTTCTGAGTATGAAGATTCACTTGGTTTTTCCTGTTCAAGCTCATCAAACACTACGTGGATACTTTCTTCCACTTTGTTAGTTCGCTTGTTGAAGATATGGTAAGCTTTGCTATGAAAGGAGTAACCTAGAAAAATACCTTCGTCCGACCGAGCATCAAACTTGGTCGGATGATCCTTACCATTGTTGTGGACAAAGCACTTACATCCGAAAGATCCGAAATAGGAAATATTTGGCTTCCTCCTTTGTAGAGCTCATAAGGTGTTTTCTTCAGAATGGGTCCGATGAGGCATCGATTGAGAGTGTAGTTGGCTGTGTTTACTGCCTCTCGCCTGAAATAGTAAGGCAAGTTGTGTTCAATCATCATCGTCCTTGCTATCTCTTCAAGGGTTCTGTTCTTTCTCTCAACTACTCCATTCTGCTGAGGAGTTCTGGGTGCTGAGAAGTTGTGAGAAATTCCATTCTTGTCACAAAACTTCGAGAATTCCGAGTAATCAAACTCCCTTCCATGGTCAGTTCGAATCTTTTGAATCTGAGTCCGGGACTCCACTTGAATCTTTCTACGAGCTTGTTGAATTCCTTGAAGGCTTCATTCTTATGCTTGAGAAAACACACCCAGGTAAATCTTGAAAAATCATCAATGATAACAAGTATGTAAGATTTACCTCCGAGACTCTTTACGGGAATTTCGCCACATAGGTCCATATGCGGTAATTCAAGCACGTTGGATGTGGAAACTGTCTTCGAGAGATTTGAATGAAGCTCGACTTGTTTCCCTCTGGTGCATGCTTCACATACTTTATCCTTCTCAAACGCACGGTTAGGTAATCCTCTAACCGAGATGATGAGATGCAAGCTTTTTGATAGTATGCATGCTAATATGACCTAATCTACGATGCCAAGTCCAAGAATCATCTTGAAGAGATGCTTTCAAACAGGATAAATTCTGACTTGGGTCGAAAGAGGGATGATGTAGGTATTACCTGATCTCTTACCTGAAAGTTTTACCTCTTTGGTGATCTCATCCGTGATGTAGCACTTGGATTGAGTGAATTTTACCTCTTGACCTTTGTCACATAGCTGGGAGATGCTAAGTAGGTTGTACTTTAGTCCTTTGACAAGGTAGACTGGGCTCACCAGATTGTTTTCATTACCAATCTTCCCAATGCCCACTATCTTGCCTTTCTTTGTCATCACCAAAGGTCACCTTTCCTCCTTTATATGGCTCCAGCTCGGAAAAGAGTCCTTGGTCACCTGACATATGTCGAGAACATCCGCTGTCCAGGTACCAGTGTCCTTTTGATCTTTTCGAGAGACCTGCAAAACAGAGAGAATCTAACCCTTCTCACTTCCTCTAATGAACCCAATAACATTCCTTACTTGTGGTCCTTTTACGAGGAAGAAGGTGCTTCGGAACCCAGATTTGAATGACTTTGGGTTTAGTCCGATTCCGAGTCTTTTTCTTCTCGAGAACCGAGTCCGTGTCTCTTTCCTTTTAAAAGACTTTCCTTTTGAAACAGAGGAAAATGGTTTCTTTTTGTAAATAGGTGCTGGGTTTAGTCCTCCTTTCATTCTTGTGAATGGGACCATGCTCGACCTTCTTGAACTTAACGGTTCCGGAATCCTTTTTGAACAATTCCGAGTAAGAATTAGATTCTTCCTCCTTGTTGAAACCAAGACCTTCTTTTCTAAAAGAGACACATTGTGATCCTAAGAGCATATCAAGGTTCTTCTGTCCTTGAGTAAACTTTAAAACCAGATCATGAGACTCAGTGAGCTTCGTTTCGAGTTGCTCATTTTCTTTTCGAGTAACTCGGACTCGGTCTCATTAGTTTGAGCACTTGTCTTGAGTTCTTTGAGTGTGAGTCTCGGTTTTCCAATTCGTTTTTAAAGAAGTACTCTCGAAGTGATTGACTCAAGTTGTTCCTTGAAATGAGAAGAATCAGAATTGGACTTTTCTTCCAAAGTAAAGATATATTTAGCTAAATCAACTTTGGAGAATTTGAGGAAGTAGTTTATTACCTCTTGAGGATCGGTTTCCTCATTATCCGAGTACGTAGTGCGAGTCCGACTCTTTTCGGCTTCCGAGTCGGTGATTGCCATCGGACACTTTGAGTCATCCGAATCCTCGTCGTCTTCGGATGAATCCTCATCGCTCCATGTTGCCATCATGGCCTTTTTCTTCTTCCTATCCCGTCTTCGTTTTGGACAGTCCTTGACTATGTGGTCTTTGCTGCCACATTCAAAACATCCGGAATTCTTAGACAAAGATAACTTTGAAGGAGAGGAAAACTTACCTTTTCTATCTCTCTTGTCTTTCTTGTAGAATTCTTCTTTTGGTCTTTTGTCCCATCTTTTGTGCTTCATCATTTTCTTGAAGCCTCTTGCAATGAGTGCCATGGGATCATCTTCGATTCGGAGGAGCTCGGAATTGCTTCTTTGGATTCCGAGGCTTTAAGCGCAATGTTCCTTTTGGAAGTACCCTCGGCATCTTCTTCTTCCAAGTGTATCTCATGAGTCGAAGCTTTCCGATGAGCTCGTCCGGCTTCAAGAGTGAGAGGTTCCGAGCCTCTTCTATGGCGAGTTACCTTAGGACCCCATCGTCTCTTGGGTAGGCTTCGAGAATTTTTCGACACATTTCTTCATGGGAGATTTTCTTTCCCGAGAGATTTGAGATTGTTGGTGATCTCGGTGAAGCGTATGAACATCCGAGTAATGTTCTCTTCTGGCTCCATTTTGAAAAGCTCATATTTGTGAAGATACTTGACTGATCTTTGCTTGTCTCACCTGACTTGTACCTTCGTAGGTGTTGACCAGAGTGTCCCACACCTCTTTAGCAGAGTCACAGGCGGAGACTCGATTATATTCTTCGAGCTTATGGCGCACATGAGGATGTTCATGGCTTTTAAGTTCTTTCGAACTTCTCCGCTTCGCTGGTGTGAACTCAGCCTTTGTCTTTGGAAGGATTCTGAATTCATCTGTCTTTGTTGGAATGTAGTTTCCTTGTTGTATGATTTCCCATACTTCTTCATCGTGATCCATGAGGAAACATTCCATAAGCTTCTTCCAGGTGACCGAAATTTGAACCTTTGAATTTTGGTGGCCTCGTTGGAAGATCTACCTTCGTCGAACTCTCCGGCGTTACGAGCCATCCGATCTTTAAACCTTTGGACTGTTAGATCCTTTCCGAAAGGCTAGGCTCGATACCAATTGAAGGTTTGCTCGGGGAGAGTCCGAGTCACCCTAGAGGGGGTGAATAGGGTGATGGAAAATTCTTTGCGAACACACACACTTTTTGACGTAAAAGAGACAAAGACAGTTTCGAGTCTAAGCACGGAGTAAAAAAATATTGGACTCGGAATGCAATGAATCAAAGTAAACAAGTACAGCAGAGCTGTCCGAGTCTAGAGTGAACTCGGAAAGAGAACACAGAGATTTTACGTGGAAACCCTCCCAGGGCAGAAAACCACGGCCCGTGTCAATCCGGACACGAAGTCAAATCCACTATTTTGCGTCCACAAAATACCGTGAACCGACCGAACCCGAGCTGCTCCCTTGGACAACTCTATACAAGTTTTCCTAGACTCGAAGTTACCTTATCTGATCTAGTACTTCCTAGCTGAGATAACCCTTACAGCTAGGGACAACTAAGCCGAGTTAACCTTTACAGACTTAGTCAAGGGACCTTACAAAGAATGTAAGAAGAGTTTGTAACTAAGTACAAGACCTTACAACTCGAAAGTAATGAATTACAGAGTGGGAGTTGTAAGTTGAAGATTGAGAGTAAATACAATAACTTTGATCAAGTAAGTGTATAGACAATATGTTCGGCAACCTTCAAGTCTTGTGAAGTGGCTTCTATTTATAGATAGCCAAGCGAGTAGCCATTTTCTTCATCTGCTGACCGAGAGTCCTCTGTGACCATTGTGAAAGGCTTTCCGAGTCACTCAGAAAGTATCCGTTGAAATATGGACGTTGGACAACGGTTTAATCCTCTTGGAAGTCCCAAAACCATCGGTTGTGTCTTGATAAATATGGTGGAAACCACCGTTATGCTCGGTGTTCCAGTTTTCCGGATATGGAAGCGGACGGCTTCGACACAATCTTCCGAGACTAAAGCAGGGAAGGTGAAAAGCCATATCTGCTGGTGATTTGACGTTACGAAGCCGGCTACTTTTGTAGATATCCTCGAATGAATAACCTACAAAAGTAAAACACCTTCGGTTCTCAAAGTATAAAATACTTTGGTCCAAGGTTAGACACGAGATAATAAAATAATTATGAAAAAAAAATTACACAATTGATTATCCGAGTCGAAAAGAAATGGAATTTTCGAGTCTAATATCCATGATACTCGGAATTCCATATGACTTAGTCTTAAGTAAAGAGTCAAGTTCTATAGCGAATACCGAGTGGGAAAAACTTGATATAGACTAAGCATGAAATGAACTACGAATGCTAACTATGCAAACAATAAATTAGATAACCACAAGTCAGATTCCGAGTGAGAGTCGGCGGAATACCGATACACTCAAAATGCGAATAGTCCGAGTGAGAGTGGACTCAGAATAAAGAACCAATTTTCTGAGTCGCTAACTGAAAAGCAATAATTGAAGGCCGAAACACTTAGAGAAAATACTATTTTACTCAAGTAAGTTTCTAAGTCACGAGAGAATGCCTTGGAATCAAAACTCTATATGAATGACATCGTTATACCCGACTCCTTTTGCATGACTTAGAAAGATATAGAGCAAGTGTCCGAGTCTTCAAAACGAGTTTATATCGTCCATATTTATGTTGCGTATTCTGATAAATACAATGGTTACTCGTCTAAAATATTCATCCAACTTCAATTTCTGGTTGGTATGCTAAACTCGGAAGATATACTCAATAGTGTATGTTGTTAAATATTTTATTAGAAATAAAATAGAATAAATCTGAAGACCAAGTTGAGTGTTGGCTATCTCATACTTTCACCTTTTCCCTCATAATTTAAATTTTGGTGTGGACTATTTTTTTCCAAATTGTGCAAAACAATTTAGGTGGAGTGTAGACCTCAATTTGGAATTCTTGTCTTCCTTAGGATTTTAAGCCTAGTTGGCATTCCATCTGAAATAGAGACCTAGTTTGGTGACTCGTATTTAACCTTATAACAAAAGGGAACAAAATGCATCCGAAAAAATATGCATTAAGGATAGTGTTCTCGTAATATTTTTTTTATACTGTTAGGTGTCTTGTATATAGAGTTCATAGAATTAAATAATTATAGAAGGATGAAAACAACACTAGTTAACTTGTGAAGCATCGCAAGTAAGCTCGATAAGAATTTTAAAAATTAGGCTTGACCTCGCCGTCTAATAGAACTTGGTAAGCTCACGAGGGTTATGAACTGAAAAAATTAAATATGTTGGGTGGGTTGTTTGATTTAATGATGATGCGACATTATTTAAGCCCTTGGTTTGAAAATAAATGGTCCAGATTAAAGTTCCTACTCCTCTCCCAAACCCTTAGTTTTCACTTGATATCATCATTATATATATATATTAAAGGCTATCTTTAATGTTCTAAAAATTTAAATTCATTATCGATGGTACATTTTACTCATGTATATTAAGAAAGTGAAAAAATAAGATCGAATTAAAAGTGTATAAAGGCTTGTGAGCTTACATGAGCTAGCATTGTGCCTAAAGTTTCAGGCTATGTAAGTTTTCGCTCTTAAAAATATCCTTTTAATAAAGAAAATAACTGCAATCGAGATTAAAGGAAGCAAGAAGACTGTCGAAGTATCAAGATTAAAGGAAACAATAGGATTGTGGAAGTATCAAATGACAAAATTTAAGACTATTGTGAATCTCATCGAGTATATACATGTATGTGTATTGTTAATCTTTAGTAGCATTTATACTTGTTTACCATGGATATTATCATGCGATATTTTATTTTAAGATAAATAAAAATATTTTTATTTCAGAGATGATAAAAAATTTCAAGCAATCTGACCATCCCTCTCACAACTATTCCAAACTTGGTGGCCTCTAGCTACAATTTCTGGTACTTCTTCGATAAACTTACGGAATGTTACAAATGTTAAGAGCTCATGGCACACTTTTCCCATTTTTACTAACTCACTGCAACATTCTTTTCTTACAGTTTTATGGCCAACAAATATGTAATTAAATATTTCATCACGACAAATTTGTGTCAATTGATCTCCACATGGCCTTAAGTCAAATTGAGGACTTGGCGCAACCGCACAAGGATTACCCGAATACGCCTTAGCAACTCCACTTGTGACCAACAACATAAAGAATATAAAAGAAAAATTTACAATGCACGCAACGACCTTAGCATTCATAATGTTGGATGGAAATAATTTTTTCTCTTTGTAATTTTTATTTTTAAAAACCACCTAATATGTACTCAATCAATGAGAATGAGTAGGATAAAATAAGTAGGGATGACACAAGGTAAATGATGTTATCTATTGTATTTATAAGTGGGAGAAAATTTTAGTTGAACAATAACTTATGTATCTTAAAGAAACTCTCTCATAAGCGTTACCTTTGAAAATAAAGCGTATGAGACTTAACGTACTATCTTAATAACTGAACTTTGGCATTTGTATGTTAAAGTAAATAAAAAAGGAAAAAATATATTTCTTAGTTAAATTGCATTTCTTTCTATTCATTAATTGCTTATTTTGGAGCTTCAAAATAACTTAATTTTGAAATGTCCACTCATATTAAATAAAATCATATTGATAACTTATTTTGCTATAGCGATAATTTTGAAGTGTTTTTATAATGACTTGAGCCAGTTATTAGGTAGCCTACTAACCACCGACTCGAATTTTTCGAACAAAAAAAATTACCATTTAACAATCCAATGTCAAATAATAGTGGCTATATTTGAATGAGTTAAGTCGAATGACCTATAACAAAACTTGAATCAACTCTTAAAATAGTTGACATGAAACCGGTAACGGTCTAACAAAACAAAACATGACCCTAACATTTTCTCCTTAAGTTATTTCTCTTTACACACCAAGTTTGTTGAAATAAAAAATAACCAACTTGAAAGTAACCCGAACATAAAATGATTTGAACCTAAACCGCAATCGAAACCAATGTCAATCTAACTCGACTCAAACATAACTCAACATAAAATGAACCTGACTCGAAACTAAACAAACTAGCCCACTTGTTACGTCTAATAACACTCGCATGTGTACATTATTATTTTTTTATTCGATCTAATTGGTAATATTGTATCATCAAAAAAGACAATAAAAATTAAGCTAAATTATCAAATATAAATGGATCACTTCCTCTCAACTAAAAAATATGAGTTTATTCATTTCCTAATTGTAAATTTTGTTAAGAATAAATTTTATAATATTTGTCTACGTCGTTAATCTTTTGGTAAAATTGTAAAAGAAAATATTTTAATAGATAAATTACACAGTTCCATTGTAATATTATGAATAAATATCTATTTAAATATGTGGACAAACTAAATGTTGAAGAGAAGTAAGATTTTCATATTCTTTTATGAAACGAGTTTATATCGTCCATATTTATGTTGCGTATTCTGATAAATACAATGGTTACTCATCTAAATTATTCATCCAACTTCAATTTCTGGTTGGTATGCTAAACTCAGAAGATATGCTCAATAGTGTATGTTGTTAAATATTTTATTAGAAATAAAATAGAATAAATCTGAAGACCAAGTTGAGTGTTGGCTATCTCATACTTTCACCTTTTCCCTCATAATTTAAATTTTGGTGTGGACTATTGTTTTCCAAATTGTGCAAAACAATTTAGGTGGAGTGTAGACCTCAATTTGGAATTCTTGTCTTCCTTAGGATTTTAAGCCTAGTTGGCATTCCGTCTGAAATAGAGACCTAGTTTGGTGACTCGTATTTAACCTTATAACAAAAGGGAACAAAATGCATCCGAAAAAATATGCATTAAGGATAGTGTTCTCGTAATATTTTTTTTATACTGTTAGGTGTCTTGTATATAGAGTTCATAGAATTAAATAATTATAGAAGGATGAAAACAACACTAGTTAACTTGTGAAGCATCGCAAGTAAGCTCGATAAGAATTTTAAAAATTAGGCTTGACCTCGCCGTCTAATAGAACTTGGTAAGCTCACGAGGGTTATGAACTGAAAAAAATTAAATATGTTGGGTGGGTTGTTTGATTTAATGATGATGCGACATTATTTAAGCCCTTGGTTTGAAAATAAATGGTCCATATTAAAGTTCCTACTCCTCTCCCAAACCCTTAGTTTTCACTTGATATCATCATATATATATATATATATATATATATATATATTAAAGGCTATCTTTAATGTTCTAAAAATTTAAATTCAATATCGATTGTACATTTTAATCATGTATATTAAGAAAGTGAAAAAATAAGATCGAATTAAAAGTGTATAAAGGCTTGTGAGCTTACATGAGCTAGCATTGTGCCTAAAGTTTCAGGCTTTGTAAGTTTTCGCTCTTAAAAATATCCTTTTAATAAAGAAAATAACTGCAATCGAGATTAAAGGAAGCAAGAAGACTGTCGAAGTATCAAGATTAAAGGAAACAATAGGATATTGGAAGTATCAAATGACAAAATTTAAGACTATTGTGAATCTCATTGAGTATATACATGCATGTGTATTGTTAATCTTTAGTAACATTTATACTTGTTTACCATGGATATTATCATGCGATATTTTATTTTAAGATAAATAAAAATATTTTTATTTCGGAGATGATAAAAAATTTCAAGCAATCTGACCATCCCTCTCACAACTATTCCAAACTTGGTGGCCTCTAGCTACAATTTCTGGTACTTCTTCGATAAAATTACGGAATGTTACAAATGTTAAGAGCTCATGGCACACTTTTCCCATTTTTACTAACTCACCGCAACACTCTTTTCTTACAGTTTTATGGCCAACAAATATGTAATTAAATATTTCATCACGA
Organism: Talinum fruticosum; assembly: GCA_021018815.1. Taxonomy (NCBI): domain Eukaryota; kingdom Viridiplantae; phylum Streptophyta; class Magnoliopsida; order Caryophyllales; family Talinaceae; genus Talinum; species Talinum fruticosum. The sequence goes on from JAITYX010000011.1 coordinate 4,089,176, forward strand.
CAAATTTGTGTCAATTGATCTCCACATGGCCTTAAGTCAAATTGAGGACTTGGCGCAACCGCACAAGGATTACCTGAATACGCCTTAGCAACTCCACTTGTGACCAACAACATTAAGAATATGAAAGAAAAATTTACAATGCAGGCAACGACCTTAGAATTCATAATGTTGGATGGAAATGATTTTTCTCTTTGTGAATTTAGAAAATATCAATGGATCACCTCCTCTCAACCAAAAAATGTGAATTTATTTATATGATAATTGTAAATTTTGTTAAGAATCAATTTTACAATATTTTTCTTCGTTTGTTAATCTTTTGGTAAAATTGTAGAAAAAAATATTTTAATAGATAAATTACACAGTTCCTTGACATACTATGAATAAATATCTATTTAAATATGTGGACAAAGTAAATGGTGAAGAGAAGTAAAAGTTTCACACTCTTTTATGAAACGAGTTTATATCGTCCATATTTATGTTCCATATTTTGATCAATACAGTGGTTACTCATCTCAAATATTCATCCAACAACTTCATTTTCTAGTCGGTATGCTAAACTCTAGAAGACATGGGGAATAGTGTATGCTGTTAAAGATTTTGCTAGAAATATAAGAGAATGAATCGAAGACCAAGTTGAGTGTTGGCTATCTCATACTTTCACCGTTTTCCTTAGGATTTAAATTTTTGTAGGGATAATTCCTTGTCTTCCTTAGGAGTTTAAGCCTAGTTGGGATTACGTTTGAAATAGAGACCCAGTTCGGTGACTCGTATTTAACCTTATAGAAAAAGGGAACAAAATGCATCCGAAAAAAATATGTATTAAGGATAGTGTTCTCGTAATATTTTGTTATATTATTAGGTGTCTTGTATACAGAGTTCATAGAATTAAATAATTACCAAAGGATGAAAACAACACTAGTTAACTTGTGAAGCATCGCTAGTTAGCTCGATAAGAATTTCAAAAATTAGGCTTGACCTAGCCGTCTAATAGAACATGGTAAGCTCATGAGGGTTATGAACTGAAAAAACTTATAGAGGTTTGGTGGGTTGTTTGATTGATTGATGATGCGACATTTTTCATGTCTAATACCACTTGTTTAAATTATTATTTTTTATTCGATCAAATTGGCTATATTGTAGCATAAAAAAGACACTAAAAATTAACCTAAATTATTAAATATCAATGGATCAACTCTTCTCAATCAAAAAATGTGAATTTTTTTCATATGATGATTTGTCTCTAATATTAATATTTTTGTAAAATAATAGCAGAAAATACTCTTATAGATAAATCACACAGTTCCATTGTCATATTGTGAATAAATATCTATTTAAATATGTGGACAAAGTAAATAGTGAAAAGAAGTGGAAATATGTGTGCTAATAGCTCCTTTATTTACAACATGAGCTATTAATGCATCTTTCTATGTATTCTTGGAGTTGTTGTGATCGTATGATCTTTTCAATCATGATGCCCTACGTTTTTCTTGAGTTCCCATGTCTAGATTTTCTTGAATGTCGAGAGAGTTGACTAGCTTTGATTGGTTGATGGCATGGGAGATTTCCTTTCACGGTGATGATGCCGACGATCTTCATGCTATTGACTTGATGGATAATTCTTGATTTAATAATTCTTGTATGGTGCTTTGTTTATTAAATGTTTGTTATTAGGATTTTGACTAATGAAAAGGGATGAATCCAAGACTCTATTATAAGAACAAATACAGTCTTTTGTTAATATGATGCTAAAAATTCAAAAAGACAAAGACAAAATTGAACTTTAGCCCTCATTCTCCAAAGTCAAGCATAATGAAAAAGAAATGGGTCGCTTAAACCGCAATATATACTATCGCTGAACGGGTGAAACCCGGGTTGATGGTCCGGAGCTGGGTTTGAGTGGCATACTTCTCGATTGATTTTTGCTCCTTTGGATATGGAAAAGTGGCTTTGAATTTGGGAATTGGAAATTTGAAATGGGAATTTAGAACAAGATCAAGATTGGGGTTGGAGCTCATGAGCTTCCTACGTATCCGCTATAACGGAAATCGGGCATTTGTAGTTTAATAAAAGTACTAATTTGGTTGGTTTTTTTTTAATTTTTGAAGTGGAAAAGAAAATAGTCTTAGGATAGATATGAATTCAGGAAGTGCACACTTTATTAGCATCCTATATGAGTGACGAGCTTATTGGATGACCTTCTAGTTTGTTGTGACTTTTGTGGATGCTTGCTCTTCTTCTATAAGCATGCCAACATCTTGGAGTGTTTTGAAGCCCATGAAAGGCAAGAACTTCAAGTGTCTGTAGGTTTCAAGTTTTTGATGATAAGTCTAACTTCATCCTTTTCGGAGGGTCGGTCTGCCATATAGGTGGCCTTTGCCCTCAAGTGAGAGAGGAAGTGAGTGAAGCTCTCTTTGTGTCCTGCTTTATCAGCTCGAGATCTCCAAGAGTGACTCGGTAGATCAGTATTGTATGAGTATTGGTATAAGAACTCCCTATAAAGATCCCGCTAGTTTGTGACCTTACATGGGTCGATCGCATTGTATCACTTCATGATATCTTTGTCAAATGTCCATTGAAAAATGACATTGTATGTGTCCTCCGATACATTTATTAGAGTCATTGCCCCCACACACAAGTTCTTTACGTAGTTGTGAAGGTTTTAACTCTTGTGGAATTTAATGTCGGGTATGGTGAATTTTGGGGGAAATTTTCCTCTAGGGATTGAAATGAATCCCGGGCCAAGTGGTAATTATTGAACACGGAAGATTCATGCAACAACTTCTCTATTCGATTTATTAATGGATTAGACCGAGGTTCGGGTTGAGGTTCAGGTTGAGGATCTTCTTCCTCTCCTTATTTTCTTGATCTATTAGCATTCTTATTAAGGGTTTGGAGTATAAGATAAAGGGTTTCAAACATAGACTCAATCTTTTTATCCTATGCCTCAATTTTGGCTTCTATTTTGGCAACAAAATCTTTGAACAAGGTCATGGTGGGGGTTTGCTTTGATTTGTCGGCCATTTTGGAAGAGGATTATGCTTTACTACTGACTCGTTAACGATGTATCGACATTACCAATAGAGGTGTTGAACGTACTAGTGTGGTACGTGTTGAAGTGAAACATATCGGTGTTGAACGTGCCCATATTGAAGTAGACTTTTTATTCCCTAGCCACCTCGTGCCATGATTTCTGATTTCAATAAGTCGGGTGATTGAACTCCGAAATCATTTAATCAGTAAGTTCCTTCGTCCCCGGCCGTTATCGAGAAAGAGAAAGATAGACTTTTTGCTTTCCCCAATTGCCTATCCTATGTCCCAAAAGAGTGGGTGCTCAAAACTGGAGTGTGCAAAATTTTAGGGAGAAGGGATTCAAGTGGTCGACCTGAGAAGACAATTGACCCCTAAGAGAAAAGGATATGATCTTTTTTGGAAGCACATAAAAATGTGGACCGATAAAATGCAAAATAGATGATCCTTAAGGGAGAAAAATGAATGAATTTCCATTTTAGCTAAGCATGTAAAAACGGACAGGCCTAAATAAGAAAGAAATGAGAAAGTGAATTCATTTAAAATCAAGTGATTTTTATTTGATTAATGCAAAATGGACTCACATTAACCGAGATGATTTTTATTTGGCTAAATGTAAAAAAATGGACTCACCTTAATTAAGATTATTTTTATTTGGCTAAAAAATGGACTCACCTTAATTGAGATGATTTTTATTCGGCTAATGAAAAAATGGACTCACCTTAATTGAGATGTTTTTTTTTTGCTAAATGTAAAAAATGCGAAAACGAACTCACCCTAATTGAGATAATTTTTATTTGGTTAAATGCAAAAATGGACTACCCTTAATTGGGATGATTTTTTTTTTTTGCTAAATGCGAAAAATGCGAAAATGAACTCAACTTAATTGAGATGATTTTTATTTGGCTAAATTCAAAAATTGATTCACCTTAATTGAGATGGTTTTTATTTGGGTAAATATAAAAAATAAAAAAGTACAAAAATGCAATAATGTGAGGTAAATATAGAAATTAAGGATGGACCTACAATCTACTGGAACAAGAAATTGGCCCAACGGAAAGAGCCGACTTGAGGAAGACATAGTGGGTCGGTGTCGAACCTAGGGCCAACCGAATTTTTTCCGCTCTTTTTTTTTTTTTTTTACTGAGACTAGGAAAGGGAGGAATGGACCGACCTCCAAGATAAGACTTTTGACTCGAAAAATGCAAATGTGGACCATTCTAAAAAGGAATAGAAGAAAAATTTGACTTTGGCTAAATATGAACAAAATGGACGGACTCAAAGTTTTATTATTATTATTATTATTTTGCACCAATGCAAGAATTATTGGACTCAACTTGGCTAAATTGCTAAAGGATCAAGGAAAAGGATTAAATAACAAAAGAAGCCACAATCAGTCAAGTATGCAAATAAAGGTACAACCTAAACCACAAAGGTTCCGTGATTCACAAGGTAATTCTAGGACCGATAAATATGGTGGCTCATAGTCTAAAGATTTCATCCCCTATCGTTACATAAGGGGACTTGAATAATAAATGCCTCTCAATTATTGATCAAAAAGCATTTTATGAGTGGAAAGTAATTACATTTCAAGTGTGTCGAATGGACCCACCAAGATAATGAATTGACCTCTCCGAAAAAGGTTCTTAAGGGTTGAAGCCTATAGGTCCAAAAATATCTATGTTCAAGGTTGCCTAGAAGAATGCAAGATGCCTAATACAAACGCGATAAAGACTCACAAATTCAACTTTCAAGTTTCACCCTCTTAATAAGTGTCCCCAATGGAGTTGTCATCTGTATGAGCCATCGTCCATCCCTCGTAGGGAAGCGGATCGAGTTTCCCCATGAATGTTGGCTTTACGCAAGGTGTGTTTATCAAGAAATGATAAGGCTTTTGAAAGAGATTTTTAAGAAGGGTTTGATTCGCGATTTTAACAAATCATTTTATTTTTGAAAGTGGTTTTAGAAGCCTCGGGATATTATTTCCTAAGCAAAAGAATTAGAAATAAAAAATTTATTTTGTTGTGAAGTCTGTTGGACTAGGAAATGAACTACCAGGGCCAGGAGTTAACCCGGTTAGGGGTGAGCACAACCGATGGGTGCTCTAGAACCAAACCGAAACCAGTCAAACAGGTTCCGGTTCCGATTCGATTCCAAAATCAAACCCCGGAACCGGAACTTAGAACCGTTAGGACATTCCAAGATTTTCACTTTTCAATTTGTGAATATGAGGCCTGTGTAATTTCAGTTTTTATTAGTTTGTGATTCGTGATATTTACTCTTTAAATGCAAAGATAAGCACAAATTAATGTTTTGTTTCTTGTTTCCTTTTGCCCAGGATGTTTATGTTCTCTTCTAACTCTTCATGTGGCAAATTGATTTGATATTTATTAATGCTTGAAATGTAATTAATCCAAGAATATATAATTTTTAAGGCCTTAAAGTTTTTTTCATAAAACTAATGATATGGACAGGGTACCCTGGAATAGGAACCGGACTCGAGGTTTAGGTTTAGGTTCTTAAAATTAAGGAACCAATCAAACAGATTCCCGTTCATGTTCCTAAAACTTAAGAACCGATCAAATAAGGTCAAGTTCAGGTTCCAAGTTTTGGGACATGGTACCCGAACCGCTCACCCCTAACCTCGGTTATCAGCCGGGCCGACAACCGCTTGCCCTCACTAATGACCGGATTCGATTATCCGGCCGGGATTGACGAATCGGTCTCGGTTAGATTCTCTAGGTAACCAAAATGATCCATTTTTTTATTTTTTACCAGAATTGTCGAGATGCAATTTTCGAATAAAAAGCCAAAATAAAGGAGTCACCAATCAGCTTTAAGAAACAAAATCTAAAAAAATAAAAGAACCACTTTTCTAAATTTGTACAAAAACTCAAAATCAAAAAGGGCTTTAAAAGGAACTTCATCGGTCTTAAACCAATGATCTAGTGTTCAATATTGAAGGTATGAAATAAAGAGGGATGATCTTCATTTCGAGCATAAAAAGATGACCTTGACCAATTGAAAAGGTGAGTTTAAATCGCGTTGAGAAAATCAAGCAAACAACACGAAGTAGACGGAAATAAAAGACAAACAAAAGATGATGTAAAAAGGTAAAGGCAAGTAATTAATTAAAAGTAATAAAGAAAGCGAAAAAGAAAGAAAAGTGATAAAGGAAACTATATCCGGCAAGGAGGAAAGTACAGTGATTACATCTTTAATCTACAATACGAAAAGCAATTAAATACTAAAAATAAATAAAGTGAAAAAATCTCCGAGATGGTGGAACGGCACCTTCAGTTTGACCCACCTACTAGGCTCGAATCAAGGTTACAATTCGGCAAAGTGATTGTAAGGAGATGGCAAGCGAAAGGGGAAAAAGGAGGCCTTTTTTAGAGAGGTTGAGAAATGGATTTTTGAGAGTGGAAGTGAGGGAGAGTGGAGAGAAGAGAGAGTAAGAGAATTGAACATAAATGGTGGGGGGTTCCCAATTGAATTAGTGTGAAATGAGAGTAAGAAGAACCCACCTATTTATAGGAAAATTTGGGGTCCTAAAGGACCCTAAAGTTCCTCTCAGCCCCGAGAATGGGATTGAACCAAGCCCGAATGTCGGAAATGATAAAGGCAATAATTGGATATTCATTCTAGACAAAGCAACTTTGTCTTAAGAGTCTTGGAAACCGAAGTCGGCCACAAACATCCTTGTATGGACGTTCGGAAGTGTGTGTCGTGTTTGGCCACTAAAATAAGTAAAACACTCGCATTTGAGCGAGGTTGGGGACTCGGCTCCGATTTGACTCTCGTTATAGAAGTCCGAACCTAATTTGGACCAAGTTAAAGTAAAAAGAAGAGTGCTTGGTCGAAAACTTTCCATTTTTAGAAACTTTCTATTTTGGAATGTTTCTATTTTTGAAAAGTTTATATTTTGAGACAGTTTTTATTTTTGGCGATGGTTGGCTTTTTGTGGGCCACTGACTTTTTCCACTCTACTTTAGTCCAATCTTGACCGAAGCATACAAACGAGACTAGGTTTTCATCACTAGGCTAACATAAATAAAAAATAGATAAGGATGTACTTTTTAGGTGTCTATAGGTCTAAAAAGAGTGTGGAAACCTAAGGAGGAACAACGAGAAATACCTACTATCCAAGTACATAATGAGGAAGAAAATATTGAGAAACCACAACAAATCCAAATTCTGCAGGACCAGTGCTCAGGACCTTGGAAATCTTGAGATGAGAATAAAGGTAACCTTTTGGACTCCTTAACCATATTGAATGTATGGACTCGGGACAGCTCCGTACGGTACTTGCACAGCACTGGGGAAACATAGGCATTGATAATGGATAATGTACCAATTTAGAAACTGTAAAACCCCAAATCTCATAATCACAAGTTTAGCCTTAACAACTAAATAACTAATAATTAGCAAAATGGAAAAGAGAATTAGAAGTGTTACCGCCGCTCTTCAATAAAGAGTAAGGCAACCCCTAAATTAAAATACGAACATCACTCACTAAGTTGAAATTCACAATATTTAAGATGTCTAACTTATAACAACATAAACGAGAAACATGTTAATGAGAACCATCACGATTAGAAGTAATCATGAACCGTAGCATACACAACTCCCAAAAACCCCATTTCTAACTATCACTATGAGCCCCTAAGTCTCATTGACCAAAATAGACACGTCTACTCTTTGTCTCCATTTTCATTACCCTTACCTAAAACAGAACAGTATAAAACATTTTGAAATAGTTAGCCGAAACTTGGCACATCTATCATGTACTCTAAATGAATATTACGTAAATTTATTTATGAGCACATGTATTTCAATTAATTCATAAATGAGATAGGAAGAGAAGTAATAAAATAGTTAGTTCATTGTCTGAGTGAAACTCTTATGATCATCGATTTTCCTACATATGCTTATACCTAGACCGAATGGAAAGTCCAGTTGATAATGGCCAAACATGAATGATATGATCAGCGTATTTGAAATGGTTCGAGCCACATGATTATTAAGTGACAAATACTATTTGAAATGGTTCTTTTTCATTACGAAAACTATTTTGGTATAAACATGTGAATTCTCATAAGGCACAAGTAATAAATGTACCTTAGCCTTGATATCCCTTACTGATAGTTAATGATGTGCACTGGCTCGACCATCATTGAAGGATCCTCTTATACCGCTTAAGTAAATAGTTATATGGTCAATAACTCGATAGATTATTATTTTCGTGTTTTAAATCTCTTTATGAGGTGTTCCATGTTTCATTCTTACATTAATTGTTATAATCCAATTTTCTTAGAAAATATTTTGCTCTCTATGTAGATCAATCCTATTGACAATCATATTAGCCCCAAATATATTTATAATTATTACTAGGCTTAGCTTCATAATATTTATGCTATATGACTCCTTAATAATTCATATCGGTATTTTAATGTAGATATCTATTGTTTTCTTTTAGTAATATTCTCATATGAATTTTACTCATCATTATTTTTCACATACTTCCATTTCTAACATTTTTCCTATATATGTTATAGTTTTATACTTCTCACAAATATTAAAAGGTTATTTTTGTATAATCTATTTTTATCCTGGCATATACTAACTACAAACGACACAAAAACTATACAAAATTGAAGTAAACTTATAACATACCCAAAGTCGTCATTTAACATGGTCCCTTATTATTAATTATGAACTAATTGAACATCTTATGTCAAATTGTCACAAATCTTATAACAAAATCTTGAGTATTTTGGATAGATTTTAATGCTAACTTAGAAAATTCATATCTTTCTCTCTCGATGTCAAATCAAAGCATAAGTCCCTAACTTAGAAATCATAAACTCTAAAACTTTTATTCAGATCACAAAGTGCAAAACAAAAAAAAGGACCTTAAAAACTGACTTGAGCCGAACTGCTCCCAATTTATGTAAAAATTGCACGGTATTAGTAAACCGGTCATAACTCGGGTTATAGACCTCCAAATTAAACAAAATTTGACTTATTGGAAAGATAGCTTTCTACACTATATTGAACCATAACTATGAACTTTTAAATATCTCAAATTACTCTGTATTCTACCTTTATAATACCCCTTATTTTACACCTTATTTAAGATTTCACCTTCTCCTACCTTCCTTGCTCTCTAAGGGTAACTTTTTACCTTAAACATATTTCAAGATCATCCATCATATTTTTAATGAGATTAAGCATAATCAAGCACATTCTTTAACCACCCATAATAGTCCTCCCCACAAATACATCAACAATAGCTTCATGGATCATAATATCTGATTATTACTAGTTATAAATATAATAATTAATATAATTACTAGATAAATAATGCATAACTTGAAAGATTCATTCTTGAATCGACACATTCTTAATATTTCTCAACCTTATTAAATTTTAAAATAAATATCACAAAATACTCATAATTATTATCATCAATATTTAAATTTAATTAAAAAATTCATTATTAGATTTATATTTAGCTCTATATGTCCATTTTTCGAATTATAAAGCATGAATTTTGAATGGTTAAATAAGTGTTTGAAACTGGGATTTTACCTCCCAAATATACAAGCAGGAAGAAGACAAAAGGTGGAGTAGTGATGGCAGTTGGGCGGCAGTGGCTGCCGGAGGTGGCAGCGATGGTTGGCGATGGCTGGGCAGTGGCCAACTTATGGTGGAGGAAAGGGAGGGGAGAGAGAAAGTGTATTAGGAAATGAGGTTTTGAAGTTGTAGTGATATTTAAAGAAGAAAGAAATATTATTATTATTATTATTATTATTATTATTATTATTATTATTATTATTATTATTATTATATTTCCTTTTCTTTTTATTGTTAATATAAATTTCTTCCCTAATTTTGAAAGGCCTACTACTTTTATTTATTATTCTACTTTGCTATTTAATTTTATCTAATTTATTTTCAACCTATTATGATATATTATTTTTCTTTAATTTATCTTATTTATTAAATTTATTTTATGTTTTTTTATATTGAAAATATGTATGTTTAAGTGTTCACCTTTTTAGTTATAAGAACATAATTATAATTTTTTTATTGTTTAGTATTTAATGTTTAATATTCAGCTAGGTTATTCCATTAGTCAATTTATTTATTTAATACATGTACAAATGTGTATATTTGGTTGAATACCTCCAATGTACATCGAGCCCTGCAAAAATCAAACTTTTATAAATTTTAAATTGAAATGCACACGTTTGATTTGGTTAGTTTAACTATTGTTTAAGGGGATTAAAAACTTTAGTTAATTTTGATTTACTATATAATGTAAGGGGAATGAATAGCCCTTAAAGCAGAGGTAATTATTGTCTTCTTGCACCAAAAAGAAATAAAGTTGGACTTTTAGAAACAAAAGTAACAAAAAAGTATGTCCTATTGGTGGCAGATAAAGTCTATAGAGGTTAGAAACATGTCACTAATGTTACTGAGGAAAGGAAAAAGTAAAATATGGCTACTATAGAAACAAGGTTATTTTGAAGTGAGTATACTTTACATGCTTGAACAAGTCATTCATGGTGCTGTAATACATAATGAATCAAAAAAGAGTTCTATATCTATGTTGTTTATGGATTTAATAGTGATATGGAAAGAAGAGTTTTATGACAATCATTGTTAGCTTGGACACTAAAGCATGGATTGTAGTGGGTAATTTTAACCGTATCCCGACACAGGAAGAAAGAATAAGTGGTGCTACAATCATGTATCAGGATATAGTTTTATGTCCTATTGGGGATTTCCATGATGCATTATTGAATTCAGTTGGTGGAGATGAGGCACTAAGGGGCTTCTTATACCTAGATTAATAGATAAAGGGTGGGAGACATAGTTTTTTCCATATTGGATAGAGTTTTATGAATGAGGTTTGGTTGGACTCGTTATTCATATATGGATTACACTATTTGCCCAGGGGGACTATTTGATCATTGTTTATTGTTGATCTCAAATCACCATATAAGGAGGTCAAAAGCTCCTTTTAGGTTCCAAAATATGTGGTGTACTTACAAGGGTGTTCAAGATTTGGTTCAAACTAATAGGATAAAGACTACCTTTGGAATAAAAATGTGTGTTCTCTATAACAAACTCAAGAACCTGAATGGTGTTCTCAAAAAATGCATTGGACTGAGTTACTAGGATATAGAATCTAAATTCACCTAGAAGAGAGTAAAATTGGATCATGTTCAACACAAACTTATCAAGGGGATGCCCTTGACAGGCTTTTGTGTGCAGAGAAAACAATCATTTCAGATTTGGTTAATCTGAAAACTGCCTTAAGAGAGGCTTACATTCAAAGAAGCAAGGTGAAATGGATTTTGGAGAGAGATAAGAACTGTATACACCTAAAAAGTATCATCCTTTTTCTATTTTTTTAATTTTTATTTTTGTTTGCCCGGTGATGAAATCCCAGTCCCATTTGTGAACTCGGATCATGATCGGATTGAAATTGACATGACGGAAACCGGTAAACCATAAAAACCCTTTAGCACTACAAAATCAACCTTTTGCTCGCTTGGACCGGCACACAAACCTTTTTTTTTGGGCAAACCAAACCAAGTTCGAACTCATAACCAAGATTCAAATCGGTGTTGGTTTAGAAATGCATGCATTAAACGCAACATTTCATCACTCTCCAGCGGCCAAGCGCCGCACGCATCCCGAATGTCCGTACGAAGTCGTATAGCCGACTCCGGTTTTCAGTGGCTCTACAAACGGTGTCGTTTTGGCTAGACGAATATCCGGTTTTCTGCATTATCTATTTACATTATTCTCGAGCCCAGCTTCAAGCTAAACCCGACAATTGGTTGGCTTTTAGGGTTCATTTTAACCTAATTTTTTCCTACAAATAGAGGGCTTCCCCCTCTTGTTGGCTGCACCATTTTTATCAGGAAAAAACCCTCCTTAAGCTGAAAATCTCTCATCTCATTCTCTCCCACACTCGTCTACTCTCCACATATCATTAACATCACTCATTTCTTCAATTCTTAAACCACACAAAAGACCTTCTTTACACTTCATTTGAGCACATTTCCCTACCGTTATGTTGCTGAAATTTGTTCGTGATTTAAGATCAACATATGGAACAACCTAAGGGCACCAAATTCATTTTTTAAGCTTGCTTTAACGGTTCTTTTAATTTCAATTATTTACTGATTTTCTTATTGTGGTTTTGAAGATCTAATTGCGTTTAATTCCTCCCCTCCCGATGTAATTTTAACTCACAATTGTGGTTTTGAAGATCTTTTAATTTCAGTTATTTACTACTTTTCTAAGCATGCTTGGGTGTTTTAATTCTGCCTATCGCGTGTTGCTTTCCTCATTGATTAAACATGTTTTTTAACTCACAATTTATATTAGTAACGGTTGTCTATTGATGACGGGCGAAATGGAGAGAGTTCCTCTTTGTTTTGTACCTTTGCCCCAAACACCGAATTCTCGCTTTAAGACCAATAGAGTCTCTTTCAAAATGTAACACCCCGACACTAATCTAATACGTTAATCAGAAATTAAGAATTTTCAATGAGCGCGTGCACTTCAATTTAAATTTTCATTATATATATATATATATATATATATATATATATATATATATATATATATATATATATATATATATGTTACGTACATGTGCAAACCATTATGTTATGTGTTTGCAGGACATAGATGATGATAAAGATGCATGGCTCAAAATTAAAAATTATGTTCCACGATAATTCGAGGAATTTAAATAAGAAAAATATTGTTGAAATCGTTACTGAGTTTAATTTATATGCAAAATATATATGATTATCCAAAACGGAAAAATTCATAAAATTGACTTTGCAAATTTGTGGTTTTTATAATTTGAGGAATTGGGCTTGGGAGAGAAGTTGGAAGCCTAAAATGGGAAAATAAGAGAAGGAATTTTGAGCTGAATTTTTCAGCTAAGGGAGCAGAGAGAAAATTAAAGAGGGGGCCTATTTAGCCTCAAATCAACTCTCAAAATCCACACTTCATCATTTCTTCCTCTTCCCCAAAAACACCACCACCTTCAATCACCAACTACAGCTACACGTTGGTAACTACCTGCACGCGCTGTTGCCAGCCGCTATCGCCGCCAGCTCCCGACGCCGCACCGCCACCACGCCAGCCACGAAGGGGAAAAGCCAGCACACACCCACCTCTTCACTCGTTTCCGCCACCCCGACCTGCTTGCTGCCTAGTAGCCGCCAGTGCGCCACCGCCCATTGGTCGTAGCCGGTTGTCCGCCGTCGCCGCACCTGTCGCCAGCCACCGGAAACAAGCCCAAACTTTCAACCACTTCAAGAACCCTATTTTCTTGTGGTTCTTGGGTAAAAACCTCAAACGCTTTCTTAATTATCTCATTACATTTGAAATTAATTGTAAAAATGTTGCATGCAAAGATTAATCTTGTAGATTAAATTTTTAATTAAAAAATGTGAGATTTATATTGATAAAACACAATGTGGCCACGGATTTTCGTGGTTGGATGTTTTAGGAAGCAAAAAATAAGCTTGAGGAAGTTATTTGAACTTCACTTATTTTGTGTGACTATATGGATGCTTGGAGTATGAATTGATCTTTATGGGTTGTGTAAATTGAGGTAAAAATGTGGTTGATGATAGTGATTAGAAGCTTGAAGAAAATTTAAAAGTTGAGGAATGAAGAAAATGGGCATACGTGTCAAGCTTTAAGTAATTTTGGGACGAAATAATAATTTTGTGGAAATTATGAATTATAAATGAGAAAATTTAAGATTATTTGGAGTAAGTTATAAATCTTGGAGGTAGGATGTTTAATTAGTAGAGTATGTTATCTCCTTTTGTGGAATATATATAAATGTGGAAATAAGTAAATTAAGTGATTTAAGTATAATAAGCAAATTTAATGATTTAATTTATCTAAGAAATTAAGTGAGTTTAATGATTTAAGTAAATTAAGTAATTTATGTGATTGGAGAGATTCAAGTGATTTGTAAGATTTGTAAGGTATAATTAATAAAGGATGGATTAAAACATTTGGAGTCAACTTAAGAAAAGGGGTAATTGACACTTTGGGAATTAATACACGATAACGAAGATGGGTTAAAGTTTTAGACATAGTTTTTAAATAATATACAACAATTAAACTAAACACTCCATGATGTTAACAAGTTAAGAAATGTCTTGCATGAATAAAATTCACCTAGTTACAAGAAATAATAATAATAATAATAATAATAATAATAATAATAATAATAATAATAATAATAATAATAATAATAATAATAGTTAAAATTAAATTACTTGAAGTATTATTAATGAAATATTTTATTTTAATACAATTGTTAAGTCCATCGACGTCGGTCATCCGAGTCGTCATTTCAAAAAGAATCAAAGAGAAGGAAATATCAAGTATTAAGATACGTTTATTTCTTGTACCTTACGAAAATCCACATGTTTATATGTAACAATATTAAAATGGTTTGCTTAATGAAAGGAATTATTTCAAATATTATTTATCGCCTAATTATGTGGCCCACCCCATATCAATCATGTTATATTATGGTCATATCATATCATATATTTGGCCATTATCAACCGGACTTCCCGAACCCCTCTAGATATGCGCATATTTAGGGAAATCGATGATCGTAAGGAGCCACTTAGATAATAAGAGTAATTATTTTACTTTATTATTCCTATCTGATTTATAAATGAATTGAAATGCATGCACTCAAAAATATATCTTCCCATGAATTATTTACAATACATGGATAGACGTGTTGTGATTCAACTTCATTTCAAAAGGTTTTCTTTGTTTTGTTTTAGGTAAGGCTAAAGCAGAGGGAAGCAAGACGTAATTATTTTGATCTATGAGACTTAGAGGCTCATAGTGGTAGTCAGGAGTATGATTTTTGGGAGTCGTGTATGTTGTGGTTAAATAGTTGTAATCATGATGATACTCATTAACATGTCTCTCATTTGTGAATTTTTAAGTTGGAAGTCTTTAATATTGTGAACTTTGACTTATCAAGTGATGTTCGTATTTTATATTGGGAGTTGCCTTACTCTTTGTTGAAGAGCGGAAGTAACACTTCTAATTCTCTTTTCCGCTACACTAATCACTAGTTAGTCAATCGTTAAGACTAAACTGGTGATTGCGAGACTTGGGGGTGTTACACAAAACCTCTTCTAAGTTTAGCTTTTCCATACTAAGATTAGAAGAGTATTTTCCGTATTAGTTTTTATTTCCTAAAACCGACTAGCGACTCCTTATTTTTTATCTTTTATTTCTTCATATCGCTTCTCGACATTTCGGATTAAAAAATAGAAAAAATTGGATTATTTTTGATAGTCGAAGCTATATGATCGAGACCGATTCTGGTCCTATGACCGATGCCGCTACTGTGAAGACCAATATTAATTTTCCACCGGACACATCTAAATGAAAATTGAGACCTTTTATGTCACTTATTTGGGGTTTAACCTAATTAATACTTAAAAAAAAAAAAGAGAAAAGGCTAAATTAGATGTTGGCTTGTGAAAGAGATTAGTGGAAAGTGGGAATTGTTGGTTGTTTTTGGTGAAGCCATGCAAGTAGTGGCTAGGGAGAGAGAGGATCGGGAAGGGGCACCAAACAGAGAGGGAAAGCGAGGAAACAAGAGAGGGGAGAAGAACCAGAGCAGAGGAGATGGAGCAAAAGACTAAAAGGAGATAAAGAGAGAGCGAAAGCAGAGCACAAAAGGGGAAACATAGCGAGAGAGAGGGAGGCCGGGAAGAGGAATAACCACGAAACCGGCAAGTAATAAAGTGCGGCAAGCGAGAGTGAAAGAGCAGAGGGAGTGAGAGCAAGGGCTAGTGGGATAAGCAGAACGGGAGAAGAACCGAAGGCTAGAAAGGATGTCGGAAAAAAATAAAGAACGGACCGAGCCGTAATAGCATAGAGAGAAGGTGCGAAAGAGTCAAGGTGCAAAAGAGAGACGCGGATTGAACGGACAGAGGAAGAACGAAAAGAAGGGGAAGGCGAGGAACCCAAATCAACTCAATTCAATCAATTTCTCACGTCCTAGAATTCGAGGGGGTAATTATAATTCTTAAATTTATGGAAATCTAGAGTTTGAATAAATTGTTGTTAATTGGTGGATTCCTAAGATTGTTATGTGGTAATTGAAATTTCGTTGAGGTCATTGAGTTGTTTAATTATGTAAAGTAGACCTTGAAGTAACTTGAATGGAAAATCGAAATTAAGGGATTGATTATATAGACGATTGAAATTGTAGAATTGAGTCGGATCCTAGAAGTGTTAATTGTTTATGATTATTGTAGCTCGTGTTAACTAAATTAGGGAATTGACAAGCTAGGGAGAGACAATACGAGAATTTAAATTGAATTTAATAGATTGTGATGAGTTGTGATTCCTTAGGTTGAAATTGTAACCATTTGTGATAGTTGTGATTATGTATGAATTTACGGCTTGTGGTTATTGTGGCTCGGAGGAGTTTTAGTTTACTGAGTTCATTATGCTAGAAACTGAATTGATTTTAGTGAAAAATGAACGTTGGAGCACGTAAAGAGGAGGATAAAATTGAAGTATCAAGGGAGTAGGTATCTATATTGATCGAAGTATCATTGAGGTCTGAAGGTAGAACATTAGTAACTATTGGGTTAAGTACGGGTGACTATTATGATTATTAAATTGAAATGAATTTGAATTAGAAAAGGAACAACTTAGGAAGACATTATATGTGAAATTAAATGTGAGAACAATTCAAAATGATTTAGGAGTGAATGTGGCTTTGGGAACGAAGGGAGGTGAGAATTACGTATGTGGGAATGTGAGAATTTTGCTTGAGTAGAATATGAATGAAGATAAGAAGGCACTAAATACTTAGGCGAATACTTGAGTAAATATGCTAACTTAGGATGTTGAATCTTTATATATGGCTTGTGAAGTGAATTGATCCCAAATAATGCTCAAAAAGTTGGTTTTGAAAAGAGTTCATTATTTTACGTAAAACAATCCTTGAATATGATTTCTTGATAACAGGTTTTCAAACTTGAAAGTATGTTCTAAAGAAGTGAAACCGAATTGAGAAACCGAATTTAGAGGGGTGGCACGTGGTCCTATGCCTTCTATTGTGTTAAATTAATTTGAGAAAACTGAATTTAGGGGGATTAGCACGTGGTGTTATGCCTTCCAAGTGTGTTAAATTGATTTGAGATTGCCATTGAAAACCAAGTTTGATGAGTGATTGTGATCACTTTGGTTTTTAAACGAATTTTGGGCTAAGGATTGTTTAGACTAGAGGAAAGAGGTGGTTGTGTGTAGCGCACCATGGGGTCCTTGCGTATCAGGATGCCCATCAACCTTAGAGGTTGATTCTTTCTCGACGAGGAAGGCGGAGCCTTCCAAGAGTTTGACTAGAGATAGATCCCAGGAGCCCGGAGCCCGAGTCAAGGGGTCGTGCCCCAAAGAAAACTCGTCCGGTGATAGTTCAAGTTAAAAGCCCCGAAAAGAGACTCGATGTTTCGAGTGATTGTTGACAAGCACAAAACCTTGTTTGAGAAAATGTGAAAATACGATTTCAATGTTAAATTGCGTGAATTTGTGAGCATATAAAAACTTTTTGATTGAGTTTATCCACTCAGTAAGATAGTTCGCAAATGTGAGATTGTTCGAAATGTAAGAATAGTTGCTTGAGTAAGATGTGGAGAACATGTTGTGTTTGAAATGGAAGTTTAGAGATATCGAGCAAAAGTTACGATATGGTTTGTTATCTGCGAATAAAGTATGAATATTGTGATTTTTGGGATAAGATTACCCACCGAGCTTGTGATTTGCTCACCCCATATCTCTTTGCATACTCCCTCGAGTGTGTCTCATACGTTAGCATCTCCTGGACTCTTGTATGTTGTTTGTTGATGACCGTTCCGAGTGGCACAAGTTGCTAACGTGCATTCCATGTATTCTAATATTGTAGCTTGTAACTAAGTGCATGTATTTGTATAAGTATGTCCTGGACCAATTAGATTGTTTTTAAGTTTTAATTCATATTGATTAGGCTCCGGCATGTGGCCGATGAGTTGTATACTCCGAGCATGTGGCTCGTTGAGTTATATTATGGTTTTTATGCAGGATTTTAAGGCTTTAAGCCTAAGGGATAGGCCATATTCCAAATGGAACTCTGCCGAAATTTTTAGAAAATTTTTTAACTAAATAGACAATCACCTTTATTACCGTTAAATGGAAGCTAGAAAACCAAACCGACACCTCGCTTAGCCTTGGAAGTTCCTTTTAAAGAACTTTGGCTATGTAATACTCGTAGGGTGGGTTTCGGGGTGTTACATTTGCCTAATTCTATATCCACTACTCTGGCTATGTAATACTCCTAGGGTGGCACTACCACCATCTCTTTCCCCTCCTTGATTTCCATTTCTTAGGTTTTGAAGGTAAAACCCTAAACCCTAATTTATCTCCCTTCATTATTTACCTATTGATTATAGTTGTTAATTAACTTATATATATTTAGAAAGATGCCATGATATGAATTTAAAGGTTGAATTGGGAAAATTTGAGTTATTGTGAATGACTCGTGATTTGGTATTTTGGTGGAATGATTGTTCCGAAAGTGGATGAATGTGATTGATCTTGTCAAATTGTGATTTAGTGAATTAAATTGGGGATGTTTTGATGTAAATTTTGAGTAAATTGATGGCTTTCATTATATTTTGGAATTGGATATATTTGGGCAAGAGAAAGAGAATATGTATATAGAGATTGAAGTTGGATAATAATTAGAGTTGGAGGTATGTAAAAACTTGAGAAATTTAGTGTACTTAATTGTGTAAGAGAAAAGAATGCAAATAACCTTAAAGTAATGTTTTGAAGGATATATGGATTTTGAGTGAATTAATTAATTTATGGAAAGGTGATGAGGTGTTGTACTATAAACTTGTGTAAATTTAATTGTCCCACATTATTTTTGGACGTGAATTTGGTTGAAGGAATTAATAGTTTTGTTGAAGGAAGTAAGTTATATGTAGGTTTGAAGTTATGAAAATATTGAGTTAAAGAGTATTTATGTGTTAATTTGAGTTGGTTAGTTAAGTTGAGGATTGATACGAAGTGAAAAAGGAGTTAATGACAAGGATTGAAAGCAATGTTTAAGTTTGATATGATTAAGCGAGTTCCAATAGCAGTTGGGAAGTTATAATCATATTTTTATGTACTAAACAAGTTGCAATAGCTTAAGTATGAATAAAATTTCAAAATAAAAATATTTTGATTTAAGTAAATTAACAAATTACAATTATGTGAAAATCAATGAAACTAGCTTAACCAATTTTTATGAAGTTATAAGCATGTATGCGAATTTAATTACCGATAGTATTGCAATGAAACTTAATTTAAACGTTACTAATAATAAAGACATATTTGAAAAAGAAGCGAGGTCACTCTTGTTGTTGACATGCCATTAAATTAACATTTTATAAAGGAGAGGAAAATATTTTAAATTCCGAGTACGTCCATTGCTTGTACCATTCGAAAATTCACAAGTTTCAACAAATCTCAATATTTCTTGTATATATATAACTAATAATGAATCTTTTGCAAATCAAGTTTTGTCACCTAATTAAGTGGTCCCCGATTAGTTATCAATTATCAATTATCGGGACTTACGCCCTTCAATTTCACCCGCGCAGCTTCAACTGGGGCTCTCGGTCGGCTCGGGAGTTGTGCACCTTACTCAAAGATCGCATCAATTATATAAGGGGTTCCAATTCCGGATAATAACTAACAAGCAAGTTTGACTCATATTCTCTCCCCTTTAATTTCGAATTAAAATGAATTAAAATGTGCGTGCTCGGTTAAAATGCTTTCAAAGCAATTTGATTGTGCAGGAATGTTCATACTAAGTTTCGACTCATTCTTCAAAATATTTTAATGTTTTTGTTTTAGGGAAAGTATCGGTGAACAATCAATTACCTACCAAGTCCGACGAAGGCAAAACATAAACATGTTGTATTTATGGTTCTGAAGGTATTTAGATACTCACAGTGATTTTACCATCAATCATGGCTTAGGTTTGACCTTGGAAATTAATATATGTTGCATATTATCTTGTGGAATAGACGGGTATGTGGGTTGTATAAATATTATGCCACTAAACAACTAAATTGTATTTTGGGCCTTGTTTAAATATGAAGTATAGCTTAACTATTTGGGATGTAAGCATTTACCCCTATCGGGGCCTAACTAAAGTGTAATAGTTGGATACGCAAATTTTATTTTACGTTATTTTGCTTATTTAGCCTTGTCCTATTTTTAGGGCAGCGGTAACGCCTTCAATCGTTATCTTCCACTACGACCTTACGTAATGCCCTCTAATTAGGGATTATTAGGTCATGGTGATTGGGGGTATTACAAAAATTTAAAGAAATAGAAGTATTTATGTTTAAAGGTTTGGAGAAATAGAAAAATTTGCGGTTTATGGTTTAGGAAAATGAAAACATTTATGGTTTAGGGTTTAAGGATCACAAGGGAGAAAATATAAAAGTGAAAATGTCAAACATTGGAGAGGTATTTGGATATAAAGATCTCCCCAAATACTTGTCATAAAGATAAATTTGTTATCAAACTTTGTTTATTTTGATGAGTTGATGTTAGGGTGGACTAATTTATCCAATTATCTAAATTTTTGATTTCCTTTTTGGTTGCAAGTTTGTTGTATTATACATGATCGTAAACTAGAGTACATGATTTTTTGAAGTTTACGTAATGCATAAAAGAATAATGAATATCAATGAAATGTTGAGGTAATCCATTTAGTTTGCTTTAGTTACCCCAAGACATAACTAGATCGGAGTTCCCATAACCCTTGTTGACTTTAGCAATGAGGTTGGGTTCACAACGCAAGACATATAGTCTATCTACGACATGGGTCGTTCCACGGAGAATGGGAAGAGGGGTAGAGGCTTTATTAGAGAAAAAGGTCATAAATAATAGGAAATTATTACTAGTTTTGTGATTGTTTATCACCTTTTTCTCCAATAAAGCCTTTACCCCTCTTTATGTTCTTCGTGGATTGACCCACGTTGTAAATAGACTTTATGTCTTACCTTGTGAACTTGATCTCATTGTTAAAGACAACAAGGGTCATGGAGACTCCGGTTGTAATTATGTCTTGGGGTCATTAAAGCGAATTAAAGGGATGACCTCAACATTTTATTCATATTAATTTATCCTATGCATTATGTAAAACTTCAAAAGAAAATCATGTCTAGTTTATGATAATGTATAATACATCAAAATTGGAAGCAAAAGGAAACTATATATATATATATATATATATATAAAGAGAGAAATTTAAACACACTATAAAATGTAAGAACTTATACCCTTTTTTGGATATCCCCAAATAGTTGTCAATCATAAAGATAAATTTGTTATCAAATTTGTGTATTTTGAAGAGTTGATGTTGGGGTAGACTAATTTATCCAATCATCTAAATTTTTGGTTTCTTTTTTGGTTGCAAGTTTGTTGTATTATACATGATCGTAAACTAGAGGTCATGATTTTTTACGTAATTCATAAGAAAATAATGAAATATGAATGAAATGTTGAGGCCACCTTTTAATTTGCTTTAACGACCGAAGATATAATATGAATTGGAATTCCCTTGTTGTGATTAACAATGAGGTAGGTTTTATAAGACAAAACATGGAGTTTACATGCAACATAGGTCGATCCACGAAGAAGGGCAAAAGGGTAGATGAGTCAAATGCAAACATAAAGTGATAAACAATCACTTATGTTTCCATTTGATTGTTTATCACCTTATGTTTCCATTTGACTCCTCTACCCCTTCTGCCCTTCTTCGTGATCAGCCTATGTTGCATGTACATTCCATATTTTGTCTTATAAAACCGACCTCATTATTAATCCCGACAAGGGAATTCCAGTTCGTGTTATGTCTTGGGTCGTTAAAGGAAATTAAAGGGATGACCTCAACATTTTGTTCATATTTTAATTGTCTTATGCATTATGTAAAACTTCAAAAAAATCATGTTTAGTTTATGATAAATGTATAATACATCAAAATTGAAAGAAAAAAGGAAATCATATATTATATATACATACTTTTTTATATTTTAAAAAAGAGAAATGTAACCACTACAAGAAAAAATAACAACTTACAACAATGGTCCATGTTAAGAATTATACTAAGTAACATCATCTTTTTTTCATATAATTTAATAAATGACATGCTTAATTGTGTATAATTGTGTTTATTTTGCTTACCAATCTATATTTTTGATAAAATTATCATATGCATTTTCATAAGCTTAGAGAACCCGTTCAAAAATCTATACATAACAAGTTAAACTTGGTCGTGGTACGTGTATAAATGTGCATATAGCGCTTAGGATATTATTAGCTTGGTATGTATAGGTTTTTGAATTGTCCGTGTTGGACAGTTTGAGAATAATATGATAATAGGTTGTGTGGCTATTATAATCTTATCATAAATTTGACAAGATATAACGGTGCTCATTTCCCCTCTCATTCTTCGGGTGCAATTATGATGACGATGAGTTTGATGTGTGTATCTTTACTAATGTTACCATACAATTAAGTAAAGATATACACATTAGCCAATTCGTTTCCGTATGTTGTACTTGAAGGACTAAGGGGAAATGCTGCCTGAATTTTGTCAAATGTATGATAAGATTTTGGTACACGATCTAGGATCATATTATTCTTGAATGGGTTTAGGACCATCTATCCATGCAGAAGGATCTTAGGCTCATGTCATATTATTTATGCGTAAGTACGTATTTCTTGAACTATATGTGGTGAATTGCTTCTCATGTTTATGGGTAAGGTATGGATCGAGCGTGGGTTTATAACGATAGAAGGAGTGTAGAATATCGTGATGGTGTTAACAACTTTATAGAGATTGTCATCAAACATGTAACCAAATTAGGAGAACACTCCATATTCTCGTTTGTGTTTAAGGTGTTTTAAGTCCTCAAGATTACCCCTAAGGTTGTAAAAGGTCACCTATATCAACATGGGTTTGACACAACTTATAATGTACGGGTATGACATAGGGAAGAGGAGTTTGTGAATAATGGCGTACAAGAGGAAGATGAAGGGTATGATGAAAATGAAGCCAGCGAGTATGGAATTAAAAGATTGACTCGAAGATCTAGTTTGTGGAGTCGAACGTGAATTAGTCGATCAACCACATGTATTGGAGTAATTGTTAGCTAATTTGGAGAAGCCTCTTTACCCGGGTGTGATAAATATGCTTATTTATCAGCTGTGTTGAAGTTGATGAACTTGAAAACAACTAATGGTCGGAGTGACAAAAGTTTGACGGACTTGCTTGAGTGTACTCAAAGATATACTCCCGTAAGGCAATGTCCTTCCCAGCCGTACATATGAGGCGAAGAGGATGTTGTGTCCTATGGGCATGGGGTATAAGAAGATACATGCCTACCCAAACGATTGCATATTGTACCGAAAAGAACATGTACATAGACACGAGCGTCCTAAATGTGGTGTACCTTGATACAAAATGAAAAACATCGATTGAAATAGTGTTGAGGGACCTCCCACAAAGCTGTTATGGTACTTGCCGATAATACCGAGGTTTAAGCGGTTGTTTTCAAGTACAACTAATGCCAAGAAATTGGCGTGGCATGCCAATAGAAGAGTCTCGTGATGACAAGCTATGTCACCCTGCCGATTCTCCTCAATGGAAAAAGATCGATTCATTGTTCCTGAATTTGGTGAGGAGCCATAGAATCTATGTCCGGATCTTTGTACGACATGAATAAACCCCTATAGTGACCTCAGTAGCAAGCACAACAGATTGGCCTGTTCTTTTGGTCATCTACAACCTACCATCGTCGTTGTTATGAAGTGCAAGTACATTATGTTGTCCATGCTCATTTTTGGGCCTAAACGGCTAGCAAATGATATAGATGTGTACTTGGCACCTCTTTTGAAGATTTCAAGCTATTGTGGGACGAAGGTGTTTCGATTTATGATGCATACCGTGAAGAGAAATTTATATTGCGAGTTATGATCTTCACCACAATCAATGACATCCCCACATACGGAAACTTATCCGGATACACCGTCAAAGGGCATAAGGCATGCCCCATTTGTGCAAAGGGTACTTGCTCCTATCAACTTAAGCATGGAAAAAGATGGCCTATCTCGGATGCTGAAAGTTTCTTCCCTTTTCCCACCAATATCTAAGAATAAGAAAGCTTTCAATGGTAAAACCGAGATGGATTTTGCTCTAACTCCATTAATAGGAAATCAAATATATGATCTTGATGTGGAGTTCGACAAGCCATACCGACGTCAATCCGAAAATGGTGTATGGAAAAGAGATCAATATTTTTTGATCTTTCATATTGGAAAGAGTTGAATGTGAGACATAGTCTTAATGTAATGCATATAGAAAAAATATCTATGAAAGTCTCATTGGCACTCTTTTGAATATATCGAGGAAGACCAAGGACTGAGAGAAAGCATGACTCGATATGTGTGAAATGGGAATACGGGAGGACTTCGCACCACAACCAAAGGGGAAAAGAACATATTTGCCTCCGACGTCTTACATATTGAGTAGAAGGGAAAAACAACGTTTGTGTGAGACCTTGAAGAAACTCAAAGTGCCACAAGGATATTCTTCAAACATCAGTAAACTCATTTCGATGTCCGATTATAGACTAATCGGTCTTAAATCTCATGATTGTCATGCATTGATGCAACAAATACCGTTGATTGCTATCCGAGCCGTGATGCCGAAACATTTCACACAATCGATCACAGGACTTTGCTTCTTCTTCAATGCAATATGTAGCAAAGTCGTTGATTTGGAGAAATTGGATTATCTTCGATGCGGCGTGATCGTTACATTGTGCCAACTTGAGATGTACTTCCCACCTTCTTTTTGATATCATGGTGCACCTAGTTGTCCATTTGATGAGAGAAGTGCGATTCTATAGCCCGGTTTTTACCGATGGATGTACCCTTTTAAACGTTTTACGAAAATTCTCAAAAGGTATGTTAGAAATCGGTATCGACCGGAAGCGTGCATTGTTGAGGCATACATAGCTGAGGAGTGTGTCGAGTTCTATTGTGAATACTACCCCTAAATGGAAGTTGTTGGTATTCCAAAATATAGATTTATGGGGAAGATCAGCAAGTGGGAAACCGGGGCCGACGGTTCTAACAATCAGCCGAGATATGAGGGATCAAGCACATCTTTATATTCTACAAAATATTGATGAAATGCAACCATCCATTGATGAGCATAAATCAATCATAAGGAGACAAGATCGAGGAAAAAATGAGACGTGGGTACCGACCCATCATAATCGCACATTTGTCAACCGGTTCGGAGATAGAATCATCACTAGCCGGTTGGAAGAATCACGAGAACATATCTCTCGCAAATATTAGTAAGCTTGGCTAGAGGGCCGCAGATTGGAAGTTATATCTTACTATGGGTATGACATCAATGGATACTCTTTCTACACAAAGCGCCGAGACAATAGGAGCACATTGCAAAATAATGGGGTCACATTGCAGGCTCATGTACTTTATGTTTCTAGCTTCAAGGACAAAAATTCCGTCGTAGCTAAAATGTCATATTACGAAATAATTGATGAGATATGGGAGCTAGACTATGTTGACTTCCGTGAGCCTCGTTTTTTAGTGTAATGGGTTGACAATAACAACGACGTTCGAGTTGATCGGATGGGATTCACGATGGTCGATTTCACAAGAGAAGGGCCTAAAGGGGATCAATTGGTTATTCCATCCCAAGTAAGACAAGTGTTCTACGTTGACAACCCGACCAATGATAAGTGGTCTATTGTTCTTCAAGGGAAGAAGCGCGTTATCGGTGGGGATGGTGAAGATGTGTGTGAGTTTGTTGAGGAGACCCCACCCTTCTCTTTGGGAATGTCTCGTCGAAAATGAGGATGCCAATTTTAAAGAATTGTATTTAAGGGTTGACCATCAAGAGGGCATATATATTGAAAATAAGTTCAAATGAGTATAAAAGGGGCATAAACCATGTAATTATATCAACTCGGTAAGAACATTATTGTATAACAATTTTTATTCCGAAGGATATTCATATTGTTGCTTGTTTTAGAAATTACCTTTTCATTATTTTTTACTTATAGTATTCATGTAACGGATCATTGTTCGATGAGGATCAAAATAAGGACTCAGTTGTCCAATGGAAGGGTAGAATGTTTTTTCAGTTGAGAAGTGGAAGCCGAGATTAGCAATCAATGTTAGTTTTGATTTTCTTTTACATTTTATAATATTTCTATGTTTGTTCTTTTTTTATGGAGAATTTGTTGCTTTAGGTACCCGAATTTTGTAGAATATCATTGTTTGATGAAGGTTAAAAGGCCTAAGCTTTTTCAGGTAATGTTTCTAGTAGATAATTGTTGCTTAATGCTTGTCTCGGTTTTGATCGCTAATCTCAGCTCCCGCTTCTCAATAAGGAATTTTTGGTATAAATTCGGATGAAGTGATTTATACCACGAAGTTCCTTGTTGAAAAGCGGAGCGAGAATAGCGACCAAATGTTAGCAAGTGATACCGCTTTCTAATTTATGATCCTTCTATGTTTGTTATGTTTCTTGTGGATAAGTTGTTGCTTAACGTTTTCCTCAATTTTTAGGTGGACAAGAACTTCAAGAACTGTATTCATAAGAGGGGCATCACTTTGGGACAATGACAAAGGAAATAGAGGTTGCTGGTGAGATATCCTATTTGTGTATTCCTTTTTCAGTACTTATGTCAAAAAGTCCATCTCTTTGTCTTGAAACTTTGTGGTTTAAATGATTTCAATATTTATGTCAAATGGTTCATCTCTATTTGCCCAAATTTATGCCTTTTAGTAGATTGAGTTATGTGCTTGTCTTTATGAATATATTGTTTGCTTGGAGTTTGTGCATTGGTAGGATGAGCAAATATGATGTATATATGTTGTCCAGAGCTACGATACAACAACTCCAAGCAAGCAATATCATCATAAAGGCAATCACATAACTAAATCTACTACAAAAGCATGAATTTAGTTAAATGGAGATTTCCTTTTGACATAAACATTGAAATCAGTTTATATCACAAAGTTTCAAGATAAGAGATGAACTTTTGACATAAATACTTAAAGAAGAGTACTCTTTGTATTATATTTTACATCATTGTAATATATTCTTTAATGGAACTTATTATAAAATACGGAATTGTATTGTCGAACTTGTTAAAGATAGAACTTGTTGTAATTGTAGTAATGTGGGAAATTTTTGTAATATTTGGAACAATTGAGGATGTTAGTTGTTGTTGTGTAAGTTTTGATGTATTTTGTACAGGGGTAAGGAAAAACAAAAAAATTATAAAAAATTTCAGACCTATGACGATGGTTCTTACATTAGAACCATCGTCATATGTTATGGCCTAAACATTTTGGCATTTCTGTCATGATTTGTGCCAGGTGTTGAGAGAAATATTTACCGCAAGTGCATGGCGTAGCTGTAGCTAGGAACCAGCAAGTACGGGTCGTGTCCACAAGGAACTCCCTTTCAAATACTAAATCCACCTAAAAACTCTAATCTAGGTAAAAACTCGGCTCGACAATGATTTGGTTTTGGATTCAACTACTAAAATGACTAGGAAAGATCAATGAATAACAAGCCTTAGATTGGGACTAATCACACTACTATGCCTGAAATCAACATCGAATACCACTTGAGATTTGCCTATGCTAGCAGTTTAGAAGGGGGAGATACCAAATTAAACCTATCTTCGCCTACTTTCGAAGGTCAAAGACTAATCTTGCACAATCTAATCACCTATTTTCATGGGATTAATAAAGAGCAAAATCACAATGAATGCATCTCACAACCCCCAATTAAAACCTTAATTATTCTCATATTGAAGTTCTAATCGTTCACAACGTCATTCTAGGTAAGTTTTCATCTTTCGATGTTCACAAAACCCTAATAAAAGTATATGAGTCCTCTCTCGAGGCAATCAATGAAAAAGTGATGAACGAAGTGAATTCTAACCTAACAAGCATAGAACAACCCAATTGGTACTCAATTCATGATTATCAAGACATAGTAGGGATCAATCCCAACCTAAATAGAGAAATTAGCCCCTAAACATGATACTAAACAATTGACAAAATTTAGGGAACATAGCCATGGAGAAACGAAGAGAAATTGTGAAGAAAAGACAAAGAGAAGAAATTACGATTACCGAATAAAAAGCTTGATGCGATTCAATCATAAAAACTTGAAGTAGAATAACAATAATGAGTGTTCTTGAGTCTCCTCTCGGAGCTCCTCTCAAAAACCCTAGCTAAATCTCTAAATTATGGAATAGAATCCTTCAACAATTACAATTAGGAAACTTAAATAATCGCCGAAACATGTAGTCGCACGGCTTCAACTTTTGTAACTTATTGCACGGCCGTGCAAGGTGTGCACAGGGGGCCGTGCGGTCTTCCTTGACTTCGAGCCCTTCGCTCGATGGTCCGCACGGCTGTGCAGCGCTTCGCACGGGGGCCGTGCGACTTCTCTTGATGTGTTTTAGGCTTCTTTCTTGCCTCCTCTTGGGCCCGAACTCTTCTCTTCATCGCTTTTCATCAAATTTACCTCGAATCTCTCAAATTTAAGCCCAAAAACCCGTAATGAAGACATTTACGAGATTAGGTGACGATAAAGAGAAAATGAGCAAAATCTAACCCAAAACTAAATAAATATCATTGAAATCATCATGGAATTGGGTTAAATAATGCCTTAAAAACCGGAAAAAACAAGGTTTATCGCCAGGACGTATGACGACGACCGTCGTCATACGTTCTCTTTACTACGGTTTTGAATCATAGTAAAAGATGCTACATACAATGATGACCACATAGACGACACCGGATAACCGAGTTAAAGGTCGTTTTGAACCGTAGTTAAAAGTGGTCCCTGTAATAGTGTTGATTGGTGGAAAATGGCTTGGCATAAATACATTACTCCAAAACATTCAGTATTCATTTGGTTCGTGTTAAGGAAGAGAATTCTCGCAGAGAAAGGATGAGACGTTGGAATCAAGAGATAGATATAAAGTGCACCTTCTATCATCAAGAGGAAATTGTGGATCATCTATTTCTACAATGTCGGTTTGCCCAGGATATCATGAATGGACTAGCAAGAATTCAACCTACGGATGATTGAAGGAGGGACTGGAATCATTGGCTAAATGGCAAGGAAGTTTCCCATGCAAAAAGGCAATTATTGCGCCCATGATAGTCTGCAGTGGTTTACCATGTATGGTAAGAAAGGAACCAAAGAACATTCCAAAAGAAAACCAAGTACAGTGGATAGTATTGTAGAGAAGATTAGATGGAATTTAAAACATTCCATTCGTAAGAAGAAACAAGTATACAAACCGTGGTTAGCTAGACTGTGATGCCTAATTCTTGTAGCTTTGGGTATGCCCGAAGTATGTTGTAAATATTTGATCGGTTAATGGTGATTGACTTACCTTTTGTCAAACATAATAATAAGTGACAAATAAAGATTATAATTACAACGTGCACGTTGCACAATTTAATATGCATGCATAAAAAGGGATACCATTTAGCCCTAGGCCGGCTATTACATATGACGGACCATTGCAACGACAGTTTCATAATCATTGTAATACATAAACAAGAATGCACTTAGGGATGAAATAGCTAATATGATTAGTGGCATAGTAGGAAATGTTGCACATGCAATAGTATATGCGATACTACCTAGTCATTTAACTATAAATCAATTCATTTCTAATTTTAATATTTTCAAATAAAGTGATGTGTGCATTGTACAAAAATATTATCCAAAAAATAAGAAAACTATATCAAATTGTCGCAAGAGTACAATAGCGATGATGATGACGACCATTATAAATAACAAGTTACAACGATGATAAAGATAATAACAATAATAATTATAGTAATGATATTACTAAAATTTTTAAATATAATAATTTTTTTTACAGTAACAACAACAACAACAACAGCAATAATAATAATAATAATAATAATAATAATAATAATAATAATAATAATAATAATAATAATAATAATAATAATAATAATAATAATAATAATAATAAATAATTATATGACTTTATGATTAGTTGTTATATTGGGTAGTTGTTATAGCGGTTATAACTCCTGTTATGAGTTATTATAGCAGCTTCGAGCGGTTACCGGTTATACACGCTTTTATAAAATTTAATTTAAATAGACTCTAAGTATCGAACAATACATTTTAGCTCAAAGAAAAATCATTAAACACTCATATAAGGGTAACCGACTAGCAAACATGAATTGAGCAACTCAAGCTAAAATTTTCGCTGACCATTTAGTAAAATCACCAACCATGGTTATAACTTACTAGCCTACTTCGAAACCTCAAGAAAATCATAATTCTAAAAGATCTAAACATGATTGGTACACACTTAAGTCCATGCATGAAAATCACAACAACAAAGAGAAACTCAACTAAGTGGATAGTAATGTTTATATTTCCATTCTCTTCTTTTCTACCTTTTTCCTAACACAAAAATATATCAATGAGCCTCTCAAAAACACATGCATGCAACAATTTCTTGAAATTTTATACATTCAAAGTATGTCTATAAGCACATATACGAAATCCATTTTGGTTGGAAAGTAATATACAATGGGGAGGAGAAGGAAACCCACCTTGATGAAAATGATTAGAGTTGATTTCTTGTTGTTTGTTGTGTTCTTGAACCTTCCTTCTACCCCTCTACCTTTGTTCTTGACTCTACCCTTAGTGAAAATGCTCAATACTCGGAGGTTGAAACTTGAAATGAATGAGATTGAAAAAGATGAAGTTCCCTTAATCCTCTCTCTCTCTCTCTCTCTCTCTCTCTCTCTCTCTCTCTCTCTCTCTCTCTCTCTCTCTCTCTTCTTTGGAGCTGCTGGGTTTTTCATGAGGAAATGAGCAAAAATTTCTGGCAAGCATTCTATTTGATTTATGCAACATATTTGGAGGAGTGTAATAATTGTGAAGCATGGAGACTTGGAGCTAAGGGCATCGGTAGGCAAAGAAGAATGGAGCTAACAATTAGATTTTTGGCCTAAGCGGTAGGCAAACAAGAATGGAGCAAACAATCAGATTTTTAGCCTAAATGCTGAGGTTTTGGGAAGGAAGGAGTATATTTTGGATTTTTAGACCTTATAATGATAATCATGCTTTGAGATTTATTTATTTCAAGTAAATAGCAAGTCAAATAAAAAAAATTTAAACTTACTTCTAATATTATTTCCAAGCTGATTTGGACCATCAACTAGTAAATATGTACATAAATATATATGTAAATTAACTAACACATTATATGAATTTTTATAACTAATTATCAAATTAAGTTAATTAGTGAATAAATTATATATGTTAATCAAATATATTTCTTTAATATTTCTTTTAGTTCGGATGTCGAAATTTGGATTCCAAAAATTTTACATATAATTTATGATTGTAAAATTTTTAAAAAGTTTTAATAATAAAAAAAATGTATACATATATTCTATGCCCATAAACATTTAGAAACAAAGGCTCCAAAATAGCCCAAGCGCTCAACCAAGACAAAAAACCTAAAAAAAAAAAAAAAAAAAAAAACAAATCGTGCTTCATCAACTAAAAAATGAAAAATGTGTGGCGAACTAAGTAGATGGGTGACTATGCGGATATATTGACCTCTGGCTGTAATGCCTTGAAATTTAATTATATTTAATTATTGAATTTTTACCGATTTAATATTTAAGAGTAGTGAGTCGCGCATAAATGTCAAAACGTGAATGAATTTGTCGGTTAAGTGACTCAAAAATATTAGTTCACACTTAAATATTCACAATATGTGCAAACTCACATTAGTCGATAGATAGATATATACGAGTTATTTGTTACAAAATTCTGTTTCGGAAAAATTAGTTTATTTAAAATAATAATAATAATAATAATAATAATAATAATAAATAAATAAATAAAAATTTACAGCAAGTAATTTAATTACAATTGTATGGTTAAAAAATTAACCATGTGTAGTAATAATAATTATCTAGATAAATCCAAATTTGGTTTGACAAGATGTGTAGAAGGGATAAGATTTGGGCTACTAATAGCCCATTATAAATGGGGAGGGGGAAACATTGGGCCAAACCAGAAAAAAAAAAAAAAAAAGAGCAAGAAGAAAGTTAAAAAACACACACAAACCCAAACCTGCTTTCCTGCACTGCTAGCCACTAGCCCCGCCTTTCTCTGCCGCTAGCCACCACCTGCCAGTGGTCGCCACCTCTCGCCAGTCACCTGTCTTTGACCATCGCCGCTACCGCCAGCCACCTACCCTCCCTCACTCTTTTTTTTTTACACTTTTTACTACTAAGCTAACTTTTCTAACTCTTTTTTTATTAAATTTAATTATTCATGTTGGAAATAAATAAATAAAAAGAAGGAAAGAGTTAATAATATTTATATATATGTATTAAGAAAAATGAGGATATTTATTTGGGGAAATAAAATTAAAGAAAAGAAATATATATATACATATGTTTATTTTAGGAAAATAAGCCCAGGAGATGGATAATAATTTTGATAGTAATTGATAAAAAGATTATAAGGAAATATATATATATATATATATATATATATATAATAACTATATTAAAGTTAAGTGTAAATTTTTTTGAAAACAAAAAGTCTTCGGAAACATCGTTACCGAAGAAAGTAAGGCAAACCAAAATTTAGTACGAACCGAACTCCCAACCAAGGTACGTTATTGCTTGTACCCTTCTAAAATAGTTAAATTTTAATTGTTATGAAAAGCGTTACCGTATTTGTTTTTAATTCGGCCTACAATACTTTTAAGACCTAGTTAATCGTTAATCGTTGATCGATTATTGTTAACCCTTCATAAATGTCTGCTAGCGAGAATTAATCGTATTGGGCACTTCCCGATAATTGGAAACTTTATTCAAGGTCACGTATTGGGCCTTTCCGGTAAACGGGAATTTTAATCGAATCGTTTAACCGAAGCCATAGCTGCAATTGCATATAAATTGGGGTCCTAGTGTTGTTCGGAAATTAAAATGTTTACGAAATTGAAAATTTAACTGAAATTTTAAAGGAAACAGAAATTGAGCATCTTGCTTAAATGATAAATTTTAAATGAATTTTTGAAATCGTGCACGCTCTAATCGGCTC
This sequence comes from Talinum fruticosum, assembly GCA_021018815.1. NCBI lineage: Eukaryota > Viridiplantae > Streptophyta > Magnoliopsida > Caryophyllales > Talinaceae > Talinum > Talinum fruticosum. The sequence continues at coordinate 4,122,558 of JAITYX010000011.1, forward strand.
TCAAAAATGCTTTCACAAGTACAAGGGGTGACGTATTGTGCCAGCGACTCACTCTTAGTTTTTCTTCTTTTTAAAAATTGTTTTAGGGAAAGAGAAACAAACAAGAGTTAAAAAGGAAGTCCGCGAGGTACGGGAATTTGAGGAGAAAGGACTTGACAAGGTTGGTCTTGGACAATGACCTGTTTGACCTCCCTGTGTGAATTTCTTTTGTGGCTACGAGTTAGTGCTAGAAAAATAAGTACAATAAATTATGATAACATAATCGTCTAATTGCATGTTTGTATGAACATAGTTTTTATGTTGTTTTTGTTTATTTCGTACCATAAAAATGAAATGTTTAGCCTTTTCTCTAGTATCCGGAGACAGCGATAACGCCTCAACTCGATTTTAATTTTCACCACTTTAGGTCATTATGATTAACGCAAAACTCTTGTTAGTTAATGATGTGACATAAGTTGGGGCATTACAGAGGTGGTATCGAGCCTAGGTTTTTGGCTCCACATTTAAATGCTAAAATAAGATGGAAATTAGGGTGATATGGTTAAAAAAGGGGGAGAGACGACTGAGTAGTAGTTGGGTTATTGTTATGGATATATAGGATTATTGTGAGCTTGAAGTGGATATTGTTATATAAATGTATGGATGAGATTATTCAGGTTTTTTAATGTTCTGTTGTTGGTAATAGGAAATGGCACCAAGGGATTCATATGAAATTAAGATGAAGTTGGGCCGCGGGTGACCGACTACATAAAGATGTTAAAGGTCGCCTTTTTGCAGCATGTAGTAAGCAATCTTGAAACTCCTTTTATTGACCCTATTATTAAAGCTCAATGCTTGCTCAAGGATTTACCCGATGTTGAACCCTAGCTTTCCTTTAAAAATAAATGTCGGGAATTTATGGACACTGGAAACGCTTGGAGAACACGGGGCACATTTTCGGACTTATAAAAATCCTTGGGATTGCATAGTGGAAGAATTAAAGCTTAGAGACTTAGCGAGACCACGGTGTGTTCACCCCGCACGCCTTCAGGATTTTTCTTGGGCCACCGAATGTTGAGAATCCGGTAGCTCCAAATTCACTCGAACCCGAGCCTGAGCCCGACAATGTTAAAATTTGGGCGGGAGAAGACGGCTATGATGTATGGGATAACTATGAGGCGGATGCTTCTAGTGATTCTAGTGATGTTGTGAGTGTGGTTGATATCCCGAGTCACCGGAAATCATTCGAGATAAGTTTAGATGATAGTGAAGTGATAGATCTTGAGGAAGATGAGATGGTTGAAAGTGAGTCATGGAGTTCGGGCCGGACACTAGTAACAGCGAGCGATCCAGATTTCATGCAGTGAGAGTTCAAGGGGAGAAGTTGATGGATTTGGGAGTAACTAGTTGTGTAGGATATGTAAGTATGTAAATATGTAAAATAGTATCTAATATAAACTAACTAATGAAAAAAAAAAAAAGAAAGAGAGAAGGAGCGGAGTTGTATGGCCCCACGAGTACGGGTATCGTAGGGTCGGAATAGTAGCTAATCTAACCCCTCTTATATATATATATATATATATATATCATTTGCTTGATCTCTGGTGATTCCCCCAGAACAAATTCCTAAAATGCTCGTTTCGGTGAATTTCCGATCATGAGCCAACCTGGATAAGGTGATTGATTGTATTTGATGCATCAAAAACTAATTATCATTGTGCTTTCATATTTGAGCAGAATGTCGATTCAAGATAAGAGCATTTTAAAAAATGAATTTCAAGAAAACAACGAAGAATCTTTGCTTACTCAGTCGGTTAATCAAACCCCTCCAACCCCATGTCGGGCGAAAGTGATATGCGAAAAGTCGAGAATGAGCTAGACAAAAAGGGAATACTCGATAAGTGCATGAAATGCATTAGTTTCTTAGGTGTTTTGATACTTTTCTTTGGGAAATTCGGTTAATTGGAGTGTGTTTATGCTCCATTTTCGATTTTACGCTTGTGTTTTGGTGTTTTGAGATGATTGTGCAGATTTGATTACCAATACCAAGTATTCTCGAGATTAGTGAGTGTTTCAAGCATTAAGAAGGCCAACTCGGTCCAACTTTGCAGTCAAAACGGCCATTCCCCTTGATTTGTTGAAGTTTGCACTTCCAGCAACCAACACGGGCAGCTTGTGTTGGAGGTAAATTTTGCCGAGACGATTCGGTTTTAATGGTTTCGGCTCTTGATTGCCTCTTAATGGCTTATTTAAGCTGATTTTCGGTTGTTTTCGAGGCATCCATTCCTGAATCCATTCATACTTCAACCTCCATATCCAACCACTTCCATTTTCATTCCTTTATTCATCCACATCAAACGAGACACTTTTGAAGAAGAAGTTGGAAACAGATTGCGGGATTTCCATATGAAGTCGAGAGATTCAAGTGGAGTTCTTCAAGTCTATCATCGTACTTCTTCATTTTTGTGGTTTGAGGTTTGATTACCATGTATTGGATTTTATTTAAGCTTTCAATAATCATGCGTGAGTAGTTTTAGTTTTTCTAGGGATTTGTATCCGAAACAATGAAGTTTGATTAGGCTTTCATAATTTGTGCTTGAATCCCGATTTCGAATCAATAGTTGGTTGTGTTTATCATGCTTATGAGTGCTTTGAAGGCCTGGAATACTTGTAATTTGAGATTAATCTATCATGTATTGAAAAGTGAAATAGAATAATCTGACAACCAATCATTCTACCTAATTTATGAAATTTGAGAAAAGAATAGCAAATTAGAGGATCACTTTGATAATTTGAAATCTTTAACTTTGATTAACTTAAAAGGCATACGAAAGTTGTTTGATATCTTAGGGAAATTAAGTCCCCATTTCATCGGACCTTATGAGATCGTCAAGAAAATTAATCATGTTGCTTACCGATTGGCCTTGCCGTCGAACTACAACATGTACATGATGTGTTTCATATTTACCAACTTTGAAAGTATGTTTATGATCCAACCCACACAATCGTTTACGAACCATTAAATGTTGAAGCTGAAGGTTTAACCTATGAAGAGCAACATGTAAAAATTGTGAACCAAAAGGTTAAACAGTTGCGCAACAAATAAATACCCTTAGTTAAAGTAATTTGGACCCACCATGGAGTTTCCGAGCAACATGGGAAACCGAGAAGGAGATGAAAAATCGTTACCCCCATTTGTTTTAAAGGTATGTTACTACTCAATTATAGTTTCGAGGACGAAACTTTTTTTAGGGGAGGATATAATGCCCCGAAATTTAATTATATTTAATTATTGCATTTTTACCGGTTTAATATTTAAGAGCGAGTGAGCCGCGCATAAATGTCAAAACGTGAATGGATTTGTCAATTAAGTGACTCGAAAATATTAGTTTACGCTTAAATATTCATAATATGTGCAAACGTGCATTAGTCGATAGATAGATATATACAATTATTTGTTACAAAATTCTGTTTCGAACAGTTGGTTTATTTAAAATAATAATAATAATAATAATAATAATAATAATAATAATAATAATAATAATAATAATAATAATAAAAATAAAAATAAAAATAAAAAATAAAAAATAAAAAATAAAAATTTATAGCAAGTAATTTTATTATAATTGTATGGTTAAAAAATTAACCATGGGTAATAATAATAATTATCTAGATAAACCTAAATCCGGTTTGACAAGATGTGTGGAAGGGATCGGATTTGGGTCGTCACCGACCCATTATAAATAGGGGAAGCAGTTGGGCCGGACTAGAAAGAAAGAGAGCAAGGAGAAAGCTGAAAAACACACACAAACCCAAACCTATTGTCCCGCACTGCTAGCCACCAGCCCGACCCTCTCTCGCCACGAGCCACCGCCTGCCGCCACTGCCAGTCGGCCACCGTCGCTGCTACTCGCCCTCCCTCACTCTTTTTTTACACTTTTCACTACTAAGGTAACTTTTCTAACTCTTTTTTTTATTAAATTTAATTATTCATGTTGGAAACAAATAGATAAAAAGAAGGAAGAGTTAATATATATATATTATATATATATATATATATATATATATATATATATATATATATATATATATATATATATATATATATATATTAAGAAAATTGAGGATATTTATTCGGGAAATAAAATTAAAGAAAAGAAATATATATATACATATGTTTATTTTCAGAAAATAAGCCCAAGAAATGGATAATAATTTTGATATTAATTGATAAAAAGATTATGAGGAAATATATATATATATATATATATATATATAATATATATAATAACTATATTAAAGTTAAGAGTAAATTTTTTGAAAATAGAACGTCATCGGAAACGTCGTTACCAAAGAAAGCAAGGCAAACCAAAATTAATTATGAACCGACCTCCCAACCGAGGTACGTTATTGCTTTTGCCCTTCCAAAATAGTTAAATTTTAATTGTTATGAAAAGTGTTAATGTATTTGTTTCTAATTCGGCCTACAACACTTTTAGGACCCACTTAATAGTTAATCGTTAATTGTTGATCGGTTCATCGTTAACCATTCGTAAATGTCTGCTAATAGAATTAATCGTATTGGGCCCTTCCCGATAATTGGGAACTTTAATCGAATCATTTAATCAAGGCCACGTATTGGGCCCTCCCGTAAACGGGAATTTTAATCGAATCATTTAACCGAAGCCATGGCTGCAATTGCATATAAATTGAGGTCTTAGTATTGGCTAGAAATTAAAATGTTTACAAAATTGAAAATTTAACTTAAAAGTTTACAGGAAACATAAATTGAGCATCTTGCTTACATGATAAATTTTAAATGAATTTTAAAATCGCGCGCGCCCTCAATGGCTCTCAAAAATGCTTTCACAATACAAGGGTGACATATTGAGCCAACCGCTCACTTTTAGTTTTTCTTCTTTTTAGAAATTGTTTTAGGCAAAGAGAAACAGATAAAAGTTAAACAGAAAGTCCGCAAGATAGAGGAATCGAAGAGAAAGGATCCGATAGGGTTGGTCTTGGATAAGGACCTGTTTGACCTCCCTGCATGAATTTCTTTTAATGCTAGAAAAATAAGTACAATAAATTAAGTCTTTGGTCTATGCAAGTTCCAAAATTATGATAACAGAATCGTCTAAATGCCTATTTGTATGAACATAGTTTTTATATTGTTGTCGTTTATTTCGTACCATAAAAATGTAATGTTTAGCCTTGTCTCTAGTATCCGGAGACGGCAGTAATGCCTCAACTCATATTTTAATTTTCGCCACTTTAGGTTATTGTGGTTAACGCGAAATTCTTGTTTGTTAATGAAGTGACATAAGTTGGGGCGTTAAACCGGCAAAGTAGGATCATGCATTACGACAAGATGGATTGGATTGTATGGACAAAATTAGCTCACAAGATCCTGCGGTGTAATTGCTCTTAACCAACTACGACCTAAATATTTAAGAAACAACAAACGAAAGGAAAGAAATGTATTTTATTAAATTTTATTGAAATACGCACCTAAAACTTTGCAAACTCAGTTCATTAAAAAATACATTATGAAATTTCTCTTACTAGGGATGTCAACGGGACGAGTCGAGGTCGGGCAGTACCTTCCTCGCCCCCGTCCCTACTACCTTATCCTTGCCCTATCTCTCGCTTTGGGGAGGATGCTTAACCCCATCCTCGACCCTAGCAGGGCCCCTATCCCTAATGGATCCCATATCCCTGCACACAAAATGTCAAGCCAAGTTTAAAAATTGACAAATTTAAGACCCAAAAAGCTCAAATGAACTCATAATTCACAAAAGTAAATCCTTTTTCACTTATAATTTATGGTGAAAGTAGACAAGAACTAATTGAATTTTTATAAATCAGAAAAACAAAAATAAAAATGAATTAGGCTTAGATAAAAATAAACTTTCAAGGGCATTAAGCGACGTTACCCCGACACGGTGGCGAGGGCAAGAACCTCTCGCTGCTACTTTTCTTTAACCACACGAGACATACGGAATATCGAGTAGAAAGAGAATCGCTTCTAGTGTTTACTGAACATTGACAATGTTCGACATTAGATGACAATAAGTTATAGTTTACAAGCGGGGGTGAATAGAGGTCTACAAGACGTTGTAAGTTACCAAATGAAGCATTTAATCTAATACCAAACAAATTACCTTGTCTCTCTTTTTGCCCTTTTGTTCATTGCCATTTCCCTATTCCCAACTCTTCTAATGTATAGCTGGAGCAAGAGGTAAAAGAGGGTGGAGAAAGTGGTTAAGGTGCAAAGAAAAGCAACCGGCGAGAATGGTGCTTATCTCGTGCGATCTTGGGAGAATGGGTGAAACGGGATATTTTCGGTGGAATTTGGAGGTGAAATTTGAGGAAGGAACTCTTTGGGAGGTTAGGAAGGGATTGTCAAAAGTGGGGGTTTGTTCAAGGTCGGGATCACCACGAACTATTGACCAAAAGACTGTCCCGCTGAACTGGAGTCCCGGATAATGCGGTCCGATGGTTTTGGAGGAGGGGGTCGGGATATGGCTTGGATTGAGCTGAAATTTGAACGGGGAATTCTTGGGGCAGTTGAGAAGAGATGGTAAAAGTGGGGGATCATTCGAGGTCAGGATCACCTCGAACTAATGGCAAAAAGACTGTCCCGTTTGCAGGAAGAACAGGATGACAAACTTTGGTTGTTTCGAGTGGAGGGGTCGAGGCTAGAGCTTGGATTGAGCTGAGATTTGAGGGGGATAACTCAACTCATTCAGGGGTTGATGGGTAAATTTGGAGTGCAAGGGATTGACGTTTTGGGAGATATGAGCGTGGGAAGTTAAGTAGCTAGGATAGAGCCAAGATCTTCAAGGATACGTAAATCACCACCTTGAAAGTCTTGGGGCACCCTAAATTTGGCTAGATACGGACGTACCACTAGCAAGCTTAAGGACTTAATCAATCACCACCAAGTATGTCACACTTGGATACAGCAATTAAGGATTTGAGGAGGGAAACGAGCTCACGACTTAACTTCTCATTTAATCATCAAAAATTATTTTTACAAAGTCGAATACAATGGGTATTTATAATGCTTAAAATAAAAGCTGAAAGATCATAATCTAAAGTCTAATATAAAATCAAAGGCTTAGATTGCATTATCCCCTTCTCCAAGCTAAGATAAGTGGTCGGATGTGAAGATTGATTTTTGGCCAAGGATTTGCTTGCCCCTTGTTCAAGCTTGCTTCTCATTGGTCCAACACAAAGATTTCCTCCACTAAAGATAGTGCTCTTGAATTCTTCTAAGACCTTCTTTAAGCTTGCAATGCACATTTCACCTTGATGACTTATTAGGTTGGACTATGCATGGACCTTTCGGATTGTGAAGCCAACTCGGACAGAATGCACCTAAAAGGCCCGGTTTGGGCTTTTAGGCTTTTGGACCGACTTTGTTACTTGTTTTTGCCTTAACTCCTCAGCATGAATTATTTATGTATTAGCTGATGCGAAAAGACAATTCTCACTATTATCCAAGCTCTAGTTAAGCTTGCAAAAGTAGGACCAAGGCAATAGTCTTAAACACCCAAAATTGATCTCCACACGGTTTTAGCTCCTTTTGTAACTTTGTTATTAACCCATCGCTCTTGGCATTTTGGCTTGCATGGAGATCTTTATCAAGTATGTTGCAGCCCATGGGTCCAGATCCATCATACTCCCCTTGTTTGAAAGAATTTGTCCTTAAATTCGTCGGATGGCCATAAGAAAAGGAGAGTGAGTGGCAAGGTTGTCCATACTTCTTGAGTCACTTCACCATTTGGGAGATGTTGTTGGTCCTTTCTCACTTGGCATTAGCTTAGGCCAACCCATGGAAGGTGGCCACTCTTTTATTGCTTGCATCCATTCAAAACTTCCCGGTTTATCAACCGTTTGTTTGCATTGCTTGTTGGGGCCAAACTTGTTGGATGCTCGCTCTTTACTTGGACTCATAAAATGTTTCTTGAGCCTCCTTAAAGTTCCCATGAATAAGGACCTTTCTCAGGCTAGAAACGCATTTGGTCTCCTTTGGAAAATTTGAAGCAACTTCCCAAAATGGTTAGCCAAGTAATAAAAAATCTTCGGTTGAGGAGCTCCCATCTTTCCCCACTCGGTAAACAACAAGGCCAATTTAGAAAATAAAGCCAACTCATAACGCAAAGCCAACTCAAAAGGCATGGCCGAGATCTTTTAGGCAAACAATAAGCTTGATCATGGGGCTCTCTCAACAAGTGATTTTCATTATCAAGGAACAATGTTTCACACTTCTCATTAGCATCACAAATCAGAAACATTTGTCCCATCAATGGTCTATGAACTTTGCTTCTTAACTTCACTTCCATTCTTGAATCATAAAATAGGCCAAAGAACATAACAAACCACTCATGAGGTCTTCCAACACTTCTCAAATTAATTTTCAAAATAAACTTCATCCCAAATAATTCAAATAAGGGCTTGGAAACAAGGTGAAGTAAGTGGGAAGTTTTGGCCTCCTCATGTCCTAAGAGGGCAAGGACTTGAGTGAATTGGACTTGGGTAGATTCTGGTGGGGAAGAATTAGAGAGAAAAGCTTTTCTCCAAGGCCACAACTCAAGGGTAAGATCTTTGTTGTAGGACTTCTCAAAAAGGGAAAGTGTTTCGGTTTGATCAAGGCCTTTTTGTGACTTGGTTTGTGTGTGTTTGGGCAAGGCTAAAAGGCTCACAGCTGGGCTGTTTGTGGGCAGAATATAGTGGTTTCGGTACCAAGCATTCTCTCCATAATCGAATTCACAACCAGATTTGGAGGTTTCACAAGTGCTATGGCACAACTTCATTGGCAAAAGTATGAAAGAACTCTCCAAATCCTTGGAATAAACACACAAAAATGTCAATGGATCAAAATCAAATTCACAAGTTTCCAAATGAGATAAGAGGATATACCTCCTCTTGGAATCATACCATTTCAAGTGCTCATAAGCCATTGGCGTAAGATTATCACCTTTCTTTAAGTGCTCATGCCAACGGGCTTTGTTTAACAACTCAACAAAGATTTGTGTAGCTCCATGTAGAGGCTCAAATTGCTCTTGGCTTTCATCAAGGGAGACAGAATAGGGGTTGTCCACTAGAGCTAGTACACCTCTTGTTTTCGGACCCAAGATATCATCAAAAGTCATCAAAACAGATTGCATATTGTGGAGCTCACAAACTTGGCCTATAGAACTCATGTAGCTACTAGGAGTGCTTGACAACCCATATGGAATGACTAACCAATCATACAACCAAGGTCTATCCAACAACAAGTAACAAGCATCTAGAATCATGATATCACTCCAAAATTCACCAAGATGATTCTTGTCACTACCAAAGGAAATAAGACACCAAGAATTTGATTGGAATCCTTTACCTTGAAAAGACCATTGGGAGTCAAGTGGGCGTAGATGGACCGGGATTTGAAGACTCAAAGGTTCCACCATGTCTAAGCTATCCTCAAGCTCCTTTTGCTCTTCTTGCTCCTCAAGCAGCTCATCATACTTTGGAGGCAACTCAAAGTTATTTGTTGGTTGGAAAATATCCTCCAATTCATTTTCAACATACTCATCAAACTTGGGAGACAAGACAAAGTGTGGCTCATTTTCCTTTTGCTCCTCATGGAGCTCTTCACATTCAACCAAAATAAGGCTTAGTTGTGGGTACTCCAACTCATGGTAACTCATCTCTTGGCAAAGAGAAGACATTCCATTTGGCATTGGACCAAGAGGGTTTGTGGGTTGTGGGGTTGAGAAATTTGGTGATGGAAGGGGTGTGGGTTTTTGTGGAGGTAAAAAGGGCTGGACAAGTAGGGGTAAGTGAGGGGGTTGGTGGCTTTTGTGGAGGCTTGATTTGGTGTTTTGGGGTGAGGGAAATGGGGATTTTTGCGGAGGTAAAGAGGGCTGGATGTTTGGGGTTGTGGTTAAAGGTTTTTTGTGGTGGAGGGGTGGAGAAAAGGAGATGGTCGAAGGTTTGGAGGGAAGAAGAAGACTCCCTTGTTGAAGGGTTTGGTCTTGGTTGGAGGAGTTTTGTAATTAAGTGATCCAAACTTTTTCAACAATTTTCCTCTCAACTTTCTCCATGTGTGCACTTTTTCTTTGCCTCTCTTCTTCCTTCTCAACTTGTAGGTTGTCCACCAAGTGAGGCCATGACTCTTCAACTTAGACACAACAATCTCAACCTTCTCATGCTCTTCTAATCTCATATTTTCAAAGGCTCCTTCAACCTTGATAAACCAACTAGAAAATCGATCTTGTTGGCCATAAAATTTGGGCACAAATAGACTAACCAACTCAAAATTAGAAGCGGCCATTTCAGCTCTCAAAATCAAATGCAAAGTGGTGATCAAGATGGTGAAATAAAAAATGGGCGTAAACCTGTTTTTGTTGTTTTGGTTTTATTTGTGGACTAATGTGTTTGGGGCTAAAAGGGTTGTGTTTGGGGTTAGGGAAGCTACTCCACCAGGTGGTCAGAACTTTCTCTGATACCAAAGTTGATGTATAGTTGGGACAAGAGGTAAAAGAGGGTGGAGAAAGTGGTTAAGGTGCAAAGAAAAGCAACCGGGCAGAATGGTGCTTATCTCGTGCGATCTTGGGAGAATGGGTGAAAGGGGATGTTTTCGGCGGAATTTGGAGGTGAAATTTGAGGGAGGAACTCTTGGGGAGGTTAGGAAGGGATAGTCAAAAGTGGGGGTTTGTTCGAGATCGGGATCACCATGAACTATTGACCAAAAACTATCTCGCTGAACCGGAGTCCAGGATAATGCGGTCCGATGGTTTTGGAGGAGGGGATCAGGATTTGGCTTGGATTGAGCTGAAATTTGAACGCGAAACTCTTGGGGCAGTTGGGAAGAGATGGTAAAAGTGGGGGATCATTCAAGGTCGGGATCACCTCGAACTAATGGCAAAACGACTGTCCCATTTGCGGGAAAAACATGATGACGAGCTTTGGTTGTTTCGAGTGGAAGGGGTCAGGGTAGAGCTTGGATTAAGCTGAGATTTGAGGGGGATAACTCAACTCGTTCAGGGGTTGATGGGTAAACTTTGGAGTGCAGGGGATTGATGGTTTGGGAGATATGAGCGTGGGAAGTTAAGTAACCGAATAGAGCCAAGATCTTCAAGGATACGTAAATCACCACTTTGAAAGTCTTGGGGCACCCTAAACTTGGCTAGATACAGAGGCACCACTAGCAAGCTTAAGGACTTAATCGATCACCACCAAGTATGCCATACTTGGATATAGCAATTAAGGATTTGAGGGGGCGAAACGAGCTCACGACTCAACTTCTCATTTAATCATCAAAAACTGTTTTTATAAAGTCGAATACAATGGGTATTTATAGTGCTTAAAATAAAAGTTGAAAGATCATAATCTAAATGCTAATACAAAATCAAAGGCCTAGATTGCATTAGCCCCTTCTCCAAGCTAAGATAAGTGGTCGGATGTGAAGATTGATTTTTGGCCAAGGATTTGCTTACCCCTTGTTCAAGCTTACTTCTCATTGGTTCAACACAAAGATTCCCTCTACTAAAAATAGTGCTCTTGAATTCTTCTAAGACCTTCTTTGAGCTTGCAATACACATTTCACCTTGATGACTCATTAGGTTGGACTATGCATGGACCTTTCGGATTGTGAAGCCAACTCGGACAGAATGCACCTAAAAGGCCCGGCTTGGGCTTTTAGGCTTTTGGACCGACTTTGTTACTTATTTTTGCCTTAACTCCTCAAGCATGAATAATTTATGTATTAGCCGATGCGAAAAGACAATTCTCACTATTATCCAAGCTCTAGTTAAGCTTGCAAAAGTCAGACCAAGGCAATAGTCTTAAACACCCAAAATTGATCTCCACACGGTTTTAGCTCCTTTTGTAACTTTATTATTAACCCATGACTCTTGGCATTTTAGCTTGCAAGGAGATCTTCATCAAGTATGTTGCAACCCATGGGTCCGGATCCATCATCTTCCCTCTTCTCTCTCTTCCCAATTCTCATTGGTTTCTCTCATCATTATTGTTTTTCAATAAATAATAACAAATAATATAATTAGTTAGTGTGACCACAAAATAATATTAATAATATTTGACCAAAATAATTAAAAAATAATTTAGGTCAACTCATTATATACATTTCAACATAATTTACACAAGAAATTACTTAACAAATAAAAAAATTATGTTTCCAAGTGTCCAACTTGAGGAGATAAAAAAAATTAGAACCGTACCTTGAGATCTTCAAGCACTTAAATAATGGAGTTTATGGGAGGATAAAAAGGATGAGAAAAAAATTAGAGGCAAGTGCAAATTGAGAATGCCAACTCTTTTTCCTTTTGGATGTCCCACTCATTTTATCGAAAAGATGATGTCATCATTCGAAGATGGACCCTACGTGTAATAGCAAGAAACCTTAGGATACTACTTAATAAGGATCTAAAAATCAAGGATATTTATAATAGTTACACCAATTTATAAATATATTTGTGTATTTTTTTTTTTACAATTTTTCTCCTCCACAATTACAATAATCTTATAAATTTACAAAATCTCTTCCTATATAACAAACAATAACATTAGAGAAGACTTTTACCAACAAAGTTTTATTGACAGCCATTCCAATAAAAAGGAACACATAAATTCGAATTTTCGGAAATCAAAACAAAAGAAAAGACAATAATATTAGAGGACAGGGAGAGAGGCTCACCACACGGCCATAAACTTTTGGGTTTCTTCATCGATCTCACCCACACAAATCACAGTTGAAAGCCCCAACTTTTGTAACCCTCTATTTTCAACAAATCCCATTAAACCCAATTGATTCTCTCTCTCTCTCATTAAGTGAAGTGGGAATACCGAGTGCTTGGCTGAGAATGGCTTCTTCCTCCATGCCATCGTTGGCAGGCACAACAACCCCTTTGAACGGCCTTAGGCAAATCCCACTTCCCCAATATCAAGTTTCAAAATTAATGTCTTCCAATCTGAGGATACAGGTGAGAGAAAATAGGGCACTTTGTGTTGCTTCCATGGAAGTGGGAGTGGGAGTGAATGCAAGATTTGGGTCTTCCAGAGGAGGTGCTGGTGTCTTGGAACGACCCACCTTTGATCAATCCCAGTTTGACCCCTCAACCCAAGTTCAAGAAGGTAGTACCATCTTATTTTGATTTTTCATCCAGTTGATGTTAAATCTCGCAGTTTAAATGGCATGGTTTATTGTGAACTGGGACTATGGATAATCAAGAAGTGAAATCAAATTCAGTCAATCTTTATGTAATTGTTGAATTTAAGTGCTTGTTGGAGGCCATGGAGGGTTTGTTATGTAATATTGCTTTGGGGCATAATGTACCATAACTTTGTTTAGTGAACTCTTGATTTCACATCAAATACATTAGTCTAGACTCCGTAGCCCAAGATGGGTGATGAGTATACTTTATGGTTCTTTTTGACTAAGAACACAAAATTTAGAAAAAAATGACCAGGTAAGAGACCTATAATGCTAGCTATTCTGAGTTGCAATTGCCAATCAGGTCATTTTAGATTACTAAGTAAGTTTAAGTAGTATCGCTTACTGTTATGTTGTCTCAAGAAAGTTTCGTAAAAACTTGACATTCAGTTAGTCTTCATTCAGTTGTTGGTGGCGATTGAAGAGTAGTGATACTGGAAATGTTCTAGTATATATTGTACTCATCTATGTTACTGTGATTCTTTTTTAATTTGATCTGAAGCACCCATGTCAGAAACTTGATAGCTTGGCATATGGATGAACACTTGATGCTTCGTTTTAAACCAAAAGAACATAATTCAACCAAATGGTTGAGTTGGGCACCTAGACATTTGTAGCTGAGCCCTACAAGCATGGCTTTTTATTATCCAAAGGATTGCCTTTGGATTAATCTTATTTTGGTATAAGCAATTGTGGTGAATAACACGTTACCTGTTTGTAGGAGGAGATATTGGACGGCTAAGGGATAAGAAAGGTATTGGCAGTGGAGACAGTTACAGGGTTTTGCTGCTTGATGATGACCGTCATACGGAGAAACTTGGTAGAAAAAGTTTCCTCCTCCCGCTTGCGTTTGTTGATTGAGGTGATGCCTTTTTGTATGTTCCTGTTGCTAAACTGTATTCTTGTGTGACTGGTAATTAGTTGCAAAGGTATTACCACAAGCTGTTCCATCTGTTACACCTGATGACGCAAGAAGGCTCTTCCTTGAGTCACGGCAAAACAAAGTTGCAGTTGTCATAGTGACAGTGAAGGTATGCTTTCCTTCCTCTTCAATTACTCTGTTAGGCTTCTCTTTTTATATGTTTTCTCTGTTTTTCTCCATTCAAGCATATGATTCTGGAAGAAACATCTGCTTAAATTTGGCATCAAAAGAAGATAATGTTAGCTTGGCTGTGACACCACTTGAAATTATGGGCTTCAATACTGTGTTTTACCAAATTTGCCTGTAGTTGATAAAAAGGATTAGCAAGGGTCTTCATGAAAATTCTCATAAATGGCCTCCAAAAGAAATGAAAATTTATATTATCCTTTGTTTTTGAAACCGAAACATCTTACAGTTTTGTGGTTTTTGGTTGGCAGGAGCATGCTGAATTTTACTCTCAAATGATGATACGAGGGGCCTTCGATCATCCATAGAACCAGTTTCAGACACTTTGTGAAGCAAGTTGGGAGTTATCGCCAATTTTGTGGCCGACTAATATGTCTACTTTGAGTGTAATTACAGAGATGCAAGACAATATATGAACAAGAGAATTTTTGTAGCCTGATAGCCTCTGATAAGTATAAGCAATATATGAAAAAGAGAATTTTGTAATGCGAAACAATATATAGAGCTTGTTCCTAGATTTTGTAATGCAGCTACATGTAAGAGTAATGTGATAATTGGTCCTGTCCTATGATCATTTTAACTTTAATATATAGCTACATTTAATTAGCCCATGTTACAAACTTTCAGAAATTGAAATTTCTATAATTATGATTAGTGATCATTTTTTTGCGTATAATTTTCCAGGGAAATGATAACTGGAGCTCTCTCCTCTGGTAGCATGTGGTCATGAGCATATTAAGCAGTATGCCGTACAATGGCTCATAAGCAATGGGAAAATAAGATACGATTTTATGTATAATTTAAGTTGTAAGTATGCGGAACTCAAAAGCTATAGAAAAAGTGAAACAAGAGGTTTTTTTGTTTTAATAAAAGGAACGGGGTTTCATTCTAATCAAATTTCGAATAAATACAAAAGACCTTCAAAGCCAGATAAATGACAAAATCTGGACAATCTTCCAACCAAATTTGAGGGTTTCGATCATAGGGTTGAATATGAGCTAACTGATAAGCTATTTCATTACCCTCCCGTCTAACAAACGAAAAAAGACTGAATCCAAAAATACACAAAGAGATAAAATAAGGTGTAAGAAAAGACCCAATTCTGAAGCCAGAGCCTCCTTTAATTTAGCAATGAGAGTCAGACAATTTCCCCCAATATCACGTTCTGCATACCGCGTTTAATAGCCTCCTTCACAACAAAAACACATGCTCGTGCCTCCTCCAACTCCAGGCTTAACTGTCCCAATCCTTGCGCCACCACTGCCCAATCCAAGCCCCCATCACTTCTCTAATAACCACTCCCCAGCTGTGCCCCCACTCCCTAAGCAAACCAACATCAAAATTGATTCAGTATGCCATCAGGAGGACAGGACCAATTACTCGGTAAACATTGTGGTGTATTAACAAGGAGTGAATTCATTGCTTGGTAATCAACCACTACTTTAACAGCTCGCTCACCCAACAAGGGCACATCTCCTTCAGCTGGCGAAAAGGAGTCGGTTCCGGCCGTTCCAAACTTCCTAAGCGACAACCGCAACTCACCCCACCTCTCCACCCCGTACTGCTTTTTAGCCATGAAAAACAGGTCCCATACCATGGCGAACGAGTGCATCAGAACCTAGCAGTGAAACCGCCTCCCTCTCCAAATGTTCTTAGCCAAAGGGCACTCTTCCAGAGCATGAATGTCTATTTCTTCCATAACCCCGCAAACACCTCAAAGCATTGAGAAATTTGGGATCCTAGACCCCAGTCTGTGAGTAGCCAGCAGCGCCCCAACGTAGCTTCGCCAGGCAAACTAATAAACTGAAAAAGAAGATAGCAGATTGGGAGAGAAAATCTCTGCCTTTTCATTCCTCTCTTGAAGCCAATATATATAGAAAAATGGTGAGCAAACTAATTGACCTGCTTTCCTATACAAGAAGCTGAGAATCTGGAAACAGATAATAAAGAGAAAGCAAGAAATAATACAAATATTCCATATGCCAAATTTGGCCTGACTCAATCCCCTCTCAAGTTGGTGCAGGAAGATCTCGAATGTCCAACTTGCGAAGAAGATATTCAAATTGTGATTTGCCTAATGCCTAAGTAAAAATATCTGCAAGTTGTTCATGTGTAGGAACAAATACTGTAGTGATAGCACCTTTGACAAGCTCATCCCAGACAAGGTAACAATAAACTTCTATGTGCTTGGTTAGCTCATGAAACACTGGATTCTTAGCAATATGTAATGCAGCTTGACTATCAAACATAATTGCATGGGATGCTTATGTCTATACCAAGGAACCACAATATCTCTTTGAGCCACTTAAGCTCACAGGTTGCCATAGCCATAGACCGATATTTAGCTTCTGCCGAAGAGCGCGACACTGTGTGTTGTTTCATAGTCTTCCAAGATATAGGAGAATCACCCAAGGATACAAACCATCCTATAAGAGATTTTTGTGTCAAAGGACAACCTACCCAATCTGAATCGCACCACCCATATAGTTTGAGATCACAATCTCTACGAAGTAAGATGCCTTGCCCTAGATTTCCTTTCAAATACCGCACCACACGCAATGTTGCATCCCAATGTTATTCCTTGGGTTGTTGCATGAATTGAGAAAGAACATGCACAGAATAGGATGGTTTCTTTGAATCATTAAGAAGTGGACAGTCAGCCAATGCCAACCGATTCTGTTCAAGGGGAATGCCAGCAAGCTTGGCTCCTAGCAACCCTACTTCGGACAGAATATCCAAAGCATACTTACGTTGGCATAGAAAAATGCCATCTGGATTTCTGGCGACCTCGACACCCAAAAATATTTTAGGACTCCCAAATCCTTCATGTGAAAACACTCACTGAGATAGGACTGGAATGTCTCAATAGCCTCGTGATCATTGCCTTAGATGATAAAGTCATCCACATAGACTAGTACATTTAGGCAAGTATCTCTGTGTTGCAAATTAAATAGCGAATAATAGGAGTAGGACTGATGAAACCCATATTCCTTGAGGGCTGTTGACAATTTTACAAACCAATACCGTGGTGCCTATTTCAAACCATGCAAAGATTTCCAGAGTCAACAAACTTTCCTCGGGATTGCAACACGAAATCCTGGTGGCATTTTCATGTAAAATTCGTCTTGTAGGTCACCATGTAGAAACGCATTACAGACATCCATCTGATGGAGCTCCCACTGCTTAGCCGCTTCCACAGTAGGAAAAACTCGAATTGTGACCATTTTTGCCACAGGAGCGAAGGTTTCCGTGAAGTCAATGCCCTCAATCTGATGATTTCCAAATACAACTAGCTAAGCCTTATGATGCTCCACAGTCCCATCAGAATGATATTTTATTTTGAAAACCCATACATCCGAGACCCTTTTTGTCAGGTGGCAAATCAGTAATTTTCTAGGTGCCATTATTCTCAAGTGCATGGATCTCTTGTTGCATAGCATCTCGCCACCGCTCATCCTTGGCAGCTTCGGAAGCAGTTGTAGGCTCATGACCTGAAGTAATAGTTGCAAGAAAATTTCTATGTCATATGAAAAATTTATCACAATGTACGCAGTGTGCTATAGGATAAGGCATACCTGGAAGACACTGAGTTTCAGAGGAACGGGCAGATGGACTTAATTTTCGGGTTATATGAGTAACGTAGTCATGTAAACTGGACTGAAGGCACCTACTTTCGCTGTCCTCGACCCATTAAATCCACATTGCATATATCTTCAGTGGGCTGTAATTCTGGATGGACCAACTATGGAGTCGTTTGGGTTGTTGCATCTAACTCCACATCAAGCCCACACTCCTCACTACTTGGCGCATCCGTGTGGGTTAATATCCCAGCAGACCGGGCCTCTGTATGTGACTCACAAGAAGGTCCAAACAATTGGGCCTTGCTAAGCTCTCCCTCAAAAGTTAAAGAGGGAGTTGCCTGGGCTTCTTTATCCACGCCCCCACCCCCGGTTCTTCCAAACAATCATCTTGTACCAAAGGTTGCTGCCTACCAATGCCATCATGAGAAAGCTCCACAATTTGACTTAGGTCAGTGGTATTTATAGCAAAAGGGAATTCTTTTTCATGAAACACCACATTCCGAGAAGAAATTATTTTTGAGTTTCTAAATCATACAACCTCTAACCTTTTTGGCCATAAGGATATCCCACAAACACACATCGCCGACTTCTACTAGCAAACTTATCCCTTTTTGTTCCTTGATTATGTTCGTAGCATGATGAGCCAAACACCCTAAGATGCTCATATGATGGAACATGTCCATATAGAACTTCATATGGAGTTTTTCCATTTAAGACCATGGAAGGTGTTCGGTTTATCAAGTAACTCGTTGTTAAAACATTCCCCTAAAACCTAATTGGGAGATGACTTTGAAAATGCACAACTTTAGCCACATTCATAATATGTTTATGCTTCCTTTCCACCCTACCATTTCGTTGCGGTGTTCCAAGTATAAGAGGTTTGAAAAATTATTCCTTGTTCTAAAAAATAATTTTTCATACAAATAAATTCAAGATCTTGTTATCACTTCACACAATTTTGACATGCTTGTTAAAGCTGTCTAGTAGCCTTAGAAAAATAAAATTCTTCAAAACTTGGGGCACATCCTTCTTATCAACCAACAAAGTTACCCAAATTGCATGAGAAAGATCATCCACAATAGTTAAGAAATAATGAGCACCATAAGATGAAGCGGTTCTATAGGGCCCCACAAGTCACAATGAATCAATTCAAATATATCAAAAGCAATGTTATCACTAAGAGGAAAAGCTGTTTCTAGTCTATTTTGCATGATGACAAACATCACAATGCTTATTTAAATCATCACTCCCTTTCCTAGTATCGCTCGTAGGAACTAACTTGGTAATTTTAAGGGACGGATGACCCAATCTCGCGTGCTATAAATCAAGAGAACTCACTTCGATCATTGCATGAACTTTCATTGGCGGCTTGCCTCGAAAAAATAAAGTCCATCTTTCCGCTCACCTATACCAATCAGCGTCTTCGAAATGTGGTCCTGTAAAACACATATATGTTTAGAAAAATCTGCAATACAATCATATTCATCTACAACTTGTGACATCGAAATCAAATTACGAGGCTAAACCGGACACATAAAGAGCATTAGATAAAACTAAATTCTCATCAAGCTTGATTGATCCTTCTTTAGTAGCCAATATGTGACCACCATTTGGCAACCCCACGAGACAACTTGGAATATTTCTCAAGTCTTCTAAGTTTCCCGTTATGTGATTCGAAGCATCGGTATCAATAATCCATGAATATTGTTCCGCCTCACCAGTCATCTTCTTAATGGAGTTCGCTTTATGGGTATTCAATAGTTTATGCAGAGATTGCCATTGCTAAGGACTCAAATCAGGTGCCCCTTATGCATCTCCTCCGAGCTTCGAACTACTACTCATAGCAATCTGCGCCACATTTGCCCTCGGTGTGCTACATCTACCCCTCCACCATTCACGATGCCTCTGCCACGCCCATTCGGTTTTGTGTCATGAGGGCGATCGCCCCACTAGTCTGGATAACCCACAAGATGGAAGAAAGTTGTTACCTCATGGCAAGTCTTATTACGAGTGAGTATAAATCCAGGTTTTGTCTTTTACAACGCTTTGTCCCTTTGGCCTGGAGTTTACCTGGGCTGCGAGTGCCATGAGTTCTCCATGGTCGTCCTTGATTGGAGTCATTATTTGTACTCTTTCTTCTTGAACCAAAGTGGAATACACTCTGTTCAATGTTGGCAAAGGCTTAGTGGCTAACTGATTTGAGCGAACAAGTCCCATATAGGCTTGCGTTCAATCCTATAAGAAATTGGTGAACTCGTTCCTTTTCTCGCTTTGTGTCAAGTTTTGGACCAAGCTCATACTTGTATCCTCCACGGCTACAGGTGGGAATCTGATCATAATTCATCAACTCGTCCCATAAGGTCTTCAATTTCCCAAAGTATGTAACTATAGGCATCCCTCTCTATTTGTAGTCCGAGAGTTACGCCTTAAGCTGCGAAGCCGCAGCCCGTTTGCCACCGAGAAACGATCCTTAATGTCCTGCCACAAATCCTTTGCATTTTCAATATATGATATAGTTGAGTGCAATCCGGATTCGATGGTATTCAAAATCCATAAGACAAGCATGGATTGAACCATCCACCATTCCTCCAAGTCCGGCGACGCACTGTCCGGTTTGTTAATCTTTCCTTCAATGAATCCCCATTTTCATCTAGCCCTTAATGAGGTTTGTATTTCTCTTGCCCATTTTTCGTAGTTATCACATTTCAATTGAACTTGAGTGATAACAATACCGGGATTATCATTCGAGTTCAAATCATACAGGTGATGGTGTCTTTTCATGATTTGGATATCCTCTTTGTTCTTGTTGTCTATCATGGTGTCTGGCTGTGATCTACTTTCCTATACAAGAAGCTGAGAATCTGGAAATATATAATAAAGAGAAAGCAAAAATATAAAAATATTCCATATACCAAATTTGGTGTGGCATCAATACAAACAACTTCATCTGTGGGGGAAGTTGAGGGGCCCATATCGCTTTCCACCCCTCCTTCAACTGTCCGTGTTGCACTTGCCAAAGGACGCACATTGAGATTCGTAGATGAATTGGTATGCGTGTGTTACCGTTAATTCACCAATGGACAATCCGTTCCAAATTCGTCTATCCGGAGGCCAATCTTCACTAAGTGGTATCATCCGAATGACTTCCACATCAACGGGTAAAAATACCTCATTAAGCATATTAAGACGCCACTCATTTTTATCCTTGTCAATGAAATCCCAAATCGGAAAGAGTAAGCCCTATGCCCATAGGACACATCATCCTCTTCACCTCATATGTATGGCTAGGAAGTACATTGCCTTATGAGATTATATCATTAAGTACACTCGATAAATCAGTGAAACTTTTGTCACTCCAGCCATTAGTCTGTTTTCAAGTTGAACAACCTCAACACAACCGATAAACGGGTATATTTGTCACACCTTGGGTATAGATGCTTCTCCGAATTAGCTAACAATCGCTCCAATATTATTCAAAGACTCCTCTTCCCCATGCCATACTCACAATTTATAAGATGTGTCAAATTGCATCTGAAATAGGTGACCTTTTACAACTTTAGAACGCAATCTTAAGGGGTTAAAACACCATCCACAAGGACACAATATTAACTCTTTATTTGATTTGGTTGCATGTTCAATGACAATCAGTAGAAATTTGCTAACACCATCACGATATTATGCACTCCGTCTATCGCTATAAACTCACGCTCGATACATACCTCACCCCTAAATACAAGAAGCAATTTATCTCATATAATTCCAAAAGTATACGTACTTTCATCATTATATTACGCCAAATAATATGACATGAGCCTAAGATCCTTCTATATGGATAAATAGTCCTAAACTTATTCAAGAATAATATAACCCTAGACCGTTTACCAAAATCTTATCATAAATTTGAAAAAATTTCTGCAACATTTCCCCTTATTCCTTCAAGTACAACATACGAAGATGAAATGGCTAATGTGTGTATCCTTAATTAATTATATGGTATTATAAGTAAGGACATACACATCAAATCTATCGTCATCATAACTATACCTAAAGAACGAGAGGGAAAATGAGTACTGTGATATATTGTCAAATGTATGATAAGATTATAATAGCCACAATACCTACTATCATGTTATTCTCAAACTGTCCAACACGTATAATTCAAAAACCTATACATACTAAGCTAACATTCAGAGTGTTATACACACCACAACCTAGGATAACTTGTTATGTACAAATTTTTGAATGGGTTATCTAAGCTTATGAAATGCATATGATAATCATAAAAGTATAAATTGGTAAGCAAAATAAGCATAATTATATGCAAGTAAACATGTCATTATCAAATAACATGAAAATAATAAGAGGTTATTTAGTAAATTCCTCTTTTTTTTTTTTGAAGTAAAATTCCTTTTTTCCTTAAATGGTTGTAAGTTTTTTTGTAGTTGTTAAATTTAAATTTTTTCTTAAATGGTTATAAGTTTTTATTTTTTTGTAGTTGTTAAAATTTCTCTTTTTTCTTAAATAGTTACTATATATTAGGTACATATATTTTAGTAAATATTTTTTGTTAAGTATATAAGGGTTTTTTATGGTTGTTTTAAGTACATATATAACCTTTTTATTGTTTTGTAATTGTTAAATTTTATCTTATGACAAGTTTTAAAGGATAGCCCTATAACCAAAAAAAACTTTCCAATTATGTATAACTTTTATCCACAAATTTTCTTCCTTTTTATCCCTAAACCCTAAATCATAAATCTTTATATTTTCCTAAACAATAAATCATAAATATTTTTATTTTCCTAAACCCTATTCCATAACTTTTTTCATTTCCCTAAACCCTAAACCATATATCATTCCATTTCCCTAAATACTAAACCTTAAACCCTAAACTCATTTGTTAAAACCTCAAACATTTCAAGAATTCCCAACTTCACAAACTAAATAAATACATTCAACATTTACCCACATTCTCAAACATTTTAAAAATCTCAAATTTAACAACCAAATATGTACATTCAACATTCAACTAATTACCGAATACATTTAACATTCAACTAACCAATTTTGCAAATAACTTAAAGTAAAAAATAAGAGAGGGAGAGAGAAGTTGCATACTAGGTATTACGATGCGGGAGTGAGTGAGAGGCGAGAGGGAGAGAGGGTGTGTACGCGGGTTGTCGAGCAAGAGACCGGGAGAGGAAGAGAGGGCATGCAAGAGGGAGAAGCGAGAGAGAGGGCATGCAAGAGGGAGAAGCAGAGAGAAGGAAACCGAGCAAGAGACTGGGAGAGTGATGCAAGTAGAGCGAGGGAACGAGATAAGGAAAAAGAGGAAGAACAAAGGAGAGATCGAGAATTAGTAGCAAAGATAGAAGAAGAAGAAGAAAAGTACATAGAGCGAGAGCAAGAGCGGACACGGCGAGAGCGGAATCGGAAGTAGAGCGAAAAGAGTGGCAAAGAGAGAGAGAGAGAGAGAGAGAGAGAGAGGGACGAAACGAGACGGACTGAGCATGAGAAGCAAAGAACCAATATAACGGACTTTTTACTATAGTTCAATGAAAGAACCATAGTAATAGGTGAATTTTATTTACAAAAATATCATCGCGTCATTTTTAGTACGGTTTTTGTTTTTAACCATTGTAAAAGGCCTATAGTAAAAAGTCATTTACGTAGTAGTGATCCATGGATGGTTTAATGCATGAAATTGATGTTTTAGGGTTTAATGGAATAGACAATCTAATTTTTGATTGAATCAATCACGTACGAGATTAATAATAATATTGTAAATATAATTAATAAGCATAATATTATGGTTAATTTGCTTGAGTATTTGAGGTAGGAGAATAAAATTGGTGAAAGATGGTTACTTTCGATTTATAGTGTTTTTCGATCACTATTTAATTTTTCTAGAATTGTTGGCCGGTGAAAATTACTGAAATTTTTATTGTAGGTTTTTGTAATATTTAGCAATTTGCTATAAAGTTTCGTGAATTTGGATGTATAGTTTATAGATTTATGAATTTTTGAATAAATCGCCTGCTTTTCATGAATTAGAAGTGTTTTAATAAATATGCTGAAAATCAGTTTGATAAGTGTAGTTTTGAGCAATAAATACTAAGATACTTAATAATATTATATATTCAATTGTGGAAAAATTATACTGATTCAAATTATATATATTTTACTATACTATGAAAATAGAATGTGCATGATTTATGAATATGAGTTTTTGGAAAATAATAATATTTGATTATGACAATATGTTCATCAAATTATGTTTTTTTTTGGGGAAAGAGGTTCATGTCTTACATGACGCTATTACTTTTGTGTTCTAGAGATATGACCATAGAAGCGTCTGTCATTTTATTTTGGTCGCGTAGTGGGAAAGGTTCAATCAATCTCCTAGGATTTGTTTGTCGGCCCAAGGTCGCTCAGCGGGAAAGGTTCTAACCGATTCTTTGGGATTTGTCAGCCCATAGGTTATGTTAGTTATGTGAGTCCCCGATGCATGATGAGGGTTTTGACCTAAACTTGCTAGGATTTGAATGTAACTCCATAATTTTTGTTATATAGATAGTTCACGTCCTCTAGAGTGAGGACGACTAATTGATAACATATATTTGATTCATAACTGGTCCATTTTTTAGGTATCATATGAATGAACTGATACTAGTACTTTCAGGATTTGTTTGTCACCCATTTGTTATGATGGTTATTTGGGTCACGGGTTGATTTTCCCTAAGTTAAGTAATTTCGTTTATGTAAGAATATAACGATATGACATGAGTATGGATTCTGATTTGGATCTAAAAGGTTTATGATATGGATTCGGCTTATGACATTTGTGAAACTATGATATATTTGATTTTAAGTATATGAGTGGTTATTGGATTTATGAAAAGAAAAATATTATGTGATTTTAATGAGTTTGTGAAAATCTATTTTTATATATGTATATGCTTTTATATATGTGTGAGTTGTGGTTATAGTCAAGTTATTTGACTAAATTAATAGACTTTGCTTTCTTTTGGACTCGAGTGAGGATTAAGAGCCTAAAGGACATAGTTGGTATGGAACAACGAGTGGCTAGTTTAGTGAATAAACTAGTAATGAAGTTTGTTTAAAGACTTGAGTGAAAACGAGAGTCTCTTAATCGTATTTGGAATGGGACAAGTATGACTGAGTTAGTCGAATTGCTCGCCTTATAATAATTATGTACACGATTGTTTTTGTTTAATATGAGTACTTAAGTATCAAAGTGATACGAATGACAATATTGTGAAGTTGTGAAGTTGTGAAGTTGTGTGCGGGAAGTATTTGCATTCATATATTAGCTTCCATATGATTCAAGTTTGGATGTTATGTATCTTTATGTGTTTTATATTCTTACGTGTTAATTAGTTAATGTGCAAAGTGCAACGACGGGGAAGGTAAAGGTTATTCACTGGATTTGGGGAGCTCATGACCTCACCATTTTTCAGGTTTTGAAAGTTAAAGAGATGAGAGAAGCATCTAAAAAGGCCAACGAGTAGCAACTTTTTGGAGCCCAAGCTAGGAAGGCAACCCCTGTTATTTTGCTTCTTGATTATGCTCTAGCCTATGTTGATAAATAAAACATGGATGCATTTTGCGTGAAATTTGTATAACTGCTTGTGAATATGATTAAATATGTATAAAGTTGTATGTTTAGAATTACCCCCATCCTACTTTGGGTTAAATTTTATAAGAGCGTCGGTTGCGCTAGTCGTCCATTAGGCTAATAAAGGTTTAGAAATTAAGATAGCCTTGTGAGTGTCCAAGTAGGACATCCACGACGATGACACTCCTAATCACTATAGGTTGAGGGGTTGCAGTAAGTCCTAGTCTTAAAATTGTTTTTGTTTTTCCTTTTAAGTTAGTTTCGCGTCGTTTATAGTTGTTTGGGATTGGTTTACTGATTGATCACTATATGAATTTGTAATGACTTTCAATTCTTCAACTTTGGATGCTGATAAAAGGAATTCCTTCGATGGGAAGACTATATAAGTTTTATGGATCTTCTTGTAAGAGATTTGAATCATAAAACAATGGGTAAACAAAAGAGTGTTATGAAGTGCTTCAATTAATTATTTCAATCATACTATTTATTTTGTTATTTTAGTTATAAAATTATTTGATTATGATATTTTATTATAAATGTTGTATAGCTTTCAATTGGAATTTATACATCCTTTATTCTTAAAAAATTAAAACAAAATTTTACAATGATCACTGTTTACAAACAATATCCTACAAAGTTAATATTCTAATATTATATTTCAAAACTTTTTGCAATATGATTACATATATTTTTTATTGAAAGAGAAATTTCATTAATAAAAAAGCATACGACATTTACAAAGATAATTTTCTAACAAGAATGAATCTAAAATATCAAAACAGTTCTTAATGCGGCAAAGTTAATAGTAAATATACTTACGCTCGACTCTATACTTGTAGCATCAATTTGGACACAAACTGTATTTTTCGACTTCAATATGTCTTTCCCGAACATCGGCGAGTTATTGTATAATTTCATAAAATAGATCTCTGTGTGATATAATAGATCCAACGTGAAAGAGATATCACTTTGTTGAATCATTCTCAATCAAAATCAATGAGACTAATTGATAAAAATATCAAAAATATAACATCAAATTGAATCAACAACCCTAATAAAACTTGTACGTATTAACAAGACAAATAACTCGCACAAAGGTAAGAAACAAGACTCTCACAAGAAGGAGAGAAACTCAAACTCTCACAAGAAAGAGAGAAACCCAAATTCTCACACAAAAGAGAGAAACCCAAACTCTCACAAAAGAAAAGAAATTTTATTAGAAATAAAATAATAATACATTTAGATCTTGATTCGAGGTGAAGAAATTGAAATAAAAGGGGCTTATCATTGGTCGTAAGTAGGTCAGTAGTAACCCCAATAATTTAGAAAAGTGAAAAGAATATTAAATACGAAATTAGGGTTTAGAGAAAAGAAAATGAGAAGATTATTATATTTTAACAAATTGGCAATGGATAAGAATGTAGGTTTTGCTAGCTTTTTATGGAAAATGTGTTTGTTTAGGTTATTTAGTTATTTATTTACTTTATTGTTAATGTGGGTTTCTATAATTTCTTTTAACCTCACAATATTTCATTGTCTCTTTTTTTAGGAGAAGATAATAATTTATCGTTGTAATGTTTTTTTAGTCACCAATTATCATTATAATCCTAAATGGAAATTGAAGAGAAGATTTACAATACATGTACATTAGAATCAAGTCAATGACAAATTGCTCCTCTTACACACACAACATATATTGTGGTTGCATAATAACCACGTGAGATTCTCTAGGCTTGTTTTGGAATTTCCTTTAATTCCTTTCATGACATATTGCATGTACTGCAAGAAGCTAGCAACCAAAACTGTTCTTTTCCATTTGCATACGTGAGAGTCACCCTTGCACTTCTGACTGAACCATTAAAAATTTTTTTTTTTGGGGTGAAATTCCAGCATCTCAGTCAGATCTCCTTTTCCCCTTCATTAAGAATGCACAATTTTATTTATGTGCTCTAGTAAATCCTATTTACATGGTTTTTTAGCTATATTTTCTAATTTTGAAAAGCCATGTTACATTATAAAATATTTTCTTACATTATTATTTTTAATTCCCCAAGTATCTCTTAACACAACTCATCTATTATACAACTGAAAGTTTACACTTTAAGACATATGTCAATAAATGATTGGACGAAAGGAAAAATAGGGGATTTGTGGGTCAAATATAATGACATAGCATCCGGAAGTATAAGCTTCCATATAGATATGAAAATTTGCATTCTTAACAACTTAACCACGTACATCACATGTAAGGCGTTCACTAATTAAATTATAAATAGAGTTGAAAAATGGATATAGTTCGGATACACCCGTTTAATAATCGAGTCAAGGTTGAAACTAACATACGTTTACTCAAAAATAGCAAAAGATATGTTTTAAAACTAAATGGTCAAATCGTATCCGATTCAATTTGTGTCGGGTTCGGATATCTTTCGATGAATCTCGATCAAATTTAAATCGTGTTATTATATCGAGCTGGACTTTTCCAACTCTTATTACAAAGCGGACAAAAGTTTTTTCACACATTGCACATGCCCTTTAAAAAAAAAAAAGAAATTATAATCCAAAATCCAGCAATTTTGACGTTAAAAAATAGAAAAAAAGCAAACAAAAAGAAATAATTAGTAGTATCTCTATGCTTGCTGGTTCAACAACGCATGTTTGCTGGAACATTACACACACAAACAAAACAAACATCAAACTCCTGTTCCCTTGAGCGCCTTTCTCTTTCTTTTCTTTCCAGTTGAGCTTCTCGACACCGACGGCTCATCGGAAGAGAGGGAGAGAGATCCTGATTCTTCGCCTCCTTCATTGATCGATCGAAGCTCCATCAATGGCGCCCTTCACCGACCTCGAAGACTCCCCATGTTTCAACAACAGGTACTCCTTCCTGATCCCCCTTGGTCCCATCCCAATTCGATCTGTTCCCGCCGCTTTTGATTGTGATCTATGTGAATTTTGGGGCAATGTCCGTTTAATTTTAGGTCTTTTTTGGCAATTGCAGAGTAATTGATTGTTGTATTCGATTAATATGAGTTTTTTTTTATGACAACTATTCTGATTGTTGTCTCAGTTTGTACTTTGTATGTGTATGTGAAGCCGGAATTGGGAGGAGGGTTTTGTTTGTCTATGGCTGGACGTTGAAGTTGGAATGATTTGATTCAACTTTAGTGGCAATCTGGCATTCTAGATTCCTGTAGTATGATGCCAATTGCAGAGTCCTGTATTAGTTGTCTGTAGTTATTTGTGACGATGAGGACATGACAATGTTTCTTTGTGTTGATGGCATATGCAGTATTAGGCCACTTACATTCCATAACTTCACTTTGTTTTTGACATGTGGTCACGTGGGGCTACCGCTGACTATGAAATAATATTTATACAGATGGTTAATCGTACAATTCTTATCTTTAATTCTTTAAAAGATTCGGTTTTTAGATAATATAACCAAATTCCTTGGAGTTTGATATGGAATTGGTCAAATTTTCACCTCATTTGATTACAAAAATTAATATAGATAACTGAAAACTGAAGTGAGGGTATTTTTTTTTTGGGGGGAGGGGAGGGCTGGGTGTTATTTTCAATATGGCATATGGGTGATTTCATTTTTAGGGAAGGTTAGGTGTCATGATCACAGTATTGGCAACCTTATGAAGATTGTTTTCTTTTATCCACTTTGTTGGATCTTGTTAATGAATGCATTAAAATTTTGTTGAACTGCAACTTAGTATCTAGCAAATTCGAGTAACTGATTAGAGTTAGAAATGAGGACCTAAGGGAACTTTTGATAGTAGATCGATTTTTGAAAGAATAAGTTAGATGTATTATACATTTTTGTTGCCTTGCTATGGAAGGGTATTCATAGAAGAAATTCATGAATGCTTCATCCTTGACTGCAGTTATATTGCTCCTTCTAGAACATGTAGTGTGTTGATGTCTCCCAAGTCCCAAGCAATTATGAGATAAGGATTGTTATTGTATGTATCACTCCTGTATCGAGGTTCCATTTGTCACGGTATAGCCATTGATTGTATTATTATTGAGCAGGTTTGTTCACTTGAGCAAACAACTGATGAACTCAAAGATCGCTGTCAGAAACTTTACAAAGGAAGCAAGAAATATGTGTGAGTCCTTCGAGCTGTGTTCCTTATCTTTTTAAAAGGAAAAAACCTAGTCTTCCAGCCTTTTTTTTCCTGCAGTAGGATATTATGATCTATTGAGGTTAACAACTCACTGGGACGCTGCATAATTGAATTTCCAAGTCATCTGGTGGGGGGTGGGCGGGCTTTGATCTGTTCATTAAAAATTGTCTATTATGATGGACTACTACATTCTAAGGTATCTGGGTGAAAGTGATGCCCATTTGAATCTAAGAATGGTGAAATAGCGACAAATGTGGTTAAATTTCCCAACAAAAAGCAGTTGAGAAAGAAGGTGAAGTACAGCAGTGCTAGAGCATTTGAATTCACCCCCTCCACTCTTTAATTCTTTGGCTTTGGCATCTTGCAAGAGTTGGATAGTCATTAACCATGTTCGGGAATCTAAAAACTATTTGTACCTGATACTGCAGAGCTGCCCTTGCTGAAGCGTGTTATGGGGATACCACGTTTGCCGATGCTTTAGAATCCTTTGGTGGTGGACAAGATGATCCTTTAAGTTTATCATTAGGAGGTAGGAGGTGAATGCTAACATTTAGTTATAGTTCTATTTACACCTCTGCATGCCTTAAGTTTTGGCCATCTTTAATTGCAACTGCTGGTTTATGAAATGATTTAATATTTACATGTGCCTGAATTTGGTTGCCTGTTCCTTTTTTTTTTTTTCTCTCCCTTTCTTCTGTCGTCTGTGTTCTTATGTTTGGGTTGAGAAGGGCGCCACTGGATTTGTGTGATTAGTGACAGAAATATGGCATGCAAATGAGCTTTTGCATTGTGTGCCTAATTCACTGCTTATTGTTCTGGCTCTATTGGGTAGTTTCTATTGCATCTAGGCAGTCTGTTCTTTTCCCTGTTGATGCAAGGACCACCTACTGTAATTGGTAGGCTAGTTATCATAGGACATGATTCCTGGTCCCTTCCTAGAGGATAGATATATCTTGAATCTCAAGTATTAGGCAGAGGAAGAGAATTAGATAGATATCTCTTCCCTCCTCCACACCTCCCTCTCCTGCTGCAGGGATATTTTCCACATAACCCAGCCTCTGGTCAGGGAATTACATTTTGCATGGGCCCAGCCTATGACTTGTGCTTTGGGCTAGGGTTCCTTTTCTACTTGAAGGAGAAGATGAAATGTGAGGATTCATGTTAGACTAAATGGCTGCCTGCAAGTTTGCAACTGTCGTTAAAACATCAAGCAATATCCGGTTATTTTACATAAAGATTGGCATGGGAAGATTAATTAGCTGCACATCCATGCTGTTTTCTTCTTGATTCTCTATCAATACATGATACTTGCTGGAAGAACTTTGCAGGTTCTACTCGACATTTCTCTGACTCTAATCCTACAGAACAAAAGGTCAAGGTTCAAGGGTCCCTGCTTTCCAAGAAATGTAGCATTTCACAATTTTCTAGGATTATGTTTCTATGAGAGGTTGAGGGATTAGAGTGAACTTGTTTCTGCTGATTCTCGTCCTCTTTTTGTCATTCCACAAAGTAATTTTTAGGCAATTATAAAATAGATTATAGTGGTATGAAGCAAAATGGCTTATTATATTATTGTTTTAACCTTTTCCTTTTTTTTTGGCCGGGGGGATTTACTGAATACAGAGTGTTAGGGAACCATTAGTAGAATTGTTTATGTATAGGATCCAATAGAAGTATCTCCTGTGTTTCAAGGGTTAGGCTAGTTTGAACCCCAAAACCCTACCTATGTCAAGGGAATTGGTCTAGTTTATTTTTGTGTCACCATCAGAAGTTCCAATTCTTCCAAATATTTGGTCTAGTTATATTTTGTTATAAGCTCGACTTCTGTTTTTGTACGTGCATAATTTTGAGGTGGTTGAGAAAATTAACTTTCCTTTAAAATTCTGTTTGGCGGTATTTGTTCTCTCGTTTTGTTTTAATTTTAGCCTCATCTAAGTCATAGAGATGGTGCTACGCCATATCACTTTTGTTTTTTTTTTTTTTGTTTTTAATTTACTTTCTTCTTTTTAACTCTTTTCTTTAGGTCCACTAATATCCAAGTTTATCAGTGCTTTCCGGGAGCTTTCTACTTATAAGGAACTTCTTCGTTCACAGGTATGGATCTAGGTTGAAATTTAGTGAAACAATGCTCCTGGTGACATTGTTTCCGTTAATGACATTATCGTGATTGTTTAGGGTTTTTGTCCCTTTTGAGTCAACTACTGGTTGCTTTTCTATTTGGATTGTGGCATCTGTTTACTGCGCAATTTAGACTCTAATAACCATGCACAAGGTATACATTAGACTAGGCTGCTTGCTGGACTGAGCTATTTGCTATTCTCTTTATTGGCTTGCAGATATTAAGGAGTAGTGCCCTTAGAGAACATCTGTGGGAGCTTTCTGGAATCTGGCCCTAGTCAATAGTTTTTGGGTAGAATGGTAGGTTGTAACTTGTAGAGACTTTTGTAGCTGGTGGAGAGGCTCAATTTAGGGGTGTCTCTCTTCTATCTGTTCATGGGCAATCTAGGAGTTGGCTTCAGGCAGCATGAGAGGTGAGTTAGGAAGTGTCTCTTTTCCTTTTCTTACCCTACTAGTTGATATCTGGAGCTTCTAAAAGGAGAGAAGGGTGGAACATCACATAGAGCATGCATGAATAAAGGGCAGTGAGGCGGTTTTCTCACATGTATAAGCAGCAAATGACACTATTCAATTGGTAACTTGAGAAAATTTAGTCTGATAGGTGTCTCATGTTTGTTAGGTGGTACCTCAAGAAGTTCAAATTTTCAGGACTTTTTTCTTTAGAGTCTCTAAAAGGTTAGATGAGTGGAAAAGGGCTTATTTTTCTTGTGAATGAGTGATGGCTGATGGTTTTCATTTAGTTATGCCTATTCAGTATCTTGTTATAGCAATTAAAATTACAGTTGGAACTAAGAAGTTGGTTGCATGACTAGGCATTTCCTTTTACTCACGTGTCGGTGAGATGGAGACAGACCATATAGTGAGTGGAGATGGTCCATACTCCATACGCCTCAGGAGGGGGCCTTGGGTTTTGTGATTTGATGTCAAAAAGCATATTATTGGTATGTAAATGGCTATGGTGGTTCTCTTTAGAGTCAAATTGTCTTGGTACAATGTGATGAAATGTAATTGCAGCCTAGCTAGTCATGGTTAAGATGCTATTTGAAGTGCACATCACACAAATCCTTTGAAGAAATGGTGTAACCACAAGGCTATGATACTATGAGGGAATTCAAGATATGGATTTGTTTATAGGTGTAACTAGGATGGTGATCGTGCATGCATGTGTGTGTCTACATATGTACATATACATGTCTTTGTATGGGTTTGCGTGTGCGCGCACACGCAGGGAAATGTGGCATATTTTGGGGATGGTCACCATTCTAGCCTTCCTTTTCTCTTAACAGGTCATTTAGTGGGGACCCGACTTCAGTCCATTTACCGGGCAACCAACTCTGTCTCTTCCACCCTCTCCCAGTCACCCAATCTCTCTTGACCCTGAAACTAAAAAATTCCCCTAATATCGCACGAACTAACAACATTTGACCAAATTAGGGAAATTTTATGGGTTCTCGAGTGGAAGAGGGGAGGAGAGAGAATAGGGAACGACACATCGGGTAATTGATGGAGGTTATGGTGATGAGATGAAGGGCCATGATACAGGGGAGGGGGAGCAAGGTAGGAGGTGGTCGGACGATGGAGGCCTAGTGGGGGAAGCAGGGTAGTGTTAGGATTTTGTCAATGAAAAGATGAGGGCAATTTCGTCAAAACACTCTACAAGAATATGACACATCATCACTTAACAACTAAAATGAACAGTTAAGGTCACGGTTTGCCTTGTGGTAAAGTAGAAGGGTATAATTTGTATTATGATTTTAAAATTGGATCAAACGGAATCGGCCAAAGCACAAGGGTATCAAATGGAATTTCCTAAATATCATTTATTACTCGGACTTTTCAATTAAGAGTCACCTCTTCAACTTTATAAAGAAACTTCGACAACATCAACTAAAACATAAATTTTTGACGACTTCTATAGGACAGAGGAAGTATTTTTCGGAGGCTACCGTTGATTTTTAACTTGATGTTTACAAATCCTGGTGGGTATACCGGGATATTTACACAATCTGTTGAGGCTCAACTTGTAATTTGCCAAACCAAGTCCTGTATTCTCTTCTGTCTGACAGTGCCAAATTTGGCATTGAACAGACAATCTTTTGCTCTAAATTGTCCTGAGTCTTGGCACTTTCATTTATTTATTTATTTTTTACTTTTGAATTTTTTGGTTCCAATGAGGCACAAAGGCTAATATAGACGGGATGTGAACCTAGGTCTCTGGTAACAACTTGCGGAGACTTTACCAGTTGAGCCAAATGACACCCTCTTACTTGCAAAGTTTTTGATTATGAATGATCTTGTCAGATATGGAAGCCATAGAAAGTGATGTTTGTGTGTTGGGTATTTGATTGTTTTTTACCTGTAACCATGATTGCTTATTACATATGCTGCTTCCTTTATTCAACCTTAGAGGTTTGATTCGAGGGACAATAATTTTCTTATTCCAGCACTAACTTATCAGAATCATAATTGTAGTTGGACAATTTTGCAATTATAAATCTGATGTGAGTGGCTTATCTCTTGCAGGTGGAGCATGTCTTAGTTGATCGTCTCACAGAGTTTGTGTCTGTGGATCTACAAGATGCAAAGGTGAATATTGGGTACAATATTGTGTCTAATAAAAATGGACCAGTTATTTCAGGATTTTTTTAAGAAAAGATGGATGACCAGATATATTTTCTGAATTTCTACATATTGTGGAATGTTGAGTCACAATCCTCCCTCATGTGATTATGAGTACTCTTTGATTTCCCTATCTGCTTAGTTATGATGAATGCCCTACTCTACTTCTGGGTACATGGAGATTTTTGTTCTTTTGATGCATATCATATCATTTAGATAGCCTCTTTAGTTGGGTGTATTCTGGATGCCTTATCTGCATCCTTTTCTGTCTTTCTTTATGTATCTTTGAACACATCAGAATGGGAAAAAGGGGGTGCTCTTTGTGGTGGCTACATTTGCTACATAGCACACAAAATGAATCCATCTACTTGCAATTCACTCAATTGTTTTGAGTTCGTCCTTCAAGGTTGTATAAATTCAATGAGCCCACTTGATTATATTTTATGATTTGTAATTCTTACTATCTATCTAGTGTTTAATTTTCTGATTTATGGTAATAACATTTTTAATTATTAATTAATTACTCAATTAATTGGTTGATTGAATCTGTAAATTACTATATTATAAAAAATTTAATATTATTGTATCATTAACAATTGTATCGTCGTTTACTAGCATGAATCTGAAAATTACACTAATCATTTTTCAAAGATATTTATAAAGCAGCATTAATATACTTTTGTGCGTTAAATAGATTATTCGTAGTGCAAGCAAAAGAAAGAAGAAAACCCAGCCCACGTACTGGCAAAGCTTAAATTGCAGACTTTGCAATTGAATTCAGCATCTTGTGATACTAGATCAGGAGAAATCCATGCGCACACACAAAAAGAATTGAATATGATGAGTTTGTAAATAGGTCAATGTGAGACCTTGGTTATGCTGAAGTGTGTGCGTACATAATGGAATTTTATGCTTCATGAGAATGCTAGCTTGGCTATCCAAAAAAAAAATTAATATAAAAATTAGTGACCATTGGATTCCACTAAATTGCAAACCTAGCAATTACGTCTGCAGTTCACAACAATACATCAGAAAAGAAAAATTGCAATAAGCTAGATATGACCGAGCATCTTTTTGCGACCTATCTAAACAGCAGCCGACATAGTGTGTTCTGCATGTGCCTGAGACGGAATGATGCTAGCACCCTCATTTCTGATTTTTTTTTTCAAAGAAAGGAGATCACCCATTGTTCTCTTTACCTCTGGATTTCCTCTCTCCTCCACATGGAGGAACCAGTCACTCTGTTTCACCCCAACAGCAATGGTCTTAAGGTTTCTATCTCTTGTGGGAATAAAAGAATTGGAGTGAATGACCTCAAAGTTTTCCTATATTCTTGTATTTTCAATTTAACTATGGGATGAGAGGGAGCAGCATGAAATTTGCCAGGATCACTTTTTAGTTTTGAAGAAGGATTGCTACATATAGCAGGGGGCATTATATGCCTCATTTTGGTGCTAGTTGTGTAAATGTGCCTTGAAAAGGTTGATTATGTTTCTTTTGAAATCAGTTAAAAATGGTACTTTTGAAACAAGCTATTTGGATCACGAGTGCCTCTACAAAGGCCATAAGATTGGAGTTTGGCATGATGTTTGTAGAAAAAGGGTTGAGTTAGGTTTTATTCTTTAATTTGAATATTGAAAATTCCAATAATAGACAGTGTTGGATAAGTCGTAGGCAAAGGGCCTTCGGCTTAGATGATACTATGCAATTTTTTTCTTGTACAAATTGAAGGTGGCATTGTGTCTAATGTTGAATCTAGTACTCAGCTTGGGCATTATGTCTAATGTTGAATCTAGTACTCGGGTTGGGTTTATTCTATGACAAAGTTTGTTAATTGACGAGCCCCTATTTATCACTCATCCAAGAGCCATAAGGAGGATAATCTCTAGAGAAAGACTTTTACAATATTACAATGTAGGTAAGTTTCAGAGATTGTATGGGTAGAAGAAATTGCATGTTTTGGAATCTTACAATGTAAGGTGCCTATAATTTTTTTTAATTAAAGACTCCCGTGAGGCCTCAGTCCGAGGGCTTCAGGGTGCTGTTAGGGAGTTTCTTTTGTTGACTGTTCAGGAGAAAAGGGTTTGTGGTCTTCTAGAAACACTATTAGGAAATTTCTTTGGTTGCATGTTGTAGAGGAGAACTGGAGAAGTAGACCATTAAGTTGGAACTTGCAGGGAACCCATTTGTAGGAGCACATGGATGCTTCAACAGGGCCTAACACCTTTATGAGGTTCCTCAGAAAACTCATTGCATGCATCTCAGCTCTCTCTACATTCACTTATGTAAAGTTGAAATCTGTGACAGTTTGATTTTGATGAATTTTTGGGTGAGGTTTCCTTGGTGATTAACTTTCTTAACTTGTGCATGATGCACTCATTTGATGCTCTATCACAACTATGAACTGTGAAAACACCCTCTAATGGCTGGATGAGCTTGTGAATAGTAGAGGACCAGAGAAACTTTCTAGTTATGAATCGGGTATAGAACCAATGGGGGATGCTTGGTTACAGATTTCAGAATCCAGTGTTATTGCTATGTTTAGTCTGTTGTTTTTGATGTTGAAGCGGTTTTTCTTTATCCATGAGCAATGGGTTTCGATGTATTTGAGTTAATATCTAGTATTTATGAGCTTTAATTTTTGTGCTTATCTTAATTGTTGGTCTATTCTAGGATTCTTGTAGCATCTTGTCCTGATAGATGTGTTTGGATGGGAGCATTTACATATAGAAATATGTTGCAGAATTCTTTTCAACTATCCTTTTGCTGCCTTTATTTTACCAACTATGCTTGGGTTTTGTGTTCTACTCTTAAAATGGATCTTCTGGATTGTGGATTTGTACCACGTTATTACTTGATGAATTTTATGTCTTTGTTAGCTAAAAAAACAACCAATTCACAGGGAATTCTATTGTAAAGGCTGATGTGGATAGTGAGTGCAATGTATGCATTGGCTACATATTCCGTATATAGGAATGCGTAGTTTCTCAAATGACCTCTGTATAGACTTGACTTATTAGGTATGAAATGAGTGTTTAATTTTGTATTTTTGCTGTTTAAAGATTGCTCTCTTTGCAGCCAAACAAGGAAACAACCCCCAGTTTACGTTCCACCCTTAACAATATGTATAACAATAATAATTATATCATGAAATGAAATAGATGATGCCAAAATGTCTATGTGAATTCATTAGCCTACTTTGTTTTGGTTATGGCATTAGAACTAAGATTTCAATATAAGTGCTCCTTGAGGTGTGGGGGCAAGAAGGAAAATTGAAAAAGTCCGCCACCATTGAGGTTTGTTCTTGCTATAAGTCTAGCTGCCAGTGCTTCGTGTTTCTTTTATCAAGGTGGTAATTCCTAATGGTAGATAAGCATTCTGCTATTGTTTGACTATCATTTCTATCATTCACTTCAGATTTAATTTGCTTTCTTTTGGCTTCAGTTTTCTTTTAAAGTTTGTTTACGATCTGCCATTTTAATGTACTGCGGCCAGGCTAATACTTGAGAAGTTTTTCCCTCCTTTTGCTCTTGGCATTACCGATCTAGTTCATTATTGTTTCTAATTAAAAAGTTTCTAAAGAAATCTTGTCCATTATTGATTGTATCTGGTGATTTTACTCTTTTTTCTTCATTCTGTATGTTTATCAGCTGATAAAACAATATTGAAGTGACAATATGCTGCCTGTTCATCTTTGTTCCTCCGCTTTATGTATTTTTTTGTCCTGCAGGATTCTCGCAGAAGATTTGACAAATCTATATATGCCTATGACCAGGTAAAATTGCCAATCAAGGTAGCATTTTGCGCTGTTTAATTTCTTGATGTTGATTGACCCATTATTTAAGAACAACTCCTTAGTCCTTTTTGCAATTATCTTTGAGAGATTATTAGAAAATGAATTAGAATGGTGGTAGCTTTTTGGTGCTTGTACTATGACCAGGCAATTATCTCTTTAGCCTTGAAGATTATGGTTTTTATTCTCCATTGTACTCTTTGTTCTTTCCCAATAGTTGAGTGTTGGTGTTGTCCTTTCCTCCCCTCATTGCTCAAATGTGGTACTATTGTCTTTTGAATAATTTGCAACTTTTCTCTTCCTGCATCTTCTTGCACAAACTGAACTTTTCTTCAGCATTCATGTACCTTTTGGAAATGGTCTACTTGTTTATCTGTAAGGTTCTTGATCCATGAAAAACTAGGGCTCTAGCACACCTAGGAAATAAGATGTTTTGGTGTTATGTCGTTCGACAGCCAACTGCCAGAGCTCTTGTTTTCCCTTTTTTGTTGACCCACTTTGCACATGCCAGTTACCCAAAATGGTCCTTAGGGGACTCCCAAAAGCATGCTTCCATGTGCAGAATGAATCATGCAGCAGGCTGGGAGAGGCCCTCATAGGTAGCAGTGTAGCACCATTTATTATTTTGTGGGGGCTAAAGAGGAGACACACCCTCTTTCCAAAAGGGTGCTCCATCTCCATTAGTAAAAATATTACATTTCTGAAGAAGTTTATTTTTAGATCTACACTGAATGGCAAAAGTCAATAGCTTATAGTCGTGGAGTTTTTTATACAGTACCTGAGATGAAAGAGTCCGATCATTAATTGGGATCAACACTTGACCTTGATAATATCATTCAAAGAGAGCTTGAGAGCATCATGATTTTTGTAGTGGGCTCCTTTTGTTACATGGGAGGCATGCCCTTCGTGCTTTCTTAATATACTTTTTGGTAACTCGTGTGGGCAAAAATACTGGAAGACTATGCGGTGGAGCTGGTTTTATGAGCACTTGTTGGTTGTATGGTTGAAACGGAATGGCAGGATCTTCCATAATCAAGCTACTGCAGCTGTTTCCTGTGGGATCGGTGTTTTTACTTGCCCCTTGTGGCTGGGCTTTGGAGGGATTCCTTGTCAGCTCTACAGCATTAGACGCTTTTCTGTACAACGTCATCTCCTTGTGGCTTCTGGTCCTCATATTTCGAAAACTCTTGTCACTTTATTATGCTCCATCAGTTCCATTTTACTTGAGTGTGTCCAAACTTGCCACCCCTTGTTAAGTTGCACGTTTCAATGCACTTGCATGAAATGGGATGGACTATGGAGGTTGTGCCACACGTTATTTATCTTCAGCATGCATTGGTATACTGGACCTTGTCAAGACCACAAAGCAGAGTCATTGTCAGTTTGATATGTTTTCTCAGTTGTTTGCTGGCTAGATGGTAATTGTTGCATTATTATTAGCTAAGATTTGTATTACTGTTTTCATTCATGAATTTACTCATGTCTTTGTTTTACTAAGTTTCTGTGTTCTTGTGCTGCAAACATTATACTCTAGGCACGTGAGAAATATGCCTCACTGAAGAAGAGCACGCGTGAGGACATTGTTGCCGGAGTAGAGGAGGTACATGTCTTAAATTTTCCATGGCTTTCACCTTGTTATCATATCCAAGTAGGACATATTTGATCTGCTTTAGATTTCTTAGAATTTCACTATCGTCTATAACTAGATAGCCTCTTTATCCCATTTTTGTCTAAATCTTTCTTTTATTGGAGCTGTTATGTTCTACTCATATGGAATGCTGCACGCTGTCCTAATCGAACCAATTACCAGCATCTATCCTAGGACAGATTGATCATGTCTGTCAGAGCTGAGGGTCATAGTTGCATGAGCTGATGTGGGCGATATGCAAGTTTTGTGGCCAATTAGCATAATTTTACAAATTTAAATATTGCAATTAATATTTTCAAGTGTCAAGTGATTCTAGACATGTTCTGTGGATAATAATGAAAACATATCTTTATAACATGCTTATGTTGGGTTTGCATCTTTCACTGTACCTTCTCTCTTCTACATTCATTTGCTTCTGACATGGTTTGAGGCATAGGAATTTCCTCTTTGCTTATTTGGGGTTATCTTCAGCGAGAATCCTGGGAGGCAGTCTTCCTAGCTAGATTGGTTAAGAAAGTTTCTATGAAATTATATGGGTAGAATCAGGCATAGAACATTTTTTTTTTGTTTGGGATAGCAATTTTTTTCTTTTTTTCTTTTTGTGCGTTTTTGTTGTTGGGGGAGGGGGTTTGGTTAAAGCCAATGCTATTGACTATTTCAATCTTGCATGTCAAGTCTTCACTCACATTGTCTGCATCTCTCACTGATTCCTGTTCACATGACTGAGGAAATAGATAAATTCGGATGATTATA
Source organism: Talinum fruticosum (assembly GCA_021018815.1). Taxonomy (NCBI): domain Eukaryota; kingdom Viridiplantae; phylum Streptophyta; class Magnoliopsida; order Caryophyllales; family Talinaceae; genus Talinum; species Talinum fruticosum. Next base: position 4,163,160 of record JAITYX010000011.1, read on the forward strand.
AGGGAATTTTCTTTGTTGGGTAGTATGCAGAAAGAGAATCATCCCATCAGTTTCAGTTGGGAGTTAGCTTGTAGACTAAGGAAGAGGTGAGCTTTGGCTGCAGAGTTTGCTGTCTAAGATTGCCTCTCTGGTTGCTATTTGGTACTTCTGTTTGGAACTTAATACGAAGTGCACACTAGCAGGTGTGACCTTCATGGGATGGGTGTCCTTTCGTACACAAAGTAGTCTGATTCTCTATTTATGCAAGGGATGGAACCTGGGAATGGCAGAGCCTTATGGTCACTGCCCCCGCCCTCTCTCTCTCTCCTCGGTGAAGTGTAACATTGGCAATGATAGGTTCTTAACATGTTCTGGGCTGGAAAGCAACCTTTCTCTATTCTTTTACTAGCCTTCATTATCTTAAGTCTTACATCCGGCAATCAAATTGCTGAATTTTTTGCCATCATTTCTCTGTGTCTTGAAACTTCTGTTCAAGGAGGATTTTTCTTCTAGATAGGGAGTTTGGGAAGCTTATTGCTTAGGTTGGTGTTTTAGGATCTTGCTCTTTCCTGGATTTTCCTTGGACATGGTAATTGGTCGATTGATTCTTCTGGTGTTTTCTTGTGTGACTGCGGACTTATCGAAGAACCATTTTATGCAATATCTTCTCTGTTTAGGATATCGTTTGGCAGTCTAATTGTCTGAAAATGTTGAAGGCTAGTTGGGATGGCAGTGTGGGACTGTTTCTATCATACCGCAGTCTTAGCAAACAAGTCATGTCTTTCACTACTGTGAATTGGCCACATTTTTGTGGCACAGACTTGCTGAGATTTTCTGGGCAGTTTCAGGTTGGTTATGGTTCGCCTGGGCACCTGGGCCTTTCAGAGTAGGAAGGTGCAGAAAATCCTTGGTGGTTCTGCTTGACTCTTCATATTTTGCATCGTATGGTTCGAGATGCATTGTATAATTTTTGGAACAGGTTTAACTCCAGTATCTATCTGTTGTACTGGGCCTCAATTTGTTTGCACCAATTATGCCAATATGTAGTTCATTCTTCATCTGTCTTTTCTGAACTTTCTTTTTGAAAGGTCCCTTGTTGATTTATGGATGAGATGTTCTAAACATCTAGAAAGTTTGTATTCATTACAGTGACTTGTTTCATGTTTTGTGCCCATATATACTTTGTTCAAGGCTCAAGTGCTAAATACAACAGGAATTGTCGAATTTTTTGGGGCAAGGCTTAGGTCTATTCAAGATTTTAAACTTTATTTCTTGAGAACTTTGCATAGTTGCAGTCAAGTGCATGTTAATGGTACAAAGATAACTTTGTTGGATTTTACCAATTTAATTATAGTAGAAAGCTTGAGGGCATGATGTTATTTTTGTGATGTGGACAATATCCCCTTGGGATGTTTTTTAATACAAATTTTTAATCACTCACCAGAAACAGTGCCAAATACGAGGGAAAGTTCCTGTATGTCAAATCCGATTTCCTTAATCAGGGTGAACAAAGTACCGAGTCTGCTGACGGATTGTAATGCAATGCCATAGTGCTATACTTCGCATGTGTACTTGGATTCTTACTTACAGATCTATCATTGATTAATATCTTATTGAATTTCCTTTGATCTTCCTTGCTTCAGTGTCATTATGTTTATAGCAACTCAAGAAGATTCTTAGTGATAGTGAAATCTGCTGTGGGCTGTGGGTTTATGACATGTCTTAACCATGACTGATATTATCCATTCGAAATTGTAATGAGTCTCTGATGATTTGTTTACAGGAGCTTCATAATACCAAGTCGGCATTTGAGAGGACTCGTCTCAGTTTGGTATGTTGGATACTAATGCATTTAAATCTCAGATCTTATTTCTCTTTTTTTTTTTTTTTTTGGTGTTCTTTCTGTTCATATTTCTTGATATCCTTTTTTTGGCTAAATGTGCTCCTTTTGTCTGTGGACATCTTCTCCCTCCACGGCTTAAGGATACCAGGTGAATGCTCTCATGAATGTTGAATCAAAGAAGAAATATGAGTTTTTGGAGTCCTTCAGTGCAATAATGGACGCACACCTCAGATATTTCAAGCTGGTAAATACATTGACCAAATTTCTCTGTCATTGCATCATTGACTATCATGATCATCAAGTTGCTATATTTCACAATTTCAGGGATATGAGTTACTGAGTCAAATGGAGCCCTTGATACATCAGGTATGAACTCGAAGTTTCTCTTTTCTGAAACATATACACAGAGAATGAAGAAATTGACCTTTGGATGTCTCACTAGAAAATTAATCTTTGATAAAATTATCTGGTGTTTTAGATGTCCCAAAAAATGTGGGTCTTTTGGCAATAGCCTGGTTGGTTGTAGGGCCACGCTTTGCTTATATCTAGATCTCCAAGACCTTGCCGTGTGCAACCCACACCTCTTTTTTCGTTCTTTTTTTTTTTTTTTGGGGAGGAGGTTACGAATTGTCCTGAATAGCGTGTGCTTAGGTGTTGAAGTTAATTTCAGTCGTTGGTCATGACTTAATATCTGGCCTCTCATACCTTTTCCCTTTGTTTCCTTGTATGGACCTTTCTTTGTAGGTTATATTTGTGGCTAATGATCTTGTGCCAGGGAGAGTTAGGCTCTTATAGAGAACTGGAAAGCCTTTTGTCTGTTGGACAATCTTCTTTGACTCCATTTAGGCTCAATCCTTCTCAATCCTTCTTCCTTAGGCTTTCTTATTTCTCATCTTTTTCTTCCACTCGATTATCTCTGCACTCCTATGATCTCTACTCTTCTTCTGAGTCCCAGAGGAAGAAAGTCCTTCAAAATCAAGATCTTCTTAGCAGCAGTTAAAAATGAAAGAAACAAATGTTCCAAAGGAATGAAAAAGGCACATTGAGGATCAATGTGATTTTGCTTCAAATTGGAAAAATGGAACCTTCCATGCATTGAACCTCGACCAGTTGTGGGCTGGTTTTTGGAAGGGGAAAGGTTACAACCAAATAGGAATATGCAGTAACAACAGTATTTTGAACAATTGGCAATATTTAGGGCACGTATAACCTTGCAAGTAAAGGCAAGCTGGAAGAAACCTGGCTGTATCTGTTGAACATGATTCTTTGGATTTTGTGTGTGTGTGTGTATATATATATATATATATATATAGATGGTGTTGAAACTTTGGTTGAACGGTGAGAAGTCAAGCGGCACAAGACTTTGTTCTTTTTGGAGGAGTTTTTTCGATCCTCTTCGATCGATGTTATTGATTTTGTGGTAGGCTATTATTGGGTTGTAATTAGCTTTTGTGGATTGCTTCTTTAGCACCCTTTCTTCTAGATTTCTGTTATTATGAATATATCATCTTTTCATTTATCAAAGAAGCAACTGAAGAATATGTAATAAAAATAAGAAAAAGACAAAAATAGATACTGAAGATAGCCAGAGTAGCGAACTTGTAACCTTCTTCAGTTCAAAAATTAAGGCTAACAAAACAACTTTTGACGAAGATTGGCAAAGTTGTTCTTCACCACCATTTGGGGAGGGGGATATTTGTACTCATTTGGGGTTCGATGTGAATGAAAAAGAAGCGTTACCTTTTGATCCCTAAAAAATAAAAAGGGTGTTCCTCAAAGAATCATGTTCATCCTATAGGCAGTAATAGAATTATTGAAGCAGGAAATTATAAAAAGGAACGAAGATGCTTGTGAGTGCACTAAATACCCTTCACCATGTTTTGAAAAATGTTCAATTAAGGACATTGGTGTGTAAACAAAAGTATAGAGTAAACCTTTGTATCTAACATCCCTAGTAGCCATGAGATATCAACTTAATGGCTGGCTAGTGAACCAATGAACCAATGACAGAAAAAAAGAAGCAGAAACCAAGCAACCACTGAGTCACTAATCCAGTACACCATGAAGTTCTATCATTCTTGAAATCCAACTAACAAACAAGACCTCTACTTCTTCCAATCTTCCTCAATCAAATCATTGGCATTGATATAAAATCCTTGATTTTCGAAGGACCTTTTTTTTTTTTTTTTTTTTTGTTGACATGAATATTAAGCTGGGACTAGTGCTTTTGTTGATTACTATTTTCTTATAGGTGTTTGCAAAGTCTCTAAGGAAATCATCCAAGCCGTATCCCCTTCCATATTAAAATATGTGAATAAAGAGGTTATTCCTTTAGGTGAATGTTTGAAAGATTGTAGGAATTTTGTGCTGATCAGCATACGAGTAGAGACCAGTACAGGTGAGTCGTTTGCTAGTCCATTAAAATCGCCAAAAATAGTAACATTATAAACTATGTAGATGGTAGACATGAACCTTGCTCTTGAAGTACCATCAAATGTTATACCTAAATCTCTAGGTGCTTGCCTATGGAGGTGTCTTGACTTCAAAGTCAGTGTCTTAGTTTCTGTTTTGCTCGTCTCAAACGTGATGTTTCATTGGTTGATGGATAATTATTCTTATCTTCTACTAACCCTGTTTCAAGTATCTTTTTAACCCTTTCATAAACTTTATGCATTTTGTTCATTTTCTTACTCTGCGGGCTGCTGGTGACAATGATGATCACTTTATGAATGAGTGTAATTTTGATATGCATTTTGTAGTGCCCAACTCTGTTTCTTTTCCCTACATTTGTGAAGGATGACTTCTTATCTTGCTCTATGTGTGAAGGCTTTCTAATTATGAATTTCGTTTGTGGTACAGGTTTTAACATATGCACAACAGTCTAAGGAGGTTGCCAATGCTGAGCAAGACAATCTTGCAAGAAGAATTCAGGAGTTCAGGACTCAAGTGGAACTGGACAACTTACGTGCTGCTAGCAATACAGAGGCGTCAACTAGTGTTGATAATACTCGGCCTGTTGGCATGGGTTCGTCGTTCAAAGATGTTGAGGCAATTATGCTGTCTACTCCAAATGGCACGGTCAGAGATATTTTTGATCTTTTTTTCTTAGTATTAGTGTTTCTAAGCCCCTTCAATCAAAATGGGGCCCCGCCCGGGAGGGGGTTTGTGTGTTTGGAGTGCTTCTCGGCCTCTTCTTTCCAGCTTTGTCTATGGTCAACCCAAATAATAATTCTTGTTTTAATAGGACTTGCTTATGCTGATGTAGGATGCGTGTCTTTCTATTTGCTACAGGTACAAACCATCAAGAAAGGGTACCTTCTTAAACGATCTTCAAGTTTGAGGGCAGATTGGAAGAGGCGCTTTTTGTGCTGGACAGTCGTGGGACATTATACTATTACAGGACCAATGGTCCAAACCCAGTGGTAATTACAGAAATTTTCTTACCTTTTCTTTCTTTTTTTACAGTCTACAAAGACTATGTTAAGATTGCTATGCCAGTAGTGGAGCATGTGTGTCAGCTGCAATTTTGAAGCTTCTGGAGTTCTGATTGTCAGATATATTCCTATTAGATGAAAATTTTTTTTGGCAGTTATATGCATTACAATCTAAGATAACAGAGAAAGAATGAGTATCTACAATTTGGTTCAGTTTCATTGAATACTCTCTGAGTTATTCGAAAGCCCTTGCTACCTGAGCGCGTATAGATGTCAGGTAGATTACCTGAAACCCCCTTCCTTTTTCGCGCAATCAATTGGAAATCTATAAAATAGATCCCTGGAGAAAGAAGTGCATTCCTCTCTCACCAATTACTCTAAAAAACTACCATGAAAACACGTCACAATAACAAGTCATAATTGATATAACCCCCCTTCCCGCCTACTGCTTCTGAAAAAAAAAAGGTGTTAATAAACAATGTCGGACATTAAACTGAAGGAACTTTTTTTTTTTTTTGGGGGGGTGGGCCAGGCCGCTACCTAACCCTGGAGGGTTAAGGGTAAGGAGCACATAGCTTGCTTGGGAGAGGGACAAACCTTGCATCGAGTGAGATTTGAAGCCTCGGCCTTCCCTCGGGAGTACTTGGTGCTAGACCTGGTGGCTTTCCTCAACTGGAGGAACCACAAACAAGTTATGTTGCTTGCTTCCCAGCAAAGCATGCATACATCTATACAGAAGGAAGCAGGCTGAAACGTGTTTCTTCTCTAACATCATAGATTCATTGGCATTAGTTCTGCCCGGGATCATAGTTCAAGCAAAGGATTTCATTCCAGGAGCTGTCTTGGCTTCAGATAAAATTCTTCCAACTTGAGGAGGTAGAAATGTGCTGAAGAATAAATCTGCTATAAGTCAGCCTGAAGGAGTCAGACATTCTAAACTCTAGTATCGACAACTATAAGACAATGGGAATTTCTTGGGTTTTGCTTGGAACTCTATTTAAGAACCATCTCTTTGCTAGGGAGGGTATCTTTTATAGGAAAGCTAAAACAAAAGAATGCCCTGTTAATCTCACATGCGATCTTTTGGAGCATTTGGCATGAGAGAAATGAAAGATTTTTTTGAGGGTGTGGGCTTGCCTCTTCAGCTCCTTAAAGATAATCTGGTCACGATTTTTGTATTTTTTTGGGATGATGGGAAGTTTTTCCTATCTTCTTTTCGCTGTTCTAGAGTGTGTAAATAGTTTCCAGATTGGATGGAAATAGTCCTTTCGTAGGATGCTAGCTTTGTGTCCATCATTTTGTTGATGATGTACATAATTTAGTCTTTTTCGTTAGAAAAAAATGTGTGAACATGGGCATTGGTCCAGAATGCTAAATAAAGAATAAACTCATACAAAAAGAAAAAAAGAAGAAGAAAAGGATAAACTCACACAAACCTCTCTTAAGACTATTTGCAAAAAGATGTCCCCAGAAAAATAATATTTACTGATATAGAAAGCACAAATTAAAGTATTGTGATTCGTGAAGGGTAGAACAATAGATGAAATATGAAAAATGCTTTCTTGCACATTTCAATACTGAGCCATTGGCAGGGGTTTGGTGGTCATTGAACCCTTGCAAGACATTTTGAAAGTCTTGGCTGCTGTCTCTCTTACTCTATCTGCTGCTTTTGCCCTCCCCTTCCCCTCCTTCAGCAACTTCAAATCACCCCTTACTGCTTAAATCATAATTCAAAGCCCAACCTCTACTCCGTCAAATGATATCAATCCTTGTAGCTCGTGACTTTATAATTTTATATAATACTGGGGAGTGGGGATAATATGTCCTACGGAGGACTTCGTCAAAAGAAATTTTATCCTTCCTAGTAGGTGTTCTTTGTGTCTTGAAGAGGAATTAGTTGACGACCTTGTTCATTGCTGTTGGATTTCGTCGCTTGGCATTTATATCTTTCCTTGATCGGGTTTAGTTGGGTTTAACTGTCAAATGTCAAAAATGTTTTGATGGCTTGGAGAAGAAGATTGGAAAGAGTTGGATTCTGGGAATTTGGAAGTTGATTATGTTGGCTAGGTGGTGGAGTACGTGGAAGAGAAGGAATCAACTGATTTTTGAGGGGAAAGCTTTGTCCTTTCAAGGTTTCAGGCTGTACCTTTTGAGAGTTTCATATAGTTGGAATCATGTGCTGGTACAAATATGTCCCTATTTGATTTTGTAGATAATATTACACATGAGAGCTTTAGAAATTAAAAAAATAAATTGTGCTTGCACCTTTTGTACATGATGACACCCCTTGGTGTTCTTTTAATATTGGCCCTGTTTGCCAAACAGTTGTTAGGAGATTGAATTAGTTGTTTCTTGAAAAGTTGTTTGGTAAAATTAGGTGTTTGAGAAGAAAACTTTTGGTGAAATTTCATTTATGCCCTTACGTTTAAGTTGTCTTTGGTCAAATGATGAGTTTTCCAGGAAAAGAGCATTTCTTATTTACTTCTTAAGGTGATAGAATCGGCAATTGTTTTGTGCTGTCATGAGAATAATGAAAATGGGTTACTGATGTGGTAAAAGAATAAATTATTAGATCAAGCTTCACTAGAAATTGAGCTGAAAGCTTCCATTTTATGTAACTTCCCTCTTTTTCTCATGTTGATGTCTTTACTCGCTTTTTCTGATGATAAGTTGGCACATAAACCACGTTATAAGAGTAAAAAGGAAATGCATTCATTTGGAAAATTGAAATAAAATGTGCTCAATGTAAAATTGGCCCAGATGAGTTGGACGTGGAACTCATCTAGCCCCTAATGCTATTTGTGGTGATGTGATAATGCAATTTGAGTAGCATTTTAAATACCTACTTTGCTGCTTTGGTGTGTGTGTGTGTGTGTATCCTATTGTTCCTCCCTGTGGCCTTCAGATCTTCAATATTTAAGTTGGAAGTTTGTTGAACCTTTCTTCCAAACTCTCCAGGGGTCTCACTCAAATCAATCAACCGCAACAGGAGAACATAGTAATGGTGTGTTTGGAAGATTCCGGTCAAAGCACAATAGGGCATCATCATGGAATGGAGAAAGCCTAGGCTGTTGTACTGTTGATCTTCGAACGTCAACAATAAAACTTGATGCCGAGGACACAGATCTCCGGCTTTGCTTTAGAATAATCTCTCCATCGAAGTCATTAACATTGCAGGTAAGTGATTATCTGTGATGAAGTTTTGGGTGAGGCTTTTGCATAATCTTTTTCATGTAGCGATAATAAGATGTTTACTAATGTGAAAAAGTGCAATTCACTTGTCAAAGATTGCATATGTTACAAATAGTAACATTGATTGAAAAGATGAAGTATCTGTATTACTGTGATGCTCCATCTCCTTTTTAGTATGCATAATTCGGCCAGAAAATGGGTAATGTAGCTGATTTCAGGCATATGAATCTTTCACTCTATAAATTCAGTGATGGAGAAAAAGGTTTTTGTTGGACTCAAAGTTGCAGATTTATGGGTAATTGCTATCTTAGCCTTGTTAGGTATTATTAGCCTCAGTTTTTTGTGGTGCTTGTTTCTTGTACAGTCTTTGTTGTGAATTGTGATCCCAAATGAAAAATTCAAGAACCAAGAAAAAGAGGCGGTGTGATATTTCAAGTGCCTGCAGTTCTGTAACCACATATATATATGTGTGTTTGTGGTTTTGGCAGGCTGAAACTGAGGCTGATAGAATGGAGTGGGTCAACAAAATTACCGGAGTTATCACTTCGCTTTTGAATTCTCATTTGCTGGAACAGGTTTTCTGATGCTTGTAACTGCTGACAGGTTGTTTTATTAATAGTCTAATAGATTTTTTACTAACAATGCCCTGATGATTTTCAGCGGCCAAGTGTTCCTTTGGATGAAAAACATAACAGGAGATTTGGAAGTGAATCTATTTCAAATGTTCCATTACAAGGTAGAAGCTCAAGCAATGATATGCAAAATCAAACAGAATGTGTATCTAGAATCCTCAGAGAAATTCCTGGAAATGATCAGTGTGCTGAATGCAGTGCTCCTGAGCCTGATTGGGCCTCTTTGAATCTGGGCATTTTGATGTGCATTGAGTGCTCTGGTGCCCATCGCAACCTTGGTGTTCACATCTCCAAGGTGTGTTCTACGAATATTGAGTGACGAACCTTTTGCCCATGCAAACTTAAATATATGAACATGTTGAATATTCCACCTGCCATGTCTATTGTAGGTTCGATCTATCACTTTGGACGTCAAGGTTTGGGAACCAACAATCTTAGAATTATTTCGGGCACTCGGTAATACGTATGGCAACTCTGTCTGGGAGGAACTCCTTTTGCTTGATAGTGACAGGTAAAACACCATTACCTGTCGAAATTGTTTTGTGCTCTTTTTCAAGTTCAAACAAATAAGCATTGTTTAAAGTCCCGAGGGACTCTTGCTTCCAGAATATTATCATAAATATCTATGACAATCAATAATTGGTCACATTGCATTAGGATTTGAATCATCTTTCCATTTTACTACCGAAGAATTGATTACTTGCTACTGGCAGCTGAACAGATCAAAGACTTTTAGTTATATGGCCAACCGACAAACCCATACATAACGCAAAAGCAGGATATGGGGAAATCTCTACGTATGAAACTCCTGCCTTGTCCCTGAAGATCGAAGAGGCTCCCCCCTTTTTCCCAAAAGTAGGTTTTGAAAGAATTTGAGTAGGTCAAAAACAAAAGAAGCAGGAACTATCTGTGTGAGTAATTGCAGGTGAACAATTTGTCGGTATGACATGTAGGTGTTTCTTTTTTCTTTTTTTTTTTGGGGGGGAAGGGGTCAATGCAGAAGATATGCTAAACTAGCAAAGATGATGTGACAGAAAGTTGAAGATTTTAAAAGGGATGCCTCAGAGATATGGTTCATGTGAATCATAGGCCGCCATTATGTTCGCATCTCTTACAAGTTTAGTTGGGCCAAGTTGTGTAATAGCCTTGCTCGTGTTCGTTTGGAATTTAACCTATCTTCTCCTTGCTCAAACAACATTGTGCTTTCTGATCTTATTGCATGTCCATATATCTTCTCTTCACTTGCCCTGAACCATCTCAGCCTAGTTTCATTGTTTTATCCTCAACATGACTGACTCTGACCTTCCTTTGAAACCAATCATTTCTGATTTATCTTTCACGCTGTGGCTGCTCATTCATGCAACATCCACCCGACTCTCCGCAGTGTATCACATTGCACACCTAAACCAACCTCTCTCTCCCACAAGAAAAAAGAAAACAAAAAGCGGCTACTATGGCATGCCCCTTGTCTCTACGCAGGTTTGCTCAACCGAGTTGCTTACTTGCTGTATTATTTCTTCCCTCTTTTCACTTCCAAACAGTACCTCGCAAAATTAATCTTTAACATCATTTTGCCAAAGCATGGTCATGTTTCTCTTTGGCCTAAATTGTTTTTCACATGCTACAATGAATGTTTTCTTCCAAACACCTCCTCCCTCCAGTACCAAATATGTTAGCCATAACTGTTTTAATTTCTCTGTTAGTGAAAGAAACTCTCTTTTGCATTCGTAAACTTTGATATGCAAGAGCTGAATCTCTACAAATTCATAAGTAAACAACACAGTAGCTATTGACAATGATATTGGACAATACATCTAGTACTTAGAATTGTAGAGGATTTGTGTTTTTGGAACGGTCATTTCAGCTTATGGGAGTGAGGCTACCTACTTCTGTATCTCCCTAGAGCTTGCTTAGATGAGCTCTACACTGTTGGTGGTGAAGGCTTCATCCTCCTTGGAACATCTAAAGTTTAGCCAATGAAGGACGCAAAATCTCAAGAGCTATGGTAATGGAAACTGGGAAAGAAAGTATAAGATGTCAGTTGCCTGACAAGTCATACCAGATGCCAGTTGCTTCCCAAATGTATGTCTACCAGGTTACTGGCAAGTAAAAGAACCTATCCTAAGCTTTTTCCAAATGAATAATATGCAAAAACTTTAAATCTTGAAGTATCACATATGTCAAGCCATGCATCTCTTTCTTCATGACAGAGCTAAAGGCCATAACAGGATCTTTCGCCTAGCTGTTGTTAACTCTAGCGGGTAGAAAACCACTAGAAAAATATAACAAGAAAAAGAGGAAAGAAAGGGAGGGGAAATCCTCCTTTTCCGAGGCTTTAGTAAGGTCTTTTCTCTTGGCACAAAAAAGAGCATGCAGGTACATGCATTCGCACCTTCATGTGTCATGTGTGTGTTTGGCCTCAAGAACAAAATTACTAGATGTCACTTGTAAATACTGTTACTCAATTATTGTTATGGGCCAGAAGAGTATGCAGTGGAAATTGTACGTAAAAATTGGAAGAAATGTTTTAGCAATTACTCTAGATATTTGCGTTCATCTTGTATGAAAATTGTATCTTTCCAATAGTTGAATCTTGTCTTTGTTATCAATGTTTTTGTGTTCACATGCTTATCTGATTTGTGCAAACCTTTCAAATTGCAGAAAAGATGAATCAGAAAGTTCTGCCACATGTATCGTAAAACCTTCTTCACATGATTCTTTCAGTAGGAAAGAGAAATATATTCAGATGAAGGTGATGTTTTAACCTCTTCAGAATGTCAATATGAAACAATCCATATGATGCCTTCATGTTGTAATCTTGATGTGAACAAGTAATGCTGAGCAATCTTTTGTTTGCCTGTTTTTCAGTATTCAGAAAAGTTGTTAATTAGCCAAAAAGCAATTGGAGGAGGTCACTCTTCACGTGCCAATGCCTTGTGGGAAGCAATTAGAACTAGTAATTTACGAGAAGCATATCGTCTGATTGCAGTGTCAGATGCCAATATTTTGAATACCACATTTGATGAGGTACACGGTGCTGATTCATCAAAATTTGAAGGTTTTGGCAAAGATGGTCACAAATTAGATCCAGCTACATGTCCATTGTTAAAGGGTGGTGAACCAGAAAAGTGCCTACGAGGTTGCTCATTAATGCATTTGGCATGCCATGTCGGCAACACTGTGATGATTGAACTCTTGCTGCAATCTGGTGCTGATGCCAATATGCGTGACTTTCATGGAAGGACTCCTTTGCACCATTGCATTGCAAGAAGGGACAATCAGTTGGCAAAGTATCTTCTAAGAAGGTAAACGCATCACAGTAAAGATTCCTGCTACTATGTCCGGGCCACCCCCGGTCCCCGCTGCAGGGATGGTTTTGCCCCCGCCTCCGCTGGGTACCCAATCTCCACCGGGGCCCGCTTCCCTGCCTCCACCGGAGGTGAGAGAGAAGCAGAGCACGGCGAGATGAGAGGGAGGAGAGACAGCAGAGCACGGCGAGACGAGAGGGAGGAGAGAGAGCAGAGCACGGTGAGACGAGAGGGAGGAGAGAGAGAGACCACGGCGAGAGGGAGGAGAGAGACAGAGGAGAGGAGAGAGAACAGAGCATACCTGAGAGGAGAGAGACAGCGGGGGTGATGACTGAGAGGGAGAGGTGAAGACCGAGGAGAGAGAGGAGAGTGGAAACTTATCTTTTATAGTTAGGATTTGGGGGAATAGACATTACAAATATAGCCTTAATTTTAATTCTAATTTTTTTAAAAAACGGGGACGGGCGGGGAATGGGGCCAGGATTTTCCCGGCCCCATCCCCGTCCCCGTCCCCGTCCCCGCTCGGGGAAGATGGTTTTCCCGTCCCGCTCCGTTCCCCGTTCGGGCGGGATTTTTCCCGATTCGGGTCCGGGCTCCGGCGGGGGCAGGGAATCCCCGTTGCCATCCCTAGATATGAGTTGAGGCTTCATATAACATTAGGTGTCTAGGTTTGATTCTCCCTCCCCTTTATACCATAATGGCCTTTGCACTTAATTTCCACCATGTGTGTGTGTGTGTGTGTGTGTGTGTGAAAAATATGTTTACTCTTTCCGTTGGTGTAAAATTCCTCTACAGAGGTTTCTGGAAAGCTCGTCTGCCATAGTCTGTTACACATATTTTTCCGGTTTAAGTGTCAACTCTAACAGATTTTCATGGTTCAGAGGTGCAAGAACAATGATCAAGGATTGGGGAGGACTTACTGCCTTGGAGAGGGCAATGGAATTAGGATCAATTACAGATGAGGAGCTCTTCATTTTGCTTGCCGAGAATGAGTGAATTTTTGTATTTTTTCGTGATAAGCATTGCTTTATTTATCATTAGTGATGCATTTTTTCAGATGTGTAAAACGTGTAATTTGTTGTAGCCTTGAAATCTGAATATAGTTCAATACCTTTTGAATTAGAACAATGAGAGATCCCAATTTCGCGGTGGACCCATACAGGGCTGCGGACGATTGTTGTTACTAAATGTCTTCTCTGAGTTGAATACAGAAACGAAATGTTTTCAGAGTATTGAGGCCCTGCTCTATTTATTTCGTTAGCTTATTTTGATTAAACGTTAACTTAGCTCATTAGAATTTATTCTGAACTTAGGGTGTGCTTGGTTGAACGGAAAATATTTTTCCAAAAAATATTTTTCATGGGAAAATGAATTTCCAAGGAAAACCATTTTCTATCCACATTTTCCTTTGTTTGGTAGAAGAAAAATAATTTTCTAAAATAATTACTTAAATACAAAAATCAACCATAAAAACCTAATAAATATGAAAAGAAAAAGTAAATAACTAATTCAACTTCAAAACCTAAATATATATATATTGAGCACCTAAATTTGATAAGTTTGTACATCTCCATATAATTAAACTTTTTCATGTATAAAATAATAGAAATTAAAAAAATATTGTAAAAAAATTTTTATTTATGAACTTTACAACAAAAAAGGAAAAAAATAAGGACAAAACTTGAAAAAATAAAATGAAGGTGGCAAAGTAAGAGAAGTTTAGAACTTGAACTCCCATTGATAAGACTTTATTTTCCCTTAATTGAGATAGAGGAAAATTAACTTCATTCCTCATAAAAGGAAATTTATTTTCCATTGATTGAGGAAAATTATTTTCCCCGGAAAATATTTCTCCAACACTTATACTACTAAACGTTCGAAAGTAGAATGATAATTTTTCGAGAAAATATTTTCCACTCAAACAAACACACCCTTATTTGTTGAATTTTTTCTGAATGTATATGAACAAATTTATGAACCAACACCTATATTGGCCCAACTTATTTGTTGGCTTCACTATAGCAATGTGAGATGAGTACCTCTCCCAATCTCGCAATTGCGACGTTCGATAGTTAAGCATGCTCGGCTGGATAAGATTTCCCTCGAAAAAAGCCCTCAAGAGCCAATAAGCTTTGAAATTCTTGTGTTCCTTAGTAGTAAGCCGCTAGAGGTGTCTTCATCTCAGCCTTCAAATTCCTTCATACTTTAATTAGGTACAAGTCAATCAATATTCTTTATTTTGACTCTTTTTCATAAAATACAATGTGTGGTGAATATAAAATAATTTTATATGATTTAAGCCCCCTAAGACGATTTTCGTTATAGTCACATTGACCTTAGTGGTACTTTAAGTTTTAAACATTAAATCTTCTCATATTTGAGATTTTATCATTATGGTATTTTGTAATTTGTATGTTGCCAAAGTTTTACCATAAAAATTACAATGTGACGGATGATGACATCAAATATACATAACTGAAAAAAAAAAATTAAAATACAAATTTAAATTATTACAGGTTGATACTTGGATAAACCAAATAATAGCTATGGGAATAAATAATACATTAAACTCATTCCTTAGTTGAATCAAGCAATTAAAATCAAGAATCAAAAACCATTCACATGCCCACTGGTTTCATTCCTAGTTCCTCCATTCCAACCTAGTTGAACCAAACGGCCCTTGAGGTCACAGATTATCTTCTAGGAGATAGTAGGAAAGGAATTTCATCTCCCACCCCTACCATCCTCCCAGTAGTCACAGAACAGTTTGGATTGTTCGTGAAGACAAACCAGACGCACAAGTTCAAGAAGCAGGCGAGTGTGCTCCAGTCCAACGATGCAACCAGAAATCAGAAGTCTTGTCATTGCCTATATATAACTCGGCCTCGCCCCACACCCTGTTGAAGAAATGGGCACTATTTGCTATTGCTGTCCAAGCATTGAACTCGGAGCCAAGCAGGCGAGTTTGATTTTGCCTCAAGAGCCTTGAACTTGGAGCACCCCTTACAATATTTGCTTCTAACAACCCGCGACCAAAGTGATGCTTCTTCTTCAACCATTCTCCAACCAAAGCTCATCCATTTACATTTTTGCGACCTCCTAATTAGGCCACCATACAGCTCATGATAGAAATTACTGTACTGGTTAGTTCATTCCCTTGCATTTCTAATGATCAACTTTGCTCAATCTTACACCTGGAAGTTGTACACCCGGAAATTTCCGGAATCTACATGAAAGTTGAGAGCCAATTTCTCTCTTTGCTATATTTCTGAGATTTACATGAAATTCCTGATCAGACATTTTCGAGATGAACCAAGTCATCATCTATACAAGCGATAGCACAGCAACTTACAAGCTAATACAATTTCTGCCTAGTTTAATGACACACCCCGAACTACCTAAAGATAATTCTGATTCTTTCCCCTACAACTTAAGACAATGAAAATGCCAAAAACAAACTTACATACAGAAGAAAACAATGACAACGGGCAAAGAGAAAGAGAAAGAGAAAGACGGCAAGAGAATGGGAGATGGGAATAAAAAGGGGGGTCAGGGCACCACCTAATGCTTTCAGCTACTATTTTGAATAGGCTCTGATACGCATCTATCCTCGGTTGTTTGAGAAGTTGAAAGCTTCCGTAGAGAGCGGTATTGCAAGCGAACACGTTCTTCACTTCCAATTATCTTTAGCAAATACCTAAACGGACCCACAAGAAACAGAGAATAAAGATGCTGACTGCTGAGCAAAAATCTTTAGGCCTATAAGCTTTTAACGGAACAAGGTAAATATGTGCAGCTCCAAATACCAAATTGCACGGCCATCGTCCACTAATGGCTCCATGAGTGTACTCACGAATAAAAACGACTAAAAAAGAAGGCAATGTAGTATCAGGTCTTCTTCCTGAGAAGGAAGGAGGTCCTCTTGAGGTTACACATAGGTTTTAGCAATGTATGTATAAACATGATCACCTCATTTGTTGGCCACACAACACACATTACCCGTGTCTTAAGAAGGTCGTCAAAGACATTGGTAGACAAAGTCATTGGATTCAAAAAGATAAAACAATCCAAAACATCCAAATTCAAACCCATACTGTAGTAGTGTCACCCTAGACAGGGTCTTTGAAGGGGGATGGGGCAGAAGGTTAAATGTATCAGTCTCCATATAAATTGCAGGGGGCATTTCTGTTTAGACCTAGATTGAAAACTGTAGGCTACCTACTACTACATGGAAAAGTAGTGGATACTTAAAGATCCCTATTACTATTGTCCACCCAAGGCTTTGAGGAAAGGTGATTCTTTTAGGGCTGTCAGCACACAAGCTCCCCCGAAGGAGTGTAAAACTTATCAAACTCTACTTCCTAGAGGGACAAGGTCATGTCGTTCTGTAGTTGACATGCTAGGGGAAGAGTCAGTCTCACTTATCCAGGGTAAGATAAATTACAAACAAAAGGGCCTTTTTACTCCCTATGTGGGGTGTGGGAAACTTACCTGTGAAGCTGGTCTTTAGTGGTGAGGAGTCCTAAAAGCGACCAACGAGTCTGCAGTAGATTGGATTATGAGGAAAACTAGGTCGAAAAGGTTAACTGGGAAACTAAGCTAATAGAATAGGGTAATTCGGCATTTATAGAAAAACCCCTGAGGAAAAAAAGAGAAAACGAAGAGACCATGGAAGAATAAGGACAAAAATTCTAGAGCAGAATCCATCTATGGCAACACAAACTTTTTCCAACCACACCATTATGATAAGAGCACAACACTTGAACACTTCAAGTCAGACCCAAAAGCAACTTTTGTCCCCAAGTAGATGAATCTGACCTCTCAAACATTTACGTATGACTCCCCTAGCCAAGTCTGAGCAACATAGCACCGATCACTTCCATGACAAATGGGAGTGAAAGAGGAAGAAAGTAAATATCAAAAATGTTAAGGCAACTATCAGTACATAAACACTTTTGGGGGGGTGTTCAGCTTCAAGTCCTCCTCCTGGTATTAATGCAAGCCATATTTCTTTAAATAAGGAGTGTGGACCATTCATCAACCAGAATGCCCTAAATCAATACAGGTGCGTCAAGTGTCAACTCACCAGCCATTAAGACACTGAGATGTTATGATAGCTTCCTTGCCAACAAATTTATCCGGCGTTCTCCTGTTTCCCTGCACCATTTGAAGAGCTTGTCAACATACTCAAAGGTAAGATCTCGGTCAAAGGAAAAAGATATTTAGGCAACCCACCTTAATCACTACTTTCTCATTAACTGAAAATGGATATTGAACTCCTCTTTGCAGCCCACTGTCACTAAGAATATCTCCATTTTCCTGACAGTATCACATGCAAGTTAAAGAGATCTTTTTTTAATAAGTTAAGAGGAAATCTTGAGGTAGAAAAGAAGAGAACATGCATGGATTCAAACCGTTTTTGCAAAATTTCCAAGTTCCCTTTATGGTTAGCAATTTATCACCCAAGTAAAAAACTGTTTTGCCAAATTTCAAATACAAGCTTCTGATAACAACTTCCCTCTGATTCATGCATTTAAGATCATTTTCAAATACTGTTATTTTCCCCTTTACTTATCCTCTCTCACATCTTCTCCGAGGCTCGATCAATACTTCTTCCCATGCTTTTCTCTGCTCTCAAAGAAATGACGATAATTCATAGAGGGAATGAATGAGGCGGCACGTCGACACACGACTAATGATAATTGTGCGTGTGTGCGTGTGTGTGTTAAAACTGATTTTGACAATTTCATTATATTTTTCATTTAAAGGTATCTTGAGTTGAATTATTATGGTACAATTTCTAGTTCTTGTTCTCGTGGAGTGTAGCGTCACATAGATAGACGATCCTGGAATTGCAGCTTTGACATTTGGCATTAGGGACACTAGAGGATTTTCAATGTCCTTAAGCTTTGGCCCGGCAAAGAGCTTATAGACTTGGAGATTTGTAGAATTTCATTATTCTACAAATCCAACATCTATATTAGCTTGAGGCATCAAGCACAACTACCAATCTTGCTTTTTCTCGGAATCGGCAGTTTGAGTTCTTAGATGTCCTTTTCTTTTAACCCAATTTCATGAGGTAACCTCATGTATTGCATACCAATTTACACAGTAAGCCTATCTCCAAGTTTCTGCACCATACATAAGTGTCGCTAATGCATAAAAGGATTAAACTGAGCGCTTTATGATATCATAACTTTATATCATGAAGTTTCCCCTTTTCTTTTGTTCGTGTGTGTATATACTGCAAATGCTTGGCGATAGGGGGAAGTTATGAAGTTGTTTCGAATGCATAAAAGTACTTTCTAGCTTTGATTCCATCAAAGGACTCAGTAAATAATTGAAAATGCTGGACAGCCCTCAAAGAGAACAGTTAGTCCTTTTTTAAATACTAATAGTACCTTGCTGATCCTTCTTCCCAAGTCTGTCAGATCCCCTACTTCTTTCCGCCGCTTCCGCAGTGCTGCATTATGGAAAAGTCTCCGATCATCCTCATGCTTCACAGCAACAGCTGCAGCCCTTAGAGCTGCGTAAAAATTTCCATCAGCTAAAAGTCGTCAAAAATTCCTAAACAACAGAATAGGAAAGGAAAATCCAAGGAGCTTGTTCATCTACGCTGCAGAGGAAAGTTAGACCTGCACTAAGAGGGACTGGTTTCTTTCCACTGTAATACGTATTTATTCTCAGAGGGAGAGGCCGAGGAGGGA
Organism: Talinum fruticosum; assembly: GCA_021018815.1. Taxonomy (NCBI): domain Eukaryota; kingdom Viridiplantae; phylum Streptophyta; class Magnoliopsida; order Caryophyllales; family Talinaceae; genus Talinum; species Talinum fruticosum. The sequence continues at coordinate 4,182,255 of JAITYX010000011.1, forward strand.
GGTGAAGGGAGCAGCAGCAGCAAAGAGGACAAAAATGATTATGAAAATGACATACCATGGTTAGGGATCAATGTCCTGGTCTCAATCTCTGTATGACAAAGCATGCACCTGGACTGTCATGTAAATAATCAGTGGAGCGACAAATGTGCAAATACATAAATAAGCTGCAAGGTCAAATGATGAACCATTTAAAAATCAATTACTAGAACTAGGGTAGGTGTGTCCTACCGTTTCAATGACCTTTCTCAGCATCAGACCACCAAACGAGTGTCCACAAGAGACAACCATTGCATCTTCAAGATATGCACCACTGACACCAACCAATCAGAGCAATGTCAGGTCCCACATGACATGCGAAGGTCAAAATACATAAGATTAACACCTACATAAAGGACACAGGCTTCAAACAGAAGTGAAAGCAGCATTTGAATGTTCTATTTTCTTTTTTTCTTTTTTACTTTAGATGTTTAGGCTTTCTTTTTCCTTTTTAAATGTCCATTATAAAATTCTTCAATTAGTTGACTTGTAGTGTCAATCTTTTAAGAATCAAAACATGCATAAAGAAAAAGTAGTAGTTTTGGAATTTCATTAGAATTAAGTTTGCCAACCCAACATTTTACACAAAAAGGTGAAAGGAGAACTAAAATATCAGATGAGGGTAAGAACAGTTAATAGTGAATATTCAAGTTTCTAAAACACTAAGGGTTTGTTCGTTTCAGCTAGTTTTATAGCGTTTATAAGCTGTTATATGCAGTTATGAGCTGTTATATATGAGTTGTTGTAACGGTTATGAGCTATTATGAGACGTTATAATGGCAATAATAAAATTTTTAAATATAATAATTTTTTAAAATAATAATAATAATAATAATAATAATAATAATAATAATAATAATAATAATAGTAATGAGAGTAATAAATTTCCCAAGCTGATGATAATAACAATAATAATTATAGTAATGATATTACTAACATTTTTTAAATATAATAATATTCTTTTTACAACAACAACAACAACAACAACAACAACAACAACAATAATAATAATAATAATAATAATAATAATAATAATAATAATAATAATAATGAGAGTAATAAATTTCCCAAGCTGATGATAATAACAATAATAATTATAGTTAATGATATTACTAACATTTTTTAAATATAATAATATTCTTTTTACAACAACAACAACAATAATAATAATAACAATAATAATGAGAGTAATAAATTTCCGAGCTAATGATAATAACAATAATAATTATAGTAATGATATTACTAATATTTTTTAAATATAATAATATTCTTTTTACAACAACAACAACAACAACAATAATAATAATAATAATTATTATTATTATATGAGGTTATGATTAGCGGTTATAGTAGGTAGCTGTTGTAGCGGTCATAGTTGTTATAAGCTGTTAGCGATTATAAAGGTTTTCCTAAACGCTAATTCGAACAGATCCTAACTGTGATACAATAAGCACCAAAAGGTTAATAATTAGATGAAGAGTAAAGTAAAAACTAAGTCAAAATTACTGACCAGAACAGAGGGGGAAACCAGAGATGTATACTTACGATAAGGGATCTGAAAGTACGCTTCTCAATGATGGCTCCTTGTTTAAACTGGTATGCTCTGCCTGAAATTTCATATCCAATTTAATTTAGGACAGCTATGTTGCTGAACACAAGTTAGAATTCATACAGTTCCACTATTCACAACAGAAGAGTCAAATAAAAGAATCAAACAAGCTTTTGTATAACATAATTATGCATGTAACAAGTAAAACATAAGCAACTGAACACTGCTAAGCAAGTAAGAGTGCGTACGTATGCTTTGAAATAACGACACCGGAAAATGCTTCCATCATATAAGAACTTATACAACAAAAAACAAGGGCATAAGTTCACAACAAATTCCACGGCCAAACTCATATTTATTGGCCTTTTGCTTTATGCATTCTACTGCACAAAAGGAATCCTACTGCTTCAAGACTATCTCAATATATTGATGGGGTGGATACTAGCTGCAAATTATGTCGAGAAGCTGACCAACAGATGCCAGTGAACACATTTTCCAGCAGTGTTCATTTACTATAAAGTATGGAGCAAAATTTGCGCATGGTTAAAATGTAGTATTACAGCAGATTCCCTGGATACTTTGCACAATACCCTGCTTAATGGCACATGGATCACTGGACAGAGGAGACTGATATACTCAACACATGCTGCTCATCAATACCACATTTGGTTAGAAAGAAACACAAAAACCTTCAGTGGAAGACCGCAGACAGTGGAACAGATAAGGAAGGCAATTACTTATGATATTTGCACTCGTTTTGATTGACAGAAGTGGAGAGAGCTGGTGGGAGATACATGTCCTTAGGCTTGTATCTTTGAACTGATATCCCCCTGTTTCAAAGGGATGGTTTTGGCAATAAAATTTTTTGATTATTACTGAACAAAAAATGTATCACTAGGAAAACAGGAGTCAGGACATAATATTTTCATCTTTCATTGAGTACTTATAAAAAAATTTTAAAAATTTTTAAAAAAACACCTTATCTTTCATTGAATATCTTTTGCTAGCATTTGTTTTGAATTTTTACTACACCAACAAATTGTAGCCAAGAAAGATCTCAGGGGGCAGGGAACACATACCCTGTGGAATCAATGCATAAAAGAACTGATCAATTCATTAAAAGAAATTGAATTATCTCACACAATTCAGAACAAACAGCCCTTTCTCCAGTCAATTGGGTCGTAAAGAAATTTATTTTATGATCATCGTCATCAGGCAATCATACCCTTCCTAAACCAAGTTTTGGGCCTTATGCCACTCATAAATAAGCCACAAAAGAGTAGCTTGCATCTAGATTCAAAGCATTGATCTAAACCCTACAAAATTCTAAAGTTCGAAAATTGCCCAATATATACTCTCAACATTGATTATACAATCTCCAGCCATGATAGATACTCAATCTGGCTCACTTCAGTTAATGAACAACACAATGCCAGTCAACTCAAGAGCTGAGCTAGCATTTCCCAGGCTGGTGTGTACCCTACTGTATAAACAACTTGAAACCAAACGACAATGCCATGTTGCAAATATCTTGAGCGGGATTATCATGATTACTATCCTAAGACTGAAGTCAGCCAAGCACAGAAGCAAGGTTATCACAATTCCAACTAGCACAGTTGGAATACATCATAGAACACACATCAAAGGCACTTGACTAACACCTCTTTTCTCAATAACATTCATACGGAATGAACTCCCATGATGGGAAGTGTTCTAGATGTTATTGTCTATGACTACTAGACAAATAGAAGCTATTCAGGTCTTTTTCTTAACAGTAATTAAAAAATATATTAAATATATTAATGATACTCCAGGGTTACACTGTAAACCCATATGCAAAAGGGGCCAATATGAAAATCATGATGCCCTCAAGCTCTATGCCTCCTCGACTCTTTATGCCCTTGAGGTATTTCAAAAATTTACTTTTGCCCCTCAAATTTTTTTTCGTCAAGATGTGCCATTAGTTATTCAACAAAGTTAAAAACTTCCTTGGGGCCAACTGTCAACCGGTTATAGTCGGGCTTTACGATTTTCTTTTTTCTTTTCCGGTAAATAATAGAAACCCCCTCCCTCCCCATTCATCTTCTCTCTCTTCCTCCACGGACCACAACTTCCAGCATCATCCCCTCTCTCTTCCTCCACTTCCACTACTCCGCTTAAATGAGTTGAATCAAACTAGGAAGAAGAATAAATAGGAAAAGGGTAATAGGGAAAAAAAAAGAACAAAAAATAATTTCAATACCAAAATCCAAAACTTCAACAAAAATTAAAGAACATAACTCAAAATTTGAGTCAGGAATTTATAATTTCATTATTAAAATCCATAATTGCATAAGGAAACAGAATGAAGGAAAACAGAGGAGAGAGAATGGAAGAAGAGGACAGAAAATTTGCAAGGCGCTTGGGGTTTCATTGTTGTGGCTGAGAAAATGGAAGAAGAGGAGAGAGAAAATATCTCAGAGGAAGGATGAGGTGTTTGATTTAAGGAGGGGGTTTTCATTTTACTTTTATTTTAAAAGCTTGTTCTTATTTCTCAACCCAAAAAAGCGAAATAAAAAATTGGCTATAACCGGTTGACAGTGGGCCCAGGGGCAGGTTTGAACTTCATTGAATAATTAATGGCACATCTGGATGAAAGAAAAATTAAGGCAAAAGTCAATTTTGAATACTTTAAGGGCATAAAGATATGATGACTCATAATTTTATCCACAAAATCCAAAAAGATAGCTTTGTGCCACAATTGAGCACTTCTCTTACGTTGCCTGAAAACAAGACTTACATAAGTACTATCTGCGTGATTGCACAAAGCATCTTCTTCTGCAGAAAGATCATCCATGAACTGGCTTACTGATATGGGAACATAGCTCTGGGGAATGACATGACCAGCAGCAGCAACTGGTGAGCAGTCCAGAATAGCGTTGCTCTGTGGCATAAGCCTAAAGGCTAAAGAAGTCCTGTAATAAAAGAACTATGATTAAGTAATTCTTCTCCTTTGTATACCGATTCCATCCCAAGACCCTCCCCCCAGCTAACAGCATCTTTTATTCATGGAGGACAGGGATCTCAAGATTCCAAAGAGCTCACCATCGCACAAAGCACCTAGATTTTCAAATGTTAGAAATAAATTGCCTAAATACCTTCCGCCATAACCAGCACCTGATGAGATTTCAGGAGCAGCACGATAAGCAGCAGCAGGACGGAGGCCTGCAGTAGCATGACTAAGTGCCTTCCCTGTTAGCAACAAAACTGACCCTGGAGCTAGCCCATTATCTGCCAGGTACCATCGACCATTTGGGTCGCAAACCTATAGAGACAGCTGATACAATTATTCACCAACACAAGATTTTTTTTCTTTTTATTTGAGTAGGAGGAGAGCAATAATATAACCTTTGCGATAAAGAGAACAGTTCAAATAAAAACCAGGACAATGAATAACATTTAAAATGATCATATAGTTATTTAGGGAAAAGACATCATGCTGGAGTCTAGAAATCTGAGTGAGCAAGAACCTGAAGACCAGGACTATCGGAAGAAACTAAAGTTAGCAATCCCTTCTCGATTTCACCAGCGGTCGATGGCTTGGCTCCTCCAATAGCCCCTTTCCCATTTTGCATAGAAGCATGAAAATAGGTTGCCACAAGCACTGAGGAAGATGCCTCATTGGAAGGTAGTGGAGCATCATCAAGCAGATGGTTAAAAACACTGTAAGAAATATTATAGCAGTGAGCCAATAATGTGCAAAATCCGTAAGAACAGGATTTAGCTGGGTACAAAAGAAATATATAAACTAATCATATCCATACTCGCTACGTAAACGAAGATTCCTTGCAATGGCACACAAAGCAGCGCGAGCAGCTTTACCCAGGCATCTAAAAATTTCAGCCATGCAAGGAGGAGATGAGTCGCTATCCTCCAAAGCCCTTCAAAAAAAAGCTGATAGAGTGTCAATTTCTAAATTGGTAATCCTGGTAAGCAACAAACCCATAATGAATGAGTACCATGCATATACATGCATTAAAAAAATTATAGAAAACATACACAAAAGAATGGCACATGTTCACATCCTAGCCATTCGACGATGTAAACAATCAAATAAAGGCCTTCCGTGCAAGGTTGCTACACTATCTTAGTTCTGAGTTAAGAATATCGAAATGAATCATATCTCCCGGGGATTATGTTAGTGCCTGTCAAACAACATGACCCAACGGAACTTTGAAAGCAAGTGACAATCCTCAAACCTGAAATAAAAAAGAACTTGAAAGTACTGTTGGATTTCCCTTGTCTATCTGAATGTGTCGTGGATAGTCAGGTTCACTGGATTACAGTACACTACAAATAGAGGGGTTTTTATCAATATGGACTTAAAAAACAATAGATTGTGAATATTTGCGTTCCTTTGCCCTCCAATCAGACTCTTAGATAACAGAACACACAGCTCACTTTCTTCACACATTTCTGCAGTCATTATGGCCACTGCTGATTACATGCTGAAAAGATCCAACCATTGGATGCTCTGTTAATAAATGTAAACCTTAGTACTGAAACTTTAAAAGGCACAAAACGGTTCAAAAAGAGGGTACTTCTAAATAATTATTAAATGCTTAAGCGCTTAACAATTGATATTTTAAAAGTTAATATTCTCAATTCGGTTTTAAGTAATTATTATAATCCTGTATGGTAGAATTTTTTAAAATTCAAAAGAAAAAAATCTTTAAAAAAATGATGAAATCATCTTCTTGGCTTGGGTCCAAAGTTCCCTAATTTAAATTAATTGAAATTTTTAATTTGGGTCTAAATTAAAGAAACTCCAAACAATCATTAGGAGCACTCTAAATGGTACAGAGCTATATTTTATTTTATCATAATAAACTTTTTCTAGCATAACAGGACCACACTTCAAATCTACAGGATGGTATTGAGATTATTTAGGCAGGAAGGTACTGAAATTGTTCAGGGAGATGCTTAGAATATCTTAAACAAACACAATATAGAAATTTGTGGTGAAAGCCTCTTGGGACCCCAAAATAAAAGCTATTACATACGTTTTTCGCGATTTGGGAGGTCAAGGAGGTGAAAAGGTGATGGTGTTACCTTTGAACACCATTTCTCTTTTTAGGGGTGGGGTAAGGACAAAGGACCATTACTGCAAGTTTGAAAGTAATGTTATTCCAATTACCAACAAGCCGATCACCGTATAAGTGAAGGCCAGAGTCAGCAAATTAATGAACCAAAAGCCCCTCTTACATTTTAAAGTTTACAATCACAATGCCCTTTCTAGCATCTGAATTCTGCTTTATAATTTACAAAATGCTGTCGTCATGTTGATAAAGGCCACCACAATTGAAATTGTTTAGAAAGATATTTAGAATGTTCTAAAAAGTTGCAAAGACAGAGAGGTGAAAGTCTCTTGGAAACCCATAATGAAGGCTATTATGCATGGTTTTCAACAATTTTGAACTTCTAAGTGGGTATCATAAGGTGAGTATACACACCTACTAAGCCTCAAAAATATTTTATGGAACTTTTACCCATTCAAAAAAGTTCATAGATATACCACCACAACGTGTAATTTTGGGCATTCTGGAGTCACAACTCAAAATTTGCAAGATGGTTATTATGGAACCATAATACTCACTATATTGCTCACGGGGATATTTTGGATGTCCCATGAGTTTCTAAAGGTAGAGTGGTTAGAGCATCATTCTTTGCAGTTGATGCTATTGTCCACAGTTTTCTTGATTCATAAAAGAATGCTCAAGAACTTTCTAAATCAAGACTAGATGCTCCTTCTCAGCCCTCAGAATTCTTGATTCATATACCACCATATACCTGTTTTAAGGATGCTGAATCACATTTCAAAATCTAAAAGATGCCCACCAGTGAAACCTTTATGCTCATTGAAATTTTTTAAGGGATTCAAAACATCCTAAGCAGATGTCATCGGCAGAACACTTCTTGGCAGTTGACAGCCCCAAATGAAGACTGTTTTACAGGAATTTCTGGATCTTTAGACAAGGTACGATTTTCAGGAACTTAAGAAGCATGTCAGCGAAACTGTCAAATGGAAACTCTCTGTCTTTTACTGACTCCTCAGAGTATTCTTATAACGTTCTACGTCCATCTAAGTTTAGTAGGCATTGAAATGGATTCAAAATGTTGTCCGTTCCATGACGAAACGGCCACATCGGATCAAGTTGAGTGAACCACATTTTCACCCTACGATCTGCGCTATAAACACAATTGCTGCATAAAGCCAGTTTGCCGTGCCACAATTGTGACAGAAACCACATTTTGAATCCCAAAGCTCACTTGAAAGTCGCCATAAGCCTTGTTTTTATGGCATTTTGAATTGAAACATATTCACAGCATACAAGATAGTGCTAACGAAGCTAATGTGCTCGTTGAAACTGTGCAGAATAATATTCAAAACCTTCTAAAAGATTTTGGTGTAGAGTAGTCAAAGACTCAGAATGCCACAAAAATGAAGCCTGTCGTACACAATTTTAGGGATTGTAAAAGAGTATTCGGGACAATTCTTAAGCTATTGTTTGCCGCCAAAATATCCATTTTTGTAATGTCATGAAATCACACTTCAAATAGATAAGATACTGCCAACAAGGGTATGACAATCATTGAAATTGTTAGGAAATATTTAGGATGTTTTAATGGGCTATGGAGGCAAAACTCTACAATTTAGACCCCACAAAATGAAAGGTCTTATACCCAATATCAGAAGTTTTAGGGAAAATGTCTAACTCTAAAAAGTTGCAATACATATTTCTCTTGCTAATCATCCAAAAAAATTTAGGTACTCTATGACCATCTTAGATCATGTAGAGTGCACTGCATGCTAACATAATGCTTGGTTCTGGTGTTTCAAAAATACTTTAAATTAACAACGGTGCCAATGAAGCGATATATTTAAGATACCCTCAGAGGTCGTGGATGTACAAGCCTATCAGAACCCCCCAATTAAAGGCTATAAATGTCCAAAATATTGTCAACAAGTGACAGAGGACTAACCTCTCAAAATGTTCTACAGTACCTTACGTCCATGTTAGATAGCCGAAAAGGTATTGTACGGAACCATAGTTCCCATTTTCTATAATTATGCATCATAATCTAGAACGTTATGCCCATTACACCAAAGGGAATATTTAGAATTCTATTAGAGGTTTCAAAGTAGAGTCATCCAAGTCTCAGGGGCCTAAACACTCTTATATAGATGAATTTTGGAATATCTGGAAAAACCATGTTTGATAAGTTTCTAAAAATGCTAAGCATATGCTTCTAATGAAACCTCCAAATGTTGCAATTAAGAGCCAGTCTGACCAGTTTACAGTGAATTCTATATGACCATAACATCTATAGGTGTTTCAGAATTGTGCTTCAGGATCTACAAGATGGTGGTGATGAAGCTATTGTATCTATCATTGTTTAAAACGATCTCAGAATGTCAAAGTATGCTGTGGATGTACAGTGCGCAGTGAGCAGAGCATCTCAGAAACCCCAAAATGAAAGCGGTTACACAGTTTTTGTGATTTTGGGAAAAATGCTTTCATAGCTCTCAGCATTGATTATGTCCTCTTCCTGACACCCTAAAAATACTTTTAAGAGTATTTTGGGACCATTCTAAATAATTCAAGGTGTATTCTATAAAACCATAATGCCGTTCTGTAGGCATTTGGAAATGACAATTCATAATTTAAAGAAAAGGTGCTAATGAAGCCAGCATACTTGAAACTGTTCACAGAGGTATCTAAAATATATCAGGTTGTATTGTGGTTACAGTCTCTTAAGGATACCAAAACTAAGGCCCTATTCCATTCAACTATAAGGAGCTCTAAGGCTGTAATGTAAGGATTTGTAAGAAGCTTAAAAATAACTGTAAAGTTAGTTATAAAAAGTTATAAGGAGCAGTAAGGCTGTAAGCTAAAGCTAAATGGAACAGGAGCTAAGGCTACTACACACAGTTTCATTTCGAGAAAATACAGGAGGTGTTGTCAAAATGTAACCACATACTTCTTTTATCCCCTCAAAATTCTGAGGTATATTGAGAGTGAAGACTATTATATAATTATTGACAATTCAACGTGTACAAAACGGTCATTGTGACCTTTCCAAGGTGGAATGTGACAAACATCATAAATGCAGCATAATGCAATTCACTTAACTCGAAAACCCTTTGGATGCAGCCATTTTGTTTGAATCCATGGGTTTAGTTTATACATAACAAAATCACCACAAGACTGTCAAGTAGATGTATTAGGCTGAAGAATTTTATTATAATACCTCCATGAGCCCATTTAAACTTTTTTTCTAATATTTCAAAAAGTTATTTACATTCAAGGAAGACCTGAATTTAGGATTTGTGGATTAAACTCATGTGGTTATAAGATTCAAATATGGAATTCAACAACCACCTTAAAGCCTCATGAATTGATTACCTAAATATGCCTGGAGGAGAGCTGCTAGACAGATCCAACTTCCTCTATATAAATGGAAAATCTAAAACCATACTCATTTACTGGCTAAGAAAACTACACCTAGATGTTGCATGCAAGGTTCCCAGGTCAGCAATCTACAGATCTATGAAAGAAGGATAAAGTGATAAAGCAAGGTATCGGAGTGGAGACATTGGTTCAACCTAGTTATCTTCTCGGAGTCTCAACTGTTATTTGCTTTTTGCTATCTAGCTGCTACGCAGTTGAACATGGATACTGTCAGAAGGAAGGACAAGTCCAAGTATTTTAAATGACCTTATCTATTTAATGGTTCTACATAGGCACATAGCATTACCAAAATTTCATTTGGAGAGCCAAACCAACAAACAGCAGACATTATGACATGAAAATAAGGATGAAAATAAAAGCATCCACGATCCAAGGATTCCAATTTGAGATGATTTGTGTTTCCATTTCAAGACTCACGCTATTCTTTCAAGACGACCCTTCTCAGCCAAATCCCAAATACGTTATCCTCTCGCTACATATAAGTGATTTATCATAAAGTACAAGCACATATCAATCAATTGCCAATAGCATCCAACAATACTTATCACTCAATGAAGTGAATTATCAAAAAAGTTTAAGCTTTTTAAGAGCAAATACCTTCCAGCCCTGTACATGTGAACACCTCTGCTTCCTTTCCCCACTGCCCCAGCAACGTGAGCCCTACTCCGGAAGTACAACCGAGTTGACTCGAACCCACACCGCAAAATGGCAGCGTCATCACTCCCGAGCTCAATCACGGCGGCATTGTGCCTCATCAGGGACACAGAGAGGGCCTCCACAGCCCTCAGGTAGGCGGCGGCGGGGGCCCCATCATAGGAGGAGATATCAGAGAGCCGAATCCTCGAAGGAATGACCTCCGAGGGGAACGTGGCGATCGAAACGGCATGATCGACGGCAGAGCGGTGGGAAGAAGATGGAGGGAGGGAAGAGATAGGAGAGAGAGAGAGGGGCGATGGCTGAGGATGGTGATGATGGTGTTGAATGCTGCTATTGTTGTTGTTGGAGTTGGTGTTGTGGGAGTGGGATTGAGACTGAGACATCAACATCATCACCATCGACGATGAAAACAAGATGAACGCGGCAATTCAGTATCATCATTAGGGTTTTACAGCGATGTTTCCATGGCAGGAGCTAGAGCATGAGCTAGAGCTAGAGCTGAAGCTAGGGTTTGAGAGATCAATTCCGCGAATGGAATGTCAGAAGAATTCAATTGAATATTGAAATTCGTAATTCATTCCTTCCCTCTTTCTGGGTATGTGAATTTGACGAGGCAGCAAGCAGGGTTTTCAAATTCAATGGAGGTGAGAGAGAGAGAGAGAGAGAGAGAGAGAGAGAGAGAGAGAGAGAGATGCAACGCCTCCAAGGACCAATACGTCCTACGTTTTAGCAATTAGAAAGTTCTTTCTACCCAAAAAAAAATAGAAAGTTCTCTTGACTATTTATTTATTTTCTTCACTGTTTTTGTTTTTTTTTTTTTTTTTTTTTTTTTTTTGGCAGAGGAGATGGAAATAACAACCTACAAAAGTGTTCCTCTTCCAGCTTTCCTAACTAGAAGATGTGCCATCTTGACCTTTATGCTACTAGCTTTACAAATGATAACATTATAAAAATGATTAGACAAAAAGAAAATATTTTTCCTAATTGCTTGCATGAAGACTCGGACACTCGCTCTATATCTTTCTCGAGTCATGTAAAAGGAATCGAGTATAACGATGTCATTCATATAGAGTTTTGATTCCAAGGCATTCTCTCGTGTCTTAGAAACTTACTTGAGTTAAATAGTATCTTTTCTATGCGATTTGACCTTCACATATCTCGTTAATCGCTTTTCAGTTAGCGACTCGAAAACTTGTTCTTTATTCTCGAGTCCACTCTCACTCGTAATCTAACTTGTGGTTATTTACTCTATTGTTTGCAAAGTTAGCATTCATAGTTCATTTCATGCTTAGTCTACATCAAGTTTTTCCCACTCGATATTTGTTCGGAACTTGATTCTTTACCTAAGACTAAGTCATATGGAATTCCGAGTATCATGGATATTAGACTCGTAAAATTCCATTTCTTTTCCGACTCGGATAATGTGTTGATTAATTATCATGATTATTTTATTATCTATGTCTAACCTTGGACCAAAGTATTTTATACTTTGAGAACCAAAGGTGTTTTACTTTTGTAGGTTATTCAATCGAGGATATTGAAGGTTTGCTCGGGAGAGTCCGAGTCACCTTAGAGGGGGTGAATAGGGTGATGAAAAATTCTTTCCGAAAGCACAAACTTTTGACAGAGAAGAGTCAAAGACAGATTCCGAGTCTAAGCAAGGGGTCAGAAAATATTGGACTCGTAATGTGATGAATCGGAGTAAACACGTTCAGCAGGTCGTCCGAGTCTAGAATGAACTCGTAAATAGAACACGGAGATTTTACGTGGAAACCCTCCCGGGGCAGAAAACCACGGCCCGTATCAATCCAGACACGAAGTCAAATCCACTATTTTGAGTCCACAAAATACCGTGAACTTGACGGAACCCGAGTTGCTCCCTTAGACAACTCTATACGGACTTTCCTAGACTCGAAGTTACCTTATCCGATCTAGTACTTCCTAGCCGAGATAACCCTTACAGTCTAGGGACAACTAAGCTGAGTTAACCTTTACAGACTTAGTCAAGGGACCTTACAAAGAATGTAAGAAGAGTTTGTAACTAAGTACAAGACCTTACAACTCGAAAGTAATGAATTACGAGTGGGAGTTGTAAGTTGAAGATTGAAAGTAAATACAATAACTTTGTTCAAGTAAGTGTATTGACAATGTGTTCGGCAACCTTCAAGTCTTGTGAAGTGGCTTCCTTTTATAGAGGACCAGGCAGAGTAGCCGTTATCTTCATCTGCTGACCGAGAGTCCTCTGTGACCGTTGTGAAAGGCTTTCGAGTCACTCGGAAAGTATCCGTTGAAATATGGACGTTGGACAACGGTTTAACTCTCTTGGAAGTCCCAAAACCATCGGTTGTGTCTTGATAAATGTGGTGAATCCCACCGTTAAGCTTGGCGTTCCAGTTTTCCGAATATGGAAGCGGACGACTTCGACACAATCTTCGGGACTAAAGCGAGGAAGGTGAAAAGCCATATCTGCTTGGTGATTTGACGTTACGAAGCCGGCTACTTTTGTAGTTTGAAAAGATATCCTCGATTGAATAACCTACAAAAGTAAAACACCTTCGGTTCTCAAAGTATAAAATACTTTGGTCCAAGGTTAGACACGAGATAATAAAGTAATCATGATAATTAACCAACAGATTATCCGAGTCGGAAAAGAAATGGAATTTTCCGAGTCTAATATCCATGATACTCGGAATTCCATAAGACTTAGTCTTAAGCAAAGAATCAAGTTCTATAACAAATATCGAGTGGGAAACACTTGATGTAGACTAAGCATGAAATGAACTACGAATGCTGACTTTGCAAACAATAGAGTAAATAACTGCAAGTCGATTCTGAGTGAGAGTGAACTCGGAATAAAGAACAAGTTTTACGAGTCGCTAACCGAAAAGCGATTAAAGAAATATGTGACGGCCGAATCGCATAGAAAAGATACTATTTAGCTCAAGTAAGTTTCTAAGAGACGAGAGAATGCCTTGGAATCAAAACTCTACATGAATGACATCGTTATACCCGATTTCCTTTGCATGACTCGAGAAAGATATAGAGCAGTGTCCGAGTCTTCAATCTCCCCTTTTTGATGAAAGGCATTACATACTTAAACAGAAACTTTGTTAGAGGGAAATAGATTGATTCGAGTAGTTTGAAAAAGAGTAAGACATATTGAATAGATCGGAGCAATATACAATATATCGAGCAAATTAAAGTATGCTTGAACTCATTAACTCGTAAAAGAAAGAACTCGTAAATTAATAATGAAATGCATCAATTCATTAAAAAAAATTACAAGGGCGGAAAGAACTCCCCTAAACAAGACAACCGAGTTTCGACTACATTTTCTCCCCCTTGCCTTTCAGCAGAAAAACAAGAAACAAAAAGAAGGGAGAAAAGTACAAGTAACACACAAGTTGTCCGGACAAAAGGAAAAATTTTGAAACAGAAATGCTGGAGACACCGAGGAATTGTGACTCGGTGCATGGCTCCAACTAGGAAGGAGGGATTTCGAGTGGAGGCGGAGGTGCGCCGGCGCTGATACGATCTTGACGATGTGCTTGAGCGCGGCGAAGGGAGAACCGGAACAGTTCGCAGGGGCTCGGCTCCGAGTGGTCGACCCGGAGAAAGTGGATCGAGGGGTTCTTCCCTTGGGACCTCGGGGCTGGAGGGGCTGCTCCGGCTGACTCGCTGGAGGAGCGAGATCTTCGACCCACTCGAGCTCGCTGTCCGAGCTGAGTACAACAATTTGAGCTTGGGGAGCGAGCTGTCCCTCAGCGAGTTGCCACGGCCTCTTCTTCCCTTTGCTCGGAAGGGGCTGCCTCAGCCGCGGAGTTCCTCGGCGTCCTCCGCTGCATCTGCAGCTTCTTCCTCTCGCTTCCTCGCTCGTCCGAGGAGGTCGGGCTCGGGCTCGAAGACGTCTCGGATGTGTCCGAGTCATCCGGGTCTCGAGCCGCCTTGGACCGTCTCTCTCGAGGAGCTCAGCCAGCTCCTTCTGCTCCTTAACCAGCTCTCTCATCTCAAGAACGAGAGACTGCTGCTCTCGGATCTGGGACTCGACCGGTCTTTTGGTTAATGGTCGAGACCACGAAGAACAGACTTGAAGCCCACGACCATGTCTCCGAGTTCGGAAGACACAGAGCCGATCTTGTCCATGAAAATAGGGGACAAGAGGGTTGAGAGAGTTTTGGAAGCACTTGGAGGTGGAGGCACCACCAGGTGAAGAGGGAAGAGGGAGAGGGGTTGATTTCGAGTCCGAGGTGGAGAAGGAGGCCTCGGCTCCGAGTTGTGAACCCGGACACCGGGGTTAGTTTCCTGGTATCCGTACCCCGGAGTTCCTTCTTGCCGACCACAATGGCCGCCTCGGACACCGCGTTAGGGTCGAGAGGAAGAGGAACTTGGAATTGTTTGAAGACAAGGGTGAGAAGAGCACCGAAGGAAGGGAGGTGTTCTTCTTGGCTTGGAGTTGAGCTAGCACAGCGGCCATCCGTTCAATGATGGAGGGGAAGAGGTCGACTTCGTATCCCTCCAAGATATCGAAGAGGGCTTTGAGGTGCTTGGAGTTGGGGTTCTCCTTGCTAGAATGCTTGTGAGAAGAAGGTTCTCATCGGCAGGAAACACGAAGCCTGGCTGTCGACTTCAGCTGAGTCACGAAAAGTTCTTTCCGGACCCGAGGAATTCTTTAGCATACTTTTCAAAGAAGTCGTCGGCGACTTCAGTGAAGAGGATAGGGTTACTGTTCAAGAAGAGAGAAGAAACTTTGAACAGATCGGTGAAGAAGAGAGGTGTTGATACTGAACGGTAATGTTACGGACCCGAGAGGTTAGAACATTTTCGAGTGAGAGAGGTGAGTATAAAACTCGAAACGAGTTCGGGATAGATGAACTCATCTGAAACACAAGAAAGGGTAGACATCTGTGGTTTGGATGTTAGACAACCAGGAGAACTTGGTTGTTGGGAAGAACTTGTCGTCCAGCGCAAGATGCTTTGGGTGACAATGGGTTTAGAAGGGGTTGAGCTTTCCGGCTTGTTGGTGCGAGGCTTTTTGGAGGATGAAGAAACACTGAAAGTCGGGGTGGTTTCCTCTTTTAGGCATTGTGAGAGATGAAAAGATGAAACTTTTTGAAAGAGAAAGAGAAAGAGAAGGAGGTGTAGAAGAGAAGAAAGCGAAAATGGTAGAAGAAAATGAGAAGAGAGCGATTGAAAACTTACGAGAGAGAGAGAGAGAGCTTCTTCAACACTTGCGGACGATCAAGGGAACACTGTTCACGTAGAAAACTTCCGCGAGAGGGTTTTCGTTTGAGAGGGAGGGAGTTTTAGAATACCGAGAGAAAGATGGATAGTCGTTATTTATAAAGAGTACGCGCGCCCGTTCACTATCCGTTAAGTAACTCCGTTCCGTCTCACCCGTCCATCGATCATTAATGCCCGGTGTGACAGTTCTTCTTCAACGGTTGAGATATCGGTGGTTTGAAATCTGCGGTTAAGATCCGATCGCGGCGCTCGAGAAAGAGAGAGAAAAGAGTTTGAAATTATAATCCGAAACTCTCCACTGTTCTAGAGATAGCTTCGAGAAAATTTGATGTCCAGATTTCTCTTACATCCGAGTTTGACTCGAAAAGTTTCGAGTGACTCGAAACACGAAATAACTATCAGCCCGAGTATCACGTGATCAAGCTGAACTAATGGTTATTAACAATGAAAGCATAAGGCACGAAATATGCACGAATCATAACACAAAACTAAGCATTTAACATACCAAGCTCATTCCGAATAAAACAGAATTGATCTTCACCAAGAGGCTTAGTAAAGATATCAGCTAATTGAAGATTAGTAGGAATGAACTCAAGTGTAATGTCACCCTTTTACGAGTGATCGCGTAAGAAGTGATACCGACTTCAATATGCTTTGTTTTTGAGTCTTTGGACAGGATTCTTAGTGATACTGATTGCGCTTTGATTGTCACACTTGATTGGAACCGAGTTGAGAGATAGTCCAAGATCCTTCAAGTGTTGTTTTATCCGAGAGAATCCGAGCGCAACAAGCTCCAGCGGCAATATATTCAGCTTACTGCAGTTGATAGAGCTACTGAGTTTTGCTTCTTTGAGTGCCAGGATATTAGGGATTGACCCAGAAATTGGCAAGCTCCGGATGTGCTCTTTCGATCAACTTTGTATCCTGCATAGTCTGCATCCGAGTACCCGGTCGAGTCGGTTACGAGTCTCCGGAGTACCATAGTCCTAGATTACGAGTGCCTGCAAGATATCCGAATATTCTCTTCACCGCAGTGAGATGTGATTCCTTTGGATTAGCTTGAAATCGTGCGCATAAGCAAACACTGAACATTATATCCGGTCCGCTTGAAGTAAGATATAGCGAGTGATCCAATCATACCTCGATAGAGTTTCGATCTACTGCCTTACCTATCTCATCCGAGTCGAGCTTTATCTCTGCTTGCTCATAGGGGTCGATGCGTGCTTTGCATCTTGAAGTTTGTATTTCTTCAGCGGTTCCTTGGTATATTTTGATTGATGGACAAAGATTCCATCCTTGTCTTGTTTGATTTGCAGCCCAAGAAAGAAGTTGAGCTCTCCCATCATACTCATTTGGAACTCTTGACTCATCAACTCGAGAAAATTCTCGGCACAGAAATTCATTAGTAGCACCGAAAATAATATCATCAACATATATTTGAACAATGAGAAAATCTTTCCCTTTGGTCTTTATGAATAGGGTCTTGTCGATCGACCTCTTTTAAAATCATTTTGAACCAAGAAGTCTGCTCGAGTCTTTCATACCAAGCTCTAGGGGCTTGCTTAAGACCATAGAGAGCCTTTTGAAGTTTGAAAACATGATTTGGAAATTACGAGTTTTCAAAACCAGGAGGTCTGCTCGACATAGACCTCTTCTTCGATGAAACCATTGAGAAAGGCACACTTAACATCCATTTGATATAATTTAATATGCATGCGGGATGCAAATGCCAACGATATTCTAATGGCTTCAATTCTAGCTACTGGTGCAAAGGTTTCCCCACAATCAATTCCTTCTTCTTGATTGTAACCTTGAGCTACAAGTCTAGCCTTGTTTCGACTACTATTCCACCCTCATCCAGTTTGTTTTTGAAAACCCATTTGGTTCCTATAGCTGGGTGGTCGGAAGGTCGGTTGGTCGGAGTCCGGACTTGGTTTCTCTCGAATTGATTCAGCTCTTCTTGCATGGCCTCTACCCATTCGGGTTCATTAAGGGCTTCTAGAGCATTTTTGGGTTCGATTAGTGAAATGAATGCGGTGAATGCACATAGATTATGAAGAGAAGAACGAGTTCTTACCCCACTTGTTGATATCGAAATAATGTTTTCTTGGGGATGACTGGAAGTAAATTTGAATGCTTTACCAGTTCTTTGATTCACCAGGTTTGAGGGTTGAATTGCTTGATCTTCGAAGCTTGTTACGAGTGATCCTCTTCATTGACTTATTCGTTCGGAGCGACCTCTTGAGTTGTCTCATTACGAGCTTCCTCGTTACGAGTAGTCTCCTTCGAGTCTTTATAGACTCATCTTCGTCATCATCCTTTACGAGCTTCGGTTCGAGTATGAAGATTCACTTGGTTTTCCCTGTTCAAGCTCATCAAACACTACGTGGATACTTTCTTCCACTTTGTTAGTTCTCTTATTGAAGATACGGTAAGCTTTGCTATGAGAGGAGTAACCTAGAAAAATTCCTTCGTCGGACCGAGCATCAAACTTGGTCGGATGATCCTTACCATTGTTGTGGACAAAGCACTTACATCCGAAGGATCCGAGATAGGAAATATTTGGCTTCCTTCCTTTGTAGAGCTCATAAGGTGTTTTCTTGAGAATGGGTCCGATGAGGCATCGATTGAGAGTGTAGTTAGGCTGTGTTTCTTGCCTCTGCCCGAGAAATAGTAAGGCGAGGTTGTGTTCAATCATCATCGTCCTTGCTATCTCTTCAAGAGTTCTGTTCTTTCTCTCAACTACTCCATTCTGCTGAGGAGTTCAGGTGCTGAGAAGTTGTGAGAAATTCCATTCTTGTCACAAAACTACGAGAATTACGAGTAATCGAACTCCCTTCCATGGTCGGTTCGAATCTTTTGAATCTGAGTGCGAGACTCCACTTGAATCTTTCTACAGAGCTTGCTTGAACTCTTTGAAGGCTTCATTCTTATGCTTGAGAAAACACACCCAGGTAAATCTTGAAAAATCATCAATAATGACAAGTATGTAAGATTTACCTCCGAGACTCTTCACAGGGATTTCACCACATAAGTCCATATGCGATAATTCAAGTACGTTGGATGTGGAAGCTGTCTTCAGAGATTTGAATGAAGATCGACTTGTTTCCCTCGGTGCATGCTTCACATACTTTATCCTTCTCAAAAGCACGGTTAGGTAATCCTCTAACCGGACCAAGAGATGCAAGCTTCTTGATAGTATGCATGCTAATATGACCTAATCTACGATGCCAAGTCCAAGAATCATCTTGAAGATATGCTTTTAAACATGATAAGTTCGACTTGGGTCGAGAGAGGGATGATGTAGGTATTACCCGATCTCTTACCCGAGAGCTTTACCTCTTTGGTGGTCTCATCCGTGATGTAGCACTTGGATTGAGTGAATTTTACCTCTTGACCTTTGTCACAAAGTCGGGAGATGCTAAGTAGGTTGTACTTTAGTCCTTTGACCAGGTAGACTGGGCTCACCAGATTGTTTTTATTACCAATCTTCCCAATGCCTACTATCTTGCCTTTACTCGTCATCACCGAAGGTCACCTTTCCTCCTTTATATGACTTCAGCTCGAGAAAAGAGTCCTTGGTCACCGACATGTGTCGAGAGCATCCGCTGTCTAGGTACCGAGTGTCCTTTTGATCTTTTCGAGTGACCTGCAAAATAGAGAGAATCTAACCCTTCTCACTTCCTCTAACGAACCCAGTAACATTCCTTACTTGTGGTCCTTTTACGAGGAAGAAGGTGCTTCGAAATCCAGATTTGGATAACTTTGGGTTTAGTCCGATTCCGAGTCTTCCTCTCGAGAAGCCGAGTCCGTGTCTCTTTCCTTTTAAAAACCTTTCCTTTTAAAACAGGAGAAAAGGGTTTCCTTTTGTAAATAGGTGCAGGTTTAGTCCTCCTTTCATTTACGTGAATGGGACCATGCTCAGCCTTTTGAACTTAACGAGTTACGGAATTCTTTTTGAGTAATTCGAGTAAGAATTAGATTCTTCCTCCTTTTTGAAACCAAGACCTTCTTTTCGAAACGAGACACATTGTGATCCTAAGAGCATATCAAGGTTCTTCTGTCCTTGAGTAAACTTTAAAACCGAGATCTTGAGACTCATTGAGCTTACGTTTCGAGTTGCTCATTTTCTTTTCGAGTAACTCGGACTCGGTCTCATTAGTTTGAGCACTTGTCTTGAGTTCTCCGAGTGTGAGTCTCGGTTTTCCAATTCGTTTTTAAAAGGTGCTCTCGAAGTGATTGACTCAAGTTGTTCCTTGAAATGAGAAGAATCGGAATTGGACTTTTCTTCCAAAGTAAAGATGTATTTAGCTAAATCAACTTTGGAAAATTTGAGGAAGTAATTTATTACCTCTTGAGGATCAGTTTCCTCGTTGTCCGAGTCCGAGTCGACTCTCTTTCGGCTTCCGAGTCGAAATTGCCATCGGACACTTCGAGTCATCCGAGTCTTCGTCGTCTTCGAGATGAATCCTCGTCACTCCATATTGCCATCATGGCCTTTTTCTTCTTCCTGTCCCTTCTTCGTTTTGGACAGTCTTTGACTATGTGGTCTTTGCTTGCCACATTCAAAACATCCAGAATTCTTAGACAAAGATAGCTTTGAAGGTGAAGAAAACTTACCTTTTCTGTCTCTCTTGTCCTTTTTGTAGAATTCTTCCTTTGGTCTTTTGTCCCATCTTTTGTGCTTCATCATTCTCTTGAAGCCTCTTGCAATGAGTGCCATGGGATCATCTTCGAGTCGGAGGAGCTTGGACTTGCTTCTTTGGGTTACGAAGCTTTAAGCGCGATGTTCCTTTTGGAAGCACCCTCGGCATCTTCTTCTTCCGAGATGTATTTCATGGGTCGAAACTTTCCGATGAGCTCGTCCGGCTTCAAGAGTGAGAGGTTACGAGCCTCTTCTATGGCGATTACCTTAGGACCCCATCGTTTCTTGGGTAGGCTTCGAGAATTTTCCAGGCACATTTCTTCATGGGAGATTTTCTTTCCCGGAGATTTGAGATTGTTGGTGATCTCGGTGAAGCGTATGAACATCCGAGTAATGTTCTCTTCGGCTCCATTTTGAAAAGCTCATATTTGTGAAGATACTCGGCTGATCTTCGCTTGTCTCACCTGACTTGTACCTTCGTAGGTGTTGACCGAGTGTCCCACACCTCTTTGGCGAAGTCACGAGGCGAGACTCGATTATATTCTTCGAGCTTATGGCGCACATGAGGATGTTCATGGCTTTGAAGTTCTTTCGAACTTCTCTGCCTCGCTGGCGTGAACTCGGCCTTTGTTTTTGGAAGGATTACGAATTCATCTGTCTTCGTTGGAATGTAGTTTCCTTGTTGTATGATTTCCCATACTTCTTCATCGTGATCCATGAGGAAACATTCCATAAGCTTCTTCCAGTGACCGAAATTTGAGCCTTTGAATTTTGGTGGCACTGTTGGAAGATCTACCTTCGTCGAACTCTCCGGTGTTACGAGCCATCTGATCTTTAAACCTTTGGACTGTTAGATCCTTTACGAAAGGCTAGGCTCTAATACCAATTGAAGGTTTGCTCGGGGAGAGTCCGAGTCACCCTAGAGGGGGTGAATAGGGTGATGAAAAATTCTTTCCGAAAGCACACACTTTTTGACAGAGAAGAGTCAAAGACAGATTCCGAGTCTAAGCAAGGGTCGGAAAATATTGGACTCAGAATGTGATGAATCGGAGTAAACACGTTCAGCAGGGCATGCCGAGTCTAGAATGAACTCGGAAATAGAACACGAGAGATTTTACGTGGAAACCCTCCCGGGGCAGAAAACCACGGCCCGTGTCAATCCAGGACACGAAGTCAAATCCACTATTTTGAGTCCACAAAATACCGTGAACTTGACGGAACCCGAGTTGCTCCCTTAGACAACTCTATACAGACTTTCCTAGACTCGAAGTTACCTTATCCGATCTAGTACTTCCTAGCTGAGATAACCCTTACAGCTAGGGACAACTAAGCTGAGTTAACCTTTACAGACTTAGTCAAGGGACCTTACAAAGAATGTAAGAAGAGTTTGTAACTAAGTACAAGACCTTACAACTCGTAAAGTAATGAATTACGAGTGGGAGTTGTAAGTTGAAGATTGAAAGTAAATACAATAACTTTGTTCAAGTAAGTGTATTGACAATGTGTTCGGCAACCTTCAAGTCTTGTGAAGTGGCTTCCTTTTATAGAGGACCAGGCAGAGTAGCCGTTATCTTCATCTGCTGACCGAGAGTCCTCTGTGACCGTTGTGAAAGGCTTTCGAGTCACTCAGAAAGTATCCGTTGAAATATGGACGTTGGACAACGGTTTAACTCTCTTGGAAGTCCCAAAACCATCGGTTGTGTCTTGATAAATGTGGTGAATCCCACCGTTAAGCTTGGCGTTCCAGTTTTCCGAATATGGAAGCGGACGGCTTCGACACAATCTTACGGGACTAAAGCGGGGAAGGTGAAAAGCCATATCTCGCTGGTGATTTGACGTTACGAGCCGGCTACTTTTGTAGTTTGAAAAGATATCCTCGATTGAATAACCTACAAAAGTAAAACACCTTCGGTTCTCAAAGTATAAAATACTTTGGTCCAAGGTTAGACACGAGATAATAAAGTAATCATGATAATTAACCAACAGATTATTTGAGTCGGAAAAGAAATGGAATTTTCTGAGTCTAATATCCATGATACTCGGAATTCCATAAGACTTAGTCTTAAGCAAAGAATCAAGTTCTATAACAAATATCGAGTGGGAAACACTTGATGTAGATTAAGCATGAAATGAACTACGAATGCCGACTTTGCAAACAATAGAGTAAATAAGCTGCAAGTCGACTTCGGAGTGAGAGTGAACTCGGAATAAAGAATTAGTTTTCGAGTCGCTAACTGAAAAGCGATTAAAGAAATATGTGACGGCCGAATCGCATAGAAAAGATACTATTTAGCTCAAGTAAGTTTCTAAGAGACAGAGAATGCCTTGGAATCAAAACTCTACATGAATGACATCGTTATACCCGATTTCCTTTGCATGACTCGAGAAAGATATAGAGCGAGTGTCCGAGTCTTCGGATATCTTTTCAAACTACAAAAGTAGCCGGCTTCGAACGTTAAATCACCAGCGAGATATGGCTTTTCACCTTCCCTGCTTTTGTCTCGGAAGATTGTGTCGAAGGTCATGCGCTTCCATATCCGGAAAAGCTGGAACGCCAAGCTTAACGGTAGTTTCCACCACATTTATCCAGACACTAACCGATGATTTTGAGACTTCAAGAGAGTTAAACCGTTGTCCAACGTTCATATTTCAACGGATACTTTCCGAGTGACTCGAAAGCCTTTCACAACGGTCACGAGAGGACTCTCGGTCGGCGAGATGAAGATAACGGCTACTCTGCTTGGTCTTCTATAAAGGAAGCCACTTCACAAGACTTGAAGGTTGCCGAACATATTGTCAATACACCTACTTGAACAAAGTTATTGTATTTACTTTCAATCTTCAACTTACAACTCCATCTCTGTAATACATTACTTTACGAGTTGTAAGGTCTTGTACTTAGTTACAAACTCTTCTTACATTCTTTGTAAGGTCCCTTGACTAAGCTGTAAAGGTTAACTCGAGCTTAGTTGTCCCTAGCTGTAAGGGTTATCTCGGCTAGGAAGTACTAGATCGAGATAAGGTAACTTCGAGTCTAGGAAAACTTGTATAGAGTTGTCTAAGGGAGCAACTCGGGTTCGATCAAGTTCACGGTATTTTGTGGACTCAAAATAGTGGATTTGACTTCGTGTCCGGATTGACACGGGCCGTGGTTTTCTGCCCGAGGAGGGTTTCCACGTAAAATCTCTGTGTTCTCTTTACGAGTTCATTTTAGACTCGAGACGACCTGCTGTATCTATTTACTCCGATTCATTGCATTACGAGTCCAATCTTTTCGACTCTGTCTTTAGACTCGGAATCTGTCTTTGCTTCTTCTCTGCACAAAAGTGTGTGTTTTCGGAAAGATTTTTCTATCACCCTATTCACCCCCTCTAGGGTGACTCGAGACTCTCCCAGAGCAAACCTTCAATTGGTATCGAGCCTAGCCTTTCGGAAAGGATCTAACAGTCCAAAGGTTTAAAGATCGGATGGCTCGAGAACACCGGAGAGTTCGACGAAGGTAGATCTTCCAACGAGGCCACCAAAATTCAAAGGTTCAAATTTCGGTCACTTGGAAGAAGCTTATGGAATGTTTCCTTATGGATCACGATGAAGAAGTATGGGAAATCATACAACAAGGAAACTACATTCCAACGAAGACAGATGAATTCGAGAATCCTTCCAAAGACAAAGGCTGAGTTCACGCCGGCGAGGCGAGAGAAGTTCGAAAGAACTTCAAAGCCATGAACATCCTCATGTGCGCCATAAGCTCGGAAGAATATAATCGAGTCTCTGCTTGTGACTCTGCTAAAGAGGTGTGGGACACTCCGGTCAACACCTACGAAGGTACAAGTCGAGGTGAGACAAGCGAAGATCAGCCGAGTATCTTCACAAATATGAGCTTTTCAAAATGGAGCCGAAGAGAACATTACTCGGATGTTCATACGCTTCACTGAGATCACCAACAATCTCAAATCTCCGGGAAAGAAAATCTCCCATGAAGAAATGTGCCGGAAAATTCTCGAAGCCTACCCAAGAAACGATGGGGTCCTAAGGTAACTGCCATAGAAGAGGCTCAGAACCTCTCACTCTTGAAGCCGAACGAGCTCATCGGAAAGCTTCGACCCATGAGATACATCCGGAAGAAGAAGATGCTGAGGGTACTTCCAAAAGGAACATCGCGCTTAAAGCCTCGAGAATCCAAAGAAGCAAGTCCAAGCTCCTCTGACTCGGAAGATGATCCCATGGCACTCATTGCAAGAGGCTTCAAGAGAATGATGAAGCACAAAAGATGGGACAAAAGACCAAAGGAAGAATTCTACAAAAAGGACAAGAGAGACGAGAAAAGGTAAGTTTTCTTCACCTTCAAAGTTATCTTTGTCTAAGAATTTTGGATGTTTTGAATGTGGCAGCAAAGACCACATAGTCAAGGACTGTCCAAAACGAAGAAGGGACAGGAAGAAGAAAAAGGCCATGATGGCAACATGGAGTGACGAGGATTCATCCGAAGACGACGAAGACTCGGATGACTCGAAGTGTCCGATGGCAATTTCGACTCGGAAGCCGAAAGAGAGTCGGACTCGAGACTCGGACAACGAGGAAACTGATCCTCAAGAGGTAATAAATTACTTCCTCAAATTTTCCAAAGTTGATTTAGCTAAATACATCTTTACTTTGGAAGAAAAGTCCAATTCCGATTCTTCTCATTTCAAGGAACAACTTGAGTCAATCACTTCGAGAGCACTTCTTTGAAAAACGAATTGGAAAAGCTGAGACTCACACTCGAGAGAACTCGAGACAAGTGCTCAAACTAATGAGGCCGAGTCCGAGTTACTCGGAAAAGAAAATGAGCAAGCTGAAACGAAGCTCACTGAGTCTCAAGATCTGGTTTTAAAGTTTTCTCAAGGACGGAAGAACCTTGATATGCTCTTAGGATCACAATGTGTCTCGTTTAGAAAAGAAGGTCTTGGTTTCAACAAAGAGGAAGAATCTAATTCTTACTCAGAATTGTTCAAAAAGGATTCAGAAGCTGTTAAGTTCAAAAAGGCTGAGCATGGTCCCATTCACGAAAATGAAAGGAGGACTAAACCCAGACCTATTTACAAAAGGAAACCCTTTTCTCCTGTTTTAAAAGGAAAGGTTTTTAAAAGGAAAGAGACACGGACTCGGTTCTACGAGAGGAAGACTCAGAATCGAGACTAAACCCAAAGTTATTCAAATCCGGGTTCCGAAGCACCTTCTTCCTCGAGAAAGGACCACGATAAGGAATGTTACTTGGGTTCGTTAGAGGAAGTGAGAAGGGTTAGATTCTCTCTGTTTTGCGGGTCACTCAGAAAAGATCAAAAGGACACTGGTACCTGGACAGCGGATGTTCTCGACACATGTCGGGTGACCAAGGACTCTTTTCCGAGCTGAAGTCATATAAAGGAGGAAAGGTGACCTTCGGTGATGACAGTAAAGGCAAGATAGTGGGCATTGGGAAGATTGGTAATGAAAACAATCTGGTGAGCCCGAGTCTACCTTGTCAAAGGACTAAAGTACAACTTACTTAGCATGCATCTCAGTGAGCCATTTGTGACAAAGGTCAAGAGGTAAAATTCACTCAATCCAAGTGCTACATCACAGATGAGACCACCAAAGAGGTAAAGCTCTCGGGTAAGAGATCGGGTAATACCTACATCATCCCTCTTTCGACCCAAGTCGGAACTTATCCTGTTTAAAAGCATATCTTCAAGATGATTCTTGGATTTGGCATCGTAGATTAGGTCATATTAGCATGCATACTCTCAAAAAGCTTGCATCTCATCATCTGGTTAGAGGATTACCTAACTGTGCGTTTGAGAAGGATAAAGTATGTGAAGCATGCACCGAGAGGAAACAAGTCGGATCTTCATTCAAATCTCTGAAGATAGTTTCCACATCCAACGTACTTGAATTACTGCATATGGACTTATGTGGTGAAATCCCTGTGAAGAGTCTCGGAGGTAAATCTTACATACTTGGTCATTATTGATGATTTTTCAAGATTTACCGGGTGTGTTTTCTCAAGCATAAGAATGAGGCCTTCAAGGAGTTCAGCAAGCTCTGTAGAAAGATTCAAGTGGAGTCTCGGACTCGGATTCAAAAGATTCGAACCGACCATGGAAGGGAGTTCGATTACTCGAAATTCTCGAGTTTTGTGACAAGAATGGAATTTCTCACAACTTCTCGGCACCCGAACTCCTCAGCAGAATGGAGTAGTTGAGAGAAAGAACATAACTCTTGAAGAGATAGCAAGGACGATGATGATTGAACACAACCTGCCTTACTATTTGCAGGCGAGAGCGAGTAAACACGACCAACTACACTCTCAATCGATGCCTCATCGGACCTATTACGAAGAAAACACCTTATGAGCTCTACAAAGGAGGAAGCCAAATATTTCCTATTTCGGATCTTTCGGATGTAAGTGCTTTGTCCACAACAACGGTAAGGATCATCGACCAAGTTTGATGCTCGGTCGAGACGAAGGAATTTTTCTAGGTTACTCTTCTCATAGCAAAGCTTACCGTATATTCAACAAGAGAACTAACAAAGTGGAAGAAAGTATCCACGTAGTGTTTGATGAGCTTGAACAGGAAAAACCAAGTGAATCTTCATACTCAGAGCTGAAGCTCGGAAAGGATGATGACGAAGATGAGCTTACAAAGACTCGAAGGAGATCACTCGGAGCGAGGAAGTTCGGAATGAAATAGCTCAAGAGGTCGCTCGGAACGAGCAAGTCAATGGAGCCGATCACTCGTAACAAGCTTCGAAGATCAAGCTATTCATCCACAAACCTCGGTGTAACACCCGAAATTTAATCGTAATTAATTATGTTAAATTTGTATTTTATCTTCTTAATATTACTTAAGAGCCGTGAGCCGCGCAGAAATTGAAATAAAACATGCGAATAAATTTGATAATCGCAAATAATAATGGGTAAATAGTATAAATTTACATTTCGAGTAATGTAAAATTGTGTCCGGAAACGCAGTTTATGTATAATTAAAATAATAAGTAATTAAAAAAAAAAAAAGGGGTGAGGGGTCTGCTAGAAGTCCCTAGATTATATCAGCTGGGGTTTACAGAGCAAGCAAATGCATTCCTTTTTATCTCCCTCACACCCTCGCTCTCGCTTCCCCGTCTCTCGCCCTTGCCACCGCCACCCAGCCATCGCCGGCGCCTCGGCCACCACCGGAAGGCCGTCGCCGACCCCGGCTGCCACCTTGCCGCCGCCGTCTCTCTCTCTCCCCTCCCGTGGGCCGTCGCGAGCAGGGACGGAACAGCCCTCGCTGCTGTTGCTTGCCGCCGGGTCCGGCCATCCGCCGGCCTGCCGCCACCTCTTGCCTCCGCCGGTGCCTAACGCCGCCAACCCGCCCCTCAATCCGCCGCCCGAGCCGCAGGGCGTCCACCATCGAGCCACCATCGATCCACCACCATCCAACTTTACATCTAACCCAATTTGAGGTATATCTCCAATCCTTAATTTCTAAGCAAATTTAATCATGAATTTATGTTGTTATTGAATAATTAGACAAGTAGATGTGAGTTGTGAATTGATTATGGTGGAATTGAAGGAATTGTGGAAGAAAACGAAATTGGATTTAGGGTTTATTATGTGTTGATATGGAATTGGAAGTTAATTAGGAGTTTCTTTATAATTGTAAATGCGCTTGATTGATTTTTTTTTATATGATTATGAATGAATTGTTTGGTTTTGGTGGAATTGGATGGACTTTGGAGGGTAGTGAAATATTGGGATATATGTGAAATTGGATTTTTGGGTTTGTTATGTGCTAAATTGATATTGGAGATAAATTTGGGATATTCATAATTGTGAACATGCTTGTTTGACTTTCTATTTGAGCATGAACGAATTGATTGGGGCGTGTGAAAAATGTTTATGTTATAGGCTATGCTAGGGAGGTGAATTAATCGTATTGGGTTAGGATAATCTTTGAAAAGAGAGTGGATGAAAAAAATATTTGGAGGTTTTATTGGAATTGGAAGTGGCTTTTGTGAAGTTGAAATTTGTAATTTGGAAGTTAATAACCGAGTTAGTGGTTAGGAGGTATATATAATTAAAAGTATAACGACTACTGGAGAGAATTGATTTAAGGAGGAAATTGGAGTTTTAAACCCGTTAGTGGTTTAGACAATTGAATTGATCAAAATGTAAAGTACATAGGTTCAAGAAAGGCTAATAAGTTTAGTAATGCAAATATTAAATTTCGTGTGAAAACAGAAATCCAATAGGATCGGCTACTCAGGGAAGCAAAGAAATTATAAATTAAAAGCAAACGATCGACCGAGGTACGTTATTGCTTGTACCCTTCCATAATAGTTAAATTATAATTGTTTTGTAAAATGTTACTCGTGTTTGTTTTTATTTCGGCCTACAATTCTCTAGGACCCAAGTAACCGTTAACCGCTAACCGCTAATCGTTAATCGTTAATCGTTAATCGTTAATCGCTAATCGCTAATCGTTAATCGTTAATCGTAATCGTAATCGTTAATCGTTAATCGTAATCGTTAATCGTTAATCGTAATCGTTAATTGTGAATCGTTAATCGTTAATCGTCAATCGTTAATCGTTAATTGTTAATCGTTCAAAAATGTCCGCTAGCGTAATTAATTGTATTGGGCCCTTCCCGATAATCGGGAACTTCAATCGAATTGTTTAATCGAGGCCACATATTGGGCCTTCCCGATAAATGGGAACTTTAACCGAATCGTGTAATCGAAGCCATGGCTGCAAATGCATGTAAATTGGGGTCCTAGTGATGGCCAGAAATTAAAAAGTTTAAGAAGTGAAAAATAAAATTTGAGAAGTACAAACTGTGCATTTTGCTTAAATGTTTGAGTTTTAAATGAATTTAAAATCGCGCGCGTGCTCACCGACTCTTTGAAGTTACTTTACGAGTGCAAGGGTGACGTATTGAGCCAACAGCTCATTTTATGTTTTATGTTTCATGTTTTAAACTCTTTTAGGGAAAGAAAAGCAACCGGTATTTAAACAGGAACTACATGAGGAGAAGGAAACAGAGGAAACAGAATCCTAAAAGGCTGGTATCGGGCAGTGACTTGCATGTTGTATTTTGATGTTAATGTATTTTGGATTATATGTGAATAAACGGACGGACTTTTGTACTATCTAAGTTAAGTATGTAATGTATAAACCTTGCGAGGACTTGCGCAGCTAAATATATATATATACAATAGTATGTGGTATATTTAGGTATAGGCCTTGTCTCTATCGTAAGAGACGGCGGTAGCGCCCGAGCCTATATTAGCTTCCGCTGCCAAATATTACTTAAATTTGATTGGGTTATGTTACGAATTGGTTTTATGGATGATTATGAATTGGGGCGTTACGAAGTGGTATCGGAGCCAGGTTGGAAAAAGTATGAGGAGAAATTACGAGGGTAATTGTTGTAGGTTGAAAAGGGAGCGATTTTGAAGTTTAGATGTTACAAGAGTGAATTTTGGGTTAATCGTATTAAATGATAAGGTTATGAAGTTCGCAATGACTATGAGTATGATATTTTGGGTGATGTTAGTGATTTGATAAGCGTGATTAATATTTGGGAATCCTTGCAAGTCATTGAAGTGAATTCGGATGAAAGCATTAAAGAAAATAATGGAATGGAGAAATTGTTTGGGACATGAGAATGGTAACGAGAGCATTTTGGGTTCATGTTGAGAAAGTTTATTAAAATAAACCAATAAACAAACAAAAATATTAAAGATTGAAAGGATAAATATATTAGAAATATCAGCATGTGTCACTTGCCCGACCAACATCAAGTAATAAGCAATTTAATCTTGATAATAGTATTGTGGATTGGAAAGGAAAATTAGAACTAATTATTTTCTCTACTTCTTTATTAAACAGAATTAGAACTAATCATCTTCTCTACCTTTATATTAAACAGAATGTCGAATCGGAATGAGAATGCTCATGGAAATGAACTCGAAGGAAACAACATGGAATCTATGCATTCTCAATCGGTTAGCCACAAGCCTCCAACCCCTCATCAGGAAATAGAAAATGATACGTTTAAGAATGTGGATGAACAAAAGGGGTATTTAAAGATATAGACCCCGAGTTGTTGGGAACAATTATAGCCGTGGTGACAAAGAAGCTTAAAGAATCAAATTCCAATAATTCGAGAGAAGGACGGTAGATTTTTCGAAAGGGTTGCTAAACAAAATCCAAAAACTTATGACGGAAAAATGGACCCAAGTGATATTAGAAGAATGGATTAGGCGAGATGGAAAAGATATTTGATGTGGTCGAGGTACCGAGAGAATAAACGTGTAAACATTGGAGCTTTTTACCTCACCAGGCAAGCCGATATCCGGTGGGGAAGCTGTAAGGGCTAATTTCCAACGTCTCGAGGGCACGTGGGACAAATTCCTAGAGGAACTAAGGGCCAAATTTTATCCAAGTGCCCTTACAAAAACAAAAGCAAAAGGAATTCCCGGAATTAAAACAAGATAATATGACGAGTGATGGAGTATGCAAGCAAATTTGCGAGAACTATCTAGGTTTGCCTCGGAGTATGTAGCCACCGATCGTGTGAGGATGATAAGGTTTGAAGAGGGCTTAGCTCCCTATATTAGGCATCAACTAGCGGGGCAACCTATACAAACAAGTCAAGAATTGTACGAACGCGCAGTGAAGTGGAGCGAGTAAAAAGGGAGTTGCGAATGTTGAGCCCAAATACCTCTAAGAAAAGAGGAAATGAGAAAAGAAACCATTCGAAGAAACACCAAGCAGGAAGCAAGCTAATTTGGGAACTAAAACCCAAATTTCAACCCCAACCAAGAAAGAATGCTCAAGATGTGGTCGAACAAATCATGAAACCGTAGATTGTCGGGTTGGGACTAATCGTTGCTACCGGTGTGGCGATACAAGTCATCTAATTGCAAGCTGCCCAACCAGACCTTCTCCAGCAAGCAAAGGTTCGGGTCAACCTCAAAAGACCACAAAGGCATCAACAGCATTTTCGGGCAATAGACAAGTGGCGAGAGCTTATGTGATGAGCGAGAAAACAAGCCACCGACTCGAGAACGATCGTAATCGAGTACGCTTATTTTAAATTCAGCACCATTTGTTGCTTTGTTTGATTCAGGAGCTGCGCACTCTTTTATTTTGTTGTAAGCTACATCTCAACTAGGCTTAGAACCGAATAAGTGCCCTATAGAGCTATATGTAAATTTACCCGCGGGCCAAACAATAAGGCGCGATGTTATGTATAAAAATTATACTTGTTTACTGAGTCAAGAAAAATTTCGTGGGTGACTTAATACAGTTTGAGTGGGCGGAGTTGATATCATTTTGGGGATGAACTTGTTATCCAAAGATGGAGCAAAAATAGATTGTCAATAAAATACAAAAGGAAGAGAAGTTTTGCCTCAATGTTCAAAAGGGAATTGGGGACTGTCCGGTGGTATCACTCATAATTATTGGAATATTTGTAAGCAAGGAAATGAAGCTTATGTATGCTTTGTAATTGGAGTGAAGATGGAGATAAAAGCGAGGATATCCTTATGATTAAAGAGTTTCATGATGTTCTTCTTTTCAAAGGAAATTCATGGGTTACCTCAAAAGGGAAATCAAGATTGAACCAAGATAGGATGCTTAAAGCAAGTTAAAAGTTCAACTCAATTATTTGATGCATAAGGGCTATATAAGGCCAAATATATTTCCTTAGGGATGCACCAAGCTTGTTTGTGGAGAAAAAGGAGGAGACTTCAAGGTTAAGTACGGAGTACAAACGGGTGAAGACCACTGTGAAAAATGAATATCCTTTGCACGGGACCGGTGACCTATTTGATCAATTGCAAAGAATAGGTGTATTCTTAAAAAAAAAAAAAAAAAAAAAAAAAAAACACTCTCGAATCGGGGTACCATCAATTAAGGATTAAGCTTGTAAACATTCCAAAAATGGTGTTCGAGAACCTGTTATGGACATCGTAAATGTATGGTCATGGCTTTTGGGTTAACAAACGCTCTAATGGCTTTTATGGACCGAGTGAACGGAATATTGAGGCCATACTTAGATAAATTGTTGTTATCTTCATTGATGATATCTTAGTATACTCTAGGATGAAGGAAGAACATGCTAAACATTTAAGTATTGTGGTTTAAACTTCTTGAGGATTTTTCATGAGTAGTCTTGTTTCTTGAGGAAAAACAATAGATTTTGAATGAAATGATAAATGTGGAGTTGTTTTCCAAGAATTAAAGGAACGACTTAGCGCTGCACGGGCGTTGGCCTTACCAATGGAAGGTATGAGAATTTAACGTGCTCCCTAGGAGTTGAAGGCGAGTCATATTTGGGGGTTATCTATCCAACCCGCACCTTGGATGAGAATAACTAAGCCCAATTTGGGGATAATGAGATTGAAAGAATCAAACAAAGTATAAACGAAGGAAATGCCTTGAGTTTTCATGAGGATGACCAAGGAATTATAAGCTTTCAAACAAAATAGGTGTACCACAAAAGATGGAACTAAGCGAGAAAATATTAGCGAAGCACACAATACAAAGTACTCTATTCGCCCTAGGAGAGGCATGAAAATGTAAAGGGTAAATTGAGTCCCCGTTTCATCGGGCCTTATGAGATCATCGAGAAAAATTAACCTTGTTGCTTTTCGGTGGGCTATGCCGCCAGAACTACAATATGTATGCAATGTGTTTCATACTTCTTAATTTCGAAAGTATGTCTAAGGCAACCCACATGCAGATCGGGTAAGGAGCACCGAATACTGAAGCACAAGGTTTAACCTACAAATAACAGCTCGGACAAATCATGGTTTGAAAGGTTAAACAATTACACAAGAAAGTGATACCTTTGGGTAAAGTCAATCGAACCCATCATGAAATCTCTAAAGCGAGCATGAGAGATAGAGGATGAAGTGAGAAATCATTACCCCTATCTGTTTTAAACCTACGTTGCTAAATGATTATAGTTTCGAGGACGAAACTTTTTATAAGGGGGAGGATGTAACACCCCGAAATTTAATCGTAATTAATTATGTTAAATTTGTATTTTATCTTCTTAATATTACTTAAGAGCCGTGAGCCGCGCAGAAATTGAAATAAAACATGCGAATAAATTTGATAATCGCAAATAATAATGGGTAAATAGTATAAATTTACATTTCGAGTAATGTAAAATTGTGTCTGGAAACGCAGTTTATGTATAATTAAAATAATAAGTAATTAAAAAAAAAAAAAAAGGGGTGAGGGGCTGCTAGAAGTCCCTAGATTATATCACTGGGGTTTACAGAGCAAGCAAATGCATTCCTTTTTATCTCCCTCACACCCCTGCTCTGCTTCCCCGTCTCTCGCCCTTGCCACCGCCACCCAGCCATCGCCGGCGCCTCGGCCACCACCGGAAGGCCGTCGCCGACCCCGGCTGCCACCTTGCCGCCGCCGCTCTCTCTCTCCCCTCCCGTGGGCTGTCGCGAGCGAGGACGGAACAGCCTCGCTCGCTGTTGCTGCCGCCGGGTCCGGCCATCCGCCGGCCTGCCGCCACCTCTTGCCTCCGCCGGTGCCTAACGCCGCCAACCCGCCCCTCAATCCGCCGCCTGAGCCGCAGGGCGTCCACCATCGAGCCACCATCGATCCACCACCATCCAACTTTACATCTAACCCAATTTGAGGTATATCTCCAATCCTTAATTTCTAAGCAAATTTAATCATGAATTTATGTTGTTATTGAATAATTAGACAAGTAGATGTGAGTTGTGAATTGATTATGGTGGAATTGAAGGAATTGTGGAAGAAAACGAAATTGGATTTAGGGTTTATTATGTGTTGATATGGAATTGGAAGTTAATTAGGAGTTTCTTTATAATTGTAAATGCGCTTGATTGATTTTTTTATATGATTATGAATGAATTGTTTGGTTTTGGTGGAATTGGATGGACTTTGGAGGGTAGTGAAATATTGGGATATATGTGAAATTGGATTTTTGGGTTTGTTATGTGCTAAATTGATATTGGAGATAAATTTGGGATATTCATAATTGTGAACATGCTTGTTTGACTTTCTATTTGAGCATGAACGAATTGATTGGGGCGTGTGAAAAATGTTTATGTTATAGGCTATGCTAGGGAGGTGAATTAATCGTATTGGGTTAGGATAATCTTTGAAAAGAGAGTGGATGAAAAAAATATTTGGAGGTTTTATTGGAATTGGAAGTGGCTTTTGTGAAGTTGAAATTTGTAATTTGGAAGTTAATAACCGAGTTAGTGGTTAGGAGGTATATATAATTAAAAGTATAACGACTCCGGAGAGAATTGATTTAAGGAGGAAATTGGAGTTTTAAACCCGTTAGTGGTTTAGACAATTGAATTGATCAAAATGTAAAGTACATAGGTTCAAGAAAGGCTAATAAGTTTAGTAATGCAAATATTAAATTTACGTGTGAAAACAGAAATCCAATAGGATCGGCTACTCAGGGAAGCAAAGAAATTATAAATTAAAAGCAAACGATCGACCGAGGTACGTTATTGCTTGTACCCTTCCATAATAGTTAAATTATAATTGTTTTGTAAAATGTTACTCGTGTTTGTTTTTATTTCGGCCTACAATTCTCTAGGACCCAAGTAACCGTTAACCGTTAACCGTTAATCGTTAATCGTTAATCGTTAATCGTTAATCGTTAATCGTTAATCGTTAATCGTTAATCGTAATCGTAATCGTTAATCGTTAATCGTAATCGTTAATCGTTAATCGTAATCGTTAATTGTGAATCGTTAATCGTTAATCGTCAATCGTTAATCGTTAATTGTTAATCGTTCAAAAATGTCCGCTAGCGGAATTAATTGTATTGGGCCCTTCCCGATAATCGGGAACTTCAATCGAATTGTTTAATCGAGGCCACATATTGGGCCTTCCCGATAAATGGGAACTTTAACCGAATCGTGTAATCGAAGCCATGGCTGCAAATGCATGTAAATTGGGGTCCTAGTGATGGCCAGAAATTAAAAAGTTTAAGAAGTGAAAAATAAAATTTGAGAAGTACAAACTGTGCATTTTGCTTAAATGTTTGAGTTTTAAATGAATTTAAAATCGCGCGCGTGCTCACCGACTCTTTGAAGTTACTTTACGAGTGCAAGGGTGACGTATTGAGCCAACAGCTCATTTTATGTTTTATGTTTCATGTTTTAAACTCTTTTAGGGAAAGAAAAGCAACCGGTATTTAAACAGGAACTACATGAGGAGAAGGAAACAGAGGAAACGAGAATCCTAAAAGGCTGGTATCGGGCAGTGACTTGCATGTTGTATTTTGATGTTAATGTATTTTGGATTATATGTGAATAAACGGACGGACTTTTGTACTATCTAAGTTAAGTATGTAATGTATAAACCTTGCGAGGACTTGCGCGACTAAATATATATATATACAATAGTATGTGGTATATTTAGGTATAGGCCTTGTCTCTATCGTAAGAGACGGCGGTAGCGCCCGAGCCTATATTAGCTTCCATTGCCAAATATTACTTAAATTTGATTGGGTTATGTTACGAATTGGTTTTATGGATGATTATGAATTGGGGCGTTAACTGGGCGTTACACGGTAAATCAAAGAACTGGTAAAGCATTCAAATTTACTTCCGAGTCATCCCCAAGAAAACATAATTTCGATATCAACAGTGGGGTAAGAACTCGTTCTTCTCTTCATAATCTATGTGCATTCACTGCATTCATTTCACTAACTGAACCCAAAAATGCACTAGAAGCCCTTAATGAACCCGAATGGGTAGAGGCCATGCAAGAAGAGCTGAATCAATTCGAGAGAAACCAAGTCCGGACTCGACCAACCGACCTTCGACCACCCAGTTATAGGAACCAAATGGGTTTTCAAAAACAAACTGGATGAGGGTGGAATAGTAGTCGAAACAAGGCTAGACTTGTAGCTCAAGGTTACAATCAAGAAGAAGGAATTGATTGTGGGGAAACCTTTGCACCGAGTAGCTAGAATTGAAGCCATTAGAATACTTGTTGGCATTTGCATCCTGCATGCATATTAAATTATATCAAATGGATGTCAAGTGTGCCTTTCTCAATGGTTTTATTGAAGAAGAGGTCTATGTCGAGCAGACCTCCTGGTTTTGAAAACTCAGAATTTCCAAATCATGTTTTCAAACTTCAAAAGGCTCTCTATGGTCTTAAGCAAGCCCCTAGAGCTTGGTATGAAAGACTGAGTAGCTTCCTGGTTCAAAATGATTTTAAAAGAGGTCGGATCGACAAGACTCTATTCATAAGGACCAAAGGGAAAGATTTTCTCATTGTTCAAATATATGTTGATGATATTATTTTCGGTGCTACTAATGAATTTCTGTGCTGAGAATTTTCTGAGTTGATGAGTCAAGAGTTCCAAATGAGTATGATGGGAGAACTCAATTTCTTCCTTGGGCTGCAAATCAAACAAGACAAAGATGGAATCTTTGTTCATCAATCAAAATACACCAAGGAACTGCTGAAGAAATATAAACTCCAAGATGCAAAGCACGCATCGACCCTATGAGCGACGAGTATAAAGCTTGACTCGGATGAGACAGGTAAAGCAGTAGATCGAAACTCTATCGAGGTATGATTGGATCACTACTATATCTTACTTCAAGCGGACCGGATATAATGTTCGAGTGTTTGCTTATGCGCACGATTTCAAGCTAATCCAAAGGAATCACATCTCACTGCGGTGAAGAGAATATTCGAGATATCTTGCGAGGCACTCGGAATTTAGGTCCGTGGTATTCCAGAGGCTCGGAACCGACTCGATCGGGTACTCGAGACGCGAGACTATGCGAGGATACAAAGTTGATCGAAAGAGCACATCCGGAGCTTGCCAATTTACGGGTCAATCCCTAATATCCCGGCACTCAAAGAAGCAAAACTCAGTAGCTCTATCAGCTGCGAAGCTGAATATATTGCCAGCTGGAGCTTGTTGCGCTCGAATTCTCTGGATAAAACAACACTTGAAGGATCTTGGACTATCTCTCAACTCGGTTCCAATCAAGTGTGACAATCAAAGCGCAATCGGTATCACTAAGAATCTGTCCGAGCACTCAAAAACAAAGCATATTGAAGTCAGGTATCACTTCTTACGCGATCACTCGAGAAAAGGGTGATATTACACTTGAGTTCATTCCTACTAATCTTCAATTAGCTGATATCTTTACTAAGCCACTTGGTGAAGATCAATTACGTTTTATTCGGAATGAGCTTGGTATGTTAAATGCTTAGTTTTGTGTTATGATTCGTGCATATTCTTGTGCTCTGTGCTTTCTTTGTTAATAACCATTAGTTCGATTGATCACGTGATACTGGGCTGATAGTTATTTCGTGTTTCGAGTCACTCGAAACTTTTACGAGTCAAACTCGGACGTAAGAGAAATCTGGACATCAAATTTTCTGAAGCTATCTCTAGAACAGTGGAGAGTTTCGGATCGGATCTTAACCGCAGATTTCAAACCACCGATATCTCAACCGTTGAAGAAGAACTGTCACACCGGGCATTAATGACCGATGGACGGGGTGAGACAGAACGGAGTTACTTAACGGATAGTGAACGGGCGCGCGTACTCATTATAAATAACGACTATCCATCTTCCTCTCGGTATTCTAAAACTCCTTCCCTCTCAAACGAAAACCCTATCGCGGAAGTGTTCTACGTGAACAGTGACCCTTGATCGTCGGCAAGTGTTGAAGAAGCTCTCTCTCTCTCGTAAATTTTCGATTGCTCTCTTCTCATTTTCTTCCGCCATTTTCGTTTTCTTCTCTTCTACACCTCCTTCTCTTTCTCTCTCGAAAAGTTTCATCTTTTCACCTCTCACAATGCCTAAACGCGGAAACCATCCCGATTTCCGGGTTTCCTCCTCCTCTAAAAAGCCTCGCACCTCCGCCTCCACTCGGAAATCCCCTCCTTCCTAGTTGGAGCCATGCACTGAGTCACAATTCCTCGGTGTCTCCGAATTTCTGTTTCAAAGTTTTTCTTTTGTCCGGACAACTTATGTGCGTTACTTGTACTTTTCTCCCTTCATTTTGTTTCTTGTTTTTGCTTGAAAGGCAAGGGGAGAAAATGTAGTCGAAACTGGTTGTCTTGTCTAGGGGAGTTCTTTACGCCCTTGTAATATTTTTTAATTGAT
Organism: Talinum fruticosum; assembly: GCA_021018815.1. NCBI lineage: Eukaryota > Viridiplantae > Streptophyta > Magnoliopsida > Caryophyllales > Talinaceae > Talinum > Talinum fruticosum. Next base: position 4,221,068 of record JAITYX010000011.1, read on the forward strand.
GCATTTCATTATTAATTTACGAGTTAATGAGTTCAAGCATACTTTATTTTGCTCGATATATTGTATATCGCTCCGATCTATTCAATATGCCTTACTTTTTATCAAACTACTTAGAATCAATCTATTTTCCTCTAACAAAGTTTCTGTTTAAGTATGGAATGCCTTTCATCAAAAGGGGAGATTGAAGACTCGGACATCTGCTCTATATCTTTCCGAGTCATGCAAAAGGAATCGGGTATAACGATGTCATTCATATAGAGTTTTGATTCCAAGGCATTCTCTGTGTCTTAGAAACTTACTTGAGTTAAATAGTATCTTTTCTATGCGATTTGGCCTTCACATATCTCGTTAATCGCTTTTCGGTTAGCGACTCGAAAACTTGTTCTTTATTCCGAGTCCACTCTCACTCGGAATCTAACTTGTGGTTATTTACTCTATTGTTTGCAAAGTTAGCATTCATAGTTCATTTCATGCTTAGTCTACATCAAGTTTTTCCCACTCGATATTTGTTACGGAACTTGATTCTTTACCTAAGACTAAGTCATATGGAATTCCGAGTATCATGGATATTAGACTCGAAAATTCCATTTCTTTTACGACTCGGATAATCTGTTGATTAATTATCATGATTATTTTATTATCCGTGTCTAACCTTGGACCAAAGTATTTTATACTTTGAGAACCAAAGGTGTTTTACTTTTGTAGGTTATCCAATCGAGGATATCTTTTCAAACTACAAAAGTAGCCGAGCCTGAACGTCAAATCACCAGCGAGATATGGCTTTTCACCTTCCCTGCTTTTGTCTCGGAAGATTGTGTCGAAGTCATGCGCTTCCATATCCGGAAAAGCTGGAACGCCAAGCTTAACGGTAGTTTCCACCACATTTATCCGGACACAACCGATGATTTTGAGACTTCCAAGAGAGTTAAACCGTTGTCCAACGTTCATATTTCAACGGATACTTTCGAGTGACTCGGAAAGCCTTTCACAACGGTCACGAGAGGACTCTCGGTCAGCGAGATGAAGATAACGGCTACTCTGCTTGGTCTTCTATAAAAGGAAGCCACTTCACAAGACTTGAAGGTTGCCGAACATATTGTCAATACACCTACTTGAACAAAGTTATTGTATTTACTTTCAATCTTCAACTTACAACTCCATCTCTGTTATTCATTACTTTACGAGTTGTAAGGTCTTGTACTTAGTTACAAACTCTTCTTACATTCTTTGTAAGGTCCCTTGACTAAGTTGTAAAGGTTAACTCAGCTTAGTTGTCCCTAGCTGTAAGGGTTATCTCAGCTAGGAAGTACTAGATCGGATAAGGTAACTTCGAGTCTAGGAAAACTTGTATAGAGTTGTCTAAGGGAGCAACTCGGGTTCGATCGAGTTCACGGTATTTTGTGGACTCAAAATAGTGGATTTGACTTCGTGTCCGGATTGACACGGGCCGTGGTTTTCTGCCCAGGAGGGTTTCCACGTAAAATCTCCGTGTTCTCTTTCCGAGTTCATTTTAGACTCGGACTGACCTGCTTTATATCTGTTTACTCGATTCATTGCATTCTTGAGTCCAATCTTTTCGACTCTGTCTTTAGACTCGGAATCTGTTTTTGCTTCTTCTCTGCACAAAAGTGTGTGTTTTCGGAAAGATTTTTCTATCACCCTATTCACCCCCTCTAGGGTGACTCGAGACTCTCCCCGAGCAAACCTTCACTGCATTTTCTTTAGACATTTTATCATCATTTTACAATTTCTTGATCTGTCTGTCTCGAATTCGTCTTAATTATGATGCTCCGGACTCTTAGTACCACCAAATCTTTTAGAGTTAACTTAATTGCTATGAATCCAATATGAATTGTTGGTTGAGCATAGCCCCTCCAGTAGCCTTGATTAATATTGAGGTGATTGCCCTCTGCTAACCAAGTCGCTCTCGCTAATAATGATTGGTTTGCCATGAGCCATCGATTACAACCGTCTTGAGTCCCTTATTCCTGCGTTGTTTCCCTTATGGACACTGAGACATGATTGTTAACATTAGGAAATGCATTACCTCCCATCGATGGCTTCTCTACTTCCGTGATTTTCTTCCATTGTTGTACATGGCCTTGAATGTTGGTTATTATTCCTTTAGAATTCAATTTTTTGTCGTTAAAGAGTATGTCATTTCTTTCGTTTCAAATTTCCCATACTATTAATATTAATAAAATTAACCTTATTTGCTTCCATTTGCTTTTGTCCTTTGTGAAATAACTTATCCAATTGATTAGTCATTTCGAGAAAGTAAAGTTCCTAGCACACTCCACTATTATTCCTAAAAAACCGCTTGCCTAAATTCTCTGTATCCCTGCATAACACACAATTAGTTGGGATGAAAATTCCTCTTTAACACAATATTTCCCCCTCCCCCAAAGGGAGTGCATTATGCAGAGATCTCCATATGAACATTTTGATCTTTGGTTCAATCTTAAGTGCGCAAAATTTCTTCCATCCCTTTGAGTCCCGGATAGTCTTCGACTGAGTTGAATGTTGCTCGTAGAGATAAGCATAGTCCAACTTGATAGTAAATTCCCTATTTAGAAATTTATCCCGAGATAACCTCATCCTCCATTTAAGTCCTTTCTTAGAGGATAGCTAAGATTTGATTAGCTCTCTCCCATGAGAATATCTCCCTAATTTGATGAACATTCCAACCCCCGTATCTTGTTGGATCAAAGTAGAAAATTTATTTATCTAGAATCTTTGCCTATCATCATGGCTTTTAAAAACAACTCTTTCCCAACAACTCACTTATTTTTCCCAATTCTGATTTTGTTGTCATTCCCCACTTTCCAAGACAAACCATTCTTAAAAGTATCCACAACCTTTCTCATTCCCTTCCATCCCTGTGATTCGATGGAACATTTAGTCTCTGTTTGGATATTTTGCACTGGTGATGTTGAGCCATATTCGGCTATATAAACTCATGCTAAAAGAAGTTCTTGATTCCTATGTAACCTCCAGGCTTGCTTCATAAGCAAAGCTTGATTCAACTTTGAGATTTCCTCGAGCCCGGACCTCCCATTCCTTGTGTTAGACATATAACCTCTTTTCTTTTTCAATGAATTTTTCTTCTTCCTACGAGTATCTCCCTAGAAGAAATTGATCATGATTAGCTACGCAATTTCACTATACTAGCAACAATACCAAACAACGACATAATATGCTACTTTAGAGAGGTAAGGACAACATTAATAAGTACTAGTTTTCCTGCCGGAGATAGGAGGTCCATCTTTCATAACTCGCATCCTCTGTTGCACTTTTTCAATGAGGAAATAGAAATGCGAGATTTTTTTATTTGGGGATAAAGGTGTTGATCCCAAGTATCTATCAAATCCTTCAACAACACTCAAATTAAGTAATAGCTTGAAGCCTTCCATATCATCCTTGCTTAAATTTTTTGAGGCCATTATTGCAAATTTTGATGAATAATCTTTTTTCCCTGAGGCTTCACAAAAGATTTTCAGAATATTATTAAGATTAATAACCGAGTTCAAGTTGGACTCTGTGAAAAATAATACATCATCTACAAAAATAAATAGGAAATCTCTTGGGCTCACTCTGAAATTTGTTTGAATTCCATTGATTTTCCCTCTCTCATTGTCCACTTACTTAGCATGTTGAAAAGAACTTTCATACCACAAAATGATTAAATAGGGAGAAAGGAGGTCACCTTGTGAGACCTGAGGAGGGGCTGATGACACTGAGTAATGTCTTCATTAATTAGTATTTCGAACTCAAGCGTGATTACGCACTTCATGATCCAATTTCACCCGTTTGTTAGGAAGCTCGATTTTAATGAGAACTTGCTACGAAAATCTCATCTAATCCGATCATAAGCTTTGCTCGTATCAACTTTAACTTAGACAATTTTTTTTCCTTTTGTAGTCTTGCTAATAAATTATAGGAGTTCATGTGCTAAAGGGCGGTTATGCAGCGATATTTGATGCAGGAATAAACACTCACCTGCGAAACCACTTTTAACGACTGGGTCTTTGCGACGGTTAAAAGGGCGAAAATGTCATAAAAATAGTGTGTTAGCCTTTATAAAAACCGGCATTGTAAGCACTATGACAATGACTTCGAGGATGAACCATACGTCGATGTGTATTGCTTAATAACACATTTCGATAGCTGATTCTTCATCAATACTGATAGACCATATCATCACGTCGCCATATGTGACACATGTTAGACGGATTACATAGCGTTGTTGTCGAATGTCTTCTCGAGCTCAATCTAAAAAACCTAGAACGTTACCTGCGCATTTCCACGTCCACTTGCATATGCTATCTACCCTCGGTCTTATCGTTCTCCACGGTTCCACTCCTCATCCCATACTACTCGAGATCTAGATCTACTCGGAGTAATCCTCGCTGGTAAGTTATCATCGCCATTGTTCCTCTTTTTGTTCAATTTTGTTTCGCTCACTATATCCTCTCATCTCTCCTCTTTCTTGTAGTTGTCTTCTTTTACAAATTATTTGCGTCGGTGGATGTGTGTGTTTCGCCTTGAATCCTCTCGCTCACTCTCGCCGTTATTTTCCTCATTCTTACGATATGAATCTTTATCCTTTCTTATTTTTCACTTTAAGTTATTTACAAGATCTATATAGTTAAATGTTGAATGTATTTGGGGTAATTATGTGAATGTTGAGAATGTGGGTAATGTTTGAGATTGTTGAAATGTTGAATCTTTATTGAAAATGTTGAATATTGAGAATGTGGATAACATTTGTTTAGTTTATTAAGTTGGAAATTCGTGAAATGTTTGAGATTTTGAAAAATGGGTTTAGGAGTTTAGGATTTAATTATAGGGAAATAGAATGATAGATAATGACGGTAAATTGAAAGATAATTTGGATATAGGGTCATCCCCAAAAACTTATTACTAAGTACTAGGGCTTTATTGTTTTCATATAATTCGATTAATGACATGCTTCATTAAATTATCGTATGTATTTCATAATCTTAGAGAATCCGTTCAAAAATCTGTACATAACAAGTTATCCTAGGTCGCGATATGTGCATAAATGTACGTATAATGCTTAGGATATTAACTTGGTAGGTATAGGTTTTTGAATTATCCGTGTTGGACAGTTTGAGAATAATATGATAATAGATTGTGTAGCTATTATAATCTTATCATAAATTTGACAAGATATCATGGTGCTCATTTCCCCTCTCGTTCTTCGGGTGCAATTATGATGACGATGGGTTTGATGTATGTATCTTTACTTATGTTACCATACAATTAAGTAAGGATATACACATTAGCCACTTCATTTTCGTATGTTGTACTTGAAGGATCGAGGGAAATGCTGCTGAAATTTCGTCAAATGTATATAAGATTTTGATACACGATCTAGGGTCATATTATTTTTGAATGGGTTTAAGACCATCTATCCCTGTAGAAGGATCTTAGGCTCATGTCATATTATTTGTGCGTAAGTACGTATTCATCAAATTATATGTGGTGAATTTCTTCTCGCGTTTATGGGTAAGGTATGGATCGAGTGTGGGTTAATAGCGATAGGAGGAGTGTAGAATATTGTGATGGTGTTAACACTTTTCTAGAGATTGTCGTCGAACATGCCACCAAATTCGAAGAACAATCCATATTCTATCCATGTTTAAGGTGTTTCAAATCCTCAAGATTCCCCATAAGGTTGTAAAAGGTCACCTATATCATCATGAATTTGACACAACTTATAAGGTATGTGTATGGCATAGAGAAGAGAAGTCTGTGAATATACCTATACGAGAGGAAGATGAATGGTATGATGAAAATGAAGCCAGCGAGTAGTATGGAATTAGAAGATCGACTCGAAGATCTAGTTCATGGAGTAAAACTTGATTTAGTCGATCAACCACACGTATTGGAGCAATTGTTAGCTGATTTGGAAAAGCCTTTTTACCGGGGTGTGATAAATATACCCATTTATCAGTCTGTGTTGAGGTTGATGAACTTGAAAATAGCTAATGGTTGGAGTGACAAAAGTTTCACGGACTTGCTGAGTGTGGTCAAAGATATACTCCTAGAAGGCAATGTCCTTCCCAACCGTACATATGAGGCGAAGAGGATGTTGTGCCCTATGGACATGGGGTATAAGAAGATACATGCATGCCCCAACGATTGCATATTGTACCGAAAAGAACATGCACATAGACACGAATGTCCTAAGTGTGGTATACCTCGATACAAAATGAAAAACATTGATGGAGAGAGTGTTGATCGACCTCCCGCAAATGTATTGTGGTACTTGCCGATAATACCGAGGTTTAAGCGCTTGTTTTCAAGTGCAACCGATGCCAATAACTTGACGTTACATGCCGACGGAAGAGTCCGTGATGACATGGTAGTCACCCTGCCGATTCTCCTCAATGCAAGAATATCGATTCACTGTTCCTGGAATTTGGTAGGGAAGCACGGAATCTACGTCCGGGTCTTTGTATGGACAGATAAACCCCCACGGTGACCTCGGTAGCAAGCACAATAGTTGGCCCGTTCTTTTAGTTATCTACAACCTACCATCGTCGTCGTGTATAAAGCGCAAGTACACGTCAATGCTCATTTCGGGCCTAAACAGCTGGGAATGATATAGATGTGTACTTGGCACCTCTTGTTGAAGATTTCAAGCTTTTGTGGGATGAACGTGTTTCGGTTTATGATGCATACCATCAAGAGCAATTTACATTGTGAGCTATGATCTTCACCACAATCAATTACTTCCCACATATTGAAACTTTTATGGATACACCGTCAAAGGCCACAAGGGATGCCCCATTTGTGCATAAGGTACTTACTCCTATCAACTTAAGCACAAAAAAACGGCCTATCTCGGACACCGAAAGTTTCTTCCCTTTTACCATCAATATCATAAGAAAAAGAAGGCTTTCAATGGTAAAACCGAGATGGATTTTGCTCCAACTCCATTAACAGGACATCAAATATATGAGCAAGTGAAGGATCTTAATGTGGAGTTCGGCAAGTCATACCGTCGTCAATCCGAAAACGGTGTGTAGAAAAAGAGATCAATATTTTTGATCTTCCATATAGGAAAGAGTTAGTATGTGTGACATAGTCTTGATGTAATGCATAAAGAGAAAAATATCCGTGAAAGTCTCATTGGCACTCTTCCGAACATACTGGAGAAGACCAAGGACGAAGAAAAAGCACGACTCGATATGTGTGAAATAGGAATATGAGAGGAATTAGCGCCACAAACAAAGAGAAGAGAATATATTTGCCTCCGGTGTCTTACACATTGAGTAGAAGGGAAAAACAACGTTTGTGTAAGACCTTGAAGAAACTCAAAGTGCCACAGGGATATTCTTTAAACATCGGTAGACTCGTTTTGATGTATGATTATAGACTAATCAATCTTAAATCTCACGATTGTCATGCTTTGATGCAACAAATACTGTTGGTTGCTATCCGAGTCGTGATGCCGAAACATGTCAAGCAAGCCATCACAAGACTTTGCTTCTTCTTCAATGCCATATGTAATAAAGTCGTTGATTTGGAGAAATTGGATAATCTTCGGTGCGACGTGATTGTTAAATTGTACCAACTTGAGATGTACTTCCCACCTTTTTTTATATCATGGTATACCTAGTTGTCCATTTGGTGAGAGAAGTGCGATTCCGTGGCCTGGTTTTTACCAATGGATGTACCCTTTTGAACGTTTTATGAAAATTCTCAAAGGGTATGTCGAAATCGATACCGACCGGAAGCGTGCATTGTTGAGGCATACACAGGTGAGGAGAGTGTTGAGTTCACATTGTGCATACTACCCCTAAATGGAAGAAGTTGGTATTTCAAAACATCGATTTATGGGGAAGATTGGTTGGCGGGGAAACTCGGGCCGATAGTTCTAACAATCAGTCAAGATATGAGAGATCAAGCACATCTTTATATTCTATAAAACAACGATGAAATGCGATCGTTCATTGATGAGAACAAATCCCTCATAACGAGATAGTACTAAAGAAAAACTAAAACGTGGGTATCGACCCATCATAATTGCACATTTGTCAACTGGTTCGAGAGATAGAGTGATCGCTAGCCAATTGGAAGAATCACGAGAACATATCTCACAAACATTAGTAAGCTCGGCTAGAGGGCTGCAGTTGAAAGTCATATCTTATCGTGGGTATGACATTAATGGATACTCTTTCTACACAAAGAGCCGGGACAATAGGAGCACCTGGCAAACTATTCGGGTCACATTGGAGGCTCATGCACTTCATGTTTCCAGCTCCAAGGACAAAAATCCCGTTGAAGCTAAAATGTCATATTATGGAGTCATTGAGGACATATGGGAGCTAGACTATGTTGACTTACGAGAGCCCGTTTTCCGATGCAAATGGGTTGACAATAACATTGGTGTTCGAGTTGATGAGATGGGATTCACGATGGTCGATCTCACAAGAGAAGGGCCTAAAGGGGATCAATTCGTTATAGCATCCCAAGCAAGACAAGTGTTCTACGTTGAGGACCGGACCAATAATAAGTGGTCTATTGCTATTCAAGGGAAGAGGCATGTTCTCGATGGGGATGCTGAAGATGTGTGTGAGTTTGTTGATGAGACCTCATGCTTTTCCTTGGGAATGCCTGTCGAAAATAAGGATCCCAATTTTGAAAATTTGTATTTAAGGGTTGACCATCAAGAGGGCATATATATTGAAGATAAGTCCCAAGGAGGGGGAAAAAAGGCATAAACTATATAATTATATCAACTCTGTAAGAACATTAATTTTATTCTGGATGATATCCAATATTGTTGCTTATTTTAGAAACTACAACTTGCTTTTTATTATTTTTGACTTGTAGTATTCATGTAAAAGATCATTGTTCGATGAGGATCAAAATAAGGACTAAGTTGTTCAATGGAAGGGTATAAGATCATCATTCGATGAGGGAAATTATTCAAGTAATGTTTCTTGTGGATAATTGTTGCTTGAACAGTTTTCGAGTTTTGGTTGCTAATCTCGGCTCCGGCTTAATATTTTCCTCGGTTTTCATGTTCTCCACCTCTACCCCTACATGAACTCCAAGCAAGCAAACAAAGGACTAAGCTCTCCAATGGCGGGCTAGAAGATCATCATTTGATGAGGGTCAAAAGGACTAAGCTCTTGAATGTTACCTTTGTCCCTAATTTTCTCTTTGCATTTTCTGACAATTGAGACACTTTGCCTTAGAGGAGCATCACTTTGGGACAATGACTAAGGAAATAGAGATTGCTTGTGAGATGTCCTGTTTGTGTATTTCTTTTTAGTACTTATGTCAAAAGGTCGATCTTGTTCTCTTAAAACTTTGTGGTTTAAATGATTTCAATATTTATGTCAAACGGTTCATCTCTATTTGCTCAAAGTGATGCTTTTTAGTAGATTGAGTTATGTGCTTTTCTTTATGACTGTATTGCTTGCTTGGAGTTCGTGCATAGGTAGCGTGGACTGCAAATATGATGTATATATCTTGTCCAGGCAACCTCTGCAACAATTTCAAGCAAGCAATATAGTCATAAAGACAGACATATAACTAAATCTACTACAAAAGCATCATTTTAGGAAAATAGAGATTTTCCTTAGGGCAAAAACATTAAAATCAGTTTATACCACGAAGTTTAAGAGGAGAGATGAACTTTTTCACATTAAATACTTGAGAGAATAGTACTCGTTGTCTAATATTTCACATCATTTGTAAATATTTTTCTCTGGAACTTATTCTAAAATATGGAATTGTGTTGGGAACTTGCTCAAGATGGAACTTTTGTTGTAGTTGTAGTAAGTTGAAAATTTTTGTATATGTTGAAAAATTGAGACTGTTGGTTGTTGATGTGTAAGTTGTAATATATTTTGGAGTGTATTTTGTACAGGGGAACGAAAAAACAAAAAAAACTATAAAAAAACAAAATACAGACCTATGACGACGATTCTTACATTAGAACCGTCGCCATATGACGTAGCTAAACATTTTTGGCATTTTTATGCAGGACCTATGATGACGGTTCTAATGTAAGAACCGTCATCATAGGTTATCTTTACTACGGTTGTTGAACCAAAAAATTACACAGAGATACCCTCAAGTTTGGTGTAACTATTTTAAGGCCCCTTAGGTATGAAAAATAACTCTTAGGTACGTTAACCTTTGCAAACAATTATTCGGAGGTACCCTCGGGTTTGGTGTAACTATTTTAAGGCCCCTCATGTATGAAAAATAACTCCTAGATATCCGACCTTTGTAAAAAATTGTACACATGTACCTTAAGGTTTGGTGTAACTATTTAAAGGCCCCTCATGTATGAAAAATAACTCATAGATACCAGACCTTTGTAAAAAATTATACACATGTACCTTAAGGTTTGGTGTAACTATTTAAAGGCCCCTTGGGAATGGAAATACACTCCTAAGTATACTTTCCTTTATTGTAATGTGACATTGATATTATATATCTGAATGAAATTCAAAATTTTTTGTTGAGTACCAATTTTACCTTTGCTTTTAATGATTGAAACTTAAAATATTAAATTTTTACCTTCCTCCCATCTAACAAGATAAAACTTGTAATTTTTTGTATTGTAATTTTATAGTTACTTGTTTATAAAACTTTATACTTACAAAATGTATAATTTTTTATGTTGTGATTTTTATAAGTAGTTTTTAATTATTTAAATTTAAAATTAGAAACGTTACAATTGTCTCTTTTGTTCTAGTCATGTAAATGTAAATACAACAAAAATGTGGTAATCTGGAAAATGTACTTCAACTTGCTTTTATTAAAATAAAAGTATAGTAACACCTATAAAACTTAAGTCCGACATTTACATGGTTAGACATTCAAAATAGGTATAATCCTATTAAAACTACAAAAACACATATGACGTGTCTTTTAAAACCCCTAAAATATATCCCTTTTGCAAACCAATTTTGAACTCAAAAAAAAATAAAAATTAACGATCATTCACAAGGTAACAAATAATGCACCTAGTACCAAATAAGTTTTAATCTTTGAGAAAGAGACATGCCCTAAGAAAAAAAAAAGAGATGAAAAACAAAAAGAAAAAAATAGAGGATTGATCTGCAACCATCCTCGTTAAGAGGCTTGGCTAGCTAGATTGTGTGGGAGGGCCTATGTTCACTTGAGAGCTGCTTGTGTTTGCTTTCTTTGGTCCTCCTTGCTTTTGCTTGTCCCCTCTTTTAGATTTCCTTTTTTTCTTCACAAGTAGTTTACCATATGCATTTCTTGGTTTTCCACATGTTTTCGAGTTATGTCCCAATTTGTGACAATTATTACATCCGATAGAGAATTCGAAGTTAATTTATTATATCAATGTCAACAATAAATGAAGAATTATAGAGCCTTTAGTACCATATACTATCAAAAATGATGAAAAAAAGCCCCTCAAGTGTCGAAAATAATAAATTATTACTCGATATATCGTATAATGTTGTTTAATTGTAAAAGTTACCTTTTTAACAGTTATATATAACTCCAAAAAAGATAATTTTTTTTTACAATTAAACAACATTATACGATACCTTAGGGTAGTAATTTATTATTTTCGATACATGAGAGAATTTTTTTATCATTTGTCGATAGTATAGGGTACTAAAGTATCATTTTTTCATAAATGAAATATACTAAAAATATATAAATTTGAATGTTGAAAAGTGTATAAACCTCAACGTACCTGATTTAGAAGAGAGATTCCCAGTGGTACTAAATTTAAGAGTATATTTTCATTCCCGAGGGTGTTTGATTTAGAATAGGGATTCCCCATGATACTAAACTTAGGAGTATATTTTCATTCATGAGGGGCCTTTAAATAGTTACACCAAACCTTAGGTACATATGGATAATTTTTTACAAAGGTTAGGGTACCTAGGAATTATTTTTCATACCCGAGGGGTGTTAAAATAGTTACACCAAACCCGACGATACCTTTGAATAATTGTTTGCAAAGGTCAAGGTACATAAAAGTTATTTTTCAAGCACGAGGGGCCTTAAAATAGTTACACCAAACCTGAGGGTACCTTCGTGTAGTAAAATATGTTACACACAACGACGACCACATACACGATGCCGGTTAACATTAGTTAAAGGTCATTTTTAACCGTAGTTAAAATTGATTCTCGTATTAGTGAAAAGCATTATGAAATTGCTAATGACCCTTATAATTGCAATTTTTAGTCTATTGACCAGGCATTTAGATATTATTTTGTACACCATATTACAGAGACTAATTGGTCCGAAGTCCTTCATCTCCATAGAATTGTCTTTCTTCGGGATGAGTATTATATATGTGAAGTTGATTTTACTCATGAAATTGCCTAAATTTAGTATATATAAAATCCTTCTTGTGACCTTTTTCCAACTATATGTTAGAGCTTCGATAAAATATGGTTGGAATATGTAACACCCTAACTTTTTGTAGGAATTACTCATTTAAACCAAATAAAATTTATAAAGATTCAATTGTTAAAGTATTATGCCACGTGCCTAAAAAGACACGTAAGGCCTATACTTTCAATAAAATGAAAATAAACTTTATCATTTATTCAATCAATCACTAATATTTGTTGTAGTTATACTTTTCACACTGAATTTATAATATAACTAAAATACTTAAAGACTTATTCCAACTAGAAAATGAAACTAGGTGAGCGTCCGATGATACAATTGTCCCCATGCATTCACACTTTACCTGAAAACAATAAAACATTTGAAGAATGAGATGGAAAACTCTCAGCACATTACACCCAATTATGGAAATAACAATTTTATGAAATTCATTTTGTTTAGAAATAAGATAAGAAAACACTTAAACTTCAGATGCCCAATAATAAACAATGATTCCCTTTGAAAGGGACGATAAACGATGAGCCTATGAGCGCGCTTATCGAGGTGATCACTCGAATAATGAACAATAAATAATGAGCAATACGAGACATCCTTTGTCATAAAACACTTGAAAATCATTGCACGCACACACACATACTCTTTGACTAAAAATGATAATTTCGATGAAGGGAATTGGCATGAATTGTACCTTGCTATCTACACTTGGAAAGTAATCTCTAGATAACTTCAATGAACTCTAGGAATGAAGAATTTCACTCAAAATGAGAGTAAAGAGAAGAGTAGAAAAATAAACTAGAGATGAATGGAGATGAGAAAATATGAGTGAGTGAGTATTTTGCCTAACATTTTGGGGGTATTTATAGGGGAGTAACAATTAAATACCCTAAAGTTATGGTACCTCAAAGGGTCTTAATAATTACCCTAATTATTCCTAAAAATTATGATCCAAATTAATCCCTAACCTTAATAGTTTGTCTCTTTACTTATTAAAATGTATCTAGACACTCGCTCTAGCAATAATCCATCAAATATGTGCCTAAATAAAAATATCATATCCCAAATTTTAATAATCATGTTTTAATGCTAGATTAAACTAATAATAATAATTAAATTAATAATAAATAAATAAATAAATAAATTTGGGTTGTTACAGAATACGCTGACTTAGTGGCAAACACTCGCACATTTCCATCCTCTCCACCAAGGTTTGAACTTTGGAGGATACTTGAAAGTTGTCCAAATGAGCTGTGGTGAATTGTGGGTTTGGACTTTAAAGCTGGGGTTTGGTACCCCTATCTCCCATAGTATATATGGTATCCCTATCCCCCTAGTGTGGGTGTGTGTGTGTGTGTAGCCCACATTTATCGGGTTACATCATAATAGTTTTCTGATTTTTTGTTTGTAATTATTTTTTAAACAAAATTTATCCAATATTTTCAATTTTTGGCCGAAAAGGAGGGTAACGAGTTGAGAGCATAGAGAAAAACTTCGGAAGCATGTGACGCTCGAACTAAAAGAAAAATTAAGCAAAAATATTTGATTAATATAAGTGATTTATTCAATAAGTAACTTAATTTGAAGATTGGTCATAAATTACATATTGTGGTAGTTAGCTTACATATATGTATTTATTTACAAGTTTATTAGTTGATCTGTCAATTTAATTGGAAATAATATTAGGAGTAAGCTTAGAAAATATTTATTTGGCTTGATTTTTACTTGGAATAAATAAATCTCAAAATATGATTATCATCCTAAATTATAAACATCCAAAACCTACCCCTTCCTCCCAAAACCTCAGCATTTAGGCCAAAAATTTGATTGTTTGGTCCACCTTTCTTTGTCTACTGCTACATCCTACATCTTTAGCCCTAGCTCTAAGTATCCATGCTTCACAATCATTACTCTCCTTCAAATCTGCTGCACTCCACCTCTCTACACCATGCTCTAACCACTATTGCAACACCGCTCCCCTTCAAATTTGATACACTCAACCTCTCTACTCTCTACTCTATACTCCAAATAATCATGGCAACCCTTCCAATTGCATAAATCAAGTAAGATACTTGAACCAGAAATGCTTGCTAATTTTCTCATGCGAAACCCAACAACTCATTTTCTCGTTTTCTCATTTTCTCATGCATAAATCAAGAGTAAGGGGACTTCATCTTCTTCAATCATATTCATTTCAAGTTTCAACCTCCATTGTTCAACATATTCACTAAGGTTAGAGTCAAGAACAAAGATAGAGAGATAGAAGGAAGGTTCAAGAATACAACAAACAACAAGAACTTACTTCTAATCATACTTATTAAGGTGGGTTTCCTTCTCCTCACAAGAATTTCGTAAGTTTGCTTGTGGACCAACTTTGAATGCTCAAACCTTCATAAAATTGATGCATGCATGTGTTTTTGAGGTGGCTCATTGATATAAATATGCTAGAAGGATGTTAGAAAAGAAAAAAAAAAAAAGTAGAAGCACAATCATCATCATATACTTGGTTGAACTTCTCTTTTTGTTGTTATAATTTCATGTATGAACATAAAAGTGTACCAACCATGTTTAAATATTTGTGGAACATAAAAGGGATTTGGTTACATTGGTGAAGGAAATGTAGATCACTTGAGTTTTAATACGAGTATAGTTTTCTCATTCGATTAATAGTGAAGTATGGTAACATTAACTTCTTGATGCTACTCACTACTAATATCATTATTATTAACTTAATTATGATTGTTATTATATACATGCAAAGTTATTTTGGTTTTTGGGAGGCGAAGGACTCCCATTGAGTTGTAGTTGCTCATTCCTCTACTTTTACATCTTTTCGGATCAAGTGTAAGAGTAAGGTTTTGGCAAACTTTACCATTTTGGAGGTCTGTTTGTATGCTCTTTTAGTTACAAGGAACATAGGCTATGCTCCATTTAGTCGTAAGGAGTTATAAGGTTGTAAGGAGTTCGTTAGGAATTTAAAGCGACTTGATATAGAAGTAATAAGATGTCTTATGATAATCAGAAATTTGAACAAATAAATAAAGGTACTAAATCAATAAACACAAGAATTTACGTGGAAAATCCAACTTAGAAAAAACTACGTATGCGACAAATAATTCACTATGATTAGAGAAATTGCAAAAGATCACAGTCAAACAATGATATGATCAACGATGAGAATTTCTAATTCTCTCACAAATATCTCTCAAAATTAGTTAACAATGGTGGGGAAATACTCTCTATTTTTCAGCTCTCACACTAATTTCTATATCCTCACAAAAGGCCTATTAATATTATATATACTAATTTCTTGCTAACAACCCCCTGCTGCAATGTTCCTTAGTTACTGGAACTAAAGTCCCCTTAATTTGCCAAACCAACTCCAAAAATGCTCCAAAAACCGTTGCACAAGTCACTGCCTATGACCCTTTGAAAACGCGAGCAACATAGCCCACGAAAAAAAAAGAAGAATCGTAGCCGCTGAAACTACCCGGCACGGTCGTGCTAGGTTCGGGCATGGCCGTGCCAGGTTGGCATGCCTGTGCCATGTGGCACGAACTCAACCATGCCACTATTCTTCTTCTTTCTCGCTTTTTGTTCGTTGCAACTTGTTCTGGCACGATTGAGTGGACACGGTCATGACATATTTAGCTAGGTCGTGCGATCAAATGCAAAGCAAAAATGAGATTTGAGCCACACCCCAACAATCTCCACCTTGGATTAAATCCTTAACTTACTTGTCACCTTCAACCTACTTCTCCTTCCCAAGAAGTAGAGCCCGGAGTGCTCTACCCCGAAGGGTAATTACTGGTTATCGCCACCCACAAAATCCAAGCTCACCTTGGATTTGTCTAAAGGAATCATCTCTAACAACCCTTTCTTATTTACCTGTTCTAACCACAAATCAAACAAACGAATTAACCCATCATTTGTTAATTTACCGAAACCCTTCAACAACACCTTAGAGCCTTTGAACACTTTCAAGACTCCACCTTCAGTCGAATATTTTGATCCTTTAGCTTCAAGGGCACCCCAATAGATCATATTGCATTTCGGATCGGGAACATGTTAAACCTTAGTTAGGGTCTTCATGACACCATCATGAGTTTTAATTCGAACTTTACCAATTCCAACAATAGTATAGTACATTTGACATTATTGCCCAAATTAACAATACCGTAATTTACCGTGTCATATGTTGAAAACACGGTCTTGTTATAACACACATGAAATGAACAACATGAATATAAACCCATTCCGAATCACTTCCCTTTCCATGAGAAGAAAGCAAAACATTTAAGTGGAAAACCTAACTTGGGAAAAACCACGGAGGTGACAAATAATTCACTATGATTTGAGAAATTACAAATGAGCACAATCGATTAATGATTTGATCAACAATGAGAATTTCTAATTCTTTCACAAATGTCTCTCAAATGCGGTTAACAATGGTGGGGGAATACTCTCTATTTTTCAGCTCTCACATTAATTTTCCAGCTCTCACATTAATTTTCCAGCTATATCCTCACAAAAGGCCCATTAATATTATATATACTAATTTCTTGCGAATAATTCCCTGCTGCCATGTTCCTTAATTACCGGAACTAAAGTCCCCTTAATATGCTAAAGCCACTCAAAAAATACTCCAAAACCGTTGCACAAGTCACTTCCCATGTCCCCTTGAAAAACGCAGCAACATAGCCCACGAAAAAAAAAAAAAGAATCGTTGCTGCTTGAAACTACCTGGCACGGTTGTGCCACTGTTACGCTTCTTTCTCGCTTTTCGTTCTCGGCTTATTCGGCACAATTGAGTAGGCACGGTCATGACATATTTAGCTAGGTCGTGCCATCAAATGCAAAGCAAAAGTGAGATTTGAGCCACACCCCAACAGAGCTGCAAGCGACTATAAGCGACTATAAAGAGTTGTAAGAAGTTTTAAGAAGTTGTAAGATGTTGTAAGGAAACTACAAGAAGATGTAAAGAGTTGTAAGAAGACATAAGATGTTGTAAGAAGTTATGAGAAGTTGTAAACAATTGTAGGGAACTATAAGATAATTGTAAAGCTAGTTATAAAAAGTTGTAAGGAGCTTCAAGCAATTGTAAGAAGTTATAAGAAGTTATAAGAAGTTGTAAGGTTGTAAGCTAATGCTAAATGGAACAGAGCCTTAATATGCATGGGTTATTTATGTGTACCTTTGATCTTGATATGTAAACCTTATTGAGTGTTTGAGCATGTTTGTAGCTAAAAGTACATTGGCATTCATAGACGCTCTTATTCGACCTCGGTGGTCCCCACCAAGACTTCGTTATCATTGTACTCTATTTTATGGTGTAGGTTTATGTGAACCCAACAGTCTAACTTTTGAAGTCGTGTGGGCTGAAGACTCCTCGTCACTTCTCTCTCGAAAAAAATATCGCTAGCTCAACTTCCAATAGATTTAAAAATATGTTACGTTTGTCAAGTTGTTCCTTAGATTAGCCTTAAGGACACTCGAGAAGAGTGCTTGGTGATGTGACATCCCTAGCAAAGGGTCGGGCGTTACAAAGTGAGAATAATGAGAACAGAGGATGATGACTAAGGGGGCTGGAAATTGAAATCAAGTAAGTAATAAGGTTTTCTTTAAGAAGAACATATTGGATTTAAATATTCCTCATTTTAAAACCATGTCACTAAAAATATCCAGAACTATCGATTTATCATATAATATCCCATCTTTAATACGAATATTTTTAATATCTCGTACTTTCAAAAATTAGTTATTTGTGTCCCAAAATTGGATCAATTAGATTTAATTTTTTAAAGTAAAGGATATTAAAATATATTAGTATTAAAAGTGAACATATTACGGGGTAAGCCGATAGTTTGGTATATTATGAGCAACATGGGATAAAATTCGGAATATTAAAATCCAAAAATCTTTTAAAAAATATACATATGGATCGGGTACCCAGGTAACGGGTCTTTGTCGGGATCCGGGTCCAGGTCCAAACATTCAATACCCACGTCTCGGACCTAGTTCTAGTTGGGTCTTGAAAATTGGAATCGGTCCGGACCCAATTTAACAGAGGTCCAAGTCTAAACCCACCAGGTCCAAACTAAGTACCGATTTTTCGAAACCCTTATATGTATGTATGTATATGTCATTGATCCCACAAAATTTATCAAATTTTTTAAGACAATTTATTTTCAAAGTTGGACCAAATTTTTCTTTAGGAAATTGTATATTATTTATATATGAATATTTTGGTAATTAATTTGTAGATGATATTGATATATGATGATTGAATAAAATCATTAAATTTTTGGGAACTTTAGAGTATATGTAATGCAAGGCCCAATTTTATGCTCATCTGATGGAGGCGTATAGTGACACGTCATTCAAATATCATTTAATGGTTTCTTTTTTCTTTCCGTTAAATCTATACTTCTACAATGTAAGGCTCGCCAACAAAGCTCACTCATTTAGATAATCCCTACGGAGCCTACTCATCAACATATTTAATTAATTTACCTCTTTTATTTTACATTATTATTTATTTTCGTAATACATATTGTAATGCCCCCAATCACCATTAATTAATAATCCCCTAATTAGAGAATATTAGGTATGGTCGCAGCGGAAGTTGAGGAATGAAGGCGTTACCGCCGCCCTAATAATAGGACCAGAGCTAAAACAAATATAATAAAAACTTGTGTGCATCGGTTATGCTCTAGTGAGTCCTAATAGCACTAAATATTATGTCTCAAGGAGTTAAACCATACAACATAATTAAACCAATCCCAAAATACGCATTTATATGATACAAGCCCATATAATCGTCTACGGTAAGAAGTAAGCAATATGTAATACATTTCGGGGTCAAACCCAAAATCGAGATAAGGAGATAATCACTTTGTGAGCATATAGACCCATCATAGATCTATGGAAACGACACATCCAACTAGGTCTTGCTTCCGTCAAGCTTCTTAGGCAACGGGCTGTTGACATAACCTTTTCCTAAAAACAAAAACAGTAAAATAATTCAAAGAATGAGTCGAAACTCGATACGAACATTCCTCAAATATCTTTGAAAACATTTTAGTTGAGCGTGCGCATTTCAATTCATTTAGTTCGAAAATAGAGAGGAGAGAATATGAGTAAAACTTGCTTGCCGGTTATTATTTGTAAGTGGAACCCCTTATATAATTGATGCGATATTTGAATAAGGTGCATACCTCCCGTGCTTGACCGAGAACCCGAGTTGAAGCCGCGTGGGTGAAATTGAAGGGCGTAAGCCCCGATAATTAATAATTGATAATTGATCGGGGATTATTTAATTAGGTGACAAAACTTGATTTGTAAATGATTCATTACTAGTTATATATGTAAGAAATATTGAGATTTGCTTGAAACACGTGAATTTTCGAAAGGTACGGGCAAGGAACGTACTGGACTGAAAATCTTTGTTTCTCCCCTTATAGAATTTAAATTACCAGCTAGTCGGCAACTGAAGTTGCCTCAATACTATTTCAAATAGATTTATGTTGTTGATAACGTTTCTCTTGAGTTTCAATAATCGAATTCGTACAAGTGTTTGCAATTTATTTCATTTTCTTTATTTATTACATAATCGATAAAATTAAGATTTTTATTACTCAACTCTATTGTGTTACATCTGTCTAAAAATATTGTCCACAACACATAATTTGTACAAGAGATTTGTTTAAACTAATTATTAACGTTCTACACAATTTAATCTGGTACTCCGCTTATATCAAAAGACTTTTATTTTGGACTTCTAATTATACCTTAGCTATTGTAATTTGTTTAGCATACAAAAATATGCTCTAATTAATATTTTATTATTATTATTATTGTTATCAATATTTTTATTAACTATCCCTAATTCGATTAGCTTTGCCAAGCCTAACATCACTTCGAATCCTTGCCACTAACTCACTTTTCACCTCATTACCTCTCATAAATTAATTTAATTGCTCAAATTCCACATATTCTACAATACACTACTTTAATTTAAGGATAACGCATCGTTTCCTCAACAAAGTTCACATTCATAATCACAATGAGGTGCACTAAATTGCTCAAATTATTACATGCCTCCAACACAACTTATTATCCAACTTCAACCTCCCTATACATTTTTCTTCCTTTTGCTCAATTGTAGCCAATTCCAAAATGGAACGAAACCATCAAATTACTCAAGATTCATGTCAATATATTCCAATTTAATTTACTAAATCACAATTTCACAAGACGAATCACATTCATTCACCTTCATACACAATCACTCCACCAAATTACCAAATCACAATCATTCACACTAATTCAAAATTATTTATTTTTTCCAATTCAATCTTTAAATTCACACCATAAACGTCTTTCTAAATTATATAATTCAATTTTCAACTATAATCAATAGGTAGATAATTAAGGGAGATGAACTAGGGTTTAGGTTTTACCTTCAAACCCAAGAGTAGAACCAAGGAGAGGAAGGAGGATTGGTGGCGCGCAGCTGTTGTTCCAGCGACTACTCGGAAAGGGCCAGCGACGGGCTTCAACGGCCGGGGCTACGGTGGCTGGCCAATAGTTGGGCTGCGGCAGGAAGCAATGCGGGTGCACCGCCGGGAGAGAGGGAGCGTGAACGAAACAGAGAGAGAGACGAAGGTGGCCTTCAGCCGATGCTAGCACCGACTTTTGGGAAACGACGCGACAGATAGAGGTGGAGAGGCAGGGGAGAGGAAAAGCAGAGGAACTGGAGATGGAGAGAGAACGGTGAGGGGAAAGTGAAAATAGCCTGGTGAGTTCCAAATAATTTAATCTGGATCCTTCCCGATAAAAATCTCTGATTTTTATTCCTATTTTTATTATTATTATTATTATTATTTTATTTTACTTATCTTATTTCATGTATCCAATTTATATTATTACTATTATTATTATTATTTTGTTCTAATAATGTTGTAAATAGATTATACGATCTGTTTTAAATGTAACGCTAAGTTTAAAATATAACCTTTAATAACTTTATAACCATGTATCTTCATATTTATACTCGTTATATATTTATACAAAGTTTTAAATTTTCTTTTTATACATATGTGTAAATTTACAATTATTAATATGAAATTTTATTGGAGGCCACTTCGTCGCCTTAGCCGCATAACACACATAAAAATAATTTAAATATAAAATATTGAATTGAAGTGCAGCGCTCGATTATATAAAGTTTGTAATCGTTAAAATAAATAATGTGGTTTAGGGTCGAGTTGTTACACATATAAAAAAATTATATGATGCATTATGAAGATTAAAATAAATTGTTTTAAGTTGAAATAATAATAGCAATATTATTACAATAATACAACACATTAGGGAAAATAAAATACAAAATTTTTTTAAAAAAATATGACAATAACATAATACGGATAATATGAAAACAAACCACAACATAATCTAAGTCTCACAATTTAGTTAAAATAAATCGGATCACGCATTTTCTATCCCGCCAAATTTCGTTTCCCATATTTCTTCAACCAAGTCCTCTTGGAGATGTGCATGAGTTCCTCTATTCCTAACTTTACCTAATTTTTGAAAGTACGTTGCATAACATGGGTGATTGTTATGTTGGACATTAGATGTCGAGATACATGCCTCCACTTGCTCAAAATCATAATCATAAGTAAGGTTGTATTGATCTCGCTCGTCTTCAGCAATCATGTTATGGAGTATTTTTTCATTATCGGACCCATCTTATCCTCCTCTATTAAGCGAGAAGGACCACATATTATAGCAAAGCGAGCTTGTAGAACACCAAACGCTCACTCCACATCCTTCCTTTCAGCCTCTTGTCGTTCAGCGAATAATATTGCTTTTGGACCTTGTGGTAGTGGGATCGTTTTGACAAAAGCGACCCATTTTGCATATATACCATTTGGTAGAAGTATGAAATGGTATACTTATGACCATTAACAACATATTTGCATTTTGGAGCTTGATTTTAATATAACTCTTGGAATACTCGGGAATGATCAAGGACGTTTATGTCATTAAGATATCCTAGGCATCCAAAGAAGACATGTATGCAAAGATCATACGATGTCCAAATTTCAAGAATAATTGTTGACACTTTGTATAAACCTTTAACGAACGTTGTTTTCTATGTTGTAGGACAACTCTTCCCAATGCATACAATCAATCCTTCCCAACATTCCTAGGAAATCAAAGGCATCCCCGTGGCCAAGAGATGATCATAAACATCTTGAGTTGCTTTTCTCAAGTACTAATCTCCAAATACAACAATGATGCATTCAACGAAATTTTTCATGCTCTCAAGTGTTGTGCTCTCACATATTTTCAAGTACTTATCCACACAATTGGTGGATATATCATACGCCAACATCTCGCATGCTTGCAGTACTCTTAGTCAGCGGTGATAAGCCATACTTCAACTTCTAGTAGTAAGAGTAATTCTAAAGAGCTTGCACTATGCGGATAAATAAGTGATTTCGTATACGTAATTTACGATGAAAATGTTGCTTAGTACACCGATTCATTTGTAAAATAATATTGGTACAAGCGATTGTGAGTTTCTTCTCAATGTCTCCAAATATATATTTTTTTCCTTAGTGGTTTGGATGATGATAAAGGTTCCATCGATTCTACAGACTTGTAAAATCTTGATCGGCTTCGCCATCTATTGGAATTCGGTTTCATCGTCGAGTAATTTTTCCAAAAAGCCATATCATCACTAGACCCTTTGATTATCCATGTCAAATCATTTGAAAATGAAAATGGAGAGGAATATGAATGATCTATTATACAACACCTATGCAAACATAATATTAATAGCCAAAATAACATTAGAAGAAAGGTATGTTGCAGAAGATGAAAGTTTTCATTTTAAAAATAAAAGTCATTACAAACATTCAAGTAACTCAATTTCAAACTATGATAAAGCTAAGACAGTTACAAAGAAGTTAAAAAGGGCATACGTAAGGACACATACATAAACCTATGCCGATACAACTTCAACTAAGACTAATAGACTACTCGAGCTACTCTATTCAAGGTAAAGGGGAAGCACTACTTATAGGTTTGGCAATACTTGCTCAAAATACACTCTTGCATGCCTCTATAATATTCTACTTCTCTAGGACACATGTGATTAAGGTTCATCATCATAACTTTGTGCTCCCACTCAAATTGTTTACGCTTCTCATATTCACGTCGGAGGCGAACCGCCTCCTCGGCTTCATCTGCCTTCCTTGGTTGATCCTTGACATAGTTGCACAATATATCACTCATCACTTTTGCAGTTTTGGTCATCGTATATAGTTAGTTAGCCACTGAATCCACAGCAGTGCTTGTTCGCTTCTCCTTAAGTTTCCTCTTGACAACTTTTCTTCCAATAGGCCGGATAAGGCCATATCTTTCCTCAACGAATTGAACCTCACTTTTTAGGGTAGATGCGTTAGAGTGTGCCCCCATATCATTAAGCCTGGTTCATTTTGATAACCTATCACTAGTTCGAAGTACAAAGTTTTCCATTTAGGATGTTCATGAAGCAAACTCTACCACAAGTATATGTTCAAATTTCTTCCTCTCCATCTTTTGAGAGAACAACTCTTAAGCTTTTTAAGATTATCTTCCATGCTCATCTTGCTTTGTTAGAGACAGAGAAATTCTTCCACGATCCCCGTGCACTTAGACACCAAAGAGGTACACCTCCTCCAACGTCCATTGCAAGTCTTCCAAATTCGTGATATGGCTCTTGAAGGAATTGAAGGCTTTGGACACATTCTTCCAAAATTCATCCCTCTTTTGCTTCACCCTCACAATGGGGTCGATGCTTGTGTTTATATAAGCACTAATAAAGTGACGATCCTTCGCATCTGTCCACTTTCTTCTCTCTCCTATTGAGCCATCCTCATTAACCAGCTTTGACCTCATCATTGCTTAGGTTAACATCAAATCCCGAATTTGCCAATATTGGGGTTTGGGTTGAAGACGAGGTTGAGTTACTAGCCCCCGATATGTAATTATGATGAGGTGGAGGGGCTAATATGGTGGGGCGTCGTATTGTGGTGGTAGATAAGGCCAACTTGGAGGTCCACTTTGGGATGTTTGAGTTGGCCTACCACTTGGCGTATTTTGGTAATACATGTAGGGTAATGTGGATGTGGATAAGGGCAATTTGGAATATGAGGAGACATAGTTGTGTT
This sequence comes from Talinum fruticosum, assembly GCA_021018815.1. NCBI lineage: Eukaryota > Viridiplantae > Streptophyta > Magnoliopsida > Caryophyllales > Talinaceae > Talinum > Talinum fruticosum. Next base: position 4,245,685 of record JAITYX010000011.1, read on the forward strand.
ATTTTTTCTCAAATTTGTATTTCATTGTAAGTAAACATGTAAATGGTCCGAAACTATTATCCATATCCAGATCACAAATAACACCTACATGGAATGGAAATATAACTTTTTGAAGTTAATTCACATAACTTGTAATATAATTAATTAATATATTTTATTAATTCACACTTGTAATATAATTAATTCACGTATTTTTCTAAAGTTACATCTCATTACTTGTGAATAAAAGTAATTCACGCTTTTTTAATACATTAACATATTCATATCAACATTTGTAAATAAATTACTTAAAGTTAACTGACATTGCTTGTAATTTAATTCATTCATATATTTTCTTAATTAATTCTCATTACTTGTGAATAAAATTAATTCACATTTATTCGAGCAAATATTACGTTATTTTTACACTCGTTTATCTAGTTTTTATCTCGTAAAAAATAGATTTTTAGAGTTTTTACTATTATTATTTATTTTTATAGGCAATAAATCAAGTCCGACAAGTTGAGGAAAATCAATACAAAAATGATGAAAATTTGACAATTCAAAGCCCTTCGGATGTGCAAAACCATGTCAAGATATGAACCGCCCTCATCTAACTTTCCTCCAAATTGCTATTACATAAAGTGGGACAACCCACAATTGTCCCAGGCGTATAGCCCAACCGTGACGATAAAAAGAGTCGGAATTCACTTTGTAAAGCGCCGACATCATCATGACGTCATCGGCTTGGAAATTGACCTAGCTATAGAAGGGAGCAGTGATGGGTTGGTATAAAAGAGGAAGCCAGGCCATAGGTTAGAGGGGGTGTGGAATTCGGTGAGAGTTTTAGCGGACGAAAATTTTAATTTAAGTTATTTTGTTTTCTTCCTCTTGTAAATATTGAGATTCAATTTGTTTTAGTTTTAATTATTAATTCAGAAAATTCAGTTCCTAATAGTTTTCTGTTCGGTTCGATTCATTCATGTTAACTTCTTCTCTTTTATCTCTCCTTTCTTTCTAGTTTGTTTAGTTTACTTTAAATATTCGATTTTTATTATATTTTGATGTTAGTAGTAGTTATATTATTTGTTTAATTGTATGTTTAATTTTATTTTGTTAGTTTACGTTGCTATTCGAGTCAATTTTTATTAGCAATTATTAGATTAATTGTGTTTCATGTTAGTTAGTTGTTAGTTTGTGTCACTTTAGTTTTAATTAACCTCTTAATAGCTAATTAATCCTGTCTCGAGTCTTTATTTACCTAGTTTATACTAGTATTTTGGGATTGTTTCTCTTACCTACCACAAGTTTGATGAGATGTTTGAAATGATCTTTTCATCTTGATTTTTAGGCTGGTTGGTTTATCACTAAAAGTTGGAGTCAATTTGCTAATATGGGTATAGAGAATAGTTGGGATTTTGGCATGAAAATAACTCGAATCCTAACTAGGTCCGAGGCTTCTAATTGTATAGTCTAGTTGGGCTAACCCCACGATAGTAGGTAGTTAGAATAACTAGATTAGCTCATGATCCTCGAAAGTATGGCTTGATTAGGCTTTGATAGTGCAAACGATCACTCCCAAATACTTGTATAAACTTGGGTAGGTTTAGGCTTGACTTGATTAATTAGTTTATTAAGCGGTAAAATCATAACCCGAGTATATTTTATTGCTTTCTAGGTTAGTTTAACCATCATTTATATCTCATATGTGTTGTTTCGCCTAGACAAAAAGTTTAAGATAGTTTTGATATTCAAAACACAACTCTCTGTGGACACGACCCGTGTTTGCCACCTAGCTACAACTACATCATGCACTTGCGGTTATAATTTAGAACTTAAATTCCGCCTAACAAGTTTTTGCGCCGTTGTCGGGGAGTCGTTTCATTTCAATATTGGAGCTTACTTGAGCATTCTAGACTAAGCTTTTAATTTTTGAAAAATCATAAAAACTAAAAAAATTAAAACATGTCTACTTACCATTATCCGCGAGTATGAGGAGCATGAAGCTGCTTTATCTATACTTTGATTTACTTAATGCTCTTCTTGCTCTTTCTGAAAACTGTTTGGAGATATTGGAAGTATTAAATGTTGTCTATGAGGGTGTGAACAGTGAAACCCGTGCTCTTTTAAAGTATTGAAATTTTTGTGTAAAAAGTGTTGATGAAGCTTGGGATTTACTTGAATGGATTGCTTGGTATACTTGTGAATTTGAAAAGCCTTGTACCGATTCTGGATTTTCATGACCCGACCCTTGTGCTTATCATGCTATATCTTACATCCAATCCCCTTGTATTCCTAATCCTACCCCTCTTTGTTATGAAAAGTGTAACTCTTCCGATCATGATAATAGTTCTTGTCCTTATATTTCGTCTCCTAAACATTATGCTCGATATTTATAAATTGATAAGGACTATGGATGAACAAAATGAGCAACTTGCGTATCTTATTAAAATTAAGGAGTCCGACCTAGCACACATAGGGACAACACTAAGTCCGCCTTAGGTGTTGATGCTAGTTTAGATGGTGAGGATGATTTATATCATGAGTCGAAGAAGCTTTAGTTGAGGCGTTTGTTCGGAGACTCCTTTAAGGGAGTCATGTGAGGTGGTTGTGGTTGAAGCATCGCCTATTAGTCTTGATGTTGATGATCATGTATCCCCGGGCCATTTACTTTAATCTTTGCTTCCCCGTGTATTCACCACCCTCCTTTTCCCATAAGTATTATTTTTATGAACTCGGTACATATTTGATTTGTGATTCTGTTTTAGATGTGAGCCATGTGGGTAACTCATATGACATGTGTTGAGTGGGATGTGGATGACAATATTGTGTCCTTGTGTACCTTTGGAGGTTACATTCCCTCCTTTGACCCTTTTCATGCTTACCTAGAGGACATGCCTAGAAAAATCATGCGGTCTAACTTCTTTGATCACTATTTTGATTTTTCTAAGGCTTCGATAAGTTTAAGAGGACACTTGAATATCACCGATATATTTGTTGTTGTGTTCTCTTATCTATATTCGTCCGAGTTTTGTACTCGGGTATTTGATAAACTCCTTAGAGCTCGGACAACATCCGAGTGAGAGCTTGATCTTGAGATGAGGAGGAGTGGTTGATGCTCCTCAAGCCTTCTTAGTACTTAGAAGGCATTAGTTTAGGTGCACCCAAGTACCTAACCCTGGTATATTCGTTCCCTTTCTTTCTCTCTTTTTATATATTTTTTTCTTCTTTCTTTCTTTTTATTTTTTTTTCCTGTTTTTAGTTGTGGATATTTAGGGTTGTGTTTTTCTTTCGCTTTTAGTTGTGGATATTTAGGATTGTGTTTTTCTTTTTGATTTTAGTTATGGATCTTTAGGATTGCTTTTGTTGGGTGATCATTTTGAGAATTAATTTTGGATGTTGCTTGAGCCATGATGGTCATGATCACCCATATGTATATATTTTTATGTTTTGTTTTTTTTTCTATGGTAGTTTTTTGTATATAATTGAGTTTTTTGTTGGTGTGGTTGCTCCTTGGCTCCCAATGAGGACATTGTGAGATTTAGGTGTAGGGGAGGAGAAGTCATGCTTCAATATTTTGAATAAGAAAAGAAAAAGAATTTTTTTCAAAATAGCAAAATGTTTTTGTTTTTAAAAATTGTTTTTGGGGAGCTTGTGACATTTTGATTAGCTTTGACCCTTTATTACTTGGTTATTAGTTTGTATAGATGTATGATGTACATAATAGGCCGATCCAAAATGTGTCATTCTATATTTTATTTGAATCCCGATATTCAATTTTTGAGCTAGTTTGACTTTGGTAGAGGAACCTCCGAGATTTTGAGCTTTATAAACTAATTCATCAATTTTAGTCTCATATTACGTTATTTTTACCCTCATTTATCTAATTTTTGTCTCGTAAAATAATACATTTTTAGGGTTTTTACTATTATTATTTATTTTTATAGGTAATAAATCAATTCCGACAAGTTGAGGAAAATCGACACAAAAATGATGAAAATTTGACAATTCGAAGCCCTTCGGATGTGCAAAATCATGTCAAGGTATGGACTGCCCTTATCTAATTTTCCTCCAAATTGCTATTACATAAAGTAGCCCCAGCCTATATCCCAGGCGTATAGCCCGGCTGTGACAATAAAAAAGTCAGGAATTCACTTTGGTAAAGCGTTGACATCATCATGATGTCATCATGAGGTCATCAGCCTGAAAATTGACCGAGCTATTGAAGGGAGCGGCTCTGGATTGGTATAAAAAGAGGAAGCCAGAGAGGGGGTGTGGAATTCGGTAAGTGTTTTAGGCGGACGAAAATTTTAGTTTAATTTATTTTGTTTTTCTTCCTCTTATAAATATTGAGATTCAATTTGTTTTAGTTTTAATTATTAGTTCAGAAATTTTAGTTCCTAATAGTTTTCGGTTCGATTCGATTCATTCACGATAACTTCTTTCCTTTTATCTCTCCTTTCTTTCTAGTTTGTTTAGTTTACTTTAAAAATTTAATTTTTATTATATTTTGATGTTAGTAGTAGTTATATTATTTGTTTAATTTTTTGTTTAATTTTATTTTTTTAGTTTATGTCGTTATTCGAGTCAATTTTTATTATTAGTTATTGGATTAATTGTGTTTCATGTTAGTTGTTAGTTTGTGTCACTTTGATTGTGATTAACCTTTTAATGGCTAATTGATCTTGTTTGAGTCTTTATTTACCTAGTTTATGATAATATTTTGGGGTTGTTTCTCTTACCTTCTTTTTAGGACAACCAATGCTTTGGGGAACAATTCATTGAGATTACCCTTTTAAATATTGAGACTTGTTTCATGGAATAGTTTGTAGCAGGGTCGTGAATCTTTTTATCCAATAAAGGGTTAAAAAAATTCTTTTCTTATTGTGATTACAAGCAACTTTGGTTATTGTAATTGGGATGGAAAGAAAAATAATTAAAAGGTGAAAGTTTTTAGTCCTTATTGCATACGAATCTTTAGCTAAAAAGCAAAAAATTTCATGGCATATCATGTGGCTCCCCAAATTTGGATTTGGGATAGAATTTGGAAAGTTTCTATATACTGAAAATTTAATGGCTTCTCAAAATTGTGAGTCAACTTTAGTCAACTAACACATCGATCGGAAATGATACAATATTTTTTTAATTGTCAAAGTTGATATAACCAATATGTCATACAACAAGTTAACAATACAACTAATTACGTTGAAGGGACAACGAGTCAAGGAGTCGACAAGACGACAAATCAAGTGATAAGGAGTCAAGAAATCAATAAGACAACAAGTCAAGGAGTTGACAAGATGACAAGTCAAGGGGTCGACAACTTGCCTAGCCAACAAGTAAAAAATGTCAAGACGTCGTTCACGTCTAACACCTAAATCATGTACGTGACCTAGTCTCGAGGGGGCAATTTGTATACATTAAAAATTAAACAAATATGTATCACGTTTATAAAATAATTAAATTAATTTAATATGGATTAGCCCAATTGATTAATTTAATTTAATTGGGCCCGTTAGACTCACAAGTCGATAACCCAATAAATTTTCAAATTAAAGGCCCAATGAACTAGAAAATTTCAGCTCTAGTAGACTATCAAGTCAGAAATCTAACTATACACTTAAGTCATCAATCCAAGATGAAAGTCCGGTCAACGGCCCAAGAACACAAATAATTCACAAATCTTTACTAAGAGGGAGGGGACTCCTCACTATAAATATGGCCCTATCTCCTTTATTCAAGGGATCGAAACTTTGGCTCTCCAAAAACTCTCTAGAAATAGACAACAAGCACATCAAATCGTGTCGTTTATTCTAGAGATCAAATCACATCCTTAATCAAGATTTGAGTTATTTCAAGCACTTATCAAGTTTCAAACAGAGATTGAATCAAAGGATTTACTACTTATTTATTTGTAACAAATATAGAGATTGTACCTATTATTTCAAATATAAATATAAAATTGAATTTGTTTCATATTTCTTGTCTTAATTTAATTTAGACACAAAGTTTGTGGTTATACACATTCTTTTGCAATCTAATAAGCATGTCTATTTCTTTCTTGGAATGTATAATGAATGTGGAAATTTCTTATTTAGTTACTAGGTTCGGAATCTTATTATCTACCAACAAAGTATTGATTGAGATGGTCGTGTGGTCTCATTAGGGTAAGAAGGAGAACAGAAGTTCGAATATTCGAAAGGATGCTTATTGGGAGAATTTTTATTCCAGATGTGGTAACCCTTCTCGCAAGGGATATACCTAAGTTGTGCTCCATTAAAATGGAGACAAAAAAAAATGGTCGTACTAAATTTTGCAATCCAATCTGCAACTCTATTATGCATAGCGATTACTTCACTACCAAGTACTAATTCGGGACCCAAATTTGAGACACCAACTTGAATAAATCTTTCATTCCCACTTATATTTTACATTTAAAACATTTGCAATTAAATCCACTAAAACAATATCCACAATCAAAAATATAATATTTATTTTTAATTAAAAAATTAGAATTCTATTATTGTATTATATGAAAAGTCTATAAGTAACTTTTAAAATCTACGTTTTATTTATCAGATTTTTTTCCTTGTTAATTTTTAACATTTACCTAATATATAATATATGATAAATTAAAAATAAATTGTTGAAAAAAATTACAATTAACTATTCATTATGGTACAAAAGTGAAAACTATACATCATTGAAAAATGTTTGACCTTTGATAGATTAAATGCATAAAAGAATTCTAAAATTATTTGTAGAAGTTTCTTTTATTTATAAAATTATTTTCTCTGTTTAAAATTCTTTTCGTTAATCTAATATGTAATATGTATTATATGAAAACAAAACATATTCTTTTCTTCTCATTCTTATTGTTTTGTTCTTTTATTTCAATAGTAGTATCTCTATAACAAAGGTTGCTTTGAATTGAGTTTCTAAATCGTCCTTAAAAAAAATGTTTCCTATAATCTTATCAATCTTATTGTGTTTGTTCTATTCTATTTGTCTAACATCTAATCTAGGCCTTCATATTAAAAATTTTAATTGAGCTTTACTGTTTACGCGTGGCTTCTTCAGTGGGATAGTGACATTACTAAGTTCTATTTTCAAAAAAATGATGGAAACCAACAACATAATATAAATTATGGTTTAAATGTGTTTCTCAAACTTATTTTTCAAACTCTATTTTATTATCCATCTTATATTTTTTTAAAAAATGGATGAATATTCAATTTAGAAAAAATGTGTTCAACCACTTTCATTACGTATATTATTTTGTTAGAAAGAGTATTATTTTGAGATAAAAAGAATTAAGAAATTTTAATAAGATGACAATGATAAATTAAGAGATATGACATGATTGACATTAATTAATTTTTTTTATCAAGACATTAATAAGTTTATATTTACTAATGTGGCATCATTTATTATATAAAATTAATTATTTTATTTTCAGTCATTGTAATAAAGAATATAAATGAAGTCCAACATAGATACAAATTATAGTATTATCTAAAATAAGGAATTAAAAAAAATTGTGTAGCATGCACATAAAAACTAAATATTCAACATCATCTAAGTCACCAAGCTACTTGAAGTCTCTATGTATGATTTCATATAATATTAATTGTAATATTCATGATTCATAAGTTCAAATATAATTCATATTATCACACATGATATGGGTAATCTATTTTTAATTATGTGAATAATATTGAACAATAAAAAAATTCACATACCGTTCAAAGTACAGTACAAAACCTAGTAAGGGTGATATTTGAGTCCCCAGCAAGCTTATTGCGAGGTTGCCATTCAATGTCAGTATTCATGTTTAGAACATAGGTCTTCACAAGACTACAACGGAACCAAGCAAATACCCTAAAGGTTCAAACAATCCTCTCTGTAACCTCAAACATTCTCCCTCATCCGAAATTCCCTCCCTAGCTATAACTCCATGCGTAATTCCATACAATATTAGAAGAGATTAAGCAGGTTGTTCTTAGCCACACCTCAGAAAAAAATTGAAAATCATTTCCACTGTGGTTTTGAAGAGAGACCTAGAACATGGTAATTTCATTCATAACAGGGCAAATTAGACTTACAATTGCAGCCCAAAGCCATATCAGGCTGAAGGAGATTATGTAGAATGTCGTTATACAATGCCCAGTAGATCAACATAACTCTTAGCCTTACATCTACCTCTAGCTTGCCAGTTTTTGCTTGAGGATCATGGGGAAGGGAACAAAATTGAGGTTGATGTGTTGCAATATGTTGATCGAAAATTTCTCAGGCGTGAATAAGTCACTGTCCATGGAATGTTTCCCAACATGCCATCCATACCGCAAAAATTTACAGGCCTAAACCCCGGTAGAGATTTCACAAAAATGCAGGGTATAGTATTGAGACCAAAAGGTTGAGCCAAAACTATAACTATTCAAGGTCAATATTCATCATCTTCCACTTCACAACTGCCAATCGATGGGCGATTCTCCAAGCTGCTCCAGGATCTGGTTTGTGCGGGAAAAGTGCCTGTCCGTTTGTTCAAAGAAAACAAAAATTAGTCCATGCTTATCTTGTTTTTGTCGCAACTCCAACAAAAAGTACTGACTTTGTTCATCACCGCCAATTACGAGCTCCATTATTGCATTTCATATTCATAAAGTTTATGAGCCTCTCCTAAATTAGGAATCCACCAGATTCTAAGAAATATCAGGAAAGTTTCAAATCATACAATTTAGTTCCCTATCACTTGGATGAAATGAACAAAGACTATAGCATTCATTAGAGCTGAAGTCAGTGAGTAGTTTTGAGCTTCCGCCAGCTACTTTTTGAAGAGATTGTGTCAAACAACCACACTGATATGTAATTCATAAAATTGAAAGCAAATAGTAGCAGTTCCATAAGAATACTGTCAAGTCTTTTTAAAGCAAAAAACACTAACCTGCATCCAAAGAAGCCTCTATTTGCAGATAGACCAGAAGGATGGGCTGATTTAAGGATATGGTGCTTAGTCCCATCAATCAACCTGTATGACATAATCACCATAAATGCAATCCAGAACTGAAGAAAATTTATTTTTCCCTTGTTTAATATTTTTGGGATCTATGACACCCACAAAAGTTCAAAAGAACACTTGAGTTTGCACTTAGTTCATAGAAAAAAATGCAATTGATGTGAACTATATACAGTGGGTGTTGTCCCACATTGATAATATAGATGGCCTTGATTATATGTATATAAGCTTTTACTCCTTTCATTGCCAATTGGTTTGAATGGAACCTCATGGGCTTGTATATATTGTTGGTTGGATTAAGGCTCAATTATCTAAAATTTAACAGGAGAAAACACACCACAAAAAGAAGATTTTTTTTTGGTGGGGGGTGGGGTGGGGGGAATCCAAAGGGAGAATGAGTTACAACCATATGAATGCCAACAGAGAATGGAAATTATAGTTTGATTAATAATTGTGCAAGATAGTATATCCAGCTTAACTACACCAAACCATAAGCACTATATTTGATTCATAGATAGACAAGACAGTCGATCAGACAAACAGCAATTGTACTTATCACAGAACATGTAAGCACAGCTAACTATGAGTTTGGGAAATGGTCTGCTAAAAGCAGGCACTTCAATTAGATGGCAGAGTAAGACAACAAACCTGGATTTTTCTTGAGCGGAATTTCCCCAGAGAATAAACACAACTCCTCTTTTCTTTTCAGAAATGGTACGAATAACAGCATCAGTAAATTGCTCCCAGCCTTTCTTAGCATGGGAGTTTGCCTGGTGATGCCTTACTGATCAGAGAAGAAAGCATGTTAACAAGGAACTAGGAAATATAAACCAGAAATATCAAATCGGACATTGATAACAGACTCTCAACTCCATCCTCAGCTACTTACGCTGTTAGTTGAGAGTTTGACAGAGTAAGCATGTAAGAAAGGGGTAACAAACACAACGAGAAATACTACAACCAGATTTAAACCCTAGCATGAGAAACAAGAAACATTATAGGTACAGACATCATAGTCAGGTAAAATAAAGAAACATACCTGTTAGAACTGTGTTGAGCAGCAAAACACCCTGCAGCAAATCAGTACTCACTAAGTCTCTTGTTGCTATGATAGAAGATATGTTTAAACTTTAAAAAGATTTAGGACCAAAATCATTAAATCTCAACATAAACAGCAAACTCTTGTTTCATGAACAAATAAACAAATTGAAATAAAATTTGGTCAATAATAAACCTCCACAGGACAAGTTGGTGACAAGTGGAAAACCAAGATTCAAGAAACTGTTAGTGCTTAGTGGCATGAAGGAATAGAGCACCCAAAAAAAGGCACATCATGGTTGGGAATAATTTACCCCTAGATAAGAGAGGTAAGCATAGTAATATGTTATAAATGTAAATAGAACATGAGAAGCAATTAGTGTAGATGTACAACAAGAACTAAAAGCAATCACTCTGTTCCAGTTGAAGAAGAAACCTATATACTTGTTAGAACTATCACCTGCACAGTCCATTTCTCCAAATTCCCATTAGATGGAATTGAACATCCCAGGTCTTGCTTCAGTTCCTTGAATATATTTACAAGACTAGAAGGAATTTTGATACCCTCTGGTACCGAGAAAGCAAGGCCCATTGCCTGTCTTGGTCCGTGATAAGGATCCTGATATAATAAAACAAAATAAGCTTTTAAAGATAAAAATTCAATCTCTCAATGCCATCTTCCACAATGAAAAATATGAATGAGCTAACAGTTAAAGACTAGGGAATCTATTGAATGCCAACTTCTGAATAAGGATATAATGTAATGGATGGCAAATACTTCTTATCCAGAATTGAATTCTGGAACCTGGATTAAGCTAATGGATGAGTTTGATTATTACATTAGATGAAACACTCAAATGACTACTGGAGGATTTAAATCTCTTGTAATGGCTACAATAAGATACTAACACAGAACCAGCAAATCAGAGAACGCTGCTTACACAAGAGAAGCTCACATTTAAAAAAATTAAAGCTCAAAGAAGTTGAATGGCTATCAAAGATCAATACTGTTAACGTGGATTTTGGAGAGGATTAATCACATCTAAATTAGGTGAATGAGCCTACTTGTTACAATCTAAGTGACGTTGACATAATCAAATACACCTGCCCCACTGAGGTAAAAATAATTGTGTTAAAAGAACAAAGGCAACTTACAAACTCCCTTTGTAAGTAAAGCAAAGAGATGCATGGAATATTTTTTAGCAAACAGCCAAACAGAGGCGAACACAATAATTTTGTCCCAAACCCAGGCTTCTGGACAGGGTTGGTTTCCAAAAATCCTCTTCTTTTTTTTTTTCCTCACTCCATCAAAATCTACCATTAGATAACAAAAGTTATGCATTTCCAGAGGTCTTAGCCTCCTTCCACCACAAAGCCCCTGAAGCAAACACTGGAAATACAACATTATCCAACCAGACAAAATAGTCTTGACTGCCTATTCTCTGAAAATGCATGTGAAACACAGGAGATAAATATAAGACAAGAGTGCCCTGCAACTGATCATCTTTCCATCATATTTACTATTCTCAATTAAGCACAACTTTGATGTTAAATTTTATATAAGTTGGGCCTTAATTCAACCGAACAATGCTCATAAGCCATGAGGTTTCATCCCAAGACCAATTGGCAATGGGGGAAGTAACCCACAAGCTTATGTATGTGCTCAAGGTCATCTATTTTATCAATGTGGGACAACACTCACTTTCAAATTCTTCACACACCCCTGCACGTGTGGACTACTAACAAGGCTCAACATGTGGCATGATCCGATGGGGGTGGTAGCAGCAAAACCAGAAACAAGCAACCTTAGTTTTGACACCATGTTAAATTTATATAAATTAGGCCTTAATTCAACAGCACAATGCTAACAAGTTCATGAGGTTTCATCCTAAAACCAATTGGCAATGTGAGGAGTACTCACAAACTTATATGTATGCTCAAGGTCATTTATTTTTTTAATGTAAAACAACATCTACTTTCATATTCTTCACATGTTAGAGCATAAACATATTCCTGAACCTTCAATCATCGGCTTAATTTTGAGATCTCTGAGGTTTGAATGTCATCAGCCCCTATACTAATTATTGGATAAGGTAAGAAGGAGTTTTTGCTGCATCCACACTTTAAGCCCAAAAGACATTCGTATAAGGGCACATGTTAGAGTATAAACTCATTCCTAAGCCTTCATCCATCAGTTTAACCTTTTGATTGAGTTAATACTTGACCAAAAGTAAAATCTTCAATCCTTTTTTTTTTTTGGGGGGGTGTTTGTACCGCACTCATAAATATTGCAATACTTCTCACTGAGTAAATGGATGAGAAACATCCGCTCATTCATGAAAAATTTAAGAAACACTCGTGCATAAAAGAGCAAAGTTTCCCCAACTCAGATATCCATTGACAAAAACTAATGCCCACACCAGTTTTGAACTTCACCTTTGGTGAGGGAGAATAAAGAGAGTTTTGCTCTCTAGGAAAGGGAGAGGGAGGTATATGCGCAAGTTTTGGATAAAAAGATTCCTACCTTGGATGACTTAACAAGTCCACTCAAATATCAACAAGAATAGCCTCCACAAAATCCACAAAATGAAGTAGAGATGGACATATGCAGATTCGCAGCCAAGAAATTATTTCCCTAGATTAAAAATACATAAGGTTCTATAACCTTCTTATCTATCTTCTTTTCAATTTACAAGTGTTCAACTACTCAAAATCATTTCAAGAATTGTTGTCGGCTCTCAAGCTTCTCGAGCATATGACTGCAAATATTTGGATCTCTTCTTGACAATAATGAGTTGAGGACTGCACAAATATTTTTAGCTAGGACATAGCATTGGTAGTTCTTTGACTCTAGAAACAATGACCACAAGCCGAAATAGAATCAACACAATTCATTTACAAATCCATATGTAATATGTGAGAAACTTTTGACATGCCATCAACCACTTAACTCTTCCTTTGAAACTTGTAAAAGCAAACATTTATCAAAAATCAAAATGAACCTAAAATGAAATGGCAACGGCTTCTTCAGCAGTACTACAGTGGAGTAGACTCAAGAAGTCAGATCCACATAATCAAAAAATAATGGAGTCACAGCACTGCAACTACAGAGAACAAATTCACATAGCAATAGAAACTACGATGAAGCTTACCTGCCCGAGGATGACAGCTTTGACCTTATCAAACGGGGTTGAGTTGAGAGCATTGAAGATCAAGTGTGGAGGAGGATATACAGGCAACTTGCCACCACACATTTCCGTCTCAACAAATTTGCACAGATTCTTTGCATAAGGCTTTTCAAACTCCCCTTGCAGTGCAGCCAACCATGAGTCCTCCACAAGGAGCTCCTCAAGCTTTACATAGCCATTACCCCCTTCAGCTGATACATTCACAAGAACACATCTGATTATGATATCTAAAAGGTTTCATACAAAACAATGATAAAAAGAGGAAGAGATAACACTAGAAGGGTTGACTAGCCGAGGCATATCATAAATACCATAAGAGTTTATCACTGTGCACCTTCATTGTGACAAAATGGAGTTTGGGATTTTATTCTGTTCAGCTTTTACTACCTCTACTGCGGCAATTAAGTACTATGTCTTCTTTCCACCTTCTCCTTTCAGAAACATTTCACTGCAGAATATCCAAAAACAACTTCTTCAAGAGTCAAGGCCACCTACGTCTTAACTATTGATCTTCCCAAACTCAGTGAGACACGATTCACCCTGGTACTAATCATTTTCTGCTAGGCCCTCCTAGATTCATTGACCGAATGCCGAAATCAAAAGCTACTTTTGATGCAGATCAATGCAGAGTTACATGACCCCCCCAACAAAAAAGGGTATCAGTAGTTAAAATACTACACATTCATAAAATAAACTCTCACTTCTTCCTTTCCGGAGTCTTTTCTAAGTTCATTGAAGCAAGCCCACTTCACAAAACAATAACAAACTACCCAATTCTCTGCATTTTAACTTTCAAATGCAAGAATAATACTGCACAAAAGAGACAGGCCCAAACCCAGCAAACCAAAAAATATTTTTTCTTTCTGCAATTTTAAATTCCGAAAGGCAAAAAAAAAAAAAAAAACCTCAAGTATCTTAATATAAGCTTCCAGAAAAGAACACCAGTCCTAAAAAATTTGAACTTTGCTGATAAAATTCGGATTCATCGCAAAATATTTGAACAAATACTAAAACAAACACAAACCGATCCAACCTTTAGAGTTCTGGACCTTCTCAGAGCATATCCTGAGATTCCTTTTAGCCTTAGCTAGGGATTTGCTGAACTCCATTCTCGATTTCTGCTCAGCGGTGAGGCAAGCGGCATCAGAAGAGGGCGAGGTAGGGCTTGCACTGCAATCACCGTTTTCGGAAGAGAGAGAAAGCGGAGAAACGGAATGTAAGATGCCATCACCGGACGATGCAGTCTTGAGGCGCTTGGATTTGCGATTGGGGTTGGATTGGGGGAAGAAATCCATTAGGGTTTTGGAGGAAGGAGGCATGAGCCTGTGCTTGGGCCAGAGGAGGGAGAAATTATGGCGGGAAGAGGAGAGAGAAAATGGGGATTGATGGAAATGGAATGCGATTGTCGACGTTGGCGTTGGTGTGATGCGAAGAAGAGATTTCATCATTTTTCTGAGTACTCAAATTCTTGTTTATTTTGCTTGGGCTTTGATTTTGCGCCTCATTTTTCAATTCTTGGCGCTTAATTCCCTCCCTTGGTCTCCGTAGCTTATGGTTTTGGCGGTTGTCTCCCCCTCGTTTTCCGTAAAATTATACTCGTAACAATGAGGGGTCCACCATGCAATAATTCAATTTGAGTTACCATTTGGATGGTACCTTCGAATTTACATACAAAATTTATATAAATATAAAAATATAAATATAAAGAGAAAAGAATATAAACGAATATAAAAAACAGAAAAATATAAAAAGTATAAATGGACATAAACGAACATAAATGAATAGAAGTGAGTTGTTAAAATAAGAAATGAACGAACATAAACAAACATAAAATAACATAAAATAACATAAACGAACATAAAACATAAATATATTTTATTTTTTATGTAGAGTTGAATAGGCCCCTAATTAGAGATCGGACTGATTATCCTTATTTATTAATTTTGAAAAATTAGGCTCGATCATAAGATTTTTGTTTATGTTTTAAATTTGGATATAAATTTTTCCTATTTCTCTTATTCGTATTCGATTTTGATTCGAATTTAAAGTTTGTCTCAATTGTCCAACTCAAAAAACAGGTTTTAGACAAAAATTTCATTCAAATTATAGACATGGACCGATTTGTCCGACCCAATTTTAACCGGAACCCAAATTTTTGCCAATGTTATATCCAACCTGAAATTAATAAGAAAATTTAATTCAATTTGATAATTGAATTGATTTTGTTTTAAAGTCAACATGAATTAACTATATAGTGTCTGACTCAAAAAAAAAAAAAAAACTATATAGTGTCAAAATATACTATTTTTAAATTTTGAAATAAATTTTAATTATTTGCAAGATTGACATAAAATTAATTTAATTATTAATTATTAAATAAATTTAAAACATTGGAGCAAAACCTATCAAATGATTTTGGTAGGAATCGATCTTAATGATTTCAATCATAGTTCCAAAAAATGTTGAAATCGAATGGAACCATTTTATTTTTTGTTCAGAATCAAGCAACCAAATTACTTTTTTGTTTTTGTTGTGGCATGGACTTTGTAAGAAGTAAGAATTAAGAGTCATTTTTATCTATTTTTTCTTTACTTTTTTGTATTTTTTTATAGAAAGATAAATTTAATTAATAAAAAGTCATACGGTATTTACAAAAATAATTTTCTAACAAAAATAAATTTAAAATATCAAAACAGATTTCTATTTCAACAAAATTAATGATAAATATACTTACGCTCGACTCCATACTTGTAACATCAATATAACTAGTAACCGTGTTCTTCGAGTTCAATATGTCTTTCCCATATATCAGCGAACTATTGTATAACTTCATAAAATAGATCTCTATGTGATATAATAGATCCAACTCGAAGGAAATATCACTTTAACCGAGCCATACGAAATTTCATTGTTGAATCTCAATCAAAATCAATGAAACTAATTGATAAAAATATCAAAAATATAACATCCAATCAAATCAACAACCATAATAAAACTTGCATGTATTGGCAAGAGAAATAACTCGTACAAAGGCCGGAAACAAGACTCTCACAAGAAGGGGAGAAACTCTAACTCTCACAAAAAGGAGAAAAAACCCTAACTCTTGAAAGAGAGAAACCGAAACTATTACAAAAAGGAGAGAAACTATAACTCTCACAAGAAGGAGAGAAATCCAAACTCTCACAAAAAGGAAAGAAAATTTATTAGAAAGAAAATAACAATACCTTTAGATCTTGATTCAATTGAATAAATTGAAGTAAAAAGGTATTACCATTGGTTGTAACTAGACCAGATAGCTGCCCCAACAATTTAGAAAAGTGAAAAAAATAGTAGATGCGGAATTGTAGTTTAGAGAGGAGGAAGTTGATATTACTTTTTTTTAATTTGTAAGTATCTTAAATTTTTTTATTTGATAAAAAAAGAAAAATTCATTAACAAAAAGCAAAATGGTGTATGGAATTACATAATAAATTTAGAATATCAAAATAAATAATTATTTTAACAATTGTAAAGGTAAATATATTTCTAGTTGACTCTATATATCTGCAGCATCATTGTGGCCATTAATAGAGTTCTTTGACTCCAATATTGCGTCCATTAATAGAGTTCTTTGACTCCAATATGTCATTCGAAGGTCAACGAGTCATTAAGGGTGAGCACGGGTCGATTCGGTTCGGTTCAAAGAGTTTCGATTCGATTAATCGGATTTTTCGGTTCACAAAAATATGAATCGGAACCGTTAGATAAAAGTTCATAATTTTTTTTAAATTTTTGTTATCGGGGAGGGAAGAGAGTTTTTAATTATTTTTTTAATAGTTGGGCTCTCATTCATTCATGTTGTTGACAACCGGCCGTGGTACAAGCAGTGGGTGGTATGGGAAGAGGCGAGTGAGTGGTATGGGTGAGTGCCTTTTGCTTTAGCATTTTGGTGACATATCGGATAGAGCGAAAGGCGAAAGGCGAAAGGACGGAGAGTAGAGGGCGAGAGAGGTAAGCTGTGGCATGAAGTAATGAATTGACCGAATAAACACACAAAGTAGTAGAAGGAGGAGAGAGAAAGGGGGAAAGAGAGTGAGAGAAGTACTAAGATGTTAGTTTTAGGATTTTTGATTTTAGAAATTGGACGAGAATAGAGAAGGTGAAAAAAACCATTCGGTATTTGCCATTGCGAAGGCTTAGTATTATCAAGCTATTGGCCCACTGCCCGCCCACTGCTGAGACCAACCGGATAACCTCCTCAATTGTAATGCCCCGATTTTTAAACCATGATTAATTTTAAATTAATCAATCAAGATTATGATAAAGATTATCGAGTGAGCTATGAATATAAATTGTCTTTACATGTTTTAATTCCCAAAATAGAAATGAAAAAGGAAATAAGATTTTGATTTTTTTTTGGAAAAGTTAAGTACACCAATTATAAGGTAGCCTTTCTCGCAAGGGTTCTAACTAAGTTGTCATTCATTATAATGGAGAGAAAAGAAGTAGAAGGAATAGAAAACCAACAAAGATTAGAAGTAATACACGAGGCCAAACTTAATCACCCGATCGGTTGCTTTGTTCCCTTCTCTAAAGGTGTGCCGAATAACAACTTTCTTGCATCTTTGTAGGAAGCACTGAGTGTCATGAATAAGAGTATGAATCTCCCACGGAATTTGGATATCACCTTTAATTGCTTTGATGACCATAAGATTATCTCCTTCTCGGACATTGAGTGATAGTCCGCCCGAACCACCATTCTAATACCATTTCTCATAGCGAGTTGCCTCAACTATAAGAACCGAAACTTGCCCCAAATAAGATGTTCCAGCTTGCAGAAATCTCTCATCCCAACTTTTGAAGACAAAACCCGCCGCTGCGAGTTGAGGAAGATTTGGATCCATCAAAGTTAATTTTGACGGATCCCTCACGGTGGTTTGTGCCGAGCAAATAAATTGAGGAAAGTTGCTAGTCAGTCGAAGATGAAGGAGGAGAGGTTGAACCA
This sequence comes from Talinum fruticosum, assembly GCA_021018815.1. Lineage (NCBI taxonomy): Eukaryota > Viridiplantae > Streptophyta > Magnoliopsida > Caryophyllales > Talinaceae > Talinum > Talinum fruticosum. The sequence goes on from JAITYX010000011.1 coordinate 4,263,890, forward strand.
AAAAGACTATCCAGCCTATTCCTAGCTCGCCATTCAGCCCAAAGTGATTTAGCCCGAATAATTATAGCAATAGGAGTGAAATATTCATTGTTAAAAATGATGTCATTTCCGGTCTTCCAAATGCTCCATAACATATGAGTCAGCTGGATCATTTGAGTTGGTTTTTTCAAGTTCCCGACTAGTAGAAAGATATGATTCAGTGAGGTAACTTGAGACTCGATTTAGATCAACCCCAAATATCCTTAACGCAACTCGTATTGAGAGAAGAAATGATCAATAGATTCATAACAAGAAAGACAGAGTGGACAAGTGGTGTCAATGTTAACTCCTCTTATGGCCGGATTATCTCGTGTTGGCAAAGCTCTATGTCCAATTTGCCACAAGAACATTTTCAATTTAGGCATCAAATCCAAATTCCAAATCCAAGCAAATTTCCAAATAGGTAAAATGTTTGAATTTTTATACGTATTCCAAGTGGTCGACTTAGTCGTGAATTTCCCACTACTAGATAGCCCCCAAGAAACCGAATCCTCCATATCATGAGAAATGAGAGGAATAGTATTAATTGTTTGACATATATCATTAGGAAGCATGGTATGAAGCAATTCCAAATCTCACACCTTATCCGGTGTGATACAATCACTAATTGTAGCCGTGAGAAGGAGCATATTTGGAGTAAAATTATCAAAGAAATCTAGCAAACAAACATTAGCACACCAATAAGATTTTGAATTATCAAGACAATTATTTATTCAAGAGACGAGATATTATGAGTATGTCACTAACTCGTGATTTTAAGATGTACCAATATATTTTGCGAGATCCAAAAGTTCTCTAAGTGATATGGGCATAGGTGAGCAGGAAAATGAAAAAGAGAAGAAATTTTAGAAAGGAACAATGCTTTATGTTACTTTGTAATTTTTATGAACATGATTGATTTGTAATTAATCAATTCAAGAAAGTATTTTTAATTCTCAAAAGTAAAATTCTAATGATTTTTTTAATCCCACACAATTTTCTAAAGCCATTTTTTAGAATTAAGGAAATGGTAAAAATGAAAAAAATAATAGGAATACTTATAAATTAATAAATTTTAGTTTAGCCGAAAGATTTTGAGATGACGTGATTGGTGGATGAAAAAAACGGGTACGTCTTGTTCAAATTTTATTACGAAAGTTTTCGCATTTTTAGAATCAGATTGTGAGATAGCCAAAAGATCTTGTTCAAATTCCTTGTATTGTTTTTCTCAACCTTGTCATTAATATTTCTTGCAGGTGTCTTAGACAATTCGTACTCCCTAATTTTATTACAAAAGTTTTAGCATTTTTCTTTTGTCCTAATTCTCTTAAGATTTTTAGGGGCCACAACCTTGCACCTTCTGCACCTAGCTTGTGTAGGTCTCTTGGTTCCCCTTGCTCTACTTTTCTCTTGTTTTTTCAATCTAGCTTGAGTTTTTCACGTTTTCAAGAATGAGGTCTTTAGAGCACTGGGGAAAGTTATGACCCGAGATGGCAATGGAAGGTTTTGAATATGAAGGTTTGCTCTTGGAGAGGTTAAGTCAACTTAGAGGGGGTGAATAGGGTGATCGAAGATTTTTGTGGAATAACAAGGTATTCCGCTCAAGCAAAGACTTAGAAAATAATTCCGATTCTAAATTGAACTCGAAACGAGATAAAACGCGAAGTTACGTGGAAACCCTCATGGGGCGGAAAACCACGAACAATGCTAATCCAAGTACCAAGTCAAATCCACTATTTTGAATTCACAAAATTACAAGGACCGACTCTTTACAAAATTGCTCCCTTAGACAATTCAATTATAAGTTTTTCCTAAACTCGAAATTCACTTATATGATCTAATACTTCTTACCCGAGGTAACCTTTATAGCTAGGGAACGACTGAGCTGAGTTAACCCTTACAGCTCGGTCAAGGGACTTAGCGGAGAATTGAAAGTGTAGAACTGATTACAAGACTTTCTCTTTACAACTCAAAAAGTAAGAACTTAAGAACTAGAGTTGTGAGCTAAAGATTGAGTGAGTATGAACCGAGTAAACGTTCAGCAATAGGTTCGTCAATCTTCAAGTCTTGTAGGAAGGCTTTTATTTATATTCAGCAGGACAGAGTATCCATTGAGACCGGTTCCGGACTTGTGAGCTTCATTAGCCATTGTAACGGCTAGTCCGAGTCACTTAGAAAAGGAGTCGTTGTAAGATGAACGTTGTGCTTTAGTTCCTGGCTCGAAAAGTAATCCATCCCATTGGTTGTGACTGAAATCTAGGATGGAAATAATCATTAGACTTAAAGTTAAAGTTTACTTGGATTTGGTAACAACGATACAATGTCTAAGCCTTGTCCCAAAAGGTTTTTTTGTCTCGCTAGTGTTTAACGAGTAGGAAGCCGATTGCTTTTGCTTTTCAAAATAAGATTAAAATACTTTAATCAACCTGTAAAAGCAAATCAAAGATGTACTCAAAGTATAAAAATACTTTGGTTCAAGATTAGGCAAAGATAATGATTAATTCAATATAATTAAGTGCTTAATTAACTTCAGACTGAAAGAATGAAATTTTCGAAGTCTAATATTCAATATGTTGAAATTTCATCTTGAGTCAATCCTTTAAATGATCAAGTTATTAAGATTGAATAATCGGAATGCATAAACTCGATCAAGTAAATAATTTCATTCATTAAACTGACTTAGAAGATAGAATTAACGCAATAATTCATTTTCATTTAGAACATTAAGTCGGTGCTCGGAATATGAAGTGTTTATGAAATTATTTACTCATGTCATCTTTCCGAGTTATGTCCGAGTGGATCGGAAATCTAGTTAAGTGCGTTTTACTTAAGAAATGATTTACGAGTAGGTCGGATAAAATGAAAAACTTAAAGTTGAGCTTCTTAAATACTTAGAATAACTTGAAATAAAAACTATAGAGAGATTGAGAGTTATACCCGAGTCTTCTAAATGAATTGAGTTAAGCTGCAGAACCAACATAAGAGCCCAAACAACTTTCTGCAATTGGGGTAATAGGATTAATTTGAGATATGCTATCTACCCCTCTCGCCTTCTCAATTGTTGGTTGAGTCTAACTCCCAGTAGTAAAAACCCGACATTAATTCCATTTGCATTCCCTATGTTGTGATTAGTCCCAAGTTGTGTGTTTGCCTCGGCTATGCTAACCACACCTTGAGAATCAACACACCCTAAATCAATGCCTCACTTCATTTGAATTTAAACAGGGTGTGCATCTTGAATCTCATCGACGGTAGTCGGAACAAAAGAGCTAATGGCCCGAATTAGAGAAGGCGACAACAAGACTGGGTTTTCTTATAGCGAAGACTTTGAGGGTCAAACACCAATTGCATGATTACTCCATCCATCTATGATTCTCGCTATTATCATAATAAATTACACTAATTAACTGGGATCCTTGCTCTTCCTCCATTATAAACTCCTTTTTAATCTTTAAGAAAATCTCTCGGGAGTATACAAATTTTGACTTGTTTGAGACAATTGAAATTCGATTATGCCTCATCCACCGCAACAAATTCCCTATAATTGGCCAATCTTCACAATTTTTTCAATTAACAAAAGGTGAACCAGGATGCCAAAGCAAGACACCTAAGTCTTGCGCCAATTTGGTATGTCAAATTCGCCCCAATTCTTAAGTCTAGTGAACCAACTAGCCAACTTATGTGGATTTTGATTTAGAAGGTCCTCCATGGCCTTTTTGGAGTGGAATATTACAAGAAGAAGTCATCCCAAAAGCTCTTACAGTGATATTTGTTATTCCCTCGGTTGCTAATAAGTTTTGAATTGTTATTGCACTTGCAATGTGTAGAGAAGTTCCTACCAAGCTTCTAGAAAGACATTCCATATTTGCTTGTGATCTACTTCCCTTAAAAGTTTTTTTGTTCACCTCCTATAGAGATAAAAGAGTACTCCTTTTTATCTTCTTCATATTGACCCTATTGGGGTGGTCCTTTTGATGCTTGATAGCCGACCTTCTAACTTTAGCTTCTTCCTCGTTCCTCCAATTCAGATTTCGAAAGCCAAGATGTCTAATTTCCACCTTTCTTCACTCCCTGTTGCTCATATCTTTCCAATTAACTTTTGATCCGTCGTTGCAAAGTCAAGACCCATTACCCTCTTCCATTGCTCTCGCCGCCTCTTCTTTGAATCTATATATGACAAAGTCAAACTTGCTCAGGTTGCCCTTCTTCCATCTATATGGAACAAAAGTGTCAATTACTTTTCCATGGTTATTGAACACCTTTCTCAGCCAAGTATTGTTGATCTTGTGTGGGAGATTATCTACAAAAGGTTTGTAAAGCTAGATCGCAAGGTCATTCCCTATGTTTGAATTCCAAACCCTAGGTTTTACTCCCCAATTTTCTCTCTCTTCCATTTCCCACCTCTCCATAGAAACAAGTATGAAGTTAACCAAGACCAAGATTAACACGACTCTATGTCATCACTATATTAAAACAATATGGGTGTTCGGTGTCTTTGACACCATTTATAAGGTGAATGCTTATGACATGTCTTATGATTTTTTTTGTTGGAGTCGAGAATCATGGAAAAACAATATTACTTGGATGCTCCCTTCTCCAAAATGAGACAACAACAACTTTCACCAAGCACAACCCCACAATCTTTATTTTTCTTGAAACCTTCCCGTTTGATGATCATTCCCAAAAGATTTGCACCAAACTCGACTTTAAACATTACAAGTTCGTTGAACCCACTGGTAGGAAAGTAGGCATTTGTCTATTCTGGAAAGTGCCTGGTTGAAGTTATTGACTTTATTTCCACTCATCCCTATTCGGAAAGTGCCATTTGGCGATCCTTCTCACCGTAATGCATGCTCCTAATGCTTCTTCTACTAGAGATGCCTATTGGAATGACCTCATTGTTGAACCCCCACCTAGTTCCCAACCATGGATTTTGTTGGGAGATTTCAACACAATTACTAAATTGAAGGGAAATTAGGAGGTAAAATTTTCAATCCAGTTAAAGCGTCCCAGTTCATCAATGGGAAAAATACTAGCGAGGTTGATTGATATTGGTTTTATAGTGGTCCTAACTTTACTTGAACTAATTGTTGCGAAGGCCATGAAAGAATCCAAGAGAGGCTAGACCAAGCGCTACTCAATACCGCTTGGTTACAAATATATTCGGAGACTAAGGTAATGCATCTTCCTAGATTTTATTCTGACCACTACCCCTTTTTGTCAAAACTAACCCTAGGTTTACTAAGCCTAATTGCTTGTTTCGTACTATTATTGCCTGGTATCATCACCCCCTATTTGATAGTTTCTTTAAAAACGTGTAGTGCGCTAATAACTTGTTTGTCAATAAAGCACAATTTACCGAGGTCTGCTCCTATTTAGCATGCTAAAATATTCGGCAATCTAAATTATCACAAAAATAGAACTAAAGCTAGACTTGTGGGTATTCGTAAAGCCCTTGCTACTAGAGTGAATAGTTATCTTTGCAAACTTGAAATAGACCTTATTAACTACTACCATCACCTTCAAAATGGAGAAAAGGATTTGGGCCCAAAGATCCGGAATTAACAATACTCTGTTTAAGGAGCTTAACACTAAATACTTTCATATGATTACAAAGATTACACATAATAAGAAACGTGTGTTTTCTTTAAAGGATAATGATGATATTCGGGTCAATGATGGCCAGGATATTGAAACATGATCTTTAACCACTTTTCTAACCTTTATAATTCCGCCAAGACCTTTTCCCCATTTCCTTATGGCAATAGTTTTACCTTGGCCGGAGGTTTTGATATGATTACCAAAGGTGAGGTTAAAACCGCGTTGTTTTAAATGAATGGGTTTAAAGCCACAGGACCAGGCGAGACACATGTTTTCTTTTACAAAAATTTTGGGATGTGTGTGGTAATAATTAATTTGTGTGACATTGTTACTACTCGTATTTGACCAACCGGATACTATTAGGCGGATCAATCGAGTCCTTTGCATTATCATAAAATCCGATAATATGAAAAAGGTCGCAGATTTTAGACCTATTAGTCTATATAATGTTTCTTATAAAATCTTGGCTAAGGTCATTATTAATAGACTTAAGAGTACCTTACTTATGATCATTAATCCTTCATAATCAAGTTTTGTTTTGAGGCGTAATATCACCGACAACATTCCGGTGGTCAAAGAACTTGCCAATTTTATGAATAGGTAGACACAAAAGCTAAACATTTCACTCTTAAACTTGACTCTGGCTAAGGCCTATGAAACTATTGAGTGGCATTTCATTCGAGAAACCCTAGTTATGTTTAGCTTTCATGATAAATTCGTTAAGATCATCATGGGTTGCATTACAACAACCACTATGCATGCACTTTGGAATGGCTAACCAACTAATGATTTTTTTCCCAGTAGAGGCGAGTAGGCAAGGAGACCCTCTGTCTTCTTATCTTTTTGTCCTTTGCATGTAAAGGTTATTAAGAATGATTGAGGAGTAGGTGGAGATAAGCAAATGGAAACCTATTTTTATTAAGGATTTGATGTTTCACATGTCTTTTATGCTGATGATATTTTTTTGTTAGGTAAAACTTATTTTACTAATCTCAATAGTATTCTAGAGGTCTTGAACGAGTTTGGTAACCAGTTTGGCCTTTTTATTGATGGAGCCAAATCTAAGATTATTTTTCATTAAAAGTTCCACCCCGAGCTCGGAGAGTTTTAGCCTAATCCGTCCACATACCGACCTCGACCTCGTTTGCCAAGTACCTAGGTATCCCGGTGACCTACCTTAAACCTAAGCAGTCCGATTTTGAGTTTATCCTTAATAAATTCAAAGAAAAGCTCTCTCTATGGTAGACCAAATTTATCAATCTCGCGGATAGAATTGCACTAGTGAAGTCTATTCTCTCGACGTTGCCTGTTTACCACGTGCAAACCTACATCATCCTTAAGAAAGTCACTAATGATATGGAAATCATTATAAGAAAATTCATTTGGAGTAAAACTCACTATATTCCTAGAGTCGGGTGGAGCATTATGACTAAGCCTAAACACAAAGGGGAGTGGCTTTAAGGAATCTCCACTTATGGAACAAAGCTTTTTGTGCAAAATTACTATGGCGAGGTTATAAAAAAGGAGAAAAAGACTTGGGTTGATGTTGTCAATAGAATTTATTTCGATAAGGGAATAATAATTGATATGCAAGCTCCAAAGCCTCATGTTGCCCCACATAGAACTACATTCTTCACTGTCTTATTTTACCTTGCCTCATGTTAGACAAAAAATTGGTAATGGTCTCAACACGTCAATGTGGTTCGATAATTGGCTTCTTATTGGCCCTCTTTACTTGCGCAATAATGTAAAGATTTCAGAAAATTTCGAACACTTGAGAGTCGGGAACTTTATAAGGAATGACAATTGGAATACCATGTTATCGAGTAAATGGATCCCTAAAAACATTGTTGATATGATTAGTAGCATTAAATTACCTAGGGTTAATTCTGTTAATGATAGACCTATATGGAGGTTGAACCCTAATGGTAAGCTCTTGATATCATCGCTCTACTCGGAATTTTCATATAACCTCACCTTGGGACCATAATATCAAATGGAAGGAAATATGGAAAACTAATATTCATGGAAAAGATTAAAGTTATGATTTGGTTCGATAATTGGCTTCTTATTGGCCCCCTTTACTTGCACAATAATGTAAAGATTTCGGAAAATTTCGAACACTTGAGAGTCGGGAACTTTATAAGGAATGGCAATTGGAATGTCATGTTATTGAGTAAATGGATCCCTAAAAACATTGTTGATATGATTAGTAGCATTAAATTACCTAGGGTTAATTCTGTTAATGATAGACCTATATGGAGCTTGAACCCTAATGGTAAGCTCTTAATATCATTGCTCTACTCGGAATTTGCATATAACCTCACCTTGGGACCATAATATCAAATGGAAGGAAATATGGAAAACTAATATTCATGAAAAGGATTAAAGTTATGATTTAGTGTGCCCGCCCATCAAGGTCTCCCTATTGCTAGTCGTCTTAGTAAAAGGATCAACACTATTAACCCCATTTGCATTATCTCGCCAACACCTACATCTCTTTAGGGATTACCCATTTGCTCGCAGCTACATGGTGTAAATTCCTTCCCTCTAATGATCAATTCCTTATTGCTAATTTCTTCAACCTTAAGCGAACTAAATGGTTAAATTTGAATATTAAAAATAAACTTTATGATCATCTGTTGGCACATCCGGAATTACAGACAACAAATGCACCTTTTCAAATCAATATCAAAATACCCATAGTGTTTGGACTTATTTGACTCATGATTTAGCTCAAGTTGACGCTTTATGGAGTTTGTAGGGATCAAATTACTTGAAGAATACTCCTGCTGTCATATGAAAACCTCCAACTTAGACCCACTTCAAGATCAATTTTGGGCTTTTTAGGGATGAGGATAAAAGCGGATTTGTGGCTAATGGACTCATAAGGACTCGCTAATGTAACACCCTGCACCCGTAATCACCGGTTTTAGTCTAAATAAATCGCTAGCCGATGATTAGCACAGCGGGAAGGAGGTCGTGGACATATCGCCGCCCTTACCGGAGGAAAGGGCAAGACTCTAAATATATCTATGTGTATTTTTACCTGTGGTTATACCTTGATAGGCAACTACAAATAAAAGTACATGTTGAACTTGATAAATGAAATCTCGGCACTTGACCACTAATACCCCAATTGCCACTGCGAGCCTCTAAGTCCCGACATAACTCTTCCCTTGCTTTATACCTTTCACATCTTTACCTAAAACAAAACAAGAAAATATTTTCGCAATGTGAGCCGAAGCTCAATACGTCCATTATCATGTCTGTAAAATAAAGTTTAATAAATAGTGGAGTTGAGCGTGCACATTTCAATTCATTTTATAAATGAGGGGAGTGAATAATATAAAATTGTTGCTAATTAATTATCTCGTGTGGTTACCTTTGCGATCATCGCGTTTCCCTACATGTGTACACACCCAAACCGATCGGGAAGTCTAATTGCTACGGCATAGTTACGGTGTACCGACTATGAATAATTGTGAAGTATTAATGGGCGGGTTTACTTTTATATGACAAATATTGTTTGCAAATGATTCTTTTTTGTTGTTGAAGTCGGCCATATCCGGCCTTGATTTGTAAATAAAACATTGAAGGGCACGATCAATGAACGTACTCGATGAACCGAAATTGGTTGATGATTTGAACTTGATTCCTTTCCTTGTGATGTTTGAGCAGGACTCTTGAACGTACGTTGACCGATGGCTTTAAATAAGAGTTAATAGAGTAAGATTTTTTAGGACTTATATTCCTTGATTTAGGTTTAATAATGACCTATCTTATACCCTTGGTTACGATTTATCTTTAACATGATTTATACCTTATATTTTTTGTTTGTTCAAGCCTTACCTTTTTATTTCTAATTTATGTGTTAAGCTACCTTTACTTATGAATGCACATAGTTATTTACTATGAATTTATAGAATCTAAACATGCATCATAACACTATTAACTTATTTACTAACAATTTTATGAATTATTGTTAATTAACTTATCATGCATCATTTATCATGTGTTTGCTAGCTTATTTACTAATTTATTTATTTGAGCATGCAAGTAGGAATTAATTAGTCATCTAAGTTATAACTATGTCAATATTTTGTTTATTTATTTAAGCATGCACATAATGAACTAATTATCCTTATTATACCATTTTTATCTTTTTTAAATTTATTCAACCCATAATTTTTAACAAGATTATTTAAACTAAAGTATATATGTATAATTAAATTTCCTTTCTTTACTAATTATGCTTGTGTTTTCTGTTATTCTTAGATTTTATCTTAAGTATTTAGTTTTAAATGGTAAAATTTAAGTTATTATAATTCTAGGGTTTAGGGTTTACCTTTCGAAAAAGAGTAAAGGGAGGCAAAGTTTGTGGTGGTTGCTGGTGGCCATAGGTGGCGGCAGGGCGGCGCTCAGGCTGCAGGGGTGGTGCTGGTGGCAGGGGCGGTGCCTTGGCGGCAGTGATGGTGGCTGGTGGTGGATGGTTTTTTTTTTTTGAAGGATGATTTTATGTGTAAATATATTAAGGCATAAAAGAGGAGAGAGAAAAAGTTGGTATTTGGGTGGTCTGTACTGGCGGTGGGTGGTGAACTGGTGGCTGTTGGTCGGCAGCTGTAGGCGGCGATGGGGCTTGACGGCGGCTGGCTAGGCGGTGGTCGGGAGTGGTGGTGGAGAAAAGAGGGAAGGAGTTGTGTGATGTTTCTAGGGTTTGGAGGTTTGAGGAGAGTATGAATGGTGGTTATTTGGTGGTCTGGTGGGCGGCGTTAGGGACAGCGATGGGTAGCCTGCAGGGCAGACTAGTGACGGGAGGTAGTTGGAGTCGGTGGTGGTCGTGGTGGAGGCTGAAGGTGGCTGTAAAAGTAGGAGTGGTAATGGTGGAAGTTGATGATTATGGTGACTTTGGCTCGCGTTTTCCGGCAATGGGGTGGTCAGTGGGTCAGCCTGAAGGTGGATATGGACGCAGTGCAAGGTGGTGAAGGGTTCTGGTTGGAGGTGGGTGGCTGAAGGGGCCGGTGGGCGGCTGTGGAGGTGGTTGAAGTGGGGCTGCAGGCCAGGTGAGGGAGGAGAGAGAAAATGGCTTAGTGCAGGTTTTTGGGTTAATTTTTCTGATTTTTGAAGCCTATTTATACTAATTGTGGTACTTATCTTCATGGATTAGCTGGCTATGCTTATCAATTCTTGCTTGACACTTAGCTTATGACTCATGTTAATAATGGATGATTTGTCTTGCTTAGAGTTAGGATTAGTGTAATTTGATGGCAACTTTCTAGTTAGACCTACAAATCCATCTTTATCCTAAAATTATTACTAATTATTTTTATTATCATAATTATCTTCAACATTGTCACTATACTTATCCATTATTATTTTTATTATTATTATTATTATTATAATTATAATTATTATTATTTTTGCTATTGTATTATTATAACTATTATTACTTTTGTTATTATTAATATCATGGTTTGATTGTTATTACCCTAATGTGCTTTAAATACATGATTGTTTATAATTAGATTTGGTTAGTAAAGTTATTTTAAAAGTGGTATTTGGATATTTGTTTAGTTATAAATTGTGCTAATTTAGATATGTATGCATATAGGTACTAGCTAATATATTGAAAGTTTTACGAAAATATCGGTCATTCGTCGTTGTGGTTCGCATGTGGGTCTTGTAAGAAAAATTTTGATATACATATATATGATATGAAAATATTTTGAAATTGAAATGCACGCGCTCGTTATAATTGAACGTATTAGATATAATACGTTTTAAAGTTTGGGTTGTTACTGACTAATCACAATTGGTTTCGGGTTGCATAGTTATTGTCTACTCGATGACAAAATCATGGCTATTCTGGAAATGATGAAAGAAACCCTCGGAAAAGCTTGGGACTACAACATTAAGAAGATGAAAATTAATCTTGAAGACAACGTTATTTGCCAAATTAAGGAGAACATGAACATGTGTGACACCAAACCTATTGACTATGTAATTGGGCAAGTCATTGATCTTATTAAGAAGAAGTGGGAAATCACCATCAACCATACAATTGGAGCGGTTAATCTCGCTGCAGCTGCATTGGCCAATGTCAATAAGGATCAAATGGAGCTAGTCATGCTTCATACTTTACACCCTCCACAAATGAAATGAATTATACAAGCGAATGAGCGTGCCATCTAAATAGGCAAGGAAATGATGGAGAAGTGAGACCACTTGATTGCCAATTCTAAATGCAACTAGCCCCTACCATCGCATGGGATAACTCGAACCCTTTCTACTTGGTGTTTATGCGTTGTTTGTGGTGTTGTTTTGTCTGTTTGTTTTTGTATTTTGTGTTTCGTTTGCCATTTGTCGCTTTTATTGGTGTATCTTGATTGATCTTTTGAATTTTGGGTATTTCTATTTCTTCTAATAAAATTTTTTTAAAAAAAAAAAGTTTAAAACTCAACTATATTTATCAATTTATTACAAAAGTGGACGGTCGAGCACATTGGGAAGAGTCTATAGTCCTCTTAAAATACCAAAAAGTTTTATTTTATTTGAAGCTTTTCTTTTTCAAATTTAAATATAAAATACCAGCAAGTGCTTTTTGTTGTAGCAAAATTTCAAACACCTCTAGTAGCAAGAACGCATATCGCTGGAACTGCCAATACAACACAAGAATCTTCCTTGTGATCTCCATATATCAGGTTCGCAAATTCTATCCACTTCTTCGATTAGATTTGTCTTTCTGTCTTACTTCATTGATACTGGGTTTGATTCAGTGAACTAAAACCCTAATCTAATCAACTCTATCTTCGTGCTGCATTAGAATTTCAATAACTTGGAGATCATTCCAGCTGGTTTTGATTTTTGGTGTCGGTGCCCTCAGAATTTTCTGAATTGTAATGGATGTTTAACCGAATTGAATTGTCTGCGGAAATTTTGCATTTTGGTTATAGACAGACGAAAATGATACGGCCTAATTCCCTCCATTTTCCCTTCCTAGTTTCTCTGTTTCTGGTTTTATAGTTTTGAAGGTTAGACCAGACTAATGCTGAAAAAATTAAAATGAAAAAGTGGGCAACTGGGTTTTTAAGCTTAGGGCATGTTAAATTTTCCTGAAATTGTTATAGATTCATGCAAGAAGTTTGCCATAGTGGAATTGGGGAATTGGTAAACTATGCTGGCCGTGTACATCTTTCATCCCCTATCTTTCTTCTGAACCAACACGAACGGTGCCTCAAAGAGGCTGTTGCTGTCTCTTATGACTAGTCGAGAAGTTCTTGTGTAAGATTCTGAATACATCTTTTGTTAAAAAATGGTACCTGTATGGTATAGTGCTGTATGATTGCTAGGATCTTTCAGGGGTACTTGATGATTAAAATTTGCATCTGGTGGGGCTATTCCTTTGGTTTTCAGAATACTGTTGGGTATTGAGTGCATATAGTTTGGAAGGTAGGATGAGCAGTGTGGTAACTGTTAGGGTGGCCAGGGAAGAAGATGGGGCAATTTCCTTTTAGTGTATGCCAGATCATTAATTACTGTTCAACTGGTTCTTAGAGCTTCTTTATTTCCGAAGAGGAAATTCACAATAACTTCCGATTGGATGACTCCTTGAGATTACTTTTTTTCTCCTTGAATTTGAATTCTGTTGGAATCTAGTGAAAGTCCCATAATATGGGTATCCATTTTATTTCTTATAGATCACAACGGGTACTAGTAGCATATCAGCAAAGGACTATACCTATTGCAACTTCCTACCAAACTGTTTTTTATAACAGTGAGAATCACTGGCATCTGGTAGTGCAACTGTCAGTCTAAGTACCTTCTGAATTTTGCTGCACTTTCTTTGTCATAAAAGTTATATGCACTTTCTTTGTCTAAGGGTAGTTGCAGTTTCTCCTTCGCATAGTGCCCAAAGACTCAAACTATGGAAGCAGGATGATTCTGAGAATGCTTTAATTGACATCTGTGGCAAATCAGTGGTAGCAAATCTTATTGTCGAAAATGTTCATGTTCCTCTTCTTCCTCCTTGTCTATACTGATGTGATACATTCAATTGCACTTGTAGACAGTTTTGTTTCAGGTGTTTTACTATATGCTTTCTAGGTGTGTAGAGTAAATCCATGGAGTGAATGAAGTTATTGTATTAGGAGTGCAACTACGTTATGTCCTTAAAAAGTTATTCTCCTAGTTCCGTCTTCTTCCTATCTTAATACTCCCCTTTTTCTCTTCTTCTCGTTGTCTCCTCCTTCCAAACTCAATCAATTTGGTATTGGCATTCCAATGTCCGTTAAATTGGTGTCAGGGCTACAATCTATACTGCGATATCAAACATCAATCTCCATAAATAGGGCTATTCTTATTATTCATAGAGAAGAATGAAATTTTGTTTTCTGAATCCCCCGGGCTGCATGTTTTTGTTGAGGGGCGGGAGATAGCATAAGAGACTGAAACATGAATAAGAGATGCTTGGTATCAAACATCCTCATGGATAAAGAAAAGGAAAAAGGAAAAGTGCATCATTACTATAATTTGTTCATATCTAAACCTTATCCATCATTTCTGTACTATCCTTGTTTTCCTATCATTTCCTTCTTAACAATACTGTGATCAGTTCACAATAGTTTATTTGTTGCTTTTAAATGTACCACCTCATTCATGCCATGTGATTTCGATATACTTTCTTGTATTTACAGCTTATTGAAGACGTAATTCTTCTAGGAACATGATTGGAGGCCGGCAGTTACCATCATGGATGCTCAAATCTAATGCCGCTGATCAGCCTAGCGTTTCAGGAATCAAAGCAGTAAATAAAGAAGATGATTCAGAAGCAGATGATGACAAAGCTTGCAAGCGTCAAAAAAATTCAGAGGAAGCAACATGATACATTGCTTGAGAACAAATCTCGTTTGCTTAAAAATGTGAAGCAAGGAGCAAAATAAGGTTTAGTAAGCAGGACGAGGATCAAGGTGTCAGTGTAGAAGAAAGTGGTGAAGGGAAGAAAGTTAATGTTAAGGCTGGTAAGGAGTCTCAACAACGGGATGACGGACATTTGCTTTACAAATGTGAAAAAGAAGGAAAAGAATGTCAAATAAGCAACCTCATGAACAAAGTGATGACTTCTGTGAAGATGATATGGAGGATAAAACTGACATTGCAGCAAGGAAAAGACGCGAAAGTAATGCCCCCAGGAGGAAGAAGAAAAAGGAAAAAGATTTCATGGAGGGATCTCATGATGGAATAATAGAATCAATTGCAAGTGATGACGAATTAACTGTGGAGGATCTAATAAGCATTGCAGAAGAGGTGCATCTCTTTGTTGAGGTTTCACATTGGCGCATTAAAAGCTAGTGGTTTGATTTACATGAATCATTGTTTAGTATTTTCAAGTTCTTTTGTTCGTTCAAATGACCTAATTTTCTTATTTTATGTAGACTAACATTGTAATACACAAGCATGAATACATGCACATGCACATAGAAACATACCTTTTGGATTAGAACATTGTTGTTATTGCTGTATTATCAATTACAACCAAAATTGTCGCCAGTGGACCATTAATCAGGTATGTCGTCTGGTATACTAAAATAAATGTCTCAGGGAAAAAATCCTCCTTATTTCCGTGAATTGGCTCTCGTCGTGTGTTTAAGAGATCTTCAGAGGGATTGGAAGTGTCCTTTGTATTGTCTCTTTTGTTTTCCTTGTGTGTGAGTGCTTCTTGTACATTTGCCTTCTGCTTCAGTGATATAATTTTATATCTTCAAAAATTCTCATGACTCATGATGTAATTGCCTAGTTTATGCAACTTTGTTTAAGAATGTCCTGTGCGGTCATTCTGAATTCAATGTGTAAGGATACGTTTATTGGTCCCAAAAATGGGAGGCTTCTGGGTCTAGGTCCATGGATGTATATTTTGGCATTTGGTCTAACTTTCCTCACTTTATTATGCAGTTTCAGTACATGTATGTAGGTTCGGACATAAATTTGATCTCAGTGTCCTCACTGTTTCATGTATTCACACTTTGCAGTACATGATTATTGAAAAGGAGGAGCTTCAAAAATTACAAAATGTGGGATTTGAGTCAGAAATCAAACCTCTACATAAATCCACTTCTAAAAGTGGGCCAGAGAAGCATCTTTCTAGCTATGTGGAAAATAGGATTCCTGTCACTGACAAGCCACTGTCTACGAATTCCTCTGTGATGAAGCCTTTACTTAGTAAAGGTAGCATCATTAATCCCATCAGTACCGGTGATCCTGCTCGAGATATGCTTGATTTGTTTCTAGGTCCCTTGTTGAAGACATCTGGAGAAATGGAAAGGGAGGCCGAAGTTAGTACTGAGAAACTAATGCTCAACCATGAGCTCAGTCAAAGAAGTCAGAATGATACTGAATTGGAGGTGGTCCCTGCGACGGAGAAGAAAAGAAGTCTTAAAGACAAAGTAGCCATGCTTTTGGATTGAATGTTTGATCGTGCTGACATGGAGTCGTAATTTTGGCCACTTGAGCCTCATCGCTAATGAGGTATAATGTCCTCTTTACACAGTCATATTACCATATACCTTGTTTTCCTCCCTGCTTAACCTTGAGTTGTTGCGCTTTTTGTGTAGTAGTCCTGTAGAAGATCTTACAAAAAGTAGCTAATTAATGGAGTCTGGTGAATGGTAATCAGGAAAAACATGCTAAACCAATGTGTATGTCATTGCTATCATTCATATTCTCCATACATTTTTTCTATGCAGTTGAGTGCAAATGAAGGGCTAAGTGGTGTGGCAGGACCTTATTTAATCATCCCCCCGAGTTGCTCAGGTAGGAACATTGATTTGGACTTATCTCATCAATTTAGCTTAAAAGAATTGGGATTGCTTGGGCCTACTATGCAAATTGTGGAGCTAATAAGAGTCCGTATTAACTCTGGGTAGAACTTGATTAAAATCAAATGATCATAGGGTCAGGCTCAATGGAATATAAAATATTGATACCAAAGATGTACAATAGAGGTAAACAAGCAAATTGGGAGGAGACAATTTACATTTTTCACACACCTGATACCACACCTTCACTAGATTGGTGAATTGCAGGTTACATCTATGGTAGCACAATTTCTCCTGTTTACAGTTGTTTCTTTTCCTCTTGTTTTTTTAGTTTGTTTGAATCTGATGTGTGATGGCATCTGGCACCTTTGGACTGAACATTGGAAGTATCATTTGCTGGCTTAGAAAGATTGAGGGAAGAAACGTATTACGAGGGGATTTTTGGGTATCTACACATTACACATTACACATTACCTTGATTAGGAGCCTGGTAGGTAGTCCGCTGTTAAAGGCTCTCAAGAATGTGTCTGGGTAACAGCATCATAGCCAGTTCCACTCCAGCTTCAATCCTGATATATATTCTATGATTATTTGGTGCTGCTTCGCGCTCGAATTTCATTCTGAATTTGGTAAAGTACGCTTCTCATTTTCTGTGTAGGACTTTGAAATTGATATCAGGAGAATCTATGCTATTCGTGAAAAATTATTGCATTTGTTATCAGGAGAATCTAGGCTATTCACGAAAAATTATTGCATTTGTTGATTATCTTTTTCAGTGTCTTTAGAGACATTGGACCAAAATATGTGGAACGATGGAAGTCCAAATCATTCGAATTACATGGAAGCTTTTCCTTGTGTGGTGAAGACTGTTTGGTAGTGAACGCTTAATAGGCTCCATCATATTGGATGAAAGGTTTGAGGTAAAGCTTTTCAAGGTGACTACCAATGAGATAATCCAGGTTATATGGGAAAATAATTGTTGCATTATTTATTATTCCACATTTCAGAGTAAGAATCTCACCATGGAACTTGGAAACTGAGATGTTACTCGTTCACGTTGAGCTTTGAGATGGTTTTCCCGGGATGTTCGTTATGAAAATACTGAGAACAAAAGTCGCTTTTGATTTGTTCTTAGAGATCTCCAGTGGTATACATAATTAGTAGTTGTGTCACAATTTACATAATTACATGGTCAGACGTAATGGAAGTTGGATTCATACAACACCATTGAACAAATCTTGATAAATGACAAATATCATTGAAGTTGTTAATATAGATTTCATTATGAAGCTGAACTGTGATTGGCTTGAGAAGATGAAAGATATAGCGAAACCGCGTGTTTTCATTGGGATCAGGTGAATATCAGTCTTGTTCCTTAATAGTTAATTCCCTCGGATATTCTTGCCATACCTTAGTCTTAAATGTTGAACTATATGAATCAAGTGTCATGTAATATGTTTGCTTATACGACTCCTTTTATATTATATTATTGATTGATTTTTTATTTGACCTCTTACCCTGTTTCCTCTCTGGAAAACTGGTCCAGAAAAGCACATAATAGTCAGCTGGGAAGGTATAGTGGTGAAAGATGATCAGATGGGAATGGGTCTGCTGGGCTAGCTAGTGGGAGGTTGACCTTGCAACATGGTGTCTTGTCAAGCCGCCAGAATTTTATTCCCTTCTGGTTATTTGCTTGATTCAAACCAACTTGGTCATTGAATGGCTTGATTCCCCAGTGTTGTAAGCCTTCTTGATTCTCTTAATGCTAGTATGATCCAAAATTTTAGATGTTAGTAATCAATGTTAAAATACTTCATTTTAAGGTATCCTGTCTCTGCTTAAATAGTTGAGGAAGGTAGAGAAGCTTAACCTTTTTTCTGTCTGAAAAACGGGCCGAGAAAAGCACATTGTCAGCTGGGAATTATAGTGGTAAAAGATGATCAGATGGGAACATGTCTGCTGGGCTAGCTAGTGTAATGTTGGCCTTGCAATATGGTGTCTTGTGGAGATGTCAGAATCTTATTTTCTTTGGTTATCTACTTGATTACCAACAGAATCATGATTGAATTGTTGGCTTCCGTAGAGACCAGAGTTATACCTTGATTTTCTTAGTGCCAATGTGATTCAAGATTGTGGACGTCGTTAAAACCTTTTATTGTAATCTATCCTGTCTCTGTATTTGAAGTGGAAGGAGAAAAACAGAGAAGTTGGTTGTCACTTTAGTTTAAAAAGTGCGCACCCCTGGGCTCACAAAAGCCTGAAGCCCACCCCCTTGTGCCTTGCAAGGGGTCAAGCCCAGCCTCTATGAAAAGCCCTCTGAGCGCCTCAGCCAGGCACAGTTGCGCCTTGTGTGCCTCGCTTTGCCTCACAGGACTTTTTCTTTTTTTTTTTCTGTTTTTTTGCTGTTTCTCTCTCCCCCTCTTTCTCTTGGTGGGTAAGTTGCCCCCTTTTTTCAATATGTGCTATTTTATGTTCTTTTTTCTGCTTGCTTTTTTGGTGAAAATCGTAGCGAATTCATTGTGTTATCGCAATCTAAGACTGGTATTTTTCGTAGTTACAATGATATCTAATTACTTATTTGATGTCATAACCTAGCATATTCAACCAAAAATATTGCTTGGTAATGATGCATTTTTAGTAAGTGCGCCTCGTTCCAGAAAGCCGATCCTTCGCATCGAAGCCCGCGTCTCGGGCCCCAGGACCCTTTGTGCTTTTGTGCGCCTTGAGGTTTTTTAAACTAAGGTCATCACTTTTCATCATTAATCCTCTTCTATTGTGTAGAAGGATCTTTTGTGGTCTGGCTATTGTTTTTGTATAGTAGTTGCAAGACAAGAACAACAACAATACTCAACGTAGATCCCTCTTTAGCAGAGGCTGAGAAGATTTGGATATAGGCAGTTGGCAAAGAGACCAATCTTGAGAAACCCATAAAAACTTTGCTAAAAGGGTTATTGATGGATTAAGACCTTTTGCGACAAAAGGTGTCAAGTGAGGGATAAGAGCACAATAACAAGAACCTAACATTGTAGTTGCTGGACTAGTGTGTAATTTGTCTATACATTATTTCCTTAAGCACATGTTAAATGATAATTATTGGAGTGATGCTAGTGCTAAGAAGAGGCTGGCAAAATGCTGATATCAGGTTAAACTTCTAAAATAATAGGCTATCTTGACATTGAAATCCCCAGCCCTTGAAAGTATGAATATGAATCCTTCTATACATAGTATAGGAGAGCATTACTCTAGTGCATCTCTCAATGCTGTTGCGTAGGGTGACACCGTAGGGTGGGTTCAAAATTTGTGGATCACTCCAGGCTACTTGCACATGGCCCTTTATTGTGGAAATACATTACTTTTTCTGCGACTTCACAAATACACTCAAAATTTGTCCATTTTCATTTGCAAGTACTGTGAAAGTCTTCTTACCCTTGCTAATCCATTTCCTTAGGTGTGCATCATCATGCTGCTCAAAAGAACTAACTGAAGAACAATGCAGCACATGATGATCTGATTCTGCAAGTTAGTATTGAACTATTATTAATATTTTAATGGGTTGCATGTCTTATAAGAGGATTATTATTCCTTCTCTTCAATTTCAACGTAGGCTTTGTTTAAACTTTTACCTTCAGTAGCTGCTGCAAGAGGAAGTTGTTCACGGAGCAGTTTCCCGACTGCCTTGGGTGGGGGAATCGGAAGTTGTATACGGTATACCTCCTAGCAACAGACAGTCATCTCCAATTTATCTCCTCCTACTTCAACAGTGTGTCCCCATAAAGAACCTCATGGATGTCTCTGATATAGTTCTCATAACTTGTGTATTGACTGAATCAATGACCCAGAGTCCTGCCAAGGCGTTTTTTTTTTGGGGGCGCTAGTGTACACAATTCTTACCTTTTTTTGCAAAAAGGTTGCTTCCGTTAGGCTTTGGATTTGCGAAGCATTGATTGCTAGTGCCTATGACTCTACAAAAAGTAGGGCAATTTGGTGAAGCATTTTGGTTTAGTCTGCTATATCGTGTAGCTGTAACTTGTCAAAAAGTGATGATTTCACCTGCATGGAATGTAGCCATGTACTTTTATATATAATGGTGTAATTTGGTCGGCTGTTTTTAAAAAGATTAACAGAAGAAGACTTTATTGTTCTATGTATTGGTCGCAATCTAAGTATCTAACACAATGTTCTGCTGTTCAACTGGTTTCCAGGTTTGGGCTTTTGCTCTTCATAATGCTGGGCAGGCATGAGAAATTTTGA
This sequence comes from Talinum fruticosum, assembly GCA_021018815.1. Taxonomy (NCBI): domain Eukaryota; kingdom Viridiplantae; phylum Streptophyta; class Magnoliopsida; order Caryophyllales; family Talinaceae; genus Talinum; species Talinum fruticosum. Next base: position 4,284,571 of record JAITYX010000011.1, read on the forward strand.
GGTCTGACATTGTTATTCACTTGTTCGTATCTAGGCTCTGTCTCTTTCTCCAGGTATATAATAGTTCCTGACATTAAATTTTATGAGAATGTACTTGTTCCTTGACAGTAACTTCCCTTCCTGAGATTTGGCTTTGATTGTATCATGGAGTAGAATTATAAAGAATTTGAACCTATGGATGCCAAATATCGCTGTCAATTGCTGTTTAAAGATAGTAAAGATTTTTTTTTGATCATGTTACTTATGCAATTGCCATAACAATAAGAATCAAGGAAAAAGTCACCGACAAACTTGCAGCCTATGAAATATTAACCTTTTTGTTCATCAAATTTCAGATATGATCTTCTCGGCTTCTTGGCATGACAAATATTTTAAATAGCAAGAGCACTTGCTTGATTTTCTTTTTACCACGGAAATCTAGCTAATACATACATAGGTTGGCTAAAGTAGTGCAATTGCAACACTGCAGAAGGTGTTGGAGTAGAGGGGAAATGGAAGGCAATGGCAATTCATAACATTGAGCCCGTAAGTTTGTATTCCTTTGTCAAGGTCAAAATCTGTATTTTTGCCTTCTGATATGCACTTAAGCATTCGAAGTGCAAGTATTTCCATGTGTGATTATTGTTATTGGACTTATCACTTAGCTTTTCCACATATCGAAGCTGAAATTGAACTCCTCGCAAGCTCATCGAGGTTGGTGTGTTCAATTTGGGTGCTTCACTGGTGGTGCTTGTCACTTTACTCATTGAGCACTGCCACAAGAATGACCTTTTACTACGGTTGACTGTGGTTGCAAACCTTTGTCTAAGTTAGTATTTTTGACTACGGTTGCATAACTGTAATAAATGATCACTTATTACAATGGTTGTACAGTACAAACGTAGTAATAGGTAATAATTATTATAACGTGTCTTATGAATAACCATAGTGAAAACTTTCCTATTATTTCGGTTATGTCAAAGAACTGTAGTTAAATGTCTGACCAACCAAGTCTATTACAACGGTTACCGAAGTAAAAGATTACTTTATTACAACAACCGTCCTGTATAACTGTAGTAATACGTGAGGACTATTACAACGGTTATTCATAATAATCGTAGTAAAAATCGACCTATTATCGCAGTTTTTAGAACAACCGTAGTAATATATAAAACTTATTACTACGGTTCTAACTAATAAACTTAGTATTATGGTCTATCTTTTATACTGTTCGCTGCGCAAATTGTAGTAATAGGCCTTGTTTGGTTACTCCTTTCACTATGGCGCTAAGGGGAAAAGGAACCATAGTAAAATATTTTTTTAAATTGTTTATTTTTCCAATCAGTCCACTAAATATATATACATTTTTTTTTATTCAGAAGCAACAATAATTTCAAAATACCATTTAATGCCATTCATTTTTAACAAAGTTATTTACAATTACAAATCAAAATGTAGAAATATACATAACAAATAAGTAAAAAAATATAAATATAAATTGTACAATATAACTAATTATGATACATTCATTGATTTGTTTACAAGTTTATATACAAAATTGTGCCCATGTTTCTCGAAGCTCATCTATTGTGGCGTTTGTATAAAGGGGTAGCGAGTTTTTTTTTTTTTTCCATGAAAATAGTACGACAAATGCTGTAAAATTAATGTTTATGTCAAGAGCAAGTACTAAATAAAATTTCTCGATCAAATATTCAACTTTTCGTAAAATAATAATAGTAAATAATCGGGGTTAGAAGTACTGGTTTCAGATTGGATGTCGAATCATTAAAATCCAACTGCATCACAATTTCTTTTATGTATTGTAGAACATAGAAGGTACATTCCACGTTCTCCTATTACTTATATCAATAATAAATAATTGAAGTATATAGATTCCTAATGCATACTTTAGTAGCTATGTCATTTAGTCGAAAAAATTAATTTTTGAAAGTTAAAGCAAGAAAATTTCACCTTAAACGTTAAATACTTACTAAGTTAAGACCCCTTTTATAGGTTTTCAGGTTCCTTTGTAATTGTAAATTTCGAGAACACTATATATGAATTTGATGGAAAAGCAAATCAAATTATGATAATGTATTTGAAATATATAATAAAGACATACAATAATTGAAAAAAATATTTAACAAATGTAATGAAAATAATTAAATGAATTAACGACTTCAAAACACGCTTAATTTCTAGTCTCACGGGGTTTACCCAAATGATCGAAAAAATAAGTCATGAAACATCTCGGATAACTGGCAGCAAGCATCTAGTGCCGACTACACTAACACAAACAACATCAAATGTAAACAAGAATATATACTAACGAATTTTGAGGTTAATTATTTAGGTTTGTACACTTATTTCTCAATGACTCGGTGCAAAATAACATGTCTTCCTCGTTCGATTTATTTGGTCGGATATGAAATTGGATTTTTCGTCAAATGACCGACTTACGGAATTGATCGCTCAGGGCAATAAAACTTGACGCACTTGATGCCCATGGTGCGAGTCAACTTTTAGAGCCACCTATTACATACTAATTTTACATAAGTAGTTAGAAATAAAATTTAACGTAAATGAACTTATATATAGTAACTCGGATAATGTCGAGCATAATAACATCAATAAGTCCTCTTGGAAGATGGCCAAGGCCTTCTCACCATCACCGTCGTATCCCAACACCGATCAATCACCTTCCCCATCCATAACTTCTTTCACCGTCACTTTCACCTGATCCTCTAAGAGCGCTACCCCATGAACGAGTGCACCTGGCTGGTATGGTTGAATAACAACCTTTGCCACAATCTGATCAAGAGGAGGGTGATGTGAAGTTACGATGCACTTGATTGGCCGCATAAGAATTAGAATAATAGTTACCAACGTGCATCGCATGTCTTATCCAAAACAACAACAACAAATAACATCAATTAACACAACGACTAATCCTTGATAGAAAACTTAAATTAGGAAGAATTTCGGAGAAAGACGGACATAATTTCCCTTAAAAAGTCAACATTTTCCCCGGATAAGGGCCCTTATAAAAAAATAACAAACACATATAATATTCACTCACTCAACGACCACACGTGCGGAGTTCCACAACAATCCAAAGTATATAAATCATTCATTCAACAAATTATATAAATTATCAAAAGACAAACGTGCATCATATGTCATATCAATTCATACCTCGACCACATATCTAAATTATATACACCATTGACTCAACGAGCACAAGTTAGAGTTCCACAACTACCATTCATTCAAAGTTAAACTTAGTCGAAAAACATGCATTAGATAGCAAATAATACCTTCCAATGATTTGAACTCGCCGTTGGGTGGGCTTGCTTTCCTGCTCGCCAGCATACGGGGATTAGGTTGAACCTCATAGAACTCTTCCAAGTTGGGTGTTGGCATGCCCATCTTAGAGAAGTATGTCATGGACCATGTCGTCATTTTCTCTTCCACCTCGGCCGCCACTTGAGGAATTAATTTGGAAATGATTGCCTCGACGTCAACTTCGATGGAAGAGATGATGCACTTCTTTCTAGCCCCAAAGTGCTCAATTATACCCATGTTGCCATCGACAACTCAAACGCGATCGGGATGCTCATTTACGTGTAACGCCAATGCTAGCTTGTCTTTTCTTTCGATGTTGTCAACGATTTCGGAATTGGCTGTTGCGACAATGATTCCTGTAAGAAGGAAAGAAATTCTCATTATATAATTTCTATTAACCAATAAGTGAATGAACGAAATTAATTATTCATGAAACTCACCGTTCACTGACAATAGATTTAGTTTCATTGTCATGAAGGTGCCATTTTTCCTCTTTCTTCCTTTGACCCGTGACTCATTTCTCTCGATATTAATATACAAAGGATCTCTGATGGCACCTTCACCGACTTGAACAACTTCTTGTTCACCTTTACGTATCCCCACGGGATATCACATGGGGATACACATTACACTAAATCTTCTTTCGATTGACTTCATTTAGGGCTTGCGCAAGTAAACATTTTTAAAATAATATATGGATAAAAAGTAATAAAACGAATGTTAAATCAACCGGAAACATTTTAAAAATACAACAATATATGGATAAGAAAAACAGAGAACATATGTTAAATTACTCGGAAGTCTTTAGAGAAGACTCGTTCTTCAAACGTGTTCCATTCATCCTCGGTTATGAAGTTGTAGGCCTCCCATGGTCTGCCTTATAACTTTGTCTTCTTTGTTTTGAAGATATATATTTTGTGTAGGTTACTCCGAAGCCTCTCCATCGTTCCCTTATTCTCTAGAGGGTCTTCGATTTCACAAACGGGAGGTCTTTCTCACTCAATGCTAAATAAAATATTTTGTGAAACATAAGAATGACATACATTAGTATTAATTTACGCGTACAATATATGCTATAAACTCTAATTAAAGAGGCATTACATTAAAAAACTTATACCGAGATATAAGCCAAAATGTTCTTTTTCACCATGTTTGGTACTTCCCCCAATTATCGAAGGTGATTAGCATGTGGGTATAGGCTGTTGCTGTAACAAAGCTATTAAAACGAGCTTTCCTCTCACCAATGAGGTCGCCGTGTTCATCGAACCGAACCTTACTTAGCATCAACAAAATTTCTTGGCTACATGTCAACATCTCTTTGTTTATATTGTTCGGCCTCTCGTTTTCTTGGTTGTACTAGATAAGTTCTTGTTGGAAGTGCCCCACTACTCTATTGTAACATGTAAGAAGGATACACAAAGGATTTTCAGTCCTTTACTCTAACCATTCATATACTTAGGAGCACCCTAAACTCTAAACTATATAGTCAGATTTCAAAGCCTTTGGTTGGGAAATCAAACATCTTCTCAATCACTTGTAATTCATTTCAATACAATAGTTCAAGTAACTACAATTAAGCCATGTAAGTTAACCCAAGTTAGTCAATTTCATTCCATAACTTCAAAAATCAAATCATTTTATGATTAGAGAATCAATCTCCCAAATTTGCATATCATTTAGGTACTCAAAAACTCATTCAAATACAAGTACCTTAAGTCCTTTTACCTTCAAACACATTCCTTCTTTTAATTTAGGTTAATAACTTTTATTCAAATAAATTAGGAATTCAATAAACCAAAAGCTAAATAACTTTGTAATATGCGTAACATATAGTTAAAGTAAACCAAAACAATTATGTAATTAACCATATGCCCACAACCTCGCATGATCATTTTCATATATAGGTCAAAAGCATATACCCAATCTATATGTATTCTATTAAATCACACTTCATAATCTAGCATATCATATACACACAATTTATCACAACACAACCTCTAAGCACATTAAGTAATATATTTAGCCTCATGCTAGCCATTTAGATACTTAAGAGCTTTTCCCTCACTAATGATGATGCTTTCTTTTACTGTCCATACACTCACTATGTATATAGCTTAGTCCTAGAAGAACAAGCTAAACCTTAAACTCTAAGCCATAATGATTTCATTAACTGTTTCTCATTATTTCCCAAACTAATTTCTCAAATTGTCAACCATTTCAAGAATTCAAAGTGAAAAAACATAAAGAGAGAGAAGTTTCTTCATTGCTCAAACTAAACCCTAAACCCTAAACCATAGTTTTTTCCTTCATTGTTACTCAACATTTACCAAACTCATTTCTCAAAATCTTTAACAGTTAAATAATTTAAAGCAAAAAAAAAAAAAAAAAAGAGAGAGAGAGAAGTTTCATCGTTGCTCAAAACTAAACCCTACACCCTAAACCATAATTCTTTCCTTCACCGTTTCCCATCATTCACCAAACTAACATTTAAAGAATTCAAAGTGAAAAAACAAAAGGAGAGAGACAAGTTGAACACTTAGAAGAAATGTGGAAAGAATAATGAATAGTTCTTTCTTCTTTGATGTTCTTTCCTTTTATTTTTTGGAGTTTGGGGGGTCTTAAGAAAAGCAACCAAGCAACTCTCCTCTCGGAGGAGCACGACGATGTTGGCTAAGGACGACGATGGCAGTGGCGGAAGCGACAACTTTTATGAAAGGAGTGTTTATGAGAGTAAGGTAGAGAGTGAGCTCAAGAGATGTTTCTCAAATAACGGGCAAAGAGCAGCATGAAAGACTTTTAAATGTTGGAACAGGACCTATGACAATGGTTCCTAGAAACAATCGTTGTCATAGGTTCCATATTACTACGGTTCTACAAAGTAACCATAGTAATAGGTGACATTTTACCAATTTAAATTTTTTACCAGTCCTTCTTGCACGACCGTGCACGTCATGCACGGGTTCCCGTGCAAGACTGCTAAAGTTTCATGTCGATATGTATGATAGTGCGGCTCTGCACGGCTTCCTATGGTCGACATCTTGTATAGTGTGACTTATTACTAAGGAACCATAGAAATAGGTCACCTATTACAACGGTTCTTTATATGAACTGTAATAATAGAATTTTCTTTTGGAGAAACTAACAAAAAGTCCTATATGTTCTTAAGCAATAACAAACGAAGTATTTGAAACAAGCATCACTCTTTACACAATAGTTAGTTACACCACCAACAACGTCATTATTTTGAACAAATTTTCCCACTTAATATGAAAACAATGTAAAATTGTCCCATTAAATATGAAAACAAATTTATAAAGTATTTAACAATGCATCAACATTACCATTTAAACACCTCCACCAGTCCTTTCTTGCCCTCTTCTAGATCGATCGTCAATACATATGTCATCCTAATGATCAAATCTTAAATACATTTCTTTAAAATGTGCATCCTCATTTTCAACAGAAAGTCCTAAGAACAAAGGTGGTGTCTCATCAATAAACTCGTTCACATCTTCACCATCCCCAACGACGGAACGTACTCGTGACCTTCTCTTGTAAGATCGACCATGGTGAACCCCAACTCATCAACTCGAACACTATTGTTATCGACCTATTTGTATAAAAAAATGGCATCTTGGAAGTCAATGTAGTTTAGCTCCCATATATCCTCAATGACTCCATGATAGGACATTTTTGCCACAACGAGTTTCTATCCTTAGAGCTCAACAAATGAGTGAACAAGCCTCTAATGGAACCCAATTATTTTGCATAGTGCTCCTAGTGTCTTGTATCTTTGTATAAAAAGAGAATTTATTGATATCATATCCACAGTAAAAAATGACTTTCAACTTCGACCCTCTAGCCAAGCTAACTAAAGTGTGCGAGACATCTTTTTCTAATTCTGCCCATTGGATAGTTATTCGCTCCCTAAACCAATTTACAAATGAGTGATTGTGTTGAGAAAATATCCAAGTTTCATTTATTCCTCGATCTGTTTCCTTATGAGAGACTCGTATATGTTCAATGTGAGGTTGCATTTCATCACTGTTTTGAAGGACATAAAGGTGTGCTTGATCCGTCGTTTCATAACCGACCGTTTGCACTTTCGCCCCCAGTTTCCCCTTCCCATCGAACTTCCCCATATGCCAATGTTTAGGAATACCAATAACTTCCATTTGGTGTTTCACGTGGAAAATGATTGCCTCAAGGTCAACTTCGGTGGAAGAGACGATGCGTTTCTTTCTATCCCAAAGTGTTGAATTATCCCCATGTTGCCATTGACGACTTGAATGCGACTGGTATGCTCACCTCTTTGTAGCGATAAGGCTAGCTTGTCTTTCCCCGGTGCTGTCAACGGCTTCAAAAGTCGATTGTTGTCACAACAACTCCTGTAAGAAGGAAAGAAATTGTCATAAGATATTTCCTATTAACCAATAAGTGCATGAACGTAATTAATTATTCATAAAGCTCACAATTTATTCAACAACAAATTCGGTTTCCAATGTGATGAAGGTTCCATCTTTCCTCTTTCTTCTTTCAACCCATAACCCGTCCCTCGTCGATAGTAATCTGCGAAGGATCTACGATGGCATCTTCACTAGCTTCATTTCGAAGTTGTTTAAGATTCTTGTTGAACAACTTCTCATTCACCATTGTCTATCCCTCATAGGACATGACATAGGACTACACATTACACTCGATCCTCTTTTGGTTGGCTTCACTTAAAGCCTAACAAAATACACGTTTTATAATACAACAATGCTTCAATAAAAAGTAATAAAACGAATGTTAAATCAATCATAAACATTTTTAAAATACAACAATATATGGATAAGAAAAATAGAGAACAAATGTTGAATTACCGGAAGTCTTCAACGTTGCCCCGTTATTCAAACGTCTTCCATTCATCCTCCTTGAAATTGTGGGCCTCCCATGGTCTGCCTTCTAACTTGGTGTCCTTTATTTTGTATATATACATTTTACGTAGGCTAGTCTTAAACAATCTCCATCGCTCCACAACTCAAAAGGGTGTCTTTGATTTCATAAACGGTAGGCGTTCATTCACTACTAAGCAAAATGTTTTCTAAAACACAAGAACGACATGCATTAGTAATTAATACCTGTACACTAATCAAAGAGGCATTAGTATAAGAAATTTATACCAAGACATAAGTCCAAATGTTTTTTTGCCGAGTCCGGTACTTTTCCCCAATTATCGAAGGTGATCGGCACGTGGGTACGGGTTGCGGCTGCTGCAAAGCTACTAAAGCAAGTGCTCCCTCACCAATGGCATTGTCGACTCATTGAATAGAACATGACTTAACATCAAAGGATTTTCTTAGCTAAGTGTCAACTTCACCTTGTTCATCATTGTTCAGCTTCTCGTCTCCCTGGTTATCTATGCTATATATAATAACAATCTTTTCAAAATTATTAAATGGTGGCCTGAGAGTGAATTTATGAGTTTCGTCCAATAAAAAAATAATTTATCCTTGAACAAAATATGTTTCCATTCACCTATGAACTCTCTTTTACTCCTTGCAATAATAATAATAATAATAATAATAATAATAATAATAATAATAATAATAATAATAATAATCTATGCAATATATAACAGTAGTATTTTCAAATTGGTCATATTGCAACGGGAGTGGTTGTAGGAGTTTAGGGTAAATCTTAACCAAAAAAATTATTTGTCCATTAAATATGAGTCGTTGATGTAAATAATTAAATAAATAATATAATATAATTTACTCAAATGAAAAAGAAATATTTCCTTTTATAAGTGGACTCTCCTCTCCTTTTTTTTTTTAATGTATGATAATATAGTCTTATTAGTATTTTTTTGCTTCTTCATATATTAAAATAAATGTGTTGAATAATGGTAATTGGCTTATGTGGCGTTGATATTTCACATTTCATGTTTCTTTTTAACAATGTCAACATCCTAATTTAGGTTATTTTAATTTTAGTTGTTTTGCGATATAAACATAACGAGTCATTATTTAGGATAAGAAAAATTTACGAACAAGAAAATGACATATTTGTTGTGATGAAAAGAGAAAGATGTTTTAGAAATACTTGAAGAATGGGTCGAAGGTCTCTGGCTTTGAGTTGTAGATGCGTGAGAGTGAATTTAGGAGTTTCGTCCAATAAAAATAATAATTTATCCATAAAATAAAAATAAGTTTCCACTCATCTATGAACTCTCTTTTACTAATAATAATAATAATAATAATAATAATAATAATAATAATAATAATAATAATAATAATAATAATAATAATAATAATAATCTATACTATATATAATAGCAATCTTTTCAAAAAAATGACATGGCGGTCTGAGAGTAAATTTATGAGTTTTGTCCAATAAAAAATAATAATTTATCATTGAAAAAAATAGGTTTCCACTTATATATGGACTTTTTTTACTCCAAGCCAAAATAATAATAATAATAATAATAATAATAATAATAATAATAATAATAATAATAATAATAATAATAATAATAATAATAATAATAATAATAATAATAATAATAATAATAATAATAGCAATCTTTTCAAAAAAATCACATGGCGGTCTGAGAGTAAATTTATGAGTTTTGTCCAATAAAAAAAAATAATTTATCATTGAAAAAAATAGGTTTCCACTTATATATGGACTTTTTTACTCCAAGCCAAAATAATAATAATAATAATAATAATAATAATAATAATAATAATAATAATAATAATAATAATAATAATAATAATAATAATAATAATAATACTTTTTCATAAAAATTAAACAAAATTAAAAATAATAAAATAAAAACATAATCTTAACAAAAAGTTAAACAAATAATAAAACGCACTAAATAAATACGAAAATAAATAATTAAATTACCAAAATATTAAAACTATTTTCTGGACCGAATAGCCTAAAAACCTAAAATAAAAATGAAAAAACTAATTTTATAAATTTATTAAATTAAAAACATGCTTTAACCTAAATTAGTAAATAAGTCTGAAAAATTATCAAATCAGTTATATATTTTAAAATTATCTAATCTTAATATAAAAATTAAATAATAATTAATCATCCATTAATTCATAAAAATATAAAATAGAAAATAAAAACAAAGCCAACTAGAACATTAATAAATAACAAATATATAAAATTGTATAATAAATTAAATCAAAAATCTGAAAAAATATAAAAGTAACCTAAAACCCAATATTTTTTTTATAGTTTTCCAAAAAAATTAAACAGAATTAAAAATAATAAAATAAAAATAAAATCTTGAACAGAAAGTAAAATAAATAATAAACTACACTAAATAAATGAGAAAATAAATAATTAAATTACCAGAATATTCAAATTATTTTCTGGACCTGAATATATCCTAAACACCTAAAATCAAAATGAAAAAACTAAATTTATAAATTTATTAAATTAAAGACCTGCTTTAACCTAAATTAGAAAAAAAATCTAAAAAATATCAAATCAGTTATAAAAACTAAGAAAATTAATAGTAACAGATTAAGACTCTAACTAAACCCTATAATAATATAAAAATAAAATTAACTGAAGAAGACTAATTTTATTATAACTTCTAACAAATTGACTAAATAATAACTGAAATGAACAGAAAAGTAATATGAAAATTAAAGTATATTAAAACATAAAATAAAATTAATATATATAGTTATGTATTTATTTATCTAGGGTTTGGATTATATATTAGCTCTCATTTTGTTTTATGTATATTGATATGCAATATTATTTATGGCTTGAAATATAATAATTTTGTCTAACATTATTAATTTTTCATTGTTGATGGTGTTTTTTGACTTGGTGCCATAAAATTATATTAGTTCAAAATATATTTATTATAAGAATTTTTAAATTAAAATCAACAGGAACATGTTATAAAAATAATATTTAAATATTTAATTATATGAGGAAGCAATTTAGTTATTACATTCATCCTATATACATAATGATTTAATAAACTTTAAGAAATCATAAATTAATATAATAAAAATATAACAACTACATATATACTTGATATTAATATTTAAAAATTCCTACAAGATAGAAAATTATTATTCAAATATGTTGTGGAATGAAACGTAATGAATAAAAAGTTAGGAGTTATATTGCTTCACTTCGTAATTTGTCGACTTTAAGTTTGTAACTTTTGTTATGTTTAAAGGATTGCAAACTTAATATGCCAACTGATATTAAGCCCATAGGATTTCGAATAAATTCATTTGTTTCAAAATCTTTGCACAACATACGGATCATTTTTGTTGTTACAAATACGAGTTTATTTTAGTTTCTTCCTAACATGTCTATCTCGTGAGTTATTATTGACAAACATATTTAAATCATATTTTTACTATTGTAAGTTTTCTAAATTATTAAAAGATGAGTATTTACCATCAAATCTCCCCGCCATCTTGAAATAGAATTTCATGTTACTCTTATTATGTTAATTAATTGAGAGGAAGAGTTGTGTCTCGAGGGAAGCAATTGGTTGTTAATCGAGTAAAACATGTATTTATAAAATCTCAATTGTATCAATACTTTTGCCCCATTGATTCACTACTAGAATCGCGATCAATTTTCAATATAAGTACGAAATACGGATGATTTTATTACCCTACGTCGCGAATTGACCTATCATGCCCTTTATTATGATACAAATTACCTATTATTGTTAAATATATTTGGATCACTTCTATCATTATAATATTTTTCACTATTAATCTCAATACAAGAAGTTATTATATGTTTAATTATCTTTTGTGCAGAGGTAGGTAAGAATGGATAAATCATTATATTCACCTTATAATTTTAAAAAATGAGATCCCATTATGGGTATATGTATACTTTTTAAGAGTTCATGTAATATTTAAGTCAATTATGTTTTAGTAGGTTGGTTGCATATAAATATTTATCTAGGCATCAATTAAGTTAAATTAGTATTGACTTTGTAGAGAGTTATGAGTTATAAGTTTGATATTCTTTTATTGATTTGATGTACTTTGTGTTGTAATATTAATTTGTGACATAATGATATCTATTGTCATCTATAGGTCATCTAACTCAATATTTATGATAAACCGGAATTTTACGTGCTTTTCCATTCTCTTATTGGCTAATTTCGACACTTCAAAGGCCTTCTCACCTAAATTATTATTTGATTTCGCTTACTTTCTTCATTTATGATTAAAGTGTGCGAATTTATATGTTTTGAGGTAATCCCGTCTTTTATTATGAAGAATACATCTTTCAAAGTGCTAAGGAAAAGAACGGGAGGCCATAGAAGGTCGGAGAGCGAAGAAAGAGGTCAAACCAAGTCAGCACAGGCTGTAACACTGGTCGTGCTTGAAGAAAAGAAGGAAAAGCGGACCTAGCACAGCAACAAAATGCCGCCGTTGCTCGGGGAGCTAGCGCCACTCCTTAGTTTAAGTAACGTGACACTTTTGAATTGAGCTTTTTATTTTTCTTCTTCCTTTTTGCTTTTATCTTTGCTTGAGCCTACTTACGCTTGGTATAGTTTCTTGAGTGTATGCTTAGGAGGAATCATAGAGGTGAAGAACTAGCACCTCTTGATCCCGAAATTGAAGCAACCGTCGAGCGCATAAGTGGTGCAGCTCGCAAGTGAAGAAAGAAGCAAAATATGGCTGGAACTCCACCCCCACCTCGTACCCTTCAATCCTACTCAGCTCCTTCAACGGGTACGGGAGGTTCCGCTATTGTGTTGCCCGATCTACCGGAGGGAACCAACTTTGATTTCAAGCCCGGTTTCATACACCTCATTGAGCGGAATCAATTTAGAGGGTCACTGGTGGAGAACCCCATCAAGCACATCAACTCATTTCTTGAGCACTGTGGTATGATCAAGATGGCAGGAGTAAATGACGAGTACCTTAGGTTGAAGTTCTTTCCTTTTTCCCTCACCGATAAGGCAAAGAACTCGGCTAGAGAATTGTGCTCCCAACTCTTTCCGCACATGGGCTGAGTTGAACCTTGCCTTCCTAAATCTTTTCTTTCCACCAGTGCAAGGCTTCCAAGTTAAGGCTTGATATCCTCCAGTTCAAGCAACATTCCGGAGAGTTTTTGTTTGAAGCTTGGGAGCGGTTCAAAGGGATGCAGCGAGAGTGCCCTCATCATGGTATTCAACCATGGATGCTCACTCAAATTTTTTATGAGGGGCTTTCGGACTCGATGCGATTATCTCGTGGACAATGCTTCAGGGGTACATTCATGAAGAAGACAACAGAGCAAGCTGATGCTTTGTTAGAGGAGATGGCCTCCAACGCCTACAATTGGGGCGTTGGAAGGGATGATCGTGAATGAGTCAAGCATAATGTGGATGCAGTGGCTCTTTTGGCCAACAAGGTAGAAGCCCTCACATTGCAAATGCAGAAATTTGTGACAAACCCTTCAATTGGCACTTCCTCTTCTTCCACCGTTCAAGAGATGGGATATTCTTGTGAAGCTGTGGCTGTCCTCATCCCCATTTGGAGTGTCATTCTAGCTTCTCTACATCCGAGCAAGCTAATGCTCTCCACAATTTCCCTCCTAGGCCATCACCACAGAACAACCCCTACTCTCATACCTATAACCCCGGTTGGAAAAATCATCCCAATTTCTCCTACCGCAACGACAATCCCCATCCCCACCAAAATCCGTCTCAACCACCCGGTTTCCATCCACCACCACAAAATCGACCTCCCATTCCATACAATCCTCCTCCTCCACCTCCACAGAAATCTAACCTTGAAACTCTCATGGAAAGTTTCATCCAAGCTCAAACCAAGACTAATGAGCAATTGTCTACTCATCAAAAAATGTTAGAGACGCAAATTGCACAAATTGCTCAACAAGTCAACCACCTTACCCAATCCCAAGGGAAGTTGCCAGCACAACCCGAGCCAAATCCTAAGGGGCACATCAATGCCATTATCTTGAGGAGCGGGAAGGAGTTAGAGGGCCTTAAGGTGCATCAAACGAGGAAGGAGAAGGAGAGCGAGGATGTGCATGATATTGAGAAGGAAGGTGTTGTTTAGGATGTTGCTAAGGAGAGTGAAAAGGAGCCAGTTTTGATTGAGAGTTCATCCATGCCATCACCTAAACCTTACAAGCCTCCCATTCCATTTCCACAACGGCTTGTGAAGGCGAAAGAGGAAAAGAAGTTTTCCAGATTTATTGAGATGTTGAAGAAGCTGCACATCAACATTCCCTTTTAGAAGCCATCACCGATATGCCATCCTATGCAAAATTTTTGAAGGAGATGCTTTCTAACAAAGGGAAATTGTTAGAACATGCTACCATTTCTCTCACCGAGGAGTGCAGTGCAATCATCCAAAACAAGCTACCCCCAAAGCTTTATGATCCAGGTAGTTTTACCATACCATGCTCTGTGGGAGATGTAGCCATTAGTAAGGCTTTGTGTGATCTTGGAGCAAGTGTTAGCCTTATGCCCTACTCCATCTGTAAGCGCCTTCAAATGGGAGAGTTGAAGCCAACCACTATTTCTCTTCGGTTGGCAGATCGATCCGTCAAATTCCCCATTGGACTTCTAGAAGATGTGCCACTTCAAGTCGGGAAATTCTTCATCCCATGCAACTTTGTTGTTATGGAAATGGCCGAAGATGCACAAATTCCAATCATTTTGGGAAGGCCTTTTCTCGCTACTGCTTGGAGCCATGATCGATGTAAAGAACGGCAAACTATCATTGCATGTTGGGGAAGAGAAGGTGGAGTTTAATCTCACCAAGTCTATGTCCACCCCCGCTCTTGAAGATACATGTTGTAGGGTGGATGTGTTGGAGCAGATCATATATGATGAGTGGCTACCACATCGGCATGTGCGAGATCCTTTGGAGGCATGCATAATGGGTGATGGTTCTAAAGGATAATATGAGGAGGCAACACTCTATTCTGAGTTGTTAGATGTGGCTCCTCCATCCTTGTCAAAGCATGGGAGCCTAGACATATGCAACTTAGAAGCCACGGAAGCCAAGGACACCAAGGAAGTTCCCATTCATGTCACCAAGGTAGAGCTCAAACCTCTACCCTCCCATCTTAGGTATGCATTTCTTGGTCCTAATGAGTCATTCCCTGTGATTATTAATGCTGAATTATGTAGCACTCAGCTTGAAAACCTTCTCAATGTGCTTCGAAAGCATAGAAGTGCCATTGGTTATAGCATCGATGATCTCAAGGGAATTAGTCCATCCTTCGTATGCATAAAATTGATCTTGACGATGGTCATAAGCCCTCTAGACAACCTCAAAGGCGATTGAATCCCAATATGCAAGAGGTTGTCAAAAAGGAAGTTGTCAAGCTACTTACGGCTGGGATTATCTATCCTATTGCAAATAGTGATTGGGTAAGTCCGATCCAAGTAGTACCCAAAAGGGGGTATGACCGTGGTCAAGAATGAGGCTAATTAGCTCATTTCCACTAGGACAGCTTACCGGGTGGCGCATGTGTATAGACTATAGAAGATTGAATCAAGCCACCCGGAAGGACCATTTCCCCTCCCATTTATTGACCAAATGTTGGAGAGATTAGCTAGGCATTCATACTTTTGTTATTTGGATGGTTTTTCCGGTTTTTTCAAATCCCTATACATCCAAATGATCAAGAGAAGACCACCTTCACATGCCCCTATGGTACCTTTGCGTACCGTAGGATGCCTTTTGGTTTATGTAATGCCCCGGCCACTTTCCAACGATGTATGATGGCTATTTTTTCTGATTTCATAGAACACATCATGGAAGTCTTCATGGATGACTTCTCTGTTTACTGTAGCACTTTTGACACTTGTTTACAAAATCTTGAGAAAGTGCTACGTAGATGTGAGGAAGTAAACCTAGTTTTGAATTGGGAAAAATGCCATTTCATGGTACAAGAGGGCGTTGTTTTGGGTCATGTTGTGTCTAATCGGGGCATCGAGGTCGATCGAGCAAAAATTGAGGTTATTGAAAAGCTACCTCCCCTAGTTTTGTCAAGGGGTGAGGAGTTTCCTTGGTCATGTCGGCTTTACTGCCGCTTTATTAAGGGCTTCTCCAAAATTGCTAAGCCTCTAACTCAGCTCCTCACCAAAGATGTCCCGTTTGATTTTACTAACGAATGTCATGAAGCTTTTCTCAAGCATAAAGGAAGCATTGATTTCTGCTCCTATCATCCAACCGCCGACTGGAATCTCCCTTTTGAGATTATGTGCGATGCTAGTGATTACACGGTTGGAGCCGTGTTAGGGCAGCGAAGGGACAAGAAGCCTCATGTCATTTATTATGCGAGCAAGACACTTGATGGAGCCCAACAAAATTACACCACAACAGAGAAGGAGTTGTTGGCAGTGGTGTATGCTATTGAGAAGTTCCGCCCTATCTCCTATGCTCCAAGGTGATTGTTTTCACCGACCATGCCGCTCCGAAGCATTTGCTAGAGAAGAAGGATGCCAAGCCTCGTCTCATACGATGGATCCTTCTCCTGCAAGAATTTGATCTGGAGATACGAGATAAAGCGGGAGCGCAGAATGTGGTAGCTGACCACTTATCAAGACTCTTGGTTGAAAGTGATACTAGCCCCATTGACGATACGTTTCCCGATAAGCATCTAATGGCGGCCACAACGGGAGAACTCCCTTGGTTTGCTCGACATCGTCAATTATCTCGTTGCTGGAGTGTTACCACCCGACATGAGTTACCACCGAAGAAGAAGTTCCTCCATGACATCAGATTTTACTCTTGGGATGATCCTTACCTTTTTCGGTTTTGCAATGACGGCATTTTTCAAAGGTGTATTCCCCACGCAGAAGTCCCGAGAATCATTTCACATTGTCATGATCAACCTTGTGGTGGGCATGGAAGTACTTCTTGGACTACTCGCTAAGGTACTTCAAGCCGGTTTTTATTGGCCCTCCTTGTTTAAAGATGTTCATTCTTATGTGAAGGGCTGTGATAGATGTCAAAGGGCGGTAACATTTCCCGTAAGAATGAGATGCCCTTAAATTATATTCAGCGATTGAGGTATTTGATGTTTGGGGCATTGACTTTATGGGACCATTCCCTTCCTCAAGGGGGAATAAGTTTATTTTGGTGGCAGTGAGACTATGTATCCAAATGGGTTGAAGCCGTTGCTAGTCCTACTAATGATGCTCGAGTCGTTTCTCGATTTTTCAAGAAGACCATATTTCCCGGGTTTGGGGTGCCTCGAGTGGTGATTAGTGACAATGGGACACACTTCATTAAGAAGAAATTTGAGGCTTTGCTAGCTAAATATGGTGTGTCACATAAAAGAGGTTTGGCCTATCATCTACAAACTAGCGGCCAAGTGGAAATTTCCAATTGTGAAATCAAGCACATTTTGGAGAGAACAGTTGCTAGTTCCAGGAAGGATTGGGAGGATAAACTTGATGATGCTCTTTGGGCTTATCGGACGACCTTTAAAACCCCAATTGGTACTACTCCCTATCGTTTGGTATATGGGAAGCCTTGCCACTTCCCTGTTGAGCTTGAGTTTAGGACTCATTGGGTGGTGCGACATCTCAACTTTGATTTGAAAGCAGCGGGAGACAAGAGAATGCTCCAACTCAATGAACTAGATGAAATTCGGAGGGATGCTTACGATAACTCTATGATTTACAAGGAGCGCATGAAGGCATGGCATGACAAAAATATCAATAGACGGGAGTTTCATGTGGGTGATTTGGTACTGTTGTTCAATTCCAGGTTGAAACTTTTTTCGGCAAGCTCCGATCTCGATGCTCCGGTCCATACAAAGTCTTCCAAATGCATCCTTTTGGGGTTGTCGAAATAGGCCGTGGTGATGACAATGATACATTCAAGGTGAACGGCTCAAGACTCAAGCACTATCTCCAAGGAGAGTCTATACCGGGGCGGTTTCCAGCACTCTTTCCCCCATTTCAAATGGTTAAGGAGTTTTGGTCAAGCTCGGGACCTTAAACAAGCGCTTCTTGGGAGGCAACCCAAGTTTTCTAGCTTTCTAGTTTAGGTTAAAAAAAAAAAAGGAAGTGTTGTACAGCTGAATTTATTCACAATGCCGTGGGTCGAGCACGGGTACCGCACGGGTTGTGCACTTGCCCGGATGACTTTTTCCAGAATTGCCGTATGCTTGGCACGGTTGCAAGCACGATCGCAGACATAGGTTGTGCGACCTACCCGGACAAACTTTTCCGAATTGCCGTAGGTAAGCACGGGTGCAACACGGGTACCGCACGGGTGGTGCGCTTTCCAGGTGAAATTTTTCGGAAAAGCCGTATGCTGGCACAGGTTACGCACGGGTCAAGCACTAGTCGTGCGACACAGTTGCCCGATTGAAATTCGCGGTTTCATATTTCCTCCTTCCCTTCTTTCACTTTCTTCCTCCTCAAAACCCTAAGCACTGTCGTGCTTCATCTTCCCCTACGCCGTGCCACCCCTCCTTTCCCCTCGAAGCTTTCCATTCCTTCCACTCAACCTTCAATCACCATCTCCAGCCCGATTTTCGCCCCTCACCATCTCCAGTTCACACGCCGTCACAACCAATTCGCGGTTTCTCTCTCCTCGAGTTCTTCCTCCCTTGTTGAACTTTTGAAGCTTGAGGTGCAAGCGACCTAGCCATTGAAGTTGTTGCAGATCGTGGTAACGCCGATTTCGCCCCTTCGCCCGTTTTCGTGGGTTTTCTTCCCACATTTGGGGGCTCCCACGGAGGTTCCGTTTTTCAGGCTCCGTTTTCCTCTCGCTACCTTCACGCCCGGCCATGGCTCCTTCAAAGCGGGCTCGAACACTACCGGGGTCATCTTCACGCCGGGGTGCTACACCCGAGGTAATTCTTCCAACCCCTTTGGTATCCTTTTCTCCGAGTGATGTTCAAGCATGATCGATATAGAAAGTTAGAATCCCGTTCCATTAGTGCCCCAAGACACTTTGATGTTGAGTTTTTGAAGTCTATCGATCTTTGGGATGACTTATGTCAATTGCTTAATGTTTTGGGATTACTTGACTTTGCTAACGACATTCGGTGGGGAGTCCACGAGGGGTTAGTTCGGGAATTTTATAGTTCCTTCAAGTTTGAGGATAGGAGAAAAGGCCAAATGGGCATACCCGAGGTTTCATTTTGTCTTTTTAATCAAGATTTTGGGATGTCTAGTGAGGAATTCCGCCGCCGTCTTCATATCAATTATCGGGGTGTTACTGGCAAGGACATGGAAGGTTACCGGCCTACCGATTTCTATATGTCCATTACTTGTGATGAGCGCCCGTTGTATTTTGTGGGCTCTTCCGATATGCGCAGGGCCACCGACTATGATGCACGGCAAACTAAAGCCACTGCTTTTGCAACCCTGTCATTCGCATTTTGCAACGGTTCCTTGCCTATTCCGTGTTTGCCCGGGTGACAGCCACAACACCGTGCACGATGATGAACTTTTCCCGATTTGGGCTGCCCGCATGGTCATCACGTGAACTGTGGCATCCATCTTCTCGCTTATATCCAGTCCCAATCTTCTAGTGCTAGCGCTGTCCTTGCTCATGGTGGGGTGATCACGGCACTTGCCGTCGGTTTGGAGCTCGACATCTCGGTATTACCTATCTTACATCGCAGCTCTATCATCGATGGACGTGCCTTGGTCCACATGGATATCATGGAGTGTATCAACGGCATTTACTGGGTCCGTCACCACGAAGGCCTTTCTTTGCTCTCCCCAATAAGGGCCGCACTACCATCGCCAATAGGGCCAATCGGTGCTATTCTCAGGCCATCGTTGCGGGCCCATCCCATCACGAGGGCACCTCCTCTTCTCGCACCGACCACACCGCCTGCGGATACCGGTACCGAGGAGCCTCCTCCTTCTTCCTCCGCTGCTCAGTCCACCATGTTCCAGTATAATCCTTGATCGGCTTGATCGGCTTCATGTGGGGCGAGGAGAGCTGCGAGACATGATGCTCTTGAATGATCAAAGCCTTAGACGTCTTGACGGCAGAGTCGGTCACCTGGAGCACCTTGCCCGTTATGCCTACTATCATTATGGGGTGCCACATCCTCCTCCCGACTGGACGCCACCGGTGCATCCGAGGTCCGAGTGACCCCATTGTGAGTTTCCCCTTCCCTCCTTTGCTCATCTCGATTTTTGCATTTCATTGAGGACAATGGAAGTCCTAAGCATTGGGGGTTTGCTTATAAATGATGATTTTTATGTGTTGGTTGTACATTCCTCCTGTGATGAACATTTGGAGGAGGTGTGCATTTGAATCATCATGGGAAGTGTGTACTTTGGGATCTTTGGTTTAATCTGGAGGATGAAAGAGACTTGGTTGCTAAATTGATTGAGATTGATTGTCTTGTTTGCGATTTATCTAGTCTTGAACAATTCTTGTGCATAATTGTGAAATTCATATGTTTGGTACATCAAATGAACTAGTTGTTGTGATTGTGGTAGGGACAACCTGAGAGACTCTTTTGTGCCTTAATGACTACCATTTTTGTAGTCTCATTTCTTACGAGTGTTACTTTCCCATGCTTGCAACTCTAGAACTTGCCATCTTTCTCTTCAAAATCACATTTGACACATACATTTTGACCAAGAGGATAGAGGCATTCATTTCGATAAACCACATGAACCAAATAGCCAGCTGAATGTTATATATCCTTTGTTTCAAACCCTTCAAGCCTTCCCCTTCCCTTGCACTAACCTTACTCAATATATCTTTGGCCTTTTTCATTCTTTCCCATCCTCAAGCCTTGGTTTAGTGGAGCACTTCTATTGATCGGGAAATTGTTGGGTGCTACCTTGTTGGTGGTGATTGATTTATTAGGTAATTGAAGGAGTTGTAAGTGGAGATGAATTTTAGTTTCAATCATTCATGCTTACCTTGCTTAATTTACTTGTAAAGTCAAAAAAAAATAGAGAAAAGAAGAAAGAAGAAAATCAGAAAAGAAGAGTTAGAAAAGGAATAAAGTGTGTAAGCATGAATGGCATTTTGTGTTGAGAAATCTCCGCTCATTCGTTACTTGAAAGCTTGGAGTGATGTAGTATTATGTTTTAGATGTTTGGAGGTGTGACGTTGTTGTAGTGGAAAGTGTTGTGCTCCTTAGCTCTGGCTATTAAGCTCCACATTCCTAAATACTTTTCCCTCCTTTCCCTTAGCCCAAGCCTCATTACAACCTTCTTTAAAGTCCTCTTGATTGGAAAACTTGCATGGTTTATCTCTAATGGTGGAAAATTGAGATATTTGGCAAGCTTATGGTAGTGTGTAGGTGTTGGGAGAGTTTTGAGTGAACCATAATACTTTTACAAACACATGAGGGAGTGTTCCACATACCCTAAAGTGAGGTCTTACCAATCCCAACTAGTTCGCCAAGCATTTGTATGGAACTTGATTGTATTTGGGTTGGTATAGATTGGTTGTGTTGCTACTAGACTTTGCAATCTTAATTTGAGCTGCAACTCTTGTTTCGATTTGATTCTCGATCTTGCCAAGGATTCTTCTGTATATACTTGCTTTGGTTGTCTAGCGCGCCCCTTCACCTAAGGAGGGCGGCTTCGGTTTTCTACCTCCCCGTTTCTTTAGCACTTCATGATAGCCTTGCTTGAGGACAAGCAAGGAGTAAGCATGGGGGGTTGATAAACCGGAATTTTACGTGCTTTTCCATTCTCTTATTGGCTAATTTCGACACTTCAAAGGCCTTCTCACCTAAATTCTTATTTGATTTCGCTTACTTTCTTCATTTATGATTAAAGTGTGCGAATTTATATGTTTTGAGGTAATCCCGCCTTTTATGATGAAGAATACATCTTTCAAAGTGCTAAGGAAAAGAGCGGGAGGCCATAGAAGGTCGGAGAGTGAAGAAAGAGGTCAAACCAAGTCAGCACAGGCTGTAACACTGGCCGTGCTTGAAGAAAAGAAGGAACAGGACCTAGCACGAGTCGTGTCTGAAGCGAAGAGGTCGGCACATGCCATGCTAGGAATTCGGAAATCAACCGAAGGCGTCATGAGCTTGCACGGGTTAAGCACGGTTTCAGCACGAGGCCATGCTAAGAATTTGAGATTTAATTGAAGAAGTCGTGAGCTTGCACGGGTGCAGCACGGTTTCGAGCATTGGTCGTGCCAATCGGCAGTTTATGTTTTTTCTGCATCTTTTATTCCGGAACTGTCATTTTTTCTACGAGACTTTTAGGCTGCGTTTTTAGGCTAGTTTCTCTCCATTTTGTAAGCACTTATTTCCATTGTTAAGAGATCAAAGCTTGAAGTTATTTTCATCTAATCACAATTTAGTTCAAGTTTACGGTATTGTCATTCTTTTCTCTACTTTTATCTTTCATTCTTTTTGTCTGTTCTTCTCTCAATTTGTCTGTCACATGTCATGAATATGTGTGACTAAATTTCCAACTTAGGTTGGGGATTTGCCACTAATATGCTAGTTTAATCGTAATTTATGCTTTGATACTAATTTGCAATTGTTTGATGAATTTCCGACTTGTTGATACTTGTGAATTGGTGTGAGGTTCGAGAGAATCCTACCTTTATTGTTTTTGGGAATTGAGTAGACTTCGAGAGAAGAGGCTTAGTTCTACTTCAACTTGTTGGATGATTACAACTTAGATATGAGAATAATTTAGGTTGTTATTAAGGGAAGAGTCGATAATCATGTAATTCTTTGGTTTTGATTGTGTGAGAACAACAATTAATTCAATTGAGTTAGCTTAATGACCTTCGAGAGAAGACTTAGGTGGTCCGAACTGCATCGATTCCCTAGTTCATCGCAGTTGTGAATAGTGTAGAAGCATGTAATTAAGATTGTTGGCATGTTAGCTTGGTAAACCCCTGCCTAAGGTTTTCTTATTTGATTTCATTTCGTTTTGTAGTGCTTGCGTTACCAAGCAAATTCGAATTGTTTCTTTGCTTAATTCATAAGGACATTGACCTTAGACTTGTAAGAGACCTAACTCCCTGAGATCGACAACCGTACTCTCTATAGTACAACAACAATTTACCAATCATATATTATTCCTTTTGCCAATAATATTTACCTTTTGATACCTAAACATATTGTCACACTATTTCTATAATTGCATGAGTTAGGATTATTTAAATTGTTTGACTCTTAGAGGGGTCCGACTTCTTAATATTCTAAATCAAGAGTGTAATCTTAAAACTTTTATGATATTTTTTAAAATTCTTTTTTATTTATTATTTTAGATTATTTATTTATTCTTTTGAAATTTAGAATGATTGGAGGATGAATATGTGTTGAGCTCTAATGATTTTTATGCGTTAGGTTCTAATAACTTTGATGAGTTACGAAAGCGTTTTCGTTATGAGGGGATAACATGTATAAGAATGTTGTTGAAAGTGAAACCATTTAATAAAATCAAATGATTGAGAAAAAGAAACTCACAAGTACAACATCGCTTTGTAATTCAATAATTTCTTAAGTTATGCATTGTACAACATTGCTCCGTGCATAACACGGGTCCGGACTAGTAATCTATATACTATATAATAGTAATCTTTTCAAAAGTATGACATGGCGACCTCAGAGTGAATTTAGAAGTTTCAGTCCAATAAAAAATAATTTATTCTTGAAAAAACTTATATATGGACTCTCTTTTACTCCTTGCCAAAATAATAATAATAATAATAATAATAATAATAATAATAATAATAATAACAATAATAATAATAATAATAATAACAATAATAATAATAATAAATAATAATAATAATAATAATAATAATAATAATAATAATAATAATAATAATAATAATAATAATAATAATAATAATAATAATAATAACAATAACAATAATAATAATAATAATATATGCAATATATAATAGTAGTATTTTTAAATTGGTCAAATATTGTAATGAGAGTGATTGTAAGAGATTAAGATAATCTTAACCATAAAAATTATTTGTCCATTAAATATGAGTCGTTGATGTAAATAATTAAATAATTGAATAATATAATTTATCCAAATAAAAAAATCCTTGTATACGTGGACTCTCCTCCTTTTTTTTGTGTGATAATGCAGTCTCATTAGTATTTTTTTTCTCCTTCATATATTAAAACAAATCTATACAATATCTATATAATATATAATAGTAATCTTTTGAAATAGGCTAAATAGTACAATAAGAGTAATTGTAGGAGCTTTGTGTAGTCTCAACTATAAAAATTATTTGTTCATTAAAAAAAATCATTGATGTAAATAAATAAATAAAAAATAAAATTCATCGAAAGGAAAAAAAAAGGTTTCCCTTTAAAAGTAGACTATATCAAGGTAATATTGGATCCCCTTGCTTAAAAATTAATAAATAATATTAGAAAATTATTTAATCTTAATCTAAAAATTAAACAGTAAATAATTAGTCTTATTAATTTAAAAAAATATAAAACATAAAATACAAGCCAAATTGAGCAGAAAATTAATAAATAAAAATTACAGAAAATTATATAATGAACTAGATTAAAAATCTGGACGTAACTAAAAATATAAATACTTTTTACAATTTTTCAGAAAAATTAAACACAATTAAAATAGAAAAACAAAAACATAATCTAAAATAGAAAGTTAAACAAATAGTCAATTACACTACAATACATAGAAAATAAATAATTAAATTAACTAGAATGTTAAAACTTTTTTTGGACCGAAACATACCCTAAAAACCTAAAATTAAAATAAAAAATTAAATTTATAAATTTATTAAATTAAAAACTTGCTTTAACATAAATTAGAAAATAAATCTAAAAAATAATTAAATTAATCATAAAAACTAAGAAAATTAATACTAAGAGATTAATACTCTAACTAAATCCTATTAATATAAAAAAATAAAATTAACCAAAGGAAACTAATTTAATCCAACTTCCAACAATTTGACTAAAAATAACAAAAATAATAGAAAAATAATCTGAAAATTAAAATATATTAGGACTCAAAATAAAATTAATATAAAATTACTGAGATATGTATCTTATTATCAATCAATTTAATTCATTCTCACGTCAATTATTAGTAAAAACCTATTTATGATTACATACAAATTCAAAAAATATAGTTATGATGTAGAGATTGACGTGAAAAATTCAAAAAAATATATTGATGACAAAAAGCATATTGAATGATTTTAAAGAAGGGATGTAATTAAGAGTAATTTTATTTAAGATAAATTATAGAATAATATTTTAGAAAATAATTAAAGGATATTCTATTGTTTTTAACGAGTGTTAAGGTTAATTCACCAATATTTTTAACTTAAAAAGTATAGTCTATATTATTTCAAGTTTTAGTTTGATTTGATTTTACATTTGAGATTCACAAGTTACGTTTTTTTTTCTTTTGTGACTTCAAATTGTAACTTTGACTGAAATCTAATGAGATAACTATCAAAGTGAACAATATATATTTAATTATATATTTTTGGGTGGATGAATAAGATATTTCATTAGATGAGAAAATGTGTTCTTCCTTTCTACTAAAAAATAAAATATGTATTGCAAAGATGTAGCAATAGATTCTGTCATTGTTTGGTTTATTAGTTTATTAGGAAGATGTAGTTCAGAGTTATTAAAGAACATGGTATCGGTTTCAAACTAATTTTTAATTAGTGGCTTTAAGTTTGAAAGTGATTGAATCAGCGAGGGTCGGTCAATTGGAGGAAGTATGCTATGATTAAGGTAGAGTTTAACTACTTTTATTTTTTAATTTTTAATATGCAATTTTTTGTCTAATTTGGTTTGTTTGGATCATGAATTTCTTTGTCTTTCCGCTGACTTTTTAATTTTGTGTCTATTCTATCATTTTCAAAGAACGACATGCATCCACGGGTAAATTGCATCCTGGCATGAGTATTAGTGTGACGAGGTTTTACCATACTTATGTTAAGTGTAGAAAGGGTATGAGTGGACAAATATTCCACATACTAAATAAGGCAGGTGAGAGCCGTCTTTAACCAAACACTTATATCCAAAGATAAACCGCACTAAATAAATGACAAAATAAATAATTAAATTACCAGAGTATTAAAATTATTTTTGGACCTGAATATATCCTAAACACCTAAAATCAAAATGAAAAAACTAAATTTATAAATTTATTAAATTAAAGACCTGCTTTAACCTAAATTAGAAAAAAATCTAAAAATTATCAAATCGAGTTATAAAAACTAAGAAAATTAATACTAACAGATTAAAAAGATTCTAACTAAACCCTATAATAATATAAAAATAAAATTAACCGAAGAAGACTAATTTTATTCTAACTTCTAACAAACCGATTAAAAAATAACAAAAACGAACAAAAAAGTAATCTAAAAATTAAAATATATTATTTGTCTCATAATTTTTGCACAACATACAAATCATTTTTTTTTGTTACAAATATAGTTTATTTTAGTTTCTTCCTAACATGTCTATCTGCGACTTATTATTAACAAACATATTTAAATCATATCTTTTTACTATTGTAAGTTTTCTAAATTATTAAAAGATGCGTTTTTGCCATCAAACCTCCCCGCCATCTTGAAATAGAAATTCATATTACTCTTATTATGTTAATTAATTGAGAGAAAGAGTTGTGTCTCAAGGGAAGTAATTGGTTGTTAATCAAGTAAAACATGTATTTATAAAATCTCAATTGTATTAATATTTTTGCCCCATTGATTCACTACTAAAATTGTGATCAATTTTCAATATAAGTATAAAATATTGATGATTTTATCACCATACGCCATGAATTGACCTATCATGTCATTTACTATGATACAAATTACCTATTATTTTTAAATATATTTGAATCACTTCTATCATTATAATATTTTTCACTATTAATCTCAATATAATTAGTTATTATATGTTTAATTATCTTCGTGTGCAGAGGTAGGTAAGAATGGATAAATAATTATATTCACCTTATAATTTTTAAAAAATGAGATCTCATTATGGGTATATGTATACTTTTAAGAGTTCGTGTAATATTTAAATCAATGATGTTTTAGTAGGTTGGTTGCATATAAATATTTATCTAGGCTTATATTAAGTTAAATTAGTATTGACTTTGTAAAAAGTTATAAGTTATAAGTTTGATATTCTTTTATTGATTTGATGTACTTTGTGTTGTAATATTAATTTGTGATATTTATTATCATCTCTAGGTCATCTAACTCAATATTTACCAATCACATATTATTTCTTTTCCTTTTAATATTTACCTTTTGATACCCAAACATATTGTCACACTATTTCTATAACTGTATGAGTTACGGTTATTTAAATTGTTTGATTCTTAGAGGAGTCTGGCTTCTTAATATTCTAAATAACGAGTGTAATCTTAAAACCTTGATGATATTTTTTAACATTCTTTTTTATTTATTATTTTAGATTATTTATTTATTATTTTGAAATTTAGAATGATTGGAAGACGAAATGTGTCGTTGGGCTCTAATGATTTTTATGTGTTGGGTTTCGATAAATTTGATTAGTTACTGAAAGCGTTTTCGCTATGAGGGGATAACATGTAAAAAAATGTTGAAAGTGAAAACATTCAATAAAATCAAATGATCGAGAAAAAGAAACTCACATGTACAAAATTGTTCCGTAATTCAATAATTTCTTAAGTTATGCATTATACAACATTGCTCCGTGCATAGCACGAGTCCGGACTAGTAATAATAATGATGATGATGATGATGATGATGATGATGATGACGACGACTGACGACGACGACTGACTGACGATAATAATAATAATAATAATAATAATAATAATAATAATAATAATAATAATAATAATAATAATAATAATAATAATAATAATAATAATAATAATAATCTATGCAATATATAATAGTAGTATTTTCAAATTGATCAAATATTGCAATGGGAGTGATTGTAGGAGTCGAGGGTAATCTTAACCATAAAAATTATTTGTCCATTAAATATGAGTCGTTGATGTAAATAATTAAATAAATAAATAATATAATTTATTCAAATGAAAAAAATATTTCCTTTTATAAGTGGACTCTCCACTTCGTTTTTTTATGTGATAATATAGTCTTATTAATATTTTTTTCCTCATTCATATATTGAAACAAATGTTGAATAATGGTAATTAACTGATGTGGAGTTGATATTTCATCTTTCATATTTCCTTTTTATAGTTTCAAGATTTTAATTTAAGTTATTTTAGTTTTAGATGTTTGCGATATAAATAAAATAAAGTTGTCATTTAGGATTAGCAAAATTTAATGTACACAAATTAAATAATTTACCTACGTAAGCCAAATAGAGTCGTTAATGTAAATAATTAAATAAATAAATAATATAATTTATCCAAATAAAAAAATATTTTCTTTTATAAGTGGACTCTCTTCCTTTTTTTTTTTTGTGTGATAATATAATCTTATTAGTATTTTTTTCTCCTTCATATAATGAAACAAATGTTGAATAATGGTAATTGGCTTATATGGAGTTGATATTTCACCTTTCACATTTCTTTTTTTATAGTTTCAAGATCTTAATTTAGGTTATTTTAGTTTTAGTTGTTTGCGATATAAATAAAATAGAGTCATCATTTAGGATAAGCGAAATTTAGGAACAAGAAAATGACATATTTGTGGTGATGAAAAGAGAAAGGAGTTTGAGAAATACTTGGAGAACGGGTCGAAGGTCCGTGGCTTTGAGTTATAGATGCCTAATTCTGGCAAGTTTGGTTGTTTTGGCGGAAGGAGCTTTGGTATTTACGTATCTCTTGATTTGGGCCTTAATCGAATAATAGTGTGTACTTTATACTTGGGAGGAGGAGTTTGAGATGGTGTCTCAATTTATTAACGATGAATCCTTATACTTGATTTATCTATATTATTTTCGTAAATATAGGGTCAAAGAATAGAGATTAGATGATCAAGGTTGTCATATAATGCTTAAAATATATTGAAGGCATTTCAATAGCTTACCTCAAGTATATGAGTTATCTTCATTTTATTTGTGTAACTTGCTAAATTGCACCAACCCAAAAAAATGTCTTAAGTTACCTATCTCTAGGATTTGTATATATTCTCCCTTAGAAACCATTTTCTTAGTTTATTACCTACTTGATCATTAGTATTGAAGACTCAATTTCTAATTCTAAGTCATTCGAGTATTATATGAAGACTCGGTATAAATCTTATCTCTCTTAAGTTTTGATTTCAAGTTATTCCGAGCAATATAGAAACTCTTGTATAAGTTTTCATTCGTTTCGATCGATTCGGATGCACTTTATTGCATATCTTATACACTCGATGTTTCGAGCCACACGGACATCACTCGGAACTATCGCATGCTCAAATAATTTCTCTAACACTTTTATTCCGAGCACTAACCGTATATTTCAATGCAAAGAGAATTATATCGTTAATTTATTATTCTAAGTCAGTTTATTTCTTTGAGAATTATTTGACCGAGATCAATTAGTTATACTTTGATATTTTATTCTCTCTATTTGATCATCCTTAGGATTGACTCGGATAGAATTTGAGTATATTGAATATTATACTCAGAAAATTTCATTCTTCTAGGCCAAAGATAATTAAGCTTTTAATTATGCTAATTAATTATTATCCGTGCCTAATCTTAGACCAAAGTATTTTATACTTTGAGAACCAATGTGGTTTGCTTTTGTAGGATATTCAAACGAGGTTAACTCATTTTGAAATACAAAAGCAACCGGGTTCGAGCTGTCAAACACCAACAGACAAGTTTTACCTACTTCGGACATAACTCGGACACCGTGTCGGGGTTGTCTGTTTCCAAAATTGGAAAACTCCAACTCTAGGCTTAATGGGTGTTTCCATCACAACTTTCAGTCACCACCAAGTGATTGGACCATCTTTTGGAGTCAAGAGCCGTTGCACAACGTTCACATCCCAACGGATCTTTTCGAGTGACTCGGAAGAGCCGTTACAACGGCTAGTGAAGACTTCTGTCCGGAACCAAGTATAACAGTCACTCTACCTGGTTAGCTATAAATATAAGCCACCTCACAAGACTAGAAGATTGTTGAGGAGATTACTCGAATACATTTCTTGAATCAAAATTATTATTCTCATTCAATCTTCTATTCACAACTCCAAGTCTCGTATTTAATATTTTCTAAGTTGTAAGGAAAGTCATTCTCTTCTCACTTTCCGAGTAAGGTCCCTTGACTAGTGTAAGGGTTAACTCAACTCAATTGTCTCTGATTGTGAAAGTTAGCTCAGTCAAGATGTACTAGATCGGATAAGGAAACTTCGAGACTAGGAAAACATTGTAAGGAATTGTTTAAGGGAGCAATCTGGTAGAGTCAATCCTTGTATTTTGTGGATTCAAAATAGTGGATTTGACTTGGTGCTTGGATTAACACTGTCCGTGATTTTCTACCCTAGGAGGGTTTCCACGTAAATATGTGTTATCACTTTTCTAAGTCCGATCTAGACTCGGAATCCGGTGTTTAGCTGATTTGTTGCAAAAATCGTTTAATTTTCTCCATCACCTTATTCACCCCCTTCTAGGGTGACTTAGACTCTCCATGATCAAACCTTCAAGTATGATTTATGAAGCCTAATTTGCTAATTATTAAGTCTAATTTTATATGCTTCACTTGTTAATTTATGCAAAAGAGAAGTTGTGATTCTTTCTCACCACATTTCTATCTTAAATGATTTTAATATATATAGAATTATTGGGTAAGCTTGCAAAATCAATTTTCTCTCACCATACTTTTATCATTGTATGTGAATGTTTGCAACCAATAAATTTATTCTTTAATGAATTTTCTCATTCCCATTTAGATGACTTGGATGTTATGACTTTTAAAGAGCATATATAACTGCAAATTCAGTTTTGAAAGTGCAAGAAGTGAAGGTAAACTATGTAAATCCATTTTGCAAGCTGAGTTGGATGTTGGGCAAATGATTGGGAAATACAATTGATTAAGAGATGGAGTATCGGTTTCAGGTAGGTAAGAATGGATAAATTATCATGTTCACCCTATAATTTTAAAAAATTGAGATCCTATTATGGGTATATGTATACTTTTTAAGGGTTCGTGTAATATTTGAGTCAATAATATTTTAGTAGGTAGCATGTAGTAAATATTTATCTAGACGTCAATTAAGTTAAATTAGTATTGATTTTGTGGAGAGTTATAAGTTATAAGTTTGATATTCTTTTATTGACTTGATGTACTTTGTATTATAATATTAATTTGTGATATAATGATATTTATTGTCATCTATAGGTAATCTAATTCAATATCTACCAATCATATATTATTTCTTTTTCTACTAATATTTATCTTTTGATACCCAAGCATACTATCACACTTGTTCCTATAATTGTATGAGTGAGGTTTATTTAAATAGTTTGATTTTTAGAGGGGCCTTACTTCTTAATGTTCCAATCACAAGTGTAATCTTAAAACCTTGATGATATTTTTTAACATTTTTTTATTTATTGTTTTAGATTCTTTATTTATTCTTTAGAAATTTAGAATGATTGAAAGATGAATGCGTGCTTGGTTTTTAATGATTTTTATGTGTTGGGTTCCGATAAATTTGATGAGTCACAAAAGCGTTTTCGTTATGAGGGGATAACATGTAGAAGAATGTTGTTGAAGGTGAAACCATTCAATAAAATCAAATGATCGAGAAAAAGAAACTCACAAGTACAACATCGCTCCGTGAATCAATTTCTTCTTAAGGTATACGAGTGTAAAACATTGCTCCGTGCATAGCACGAGTCCGGACTAGTAGAAGATAAAGATAGAGAGGGAGTGCCATGCTGTTCCATTGTAACATAAAGAAGGATATACAAAGGATTTTTAGTCCTTTTACTCTAACAATTTAGATACTTAGGACCAGCCTAAACTCTAAACTCTAAATAGTCCTTCGCTTAATTCAAGTTACTCGACTATTGTAATATGCATACACATATGCATGACAACCGAAGAGAAATGTAAACCTAAACTGTCCATAGACTCACCTATAGCTAAGAAGAAGATAAACCCTAAACTCGTAAACCGTAGTGTTTTCCTTAACCGTTTGTCAGCATTTCATAAACCTATTTCTTAAAATTTCAAACATTTGAAGATTTCAAAACGATTAAACAAAAAGAGAGAGAACTGTTGTCGTTGCTCAAAGTAAACCCTAAACCTTAAACTACAAAATTTTCCTCTATCATTCTCATCATTTACCAAACCCATTTTTGAAAATCTCTAATAATTCCAACAATTCAAAGCAAAAAACAAAAAGAGAGACAAGTTCGATACCTAAAATAAATGACAGAGAGAGAGTAAGTGGGAGGTAACTAAAGACACAGGTGGAAGGGAACCACGATGCTGGTGGCTGAGGATGATGACAGATGGCGATGGAAGCGACCTCGTCGGTGGCGCTCGGGTGAGAGAGATGACAGTGTTTGTGAGAGGATAGCCGAGAGTGAGCGAGATGTTTCTCGGATAGAAGGGAAAAATTAGGAGACTCGTTTAAATATTGGAACAAACCTATAACAACAGTTCCAAGGAAAACCATTGTCATAGGATCACTATAACAACGTTTCCAACAAGAAACTATTGTCATAGGTGAAAATTCTAAAAATTTTGATTTTTTGATTGCCACCTCATGCGACTTATGATGACTTTTGTAAACAACCGTTGTTATAAGTTAGACCTATGACAAGGATTGCTTGAAATAACCACTGTCATAGAAACTGCGACTTATGATAACGGTATCTAGAAACACCCATTGTTATTAGTGAGGCCTATGACAACGGTTGCTTGAAACAACCATTGTCATAGAAACCGCCCTATGGTAGTGTGGCAACCCGTGGTGGCTGGCAACAGCTACAAAGGCTGCCTCCTCGTGCATGACAACTTATATTAATCTTATAACAACAATTCATATAAGGAACCATTATAATAGCAAAAGGACGTAGCTTTTTTGAAGGAACTAATGTTTTCGTATTTTTCATCTCGCCCTTGCATATATATTGTCATTTCAACAAACAAAAGTCCATTTGCATATATTGTCAAGCAACAACGAGACAAGTTCTCCTCTTTAATATGTAAAACAAGTGTAAAATTGTCCTAATAAATATGAAAACAAATTTATCAAGTTAATAAATGCAAACAACATGTACATTATCATTTAAAACACTACCACCAATCCTTTCTTGTTGTCCTCTAGATCGATCTTCATATATGTCTTCCCGATGATAAAATCTTAAATACACATCTTCAAAATGTGATCCTCATTTTCGACAAAAAGTCCTATGGAGAAAGGTGAAGTCACATTACATCTTTACCATCTCCAATGAAAATATGCCTTTTTCCTTGAAGAACACTAGACCACTTCTCATTGGCGGAGTCCTCAATGTAAAACACTTGTCTTGCTTTGGATATAAGAATGAATTGATCTCTTTTATGGCCTTCTCTTGTAAGATCGACCATCGGAACTCGTAATTTATCAACTCGAACACCGTTGTTATTCTCAACCGATTTGCATCGAAAAATGGGTACTTGGTAGTCAATATAGTCTAGCTCCCATATGTCCTTAATGACTCTATAATACGACAGCTTTGCTACAACGGGATTTCTATCCTTGAAACTTGACGCATGAAATGCATGACCCTCTAATGTAACCCTACTATTTTGCACTCGTGCTCCTATTGTCCCGCATCTTTGTATAAAAAGAGAATCCATTGATGTCATACCCACTGTAAGAAATGACTTCCAACCGCGGCCCTCTAGCCAAGCTAACTAATGTGTGGGAGACATCTTCCGATGAGTCCGCCCATTGGATAGTTATTCGCTCTCTACACTAATTGACAAATAAGTGATTGTGTTGAGCTAATACCCACGTCTCATTTTTTCCTGCGATCTGTTTACTTATGAGAGATTTCTGCTCCTCAATGTAAGGTTGCACTTTATCATTGTTTTTAGGGACATAAATGTGCGCTTGATCCCTCATTTCATGACTAATAGTTTACATTTTTGCCGCCAATTTCCCTTCCCATTGAACATCTCGCATATGCTGATGTTTAGGAATACCAATAACTTCCATTTGGAGGTAGTATTCAGAGCGTAAGTCAACACATTCCTCATCTATGTAAGCCTTAGGAATACACCCTTCCGGTCGATATTGATTTCTAGCATACCCATTCAAAATTTTCATAAACCGTTCAAACAAGTACATCCATCGATAGAAACTACATATGTGTACTTCTCTCACCAAATGGACTACTAGGTGCATCATGATGTCGAAAAAATAAGGTAGAAAGTACATCTCAAGTTGGCATAATGTAACAATAACGCCACTATCAAGATCATCCAATGTCTCTAAATCAACGACTTTGCTATAAATGGCGTTTAAGAAGAAGAAAAGTCTTGTAATAGAATGTCTCACATATTTCCGCATCACCAATCTAATAGCCACCGATAACAATTGTTGAATCAAAGCATGATGATCATGAGATTTTAACCCAACTAGTGTATAATCGGACATGGAAATGATGTGACTGATGTTTGAAGAATATCCTTGTGGCATTATGATTTTCTTCAAGTTCTTACACAAATGTTTTTTTCGTTTCTCGCTCAATGTGTAAGAAGCCCGAGGCAAAGACGTTTTCTTCCCCTTTGGTTGTGGTGCTAGTTCCTCACGTATTACCATTTCACGCAAGTCGAGTCTTACTTTCTCTGCGTCCTTGGTCTTACCCGATACGTTAAAAGAGTGCCAATGAGACTTTCATAGAATTTTTTTTTGTACATGCATCACATCAAGGTTATGTCTCACATCCAACTTTTTCTAATATGGAAGATCAAAAAATATTGATCTCTTTTTCCACATACTCCCTTCGGATCGACATTGGTATAACTCATCAAACTTCACATCAATATCCTTTTACTTGTTCATAAATTTTTGTGCCATTAATAGAATTGGAGCAGATTCCATCTCAGCTCGACCATTGAACGCCTTCTTTTTCTTACGATAATGATGAGACAATGGAAGAAAATTTCAATGTCCGAGATAGGTCATCTTCTTTCCATGCTTAAGATGGCAAGAGGAAGTACCTTCTTCATAAATGGGGCATGCCTTATGGCCTTTGACGAGTGTAGCCGGACAAGTTTTAGCATGCAAGGAAGTTATTTATTGTTGTGAAGATTATAACTAGCAACGTAAATTGCTTTTGATGGTATGCATAAAAAACCACAACATGTTCATCTCACAAGAGCTATAAATCTTCAATTAGAGGCGCCAAATACACATTTATATCATTTTCCGGTCTGTTGAGGATCATAAATTATAATTGACATCATAATGTACTTGCGTTTCATACACAACAAGAACGGTAGGTTGTAGATAACCAACAGAATTGGCTAAGTGCTGTATTTGCTACTAAGGTCACCATGTAGGTTGATCCACCTGTGCGAGACCGAAACGCAGATTCCTTGTCTCCTTACCAAATTCAGGGAAAATAGAATCTCTCTTCTTACATTGAGGAGAATTCGCTGGGTGATGTTGCTTGTCATCACAGATTCTTCCTTCAGCATGTCATGTCAAGTGTTTGGCATCATTTGCACTTGAAAACAAGTGCTTAATCCTCGGTATTATTGATAACCGCCATAATACCTTCGTAGGAGGTCCTCTCTCGTTATGGAATTAGAGTGATTTGAATGCGGAAGCAATTCAGTTGAATTATGATAATAAAAAATATAATGAATCAAATAAAAATAATAAATCAATGGACACAAGAATTTATGTGAAAACCTATTACGGAAAAAACCACGGAGGAAACGAGCACACACAATTCACTACGATTTGAGAAAGTACAAATGATCACAATCGAAACGACGATTTGATCAACGATGAGAATTTTGATTCTCTCACAATTTCTCTCTCAATCTCTCTTTAATGGAAGGGGATTAAGCAGATCAATTTTTCTACCTAACTATCACGTGATAATGATAAAATTAATCTCATTAATTTTCCTGTCTAAAAACTCTACAAAATGTTTCCCACAACTTGTTTAAGTTGTCGAAAAATTTTCCCACAAACTAAAAGTCATAACTTCGCAAAGACCTGGAACGCCCGTGCCTACTCTCTGTCTATTTCTCACGTCTTCGGTTGCTTGCGGCTTGGTCTAGCAAGGATGGATAGGCATAGTCATGACAAATTTAGCTTGGGCGTGCCATAACATACAATAGCAAAGTTAGGAAATTTGAGACACTCCTAACAATCTCCACCTTGGATCAAATTCCCAACCAACATAAGTACTCCGCCACATTACCCCGAAGGGTAGAGCCCTTAATGGAAAAGCCCCGAAGGGCTATCAATAGCTGTGAACACCAACTAAGTCTAAGAAATGCTCGAATTTAGTCATAGAGAGAGGCTTTGTAAGCATTTCGTGGGATTCTCCGAGTATGAACTTTATTCATCACAATCTTCCCTTCGATAATTGTACGTCCGATATAGTGGAACTTGACGCCGATATGTTTGGTCTTGGAGTGATAAGCATCATTCTTGGCAAGATGAATAGCATTTTGATATCTAGTTGCTTTAACTTCAAATTAAATAGAGCAACAAAAGCAAGAAGCACTCGAATGGAAGTATGACGAACAATAGGAGAGAAAACTTCATTAAAGTAAATACCTTCCTTTTGGTTGCATCCACGAACAACCAAGTGTGCTTTCTACCTTGCAGCTTCAACCCCAGGTATACCTTCCTTTCTTTTGTAGATCAAGTTGGCGAGTCAAGGTTCATTGACTTCTAGATAGTTCACAAAGATCTCGAGTCCCATTCTTATGGAGACTCTCCATTTCTTTTTGCATAGCTAGGACCCAATTGGATGAACTTGGGCAGGAGATAGCTTCGAGTAGGTAGAAGGTTCCACATCTTCGGGAGTCTCCTACGCCACCTGTAAGAGCATAGACAACAAGACCATCTTCATCATCTCGTAAATTAAGTTGATCTTCTAATAGCCCTCATTGTCCTATCACGGCTATAGAACGAACAACCTCCACCCGAGGCCGATTGGACTTACATATGAGATAGGTTTATGAACATGGACCTCCGTGTTGGAATTATCAATAGCTCCACCCTGAACCGGTAACTAAAAATCTACCTTCTCACCGGTATCTTACGGATAACTCCGTACTAGTAGAAGAAACGAAGTGTCTTCTCCGGAAGATAGCATAATAGTTTCGTTAAAGGTTACATCCATACTTTATAAATGATTTTATGTGTTTTAGGGCACCATATTTGGTATCCCTTAGACTCGGATGCATAATCAAGAAACTTACATTTTACAGCCCTAGGGCCCAACTTCCCATTGTTCACATGAACATATGCAGGACACCTAAAAGCTCTAAGAATAGAATAATAAACAAGGTTACTCGACCACACTTCTTCAAGAATCTTAAAATCAAAGGAGGAATGTGGAGATAGGGTGATGAGTTATCGAGTCGTTGCAATAACTTCAGCCCGGAAAGACTTATTATCCCAAAGTCCAATATTAGAGAGCACGTAGTGAGCTCTCTCCAAAAGAGTTCGGTTGATATGTTTTGCCACACCATTTTGTTGAGCTTCCCAATAAGTGTCTTGTGTCTTGTGTCTTGAAATCCCTTGAAATGAATAGAACTCATTAAACTCTTCCTCACATAACTCAAGACCATTGTGAGTCCTAAGTTTCTTAATTTTTCTCCTAGTTTGATTCTCAACTAGGGCCTTGAATTTCTTAAGCATAGGGAATGCTTTGTTTTTCTCGTCTCAAGAAATAAACCCATACTTTACTAGAAAAATCATCAACAAATGTCGGTATGTATCGTTTGCCTCCGAATGAAGAAACTCTAGAAGGACCCTACAATTTAGAATGTACGTAATCTAGGATCCTCTCGTGTACGGTGCTTTACAGTTGAGTAACTCACCCTCTTCTATTTCCCAAAGACACAATCGTCACGAAAATCAAGCTTCCTCATACCTTCGCTACCCAAAAGACCTCTTTTACTTAAGATTGTCATCCTTTTCTCACTCATATGATCCATATGCATGTGCCACAAATGAGTAGAATCAGTACTGATGTTGCTTTACAAATTGCTATAGTACCTATAATCGTAGTGCCTTGAAGAATGTAGAGACTTCCATGCCTCATACCTTTCATCAAAACCAACACACTCTTCGTTACTTGGAGAACACCGTTCTCACCCGAGTACCTACAACCATTTGCCTCAATAGTACCCAAGGATATAAGGTTACGAGTCTTATCGAGAATATGTCTAACCTTTGACAAAGTTATAACTACACCATTTGTGTGTTTTAGTCCGAACAATACTAAACCTAACAACCTTACTCTCAATATCATTTCCTATAAGAACAATACCTGAATCAACAGGCTTATAAGTGGTAAACCAATCCTTATGAGGACATATATGATAGCTGTAGAAACCACGGTTGTGGGACCCACCCTGAGGATCGAGCTTCCCCACGAATTGGCGGAAGATTGATTTGAAATTTTACCTTTTTGGTTTTTAAAGATGAAAATAATTTTAGGGTTTTGAAGATTAATTTTTGAAAGTGGGGATGAACTTCTTATTCACATTTCCGAATTTTATAAATCAAGTTGAAATGAATTAGATTAGATTGAGTGGCGGTTTTATTAATTATTTTATTTTAGAAATTATTTTCAAAAATCCCCGGATATTATTTCTTAATCGAAAAATAAAGGAAACTAGGGTTTTGAATATTCCATGAGGCTTTAGGACCAAACCGGTGTGAAAACACAGGTTTGGACCCAAGCCCCACTGTTAACCACTCGGTGCTGGCTTTCGTCGGCACTCGGTGGTCAGGCGGTGCTCGCTAGAGGCCGTGGCCGAGATGGTCGACCTCGACCTCCGGCCCGACCGGCGATCCGAATCCTTTTATTAATTGTTCGATCAAAAAGTCGAGAAGCAATGTGATAGAAATAAATCGAAAATAGGAGTCGCCAATCGGCTTTAGGAATAAAAACTAAAAAAATAAAAATAAATAAATACTCTTCCAATCTTAGTATGGGAAAACTAAGTTGAAAGAGGCTAAAAAAAGTGACTCCATTGGTCAAGAATCGAGAATCGGATTGGGGGCAAGGGTATGAAACGTAGGGATAAGCCCTTCCGTTCCACCCGTCGAACGATGGCCATTAATAGTTTGAGTAGTGAATCTAAATAACATATTAAACACAAGTAAACAACATGCGATGCAAAATTAAAATAAACCAAAACATGCTAAAATGCAATAAAAAGCAAATATGAAAAGTGGTAAAGAAAGTGGTAAAGAAAAGAAAAGAAAGAACGAAAGCAAAAGCTAAAAGGATTACATCGGGCTGGGAGGAATTAAGAAGTGATACAATTCTTTCTCCACAATACGGAAAACAATAAAATATAAAAATAAATAAGCATGTGCGAAGGTCGAATTGGTGCCCTCGGGTTGTCTCACCTGTTAATCTGGATCTCGGATCTGGATTTGGTGATACAATAGTGGTAAATCGGGAAGGACTTTTTGTAAGTTTTTGTAGAGATTAATGAAAGGATGGAAAGATCAGCTAAAAGGAGACCAAGATATCAGAATAACTGAATATTTCATCGCCCTTAGTCACGATTCAAGCAACATAGTGTTTAGGGAAAGTCCTTTCAGCTCGATATTCAACAGACGTGACGCTAAGGAATGAGCCATATCTAGAATGAGAGCATAAGCTCTCTATTTATAGGGAGAGGCTACGTCACAAAATGACCAAGGGTTAGGTTTTAGCCAGCCATCCAAACTAAACCAAAATCAGCCGCAAAACCGGGCCAAAAAATGAAAGGATAGAACTGGATCCCATGGTTGGGGCACCGGCCATACGACACCGTTTTGGGGTCTTGAACTCCTTCCATGCTGCAATGGGATTCTCGGGCAAAACGCGGTGTTTCAAGGCGAAATAAACCAAGTGAGAGGCACCGACCACGACATTGTTCCGAGGAGGTGAGCTCCGTGTCTCGGGCGGATCTGTCTTAGAGCAAAACGCAACATTTTGATGCTTGTGATCATGAAATGCGACGCAGAATGTCGTTTTGATGTCTTCGACTCCATGTCTATGTTGGACGAAAGTGAAACGTAATGTTTCGCGCCTGGAATCTCCCTATACACAATGTTGGACTTCCGTTGACTCTAAAGGTTTGAACCGAGCATGGATCGCCTGAAAGAAAAGGGATTTTTGGACCAACCCAAGGCAAAAAGCTATTTATTTGGTGCTAAAAGGTTCTTTATGGTTTACCGGCTTCCGTCACACCAAGCAAATACCATCTATGATCCAAATCCTCAAACATAACTCGGGATTTCATCATTGAGCCAATAATATAAAATACGTAAATAAAAGAGATAAGGGATGACAATTTTTAGGTGTCTACAGTAGGTACAACCAAAATCCAAAACCCATTCATCACAATCCTCTTTTCTAGAGGCAGTAGCAACCAAGAAATCACCATCGGATTCTCGACTCAATCACACAATCAGCAACAACAAGTTTTTGAGATTGTTTCTCCTCTTTTTCTTTCTTATTTTCCAGTTTAAAACAATCAGCAACAATATGACCCTTTTTCTTGCAGAAATTACAAATTTTGTTGGCATGACGATCTCTAGACTTTGAACGGGAATTTTTCTTACTTCTATTCCCCTTTTCAAAAGGTCTACCCCTAACAACCAAACCTTCGGCTTTTTCATCACATACATCATGGTCAAACTTTTCTTTCGACAACAAATTTGCCCTAACATCGTTAAATGATATAGTATCGAATTACTATACAAAAGGATTTCCTTAAAGTGCTTATACGACAGGGGTAAAGAAACAACCAACAAAATTGCCTTGTCCTCATCATCAATTTTGACATCTAAACTTTTAAGGTCTATAATAATCGAATTAAAATCATTTAGATACTTTTGAACAGGAGTACTATTGAGTCCAAAATTATGATATTTTTAATACCTGTTTACATCTTATTTTGTTCGTAACAATTACTAAATTAGATATTTTAATTTATTTTATTTTATTTTTATAGGAAGTCTAGAAAGAGTCGAAAAATAATACGAAGAGTTAAATATTGAAGGTTGAGATCGTTCATTGACAGTTGGCCCAAACCGAGCCCAAAAACCAGCCTTTCCCTTATCTTCTTCGGGCTCGCACTCACTAGAACCCACAAAACCCCAACTCGTCCATCCATATTCTTCTCTTCTTTGGCACCCTCAAACCAAAACCGAAACCGAAACCCACTCAACCTCAACCCTTATCCTTATCCACAACGGGGTATGAGCACAAGAACGTAAGGACCGAAGGGGTTTAAAAGCGAGAGAAACAAAGCACGAAGGGGGAGGACGGATGGTGTAGGCGAAGGTGTGACAGACCGGAGCCAAGCCAAGGTCCAAGTTTAGGTCTAGTCGTTGTTCTTCAAATTTTAGTTTCGGTTCTTCTTCAAAATTTTAGTTTCAGTTCTTCAATTTTAAGTTTACTTTTCGATTCCAGTTTTAGGTTTCGAATTCGGATTATGTAATTTTATTTCATTCAAGAATTTAGTTGCAAGATTGGTTCTATGTTGGAGCATTACATTCGGTTGATTGTTGTGGTTCTGAAATTACTTTTGTGAATTTGAAGTCCGTCCCGTTCCCCTATTCGAATATGAGTAGTGCATGGCTGGATTCTGTTCCTTGGTTCGTTAGGTATCATTCTCCTCCTGTTGCATTTTTTCTCTTAATTTGATTTATGATGTTCCGTTAGAGTAAAATCGTGATGCTTATAGTTAATTTTTTTGTTGATTCCGAGTATTGAACTGTTGGTTAAGGTTAATGTTAGTTTAGGTTAATTTAAGTTTGAAAATTAGAAATCTTTAATCTCATTTAGCAATCTGAATTCAATTTCAATCCATCTCTGTGGTTCAACAAGCACCCTGTACTTTCCTTAAATCACTCCAACAAAATGGCGCCGTTGTTGGGGATAGCGATAATTGAAATTAGGTTGGAAACTAAGTCTGTGAATTTTTGTTTGTGTCTTAGTTTAAATTTTAGTTTTTGTTTCAAATTCATATTTTGGCTTAGTATCATAGTTTTTTATGTATTTTTTATTTTGATTTTTCTATTTCGTTTGGTTTAATTAGTTAGTTAAAGAGTTTAGTTTTATTTAGAGTTTATATTTAGTTTTAATGTTAGTTGTTTTATGTCTTAGTTGAAATTTGTCTTAATTTTTGTTTTTGTTTTAGTTGTTTTATTTCAAAAAAACAAAAAGACCAAAAATATATTTGTGGGGT
The DNA here is from genome assembly GCA_021018815.1 of Talinum fruticosum. Taxonomy (NCBI): domain Eukaryota; kingdom Viridiplantae; phylum Streptophyta; class Magnoliopsida; order Caryophyllales; family Talinaceae; genus Talinum; species Talinum fruticosum. Next base: position 4,327,235 of record JAITYX010000011.1, read on the forward strand.
TAATTAGTGAAACTGTTAGGTTAGGGAACCTAAAAGAAGATTTGTGAGCATTAAACTTTCAATTGAAACAGAACCTGAACCTAAAGAAGGGAAAATGACTGAAGTTGGACCATATGAGAGAACCTTGAGCAATCACTTTTATCCTATAAGAAGTTTTAACTTCCCTAAGTTGGGATCCGATGTTTTGCTTTTGATTGAACCGGACTATGTTAAGATGTTTCCAAAATTCTATGCTTCGAAAATGCATATATGTTTTTGATAGAATTTGATGAAGTGATTTATATGATGCATTTTCCTAATATCTCTTATGATGAAATAAGAATGAGATTAATTCCTTTTACTTTAAAAGATGTTGCTAAAAGATGGATGTATAGCTCAACTGTTAAATATATTTCTACCGGGATGATTTTGTTAAAGAGTTTTTAAGAAAATATTTCCCGAATAGCAAAACCGTGAAGCTAAGGAATGAAATCAAGTAATTTATTCAGTTGGATAAAGAACCATTTTGGAATTACTTTGAAAGATTTAAGAATTTGTTGGCCCAATGTCACCATCATAGTTTAGAACAGTGGTGTTTATGCCAAATTGTTTACGAAGGATTTGACCAACGGACTAGGACCATGCTAGAGTTTATGTGTCGGGGTGGTTTTCTTTCTAAGAGTCCTACGAGTTACATGGAACTTTTAGAGGACTTCGCGAAAAAATGATGCAATGGGAAACCAATAGAGATGAGAGTCTGAATTCTAGAACTATTGATGCAAAGGGGGGTATTCATGTCTGTTTCGATATGAGTCACCTTGAGTCCAAAGTTGCTGCACTTGAAAATATGATAAAAGGGTTAACTCGCTGATAGGTTGCAAGCGCACGGTGTTTAAGTTGTAGCTAGTCAAGGTCGATCCCATAAGGACTCGATCTAAGAGCGCACTAAACTAGCCCTATACTCAATTGCTAAGCAAATCAGATTTTTGAAGTTGGTTCTTTCTAAACTAGTTCTAACTATTAAAATTCAGAAAATTAATGTAGACTTAAATCAATGGGTAAAAATATCTAGGGATTTGCTTTCCTAACAATGGGTTTGATTATTTAAACATAATTTGTGCAATCATTCATTCAAATAAATCAAGGATCGATAATCACAAAATTCTACCGCTCTTTCGATGCTTAATAGAACTGCTCTAATTAACCTATCAAACAACTTTCGTATGCCTTTTAAGTTAATCAAAGTTAAAGATTTCAAATTATCAAAGTGATCCCCTAATTTTACTAATCTTTTCTCAAATTTCATAAACTAGGTAGAAAAGTTGGTTGTCGGATTATTCTATTTCACCTTTCGAGTACATGATAGATTAATCTCTAAACACAAGTATTCTAGGCCTTCAAAACACTCATGAATATGATAAACACAACCTTCTATTGAATCAAAATCAGAATTCAAGCACAAATCATAGAAAACTAATCAAACTACATTGTTTCGGATTACAAATTCCTAGAAAAATTAAACTACTCACACATGTTTATTGAAAGCTTAACTAAAATCCAATACATTGAAATCAAACCTCAAACAGTAACAAATGAACAAGTAGATGATACGCTTGAAGTGCTCCACTTGAATCTCTCGACTTCAAATGAAATCCCGCAACTGCTTCAATCTTCTTCTTCGATCCGCAAAGTTTTTGGTTTGATGTGAAGGAATAGAGGAAGGAAAAATGGAGGATGAACTATGGAGGATTTTGGGCTGGATTTATGCAGGAATGGCCGAACATCAACTTAAATAAGCCATTAAGAAGCAATCAAGAGGCGAAACCGTCAAAGCCGAATCGTCTCGGCAAAATTTACCTCCAACACGGGCCGTGTCCTCCGACACGGGCTGCCCGTGTTGGATGCTGGCACGTCAAAACTGGACGGGAACGCTGAAAACGGGTCGTGTCCACCGACACGGGCTGCCCGTTCTCGATGCAAAGGCTCGACCTCCAACACGGGCCGTTTCCTCCAAAACGGGCTGACCGTATTTGTTGCTCTGGAAGGCATGCGTCAAATTGATTCGATCATAACTTCTTCGTCCGATGTCCAAATGATACGATTCTTGATTTTCCGGAAAGCTCATTAAGTCTAGTTTCTAATTCTTTCATCATTATGCTTGCTTCATAAGTGTGGGAAAAACATAATTCAGAGAGTAAAGAAGTGTCCGTTACCGCACCCTTCTTACTTTCCAACTCATATCTTTTCCGTTCCTCAACATAATTAAGCTTATAATATGTCATTGGAAAGCTCTTTCAATAAGGACGTTAGAAACATAGACTCAAAATATCTTTGGACTGAAATATGACTAAAATCAGGTCCAAATCATTAGGAAGCTGCAGTAAACATACCAAAAACTCAAAACCCAAGTGAAAAGCATAAATGGGGCATAAAGTACGTAAATATAAACATAAATCCCCAAAAATGACAAGCAACTTCCTATGAAATCTAATGCAAAAATGGCACTTATCAAAGTCCCCCATGCTTAAACCTTGCTTGTTCCTAAGCAAATACAAGACTCGAACAAAATCAAAAAGAAAATAAAAGGACTCAAGATGATAAAGAAAAATCTACTTACACAACCTCCTCAGGTAAGCATCGGTAGAATTCTCTAACAACTAAGTTTAACCAAGAATTGCTCGAAAGTGATGAAAATCATTAAGCACAGGTAAGAGGGAAGTTTTCGAAAAGATTTCTATGAATCACACAATCAAGATCAAATCAATCACCCTTAATCTCCAATGATAGCAAGTTGGCACATGTATAAGCATAAAACTAGAAAGATTGAGAGCAAACCTCACTTTAAGGAAGTGAAAACACTCCTCTCATGTGTTTGGAAATATATAACAATGAAGGTTCTCTCAATACTTTCACCAAAGAAACAATCTACCATATGCTTGCTAAGAATCTCAAATCTCCACCACGAGATGCAAATGCAAATGACAATCAAAAGGTCTTTTCAAGGGTTATAACGGGGTAGGGGTTAAGGGTAGGAGTGGAAAATTATTTGAGTAATGAGGAGCTAAAAGCCAAACTTGGAGCTAACTCATCAAATATCTCATATATACAATACTACCCATTCATAAACATTCAAAATAAACCCAGAAAAACCCATTGGAAACCGCCTTAAATCTATATAAGCTATTGCCAAAATACTTTATTCTTTTTCTCTTTTTTTCTAATTTTTTTTTAAAAAAAATTCTATTTCATTTTTCTGATTTTTTTCTTTTCTCTTTTTTTCATTCATTTTTTTTTTTGTGAATGGCAAATCAACAAATTTATAATACTAGGCAAGTTTCCAATTTTCAACCCAAATGAGACTACACAAGTGGAGAAAAGTTCAAGAATTGAATTTCACAACTATTTCCCATCCAACGAAACCACAAAATTTTCCACAATCAACCCATATCACACTCAAAACACTCCAAGCAATGACTTAAGGGTAGGAGAAATGTATTTGGCCAAGGCTTGTTAATATAGGTTCAATCAAAAAGAGTGGTCAAAGGCTAGAAAATGGCTAAAAGTGGTAATTCATACAAGAAAAGGGTGGCTTTTTGGCTCATGTGGCTGACAAAATCAACAATTGAATGCCTCTATCACATTATCAATGCAAATACAAATTGCGGTTTCGAAGAGATTCAAAGCAAGTTCTAGAGATTGCAACCAAGATAGAGTCACACATGGAAAACATGAGACTAATAAAAATGATTAGTCTTTTAAGGCTTAGTGGTCTCTTGGGTTAAGGCTCAACAACCAATCCTAATTCAAGATGTTTCATATGCCAATCTCACATCAAAAGATCAAGAAGGGTAATCAATCATCTCTATCAAAGTGCAATTCTAAACCAAGATTCCCTTACAAACTTTTTTTCAAAAACTTTTATTCACAAACGGGCTATACAAGATCAAACAAAGTCAAAAGAAAAACTACCTGGCCTAAGAATCATGACCGAAGGATTTATTCACTAACCTAAAGTCTAACCTAATTTTTTTTCTTTTTTTCATATTATTTAATTTTTTTTCTGATTTTCTAATGAAAGCCATAAAAACTACCCCTACATGCAACCTAAATGCAAGTGGAAAACCTAGAAATTACAAAAAGAAACTAAAAACAAAAGACAAATAAAAGAAAACTAAGAATACTAAAGTAAAGTAAATGCAACTATATGCAACTATATGGATGCAAATGCGATCGACTATATACATCATTCTTCATGCACCACATGAATGCAAAACCTTCCCCCATGCTAGAACAAAGCATTGTCCTCAATGCAATTAAGAATCAATGCGATGGAAAGAGAAAGAATAATCATTCTTCAAGTGCATATAATGGTAACTTTCATGAAAAATGCAAACTACCTAAAAATTAAAAAAAAGAAAAAGAAATCACCTTGGGTTGCCTCCCAAGCAGGCTTCTTTAATGTCATTAGCTAGACCCAACTCCAATCATCCATCTAAGGCAAGAGGATAAGCCGGAAGGAAAGGAGACTTCTCAAGAAACGTTCCTCCTTTGTCACGGACTTCAAAGTCGTATTCTTGTAAAATAAGGTGCCTCCAAATACCCTTATCAAGGATCACTCTCGTCGTGGGCGGTCACCATCAGATGGGCCACCATCACATTTGACCTTCCAATTGAGGTCCAAATTAAGAGCTCCAATGCGTGGAGCTTCAACCAAAGCAAGCTTCAACCTATTACACTCATTGAGACAAACTTCATATAAGACATGCCCTTGCCAAACATTGACGTAAGAAATTTGTCAACCTCCACCACCTTAGCATTGACAAGTTCATGCCCTTCATGCAAAGGTTTATCACATGTCACTTTATCAATTATCTCAACACTACAACATTCAGCAGAAATGAGGGAAACATCATATTTCTTAAAAATTCAAATTCAGCGTGATGCTCCCCATATCAAAGGTCAATTTACCCTCTTTCACATCAATCTTACACCCAGCAGTAGCCAAGAAAGGCCTCCCAAGAATGATTTGGGTACAGGTATCCTCAGCCATATCAAGAATTAAAAAGTCCACAGGCACAAAGAAATCACCAACTTTGACGGGAATGTCCTCTAAAATACCCAAAGGATATGTCACGTAACTATCCGCTAATTGAAGAGAAATGGTGGTGGACCTTAACTTACCTATGTCCAAATTCTTATATAAAGAATAGGGCATCAAGCTCACACTTGACCCCAAATCACATAAGGCTCGATCTATGGACACATTCCCAATCGGACATGGGATGGAAAAACTACTCGGGTCTTTAAGCTTTTTAGGAAGCTTATTTTAGACTACCACACTACATTCCTCACTCAATGCAAAGGTCTCATGCTCATTCAATGTCCTCTTTTTGGAGAGGATCTCTTTCAAAAATTTAGCATACAAGGGCATTTGAGTCAAAGCATCAATGAAGGGAATGTTCATATTGCATTTCTTAAGCGTCTCCAAAACTTCCCAAACCGCATATCAAGCTTAGCCTTAGCTATTCTTTGTGGGAATGGTAAAGGCGGAGTATAAATTCTTTCAGGAGTTTTTAGTCGGTCATTAGGAGTCTCCTTCTCATTTTGCACAACAACATCAACTAAGGACTCTTTGGAGGGTAAAGACACCTCCTTATTCACAACATCGTGCAAACTCACATCATTCTCATCATTCTCATTTTGCACATGAATGACCACATGCTCACTACTAGCACCCTTAGCCCCCGCCAATTGTGTCCCACTCCTCAAAGTTATGGCATTACATTGTTCCCTAGGGTTAGGCACCGGTTGGCTAGGAAGCTTACCCGAAGGCTAGAGGAAGAGCTAGCTTGGCTAGCAATTTGAGTTTCAAGCATCTTATTGTGAGTGGCTAAGATTTCAACTTTAGAAGCCAATTGCTTGATAATCTCATCTTGCTTTTGTTGAGCCAAAAGCATGCTTTCCATCATGATCTCCAAGTTAGACTTTTGGGGCACTTGGGGTTGGGTAGGTCTTTGGAATCCAGGGCGGGTGGTCTTTGAACTTGTTGTGGACCTATGGGATTGTTGTTTCGCTAAGAAAAATTAGGGTAATACCTCAATCCCGGGTTATAGAAATTGGAGAATGGGTCAAAGTTTGGCCTTGGGTTCGGATTGCCAATAAAATTGGCTTGTTCGGTTGGTCTATTACTAGCCATACCCACAGGACAAAACAAAGTCTCATGCTCATAAGAATTGCAAGAAGCACATGGAAGGGGAGGGGCAACATTCACATTTAGACGATCCATTTTTTAGGTTATAGCATCTATCTTAGCAAAAAGGACAGAAACTACATCAACATCAAGGTTACCTCCCGTTCTCTTGGAACGGGGCTTGGACCATTGAAAACTGTTAAGCGCCATCTACTCAATCAAAGTGTGGAGCTCATCGACGGACTTGCTCATGATGTTTCCTCCCGCCGCCGCAAGAATGGTGGCTCTCAAGTGATCATCGACCCCATTGTAGAAAGCTTGAATGGGGACCCATGGCTCAAATCCATGTTGGGGGCATTGGCGAAGGAGATCCTTGAACCGCTCCCATGCTTCATATAACGTCTCCTCCGGCTCTTGGACGAAGGTGGAAATTTGGTTCCTCAAACTGGTCAACTTGCTTGGTGGGAAGTATTTTGCCAAGAAGGCACTTGCAAGTTGATCAAATGTGCTGATGGAGTTCGCCGGAAGAGAATCTAGCCACTCCCATGCCCTTCCTTTAAGAGAGAACGGAAACAATCGCAGCTTGATTGTATCCGGTGAAGCCCCGTTCGCCTTGAAAGTATCACATGCTTGGCGAAAAATGCGAAGGTGCCTGGTTGGGGTCTTCATTGGGGAGGCCATGGAAAGGAGTGGCCCTCACCAAGTTGATGAGCGAATTCTTCAACTCAAAGTCATTTGCCCGTAACACTTGGGACATCGAAGGTGGATTAGTGACATTGGGTGTCACATATTCCCCAAAAGTTCTTCTTTCTTCACCGGCCATCTTGGGCTTTGGCTTGGAGCTTTCTTCTTGCTTCTTTCTAGCCTTCTCTAGCCTTTGCTTTTTCCATCTAGAGCGGAAGGTTCGCTCAATTTCAGGATCAAACTCAAATAATTGAGCTTTTTTCATGCAAGGAGAGAGTACCTAGCAAGAACAAAAACAAAACTACCAACGCAATCAAAACAGAAAAAGAAAATAAACACTTAGTCAATTTGAGAGTATTCGTTTAATGGCTACTAAAAATAGAGTCCCCGACAACGACGCCAAAAACTTGACAGGCCACAAGCGCACGGTGTTTAAGTTGTAGCTAGTCAAGGTCGATCCCACAAGGACTCGATCTAGCAATGCACTAAACTAGCCCTCTAAACACAAGTATTCTTGGCCTTCAAAACACTCATGAACATGATAAACACAACCTTCTATTGAATCAAAATCAGAATTCAAGCACAAATCATAGAAAACTAATCAAACTACATTGTTTTGGATTACAAATCCCTAGAAAAATTAAACTACTCACACATGTTTATTGAAAGCTTAAATAAAATCCAATACATTGAAATCAAACCTCAAACAGCAAGAAATGAACAAGTAGATGATAGGCTTGAAGTGCTCCACTTGAATCTCTCGACTTCAAATGAAATCCCGCAATCTGCTTCAATCTTCTTCTTCGATCTTCAAAGTTTTTGGTTTGATGTGAAGGAATAGAGGAAGAAAAAATGGAGGATGAACTATGGAGGATTTTGGGCTGGATTTATGCGAGAATGGCCGAACATCAACTTAAATAAGCCATTAAGAAGCAATCAAGAGGCGAAACCGTCAAAATCGAATTGTCTCGGCAAAATTTACCTCCAACACGGGCCGTGTCCTCCGACACGGGCTGCCCGTGTTGGATGCTGGCACGTCAAAACTGGACGGGAACGCTAAAAACGGGTCATGTCCACCGACACGGGCAGCCCGTTCTCGATGCAAAGGCTCGACCTCCAACACGGGCCGTTTCCTCCAAAACGGGCTGACCGTGTTTGTTGCTTGGAAGGCATGCGTCAAATTGATTCGATCATAACTTCTTCGTCCGATGTCCAAATGATACGATTCTTGATTTTCCGGAAAGCTCATTAAGTCTAGTTTCTAATTCTTTCATCATTATGCTTGCTTCATAAGTGTGGGAAAAAACATAATTCAGAGAGTAAAGAAGTGTCCGTTACCGCACCCTTCTTACTTTCCAACTCATATCTTTTCCGTTCCTCAACATAATTAAGCTTATAATATGTCATTGGAAAGCTCTTTCAATAAGGACGTTAGAAACATAGACTCAAAATAGCTTTGGACTGAAATATGACTAAAATCAGGTCCAAATCATTAGGAAGCTGCAGAAACAAACCAAAAACGCAAAACCCAAGTGAAAAGCATAAATGGGGCATAAAGTACATAAATATGAACATAAATCCCCAAAAATGACAAGCAACTTCCTATGAAATCTAATGCAAAAATGGCACTTATCAACCCCAATCTTTTCGGACTCCTTTGGTGTCATGTTCTTATTGTCGAGCTTAGATCACCTTTTTAATACTTGTCCTTACTTAGCCATAGGCCAAGAGCAAGCGCAAGTGAATGCTTCATTTCTAAGACCTAAGTTTGACCCTTACTCTCCTACTTTTAATGAAGAGTTGAAACATCACCCTAATTTTTCTTGGAGTAGTGGACCTAATGTGTAAGTCAAAACATGCCCCAACCCACTTTATTTCATCCTAGCTCTTAGCAGAGGCCAACTTATCTAGTTGTGCCTAATGCACCTAGACCACCACCTCCCATTGCTCAGACTCAACCTCCTCCTAGTTACACCGATCTTGAAAAAGTTATAATAACATGGAGAAAATGCCAAAGAATAATATGAGTGAGCAGTTGACCCAACTTAAAGGAATTTTTCTTAGTCAACCAGAGGTGATCCTTAGCATTGCCACTTCTTCTTCCGAGGAGCTATTTGTGAATGATAATGTGAGTGACAAAGGATTATATCCTTATACGTTGGTCCAAAAGTCATTTCCTCACTCTTCTTCTCAAGAGAGTGATTCATCCAAGTACTTCTAAGGACACTATTGATAGTGTTCCTCCGTAAACCTTTGCTGATTTTTCCGAAATAGAGGAAACCAAGGAGAAAGATTCTACTAATACAGTAGAACCTTCATCTCCTATAGATTCTTTTGATCCTATTGTTGAACAGGTTCATGAGCTTAAAATGCATGTTAGTTGTGAGAATGAGCATGATATACTTATTGAATCAAAGATCTCAATAGAAAAGGATGTTTGTTTTGAGCATGTTGACCACGATAATTTCTTAGTTTATTCCGAGCCCTATACTCGTTGACCCCCATCATAACTAACCATCAATTTGAACTATCCGAGTCTATGCTATATGAGTATATAAAACTTCCGAACCCATTGGTTCACAATTTGACAAGTTGAAACTAACTCTTAATGGTGTTGGACTGATGTTATGGATGTATTCTTTTTGGCACCAACTCTCGAGTTTTTGTTACCTGTACTTCGGTGAAAGCTCTTCATGCAAATTTGATAAATTGCTACGTGCTTTATTGAGATTTAAATTGAGATAGTAGTTTGAATTGATGTGGAGTGGCTGATGCTCCATGAGTCTCCATTTGAATTGATTTCAAGAGACTTTAACTTAAGTATACCCAACACTTAACCTGGTATAATTATTCCTTTCTCTTTTCTCATTTTATTTTATTTTCTCTCGTACATATTTTATATTTTATTTTTGAAGGTTTGCTCGGGGAGAATCTGAGTCACCCTAGAGGGGGTGAATAGGGTGATGGAAGATTTTCGTTAAAAATCAAACTCTTTTGCCAAAGTAGAAACGCAAATGGATTCCGAGTCAAAAGTAGAGTCGAAAAGTATGAACTCGTAATTGCGAGTAAAGAGTAATGAAGCGGATTAAGCGAAGCTTTAAGACTGTCCGAGTCTAGAATGAACTCAGAAAGTAAAGACACAGGAATTACGTGAAAACCCTCCTGGGGCAGAAAACCACGGACCGTGCTAATCCAAGCACGAAGTCAAATCTACTATTTTGAGTCCACAAAATACGATGAGACTGACCGAACCCAAGTTGCTCCCTTAAACAACTCTTTACAAGTTTTCCTAGACTCGAAATTCCTTTATCCGATCTAGTACTTCCTAACCGAGATAACCCTTACGAGATAGGGACAACTAAGCTGAGTTAACCTTTACAAATTAGTCAAGGGACCTTACTCGTAAAGTAAGAAAGTGTTTGAAACTAAGTACAAGACCTTACAACTCGAAAGTAATGAATTACAGAGTGGGAGTTGTAAGTGGAAGATTGAGAATGAATACAATGACTTTGCTCAAGTACATGTATTAACAATAGGTTCGGCAATCTTCAAGTCTTGAAAGTTGGCTTCTATTTATAGATAACCAGGCAGAGTAGCCGTTATCTCCTTCCGCCGATTGAGAGTCCTTTGTGACCGTTGATAAGAGCTTTCCGAGTCACTCGAAAGTATTCGTTGTGATATGAACGTTAGGCAACAGCTTAACTCTCTTGGAAGTCCCAAAACCACTCGGCGGTGTCTTGAAGGATAAGGTGGAAACCACCGTTAAGCTTGGCGTTTCGCTTTCCAGATTTGGAAACAGACAGCCATGACACAATCTTCTGGACTCGGGACGAGAGAAGAGGAAAAGCCATGTCTGCTGGTGATTTGACGTTTTGAAGCCTAGGTTACTTTTGTAATTCACAAAGTGTATCCTCGTTTGAATCACCTATAAAAGTAAATCAATTTCGGTTCTCAAAGTATAAAATACTTTGGTCCACGATTAGACACAAATAATAAAATAATTAAGATAATTAAGCAACTAATTATCTCGAGTCGAAAGTGAGTGGAATTTTCCGAGTCTAATATCCATAAAACTCAAAATTTTATCGAGTTAGTCTAAGCGAAGAATCAAGTTACGTAAAGAATATCGAGTGAAATAACTTGATATAGACTAAGCACGATTCGTACTAGAATCACTAACTCCAACAAAGTAGAACTTAAAACATAAAGTCGGACTCGAGTGCGATAAAGCGAAATACTAGTCAATCCAACGATGCGATATATCTAAGTGATGAGGGACTCGTAATTGAGTAAGATACGTATATCCGTTTTCCGAGTCACACAGAGACAAGCAAGGATACGTGAAGTAAATGCTATATCACTTAGAAAATATACTATATCACTCGGAAAAGTTTCTAATAATGTTGAGAATGTCTTGGAATCAAAACTCTATACTTAAGAGATTCTTATACCCGATTCCTTCGATACAACTCGTAAATGTGTTGAGCAAGTGTCCGAGTCTTCAATCTCCCCCTTTTTATGAAAGGCATTCAATACTTAGACAGAAACTTTGTTAGTGATAAGGATCCGCTTTTGAGTACTTGTGTAAGAAATTAGATAAGTAAAGCAAGCCAAATGTATCGATCATAAACATATATGCTTAGCCATGAACTAATGATAACTCGTAAAGGGTTGCACTTAGAGAGAAACTTGAAGAGAAAGCATTAATTCATTGAAATTAAAGAAATTACACAGATGGAGAAACTCCCCTAAACAAGACAACAAGTTTTCTATCTATATTCTCCCCTTGCCTTTCAAAGAAAAACAACAATAAAAAGGGAAGAATACAACAATTAGTACAAATTTGATGTCCTGGACAAAAGAAATAAGTAGAAATCTCTCGTAAAGAAGAAGAATCGGCAGACTTTGGAATTGTGACTCAGTGCATGGGCCTACGAGGGAGAGGGGGATGCCCGAGTGGAAGCGAAGGGATGAGAGGTACGCCGCGCCGGTAGGATCTTGAAGATGTGCTTGAGCGCGGCGGAGGGAGAACCGGGATCGCCGTTAGGGGCTCAGCTCCGAGTGGCTGACCTAGAACAAGAGGATCTAGGGGTTCTTCCCCGTGAACCTCGATAAGCTGGAGGGGCCGCTCCGTTTGACCCGCATCATGTTGTCGTAGCACAGCCGGGCCTTTCGACCCACTCGGACTCACTGTCCGAGCCGAGTACCGCCACCGGAGCTTGAGGAGCGAGCTCGACCCTCGGCAGCTCCCGCCGCTTCTTCTTTGTGTTCTACCCTTGCCCAAATGGAGCTGCCTCAGCCGCAGCTCCTCGGCGTCGCTTCTTCGTTGTCCGCTTCTTTTCCTCCCCGTCGTCCGAGGAGGTCGGACTCGGGCTCGAAGACGCTTCGTAAGCGCTCGAGTCGCCACGGTCCCGACCCGCCTTGGACCTTCTCTCTCCGAGGAGCTCGACCAGCTCCTTCGCTCCTTCACCAACTCCCTCATCTCAAGAACCATAGTTTCGCTGCTCTCGGATTTGGGATTGGGCGGTTTTTGGTGGAGGAACAAAGAGTGATAAACATATTTGAAAGAGCCGAAGCAGGTCCTTGAAATCGGAGGACACAGAGCTGATTTTGTCTATGAAAACGGGGACAAAATAATGGAGAGAGATTTTGAGGCACCTGAGGTGGAAGCACCAACAGGTGGGGCAGGGAGAGAGAGAGGGGTTGCTTTCCAAGTCCGAGGCGGAGAAGGAGGCCTCAGCTCTAAGTTGTGCACCCGGACACCGGGTTGAGTTTCCGGTATCCGTACTCCCGGAGTTCCTTCTTGCCGACAACAACGGCAGCCTCTGCATACAGCATTAGGGTCCGAGGGGAGAGGAACCTTGAATTGTTTAAAAACAAGGGTGAGAAGAGCACCGAAGGGAAGAGGGGTGTTCTTCTTATTTTGGAGTTGAGCTAGCACAACTGCCATCCGCTCAATTATTGAGGGAAGAGGTCTACTTCGTAGCCCTCAAGAATGTCAAAAAGGGATTTGAGATGCTTGGAGTTGGGGTTCTCCTTGCTGGAATGCTGAGAGAAAAAGGTTCTCATCAGCAAAAGCACGTAAGGCGTGCTTCGACTTCAACCGAGTCACTAAAAAAATTTTCGTGACTCAGAAACTCTTTAGCGTATTTTTCAAAGAAGTCGTCGGTGACTTCAAGTGAAAGGAATGGGGTTGCTGTTCAGGAAAAGAGAAGAGACCTTGAACAAGCGGTGGAGGAGATAGGTGTTGATGCGAGCAGTCACATTCCGAACTCTGGAGGTTAGGACACCTTCGGAGTGAGTGAGGTGAGTGTAAACCGAGAAACGAGTTCGGGGTAAATAAACTCACTGAAACAAAGAAAGTTATACACTTCGGTTGTTTGAATGTGGGCCAACCAAGAAAATTTGGTGGTTGGGAAGAACTTGTCGTCCAGGCACGAGATGCTTGGGAGACAATGGGCTTAGAGGGGGTTGAGCTTTCGGGTTTTTGGTGTGAGACTTTTGGCGTAAGAGCTCGAAAGTCGGGATGATTACCTCTCTTAGGCATTTTGAGAATGAGGAAAGAAAGATGAAACTTTTGAGGAAGAAAAGAAGAAAAGAGTAGGTAGACGAGAGCAAAAGAAAAGGAGTAGAAGAAAGAGATGAGAGCAGATCGAACTTACTTGAAATGGCCTTTACGTCGCTTGAAGATGTCCGAGAGAGCACCGTAGACGTAGAAAGCTTCCGCGAGAAGTTTTACGTATGAGAGAGAGATGAAATGTAGAGTAACGAGGAGAAGGATAATAGTCTCTATTTAAAGAATAAGAATCGTCTTTCACCGTAACGTTAATTGTAACTCCGTTCGGCTCCCGCTCTTTCAAAAGTCACCTCGGACCGGTGTGACGGTTCTCTTCTCAACGGTTAAGATTCTAGCAGCTTGAGATCCACGGCTAGCGTTTGATCACAACGCCCAAGAGAGAGAGAGAAAAGATTTTGAAAATATATTATGAACTTCTCCACTCGATCTAGAGATGTATTCGTAAAATTTGAAGTCCAATTTTTCTCGACGTCCGAGTATGACTCGGATAGGTTTCGAGTGACTCGAAACTAGAAATAATTAACAACTACTAACCCAAGTATCACTGGATCAACCGAGCTAATGGTTATTAATAGATTGAAAACACATAACACATAATCATGCAATGAGATTATCACAAAGATAGCACATAATTATGCATTTAACATACCTAGCTCATTCCGAATAAAACAAAACCGATCTTCACCAAGAGGCTTAGTAAAGATATCAGCTAATTGAAGATTAGTAGGAATGAACTCAAGTTCAATATCACCTTTCTCGGAATGGTCTCGTAAGAAATGGTATCCGACCTCAATGTGTTTTGTCTTTGAGTGCTGAACTGGATTCTTTGTGATGCTTATTGCACTCGATTGTCACACTTGATTAGAACCGATTTGAAAGAAAGTCCGAGATCCCTCAAGTGTTGCTTTATCCATAAAATCCGAGCGCAACACGCTCCAGCTACAATATACTCAGCTTCAGCAGTTGATAGAGCTACTGAGTTCCGCTTCTTTGAGTGCCAAGATATTAGGGATTGACCCGAAATTGACAAGCTCCATAAGTGCTCTTTCGATCAACTTTGTATCCAGCGTAGTTCGCATCCGAGTATCCAGGTGAGGGTAAGTTCCGAGTCTCTTGAGTACCATAGACCTAAGTTCCGAGTTCCTGCAAGATATCTTAATATTCTCTTCACCGCAGTGAGATGTGATTCTTTTGGATTAGCTTGGAATCTTGCGCATAAACAAACACCGAACATGATATCTCGGCCAGCTGGAAGTAAGATATAGCAAAGATCCAATCATACCTCGATAGAGTTTCGATCTATTGCTTTACCTTTTTCGTCCGAGTCAAGTTTTAAGTCGTTGCTCATGGGTGTAGATGCATGCTTTGCATCTTGAAGTTTATATTTCTTCAGCAGTTCCTTGGTCTACTTTGATTGATGGACGTAGATCCCATCCTTTTCTTATTTGATTTGTAAACCAAGGAAGAAATTGAGTTCTCCCATCATACTCATTTGGAATTCCCGACTCATCAACTCGGAAAATTCTCGGCACGTATATTCATCAGTAGCTCCGAAGATAATATCATCAACATAGATTTGAACAATAAGGAAATCTTTCCCCTTGGTTTTTATAAAGAGAGTCTTGTCGATCTGACCTCTTTTAAAATCATTTGAACCAAGAAACTGCTCAGTCTTTCATACCAAGCTCTGGGAGCTTGTTTAAGACCATAGAGAGCCTTTTGAAGTTTAAAAACATGATCTGGAAATTTTGAGTTTTCAAAACCAGGAGGTCTGCTCGACATAGACTTCCTCTTCAATAAAACCATTGAGAAATGCACACTTAACATCCATTTGATATAATTTAATATGCATGCAAGATGCAAATGCCAACAAGTATTCTAATAGCTTCGATTCCGGCAACAGTGCAAAGGTTTCCCCACAATCAATTCCTTCTTCTTGATTGTAACCTTGAGCCACAAGTCTAGCCTTGTTTCGACTACCACCCCTCCTTCATCCAGTTTGTTCTTGAAAACCCATTTGGTTCCTATGACTGGGTGGTCGAAGGTCGGTTGGTCGAGTCCGGACTTGGTTTCTTTCGAATTGATTGAGTTCCTCTTGTATGGCCTCTACCCATTCAGGTTCATTTAGGGCCTCTAGTGCATTTTTGGGTTCGAGTTAATGAAATGAATGCAGTGAATGCACATAGATTTTGAAGAGAGGAACGAGTTCTTACCCCACTCGTTGATATCGGATATTATGTTTTCTAGTGGGTGACTAGAAGTGAACTTGAATGCTCTACCTGTTCTCTAATTCACAAGATTTGTGGGCTGAGCTACTTGATCTTCGAAGCTTGTTCTAAGTGATCTTCTTCATTAACTTGTTCGTTCCGAGCGGGCTCTTGAGTTGTCTCATTCCGAGTCACTTCGTTCTAAGTGACTTCATTCCGAGCCGGTTGAGCTTGAATCTTTGTAGACTCAGCTTCATCATCGTTTCTACCGAGTTTTAGATCCGAGTATGAAGACTCACTTGGTTTTTCCTGTTCAAGCTCATCAAATAACACGTGGATGCTTTCTTCCACTCTATTAGTTCTCTTATTGAAAATGCGATAAGCTTTGTCTGTGAGAAGAATAACCTGTAAAAATACCTTCATCTAACCGAGCATCAAACTTGGTCAGGTGATCCTTACCATTGTTGTGAACGAAACACTTACATCCAAATGGTCCGAAATAGGAAATATTTGGTTTCTTCCCTTTGTAGAGCTCATAGGGTGTTTTCTTCAGAATGGGTCCGATGAGGCATATATTCGTAGTATAGTTGGTCGTGTTAACCGCCTCAGCCTGTAAATAGTAAGGTAAGTTGCGCTCAATCATTATCGTCCTTGTTATTTCTTCAAGGGTTCTGTTCTTTCTCTCCACTACTCCATTTTGTTGAGGAGTTCTTGGTGCTGAGAAGTTGTGAGAGATGCCGTTTTTGTCACAAAACTCGAGAATTCCGAGTAGTCGAACTCCCTTCCATGGTCGGTTCGAATTCTCCGGATCCGAGTCCGAGACTCAACTTGGATTTTTCTACAGAGCTTGCGGAACTCCTTGAACGCTTCATTTTTGTGCTTAAGAAAACTTACCCGAGTAAATCGTGAATAATCATCAATAATAACAAATATATATGATTTACCTCCGAGGCTCTTAACAGGGATTTCACCACATAAGTCCATATGCAGTAGCTCAAGCGCTTTGGATGTGGAAACTGTCTTCAGAGATTTAAACGAGGATCCGACTCGTTTCCCTCTTGTGCATGCTTCACAGACTTTATCTTTCTCAAAAGCACGATTAGGTAAACCCCTAACCAAACCAAGAGATGCCAACTTTTTAATAGTATGCATGCTAATATGGCCTAGTCTACGATGCCATGTCCATGAGTCATCATGCAGAGATGCTTTTAAGCAGGATAAATTCCGACTCGTGTAAGTAAAAGGAATAATGTAAGTGTTACCCGATCTTTTACCCGACAGCTTGACCTCCTTGGTGGTAACATCGAAATGTAACAGTTGGTCCGAGTGAATCTTACTTCTTGACCTTTATCACACAGTTGAGAGATGCTGAGCAGATTGTACTTTAATCCTTTGACAAGGTAAACTAGACTCGACCAGATTGTATCCTTTTCCAATCTTGCCTATCCCAACTATCTTGCCTTTGCTATCATCTCCAAAAGTGACCTTTCCTCCTTTATGTTTTTCCAACTCGGAAAAGAGTCCTGCGTCTCCCGACATGTGACGTGAACATCCACTGTCAAGGTACCAGTGTCCTTTGATCTCTTCCGAGTGACTCCGCAAAACAGAGAGAATCTAACCCTTCTCACTTCCTCTAATGAACCCAAGTAACATTCTTTACTCGTGGTCCTTTTCGAGGAAGAAGGTTTTTCGTAACCCGCATTTGAATGACTTTGGGTTTAGTCCGATTCCGAGTCTTTTCTTTAGAGAACTGAGTCCGAGTCTCTTTCTTTTTGAAAACCTTTCCTTTGGAAACTGAAGAGAATGGTTTCCTTTTGTAAACTGTTCCGGGCTTAGTCCTCCCTTCATTTTTGTGAATGGGACCATGCTCAGCTTTCCCGAACTTTACAGCTCGGAATCCTTTTGAATAGTTCTGAGTAGGAATTGGATTCCTCCTCTTTGTTGAAACCAAGACCTTCTTTTCGAAGGAGACACATTGCGATCCTAAGAGCATGTCAAGGTTTTTCCGACCTTGAGTAAATTTTAAAACCAGATCTTCGGACTCAATGAGCTTCTGTTTTAGCTGCTCATTTTCTTTTCGAGTAACTCGGACTCAGCCTCATTGGATTAAGCACTAGTCTTGAGTTCTCCGAGTGCGAGTCTCGGCTTTTCCAATTCATTTTTCAAAGAGATGCTCTCGGATGAAATTGACTCAAGTTGTTCTTTGAAACGAGAAGAGTCGAATTGGACTTTTCTTCCAAAGTAAAAATATATTTCGCTAGATCAACTTTGGAGAATTTGAGGAAGTATTCAATTACCTCCCGAGGATTTGTTTCCTCACCGTCTGAAGTCCGAGTCCGAGTCCGACTCTCTTTCGGCTTCCGAGTCGAGATTGCCATCGGACATTTCGAGTCGTCCGAGTCCTCGTCATCTTCCGATGAGTCCTCATCGCTCCATGTTGCCATCATAGCCTTTTTTCTTCTTTCTGTCCCTTTTTCTCTTTGGACAGTCTTTGACTATATGATCTTTGCTCGCCACATTCAAAACAACTAGAGTTCTTAGTCAAAGAAAACTTTGAAGGGGATGAGTATTTACCTTTCTTATCCTTCCTGTCTTTCCTATAGAACTCCTCTTTTGGCCTTTTATCCCATCTTTTGTGCTTCACTATTCTCTTAAAGCCTCTTGCGATAATTGTCATGGGATCTTCTTCGAGTTAGAGGAACTCGGATTTGTTTCTCGGGTTTCGAGGCTTTCGGTGCTATGTTCCTTTTTGTGCTGCCCTCAGCATCCTCCTCTTCCAGTGGATTTCATGAATGAGAAGCTTCCCGATGAGCTCGTCCGGCTTTAGAAGTGATAGATTCCGAGCCTCCTCTATGGCGAGTCACCTTAGGACCCCACCTTCTCTTTGGTAGGCTTCTAAGTATCTTTCGGCACATTTCCTCGTGGGTCATCTTCTTACCTAGAGATTTGAGATTGTTAGTAATCTCAGTAAATCGAATGGACATCCGAGTGATGTTCTCTTCGGCTCCATCTTGAATAGCTCATATTTATGAAGATATTGACTTATCTTCGCTTGTCCGACCCGGCTTGTGCCTTCATAAGTGTTGACCGAGTGTGTCCCACACTTCTTTGGCTAAATCACGAGCAGATACTCGATTATATTCTTCCGAGCCGATGGCGCACATCGGAATGTTCATCGCCTTGAAGTTCTTTCGAACTTCTGCTCGCACTGGAGTAAACTCGGCCTTTGTCGTGGGAATGATTCCGAATTCTTCTGTCTTCATTGGAATGTAGTTTTCTTGTTGTATGATTTCCCATACATCTTCATCATGATCCAAGAGGAAACATTCTATGAGCTTCTTCCAGAGTGCACAAAATTTGATCCTTTGAATTTTGGCGGTCTGCTGGAAGATCTTCCTTCATCGAACTCTCCGTTGTTCCGAGCTATATGATCATTAGACCTTTCGATGGTTAAATCATTTACGAAAGGTTAGGCTCGATACCAATTGAAGGTTTGCTCGAGGAGAATCCGAGTCACCCTAGAGGGGGTGACTAGGGTGATGGAAGATTTTCATTAAAATTAAACTCTTTTGCCAAAGTAGAAAAGCAAATGGATTCTCGAGTCAAAAGCGAGTCGAAAAGTATGAACTCGGAATTGCAGTAAAGAGTAATGAAGCGAAGCTTTAAGACTGTCCGAGTCTAAAGTGAACTCGAAAGTGAAGACACAGGAATTACGTGGAAACCCTCCCGGGGCAGAAAACCACGGACCGTGCTAATCCAAGCACGAAGTCAAATCTACTATTTTGAATCCACAAAATACAGTAGGCCGACCGAACCCAAGTTGCTCCCTTAAATAACTCTTTACAAGTTTTCCTAAACTCGAAATTCCCTTATCTCGATCTAGTACTTCCTAACCGAGATAACCCTTACAGCTAGGGACAACTAAGCTGAGTTAACCGTTACAGCTTAGTCAAGGGACCTTACTCGAAAGTAAGAAAGTGTTTGTAACTAAGTACAAGACCTTACAACTCGTAAAGTAATGAATTACAAAGTGGGAGTTGTAAGTAGAAGATTGAGAATGAATACAATGACTTTGCTCAAGTACGTCTATTAACAATAGGTTCGGCAATCTTCAAGTCTTGAAAGTTGGCTTCTATTTATAGATAACCGGGCAGAGTAGCCGTTATCTCCTTCTGCTGACCGAGAGTCCTTTGTGACCGTTGATAAGAGCTTTCGAGTCACTCGGAAAGTATCCGTTGTGATATGAACGTTAGGCAATAGTTTAACTCTCTTGGAAGTCCTAAAACCACCTGGCGGTGTCTTGAAGGATAAGGTGGAAACCACCGTTAAGCTTGGCGTTTCAGTTTTCCAGATTTGGAAACAGATGCACCCGACACAATCTTCCGGGACTCGGGACAGAGAAGAGGAAAAGCCATGTCTCGCTGGTGATTTGACGTTTTGAAGCCGGTTACTTTTGTAATTCAAAAAGTGTATCCTCGTTTGAATCACCTACAAAAGTAAATCAATTCTGGTTCTCAAAGTATAAAATACTTTGGTCCACGATTAGACACGAGATAATAAAATAATTAAGATAATTAAGCAACTAATTATCCGAGTCGGAAAGTGAGTGGAATTTTCCGAGTCTAATATCCATGAAACTCAAAATTCCATCGAGTTAGTCTAAGCGAAGAATCAAGTTACATAAAGAATATTAGAGTGAAATAACTTGATATAGACTAAGCACGATTCGGACTAGAATCACTAACTCCAACAAAGTAGAACTTAAAACATGAAGTCGGACTCGAGTGCGATAAAGCGAAATACTAGGCAATCCAACATGCGATATACCTAAGTGATGAGGGACTTAGAACCGAGTAAGATATGTATATCTCGTTTTCCGAGTCACACAGAGACAAGCAAGGATACGTGAAGTAAATGCTATATCACTTAGAAAATATACTATATCACTCATAAAAGTTTCTAATAATGTTAAGAATGTCTTGGAATCAAAACTCTATACTTAAGAGATTCTTATACCCGATTCCTTCGATACAACTCGGAAATGTGTTGAGCAAGTGTCCGAGTCTTCAATTTTTTTCTTTTATAATTGAGTCATGTCTTTTTCTTTATTTGCTTTGAGTCTTCTTATTTTGTAAATATTTGTTTTCTTTTTAGTTTTCTTTTAAGTTTTTCACTCTTACAATGAGGACATTGTCAAGTTTAGGTGTGGGGTGGAGAAATCTTTCTTTTGAAAAACAAATATCCAAAAAGATTTTCTTTTATTTTGGGAGATATTGTACATATTCTGATTGATTTTGAAGCATTGTAACTTAATTATTAGGTTGTAAAAGGGAAATATACTTGATAACTCTCACCTCTTAGATTACAATTCTAACCTCATTTTTCTAACCTTGGCATACCATGAGAATTTGTAAAATTTGCACCTACTTTTGTAAAAGTCATTTGCTCTTAGATTTGAAGCTGACATTGATTGATTCACCCACTTATCTTGAGTACAAAAATAAACTTCATTTTGTATATATTACATCGAAAGAAAAAAACAAAAAGAAAAAAAGAAAAAAAAAGAAGAAAAAAATTGGGAATGACAAGAACCCTTTGAGGCATACGCTATTGGGTGCTACCCTTTGAGGCAATAGTTGCTACTGGGCAAGACTTGCTTCCCGAATGAAAAAAAATACTAGTTAAGTGGGTTGAATCGGTTGTGTAAGTCTAAATTAAGGGAGCAGTGGTACACGTGCACATCATGCACTAGGTCGATTCACTATTTTAATGGGATAAAGAGGTGGAAACATTGATGTATGGTTGTCTTCAAAAGAGTGTGAGGTTTGATATGTATAATATACCTAAATACAAGTTGATAGCTGAGTACCGAAGGTGACATGATTGATCGGGATATGTATATATGTTCTCCCTTTTGTAAATAATTTTTTGTCAAAATCTTTGCACGTTTCCTTTTTCTATTCTCCTTTCTTTTATTCCTCATATTTTGTGGGTATATCTGTTGTAAACCCTCACGAGACCTTACTCGTCCACTTGGGCTACCAAGGGGTTTAAATGGCTTGTTGCATAGGCTAAATGCAATCGTGATTCCTATAAAAGTGAGTTAGCATTTTCTTATTTTCTTTTTCTGATTTTCATTTTACTCGAGGACGAGCAAAATCTAAGTGTGGGGGTATTTGTTCAGTCCAAAATTATGATATTTTTAATACTGTTTACATCTTATTTTGTTCGTAACAATTACTAAAATAGATATTTTAATTTAATTTATTTTATTTTTATAGGAAGTCTGGAAAAAGTTGAAAAATAATACGAAGAGCTGAATATTGAAGGTTGAGATCGTTCATTGATTAGTTGGCCCAAACCAAGCCCAAAAACCAGCCTTTCCCTCCTCTTCTTCGGACCTACACTCACCGGAACCCACGTAACGCCAACACTCCATCCCTATTCTTCTCTTCTTCGGCACCTTCAAATCGAAATCCAAACCCACTTAACCTCAAGCCTTATCCTTTTCCACAACCGGGTACAAGCACAAGAACGTAAGGACCGAAGGGGTTTAAAAGCACGAAGCAGAGCACGAAGGGGGAGGACGGATGGTGTAGGCGAAGGTGTGACAGATCGGAGCCGAGCCAAGGTCCAAGTTTAGGTTTAGCTTTTGTTCTTCAATTTTTAGTTTCGGTTCTTCTTCAAAATTTTAGTTTCAGTTCTTCAATTTTAAGTTTACTTTTTAGATTCCAGTTTTAGGTTTCGAATTCGGGTTATGTAATTTTATTTCATTCAAGAATTTAGTTGCAAGATTGGTTATGTGTTGGAGCATTACATTCGGTTGATTGTTGAGGTTCTGAAATTACTTTCGTGAATTTGAAGTCCGTCCTATTCCCCTGTTCGAATATGAGTAGTGCACGGTTGGATTCTGTTCCTTGGTTCGCTGGGTATCATTCTCCTTCTTTTGCATTCTTTTCTCTTAATTTGATTTATGATGTTATGTTAGAGTAAAATCGTGATGCTTATAGTTAATTTTTTTTTTTTTTGTTGATTCTGAGTATTGAACTAAGAAATTACCTCCTGTTACGTTGATAATTTTGGTTAAGGTTAATGTTAGTTTAGGTTAATTTAAGTTTAAAAATTAGAAATCTTTAATCTCGTTTCGCAATCTGAATTCAAAATCAGCCCATCTCTATGGTTCGACAAACACCCCATACTTCCCCTAAATCACTCCAACAAGTACCTTCAACCATAGATAACGTATATAAACGTTCCTTCAAAAGAATTTTGTTGGCAAGACTCTTCGTCATGTAGAGTTCCTCCAACCGAAGCTAAAGCTCCACCGAAGTTGTCTTGTCAAGCACCTCCTATAGCACATGGAGCACCAAGCATAATCGAATAGCTAAAAGGGTCTTCTCCTCCAATTCCTTCCAATCATCATCTATCATCGTCCCTTGCTTCTTTTCTTGTACGTAGTCCATTATTCATCGAGTCATCGAATCGGGTTTGGCTCTAGCATATGTGTGAACCTTCCATCACCTATGTTGGATGAGAACCGCCTTCATTTGAACATTCCATATATTAAAACTAATCTCTCCATCAAACCTTTGAATATCAACCTTTAAAATTGAAGATATCCTAAATCGTAGGATCTAATACCACTTATTAGGGAATTAGAGCGACTTGAATATGGAAAGCAATTTGGATGAATTATGATAATAAAAAATATAACGAATCAAACGAAAACAATAAATCAGTAGACACACGAATTTACGCGGAAACCTAATGCGGGAAAAACCATGGAGGCAACGAGCACACACAATTCACTATGATTTGAGAAAGCACAAATGATCACAATCGAAATGACGATTTGATCAACTATGAGAATTTTGATTCTCTCACAATTTCTCTCTCAATCTCTCTTTAATGGAAGGGGATTAAGCACTCAATTTTTCTACCTAACTCTCACATGATAATGATAGAATTAATCTCACTAATTTTCCTGTCTAAAAACTCGGAAAACATTGCCCATGGCTTGTTCAAGCTCGCAGAAAAATTTGCCCAAAAATTGAAAGTCGTAACTTCGTAAAAACCTGGCACGACCGTGACAAGTTGGCACGCCCGTGCCATGAGGCACGGGCATAACCGTGCCTACTCTCCGTCCATTTCTTGCGTCTTGGTCTGGCATGGATGGATAAGCACGGTCATGACGAATTCGGCTTAGGCATCCATAACATGCAAAAGGTTGGGAGATTTGAAACACTTCCAACACTCTCTATTCTCTCTGTTGATGTTTTTCATTTTGTAATGAGGTACACCACATTTGAAACATTCATATCTATTCACGTGTTCTTTTCGTACAATATGCAATCGTTGGGGTAGACAGACATAACATCCTCTTCACCTCGTACGAACGGCTGGGAAGTACATTACCTTCCGGAAGTATATCTTTCAACACACCGAGCAAGTTCGTGAAACTTTAGTCACTCCAGCCATTAGGTCTTTATTTGAATCAGCTAACAATCGCTCTAATACATGCGGTTGATCAACTAAATCACCTTCCACGTCACCAACCAGATCATCGGCTTGATCTTCTATGTCCATACTAGCTTCCTACTCACCATGCCCTTCGTATTCTTCTAAGTTGTCATTCAAAAACTCATCTTCCCTGTATCATATCCACAACTTATAAGATGTGTCAAAGCCATGCTGAAAGCCTCCATTTTGAAGAGTTAAAACATCTTCTATAAGGGAAGAAAATTAACTCATTCTTTGATTGTGCAACATGTTCGATGGCAGTCTTAACAAAGTTGTTAACATCATCCCGATATTCTATGATCAGCTGAGAGCGAGTAAAGCCACCTTTGATCCGTAACTCCCCTTAAACACAAGAAATGCATATATTATGTCACATAGTATGCCATGAAATGCGTAAAAATAATTACGAAAGCATACATTGGTAAGCAAAATAAGCACAAAATACCGAAGTAAGCGCCCCATTATCAAATTGTATATTTGAAGAATTCCAACCTTCACAATACCATAAACTCAACATTGTTATATATTTTCCCATTTCACTAATATTTCACCGACAATCCAATCATCCATGAAATCAATGTATTGCATATGAATCTCAAATTTAAACAACCTAATACATTCAATAAACAAATCGAAGAAGGAATTAAACTTAAATTTTACAAATAATTCCAAGCAAAAAAAATCACAAAGAGAGGCTACCAAGAAGCAAACGTGAGAGAGAGAGAGAGAGAGAGAGAGAGAGAGAGAGAGAGAGACAACTGAGAGACGATAGGCGGAGGCTTTAACAATACTGAGTGACGAGGGAGGAGAGTGTTTGATAGAGATAGAAGAGTGATAATGTATTCCAACACGGCCTTCGTGTTTAAAATTTTTTTTGGAGACTTTCCATTATGAGTCTTGCAAAGAACCGTAGTTAAAAGTCAAATTTTTTTCAATAAATTAATTTCTTCAATAAATAATTTTTTTGGAAAATGCTAGACCTATTATTACGGTTATATAGAACCGTTGTGAAAAGGTACCTATTACAACGGTTACGTAGAGGAACTGTAGTTAAAAGTTAGATTTTTTTCATTAAATAGACGAGTTTCGCCTTCTTTTAGTATCTCTCTTTTCTTTTTTAACCCTATACACCTTCATCCACCACTTCATGCACTCTCTTTGAGCTCTTCCCTCTTTGAGCACCTCCCTTTTCTCTTTTAATCTTACGCTGCCTTCATCCTTCACTTCATGCACTCTCTCTCATGACAAGAGTGGAAGCTTTGAGACAAATTGAGGATTTAAGGGCAGAAAAAGGAGGGTTGGAAATTCTAAGTGCTTGTCACACTTGTCTAAGTGCCTTTATGGAAAAAATGACGAGAGTGGAAACTTTGAAGCAAATTGAGCATTTAAGGGTAGAAAAAATGTTAGAGGAGATGAAGAAGCGAGGTCTCGAAGTGGTGGATCTACCACTTTAGTTCTCGAACCTGACAACATCTCCACGCTTAAGGCTATTACTTTTTCATCGATCCGTCATGAAATCATGTATTTAAATGCTTTGATGTATTTAGATGCTTTGTTGTATTTAGATTTAGATGCTTCTTGGCAATTTTTCCACTCATTGCTGATATAAGTGATCGTTTTATTTAGATGTGTTGATGAATTTAGATGTTTTGATGTATTCACTTTAGTTATATGTTTTAACGAAGAAATGACACTTTAAACCTTTTTTTCTCTTTAATCCTCAAATAGTGTCCTAGTCTTCTCTATCATTTCTCTACTCCTTAGATGATGTAAAGTGGTTTTAACATATAACTAGTAGAGGAATTATAGAGGAGACTAGGCCATTATCCGAGGATATAAGGAAAAAAAAAAGGTAAAGTTTCATTTCTTCATTAAAACATACCTTTTAACTATGGTTCCTTTACAAGAACCGTAGTCATACATAGGTCTTTAACTATGTTTCCTTTCCAAGAACCGAAGTCATAGGTCTTTAACTACGGCAACAATTGTACTCCTAGATCTATAACTACGGTTCCTTTACAAAACCCATTGTCATAGATCCTTAAAGTCCAACTAGACTTTTGACTTCGGTTTGTCGGTAGAACCGTAGTTAAAATTAATTTTTTACCCTACTTGATTCATAAGTAAACTCGAAATTACCTGGATAACCCAATTCCAATTTTTGCCACTACCTCATTTTTAGGGTTTTTCACAATATATAAGTCAAGACTACCGTTATCATTTCCACCGCCTTATTTTTTTCTATTTTATCTTCCAAGTGAAAATGAGTTCTAACACTCTCCCGAGTGATGCCTCTAGTGGATTGCTGCTGCCAAGAAAAGTAAATCGCTGTGAGATGACAAAGTTTATATCCACCACTTCATGCACTCCCTCTCGCAATAAGAACTTACTGTACGGAAGAAGTGATGTTTTGATGTATTTAGATGTTTCTATTCACTTCGGTTATATATTTTAATATGTCCAATGCACTTCCATTATGGAGGAGCGAGGCTTTGATTAGGAGTGTTCCATAGAAGTGGAGATGACCCCTGAATCTTTGAAAAATATTTAGTTACCGAAGTTTAATCCTTTTTCAAATATCTCTTTTGATGAGATTCAACGTGATTTCGATAGACAAATGTAAACTTGTATCTCAAAGCTTCCTACCGACAAGGTTATTGTTACGTGTCAAAGCTACACGGACAAAAACTTTGTCAATTGGAAATATTCAAGGAATACAAGTTTGCACTTGTCTATCAAACTCACGTTAAATCTCCTTAAAAGAGATCCTTGAAGAGTGATTAAGTTTACGGTAACTAAATCTTCTTCAAGCATTCGGGGTCATCTCCACTTCTTCTATGAAACACTCCTGTCAAGGCTTGCACCTCTGCAATTGAAGTGCACTTAACCTATGACTACGATTCCTTTAAAGAATCATTGTAATAGGTCAAGTCATCTAGACCTATGACTACGGTTCCTATAAAGAATCGTAATAAGAGTCCAAATCACCCAAAAATACCAGAGGTTGTAAATTTTTGGGGCACTAAAACTATTACTCGTGGTTCTTATGCATAACCGTAGCGTAAAGTATCACTGTTACTATGGTTCTACCCGGAATCGTAGTTAAACGTCGGTTCCTTTTTTTGGATTATTACAAAATGTCAAGTCTCATTTTTTAATATGGTTTCTTCATAACCATTGTAGAAGGCTAGTAATTAAAAGTCACTATTATAGTAGTGGAGGTCGGTGTGTTCAATTTCAGAGAGATACAGACGGCTTGACGTCCACCTTCTCCTTAAAGAAGATATGTATTTGAGGTGGATTGAAAGAGGTCAGATTTGCTGGGCCAAAAAAATATGCCGTCTTTCTGTATGTCCTCACTTGCAACCATCTCTCATGTCCAGATTGTGCAATGTTCGACTTGCACTTGGGTTGATGTCGCCTTCACCTCATGGCTCGACCTCTATAACTTAATAAGATATCCTCACTTGAAATCTTTGTACGTAGTAATGTTATGCAAAATAGATTATATTTTGAGACTTCAACAACTTTGTAATGCTGACACATGTACCTTAGTATTAGTCAACATAAATACATTCTAATTTTGAGTTGATATTGATGTTAGAAATGCTGTCCTCATAGACTTATGCTTGCCACAAGTGGTGGATTAGAAATTTTGCATGGTATACCAAATGCACTCTTATCACAAATCACAATTATTAGAGCACTTCCAATAGTAACAAAGACAAATTGTTGCTACCGAATCTCTTATAACCTCATTCATTCAACTTAATAAAAAATATAAACGGCTACAGCTGATTGTCATGTCTGTTTCTCATCATGTACCAAACCACCAAAACAAAACAGACATCTACTTGTAACTTTTACCCAATATTTCGTTCAAAAATAGGACTTCATCCCCAAAACTGTGATTAACAGATAGCATATATTTCACTAATATGTCATCATACAAAAGTTGGTCAAGCTTTGGAATATATGCTGCACAACCCACCGGGATAATGCCTACATGAAGCAATCGTGTGCTTGATTGATGACAAACTCCACAAGTGAGGATGCACCAATAATCCTTCAGTTCGTCCCTGACTTCTTTGCCAGATCCCACAAACCAGGTCATATGTCGTCCGATTGCTCCTTCAAATGTTTTTAAAAATCATCAAGTGATAAGTTGGTCAACCAATAGCAATAGCCAAAAATGTGAACTTTTTCTCACAACTTTAAAGGACTCTGAAATACTAGAGCCTTTTTGTGGACCAGAGGGGGGTGTTAACATAGCCCATCCAGAGGCCCCATAACTCATTGAGATACCTTGGTGGGAGAAGGCTTGAAGGGAATGGGAGGAAAAAATCCCCCACTTAATAGCTCCCCAATGGGATTTGAACCTGACACCACTTTCATATACGGAAAGTTCAAATACCTCTTTTGGTGCCAATAGGCAATAACATTAGATTGTTCAAAATCATACAACAAACTTGCCAAAAAAAAAAAAACAACTATCCTAGCATGAATAGAACCCACAGGGAGGAAAATTTAAACATCTTACCACTGCCATTTTATCCCAGTCCTTCAACTTGGAATTTGTTAACATGAAAGTGTCTCGTAATGGGGCCCATGCAGGTTGGCCATTCTCCTCCTCACCTTTTGATGCAGACACCTGAATCTCACAAAAGTCAATGTCAAATTTTAAACTTGAGATTAAAGGAAAGCTAGAAGTAAGAATCTGAGAATGCAACTATAATGATCAGGAGAGATAAAAAGAGAGGTCTGTTAGCTTTGCAGTAATGTTTTTATAACTGGGAATGAGATTAATAAGCAATTTACAGTATACATGAAACACATAAATAGATATACTTTCCTAATTGAAGAGAAAAAGAAAGGACACGTACCTTGGCTGTATCCTCAACTGATTGGCTTGAAGCCTTGGTCAATTCTGAGAAGAATGCTTCTTTCCTCCGCTTTGTCAAAGCTGGCAGTAAAAAGGATTAACTTCAGACATTTAGATAGAGTGCAAACTGTATTAAAGAACAATAACGTAAAGCTCAATTTTTATGACAGCACAATCCACTTCAAAGGGACTTTAATTGAAGACAGTTAGGATTTGAAATGGAGGAAATGAGGCAGTTTGCACCCTTGAGTTCAACAACACCTTTCTTTCTTTCTTTCTTTCTTTCTTTTTTCTTTTCTTCCAATCTTTTTTGGGGTGGGTTGCATGCACAACTACCTAAGTTAAGAGGTCCATCCAACAGAGTGGGCTCATTTACAACAAGAGCTTCAATCATGTACCACAGGAATGTTCATTCTCTTAAATCCTTCACGTTCATAGGTTAAAAAGAATGACACAAATAAGGTAGACAAAACTGCTTGTGCAGTTTGGCAGAATGTAGCATTGCTGCTCCATCAAATGTTGAGAAAATTATGTGGTTTGGCAGGTTAGCCACACAAGCCAGGTTCAAATATTGGAGAGTTCAACTCAAGGTGCTTCACTCAATCAAATAGCTCTTTGATAAATGGATTCATATCCCTTTCACAAATAAATGCAGAACGAAAATTTCAATCTCAGTCTTCTATGCAACCTAATGGACTTTATAGAAAATGAGAAAACAATCACTTTTCAAGGTTGCTTTCTTGGGATTTGGAGTGGGTAATGCAAATTATTAAGCTCACAATGGCAGCCTGGACTAAAGCTAGATGGTCAGCTCCATGCGATCCATGTCAAGCTGCCAGACTCATTGAATCTTTAATATTTTCAAGGTGCTGATTATAACTGTTTGTTATGATACAATGGCTGTAATCCTTGCCCTTTGGGAAACTCAATAATGGACAAAAGGAGAAGGTTCATTAATGGTCAATCTAGATATATTTCTGATGAGTCATAGTGGTCAATCTAGATTAAACACGAGATTTAATGAAGGTAGGACATCTTCATCTTGTGTTACTCTTCTTCACTATACATTCTCTTCATTTAGGTCATTGTTCAAAGGGAGCTACTCGTGAAGATAGATAGTTAGGGGCTATTTGACCTAAATAAGGAAAGAACGGGGATAACAAAAAATTTGAGGAAAGGGCTACAGTCACCTAATTGATTTGGTTGGAGAGGGAAAAAGAAACACTCTCTTCCCATTTGTCTTGTGAGTTTGATTGGAGACCAAATTTGTCACAACCTACATCCTAAAAGCCTCAGTCACTAAACTAAACATTATCAGAACCTCTGCAGAGTTGTGGTGACCTCCCAAAACCCCCTCGTCCCCCAAAAAAAATATAAAATTGCAAGAGATATCTTTCACATCTAATAGAAGTTACCAGCATCAAGATTTGGGGTAACCTAAAGAAAATGGACATAAGGAACCAAATTTTCTCAAACAAACATAATCCAGGGCACGAAATCCTCGCTAGCCTTTTCCCTATCTCTATACCCTAGAACAAAGATAAGTGATTCATTATCCTGTTCAAGTTGACAAATAGGATAAGTCACCCAAATTCACTAAGCACTCCACTGCAGTCTCAATATTTCATTCCTTTTCAAACAGAATTCAAATCAGATAGGGAATTCACATATCACAGAGACTTAGATAGTTAAAAACAAGTCCAAGATGCATCTTTCAACAAAAAGGTTCATTTTTTCTTCCAAATGATTTTACTTCAAGAACAAATGCTGATAATTTCAGTATCAACTCGTAATGCAAGTATATAAGAGCAGTACCTTTTGCATCTTTAGACCTCGAAGGATTCAAACCTTTCTGGGCATTTTGAGCCTTATTGACCTGAGGTGCAACAAAACGAGTCAGTTCAACACATGACCAATCCAATGTAACAGTATAGGCTAAACTTCTGTAGCAGAACTTACAGCATTAAATAACTTGACCACTGGAAAGTCGATGGATGTCCAAGCAACACAAACATATCAGTGCACAAGGAATCAGACATTTGTGAAACAATTCATGCTATTAAAAAGTGTGGACCTTTGTTCAACAGATAAACGGATAATATAGGTACCTCCTTTTGTAGCAACACCTATCAGAAACTTCTCATGGGTATCTAAGAAATTGGCAGGCTTCACATGCCCTTTCTCCTCAATCTGAAATGTTCCATTTACGCAATCAAGTTAATATGTTACCTAGTTGTGTGGATACATCAAGAAAGCAAGGGAAACTGACTCAATTAAGCATAGATTCACTAGAAGTGAACAATGGGATACCAGACGCTTTTCCTTCTTAGCTTCCCCCTTGACCTTCCGCTCACTGTCTTCTTCAGCAAGTTTTGCCACAACAAGCTTCTTGTGTGCTGATAGCACTGGACCCTGCAAAGGCCAAAAGCCTCAGGCATGAGTAACTTTCAACCAGAGATCTTTTAAACAAAGGGAATGAAGAACATGTATATATTACCAATATCTCATCATCTACATGCCTCTTCATGATTTTCTGAAATGCCACCCTAAATGCTTTACAACCTTCCACAAACTTTGTGATCCCTGTTTGCACTTCATCTTCATCATCTGAAGCTTTCCCTTCTTTCCTCATATCCGGGTCCTCTTCACTACCATCGCTAAACTCCCCATTCCTTTCAAACTCCAAATCTTCACCAGTGCTTTCAGGGATATTCTTCTCATTATCATCGTCATCGTCATCATCATCCGAATTGTAGTCTCTTGCCCTTTTACGAAACAATTTTTGCATTTTCTTGTTAATCTTATTCTTCTTCCCCATACCCGGCACAGCTTTCATTTTCTTCGATTCACGACCTCTCTTAGGCCCTTTCTTACGTTTCTTCAGCGCAATGGCTGATCTGGGTGCTTCAATTCCCTCCACCATATCCTCTTTATCAATTTTCAAAGCTCAGTCCTACAAAATTCCAAAAGAATGCTCCATAAACTAGGGTTTAACAATTCAGAAGTTCTTAGAAATCCAACAACAATACCAATTCCTTTTTCAGCATAACTAAACCATCCAACAATCTCCCCACACCAAAAACTAAAAAAACAGAAAATCAGGCGTTGGGTATTACTATTCAGCATCGGTGAAATCGTTCTCTGACTAGCGAAAATATCGAAACTTCAACAATAACAGCTCAAAATTTTGCGTGTCCATTCACAAGGAAATTTGGGTCACTTCATAAACCCTAACGCAAATCAACGCATGAAATCCCAAAAGGAAGGGGAAAATGGAGGGGAGAGAGAGAGAGAGAGAGAGAGAGAGGAACCTGAATGGAACGCGGATAAGGGCGGATGGGGGCGTCGAGGAGCCGAGCAGGAGCGTTTGCAGTGGCTGGATAGTGGAGGGCGGGCTAGAGGAAGAAGATCAGAACAGAACAGAGGCCTAAACCCTAGCAAAAACAACTCACAACCCTCCCTTGTGTTTCATATGCATGCCACGAAAAAAATAATTAAAAACTGCCCTAACTAAGTTCCTGGGCAACTAATTTTAATATCAATGTTTTTAAAAATAATTTTAAAATACCTTAAATTCTAGATTTAATTATATTTAATGTCTAATTTCATCCCATAACATCAGAAAAATCGAGTGTTTAGGCGGAATTTTTAAAAATTACATTTAAAAACTCTAAAATACCCTTAGCATGTGTTGGAAAGGTGAAATTAATTGTAGGATGAGCACGGCGATAGGTACCCTTAAACCAAACCGTAACCGGTCAAACGGGTAAGGTTCAGGTAAGGTTCATAAAATTTAGGAACTCGTCAAACGAGGTTCAAGTTCAGATTACAAAAATCAAACCACGGAGCCGATTAAGACATGTAATTTTTCCAGGATTTTTATTTTTCACTTTGTGAATATAAGGCCCATGTAATTTCAGATTTTATTAGTTTGTGGTTCGTGATATTTATTCTTTGAATGCAAAGAGAAGGATAAATTGATGTTTTGTATCTTGTTTCCTTTTGCCTAGGATGTTTAAGTTCTCTTCTAACTCTCCCTGTGGAAAATTAATTTTACTATTTATTAATGTTTGAAAAGTAATTAATCCAAGAATATATAATTTTTAAGGCCTTAAAGTTTTTTCATAAAAATAATGGTATGGATAGGGTACCCTAAAATCGGAACCAGGCCCTAAGGTTCAAATTCGATTCCTAAAATTTAGTAACTCGTCAAACATGTTTCGGTTCGGATTCCTAAAATTTAGGAACCGATCAAATAAGGTCGACTTCGATTCCCAATTTTAGGATAGGGTACTCGGAACTGCTCACCCCTAATTAAATATAGGATGAGGGAGATATCAAGAAATTAGAGACAAAAATAATAATGAAGCTGATAAAGGAAAACAACATATTTACATGGAAAACCCAATTGGGAAACCACGGACTGGCAAAGAGCAAAATAATCCACTAATAATGAAGAGGGAGTACAAATTAAGATCTCCGAACGATCGGTTACGTGAGATCGAGGTAAAGAAAAATTCTCTAAAACTCTCTCAACTAGGTATGTGGAATAGGAGGAGAATAGCCCTCATACAAGCTGTTAATAGGATAGATATTAGGTTGTAAGTACAACCTAATATATAGTAAAACTCTAATACAACTCTCTTAGGAGGCTAGTAGTTAATTAAGTCAAAATAACATAATTAACACAAACTCGTCCGCCACACCCCATAAAATTGCCAAAAACGAAGCATTGCCGAAAAAATAATGGCACTACCGTGCCGGACTGCACAGATCATGCCAAGGTAAGGCACGATCGTGCCATATGGCACAACTTTGGTGGTGCCTTGCTTCGCCCTAGATCCATTGCGTAGTCCGATTGAGCGATCTCCCACGAGGATGTGAGTCTTCCTTTGAGGAGTGTACGGGCTTGAGTTGAATCGAGTCTTGGTTTGTAGATGAATTTTGGGTCACTCCCAACACTCTCAAAGTCTCTCTCTCTCTCTAAGTATCCCATGGTAATGGCATCAAAGAGCTCCACCATTGTGGAGCACCTAAAATGGAGGAAACCCATAAAACTCTCCATCTCAACTAAACTAACATATCCAATTCTCAATCCAAATATCCCTTTCAATCATCCAATTAACTTTCGCAAATTTGCAATTTCCTCTCTCCTCCTCTCAAATCCGGCCAAGTCATGGAGGTTGGGTTTGCTCCGGTGAGCGTTTTCGGTCGAGAGAGAAGAGCCGACGGTAAGCAAGAGCAACAAAAAGGGGAGAGAGTGAGAACGGAGAGGCAAAAACAGAGAGGGGGCGAGTGAGAGCAGCGACAGAGAGAGGAAAAGCAAGAACGGGGAGAGACAGGGAGAGAGAGAGAAAAGTGAAGAGGGGGACTAAGAATGAGATAGAGGACGGGAGAATGAGAGAAACAGAGAGCAAGGGACGAGAGAGGGAAGAAGAAGAAGAAGCGAGAGAAGACAAACGGAGAAAGCGAGAGGCCATTAGAGAGAAAAAGAAAAAGCCCTAGTGAGGCTAGAGGAGCAAGAGAGAAACATAGAGTAGGGGATGAGAGAGGGAAGAAGGAGAGATAGAGAAAGGGGCGGGAGAGAGAGAGAGAGAGAGAGAGAGAAATTATGGGTATTATAGACATTTTACACCTCTGTTTACCATCCGGGTCGGAATTGGGCCTTATGTATAGTTTTCCCATAATTTAAGGTACTTCATAATTATTTTTAAGAACATTGATCTAAGAAATAGTTACCCAAGAACTTAAGATACCTCAACGTAAGCATGGCATATATATATTTTTTTGTATAAATGGAGACATCACAACGAGTGAATTCGAATTTAGATTTCGACAATAATTCTTAAGAAATCGGTTTTTTTGGTGTAAACGAATTTATTAGTAAACGAGCCGACATTCATAGCTTAACATATTATGGTGCTATTACCTACAATGTTATAAAATTTATTGTGATTTATGGACTATCCACTACTAACGTAATTTCATGAGTTATAATATTTTTAATTTTTATAAATTTTTCTCATATTATTTCTTTTTCATTCAATCATCTATTAACACGTGTAGTTTCATGAGTTATAATATTTTAAAATTTTTAAAATTTTTCTCATATTATTTCCTTTTCGTTCAACCATCAATAACAAGTGGTCCGAATGTAGAATGCATTATACTTCAGGAACTATAATATAACAATATGAGATTAATTTAAACTATAATATTTGAAATAAAAAAACCGAATATCAAATTTGGATTTTCCAAATCTTCGTAATCTTCTTGATAAAAGATTGTGAATCACCGTCCGCCACTACCCTTCGGCACCCACCTATGTGCTCGTGCACATCACAAAGCAAACAACCATTGCCTTTTTGTTCCACAAATGAAAAAATGAAAAAAAAATCTACTAGTAATTTTTTTCTTTTGGAAAATATTCCGAATTATTACCTCGTAATAATTTTTTTAAGTGACGTTCTTTAAAAATATTTTCAAAAGGAATATCCAAATATATATTGTAAAAATAAATTTAGAGTATAAAAGGAAATGTAAAACTAATATGACATGTGAGACTCATTAATAACTCGAAGAACCTTTGTAAAAAATTTACTAAATATTTGAATTGTACAAGTGGGGTTCATAAGATTAGTGTTTTGGTGACATGACCCACAATTTTAAATCGTCAAGTTTAAAAACGTCCACTATATTTCTTTTTAAGAGAAAAAAAAATCAACTTATAAAGTAATGTGGAGCACGACCCGACTTGATGAACCAAAATTTGGCTCATGCATTGAGAATTAAGGGCCTAGGCTCAAAAGGATTTAGGGCTTTCTTCTCCCAAATACACTGAAATGTAATTGATTATAATATTTGGTAATGTGCTTTATCTCTTTTTAGGATATCAATTGTTAATAGAGGCCTAGGCCAACCATACATTTGAAAGACAATCTATTAAATTATAGCAAAACTCTAATTGGATGAGATCGAATTCTTGAAAAAATTATTTACCCCTAGTCTAAAGCATATTCATGCCTAAGTAAGGCCACATGGCTAATGCTCAAGGTTGAAAAGGTAAAGTCTTATTAGCGCCGGTAAAAATTTGGATTCGGACAATTTAGATATTCGGACAAAAACTTATATTTGGACTCCGTACGAGTGCGGATTCGGACGCCCTAACCGGACCCGAACCCGAACTCGAACCCGAACTCGAATGTCTAAATTTGTAATATGAACTTTTGAAAATTAAATTGAAATTATGTGTGTGAACGAACCCGAATGTCCGAGTATTTTATTGAAAATTTTGTATAGTTTGGACTAAATTATACCTAAACCCGAATGTCCGATTCATTGAAACACGAATAAGTCACAAAATTCGAACAACCCGAACTCGAATTGCCAAACCCGAACCTGACCCGAATTTCAATTTGGACATGACCGATTGTCCGAATTTAAAATTCGAACAAAAATTTTGTGATTGGACCCGGTTATTTCAGGTCGGATGGATTTTTGCCAGCGCTAATTAAGTGTTATAATAGAGTTGATTAGGATTTTTTTATTTGCTTGTATTTAAAAATATTAAATTTTATGAGAAATGGATAAATTTTACGGTTATATATATTTCTTGTAGTTAGTTATGAACTAAGTAGATTTGTCAAGGTTTTAAAAGATTTACGACAAGGAGATCCTATATAACTATACTTTATCTTTTTTGTGGATACTTTATTCCTTATATGTGCGGAAAACATTGGTAGGAAATTTTTTAAAGCATCATAAGTACCTAAAAGTTGGAGAAACATGCCCAAAAGCGCAAAAGTTGCTTTTTGTTTATTTTGTGTTGATGATGACTTACTCCTTTCTAAGGCTAAATGAATAGTCTTGACTAGCTTTTGTGACTAATTTGATCAACTGATCGGAAGTCTTATTTTACCTCTTGAGAAAATACTATCATGGATGATGAATAAGTTGTAGTTGCATTTAATATTCGGTTCCAAATAAGAACTCTATGTTTAGGTGTGCCCCATATTTACAGGAAGAATAGAGGTGAGAACGGTTGTAGCGTATCCTAGTTTCGGTTTGGAATAACTCAAGCAGTTTTGATTACGGTTCTGTTCTTGTTCGATTTTTGAAAAATAGGAATTGTTTTAAAAGTTTTGATTTTGGTTCTAAAAAAATACTGGACTATGGAATTTGAAACTGTGGAATATTTTTTGAGGGAATGCAAAATTTAATTTATAGATATGGTTGTCCATAAGTACACCGACGGCTCCAGACACTCGCCTTGGAATTAGTCTAGAATTTACTTTGAAACCGTGGAATTAGGCCATGTTTTATTTAGTTGTAAAGAGTTATAAGTAAAGTTGTAAGGAGTTGTAAGCAATTGTAAGGAATTGTGAGATAGTTGTAAAGTTAGTTATAAAAAGTTGTAAGAAGTTCGTAAGTAAGCGTAAGGAGCTGCCAAGCTGTAAGGCTGTAAACTAAAGCTAAAAAGAACATGGCTTTAGTCCGAAGAAAAAATAAATAATAACTTTTTTCTAGTTTTTCCTTACTTTTTCATTTGTTTCTAAGTTTTTTTTTCTACAAAGATTAATATTTAGGGTAGTGAATTTTAGCCTAATCTCAATTAAATTTCTATTACTATTTGAAATTTGAATTATTAAATTTTGTGAGTTACTATGACAAAATACCTACTTATTGAAACAACTTTTGTTTTGCCTAAGATAGAAGAGGAATGAAGTCCCCTTTAAAAGAAGTTTAAAAGCAATTTATTAGGTACTTAGAATTCAAAATAGGTGCAAGGGATACCTAAAATCAAAACTATCGAAGATTCCAATTCCAGGTCCCAAAATTTGAGATCTAGCTACATGAACTTTTTGCAATCTTAAATCAACATGTAATCCATTATTTTGTTATAAGATCGAGTTTATTTGTTAAACAAATATGGAATTTTTCAAGTCTAACATAATTAGCTTAGAATGAATTTGAGCATTCTTCAACTCCTCCATTATTAAAGCACTATCATTATGTCTAACCTCATGGAGACATACATAAATATGTTGCTATGTTTTGGAGAACTTAGAAAAGTCATAATGTGATTGTCTTTTGGTAAATAAGATCTTCAACCCCATTTCAACAATTATAAAAGACAAACATAGCAATGCGGAATTACGAGCCCACGAAAGATTTGTCTTGGACCCAAACACAAATAATCTCACCTAATTCCACTTAAAAAGAAACCGTATCGCCTTCGTTTAGTGGCCAAAACTTTAAGACCGAGTCATGAACAGCGGATTGAGCCACAACCCAATAGGGAATTTGTCATTTTAAGCTAGGTTCAAGCAAGAGTTTCAACATCCAACCAACATTAGTATAGTGATAAAGGCATCAACAATGAAAAACGACGTCAACTAGAACATGTAAATTAAAAATACTGAAAAATCATATTATCATTAAACTAAAACCCCGACAGTTAAGTAATTGTGTTTTTGGATGCACAAACAGGCTTCGTACATACATTAAATAATGGATATATAGTACGTATATTAGTTATTTGATTTGATTATGTAGCTTCTTCTACCTCGTGAGTCCATTCACTTGAATACAAATTAACATTTTTGACGTAGACAAGTAATCACGGGCTAAGAATAATAATGAAAAGAATACTACAAAATATGCCGTAGAGTTTGTCCATATCAATCAAATTGCATGTCTTTACGCTCTTGTTTATTTATTTATCAATTTATTTATGACAATTAAAAAACCAACTTATCCGAATTAAAATTAAAATAACATGTGATGGAACAGCAACACTACCCCTCACTTCAAGGTAATCTGGTTTTTTATTCTTCAAATTAGTTTTGCCCACTTGCATAATAGGCACATGTTATAGGTTAATTTTCTTAATTAGACAATCTTACAGTTTTTGTAGTCCTCTACAATGGTTTTTCTTAATTCGTAAGTATGCATAATTCATTAGACCCCATCTTAGAGATACTTAGTGGACTTTTACAAGTCAGAAGTAAAGGGTACCACCTGTAGGAAAAATAAGGACTGATTTTAGTGCGGAAGTGATTGGATCGATTGTTTTTGGTAACACACGAATGAATTCCTAAGTCACGGATACACCAATCTGGTTGTATTGTATCTTCAAGTTACGAATTTGCCAATAAACATTAGTATAGAATACCCGACGATTACATAAGAGAGAATGGAGAGAGAATTAGTTTTTCTGGAAGTATCACGCACTAATTGGGATGATACACATAGACCTCTAAGCATCTCTACTTAAATAGAGAAAAAACAATTCATAATTAAAGACTAATTAAATATAATTGAGATTCCTTCAATCAACTCTCTTATAACTAAAAATTAATTCACCAAATCAATTCTATTGAATTATGGCGATACCCAAGCCTAAGAATACAAGGCCACCAGCAATTTTCACGCACAAAATTGAAATTTATCCCCTCCTCAAGATTGAATCCCGGATGATAAATTAGCAAGGCAAGCACTGATAATCTCAACCAATGCCTCTTCAGTAATCCCTCTACAATGCTACTCAGGCCCTAAGCACAATTAAACTAGCATTATACGTTAATGATGCATCCAGATCTCATAAGAACATCTTAAAATCATACTACCGTTGCTTAAATCGTGAGGAGTAGATGACAAGCATGTTAGGGATGTGAGACAAAAGACGATGAAAATGAAAGGGTAAAATAGTACTTTATTACTTTTAAATAAATTAGGGCTAGAATATATATATGTCTATCCACGTTTTGAATTTTTCTCTCTTCTGCATCATTTTCTTTTATTTAATCAAGGGTATTCCCTTCTCGGACCATGAGTATATGTTTAAGGTAAAAATCTTTTCAACAAGTGTACTTTGTGAGGATTCGAACTTATGTTATCCACCTTATTGGGTGAGACTACTACCACCTTACCAATACTCTTTTGATATATTCTTATTTTTAATGGCCTTCAGTCCGTAAATGGTATATAAAAATATATATTCACATACAATGCCAAAGGTTATTAAAATAAATTTAAAAATGTGACAATATTTAGGATCATTTCGCTATAGGATAAGGATTACATCTTTGTACTATATCTAAGTTATGGGGTCGTTTAAACTATCTTTCAAAATTTTAAGCTCTCGTAACATGCAAAATAAAAGGAGTTAGAGAGAGAAGCTCTCACCTACCACCTGTTTTCACCTACCACCTCATGGTTCGCTTCTCCAAGTTTATGTACCATATGTTAAGAAAAGCGACCCGATGATCGACCCGATCAATAAAGTGACTCGATGGTTCAACCGGTCGGACCGTTCAACTCGGATTAAACCAGTTGGCCTAGTTAATGGTTGAACCAAGTTAAACCGGTCAAACCCGGTAAGATATTTTATAAAAATAAATATGGGCCTTCTCAAAAAGAGTATCAAAATTTCAGCTCTTTAAACCCTAAAAAACCTATTGATTAGTCTTATTTATCTTTCCCTTTTCCATCCCCTCTCCCATTTTCTCTCTCCTTTGCTCCATCTCTATACTCCTTCAACCTTCTCTCTCCCCTCTCCTCTCGTTCCTTTATTTTTGGATCATTCTATGGTGTATCTACGCTTATACTCTCGGTTGCCCATTTCTCTCCCTCCTCAACCTCCCCTACTTCTTTATACTCTCAGCCGCCCATCCCCGAGTGCTCTTTTACGCTTTTTTTTTGGATCATTTCGTGGTGTATCCAAACAATGAAATGGGAAAATCCTGGTCCGACTGCAGTCGACCAAGTTGCTCGAGTCACCCGGGTCGATCTGGTTAGACCGATTTTTTCCGATTCATTATTTAAAACGAGTATTGATAATAATCGGATCGTTGAACCGGCCGGTTCTCGATCCAACCGATTGAACCGGCCGGTCCGGTCCGGTTTTCTTAACATAGCATGTACCCGCATCCTTGGAAACCTCCATGACCACCAGATCCCGGATCCCTTGGTGATGGTAGCGCCAACTTTTCGTTCATGGATGCCTTAACCGCCTTAAAATCACCTTTAGAGTATCTTCTAACTACACTTGGGGCTCGCTACTTCTAGTGATCCTTCGTCATCGAAACTAGAGTTAGAAGTCCTACTCTTGGTTTAACAAACCCGAGTCATTTCCTAGCTCGTCAAGTACTCCTCGACAGCGTCTTCCTCCTTATTCCAAGGCCAATTTTCGATTTAGCATGCTTGTTCCCTTTAATTTTACTAATTCTTCATCTTCGGGAACTCCACATTAGGTATCTTTATTATCTTCCTCTTTCAAAAGTAGTCTTTTGCATAATTCTCAGCCTTCTTTAAATTCACAGTTTGAAGCTATTGTTCCCAAGGTCAAGCCCTCTGAAGCTACCTTACCACCTAACCCCGACATACCCTATGTCCAATTTTCACCAAAATTCAAGCTCAAATTGGGGAACCTTGGAAAAATTGCTTGTTAGTGAAAGTTATGGGTAAGAGTTTTCCTTTGCATGTACTTTGCAAGAGGCTACAAGGAATCTAGAGACCCCAAGGCTAACTTAAATTAATTGCGCTAGGCCATGGTTTTTCCTTCTTCAATGTTACTTGTTATGAGGACTATTCTAAAGTTTTATTCCAAGGGCCTTGGTTTGCTGGGGAAAACTTTCTCCACGTTCAACGATGAGCTCCAAATTTTAGGCTTTCTCAAGCTCAAATTAATCGTATTACGATATGGGTTTGCCTCTATGATTTACCCGTTGAATAATTTGGTAGTTCAACCTTGACTTTCATTGCCCAAAAATTGGCACTCCTCTAAGAATCGATAAGATTACTACTAATGTCGTCGTGGCTGATATGCTCGAATTTGTGTTTCGGTTGATTTTGATAAGCCTTTGCCTCAATCAATTTGGATGAAATCTTTTAATCAAGAAGCGATGTATGAAAATCCTCCTCGCCTTTGTCTTAATTGTGGACACTTAGGTCACCTTCAATTTGCATGTTCCTATTTGAAGTCGTCTACTTCATCCCAAGTTGATGGTGTTTCTAGGGGTGTGCAAAACCGGTTAACCGATTTTGGGTTAACCCAACTTTCGGATAATTAAAAATCCAATCAGTAACCGATCCGATTTTTCGGTTAACCGAAAAATCGGATCGGAAAATCTCGATCCGTAATCGAACCGAAGGTTCGGTTAACCGATTTATCGGTTCGGTTTAGCTGTTAAACGTTATTTGAAATGTAAATTATGAAATAAAACGGAAGTAAAATACAACAAAATACAAGTTTCTAGCTAACAAAAGTAAAATACAACAAAAGAGAAATTTTTGGCTAGCAAAACATAATTTTTTCAATCCCATAAAACAACTTTTAGATTATATACCTATGATTTTTTAAAAAAAATCGGTTTGGTTAACCGTCGGTTACCGAATTTTTAAAGTTTCGATCATTAACCGATCCGTGAACCAAAAAAATTTCAGTTCGGTTAACCGAACCGATTTTCTTTAAAAATTTATTCGGTTAACCAATTTTTGGATCGGTTTTTCGATTTTTCGGATCATTTTTTGGTTTCGGTTTTTTTGCACACCCCTAGGTGTTTCACCTAATCTAATGGAAACCACTCCAACACCTAGTCAAGAAATTCTTCCTTTCCATCATCAGGACACTCCAAGATAGTTCCTCTTGGAAGGTGGTGCACCATAGATGCCACAATTGTAAAAATTGTAGAAACCTACTTCTAGCACTCATGTTGGTGAGAATGGCGGCCAAGATGTTGTTTTGTATGATCAATTAAGTTCGTCTCCTATTGTTCGGGATGAATCACCGGCTTTGGCCAATGTTCAATATTCCCCTCCCATGTCCCCTGTAATACCCCCTCCCACCCTACGACTCATGTTGTGCCTTCGTCACTCGAGAATATTAACCCTTTAATTACCATGTATACCTCTCCCATTGAGCTGGAGGTGGATGCATCTCTCCTTTCCCTTAGCGTCCACGCATTTCCCACCCATTTCACCCTTCTACTTCAACTCTTATTAATGCCACCATTGTCATGGCTAGTGCTCCGCTTGAAGTGGGTAAGATTGATGTCAAGCATATTATTGAGTCTACAAGCAACCGAAAGAATACTTATGGTTACGGACCAATTTGCCATCTTAAGAAACGAATTGATTTTAAAGGTGTTTATCATCCCTTCCTTGCTGATCCTAAACAGAACACCAAATATTAGCATATATCCTGTCTCGAGCTCGTCAATTGCAAGTTTCTTCAACCTCATTCCCTACGAGTTGAGCAAAGTTGGAATTTGGTGACCTTTGGAGAGCCATAATGTTCTTGGACTAATGATTGATTCATTAACATGGCTTTTTTCCCAGTTAGCCTTATTTAGTTTTCGGTTATTGTAACCTTGTTG
Source organism: Talinum fruticosum (assembly GCA_021018815.1). Taxonomy (NCBI): domain Eukaryota; kingdom Viridiplantae; phylum Streptophyta; class Magnoliopsida; order Caryophyllales; family Talinaceae; genus Talinum; species Talinum fruticosum. Next base: position 4,370,652 of record JAITYX010000011.1, read on the forward strand.
TTACTTTTTACTCGCTTACTTTACTTGATTTCTAATTGTTATAACATTGTGACTTTGTATTAGGATGTTCATCTGTTAGTTGTCTTTATATTATTTCCCTTGATTTTCCCAAAAAAACATGCAAAATACGAAGACCCTCGTCTGCCCATTAAGTGTCAAGTATGTCATGATATCTTTAAAGAAATTGTCAAATATAATTTTTTAGTTTATCTTACTGTGAATATATTAGACGAAACTGATATGTATGTCACTTAATTTCTCTAGTACTATTTAGGGATTGGATCTAAATTTAGGATCAAATTGTACTCATATTGTATAATTGCACCATGAAAAAAAAAGAGTAATGACAAGTAGACTTTAAATCGGATTTAAGCCATATGTTTGAAATTAATTTAGGATGAACTGGATGTCAAGTTCATATATATATTTTCTCGATATTAGTAGTCTAAATTTAGATAGCATATGTAGATCTATGATATTTTCGACTAAATTAGGACATGAATGGAATAATCAAATCTTTACTAGCTAACAAGTTAATATCCAATCTAAATTGAAATAAAGAAACGTATGTTATGGTTGAGATGATAGAGGTCTAACCTCGACAAAAAGAGAACATAAGTTCGAATTTCCAAAAGTTTAACTTAAACGCTATACCTGAAAAAGATTTCACCAAACTTGTACTATTCATGGAGACAACTTTTGGCTTCAAGCCTTCAACTATGGGCCAGAGTTGTGTAACTATTTATTTTTTTTCACTTAGATAATTACTAGTTCTAGTAGACATATATAGGACAAATTTCATTATTGCCATTGTACCATAGAAACATTCAACCAAATGAAATCTTCTTGCAGAAAGCCAATCATGGGAACTCAAACCAAATAATTAAATACATATTTTCCATTTTATTTTTATCCTCGATACATCAAATTAAACACACCCTCAGATTTACAAACTTATATTCATATATAAATATATAAATATTAGACAAAATTATCCAAAAAATATTGTGAAGGAAAAAAAAAACTCATCTTATACACTTTATAGAGAGTGAGTCAACAAAGTCTAGGTGGTCTACTATGCCTAGGGGAGTTGATGGATTTGTTATGCTTCACCAATTTGGTCATTTGGCCCTTCATTTCTCTACACAATTTCTCCAACTCCAAAACTCTCCATTGCATTCTTTGGATATTTAACCTCATATGATCTTCGCTTTCTTCTGAAAAACTGGTCTCTTCTTCTTCTTCTTCTTCTCCTTGGACATCTTCATCTTCTTCTTCATCCTCGTCCTTGTGACGAGCTACCACGTCTTTATAATTATGATTCCCATATATGACAATTTGCTTGTTAATATTGCTCTTATTTTTGGTAGGGCTCTCATAAAAGTACTCTACTTGGTTTGTTTTAGTTGGGGGCTCATCATAATTCACATGTTTTTGGGAGGCGAGGGCTTGAACAGCAACCCTAGGAGGGATTCTAGGGTTCTTTGCGAGGTCTTTGCATGCTTCTAGAGACAGCTTTTCGTAGTTCAAACATCCACATAATCTTGATCGCTCGTCAAATGAAATACTCGGATGTGACTGTAAAATAATTTTAGTATCATAAATCAACAACTAAAAATTATTTATCATAAATAGAATGACCTAACTAACAACACTTTTAGAAAATCAAAACTAAAATCCATACCCATGAACTCATACTGTAATTTGTACTATTTTTTATTGGTGGTAGAGTAACAAACAAAATTACGATTATTAAATATTTAATAGATGCAAATTGTGCAATATATTGTGGTTGAAACAAAATCTGTACTAGTTGAATCATGCTAATGCAACAACCAATAATAGAAGAATCTGCCCTTTTTTTTTTCTTTTGGTGTTTTGCAATCATATGCAAACTATTTTAGTTGATTTCAGAAACTGAAACTCAATGAGCCACAATTCCAACTGCAATTTATCTTTTTTTTTTGGGGGCGGGGGGGTGGAAGTAGGGTCCATTTGAGAGCAAAGACCAGATGACGTAGTTGCTGAACGAGGCAAACATGTCCCACATATTTATTGATCACAAAATTCCTTAATTACCGGCATATTTTATGTCTTCATATACATTGAGGCTCAAAAAGGAATGGTACACAAATATTTTTGGTATTCATATACTTTGTTGATATATTTTTCCCAACACAAGGTCATTTAGGTAAATTACTAGCACGTATTTAAATTATTTACAGCTGAACTTAAATTTTAAAACGGATATGTATATATAATAGAGTGATACTTTAAAGTTCACATGTAATAACTAAAAATATGTATTTAAAAAGAGTAAAATAAAAATAAATTTTTTTTTCCTCATCTACTGACTTTGCTATCAAAGAAGATGAATGAAACTATAATGTCTCATTCACATTCTCCTATTTAACTAAATAACAAAATGTATTATTACATAAGAAGGGCAAAAAGGAGAATTAAGAGAATGTGTAAGTATTTCAAATCATGCAAATGCTATCAAGTACAGAAGTGCACAAAAATTCAAGTAACTTTTCACAAAATATATGATTCCCCCACCACCACCACCACCACCACCAAAACCCTTTCTTTTGATTTGAGTAATGTAAGTGCAAATTTCAAATGATGGTAGCAGTGAAAGTGCACCAAAATGTTATGCGAAGTAGGGTACAAGACAGAGTGAATGTAGAGCCAACAAAGGGGAGGAAAATTCCCACCAACAAGAGGAAGAGCTCATCAACAAAAAACAATAGCTCATATCTAGCTAGCTAGAACATGCACCTTTTGTCTTATCCCTTCACTTCTTTCTCATAATTAATTTTGCTTTTTTGTAATCTTTCAAGTTCTAGTCCAAGAAATAGCTATCAACCCTAACTCATGTGTCCATGGATAGGAAACTTGAAAAACAAATTAAACACATGGTCTAGTGATATCTACTTTTACAACTGAGGGTGGAGTTTTGAGGTGTAGGTATACATAGTCTTATCTGAGTTCTTAAGAAATTTGAGTGACTATTTTCAAGGCAAGTGACAAAAAAACACAAATGGGTGACTAGAAAAACATGGTTTAAGAACACCGATTACCGTTAGCCCTTATCGGTCTTATGGTGGAATATGAGAGGTTTAGGTATATGCAATCTTCTGACTGTAATTACCTTTAGTCACGAGAAACAAACGAACTACTTTCAAGAAAGAGACCAAAAAGCTCAAGTGGGTGAATAGGAAATAGGGGGAATAATGTGTTCATGTAATAGAGAAGGTAATATTCACCTCAGTTCATGAGAAACAAAGTGGCTATTTTCAAGAGAAGTGACCACAAAAAAAAAAACACAAGTGGGTGAATAGAAAACATGGATTAACAACATCAATTGCCACCAACCATTGTTAGCATCAGGGTAGAATCTAAGAGGTTCAGATATATGCAATCTTTCGATTCTTACCTCTAGTCACGAGAAGCAAAGTGACCAAAAAAAAAAACACAAGTGGGTGAATAGAAAAATGGCATGGGCAAAAGAGAATTAATAATGTATTCATGAAAGGAAGGTAATATTCACCTCAAGGTAGATATCAATGGCTCTGTAGACCCCATCAAAGCAAGCCCTAGCAAAATCTGGCAAGCTTTGAGCCACAGCAATGAATTTGGATATCTTAAGGTTGTGATCAGGTGAAATCTCAGCCAAATACTGATCAACCAACCAACCCACCTTCTGTAATCTTTGAATCGAAACGCCTTCGCATTGAACAAAAACCCTAATCAATCTGACAACCAGATTAACATCATAAACCCCATCAAAGTTTTGCCCTCCTGACACCAACAAATCATCCAATTTGGCCAAATCAAGCATGCTTCCAATCAATCTTTCCAACCCAGTTCTGCAAACTTTGCTTATTCCGAACCCAGAAACCAGTCTTAGTACCCAGAACAATGCCCTGCAAGAAAAAGCTGTTTTCCCCATCAAAATCACCCCATAAACCGCGGTATCAGCCAGGCCGACATACTCAGACTTCGGGTAATTTGAGCAAGTTTTATGGGTTTTCAAGTAGTGTAGGAGGAATTTAGTCAGCAACAAGCTGTTGTTTTCATTTCCAAAAGCTCCTAAACTCCTTAAAACTCTCTCAATCATCATTGGGCACAAAGTAGCCAAATCATCGAACCACCAAGCCTTGTTGTTACTGTTATTGTTATTACTACCACTACTATTGTTATTAACTCCAGAATGATTGCTAGCGCTTGAAGAAGAGAGGCGAGATCGACGGCGGTTTGATGAGGGTTTGGCATTGGCATTGTCAGGAGATGAAGGGGAAGATGAAGAGTTCGATGAACATAAGAGGGAAATGTCAGAATTTTGAGCAATTTTAGCCAACAAAGTGGTGATAAGCTTGTCAATGAGGCCAGAGGAATCAGCAAAATAGAAGAAATTCTCACAACTTTTCAAGCAAACAAGAATATCTCCCCAACCCCAATAAAACATCCCCTCAAGGAAGGCCTCAGCTTGCTGCAAAAGATTGCAGTTTGAGAGTTTATCTGTCATACCCAGATAAATTGCTGCACAATAAAGGGTTGAAACTGTGGGGATTGTGATCGGAATTCTACCATTGTTGTAGCAGAATCTTGAAACTATCTCAAACCCTTCTCCCCCTCCTGGAAAATCTTCGAGGGTAATCGATAAATTCTCGATTTGGGCCGATTTGATTCTCTCTTTTTTGATAATTTTCCTCAGCTTTCCTGAATATGCTGATACAATCCTCTGTTTGGCAATGGGAATTTTGAGAAAAAGTGTTAGTTTTTGTGAAATGATTAGGGGCGAATGATGATTGAATGATTGAGTATGAATGTGAGTGTTTTTACCTGATTGAGGAAGAATGTTTGTTGGCCATTGATGTGGATTTGGAGATCGCAGCAGAGGTCTGTCATGGCTTTGCTGTTTTTTGCATTGAGTGTAGAATCCAGATAGTAAATGAGGGATGAGAGAGAGAGAGAGAGCGAGAGAGAGCGAGAGAGAGAGAGAGAGAGAGAGAGAGAGGGTATTTTTATGAGAGTTCGTGTGAAGAGTAGGGGACAGTGTAGTTGCTTTAAAGGATATGTGTTTGTGTGTTGGCAGATAAGCTGGGAAATTTATTCCTTGTAATTCACCTGCCCTCTCATATTCCCAAGAGGGGGAAAAGAAAAGAATAAAAAAATAAAAAGGGGGAAAAGAAAAAAGGAATAAAAGGGGTAAAAAAATCACCTGACCTTACAAAACAATTTTACACATTGAAAAAAAAAAAATAGGATGCATTTAGCCGAGATGACCATTGATCACTAGACATAAATTTTTGAGTGAAAATATCTTAGAATAACTTATTATAAGACCGTTGATGAGATGTGTACTTAAAAATAATGGTATGTCTTTTCTATTTTACCCTTAAGTTTTATGTTTTTGGTATATTTGTACACATTTTTGTAATTTGTGCCTTATCCGCAAACTCCTTGGCGCAAAGCTTACTTCAATCTTTATATTTGCTCATGAGCTTTCCGTTGACTTATTATAAGCTCAATTTCGATAAAAAGGAAAAGGTATGAGTCAAAAAGCAACAAGCGTGTAGAAATCGACGTCTCTTTACTCTTTGATTCATAACCTTCCATGTGCTTGTAGAACATATATAAAACTTAAATTTTAGAAACTAAGCTCGATAATATTTCTAACAAATCAATAATCGCATTGATCTAATATCAAATGAAAAAAATTAACATATAAACAAGTTGTCTCTGAGATCATAGTCACCACCATGTGAATAACCACAACTGGTAGTGGAGATAAGAAATTCTCCAAGCAGCAGAAGTTCACCACGACCAGTTCCACGATCATGGGTGCCACCATGGCAAGTACCATGGACATTTCCATAGACCATTGAAGGGCTATTTCTGCACTGCTATGCTATTTGTCTTGTCCCTGTTTTTCAAGGTTAATCTGGACTCAGATGTTGACTATAAGAAGACTATAAGAAGAAGAAGAAGAGAGACAGAAATTAAAAGATCCTCAATCGGGCTCCAAGAATAAGCCAATATCTCCTATATTTCTTATCTTTAATCTCTCTTAATCAAATTTAAATATTTAGAGATTACGGCTTTGTTATTTTCAATCATAGAGTAGTTTTTGTTAGTAAATGAGCGCCTTGAATGTAAAAGCGTTTTGGATATATAAGATAATCCGAAATAAACAAGCCAAATGAAAGTACTAAGACAATGGACACAAGGATTTTAACGTGAAAACCCAAACCGGAAAAAACACGATTGCCACAAGCAAGCCGATACCACTATTATAAGAGAGTACAAGAAACAACTCGAGACCTTCCCGAAACCCGAGATAACCTAATCTCACTATACTCTCCCTACAATAGCACACTCATCAATTGGACACCCCCAATTGACATTGACCAAAACCCCAATACTTAACAATCGAATACTTGGATGATTCTTGGGTGATTTTCAAGATGAACAAACAACCATTTTAAATAGAAAAGATAGCACCCCTAGGCTTGCACTGCAATTACAAGCATTGATACCAAGCAATGAAAGCAAAAACCCGATGAAAAACACCCAAAGCCGAGTTGCGGACGAAGCGAGCACGACCGTGCCACCCGACACGGGCAACCCATGCAACCAACACGGGCTGCATCACCCGACACGAGCAACTCGTGTTGGCTACTGTCCCCTTGGTCTGATTTCTTCTTCAGCCGAAATGCCCGTGTTGCTTGTTTCCCGAGCCATGCTAGTTGTTTTGAGCCTTGAGCATGATTTTGGGTCATCTCCTAATAGTTTTCTTTAATCTAGGGATTGCTAAACCAAAACAATGAAGTTTGTTTGCTAATTTGAACTTTTGCATGCTTCAATCTTTGCTTAGTTGTTTCTATTTAATCCTAGATGCTTGAAGTTATTGTGACAATTCTGGCTATTTTCTTGCTTGAATTTAGATAATTGATTGAATTACTCAAAGATGAAACTGGTGTTGGAACACTGCGGGATTAGACCCTGTTCTATGATTGCTTGAGAAAGGTTTGTAGATTGGAAGATCAATTGATAATCTTGTGCTTGAAACCTAAATAAAACTAAGAACTCAAGAGAATGTGTGACTAGCTTTTATTTAGTTAATTCACTCCATTTTGAAATAACATTATGAATTCTTTTTAATCAACCGGTAAAGTGAAAAACATATGTTTGAACTAGTCTATAAACTCATTGTAAGGATAGGCTATCTCTAGATGTTTTTAGCCATTAAAATTTTAGTTTGAATTATTGTTAAATCCAAATCAAAAAAATTAGTCTCTCAGATTCGCTTAGCATATTTGTAAGGAATAAATTTGATAGATGAATCTAATTCTTGTGGAATTCAACCTTAGACCGTGCGCGTACGACCTTATCAAGATGTCGTTGACTGCCTAAGAGATCAAACATAGGCTTCAGTTTGGCTAAATTAGTGAAATACACACTTTTTCTTTTATATATTTTTCTCCGGCCCAAAAACTTTTACTAGTTAGCTAATAAAAAGTGAAGTTTAAAATATATTAAAAAACACGACAAAAAGAAGATAAAAAATAACTAAGTAATAATTTGAGTGTGTAACAATGTTTCCTGTAGAAGATATCTTTTTTAAGCGTCCTCATATCTAAATTCAATTAGTATTTTTTGTTTATCCAAAACTTCAATTAGTATTGTTTAAAGCCAGCGTTGGCAAAACTTCGAATCAGTCAAATTCGGATCGAAAAAATCGGTCAATGTTTAAAATTCGGACGAAATATTTTGTCCAATATCGGGTTTTTCCGGGCCAGATAAATCTAAAAACTTAAATTTGGGTCAAAATTGGTTTCCGACAACATAAATAGAAAAATTCTTGTGTCCGAATTTTAAATTCGGATAAATAATTGATGACTATATCGATTTTTTTTTCGGGTTGGACAAATTTGAATATTTGGTGCAGACGAAATTTTGTCAATGCTCTTTCAAGGTTCATCTATGCTAAAATTAATGGCTAATTTGTGCACCCTTTCGGTGTCAATAAATTCCATTATTCATGAGAATCTCAACTTTATAATTCTCTATTCATGAAAAATATACATCTCTTTCAATGGGTTCTCTTCTCTCCTTTTGTACTAGGTTCTTGCTCTGAGGTAGAATTGTCCTTGTTTACTGCAAATTGTTACAGTACTGACAGTATTTGTTGTAAATCAGTTCAGGACTCACACTGCATAAGCTTCTCGACTGATTCTCTTTTCAATTATTGAAAGTCCAATAATTTTTATATTCTGTTGATTTTCCTAGCAGTCAATCAAAGTATCTTTAAAAAATAATTATTAATTGATGATATGAATATCGTGATTTTAAGTTCTATAATGTACGTACATGTAATTTTCTTTGTAATTTGTGTGCTCCTCCTTCCAATTGATAATTCAGTAGATGCAACTGTTATAAGGGATTTAACGGGTGGACAATTTATCCTGTTAAAAAAAGATTGTTGCATTTCATATTCTCAACCTCATCCGTTTTTTAATTTAAGGAAAAGTTTTTAAAAGAACAAATTATTGACATTTATAACATAAGTAGAGAAAATTTCTCAAAATGTACTCAAATCAAGAATTCTAAAGTGATGCTTTATTGTAAAGAACTTTAGTTTCATTTTTGAGTGATCTTTTATAATGTTGTTAGTTCCGATATGCTCTATCAATTATATACTTTTATGCAAAAAGCCGAAACTTCATACATGTAAAGTGTCTTGTTTTTTAACTAATTTTATTTTTGAATCACATGAGCCATCATTCATGTATTATTCCTCGACTAGAAATAATAATTAGTACGAAGTTAATATAGACTCGTTCTATTTAATTTTAACTTATAATTTTTTATAACTAACTTTACAAATATATTAAAGTTGCTTATAAGGGCATCTTTGGTTGGATATAATCAAAGTAATAATGTAATTAAATTGGTAATGGTAATTACATTACCATGTTTGATTACAACTTTGTAATGTAATCAAAAGTACACTCGTAATCACATTAACCTCTACCTATGCAATTACAATTACTTTGACATTTCCTAAACAATCATGATTACATCCATAATTGTGATAAAATTTTAACACACTTCCAATAACTCTCTCTTCTCTTCCTCTCTCTTTCTCTATTCCATACCCTTTTTCTCCCTCCTCGACAAGCAAAAAATTCATCCATTGAGAAGTAACTTGATTTTCTTTCTTCTATTATCTTAATATATGATATGATCGGTTGGTCATTAAGAGAAAAATTTAACTTAAATATTTTAAATTTAAAATTTAACTATTCAATTAAAAAGACAAAAGAAACTTCAATTAAAATTTTCAGATTAAAATTTTTTTACTTGTTAACACTTATCTTTAATTCAATATTAATTTATCACAAATAAAACAATTTCAGTTTGTAGTTTTTATCACCGAAAAAAATTCAAAACTTAATTATATGACAAAAGAGATTTTAAAAATTTTCAAATATAAATTTAGAGCTTAAAATTTTCTTATTTGGATAATATTTATTTTCACTATGACGAGACATTTATTGCCACTAAAATAATCCAAGTAGATCTTTTTTGCCACCAAAAAATTTAAAATTAGGAAATATGATATAAAAGATTAAAAAATGTCAAATATGATTTCGAATTTAAAATATTTTTGTGTGGATAACATTTATCTCTATTACGATATTTATTGGCAAGAATAATATAGCTGATATTTGCCACAAAATAAATAAAACTTGATTATTTGATAAAAAAATATTTAAAAAGCTCAAATCTAAATATGTAGCTCAAATTTTTATTTAGATAACATTTATTTCCACTACAATAATTTAGTTACTATTTTTCCATTGAAATAATCCATTACCTTTGTTAGTACATTACTCTTTTTATATAACCAAATATGGTAATGTAATTGTTGTCCCATTACTCAACTGATAATATAGATAATATTTAAATTTGAATATCTATTAACAACTTAAAAAGTTTTTTGTCGATAATTTTAGATTCATTTTAATTAAATAAATATATTCCATCTCTCCAAACACAATTTAAATATTTTATCCTCATCTCTCTATGTGTTTGCTTTGATGAGTAACTATCATTGATAGCCTCATAGGTCAACTTATTAACTTACTTGTAAGATCATTCGATGACTTTTACTTGGGTCCATAAATTGTTTTTAACTTTTTTTTTCTTAGTGGGAGTTAATGGAATCTATTTTTTGAAGTTTGTGAGGAATTCCAATACCATTCTACTTTTAGTGTATTTGAACTTTTGTGGTCCTCAAATTAACCTCTTCAAACAGATAGGAATTCGAGCTACCCTCCACTTTTTGGATGAGATTTTGGATTTTCTATCATGTATCGTAGTTCTACATATATACCCTACATGCATGCTATTTACATCTGGTAAATATATGAACCCTTAACTCACTAAATTAATTGGTGGTACAAAAAAATTAACTATAAATTTTATAAGTTAAAACTGATAAATTATAAACCAATTTCGAGCCTTTAATTATTAATTTAAGTGTTTGGTTGAGTTGGTTTTTAAACATAGTATCAAGAGTCTTTCTAAGTGAAAGGTCTCGGGTTCGAATCTTAATGACTTTCTATATTGATTATTGTACAAGGTAAAGAGAAATCTTTGTTGCACTCACACTTCAAACTTAAGGATATTCACATAAGGGTGTGTATTACAATATAAACTTATTTGTGGACCTTCAACCATTAGTTTAAACTTTCTCTCATTTGTACTTTCAATTTTAAGACTCGATCTTAATTCAACTTAATTACATATATCTTTATACATGTTGATCGTATTTACTGTTAAATTTGATGTTTTGTAAAAGTGGTTTTTCTTCATTAATAACTGATGATTTTTTTGGAATTCAATCTTCCATTTATTGATAATTATTTTATAAATATGAAATCACTTTATTTAATATAGGTGAAATTAGTGAAATAATGAATTAAACTTGAGGTGTCTACTAAGTGCACCAAGTGAGCAGGACATTTCATAGTTTAAGCAAGAGTTGTAATGTCATAGTATTCATATATATTCCCCAATTGAAAAATCCAATAGCAACAACAAAGGAAATATTAATAAATAAAATAATAATAAACAAAAAATAATTCAAGGACCATCTTTACCCCCTTCAGAAATAGTCCTACAAAAGTTTACTGAGGATTCAAATCAAACAAAAAATTGGCCCAAATTTTAATGAAGTTGAGTTGTAATTAAATTCTAAAAAACTTTTTACCAAAAAAAAATCTAAAAAACTTGAGGAAATTTAATTGGTGGCCAACTCTATATGTATGAAACAAATTTGAAGAGAATCCAAAATTACCACTAAATTTTTAAAAATATATAAAAATTTTCTCTTAACTTTCATTTCGTGTAAAATGTCACTAAATTTGCTGAAGACAATAAAAACAACCGTATTTAACTTTTGAAAATATTTAGAGTTGATTTTGTTGTAATGATAAATTTTTATTATTTTTTTAAAAAATTAAGAATAAATTTATTGATTAAGGCTCTATTTGATTCTAAGAAAATAGGTTGGAAATAAAATTTAAATGGAAAAAATGTATTGAGGAAAAAAAGTTAAGGGAAAATTAATTTTTTTCTTGTGTTTGGTTCAAGGAAAAATAGAGGAAAAAAATTATAATCATTTTCTAACCTTTTACCCATCAACCATATTGTCATGAAGAGAAGAGAGAAAATATTCAATAACATTGATTAATTGAGAGGAGAGAGATAATTTTTAATGACATTACTTAGTAGAATTCTCTCTCTTTTCTCCATTTCTCTCTTTTTGTGAAATTTTTCTTCCATTTTCTTCTCAATTTTGGAAGGAAAATATGATTGATCAAATTGACAAAATTTTCCTTGAGTTTTTCCATCAAACTTTTTTCTCTCCTTTTTTCTTCAATTCAAACAAGGGAAAGAAATTCATTTTCCATATTTTTTTCTTTCCTTCTAATTTTCTTAGAATCAAACAGAGCTCTAAAAGTCAAATAAAATCTACAACAGATACCATACTTAGACAAATACATAACATTTAAATAAATACATAATTATAATAAGAAAATAAACTTTGCGTTTGAGAAAACGAATTAGTACACTTCTATTCATTCAACTTCTATTCAAATGTTGCTCCATGATGGAATCTCTAACAAGGAGATCAATCAAAGTGTCTTATATATCTTTTCCCATCAAAAAGATCTATATTTACTATCATAACTCAAATTCGAAGAGTCGGTATCCATTATAGTCTAATATTAATTAATTGATAATTTAATCACATGTAAGTATATATATTGACACGATACTAAACTATAGTAAAAATACTTCAATGGTGACAATCAAGAGACAATTATACCTATCAGAAAAGGGTATAGAAAGACTCTCTTAAATAGAAATGAGTATTTATTATAGGAGAAAAATTATTGGCCATAAATTATGTAAAGATTAGGGCTCCATTGGTTGTTGCCAATGACTTCCTCGAAGAAAGAACCAAAGAAAAAATTAGGGTTTTCTAGAAGGAAAAAATGGGGAGAAGAAAGGCCAGAGGAAAAGGTTAAAATTGCTTTTGTATTGGTGACATCTTTAATTGCAAACTAAAGAAATTAGTGATATTTTAAAATATTTTTGAAAGTTTAGCAACAATTTTGAATACAACACTAAATTAGGAGCAAGCCAAGAAAACGAAGATTAAAAAGAGGAGAGGACAAATGCAAGAGAAATGACAATTTTTAATATTTAGGCATACAAATATACAAAAAATAATTAATTATGAGAAAATGCATGAAGGAGTACGAAGGAATAATTATAATTATTCACAAGGATTTGTCCGGGTGTAGATGACAAAGATCTGCCAAGTCAAGAAGCTTAGTAGTGGGTTAGCTTTGTCCCATGTGCATACTTTTGGTTCTCTTTGCTTTTCTTTGGAATTTTCTTCCTTACTTCTACTACATTTTAATGACATGTGAATATATGGACCCACCTATTCAATTGGGTTGAGAGAGAGACACACCAAAAATTAAATGAGAAAAATCATTTAATGATAAAAATCTATTTTTTTGTATTCCGTTATCACCATTACCTCTTCCAATGAAATCGATTTCTTTATTAGTAAAGTTGTATGCAGAGGTAAGCATCGTCTATATCTCGTATCTCCTCGCACCCCATGTAATGAGAGTTATTATTGTTGTTGTTGTACTAGTGTTAACTGATAATTTGTACACTAGGACTATGTTCGATCAAATGAGTTGTTTGAGTAAGGATGACTATTAAATTTTAGTGGTTAGCGGCTTGTTGTTTAGTTGAGTGGTTCAAGAAAATGCATTTGGTAAATTTAGCCCTTAAGCTAGCTGACTATTGAAAATTGGTATAAAAGTATATGAATACTTTTCCAAATATGAATTATTGAGGAGAAATTTTTGATTAAAAAATATAAAACACTACTTTTAAATAATATTTTTAGTGTTTCAAAAACGATGCTTGAAACATTATAAGTTAGTTTAAATATTAGTTGAAATATTACCTTAACAAACCCTAATATTTTATCGATTAGAGTTTTAACTTGGTCAAAATATTAAACGCTACTCCAAACATTATTATTAAACAAGAAGTAAAGTTCTTTTTAACACAAGCTTCCTTCATTCATATAATTTGAATTGAATCTGATGTATATTTTATAGAAAATAAGTGGTAATGTATTTGAACCCACCTCTATTTGTCTAACTATAAAATATAACAAAGAAAGTGATTACCTAATTAAAAGTAATTACTATTGATTAAAGATTTTTTTTTCCCGGAGGCTAATTTAGGTGTGAAAGAAGGACACGATTTAGGTTAAGGTTTAGAGGAGAGAAACATAAAGGGGCCAAGCTTATTGATTATTTGACCAGTTCTCACAAGGGAATTGTACTTGCAATTAGGTTCAAACCCTAGTAGCCCAAATGAGAGGCAACTTCCTTACCATTGAGGTGTGAGTTCGGTGGTGGTTTTCTTTTTCTTTGTAAAAAGCGTAGAAACATTAGAAAATTTATTTGCTAAAATGTCATAATAATAATAATAATAATAATAATAATAATAATAATAATAATTCATCTTTACCTATCTCGAGATATTTAGAGATAATTTATTAACCCTTCGGATATTGATATTCATTTTTACACACCCTGTATTTAGAGTCACAAAATATTGAAGTAACAAAATGGGCAAGTACTCATCAAAAATTATAAAAGGACAAGTTTAAATCTAATTTTTTAAATAAAATGACTTAGCTACCCTATTAATTAATTGGTGCCTTCAAATAGCAACTTTATCTCCTTCCTTGCTGAACATTAGAAATGAAGAATTCTCAATGTAGGATTGAAGAAGAATGAAATTGCTGAAGATTCATAAATAGAGCAAGCTTCTCTTCCTCCCAGTTTTTCATGTTGTAAATCGAGCTATTTCATTTGGAGAAAAACTGATATTGCTGAAGATTGCAAAATGAACCTTGCTATTCGAACTAGTAAACCCAAAGCTCGATAAGCCTTTCATGTTTGTCACAATTTAGTTTTTAAGGGTGTGTCCAAATCTAAAATTTCGCATTCACAAATCAAAGTCTCCATTTTGTTTTTTAGATCTTAAATTTTGGATATTGAATTTGGGACTGTGGCCAATGGGGGTCTTCAATCACAATTAAAATTTAAAAAATACTAAAGAAAAATAAAACCTTACCAATTTTTTTCTTCAACTTGTCAATAGAGGCTCCCTCACAATCGAAGAAGTAAGGAGGCAAACCTAACTTTTTGTTGGGAGGGGGACTTCTCCTTCACTCAAACGAATAAAGCAAGGCAATGGAAAGCGAGAAATAGTGGTACTATACATTTCTTTTTTATGTCACGTTTGCATATAGATTGTCTTTGGATATTTTTTATTATTAACAAATAAGGTCAATGCATCACTAAAATATTGAATGCTTTGGTAAGGGTGGGTAAAAATGAATACCAATACCTAGAGAGTTAAAAAATTATTTTTAACACTACTAAAATAATGACTTTTTATTACAAGCCTTTTATGAAGGTTAAAAACAACAATCGTAGTAAAACATGATGCGGTGATATTTTTATAGATAAATGTTCTTTTATTTCACCTATTACTATGGTTCTTTGGTTGAATCGTAGTAATAGGTCAATATGTCCATTTTTTACTAATGTTCGAGTGAAAGAACCATAATAATAAGTGTTCTATTATTACAATTGTTTAGATGAACCGGGGTAAAAAGTCGGTCGGAGGACCTAATTACACGAGCGGATCGCTGCCCACCTTCACTCTCTGCTCTCTACTCTCACTCTTACTCTAGCTCTATGCTCTTGCTCTCGTCTCACTTACTCTTTCTTCGCCGTCGTCGCTTCTCTATGGTTTCCTTGTCGTCGTCACTGCCTTTTACTAGTTGTTGTTGTTGTCCCCCTCGCCTCTCACTCTCACCTGTCGTCATCGCTGTGTTGCTCCCTCTCCCCTTTCACTCACTCTCTCCGTTATCGTTGCTAGTATGCAACTTCTCTCTCTCTCTCTCTCTCTCTCTCTCTCTCTCTCTCTCTCTCTCTCTCTCTCTCTTATATTTTTTACTTTAATTTATTTGCAAAATTGGTTAGTTGAATGTTGACAAATTGGTTTAGGGTTTAGTATTTAGGGAAATGGAATGATATATGATTTAGGGTTTAGGGTTTAAGGTTTAGGGAAATGAAAGTTGAGCGAAATCGATTCGCAGATAAATTATGTAGAGAGAATGTGGGTTGTTGAAAGTAAGGGATTAATGTGAAGAATGTTATGTATGTTTTTTTTTTTTGTTATGAAAGATGTGATGCAAAATTTGGCTATATATCATGTTTTGGAATTCTCTAGGAGTAGTCTTTTATTGAGTTGAGGATGATGATTGGCCTTATTGCTTAGCTCTTGAAACATTTTGGAAAGGGGATGTAGTTGGTGTGGAGTTGTTGAAGAAGTAAAATGGGATATGAAAACCCTTTAAACATTTATAAAAAGTTTAATATTATTTTAAATGAGACAAATTACCTAAAATGGAGTCATCTATATCCTCGTTTTAATTGGCTATATTTCAATTTATGGAGATATATTTGATAACAATTGTAATTGTTGATAAGACGACGAGATTGCATATTCTGAGTTATATTTTAATTTATAGAGATTTATTTTAAGTGAGTAATGATTTGATACAAAAGACACTTGTTGGGTATTGGATTGATGCATGCATGTAAATTTTAAAGCTTATTATGTTGGGATTCAATATGGACATGTCTCATGTACATTGATATTTGAGCATGCATAGATGTGAATTTGTAAATTATGTGTTTTATGCTAAGTTGTGAGATTAACTAAGGCAGCTTCAAAATTCAGTTGATTAAGTATCTTTATAAAAAGAAAAAGTTAACCCAAGTACGTACATTGGTTGTGTATATTGAATTGACCCCAAAGATTGCTATACGCTATGTGAGGATTTGATAGAATTTAGATCTTACTATGACTTTTTTGCATTCATTCGAATTAATTCATGTATATGCATTAGTTAGATATATGTCATCATATCAAGGTTAAACACATGCCTTGAGTATGTTTCTTTTTAGTGTGGAAAAGATCAAGTATTGTTTATCTAACAATGTAACAATAACCTCACCAATTTAGTGATTACCGCAATATAAAATGGATCCTTCCAAAGTTACAAATAAGTCGAGGGGACGAACAATGATGAACAAGAAGAAGTTGACACGTAGTAGAAAAGATATAACTCTCCTTACCCGAGTCCAATTCGACGAGCACCACAACCCGGTAGGTGAGCTCACAGCTTGCTTCATAAGCTATGTTGGTGCGGCAACCCGCACATATATGAACATCAACTACCCTCATTGGAGCAAAGTCCCTAAACTGGTTTAGGAAACCTTTGGAATAATATACGAGTAAATGCTAATGCATGTCATTCTTGTAATTGTAATTTAGTGTAAATATTTAACACTAATGCATGTCATTCTCATGTTTCAAAATATGTTCAACTTGGACGTGAATGAATCGGATCTCCCGTTAGTGAAACACAAGACTCTCATGTCGAGTGACGGATAAATTTAGAAACTTGAAGTCTCACATTACCGTTGTTTGGGTCTACAAGACAAGCGAGATCAAGGCAGAAGGTAGACCATGGCCCCGGGAGGTCTAAAACTTCATAATCAAGGAGGATTGGAAGAAATTTGAAGCTTATGTCTCCATTATGGAATACAAGGTAATTTAAAATTTGTTCTCTTTTTTTGATAAGTCTTATTTATGAATATTTCTTTGGAGTTATTAATTTCTTTATAATTTCTTACAATTTAACATTTGTAGTCTTATTTATGGATATTTTGTTGTCTTAGTTACTTGCACATGCACGAGGTAAAGTCAACCGAGAGATGATTAAGACCAATGTGTATCCTAATACAATGTCCCGTGGGGAATATGTGAAGATGGAGGAGAACTTGTACAAGCGAAGCTTGAACAACCGAAAGCGAATCCGATGAAGGTGCCATCATAGATTCTTCATAGCTCACTATCGAGAGGGACGAGTTGTGGGTCGAAGGAAGAAAGAAGAAAGATAATACATTCACTACAAATATAAGTCCAGTCTATCATGCAACGACTCATGAGTTTGACTATTACTTTATTTATTTTGAGAACTTATCGATTAATATACGAATTGTCCAAGGACAATTTATTTCTTTCTTACGAAGCCTTTGTCACGGACCTCGACTTCAAAAGTCCTTGACACCACCAGGAGGAGAGATAAGTTAGCCTTGGCCCTAGAAAGAGATAAGCATCCCGGTTGTGTTCGAGTCGTCAATGGAGGCTAGGGATACTTGAGCACTTCGGGGTTAGAAAGAAGCGTCCCATCTCTTCCAGCCGATAATGTTTTCTCAAATGGAGTCTCAATTGGCTTCCCAAGTGGAAGAGAGAGTGATGGCCCGGTTCATGGTGTAATTTACCAAGATGGGCATCCCAGCACCCAACTTGGAAGAGTTACGTGATGTAGAGGGTCAATTCTCATCCCGGACATCGGTGAGCGCAAAGCGAGCTCACTCTTTTACCATTCTAAAGATATATCCGAGATAATTAAGATTTTGCTATCTACTTAGAATGCATGTTTTTATTTTGACTAATTATTGGTGTATACTTGTCGAATTAATGGTGTATATACTTTGGTTGTTGTGGAACTCGAGCGTGTGGCCGTTGAGTAATTAGTTGTTGTTTGTTGTTGCTATTTTGGATGAGGGCCGTTATCCCGGAAAAATGTTGACTATTAAGAGAAAACGTATCTGTTTTTTTTTTTTCAAGATTATTGATAGTTTAAGTTGTGTCTCAAGGGTTATCTCATGATTTTAATTCTTATGCAGCTGGTGCACCGCATGTTAGCTTCTCATCACCCTCCTTTAGATCACTTTTTGGCAACAAGTGTTGTTTGCCCCATTCACCAAGTGTCGCCGTTCATAGGGCAACTCTCTTATAGGATTAGATAAAGGTGAGGGTGATAGAAATTGTGCAAGGGAAAGGCACCTGTGAGTTTCCGATCCAATCACCGCACCTCCATACTATTGACGAAGCGGTCAACAGCTTTTGTTACTTGGCCCAAGAGTTTGGTCATCCTCTCTACATCGAAGGTATTTTATTTGAAAATATTAGATTTGTTGTTAATACCACGTATATATATTTCTAATTCCTGTATTATGATCTTCCCTAAACTAGGTTGTCGTGGCCGGAGCCGAGAGTGGGAGGAAGGGCACTCCTAAGTCCTCGCTTGGCACCACCAAGTATTTAGTGGCAACCGATCGTCGTCCAAAGCACTCCCTCTCCAACCCATTGACGAATGACCTGGATTGTAATTTTCGTCCGTAAAGTTTTGTGAAGACTTTGCCGGAAGACACAGTACTCCAAATGACAGCACCAATTCATGTGTTTGGGTTATTATACAGGGATGATAAGATTAGTTTACCAGTTTTCTTGGACGACATACCGTAATTTCTACATATGTAGGATATCAACGCATCTGTTGTTATTGTAAACACCAAAAAGTGTCGTCCTTTTCTCTGTTTTTTATTTGTTGACCCGATGATGAAATCCCAAGTCGTATTTGAGGATTTGGATCTCGGATTGTGTCCGATTGGTGCGGCGGAACCAAGTAAACCACAAAGAACCCCCAACACCACATAAATAGCCTTGTTCCTTAGGTCGATCAAAAATCTCCTTTTCTTTCGGACGATCCTAAACCGGGCCAAGCCTCCAAAGACAATAGAGTCCATTGCCGCGTAACGGGCAATTCCGGACTCGAATTCGTGTTTCACTTCGATCCAACCGGACAAAGAGTTGAAGACCTCAAGACAACGCTAGAAGCCGCATTTCATGATCACAAGCATCAAAGTATTGTGTTTTGGCTCCAAGACAGTCCACCCGAGACTAGGAGCACATATCCCACATCAAAAATGAAACTCGCCGAAAATGAAAACCTACCAAAAATGGAAACTTTTTATTTTTGGAAAGGTGTTATGGTCGGCCCATGCCATCCCAAAACCTTAAGTGGAACGCTGCATTTTGCCTCGGAGACTCCCTTGGAAGCACGCTAGGGCACGAAACCCTAAAAAACCTCTTATGGCCGGCGTGAACCCGGTTCTATCCGGTTCAATCTTCACAATATCCTACCTAGTTTTGTATCCTATTCTCGACAACTGGCCGAGCTAACCCGAGGTCACTTCCTTGACCTAACCTCTCCCCATAAATAGAGAGTCTTGGCTTTCATTCACACACGACTTCTTGCCTAAGCACCACGTCGCTGAAACTCGCCTAATAGCTACTCGAATACTCTCATTTGTATTCCGATCTCTTGGTCCCTTTTCAGCCTACTCCTTCTCTACTTCTATCATACTCGATACATCCGATTCCTAAACTCCATCAGTCACACATCTCGCCTACCTACTTACCTACATAGGAAAACTCACAAAAGCCCGTCTCATTTGCCATTGTCGTATCAAGAGGTTCGGATCCGAGATCCGGATCGGCAGGTGGGACAACCTGAAGGCACAAATCCAGTTTTCACAATGGTTTATTTTATTTTATACTTTCTTTATTACTTTCCGTATTGTAGACAAATGATATATCGCTTTTAATTCCTCCCCGCCCAATGTAATCTTTTAAATTTCTCGCTTTCTTTTCCTTTTCGCTTTTCTTTTGTTTTTGCTTTTCGTTTCGCCTTTACTTGTTTTCTTTATCGCTTTCTTTACTTTTGCTTTTATCGCTTACCTTTATTATATTTTGGTTGCTTTAATTCTTTATCGTATGTTGTTGTTTGCTTACTTTTGTACATTATTTTAATTCACTAGTCGAACTAGTAATGACCTTCTTCGAGACGGGCGAAATGGAAGGGTTTATCCTTACGTTTCTTACCCTCATCTCCAAATCCAGTTCTCGGTCCAAAGACCAATGGAGTCATTTTTAGCCCCTTTCGGTCTTAATTTTTCCCATACTAAGATTAAAAGAGTATTTATTTTGTTTTTGTTAGTTTTTCTTTCCTAAAACCGACTGGCGACTCCCTTTTATTTATTTCTATTCAAATCTGCTTCCCTGCAATTTTTTGATTAAATAGTGAAAAGCAGGATCTGGATCTCGCCAAGCTAGGGCGTAAGCTAAGGCTAATCTCATCAGCTGTGGCCTCTAGCCGGTGTTGGCCACCACTATGCAGCTGCCGCTTACACCGTGTGGTTAGTAGGCGGGCTCGGGTCCAAACCGGGTTTTTACACCGGCTTGGTCCTAGAGCCTCATGGCAAAAACAGAACCTTAATTCCTATTTTTCGGTTAAGAAATAATATCTTGAGACTTCTCAAAATAATTACTAAAATAAAAAGGTTAATAAAATCGCCATTCAACTTTGCTTATTTCACTTTAAGTCGATTTAATAAAATTCGAAATCTTAATTAAAAGGTTCATCCCCGCATTCCAAAATCAACTTTCAAAATTATCTTCAAAATCAATCTTTAAAAAAGAGACTCGACACAAGTGGGGAGCTCGGCGGGCCCCGGCCGGTCATGGTTCCTACAAGTGGCGACTCTACTCGGGGATAAATTATTTATTAAGAAGGTGAAACTTGAAAATTTGAGTAGTGTGTTTTTATGATGTGCTTGCATTAGACATCCCGCATTTAGCAACCTTTGAACTAGTTTAAATACTATTTTTGGACCACTCGGGAAAACTTTATTGTACCTCCTGTTTATCCTTTCTCGAGAGAGGCTTCTACTCGGTTCCTCTAGGCGGGCCCAACTAGGCCTCATTACCCAAGGAAACGGTACCTCCTCCCTTGTACCACGCACTCTTGGCCTAAAACCTTTGGTTCACCGAGAGGCACTTAGAATTCCGGCTTATTTTCTTATCCGTGCAACCCATAGAGGACCAAATTCTCGGACTACGTGTCACCATGTATCCAACCTTTTAAACTCTTTGACCATAGAACTTTTGACTATTAGGTGGTCCCCCTCCTCATTTGCATGCTTTGATGAGTGTGTGTGTTTTTAGATTTAATCTTCTACTTGTGAACCTTTAGGGATAGGTGTGGAGCGTTGAATAATCCTTACATGGGTGCAAAAATAAAATCAAAATAAAATTTTGAGTCGGTCCAATTATGTGCATTTTAGCCAAGAAGTCCAAAATTATATTTCCCTTTTAGGTCGGTCCATTCATTCCATATTTACATTAGCTAAATTAAAAATCATCTCTCTTAAGGTTGGTCCATTCATTTCATTTTTACATTACCCAAAATAAATTTCATCTCAAAGTAGGTGAGTCCAATCTTGCATTTTATTTGCATTAGCCCAAATTAAACTTCATCTCAATTAAGGTGAGTCCATATTTGCATTTCCTTTTTAGATTTAGCCAAAGAAAAATCATCTCAATTAAGGAGAGTCCATCCCATTTATTTTTCGCATTGGTCAAAATTAAATTCATCTCTAATTAGTAGAGACTTTCATTTACATTAACCAAACAAAAATTCATCTCAAATTAGGTAAGTCTGTCTTGCATTTTCATTTCTCATTTAGCCAAAATAAATTCATCTTCCATTAGGAGTAATCATCTATGTAATTCGGTTCCGCATTAGCCAAGTTATAGAATCATCTCGGATTAAGGCAAAACATCAATGCATAACACTTCCTTTTATGTGCATTCCTTATATGTATCCAAATAAAAGAGCATATCAATTTTTTCTCCTAAGATCAGTCTTCCTCGAGTCTAGCACTTAAGCCTCATCTCCCTTAGAAGTTCTTCCACGAGCCAAACCTAATCTTATTTCCAATTGCCATTTCCAATTTCCCAAATCAAAGCCACATTACCTTACTCAAAGGAGCAAAAACTAATCGAGAAAAGGCACCAAATCAATTGAGAAGCATTTCGACTCGATTCAGCACCAAACCATCAAGCTTAAGGTCCATCAGCAACAAGTACATTGTAGTTCGAGCGACCTACCCTTCTTTAGGCTTTACTTTAGGGAGTGGGGACTAAAGTGCGGTTTTTGCCTTTATCTTTTGAATTTTTTCCACATCATCTTAATAAAAGAATGCATTTGTTATTAGAATTGAGTCTTGCATACAACTCCTTTGCATGAGTCAAACTCCTAAAAATACAAAAATTAATAATAAAGCACCTACAAGAAATTATTCAATCAAGCATAAAGCAGCATCAAGCATCAAGAAGCATCGAGCATCAAGCAAGCATCAAGCATTAAATCAGCATCAAGGAGGTCACCAAGCACCGTCACCTTAAAAGAGGATCTTCTATCGCCTAATCAAAGCTCACCAACACTCCAACGTTCAAGAAGAGCTAGACACAAGCACTTAAGAAGAGCATGGGGGCTCCTGATTGGAAGAGTCATACAACCACAACAACTCCAAGGGAAGACCCAAATCAAAAGAGCTATTAGCACACAAACTAAAAGCTCAAATTTAGAATGACGCACATAACCTTAGGAAACATCATATTTTCAAGCAAGCGTTCCCTAGACTTCATGTCATCCAACAACCAAGTCTAAGCAAGAATTTCTACATAAAGTCAAATATTCGTCCCTATTTCGACGAAAGTGGATAGAAGTCGAGCTTCGGGTTCAGCAGACGATCAAAGTTCGGACACTACTTAGTTGAGCTTCGGGCCCAACAACGATCAAGGTTCGGACACAACTTAGTCGAACTTCGAGCCCAAGCAGCGGTCAAGGTTAAGACACGACTCAATCGAACTTTAGGCCCGACAACGGTTAAGGCTCGGACACCACACCAAGACTTTAGGACCACTCCATGGCGAAGTCAAGGAACCATACTTAAAACATGATATGGTTACAGATTATCTCTAGATAACACTTGAGACTGTTTACATTCGATTATTAGCTAACTAAACTGTTAGTGCGGAAAAATTTCAGCCAAGCTTCGGACCAAGAAAGTTCAAGTTTAGGCACACCCAACCGAACTTCGGATCTAAGAAGCGGTCAAGTTCGAGCACCCCAACTAAACTTCGACTTTACTACCCGAGTCAAGTTCAAGCTCCCTCACCAAGCTTCGGACTAAGCAAATGGTCAAGTTTGAGCATACCAATCCGAACTTCAAGTCTCTAAGCATCCAAGTTCAGGAATCAACAACCCGGACTCTAGAGTCCATCGACCAAATCCAGGCCCCTCTATTAAATTTCAACTCAACAGTACCTAATTTCGGACGCATCAATTCAAAAGTAATGCCAGTACTGGGTAAGTACCCTTTAGTGTCTACTTTGACCATCGTCATTCGGACTCTGGCCAAAGTGAGGGCTAACTCGTAGACACCAAAAAGTGTCATCCTTTTTCTCTATTTTTTATTTGTTGTGCCGATGATGAAATCTCGAGTCCTATTTGAGGATTTGGATCTTGGATTGTTTCGATTGGTGCAACGGAGACCGAGAAACCACAAAGAACCCCCAAGCATTACGTAAATAGCCTTCTTCCTTGGGTCGATCCAAAATCCCCCTTTCTTTCGGACGATCCTAAACCGGGCCAAGCCTCCAGAGACAACAGAGTTCAGTGCCACGTATCGGGAATTCCGAGCTTAGAATTCGCGTTTCACTTCGATCCAACCAGACAAGGAGTTAAAGACCACAAGATGACATTAGACGCCGTATTTTATGATCACAAGCATCAAAGTGTTGTGTTTTGGCTCCAAGACAGTCCACTCGAGAATATGAGCACGCATCCCACATCAAAAATGAAACTTGCCAAAAATAGAAACCTACCAAAAATGGAAACTTTCCATTTTTGAAAAGGTGTTATGGCCGGCGCATGCCATCCCAAAACCTTAAGTGGAATGCTGCGTCTTGCCCCAGCAGATTCCATTGGAAGCGGTTAGGGCACAAAACCCTAGAAAGCCTCTTGTGGCCGGCGCCGTGAACCTAATTCATTCCGATCTTATCGCTTTGTTATCCGGTTCAATCTTGACAATATCCCGCTTCGGTTTTGTATCCTATTCTAGACGGCTGGCCGAGCTAACCCGAGGTCACTTCCTTGACCTAACCTCTCCTTATAAATAAAGAGCCTTGGCTCTCATTCCCACACGGCTTCCTATTTTAGCACCACGTCGCTGAAACTCGCCTAAGAGCTACTAAATACTCACATCCGTATTCCGATCTCTTGGTCCCTTTTCAAGCTATGTTTTATTTACTTCCATCATACTCGATACATGCGATCTCTAAACTCTATCAGTCACACATCCGCCTACCTACCTACCTACATCGAAAACTTACAAAAAGCCCCGATCATTCGCCATCGTCGCATCAAGAGGTTCGGATCCGAGATCCGGATCAACAAGTGGGACAACCTAAAGGCACAGATCCAATTTTCACAACGGTTTATTTTATTTTATGCTTTCTTTATTACTTTCCAGTATTGTGGACAAACAATGTGTCGCTTTTAATTCCTCCCCACCTGATGTAATCTTTTAGATTTCTCGCTTTCTTTTCCTTTTCGCTTTTATTTCATTTTCGCCTTTTGTTTCTCGCCTTTATTGCTTTCTTTATCACTTTCTTTACTTTTTCTTTTATCGCTGCCTTTATTATATTTTGGTTGCTTTAATTCTTTATTGCATGTTGTTGTTTGCTTGGTTTTGTACATTATTTTAATTCACTACTTGAACTAGTAATATCCGTCTTTGGACGGGCGGAAAGGAAGGGTTTATCCTTACGTTTCGTACCCTCATCCCCTAATTCGATTCTCGGTTCAAAGACCGATGGAGTCATTTTTAGCCTCTTTCAGTATTAGTTTTCCCATCCTAAGATTGAGAGAACATTTAATTTATTTTTGTTAGTTTTTCTTTCCTAAAACCGACTCCCTTTTCATTTATTTCTATTCAAATCAGCTTCTCGGCTATATTTTTGACCAAACAGTGAAAAACAGGATCTAGATTTGCCAAGCCGGGGCATAAGCCGAGGCCGATCTCATTAACCGTGGCCTTTGGCCGACGCCGGCCACCACTAGGTGCAGGCTGCCGCCCGCATCGTGTAGTCGAGAGGCGGGCTCGAGTCCAAACCGATGTTTTCACATCGGCTTGGCCTAGAGCCTCATGGCAAAACAGAAACCGAATTCCTATTTTTCAGTTAAGAAATAATATCCCGGACTTCTCAAAATAATTACTAAAATAAAAAGGTTAATAAAATCACCATTCAACTTTGCTTAATTCGCTTTAAGTCGATTTAATAAAATTCGGAAATCTTAATGAAAAGTTTCATCCCCACATTCCAAAATCGACTTTCAAAACCATTTTCAAAATCAATCTTTAAAAAAGAGACCCGACAATAGTGGGGAAGCTCGGTGGATCCTGGCCAACCATGGTTCCTACAATTATGCTTGGCATGATGTAAGTTACTATATATAAAAATTCATTTAACTCGTTAATTTTCATTTCTAACTATATATGTATAATTAATATGTCATAGGTGGCTCCACGAGATATGAATCGAGTATATTCACTTTATCAATCATGTTGTCATTCAAGCATTGGGAAAGTCAATTGAGGATCGATCCAAATTTATCTTGAACCTCATGACCACGGCGTAAAAAGCATATTACTTAGCACCATTCTTTGAGGGGTAAGTGTATAAATAACTTAAATGAAGTTCTAATGGTTTGATAATTACATTTTCATATATGTTATTAGTGTCGGTGTAAGGCCCACTGGATACTTACTGCTATATATCCGAGTAACGTTTCATACCGGCTCGATCCTCCGGGTCATGCCGTGAGGAAAGATATCAAAATAGTGCTCGACTCGTGAGTTCATTACTTACTCATTTTCTACTTTTGTTAAATATTCTTTTCAATTGTATATTTTATGCATGCCTTTATGATATATTTGAACAATACATGATCTTTATTTGAATTTTATTTTCATCGGATTGAAAAATAGTGTTCATGGAGTATATGGCTATTTGGGAGGCTCAAGAGGCCTACATAAACGCCAAGTGTTGTCATTGTAAATGTGAGGTTCTCCATAACTACTTAAATTAGTTTCCATTTCCAGCGAAATTACTTGTTACATAACCGCTAATTAATTCTTCATGTGTTGGAAATCTATTTTGATAATTGTAGTACCATAAACAATCAAGGAATGTGGAGTGTGGATTCTACATTCTCCAATACATGAAAAAGATTATGAACTAGCTGGATTTCAATGATCACGGATGTAATCCCCCAAAGGTACTTGCACTTATACTTGTTACATTTGTTTATGAAAATTTAATTTATCTTGTCATATTCTTTTCAACTTAATTAGTACTTGCACTTGACGTAAATATATGTAAACTTAGTTTTACAACATTGGTCATGGTATTTCTCAGAAAAAGTTAGCCACTACCCCTTATACACATGATGTGTCTGGATGAGCTTCGACGAGGTTGGACTAGTTTATGTATAATCGTATAATTACACCTACATAGGTATATATTTACAAATGATTATTTCTTCATTATTTGATTGGTAATTTTTGTAATTTATATATATATATATATATATATATATATATATATATATATATATATATATATATATTAACATTTACCTCCCTCGAGATATTTGGAAATCATTTATAAACCCTCCACGTATTGGTATTTATTTCTACCCACCCTAGATTTAGATATAAAAAATATTTGACATAAAAAACAGCGAAGGGTTAATCGGAATCGTAAAAGGACAAGTTTGTCCCTAATTTTTAAAATAGAATGATTTTTTTACCCCCACGGCTAGAAAGAGCGCATATATCGTAAAAGGGCAATTGTGGCATTGTACATCTTTTTTATGCCACCTCAGCATACATATCGTATTTGGATGTTGTTTATTATTAACAACAAAGGTCAATGCATCACTCAAATATTAACCGCTACGGTCGGAATGAGTAAAAATAAATACCAATAATTGGAGGGTTTATAAATAATTTCCAAATATCTCGATGATATGTATATATATATATATATATGTTAATATTCACACTTGTGTGAAATATGAATTAGTTGTGAAACAAATGAATCCGTTAGTTGTATGTATTCCGGTTGTATAATTGTACAGGGATACGAAAAATAAAAGAAAATACATTTAAAAAAATTCAGACCTATTACTATGGTTCTTTCTCTAAAACCGTAATAATTAGGAATCTATTACTACTATTCTTTAAATGAACCGTAGTAATAGGTTATCTTTTACTACAGTTTTGAACCGTTGTAAAAGATGTCCATCTATCGCGACGCTCATATACACGAAGCCTTGTAACCATAGTAAAAAGTCTTTTTGAACCATAGTAAAAGACGGTTAATGTAGTAGTGCAAATACTTCAAGGAAGGTAAAGGTGAATATCTTTTTTGAACCGTTGTAATAATAATAATATCATTTTTGAACCATAGTAAAAGATGGTTATTACAGTTTTGAACAGTTGTAATAATAATAATAATAATAATAATAATAATAATAATAATAATAATAATAATAATAATAATATCATTTTTGAGTTGTGTAATGGTAATTCACACATACGCTATAATTTGTACGTTGATAAAAATGTTTTTGTGATGGTAATGACCTTTTTCATTTAGGGCTTTAATCTTGCGTCATTTATGTTTTGTAGCAAGCTGAGAATAGAATTTTATTTGCTCGTTTAGTATGTGGGATTGGAATTATTAATGGAATAAGAATTTATTTGTGGGAATGAAAATTGGTTTATAAATTTTCAACATCGTTGTTTTATATGTGGAAGTTTAAAGTGAAAATATGATCAAGAATAACTTAATATTGCTATTAAAATGTTACGGATGTATTTCTATTCAGAATTTTCACCTCCCCTCATGGGAATAAATTTTGGTAATAGAGAGCTTCTACTCTCATTCTCGTTCTCAAAGTTATCCAGATTTTCATAAACCAAAGGTTGGAAATATATTACCTCGTCTTCTATTCTCATTCTCATTTATCTGTTACCACATGCCACAAACCCAAATATGACCCATATAGGTAAACAAATATATATATATATATATATATATATATATATATATATATATATATATATATATATATATATATAGAGAGAGAGAGAGAGAGAGAGAGAGTCTAGTTCTAGAGTTTGATTGGATGAGGGAGCGGATCACATTTTTAATCTGATAACTATAGATTATTGTAATATCTTTAACGATTTGATTTAATAAAACCATGTATTTTCAATCAAACAAAACGAAATATATGTAAAGAAAAAAATAAATATTTGTTAAAGAGAAAAAAGTAACCCTCACCACTTGAAATAAATGTCATTGCAAGAAAAAAAGCTGATTAATGCATGTGATTAGTTAATATGTAGCTTCATCCTCACATATTAATTTTATAATTAAAATGAGGAACTAGAATGCTACATGTAACTTTGAAATTATTTGATGCAAGTAGTTTCTCTATGATAAGATTTACCCTTTTACCCTTTTTCCCTTTTCAACAACGGTTGAAATTTTTTATTTGAACTTCATTTTTATTCAGTTTCACAAAGATACAGACCATATAATATATATTTTATTTTAAATAATATATATATATATAAGATGCGACCAGACATCAATTTTACTTTGGATATAATATTTCTGTCGCTAAATATATATATTTTTTAATTTAAGAATTCATATTTGTAAACTTATTTTAAGAAGGAATGCATAAAGTCTATAGATTTTAGGCAAAACAAATTTAAGATAGAACAATATTACTAGAGTTGAAAAGTAAGGTCCCTTGAATTGGAATAGTATTGTCCTTGTCATTCTATTATACATGTGAGTCAGTGAAGATTGCAATCCTTTCTAGAAGTAGACTACTTGGCAAATCACATTATTTTTCATGGTTGTGACACTAAAAATAATGTGTCTATTTTAATTTTATTGGAATTTTAGTGGAGTCCTTACCGTGAAATATTGATTCTAACTGGCGCTGTCAGAAATTCGGGTTCGGGTCGATCACCGGACGAAATTTTTGTTCGATATCTGGTTTTTTCTGGTCGGACAATTCAGACAAGCGTAAATTTGGGTTAAAATTGGGTTCGGACAATAGAAATATGAAAATTTTATGTCCGAATTTGAAATTCGGACAAAAAAGTTATACTCACACCCGATTTTTCGGGTCGGACAAATTCGCATAATCGGGTTGGACGAAATTTTGCCAGCGCTAATTCTAACAGTTAGAAAAAAATTCTTATATTATATTTTTTTAATTTTATCCCACTATTATCTTTATTTTCATCGTTTTATTATTCTGCAAGTGGATAATAAATGAAATTAACTTCATTTAAGGTATTTTTTATAAAAGATCTACACGTCTATTTCGTGTCAATCTTGTTCAACATAGTTGGATTTAGAGGTCAAAATCCATTAATTAATTAGACAATTTTAAATGTGAGATATCAATGAGATTTTCTATAATTGGAGGGAGTAGGGAGTCATAGTGAAGAAGTTTTCAGCCCAATAAAGAAGCAAAGTGGAAAAAATGAAAAACAAAAAGAAAATAAGCAATTTCATGGTAATATCTTTTTCCTAACACAATGTGATTTTTCATACATAGCAAGTTGTACTCTAATATATGGTTTAGTTGCATTGTTTATAATAAGAATAAACCAATAAAATAATGGTGGAGATGGTTGCAGCCTCATTCCGATAAGGAGGAGAAAATAAATTTAAATCTCCAAAAAGCGCACTTGTGATGTTTAAGCATTATTGAGCATGATTATTGAGAATTGGATGAGATTAGCTTGAGCAGAATTAGGGGAAAATCAGAAAGTTAATTTCATGATTCATGTGCAGATTTCTATGAATTAAGCATGCTGTCCGAATTTCTGTGAATTCATGTGTAGCCCAAACTTCCTGTAATTTTTCCTGCAGCTTCGTGGCAATTTATGGAAATCTCCTGTAAAATTTGGTATGCATTGGATGAGTAGATTGGGAGATATGCAATTTTAAGTGAAAATGTCCTGTTTTGAGCAAAATCGGAATTAAGTGAGTAACTCGAATTAAGAACTGAAATTTAAGAAGTTATATGGCTAGATTAAGAGATACTTATCGATTAAGAAAAGTTATAGAATCATAAACCACTTATACGCGATAATACGCGATCATGAAAACGATAAGTTCGTTGATTAGAAATCCTAGTTGGCATGTTTATGTGATTATGTGTTTATCCCGAATTACATCGATTATAAATGATATAAGCATGCGTATGTGAAATGAATTGATTATACTTGAGTTGGAACTTGCTTATGTGAATTGCTTGTTTTGAAGAAGTTACGCATGAACGTGTTGAGCATGAATTATATGAATTAAGTATATCTTATGTATAAGTAATAAGAAGATAAGAAACTTAAAGAACTAAAGAAGGGAGAAAGGATTGTGTTATTGATCTAAGACCCCACGAATTAAAGAACCCTCTGAAGCTATGGCCATAGAAGTGTCTATCAACCCGAAGCCACGAATTATTTTGCTTCTACGAATTATTGACGATATGCGTCCTTCGGGGAAGGGAGGCCGCCTCGAGGCCACGAATTATTTTGCCTCGAGGCCACGAATTATATGCCTCCGTGAACCGAGCCCACGACTATTTTGGCTCTAAGAACTGGGTCTTTAGAGCAGAGCATAAATCTTCTTTCCATTCGAAATTAAGAAGACTTAAAGAATTACGATATGAAGAATCGAATGATCGTGCATGACGAACAAGAAAAATTAATGATTTATGAAATGCACGATTGAACTCAAGAAGAAGAATAAGAAGAAGATCGAATCCCGATTTCATAAGAAATGAATACGATAAGAACTAAGATATGATTTATGATAATTTACATGATGAATGATTCTATGACTTAATTGTGTAGAAATATGAATGAAGTGTGTTTGATTGAATTCATGAGTAAGTGATGTCATTATGTTTCTCGGCAAGTTGGTAAGTTTAGAATCTCGCATGTCTTAAGCATGTATGATCTAAATCGCATGTCATGAATGAGTTATGAACTTACATGTGTTTGTTAATGAATTAATGTGCAAAGTGAAACCCGGGGTTGGGTTTGGATTATTCACTGGGCTCGTGGAGCTCATGACCTCACCAAAAATTTCAGTGTACGAAGTTAAGACTCGCAGGAGCGGCTTTTGGCTTTTAGAATAGCAGACGGATAGGAAATGCCGGACTTACTATTGGTTTATTTGTCTTTTGATTGTAAAGATGTTGTAAAGATCGGTTGTATGTAAACTTAAGTTTTGACCATGAATACAAAAGCTTTATGTGATTACTCCGAGCGTGTGGCTCGTTGGGGTTGTGTTGTTGATACTCCGAGCGTGTGGCTCATTGAGTTTAAGATTGTGTTTCATGCAGGGTTAGGACTTTAAGCCTATGGGATTAGTCATGTTATAGAGAAAAGTCCGCGAAATTTTCAGGAAAACCTTTGAAAACCTAGAATTACGCTTCCGCTAATCCAAGAAAGGGTTATTAACCCCAAGTTAAGATCTTAAGCAGCCTTAGGGGTTCCTCTCGGAAACCCCGGCATGTAATACTCCTAGGGTGGGTCTAGGGGTGTTACAAAAATGGTATCGAGCAAGAATCCTCCGACCTGTAGATTTTCCTAGAATTGAGTCTAGGACTTGAGTGATTGCTTATGTGACTGATTGAAATATGAGTATGTGATTTGATTCATGAATCTATGTGCTTATATGTGATTGAGTGAATCTCATATGATTTGATTGTGAATACATGTGCATATGTGCGATTGTATGAATCTATGTATGGTGATGTAGTGAAGAATTAACAATGATCCCCTAACTTACTTTTGTTAGATGGCTCGTGGGGAAGGAAGTGGTAGAATTGATGAGCGAGTAACGCAACCGATCCAATGATAGGCATTAACCTTCGAATAAGTTTCGAAATTGCAACCTTCCAAGTTTAGGGGTACTGCAAACCCTAGTGAGTTAGATGAATGGATGGGGGAGATCGATAAAATATTTAAGACCATGATGTGTCCTGAAAAGTATAAGGTTGGATTAGCTACGCATCTTTTCGTTGGAGAAGCCGACCATTGGTGGGATTCAGTTAAACCAAGCCCGAAGAGGAACGAGCAAAACCAATAACTTGGGAGGAACTAAAAGAAAAGATGAATGGTCAGTACTATCCTAGGGATGTGCAAAGAGCGAAGGAGTTACAGTTCATTGACTTGAAACAAGGAAGAATGAGTGTTATGGAGTATGGTGCGAAGTTTACAAAGCTTAGTCGATTTGGGAGGTATTTGGTGGATACTGAGCAAAGAAGGGTTGACCGGTTTGAGGATGGTCTAGCATTAGACATACGTGAAATAATAGCTGGCCAAACCATTACTACATACCAAGATATGTACCGGAGAGCAATCCGCATATAACGAGTTCTCGCAAGAATGTAAGGCCGAGGAGGTCGCTAATGCTAGGAAATCGGAAGTGGGAACGTGAACTATGAGAACCAGAGAAACAACCAAAAGGGTGTTGGGCAAGGCCAAGTTGGTCATGATGATAGTAATATGGCAAGAAAGCTATGCCATTACTGTCACAAGGTTCACGGAGGAAAGGAATGCTACGTGGCAGCTGGAAAATGTTTCAAATGTGGGGAAAAAGGCCATATTGCTAGGCATTGTCCTCGGAGGAACAATGCGCAAGGTACCGAGGCGGTGGGTACCAAGAGGCCACGCCAAGGTGAAGGAACAAGCTCGCAACCGCAGAATCGGAGAACTGTATACAACAAGACCGATGAACCCCCACGTGCCGGGGCAGAGTTTTCAGCATCATGGAACCGCAACCATAAGATCTCGGGTAACTTAAAGTTTCAAGTTTCGAGGACGAAACTTTTTGTAAGAAGGGGAGAAATGTAAGACCCCGAAATTTCAGGTGCATGCTTGCTAATGAATTAAATTATTAAAAGTTAAGTCAAAGATTTGAAATTATTAAATTAAGTGAATTATTGATTTTCCGAGTCGGAATTAGAACCCGAGGATTGAAACCCAAGCGTGTGCTAGCTAAAATGGGCCTTGTAAAGCTGATTTGTGCCCAAATAAGATTAAAAAAAAAAAAAGGAAATGAGAAATGGAGATTGCTGGCATTTGAGGAGGAGCTGTCAAGATTAAGTAAGGAGAAAGAGAGGGGTCTAATTGAAAGTTAGCAAGCAAATTAATTAGGTGTAGAAATTAAAAGAGGAGAGAGAGTGGGACTAAGACCGAGAACAAAGAAGAAGAACGAAGGGAATGAAGGAAGCAGAAAGAGAGCAAAGGGAAAGAGAGCATAGCAGAGGGAGACCGAGAGGAAAGAGAGAAGAAGCGGAAGAACGGGAAAGCGAGAAGGAGCAGGGACGAGCAAGAGAGGGAGAGAGCGTGAAAAGCTGGTGGCTGGTGATCGCCTCGAACGGCGAGGCGCCGCTGTCGGTGGGCAAGGGAGAGCGAGAGCTCGGGAGGCCGAGCGGAACGAAGAAAGAGAAGAGTAGAGAGGCCGAGCGAAAGAGGGGACCGAAGGGTTTCGCGCCAGCGAGCGCGAGGAGGGAGACGAAGAGGACCAGTAACCAAACCGAAACAGAGGAAGTCGGAGACCGGGACCGAGGCAGCGAGAGGAAGAAGCGAGAGGGTCGGGATAGGAGAAGGAAGAAGAAAGTAAAGTAAAGCAAAACTAATCCGAAAATCTTCAAACCGAAATTCTTAGAACCTATAAGAATCTAAGGTGAGTAATCTGAATTCATCCTCCAAAATAAAATGAATTAGGTGGATTGAACATGAATTCGAAGTATGAAATTGGAAACCCTAAGTTAATTGAAGAAGTTAGAAGCCTAAATTCACTGAATTAGCAACTCATGAATTAAAGAGCATGTTGTGATTATGTGATATCTAGTTCTGAATTTGTGATGTTTAAGCATTATTGAGCATGATTATTGAGAATTGGATGAGATTAGCTTGAGCGAGAATTAGGGGAAAATCGAAAGTTAATTTCATGATTCATGTGCAGATTTCTATGAATTAAGCATGCTGTCCGAATTTCTGTGAATTCATGTGTAGCCCAAATTTCCTGTAATTTTTCCTGCAGCTTCGTGGCAATTTATGGAAATCTCCTGTAAAATTTGGTATGCATTGGATGAGTAGATTGGGAGATATGCAATTTTAAGTGAAAATGTCCTGTTTTGAGCAAAATCGGAATTAAGTGAGTAACTGAATTAAGAACTGAAATTTAAGAAGTTATATGGCTAGATTAAGAGATACTTATCGATTAAGAAAAGTTATAGAATCATAAACCACTTATACGCGATAATACGCGATCATGAAAACGATAAGTTCGTTGATTAGAAATCCTAGTTGGCATGTTTATGTGATTATGTGTTTATCCCGAATTACATCGATTATAAATGATATAAGCATGCGTATGTGAAATGAATTGATTATACTTGAGTTGGAACTTGCTTATGTGAATTGCTTGTTTTGAAGAAGTTACGCATGAACGTGTTGAGCATGAATTATATGAATTAAGTATATCTTATGTATAAGTAATAAGAAGATAAGAAACTTAAAGAACTAAAGAAGGGAGAAAGGATTGTGTTATTGATCTAAGACCCCACGAATTAAAGAACCCTCTCGAAGCTATGGCCATAGAAGTGTCTATCAACCCGAAGCCACGAATTATTTTGCTTCTACGAATTATTGACGATATGCGTCCTTCGGGGAAGGGAGGCCGCCTCGAGGCCACGAATTATTTTGCCTCGAGGCCACGAATTATATGCCTCCGTGAACCGAGCCCACGAATTATTTTGGCTCTAAGAACTGGGTCTTTAGAGCGAGCATAAATCTTCTTTCCATTCGAAATTAAGAAGACTTAAAGAATTACGATATGAAGAATCGAATGATCGTGCATGACGAACAAGAAAAATTAATGATTTATGAAATGCACGATTGAACTCAAGAAGAAGAATAAGAAGAAGATCGAATCCTGATTTCATAAGAAATGAATACGATAAGAACTAAGATATGATTTATGATAATTTACATGATGAATGATTCTATGACTTAATTGTGTAGAAATATGAATGAAGTGTGTTTGATTGAATTCATGAGTAAGTGATGTCATTATGTTTCTCGGCAAGTTGGTAAGTTTAGAATCTCGCATGTCTTAAGCATGTATGATCTAAATCGCATGTCATGAATGAGTTATGAACTTACATGTGTTTGTTAATGAATTAATGTGCAAAGTGAAACCCGGGGTTGGGTTTGGATTATTCACTGGGCTCGTGGAGCTCATGACCTCACCAAAAATTTCAGTGTACGAAGTTAAGACTCGCGAGAGCGGCTTTTGGCTTTTAGAATAGCGGACTGGATAGGAAATGCCAGACTTACTATTGGTTTATTTGTCTTTTGATTGTAAAGATGTTGTAAAGATCGGTTGTATGTAAACTTAAGTTTTGACCATGAATACAAAAGCTTTATGTGATTACTCCGAGCGTGTGGCTCGTTGGGGTTGTGTTGTTGATACTCCGAGCGTGTGGCTCATTGAGTTTAAGATTGTGTTTCATGCGGGGTTAGGACTTTAAGCCTATGGGATTAGTCATGTTATAGAGAAAAGTCTGCCGAAATTTTCAGGAAAACCTTTGAAAACCTAGAATTACGCTTCCGCTAATCCAAGAAAGGGTTATTAACCCCAAGTTAAGATCTTAAGCAGCCTTAGGGGTTCCTCTCGGAAACCCCGGCATGTAATACTCCTAGGGTGGGTCTAGGAGTGTTACATTCCGATAAGGAAGAGAAAACAAATTTAAATCTCCAAAAAGCGCACTTATTAGGATGATATTTACCTTAAATGCTCGAGATCTCAACAAAGCAAAGGATAACCTTTGTCCCCCCCAAAAAGGAACTCCTAGTAAGGATGAAAAATATCAAAATATTGTATTCAGCCAACACAAAAAGAACTATCAAAAAATATTGGGTAAGCATTCAAAAGATAATACAACAATAAATTTGTATAAAAATTTCAATTTAAAGGTTACATTTCTCTCTTTATAATTATATTTTTTAATTAAAAATTTAGGAGTAGCGAACACCAATAATTGTAAACTTCTTCCAGTTTCTATTCCTAAAATCTAAAAATTAGTTTGACAAGTTCATGTTCTTAAAATTTTAGACAGGTACCCAAAACCACTTGATCACCCACAAATTAAAATGTTACAATAAAGCTAATTTCGCATGTTTTTGGATAAATTTAGGGTAAGTTTGATTGTGGGAAAATAGATTTTCAAGGAAAGCTATTTTTTACCCATATTTTTCTTTATTTGGTGGAAGAAAAATAATTTTCTAAAATAGTTACTTAAATGTAAAAATCAACCATAAAACCCATAAATATGGAAAGAAAAGGTAAATAATTAATTCAACTTTAAAACCCAATATATATATATATATATATATATATATATATATATATATATATATATATATATATATATATATATATATATATTGAGCACCTAAATTTGATAAGTTTGTACATCTCCCTATGATCAAACTTTTCCACGTATAAAATAATAGAAATTAAAAAAAAGAAATAAATACTGTAAAAAAAAAACTTTTCATCTATGAACTTTACAAGAAAAAGAGAAAAGACAAGGACAAAACTTGGAAAAAGAAACTGAAGGTGGCAAAGTAAGAGAAGCTTAGAACTTGAACTCCCATTGATAAGACTTTATTTTCCCTTGATTGAGGTAGAGGAAAATTAACTTCCTTCCTTATAAAAGGAAATTTATTTTCCCTTAATTCGGGAAATTATTTTCCCCGTAAAATATTTATCCAACACTTATGATCATTCTCCCCGTAAAATATTTATCCAACACTTATGCTACCAAACGCCAAAAATAGAATGATTTTTCATTGAAACAAACACACCCTTAGTATTAATAGTAAAAGGGTAAAAAAAATTATAAAAATAAAAATAAAAGAAGTTGTGAGATTCTATTAATCATGTAGATTGATTAGCAGCAGTTGAAGACAAAAACATATTTTTTACCTTTGTAACACATTAAGTAGACCGACCAGGCCACTTTCTGATCAAATGGGTAGGCAATATCCAGCCAGCATATGCCCTCTGCTGAGGGGCTTTTTTTCAAAACAAATTTTGATTTTAGAAAAAATAAAATCTAGAGGAAAAAAACAAGCAAGAAAAAGGAAAAAAAAAGGCTAAATGTAATATTTTTCAACAGAGACAGAAATGGGTTATTATTAAAAAATTAATTTTGTTTCTGGGAGGTCCACACTCACATCAACATTTCAATGTACCCCACCACCCCCACCACCCCCACCACCCCCTATGACAAACATGATAAGATTCTGTTTTGGAGATTTTGGAAATTTCTAATTTATAACTACCAATTTTCGATTATAAACCTATCAACCCTAAGATCTTCCTGGCTACCACAAATTATACAAAGTAACAAAATATGCCAACACGAGGAAAAAAGTAGGCCAAAAACAATCATAGTAGGTTTCAAAAAGAAAAACAAGTCATAGTTATAAGTTTTACATAAAAATTAACCGAAACCGATAAATTAATCGTAAATTTTGACTTCGAATGTGCGAAGAATATAATAAACAACCATGTATTTTGGGATGATAATGTTTAAGATAATTTACGTGTTTGTAGGACTATTCATTTCAATCATACCAAAGTTTTGAGTGCCACTTTGCTTGCATGCTCATGTTAGATATTGTGAAACTCAAAACTTTGCAAAAATACTTACTGAGTATGTCTTTTATTTCCATAAACTCATCTCATTTCGAAAAAAGTGAAATATTCGATAAAAAAAAAGTAAAATAAAGTAAACATATATGAATGCTCACACACAAACTATTTCATGGATGCAGTTCAAATCAATTTATATTTGTTAGTAATTTGAAGAAACAACCCACTCTATCTCTTATTAAAGGTGCAGTTTGAATCGATTTATATTTGTCGATAATTTGACAATTTGTTAGTAATTTGAACAAACCCACTATATCTTTTATTCAAGGCGCAGTTCAATCGATTATATATATTAGTAAATTGAATAAACAAACCACTTTATCTCTCGAAGGTGAATTAGTCCGGACATGTTTTATGCACAAAACGATGTTGTACGAAATATATTTTTAAAATTATTATACAAGTGTACACCCTTAAGAAATTATTAAAATAAATTTATAACAACTGCATATATAATTGAGCTTAGTTAATAATTAAACATGACTAAAATAATAAAAGTAACAACTTCATACATAACAATGTGTTGAAAATAACCAAAAAAACCCCACTTCATCTCTTAAGGTAAATAACTATGAGATAGAAATCACAAAAAAATGAAGAGAAATTATAGTCTTTCCCAATGGCAAATGCCTTCTTATAATGGACATGTAATGAATACCAATTGGACTTTCTCTAATTTTTAATTAATATTTGTTAATTTCGTGCGATCACCATATAAACTAAAATGTATATATATAATAGTACGTCTTAACTGCCATGACCCATAAACAATAAATAAGTAATAAAGCATCAATAATAAATCAAGCACATTAGTGAATGTTTCCGAATGAAAACTTGTGTAATAACGTGGATGATGATTCGAAGGGAGAAAGGATTTACTCGCTCCGTTTGCAAGGGCGTGACGTGATTGGAGGAATTCTACGTGGCGGCTGCTGAACCCGCAAAAAGGCGAAGCCTCGGGGTGGATTTTGGGGAACGCCTCTCCGATGCTCAAGTTAGTGATGAACCGATTGAATGAATCGAGGAAATCTTTCTCGATGTGCGCAAAGGAAATTTCTTGGGATTTGCTTACCGGAGTAAAGCCTTTTGGGATTTGGGAGACTTTCCAAGAGAGGTAAGTGCTGGGAATGGATGATGTGAGCTTGTGAGCTTGTGAGTCCGGCCCGTTGAGAGTAGGATTGGGTTAATATCTTCATTGTACGACTGATTAGGCACAACTAGCCATTGACGCCGCAGTGAGATTTGAACCGTCCATGAAATATCCGGATCAATGAACAAAATATATAGACATTTGTTAGCATATATATGACAAATGTACGTACGACTTGTGCATTGAACTTTAACTATTAGTAGATTATAAATTGAACGAGTCCATATATTTAGTGTGACCTATATCTATAAACTCGTAACGTTGATTACTTTAGTTAAGAGCATAACTCAAGCCACATAATAATGTCATTTTACATGAAAGTTGACAACACAATTCATAGAGCTTTAATGGTTGTCATTTGAAGGTATTGCAATAATGTGTTATGGAAAGCTACTTGGCTTTGGAGTCACTTGTTAGTGAGAGGAAGCATCGTCGTGACTCATTATTGGATTGGAGGCATCTTAGATTGGGATGTCTAAGCTTAACCCCAAATAACAAGAGAAACTTCCACCTTAACAACATTTTGGAAGCAAACACTTCCTTGACGTGTAAGAAGGTTATGGCAACCAACTATTGACCTTGAGCATACAGAAAGAGACTCAACGCGACTGGAAATGACTTAAATATAGTGTTTGGTTGAATGTAATCAAAGACGTAATGAAAATAAGTTTGTAATCGTGTTTCATTACTTTGTTTGGTTGTATGAAAGTATTATAATGTAATATCTACAATTCAATTATAATTATCGCAAACTATGCAATCATGATATACCTTTACATAGCTGATTGCATTACATTATTATATCTAACCAGACGCAACACTTTGTAAGTTATTACCCAATTAACAGCTAAGGAGCAAATAATTGCCGTCCTCCCATAACCTATCAACTGACTGAGGCTTTAAAGAAAATTTTAGTAATCTTTGAAAGTTGTAATAGACCTGCATTGGCATTCTTGATGATAACATAAGTTCGAATTCCCGATGCACTTGTTGGGGGATTGGGGCATCATTAGTAACATTGAGGACCCATGGCGCCATAATATCTCAAGGATAAGGGCAAGATGAACTGGATAAATCACGTTATAATTCCCGATGCACTTGTTGGGGCATCATTAGTGACATTAAAGACCCATGGCGCCATAATATCTCGAGGACAAGAGGCAAGATGAACTGGATAAATCACGTTATAACAATGTGATTGCATCTTTAGACCACCAAACAAGTCTAGTTGAGTTCGAGTCCAAAAACGCATTCAGCTACACAATCCACGAATCACATTAAAAACATTACCGAGTAAAGAGGAAAATTTCTCTATGCAGAAAACAAAGGGAAAGTCAAGTAGGCTACAAGTTGAATTCCATAAGTCATAGGCCATCTGACAAAGCAAAACTCATGGTTCGCGTAATGTGAAAGACTGGCTTAACTGGCAAGGTGTTTTGGTTGGTGATCCTATCGGTATCTGTATCGATCCCGGTCACGGTCGTAATCTCTCTCCCGGTCATACTCGTAATCTCTATCCCTATACTCCCTCCCACGATCTCGATCCCTGCTTCTGCTCCGATACTGATCCCGGCCATCACGGTCCCTGCTCTTGCTGTTCTCTCTGTCATCACGATCTCTCAACCTCTCCCGGCTTCTCTCCCGTTCTCTCTCAGCTACACCTGAAATCAAAGTTTGCAGACTTTTAAGTAATGCTGAGCAGAAAAAATAGCATGTTCTTTCTAGGGAAGAAACCATAGACAAGGGTGCACCAACTTACTGAATTTCAGGAATAAATCAGCAATCCTTATACAAGGTGTCAAAGGATCACCAACTGAACTTATCATGTTGATATAACATAAGGAGATTAATATACATAATGAAGAAACACATATTTGAGAACTTTTAACCATTAAATTTTCGGTGCTACTGATCAAAAGAAGCTGTCTTCTCAGGAAGGTTGATCAGATATGCAGTTGCTGTTTCCATTAAACCTAAGTTTCTGGTGTTACGATTTTACATAACTGTATCACGAGGCTACCGAGAGTAACTAGTATATAAACAAATTAAAAAATGAAAATAAAGAATATTGTTTATCAATAAAAGAATGCAACCGGTGCAAGTTTTCACATAATTTCCAGCTATAACTTGGGAACAGAGCAAAAGTAATTCGAGATCTGGAGAGCAAGCCTGAATGCACAAAAATGAACACAGACACAATGACCAAGTCTAAGCAAACTTCGAGCTCAAAATTTTATTCTGCAAATTTCTTCACACACTAGTAGTCATAACTCATAATTAGGTGAATCCGTTTGGGGGTGACAAAGTAGTTTTATTGCAAGCTTCTCTGAACTGATTGATCAGCCTTTGAGCAAATGACCAATAACCTGAAAAAATACAATTTCCTCTTCTTTAGGTTATTATTACCACAAGCTCGCCAAAACCTCCAAAATAGGCAGAAAAACAGAACCAAACCCAGTAAGCAGAAACTAAAGAACTCCAACCCAGATCCAACTCTAACCTGAATGTGGTAATGTGATTTCAACTTCTAGTTTGATAGACCAACTAAAAATTGATCCAAACTGATTTTTCATCAGATCCAAGGATGACCCAAACTAGAACTTCAGATTTTAAAAAATTGATATAAACACTTAAAATAGGCACCCAACATGCTTATGAGGAAATGGAGTACAAACCTACAAGAGAAAGCACGGAAAGGTTAAAAGAAGCATTCGTACAACTTGAAACCCGATCAAGCAAATGATCAGATCTGTCACTCAAGCCAAAATCTGCTCAATCTCTGTCCTCTCCTGATTAGAGATAATGTAGACCATGGCCAATTTGAGCAGTTCCTTTTTAATTTGGATTGTTTTTGGGGTTGGGGGGGATTATCAATAGGTCCAAACCAGAGCGGTTTGTAGGCTCAACTGGATCAGAGGGCTCATCTAGTGTGCCAAATTGAGCTAAACGATTAACCCTCAATCTCTCAAACACAGCTAAGTTTGTTTTGTTTAGTGCCTCTTGCTGAGCTAGGTTGGGCCAGCCAACCCATGCTCAAATGAGCCTACGTCAGTCCTCTTGCTTGGCAATCACTAAGTCAGATGCACCTCCCGAGGAGACAGAGTAGCGCGACACAGTAAAAGAGGTGTTTATAACTGCCAGGAAAGGATCGGAGAAGAATGGGGAGAAAGACATTGACTTCTTGCCTGTTTCCTCTCACTTTAAGAGGGGAATGAATCCTAATAATAGTCCTCGAGATAGAGGATTGGAAGCAAACTTCTGAATTCTTAAGAAGAACCTAAGCATGAAAGGTATCGGCACATACATAGAAATGAGAGGACAGAAGGAGAAGAGGGACATTTTCTTTCTGCGTGATTGGGTTTGGGAAACATATAACTTTCCCCCGCTCCCAAAAAACCAAAAATTAAAATCCCAAACTGGCATTGTCAGCCTTTAATAGGCTCGATGATAATCCCTAGCATCTTTAACTTTACTTCTCAAGTCTCGAACAATTTGGAAATTGAATATGCTAATCCCCATACATCAGCTCACATCCTGAGGCCTCGATGCCAAATAGCAGAGGATAAGCTAATAAAATGCCATTCTACACATGCAAATTTCCTCAACAGTCTTAAGGTAACTATTCTGCTCATGGACTTAGTCCAATACAATTGTCTGCTACCCAGCTCCCTGTCAGCATCCAGACACAGACTAATTTAGGAAACGAACCATCTTCATCTGCTCAAATCCCAAGGGGAGCTGTAGTTTTGTTTAGGAGGTCAAATCAACTTAAACCAGC
The DNA here is from genome assembly GCA_021018815.1 of Talinum fruticosum. Classification (NCBI taxonomy): domain Eukaryota; kingdom Viridiplantae; phylum Streptophyta; class Magnoliopsida; order Caryophyllales; family Talinaceae; genus Talinum; species Talinum fruticosum. The sequence goes on from JAITYX010000011.1 coordinate 4,413,947, forward strand.
CAGCTTTTTATTCTGACATTCATTATGCAACATGAATTCAGATTGTGCTTGCACGACAAATGCCATTTAGTAACGGACTTCTATGAAGTCTGGCTACAATTTTAGCCATTGTCATTTTAAATACGTCATTGATAAGACATATACTGAAGGTGTAATGTTAAAATGTTTCCTACAACTAGGTGCAAAACAAGAATAAAGGAAAAAATCCAAATATAACGTATTCAGGAATATTCTAAATTATAGGAAGTTTTATATTTTAATTTGTATTTTGAAATTTTTTGGTATTCAAATTACTCCCTCTGTCTCACTTTGACTGTCCAAACTGAATTTTTTGGTCAATTGTAATGAACTTTGACTATAAATTAAAGGAAAAATACAATTAATTTGGTATTTTGACGAATTGTGACCAAAAGTATTACTTCTAAAGTTTCTAAAATACTACTCTTTAGTGACATAATTTTTTATTTAGTTTGTGAGAAAATAATGGTCAAAATTAAATTACATTGACCATAGAAAGTCAAATTAGGACCGTCATACTTAGACAGAGGGAGTATAACATATTTTACAGTACTTAGCAGTCTTTCTCAGCAAGATTCAGTTTCTTAGTCTTCTAGAATTATATTAGGTTAGATATTTTATCCTTCTATATTTATTTGCTATCTTCTTGGTTCCCTAATTCTCCAAAGACTTTTATCCACTTAAGCCCCATATGTAATGGAGATGATGACATTATGAGTGACAATTGACATTAAATTTTGAATGAATTCCTTTGTGTGAGAATTTCAGGTTCTATGTGGACCAAGGGCAGGTTATGTGTAAGCGTCCTAAACCTCTGCCCATATGAATTGCTCTAAGAGCATCCTGCACAAACTATCCTTCTGTAGGAATTGCTCTAAGAGCGTCCTACATCAAATTTAGTGTACACATCAAGTATCACCCAACAAATAGAAGCTCTCAGTCAACCGGATACTTGTAGGATAGTTGGTTCCAAATTTGATGTGCTTAGACGTCAACAGGATAGTTGTAGGATAGTTGGCAGAAAATTTGACGTATTTAGATGTCAAGTACCACTCCTTTTGTAAGAGGTAGTTGACGTAGGCTCTAATACCATATTTGATGTAGGATGCTCTTAAAGAAAATCCTCCAAAAGGATAGATGGTGTATGATGCTCTTAGAGCAATTTATACAAGAAGTTTAGGATGCTCACAGAGTTTTTGTCATTGGCTCACAGAGAACCAAAAGGTCTCACATAAAAATTCATTCAAAGTTTAGTATCAATTGTCATTCATAATCTAATCATCGCCATTAGAGAGGGGGCTTAAATAGATAAAAGACCTAGGGAATTACGAAACCTAAAAGATATCAAATAAACTATAAAAGGATTAAATATCTAACCTAATACAATCCTAGTACACTAATAAACTGAATCTAGCTGAAAGACTACTAGATCCCTTTATTTAGGCTACCCTATACTATGCTATAAAATAAAATATGAAATAATTAAAAATATACATCAAAATATAGAACTTCCTACAAATCGAAATATTTCCCAATACTCTATATTTGGATTTTTTTGGCTTCATTCTTGTTTTGCATCACTAGAGTTACTAGGTAAAGAAAATTTATTGAAAGATGCATCAACCAATGGCTTTAACCTGGACATGAGTTTCCATGCAAGATCTTTAGACAATATTACCACTACATATTAATTTAACTACAATTCTGGGGAGGGGGAAAACGAAAGAATGAAAAACAAAAAACAAATCAATGGCATGCTGAGGAAGTAGGAATGAATTCTGCTATGCCACTAATACTTGTACTTGCTCCACATTTGCCTAAACCTGGCTGAGGAAGAGTTTTTTTTATAGCAAAGGGTAATATATTCATAATAATAAGAGATATCTATAATAAAGGATGCTGAAAAACATCCCACAAAAGCTAATTACAACCCAGAAAAAGGCTATCCACAAAATCAATAACCCACAAAAGCCTGGCCGAGAAAGAGTTATGGGGCATAAAACAAGAAAACATGCTAGTGAAACCTGACCAATTAGTTTAATCTAGCGCCAAAGTTCTTAGTGGGAGCATGGGCTTGAGCATTTTGCAATGCCAAAATACACCCAACTCATATTTATCAAATCCCAACCCAAACTCACCAAATGACTGGATTGTCACCTCTACTGCAACTATCTTTAGTAAGGTGCTGTTCATAAATGTAAGGAAATGCAAGTGAGCCGAAGTGCGTAGCGGATATGAAATAAGCATAGTAGTACATCGAGACCCCATGACACATCCCATTAATCAGTTGCTGATCCAGTGATTCTTTATGTCAAAGTAACTTACTACAATGTTTAATTTTGGTTCTTAAGACTCCTAATCAAAGCAAAAGTAATTCAGTTCATGGAAAGACAGGGAATTAACTTCAGCAATAGCAAGGAATACCTAATTCCTCTATCTGCCAACCCGCGCGTCCAGATCCAGGAAGCACCTTTCCTGTATCAGCTTGTTGAGTTTTTGCACGGAACTTCTTCTTGAGATTTCCAAACTCATCATACATCTCTCCATCATCCTACAAAAGCCAATCAAGAGTAAGAAAAGAAACAACATAAAGTATGCACATGAAGTACCACTCAACAGATAGAATTCCTTACTTCTTCAGCCTCACGACGGCGTCGTTTCGTCTCCTCTAGCTCTTCTTCATCAAGTTCCTTATAGCCACCAGCTCGGCCTCCCTAGAAATCAGCAATAAACATAAGGTCTGTAATTGTTCTTTTTTTTAAAAAAGTAACATCAGCAATAACCATAAGGCCTATAGTGTCTCATTAATGCATAGGTTGTAGCTTTTACCCCATTTTTCCAAAAACTCCCCTACATCACAGAACCCCCTGCTAGGAACTAGGAAGAGTCAAAGGCAACCAGAATTCAGAAGAACTGCTTAGAAAACATGCCAGTTGCATTGTGAAAACTGAAATTTTGATAGTGAATTCATGCTAATCATTAAAAATGATAAAAGGAGAATGACATCCAGCTCCAAAAAATAAAGGCAGGCACATGGCGATCGCAAAGGGTTCTAAAGAGAGCAATTGTGAAAGCCAGTTACGATTTTGCACACTAAAGCAATGCAATCAAACTTGTAAAGGTATCATGATTGCATAGCTTGTGGTAATCATAATTGCATAGTAAGTGTTAGATTACAATACTCTCATACAATCAAACAAAGCAATGAAAACACAATTACAAACTTGTTTGCATTGTATAATTGATTACATCCAACCAAATGCTACAAAATGTAGAAGCAAGCACAAGGTGCATGAATAAGGAAACATGCTAGAATCCTTTTTCTCTAAGATAGTGAGAATAGAACAATGTGAGGATGCCTAAGGCATTTGTCCGTCTATACACTTGAGACGGGGGATCATAAATTTCTAGTTGCCTTCACTCCATGCGGTTTTAAATATTAAGCTTCAGCAATCAACTAAGAATGAATGACCCATTCTAGCAATTTTTATTTCCTCTGAATATCAATGCTCTTATTGATAGAAACAAGAGAATTTTACAAAAGACCACGGCGCCATAAAGTGTCACTAGACTATGGCTATGTTCTCTTTAGCTATAAGCAACAATAGTCATCTTTATGCAACTGTAAGATTCTTATAAGGTTAGTTGTAAAAAGCAATAAGGAGCTATATGCAGATCTACGGAGTTGCTTAAAACAAAAACGAACTGGCCCCTTGTGGTTGTCCTGTTCAGAGATTTATTTTACCAAATTTGTCTATGTTTAGCTATTTACCTATGTGGGTGAGGAGATAGCTCACTTATTTTTCCAGTGTTCATTCAGTCAAGGCATGTTCAAAGACATATGTGATTGGGCAGGATTATCAATGCCTCAGTAGCACTGGTAAGGTTATTTAAGCAAAATCAGGGGGTCAGCTGTGATGAAGAAGGTAGTATATGCCATATACTCTGCTTGCATATATCACATTCGGGCATAAAGATGCAGGAGAATTTTCAGAAACCAGGATTCACAAGTGCAGAGACTGGGCCTGAGAATTAAAATGAAGATTGTGATCAAAGTCAAGCCTTATTTACAGAGGAGATTGCCACAGAAAACCAGAAAATGGATAGAACAACTTAGTCTACTTTGACAATACATAGGAAGGCAACCCTTCCTAGAAGGATGGTCTTCCCTCATAATTTCTTATGTCTGTTCTCTTTCGTCTGTTTGCTTGTAAATACCTTGATTGTTATGTCTTGATGACCAATGAAATTGTTTTTTTCTTTATCAAAAAAAAAAAAAATGACCTTCCATTTTTACCCAACCTGTTAGACTTTTGACTTTCATTTCAACTTGTAATCGCCTATATCAAGACTAGAATAGTACCAAATGTTTGTCTGGAGCATTCTAACTCAGATTGAATTCAGGGAAACAAAAATAAGTCTCTCGGGTGAACTATGAGTCCAAGAGCTCTATCAGCAAACAATGTTACTATCAACAAAAAGTTTCTCAAAGATAATTCTATTTTTGACAAAAAGGTCTAAGTAAAGACCTTAAATCTAATGCAGTGTTCAATAACTAAGGTCAGAATCAGATATACCAATGTCATATAAAAGTACTAATCATCGACCCAATTCTCAATGATTCTCTTTAGGCAGGATTTAGAGATGGCAATGAGTAACAGCATGGAGTCCAATCCCGTCACCCCACTGAAAGTAGAGAACCACTTTCACCACCAAATTGCATAATATCGCAAACTATAGATTTATAACCAATAATTTTACACTAATACTCCTAGGCCATGAAGCATACAGAAATTTACCTGACACCTCCCTCACTGATACCAGGCTTATTAGTGTTACAGATATTGCACTTTGTCCGTTTTGCCCAGTTGATGTTACCACACCTGCAACGTCAGTCAAGCATTATCAGGGAGCACAGTCAACTTAGTTTGTGATACGCTGCATGCTTCATTATCAGTAGGAAAATCAGCAACTATGAATGGTTAACAGTCACAAGCGCAAAGGCTTTATTCAGAGCGTTCAAAGAGGGACAATAAAAGAAGTTAAAAGGATCAGAATGCTGACTGTAAATGCTTGCTCTATGATAAAAGAAAAAAACATTCATTTTAGGCCAAAGTCAGACAGCAGTCATTAGAACACACGAAAAATGATATGAATACCAAGATGATAATGTACGAATGTTGATAAGATTGCTGGTTACCCAAGTCTTACATGGGACAAGGCCAATCATTTGGACCAAAAAGTCCAGTGGGACCAGCTGCAGCACGTGTGAGGCCAGCAGCTTCAGTTGCCCCACGACCCCTTCCTCTACCGGCCCCACCCCCACCGCCACCTGAGACTCCAGCAGGCCGAGCAGTTCCACATCGGTTGCACACACCACGAAAAGCAAAGTTTACATTGGAACAACTGTCAACAAACTAAAAAGTGAGAATCATTACAGTGCTAAAGTATTAGCTATGAGGAACACACACAAAAAGAAGCAAGAAAGAGCTGCTCACCAATCTCACATCACAGACCTTGTATTTGGACATAGCCAATCACCGTCTTGTTTCCACGCTTTTCCAGGAGCATCACCACGTCCTCTTCCTCTTCCAACACCCCCATTCATTTCTCTAGCATCTTCAACTGGCTCGTCAAAATCAGCAGGTACACTTTGAGCCACAGGGTCATCTTTACCCTTGGACTCCGCAATGAAAACTCCGATTATGTTTCCATGAAACTCCTTGTTGTTGAACCATTCAACAGCAGCTACTGCAGCATGTGGATCTTCATAAGTAATTGTAGCATCCCCCTTAGGTTCATTTGTCACTTTATCATGGTATAACCATATCTTGGGTCGGCCAGTTCTTTTTTCTTTCTGTAATGCATCACCCCAAACAAAAAGAGGTTGTGATCTTATGCACTGAAGACATTATGTCTAAATATTAGAGGCAAGATCAGAACTACAAGGCTAAGGAAATAAAATCACCTTTATTAACCCGATGGTTCCAAAGTACTCAGCTAACATATTTTCATCAGTCCCCTCAGGCAAGTTACATACATAGATTGTCCCATTCACAGGAGCACCTTTGCCCGAATAGCTCGCCATTATACTCCAATTTCATCAAAAAGTAGCAAAAGAAATCAGCATCAAGCCCTGTTGAAAGCACAACTTCTTATTAGCAAACCCATAAATATAAGGCTACAGAACAGTTATAGGTAATAGCATGGTAGTTTATATGACCGAAATACCCTACTTGTTATAAAATCAGCTTCCTAGAAAACACTATTCATCCAAGAATAAATTTTCCCCTCCAGAAAACATTTGCCATTTCCCTTTAAAGCTAAAGTTCTGCTATTCATTTTTTCAACCGCTAACACCATTATAAAATTTATAGAATGAAAAAATATTCCTGAGATAATTAAAAAATTCTGAATACAAAAGGGCAGCTTAAGCACTAAAAATCAGCATATCACATTACCAATTACCAGAAGAACTAATCACAACCTTGCACTCAATTTCGTTATCTGAATACTAAAAAGGACTAGAAAAATCATCACACTGCGAAGAAAATCCTGGTCAATTTCTATCACCGAAACGACATTCTCACCCAAACAATTGTCAATCAATCCTTGCACTTCCGCGACCTAACTAATCCCCCGAAAACACAGAAATCGCAATAAAATACATTCATAGAACTAAGAAAATCTAAAAAATGCAGGTAATTGCAAATTAACAAGAAACCCACAAACACCCAAAACTCAAATTCAGACATTGAACAAATTAGGAACCAAAGAAAACGGCGAAAAAGAACAAAACTCAATCTAATAGCACCTCCGCCGGTGGAGATTCACCTTCCTCTCCGACAACCGGATTCAATTGGCGGCTCCCCAGTCCCAACTCCTCTCTCTCTCCTCTCTCTCTCTCTCTCTCTCTCTTAGGTCGGTTGTTCCGTCGAGGATTTTGCAATTTTGTTTTTTGTTTTGCTTTTTTATTTTTTGGATTTTTGGTGGGCGAAGAAATTGCAGAATAAGGAATGAGTTTTCGTTTTGAAGACGATTATGGACTTGGAGCTTTATCAGGCCCGGTTTGGTAATAGTTGTTAGTCTCTAGTTGTTAGCTGTTTGTTATCTATTTTAATTAACTATTTTTATTATATGTTTGAATTAGTTATTTATTGAAAAAGTATTTGGTAAAATTATCTGTTTGAGAAAAAATATTTGGTAAAATTTTATTTGTGCCCTTATATCTAAGTTGTTTTTTAAATAAATTTTTTTTTGAGGATTTTATTTTTTCAAATATAATTATATTATGTTTTTTTTTACAAAGGCAAGAACTTTTCGTTGAATTTGCAGATTACCTTTATATAGGTAAATCAAGCTTGAAACCTTAAACTTTAGGAGCCACCTTTTAGGAAGGATTCCCCTATTAGTTAAGGCTCAAGCAATATCCTCTTTACAAAACTTCATCCAAGTATTGAGTATTTCTATTTGCAAAAAAATTAAATCTATTTGTGATGGTATTCCTAATTACCTTGTATGAACTCTCCGAATTCGCTTTTTCTTTTGGAATATGCACATATTTCTGTCCTCCCAAATTTGATATTGTTGCACATCTTAGTAGAGTGTCATAAACTTCTTTCTTTTTCGTATCACCAACCATCTATGCCACGCATTTAGGGACCGAGGAGTGTAATGACTGTTGACCCATTGTAAGATCTTGTCTTTGACTATTTTGGCATGTTCACAGGCATAAAACCGGTGCTCTATAGACTCACCCTCTGCATTACGGATTCCGCATGTCCGCTCCATTTGAGGTATGAATGCTTGCCAATTTCTAGCGAGTTGGAAGTTTGTTCTAAATCAAGAGCCATAAAATGAACTTATGTTTAGGTATGATGCTTGTGTGCCACACATAAGTAGACCATACTTGAGTTGGGAAATCTCCAATAATACATTGGTAAGCTGCTGTAGTGGAGAATTTGGCCCTTGATGCAAGTATATTTGTTATGATGGGCTTAATCGTATCTCTTATCTTGCACATCTTTCTCCAATACCAAGCAAATATCTCCGCCTTGTGAATAGCTCCAAATGTCTTCGTCCTTAAGATAATGAGAATTGATCTACTTAACCCATAATATATCCTTCTTGCAAGCTATTCCCCATAGTAGCTTGGTTATAAGAGCTTTGTTCCATAAATTCACATTTTTGAAGCCTAACCCTCCATACTTCTTAGGTTTGCATATGGTTTCCTACGCCACCCTTGGTGTCTTCTTGCTTGATCGAGTAAGGGTCCGAGAGAAATTCCCAATAGATTTGTTCAACTCTCTTAATTAGGCAAAATAAATATAGAAAGCCAAAATGTATAGGTCCCTATCGAGACTCGAGTTGACAAGTAAACATCTTGCTGCATAAGATAGGTTTCTAGTTCGCCAAATTCCGATTTGTCTTATGATTTTGTCAATAAGCTTATGGCAATCCGAGGTGTTTAATTTGGCAGAGTGATTGGCACTCCTAAGTACCTAAATGGCATTGGTCTCGGTTGAAACCCGGATTGTTGTACTATGGCTTGCTTTTAATCCTCATCCATGCATCCAATGTATATGTGTGATTTGTGCTCATTTATATACATGCCCGAAGTATCCGAGAACTCCTTGAAAATTTCTTTCACAGTTGAGATGGAATTCCTATCAGGTTTGCAAAAACCCATTAAATCATCTGCAAATGAGAGATGGCAAATTTTTATGCTCTTGTATCCTAGGTGGTATTTAATCAGCCCTTTTCTAGCTGCACCATGGAGAATTATAGAAAAATATTCCATTACCAATACAAATAGTAGAGGTGAAACGGGATCCCCTTGCCTTAAACCTTTGCCGCCTTTAAAGAATCCATGACTTCCTCCTTTCAAGCGGATAGTATATGATGCACTTGAAATACAGACTTAGTATCTATTGGCTAAACATATCTAGATAGCAAAAATCCTTTAAAAGTTCCTCAATAAATTCCTAGTAAATTGAATCATATGTTTTCCTCAAGTCCACTTTGAGTATGCATCTTGAGCTGATATTCCTTCTTTTATAACCTCTCACAATATCTTGGCAAAGTAAAACATTGCGTACTAGCTCCCTTCTAGCCACAAATGCACTTTGACAGTTATTAACTAATTCAAGCTGGACCTCCTTTAATCTACCACAAATAATCTTGGATATGCACTTATATATCGTATTACAACATACAATTGGTCTAAAGTCACCACTAGTCGGGGATTGTCCACTTTGGGTATGAGGACAAGATTAGTACAATTGATCCGGGTGAGCATTTTACCGTATTGAAGAATTCTTGAACAACCTTGATTACTAAACCTCCTACTATTGGCCAATTGTTTTTGAAAAAATCACTTAAGAAGCCATCTGGTCCAGGTGATTTTTGATCGTCAATTGAGAGCATTGCTCTTTTGATCTCCTCACCTATGACGGATCCGCTTAACGTAATTTGTTGTCCCACGTTTAACCTTGGTCCTAGCAGGAACACTTCCTTCTTTGCAGTGGATCTCTGAATATATTGGCTCCCAAGCATGCCTTCGAAGAAATCCAACATATGTTGTGCAACCTGATTTTTGCCTTTAATAATATGCCCTTGTGTATCTTGGATAGAATGGATGAAACTTTGTTGTCTTCTTTGCTTGACAATTTCAAAGAAAAAGGTATTGCGTTAATCTCCTAGATTTATCCACTTGTATTTACTTTACTACTTGAGGAGTTTGATTGAGGCATCTAATAGGTTATTGAGTTCTTCCCTGAGCTGTCTTTCCTCATTCTGCAGTGCCTCATTAAGTGGATCATTCTGCAGAGCATTCCGTGTCATATGAAGCTTGATTCTAGAAATGTCTACCTTATCATGAACACCACTGAACCAGTCTTTGTGAAGCTTGTTTTAGTGGTGTCTGCAGCTTTTTCAACCTGAGTGTAAATTAGTACAACATGCTTCCATGAATCTCTTCTCTTCATGCCTCAATAACGACACTCTTATACTTGGGGATGATTTTCCCACATGCCATAATAACGAAAGTTTTATTTTGGATATTCCATACTAGGATGGAACCGAATAAGGATAGGGGTGTGGTGCTGAAATTCCTTCTGCTAGGGAAAGTAGCTCTTGCGTCGTCCCAAAGAAGGATCCACTCTTAATTCACTAATGCTCTATCAATTTTGGAGTAAATTCTATCCCCGCTTACTTGTCTATTTGACCATGTATAATAGTTCCTTATAACCTTAATGTCCCGAAGGCCACAATAATCTAAAACTTCTATAAATGTTGCAATGTCCGAGGGCGAAACTATGTTTCCCCAATGCGATCTTCAATGTTTAGAGGAGCATTAAAGCTTCCAATGACACACCAAGCAAGGTTAATATTGCTCCATACGTTGATCAATGTATTCCAAAGTTCTTTCCTATCCTCCTCCAAGTTGAACCCATAAACATAAGTCACCAAGAACTCCATGTCGTTGTTCAACATTGTGACAACACAATGTACCATCCGGCTAGATGTATAAAGAATTTGGATCCGTACCACAATGGGCTTCCATACCACCCAAACTCGTCCTCTAGGATGGTGTTCAGTATTGATATAAGATCCCCAACCTTGGAACAAATTATTATAAACTTCCATAACATTAATGCTCCCGATTTTTGTTTCCATCAACCCAAGAAGAAATACATTATTATCAGCTAAGAAGTGTTTAACTTCAACCTATTTTTTGCTCTATTCATACCTCCGATATTCCAACTTGCTATAGCCATTAAGTTATGTCCTTAGCCTCCAAATCATGTACCCCAATTACTTCCACTAGCACATTCCCTTCATCAACTTTTTGTAAAATTTGAAAAGGACTTGATGTGTCAAGTGTACCATATTGAGGAACTATATGTCTTGAAGTACTAATTCTACTTCTTGTAACCATTGTGAAACCTTCGTCATCCTTGTTTCCATCCACAAGTGCATCACCTTTGGGTTCCGTCACTTGGTTGAACAGCTTGTGCAGGGGCTAGTTCAGTATTCTTGGGCATCCATACTCTCTTGATGTTCAATATCTTGCGGCAAATATCCTCCCCATGACCAAACATTTTACAGTGATTACATTTGGTGGGCTGCCATTCATATATTATTTTTCACCTTATGAGGATATCACTTTCCGATAGAAAATCCACATATTAAGGTAACCCATCATCAATTGGCATTTCCACCAATATTCTAGCATATTTGAGCATAGTTTTTTTTTTTTCCCTCTTGTAGCTCTATCTATTTTAATTGGTCTGCCCAATAAGCTTTCAATTTTTCTTAAGCTTTGCATACCCCAATATTTGACATCTAATCCTGGAAATCGTACCCAAATAGGTAATTGCTTCACCATGTTTCTATCAATGGATGCATCCGGACTCCGGACTTTTAATATCATTGGTTTCTTATTTAGAAAAGCATCGCTCGATTGAGGGTCATATCCCTTTGTGCTATTTCATCAAATCGAACCAAGAAAACACCATCGAGCAATGCATGTATAGATTCTACATATTTCCAAATACGTTTCAAAAACCATTCATGACAGAGAAAGGGGGATTAGCTAACACAATTTATATTGTGTTAGGTATACAAGTTATATTTATTTATAAAACTTTATTTTCTTACTATTTTTACAAAATTTATATTCATTTTCTACCTAATATAATATTTATTATATTCAATTTAAATTAAAAATAATATCAAATAGTAGTAGTAGTAGTAATAATAATAATAATAATAATAATAATAATAATAATAATAATATATATTATTATTATTATTATTATTATTATTATTATTATTATTATTATTATTATTATTATTATTATTATTATTATTATTATTACTACTACTACTACTACTATTTGGTGGCATATAGCGTACTTTCTCTAAACTTTTGGGGAAATACGTCATTTTCACAAACAAACTCTTCCTAAAAAGCTAATGGGAAAAGTTGTTTGAGAAAGAGCTGTTTGGGGGCCAAACAACTCTTTAACCAAACACTACTTTATCTGTTTTAACCAAGTCAAAATAGCTAAACCCTACAAACAACTCTTTTTTCCAAATTATTGTTGCAACCAAATAGGGCCTAGGTCTTACCTCTTTTGGTTCATGTTTTAGGCCCATCATTTAGTGTGTGTATTTTTTATTTTATTTTTTTGATAAAAAGAGGAGGGGAGATTATATTAAGCGAGAGCTAATAAAGTCATACATATTGTCGGATGCCTAGAAACAATACTTTTAGGGAATCGGCTTCCCATTCTCTCTTACTAAAAGTAAAGGATTACAGATGAGCAATATAATGGGCAACCCAATTACCTCTTCTCTTAACAAATGACCAACAACAAATATTAAATGAACTAGCAAGTAAAGTTATGTCTTTAACAAAAAAAAAAAAACAATCAAATTATCATTTTGAATTAAGTGAAGACAATCGCCTTCAATAACGATGTTACGAAAGCTCTGCCTCCTTGACGTAGTTGAGAGCAAGCAAGCTCGGGCTTCTTATAGCTCAACACCACCAAAATCGTGCCCTTGTTCGACCCGGTTAGGAGAATGTCGTCGGAGTTGTTATCAACTACAAATCCCTTACCCTACCCGAGTCGCCAATTCGGCCTCCATCAAAGTTAACCTTGAGAATGTTGGCAACGAGTGGAGTCCAAAGCGAAGGGTATGAGTATTTGCAACGTGGTAGTCATTTGCATCGATCGAAAACTTTCCACGAAGGTAATGGCCCGATTAGCAAGATCAAAGAGCTACCAATTCGGGGTTCTAAAGATGAACCAATTTCTAGAATTCCAAACCTCCCATAAGATGGCTACCAAACTCTCCAAGTTTGTCCGTTGACATATGAGACTTAGCATGAGCATAGCGATCCATGACCCCATAGAATCGAGGGGACCGGAAAAACGAATCTACACCACTATGCTACCATATGTGTGCTGCCATGAGACATTCGAAGTGATGTACCTAGGAGCCAAAGAAAAAGGTTAAGGAAATGAGGCAAAAGAGAAAATTATAAGCGGGTAGAGAAATAAGGGCTAAAATGCGATTGTTTGTAGTTTGAAGAGGAGGGGAATAGATCCGAGGGAGTTTGAAGCTAAAAATGGGTAGGTATAAAGTGGAAAAGCAGTAAAAGAGGAGGGGGAGATAAAACACTTCAACCAAGAAATGAAATGAAAAGGGAGAAATCCCAAACTAGAGTTACTCACATAAAGACCATCGTAGGACGGACTTTGTAGTTTCTTGAGGAGGGGAACACAAGCGAGTCTTGGATGGGGCTAAAATTTGGAGAAATAGAAGAATAATGGTATGGGAAGAATTGGGGAAAAGATGAGGATAAAAAGATTAACGGATTGAGAGAGAGAATTTACGTAAAGCAAGTAACCGGATAGACTAATTCCGCCAAGGATAAGACACACCACTTAGGAGAGATTAGGGCCTCTAATTACACTTAACGGATAAGACACACCACCATTAAGCATAATTAGACTCTTAAGACACCACTTAATTAGGCTATAATTAAGATAAACATAAAAGAGTTCAAGGGGAGAAGGAGTCTTGCTCTATTTCTATGCACTAAGCATTGTTCAACTTCAAATCTGATTTTTACACCCTAATGCACTTGCTTTTATAGTGCCAAGCAAACTAGGTTTACAACTTAATCCAATGGTCCAAAATAATACAATATCATATAAGGGCTGAGCTTAAACACATCAAACAACCTAAAAAGAAAAGATACATAAAGCAAGGAGACAATAAAGCAACAAGCAAAAAGGGTGAAAAAGATATTTGCAAGTCACTTTCAAGCAATGTCCTACATTTTTGGCTCCATTTCATACGATCGTATCTTTCGGGCACAGCTCCAAATGAGGCTCCAAAAGCATGTATGGAAATCTAAGGAAGTAAGCTTTCTAATAATATATGATTTTGCTCTATTGACCAAAGAATGAGAAAGATATGATCAAAATACCCAACCGAGGTCAAACTATTGGATAGAAACTGTTGACTTTGTTGTTTGGCTTCAATACTTATTTTACCATACTAAATTAAAAATTCCCATAAGTCCCATTAATAGAGGACATCATGAGCAACCTCTCTAGAAAATTTGAGTCCCAAACTTCCATTTGTTTGAGAGTTATGCCTCATAGAAGGGGCTGCTTGATGATGCCATGGACTAGGCAATGTATGGCGCTTGTGGCTGGAGTAATTTTGCTTGTGGGTCTTGGAGTGATCTTGGATGACCCTCTCCAAGGAGTATGTGACTCCTGGGGGTTTCCATCACGAAGACTGCATGAATACCTTTGTCCTCGGGATGCCCACTTATAGAGCAAGACATATTTAGAGAGGGTAAGCGAGTGTAATATACGATTGTTAGTGGGCAAAATTTCTTTGCATACGTGCCAACCAAAAACCTTAATATGAGGTAGGATACATAATCCCTAAATAGATTTCCATAATCCGTTTGTATCATTAGACGAACAGTAGTTGGACGCCAGCTTAACGGATACAAACATGTGGTAAGCCGAACGGACTGAGAAGAAGCCATCCGAAGAGTAATGCTAAATTAGTTTGTAATCGAGCCAACAAGGGATTTATGGGATAGTAAGGTGAGGTCGTCGATGGGTAGCAAAGTTAACCTCACAAAATCCTCCTTCCAACAATAATTATCTCGGTCAATTAAGTCCGAAACAATGAGAACAACGAACCGATTGCGGCTTGGGTGTGATGACCTTGAACAAGGAAGGGCGATCCATCAGCTATCCCAAAGTGTTAGTGATTCCCCATTACCCACAATATATCTTGAGCCATGAAGGATGGTGTCATTGGCCCTAAAAATGCTTCACCGAGTGTAACTTGGGCGATGGCCAAAAGTGGCTTGGAAAATGTCTCCATTGGGATAGTATTTAGCCCGTAAAAGAGATGCAAACAACAATGAGTTACATTGAAGAAGCCTCCAAAATTATTTTGTAAGAAAGTCTCCATTAAAAGTTTCCATATCCCGAAAACCCAAACCACCACCCTCCTTGCTAATGTACAATTTAGAACTACTCAGCCAGTGAATTTTCCTGTCCTCCTACTTGGGGCCCCACCAGAAATGGTTAATTGATGCTTGGATGAAATGACAAAGGTCTTTAGTGAATTTAGAGACACTCATGACATAGGTTAGGATGGCTTGAGTGACGAATTTGGTCGATTCTTCCATGCCCGCCTATGAGAGGAGTCTACCCATCCAAGCTAGTAATACGTTTCTTGATACGATCAACAACAAAGAGAAAATGTTTCTTTCCGGAGTGCCCAATTCTTGTTGACAAACCAAAGTACTTGTCATGGGAGAAAACCTCCCTAATATCAAGGCAAAGAGTGATCTTGTTATGCCGATTGATATGAACATTTTTGTTGAATGAGTCGTCGGTCTTTGCAAAATTCACTTGATGATCACAAGTAGTCTATTAGATTATAGTTTGAACCCGCCCAATATTTACACCTCAAGAAATAATAATAACATCACCAAACAAGAGGTGCGAAAAAACATGTGCGAGATAGACAAATTTTATAACCAAATAGTGCTAAATCATTAAGCGCCTTACGGAACGACCCTATAAGCCCTTCCGAGCAAAAAAGAAAAAGGTAGGGGAGAAGGGGTCCCTTGGTAAATTCCTCTTCCCGGAGTAATACGTCCGTAAGGGACTTCATTGATAAGAAAAGAAAAGGAGGATGAACTGGCACATTTCATAACCAAGTTCATCCAGTGAGCATTGAAACCCATACGCAACATAATAGTGGACAGTAAAAACCACTCGACCTAATCAAAAGTTTTTCCATGTCTTGTTTGCGAGGCCTTAGCACTATTGACACTAGAGTCGCAATATATAGTATAAACAACTCGAAGGCAATGAGAATGTTATTCGTGATCAATCTACCTTTGGTGAAAGCTCCCTGGGTATTTGAGATGATGCTCGGTAGGAAGTTTTTCATATGGTTGCAAATAACTTTGGTGACAAGCTTGTAGACCATGTTGTAGAGACTAATGGGACGTAAATCATTGATTTTGTCCATGTCGGACTTTTTCGGAAAATGTTTTGATAAATTTGTGTTTTTTAGTATTCCTTCATAACTTTAAAACAACATATATTTTGAAAATTAGAAAATATTATTTAATATTCTAATTTCAAAGTTTGGGTGAGCTTTATGAAATATTTTAAAAAATTAATGTTGTTAAAAAAGAAAAGAAAATGAATAAAGCAAGAAAACAGAAAAGAAACTAGAATAATCTTAGGAGAAAATTGAAGGGCCATTAAAGTGTGATTCAACTTTGGGGGCATGGCACGCCATTCAAGAATTGCCAAAACCGCCTCAAAGACATCATCCTCGATGGTATCCTAAATTTTCTAAAAAAGGAGTTTAGGCCATCCAGTCCAAGAGACTTGTGGGGATGCATTTGTGTAAGGGCGGTTTCAATCTCAAATTTTGTATAAGGCTTTCACAGATTACCTTTCATATCCATCGTAAGATAAGGGTTGACAATCAACAACACAATCAACATTCACTTGGATACGAGTAGGTAAATAAGGTGGAGAACTAATTAACAACAATATCCTCCATACCTTGCACGTCCGAATCACGTAACTCCGTTGTTGTTGGAAAGGTAGTCAATGTGATTACGTGCACGCCCAATGTCGACCCTAGTATGACATCACTTAGTGTTTGAGTCACCATGTTGTAGATAATCTGTCCTCCCTCGTTGCCACCAAAGAATTTCCTCTTTTTTATGCCATTCACGGATCTAACCCGGAAGATCTTTGTGTTAGAGAATGTCTCGTTGTTCTTTGAGATGTTGTTCAAGGCGTCGAATTTCAATGCCCACCATGCCAAAATTTTTTCGGTTCCACTTACAAAGCTATGAAGAACAAGCCTTCACCTTGCCCGGAAGGTTACTAACGACATCATCCCTGCGACAAGAAGTCTAAGCACTCATGATAGTGTCGGCATAAGACGGGTCGATGATCGTTAAGTGCATGAAATGCATATGTTTCGATGATGTTTTGATGTTTTTCTTTGGGAAATTAAGTTCAATGGAGCATGTTTATGCTCCATTTTCGGTTTTACACTTATGTTTTGGTGCTTTGAGATGAGGTATGCAGATTTGACCGCCAATACCAAGCATTCCCAAGATTTGCTAATGTTTTGAGCATTACGTAGGCCACCAAGGTCTATCTTTGCGATCAAAATGGTTGTTCCCTTCGTTTCCCTAAAATTTGTAGTTCTAGCATCCAACACGGACAGCCCGTGTTTAACGTACACAACCAACACATCAATCCGTGTCGGCGGACACGACCGTTTTGGCCACAATTTATGCCATATCGCTTCGATTCACGACGATTATGCATTTTGATTGCCTCTTGATTGCTATTAACGACTGGATTTTTGCAACAATTTGGGAATCTTTCTTCATCCAATCACCACCATATCCACCATATTCTTAGACTAGATTAGATTATAGAAAGTTGAGATCAAGTAGAAGCGGAAGATTTTGTAAGAATTTCGGATCGGATTTGCAACGACAGTTCAATCACGTCTTTAGATGAGTAACTTTCTTCCCTTCTCTTCTCTTTTCGCACTTTATATTTATGTATTGTAATTTGAATTTTCGGTTTTGGATGTATCAATCTCTGATTTATGCAAGTATTTGTTAATTTTCTAAACTTGTGTTGATCTCTTTTGGCACTTTGGAGTTGTTGGCTTATTTTATCAATTTTGGAGTGATTATTTGCTTGTGAGAAATTTGATCACTTTCTTGCATGATTTAGACATTAGATGAAGTAATGAAAGGTGAAATTTGATGTTGGAATGCCAAAATTTGACTTCTTTGTATGTGATCTTGAGAAAGAACCATCAATCAAGAAACCTAATATGATAATCGCATGCTTAATTAATCTAAATTAATCAATAACCCTTGAGAAATGGTAATTGGTTAGATTTAGGTATTTCATTATGCCTTGAAAGAGGGGTTTGATGATTCGATTGTTAGTTTTAAAATAACCAACTCAAGAAAAAGTGTTTGATCTGCTACTTGGATTGAGAGATTATTTGATTTGCTTAATTCTTTGATCAATTATCCATAGATTAGATAGTAGTTTAGTTTACATTAATCTCAATTGTAAATCTTAATTTGCTTAACTAATTTTAAAGGAATATAACTCATTAATTTGACATTATCCCTATAGAGACGACCTTGATATGTTACAATATTATATCCATATGCTTACGGATTAATCGGTGACCTACATATTTTCAAAAAGAAAATGCTTATTCCTGGTTATAGTATTGGCCTGCGTTGGTTAATAGTGAATGAGGATGGTAAGATGGTATGAGAAAATATGAATTGACATGGGTGACTTTGGCTTTGGGAAAAAGGATAGACCAATATGTATTTCCTCAAAAACGATCGAAACATTCCTCAATGACAACACCACTACTCGTGGTTGCCACACCATGTAAAGTCATGCCCGGTGTAGCCGAGATTGAAAAGGCATGCATCAATGAAGGAGCTGCAGAACATGTCCAACATAGTAAGTGATTTTGGGGGCCTCCTTTTTTTTTCTAGATTGTAAAACACTTCATTTAAGTCACCTCATTTATCAACAAAATATTGGCTGAGATTATATACGAGATAGTTATAAAGAGGATAATACAAATTTAAATTTTTAGAAGTTTATTTGTTGGGAGAACTTTTACCTCAAATATTCATAGTATGAAAGAGGGATTACACGCTTAGTTAAAACCAAAATACAAGGTGTGCATTTTTTAAAATTTATTTTTGCTTTCATATAAATTTTTATAGTAAAGTGATTTTATATATAATCCTATGAATGATAACTTATTTTTCTACTTTTTTATCATTTAAACTCCTCCCTATTTTTCTCTTTCCTCTAATCATCTATTGACATGGTTTCTTGGGAGTATCAATATAACAATGATAGAGGTGGGAGTACATACCGACACACTCGATTTGGAAAAGGCAGACCAATGGGGATATTTTTTTATTTTTTAAATTATTAGAATCCTTTTGCGGTTAACCACCTAGAAATTAAGCAATGTTAGGACTATTTGATTTATGATTTCTCACACTTTCTTTTTCTAATTTCGGTTTCGCTTTCACTGTCTTGTAACCCCACTTCCTCACGACGTTCCCTCTCCCCCTTTACCTGGTTGATTTCTAGGTGAATTCATGTTGTTTCTAGAGAAGAATTATCATCAAATTCTCACACCACTATCGAGAACAACGGTTGACAATTTTGGTCTGTTGCTCTCTACTGCCATCTCACTCTCTCATTCTGGCTAAAATTTTGTTGAATCTCGGATGCCTCCAGGCAATCACTTCCATTGAACTCTCACGCCATCGTCGGAGCCGTTGTCAAATTTGTTTATTGAATGGTATTTGGCTTCATTGTTCAATTGAAGTCAGAAATAGTGTGTTGAGTAACTATATCAAGTTTAAATTCATCAATTTGGTTAATTGGATATATTAGTCTCTCTATTTGTTTCTTTTTCTCTAATTTTTAGAGACTTTGTAATGAACAATTTCCAAGTGAATAGTTATTTGTTCATTGTCCTAAGTTATTTTTCAACTATATAATGATTTTTTTATTCATTATCTTTAGTTATATTGTTCATGCACATGATAGTTATTTGTTCATTGTCCTTAATTATATTGTTCATCAATATAATAGTTGTTTGTTCATTGTCATAAGTTATATTGTTCACTAATATAAGAGTTATTTATTCATCATAATAATATCTAATTGTTGAATTGTAGCAGACAAAACACCTCAAACATAAATTGTGAGACCTCTAAAATTGACGAACAATATCGGATATTTCTAGAGAAGAATCACCATCAAATTCGCACACCACTGTTGGGAACGAGTACAATATTGGCTGTCGCTATCTACTGTGATTTCATTCTCTCATTTTGGCTGAAACTTTGTTGAATTTCGGATGCCTCCGGGCAATCACTTCCATCGAACTCTCACGCTACCATTAGAGCAGTCGTCGAATTTTTTTATTGAATGGTACTTGGCATAATTATTCAATTGAAGTCAAGAATAGGTATATTGAGTAACTCCATGAAGTTTAAATTCATCAATTTGGTTAATTGAAAATATTAGTCTCTCTATTTTATTTTTTTCTAATTTTTAAAGATTTTATAATAAACAATTTCGAGTGAATGGTTTGTTTGTTCATTATCCTAAGTTAATTGTTTAACTATATAACGACTGTTTGGTCGTTGTCTTTAGTTATATTGTTCATACATGTAACGCCCCAACAGATAATAGTCGGCGCGTCACCGCCATAGACATCCCATTCGGACACCCACCAGGCTATTTTAACTTCTTAATCTTATTTAAACTCTAAAGCGAATTGCAGCAAAAGCTTTTTCAAAATTTTAATAGAAAGTCGGATGGGTATTCTTAAACATGCGACTTAAATTCGTACTAAATCATATTTCATAACAATCTTATAAATTCCATAGAAAATACATCTTACCTTTTATTTATTAACATAGTTAAAGTAAAAACATGGACCGCCTTCCTATCTTGGGTCACCAAATTATCGCTAACAGTTAATCTTTTTAGAGGTTTCCTAGATCCCTTTAATTTATGAAACCTGAAAAAATGGTGAAGTCATGAGCTCCCGAGCCTAGTGAATAACGCTTATATTTTCTAATGTTACACTTTGCACATTATCCGATTTATGCACAAGCACATATACAAGTAATATAAATAACTTAAATCATAACATGCAACACGTGGAAGGTGATATACATACACAATCACACTTCGCAGGTAGAATCGTACATTCATATTTATCATGCGCTTAATATTTTACAAAATACACACTTATGTTATAAAACAAAATATTAGATTAACTCACCCATACTTGTCTCATACCAAGTACGATTCGGAGATTCTCCTTTTCACTAAAGTCCCTAAACGGACATCATTATTAGTTTATTCACTAAACTAACCATAATTGTCCCATAACAACCATGTCTTTTAAACTTTTAGTCCTCACTCGAGTCTAAAAGAAAGTAAGGTCCGCTAAGTTAGACTAATAACCCGATTATAATCACATCTTATATGCACGTAAATACACTTTCACATGGGTTTCCCATTGTCATGAATGTAACGAATATTTGTAATCTTACGAATACCATATTATGCTTAGTCATAGTTCAACACATGGATTAGAATATTAATTATATTGTTAAGTTTCTTAATCTTAGGAAAATTCACTCATGACCAATACAAAGGAACTATCACAAAACACAAGGGCCATAATCACATCCTGCTGGATCGACCGAAGTCATTGCAAAATACCATATAGGGATCCATTGCTCTAAAGAACATAGTTGCCTAAAATCACAAATTGTGGAGCCATAATTCACACCGGGTAAACCGACCGAAGTCATCACAAGGTTCAACCAGGGACACATAGATCGCATAACACACAGGCGAAAAATCTCATCCTAGTGAATCAGTAAAACCTCTCTAACAAGGCGACCTGAACGCAAAAAGACAGATTACTTTTATTGCCATATCTCTAGAACGTAACACATAAGTAATAGTCGTATACGGACGTGAACTTCATTTCCTCTTTAAAAATAGTCTTAACATATCTTAAATTTATATTATTATATTTCTTTCAATGAAACACATATTCACATCTTATATTAATAAGTTAGTCATGATGTATATAGTCACCACACACACGTATAAAAATTGGTTTAATACTTTCAAAATTATTTCTATAAGTGCACATAGTATATTTATAGTTTTTTAATGGTTTCATATTTCATAGTAATCACCAAATTAGCCAATAAGTTGGAAACCAGTCCATATTATCATAAATCGAGCAATTTTACTTAGAAATTCATAATTCAGGACCTACTCATCCAAAATTTATAAAACTTTATAGTAAATTGTTGTATAATATATAAAAGTTACAGTGAAATTTTCATATTTTTTATACATCCAATAATTCACGGAAATTCAAACAAGTGTAGAAAATATATTATAATCCAAAATTAGCATCTACATTCAACAATCATTATTCTCTTTAACAAGATTAAAATATATATCATGCTCATCAATCATACACATGCATCCAAATAATTAAACAAATCATAACATAAGGTGAGTTCCTAATTTAGTGAAATTAAGTTTTTAATTCTTTAATTAAGTCTAGATTATTATATTCATGCATTATTTCTTTTTAATTATCTTTTCCTAACCTTTTTTAGTTAAAAAGAAAATATAAGAATTACTCACTTTAATTTAGTCAAATGGATCTTTTTGATATTTCTTTACTTCCTTATTAATCTACCAAGCCAAAACCTCCAAACTCTTCCTTTCCTAAATCTACCAAGCAAAAACCTTCAAACTCTTCTCTTCCTTCTCTCTATTTTTATTGTGTTTCTTCTTGGTGCTCTTAGGAAGGAGAATTAACTCATATTTAACACATAATTCTAATTATCCTCAAAAGTATTAAGGCCAACAAAATATTATACGATTGATTAAATCACTATATTCAAGTCAAATATTCATATACAAGTCAATGATTATTAGCTAAATTCTCGAGTGCTACAATACACATAATAGTGGTTTGTTTATTATCCTCAATTATATTGTTCATCAATATAATAGTTGTTTATTCATTGTCATAAGTTATATTGTTCATTAATATAAGAGTTCTCTCGTCCACGACAATAATATAATTGTTCAATTGTAACAACCAAAACACCTCAAACATAAATTGTGAGACATTTGAAATTGAACTCAGCAACCATGAAGTATCAAATGAAAAATCCAAGCGAGAGCATTTGGAAACAACATAACCAACGAATAATTAGTATGGATTAATGAACAGTCTCGTATGGACTAATGAACAAAAAATCATTAGAAAAATTCTGCACCATCGAAAAAATTAATAATATAAAAAACAACATAATCAGTGAGCAATTTAGTATGAATTAATGAACAATCTCATGTAGACTAATGAACAAAAAGCATCATGAAAAGACAATTAGATGATATCGAAAAAACAATTAGATTAAATTCACAGTTAGATACCATTAAATACTTATGAATTAAATTAACAATTAGATATGTGAAAATATTTTTCTAAGAAATAGAAATCGAATTTCGTGATAAAATAAAAGAAATTATTGAAAACAAAAATCGATAACCGCCAGAGATTTTGTATGAGAATCACAGAGTGGCCAAAATTCCCGCTGATTTAAGAGATTTATTAAAAACTTATTTTTTATCCGAATATTTACATGTCTTATAAAGTATATGTGGAAATGATGTGTCACTTGGGAGCTTATACTCCCGGATGCAATTACGAATTTTTACGGAGTATAATGTATCATACTTCACATATTATAATATAATAACTAGACCTTATTGAGTGCTAAAAAATAATATCATATTCTAGTGGAATAAGGAGCATAAGAGAGAGAAAAAAATATAAATTTTTCATATAATTATGTATGTAATAAAATTATATCAATTCAATTATATCATATACAAGTACGGTTACCTCAAGTAGGTCAATGTCGCGGTGATTACCTTATGCATATATTGTGATTTGGATTATTTAACTTATTGTTCTTTTAGAGTGGTTACTCTTTTATATGTCACATGCTTTTGGGAGAAGTATGCCATTTTATTTTTAGAAAAAGGAAGGATATAGTAGCTTTTTCATACTTTTACCAAAATCCTCCTCCACATTTTTTTCAAAAAAACTTTCCAATCTGTTCAAGTACATGCTTTTAGGAAAAGCAATAAGTAAATTAGTAACATTCAAAAGCAAATCTAAATGGGGCCTTACTTTTTGGGTACTTCTAACTCACACCACCGTGGATACTATATTGGATTATCTATTCAAATTAGAAATTATACGTCCCAACAATTTTGTTAACTCAAATAATTTAATGATTTTTTAACATCCAAGACGGATAATTATATTAATTTAAATCAACAAAAGCAAACATATCATCCGATATCCGTAATAACACACTATTCCGAACATCATTATACCAAAGTCTACTATGAAAGCTACTCAAACTCAATGTCAATGAACAAGTTTATGGACAACTTTATTTCCCCTCTTTTAACAATGATCAAGAGATAAAATTAAAAGACTCCCATAGAACTAAAATATCACAAACAAGAAGAATAAACTTTTCACAACATAGATAACCATTTAATTCACTTTATCCCCGACCTCCTGTTCTTCCATAGTATCACACAAGCACCTTCCCCCTCGTCTCGGCGATGAAATTACCAAAATACCCGAAAGGAGGATCGCAACTCCGAACACCACATGTGTCACCAGCCCGTTTCTCATCCCGATCTCCACCAGATCGGCACGAAAACCGAGGCAATGAGCAATGCTCGCCTTGACAAGTGCAGTTGCACAGCTTCGACACATGTTGGGAACATCTCCACTACATACATGAACAGGATATTAAACACCATAGAGGCACGTAAGAGGGACACCAGCTCTAAACCTACCTGTATCCCCTTCGATGATGGCTTACTAGAGTGGAGATTATACTACCAACACCGCTGATTGTGCGGAATCCGAGCAATGAGGTTCGTCTGTTGTATTTGGGAATCCGTAAGAGGTATGACAAGAGAGAAGATGACAGGAATAGAAGGGCATTGAATGTGGTGATCAAGTAGATGTTTAGATCCAAGATTCCGACACCCAAAAATGTGCCGTAGTACATAAGTCCCACACCAAAACCGAGTATCATAGACACTAACAGACCTCTTAATTGCCCATCTTTTCTTCAGTAAAATTGTGATTGAAGAAAAAGGGTTTCGATTATTTGGGATTATTGTACCTTGTTTGATCAATGAAGTAGAGTTTATGTGATCTATGGATCCAATTCTTTTCAACACAGCTAAAGCATCCTCCTCTCGGCCCTGCATGAAAAGCCATCTAGGGGACTCACAAAGGAAGACATGAGTTGCGGTGCAGCATATGATTGCAGAAATGGATGTCCAGAGGTACAGGGTTCTCCACGAGGAACCTCGAGTGAAATAAGCTATGGCTGTTACGGACAACAACCCGAACGTGAAGGCCACGAAACCCCACAATACCATTTGCCCTCTCCAGCGCTTCCCAACCCTCTCGGACAAGAGCACAAGGGCAGAAGTGGTAATCGACACACGGCCAACTCCACATAAGAACTTGAATAGGGAGTACACCCATATATTAGGAGAAACTCCCGAGGCTAAAGCAGCCAATGACATAACTAAGCAGGAGATGAAGACTAGGTTCTTACGGCCCAGCCTTGAATCTCCAAACGAGGCAAGAACAAACCCGCCTAGCAAAGAACCGGCAAAGTAGGAAGTTGCCGGTAAACCCTTGATGAATGAGCTAGCACATTCGAGACCCCACTCTGATATGATTGTGCTGTGCATGTTTCCGTCCCAGGCCCAATCACTCTTGGAAATGCTGCATATGTCGCTGCTTGGGCTGCAAGTTGTGTGATTGGTGCAATGCCATGATGGCTGAGAATCGCTGAAGACACTGATGAATGTCTGCTGGTTGTCAAAGAAGATTGGGATCGATACAAGGATGGCTTGAATGATTTGACTGCAATTCATCCGTCCAATACTCACCTCAATCACCTCTTCTACAGAAACTGGGGCGGACTCCTGTGGGGGTTTCATAGCATCTTGGTCTGCCATTTGGACGCTAGAAAGTTAGAGCTATCCAATTAAAAATTACAAATTTAGAGAGAAGTTGTATCAAGCAGGAAAAGTAATGGTAATGGGCAACTTTGAATATGCAAAGTTCTCGGCAGCTGTAGAGTAGGCAAATTATTAATTGACAGAAAGATCATATCAGAATAAGAAATATAAAGTATGCAGCACGATGTTGGGACAGTCGTGAACAAATGAGATCTTTCCAAGTCTAGGTATATGTAAACTAGCAGACACAAAAATGTACTTATTTGCAAGTGTAGAAGATACAGCAGATATTCAATCTTTTTTGAAGAATTGACTTCATCAACAGACCCTGGGAAGTAATATAAATAAGCTCAATGCTGGATGATGGGTGCTTCAATCACAGCTCTCATTATCTGAAATTGAAGATAATATAGTGAAGGCAATAAAAGTAATAATTCTGCCTTTTTTTTCTTTATTGATTAATATGCAATAGAATAGCAGTCAGTGTCAGATCTTTTGACAAAAATATAGCAATGCATAAGTTAGAAGGAAGATTGAACTTGTATGACACTATTCGAAAACGACAATTAATCAGCCAAATCCCAAAAAATATTCAGCAGATCACTGATATATATTCACGTGGTGCTGTGCTTTGTTTTTATATGTGTTTTTTAAGTTCAGATTATGGTAGCATGTTGTGCTTAAATTGGCTGAACTCTATTTGTATGAAAGTATACATGAAAAGCTATGCCCAAAATAAAAAGATCTATCCATATTTGATAAAGAATGGTTCCACTTTCACCAAAATGCGGGTCTTTTGAAATCGGTCTCGTTGCTTACAAGGGTAAGAATGTCCACATGTGGATCTTCTTAGATCCCGCAAAAGTGGGTCCCATATTGGGAGTAGCTTCACTAGCATGAAGCAACAATGATTCATCCATGTAAAGAAAGAAAATTCGAACGCCTTAGTGGGTATTCTTCATCTTTATAGAGTTGATAATCATTGAAACCATACCAAAATATGACACAGAATAAGAAATATGCACATACCCAGCAAGATACCTCTACAGTTGTGAGCCTGCAAATCTAGGCACAATAAAATTTGCAAAAATAAAGCAGTAAAACTTGTTTTCAAATCTCAATAAATGCAAATGCAGTAATTACAATCAATATCAAAGAACGACTTATAATCAGACTTCGATAATACATTGAACTGTAAAATAAGATCATTCATGCTAATCACAGTTATCGTTATTTAAACTTTGATTACGCTAGCAGCGTAGCCCTAGTAAGGCAATAAAAAAGTATAGAGCCTTTGAAGTAATTGTTCCTCTCTTCTCTTGAATGATAGTCTCGTGCAGTGGGGCAACTATCTGCAGAAAGTCATTTTCTTTCTTTCTTTCTTTATTAAAGATACAGCAATATATAAGGATAAGTAAAGCTCCACTAGCACTATACTGTAGGAAAATGACATATAATCTGCCAAAACCCAATAATGTTCAAGGGATCTGCGAAAATATAAACTAATTTCAAGCTTTACTGGTTTTCTTCTCTGGTTTTGTGTTCTTGTAAGGTTTCGTTATTGTGTAATGCACTTATTTTGAAGAAAAGTTAACACAACAGTGATAATATGACGCAAAATTCACATAGTTAGTTTCACTGTAATTGATGCAGCAAACTGCCATCCTTCCTCGTCATTTTTATCAAAAAAGGCAGAACTTTGTTGCTGAAGACCTTCAAAAGTTAAAATATGAATAGATTGAACATCTAATGATCGATATCTCGAAGGAAAGGTGATGCCGATCATGTGCAAAAGTTTCGATCTAACTTTTATCTGCGTAATTATGTATCAAAGACAACAAATCATAGTCCTTAACCCAGCACACAAGCCAACTGCAGAAAGTAAGCTAAAATGATTCTTTGTGCTAACAGCTCAAACTAAATAGGGACATAAACAAGAATGCTTGTTTGCCTCCATATTTTAAGCAAGGATAGGCATCCTCTAGCTTTAAATCTCAGTCCATTGGAGAAGTTAGAGCTCATGTGATGTATTTTAAGCAAGGAAGGTGGGGAGGGGGCAAGCCCACAAAGGCCGATCCCGCCAACCCCTAACCTTCCCACAACTAGGGACTTCGACCACCCGGATTTGAACCATGATCAAGAGGGTGTCAGGTTTGGTACTTGTTTCCGGAGAAAACTGAGTTGATGATGTGGATTGATGATTCGGAGAGAGGAAGGATTTACCGCTCCGGTTCCGAGGACGTGGCACGATCGATCCGAGTCCGAGTGATGACTCGCTCGAACCCGCAAAAGGCGAAGCCCGGGTGGTGGATCCCGGGAACGCCCTCCGACGCTCAAGTTAGTAGTGAACTAAGTTTGAATGGATCGAGGAGATCTTCCTCAATGTGCGTGGGGGATTCCTTGGGAGACGAGAAAATTTCCAAAGATGGAAGTTCTCGGGATGAATGTGGATGAACTTTGATGAACGTTTGATGAACGTTTGATGAATGTGGATGAGTGTTGAGAGCTTAGGAGCTTGAGAGCTTGGGAGCTTGAGTGATTATCCTCCAAATGAGATGTCTTGTCTAGTGAACATCACATGCCTTGGGATTGGGAAATGATGAGTATTTATAGGAGATTTTAAAGGGGTAAAACGGTACTTTACCATGGTTTAGGAGGAAACCCTAGCCCTAATAGGCTTTGGGCTTTTACCGGCCCGTTAAGGGTTGACTTGGGGCGATACCTCCCTTATCCGACTGATTAGGCCCGGTGGCTATTAACGTGGCGGGTGAGCTGGTACTGTCCGGAAATACCCGAATCATTTAGCCCTTCACGTTCGCTCGCATGCCTCCCGAGGTAGGTAGGTGGAATGTGGAGTCCATTCCGCTACGCCTTTATGACCCCAAGTTCTTATAAATAGGGGTGAATCTTGAGAAGGATAGCACCTTTCCACTTCTTCAGCCTTCTTCTTTCTCTTGCTTAGGAGAAAATGAGCATTGGAGCGCTTCCGGTTGGATACGAGAAGTTGTGCCCTCGCTTCAACCGAGATGAGGCTGAGCAAACAGCGAAAGAGCGTCGCCGGCCATCCTTTGTTGCGGAAACGTTCTACCAGCTTCTCATCGATGATGCTTGGAAGCCGAGGTTGATAAATGACGAGTGAGGAGTATGATAAATTGTTTCAAGCCACGCTCCACCCCGAGTGGGATATTCTCGAGGCCTGGGTGGAGCGCAACCATGATCTCTTCGTCGAACTTCGAGCAACGAACCCGAGCTTTTCAGCAAGCGATGCGGCGGGTGGAGGGGCCGCTCGAGTGTTGGCTCGTCTCTAATCTTCCTATGGAGAGTGGCAAGTCGGTGGATGGCCCTTCGACCCACTCCTTTGATGAACGTAGGGACTTGCCCAAGGCAAAGGGGAATGGCCTCCTCGCGGAGAAGAAGAAGAACCTTCCTACGGAGAAGAAGAGGAACCTTCCGGCGGAGAAAACTAGGAACCTTTCGAAGGAGAAGTGAAGTGGTAGCCGTGGTCCTCATTCCTTCTAAGTAGTGTAACCGTAGCGTAATAGTATAGCCATAGCGTCGTAGTGTAGAATCTTGAGTTTTAGACGCTTTGCTTCTCTAGTAATGGCGCATCGCGCGTTCTTGTCTTAATGAATGAATGAAGCTCGTTTTGTTAACTTTGTCTTTCTTCGCCTTCCTGTCTTGTCGTTGATGTTACATTGTGAAAAATGATTTTTACGTAGCCCCTTGGGCTTAGAGGATAATTTTTGAGCAACTTTTCAGCTCCGGAGGCTTGAAAGTGCTTGAGTATGGATATCTCGCTAGGGGACATCCTGGGGGAACGTGACCTCCTAACTTTAAGTTAAGAGTGCAAGTGCCCATGACGGAATGGGTCTTTGCGTGACTTTTTGATTCCTGAAGGTTCGAAAGTGCATGAATGCCTATGACGGAATGGGTCTTTGCGCGACCTTTCGATTCCCGACGACTTGAAAGCGCGTGAATGCCCATGATGGAATGGGTCTTTGCGCGACCTTTCGATTCCCGAAGGTTCGAAAGTGCGTGAGTGCCCATGATGGAATGGGTCTTTGCGCTACCTTTCGATTCGTGAAGGTTCGAAAGTGCGTGAGTGCCCATGACGGAATGGATCTTTACGCGACCTTTCGATTCCCGAAGGTTCGAAAGTGCGTGAGTGCCCATGACGGAATGGGTCTTTGCGTGACCTTTCGATTCTCGAAGGTTTGAAAGTGCGTGAGTGCCTATGACCGGATGGGTCTTTGCGCGACCTTCCGATTCCCGAAGGTTCGAAAGTGCATGAGTGCCCATGACAGGATGGGTCTTTGCGCGACCTTTCGATTCCCGAAGGTTCGAAAGTGCGTGAGTGCCCATGAAGGAATGGGTCTTTGCGCGACCTTCCGATTCCCGAAGGTTCGAAAGCGCTTGAGAGATAGCTTCTGAAGGGTACCACCTTATGGGGCTGAGAGTGCGATTTTCGGCTCCCGGAGGCCAAGTGGTCGCCGAGTGCAAACCGACTTTGTTCCCTAAAGGATAGCCCCTCGTGAAGGTAGAGATGCGACTTGTTAGCCCTTGGGGCTAAGTCGCCGCTTGACGAGCTTTCGGGCCTTGCTCGTTTTGTTCTTATAATTCTCGTAATGTTTGTGATGGATTGTTTGATTGATTTTTACTTAGCCCCTTGGGGCTAAAAAGGAGTCTTGCGGGGAGGATGAGTTTTCTTGTGATCCCTCCGGAGCCCTCAAGGCGTCCCGGTCCCTATATGCCTCGAATTCGAAGGGAGTGAGTTTGCCCATGGTAGCGATGTCATGGGTCTTTTACGCGACCTTTCGGCTCCCGGAGGCTTGAAAGTGCATGAACGTAAGTATCTCGCGAGGA
This sequence comes from Talinum fruticosum, assembly GCA_021018815.1. Taxonomy (NCBI): domain Eukaryota; kingdom Viridiplantae; phylum Streptophyta; class Magnoliopsida; order Caryophyllales; family Talinaceae; genus Talinum; species Talinum fruticosum. The sequence continues at coordinate 4,444,639 of JAITYX010000011.1, forward strand.
CATATCCCTCGGAAAACGCAACCCCTAACCCGAAGTTAAGAGTGCAAGTGCCCATGCGGACATGGGTCTTTACGCGACCTTCCAGCCTCCCGTAGGCTTAGAAGTGCATGATTCTCGCTAGGGAACATCCCACGGAGAGTGCGACCCCTAACCTTAAGTTAGGAATGCAAGTGCCCATGCGGACATGGGTCTTTACGCGACCTTCCAGCTCCCGTAGGCTTAGAAGTGCATGATTCTCGCTAGGGAACATCCCACGGAGAGCGCAACCCCTAACCTTAAGTTAGGAGTGTGAGTGCCCATGCGGACATGGGTCTTTACGCGACCTTCTAGCTCCCGTAGGCTTAGAAGTGCATGATTCTCGAGCGCGACCTCCTAACCTTAAGTTAGGAGTGCGAGTGCCCATGCGGACATGGGTCTTTACGCGACCTTCTAGCTCCCCGGGCTTAGAAGTGCATGATTCTCGAGCGCAACCTCCTAACCTTAAGTTAGGAGTGCGAGCGCCCATGCGGACATGGGTCTTTACGCGACCTTCTAGCTCCCGTAGGCTTAGAAGTGCATGATTCTCGCTAGGGAACATCCCACGGAGAGCGCGACCCCTAACCTTCGGTTAGGAGTGCGAGTGCCCATGCGGACATGGGTCTTCACGCGACCTTCCAGCTCCCGTAGGCTTAGAAGTGCATGATTGTGTGTCCTCTAAGGGGTGTTCCTTTTATGGAGTTAGGAGTGCGATTTTTAGCTCCCGGAGGTTAAGTTATCGCTAAGCGTAACTCCGAAGGATGTCCCCCGTGGAGGTGTAAATGTGACTTATTAGCTCCCGGTGGCTAAGTCGTTGTTTGACGTCGAGGGACGTTTCGGCTTCGAAATTATATGCTTCGTTGCAAAAATATTTTTTCAAAGTTACGCAAATTTTATTTTTTATTTTTAAGACTCCCACTCCCGACCTCTCACTATGACTGCTCGCCCTCACTCCCTCGGACCCCTACTCCTTCGGCCCACTCTCTCTCCCTGCAGCCCTCTCATTCTCTCGGACCACCCTCTCTCACTCGGGCTTCTCTCTCCCTCTCGCGGCCCCTCTCGCGCTGGGCCCGCTCCCTCCCCCTTGGCCCACATTTCGAACTCTCCTCCTCCCGCCTCTCTCTCTTCTCTTCTTGCCCTAGCTGCCGCGCGTCCCCTTCCCTTCGCTCGCTGCTGCAACTCACACTACCTCTCTCTCCTTCCGGCTGCTGCTGCTACTCGCCACCGAGCCCCCCACCCCCAGGACCGACCCCCTACCCCGACCCTTGGAGACGACTCCCGGCCCCGACCCCTCCCAAAGCATCCTCCCTTTGCTGGCCTCTCGCCATCTCTCGCGCATCCTCTCTCCCTCACCCATGCTCTGCTCTCTCGCTCGGCAACTCTCTCTCCTCTTGCTGGGACTCGGTCCTCCCTGCACCGACCCCTCGCCCCAACCCCTCCCCCGACCCCTCACCCCGACCCCTCCCCGACCCTTCACGCACAATCTCACTCTCGGGCTCTCACTCGCTGCGCTCATGCCCTATTTCGCCCCTCCCTTTCTCGCTCGGACTCGGTCCTCCCGGACCGACCCCTCACCCCGACCCCTCCCCCGACCCCTCACGCACACTCTCACTCTCGCTCACTCGGCTCTCCCTCTCGCCGACTCTCCCTCTCTCGCTTCGCCTGGACTAGGTCTTCCCAGGACCGACCCCCCACCCCGACCCCTCCCCGACCCTTGAACCCGAGCCCTCCTCTCACTCCCTCGCTCTCTCGCTGCGCATCTACACTACTCCGGACTCTCCCTCTCGCCGACTCTCCCTCTCCCGGCTCTCGCTCGGACTCGGTCCTCCCGGAACCGACCCCCATCCCGACCCTTCCCCGACCCCCACCCCGAGCCCGAGCCCCCTACGCTAGCCCTACCGAAGCAAAATGTCAAAAACGCCCCAAACCCTAACCCTAACCCTAGAAAATTTTAATTTTTTATTTTTTTTATGTTGGCATATTTTTGGGAAACATTCCCGACCAATTTTATGCGTAAAAATTTTGCAAAGGGGGCGGAAAAATACCGACCTCGAGTTTAGAGTGAATAAATTGCAGGCTCCTCCAAACGGAAAATATCAACCCAATTCAAAGCGGAAATACAATGGCCATGCCTCCGTTAGTCGAACATGTTAGGCATTCTATGATTTGAGAAAAATCGAACCTCCTTCCGGTGAGCCCGTGTTGACTCCACGTTAAGCTGAAATATATCAACTCTTTAGTATGGGCCTTCGTAGGGTGCCTCCGATTGTGCCCAAATCGTAATTTTACGTTGGAGGTCTTCGTTAGCTTCTCGTTTGCCTCCGAACTTGATGTCGTCAAACGACGTTTAGCGTTGGGCTATAATAACGACCGTGCGCCTTGACGGCCCAAAAATCTTTTTCGTCTTCAATTTGCGAACCATCGCTCATTTGATTTTTGAGAAAAATGTGGGTACCCGATTATCCTTTGTCGGAATCCGGAGCTAAGCCGGCGTAGATTGAACCTTGTAGCGTTGGAGCGGTTTCTTGTTGAACAAAAGTGTTCTTCAAGGGCGTTGACCTTGTACCTTTTCCGGTGACTTAAGGCTTGATTGATGTCTCTTAGAGATCCTCTATGATCTTATGTGATCTTCGCTTGTCGAGTCGCGTACGCTCGTAATTTTTTCGTCCAAGAGGCCTTCTTTTGACGAATGTACACATTTGAAGACCATAGTCATTCTCTTCATGCTTGGCATTTACTTGTGTTATGCTTGGATCTTACTCGAAGATCTCACTTTGGAGTCAAGCTCTTTGGCCGTATCAATCCCTTAGGAAGAAGCGCCAAAGGAGGGGAGATCCTCGAGGATGATGGCGTTGGCAAGGATGCCAAAGATGGCTCCGAGGATCGGCCCCCTTCCCATGACTCTTCGTGGGATATGAGTTATTTTTGACGTCCCGCATGCCATATGACTTGATACTCTTTCGTTTTGCTTGAACTTTTATCTTTGACTAATCCTTGCTTTGATGCTTGTTGGATGCTTACTTGCCTCGTTGCTTCTTTTTATTGTTGCCGATTTTTGCTTTCTTGCCGCTTGGGGTACATGATCACCCTTCATCATAGTTGGGTCTTCTTTGAGTTTTATAACTTGGCTGTCTCTTAGGGGATTGTATTAGCCCTCGGTGTTGCCCCCAAAATCGGCACAATGAAAAACCATACAACGAAGGAAACTAGCAGACTAGTTGCCTTAGGGGTCATATTAGCCCCTACTTTTTCTTCTAACTTTTACAAAGTTAAGAAAATACAACGGAAGGAACCGAGGGCTTGGGCGCTCTAGGGGTTCGTATTAGCCCCTATTCATGCCCCCAAGACCGTCTTAAAGTAAAGTATGAGACGTAAAGATGCCGAAATCTTGCTCGTTGTATTAATAAAAGATCGAAATCCGTACAAAAGAGAGGAATGTGTGCTCTCGTTGAGCGCTTCGGAAAAGTCGCGTCAATCGTGGGTGATTCCTTTACAAAATCTTTGGGACTTGGCTGGGTGGGTCTTTAAAGAAAGGCCCCCACTCCGTACACCGAGCTCGCACTATTTACATAAGCACCACTATCTCCCGAGTTCGATGTCTTCGGGAGGAGTAAGTCGGGCCTTGATATGATTTTCTCGTGGTGGTGAAGCACACCATCATAGTCTCGTAGACTTTAGTTGGGGCTCCGCTTTTAGCTTCTTACCCTTAGGATCATCATGAGTCTTCCCTCCTCTTTCGCTTCTCCATCAAAGGGCGAAGGCTTACTACATAGCATTCATGTGCGGTCTTTTGGTCTCCATAGGTCTCACCTACGGATCCGTCATCAAGCTCATACTTCATAAGGAGAAGGTATGGAGCGACGACCGCTTTGATCCGGTTGAGGGTGGGACGTCCAATGATGACATTGTACGCAAAGGGGATGTCGATCACTAGGAATTTGACTTTGATGTTTCGGCCCTCGACCTTCTTTCCAACCCCGATTGGTCGGCGGATTACACCTATGGGGTGTATCGTCCGCCCTCCGAATCCAACGACAGGATTGACGAGGGAAACCAGATTCCGAGGGGAATACTTCAACTGTCTTAGGCATTCCATGGTGATGACGTCTACCGAGCTCCCGTGTCGATAAGGACCTCGCGGACTATGGCGTCCGAAATCTTCGAGTGTGATGACCAAAGGATCCTCATGTGGGGCGGCCATGCTTTTCAAATCTTGTTCTCCGAAGGTCACTGTGGGCACCTTCAGAGGTGGAGGTTGGCCGGTAATCGGGACTTGTTGAGCGCTCCCGAGGTGAACCTTCCAGGAGGAGAAGGTCGTGCCCCCGCAAATCCCCAGACGATAGTGGCTACAATCTTAGTAGCATCGTCATCATCATAGTGCTCATATCCTTGCCTTGAAGAACCTCCTTGTGCTCTATGAGTACCTTTTTGAGGAAGCGATCAATTTGACCTTTATCCGCCAACTCCCCAAGCGCCTTCTTTAACGCGCGACACTCCGTAGTGTTGTGTCCGGTTTGTTCATGAAATTCGCAATATTTGTTGGAAGCTTGCGCTTTCGCAGGAGTGGACATAGGAGGTGGTTTCTTGAGCATGGGATGCCCTTTGATCTCCATAAGAATGCTCGGGGTCGGTGTTGAAGCGGTGGCCCACTTCATTTCGAGGATTAAATTTTCCATCTCCTCCTTTCTTTTTGACCTCATCTCCTTCCTCCGCGCAGATCTCCGTGGCCCGAATAAAGTCAGCCGCCTTTCGGAGTGCTTCTGCTAAGGTGGACACCTTGTTCGACGAGGAAAATTTGAATCTTCCACTTCGAGCCCGTTAAGGAACGCAGTGTAGGCAACTCCATCTTGCGAAGTCGGAGATAAGGACGACCTCTCCATGAAACCTTCGGACATAGTCCTTAAGGGTCTCGTTTCTCCCTTACTTAATCTTGGAGAGGTGGATGCTAGTCTTCTTCGCTTGCAACTCGCGATGAATTGTGCCATAAACTTCTCGCATAACTCTTCGAAGGAAGAGATGCTCCCTTGGGGAAGATTGTTGAACCATTTTCGCGCGACTTCCTTTAGTGTAGCGAGGAAGAATCGGCAGTAGGTTGCATCGTCCCCGTCCCGAACGTACATGTGGGACTTGTAGTACACCAAGTGATCTTCGGGATCGGTTGTGCCATTGTATGGATCAATGTTTGGAACCTTTATCTTCTTTATTCGGGGAGCATTCATAATCTTCTTCGAAAATGGTGTGCTTGAAAGCATTCCGAGTTGGCCTTGAATCGGAGCCGGAGATAGGGACGGCGCGGGGTTGGTGGCGTGGAACTTCCACTGGGGAAGGACTATTCCTCCTCTCGGATCGAGGAGGAATGCGCCTGGTCCTCTCCGACTTCGCGGGACCCTTCGGATCCGATTGCTCATGACGCCTTTCTCTTGATCACTCTCGCTCTCGGGCAGCAGATCGCTCCGGGTCGCGCCTTGGAGCATTGCGAGCTTGATGAGAATTGCGGCTACGTCCAACCGACCGTGCAGGATCTGGCGGACCTTATGCTCCCGGGGCCTTCGCTCCGTGTTTGGGGCAAGGGCGTCACCATGATCGTCGAACCAGGCGTAACGCCCGCTGTGGGTAGCATAAGGGGTCGAGGCCATGTGCGAAGTTGCAACATTCTCGTTGGCTTTATAGAGAGCTTTCTTTGCATCAATAATCCCTCGGGCATCGCCTTCTTCGTGACGCCTTGTCGAGAGGGCACTTGGCTGCTCAGGAGCAAGCGCAGTTGGTGCCTCAATTGGTTGTTCTGGGGCTGCATGGGAGGCATCCCGCCCGAGAAGTAGCCAACAGCCGACCTCCCTGTGGGGTTGTGCCGTACCCATGAGTCGGGGCGTAGTGGAAGGGCATGATGGGCATGCACTTGTCCCATCGTGGCTCGCACTCGCTCTTGCACTTGTCGTGCGACGGTCGTTTTAAGGGTCTCTATTAAGTTCCGGAGAGCCCCTAGGGTGACGTACCCCTCCGGCTGGGTGTGGCGGTTGCCGTAGACCGCCGAGATGATTCCGCATCCTCGGCTTGAGGAGCGTCGCGGGATTGGCCCCCGTAGGCATTGAACGATGAGGGTGAGGGACCGGTGGGTTGTTCGTGTTGCGAGTCATCTTGGATCGAGATCGAGTGCCACCGGCGACCATATGCTACCTTCCTCCCACGGACGGCGCCAAACCTGTTTCCGGAGAAAATTGGGTTGATGATGTGGATTGATGATTCGGAGAGAGGAAGGATTTACCGCTCCGGTTCCGAGGACGTGGCACGATCGATCCGAGTCCGAGTGATGACTCGCTCGAACCCGCAAAAGGCGAAGCCCCGGTGGTGGATCCCGGGAACGCCCTCCGACGCTCAAGTTAGTAGTGAACTAAGTTTGAATGGATCGAGGAGATCTTCCTCGATGTGCGTGGGGGATTCCTTGGGAGACGAGAAGATTTCCAAAGATGGAAGTTCTCGGGATGAATGTGGATGAACTTTGATGAACGTTTGATGAACGTTTGATGAATGTGGATGAGTGTTGAGAGCTTAGGAGCTTGAGAGCTTGGGAGCTTGAGTGATTATCCTCCAAATGAGATGTCTTGTCTAGTGAACATCACATGCCTTGGGATTGGGAAATGATGAGTATTTATAGGAGATTTTAAAGGGGTAAAACGGTACTTTACCATGGTTTAGGAGGAAACCCTAGCCCTAATGGGCTTTAGGCTTTTACCTGGCCCGTTAAGGGTTGACTTGGGGCGATACCTCCCTTATCCGACTGATTAGGCCCAGGTGGCTATTAACGTGGCGGGTGAGCTGGTACTCGTCCGGAAATACCCAAATCGCATCGATTTATTATGATATCATGTGATGTATTTTGTCATTTCCTCAAAGTTCTCTTTCTATATACCCCGAATTCCTAGTGAAAATAACCAGGAAGGGCATTATGCTAGTACTCGATATAAATACTCTCGCAGTCTTACCTCTAGATAGAATAGTTGTCAAATCTAACAATCAAATGAAAATCTTTGTCATTATTATTTTGGCCTTATTTTCTCTTGCTTTTTTAGGGGGTGCAAAAGACTCGATCAACGGACATTATACAAGGCGCAATTCCCTCCTGTCAACCGGAATCCAAAAATACGAAATATATATGCATAATGGTTCGGAATACATGTAGAAGAATACTTGGATGTGTATGTATCGTATATGTGCAAGTGCAAGTATCCTAGTGCCATGAAGCGCCACTCCTATATCATCTTGCTTCTTTTTGGCATTAAACTTTTTCTTGAGAATGTCAAACTCATTATATATCTTATCTTCATCCTACAAAAGCTCGTGATGACTCGAGGAACATCGCCCTCTCCCCGGCTACAAATTATAACATGGACCTAGGTCTATAGACCCAAGATACCATAAATAGTACTTCGTTTTAATTTCTTTAAAGCACACCCCCTATTTCTATGGTTCCTCTTTCCAAAAAAGATTTGATTCCCTCTCCCAAATGGTACCATGTGATCGGGTTTACCCGAGAGTCCATGGTATAACTATTGCCCCGGCCCCCGCTCCCCAAAGTGGGGGAGGGGGGATAATATGTTTGTCAACTAGCAATACAACAAGACATATTGTTTACTTTCAACATCACACTGATGTCGTTTTGTTTCCTCTTTAACTCATTATTGTCAATCTCCCGTAAACAGACAATAAACACAAACCGCAAAAGCCATTAGGTAATTCTAGCTTTTTAATCTGTTTTCTCAAAGTTTATCCACACTTCGATATCATTAAGTTAAGCGAGTTAGAGAAAGTGTTAGCAGAGGTGCATTATGGAAAATTTAGTGTAGATTACTAAAATCCGTAATTCAAATAAAAGGCCGCACACCATGGTGTCCTAATGGTTGACTACATCACGTTGCTATGTTGTATTCGACATTGCCTCGTTAGGATCGGAGCTCATAAACAATGAAACTTTGAACAAAAGAAAAATAACAAAGATTGGAACACAAGATTTTTTAACGTGGAAAAACCCAAACCAAGAAAAAACCACGAACCGATGCACTAGATTTCAAGTAGTTACAAGGAATTTTCACTCAAGCTAAACCCTAGCTTACACCTTGCACTTCATTACTTCCTATACAACAATGGAGGATATCTCTCGCATTTTATAACCATAACAAGACCTTACGAGACATTAACAAGCATTTACAAGCCATTAAACACGCATTAACACTCAAAGAAACCGAAGAAAACGGCCAAAATCGAAGCACCCGGAAACCGGGCAGCCGGCACAGCCCGTTCCGGCTAACATGGGCACCCCATGCAGCCAACACAGGCTGTGTCGGCTGACACGGCCAGCCCGTGTTCTGCTGCTGCTCGGACCCATTTTCACCTTTTCAGTCCGAAACGGCCCGTGCTCAATGTACATGGCCCGTGCTTGTCATTCCTTGTCCCGTAAAGCGTTTTTCTCGAGCCCGGAGCACCAATTAGGCTCCACATACCCAACATTGCCACCCTTGTTGGCATTTACCTCATAAAACCAGCACATTCATTGTTGCAATGAAATTTAATTCGAAGATGTATTTTGAAATATCAAACAATAACCCCGCCAATAATGGTGCTTGCAATTCTTTTAGTTACTTTTGGAATAATCTTCGATTGCCTATTTTCGAAAGCAATGTTTCGAAAATCACGAGAATGCAATATCCTCATAATAATTAGACAAAAAGGCTACAAGCCGGAAAAAGGCCAATTGACTAATAAAGTGTTTCATTGGCTAGTAAAGACATCCAAACTCAATAACAAAAACAGATCTGGGTCCCTTTCCCTTGACCGACGCCGACGGAATTATACTTGTAGACCTGCTAATTGTAAAGAAATCGATGAATGAGTTCTGGCTGTTGCATCTAGGGATCCGGAAGAGATAAATGCTCCTGGCTCATACTCGTCAATAAGGCTATCTATTTGAAGTTATCATCGATCAAGTGTCACGACAATTTTGTTAATTCAAGTAGAGTTTAATATTTGGTGCTTCTTATTTGATAGCAAAGGAGGATAAACTTCCAAAACCGCAAAATACCGTAGAAGTTTTTTTGTCTAAATGCTCGATCAATCTAAGATCGAATAGGGGCCAAAGTATCTTATTTTACTTCGAATTAGATCCCTTTACGTAATATAATTGGATAGGAAAACTTTTGACCATCATGAACCGAGGAAGGAGCCACTTAATTCACTTATTTGACGGATCTCCGTAGTAAAATGTGTGTGAGTGTAGAGAGTGGATACAACAAGCAAGAAAGTCGGCTTTGAGGCCACTCGAAGCACAAACCTTCATGTCGGTAATATTTTTCCGTTTTGAGAATTAACAAGACGGGAAAAAAGCAATATGACAAAAAACAAAAGGACAACAACCAAATAATTGACAAGCACCCTCCTTTATCCCCGACTTCCTGTTCTTCCATAGTATCACGGAGAACCTTCCCCCTCGTCTCTCGGTGATGAAATTACCAAAATACCCGAAAGAAGAATCACAACTCCAAACACTACATGTGTCACAATGCTCGTTTGTCATCCCTATCTCCACCAAAATGGGGACACAAAGTGAGGCGACAAGCAATGCTCGTCTTGACAAGTGCGGTTGCACGGTTCTCGACACATGTTGGAAACATCTCCACGATATACATGAAAATGATATTAAACACCATAGAGGCACAAAAGAGGGACACGAGTGCCGAGCCCGCCTGTATGGCCTTCTTATCATGGCTTATTAGAGTGGAAATAATGCTACTGATCCCACTAATCGTGCGGAATCCGAGCAATGAGGTTTGCTCGTTGCATCTAGGAATCCGGAAGAGGTATGATAGGATAGAAGATGCTAGGAATAGTAGGCAATTGAATGTGGTGATCAAGTAGATGTTAAGACCTAAGATTCCAACACCCAAGAATGTTCCGAGTACATAAGTCCCATTCCAAAACTAAGTATCATGGCTACCAATAGCCTCTGGATTGCCCATTTTTCTTGAGTAACATTGTGATTGAAGAAAAAGGGTTTCGGTTGTTTGGGGTTGTACCTGGTTTCATCAATGAACTAGTGTTTATGTGATCTATGGATCCAATTCTCTTCAACACGGCTAAAGCATCCTTCTCTCGGTCCTGCATGAAAAGCCATCCGGGGACTCATAAAGGAAGAGATGAGTAAGTGTGCAGCACACAATTGCAGAAATGGAAGTAGAGAGGTAGAGGTTCTCCATGAAGAACCTCGAATGAAATAGGCTATGCCTGTCATCGCTAATAACCCAAATGTGAAGCCAACAAAACCCAACAATACCATTTGCCCTCTCCAACGCTTCCCAACCCTCTCCGACAAGAGCACAAGGCTAGAAATGGTAATTGATACACGGCCAACTCCACATATGAACCGGAAGAGGCAGTAGACCCAGATATTAGGTGCAAATGCAGAGGCTAAAGCAGCCAATGACATGATTAGGCAGGAGATGAAGACAAGGTTCTTGCGCCCCAGCTGTGAATCCCCAAATGAGGCAAGAACAAACCCTCCTAGAAAACAACCAGCAAAGAAGGAAGTTGCCGGTAAACCTTTGATGAGTGCACTAGCACATTCAAGACCCCACTCTGATATGATTGTTCTGTGCACATTTCCATCCCAGGCCCAGTCACTCTTGGAAAGGCTGCATATATAGCTGCTCGGGCTGCAAGTGGTGTGATTGGTGTAGTGCCATGCTGGTTGGCCATCTGTGAAGATACTGATGAACGTCTGCTGATTGTCGAAGAAGAGTGGGACTGATGCAAGGATGGTTTGAATGACTTGACTGCAATTCAAGTTTCCGATACTAGCCTCAATCACCTCTTCGACAGAAACTGGGGTGGATGACTTACATGGGGTTTTTGCAGCAACTTGCTCTGCCATGTGGATAGTAGAAAGCCAGAAGTATAGTGTCCAATTTAGAAATTGGAAATTCTAGATAAAGGATTGTATCAAGTACCAGACATGGGTATGCGCGCTCTCATTTATGTAATGCAAAATTTGCTACCACGCGGTAACAATGGATATTTCTACCATGATGAAAAGGAAGAACATAAGTACTGAGAAAGAGCTCCACAACAACAGTATTGGCAAAGCTCTTGTACAGAAAGATCATATCTGAATAAGAAATGTAAACATATTCTGCAAACACATACAGTATGTGCAAACTGGCTAATGCAGTAATGAACTATTTAGGTACGTTCGAATTAACGTTTATAAAAGTGTTTATAACTGTTAACAACTCATAACAGTTATAATTGCTATACTATTACCTATTATAACCGCTAATCATAACATCATAATATTATTATTATTATTATTATTATTATTATTATTATTATTATTATTATAAAAAGGAACATTATTATATTCGAAAATTTTAGTATCATTAATGTAATTGTTATTGTTATTATGATCATCTTCAGTCAGTAAATTGTTATTGTTTTCATTATTATTATTATTATTATTATTATTATTATTATTATTATTATTATTAATTTTATTTGTTATTATTATAATATATCATAATTGCTATAAAAGCTGATAACAACTTATAACCGATATAAACGTTAAAATAATTTTAACAACTGAAATCAACTTTATTATCTCAAGTATCGTATAACCGATATAAACGTTAAAACAATTTTGACTACTGAAACCAACTTTATGCAGATAAATAAATTATGAGGCAATAAAGTAATTCTTCTGCCTTTTTCATTACTTATTGATACGCAATGGGATAGCAGTCAGCACGCAGAATAGAGGAATGCATAATTTACAACTTCCACTCATAAGGCACTATTGGAAAACGACAAATAATCAACTAAACTCGAAAAGATATTCAGGAGATCAGCTGTTCAGCGTCTCCACCATATGTAGTCATGTTATGTCAAACTTGTCCCCCCGCCCCAATGTCTATCAAGTTCAGATCAAGACAGAGAAGTAAATACGGCAAACCTTGGACCAAACAAAAGGATCAGTCCATATTTGGTCATAGAGTTGTTCAGGTAGAGAGAAACTTATCTGCTGCTTATATACGGAACCACTTTCGCCAAAAGTTTAGCTTCACTTGCATGAAGCAATAACCATTCATCCATGTAAAGAAAGAAAATTAGTACTGTCTAGTGGGTATTCTTCGTCTTCATAGAGTTAACAATCATTAAAAGTTAAAACCATACCAAAAGAAAAGATGACAACGGAGTAAGAAATATGCACATGTCCAGCAAGATACCCCTACGGTTTTAAGGAAATGAAATCCCTGCAATTCGAGGCACATGAAAATTGGCAAAAATGAAGCAGTAAACTTTGTTTTTAAATATAAAAATACAGATGCGGTCAATACAATCAACATTAAAGAACGACTTCACTATCAGACTTTAATAATCGATACAAGCATAAAATAAGATCATGCACATTAATCACAGATGGTTAGTTTTCCAGCCTAGCACTATTAAGCCATTAAAAAAATAAATCACCTGAAAGTAATTGTTCTGCTCTTGTGTTAAATGATCATCATGCATTGCAGTGGGGAAAGTGTCCGTAAAAAACGTAATTTCATTTCTTTCATTACTAAAGATACAGTACTACATAGAATGGAAGGAAAACTCCACCAGTTACGCTATTGGAAGGTGGCATACAATCCTCCAAAACCCAACAACATTCAAGAGAACTTCTATGCAGTGTCTCCAACGATACAAGGTAATGTCAAGTTGTACTACTTTTTTCAGGTCATATTATTATACAAATGCCCTTATTAGGCTCATATTACCATTGGGTGAAAGGGTAGTAAATTTTCATTTGAATCTCATATCTTCGTTCTAGAATGAACTTAAATATTGAACAAAGTAAACAACGAGAAATTTAAATGTGAAACAAAACACAATTGTTTATTCACGATCTTGACCCAAACTCAAATTCTAAGTTAGTGACTGCCTAAGGATTTTTTTTTCCTTAGGATTAACCTCTACTTCTTTTACTTAGATTGGGTTCATGTCACAAGAGTTCTTCATTGAACCCACTAACTCTTATAGTCCTCCTCATACCTCACCAGGAGTGGTACACTCACAAAGCATTTACACTTAAACTCTTTGCTATAAGAAAATATTAATGAGAAAAGAATTTAGCACAATGACAAGAGAGTGAGTTATATCAAAGTATGTTTAAGTCTCATGGTTGTAGTTCAACTGGTCTTCAAAACTTCTTTTATATCTTTCAACATTGACAGACCATTATTGCTCTTCAATCAACTTGCCATCGTGATGAATCTTGAGAATCTGAGTTGATATGATAATGATTAATATAACATTTCAACAATATGAGATTAAAGTTCCAACCTTAACACTCTTCACTCATAATTGAAGCTCTTTGGATAATTCCTTTACACTCTTTTTGCTTAAAACTTAAATGGCGCTATCTGAGCTGAGTGAGAAATATTTCCAAAAAGATAAATATGTGTAATGTGGAATAACTTTGTTATGAAAAATAAAAATATATCAAGACATATTTCAATATAGACTCAATCAAATTTGAGATGCCAAATATAGTGAGAATATTATACGAGAATGAGTTAACGTAGCAAAGAAAAAATCAATCCCTTAAATGACAGAGTAATCAATTAAGAAAGTATATAATAAAATTCAATCAAATATATAATGGAAATAATCATATTATCTCAATCAAAGATATTCATAATCAAAATCTCACTAAATAAGGAAATAATCTGACTAAGACTTTGTTCGATTATCAACACAAAATATTATTGATTTGTGAGAGAGAAATTAGGCAACCTTATAAGTCCGGCTTTGGTACTTTAATATATCAAGAGACTATAAAGAATAAATCGTTGGGCTCCTTAAAACAAATACCGCAAATTATAACTGAGATATCAACAGAATATGAATATGATACCATATAAGACATATCAATCAAGTATAATATGAATGCATGCCTTAAGTATAAAACAACTATTCATGAGAAGTGATAAGATAAAATGTCTGACTCGACTTAAACCATTAATCTCTTTAGACAAAAGACATAAATTCAGATAAGAATACAATAACTAAGAAATTTCTTAATATTCCTCCTACGCATGGTATCCTCATATATGAAACAACTAATTCATGCGAAACGTGTCATCATAAAGGATCATATCATATAATCACAACAGAGGGACCATGATATTACATCAGATGAGCAGAAAAATATTCAGAAGACATAACAAAATTATAGAAAGCACTTACCATAGCAAAGTCAGATTCCAATATGACTACCAAAATCCAAATCTAAACAAAACACAATCCAAAATATACGGCTAGAGTTGTTTGAGAGAAAGAAAACAAGATTTGGAGGGAGTGGGAGAGGAGGGGTAGGATGGATGCTTGATTCTTCATTCTTGTCCTCTTTGACCAACTTTGTAGCTTCTCAGATAGCTTCTGCTTCCTCCATGTAACAACCAGAAAAAAAGAAAATTATTATTATTATTATTATTATTATTAGCTAGTATTAAGGGTGCGATTAATGGTAATTAGCACGTAAAAAATTTTAATTAACACATGTTAAATGATTTTTGTAAGAATTGCGGCTAAGTTTATGAAGGTCAATCAAAGGTCAAGACTCTTTAGTAGGGGATTAATGACCATCATAAAGCTTATGATTTAATTTTACACTTTAATGGAGGCTTTTGAGTGGCCATACTATTGAAATTTTTAGCTCCAAATCCCTTATAAATATCCCCTTAAACTAGCTTGGAGAGACACATTGTCTCTACTCTATACGCTATCTTTGTCTTGATTTAGTTTTTTATTTCTTTTTAGAAGTACTTGCTAGCCCTAAGAAAGGTATTAAGTATGTCAACCTCTTCTACAAATCTATCTTTCCACACCCAAAAAAATATATTTATGTGTACTATTGTATCAAAGTGTTTTTGGCATCATTGAAATTATTACACAATGACATCGACCGGGTGATTACCTTACTCAAAGCATGCATATCGTGCACCGCTCATCAATCCCTTTAAGGAGGCATTATTGTCAAGACCTATCGAAATTTTAATGAATTATTTCCTTTTGACATTATCTTTCTTTAAGAAAATTATGTTTAAACTAAAATTATGTTACGTAGTTGAGTGTTTAGTACTGAGAATTTTATTCTCATTTTCGTTTGTTTTATTATTTTCAGTTAGCAACTAAATGGATATGGCGCTATTTAAGAGTTTGGAATGACCACCTAGACGCTCGACTCTTTTTCCTGCTGTTAATTATTATTAATAAGGACTATTTAGAAGCACCGATTGTTAATTGAACAATAACTTAAGTTTCCATTTAGTTTCTTTTTATTTTAATATTTATGGCATTTTATCTCTTGTTCATCGGTTAGAGTATTGGCCTCACATGTCTTAAACATGTGGCATAGCACCCCAAACTACTTAACTTAAAGAAAATTTAACTATTTTCTTTTTATGTTTCGTAGGAAAATATATGAGAAATTATAGGGTGTTACGGTTGGTATCGTAGTATAGGTATATATAAAAAATTGAAAATGCCAGGGATTTAGGGGATGATTTATTTTATTTATATCTATGCATATGTTATAATTTTCTTTTATTTTTTTGAGATTCTAATTGCTTGATGTTTTCCCCTTATTTTAGATGGTTCATGCGTTAAAGGTCATTTTGGATCTTTGGAAGGGATTTAACCCCGTAGGTCACTACAATTGTGGACTCTGTAGGTGACTCTTTAAACCAAGATATTTACTTAATCAACTCCCTCCCGAACCATCCAAAGTAAAACTTGATCAACTTGGAGTATTATGACCTCACAAACTCATGAGGCATTATGTCTCTTTTCGAGGACAAACGTCCTTCGTATCATACTAAAGTGATTATTCAACATGACTTGAGGTTCCGCTCTCGATTTGGGATGTTTAGGACACATCCATTAAGTATTCCACCCTAAACCCAAGTGCCTAATGCCCCTTCAAACACGAGGAAAATGCCATCTTGAAGACCCTCATCGGCCAGGACCCTGTCGCCGCAACATAAGTTCTAGTCCAAGTTACCACCCATCTAGCCCTTCACAAAAAACAAAAAAAAATTGCATTGAGTCCGGTTTAGAGTCAATCGATACCTCCATCCACATCATAGATTAGCGGGTCATGTTTTTAACATGTAATGACAACTAGTGTCATCTCTTGATACTTTAATAAGTGTAATACGCACATAGAATTGTTTGATCTTCTTTTATGTTCTTCCTTTCAGTGTTATTGCATTGTAAACATCGCATTTATAAGTTTGTAATACTTCAATTATATCAATAAAATGAATATTATTAATCGTTTTCAGGATGTTTACTAATAAGCCCTTTATCTTAGATACCTCCAATGCTACTAAGGGAAACCCAAAATTTAGTTACGAAGAGGTTGCTAAATTAGACTCAAAGACTATGGTGTTTGTAATTGTTCGGTTTACATATTACGTCCTTTATAACCTTATTTACTTAGTTTTTGGCTCGTAAAATAATATAATTTTAAAAATTTTTTACTTATTTTACTTACTTTTGTAGATAATAAACCAAATCGAGCTAATAGCAAAAAGTTTAAGCAAAAAGAAAGCAAAACGGGGATGATAATGGTGTGCACAGTACCCATGTACGGTTGCACAGCCGTGCGTAACACGCGAAGCTGGAAGAAATCAAAGCAAAGGTGCATGGCCAGCCGTGTAAGGACTACATGGCCGTGCAGGGAGAGCAAGCACAACCTTGCGAGATGTTGCATGACCGTGTGACCTAGGGTCTGCTCGATTTTTTCTTCAATTTTTATGATTATAAATAGCGACTTTAGGCTATGTTACGGGAGATCGACTTTTAGGGATTTTAGGGGACTTTCTAGGGTTCTTACTTAGCCAAAATAAAACCCCATTAGGGGGAGATAGTGTAGAGTTTATATAAGATTTTGGATTCAAACTTTCTATTTCAATTAAGCATAAGTTTTCTCTTTATCTTTTCCTTTTTACTTCAACTTTATTATTTTTATTGTTCGAGTTTAGTTTAAAGATTTGATTTTTATTAGTTTAGATTTTAATTAAAATTAGATTGATTGCTTGTCTTCATGCTTGAGTTTTATTAACTAATTTATGTTCTTGTTCAAGTCGGTTTGTGTTAGTTTGTTCTTTAGTGTAGTTTTTATATTTATTTCATGTTTTTATGTTAAGTATTCCCTAAAGTTGGTTGCTTTAGTTGTGATTAGCCTCTTTAATGGCTAATTGATCTCATTTAGGCCTTAACCCACCTAGTTTATGCTTGTTATTTGGGATTGTTTCTCATGCCCAACATATGTTCGATGAAATGCCCGAAAGGGAGTTTCATTTTGATTTTTGGGTGATTGGTATATTACTGAAATATAGAGCCAATTTGCTAGCGTGGTTGTAGAGAATAGTCATGATTATGGTATAAAAAATAGCGTGAATCCTAGTTAGGTCCATAAGTTGCTATTCTTGTAGTCTAATTGGGTTAATCCCATGAAAGTAGGTAATTAGAACAACTAGATTAGCTCATGACTCTCAAAGTGTGGCTTGAGTGGCCTTTGACGGTGCAGCCGACCACTCCTAAATACTTGCATAGGCTTGATTAGGTTTAGACTTGTCTTAATTAGTTAGTTTATTAAGTGGTAAAATCACAACCTGAGTATTCTTTTATTGCTTTCTAGGATTACATTAGCTATCATATCTCTCTTCTTTCCTGATTTTCCTAGATAAAAAGTTTAAGATAACTTTGATATTTGAAACACAACTCTTTGTGGACACCACACTGTGCTTGCTGACTAGGTACAACTACATCGTGTACTTGCGGTTGCAAATTCAAGACTTAATTCTTCATAACAAGTTTTTGGCACCGTTGTTGGGAACTTGTTTCATTTCAATATTGGATCTTACTTGAGCATTCTAGATTAGGCATTTAATTGAAAACCCTAAAAAAAAATTAAAGAAATTAAAAAAATTGAGAAAAATGTCTACTTACCATTATCCGTAGTATGAGCAGGAATTATTTTATCAGTACTTTGATCGAATTAATGCTTTTCCTACTCTTGACTGTTTGGAGAAATGAAAAGTACTAAATGTTGTATATGAGGGTGTGAATAATGAAACCCATGCTCTTTTAGAGCATTGGGATTTTTGTGCGAAAAGTATTGATGAAGCTTAGGATTTGCTTGAATAGATTGCTTGGGGTACTTGTGAATGTGAGAAGACTTGTAGTGATTCAAGATTTTCATTCCTGACCCTTGTGCTTATCATGCTAGATCTTACATCAAATCCCCTTGTATTCCCAATCCTACCCATCTTTGGTGTGAAAAGTGTAACTCTTCTAATCATGATATTAGTTCTTGTCCTTATTATGATATTTCATCTCATGAATGCTAGGTATAAAATGATAAGGGCTACAAATGAACAAAATGAGCAACTTGCATGTATTACTAAGATGAGGGAGTCCGACCTATCGCGTGAAATAGACCTTAGTCTTAGTTTTTCTAAAATTGAGGTTATTTTCTATGATGATGATGATGATGATGACGAGTCTTCCTTTCCTTTAGAATCCTTATTAGAGGAAGAGATTGACATCCCTTGACTATTAAACCCATTATTGCTCCATCCTTACCTAGCACATATAAGGACAGCGCTAAGTCTACTTTTTGTGTTAATGTTAGCTTAGATAGTCGGGATGATTTATATTATGAGTCAAAGGATGCTTTAGATGAGGTGCTTGATTTGGAGGCTCCTTTAGAGGAGTTATGTGAGGTGGTTGTGGTCGAGGTGCCACCTACTAGTCTTGATGTTGATGAACATGTCTCCCTCGGCCCACTTACTTTGTTCCCCACTTCCCTTACTTATTCTCCACCCTCCCCTTCCCTAAGTATCATTTTTCTAAGCCCATCACCTATTTGATTTGTGATTCTGATTTGGATATGGGTTATGTGTATTACTTATTTAGCATGCTCGCGAGGGATGTGGTTGACAACATTGTGTCCCTATGTACTTTTAGAGGTTACACCCCAACCTTTGACCTTTGTCATGCTTACATAGAGCACATGCCCAGAAAAATCATGTTGATTTGTTTGTTTGATCACTCTTTTGATTTTTCAAACACTTTTGATAATTTAAGAAAGTATTGAATATCATTGACATTCATTTGAGTTTTGTGCTCATATCTTTGATAAGCTCCTTAGAGCTCTGATGACATATGAGTTGAAGTTTGATATTGAGACAAGGAGGAGTGGTTGATGTTTCTCAAGCTTTCTTAGTAATATTCTAGGAGACATTAGTTTAGAAGCACACATCACCTAATCTGGTATATTCGTTCCTCTTTTTCTCTTTCTTTTATTTTTAAAATAAGTTTTAGTTGATATTTAGGGTTGTGCTTTTCTTTTTACTTTTAGTTGTGGATTTTTAGGATTTTACTTTTGTGGGGTGATTATTTTGAGGATAATTTTTTAATGTTGTTAAGCCATAATAGCTATGATCACCTACATATATTATATTCATGTTTTGTTTTTGCTTTTGTTTTTTATGGTAGTATTTTTATATTTAATTGAGTCCCTTATGTTGGTATGGTTGCTCCTTGAATCCCAATGACGATATTGTGAGATCTAAGTGTGAGAGAGTAGAAGAGATGCTTCAAACTTTGAAAAATAAAAAAAAAAGGGAGAAAATTTTTCAAAAAATACCAAAAAGATTTTTTTTTTTAGTAGTTTTGGGAGAGTTTGTACAATTTTATTCGCTTTAGTTCCTTGTTATTCGGTTACTAGTTTGTATATACATGATGTACATGATAGAATTTGATCCAAAATATGTCATTTTATGTCCCATTTGAATCCCAACATTCAATTATTGAGCTAATTGTTTGACTTTGGTAGCGAAACCTATGACATTTTGAGGCTTATAGACTAATTCATCAATGTTAGTCTCATATTTCATTTCATGTGTGATTTTTCCTTGGTTCATTTCATCTAGAATTTGTTCTGTCTCTCTCTGAGGCCACATTTGGCATATGCATTATGTAATATGATGGAGGCAATATTCATTCGTTTTTAAACTACATGAGCCAAAAAGTCACCCTACTATATATACTCTTTTTACAAGTCCTTTGAGTTCGACATATCTTTTCATTGCACTATATCTACTTTACCATTGGCCTAAACACATTTTTCAGTCCTATGCTAAGTGTCACGGAACGCTCTAGAAGAACCCGGAATCTTCTAGAGTTCTCTCCTTGATTCCGGAAGAGCCCGGAATCTTCTAGAGTTCTCTCCTTGGTTCGGAAGAGCCGGAACCTTCTAGAATTCTCTCCTTGGTTCCACCAAGGACTCCCAAGTTCCAGAATATTCTACACTAATGTAGAGATGTAGATACTTGTATAGAGGATTCTAGATGTGCAATCCTAGCCGTTGGATCAATTAGATCTCCACCGTCCATTGAGGAGGTGGCCATGTATAAATACCCCCATGGGGTCCTCATTTGTAATCATCCAAGAGTTCAATACACAAAGCATTCTCCCAAACTCTCTAAGTGTCCTTGCTTACTAAGCTTTCTCTCTCTAGCTTAAGTTAAGCATCGTTAAGGCTTACTAGCAAGCTTATAAAAGGGTCTCGGGTATAGTTTGCTAGCGCCGCACGGGTACTAAGTTCGAGTGAATTATCGTCCCGTGACGGTTGGTATCGAGCCAAAGTTTGGGCAAGAATGTCGAGCATCACCGAAGGAGGCCAACAACCACAAGGAGGCAAGAAGGGCCGGAGAAGTCCCGAGAGGCCGTTGCCGCCTCGAGGAAAGGGTGGCCCAACCGCACGATCTCTTTGTCGGCTTAAGGGAAGAAGTCGACACCTTGACTCAGCAAGTCTGGGAGCTCCAGTCTAGGGAAGATGACTCGGAGCTCAAGGAAGAGATGCAGTTGGCCTTGAATGCGGTAGTGACGGACTTCACCAAGGAGGTGGCCGCCCTTAAAGCCACAGTGGAGGCCAAAGATAACGAACTCAAGGCCGCTCTCAATGGTCAACAAGAGCTTCGGGCCGCTCTCCACGACCAAAGGGAGCAAATGGAGGAATTAAAGGCACAAATGAAGTTGTGCACGGCCGCGGTGGCCAACAGTGGGTCAGTCCAGGGAGCGACCGCCCCTGGGATTAGCGCATCTAAGCCTCCGGACTACAAGGGAGCCAGGAGTGCGAAAGTGATTGACAATTTCCTATGGGGACTCGAGGCTTACTTCAAAGCCTCCGGCATTGAGGGAGACGACCTCAAGGTGAGTAACGCTTCCCTTTTTCTTAAAGATACGGCTCTTGTTTGGTGGCGACGTCGGTGTGACGACGTCAACAGAGGGGCTGACCCCGTTATCACATGGGAGGCATTCAAGGAAGAACTCAAGAAGCGGTTCTATCCCACGGATGCCCAACGGGAAGCGCGAGTCAAGCTTCGACACCTCCAACACAAGGAGGGTCACATTCGAGAATATGTGAAGGAATTCCAAGAACTACGCTTGGAAATCCCTTCCATGGGTGACCAAGATGCGTTATGCTTCTTCCTCGATGGCCTATGTGGATGGGCCAGGATGGAGTTAGAAAGGCGAGGAGTACAAGACCTCGCCTCCGCAATCTGCTGCGCCGAGTCGCTCTATGAATTCAAGTCATCAAAGGGACAAACCAAGAAGGCGGAGCATAGCAAAAGTGGGGGAGACCGTGACAAGTCTCCTAAAAGGGAAAGCCGACCTCCTACAAGGACAAGGGGAAGTCCAAGGAGGCCCACACTAAGAGGGAAATCTCTTGCTTCCTTTGCAACGGGCCTCATCGAGTCTTTGAGTGTCCGAAAGGGGCAAACTTGCCGCTCTAGTCATGGAGGAAGAGCGACAAGAGGAGAAGAAGCTCGCTTCCATGAGGCTTCTTAATGCCATCCAAGCTAAAGTGGAGGGGCAGCCTCGTGGACGCATGTATGTGGAAACCCACGTCAACGGCAAGCCATGTTGGATACAGGAGCCGATACGGTCTATATGGCCAAGGAGCTTGCCGAGGAAATTGGCCTCTCCTACACTAAGGAGAAGGGCTTCGTCAAGGGGGTCAACGCAAGAAGTCTCCCAATCGAAGGTGTTGCGCATAACACCGAAATCCAAATCGGCCAGTGGAAAGGTAAGGCCGACATCACCGTTGCTCCCTTAGATGATAAGAAATTTTATCTTGGTATCGATTTCCTTGATACGGTGAAGGCATTCTTAGTGCCTTACACCAACACCATGTGTATCATGGAGACGGGACAACCTTGTGTCGTCCCCGTGAAGAGGGAGATCGACGAAGGAAAAATGCTCTCCGCTCTTCAATTCTCTAAGGGCATCAAAAAGAGGAACCAACTTTCATCGCCGCCCTCAAAGAGGATGAGGAGGTCGAAAATGTCCAAGCACCCAAAGCCGTCCAAGAGGTGCTCGGACGAGTTTCAAGATGTGATGCCCGCCGAGCTGCCAAAGAAACTTCCTCCAAGGCGGGAAGTAGACCATGCCATTGAGTTGGAGCAAGGGGCAAAACCACCGGCGTTCGCGCCCTACCGGATGGCACCTCCGGAGCTTGAGGAGCTGCGGAGACAATTGAAGGAATTGTTAGATGCTGGGTACATCCGTCCCTCAAAATCACCTTATGGTGCGCCGGTTCTTTTCCGGAAGAAGCATGATGGGTCCCTTCGATCGTGCATCGACTACCGGGCACTCAACAAGATTACTATCAAGAACAAGTACCCGATTCCGCGCATCGATGATCTATTCGATCAACTCGGGGATGCAAGGTACTTCACCAAGTTGGACTTGAGGAGTGGGTACTATCAAGTCCGCATAGCTGAAGGGGACGAGGCCAAGACGGCATGTGTCACACGCTACGGTTCGTACGAAGTTTCGGTCATGCCCTTTGGCCTCACGAACGCACCGGCCACATTTTGTACCCTCATGAACAAGGTACTTGCTCCTTACCTTGATCGCTTCGTAGTCGTCTACTTAGATGATATTGTCATCTACAAAGAAACTCCGGAGGAGCATGTGAGACACTTGCGGGAGGTGTTCTCAACCTCGAGGGACAACCAGCTCTATGTCAAGAAGGAGAAATGCTCCTTCGCCCAAGAAGAGGTGCCTTTCTTGGGTCATATTGTCAGCAAGGGAAGGATTCGGATGGACCCTTCCAAGGTGAAGGCTATACAGGAGTGGGAGCCACCCACTAAGGTCACCGAGCTAAGATCTTTCCTTGGCTTAGTGAACTACTACCGGCGGTTCATTCAAAGTTATTCCGCAATCGCCGCTCCTCTCACCGACTTGTTGAAGAAGGGAAGAGGATGGGCTTGGAGGCCGGAGTGCCAACAAGCATTCGAAGCTTTGAAGAAGGCTATCACGAAGGAACCAAGTACTAGTCCTTCCCGACCTTCACAAGTCGTTTGAGTTACACACCGATGCTTCCGACTTCGCCATCGGAGGAGTTCTAATGCAGGAAGGTCATCCCATTGCCTTCGAGAGTCGGAAACTTAATGATACCGAGAGGCGATACACGGTTCAAGAGAAAGAAATGACCGCAGTGGTGCATTGTCTCCGAACTTGGAGACACTACTTGCTAGGGAGCCAGTTCATTATCAAGACGGACAACGTTGCCACGAGCTACTTCCAAACCCGGAAGAAGCTCACTCCCAAGCAAGCAAGGTGGCAAGATTTCCTGGCCGAGTTTGACTACGAGCTGGAGTACAAACCGGGCAAGGCTAATCTGGTGGCCGATGCCTCGAGCCGGAAAGGGAGCTTGCCGACATAAGCCGGCCTCAAAGCAACTTGAGGGACCGGATTCGTGAAGGGCTTCGAGCACGATCGCTTGGCCTGCACCATCGTCAACCTCGTGCAGGAAGGCAAAACCAGGAGATTCGGGTTGAAGATGGTCTCGTTCTCACAAAGGGAAAACGCCTTTACGTGCCTCGCCTACGACAACCTACGGAGGGAAGTCGTAAAGGAATGTCATGATAGCAAATGGGCAGGACATCCGGGGTTACACCGCACGCTCGCACTTGTGAGCGACTTATTATTGGCCTCACTTAAAGGATGATGTGGAGGCCTATGTGAGGACTTGTCTTGTGTGCCAGCAAGACAAGATTGAACAAAGAGCTCCTGCGGGACTCTTAGAGCCACTTCCCATTCCCGAAAGACCATGGGAAAGTGTCTCCATGGACTTCATCGTGGGCTTACCCACGAGCGATGGGTGCAATTGGGTAATTGTTGTGGTAGACCGGTACTCCAAGTACGCAACCTTCATCCCAAAGCACCCAAGGAATGTTCAGCCGAGCAGGCCGCCCAGCCTATTCTTCAAGAATGTGGTGAAGTATTGGGGCCTCGCCGCGTTCGATAGTGAGTGATCGGGACACTCGCTTCACGGGCCGCTTCCGGACGGAGCTATTCAAGCTCCCGGGGTCCGAACTCAACTTCTCCACCAGCTTTCACCCTCGGACCGATGGACAAACGGAGCGGGTGAATGCACTTTTGAGCTTTACCCGAGGCACTATGTGTGTGCCAACCAACGGGATTGGGCGAAGCTACTTGATGTAGCTCGGCTCTCGTACAACTTACGGAGGAGCGAGTCCACCGGCCGGAGTCCGTTCGAGATTGTTATGGGGCAACAACCTCTCGACTCCGAGCACGATCGCCACAAGTTACAAGGGTCCAAGCCCGCCGGCTTTCAAGTTCGCAAAGGACTGGAATGATCAAGCCGACATGGCGCGGGCTTACTTGGAGAAAGCCTCCAATAAGATGAAGAAATGGGCCGACAAGAAGCGTCGCCCACGAGAGTTCCAAGTTGGAGACCTTGTCCTCGTCAAGATGTACAACCACGCGAGGTTGAGTGGTCGACATCGAGGACTTATCCGGAGATACGAAGGACCCTTCCCCATCCTTAAGAAGGTTGGGGCACAAGCCTACAAAGTAGAGCTGCCTCCGAAAATCAAGTATCATCCTCGTCTTCCATGTGAGTCTACTCAAGCCTTACCATGGAGACCAAGTGGATCCAAACAGGGGCATCTCTAGACGAGCACCGATGGGCATAATCGGTGCAACATGACAAGCAAGTGGAGGAGGTACTAGCCGATAGAGTGGTCCGTCACCAAAACAAGCCTCCAACTCATGAGTTGCTCGTCAAGTGGAAGGGACTACCCGATAGCGAAGCAAGCCGGGAGCCCATCCAGAACTTGTGGCGCTCAAGGAACAAATACAAGCGTTCGAAGACGCTAAGGCTACGAGGACGTCGCCGGAATAGGTGGGGGAGGATGTCACGAACGCTCTAGAAGAACCGGAATCTTCTAGAGTTCTCTCTTGATTCCGGAAGAGCCCGAATCTTCTAGAGTTCTCTCCTTGGTTCCGGAAGAGCCCGGAACCTTCTAGAATTCTCTCCTTGGTTCCACCAAGGACTCCCAAGTTCCGGAATATTCTACACTAATGTAGAGATGTAGATACTTGTATAGAGGATTCTAGATGTGCAATCCTAGCCGTTGGATCAATTAGATCTCCACCGTCCATCGAGGAGGTGGCCATGTATAAATACCCCCATGGGGTCCTCATTTGTAATCATCCAAGAGTTCAATACACAAAGCATTCTCCCAAACTCTCTAAGTGTCCTTGCTTACTAAGCTTTCTCTCTCAGCTTAAGTTAAGCATCGTTAAGGCTTACTAGCAAGCTTATAAAAGGGTCTCGGGTATAGTTTGCTAGCGCCGCACTGGTACTAAGTTCGAGTGAATTATCGTCCCGTGACATAAGGTAAGCGAGCAACACTTTTTGAAATGGGCGAGTTCTAGGTTGTATGACTATAGTGTTTTATTTGCTTCGTGGTTTCGAAAGAGGGATTTCTATTAATGAAAATTTGGATGTATCCCCTATAGTGGTTAATAAATCCTTTGGGATTGAGTTGTGTTCATCATTCTCATGCTAATAGTATTTGTTAAAAAAATAAATAAATAAAAAAAGAGAAAAATCGAAAAAATGAAAAAAAAAGAAATAAGTGATTGGCATAACACTATTACGGATATGACTTTTTATTACGGGTGCTTTATGATAGTTAAAAACAAAAGCTGTCCTAAAAAATGAGGTGGTGACATTTTTGTAAATAAGAAGCCTTTTATTGCACTTATTACTACAATTCTTTAATTAAACCGTAGTAATAGGTCAGGTCATCGATTTATTACTACGGTTCAAGGAGAGAACCATAGTAATAGATAATACCTATTATTGTGGTTCTTTCATTGAACCGTAGTAAAATCTGTTAGACTTTTACTATGGTTCGATGAAAGAACCATAATAATAGGTATTATCTATTATTAAGGTTCTCTCCTTTAACCGTAATAAAAAGTCTCGTTGCTAACTTCAAAACCCTAATTTTCTTTCTGTCTCCTAACTTCAGATCTGTTAGCCTTTTCCCCTCTTTCCTCCTCCTCCTTCCTCGTCCTTTTCTCTCTTTCTCCCCCTAATTTCACCCGATCAAACCAAATATCTTCTCTCTCCTCCCCTGTTGCTTCTTCGTCTTCTTCTTTCATTACTTGGAAGACCAACCCGAAATCATAGCAGCACTCTGCACCACTCGTTGCCGTCAACAATACGTCGTTTCAGCCATGTTCTATCTCCTCCCCTGTTTCTTTTTGTCTTCTTCTTTCATTACTAGAAGACCCTTCACCATCGCCGAACAACCGCAGCCTCCGGCGGCCGATGAAGCCCTCTCAAGTCATCTTTGGGGCTCTTTCTACTACTTCTCGTGGTCGGAGGACAAACAAAACGTTGGTTTTGTAGTTTTATTTTTGGTTGAGTTTGTTGAGATCCACATCAAAAATTAAAAGATGCCTATAGCTGAAATCAACTTAACTTTTCCGGGTTTTTTCTCTTTTTTTTTCTTTGGGTTCCGATATGATTATCAATTCATAAATATTCAATAGAAAAACTTGATGAAGAAGGTGCTCCCTCGTGGACTCGTCGCCATATGATTCAATCGGTTGAGGTCGACGGCCACGTCAATTTCGAGTTCAAGAAGATGATGGGCTCCCGATTCTGGAAATTCAAACAATCCGAAGGAGGAATTGGAGTAGATCGATACTCGTTATTAGTGGAGGAATTTTGGTAATTTTGTATAGATGATTTACTAATTTTACAAATTTCTTTCGTTCGTAAGGGTTCTTGTAATTCCTTTTCTTTGTTAGTGAAATTTTAATCGTGGATTAGTGATACGAGTTAAAACTTAGGGATTTGGAATTAATAATTTTTGTTTGGTATAACTTCATCTCGTATTCCTTTATTTTTTTAGATCCGACTTGTTTTTCTTTTATTGGTTTTTCTTCATTCTCTTCTTCAATTTTTAGTTTTAGATCTCAAAATTTAATATCTGAAGGTTCTCTATTTTTTAATGATTATAGCTATTACTACGCTAGTAATAGGTGGTCTTTCACTATGGGTTTGAACCGTAGTTAAAAAATTTCCATCTACGATTATGCCCATATACGGGATGTCCGATAAGGGTAGTCAAAGGTCTTTTGGAACTATAATAAAAAGTGGTTCCTGTAATAGTGTAAGAAAAATTCAAAAAAAATGCACATTCCTTATATTCTCTCAGTGGTTTGTTTGTGCTTAAAAATGTGAATTGAGAGAGAAGTTTTTAGTCATATTTAGAAGTGTTTTTTGCTCCTTAGTCATTACGCATTGGCTATTTAGCTCCACATTTCCTAAACTTATTCCATTTTCTTACCCATAGACCTTAGCCCTGTTATAACCTTTGAAAGTCCTCTTGATTGCATTTTGCATGTTTGCCTAAATAGTGGTGGAGAATTGAGAGTATTAACCAAGCTTATGGTAGGGTGCATTATTAGAATGAGTTTTGAGTGAACTATGATGGAATTTAAAAATCTATGCTTGGAGACTGAAATAGCATTCCACAAAAGCATGGGATATGGTATCACAAAAAGATATCCAACTTCACCAAAAAAAGTTGTTGATCAAAACATTCACCAAAATTTTCGTTTAGCTATTATTGGTGCAATATACTGTTATTTTCCATGTCATCACCGCCAACGGAGAATTAAGTTGCTGAATATGGAGCATGAGAGTTGCCTTGCTTCAACATAAGAATCAATTGAACATTTGGGATTCATTTCTTAATTAAGCTAGAGGAAAAGGCTTGAAATGATGGGCCATTGCCAAAAGGCTGTAGACATGATCGACGTTCCTTAACATGAGAAGTCACATTGGATGTTTAGCCCCAAAACACTTCTCAAATTCCCTACACCAAAGCTTAAATCCCACCTATTCAAGCAATTTCATCAAAGTTATCCCAACAATTTCAAATTATAAGCCTCGATGCCGAGGAATCCACATCATGTTTTGGGCATTCAAACAATCTCATCAACGAGATTGAACTCTAAACTATTCAACACAGTTCACATGAACTTAACAACTTCATCCATTAGATAAAGAGTATAAGCTACTGTAGGAACCGGTGGCCCCCGCCTCCGCCTTTGCGCGGGCGGAAGACAGACAAAACGAGTTGGAGTTTCCCTATGGAGCGGCAGTAGTTCTCTTTTGGTTTTTAGGGTTTTGAAAATGATTTTGAAAGTGCGGTATGCCTCTTATTGAGATTTTCGATGTTTGTAATTCAATTTAAAATGGTTTAAGTAAAGTAGTGATTGACGATTTTATTAATCTTTTACTTTTAGAAATTAATTTTATATGGTCCCGAGATATTATTTCATAATTTAAGAAAATAGAAAAATATGATTCATATTCTCGTTGCAGGGCTTTTGGGCCAAAATGGTGTGATAACACCGGCTTGGACCAAGAGCCAAGCCTCGGTGATTGGTTGGTGCCAGTGAAAGGCTACACCGTTCGGTCACGGCACCGGCCATAGGCCGAGACTCGAGTCGGTCTTGGTCCATGACCTTGCCTGTCAAAAATCAATCGGTTTTGTCCATTTTTTTAAATTAGAAATACCGAGAAGCAATTTAAAATAAATAAAATAAAAAAGGGAGAGTTACCAATCGCTTTAGAAATAAAAACTAACAAAAATATAAAAAAGTACTCTTCCAATCTTAGTATGAAAAAACTAAGTTTGAAAGAGGTTTAAAAATGATTTCAACGGTCTAAAATCGAGAATCCAAAGTTCGGAGGTGAAGGAACGAAATGTAGGGATAAGTCCTCCATTCCGACTCGTCAACAAACGGCCTCTATTAATTCGAGCTGTGAGTTAAAATAGCGTGTTTTCAATCAAGCATATAACATGCAAATATGGAAATTAAATCAACCAAAACATGCGAAGAAAGCAACAAAAGCGAGTTAAGAAAGTGATAAAAGAAAGAAAAAGGGAAAGCGAGAAAGAAATAAAAGATTACAATGGGTGGGGAGGAATTAAAAGCGATTACATTTTTATCCACAATGTGGAAAGCATTAAGGGCATAAATTAAATAAACCGTAATTGGGATTGAAAGTAGGTCGAGCGCCCTCAGGTTGTCCCATATGTCTGAACTTGGATCACGAATCATATATGGAAGCGTGGTAGTGGACAAATGAGATTAAGAGAGGTTTTTGTAAAATTTGTGGTGGTAAGTAGTGTAGGAAAATGATGAAGGTGCTTGGTAAAGTAATGGTTAGCTGAAAACGAGCCAAGAGATCATAATACCGATGTAGCATTTAATAGCTCTTAGCTTAATTTCAGCAACATGTAGCTAGGATATTGACCTCTCGAGGTTAACATTCAGCAACCTCCAACAACTAGGTTAATAATCATCAACCTCAAAATAGAGGAAATGATCCTCTATTTATAGGTGCGGGGCTATGTCACAAAAAATGACATAAACGCATCAAATCAGCCTCCAAACAGCTTAAACCGAACCGGCCAAAATCCGAGAAAAATCGAATAAAATCATCCTGGACCAGGCATCCCATAGGAGGTGCCAAGAAGTGCAGCGCTGGCCCATAAACGGCATCGTTTGAAAACCGACCTTCCGTGCCTCGGTTGAACACTAGAGCAAAACACGGCGCTTTGGCGATGTGAACCATGAAGCGCTCCGCCGGTCTCAAATGGTTTCGTTTGGCGAACTTGACTTTCGTGCCTTAGTTGGGCGCTTAGAGCAAAACGCAGCACTTTGGCGATATGAACCATGAAGCACGGCTTTGACCTCAAACGGCGTCATTTGGACACTAGAGCTTTGTGTTACAATGGGATGTTGAGGATGAAACGCGTTTAGTGAGCAAGCAAAGCCTAAAGCACGGCACCAGCCTCCTCCCGATTAAGAGCTTTGACCTAGGCTTGGTCCGGCCAAAAGAAAACGGGTTTGTGGATTGGCCCAAACAAAAAGGCTTATTTTGGTGGTACTAATGGATTTTTGGTGGTTTATCGGCTTCCGTCTTGCCAATCAAACTCCGACCATGATCCGAGTTCACAAATAGGACTAGAATTTCATCACCGCGATGAAAAAATAAAATAACAAAATAAAGAGATAAGAGTGACATGTTTTCGATGTCTACATTCTCTTAGTCAACAAACAAACTCGTTTGATGGCTTTCATTAGCAGCCACAAACATTACAAAACTAGTACAAACAAAGAGTTCGGTGTTAGTGTCAATATAATTAAGGGGAAAATAAGCATGCTTGGGGCCAATGACTTGCTATGTTTAACATAGAAATAAAAGCAACATCCATTTAAGACCCCAAACACACAAAAAGTAAAGAAAAGAAAACAAAAGAGCGACAATTAGGTGAAAGAGGATAGTGAAGCTACCATTGGTACGGTGTGAAGCATTGGAGTGCAATTCAAGCACAAGGAAAGCAAACCATAAGGAGCAAAGACATCAAATAATTGATGAGCATCCTCCTCCATCTCTATCCCGCATCTCCTATTCTTCCATGTTATCACACAACATTGTCCCTCTTGTATTAGGCAAGCAAAGAACCAATAGCCTAGAAGCAAGAATCCCCCTCCAAACAGGGAATGAGAAATAAGCTTGTTCCCCATTCCACCCACCAAGAAAATTGGAACAAAAATCGAGGCAAATAGTTGAGCCTCGCTCGACCAATGTAGTGGCATAATTCCTCACACAAGCGAGGAACATTTACACTATATGCATGAACAGCAGATTAAAGGCCACAAATGCACAAAAAGGGAAACTAGCTCCAATCCTACATGTAAATCCTTCGATGCTACCCGATTACGTAAGCAATTACACTTGCGACCACACTAATTGTACACTATCTCGAGCATTGAGCTTCACCTATTGCACTTAGGGATCCAGAAGAGATAAATAAGTAGAGAAGATATGAGGGATATCAAGGCATTGGATGAAATAGATGTTGAACGCCAAGCCTCCAAATCCCAAGAATTTACCAAAATATAGCAGACCTAACACCAAAACCGACTTTCATGGATGATGACAGACCTTAGGATAGCCCATCTTCTCTTGAACAAGATTGTGATGGAAGAAAAAGGATTTCGGTTATTTTGCAAGATCCTTTGTTTGATTTGTCAGCTTGAGCTGAAGTGAACTATGCATTCGAGTCTTTCCAACACGGCTATAGCATTCTTCTCCTTACCCTACATGAAGAGCCCCCGAGTCTTTCCAACACGGCTATAGCGTCCTTCTCCTTACCCTGCATGAAGAGCCACCTAGGCGATTCACAAAGGAAGAAATTAATCATTATACAATATATGATCATCGGAACTACGAATCCAAAGGTACAAGGCTTTCCTTAAAGAATTACGAGTCAAATAAGCTATAGTTGTCAAGTATAATACCCCAAGTGAGAAGTCGACAAACTAAACAAACAATGTACCCTCGCCACCCGCATCCCTATCCTCTCCGACAAAAGCACATGGGCAAAAGGGCAAATGGATACACGACCAACTCCACTAATAAACTTGAACAGGGAGTAAACCTAGATGCTTGGAGAAAATACAGAGGCAAGTGCAGCCAACAACATAACAAAGCAAGAGATGAAGACAAGGTTCTTGCATCCTAGGGATGAATCACTAAAAGAGGTGACAAAGAATGCCAAGCCCTCAATAAACGAGCTAACACATTCAAGATCCCACTCGGATATAATTATGTTGTGCACATTTCCGTTCCAATCCCAGTCACCCTTAGACAGGTTGCATCTATACCTACCGGAGTTCCAAGTCTGTGTGATTACTATAATGCCATGTCGGTTGACCATCGGTGAAGACATTGGTGAACATCCGTTGGTAGTCGATCACTATTGAGATCGATGCAAGGATAGCTTGGATGATTTGGCTATAAGTCATTCATCCAATGCTTGCTTCAATCATCTCTTTCACGAAAACCATCACGACCTTCTGCGTCGGTTCCACACCTTTCTTCTCGCCTATGTGAGCAATACTATAGTTGGGATCTAATTTCACTCGTATACAAAAGTGAAGCCTCCTCTTTGACTTCAAACAAGAAGAAAGCATTCTTTGACTTCAAATAATTACCAATTATTAAATGCATAAAGGTATCACATGAGTATAAGAAATATGAATTAGACTTCCGAATAAACTAAACTTCCGAGAGTCATGGTGTCTACAATCCGCATATCTTTTCAAGGAGTATAAATAAGGAGTATAACCACTAATTTACTATTTCTTATTCTTAGGATTATCACAACTAATAGCAAATGTAAAGATAAACAACAACATAAGCTGTCAAGTATTCTACATATCCTCACAATAATTAATAGTATCATAGGATCATATGAGCGCTACAAGCATACAAAAATGCAAGCATCACAGAGTGTAACGGTCGTAAATGAATAAAATTTCCACACACTATGTATAGTCAATCACCAAATGCAATAATAAAATTTTTCTAATATATCCAGGATACCGCAAATATACGATTGTGATGGAGAATTCAGCAATAAACTTCGTAGAAGTATACGACAATATTGGTTCTACACAAGTATCCCAATCAGCAACAATTGTCATATGCCAAATTTGAAGAAACCGGCTTAACTGAAATTATTAAAAAAAAAAACTATCACTCGAAAAGGGAACCTTCTACTTTTCTCTTTAACAATTGCCTATACAAAAGATCGTTCCATCTCTTAAGTTAGCATGAAGGTTTCACTGATATTATATTATGGTTCACATGCACATATTATGTTATTTGGAAATGACAAATAATCAGCAAGAAACTTAGTTGCCTTACCCTTAAGTTGCAGAACTGTTGGTTCCTTTTGACCATATATGGTTGCCTTCTAGTTCAAAGAAAATGAGCAAAGGACAGCTTATATAGTTGTAATTTGCTTTAGCCCAATATAATCACAGCCGAAAAATTGTCAAAATTTGGCTTTCCCAGACTATCCGAAAAGGATGCAAATCAGTACCTCCATCAATATACATGTGTTCCATGTCTACTTGCTTTCTTTCCATCTCATGTCGGTTTAGGTCTTGTTATGGTATAGTGTATAAGGGCTAGCTCTATTATCAAGAGGAAAAGTGAATATGTCAAATTCCTTCTTAACTTGAAAACTTCATTAATTAGATAGGGAGTAAGCCACCTGATTCCCTTAGCCAAAACATAAAACTACTTGATTGCTTTCATTGGCCGCAAAAATATTGCAATACTAACAAATGAGGCTTATCCAAGTACTTTTTTTAAAGGCTGGGATAAGGTGACATTTTACAATACAACTATGTTTGATTAGGTGTAAGGCAATGCAGTACAATCCAAACCCCAATCTTCCCTTGATTACATTGTGTTGTATATACCAAAAAAAATCATACGGAACAAGGAAATCGAACAATCAACAAACACTCCCCTCCATCCTTATCCATGTCCTCTTATTCTTCCATGGTGTCACACAACACATTGCCCCTTGTTTTTGGCAAGCACAGAACCAGAAACAAGCATCCCCCTCCAAACACCACATGAGACGAAGCTTGTTCCTCATCCCGACCACCACCAAAATCGAACAAAAACCAAGGCAAAGAGTTAGGTCCGCTTGATCAATGTGGTGGTGCAGTTCCTTATACAAGTTGGGAACATCTCTACTACATACATAAACAGGAGATTAAAAGCCATGCATGCACAAAAGAGGAACACCGGCTCCAAGCCTACCTGTATGCCCTTTAGATAATGATGACCAACTATAGAAGAAATTATACTTATGACATCACCAATTGCACGTAAACTAAGCATTGAGCTTCGTCCGTTGCACCTTTGGATCCAGAATAGGTAAGTAAGTAGGGATGATGAGAGGGATAACAACGCATTGAACGCAGATCATAAAGTAGATGTTCGAGATCCAAGGCTCCTACACCCAAAAATGTGCCATAAAATATCAGCCTAACGCCAAAACCGAGTACCATAGACACCAACCTGTCTTTGAATAGCCAACCTTTTCATGAGTAGAATTTGCATTGAAGAAAAAGGATTTCGATTATCCAAAGTACTCATCCCTTGTTTGATCACGAGAGGTCAAGCCGATATGATCGGTTGACCCAATTTTGTTTAACACGGTTATAGCATCCTTCTCCCGACCCTATATGAAGAGCCATCCGGGTGATTTGCAAAGGAAAAAATGTGTTACTGTAAGAAAATCATTCCGAGAATGGATATCCAAAGACAGATGGTTTTCCATGAGGAACCCTGAGTCGGATAAGCTATAGCTATCAAGGTATAACATCCCAAATGTCAAGCCAACAAAACCAAACAACACAATTTGCGCTCGCCACCTCTTTCCAACCCTCTCGACAAAAACACGAGGGTAGATGGGGAAATGGATACACGACCAACCCCACTAATGAACCTGAAGAGGGAGTGGAGCCAAATATTAGGAGAAAACGTAGAGACTAAAGCAGCCAAGGACATGACCAAGCTGGAAACTATCTTGTTGAAACTGTCTTAATTTGGCACCGGAGCCCCTGTTGCCTATCACATTTATCACAAAAGTGAAATTGTTTTATCGAAGACAGAACAGGAGATCTATCTAGCTCTAACATGAGAATAGATACGAGCTTCTATAAATTAGAGGCCTTGGCAACGCCCACCATTATAGATATGACTTTTTATTACGGGTGTTTTACGACGCTTAAAAAAATCGTCCTAAAAATAAGGTGGTGGTATTTTTGTAAATAAGCGGCCTATTATTACACATATTAGTATGGTTCTTTAATTAAACCATAGTAATGGGTTAGGTCATCGACTTTTTACTATGGTTCACTGGAAGAATCGTAGTAATAGGTGTTCTCTATTACGACGGTTCTTTCATTAAACCATAGTAAAAGTTTGTTAGACTTTTTACTACAGCTTTATGAAAGAACTATAATAATATGTATTATCTATTACTATGGTTCTCTCTTTAAACTGTAATAAAAAAATTTGTTGCTAACTTCAAAACCCTAATTTGTTTTCTCTCTCATAACTTCAAATCTGTTAGCCTTTTCCCCACTTTCTCTCTCTCTCTCTCTCTCTCTCTCTCTCTCCTCTTCCTCATCCGTCCTCATCCTTTTCCTCTCTCTCTCCTTTAATTTCACCCAATCCAACCTATAAATCATCTATCTCCCCGCCTGTTGCTTCTTTGTCTTCTTCTTTCATTGCTGGAAAACCAACGCAAAAACCAAAGTAGCACTTGCATCGCAGCTTGCCATCAACAATATATCATTGGAGTATAAAATTAGTTAAAGTGACATGTATTTTGAAACGGATGGAGTATAAAGTTAATCATAAAAAACTCCAAGGAATTGGAATGAGTTGTAAGCAACAATAAGGAGGTATAAAGGTGTAAATTAAAGTTAAATGAAATGGGGTGAGTATTTAATTTTGAAATTAACGAGTGATGTTATTATTGGAGATGTGTAGATGGATCATGCAGAAAGAAAAGGGGTGGCAAATTGAGAGGGGCCGGGGTCACATCTATACCTGGTGGCTTGTTCCTCTCTCTCTCTCTCTCTCTCTCTCTCTCTCTCTCTCTCTCTCTCTCTCTCTCTCTGCACTCTCCCACGAGCCACACTGCATTTTAAAAAGTTTAACTCGTTTAAAAGCCCAGCTAAGACTACCCTTAAATGTATAGATCATCCAAGAAGTCAACTTACCCAAAATGTCAATCAAAGTTTCAGTCGTTGTTAGCAACTCACAAGCATGCTGAAATGACAAATTCTTCTAGAGTCTGTCTAAAAATGAACTATCTATGTGATTGATCATCATGAACCTAGTAATGATCCAGATTTTTCACAAGTAGGGACAAAGTTCTTTTAATAGTCAAGAAAAACGTAAAACCCTGAATTTGACCAACCATCAAGAGAAGCAAATATAACAAGTGTGCTAATTAATAAGCTTGGTTAAGTAGCAACTAATGCAAAAATAGCCATTTGAGAATCATTGCCCTAAAACACCATTGGAGTTTCGATGGCCAGGAAAATCCACCTAATTTAATAAGGGCATCAAAGATTATTGAGGTTGAGGCCCATAACCTTGAAAAATAGCTCATGTAAAGAAAATATAATATATCCAATTGATACAACAAACATTTCCTTCCTAATTTGCCCAAGGTTTGTCCTCACGTACATGTTTATGTTGTCTCTCTTTTTTCCTTTCCTTTTGTTTTCAATTGTGTTGGTCGAATAATAATTTTAATTGTTAGGAATGTCTAAATTGCCTTCTTTGCATATGAATACCATTGCATGTTAACACCATGGGTAAAATTAATAGTTCCTAAGGTTTTTCCCTATTCCATCCCCCAAAAAATGATTTCGGGGATATGTTGTTCCTGCAGTAGCAATAGCGTTCTATTCGACTCTTGCATTGGATAAAACCCTCATTCCAAAAGCTAATGAAGGGTACTAGAGTTTGTCTCTTTAAGTCAAATATCTACCTGTTTGGATATTCAACCATTTTTATAGAAATTAAGAAGTCTATATGGGATTTGAACTCATATCTTTGTGTAAATGCACATTGTTCTATATTGAGCTAATATGCCACAAATTGAGCACAAAAGGTGAACAAATGAAACCCAGTAAAAATTGAGCAGCATTTGTGTATTGAAATCCTATCCCATTCGAGCACAGCTTCTACTATTTTGGCACTCGGGGTCAAAATTGGTGCGGATCCCTATTATGTTACTACTTTTTGGGAGAATTGATGCCAATCTCCTAGAATTTAGGTTCAACTAAAGCTAACTCATGGACAATGTAGGTTGTTTACTGTTTATGGATTATAAGAGGATATTTATTTTAATTTGTTTGTTGTATATTCTTATTTTGATTGTCCCACTTGCGAATTATGCTTTTGGCATTTTTAATTGTATATAGGAAACCTTGATAATTTGTGAAAAAGAAAAACTTGTATATATGAAGTTTTAAGTGTCAAAAGCCCCACAAGCTATCATTGAATTCCATAGTACAAAGCCCTAATGGCAAAAGACCGATTCCCTCATCCCAGCCAAGAAGCCCGATAACTAGATCCCAAAATGGGTTTATTTTCTAGGAAAACAGTCAAAAGGACATAGGTCCAATGTTAAAACAAAGATATGACACTCGAAGAAGGTGGACAAAATATTGAGTATGACTGGGAGGACCCAAGGTTCAATTCACCTATACCCTATAATGAACTTGTACACGGTAACAAACACATTTGCTCATCAAGTGATACTAAGAATTAAGCTTATGATGGTGAGGTTGTAAATAATGATGAAGAAAATATTGTGGTCGAGTCATTCAACTAAAGCGAGAAGAGATAAGCAAAAAGGGAAAAAGATCATTAGGATATAGATCATACTGAAATTCGTAGTGACGATATAGACGATGAAGATGTGAAACTAATGATGATGAGTGGGTAATTACTAAAAATAAGAAGACAGATTTTAGGGAACGAAGAGCACAAACAACAATTATTACTAATGCTACAACCGACAATGAGGCTCAAAATGAGCTAGATGCATGGGCTAGTGAAAGGCACGGTGAATACGACTCTAAGGAAGAAAAGAATTTTCTTTATTCAAGTGAAGAAGATAACAACATATGGACTAGCAGGCCCTAAGAATAGATCACACAACTTATTTTAAGAAATTCAAATTGCAAATAGGCATAACATTTCCCACAACCGACATGTTCAAAACTGTTGTTAGGATTTATGCATTAACATAGGGGATGAAGCAATGTGCATGGATGTTGGTTCAAGGTTCATACTTTTTGAGATAGGAGAAGAGGAACTTATGTGGTGAAAGTGGTACAACAATCACACATGCACAAGGGGCATGCAGAAGAACATACAACTCAAACTTTCTTTTGGAACTTCTCATTATATTCTTACCTTTAAGGAAAAACCTTATAGGTCGAGCAAATGATATATAAAGTTAGGTGAAGAGTGATTTTCTCCTTTGCATATCTAAATGGGTTTCTTACAAGATCGAGAGAATGTTTGTTTGTTTTGATGACATCGGGAGAGAACTAGTCACCGATTGTAGACATGTCATGTGCATTGATGCTACCTTCTTGAAAACATTCTTGGAGGGAACTTTGTTTTTTTCTATATAGGGGTTGATAGTAACAATAAGATATTTTCTCTTGTCCGGGTTGTTTAAAAAGGAGGGAAACAATGAGAGTTAGGAGTGGTTCCTTACCAATGTTCAAGACTCGTATAAGTGAGAAAGATGGAAAAGGTTGGACATTCATGTCTTATAGGCATAAGGTATGAATAAGTGACCCTGTCATTGCATCATTGGTATACATGTTATTATTATGACTTTGACTAACTTTTAATTATCTTGTGGAGGAAATAGACCGTGCACTTTCAATTGTCTTTCCACATAATGAGCATAGGAATTGTGCTAGACACATATATGCCAACTAAAACCAACTTCACAAAATGGAGGAGTTCAAATTGCTATTTTGAAATGCAGCCAAGGCTTATAAGTAAAATGACTATAAGCTTGCATTAGATGAGATGAAGATGACATCACCTAACTATGGAGGACTTTGTGAAAGAAGATCCAACTAAATTATGTAGGGTTTAAATCAACACAAGCACCAAATGTGACACCGTTGTAAATAATATGGTAGAAAATTTTAATGCTTATATTGTCCGAGCAAGGGTCAAGTATTTGATTTACATGCTTGAAGATATTGGATCTGCCATTGATAGAGAAGAAATTTCTTATGAAAGTGATGATGGAGAATGGAGATAATGGTGTATGCCAGAATAAGATATGAACTTAAGAAAGGAAAGAGAAGAATCAAGGGATTGACATTCACTCGCCTTCATAGGACAAAACCTTTGAAGTCGAGTCACAAGTTAGATAGTGTTTATGTAGACATGAACAAAGCTTCATGTCCTTGTACGAGATGGGATCCGACGGGAATCTCATTTTATCATGCCATAGCTTGTTGCACCTAATCGAAGATGGATGCGAGAGGAGTTTTTTCACCTTTATTTCAAGAGAGACATGTACATAAAAGTTTTTGAATGTGTCATTCTTCCATGTGTTGGGGATAAACATTGGCCCCAAAAAGAAATGCCTCGACTCCACCCGATGTAAAGCCAATGCCTATAAGACTAAGAAAGAAAAGAAGAAGGGATTCACATGAAGATCCAAACGGGCCTAGTAAACCGAGTAGGCATGGGAGGTAAATGACATGCACAACATGCCACAAAATTTTCCACAATAAAAGGACTTGCCTGGATAAAGATAATGCATCTTCCTCACCAAGCACCACTTTCTTCAGCCAACATCTTAGCAAACCACTTTGGAGGAAAGATCAACACTGCCATAGAGTGGTAGCTGACTTGGAGGAAGGAAAAGACAACCACATAGAGGGAGATGAGGAGATAGGGCAAATGCACCACCAAGAAGACGGAAAATTATAAGCACGTTTCAGCTCGTTATTTTATTTTTCCCAAAATATCTAAACTTATTGCATTATTGTACTTAAATATTGATTTTCAAGACATGACCCCTTCTAGTGGTCCTAGTGTAATGCATGGAAGACAGTCTTACAAGTGTAGTCAAGTTTCAATAACTAGACCCCACTCAAGCATTGTTTAGTGAAGATTCCCTTGTGTTGGCCACTTTTTTGGTATACTCGTATTGGACGAGTCAACAAAGACAATTTGAAAGATTGTGTTACTTTTTATTGTATTTTTGCTTATCGGAAACATCGTGACCATTCAAACATTGCAACCTTTATGTGAACGAAGTTCAATTTATTTCTGTTTTGCTTGTTAAATATGTAACCCAATAATGTTTAGAATCCCTTATAGTAGTCAGTATAACACAATCACTCGTAAGGCAGGTGAATATTATTTTTAAAAATTGAGATGTCTATCGTATTATTAAAATATAAAAAAAAATAAACAAGATTAAAAAGGATAATAAATCCTCGTTTTCTTCCTCATTGCTCGTACGAAGTAATTAAACTTTGTAAATTGTGTACTTGATTAGATGTGGAACTTACTTGATTAAATGTGCTTGTATATCAATGAAACTACATGAATAAATCTGTTAGAAAAAGGAAATCATACCAAAATATTACTCATATCACACCAAGGTTAACCACATTGTACTCACTCACAGGTAATCTGAGTTTGGGAATTTGGTTCAACCTAAAAAATAAAATACTACTATCTGATTTATTTTTATTTTTATTTTCACTGTGATATCACAGTATCATTTTTTACCACCCAATGCATAATTATTTCAATCCAATACCAATATTTATTTGTGAAACACAATTTCTGACTGGTAAATCTTTTAATTTTTAATGTTTACTTCTAAAATCTGAAAGAGTGTAAATTAAGCATGATGGTACAAAAATTCAGTACATCCGCTAATAACTTACCAATATGATTCACTTGTATTATCCCTTCTATCAATAACTTTGGTGCAAGTAATTAAGGAGGCTTAACTTCTGTCCAAACAAGAAAAAAAGGAGGAGATTTAACTAGAAGCGATATATGGGTAGAACGATCTCTAATCAAATTGGTTAGCTCAACTGATAAAAATAGACTCCGATTCTTATTGTATTCTTAACTTCACCTGTTCAGCATGCCATTGCTTAACATTCGAATACCGTACAGTCGTATACTTTACAAGCGAAATCTAGCTGGTAATAATGATCGGACAGAATGTGAGGAACCAAATGGCTGCATCAATCAATAAAAGTTGAAGCCAGCCCTCAGTAGAGAAGCAAAAGCACAAGAACTGTAATCAAAATCAGGCATGTACAAGTACAGCTTAACCTGGATTCCAAGGACTCAAAAACAGAGGGGAACAAACCTAGTGCTAGTGCTAATTAGATACATATTTCTAAACTTCATCTGATTCCTAACTTATCCAAGCACGATCATGTAAATGTCAACACATCAAAGAAAACCTTCGGACACTGAAGTCCCAATGGCAACTGATGCACAACACTCCGAACTTTGTTTCTCCGAGTCCCCCACCCCCTCTCTGGAGGGCCATGTCCAACCATTGTAGTGTGGCGATGGTTAGTACTCCACTAAAAGCAAAATGAAACACGATCACTGTCTGTCTCTATGATAGAATCACGAGCTCTAGTCAATATGAAGCCGTATAAATACATCCTGCCTGGAGAATCAAGTGAAAAAGAAGCATTAATAACAAAGGTACGTTTGGGTTTGGGGAATCTCCTTGTGAGCTCCCAGGGAAACAGAGCATTTTTTTAATCTTTTTTTTGGGGTAGGGGTGGTTAGGGGAAAGGAGAGGGCAAGGCCAGCACATGTCCATGGGGGCCAAGGATATGCATTGAAGGGGCCATGGCCTACTGCTGAAAACAAATCCAGATTGGGAGAGGAAATGAGACACTGCTC
The DNA here is from genome assembly GCA_021018815.1 of Talinum fruticosum. Classification (NCBI taxonomy): domain Eukaryota; kingdom Viridiplantae; phylum Streptophyta; class Magnoliopsida; order Caryophyllales; family Talinaceae; genus Talinum; species Talinum fruticosum. The sequence continues at coordinate 4,486,508 of JAITYX010000011.1, forward strand.
GGAAAAAAAAAAAACCCCAGCTTGGTGACCGCTCACTGCCAATGACGTGAAACTTGAGGCCACCACAATTGGACCTCAGCAATGCCTCTGATAAGCAGACCGCAGATCATTACAGCTATGAGCTCTCTTTTCCTTTTTAAAAAATACTTGGAATTTGCACTAACAAACTGATTCCACGTTGCATTAGACTAGAAATGCTGGTTACAGGAGAAGGCCTAAGAGTAGTGGGATCAGCGGAAGAGGGAGCCGACTCAGAAGTTACAACTTCTATTGCCGAAATTGCTCTTTGCAAAGTTAAAAATAGCCAAGTGAGCTTATTACCTCATAAAACTGCTCTATCTCCTCTCATGGGCACTTCTTGATGATGATGAATTCCTGCTTGGGTCATTGGAGCTTCTATTTTTAGATTCATTTTGCTTATCTCCTTTTTGCTCAACAGTGACCTTTTGCCTACGCATCAGTTCCTCAGCATGCCTCTTCCAAAGGGTCTCTCTATCTTTTCTTGGCATCTTTGTATACCTAGGATCAGACTTCAGGAGCTTTTTGGCAGTGGACCATGAAGTAAGAATTGTTTTCCCATCCTCTGTTTCTTGAGCTGCCGCTTCAGGAGTTATAAGCTCCATCAAAAGACCCCTGAATTCATGTGCACACCTCTGGACAAGGTAACAAACTCCGGGTTAAAAGTTTAAAAGCTAGGGGGTGGCGGAGGAGCCAGAGTTGGGAGTTCCAGATGCAATTATTGTTACTCACATCCTAAATCTACTACACCACTGTGGTGAAGAAATACAATTCTAGTAATTGCATCTATACATGTGCTCCACAAGTTATTAAATTGAATCTTGACCAAGTTCTATACATATTGAAACAATGCAATCCCACTTTTTCCCAGGGCATGACAAAGACAACCCCCTCCTTCCTCTCTTTTCAAAAAAGGAACAGAATACAAAATCCTGTACTGATCAAAGGAAGGCTGTGGGTGATCTAGATGGATGCAGCCCCACATAAAAGGAGAAATGGAAGGAATGGAGTGGGGTAGAACAAGAACGGGAGACAAGGAGAACAGAAAGAAGGTTTTTCCCCTGTAATTGTGGTTGATGCATTACTCTACTGACCATGCAAACTTAAGTACATTTGGAGAAAACAGTAAGCAGCAAGATGATGACAAATAATATGAGCAATACACAAGAATGAAGATACTACTCTACCCAGACGACAGTATATGAGAACTCATCATATAACCAAAAAGTCCCAAAAAAATTAAGGATATATAGAAGCACAACATACCTCATAAAGCATTTTTACATGTTCTCTAAAGAGCTTCTCCAAATCTGCTTCATCTAAATCAGGGTTGGATGCACGTCCTTGTGGGTCTTTCTCAAGTTTAGACTTTGATTCTGTCCAAGATGCCTGATCAGATATACAAAGCAAACATGAACAGTCAGTCAACCTAAAAATGCAGAAACTAAAATCCGAAAATTTCACGTGCAAATCTAGCACCATAAGAATAGCTCAAAGAAGATAAAAAGCACATAGATTAATTAAAAGAAACAGCTGAAGGAGATACCTGAGGATCTTTTATTGTTTCCACCAATAATGCTTGATAAGATGTGACAGCTTCCTTTCTACGAACCTTCAATTTTATCCTTTCCATCTCTTGCTCCTCTCTTTCTTTCCTCTTCCGTAGCTCTCTCTCTCTCTCTTTCAACTTCTCCTGAAATTTTTCCAGTTACAGAAGACAACAAAAGGATTCTTATGACCAACAATGATCATTGTTATAAAGAAAAACAAGCACACCTTCCATCAAAAGACCAACTTCTCATTAGCAATGCAAATTCTAACTAAGCCTACATATCGCCAATGTTAGTAGAAGTACTTCCTCAATGAAATGGTATACAGCAACATTAAATGATGCCCGTTTCAGGAACCATCAACATGCCAAACAACAGCACATGCAAATAAATTTTTTATGATGCAGCATATTAAGGAAGGAAAAGGAAAATAACACAACTATCACAAAAAATGCATCCCTGAAAAGCATGCGAAGATAGAAAAGAAAGAGGATCATTTGACAATTACTAACACACACTAGCATTAGTTCATGGTTTACAGATGCACAAAGGTTCTGTTCCTTTTTCCAAATTTTCAAGTCCATGACATAAACAGGGTGGAGGGGTTGAACTTGGAGTTGCTAAACATCACCTGCTCAGCACGTTCAGTACCTGTTCATCTCTTTTCGCCTTTGTTGCTCTCTCTGCTTCATCATCAGCAGCCTTCAATTCAGATATGTATTCATTAAACAAAGCTTCTCTCTCTTCATGCTTAACAGCTTTGTATCTTTGATCATCCCTAAAGCCATCCTTCACCTACAAATTTATGCCAAATAAAGAAAGCTATGAGGCTAATGATGTATGCAAGGACATAAAAGGCCTAAAAATTACCAGCACTTAGTATTGTATACATCCCCTATAAGAAATTTCACATACAAGAAAACTTGGAAAATTAGGTCTCACTAGGACCATGAGTAGACCAGCCCAACCCAAACTGAGGTGCCAAAATTGTGCCTAGTCTAGGGTGTGGGATGGTCTGATGCACACAAATCAAACCCTACAGTAAATTGCAAAGAGGGTTCTTTGAATGCATTGACTGCCTAGTACTCCATCAAATAGCAATTAGAGGACATTTCTAGTGTAGGCATTTTGCTCATACTATTCCAAGAATCCACACTAATCATCAGTTATCTTCTCAGACAGAAAAATAACTTAACGTCAGTTAAATACATATTCATAATTGTATAATAGCATATAAAAATTTTAAGAGGATCACTGCAGGTACGTCTATTCAAAATGTATGCTGAACACTAGGTTTCTTGAAGTCATTTCTTGGACTTGTAGCCAATCAAGTGTGCATATGAAATCTAGAATCAATCACAACAATATTGGAAAGGAAGATCTACACTCATATTCTTTGGTCAAATTGTACGATAATGTGAAGTGAGGTTATACTTTTCTATTAGTTAAATTGACTGAAAGAATCAAGGGAATAGATCTACAGGGGTCCACGATAAAAACAGCTAATAGAAAACCACAATTAGATAACTAGCTCCTACCCTGGACCACCGTGAACTGGCAGTTATTGTGCCTTTTCTCGAAGCATGGATTTGAAATTAGAGGCAGCAACTGCACGTTCAGCTTGAACTTTTCTTCAGCAGCCCTTCTCAGTGAAAGGACCCTGCAAGTGAAACATACATACACTTCAACAATACTGGATGTACCACACTTACCTTTCTTATATATATAATGTTACTTGATATTTGTATTTAACATTTATGCTACCTTTACTGTTTCATAAGATTTTCTTCTCTTTTTTTTTGATAAGGAAAAGAAAATAATATATAAAAAACAAAAGGATGGATGCAAAGCAAGATCCTGCAAAAGGACTGTATACATCCAATATGTGGACTATCTACAATATCAAAAGATTTTCAACTCCAATAATGGTTTCTCAAAATTTTTATGTGAGCCTCTTGGAATCTGGTCCCTCTCTGAGCAAAGATACTTGCAAAGGCATGGCTGCCTACAAATGCCAAACCCCACGAAACCAAGATCCGCACTGGGAACAGTTGTTGTAAGAACAACAGTCTTACTGTAGATACTGCCCAGGTAGCAGCGCCTGGGAAGTCTAGATACAGTTTGCAAGAAGAGAGGTAGTTCATGAATGCCCCATGAAAACATTCTTGAGAACATTTTTTTATAAGGAAAAATTAATATATTAATATATTAATATACTAATATATAAGGATCAAAAACATTCATGAAAACATTTTGAAGAGAACTTGCAGAAGAATTTGAAAATGGAAAGCTAAAAGATGAAATGTAAAGTAATTCCAAAACTGCATAATATATCTTCAAGCTGATAAAGATCATCACATCATGCATGTCATATTCACAAGTATTAAGACATTTCACAATTGGCCGGATGCTAGAATCATAAATATACTTCCACCACTATATGGGATGTAAGTTGAAACTAATCTAAAAATCCAACCAGTATCGTCAATCCATATTTATTATCCATCAGCATAGTAAAAAGGCTATACTGATTCTTTTTTATTAATAGCTTCATGAGCTCCACTATTTTGTAATGGAAAGGACAATGAAACAATTGCAAAAGCGCTGAACACTCCTTTCTTCCTCGCATGCAGGAAGATTTTCTCTTTCTCATGGACAATGCAAGACCAGGAGGACCCAGAGGGGGCAACAGAGAATAGCTTCTATTCCACCTATCCTGTATTAGGTTTCTCTCTCCCTTCCCCACAGTGATCGTTCCGATTGGGAAAGTGGATCAATGGTTGGTCCAATTGGACCACATTGCACTGGCTTGATGATCCAGTTGACCTCATCATCAATTTTGCTCTATATTTTTTTAATGATAAATACTTTATAAACAACTAAAATTACTAAAAGAATTTTTTTGGCAAAGAAAAGCCGAATAAAAAGTTAATTGAAGTATAAAGTACTACTAAGAAAATAACGTAAAATAATAGACTAAATAAAAGTCACAAGGCAAATATTATTGCATGCGCAAGGCGCAAAATTGCAGCCCCTTCGCCTTGTGTGAGGCGGATCTGAGGTGCATACTTCAGTCTGCTTCACGAATTCACCTCACCGCACCCTTTACGAGGCAGGGGTACTCACCTTTCACCTCACTTCAGCTAGGTCCTGCTTTTTTAAACTGATGATGACTCCCCAAACCCTACTTTGGCTAGCTCCACATTGCGCAATTTAACATAGGAAGGTGAAGGATATGCTCAGGAGTTGGAAAAAATTGTCAGGAAAGACAAAATCATCAGAGTTTGGATGTTGATTTATCTGGAAAATTGGTGGCGTACATGGAAGCAAAGACAGTGATGGAATTATAAGGACAAAGTAATCATTGTCAGGAATGTACGTTCTCTTTCTCAAAGGCTTGTTTCACAGGAAAAGACGACTGCTGCACTATGAGCAGCAAAGGCATCCATCTTCATTTTGAAGATACAATCATGCATAATGGACAGCCTAAGCCATGACAATTTTCTGAGCTTAAGCCTTAGCTCTTAACCCTACTTTTATCCTTTGGTGACAAGGTGAACCCTTTTAATATTCGTTTAAAGTATCCTTGAATTTCACCGAAAGAAAAAATGTTACCCTTCATCTAACTAGACCAAAACACAGTTTTGGTACAGGATAATTCTTATGGGACTAAAAAGCAATTCAATCAAACAGTCAACAATCATGCAGCTAACTACTATGCCAAGTCTGTTAATGATCAAGTAAGTCAATCAATTGTGATAACTGATAAACAAGCTCAAACAAGTAATGCAAATTATCAACATACATGTGGGAATCTAAAAAGAAGACTAAACAGAGCTAGAATCTAACGGTCACAGTACCTCTCATTCAGCAGAGCCTCTCGCTCCTTGCGCTCCAAGGCCTCAAATCGTGGATCATGGCCCCATTTCTTCCTAAATGCATGGTAATCAGTATTGTGATCAATATCCTGAAAGATGAGGTTCTAGTCAGTACGTTTCAAGTAGGCCAAAATATTTTTTTTTTGGGAAAGAACATTACTCTAATTGAATTTATTAAGGTCCTTCTAAACCTTTCCTAAGCAAGTAATAGCTTATCTGAATCTCTACATAAGTTTTTGGCCAATGTATTGAAAGAACCCCAAAAATATCGCTTCATCCACAAGACAAGCTTTGTTTCTGTCCGTGCATCGACCCATACAAATTGAGGGGGCGTAAGGGAAATCCTGGACCTGGAGGCGCCGGAGGATTACTTTTTCAAGGTCATAAGATTTAATACGCTATTAGAAAAGGGCCTTCCCTTTACTAGTAAGGGGGAGAAAGAATCTGCTCTTACACTTAGTAGTCTCCCTTAATGTATAATCTATTCCCAATCCCTCAAGAGTAGAGTGAAGTCTATCTCGGGAGGAAGAAGACCATAAGGAAAGCCAGAGGCAAGTGAAGGGCTTGACTAAGGACATCCACCAGGATAGATAATGGAACATTTGACAGAGAAGATTTGTTTTCCAACAATTTTTTTGGAGACAAATTAAACCAAGAATATCTTTAGACCTCCTTCGCTTCTTCTAACAGCCGCTTGAAACCCTCAACTGCAGCTTTCTGAGCTGCTCTTTTTCTTTGCGTTCCTCTTCAGCTCGTGTACGGACATAATGTTCAAACAATGAACGACGCTCAGCATAAGTAGGAATTGCCTGCAGATCAAATAAGGGGGTTAATTGCTGAACAGAGTTTATTTCTAATATGAGTACTAACTGCTAAGCAGGTTACTTCTGCAATAAGAGAAGGGATTTTCCCTGTCACCGAAGCAGATTTACTAAAGTGAATGCGGTAGAACAAGATTCTCAAGTACTAAAGTCAAATTAGCATGCAGACCAAAAATGTCTTTTCTCCTTCAAAGATTCAACCCTGTGGCATATGCACATAAATTCAGTTTCCACTATTCAGGCCAAAATAATCAAGAAGCAGAGTATCGGCACATAAAAGAACGAGAAAGACAGACATGAGAATTTTGGTAAGAGATTTTCACTTTTTTGAGTACTATCTGAAGAGTTATCACAAGGAACAGTTGAAAGTAAACCATTGCATCTCAGGGATACATGAAGATGTGTAACAGCTTTCGTATGTAGAGCAGCAGTCATTTATAAAAAGGTAAAACGAGATGTAGCAGACTCATTAGTTCCATCATGCTAGAAAAATAAGGACAAAATAGTTTTCATTGTTAAATAAATCACAGGGAAGAAGAAGCTTGCAGCATAAATCACATATACAGAAAAACATGGCCATTTTACAAGTGGATGGCGTCACATATTATGAAAAGGCCCAAAAATGTGTACAATATACATAATAAGAAGTCTAAATTAAACAACCTCAATCTCACCAAATACGAGAGTGCACAAAGTGGTTACTAACATACCATTCTGACATTACAAAGAAAACATCATATGCAATTCATCAATGAGATAGCAGTGCAGAATAGGATACAAACAAGGCCGTTATATCCTGTAGATATTAATCTGATTAGACCTGTTCAAGGAAGACCCTTTGCCAGGTACAGCCTCAATAGTCAATACAGAACATTTGAAGTCTTGAGCTGAACGAACCTTGAATCGAGGGTCAAACACAATCTTTGGTAGCTCTTTGTCCCACTTTGAAAAGGTGCCACTCCACGTTCTTTAAGCATCTCCTGCAAATCCCCAAAGAGCAGACAAGAATATTAGAGTGGTCAAAGTAATAATTTTTAACAAAAAGAAACAGATGCTAAATATAACGAAGGGTCAGCTTGATCACCTACACTAGGTTGAAAATTAGAAAACTGAGGCACCGTTTAGCTACACACTACATCACTCTAAACCCACCAATGAATAGCTCCAAATACCCGTTTCTTGTGAAGGGAACCAGAAACAATGTTTCCAAATAGGCAGAACACGAGAAGAAGCTATTGCAAATGGGCCTCTTTTAAGCAACACCCAAATTAACTGACTGATCACATGATTTAATAGTATTCTAGAAAGATTAGCCAATAAAGGTCCACTCAGACTCTTTAGCTCATAATGTTGGGTAATTGATATTAAATTATAACTAGGATTACAAATCCACCTCTGTTTCTCAGATTCTCAAAATCTCCACCACCCCCCGGCCGGCGCCCCTTCTTTTGGAATTAACTTTCTCCAATAAATCAATGATTGCCCTCTCCTCTACTCTCCTGACTCCCATAAACTATATACTCGATCCTATAATAATGGAAGGACAGGGTCCCAAAACACCCCAAAAATAAACAAATGTATAATTAGAAGAAAGTGCAAGAGAAACATTACCTTAAATTGACGAATACGCTCCTCCTTGGTAGGTCCAGTGTCCTCATCCTCTGAATCTGATGATGAGTCAGATATATTGCCCTCTCCATCAGCATCTTTAGGTTTATCCTTGCTTCCCTCACTCTGCAGACCCTTGACTGTAGCCTCAACTGATTTAGATCCATTAATTTCTAACAAGGCTGATCCTGACGAAGCAGTAGTTGGGAAAGAGGTAACCTGAGCTCCTGATTCTTGCAGCTTCTTTTTAATCAAATCAAGGGCAGATGACGATCCTGGAGCACCTGACGTTCGGAGAGAGATAGCATCACGTCCACCTGTACTGAGAGCAGGAGCACTTAAACTAGCAGTACTGGTTACTTTCTCATTTGGTGCACTGGAATTAGGCATTGCCATCAGGCTTTCCTTTAGACTGTCAGCTTCCTGTTTTTTCTCAACTCTGCAACCTCTGTTGGGACCTGCCAGCTGCTAACCTGGTAGTGGAAGATATTATGATTGGTTTAAGAAGACCAAATGGAGAAATAACATTTGAGAGACATAACACAGTACATTTGTCCTGGCACATAAACAAAATCTATCCAACAAATGAAAAGCAATGAATAGGAGAGAAATCAGAATGACACATAACTAGAAGGACATAGACATAAAGAGGAAGATAAGTTTCTATGAGATGATTTTTTTTTTCAAAAAAACGAGAAATGCACGACATAAAAGGAAAACTGTATGATCATGTTGCCTCATTGAATTACTGTACAACTGTTGTCATGTCACTTATAATACATGCCACAAATATAATCCACCAATTTTTCTACTCACCACAATCTCCACTATTCTCCCCGTCCCAACATTTCGAACACTATCTCACTATTACTCCCAGAGCATCACAGCAATTTTCCTACATTTGACTTACAAATATTTCAAACTAACCATCCCATTGTCCCGGTCTGCACTCAATCCGCCAGCTTATTCTTTTATGATCTTAATCTTTATAAAAAGCTAGACACTCACTCCACAACAGAGAGAGTATTGCTTTAAGCCATCACAGAGAGAGCCCACTCGTTTCCCCATCCTTATCATATATACTACATCTTTGTTTCTGTAAATATGACACTGTTTGTGAAACATTTATGTCATGTTTATGTTAATATGAGCTAGGGATGATATTCTAATTGACGATTTTAAAATCTGTACAAACCTTGACACTTAATGCACAGCTCAACAATGCCTCCCCCTCCCCCAAAAAAGTTAAATAAAATAAGATAAAAAGTTCTTGATACTCATTATAAAGCCAACTATTCAATCAGCTACATTCACTTTTTAGTTTTCAGAGGTATCTTCTTATGTCTAGCTAGCTATGTAGAATAAGTTTTCACAGGCGACAAGACTGGAAATGTTGCAAATACACGACACTCGCGTTGTTTTGTCATAACAAATCAAAGAGCCATCAGCACTTGTAGTTTCAGTGTACCTTATCTCATGAAGTCCGGTATAAAATTTTGGATTGGCTTGGATTGCCTCAAAGAAGATGAAATCTACAGCAAGAAATCAACTGGTTCACAAGAAGGATTAGGGTAAAGAATGTAGGTTCTACAGTTGCCAGGGCTGCCAAATGTGCTACAATGTATGAGGTTTGGAAGGAGAGGACTCAGGAATTTCAGGAAATTTCAACAAAAACACGCTCTGCTGCTTTAAATGTTATCAGCAAGAAGGAAACTTTTATGAGTATCCTTTTTCTCAAAATATATGAGTTCAAAATATATTAATACAGGAAGCAAAAGCATGTATTGTATTTATCTTTGTATTTTTCCTAAAAATATTTGCGTTTCAAACCAAAAATGCAAAGATATATAATGTCTACGCATTTACTTTCTGTATAGCAAAATATTTGCATTCCAAAATACAAATATTTTTAGGAAAAAAGGACCTCATATTAACTTTTCCCTCGGTGTAATAATATAGGTTGAACACAACGAGGTGAGATAACCTTTCATATCTCTGAACTGCAACTTCCACTGTGTTGTAAGATCAGCAATCACTCGTCAACCACATCTAGTCCAACTTTGCTATAGGATTCAAGGTCTTCTATAACTTATCATTATGATATTAAGACTTTCAACTCGATCTTATTGCCATCATAATCAAGGAAGCATCTGGAAAAGATTATAACAAATCCTACATACCTCAGTTTTTGTGTTGTAATAGTATTTCTTGCCATCATTAGTCGTGACCAACGCCCAGTCGGTGCCAACCACCTTCTCCCTACAACCAAATTCATAAAATTAATGATCCATAAACAAAGCTAAGGAAAAGGACTTTCAATAGTGTAATAAAAGCAACTGCCATTTAGTCAGCAAATCTAAGAAAATCTAAATCAGAAATTTGAAATGAACGGCAGATTCTCGTTAAATTATCAAAAGTATCAACAATATGAATCCCTACCTAGAGACTTCCAGCTATCAAACATGAGTAATCTCTAAATTCCATGATAATTACTATATAATACAGTGTGTGACGCTTCTGTTATAAGTCCCTAAAGAAGCTGACCTGTCCACCAACAGAAAATCTCCAACTCGTGATTTCCCTTATATGTACCAGTGATTAGGAATTGTCAAGGATTAGTTCTTGCAAAGTAAGAGTACTTCATTCATAAGAAAAGGAGACATAATACACTAATGGACCAAGAATCCTAAATCAAAAAGATAAGCATTCAAGTTTGTGTCAAGACACATATCAGCCAGGGGAGACACAAGATAGCCCCAGAAGCTATTGCTCACTAGAAAGACAAACCAATCGAATAAGACAATGCTAGCCTTAGTCCAGAAGAATCTAAATAGACCTCTTACAAGCCAAACTAAGAATAATAATATGGGTTTTTGTATGGTTTTCATAAAGAAGTTTACACATCATTATTCAGGAAGAATCTCTGTCCAAATTAGCCACGGAAAGGAGGAAGGAATTATACTAGAATGCAAAGGCTATGATTATACAACTACTCACCATGCAACAGGAGTTGGCTGCTCCACCGCCTTTCCAGGCTGCATTTGCAAATCACAAAAAAAGGTAAAAGAAAAGGGGGTTAACAAGGCAGCATAAATCAATAACTGAGATGATAATAAGCATTCATATAAAACAAGCCAGCTGCATTAAAGAAAGATCGTCCCTAAATAGCGGCCCAACACCACAGATCACTAAACCCATTTGACAACCAAATTGACATTTGCCTCGAAGGGAATAATAAGATGATTATGTATGCAGCAGAAACCAAAACGAATTTGTGCCATTACCCATAATGTGATCAACTACATGAAATATCTGCCAACAATGTAATATCCAATATTCATGTTCGAAGCTCCAATCAAGTTTCATGTCAGTTACCCAAGGCAAACTTCCTGTAGAGGGACTACAATCTCATTGAAAGTAAGGAAGAAAAATAACGTGGCGGATAGTATCAAAGGACAAAGTAAAACAAGCCAACAAACAAATAAATAGCTCAAGCAACGTTAGAGAATTCCCATCAAATTTCTTAGGATATATGAATCTTCATTCTCTCCATAACTTGGTAATCATAAACTAAACCATTTGCATGCAAGATCATGTATTAATGTGTTCCTCACAATTTTCTGATCCAAAATTTAGCTCTTACATAGAGCTAGGTTCTTACTATAGTTAACTTCAATTAGTTGTAACATATTCAAACTATGTCAGTTAATCCTAGAACCCATAGGAAAATTGTTTGCCGCCAGCTCATTTAAATGTATGTTCTTCTTAACTGCCTTCTCAACTCCTGCTTTAAAATTGCATTAATTGAAGATCGACTATTGACTCTTCCAGGACAATTTGGGAAGGGCTACCAAAATAAATAAATAAGCTGGTTACATAGACTTCATGGAAGAAGATAAAGGATAATTAATAACATGGTTAGATGAAACTTCAAGAAGAAAATCTAAAGAGAATTAGTAATATGAAAATATTGCACTTTTTCTTTTTGGTTGCATGAAAATGGCAGCGTCAGCTAAAATTTGCGGGATGGATAATAGATTAAGAGCAATCAATCTTCACTAGTCTACAATATAATTACTTTGTCTTTTTTTTTAATAAGGAAAAGAGAATAATATACGTAAACAAGCTCGGTTTGATGCTTTGATTGGCTTCAATTTCCCTGCTGAGTAAATTTGGAAGTCTAATGCTCGGACAAAAGTCTGTTTCTTTGCTTGGGCGGCTGGCTTAGAATGATTCCTATGGAGGACAAATTTCAAAGAAAAAGTTTTTGAAGAAACTGGGGTTCATCTCCTCGTGCATTGTCGGTGGGTTTCTTTGCTTTGGCATTTATTTCTCTCTTTGATGGGGGTTTTTAGGTCCAACCGTCTAAGTGTCAAAGATGTTTTTGGTGGCTTGGAGGAGACAGGCAAAGAAGATTTGGGTTCTTGGAGTTAGGAAAATGATTCCTTTGGCTATTTGGTGGGCTACTAACTGAGAGAAATCGGCGGATTTTTGAGGACAAAGCTTTGTCATTTCAAGATTTCAAGCTCTACTTTGTGAAAATGTTGTGTAGTTGGAGTTTTGTACTTTTTAGAGATAGAAATTTCAAGTTTTTGGATTATTTAGATCATATTATGGAGGAGAGCTTGAATTTGTAAATGCCACTTTTGTACATGGGTGACATTCCCTTGACATCTCATTTATACATCTTTCATTACTTAGCCATATATATATATATATATATATATATATATATATATATATATATATATATATATATATATATGTATATATACATCTTTCATCAAGACTCTCTACTTTTGGCATATATATATATATATATATATATATATATGCCAAAAGTAGAGAGTCTTGATGATCTTATCCTTAAGCAATGAAAAGATGTCTACACTCACTTCAAGACACTGCTATTTCTCAAACCAAATGCTCCAAAAAAGGGCATGTGGGATAAGCAAGGTTTTCTTCTTTTTAGCTTTTCTCCCAAAGCAGCCCTCCCAAGCCACGTGATGGTTCCTAATAGAGCATGAAATAACCCAAGAGACTCCCAAACAACTAAAGGCTAACTCCCACAAAGCTCTAGAAAAAGACCAATGCAACAACAAATGATAAGTAGATTCCAAATCAGCTTTGCAAATAGGACATCTATTTACCAAAATCTATCCCTTTCTTTGTAAATTATCACAAGTTAAAATACTCCCATGACAAGCTTTCCACAAAAAAAAAAAAAAAAAAAAAAAATTTTAAAGGCACAAAAGACTTCAAAATGAGCTTCCAGGGTAGTTGATTGTCTGAGGCGAGTTGTAAGAGGGAGACCGATTGGAAGTGAGCTTTTTAAATAGAAAGACTTAAAAGAGAAAACCCCTTTAGGATTGAGATCCCATCTAACTGTATCAAGAGAGGAATTCCCTATGGTAATCTCATTAAATTTGACGAAGAGACTAAAAACAGTGCTGTCATCAATGAGGGCTTCTTGAATAAAAGTCGGAGACCAAACTATAGTGTCAGATAGTTTGACTCTTTACACAACCTTCTAATAATATAATGTTTGGGTCTTAGCAAGAATACAACAAAGCAATTTTGAAGATAAGCATATATTCTTCTTGTGTTAATTCAAACCAAAAAAAAGCACATTTTCCAATACCTCTCCCTTGAAACCAGGAGGCTTCTCATATGTTGATTCACCAGTTATAGCATTATAGTAATACACAGCTCCAGCTTCAGTTCTGTGAGCACTCCATGCATCCGATTGATCATTCTTAACAGTATCATTATTGGTACCAGTATCATTAGCCTGGTTACTATCATCTGCAGAACACAAGGACTCTTCTTAAAGAAATGGAATAAGGTAAAGTTGAAAGTTTAGCAAAGATTAAAAAACAGAAACAAACCAGTTCCAGGAGGTGATACTTCTGGTTGCATTCCAGAACTCTGCGTCATCTGAATGCCAGAAGAAGCAACCAGTGGTGGAAGCACTCCACCAGGATTTCCTACAGGTGTGATGCCGGGAGGTTGAGCATCAGGCAAAGGAACTGAAGGGAGAGACACACCATGGGCTGCCAAACCAAAGGGACCTGGATAAACAGGAGGACCTGGCATGAATGGGGGCCTCAGTCCACCCATCTGAGGGGCCTGCAACCAATGTGCCTGAGGTGGAACAGCGCCAGGTGGTATAGCTGGGAATGGAGGGTATACTTGTGGTTGAAAAGTTGGATGTGATGGAACAGGAGGAGGTGGCAACACCGGTCTCAAAACTATAGGTGTGAAAGAACCTATTGCTGCGGAAGAGACTGCAGGAGTGGAGGGCATAACAGATGAACCTGAAACTCCTGACAACCCTGGTGTTACAGTGGCACCAGGCACCACAGAAGGTGATGGAAATGATGGGGCACTAGAAGTCGATGCTGCTGTTTGGCTGAAATTAGATATCGTAGAAACTGTTGTTGTAGGAGCAGCAGAAGTATGAAGAGGTGATGAACCAGAGTTAAACATTGCACTTACATCTTTCTGGGCACTATCTGCTGCATTCTGCAATGAGAAAAGAGAGCAGTTTATGAAATCAGCTGCCTTAATTCCCCCCTTCTGGACGACCCTCTAAAGGGCAACAAGGAGGACAAAAATGGAGCAGAAGAGAAACACAAACTTGATCAGAAGAAATTGATACTCTCTTCCAGGAAAAATTATTTTCACAGAAAAAGGACGTAAAAGTAAAGAGAAGGAACACCTCGGGAGGGAGGCCAAGAAATGAAATTAATGTGAAAAGGGACTCCACCTTAACATCAATATCAATTTTGCACACCCCCTAAAGTGCAAAAACAACATATATAGAGAAAAATTATAAGAAAGGTTTTCTGCACATAATCCTTTAGATTGTGAAATTCTACTCTTGAACAATGTTACAGATTTCCATCACCACCTCTCTCTGTAGCAAACATAAATTTATCCCAGTTCTTTTAACAAACAATCGCCAAATTCTTTCTTTAGCCTTTTTCACACAACATCCTTAAAAGTAGAAAATTAAGGAACACTAGACAGCATTCAAGAAATTTGAGGTAAGGTGGCCAATTGCGACCAAAAGGTTAATAAAACTAGCAACGTCGGGAATTCTTCCGAAAGAAGGCATGCTTATGGGCAAGATACCAAGTACCCTAGGTGCCTATTTGGATAGAGTAGATCTTGAAAGAAAATTAAAATGCCATGAAATGTGGTATGCTTTGAGTCAAAATCACCAAGAGTCATATACAAGTTTGCTCAAAAGGCCAAGATGGAAATTATGACAAGTGCAAAGCTATAGTCATCAGTGATTAGTCAAAGTCCTCAAAGATATGTACCAAGTATCTTAATCAACTGAATAGAGGAGTAGAGGTATTGAAGTACATACAGGTATTGATAACTCCTGCTTTAGCCCCAACTGCGAGTTCCCAGAGAAAGAAAAGTTTGCAGCATTCGATGAGGCTCTTTGTGAGATTGACAAAGGAACTGGAATCGGTGGTGGGGCTGATGGCAGAGTAGTTCCATGGACAAATGACGCAGGACCCGAGGACTGAGGAAGAGGAGGCTGTAACACTGCAGGAGGTATAGAGTTGTTGACCATTTCCAAGCAACTCCTAGTAATCTGCTGCCAATTAGATAGAGAAATGGTCAATAGAAAAGAAAACAGTGCAACATAAAATGCATTCTATAACAGATGCAAACAGAATCTTAAGCCATTACACTGCCACCCAAATATTGAAGTCATCAAGAAATGCATCTGCAGGACAGCAGAAGAATGTAGCAAAAAAATTGCAGAAGTCAACATGAAAATTTCCCAAAAACAAGCTATGCCTGTTAATGAAAGAAGAATACTGATATGATGCATAAATAAAACAGAAACCCTCAAGAATCATCTGCATTCAAACGTTAAAGATGTAGAAACTACAGTTTCCAGCAAAGCCATGACCACAGAGACTATAAAAATCACAACGGGTTGTGCAACATGTAAACTAAAAAAATTTTCAAGATCTTTTCTTGCAAAATCCATAATCCAAGTGACAAGCTACATCTTCCTAAAAACCACATTGTCTAAGAATGAAACACATTGACAGAGGTAATCCAAAAACTTGTACACTTACAAAGTTTTGCAAGAACAGAGGAAATGAAACCTATATTAGGGATATATACAAGCAGAAGTATAAATGTTCTTCAAACTGCAGCATACACTTTAATACAAAAAGATATTTCCTTTTAAAAAAAAAAAGATGTTTCCTTAGGACAACTTAGATCAACAAAAATATCATTAGAGGACAAATGAAGAACTGTATATGTTCGGACAAGTAGTACTAAAAATAAAAATACAATAACCACATTGTCTGTCAAAAGTGATCCCCATTTTAAGTAGATAGTTATAGTTCTGATAAATTAATTTTTCTTATTAGAAGGATGCAAACGGATATAATGTCTCCAACATACAAGAGCACTAAGAACAATACCATGCCCCTGCAGTAGCTTACACTATAACGTCAGGTTTTCTTTGATAACAAATAACAATAAAATAAAATGCAAATATTTTTTTATGAATAATTAATCTATTACTTTTTGCCATCAAAGAAAACCTGATGTTTTCGATGTAAATTAGGGAATCCAAAGTAATATATTAATATAAATTAGGGAAACCAAAGAGAAAGGATGCTATTCATGCATCCTATAAAAAGCTAATTACTTTACCACCCAAAACAAACTATCAACAAACCTACAATATAATATGAAGAGGAACAAAGTTCCTCCTCACCTGAGAAGAATAACATTTTAAGCCATTTGTCCTTCATGTGCTCAACGGAGATTTTCAAAAGAGCAAACTCTTATTTCTCTCCATCCAAATTATCTTAAGAAAAGCCAATGGAAGTGCAGAACAGCTCTAACAACTTTGTAAGTGCCCTTTTCTTTCAAAAGAGCCCTCCAAAGCCAATAATAATTGTTTGAGACATCCAACTACAATAGAAGTATGGCCCAAGCAACTAAATGCTGATTCTCAAAGGGATCTAGCAAATGGACAATGGAGTAGCAACTGGGCAATGGAGTGGCAAATGATCATTGGACTCGAGATCTCGTTTGCACATAAGGCTCCCTTTTAACCAAAAATTTTCTCCCCTTTTGAAAGTTATATCAATACTAAAATCTTGACTTAAGATGCTCCTACTCCTATTCAAAAAGAGGAAGCTTTCATTGGAGCTATAGTCTTCCTAATAATCTTCTAAAAGAAATCACTATCTCAACAAGAAGAAGCCAGGGAGCATTGAGAGGAAGAGAGCTCCGAAAAATATGATTCGAGAAGTGGTTGTGGAGGAAAAGGAAAAGATAAAGGATATATCAAGATGCTAGAAAGGTGAGTTCCAACTTTCAAAGCCCTCATAAGACGCTTTGTAATCCCATGAAAGAGTCTATTCTCAAATCTTTCAGTGACTAGATTGCACTCAATGTAACACATCTTAGGCCAAAAGCCAAAATGCCTTCACACACCCATATACTATTCACATCACGAAGTTGTAATATAGAGTTATATAACAAATTAATTGCCAGCATAACATTGCCTTAAACAACATAAGATTAAAATGAAGATTTACAATTGGCTTGTCATCATTACCACATAAGATGATAGCCTCATATGTGACAAATATATGAGACTCGGCGTATGTTTCGGAAGATCCTGTCAATATCTACATGATATGAAAGAAAAGAAGAGGTTAAAGAAGACCACCGGCTCAAAGCCCTCTTAAGGAACAACAAAAGTATGTTGGGGAACCATTAACCAAGATAGAATAAGACGCACACACTCTTCAAGGCTTCACGTATCCATGTTGGACACCGGCACCCTTTGAACACCCTCAAGTGCATGCCAAATTTAAAGATATCATAAAGAAATAGGGCTTTGCTATCGATAATTATATAATATAATGCACACACTATGATGTGAACACTAGTCAAAGCCATGTCCTATCTATGTCATGTACGAGTGTCATGCTTCTTAGCGGATAGATGAAATGGCAGAGTTACACCAATAAATCCTACCTATCCACTTCCACCCAAAGCCCATACTCCTCAAAGTATATATAACTTATTGACGTCTTTTCACAATATCAAGTTCGTAAATTACAACAGCTCTACTTGCCTTAACTCTAGAATCAATTAGCTCATGGGTGATTAAAACGGCATCAAGAATTTGTCGGTCCAACAAAAGCATTGTGATCACCTAACAACACCCTTTGAGTATGATGCCAACACCTTAGACAACAACTTATACACACAACACACCCTAATGTCCTTCACTATAAATTTCTTCAAAATGAAACCAATAAAACCAACATTGAACTAACGACAAACTTTCCAACCCACTGAAATTCCAATAATGTCCTCATAATATAACATTTAACAGTTTCATAGTTTGCTTGTAGAGATGCCATGGTCATGTCAACAAATCCTCGGAGCCCATCACACAGCACTCACTAAGGGCTTCCTCTTTCATGAAAGGAAGCTCAAAATCCTCCATAAAAGAATCACATAAAGAAGGTAACACTATCCCATCCACTTTAGGCCTCCATGGTAGAGACCTGATGAAAAACGAAACAAATAAAAACCCTAAATAACATTCTTAATGCTTTCAAAGAGTTAAGGAATCCCCTTAAACTATTTAAGATGACAGGAAATGAAACTTAAAGTGCATATTAGCCATACTATGAAAAACCCTCATGTTCCTATGACTTAAAGCCATAAAGCTCTCAATTTTGTCCAGAAAAATCTCATGCATCAAAGTAACCTTGGCTAATTCCTTAATCTTGCTCAATCTCGACTGGAGTCAAACCAACTTATTCTTCTTTCAAGTCAATGGAATTAATTGTGGCCATGCAATTGTAATTTTTCCCCTTCACATTCCCAAAAACTTCTTTATTCCACTTCAACTCCTTTTTTATGATTTGAAGTTTGTTTGGCAATCACAATGTTTGCACACCCATCAACTCAAGACTGAACCTACCAACTCTTAATGACAAGGTGAATCCATCAATGTCAAACCACATATTCTCAAATCTGAAAGGTAACTCTCCCCTATCCATCATGATTTCCTACATATTAATAGGAAAGTGACATAGGCATAAAATTTTGTATTCTCTAGAATAACGTCAGATCTTATCTACAAAATCAAGAAACTACATGCCCTGATCACAAGAAAGAACATAGATTAGGCTCCAACTATCAATAATGAGAAGAATAACCACCTAATCCTCCGTAGTCTGTTATGGATCTTTTCCTGTAAAGTGTAAACCACAATCCTTTTCCAGCCATATGGAGACTGAGAAGAAATCATATACTTCAAAAATTCTAAACTCTAAGCGAACCAGCATAATGCACCTATAGATGATTTAATTGACGACAAAGATGGATACACCATTCTCCTTCCACTCAAACAATGTGTTCCGAATAGCGAAGCCTCGCAATATATAAAGAAAAGAAACCAATTCCTAATATTATTTTCGCCAGCAATTAAGCCCACAAAATAGGGGGGCGCTCAGAAATAGTGTTTAAGTTGTGCACTATGTCAAAGAATACAATGCAGAATCCGAATAATCAGTAAACTCCCAAAATGTCACGAGGAATCCTTCACAATTTAAGTTCTAACATATAGATTTTAAACCCTTAAACAAAAAGAATAAAAGCTACCGTGCTGAAATATATTCCATAAGGCACGCACTTTTCTATTAGCAAAACTAGCCGAACCCAGGTGAGAAAGCAAATCAGGTGCTTTCAACATTGTGATAAAAATCTACAAAAATTCAATCAAACCCCTCGGCTTTTGCCTTATTCAAATTTACACAAAGTAACGAAGAAACCAATAAGAAGTGCCACCTTCTTCAAAACCCCACAACAGAATAAGAAAAACTAGTAGAACCAAAACAAGAAAGAATTTCAGGCTTTTTCAGCAAAACCCTGGTTCCCAATGCAACTTCATCCAAGAGTAAATCAGTAAAAGTTGGATGAAATTTTAAACCCTAACCTGCTCAATCAATGGCCGAATTGAACGAACTGTTCGATGCTTTCAGACTGTACGCCCGTTTCGGAGAGTCGAATGTCTTCTTGGAATGGAGGGTAATCACAGAAACTTCAAAATCAAACAATCAATCAAATTGAATAGGGCGACCAGTCGAAGGTGATGAAGAAAGTGCAAGGAGAAGGGAGACGATGGGGCCTCGGAAGCGGAAGAATGGGAAGTCGGCCCGGCGGCCGGGGCAGCGAACGGAGAGGGGAGAGAGAGTGTGAGTGTGTGTGTAAGTCCGGCGGTGGGGAGAATTTCTGTGAGCAATCTACGAGAACGGTGAATGTGAGGGGTGGGGGTTATTCTGGCATGGCTCAACGGATCGTGGACGCGAACTCGGGTTGTTTGGGGCTTTGAATTTGAACAAGAGTCAATTTTCATTCCGTCGACTGTGCTCACAAAAATTCGAACTCCGCTCAAATTAGGATTGGATAAATCGGTTGATACTAAAAATTTAGATGGAATTAAATTTTTCGTGTCGGATAAATCGAATAAGTCTAAAATACGATCAAAATTAAGTGCGGACAATAAAAATCGGGTTTAAAATTTGGATGGATAATTGATGATCATATCCAATTTTTTCCGAGTCGGACAAATTCGGGTATTCAAGCTCGGATAAAATTTTTCCAAACGTTACTTTTAACCATTTGATTTAGGTATATCTAGTGTTTAAATTCCATCTATACTTGGTCATTATATCTCGTATATACTTTAATTATACCCAGCGAGTGCAACCCAAAGTGAGTGATTTAGGGTATGTTTGTTTTGGCATTTCTAACAACTAACAGATACGTAATGACTCGTAACAACTAAATGCTAACTACAATGGCTTGTAACAACTCGTAGCTAGGGTTGTAGGGGAAAAACCGCGAAACCGAATCGTGAACCAGCGGAATTAAACTGTTTTTCCGGTTGACCGAACTAGTTAAATTTTTCGATCAAACGAACCGTGTAACCGATAGCTTATCTCGGTTCGGTTTCCATTCGGAATTTTGAAACCGACGGTTAATCGTAATCGCACCGATAATTATTTTTAAAAAAATTTAAAAATTATTATATAAAATTTTACTATTATTCACTATGAGCAAGCTTAGTGGAAGTTAATTTTTAAGGCAATAACTTGAGCTATCCGGTTAACAAGTTTTGGTAGAACAAACTTCTAATCTGTTAGTTTAAAGTACATTGTTCATTTGAAAACAATCCAGTTGAATATGCCTCCCGTGCTTCTCCGTCTACTCTACTATTGTTCTTTCTCTTTCTCATCCAGTTAATCTAATGGGGTTTTTGATAAGTCTTTCTTCAAATTATGTCATATTTTCGTTTGCGGCGTAAACTCCGTGGTCATGGAAATTTCGATGGGACAAGATCCGATTCCCTCGAGTACTTAAAAATGCAATTGATATTTCAATGAGTATTCCCCATTGAAATTTGGCACTTTTCATGTAGTAGCATCAATACGGCAGCATAAAAATAAGCTTCAAATACTAGGTCTAGTATGTAGGCAATATTCGGAGTTGTAATAAGAAACATCGATCATCTTAGCCTTTCACGAATTGAAATTTGTTCATATCAAAAACAACCAAGTTTCGCAAAGTCTTGATTCATGATTTCAAAAATTGATATTTCACAAATTGAAATTTGTCCTATCAAAATTTTACAATTATATCGGGTTCGAGTTAACCGATGAAGCGAACCGAATAATCTAGTTAACCGGTTTATCCGGTTATACTTCCGGTTCACGGCTTCACAAACTATTAAATCCGGTTAATCGATTGAAAAAAAATATCCGAACATAACCGAACCGTTCCAAATTATGTCTCTTTTCCTAAAAATTAAATTCCATCATCCAAATTGTGTCATGTCACCATCTCCGTAAACCCACATCCATATTATAATTATCAACCAAACACTCGTGTTTTTTCTAAGTTAAAGTAGTGTTAGGTTGTCGATTACTTTGCTTTACTCAACTCTATACAAATTAGATATATTAGGAGTTATGCTTTGTCGAGTAAAGGACAAAAATCATTCAAATAAATTATTTTCACCTAGAAAGTATATACACAAGTGAGAATTATTTCATTTGGTCACCTAGCTTTGTTTTCACACATAGATGGCTTGATGATAGGTGAGAATTAATTCATTTAGTTATTTAGTATTTTTACGCATAGGTGATTCATGTCTGATGTTTAAATATCGTAATTTTTTTAAACTGATAGAAAATTTTTAAACCATAAAATAAAATAGCTTTAAATTCAAATATGATAATATGCATATCCGTTTTCTTTCATGCTAGAAAAATCAGACAAGTTTAACTTTTAGTGACAATCAATTTTGAGGAATATACAAGAATAACTCACATTTTTGTTTTTATCTATTTGTGAAGATCAAGGAACTTCCAAAAATTGTTGTAACTTTTTGTGATATTTTTTCTTCTTATTTACAGTACAAATTTGCAAAGTGATATTATTTCTTGGAATTTCAATTATTTCAAAACAACTTTCACGCTTATTGTATGAAATAAACCATGTTCAAGAGGTGTATATCAACACTCTTAATGTGCGTGGACATACCTTAATTGGTTACTACCTCTTACAAAAGTGGTTATAATTCTCCTCACTTATTATGTGTGGAGATGATTTTGTAATGCAATTAAAATTGCATTGTAATCACATTAACCTCTATCTATGCAATTACAATTATTTGGACATTTACTAAACAATCATGATTACATCCATCTTTGTGATCAAATTTTAACACACTTTCAATAATTCTCTCCCTCTCTATTCCATATCCTTTTTCTCCCTCCTCCTTGACAAGCAAAAAATTTATCAATTTGAGAAGGAACTTGATTGTTTTCTTCTATTATCTTAATATATGATATGATCGGTTGATCATTAAGAGAAAAATTCAACTTCAGTATTTTGGATTAAAAATTTAGCTATTCAATAGTTTCAATTAAAATTTTTAGATTAAATTTTTTTACTTGTTAACATTTTTCTTTAATTCAATAAATATTTATCATAAATAAAATAATTTCAGTTTGCATTTTTTACCAATGAAAAAAATTTAAAAATTAATTATTGATAAAAGAGATTAAAAAAAGTTCAAATATAAATTTAGAGTTTATAATTTTGTTATTTGTATAACATTTATCTTCATTACGACAAATATTTATCGCCACTATAATAATCCAGTTGATCTTTTTCTCCACCAAAAAAATTTAAAATTAGGAAATATGATATAAAATATTAAAAAAACTCAAATATGATTTTGAATTTAAAATGTTTTCCTGTGGATAATATTTATCTCTATTACGATATTTATTGCTATTAGAAAAATATAGTTGATATTTGCCACAAAAGAAATAAAACTTGATTATTTGATAGAAAATATTTTTAAAAACTCAATTTATATATTTTCGCTCAAATTTTTATTTAGATAATATTTATCTCCACTACAATAATTTAATTATTATTTTTTGCCATTGAAATAATCCATTACCTTTGTGATTACATTACACTTTTTATATAAACAAACATTGTAATATAATTATTGTTCCACTACATTGCATGCTTAATTACATTAAATAGTTGATTACATTACATCCCTATTGCATTACATCCAACCAAACGCTACATAATTGTCACCTTTTGGCTATGTGTAGCTTGTACCTCCTCCTTTGAAGTATCATTTGGCTATACATAGCTCAAGTGAGGTTAGAGGCACTAATAAGCCTCATAATGCATTGTTCACACTTGTATTATTAGAGTATCTCAAAGTTCGGGAAAGCTTGAGCTTGAGCCTGGCTTGGTTAAATCCGGTTCAGACTCGGCTTGACTAAGGTTGGCTTGTGTTCGACTCAACTTGATCGCTTAACGAGCCAAGGTAAGCCTAGTAAATCTCATACTGAAATTAGCTTGAATATATCCTAATTGTAATTCAACTCTTGAGGGTGGATTTACAAATTAACCATTAATGCAGCCCCTATGATCTTCTGATTTTGCTAGTATAAGGACAATAGAGGGTGTTTTTTTGGAGTAAAGACCAAGGAATATATATGTTTTTTTTAAAAAGAAAATCAAAGCGAGGACTAAGGAATTAGTTAATTAACAAAAATAGGAGTAACATCAGACATACCTTCCAAATTAGGCAACAGCAAGAAATAGAAATCAGGTTCCCAATAAAACGAATAAATCTAAAAAATAAAATAATAATAAAATTGAGCAGCTAACTAGCAATTAAGTGACTATTGGTTGTCAGAAACTTGAATGACCAAATGTATGTTATAACTTATAAGATTCTAACTTCTTGCCCCACTGCAAGATTAGAAACAACATATTTCATCTAGGTTTTACGTCGAACTTTTTATTATTTTTTCGAAGTTGAGAGAGACGTAAATATTTTATTAAAAAAGTATTAAATTTTTAGCCCTTCATTAGTTTTCATGGTGATGCATCTTAATTTTGACGATAGTTTCTACTAATTTTTGAGATTTTTTTTTGTTTTTGTTGAAGTAGAGAGGAAAGTGCATAATTACATATTATAGTCTCCAATATTTAATAAAGTTAACAAGAGAAAAGAGGGTAGAGTGGGGAAGTAAGAGAAATGTCTATATCTAACAATCTTTTTTGAAAAGTGCAACATAATAGGTCTTGTTAGAATGATATGATTTATAACTCTCCTTGAGATGTATAATATTTATACCTGGAATAGTTTACCTTAAAGGCAGTTTGATAATTTTCTCTTTTCTCTGCACTCTAGGAGTTGGCTTGGGCATTGACCTCCTAGACATACTTTTATAGAATTTTAAAATTCTAATGAATTCTAGACATAATTTTAAAGAATTTTAATATAGCTATAATTAACAAATTTTGAGTCTAAATTAAATAAGGTAAGAAATATGGGACAATTTAATTTGTATTAATTTTGAAAATATTGGGTACAATCTCCGTATTTGTCACAAACAAACAAATATAAATCATTTGATTCGATCTCCGGAGTCGTATTTAAAAGATGACCAACGTGGCTTGAATCTCAATCAAATGAGTTGAATTTGATCTTTGATTGACAATTTGCACGAGGGCTAAAGTAGCTTAAATCTCGATCAAGAATGTGATTTGATCTTTAGAACAAACGACATGATTTGATGTGCTTGTTGTCTATTGCTATAGAGAGTTTTCCGAGAGTCAAAATTTCGATTCCTTGGATAAAGGGGCCCGGGCCATGTTTATAGGGGAGCCCCCTTCCCTTGTAATACAATTGGTGGTTTATTTGTCTTTTGGGTCGCCGACCAAACCTTTAACTTGGGTTGACGACTTGAGAGTCTAATTAAGTGTCGACTTGGTAGTCTACTAGTCCCGAGACTTACCAGCTCATTGGGCCGTTAATTTGAGAGTTTATTGGGTCATCGACTTGTGAGTCCATCGGACCCAATTAAATTAAATTAATAAATTAGACTAATTCAAATTAAATTAATTTAATTATTTTAGGACGTGACACATATTAATTTAATTTTTTAGTGCCTAAAAATTGCCCCCTCGAGACTAGGTATGCACACAACCCGGGTGTTTAAGTGTGACCGTTGTCTCGAAACCCTTTTTTTTATGTCCCGACAAGTTGTTGATCACTTGACTTATCGCTTTGTCGACTCCTTGACTTGTTGTCTTATCGACTCCTCCACTTGTCGTGTTGTCGACTTAACTTGTCGTGTTGTCAACTTAAACTACCGACCATCATGTTGTTAACCGAACTTAAGAATCGCTCATTTGGCCTATTTGATATTGTGAGACTATTGACTTATGAGCATGCCTACGTATAAAAATTGTGTGATTTGCAAACTTGAGAAGCTAGCATGATTTATATTTGGAATCCGCTTCAATATTGATTGACTATAACACAAATTACTAATTTGTGAAACTAATAATCATCTAATACGTTGATTTTCCTAAACCTTGATTGCAGGTAAATAAAAACTTTCCAAAACCTCATAAACAAAGATATTTGGTAGTCAGTCTGTACGTTTATTTCCTTCGTCCTTTCATATACCTAACTAGCTTAGCTTAGGCTAATAAAATAAGCCTATTCGATCTTCATACCTCTGGGCGGTATCGCCTTAGCCATTTAGCACATACCCTCCAGGTAATCTACATCCTCTTGTGTTGGTTATGAATTGTTTTCTCACAATTGTTATATACTCCATTTGCCATGAAACAATATAATATTATGAGTAATTTTTCTCTTTAATATCATCATTAACCAATTAGCACATCACTGAAGAATTATGGAATCAAAGAAGCATAATTTAGCCTTTTCCTTTTTCTTGTCATGTATAGCCTAGGTCACCGCCAAAGGTGATCGATCGTCTTGTATGTACGCAATCACATTTGCATTAGCTAAAAGCAAACTGATTTGGTCATCGATCAACCGATTTGTGGTCTTTGTACTTGTCACACATAACCAGCATCAACAAAGTTGATTGGGAACTTGTTGTCTAGGTAGCTTTCTAATTTATTCAACGATTTTCATCTTGAAATTTGCAGCATGCTAGGGACGTGTAGGTTTGTGGCTTGCTTGGCACTTGTGAAGTATATGTGTCTTTTTCCTATCAATTGGGGATTATCATCGTAATCCATCTTCAATTTGTGAAATTAATCGACATATTAAGAGTAAGGGTTGATTTTAATCGTCTTTCTTTATTAATGTGGGAGACAAAGAAGTTTCACGTAGGGTAGTAACCCTAAAAAATGCTCCTTTTTTTTACTTGATCATTGAGTTGACTTAGTTTTCTTTTTCTCTGGTAATTTCAATCAATTTAAGACCAAATAAAATGTTTCTTTTTTTGTCGTTGATACCACCATGACCCACAGTCTCAACACCATTTGTTGTCTTGATGCATCTAACTTCCTCTTTTCTTGATATTTTTCCTTTTCTTTTCTCGCAGGTTGGTTGATGTGCAACTTGAATGCCATTGCGACGAGGTTGACCCTAGAACTTTCGAGATTTAGTGGACTCCATACGAACTAAGTGGTAGGAAGACTTTGAAAGTCACCGTGACGAGGTTGACCCTAAGCCTTTCAAGGTTTAGTGGACCCTACACGCACTAAGCGGTAGAAAAACTTTGAAGGCCATTGCGACGAGGTTGACCCTAACCTTTCGAGGTTTTAATGGTCCCCATAAGCATTAACTCGGTAGGAAATATTTGAAGGCCATTGCGATGAGGTTGACCATAAACCTTTCGAGGTTATAGTTGTCCCCACAAGCACTAAGTGGTACGAAAAATTTGAATACCACTGCGACGAGGTTGACCCTAGACCTTTTGAAGTTGTAGCGGTCCCCACACACATAAAGTGGTAGGAAGATTTGAACACCACTGCGACGAGGTTGACCCTAGACCTTTTGAGGTTATAGCGAGTCCCTATATGCATTAAGTGGTAGGAAAAATTTGAAAACCACTGCGACGAGGTTGACCATAGACCTTTTGAGGTTGTAGCGTTCCCCACACGCACAAAGTGGTAGGAAGATTTGAACACCACTGCGACGAGGTTGACTCTAGACCTTTTGAGGTTACAAGTGGTCCCTACATGCACTAAGTGGTAGGAAAAATTTGAAAACCACCGCAACGAGGTTGACCTTAGACCTTTCAAGGTTATGGCAGCCTCCACACGCACTAAGTGGTAGGAAAAATTTGAAGACCACTGCGACGAGGTTGACCCTAGACCTTTCGAGGTTATAGTGGTCCCCACATGCACTAAGTGGTATGAAAAATTTGAATACCACTACAACGAGGTTGACCCTAGATCTTTCAAGGTTGTAGCGGTCCCCACACCCACAAAGTGGTAGGAAGATTTGAAAACCAGGTGCGACGAGGTTGAACCTAGACCTTTCAAGGTTATAGCGGTCCCTACACGCATTAAGTGGCAGGAAAAATTTGAAAACCACTGCGACGAGGTTGACCCTAGACCTTTTGAGGTTATGGTGGTCCCTACACGCACTAAGTTGTAGGAAAATTTTGAAGACCACTACGACGAGGTTGACCCTAGACCTTTCGAGGTTATAGTGGTCCCCACACGCACTAAATGGTATGAAAAATTTGAAAACCACTCGCGACGAGGTTGACCCTAGACCTTTCGAGGTTATGGCGGTCCCCACACGCACTAAGTGGGACAAAAATTTTGAATACCATTGCGACGAGGTTGACCCTAGACCGAGGTTATAGTGGCCCCCATACGCACTAAGTTGTACGAAAAATTTGAAAAGCATTGCGACGAGGTTGACTCTAGAACTTTCGAGTTTATAGTGGTCTCCACACGCACAAAGTGGTAGGAAGATTTGAAGACCACTGCGACGAGGTTGGTCCTAGACCTTTTGAGGTTTTTAGTGAGCCCACATGCACTAAGTGGTAGGAAAAATTTGAAGACCACCATGAGGAGGTTGACCCTAGACCTTTCGAGGTTATAGCGGTTCCCACACACACTAAGTGGTAGAAAAATTTGAAGACCACCGTGACGAGGTTGACCTTAGAACTTTCGAGGTTATAGTGGTCCCCACACGCACTAAGTCGTAGGAAGACCACTACGACGAGGTTGACCCTATATCTTTCAAGGTTGTAGTGGTCCCCACACGCATTAAGTGGTAGGAAAAACTTGAAGGTCAAATACTTAGTATGCTTGAAAAGGTCGATGAATATTGATGTTTCTCCTTATTATTTGCCCCCGTTTTCTTTGTAGTGATACAAGCTTTATGATCTTGCATATATAATAAGACTCATGAACCTTGATTGTTTGCAAGTTCATGTTGTACATAATTTGTTATTTCCAATGCGACTTATTTGTCACTAACTTGATGACTAATAAACCTTGAGGATAACTTGAGAGCATGAACTTTATTTGACTCGAGAGTCTTTGAAAATGACTCGAATATTTGCAACTCTTGAGTCTTTAGAGGTGATTTGGATGTTGCAACACCGATGAATCAAAAGTCTTATGTTCCGGAGACTTGTAAGTCTTAAGGCAACTTGAGAGTTGATGAGTTTAATGACTTGGTAGTCTGCAACTAAGATGACATGATAGTTTATTATTGTAAAACCAACAATCGTTTGAAAATTTGGTATTCTAATAACTTGCGAATTGTGTGATGTGACTTGTTAGTCTACAAGATTGATGACTTGTGCCACTTGTAAGTCTCGCAAATTTGAAAGTCTACTATGTTGGTTGACTTAGTGTCCGTAAGAGTGACTTGGAAAATAGTAACTTTGATAACTTGAAAGTCCATTTTGTTGATGATTTGTAGGTCTTTAGAAGTGACTTGAGAGTCTTTGGACGTCTTTAGAAGTGACTTGGAAGTTTAATGACTTGGTAGTCTTGAATTTGATGTAGAAATGTCTAAGTTTGGTGACTTAGAAGTCTATTACCTTAATGACTTAGAAGTCTTTAGGTGATGACTTGGAAGTTTAATGACTTGGTAGTCCTGAATTTGATGTAGAAATGTCTAAGTTTGGTGACTTAGAAGTCTATTACCTTAATGACTTAGAAGTCTTTAGGCGATGACTTGGAAGTTTAATGACTTGGTAGTCTTGAATTTGATGTAGAGATGTCTAAGTTTTCTGACTTATAAATATATTACCTTAATGACTTAGAAGTCTTTAAACGATAACTTGGAAGTTTAATGACTTGGTAGTCTTGAATTTGACGTAGAGATGTCTAAGTTTGGTGACTTAGAAATCTATTACCTTAATGACTTAGAGTCTTTGGGTGATGACTTGGAAGTCCGGGGTGCTAGGAACTTTGATTCAACTAGGAGGCTTCATAACAATTCCATCAACAGTTATTTAACCCCTTGGATGCCAATTTTCCACAATCTTCTTTGGGAATATGACGTCTGTCATAACAAATTTAGTTAGATTCTTTGGAATCTTCTTCACCTAATGTGTTTTTTGTTTTACTTGTTGCTTGTTCACCCTTTTTTTTATTGCTGAACATTTGACATTTTCTTCTTCTTTTCCTTGTATTTTGTTTGACTTTACTTGACAATGTCGTGATCTGTACTTGGAAATATAGTTCATCAAGCTACCGTGTACTCATAAGAACTTGTGGTTTCTTCATAAGATCAAGTCATTAAGTAGTTCAACAAAAGAAATTTTATTTATCTGTTTTGTTTTGTCATTCACAGCTTATACTCTTGCGGGCCGGGAGTAGTACAAAGTTTTTTTAATTTTTTTCCGTTCACGGTTTATACTTTTACGGGCTAGGAGTAGTATAGTTTTTTTGTTTAACCGATCAAAATTTATACTCTAGCGGGTCGGAGTAGTATAATTTTTTTGTTTAGTCGTTCACGCTTATACTCTTGCGGGCTAGGAGTAGTATAATTTTTTTGTTTAGCCGTTCACGGTTAATACTCTTGCGGGCCAGGAGTAGTACAAAGTTTTTTTTGTTTTTGTTTTAGAGCAATTTAGGCTCTTACTCAGCAAGTTCTATTTCGGAATTTGAGTTGACATCCTGCCGAACCTTGACATGGTTTGAGGAAACCTATTCATCTTGATTGACCTGTCCACTTGAACTTGGATTGAATTGATGGCCATTGAACACTACTATACGCCTCTTCACTCTTAATGAGCCATCTATTTTCACATCTAGAGTAGAAAATCGCTTCATACGAGAAGGCACGGAACTTCGGACTTCATTTATTTCACCAAGGCATCCAAACACAGAGTCCTTTAGTGGTGACACGAAGCTTGACAATTCTTCACTTGTTTTGATCCTAGCAAAGACCAAGGACTTAGGTTGTGCAATTTCTTTTAACCTCCAAAAGATAGCAGACTTATGCGCCTTCTTTTTCCCATTCTCGCTAATTACCGAAGGTCGTTTCTATGTTGTTGACGGATGTAACCTATCAAACACATAAGTTTTTGGTTTAACCTTGGTGTTCGCATCATTGCTCTCGACAGTCTCTTCAGGTAGATAGAAGATCCAACTCATGCACGGTGGTAAAGCTTCCAAGATTGATGGAAGATTTGCTTCCAACTCATGCACGATGGTAAAGCTTCCAAGATTGTTAGAAATTTGTCATCCCTCTTTGGACAAGACACTATTTCGGCTTTTAGTGTTTCATCCGTCTCGTAATCATCATCCTTAATCTCATAACATGAAGCCATGTTGACTGCAACATTGTGAAGGAACTCTCTTGGGAAAAACTCTTCCAATGTGACAGGGATGAGTTGATCTTGTTCAAGCAAATCAACAAGCCGAACTTCATGCTTCTTGACAACATCAAACACTTTTATCCCTTTGGAGCGTGTAACACCCCCAACCCTTAATCACCGATTTTAGACTAAACAAGCCGCTAGCCGAAGATTAGCGCAACGGAAAGGAAAGTTAGGGAGTCAGCTATCGCCACCCTTGTCCGTGGATAGGGCAACGCTTAGGTTGATAAAGTTAAAATTTAAATATAAGTTAACGACACGCAACAAATAAAAGATACAATCGAAACCGTAATATTTACAAACCGTAGCAATAACATAAATCTTTGATCGATAGACGACGTTTCCTAAATTGGTAAAACCCAACAAAAGGTCCCACTCGCGAGCTGCTACGTCCGGGTATTCACAGCTTGATACTTATGAAAATTACCTAAAACAAAACAAGAAAAGTTTTTTGCAAAGTGAGTCGAAACTCAATACGTTCATTATTATGCAATGAAATATAAGTTAAAAATTTTTGGGTTGAGCACGTGCATTTCAATTCATTTTATAAATGAGGGAGAGAGAATAACTTAAAACGATTGGTAATTGATTATTTGTGTGGTTACCCTTGCGATCATCGAGTTTCCCTTAAATGTGTACACACCCAAACCGATCAGGAAGTCCAGTTGGTTGCAGCATAGTAACGGTGTATCGACTTTGACCAATGGTGAAGTATTGATGGGCGGGTTGAAGGTTTGCTCTTGGAGAATCTTAATTACCCTAGAGGGGGTTGAATAGGGTGATGAGGAAATTTTATCAAACTTAGAAACTTTAAACTTGAAAGGAATGAACAAGATAATCCGAGTCTAGATTGAACTCGTAAAAGTATAACTCGGAGATACGTGGAAACCCTCTTGAGGCGAGAAAACCACAGACAGTGCTAGTCCAAGCACCAAGTCAAATCCACTATTTTAAATCCACAAAATACAACGGATCGACTTAACCGGAATTATTCTCTTAGATAATTTCTTACAGTGTTTTCCTAGACTCGAAGTTCCCTTATCTCGATCTAGTACTTCCTAACCGAGGTACCCTTTACAGCTAGGGACACCTGAGCTGAGTTAACCCTTACGACTCGAGTCAAGGGACCTTACTCGTAAAGTAAGAAGAGTATATGACTAATTACAAGACTTTACAACTCGGAAAATATGTATTATAAGTTGGAAGATGTAAGAAGAAGATTGAATGAGTATTGTACTAAGACACATAGTTTCAGTAATGTGTTCAAGCAATCTTCAAATCTTGTGAAGTGACTTCTATTTATAGATGACCAAGCAAATTAGCCGTTGTGACTCGAATTCCGAACGAAGTCCTTCTTGACCGTTGTAACGGTCCTTCCGAGTCGCTCGAAAAGATCCGTTGAGATGTGAACGTTATGCAACGGCTCTTGGCCCTTAAAGTTGCTCCGAGTAAGTTGGTGATGTCTCGAAAAGTAAGGTGGAAACCACCGTTGAGTTTAGCGTTACAGCTTTCCAGCTTTGGAAATAGACAACCCCGACACGTTGTCCGAACTTTGTTCGAAGTAGAAAAGCCTTGTCTCGTTGGTGATTGATAGCTTGAAGCCAGTTACTTTTGTAATTCAAAAATGAGATAACCTCATTTAGATAACCTACAAAAGTAAACCACTTTGGTTCTCAAAGTATAAAAATATTTTGGTCTAAGATTAGGTACAGATAATAATTTAATTAAGATAATTAAGTGCATAATTATCTTAGGCTTAGAAGAGTGAAATATTCTGAGTCTAATATTCGTTACACTCAAATTCCATTAGAGTCGATCCTAAGAAAGATCAAGTTAAAGGTGAAAACATCGTAGTATAGGTACTTGATCCGGACAAATAATTCTCAAACATATAAACTAACTTAGAAAGATGAATTAACACGATAATTCACTTTGCTTTGAAATACACAATCGTAACTTAGATAAAAAGTGTTAGAGAGATTATTTGATCATGCGATAAGTCCGAGTGGTGTTTTTCGGCGATGGAGTGGTCGGTGGGACGGTATGAAGGTGGCGATGGGCATAGTGCAAGGTGGTGAATAGTTCGGCGGTGGTCACCGAAGGAGCTGGTGGGCGGTTGTGAAGGTGGTCAAAGTGTCTGGAGATGGACAGGTAAGGGAGGAGAGAGAAAGTGGCTTATATTGTGAAAGATAATGGCGGAATGACTCACCCAATATGGGAGTCGGACATTCTATATATATATAAGATAATACGTAAAAATAATTTACAATTATTTTATGCACAATAATATCTCTAATACTCTATTACGCCCCTCAAGCCGATCGGGGAACGCACGGACAGCTTGGACTTAAGAAACCGAAACTGTTGAGAAGACAACCCTTTAGTGAAGATGTCCGCAATCCGAGAAGTAGTAGGGATATATCGCACAACAAGATCTCCATTGACAACCCGTTCTCGAACAAAGTGATAATCCACAGACTATATGTTTGCTATGGTCGTGATTGACCGGATTGGCAGATCATATAGGTAGCACCGATATTGTCACAATATAATCGCACAGGAGTGGCAAGGGTAATACCAACATCAAACAAAAGCTTACGAAGCCAAAGTGTCTCAACAACAAGTATAACCAAGAGCACGATACTCGGCTTCAGTGGATGATTTGGAGACTGTGGGTTGTTTTTAGAACGCCAAGATATGAGATTAGGACCAAAATAAACAAGCATAGCCTTTGGTAGAGCGACATGTGTCATGGCAACCAGCCCAGCTTAGCATCGGAATAGGCAATAATGACCGACGAGTGAAGATGCGAAGCACGAAGAAAAAGCCCATGGTCAAGAGTCCCCTGCAGATACTCGAAAATACGCTTCACAAAGCATGCGGATGAGTAGTACGGGGAGCGTGCATAAATTAGGAAACTACATGCACTCGCATAAGCAATATCAGGCCGAGTCGTGGTCAAATACTGCAAGGCACCTACCATACTTCAGTACTCGAGAGGGATCAGCAAGCAGCTCACCATCCGTAAGGGATAGGGTGGTTCGAGCAGCAGAAGGAGTTTTAACAGATGTACAAGTTTGAAGTCGAAATTTATGTAAGAGATCTAAAACATATTTCTGCTGTGTCAAAAATAATCCGAGAGGGAGATCGAACCACTTGAATGCCAAGAAAATAACTTAGGTTCCCAAGATCTTTCATGGCAAAGTAATCGGCAAGGGAATCAATAAAAGATCGCAGATAAGGTGGATGAACTACTAGTCAAAATAATGTCATCCACGTAAAGAAGGAGAATGAGGACATAATTGCTAGTTCGAAGAACAAACATGGAGGTGTCAGCATTGTTACATACAAAACCATGAGACAGAAGGAAGTCTGCTAAAGCGATGAAACCGAGCACGAGGAGCCTGTTTCAAGCCATAGAGCGCCTTCTTAAGGCGACAAACATGGGTAGGGAAATCAGGATGAACAAACCCAGGAGGTTGTTTCATATGAACTGTCTCAGTGAGATGGCCATGTAAAAGGCATTCTTGACATCAAGTTGGCGAATGGGCCAATGAAAGGAAACAGACAAGAGTCGAACCGGACTGAATAGTAGCGAGGCTTAACGACAGTAGCTGAAAGTCTCATGGTAGTCAATACTTGGTTGTTGGTGAAACCCCTGTGCTACAAGTCGAGCTTTGTACCTCTCCACGTAACCATCGTAACGATATTTAATCTTGTAAACCCATTTATTGCCAACCTAATTAAGATCCGGTTGAGAGGGAACCAAATCCCATGTGTTATTGGCAATCAAAGCATTATACTCTTCGGCCATGGCTTCCTTCCATTTGGAATGTCGGGAAGCTTGTGAAAAGCATGTAGGTTTAACTTCAGCGAAGACCAACACTAAGAGATAGGAGACGCCTAGGTTTGGCAATGCCGGACTTGGACCGAGTCCGCATAGGGTGAACATTAGTGGACAAAGACATAGGGACACTCGAAGAGGCAACAGGACTCGGCGAATGACGTATAGAAGCACTAGTACGAGCAGGGGATCCGACACAATAGGAGATGAAGCGGACACAAGACCAAGGGCGGAGGGAGAGGAAGCAAACATAGTGTTAGGCTCGGGAGAGACATTGGCCATAGACGTTGGGCTAGAGTTGAGACTCGACAAGGATGAAGATGCTAAGGGAAGAGAATGAGACACCTCAGCAGCAGAAGAAGCGGGTTCGGACAACGTGGAAGGGAGGACCAAAGATTGGGTCGTCCCGATGGACTCAACAGTGTACGGAGACCAAACCGTAAGAAGAGGTGGAAGACGAGACAACCGAGGCACGAGTTACAGTGAGACAGAGAATATCCTTTATCACAAAAAGGGCATTAGGAGATGAACTAGAGACAAGTTTAGGAAAAGGATAAATGTTTTCATGAAATCGTACATTTCTACTCACATAAATACGACCTGTTAAGGGATCCAAACAACGATAGCCCTTATAATGAGGAGCATAGCCTAGAAAAACACAAGTGAACGGAACGAGGAGAGAGTTTATTGGACGCCTTTGCAACAAAATTTGGAAAACAGGAGCAACCAAAAGGTTTAAGAAAACCATAATCAGAGCGGACGACCAAATAAAAGCTCAAATGGAGAACGATTTTGCAACACAGGTGTAGGTAAACGATTGATCGTATAGACAACTGTAAGAGCAACGATCAAGCCAAAATTGAGCAGGCATGGAAGCATCAATTAGAAATGCCCGAGTCATTTCCAAAATATGGTGATGCTTACGCTCAAGCAACCCCATTCCGTTGTTGCGAATCGGGATAAGATTTTCGAAAAAGGATCCCTTTTTGAAGAAAATGAGCAAAAAGAGGGGAGTTATCAAACTCTTTACCTCCATCACTCTGAAACATTTTAATTTTGCAATTAAAAAGATTTTCAACTAAAGCCCGAAAATTGCAAAAATTGAATATACTTCAGATTTTAATCGCATAGGATAAATCTAGGTAAATCGGGTAAAATCATCAACAAACACAACAAGATATCGAAAACCTTTATGTGAAAGCCAAGGTGATTGCCAAACATCCGAATGTATTAATTCAAGAGGGGAAACAGATCGATGTTTTGCTAAAGTAAAAGGAAGAGTATGTGACTTTACCAAACGACAAGTCGTACAAGTATCATGAAAACTATTTGTAAGTTTAACAAATTTATTTCTCCTAAGTAAATCCAAAACTCGAGCTCCACAATGTCCTAGTCTCCGATGCCGGTATCACCAGCCTCACTCGGAGCTAGGTTAGCTGAAAGATGAGGTATCTCAATGGGTAGACGTAAGGGATAGACATTGCCTACATCGGGGCTCTGCAAAAGAACATCACCCGAGGTGTTGTCCTTTACGTAAACAGAATCGGAATGAAAGGTGACATGACAATTATTATCCCGACACAATTGTTTGACCGACGAAGGTTGTGCTGAAGTTGAGGCACATGATAAACAGTGTTTTAAAAGAAGTGGCCAAGAAGCGGTTTGCAATGATAGAGTACCAACATTAGAAATAGGTAACAAGGTTCCATTTCCAACCCGAACCTTAATAGGACCAGAGTAAACAAATTTAGAAGATAGCTTACCATCATCAGGCGTCATGTGAGAAGCGTCGCTGAATCAGGATACCACAGCTTGTTCACCATTTTTAACCGGATTGAAAGTAGCAAATGCAGGAAGTGCTGGTTGTGGACGTGGTTGATAACGATTGGGGCAACCGTCGCTAGAATGCCCCGGAGCAGGACAAATCGACAAACAATTGAAGGTTTGCTCGGGAGAGTCCGAGTCACCCTAGAGGGGGTGAATAGGGTGATGAAAAAATCTTTTAGAAACTTCGCACTTTTGTGCGTAAAAGATGCAAAGACAGATTCCGAGTCTAAGCAAGGGGTCGAAAGTATTGGACTCGTAATGTAATGAATCGGAGTAAACACGTTTAGCAAGGCACGTCCGAGTCTAGAATGAACTCGGAAATAGAACACAAAGAATTTACGTGGAAACCCTCCCGGGCGGAAAACCACGGCCCGTGTCAATCCGGACACGAAGTCAAATCCACTATTTTGAGTCCACAAAATACCGTGAACTTGACGGAACCCGAGTTGCTCCCTTAGACAACTCTATACAGATTTTCCTAGACTCGAAGTTCCCTTATCCGATCTAGTACTTCCTAGCTGAGATAACCCTTACAGCTTAGGGACAACTAAGCTGAGTTAACCCTTACGACTTAGTCAAGGGACCTTACAAAGAATGTAAGAAGTGTTTGTAATCGAGTACAAGACCTTACAACTCGAAAGTAATGAATTACGAGTGGGAGTTGTAAGTTGAAGATTGAAAGTAAATACAATAACTTTGTTCAAGTTGGAGTATTGACAATATGTTCCGCTATCTTCAAGTCTTGTGAAGTGGCTTCTATTTATAGATAACCCAGGCAGAGTAGTCGTTATCTTCATCTGCCGACCGAGAGTCCTCTCGTGACCGTTGATAAGGGCTTTCGAGTCACTCGGAAAGTATCCGTTGAAATATGGTCGTTGGACAACGGTTTAACTCTCTTGGAAGTCCCAAAACCATCGGTTGTGTCTTGAAAAGTGTGGTGAAAACCATCGTTAAGCTTGACCTTCCAGCTTTTCCGGATATGGAAGCGAGCGATTTCGACACAATCTTCCGGGACTAGAGCGAGGATGGTGAAAAGCCATATCTCGCTGGTGATTTGACATTCGAAGCCGGCTACTTTTGTAGTTTGAAAAGATATCCTCGATTGAATAACCTACAAAAGTAAAACACCTTCGGTTTTCAAAGTATAAAATACTTTGGTCCAAGGTTAGACACGGATAATAATATAATCATGATAATTAACCAACAGATTATCCGAGTCGGAGAAGAAATGGAATTTTCCGAGTCTAATATCCATGATACTCGGAATTCCATATGACTTAGTCTAAAGCAAAGAATCAAGTTCCATAACGAACATCGAGTGGGAAATACTTGATGTAGACTAAGCACGAAAAGAACTTCGAATGCCGACTTTGCAAACAATAGAGTAAATAATCACAAGTCGATTCTGAGTGAGAGTGGACTCGGAATAAAGAACAAGTTTTCCGAGTCGCTAACTGAAAGCGATTAAAGAGATATGTGAAGGCCGAATCGCATAGAAAATATACTTTTAACTCAAGTAAGTTTCTAATACACGAGAGAATGCCTTGGAATCAAAACTCTATATGAATGACATCGTTATACCCGATTCCCTTTACATGACTCGGAAAGATATAGAGCGAGTGTCCGAGTCTTCAATCTCCCCTTTTGATGAAAGGCATTCCATACTTAAACGTAAACTTTGTTAGAGGAAAAATAGAATGATTCCGAGTGGTTTGAGTAAAAGTAAGGCATAATGAATAGATCGGAGCAGTGATACAATATATCGAGCAAATTAAAGTATGCTTGAACTCATTTACTCGGAAAATAAAGAACTCATAAATTAATAAGGAAATGCATTCAGTTCATTTAAAAAAATATTACAAGGGCGGAAAGAACTCCCCAAGACAAGACAACCGAGTTTCGACTACATTTTCTCCCCTTGCCTTTCAAAGAAAATCAAGAAACAAAAAGAAGGGAGAAAAGTACAAGTAATACACATAAGTTGTCCGGACAAAAAGACAATTTGGAAACGAAATTCAGGGGCACTGAGGAATCGTGACTCGGTGCATGGCTCCAACTAGGGAGGAGGGATTTCGAGTCGAGGCGGAGGTGCGCCGGCGCCGATAAGATCTTGACGATGTGCTTGAGCGCGGCGAAGGGAGAACCGGAACAATTCGCAGGGGCTCGGCTCGAGTTGTGAACCCGGACACCGGGGTTAGTTTCCTGGTATCCGTACCCCTGGAGTTCCTTCTTGCCGACCACAATGGCCGCCTCGGACACCGCGTTAGGGTCGAGAGGAAGAGGAACTTGGAATTGTTTGAAGACAAGGGTGAGAAGAGCACCGAAAGGAAGGGAGGTGTTCTTCTTTGTTTGGAGTTGAGCCGGCACAGCGGCCATCCGCTCAATGATGGAGGGGAAGAGGTCGACTTCGTATCCCTCCGAGGATATCGAAGAGGGCTTTGAGGTGCTTGGAGTTGGGGTTCTCCTTGCTAGAATGCTGTGAGAAGAAAGTTCTCATTAGCGAGAAACACGAAGCCTGGCTTCGACTTCAAGCGAGTCACGAAAAGTTCTTTCCGGACCCAGGGAATTCTTTAGCATACTTTTCAAAGAAGTCGTCGGCGACTTCGAGTGAAGGGGATAGGGTTGCTGTTCAAGAAGAGAGAAGAAACTTTGAACGAGACGGTGAAGGAGAGAGGTGTTGATACTGAACGGTAATGTTCGAACCCTAGAGGTTAGAACATTTTCGAGTGAGAGAGGTGAGTGTAAAACTCGAAACGAGTTCGGGATAGATGAACTCAGCTGAAACACAAGAAATGGTAGACTCCTGTGGTTTGGATATTGGACAACCAGGAGAATTTGGTTGTTGGGAAGAACTTGTCGTCCAGACGCAAGATCTTTGGGTGACAATGGGTTTTGAAGGGGTTGAGCTTTCGGCTTGTTGGAGCGAGGCTTTTGGAGGATGAAGAAACCCGAAAGTCGGGGTGGTTTCCTCTTTTAGGCATTGTGAGAGATGAAAAGATGAAACTTTTCGAAAGAAAGAGAAAGAGATGGAGGTGTAGAAGAGAAGAAAACGAAAATGGTAGGAGAAAAATGAGAAGAGAGCGATCGAAAACTTACGAGAGAGAGAGAGAGCTTCTTCGACGCTTGCAGACGATCAAGGGAACACTGTTCACGTAGAAAAGTTCCGCGAGAGGGTTTTCGTTTGAGAGGGAAGGAGTTTGAGAATACCGAGAGGAAGATGAATAGACGTTATTTATAAAGAATACGCGCGCCCGTTCACTATCCGTTAAGTAACTCCGTTCCGTCTTACCCGTCCATCGATCATTAATGCCGGTGTGACAGTTCTTCTTCAACGGTTGAGATATCGGTGGTTTGAAATCTGCGGTTAAGATCCGATCGCAGCGCTCGAGAAAGAGAGAGAAAAGAGTTTGAAAATATAATCCGAAACTCTCCACTGTTCTAGAGATAGCTTCGGAAAATTTGATGTCCAATTTTCTCTACATCCGAAGTTTGACTCGGAAAAGTTTCCGAGTGACTCGAAACACGTAAATAACTATCAGCCCAAGTATCACATGATCAACTCGAACCAATGGTTATTGACAACTAAAGTACATAGCACGAAAAAATGCAAGAATCATAACGCGAAACTAAGCATTTAACATACCAAGCTCATTCCGAATAAAACGGAATTGATCTTCACCAAGAGGCTTAGTAAAGATATCAGCTAATTGAAGATTAGTAGGAATGAATTCAAGTGTAATGTCACCCTTTTCGAGTGATCGCGTAAGAAATGATACCGACTTCAATATGCTTTGTTTTTGAGTGCTTGGACAGGATTCTTAGTGATACCGATTGCGCTTTGATTGTCACACTTGATTGGAACCGAGTTGAGACATAGTCCGAGATCCTTCAAGTGTTGTTTTATCCGAGAGAATGCGAGCGCAACAAGCTCCAGCGGCAATATATTCAGCTTCGCAGTTGATAGAGCTACCGAGTTTTGCTTCTTTGAGTGCCGGGATATTAGGGATTGATCCGAAGCCGACAAGCTCCGGATGTGCTCTTTCGATCAACTTTGTATCCTGCGTAGTCTGCGTCCGAGTACCCGGTCGAGTCGGTTCGAGTCTCCGGAGTACCATAGTCCTAGATTCCGAGTGCTCGCAAGATATCTCGAATATTCTCTTCACCGCAGTGAGATGTGATTCTTTTGGATTAGCTTGAAATCGTGCACATAAACAAACACTCGAACATTATATCCGGTCCGCTTGAAGTAAGATATAGCAGTGATCCAATCATACCTCGATAGAGTTTCGATCTCTTGCTTTACCTGTTTCATCCGAGTCGAGTTTTATCTTGCTTGCTCATAGGAGTAGATGCGTGCTTTGCATCTTGAAGTTTGTATTTCTTCAGCAGTTCCTTGGTGTATTTTGATTGATGGACAAAGATTCCATCTTTGTCTTGTTTGATTTGCAGCCCAAGGAAGAAGTTGAGTTCTCCCATCATACTCATTTGGAACTCTTGACTCATCAACTCGAGAAAATTCTCGACACGAGAAATTCATTAGTAGCACCGAAAATAATATCATCAACATATATTTGAACAATGAGAAAATCTTTCCCTTTGGTCTTTATGAATAGGGTCTTGTCGATCCGACCTCTTTTAAAATCATTTTGAACCGGAAAGTCTGCTCAGTCTTTCGTACCAAGCTCTAGGGGCTTGCTTAAGACCATAGAGAGCCTTTTGAAGTTTGAAAACATGATTTGGAAATTCCGAGTTTTCAAAACCGGGAGGTCTGCTCGACATAGACCTCTTCTTCAATAAAACCATTGAGAAAGGCACACTTAACATCCATTTGATATAATTTAATATGCATGCGGGATGCAAATGCCAACAGTATTCTAATGGCTTCAATTCTAGCTACTCGGTGCAAAGGTTTCCCCACAATCAATTCCTTCTTCTTGATTGTAACCCCGAGCTACAAGTCTAGCCTTGTTTCGACTACTACTCCACCCTCATCCAGTTTGTTTTTGAAAACCCATTTGGTTCCTATAACTGGGTGGTCGGAAGGTCGGTTGGTCGAGTCCGGACTTGGTTTCTCTTGAATTGATTCAGCTCTTCTTGCATGGCCTCTACCCATTCGGGTTCATTAAGGGCTTCTAGTGCATTTTTGGGTTCGATTAGTGAAATGAATGTAGTGAATGCACATAGATTATGAAGAGAAGAACGAGTTCTTACCCCACTGTTGATATCGAAATAATGTTTTCTTGGGGATGACTGGAAGTAAATTTGAATGCTTTACCAGTTCTTTGATTCACCAGGTTTGTTGGTTGAATTGCTTGATCTTCGAAGCTTGCTCGAGTGATCTTCTTCATTGACTTGCTCGTTACGAGCGACCTCTTGAGTTGTCTCATTCCGAGCTTCCTCGTTACGAGTGGTCTCCTTCGAGTCTTTATAGACTCATCTTCGTCGTCATCCTTTCGAGCTTCGGTTCCGAGTATGAAGATTCACTTGGTTTTCCCTGTTCAAGCTCATCAAACACTACGTGGATACTTTCTTCCACTTTGTTAGTTCTCTTGTTGAATATACGATAAGCTTTGCTATGAGAAGAATAACCTAGAAAAATTCCTTCGTCCGACCGAGCATCAAACTTGGTCGGATGATCCTTACCGTTGTTGTGGACAAAGCACTTACATCCGAAAGATCCGAAATAGGAAATATTTGGCTTCCTTCCTTTGTAGAGCTCATAAGGTGTTTTCTTGAGAATGGGTCCGATGAGGCATCGATTGAGAGTGTAGTTGACTGTGTTTACTCGCCTCCGCCTGAAATAGTAAGGCAAGTTGTGTTCAATCATCATCGTCCTTGCTATTTCTTCAAGGGTTCTGTTCTTTCTCTCAACTACTCCATTCTGCTGAGGAGTTACGGGTGCTGAGAAGTTGTGAGAAATTCCATTCTTGTCACAAAACTCGAGAATTCCGAGTAGTCGAACTCCCTTCCATGGTCGGTTCGAATCTTTTGAATCCGAGTCCGAGACTCAACTTGAATCTTTCTACGAGCTTGCTGAACTCCTTGAAGGCCTCATTCTTATGCTTCGGAAAACACACCCAGGTAAATCTTGAAAAATCATCAATAATAACAAGTATATAAGATTTACCTCCGAGACTCTTTACGAGGATTTCACCACATAAGTCCATGTGTAGTAATTCAAGCACGTTGGATGTGGAAACTGTCTTCAGAGATTTGAATGAAGATCCGACTTGTTTCCCTTTGGTGCATGCTCCACATACTTTATCCTTCTCAAACGCACGATTAGGTAATCCTCTAACCGGATGATGAGATGCAAGCTTTTGAGAGTATGCATGCTAATATGACCTAATCTACGATGCCAAATCCAAGAATCATCTTGAAGATATGCTTTTAAACATGATAAGTTCCGACTTGGGTCGAAAGAGGGATGATGTAGGTATTACCTGATCTCTTACCCGAGAGCTTTACCTCTTTGGTGGTCTCATCCGTGATGTAGCACTTGGATTGAGTAAATTTTACCTCTTGACCTTTGTCACAAAGTCGGGAGATGCTAAGTAGGTTGTACTTTAGTCCTTTGACCAGGTAGACTGGGCTCACCAGATTGTTTCCATTACCAATCTTCCCAATGCCCACTATCTTGCCCTTCGTTGTCATCACCAAAGGTCACCTTTCCTCCTTTATATGACTCCAGCTCGGAAAAGAGTCCTTGGTCACCCGACATGTGTCGAGAACATCCGCTGTCCAGTACCAGTGTCCTTTGATCTTTTACGAGTGACTCGCAAAACAGAGAGAATCTAACCCTTCTCACTTCCTCTAACGAACCCGAGTAACATTCCTTACTGTGGTCCTTTTCGAGGAAGAAGGTGCTTCGGAACCCAGATTTGAATGACTTTGGGTTTAGTCCGATTTTGAGTCTCCTTCTTTTCGAGAACTGAGTCCGTGTCTCTTTCCTTTTAAAAACCTTTCCTTTTGAAACGAGAGGAAAATGATTTCTTTTTGTAAATAGGTCCGGGTTTAGTCCTCCTTTCATTTTTGTGAATGGGACCATGCTCGACCTTTTTGAACTTAACGAGTTCTTGAATCCTTTTTGAACAATTCCGAGTAAGAATTAGATTCTTCCTCTTTGTTGAAACCAAGACCTTCTTTTCGAAATGAGACACATTGTGATCCTAAGAGCATATCAAGGTTCTTCTGTCCTTGAGAAAACTTTAAAACCGAGATCTTGAGACTCAATGAGCTTTTGTTTCGATTGCTCATTTTCTTTTACGAGTAACTCGGACTCG
The DNA here is from genome assembly GCA_021018815.1 of Talinum fruticosum. Classification (NCBI taxonomy): domain Eukaryota; kingdom Viridiplantae; phylum Streptophyta; class Magnoliopsida; order Caryophyllales; family Talinaceae; genus Talinum; species Talinum fruticosum. The sequence goes on from JAITYX010000011.1 coordinate 4,530,592, forward strand.
GTCTCATTAGTTTGAGCACTTGTCTTGAGTTCTCCGAGTGTGAGTCTCAGCTTTTCCAATTCATTTTTAAAAAGGTGCTCTCGGTAGTGATTGACTCCAGTTGCTCCTTGAAATGAGAAGAATCGAATTGGACTTTTCTTCCAAAGTGAAGATGTACTTAGCTAAATCAACTTTGGAAAATTTGAGGAAATAGTTTATTACCTCTTGAGGATCGGTTTCCTCGTTGTCCGAGTCCGAGTCCGACTCTCTTTCAGCTTCCGAGTCGAAATTGCCATCGGACACTTCGAGTCATCCGAGTCTTCGTCGTCTTCGAGATGAGTCCTCGTCACTCCATGTTGCCATCATGGCCTTTTTCTTCTTCCTGTCCCTTCTTCGTTTTGGACGAGTCCTTGACTATGTGGTCTTTGCTGCCACATTCAAAACATCCAGAATTCTTAGACAAGGATAACTTTGAGGGTGAAGAAAACTTACCTTTCTCGTCTCTCTTGTCCTTTTTGTAGAATTCTTCTTTTGGCCTTTTATCCCTTCTTTTGTGCTTCATCATTCTCTTGAAGCCTCTTGCAATGAGTGCCATGGGATCATCTTCGAGTCGGAGGAGCTTGGACTTGCTTCTTTGGATTACGAGGCTTTAAGCGCGATGTTCCTTTTGGAAGTACCCTCGGCATCTTCTTCTTCCGGATGTATCTCATGGGTCGAAGTTTTCCAATGAGCTCGTCCGGCTTCAAGAGTGAGAGGTTCCGAGCCTCTTCTATGGCGGTTACCTTAGGACCCCATCGTTTCTTGGGTAGGCTTCGAGAATTTTCCAGGCACATTTCTTCATGGGAGATTTTCTTTCCCGGAGATTTGAGATTGTTGGTGATCTCGGTGAAGCGTATGAACATCCGAGTAATGTTCTCTTCGGCTCCATTTTGAAAAGCTCATATTTGTGAAGATACTGGTCGATCTTCGCTTGTCTCACCCGACTTGTACCTTCGTAGGTGTTGACCGAGTGTCCCACACCTCTTTAGCAGAGTCACGAGCAGAGACTCGATTATATTCTTCCGAGCTTATGGCACACATGAGGATGTTCATGGCTTTGAAGTTCTTTCGAACTTCTCCGCCTCGCCGGCGTGAACTCGGCCTTTGTCTTTGGAAGGATTCTGAATTCATCTGTCTTCGTTGGAATGTAGTTTCCTTGTTGTATGATTTCCCATACTTCTTCATCGTGATCCATAAGGAAACATTCAATAAGCTTCTTCCAGTGACCAAAATTTGAACCTTTGAATTTTGGTGGCCTGTTGGAAGATCTACCTTCGTCGAACTCTCCGGTGTTCACGAGCCATCCGATCTTTAAACCTTTGGACTGTTAGATCCTTTCCGAAAGGCTAGGCTCGATACCAATTGAAGGTTTGCTCGGGGAGAGTCCGAGTCACCCTAGAGGGGGTGAATAGGGTGATGAAAAATCTTTTAGAAACTTCGCACTTTTGTGCGTAAAAGATGCAAAGACAGATTCCGAGTCTAAGCAAGGGGTCGAAAGTATTGGACTCGGAATGTAATGAATCGAGTAAACACGTTTAGCAAGGCCGTCTCGAGTCTAGAATGAACTCGTAAATAGAACACAAAGAATTTACGTGGAAACCCTCCTGGGCGGAAAACCACGGCCCGTGTCAATCCAGACACGAAGTCAAATCCACTATTTTGAGTCCACAAAATACCGTGAACTTGACGAACCCGAGTTGCTCCCTTAGACAACTCTATACAGATTTTTCCTAGACTCGAAGTTCCCTTATCTCGATCTAGTACTTCCTAGCTGAGATAACCCTTACAGCTAGGGACAACTAAGCCGAGTTAACCCTTACAGCTTAGTCGAGGGACCTTACAAAGAATGTAAGAAGTGTTTGTAGCGAGTACAAGACCTTACAACTCGAAAGTAATGAATTACAAAGTGGGAGTTGTAAGTTGAAGATTGAAAGTAAATACAATAACTTTGTTCAAGTTGGAGTATTGACAATATGTTCCGCTATCTTCAAGTCTTGTGAAGTGGCTTCTATTTATAGATAACCCGAGCGAGTAGCCGTTATCTTCATCTGCTGACCGAGAGTCCTCTCGTGACCGTTGATAAGGGCTTTCCGAGTCACTCGAAAGTATCCGTTGAAATATGGTCGTTGGACAACGGTTTAACTCTCTTGAAGTCCCAAAACCATCGGTTGTGTCTTGAAAAGTGTGGTGAAAACCATCGTTAAGCTTGACCTTCCAGCTTTCCGGATATGGAAGCGAGCAGCTTCGACACAATCTTCCGGGACTAGAGCGAGGGATGGTGAAAAGCCATATCTCGCTGGTGATTTGACGTTCGAGCTCGGCTACTTTTGTAGTTTGAAAAGATATCCTCGATTGAATAACCTACAAAAGTAAAACACCTTCGGTTTTCAAAGTATAAAATACTTTGGTCCAAGGTTAGACACGGATAATAATATAATCATGATAATTAACCAACAGATTATTCGAGTCGAGAAGAAATGGAATTTTACGAGTCTAATATCCATGATACTCGGAATTCCATATGACTTAGTCTAAAGCAAAGAATCAAGTTCCATAACGAACATCGAGTGGGAAATACTTGATGTAGACTAAGCACGAAAAGAACTTCGAATGCCGACTTTGCAAACAATAGAGTAAATAATCACAAGTCGGATTCGAGTGAGAGTGGACTCGGAATAAAGAACAAGTTTTACGAGTCGCTAACTGAAAGCGATTAAAGAGATATGTGAAGGCCGAATCGCATAGAAAATATACTTTTTAACTCAAGTAAGTTTCTAATACACGAGAGAATGCCTTGGAATCAAAACTTTATATGAATGACATCGTTATACCCGATTCCCTTTACATGACTCGAAAAAATATAGAGCGAGTGTCCGAGTCTTCACAACGATGAGGACGGGAACCTAATATCCCTTCGTAACGGTTAGTGCCTGCATGGGAATAGTTAGTACACGAAGTAGAAGGATCAAAAGTACAAGACAATGACCCAACTTTAATTACGAAATGCAAGCACTGTAGGCACACTCCTAAGGGAGGTCCGATCGGAAGAATTGTTGCGGTGGGAGACTTGCTGATTATTACGATTGTTGTTGTGATTCCGATTACGATTATTCCGACCCCCTCTTTCTTTGTTGTAGTGGCTAGAGTTTCCTTTCCGGAGCCGGATGACCCCGAAGATGCACCCCCTAAATTGGAAGCAGCACTCTTTGGTGCGAAGTAGTCGAGAGAAGGGAGGCGAATGCCCGATGTGTAGGGGATCACGGGCACGCCCAAAATTAAGTCGTTGCTCGTAAAATATGAGTTTGGTGCGCGAGATCATCAAAAGTGTGAACACTAGGAAGCGAGAGAGTAGGCAGTGACAAAGGTATGATACTCGGAAGGGAGCCCAGCAGTAGTAAACCGAATCGGTTCTAAGTCACGTAACGAGGATCGAATAGCGACGAAGAGAATCTGCTATGTTCTTAATGGTTCGGAGATAATCATCCATGGACTGATTTTCCCCATTGAAACATGAGTAAGTATGCGTTTAAGGTCAAGAGCCCAAGCTAAACTAGCGAGTGTTAAATCGAGACTCTAAATGTTGCCAAATTTGGAGAGAACGAGGCAAGCTACGAACTTCACTCAAAGTTTCAGGGAAATAGTGGCAAAATCCAAGCACGCAACAACCGATCAACTCGTAACCAATAAGAGTAATTAGTGAAGGTTTGCTCGGGGAGAGTTTGATTCACCCTAGAGGGGGTGAATAGGGTGATAGAAAATTCTTTGTGAAAACTCACACTTTTGCGCAGAAAAGAGACAAAGACAAATTCTAAGTCTATCAATAAGGTCGAAAAGATTGGACTCGAAAGCAATGAATCGAAGGAATAAGAGCGAGTAAAGCCGTCTCGAGTCTAGAATGAACTCGGAAAGTTAACACTTAGATTTTACGTGGAAACCCTCCCGGGGCAGAAAACCACGGACCGTGTCAATCCGGACACGAAGTCAAATCCACTATTTTGAGTCCACAAAATATCGTGAACTCGACCGAACCTCGAGTTGCTCCCTTAGACAACTCAATACAAGTTTTCCTAGACTCGAAGTTCCCTTATCCGATCTAGTACTTCCTTCTTGAGATAACCCTTACAGCTAGGGACAACTAAGCTGAGTTAACCTTACAGACTTAGTCAAGGGACCTTACAAAGAATGTAAGAAGAGTTTGTAACTAAGTACAAGACCTTACAACTCGAAAGTAATGAATTATAGAGTGGGAGTTGTAAGTTGAAGATTGAAAGTAGATACAACAACTTTGAGCAAGTAAGTGTATAAACAATATGTTTGGCAACCTTCAAGTCTTGTGAAGTGGCTTCTATTTATAGATAACCAAGAAGAGTAGCCGTTATCTTCATCTCGCTGACTGAGAGTCTTCGTGACCATTGATCGAGGCTTTACGAGTCACTCGGAAAGTGTCCGTTGAACTATGAACGTTGGACAACGGTTTAACTCTCTTGGAAGTTCCAAAATCATCGGTAGTGTCTTGAAAAATGAGGTGGAAACCACCGTTAAGCTTGACGTTCCAGTTTTCCGGATATGGAAGCGGACAACTTCGACACAATCTTCCGGGATTGGAGCATGGAAGGTGAAGAGCCATGTTTGCCAGGTGATTTGACATTCGAAGCTCGGTTACTTTTGTAGTTTGAAAAATGTATCCTCGATTGAATAACCTACAAAAGTAAAACACCTTCGGTTCTCAAAGTATAAAATACTTTGGTCCAAGGTTAGACACGAGATAATAAAATAATTATGATAAATAAGCAACCGATTACTGAGTCGGAAATGGAATGGAATTTTCTGAGTCTAATATCCATGATACTCGGAATTCCATCCGACTTAGTCTAAGCGAAAAATCAAGTTCGATAAAGAATATCGGAGAGGATTAACTTGATATAGACTAAGCATGAAATGAACTAAGAATACTGACTATAACAACAATAGAACAATTAACCACAAGTCGATTCCGAGTGAGAAACAATGGAATAATAGTATATTCAAAATGCGATTAATCTAAGTGAGGATGGACTCGGAATAAAGAACCGGTTTTTCGAGTCGCTATCGAAAAGCGATAAATATGATAAGTGAAGGATGTATCACTTAGAGAAGATACTATTTTACTCAAATAAGTTTCGCGATACCGAGAATGCCTTGGAATCAAAATTACGTATGTATGGACTTGTTATACCCGATTCCTTTTACATAGCTTAGAAAAGTATTGAGCGATATCCGAGTCTTCAATCTCCCCTTTTGATGAAAGGCATTCCATACTTAAACAGAAACTTTGTTAGAGGAAAAAAAAATTGATTCCGAGTAGTTTGCTCATGAGTAAGACACATCCAATAGATCGAGCAATATATAGTATATCGAGCAAAACAAAATAAAGTATGCTTTAACATTAACTCGGAAAATAAAGAACTCGGAAGTTAATAATGAAATGCATTAATCCATTAAAAATCATAAGGGCGGAAAAACTCCCCTAAACAAGACAATAGGTTTTTCGACTACATTTCTCCCCCTTGCCTTTTAGCAAAAACAAATAACAAAAAGAAGGGAGAAAAGAACAAGTAATACACATTAGTTGTCCGGACAAAAATAAAATTTGAAAGAAAAAAAATCGGGGACACCGAGGAATTGTGACTCGGTGCATGGCTCCTACGAGGAGGGGGATTTCGAGTGGAGGCGGAGGTGCGCCGCGCCGATACGATCTTGACGATGTGCTTGAGCACGGCGAAGGGAGAACTGGGATTGTCCTCGGGGGCTCGGCTCCGAGTGGCCGACCCGGAGAGAGTGGATCGAGGGGTTCTTCCCTTGGGACCTCGGTGGCTGGAGGGGCTGCTCCGGCCGACTCGCCGGAGGAGCGAGGTCTTCGACCCACTCGGATCTGCTGTCCGAGCCGAGTACGACGATTTGATCTTGGGCAGCAGGTCGACCCTCGGCAGTTGCCACGGCATCTTCTTCCCTTTGTCCGGAAGGGCCCGCCTCAGCCGCGAGTTCCTCGAGCATCTTCTGCTGCATCTACAGCTTCTTCCTCTTCTTCCTCATCCCCGCTGTCCGAGGAGGTCGGACTGGGCTTGAAGACGATTCGAGACGCGTCCGAGTCATCCCGGTCTCGAGCCGCCTTGGACCGTCTCTCTCGAGGAGCTCGGCCGGCTCCTTCGCTCCTTAACCAACTCCCTCATCTCAAGAACGAGAGCTGCTGCTTTCGGATTTGGGACTGACCGATCTTTTGGTTAATGGTTAGACCCTGGAGGATAGATTTGAAAGCCACGAGCATGTCTCCGAGTTCGGAAGACACGAAGCTGATCTTGTCCATGAAAACAGGGGACAAGAGGGCGAGAGAGAGATTTGGAGGCACCCGAGGTGGAGGCACCACCAGGTGTAGAGGGAAGAGGGAGAGAGGTTGATTTCCGAGTCCGAGGTGGAGAAGGAGGCCTCGGCTCCGAGTTGTGAACCCGGACACCGGGGTTAGTTTCCTGGTATCCGTACCCTGGAGTTCCTTCTTGCCGACTACAACGGCAGCCTCGGACACCGCGTTTGGGTCCGAGGGAGAGGAACTTGAAATTGTTTGAAGACAAGGGTCGAAAGAGCACCGAAAGGAAGGGAGGTGTTCTTCTTGGATTGGAGTTGAGCTAGCACAGCTGCCATCCGCTCAATGATGGAAGGGAAGAGGTCTACTTCGTATCCCTCAAGGATATCGAAGAGGGCTTTGAGGTGCTTGGAGTTGGGGTTCTCCTTGCTGGAATGTCTGTGAGAAGAAGGTTCTCATCAGCGAAAGCACGAAGGTGAGCTTCGACTTCAGCTGAGTCACGAAAAGTTTTTCCTGGACTCAGGGAATTCTTTGGCGTATTTATCAAAGAAGTCGTCGGCGACTTCGATGAAGGGGATAGGATTGCTGTTCAAGAAGAGAGAAGAAACTTTGAACAGAGCGATGGAGGAGAGAGGTGTTGATGCGAACAATAATGTTACGAACCCGAGAGGTTAGAACATTTTCGGAGTGGGTGAGATGAGTATAGAACTCGAAACGAGTTCGGGATAGATGAACTCATTGAAACACAAGAAATGGTAGACTCCGGTGGTTTGGATGTTGGACAACCAAGAAAATTTGGTTGTTGGAAAGAATTTGTCATCCAGATGCAAGGTGCTTGGGTAACAACGAGTTTGGAAGGGGTTGAGCTTTACGGCTTGTTGGTGCGAGGCTTTTTGGAGGATGAAGAAACACTGGAAGTCGGGATGGTTTCCTCTTTTAGGCATTGTGAGAGATGGAGAGAAAAGATGAAACTTTTCGAACAAAAGAGAGAAGGAGGTGTAGAAGAGAAGAGAATGAAAAATGTAGAAGAAAGAGATGAGAGCGAGTTGTAACTTACGAGAGAGAGAGCTTCTTCGACGCTTGCGGACGATCAAGAATGACTGTTCACGTAGTAATCTTCCACGAGAAGTTTTCGTTTGAGAGAGAAGGAGTTTAGAATACCGAGATGAAGATGGATAGACGTTATTTATAGAAAATAAGCGCGCCCGTCCACTATCCGTTAAGTAACTCCATTTTGACTCGGCTAGTCCATCGAGTCACCAAAGACCAGGTGTGACGGTTCTTCTTCAACGGTTGAGATACCGGCGGTTTGAAAGCCACGGCTAAGATCCGATCGCGGCGCTCGAGAAAGAGAGAGAAAAAGATTTTGAAAGTATAATATGAAACTCTCCACTGTTCTAGAGATAGTTTCGGAAAATTTGATGTCCAAGTTTCTCTACGTCCGAGTTTGACTCGAAAGGTTTCGAGTGACTCGAAACATGAAATAACTATCAGCTCGGTATCACTCGAATCAACCGAATTAACTCGTTATTAACAAAGAAAACATATAGCATAGAATCAAGTAGCAAGGGCAACACATAATTAAGCATTCAACATACCAAGCTCATTCCGAATAAAACAAAACCGATCTTCACCAAGGGGCTTAGTAAAGATATCGACTAATTGAAGATTAGTAAGAATGAACTCAAGTGCAATGCCACCCTTTTCCGAGTGATCGCGTAAGAAGTGATACCTGACCTCAATATGCTTTGTTTTTGAATGCTTGGACGAGATTCTTGGTGATACCGATTGCGCTTTGATTGTCACACTTGATTGGAACCGAGTTGAGAGATAGTCCAAGATCCTTCAAGTGCTTCGTTTTATCCAAAAATGCGAGCGCAACAAGCTCCAGCGGCAATATATTCCGCATCCGCAATCGATAGAGCTACCGAGTTCCGCTTCTTTGAGTGCCAAGATATTAGGGATTAACCCGAAATTGGCAAGCTCCGGATGTGCTCTTTCGATCAACTTTGTATCCTGCGTAATCTGCGTCCGAGTATCCAGTCGAGTCGGCTTTGAGTCTCCGGAATACCACGGACCTAAATTCCGAGTGCCTGCAAGATATTTGAATATTCTCTTCACCGCGAGTGAGATGTGATTCTTTTGGGGTAGCTTGAAATCTTGCGCATAAGCAAACACTGAACATTATATCCGGCTCGCTTGAAGTAAGATATAGCGAGAGATCCAATCATACCTTGATAAAGTTTCGATCTCATCGCTTTACCTTTCTCATCCGAGTTAAGCTTTATCGTCGCTGCTGATCGGAGTAGATGCGTGCTTTGCATCTTGAAGTTTATATTTCTTCAGCAGCTCCTTGGTATACTTAGATTGGTGAACAAAGATTCCATCTTTGTCTTGTTTGATTTGCAACCCAAGGAAGAAATTGAGTTCTCCCATCATACTCATTTGGAATTCTTGACTCATCAACTCGGAAAATTCTCGGCACGTAAATTCATTAGTAGCACCGAAAATAATATCATCAACATAGATTTGAACAATACGGAAATCTTTCCCTTTGGTCTTTATAAATAGTGTCTTGTCGATCCGACCTCTTTTGAAATCATTTTGAACCAAGAAGCTACTCGAGTCTTTCATACCAAGCTCGGGGTGCTTGTTTAAGACCATAGAGAGCCTTTTGAAGTTTGAAAACATGATTTGGAAATTCCGAGTTTTCAAAACCAGGAGGCTGCTCGACATAGACTTCTTCTTCAATAAAACCATTGAGAAAAGCACACTTAACATCCATTTGATATAATTTAATACGCATGCTTGGATGAAAATGCCAACGAGTATTCTAATGGCCTCAATTCAGCTACTTGGTGCAAAAGTTTCCCTACAATTAATTCCTTCTTCTTGATTGTAACCTTGAGCCACAAGTCTAGCCTTGTTTCGACTACCACTCCACCCTCATCCAGTTTATTTTTGAAAACCCATTTGGTTCCTATAACTCGGGTGGTCAAAAGGTCGGTTGGTCGGAGTCCGGACTTGGTTTCTCTCAAATTGATTAAGTTCCTCTTGCATGGCCTCTACCCATTCAGGTTCATTAAGGGCCTCTAGTGCATTTTGGGTTCGATTAATGAAATGAATGCGGTGAATGCACATAGATTGTGTAAAGAGGAACGAGTTCTTACCCCACTGTTGATATCGAAATGATGTTTTCTTGGGGATGACTGGAAGTAAATTTGAATGCTTTACCAGTTCTTTGATTCACCAGGTTTGTGGGCTGAATCGCTTGATCTTCGAAGCTTGTTACGAGTGATCCTCTTCATTTATTTGTTTTTTCGAACGAACTCTTCAACTATCTCATTCCGAGCTTCCTCGTTCGAGTGACCTCATTCCGAGTCGGTTGGAGTGCGAGTCTTTGTAGGCTCAACTTCATGCTCATCCTTTCGAGCTTCGGTTCGAGTATGAAGACTCACTTGGCTTCTCCTGTTCAAGCTCATCAAATACTACGTGGATACTTTCTTCCACTTTGTTAGTTCGCTTATTGAAGATGCGATAAGCTTTGCTATGAGAGGAGTAACCCGGAAAAATACCTTCGCTCGACCGAGCATCAAACTTGGTCGGATGATCCTTACCATTGTTGTGGACGAAGCACTTACATCCGAATGGTCCGAAATAGGAAATATTTGGCTTCTTCCCTTTGTAGAGCTCATAAGGTGTTTTCTTTAGAATGGGTCCGATGAGGCATTGATTTAGAGTGTAGTTAGGTCGTGTTTACTTGCCTCGCCCGAAAATAGTAAGGCAAGTTGTGTTCAATCATCATCGTCCTTGCTATCTCTTCAAGGGTTCTGTTCTTTCTCTCAACTACTCCATTCTGTTGAGGAGTTCTGGGTGTTGAGAAGTTGTGAGAGATTCCATTTTTGTCACAAAACTCGAGAATTCGAGTAATCGAACTCCCTTCCATGGTCGGTTCGAATCTTTTGAATCCGAGTCCGAGACTCAACTTAAATCTTTCTACGAGCTTGCTGAACTCCTTGAAGGCTTCATTTTTATGCTTTAGAAAACACACCCAGGTAAATCTTGAAAAATCATCAATAATAACAAGTATGTAAGATTTACCTCCGAGACTCTTCACGGGGATTTCACCACATAAGTCCATATGCGATAATTCAAGCACGTTGGTTGTGGAAACTGTCTTCGAGAGATTTGAATGAAGATCCGACTTGTTTTCCTCTCGGTGCATGCTTCACATACTTTGTCTTTCTCAAAAGCACAGTTAGGTAATCCTCTAACCAGATTATGAGATGCAAGCTTTTTGATAGTATGCATGCTAATATGACCTAATCTACGATGCCAAGTCCAAGAATCATCATGGAGAGATGCTTTTAGACAAGATAAGTTCTGACTTGGGTCGAAAGAGGGATGATGTAGGTATTACCTGATCTCTTACCCGAGAGCTTTATCTCTTTGGTGGTCTCATATGAGATGTAGCACTTAGATTGAGTGAATCTTACTTCTTGACCTTTGTCGCATAGTCGGGAGATGCTAAGTAAATTGTACTTTAGCCCTTTGACAAGGTAGACTGGGCTCACTAGATTGCTTCCTTTTCCAATCTTGCCAATGCCCACTATCTTACCTTTCTTGTCATCTCCAAAAGTGACTTTTCCTCCTTTATATGATTCTAGCTCGAAAAGAGTCCTTGGTCACCCGACATGTGTCGAGAACATCCGCTGTCCACGTACCGGTGTCCTTTTGATTTTTTCGAGTTACCCGCAAAACAAAGAGAATCTAACCCTTTTCACTTCCTCTAACGAACCCAGTAACATTCCTTACTCGTGGTCCTTTTACGAGGAAGAAGGTGTTTCGGAACCCGATTTGAATGACTTTTGGTTTTGTCCGATTCCGAGTCTTCCTCTCGAGAAGCTGAGTCCGTGTCTCTTTCTTTTTGAAAGCCTTTCCTTTTGAAACAGAAGAAAATGGTTTCTTTTTGTAAATAGCTACGGGCTTAGTCCTCCTTTCATTTCTATGAATGGGACCGTGCTCAGCTTTTACGAACTTTACGGTTACGGAATCCTTTTGAACAATTCCGAGTAAGAATTAGATTCTTCCTCTTTGTTGAAACCAAGACCTTTTTTCGAAAAGAGACACATTGTGATCCTAAGAGCATGTCAAGGTTCTTCGACCTTGAGTAAACTTTAAAACCGAGATCTTGAGACTTAGTGAGCTTCGTTTTAGTCGCTTATTTTCTTTCTCGAGTAACTCGGACTCGGTCTCATTAGCTTGAGCACTTGTCTTGAGTTCTCACGAGTGTGAGTCTCGGTTTTTCTAATTCGTTTTTCAAAGAAGTGCTCTCGAAGTGATTGACTCAAGTTGTTCTTTGAAATGAGAAGAATCGAATTGGACTTTTCTTCCAAAGTAAAAATGTATTTAGCTAAATCAACTTTGGAGAATTTGAGGAAGTAGTTTATTACCTCTTGAGGATCGGTTTCCTCATTGTCCGAATCCGAGTTTGACTCTCTTTCGGCTTCGAGTCGAGATTGCCATCGGATACTTTGAGTCATCCGAGTCCTCGTCGTCTTCGATGAGTCCTCATCGCTCCATGTTGCCATCATGGCCTTTTTCTTCTTTCTGTCCCTTTTTCTTTTTGGACAGTCCTTGACTATGTGGTCTTTGCTTGCCACATTCAAAACATCCAGAATTCTTAGACAAAGATAACTTTGAAGGAGAAGAAAACTTACCTTTTCTATCTCTCTTATCTTTCTTGTAGAATTCTTCTTTTGGTCTTTTGTCCCATCTTTTATGCTTCATCATTCTCTTGAAGCCTCTTGTAATGAGTGCCATGGGATCGTCTTCGAGTCGGAAGAGCTCGATTTGCTTCTTTGGATTACGAGGCTTTAAGCGCAATGTTCCTTTTGGTAGTACCCTCGGCATCTTCTTCTTCCGGATGTATCTCATGCGTTAGAAGCTTTCCAATGAGCTCGTCCGGCTTCAAGAGTGAAAGGTTCCGAGCCTCTTCTATGGCGAGTCACCTTAGGACCCCATCGTCTCTTGGGTAGGCTTCGAGAATTTTCCAGGCACATTTCTTCATGGGAGATTTTCTTTCCTAGAGACTTGAGATTGTTGGTGATCTCGGTGAAGTGAATGAACATCCGAGTAATGTTCTCCTCTCGGCTCCATTTTGAAAAGCTCATATTTGTGAAGATATCGACTTATCTTCGCTTGTCTCACTCGACTTGTACCTTCGTAGGTGTTAACCAAAGTGTCCCACACCTCTTTAGCAGAGTCACGAGCAGAGACTCGATTGTATTCTTCCGAGCTTATGGCGCACATAAGGATGTTCATGGCTTTGAAATTCTTTCCGAACTTCTCCGCCTCGCTGGTGTGAACTCGGCCTTTGTCTTGGGAAGGATTACGAATTCGTCTGTCTTCGTTGGAATGTAGTTTCCTTGTTGTATGATTTCCCATACTTCTTCATCATGATCCATGAGGAAACATTCCATAAGCTTCTTCCGAGTGCCCAAAGTTTGAACCTTTGAATTTTGGTGGCCTGTTGGAAGATCTTCCTTCGTCGAACTCTCCGGTGTTACGAGCCATCCGATCTTTAAACCTTTGAATTCTTAGATCCTTTACGAAAGGCTAGGCTCGATACCAATTGAAGGTTTGCTTGGGGAGAGTCTTAGTCACCCTAGAGGGGGTGAATAGGGTGATAGAAAATTCTTTGTGAAAACTCACACTTTTGCGCAGAAAAGAGACAAAGACAGATTCTAAGTCTATCAATAAGGTCGAGAAAGATTGGACTCGAAAGCAATGAATCGGAAGGAACAAGAGCGATAAAGGTCATGCGAGTCTAGAATGAACTCGAGAAAGTTAACACTTAGATTTTACGTGGAAACCCTCCTGGGCGAGAAAACCACGGACCGTGTCAATCCGGACACGAAGTCAAATCCACTATTTTGAGTCCACAAAATACCGTGAACTGATCGAACTCGAGTTGCTCCCTTAGACAACTCAATACAAGTTTTCCTAGACTCGAAGTTCCCTTATCTAATTTAGTATTTCCTATCCGAGATAACCCTTACAGCTAGGGACAACTAAGCTGAGTTAACCTTTACAGCTTAGTCAAGGGACCTTACAAAGAATGTAAGAAGAGTTTGTAACTAAGTACAAGACCTTACAACTCGTAAAGTAATGAATTACGAGTAGGAGTTGTAAGTTGAAGATTGAAAGTAGATACAACAACTTTGAGCAAGTATGTGTATAAACAATATGTTCGGCAACCTTCAAGTCTTGTGAAGTGGCTTCTATTTATAGATAACCAAGCTGGGTAGCCGTTATCTTCATCTGCTGACCGAGAGTCTTCGTGACCGTTGATCGAGGCTTTACGAGTCACTCGGAAAGTGTCCGTTGAACTATGAACGTTGGACAACGGTTTAACTCTCTTGGAAGTCCCAAAATCATCGGTAGTGTCTTGAAAAATGAGGTGGAAACCACCGTTAAGCTAGACGTTCCAGTTTTCGGATATGGAAGCGGACGACTTCGACACAATCTTACGGGACTTGGAGCGGGGAAGGTGAAGAGCCATGTCTGCTGGTGATTTGACATTCGAACCCGGTTACTTTTGTAGTTTGAAAAATGTATCCTCGATTGAATAACCTACAAAAGTAAAACACCTTCGGTTCTCAAAGTATAAAATACTTTGGTCCAAGGTTAGACACGAGATAATAAAATAATTATGATAAATAAGCAAGCTGATTACTGAGTCGAAATGGAATGGAATTTTCTAAGTCTAATCTCCATGATACTCGGAATTCCATCCGACTTAGTCTAAGCGAAAAAATCAAGTTCGATAAAGAATATCGGAGAGGATTAACTTGATACGGACTAAGCATGAAATGAACTAAGAATACTGACTATAACAACAATAGAACAATTAACCACAAGTCGATTCGAGTGAGAAACGACGGAATAATATTATATTCAAAATGCGATTAATCTAAGTGAGGATAGACTCGGAATAAAGAACCGGTTTTTACGAGTCGCTATCGAAAAGCGATAAATATGATAAGTGAAGGATGTATCACTTAGAGAAGATACTATTTTACTCAAATAAGTTTACGCGATACCGAGAATGCCTTGGAATCAAAATTACGTATGTATGGACTTGTTATACCCGATTCCTTTTACATAGCTCGGAAAAGTATTGAGCGAGTGTTCGAGTCTTCAATTAGGATTGACAACCAAACAACCCGAGGCAACAACTAAGTGAAAGAGGAAAATTGCTCTCGCCAAGACAAATAATCGTCAACCGAACGAAGAATAATCGTAACGAAATTAGTAATATTTACCGTCCAAAGAGACGAAGGAAGGGGCGAGCAGACCACCCTCCGGCGGCGAAGGCGTCGCCGGTGATCGGGGAACAACCGAGGCTAGTGGCGGCGGCGAAAACACAGGCGAAGCAAAGAGAGAGGAGGAACCAATGGAGGCGACGACGATGATGGCGGCAGCGGGAGCCCGGCGTGCGGCGAGAGACAGATGCGGCGACTGCGGAAAGCGAACGCCGAGGCCGACGCAGCGGGGTCAACGGAGCCCGGGCCCGGAAAACCCGAAACGAGGGCAGAGGCAGCGGAAGAAGAAAAAAGGTTGGACGCCGGCGAGTAGGGCACGGGGCAAGCACCGGTGGAAGGAGTAGTTGAGGCGGCGGAGACGACGGCGGCGACGCTGGCGCGGCGAGTCGTGGAGGAGGCCGGATGGTGCAGCCATGGAGGAGAGAGAAAAACTAGGGTTAGGGTTTGAAGGTGCAGCTAGTGAACAGATGCTAGCGAGTTTTTTTTTTTTTTGAGAGAGGGTTGATCGCTAGGGTTGCACTAAAAATTTAAATCGAGCCTTTGGCTCCGATACCATGTGAAAGATAATGGCTGAATGACTCACCCAATATGGGAGTCGGGCATTCTATATATATAGAAGATAATACGAGAAAAATAATTTACAATTATTTTATGTATAATAATATCTTTAATACTCTATTATATATCATATTTTTGGGGCATTTTCTGATTTAATCAAGCATATTTATACTAATTGTAATAGTTATCTGCATGGCCCTTGCTACCAATTAGCTTAATTCATACTTGACATTTGTTAATGGTGCATGGTAATCATGGTGATTTGTCAAATTTCTAAGCATGCTTAGTATAAGTTGATTGTCAAGCTTTTATTTGACCCCAAACTCATTTTTATCCAAAATTTTTACCTCATTAATATTTATTATTATTTTTATTATCATGATTATCATCAGCATTGTCATTATTATTATCTATTATTATTTTTATTTTTATTTTTATAATTATAATTATTATTATTTTTGCTATTGTATTATTATAATTATTACTACTTTTGTTATTATCTTATTGTTAATATTATGGTTTTGTTCTTATTACCCTAACGTGCCTTAAATATGTGATTGCTTACAATTAGATTAGGTTAGTTTTATTAGTAAAGTTATTTCTTAAGATTGATATTTGGATATTTGTTTAGTTGTACATAAATTATGCTAGTTGTTCTTATACATATATATATATATATATATATATATATATAAGGAGGGTTCAAGTGAGCCCTCCCCTTTAAGTGAGCTCTAATTTTAGGTGAACACTTTTAATCCGAACCCTTCATTTAAAATCTAAGGGTTCAGATTAAAAAGCATTTTTATTAAAAAAAGAAAAATCATAAAAATGTTTGGAAGGGTTCGAGAAACCCACTCATTTCTGCTCGCCTAATTTTGTTTCCTCTCGCGATCCGCTCTTCTCTCTCTCTGTCATCTGCCGGCCGACTCCTCCCACTCGGCGTCAATTTCGACCTCTTCCCACCGCTGCATAGTCCCTCTCGATGCCCTCTCTCGTTTAGGGTTTGTGCCTGCTGCTGCTGCTGCTCTCTCTCTCTCTCTCTCTCGGTTGTCCTGTCCATCACTCGGAGGCCGATTTCGCAATTCTTCGTTCTCTATCAAAGAGGTCATAATATTGTCTTCGGAAACTCTACCCTCTTTCTCTTCTCCCTAACCCTAGCAAAGGTACACTCCCGACTACACCCTTTCTCTCGCTTTAATTTGAATCCTCATACTCCTCTTTTTCTCTTTTTAACGATGTTCAATATCGGAATAAACCCTAACCATTTCGTAATTTCGTTTTCCTTATAATGGATGTTGAATTCTTCGTTTTATTTAAGAAGTTTATTTTTGTCCGATTGGGAATGGGAAGGTTGTCCTTTTCAGTATGTAACGACTTAGGAATGGTTTGGAGGGGGTTAATTTTCTGGTTTGGAGAAGTTTTATTGATTCATCCGAAGATAGAACATGATAAGAATCCGAGTGATTTTTGCGCTCTAATTATTCTTTGTGTGCTAGTTTGGTGTATAATCATGAGTGGCTGATTGATAAATTGAGAATTTGGTGCTAAATTTGGCATTTAGTGGTGAATCATGTGTCGATAGGTTGCAAACGAGTGTTTGAATTAGGGATAATCAAGCCCTAGTAGCTTTATGCTCGGAAGCTTGGTGTATTTGGCAGGAAGGTTAGTGAGTTATTAGGTGATCGTGAATTGCACGGAGATTATTGAGTAAATTGTTCACTAACCGCTTACTCGAGCTTATCGTTGAGTAATTTCCTAAGTTTAAAAATTGAAAATTTATGCTCGTTGTTGAGCGCTCTTTTTCTAGTTGTCCTTTCATCTAGGTATTAGTCCTGGAACGTTTTTGTGGCTCTTCTCTTGTAATCTGGTTTCTTCGACCCAATTCGGGCATAATGTTGATGGTGCGGTTTACTACTTGTGAGGTTATTGAGCAATCATCCTTTTTTAGTAAACTATAAGTGAAGAAGCTTGTAAGTTGTCAAGCCTCATCTATTTTCGTTATTGAGTAACCGTTATGATTCCACTTCTCGCTTGAGTTATGACTTTAGGTTACTTGGCTTGATTACTAACCGGTTTATGCTTCCTTGGTACTCCCACAAACTTTCTACACTAAGCATCGAAACCAACTAAGCACTTGAAGTGAGAGAGAGAGAGAGAAATGTGAACTGTAATCTCAAAAATTAAGTCGGGGTGTGTGTTCGAGCAACAAGAACAACAACTCTACTGTTATTTAGTGTCTATGGATGCCTATTAGCTCAATCGGTAGAGCATTTGTGTTATTACACAAATATGTGGGTTCGAATCCCACATAGGCTGAAAACAAAACTAAAAACCTTCAAAGTTAGAAAAAATACATTTATACATGTTCAAGCATGCACAAGTTCAGCTAAAAGTTAAAGAATTGCGTAAAACTTGGAGGCAATGTAGTTTGAGGCTATGAAGATCTTGGATATGTCCCTAAACCAGTCACGGAAGATGATTCATGAAGAAAAGGTTATACCATAGAGGAAAGAGCAAAGTGTCATGCCCTCCAGGTTCGCTTTAGGCCACAACAAGTCCAATTAGTAAGACATGCGTGTAAAAGTTAAAGGAAATTCATTTTGGAGCAAGCAAGGGCTATGGACACGCCTAAAATGAAGTTAGGAAGTTTATACCATGGAGGAAAGAGTAGTCAAAGCAAGAGTTTCAATTGCAATATATTGAGTTCATAATTTTCAATAGAATTTTTTATATTTGAGATATTTTTGCATTTATTGGTATGTAATATTTGAGGTAATTTGTAGTTATATTTTACACATCTTTTGATGAATATGCCCTCCAGCTTTATTAAACTAGTGCGAGTTACTAGCAAGTTCAGTGTAGGCCGAACAAGTGCAATTGGTGGCAAGACATGCGCATAAAAGTTGAAACAAGTTCATTTTGGAGCAGCCGGGGCTATGAACGCGCCTAAAATGAAATTAGGAAGGTTATACAATGGAGGAAAGAGTTAGTCAAAGCAAGAGTTTCAATTTCAAGCACATTGAGTTCCCGATTTTAAGTTATTTTTGAGACATTTTTGCATTTATTGGTATGTAATATTTGAGGTGCATTGTTTCACAAGGGAACAATCTACTCAACAACTCGTGACTTCTTTGCTTCCTCGGTGAGATTGATCAGCCTAGGTAGATTCTCGAAGGTATTAACAAAACGACAACATCAAAAGTAAAAATTGCCGCATCCATAACGAACACACATTACAATTGCTCCGAAATTTTCAGTGGGGACTCCAAACACACAATTCAAACTAAACCACAAGCCTTTTTGGTAGGCATATACATATGACTAAACTCAAACCAAAGCAAAATTTAACAGATAATCTATAAATGCCAGCATTTTTCGAGTTCTTCCATCCCTGTAAATAATTCCATGAATTCGATAAGTTTTAAAATTTTAAAAAATGGATGAGCTCACACAAACAAGCAAATCAATTTCTGCAGGGGTCTATAGAAGTGGTCTCCGGGTGGCGGCGGTCCTTTTCGAGAGGGTTTGCTTGTCTTACCGAGTTGCGCTTCCTCCTATCATCAAACAAGCTATACGAATGTTGTGGACTCTTACAAGTTGTCAAACTAGATTACTAGATCAATAACATGTAGTTTGAAATGTCTTTTCGAGCTCTCAATGTTCATATTACTTAATTATGGTCCTTATATTCACAATTTTTGCACATGAAACTTTTTGCAATGCTTATGGTGCACTGAATATTGAGGAGGAAGACTCCAATTTGTGTAACTACTAACGACTATTCTCAAC
The DNA here is from genome assembly GCA_021018815.1 of Talinum fruticosum. Classification (NCBI taxonomy): domain Eukaryota; kingdom Viridiplantae; phylum Streptophyta; class Magnoliopsida; order Caryophyllales; family Talinaceae; genus Talinum; species Talinum fruticosum. The sequence goes on from JAITYX010000011.1 coordinate 4,549,621, forward strand.
TTCGGGGAAAGAGTAAGGGTTGAAAGAGAAGGATAAGTTTGATTGTACTTCCAAAATTCAGGTGTCTATGTGTATGAAACCTTGGACGCCTATTAGCTCAATTGGTAGAGCATTTGTGTTATTACACAAAGATGTGGGTTCAAATCCCACATAGGCTGAAAACAAAACTAGAAACATGCATAAAAGTTGACTAAACAAGTGCGATTGCTAACAAGTTCAGTCTAGGATAGAACAAGTGGTGTTGCTAGCAAGACATGCACGTAAAAGTTGAAGGAAATTTATTTTTGAGCAGTCAAGGCTACAAACATGCCTAAAATGAAGTTAGAAGGTTATACCATAAAGGAAAGAGTAGTAAAATTAAGAGTTCCAATTTCAACATAATGAGTTCCTAATTTTCAGCAGAATTTTTATTTTTGAGACATTTTTGCATTTATTGGTATGTACTATTTGAGGTAGTTCTTAGTTATATTTTACACTTCTTTTGATGGATATGCCCTCTGAACAAGTGAAGTTGCTAGCAAGTTTAGTCTTTTGGTGGATATGCCTTCCACCGAAGAAGTTCATTTTGGAGCAGACGAGTCGTGGACACGCCTAAAATGAAGTTAAGAAGGTTATACCATGGAGAAAAGAGTAGTCAAAGTAAGGGTTCCAATTTCGGAGTTCCTAATTTTCCTTATACCTCTCAAGTTTATTTGGATCTGTATGCATATGGGAATCATGTGTTGTTTCTAATCCCTGATCTGCTCAAAAATGGACTTCTTATGGCCTAAACTATCTCAAATATTACATACCAATCAATATAAAAATATCTCAAAAATAAAAATTTTCCGAAAATTAGGAACTCAATATGTTGAAATTGAAACTCTTGCTTCGACTACTTTTTCCTCCATGATATAAACTTCCTAACTTCATTTTAGGCACATTCCCTACATTCCCTTGTAAATACTCGGTAGCACATGGTCCCCTGGTTGTAGTTCTATCATGCCCTCTCCAACACTCTCCATGATTCTAAAACACAAGGCACGAATCTAGAAACAATTATCAAATCCATGAATTCAATAAGATTTGCAATTTTAAAAAATGGATGACCGCACACAAACAAGCAAATCAATTCAAACAACAAGGTAAACCATCGAGATCGGTATATAGATAAGCTTAAACTTTCAAATCATTGGGTCACCAATTCATTAATCGCCCTAGAGAATAAGACAAAAATCAAATTTTGAACTGTCATATACACAAAGTGAAAAAAATTACCCGAGAATCGGACTCGCCGGGAGGAGATATTCTGGTGGCGATCGGGATTCGGTTAGAGTTTGAATCGAGAAATGGAGAGCAAGAGAATGAGAGATAGAGAGGGAATCACCACCAAATTTTTGCTAGATTTTGCTCAATTTTATTGCCATCATCGAACCAAAATAAAACCGTGCACGATCGGGTCCATCATCATCAAGACTACTTAAATTTGAGCTAATGCCAAAACCAAAATCACTTTAAGTAGCGCACACTACCAAATTAGCACAACCAAACCCGGCAAATGAAAATGACAAGTCACGCATGAATTATACAAAACCTAGATCTTATTTTTGGGAAGTGGGAATAAAGAGAGAACGAACTCGACTAATTGTGAAACTCGCCAGCAGCTAAGGGCTTGGACTGGGAAGAAGGCGGCTCCACGGTGGCGTCAATTGAGCTTGTGGCAAGAGAGAGCTTTCGGTGAGATGAGACAGAAACAAGGAGCGTGAGATAGGAGAAACAAAGAAGGGTGGCTCGAGGAGGCGGTCGAGTGAGGGCCCGGCATGAGCATGGTTCCGGCGAGGGAGTCTCCGGTGGTCGAGGAGATTCCGTCCGGCCAGGGAGAGAGTCCGGCGACGATGAGATAGGAGAATGAGAAATGAGAAGAGAGCGTGAGAGCGTGAGAGAGGAGAAGAGAGAGAGAGGAGGGGACGAAGAGAGACAAAACAGAAGAGCAGAAATGAGGGGAAAGGGTCTCAACCCTTTCCAAGCATTTTTGGGTATTTTTCTTTTTTTTTTAAATTATAAAACTCTCTTTTAATCTGAACCTTCAAATTTTATTTGAATGGTTCAGATTAAAAGTGCTCACCTAGCAAGGGAGCTCACCTAAAGGAGAGGGCTCACTTGAACCCTTCCCTATATATATATATATATATATATATATATATATATATATATATATATATAAAGTTAGAACTTATATGAAAATATTTATGATTTAAGTTAGGAATTTAAATATGGCTTATGTGAATATAAGTACTAGATAATATGTTGAAATTAACATTTTGCGAAATATTTTTAAAATATCGGTCATCTATCGTCGTCGTTCAGTATCCGGGTCCTGCAACAATAATTTTGATACACATACATATGATATGAAAATATTTGAAATGCACGCGCTCATTATAAGTCGATGTATCATGTTAATATATTTTATTTAGGGACGGGTTATTACGGAGCGTTGAGGGTTCCTCTTTCTACTTTGCCTCTTTCTACGCCGAAGTGGAGGTGATGGAACGTGCCTTTGCTTTTTCAACTTTCGTCTAGTGATAAGAGTCCACCCCTCATCGTCTTTATCAAAAACATCTTGCGTAAGATTATCTCTTAGCAATGGTACAGGACTTCCACTAGAACTACCACCGGCTCCAAGCTTCCAAATTGAATTGTAACTTGCTCCTCTCTCATACCAAGAGCTAAGTCAAGTCCTACCCCAAATGGTCGTCGGGTAAGTCTTTGTTATTGCGAAGATGGGCAATGCTCATACATGACAGTCATGTGATTTATCTCAAGCAGTATCTTCCAAGTCTAAGATGATTTTTACATCTTTTGCCAATTGCATAATGTACTCCTTGAGAGTAATGCACTTTTCTAGGTGATACTCGACAGTACTTTGGGTCATTTGTCCTACCAACTTCCTCTAGCCGTTTTGGTTCCGGGAGCTCAATGATATTATTTTCCAAGCAAATCGTCCAACATTCCCGACAAGTCCGAGTCGTGGAATAAGTACTTCTTTTCTTGGAGCTCCTTTAATGTAGGACATTTATTCCCATTGTTCTTAAAATATGAGCCCTTCTTTTCCTCTTCTTTTGGCTTTGCTGAAATCCGTATCGGTTGGTTTATGGAGACCGACATGGATTCCTCAGTTGAGTCCTTTGAGGACATCACACTTCTTTTAAACTCGACCTTTTCTTTTCTCGGCTTAGAAGTAGAAGAAGGCTTGTAATGACGACTACCTATGGTTATCTCGCATATCGTGAGCTTTCATTGCCAACTCTTGGAAGGTCCTAGGCTTGCTCACTTGTAGGGCATACAACAAATCCCAATCCATGCCCCATGTACACATCTCTATCATAGAAACTTCATATAGACGGTCTTTGCATTCGAGGCTAAGTGCACGCCAACGATTGATGTAATCAAGGACATGCTCACCCTTCCAAAACACGAGGAGGTGAATCGGTCGACGTAAATCCTTACACAAGGAGGGCGAAAAACTCCACACAAGGTTATGAAGGATTAAACCAGGGAGGAAGACTAATGGTAAAAGATTTTACATCTCTTATATTCTTTAAACTACCAAAATCACTTTTTTTTTCTTTAAACTACCAAAATTACTTATTTTCTTTAATTTCTTTAAATCATCAAAATCACTTATTCACTTTAACTTCTTACATCTCTTAATTTCTTTAAACTACCAAAAATCACTTATTTTCTTTAAACTACCGAAGTTATGTATTTTCTTTAATTTTTTTAAATCATCAAATTCACTTATTTTCTTTGAACCGCCAAAGTCGTTTATTTTCTTTAAACTAACAAAATTACTTATTTTCTTTAATTTACATTTTGATACATATACTCCAAAGAAAAACAACATGCATGCCCATTTTTCTTAAATTCCTCACACAATTATCATGTTTCTCCTGTTGGGGAAGTACACAACAAGAGTATCTAACTCTCTCAAATGAAAACTGAAGCTAACTAGACATTTCCCCTTCTTGTGTTGTCAAATAGGCAACCAACCAATTTAAGAAAAAACTGAGACAGCAGCAACCACAACTAAATTATTGAACACCAAGACAACAATGAATAAAGGAGACACCAAATTTACGTGGAAAACCCCAATGAGGGGAAAAACCACTGGACAGCTTAACAACAGTACCAAGCTTCCACTAATCACCAAGAATTAGAGTGGGTACAAGCAACGTTCTTCTCTAGATTAAACTAGAGGCACTACAATCATCTAGGATTAACCTTGGAACAACAAGTCTCCACAATTCATCACTTAAAGTGGCAAAAACACAATTTCGTAAGTTTCTGGTCTGGGAGGAGTTACCGGAGTTTGAGAGCTCAAAATGAAAATATGACCGTTGGATTTGAAAAGGAGAGTGTCACAAACAACATACTAAAATTTGGTGACGATCGAAATTCGTTTGGTTGTCGATCGGAGCCGAATAATAAACGGGCTGCACCTTTTCTTCTTCCTCTACACTCTGCTCTCTCTCTCCCTCTGTTTTTGGAGTCTGTCCAGATTTTTCTACCCACTTCAACTACTCTCCCAGCCAAAGTAGGAGATTTCTAGACTCCTAAGAGTTAGCTTCCTTGAGAAGCTAAGTGAATGAGACAAAATGGGTCTTTTTCCAAGTCAACACAGTTAGAAATAAATCATACACATAAAAAATGTGGGTAAATAAAGTTAGGCCTAAGTATGAACTTGGTCCTCTTCCTCCATGTAGGAGGGAATAACCCAACATCTCCAAAGTTTCATTTTAATTTGACATGCATGCCCAATTTAGTTAATCTCTACTTCCAAATTCTTCCTTCAAGTTTTGAATCATCACAATAACCAAATTTCGTCCCAAAATTTATAATCCATAATTATCCATCCAATAATCCTATTACACAAAATTTTCTTGAAACTTAAATAACTCTCACAAATCCAAATGTCCACTTTCATAAACATCCACCCACGTAATTCAAAGCCATTTTTTTTCACTAACACAACCTCACAAAATCTAACTAATTATTTTTAAAATTTTAAGAAAGTGATTAGTTTAATGTTTGAGGTTTTTATATAAAATCACAAAAATGAGGTTTTTAAGAAGGTGAAAGGAAGGGTTGAGCTCCAGTGGCCGGAACGGCGTGGACTCGCAGCAGCGGCGGACGAAAGACGACGGCGGCATTGGCGACCGGTGGAGGCGGCAGCCGAGCGCGAACTGCGATAGCAGTGAGGTGCGGACAGCAGCCAGGCAGCACGACGCTTTAGCGACCGAACAGCGGTGGCGGGTGGCAACGACCGGCGAGCGGTGGCGACAGTAGCCGGCTAGCCGGGTGGCGTGATGGAGGTAGAGTGTGAGTGAGGTTTTCTTTGGGAAGACAAATGAATGATGAGGTTGGAGTATTAAGTGAAGTTGAGGTTAAATAAGATAAGCTTAAATTTTTCTCTCTTCTCACCATTTTGAAAATTGCCAGCTTTTTCACTCTCTATCCCTTTTGCTTTTGCGGCCTTACATCTACCTTCAAGCCCAATGGGCCTAATATATTATGCCTAAATCGAAAATTTGGTTTTGAGAATTCTCGACTTGAATAATTATTTACAAACTTCAAGCGTATAAATTAAAATTGTAATGATTCTCGATAACACCTATATTATTATTATTATTATTATTATTATTATTATTATTATTATTATTATTATTATTATTATTATTATTATTATTATTATTATTATTCCTTGAATTATCACGAAACATAATTTACTTATTTATTCATTTTTTTTCATGCGTCGTTATCATCATCCGAGTCGTGCAACATATAATATGGTTACTTGTACAAGTACGTAATATATATATGTTAATGAGAAATGAAAATGTGAATTGAAGTGCACGCGCTTATTAAAACTTCTTAATCCTTGTTTAATGTATTAGATTAGGGTCGTGGCTTTATAAGAAATCAACACTAGAAAGCATAAACCTTTAAACTATAAAGAACGACGAGGAAATTAAATAAAATTCTACCAGAAGCTTTAATCTAATAAGGAAAACTTAAATCTTTGAAAAAAACCTGATCATGAATTATCCAACACTAATTGAAGGTAAGAGAATTTGAAGCTTGAATGATGCACGCAAATAACAAAGATGAAAGCCATCTTGACTTAATTTAAACTTGAATGGAATTTGGAATTACAATAATGAAAAACTAATTAAAAATTAAATTTAGTTAAGGTGAGATGCTATATGGAAATGATAAAAAAGGCCTCTTCTATAATTTATAAACACAATTTTTGGAGTTCGGGAAAAATAAAATGTCTGCCGCAAACTTTTAGGCTTCAATATGAAATGAGGCAACCGCTAGTCGTTATTCTTGTTTAGAGCGGGTTTTGTTGGTTGGCACGACATTGCTGCATCCGGGCTTGATACGACCCGTGTTCATAGAAATGGGTGGCCGAGTGTTAGCTGTTATAAATGCTAATTTATGTGAATGTGATGAGCACGAATATTTTGAGTAATGTGTTGCAGGTGTCACTCTTTTGGTAGCTAAACTTTATCGTTAATTTTCACATTTATTGGACATCAAATTCTTGATTTAACTCCTTACTGCACAATAACACCAAAACCAAGTAAAATCTTCTAAAAAATATTTATTAACAAAAGCTAACTATTTGGGGTATTAAAGGCCTAATTATTTTTGTTAAGGATGACAATAGGTTGACCCTTGGTTAGGTCTAACTGGACCCACACCTATTTAATTTTTTTGTACTTGGACTTGGACTCTATCCAGACCTATCGAGGTGTTTGAAGCATGGACCCGGATCAAGATTTCCTTCGGTCCGACGAGTCCATGGGTTCTAAACGGATTCGGACTATTTCATGCTAAAATTGCTAAAAAATATCATAAACTTATAATTCTTATGCCCCATTTAAAATCATTATATATTTGAATGCAACACAAATTTCTTACTCTTTTACACATATATTTCGGTAACCTATAAACCGATAAATTAAAACTAATAATAAAAAATCAAGCAAACCGAACAAATTTAAAAAAGAATACGAGAGTAAGTGTTTGAGAGTAAGAGATGATTAATGATGCAAAGGAGGCAATGTGTAATTGAATTGTTTTAGGAAATTACGCCAAACCAAGCTTAAATCATATATTTTTTTATAAAAAATTTATCGAGTTTGTGGGTTGGGTTTGGGTCTCAAATTTCAAATCCAAACTCGTTTAACACCACTTTGACCTAGATACAAACCCATACTCATCGAGTTTGAATTTTCCGGATCCGGACCCTCTAATTTGGATATGGTCCATGACCCACTTGTCGTCCCTAGTTTTAATTGTTGAAAATTAGTTGTTACTAGCTATTACGACTGTGACGATTAAGCTGTTAGATATTATGAGTCGTTACGATTAACTCGTTAGTTGTTATGAGCTATTCCTCGCTGTTACAAGCGGTTATGCATTTTTAAGATATCGTTAGTAATACTATTTGTTGTATATTTAACAAGTATCGAATATATGAAAAAATATATTTTTTCATTAATGATTTAATTTTTATTCGGTGAGAAATTCATATATTTTGTTACTAATCATATTTTATTTTTTATATGAATTTTTTTTTGGAAAAATCAACTCCTTGTAGTACCTATCCGAAAAATCCAATTACAAAATTCAACAGAAACTTAAAATCAACTCCTTGGAATAAAGTAATGTGTACATTCTAGTAAATATTTTCGAAAAACTATTTACATAGCAATTTCATATAATGATAGTGGTGGCCATTTGATATAAATATTTGTATATCTTTTTTATACCGATATACAACTGCTCCGACAATAACAATAATTACGATGATGATGGCTATAATAATAATAATAAAAAAAATGAAAATTATGATTAGCGGTTATAACGGTTACAAACCGTGACAAGTTGCTACGAGTAGGGATATTCACGGTTCGGTTCAATTCCGATCAGCTTTTTTTTCAATCGGTTAATCATATTTAATGGTTCGTGAAATTGTAAACCGAAACCATAACGAGATAAACCGGTTAAGCGGATATCAATTAATCGGATTATTCGGTTTGATTCATTGGTTAATCGGAACCGAAAACAATTATAAAATTTTGATAGGACAAACTTCAATTCATGAAATATCAATTTTCGAAATCATGAATCAAGACTTTGTGAAACTTGGTCGTTTTGATAGGACAAATTTCAATTCGTGAAAGGATAAGATGATCGATGTTTCTTCTTATAGCTCCGAATAATGCCTATGTACTAGATCTCGTATTTAAAGCTTATTTTTGATGCTTGCCGTATGGATGCTACTACATGAAAAGTGCCAAATTTCAACGGGGAATACTTATTGAAATATCAAATGCATTTCTAAGTACTCGCTGAATCGAGATCTTGTCCCATCGAAATTTCCATGACCATGAGATTTCTACTTTGCAAACGAAAATATGATGTAATTTGAAAAAGACTTGTTAGAAACCCCATTAGATTAACTGGATGAGAAAGAAAAAACACTAGTAGAGCGTAAGGAGAAGCACGCGGGGGCATATTCAACTGGATTGTTTTCAAATGAACAATATACTTTAAACGAACAGATTAGAAGTTTGTCCTACCAAAACCTCGTTAACCGGATAGCTCAAGTTATTACCTTAAAATTAACTTCCACTAGCTTACTCTAGCGAATAATGGTAAAATTTTATATAATAATTTTTAAATTTTTTTAAAAAATGATTATCGATTCGGTTCGATTAACCGTCGGTTTCAAAATTCCAAATGGGAACCGAACCGGACAGACTATCAATTACACGGTTCTCTCAACCAAAAAATTTAACCAGTTTGGTCAACCGAAAAACAGTTTAATCCCGCTGGTTCACGCTTCGGTTTCGCAGTTTTGGTTTTTTTTTCCACAGACCCTAGCTACGAGTTGTTACGAGCCATTATGGTTAACATTTACCTATTATGAGTCATTATGTTCCGTTAGTTGTTAGAGACGCCAAAACAAACATGCTCTAAATCACTCACTTTGGGTTGCACGGGTTAGGTATAATAGAAGTGTATATGAGATATACGGACCAATATAGATGAAATTTAAACACTACATATACCTAAAAAGTAATGCCGGAAAATTTTTTATCCAACTTAAATACCCGAATTTGTCCGATCCGAAAAAATCGGATATGATCATCAATTATCCATCCAAATTTTAAACCTAATTTTTGTTGTCCGAACTTAATTTTGACCCTATTTTAGACTTGTCCAATTTATCCGACACAAAAAAATTAATTTCAGATAAAACATTCCATCCAAATTTTTAGTATCATAATTTGAGCGGATTCGAATTTTTGTGAGCACCAGTCGAAGGAATGAAAATTGACTCTGGTTCAAATTCAAAGCCCCAAACAACCCGAGTTCGTGTCCACGATCCGTTGAGCCATGCCAGAATAACCCCCACCCCTCACATTGTTTGATTGCTCACAGAAATTCTCCCCACCTCCGGACTTACACACACACACACTCTCTCTGCCCCGGCCGCTGGCGCCGACTTCCCATTCTTCCGCTTCCGAGGCCCCATCGTCTCCCTTCTCCTTGCACTTTCTTCATCTGCTTCAACTGGTTGCCCTATTCAATTTGATTGATTGTTTGATTTTGAAGTTTCTGTGGTTACCCTCCATTCCAAGAAGACATTCGACTCCCCGAAACGGGCGTACAGTCTGAAAGCATCGAACAGTTCGTTCAATTCGGCCATTGATTGAGCAGGTTAGGGTTTAAAATTTCATCCAACTTTTGCTGATTTACTCTTGGATGAAGCTGCATTGGGAACCAGGGTTTTGCTGAAAAAGCCTGAAATTCTTTCTTGTTTTGCTTCTACTAGTTTTTCTTATTCTGTTGTGAGGTTTTGAAGAAGGTGGCACTTCTTATTGGTGTCTTCGTTACTTTGTGTAAATTTGAATAAGGCAAAAGCCGAGGGGTTTGATTGAATTTTTGTAGATTTTTTATCACAATGTTGAAAGCACCTGATTTGCTTTCTCACCTGGGTTCGGCTAGTTTTGCTAATAGAAAAGTGCGTGCCTTTTGGAATATATTTCAGCATGGTAGCATTTATTCTTTTTGTGTAAGGGTTTAAAATCTATATGTTAGAACTTAAATTGTGAAGGATTCCTCGTGACATTTTGGGAGTTTACTGATTATTCGGATTCTGCACTGTATTCTTTGACATAGTGCACAACTTAAACACTATTTCTGAGCCCCCCTCTAATTTTGTGGGCTTAATTGCTGGCGAAAATAATATTAGGAATTGGTTTCTTTTCTTTGTATATTGCGAGGCTTCAGCTATTCGGAACACATTTTTTGAGTGGAAGGAGAATGGTGTATGCATCTTTGTCGTCAATTAAATCATCTATAGGTGCATTATGCTGGTTCGCTTAGAGTTTAGAATTCTTTGAAGTATATGATTTCTTCTCAGTCTCCATATGGCTGGAAAAGGATTGTGGTTTACACTTTACAGGAAAAGATCCATAACAGACTACGGAGGATTAGGTGGTTATTTTTCTCATTATTGATAGTTGGAGCCGAATCTATGTCCTTTCTTGTGATCAGGGCTTGTAGTTTCTTGATTTTGTGGAGAAGACCTGACGTTATTCTAGAGAACACAAAATTCTATGCCTATGTCACTTGCCTATTAATATGTAGGAATCATGATGGATCGGGGAGAGTTACCTTTCAGATTTGAGAATATGTGGTTTGACATTGATGGATTCACCTTGTCATTAAGAGTTGGTAGGTTCAGTCTCGAGTCGACGGGTGTGCAAACATTGTGATTGCCAAACAAACTTCAAATCATAAAAAAGGAGTTGAAGAAGTGGAATAAAGAAGTCTTTGGGAATGTGAAGGGGAAAAATTACAATTGCATGGCCACAATTAATTCCATTGACTTGAAAGAAGAATATATTGGTTTGACTCCAGTTGAGATTGAGCAATATTAAAGGAATTAGCCAAGGTTATTTTGATGCATGAGATTTTGCTGGACAAAATTGAGAGCTTTATGGCTTTAAGTCATAAGAACATGAGGGTTTTTCATAGTATGGCCAATATTCACTTTAAGTTTCATTTCATGTCATCTTAAATAGTTTAAGGGATTCCTTAACTCTTTGAAAGCATTAAGAATGTTATTTAGGGTTTTTATTTGTTTCGTTTTTCATCAGGTCTCAACCATGGAGGCCTAAAGTGGATGGCATAGTGTTACCTTCTTTATGTTATTCTTTTACGGAGGATTTTGAGCTTCCTTTCATGAAAGAGGAAGCCCTTAATGAGTGCTGTGTGATGGGCTCCAGGATTTGTTGACATGACCATGGCATCTCTACAAGCAAACTAGGAAACCGTTAAATGTTATATTATGAGGGCATTATTGGAATTTGAGTGCGTTGGAAAGTTTGTCACTAGTTCAATGTTGGTTTTATTGGTCTCATTTCGAAGAAATTTATATTGAAGGATATTAGGATGTGTTGTGTATAAGTTGTTATCTAAGGTGTTGGCATCATAGTCAAAGGGTGTTGTTAGGTGATCACAATGCTTTTGTTGAACCGATAAATTCTTGATGCTGTTTTAATCACCAATGAGCTAATTGATTCTAGAGTTAAGGCAAGTAGAGCTGGTGTAACTTACAAACTTGATATTGTGAAAAGACGTCAATGAGTTACATATACTTTGAGGAGTATGGGGTTTGGGTAGAAGTGGATAGGTAGGATTTATTGGTATCTCTGCTATTTCTTCTATCCTCTAAGAAGCATGACACTCATACATGACATAGATAGGACATGGCATTGACAAGTGGTCACATCATAGTGTGTGCATTATATTATATAATTATCGAAAGCAAAGCCCTTTTTCTTTATGATATCTTTATATTTGGCATGCATTTGAGGGTGTTCAAAGGGTGCCAGTGTCCAACATGGATATGTGAAGCCATGAAGAGTGTCTGCGTCTTAGGCTATCTTGGTTAATGGTTCCCGAGTATACTTTTGTTGTTCCTTAAAAGGCTTCGACCCAAGTGGTCTTCTTTAACCTCTTCTTTTCTTTCGTGTCATGTAGATATTGACAGGATCTTCTGTAACATATGCCAGTCTCATATACTTGTCACATATGACACTATATGTGGTTGAAGGCATTTTGGTTTTTGGCGAGCCAATTGTAAATCGTCATTTTATTCTTATGTGGTTTTAAGACAATATTGTGCTGGGTAATTAATTTGTTAAATAACTCTATATTACAACTTCGTGATGTGAATACTATATGGGTGCTTGAAGGCATTTTGGCTTTTGGCCTAAGCTGTTCCACACTTCTAGTGGCTTTTCATAAGATAATTTGGATGGAGAGAATAACAGTCTTTGATAGTGCTGAAATCTGCGTTGGGCACATGAAGGACAAATTGCAAATTTGTGAATGCCTTGATTAAACCTAGCAAAATATACTTAAAACCCGATCTGAATGACCTATAATTATATCTGACCGACACTTGAAATTTGATCCGAAATCAACCTAAAACTAAAATCAACCCAACCTAAATTCATACATATTTTTTTCTTATAAAACAAACTTATAGGATAGAAAATCGAGTGACCCGAAATCTTCTTAGATGCATGCCGCATTCCCCCCCACCTGCAGATACTAGGCCTGAGCCGTGGGAACTTTCCTTTCTCACACAGTATCGCTCAAACCTCAAGGCCCTCTCCAGCTAGTAGCTACGTTCCCACTGGCTGTTGGCCACTGCCCACTTCTCTCCTCCGCTGCCCAGTGAGCCTCGCCACCGGCCCATTGCCCTGCCAGCACCATCGCTGCCGCATGTATCACTGCTGACTCTCTCTCTGTCACTTGTCACTTATCTCACAGCTGGGTGCCTTGTGCGTGGGTGTGAGACTGAGTTCAATCCCTTGATCTTTCATTATCTTTTTTATTTGGTTGAAATTGACTTGTGAGTTGTAATTGTTGTGTCTTATTGCTTGAATTACTTAATTTTGTTCACTATCTTCCCTTGAATCTAGAGAATATGCTACATAGGTGTGTGTCAATTGGTGAATTTTGAAGTTGTTAATTTGTGAATTTAGTGAGTTTTGGTTTAGTTTAGTGAATTCGTGAATTTAGTGGCTTCTTGATAATATGCTAGTTGTGAATTATCTTGACTACTGATTTTTTCAGTTATAATGAATTTTGGTTTAAAAATCATAATATGAAATTTGTGAATTTGAATGTGGAGTTTAGGGGTTGAATTTAGAATAATGGTTTACTAAACTTCTATCCCACTTTCAGGAGATCTGGCACTGCGCGTATGGTTCGATTTCCCTGCTAGAAGTTTATTGTTCGCCCCATGTAAGGAGGCATAGCTATTGCATATTTTAAGGAATGAAGTCTGAATGTTGGGTTAAAGTTCCCATCAGCAAGATAAGAAGTTGTGCTTCATCAGTAAATCCGAGCCGCGGTAATATCTTGGCCGCATTATTCTCTTCGTTTTCACATTGTCATTCCAATTTGCAACCAAACCATATAGTAACCAATGAAAGACACGATCTTGGCGGAAGACAACAACAATTTGGTGGAAATAAGAATGTGGGTTCAAAGAACAGTCAATTAAGATATAATTTGCGAAGACCATGGTTGCAGAAGGATGATTTTGATGAAATGGGAGGTGGGTTTGATGGCTTTCAGCACTTAGGTTTGTGTGAGTCGGGTTCTGTTGGAAGTTTTAGTGATTTGCAGAATCAAGAAATATCAGATCGCGAAAAGGATGAAAAAGGTAATGTTTTTGATGATGAAGGATTTAAGGTTCTGGATACTTTTGACAATAACATCGATCAAAGTGACTGTGGTAAAAGATATGAAAAAATTGAGGATGAATTAAGGCACCCCTTAGTTAGAGAAGCCTGTAGGTTGATTGGAATGAGACCACAGTGGAACCCTGACCTTGAAGGCCAATTAAGACATTTACTGAGAAGCCTGACACCCAGTCAAGTTTGCGCTGTCTTGCACTTGCAGGTTGATGAAAGAGTGGCGTTGAAGTTCTTCTATTGGGCTGACCGGCAATGGCGGTATCGCCATGATTGGGTTGTGTACTATGCCATGCTTCAAATTCTTAGCAAGACTAAATTGTTTCAGGGTGCAAGGAGGGTTCTCCGGCTCATGTGCAGGAGGGGTATCCAGTGCAGCCCAGAGGCTTATGGTTATTTGATGACCTCTTATAGCAGGGCAGGAAAACTAAGCCATGCCATGGGGGTTCTTAAAATGATGCAAAAGGCAGGGGTTCTGCCCAACTTGTCTATCTGTAACACTACCATTAATGTTTTAGTGATGGGAAACAGACTGGACAAAGCTTTGAAATTCCTGCAGAAGATGCAGCTTGTTGGAATTGAACCTGATGTTGTTTCGTATAATTGCCTGATTAAGGGTTATTGTGATTTGAGTTTGGTAAAAGATGCCATGGAGCTGATTGAGGATATGCCTCATAGGGGATGTGCCCCTGATAAAGTTAGTTTTTATACTATAATAGGGTACTTCTGCAGGGAGAAAAACATGGATGAGATAAAGTTGTTGCTTGATAAAATGGTGGACTATAAATTGCTACCAGATATGGTGACTTATAATGCTCTCATCCATATGCTTTGCAAGTATGGCCATCCTGATGAGGCTTGCGAATTCTTAAAAGAAGCACAGGAGCGAGGCTTCCGAGTTGATAAAGTTGGTTACACCGCATTAGTTCATGCATTATGTCGGGAAAGAAGAGTGGAGAGGGCCAAAGACATTGTGACTGAGATGGTTGAAAAGGTTGCAGCCCAGATGTAGTGACTTATACTACTGTACTAAATGGGCTTGCTCAGGTGGGGAATATAGATGAGGCTAAGAATATGCTTAAGCAAATGTATCAGTATGGTTGTAAGCCAAACACTGTATCGTACACAGCCTTGCTGAATGGCCTTTGTCACACTGGAAATTCATCTGAGGCTCGAGACATGATAAATATGAGTGAGGAGGAATGGTGGACACCAAATGCCATAACATATAGTGTCCTAATGCATGGTTTCCTTAGGGAAGGAAAATTGTCTGAGGCATGTATTGTGGTCAAGGAGATGATTTTGAAAGGTTTTCTTCCATGTCCAGCTGAAATCAATTCATTGCTTATGTCTCTCTGTAGAGAAGGAAGAATGGATGAGGCTAAGAGATTCATGGAAGAGTGTCTGAAAAAGGGATGTGATATTAACGTGGTAAACTTTACGACTGTTGTGCATGGATATTGTCAGAAGAACGATCTAGAGGCTGCTCTTTCTTTACTTGATGACATGTATTTGGTGAACAAGCGGCCTGATGTTGTCACCTATACGACAATCATTGATGCATTGGGAAAAAATGGTAAAATGGAAGAGGCAACTGGAGTCATTTTGAAAATGCTTGGGAAGGGCATACTTCCAACACCTGCAACATACCGCATGATGGTTCATCAATACTGCCAGCACGGTAGGATTGAAGATTTGTTGAAGCTGCTGGAGAAGTTGCTCGCTAAGCAACCTTACAAGATTGCATATAATCTAGTTATTGAAAAGTTGTGTAGGTTTGGATATGTAAATGAAGCTTATAAGCTTCTTGGTGAAGTTCTAAGGAGAGCTTCAAGACTTGATGCTCATTCTTGCCAAGTGCTTATGGAAAGTTATTTAACCGGAGGGACTCCTCTTTGGCATACAAAGTTGCTTGCAGAATGTTTAAACGAAATTTAGCACCCAACTTAAAGTTATGTAAGAAGGTGAGCAACAAACTAGCCTCAGAGGGCAAGACAAAAGAGGCAGGTAACCTTATGATGCAGTTTGTTGAGCGTGGACTATTATCACCTTCTAGTATGATAGCTGTCGAACAATAAAGGACATTTCTTTCTAAAAATGGAGCTGATGAGGCCTCACTTTTACTGAATCGCTCAGATAGTTCCATCTGACATGTGTTGTGAGTTCATATAAAACTTATGCTCCTTACATTCCCAAGCTCTGTTGCCAGCTTGTTTAATCTGTCGCTCTAAATTTCCCACAGCAGTTTATCTTAATTCCTGTGAATGTGTTCCCGTCTTAAATTTCTGCCAGTTTTGGCCCATAGGGAGGATACCTGACAAGTTGCATGCATTCTGGTTTGTGCAGGAAATCTTTAGATGTTAAATGATGATTGCGTAATTTTCTGGTTATTCCATTTTGACAGTCGCTGGGGGCTAATGGCACCAATGATGGTTAAATCATGAGGTTCAATTTTTCTTTCCTTTTTGGTTAATGTTGTGCATGATTTATGTTAAGCACGCAACACAAAGTTCAGATGTGCCTTGAATTGTCATATAATATTGTGATGTTCTACTATTCCTTTTCAACTTGTTGCCCTTTTCTCTTTTATCAGATGAAGCTATGAAGTTATGCACTTGAGAGTTAATTATTATACTGCTTTAACAGAGAGAGTCGAAGCTTGGAAGTCGGACATAGACAGGTTAACACCATACTTCGAAGCTGGTGTGTTTCTTTCTATAATATTGCTTTCTTGGTGTGGCATATATTTGACTTGAGTCTATGTCATTTTTCTCCTTCATAAGCTAGACTTATGTATGTTCATGGTTGGTTGATTGGTCTAAATCTTTTGGTGGTTCAGTCTTTGCTTATCGTTGACTTTAAGAAAATCAAAGTGCACTGAATTTGCTTTGAATTGTACTAGACTAAGAAATTTTCGAAAACAAAATGTTATAAGTGCTTTTATTGTTTGTTGTGAAGGCGAATAATGTTAATGCACTTTTGTTCAAGTGTCTACGGAAAACAAGTAAACAATCTCTGAGTTCTGAGGATCTGGGGTAAGGTTGTGAATACGACTTCCTTACCTCGACATAGGTGGGGCCCTTGTGGTAGGCATTGGTATATGATATGGTATATGAGCTTGTTTGTAGTAAAGACATATGGAGATTTGGATATGGCTGTGTGAATGCTAAGAGTGCGGCGAAAGGATGTGCTCTTTCAATTTACTGCTGAAATATGTTGCATTCAACATAGATAGTAACTATTGTTGTGTCACCAGTGCTGAAGCATGTGCAGAACTTGGGTTATCATGGTATTGGTTACAGTCTATGCAACTACAAAATAGACATTAATTGATGTTGGTCATAGTTGTCCACACATTATGAAATGTTCTTGTGGTGTTGCACCTTATATATGCACCCTCCTCTCCAAATAAAAATGAAAAGTTTGCTAATGATCTTGTTTTTGTGTAGTGTGGAAATAGATGGAACTTTTGGTGATTTAGAGGGCCCCAAGGAGAACAGCTCAAAGAAGAGGTATCGTTGTTATCAATCTTATGCCTTCTTTTCTTCATATACATACAAATTATGTTACCGATTGATTTGATCAAGTTGCCGGTGGGTAGTAACATCTGAAGGTCTAGTTGTGTAGCAGTAGACTTTGTCCTTAAAGCACTAGTATCAGCCTTGTTAAGCATGCTTTGCTATCCTTAGTTCAGAGGGATACATGGCTTTTGAATCCTGGTGCTACTTGCAGCTTAGTGCTGTACTGTCCTTGCTGGGACACTGGATTGAGCAATATAGTTTCATATCCTGCATTGTAATTTAACCTACAGGTGGTACCTGATGTCTGGTTCCCTGAAGTTTAACTACTGTATAGTTTCTTTAGATTAGCTATTGTCCTGATCTTTTCCTATTTTCTGCTTCTTTCTTACGACGTTAGCCTACTGTTTCCATATCTTACAGGGGTAGATCTGAAACATGTGGTCCGTCTAGCTCCAAAGCCTGAGGAAGAAATTGCGTAGGGACCAACTTAATGACAAGTAACCTCATCTTTTTGTTCTTCCTGCTCTCGCTTGTGCGTCAGTTTGCCTTTGTAATAAGTAATGGTTTGGAACTATGTTTAGGTTTATGGAATTGGGCTCAATCTTGGAGCCCAGTAGGCCACCAAAGACTGACAAGGCTGCCATTTTGATTGATGCTGTTCGGTTGTTCACTCAGTTGAGGAGTGAATCCCAGAAGTTGAAGGATGCAAGCTCAAGTTTGCAGGAGAAGATCAAGGAATTGAAGGTCTGCATATTCTAACTTGCTCTAGTTACTCATGATTTCATCTCACAGGTCATGTCATTGTAGCACAAATGTTGCCAAGAGCAGAAACAATACAAGAGTATTGTCATAAAAAACAGAAAACACAAACATATATGGTTAAATTCTATCTGATTTCATTGATTTGTCATGCAATACATTACCGATCATTTGATATGATATGATGCTCTACCGGATAGAAACATATCTTTTATAGGGATGGCACCGGGCGGGTTTTCCCGACCTCGCTGGGTCCCGCCCTTCGGGGCGGGGGCAGGGGCGGGATGGGGGAAGATGCTAGTCCGAGGTGGGGACGGGGACGGGGAGGTTACCCGAACGGGAATTTTCCCCGCCCGAAAATGACATTTATATCCCTAATTTTTAGGGTAAATTATGAATATTTGGGGCAGAAAGGTCATTACAATAGAGAAACCCTTAGAGTATTTAAACTCTCTAACTCTCAACCTTCCCTTTCAATTTCTCGCTGTGGCTTTCTCTCTCCTCTCAGGTATGCTCTGTCTCTCCTCTCCTCTTGCCGTCTCCCTCTCCCTCTCGGCCCCCTCTCGCCGTCTCCCTCCCCTCTCGGCCCCCTCTTGCTGTCTCTCTCGCCATCTCTCTCTCCTCTCAGGTATGCTCTTTCTCTCTCTCTCCTCTCCTCTCGCCGTCTCCCTCTCCCTCTTGGCCCCCTCTCGCCGTCTCCCTGTCGGCCCCTTCTCGCGTGCTCTCTCGCCGTCTCCCTCTCACCGTGGTCTCTCTCTCCTCCCTCTCGCCGTGGCCTCTCTCCTCGGTGGAGGCGGGGAAGCGGGGCCCCGGTGGAGATTGGGTACCCTGCGGTGGCGGGGGCAAAACTATCCCCGCAGCGGGGACGGGGCGAGGGGGTGTTCCTCCGGCCCCGACCCGCCTCGTTGCTATCCCTAATCTTTTAGCTTGAATTTTCATCTCAAAGCATATTCGTCCAAAGGGGGTTTTCTGAAGATCATGTCCCTAGTGTTTCCTATCCCTTTCAGGCTGAGAAGAACGAGCTCCATGATGAGAAGCGAAGGCTAAAGGCCGAGAAGGAGAAGTTAGAGTAGCAGCTGAGAACTGTCAACACTCAACCAGGATACCTCCCATAGCCCACTGCAATCCTGCTCACATTTGCTCCACCTCCTCAAGCACCCGGGGGCAAATTGGTGCCATTTATGGGCTACCCCGGAGTCGCCATGTGGCAGTTCATGCCGCCAGCGGCAGTGGACGCATCACAGGATCACGTGCTCCGTCCTCCTGTAGCTTAGTTGAGCAACCCTGTAGTCTTTTGGGTTTGCAATCGTCATTGGCCCTCAAAATTGCCCTCTATTTTGTTCCCTTTCTTTTTTTGCTTAATTATCATTTTCATTTGACTCTGCAGTGGTCCTGTGCTGAAGTCTGCTAACAAACTGCATTTGGTGGGATGTGAATGTCATGTGTATCGTAAACAGTGGAACTTCAATTCAATGATGCTTGGTAGTACAAAAAATTGTACCAATGTCAGAATAAGTCTTAATCTTTTTTTTTTTTTTGGTTTTATTAAGGATTATATTATACTTAACCTCTAATGTATGCTGATATATCAAATTAGGCTTGGTTAGGTTGCCGTGCACGTTTATTTTTGTTTAGTAGTAGGTCAAAATAAATAATCAGTTCACAGCTTACCAGGGTGAGATGCTCGTTATTTATTTGGTTTTCATTTTTATATTTTTGGTAATGCATCCAATTATTTGACACATAACTAGACATCATTGGTAACACATCCAATGATTAGACACATAATTAGGCTGGCATCAAACTGAATTGACTTTATAGTAGATTTTATGTCTTGTGAATTATACTTTGATGAGTTAATTTTATTCTAAAATTTAGAATATATGTAATTTGACTTCTATGTGGAAGTATTCCATTGAGGTGTTCTAATTTGACCTAATAGTAATTCAATTCAAACAACTTGTTTATTTGAACAAATTTAGAATTTGATTTCTACTGAATTGACGCTTTTATCAAAGTTGGGCTACTTCTAAAATTACTTGAGATTTTGTCTCAAATTTCTTATAATCATTAATAAATAAATTACTTAATTCAAATGTCATGCTTAAATTATTGTATATAAGAAAATAATTATCTTCCTCCCTGGGCGATAAACCCTAGTTCCCGAACACCATTCCTGAACCAGCTGCCCTGTGCGGAGTTTCTCGCCCTCATCGCGTAGGGATTGTGTCGATTGGTTTCACCTCATCGTAGGACTATGTGCTGTTCTAAGGTATCGTTTCGCCTCATCCTTCTGGTTTCTCCTACTCGTCTGCTCTCCTTTTCGTGCTACTTAAGGTAACTGCTCTGTTCTCCCATGGCGTTGAATCTGGATGCTAAACTGAAAAACCTAAACTTGACTGAGGAAGAGGACAAGATTGTTGATTTACCCGAACTGGATGATGAGAATGTGGATACCCAAATCTCTCTTTGCCTTGTTGGAAAACTACATACCAAAAATCAATTTAACCCGGGAGCTTTGAAGAGTACTCTTCGAAATATCTGGAGGCCTCCTAAGGGGATAATCATCAAGGATTTAGACGTCAACATGTTTGTGTTCCAATTTTTCTCGGCTGCAGACAAAGAAACCGTTCTCAATGAGGGACCATGGGAATTTGATGGCTGCATTTTAACACTCAAACTGATGAACGGAGACGAGCAAACCCCAGAGATGGACTTTTCTAGAACCTAATTTTGGGTCAAAATTTGTGACCTTCCTATGAGAAAGAAGACATTTGCATTTGCTGAAATTATGGGCTCCAAAATTGGTATTTTCGTGGCTGCAGATGAGGAAGACATTCTTACTCCTTCAAAGTACCTAAAACTGCGTATGGAGGTGGATATAACAAAACCGTTAAGAAGAGGTATCCGTCTGAATTTAAATGAGCAACCAAAGTAGGTGGATGTGAGGTATGTAAAACTGCCTGAGTATTGTTACATATGTGAACTTCTAGGGCATGTGTTTAAGGGTTGTGAGCGGTATGATGCTTCCATGGATGAAACTGATTTTCCCTATGGACCAAAACTTCGTGGCTCCCTCTAAAATGGAAAAAACGGGTGTTAGATGAGGAATGGAAGGAAGAGAGGAGAAAACTGTTGGAACTAAAGGCAGGTGGAAGTGGAAGCCGTGTGAAGACAAAGTTGTCGCTAGAAAAGGATGATCCTAATTCAGTACTGCCAGGCTGGAAAATAAAAAGGACAGTGGAGTGGTAGATATGTTGGTGGAATCAACCATAAATGGTAGACATGCTGCTGAGACCCCTAAAAGACAACCGGATGATGTAAAAGGACGTAAAGGAATAGAAAGGAAAACTAGAGTGGTGGATGAGGATAGCTCACAATCTATACCAGTAGCGGAGGCTGTTAAACAGCCCTGCGAACAATGAGTCTCCTTTGCCTTAACTTCCTAGGGCTGGGCCATCCTCAGGCAAGCAAGGATCTGCGCAGCTTGCTGTGTCGGATAAGGCCCCGCTTAGTTTTCCTCTCTGAGACTAAGCATAGTAGTGCTGAGATGCAATTATTGCTTCAAAGAAAATTGTGGATTAATGGACACGAATTCAATGGGCTTTTTGTGGATGCTAGAGTTCGGTCTGGAGGCTTAGCCTTGCTTTGGACCAAAGATGTTGACGTCTCTCTACTGTCGTGCTCCCTTCACCATATGGACGTTAGTGTTCGTTGGAGTCCCGACGACCCACTTTGGAGATTTACAGGAATCTATGGTTGGTATGAAACACATTCAAAACCCTCACGTGTGACCTTCTCTCTGATCTTCACGGCCAGTCAACTTTCCCTTGGCTTCGGGGGCGATCTAAATGAGATTTTTTTAATTTTGAGAAACGGGGAGGTCCTCCAAAGAGTTAATCGCTTTTAGATCTTTTCAATTCCACCTTGGTTAACTATGGTCTCTTTGATCTTGGTTTTATGGGGTATGAATATACTTGGTAGAATGGTAAAGAAGGACAAAGCTCAGTAGAAGAACAATTTGATTGTATGTATGTTAGAACTGAGTGGATGACACTTTTCCCGACCATGAAAGTAGAACACTTGGAAGAAGGGATTCGGACCACCTACCAATCTTAACCAAGGCTTGGACAAGCACTGAGGGGAATTGGAGGAGAAGGAGCCGAAGAAAATTCGAGAGAATGTGGGCTAATGAAGAAAGGTGCGGTGAAGTGATTAAGAGCTATTGGGCATCACCAATCTATGGGGTTGAAACGGAGAATTGTGTGAGAAAACTTGAATGCTGCATGACGGCTCTTGTAAAACGGCATACAGAAGATATTGGAAGTGTTGATAAAGTGATAAAAACTAAAACGGAGGAACTACGGCTAGCCATTGATGCACAACAAAGGAAACAAATCCTCTAGGAGATTAGTAACTGGCGTCGAAAAGAGGAAATTTATTAGTGGCAAAGGGCTAGGATCGACTCCCTAAAATTTGGGGATAGAAACTCTAATTGGTTCCACCTTAAGCCCAATGGACGTAGGAGAGCGAATAACATTTCCGAACTAAAACGAGCGGACGGTTCTACAGCCTTCTACGACCGAGGAGATTGAACAAGTGGTGGTCTCTTTCTTTGGGGAGTTATTCACCACATCCAACCCACAAAATATTGAAGCGGTAGTGGCCCCGGTCCCCTCTCTTGTTACCCCATTGATGAATGAAAAGCTAACTCGGCCTTATACAAAGGAGAAAGTCACGGAGCACTTAAACAGATGCATCCTGGTAAGGCCCCGGCTCCGATGGACTAAATCCGTTCTTCTTTCGAAGTACTGGGATATTGTAGGGGAAGAGGTTTCGGATGCGGTGATAGTACAAGTCGGTGACTAAGTTTATTACTAATAGGCTTAAGGAATTCCTCTCTTCAGTCATTTCCCTATCAAAACACTTTCTCCCCGGCCGGCTTATTTCGTATAACTCTCTTATTGCTTTTGAGGTGTTCTATTCTAAATTGTTAGACCGAAAGTAATGGTAATATGTCTATCAAGTCGGATATGGCCAAAGCCTATGACAAATTGGAATGGGAGTTTCTCAAATGAGTGATGCTCAAACCGGGGTTCCGTAATGAGTGGGTGGATCCTCGTTATGCGGTGTGTCCAGTCCGCTTCTTTCTCCTTTTTGATTAACGATGAACCCCGAGGTTTTGTGACCCCTTCCGGAGGTTTGAGACAAGGTGATCCGTTGTCCCCCTACTTATTTCTATTTTGTGTTGAAGGCCTGTCTTATCTTATCTCCAAAGCTACAGAGCAGGGAAGGCTAGTAGGGCACGACATCCGTCCGACGGCTCCAGCTTATCTCTCACTTACTTTTTGTAGATGATACTATCATCTTTTACAAGTGCCAATGTAGACTAAGCTCAAGTGGTCAAGAATATTCTTACACAGCACGAGCAAGCATCGAGTCAAAAGGTGAACTATTCAAAGACTAATGTGGCCTTCAAAGAAGGGTATTCCACCTCAAGATAGGAATGATATTATCATCACCTTGGACATTAGGGAAGTTCTAACCCATGATAAGTATTGGGGTTACCTACTAGAGTGAGACGATCTAAACATAAACCTTTTCTCTCTATCAAGGACCGAATTGCCAAACGATTATCAAATTGGATGGGTAATCATCTCTCCGGGCGGGTCGGGAAGTGCCGATCAAAGTAGTAGCCCAAGCAATCCCGACCTATGCTATAAGTATTTTTAAATTCCCTAAGGAGCTTTGTAACAACATTCGACCTATGATTAATCGGATTTTGGTGGGGATATGCTTCGCTTGATTCACGAAAAATTCACCTCCTTGGGTGTGACCGGCTATGCATGGAGAAGTCAGCGGGGGTCTCGACTTTTGTAACTTGGAGGCTTTCAATGAAGCCCTTCTTGTTAGACAACTTTAACGGCTACTTCGAATGAGAGCTCTCTTGCTTGGCGCCTTCTAAAGGCTAGGTATTTCCCTCATCGCGGTCTCTTTGATGCTAATATGTGCCACCGACCAAGCTATACTTGGAGAAGTCTATGGGGAGTCAAATGGATCATTGAAAAAGGTTGCAGATGGTGTGTTGGTGATGGTTGGTCGCTGAATATATGGGAGGCCAAATGGATACCGAGACCACATTCCTTTAAGGTAATTACACCTCCTAAACCCCAATTTTCTTTGATTCGAGTGGGGATCTTATCAACTCGGGAGATTGGGGACTAGAACGAACAAATGATTGATGTAATATTCGAGCCCATAGATGCGAAGATTATTAAACAGATCCCACTTAGCCTCAATAAACCCCTGGACCGAATAGTATGGCATCACTCTCCAACCGGAAATCTTACTGGCTAAATCAACTTACCAGTTTATTATGAATTGTTAGGGCCTCAATGCAGCTAGTAGTAGTAATGAGGATAAAGGAGAATGGACAGCTATATGGAGTCTCAATCTTCTACCTCGAATGAGATCTTTTGCGTGGCGCCGTCGTATTGGAGGGTTACCAACCGCCCAACGCCTTAGTTCCGAGATATCAAACTTCTCCATGAGATGCTCCCTTTGTGGATGGGTGGAAGAATCCGATTCACACGCCTTATTTTTTTCTTTTCACTGCCTGCATTTGGAGCACCAGTCCATTTGAAGCTACTGGCTCAACACTTTCGGTTAGCTTAAGTGGAGGATCTATTTTTCAGCGCCAAATAGAAGCCGGTTGAAGACTGGAGCAACTTCATAGTCATTACCTAGGGTGTGTGTGTGGGGGCGCAAGAAACTCAACATTGTTTGGTGAGGGACAGAGTAACCGGAGAAGGTGGTTGAACAAACTCTAGAGTTTGGTAGGGAGCATCGTATTAATCGAGCTCTAGAGTTTGCTAGGGAGCACCGTATTAATCAAGCCTTTGTAAGGCCCCAAAATTTAATTGTATCTAATTATTGCATTTTACTATTTCAATATTTAAGAGCAAAGTGAGCCGCACATAAATATTAAAATAGAAATGAGAAATGTGAATGAATTTTCAGTTAAAATTGACTTAGGAATATCGATTCACGTTTAAATATTTATAATATATGCAAATGATAAATATAAGTACAGTCATTTACTACGAAATTCAATTTGGAAACAGATGATTTATTATAATAATAATAATAACAATAAAATAGATAAATAAATAAATAAATAAAAATAAAAATAATTATTATTATTAAAAAAAAAAGCAAAAAGTTACAAAGCAAATAAATTAGGAGTAAGTGTTTGGTAAAAACATCAACCATGTGTAAAAATAGTTAATGCATTGGATAAGCCTCAAATCTTATGGAATGATGGAGGGAAGAGGATAAGATATGGGCTTCAAGAGCCCATTATAAATAGAAGGAGGGGGAGCTGCTGGGCCAAGGCAAGCTGAAGAAAAAAAGAAGAAGCCACAAGCCCAAAGTACTCTTTTGCATTGTCAGCCTCCAGCCCAGCCTCAAGCCCACAGCTGCCTGCCGCCTGACGCCGCCTGCCGGTCGCCGCCGACCACCGGAATCCGGCCACCTGCCTCCGGCCAGCCACCAAGTGCCCTCCCTCACTCCTTTTCGTCAACATCTTTACTACTAAGGTAATAATTCTTTAAAAAAAAAAGAGACTAAATTTAATTATTCATAATGGAAATAATTAGATACAAAGAAGGAAAGAATTAATATATTTATATGTGTTGAGAAATTGAGGAAATTTATTTGAAGAAATAAAGTTAAAGAAATTTTTATGTGCATACATGCATATACATGCGTGCTTATTTTCTAAAAACAAATTCAAGAATTAGATAATAATTTTGATAAAAAGGGGTATGAGGAAATATATAAATACATATAATAATTATATTAAAGTAAAGGGGTAAATTTTTTTGCAAACAAAAGGTTATCGGAAACGTCGAAAGCAAAGCAAATAAAAATTAGTTCGAAATAACTTCCCAACCGAGGTACGTTATTGCTTGTACCCTTCTAAAATAGTTAAATTTTTAATTGTTATGAAAAGTTTTACCGTACTTGTTTTAAAACGGCCTAACATTTTAGGACCCAATTAATCGTTAATCGTTAATCGTTGATCGGTTATCGTTAACCGTTCTTAATTGTCTCGCTAGCGTAATTAATCGATCGGGCCATTCCCGTGAACGGGAATATGAATCGAATCGTTTAGCCAAGACCATGGCTGCAATTGCATATGAATTGGGGTCCTAGTGTTAGCCGAAGCTAAACTATTTACGAAATCGAAAGTTTTAACCGAAAAGTCTACAAGAAACATAAAATCGAACTTTTGCTCAAATGATATATTTTAAATGAATTGCTGAAATCGCGCGCGCTCACCGGCTCACCAAAAATGTTTTCACAAGTACAAGGGTAACGTATTGAGCCAACCGCTCACTTTTAGTTTTCCTGTTTTGTTTTAATTTTGTTTTTTTAGGGAAAGAGAAACAGACAAGGGTTAAACAAGAGGTCCGAAGGTAGAGGAGTCTCGACAAGAAAGGACCCGACAAGGTTGAACAATGACCCGTTGACCACCCGTCTTGAATCTCTTTTGCCGCTATTGGGTGTGCTAGAATAAATTTAAGTCCTTGGGTTACGTATGAATTTTGGGATACGGTAATGAGCGTCATCCCTCATTATCGTTTGTATAAACATGATTTTCTTATTGCTATTGTTTATGTCGTACAAAAAAAAATTAAATGTTTTAGCCTTGTCTTTAGTATCCGGGGACGGCGGTAATGCCTCGACCCCGATCTTCATTTTCGTTACTTGGGATCATTATGGTTAATGCACAAATTTTGGTTAGTTAATATTGGGTTGGAAGTTGGGAAGTTGGGGCGTTACAGCCTTGGCTCACCTTCCACCCGAAAATTTGCCCGAGATGTGGAGGCCGCAAAACCCAAGTAACTATAAAATTAATTACCTAGGGTGCGAAGTCGGGCGACCGGGGCCATGGTTGGGGAGTGGTGGTTCGAGACAGCTCGTGGTGAGGTAGTGTTTTCAGGTGTGGCCCAAGGTGCCGGCTTTGTTGGACCGTAAATTGAGGAAGCTCGAGCATGCCGATTTGCACCGTCCGAAGTGATCCAAAGGAGTGGTAAATGTGTTGAGATTGAAGGCGATTGCATGACTCTTATATCCAAACTAAAGAACTGTACTTCACTTTCTTCCGAATTAGGTCTCATTATTGATGACATTTTGCAGCTTTACTTATCATTTGATTTTTACGCATTTTCTTTTGTAAAAGGGAGGGAAACAAGGTAGCATATTCGCTAGTTCCTTTTCGACCCATGACCCATCCATCCGAGTCTTGCATGAAGATAGTCTAGATGTAGTTTTGAATCGGCACTCGGAGGACTACCGTATTGCTTCTTCCGCTTAGTAATATCATTATCCCTTTTACGTTAAAAAAATGTCATGCTCAAATTATGACTCGCACATTAGTGATAAAAAGTATCAAAAAAAAAAAAATGGACAAAAGATGGAAACTTTAATAAAATTATCCTACGAGACCATCATTTTATTTTGTATATATTAGAGCTAGCTTAGATATTCATAAATGTTTGATATTATAATTAGGGTTTATTAGGTTAGGAGGGTTGGTAACTTACATCTTTGGGCAACATTTTTTCCAGTTAAATGTGATGGTGCTACTTTTAGGGCATTATGGTGGGGTACGTTAGGTTTGTCAAAATTAAAAAGTGGGGTATCTTTATCATGATTCAAGATCCAACTTCCTATTCCAGAGGTGGATTTTTTTAATAAGATTATGAATTTTTACGTTGATGAATTTTTTTAATAATATGATGATTTTTTTACATTGATGAATTTTATAACTAAATGATGATTTTTTGTATTTTGATAATTTTGTAACAATATTAATAAATTTATTTGTTGTATTTAATTTATTCATTACAAAATAATGAATTAAAATTTAGTTACTTAATGACACCTTTTATATAAAGTTCATTTAAACATATATTTTCTAATTAAAAAAATTGATCCATACAAGTTTTTTTTATTCATATAAAAATATAAAAATTAAAAAATAAGTACATCAAATATTTTACAAATGAATATTGTACTAAACTAAGGAATTTTATAACAATACTAATGAATTTTACAACAATAGTGACGAATTTAAAAAAATGTCTATATTTGTCAATATTCATGCTCATTAAGGAAATATTCATTAATCTTCTTGGAATATACTTCAATCCATGTGCTATATGACTTTGCACTGACATTTATCACCTAATTCTCTGCACAAATTCATCAGTAATTAATAAAAACTTCATAAATAATTAGTATATTTATTAATACAAATTTATTAGTTTATCAAGCAAATAAATATTCATCGATCAAATTAGTAAATTTATTAATAAAAATCAACAGAATTAACCTATTTACCTTAATATCGATAAATTCATCATGTATATGAAAACATTGATCAATATTAATAATTGGCATGTTCATCATTACAATTTATATATTCATCAAAAGACATATATATATATATATATATATATATATATATATATATATATATATATATATATATATATATATATATATCCAACTTGGAACTGTATAAATATATATAAAAAATATTTATCATTAAAATTTAAAAATACATTAAATAACTTGATTTAGTAGAAAAATTCATCAACAATTAGTAAACATTCATGATGAAAAATTGACATATTCATAAATGAAGTTTATATATTCATAAAAAAACTGCATATTCAATATGAAATACTTCAAATACATGAAAATTGATAAATATTCATCACTAAAACTTAAAAGTATCAATAAAAAAAAATCATATTCTACTTGCATAAAAATTGGCAAAAAATCATTAAAACTTCGCTTATTTGTTCATCATAAGCGGATTTCCAATTCACATCAATTCATCATAAATAAATTTTCTTCACTAAAAAAATAAATTCATCAAAATAAACAAAAATTTATCACTAAAATTAAAAATTCATCAATATAAACAAATATTCATCAATAAAAATAAAAAAATCATCAAAATAAATAAATATTCATCACTTAGTTAAAAATTCAACAAAAATAGAGAGTTTAAATTACATCCGAACAAAAAATAGAGAGTTTAAATTACATTTGAACAAAAAATAGAGAGTTTAAATAAGGAATAATTTCATTTACTCTCTTGATAAATCAAAACAAAAATATTCATCATCGAAATTTAAAAAACAATGGAAAGAGAAATCGTTCACCTTTGGAAATGGCACTCGAATCTCGGCGCACTTGACAACAATGTTTGGTTGTTGAGAGCTTCTTCCTCCTCAATTAAGTAGTAATTGTACCCATTCTTAGCACTAGCGCCATTGTTGGCATGCCTCTCTAGTGAGAGGTTGACTAGATTTGGCAAGAGGAGAGAGACCTCCATGGCTAGATATGGAATCATTTTCCGGACGTAAACCTCACCGAAAACCTAAAAGTCCGACACCGGAGAAATGTCCGAATGGAGTTGAAGAAGACAAGCAAGAAGAGAGTGAATGATGAGGGAGAAACAAAGAGGAGAGACAGATGAGGTGGTAGAGAGAGAGAGAATAAAATAGGTACAAAAATGAGGAAATGAAAAAAAAAACTATTTTATAGTTAAATAGTACTTAGTGAAATTCGATGCTAATTTTTTTAGTTTTAATGGGACCTACACCTCGGAGCTCAAGCATGGAACTCCGTGGTGTTACATATAAGAATTGCGCGAGCCATGCTTCATGAGACGTTGAGACACCGGCTTTCACGTGCACTTCGAGACTCGCTTCGAACCGTGTGAAAGCGTGAGGCCCGCCGTATTACACGCACCTTTTCTCATGCACCTCATTACAATTGCTCTAAACTACCAACAATCTTATAAAGTATCCACTCAAACTCACCCCACCTTAAATAAGAATAGAGGGAGAGATTTTGCAGAGGGAGAATGCTTTGTGCTTTGCAATTTCATTCATTAATAAATCTCTTTTTTATTTCTGGCTTTGAAGGTCAAAACTCAAAAGGGGCTCCCAAGTTGCAAAGGAAAAGTAGAGGCAAATAAATTAGCTCCGACCCACGTGTAAATTGATCCAGAAATAAAATAAAGTCAAATCGTAATTCATCAAAATCAAAATGAAAAAAAAAAAAGGGATTCACAAAATTATCCACGTCCTCTTCGCATTTGAGGCTTCGGTCTTTCCCTCTGATCTCCTCTCTTCCCCACCACTTTCATTCCGTCTTCCTTTTTGCCTGCCCATCTCTCTCTCTCTCTCTCTCTCTCTCTCTCTCTCTCTCATCTGCTCCGCGTGCGTCAATGGCGACGCGTCCCCCTTTCCATTGACTAAGGTTTGCTCCACATACTTATGCACTGAAACTTCAGCTCCCACTTTGTTGGACTGTGAAAGAATCGGTCCTTTTGTGGTTGGGTTGTTGCTCACATTTCTGATTGGAATTCATGTTTACTTACTCATTTGATGTTAGTCTATATGCCCATTTCAAAATTAGGGCAACCCAGTTGCAGTTTCTAAATGATTTTGCTCTCCACTCTTGCCACTCCTGATTTCTCCCACTTTTTCCGGGTCCCTTTCCCGGATTACCCATGTAAGGTGAATTCAATCAGTTCTAGGAGGAGGGATAGTTTGAATGCTAATTTGAATTCTAGTTTGTCTTTGTTAGGGTTATGGACTAAGAGGAGAAGGTACTTTAGGTTAGGTTATTGCAGGAATTCGCATAGAAAGCGGGCTTTTCTGGCTTGTGCGGTTCCTACTGATGGCGGAGGGCCTAGTTTTAATGTAGAGTTAGCCAATTCTGCGAGGAGGGGTGCTAAAAACATTGTCATTAGGCGGTTTTCCGATGAATTGGATGGAGCTGAGAGAGAATTATCTCAGGAATCTGTTCAGTTGGGCTCCAATTTTACCAATTTTCAGGAAGACCCATTTGTGGATAAGCTTAGGACTCAGCTAGGAGTGATTCATCCTATCCCTTCGCCTCCGATAAATCGAAATGTTGTTGGGTTGTTTGTGTTCTTTTTCTTTGTTGGGGTTGTTTTTGATAAGATATGGACGCGTTTGAAGAGGAGAAAGTCCGATGCACAGCTCGCTTTGCGAAGGCAAACTCCAACCAGCGTTTCGATGTTCCTGGACAAGGAGTTGCAGAGGAAGGAGTCAGTGGAGTGGGTCAATATGGTGCTTGGGAAGTTGTGGAAGGTTTACACTCCTGGTCTTGAGAATTGGGTGGTTGGTTTGTTGCAGCCTGTTATTGACAATTTACAGAAACCTGATTATGTTCAAAGAGTTGAAGTCAAGCAGTTCTCTTTGGGTGACGAGCCTCTGTCTGTTAGAAGTGTGGAACGAAGAACTTCTCGCCGCATCAACGACTTGCAGTAAGTCTTTTCAGCTGCTTCTCTTAAGTTCTCTTACTACTCCCCTCCCCTTTAGTGCTGAAGAATTTGGATGGAAGATATTATTGAAATAATGTTGATTGTGCTACTTTTTGATGCTGAAGTACAATACTCCTTGTCTCATATTGACTATTTAACCTGATGGCAGTGTTATATATGGCCTAATACTCAGCGTATCAACCACATCCAAATCCATATCCCTGTGGTCCCGCATAGGCATGGTATAGAATGCTCTAATGTAGCTTCCTACGGCCTACCCTCACATTGTAGAGGGGCTGTTTCCTGGTTGAATGTAGACTAAAACTATTAATATTTTTCTATAAATCGTTTTTGATGGTCCAAGCTCGAGTGAATTTCATTACGTCTGATTGTACTATTTTGGCCCCAAGGCCCATAAACTCCCTCTTCCAGGAAACGGGAAAAAAAAAGGAATGATAGTGAAACAGGTAGGCGAAGTGGGACTAGAAAAGTGTAACAAAAATTGATGGTTACTATAGAGCATTTTTGGCATATCTTGCATGGTGTTGGATATTGAAGCTATATGCGTGCAAAGTAGAGTGCATTAAGAGATCATAAAATTCTAAAATGGTGTGCAAAAACCTGTGTGCATACAAGAAAAACATAAGATGAGGTGGAGGGAGAAATAAATCTTTAGGGAATGGGAACTAGCAATTGGTTTATTGTGCTTTTGGTTGGGATCAACTGGAACCCTGCCAGCCTTAGTTATTTTAGATTCAGTTATTCTGTGGCTATTGCAGCTGAGTCCTTTATCTCAAAACTATAAGGCTGGCTAGATATATGGTGCTTTATATGCTTGATGAATCTTAGGGAACAAGTTGATTTCAAAGTGAGATTTAAGGCATATACATTTTTTGAGAAGTATAAAAAGAATTCTGATATTCTCTAGAAACGAAAAACGGACAAGAACTAGAGTGAGGTAGGTAATAAAGAGGCAAGTATAGAATGTCAAAGAAGTATGATGTGCTTAGTGGGGCACTTGAACACAAAAGTAACCAACTAATACAACATGAAAGCTAAATAAAGAGAAGGTTTAAAAAATAGAATACAAAAGTAACCGGCTAATACAACATGATGGCTAAATAAAGAGAAGGTTCAAAAAATAAAAAGAGATACTCAAGTAGGATCCATCACATGATTCTTGATCTGTACAGAGTCCTAACAAGCTCATGTTATGGGAGAGCTCTATTTGGGCCTTATAATGTCTGATAACCTCCCTTCGATTCTATTTAGGTTTATGCCTTCTTCTCCCTGCCCAAATAATATTGACTCATTGGTTATTATGGTGATTTCCCTTATTATACTCGAACCATCGTAGTCTTATTTGCCAAATTCTATCCTATATATGATTCAATCCTATCTTACTCATTTTTTCTAGTTTCATCCATGCACAGTCGTCCACCAGAATAAACTAAGGGCATCTTCTGAGTTTGTGTTGATTGGCCAACACTTTACTCCATATAGCACTTTGCTTAGAAGAATTTTCCTTGAAGTTCAATTGGATCGTCTTACACATAACTCGTGATGCACTCCATTTTTTTGCTATCAACTTGTATGTGATGAATGATATCCTCGTCTATTCCCCATTGCCTTGTTTGATTATCCATGACATTTTTGCATTTCTTACCTCTGTTTTGGTAGCTAGTTTTCACTTTTGGCCATTTAAGTCAATGAATCACTGCTGTTACAATTAAACATTTATTTTAGGTATTCAGTCTTTCTCCTTAATCTACATGCTTTAATGTGTTTCTCCAAATTTCTGAAGCTTGCTGTTTATACTCTTTTATCTCTTCTACTAGAACAATGTTAGCATAAAAAGAATGCACCAAGTTGTGCCATCCTGACTCTTCTTCATGAGATCATTCATTACCCATGTGTAGAGGAAGGTGCTATATGTAGATATTTGGTGCAATTTGATATTAATAATAAAGAAAAACTCTGCATCTTGTCCAACTGTCTGATGTGGGTTCTTGTTCCCTCAGAAGGTGCCTCTGGTTACATCAATTACAAGCCTTTCCTTCAATACTGACCATATACGGTGAATGATTCCTTGCACAAAAGCCTGTATTTTGCCAAAGTTTAAAGTTTCATTTTGAGTGTCAAGCTTTGATACACTTTCGATGCGTATAGTTATATAGACATTGGAAAATGCATTGTAGTTAGATTTCTGTACTTTAGCTATTGATTGGTCACTCCTCTCTCTACCTCTTGCCCTAGGATGGAAGTCCAGGACACTTAGATTGGTCTTAAGGACAGAAGATATAGCTGTATAACTTTGAAGTCCAGGTCCTTGAAATTCATTCTTGGAATTAATTGTGCTAAGGACATGTTTGAAGAATGACCAATTATTCTCAAGGGACTATTGTTTAGTTTAAACATTTGAGTTGTTTAGTTGACATTCGATTTAGGTTCAGTGGGTTTGGGCTTGTTTTTTGTTTTTTCCCCTTAAAGAAAATTAGTTTACCCATATCATTGTGTGTTTGTTCAGGGTGCCTGGTTGCGACTTCCTTAACATTGGGAGCTTGATATCAGTGGTTTCTCTCAGAAATATGTTTGTTAGTGCTTAGTTGGCATTCTATTTGATTTCTTTTGAATTGTATACCTATTGTTTGATCCATTGAAACTTCAAGACACGGTAAAATACTGCAGATTTAGGTCCTCGTATGTTTTCAGCTAACTTTATTTCCATTAATTATGTTCAGGTATCAGATTGGTCTCCGTTACACTGGTGGTGCGCGTATGCTCTTAATGCTCTCGCTGAAGTTTGGCATCGTTCCTGTTGTTGTGCCAGTTGGTGTTAGGAATTTTGACATTGACGGAGAACTTTGGGTCAAACTTCGGTTAATACCTAAAGAACCATATGTTGGAGCTGTTTCATGGGCCTTCGTTTCCCTTCCAAAAATAAAGTTTGAGCTGTCACCATTTCGATTATTCAATCTAATGAGTAAGTTCTTGTATGTAACCTTTGATACTCCCCAGCTTGTCTGGATATGTAGCATAGTAAATTAAATGGTTGAGCCTTATCTCCCTCCTCCTCAAAAAGAAAGAAAACCATATTAGGTGCTTATGAATTTCAAAGGTAATAATATTTTCAGGAGGCTCCCATTTCCTGTCTGTTGGACGTGCTCTTCCTTCTCCGTTGATCGAGGACTATTTCTCTATTGATTGTTTGCAGATTTGGTTTTCCTGATTCTTTGCATTACCCTTTTGACTTATTTTATCTTGCTTCTTCTATCAAGGAATTACGCTTTGGATTTGTTTGAAGCCCACAAATGAGACACTAATTTTCTTTCTTTTTTTTTTTTTTTTTCCTCCACCATACGTGGATACATCGGGAACACCAGCAATTCCTGTCCTTTCAATGTAAGCATACTGATCCCTTAGCTTTTATACTTTTAGTCATTCACTTCAGCTGTATGGTTAAAGCTCAATTCAAATCTAGATGTTCCTTCTTTAATAGGCCTTATTGGATGTACTTCAATATCATTGCTTTGGCATGGATACTTTCCACTCTGTTTCTTTGCTTATTACATTTATTGTGCATAAAAGTTGAAAAAGAGCTGTCTGACTTCAATATTAGTGCTCTGGGTTTACTACTCCTTGTATTTATTGTTCTTGTCATCCATTTTTCACTGCAATATTTTTCTTTTTATTCCAAACTGATGTGTTTGTGACAATAAAAGACCTCCAGCTTATAAGGTGCTGCAGCCTTTAGCCCCAGGTGTGGTCAGGCCCGTGGGCATACTTTTCTTTTCTTTTTACTTTCCTTCTGTCCTCTTCCAATCTTGCAAGTTATTTGTGGCCTGAGAGGTTTCTACTCTCTGCTTGCTGTTATGGGGAATACCCTCAACCTGGTTATGTTACCCCCTTGATCAAGTTTCAGCTTTCAATACTTAATATGCTCAAATGATCGTCAACTTTCGTGTTTGTTCTTGTATTCGATTTGTGCTTGCTTTAAGGCCTCTTTCCAATAATGGCTGCTTTTGGATAGTACTTTGTTCTATTGAATTGGTGAAAATGTTTGCATCTGGTCTTTCAGAAGTCCAATTCTCTCTGTTTGTCTCACCATTGTGGATTCTTTTCAGCATTATTGTCATTCTTATGTTCTGTACTACTGTCTGAAAACAGGTTCTTAACGAAATTGCTGACTGAAGATTTGCCTAGACTCTTTGTCCGTCCAAAGAAGATTGTCTTGGACTTCCAGAAAGGGGAGGCGGTGGGGCCTCTGCCTGATTATTTTAAGTCTGCAGATGTCCAAGAGAAAAATAAAGATTATGTTGGAGAGCTGTCAGTGACTCTTGTTGATGCTCGTAATCTGTCCTATGTTGTTTATGGTAAGATTTTTTGCTTTCAGTTTTACTTATTGGGAAAGTCTGCTCTGGGTTTATGATATTGTTTATTGATTTTATGGTATGGTCTTTAAGGTGTATATTATTTCTTTGATGTCTTGTAAAAAGCTTCTTCGTAAATGATTCTGAGTCTTATGTATAAATTTCAGGTAAAACTGATCCATATGTTGTTCTACGTTTGGGAGATCAAACAATACGCAGTAAAAAGAATAGTCAAACCACTGTGATAGGACCACCTGGTGAACCGATCTGGAATCAGGTAAGAATATGGCTTTAGTCCCGTGGTTTTTATGTGCATCTGAAGTTGTTTCTATATAATGATCTTTGACTTTCTGGTTCCTTTTTGTAGGACTTTCATCTGCTTGTGGCAAATCCCAAGAAACAGAAATTGTGCATAGAAGTTATAGACTCCATTGGCTTTGCAGATTTGGCAGTTGGTACTGGAGAGGTATTGTGTTCTATTCTTCTGAAGGTTGTGCCATATTGCTTTTGCTTTTGTTTTATCTGTCTTCAAGTAATACGAGTCTTTTAGCTGTACACAAGCTTTAAAGATTTCACTTCTCTCATTTACGGTTTTAGGAAGTGTGGATAGTAATAAGGAAATCAAGCAATACTTAGTAGATTATTTCCATTGGTTGAAGGTGAGGAATATGCGGCCTGTGAAGTTTTGAGCAAGTAATGCTCAAAGATGTCGTGTGGTCACTTATTGAAACTTGCAAACCAAAGGAAGAAATTCCCAAACTTAGTAATCTGTTCACCGTTTTTTAGCTTCTGTTTCTTGTTTTTTTCCCTTCCGAGTTTAAGATCTTAGAGCTCCATTGGTCTTCTTAGAAGATTGTTATAAGGAGTCCTAGCCCATAGATACAGTCGTTTCTTGGATGTTTTAGGTCCCCTTGTTCTTGTTATGACTTTGAGGACATCTTGTTACTCAATCTTGTAATTTATATGCCAGGTCCACTACCAAAATCTTGTTTCTTTTATGGAAAAAGGAAAAAAAAAACTCTAGAAGTCGTATGTGAATGCAT
The DNA here is from genome assembly GCA_021018815.1 of Talinum fruticosum. Classification (NCBI taxonomy): domain Eukaryota; kingdom Viridiplantae; phylum Streptophyta; class Magnoliopsida; order Caryophyllales; family Talinaceae; genus Talinum; species Talinum fruticosum. The sequence continues at coordinate 4,586,536 of JAITYX010000011.1, forward strand.
CATGCATCCGTTGATTCTGCTTTTGTGATTATGACAAACTTTGTCAAATAGGATTCAACTGTTGATTCTTCTCTTAAGCCATTCCGTATGGATGTTTGTCCAGGTTGATTTAGGCGCTCTTCAAGACACTGTGCCAACAGACAAAATTGTTGCCTTAAGTGGAGGTTGGAATTTGCTTAGAAAGAGAAGTGCGGGTGAAGTACTTCTTCGCTTGACATACAAAGCATATGTGGAAGATGAAGAAGAGGAAGGGACAAAGGCACCAGTAGCTGACGCAGAAGTTTCAGAGGATGAAGCTTCTGATTCTGATGAAGCTAATCTGGACTATAAGCAGATGCCTGGAGCCACAAGGACGGGCAAAGAATCATTTATGGATGTTCTTGCTGCTCTACTTGTCAGCGAGGAGTTTCAGGGGATAGTAGCATTAGAAACGGGAAATTCCAAAGTTGAAAACGAGATTGCCAATTCAGGGTCTACAACTCCAAGGTCTCGGGATCGTGCGGCTGAACCTATCGCTTCTAAGACAGTTGCTGGTGCTGCAAGTTCTAAAGGTATAGGTTTAAAAATCATTTTAATTGGTACATTTAGTTTCTCAATTTTCCGTCATCTTATTCTGAAGGCCTTTGTTTCTTGAAGGATCTGCATTATATTGGCTGGCTGTGATTACAAGTGTTGCAGTTACAGTAGCTATCAACGTTGGTGGTTCAAGTCTCTTCAATCCATGATTTGTTTAGAGACAGGTTTGCACAGGCCAGTTTTGTTCTTCATAGAGGTGGGTGATACTGATTTTTTTATTTTATTTTTTGGCTTTTTTCTTTCCATTCCATGTATTATGTGCTCTGATAATATTTTTTGCTCTTGTTGTGTTCCCATTGATCGAATTATCGTTCATGTTTGGAGTATGTTGCTCACCCTTCCCCTCTTTCTGATGAGTGATCAAAAATTGTATTAGAAAGTAGGGGATGGCCACCTAGTTACAGAAGAGGCAACTAGAAAATCATCAAGCGCTCAGGCTCTCATGATGATAATATCTAGAAAATCTGGAAAAGATGAATTTCTTCCATAATTAAGCACGAGAGTAAACTATGTAAAATTCTCAAAAGTTATCCTGAATTGAGCTATCACCCATGTACGATGCATACATTTGTGACTGTTGGATGTACTCCATGCTCACCCTAATGATCTTTGTTTACGCCAATGATACGGAAAATCTGGTGTGGGTCTTATGAAAACAAGATCTAAGGAGATGTAATGCATACAACCTTACTGTTAGCAAGCGGGGATCTCTGCACCACGTGATCTTTGCTTCCACCAGAATAACCTGCTTTGTGTTAACAGATGATCATGAGTCACTTCTTTAATCATTATGTGAGCTGCTTCAATTCTCTCCCTTTTGTCTTCCTGATCCAGTTTTATGTCGGTACCATCTCTACAGGCATTAGTCATTAAAAATTACAATCACTTGATTTAAAAGCCTCATGTTTGAATTGCCCTTATCTGTTGAGTGACTTGGCAATTTGGCATTTGTGTTTTGATCCTCTTGGAATGAACATCGTCCTTAGCTCTTGGTTTCTTAAGCATTTATGTTCTGATCCTCTAGGAGTGAACTTTGTCCTTATCTCTTCATGCGAAGTTTCCTACTTAAGTTGATTTTGCTTCTCTTTGTTTTTGGTTGGACCAAGGGTATAATCCCTTTCTGGCCGCGAGCGTTTAAGGTCAAAGCTCTCCCAACACGTGCACTTCCAGAAATTCGAACTTGCATTCTCCTTACCGGGGTGAGGCCGCTACCACTTCTGAGGAATTAGCTGCAGGCTGCATACGCTTAGGAAGGTAGATAAATGCAAGTTCGAAAAGAAATTGAGAGAAGTTCTTTATGAGATATGAAATTGCAAAATGGAGGACTATTATCGCACAGAGGGAAAAAGAAAACAAGGAAATCTGCATATATAGGGCCTTCTGCCTCGATGATCCTAGGACTTTCCAGGTAGCTTATTGAAGGGGTAAGCTGGGAACATCTAGTACTGTTTAGCATCTTTTGAAAATGGGGAACTTGATGACATTTCATCATTTTGAGTATCTAATTGTAGCTTGCAATGACTTCAGGCTACTACTAGCCTTCTCTTGTAATTGTTGATGTCATATGTTTTTGTGGAGAGCCTTTGTCAAAGATGTGAGGACTGTAAGAGGTGAAATGATAGGTAAAGGTTAGAGGATTTGATTTTCAATGTTAGGCTAGCTAGATTACTCATGGATAGGTTTATATGTGTGTGATTTAAGACATCCCACCAGCTTACATCTTCCTTCTGAGTGCCAGCTTGAGATCGACAAGCAGTTGGGTTTGTTCGTTGAAAGGTTGTTGGAGGTAGTACTGGTGAAAGTATGTTATCCATAACGTGTCGATTGTATATTTGCTTGTTGATAAGAAAATGTTTGTAAACTTTAAACTCACTCAGATAATTGAGCAGGTACTCACTGCCCTCCTGCTTGTGCAGCCTGGTGTTAACACAACTATGAATCCTTAGACCTCAACCTTAGGCAGAAACTGTGCTGTATTCTTGATCTCGAAATAGCTAATCTATCTGTAGTAATTTTTTTTACTACCTTATTTTTAATCTAGCTGCTTTAGACTTAACTAGGTTCATTAGATCGCGTTTAGGGCCTGCACTTTTTGCTTTAAGCTGACAGCTTTTACGACTAACCTTACAGCAAAAAGAACGGGCCCTTAGTATGTTAATGCAGAACGGGGGAGAGGGAAAGAGGATAGAGCCAAATAACAGAGGGAGGAGAAGGGTCGAGATCTGGAGTAATTGATTTGTATTACACTCATTTCATCTCACTTTTGGCTATTTGTTAGCGCTCACAAGAAAAATGGTACCCCGACGATTACCCAATGTGGTTAACTCCAAAGCAAGGTCAAGATGTTGGTAGTCTTTATGTTGCAAGGTGCAATTGGGTTCTTCTAAGTTCACAACTTAAAGAGTTGTTGCCTGAAATGAAAACTGAAGATATCAAACTGATCTAGTTTATCATTTGGCAATTATTGTATATTTGTCCTAACCTTACTAGATGAGTTGTAAGCCTCCAAAATGATTCTGATTCTGGTCAACCTAATCAAATACTAATCAGAACCAAATACTCTCCTTAGAGGTAAAGCTAGTTATCTTGCTTTGACCATGTTAGAAAATCCTAATAGATTACCATTGAAAAGTTGCCAATGGTATTTTAATTATATGAGGATATACCCTAATATTTTAAGTCTGCGTTTTCCTCATATTTGCTCTGCATCATGCACACTACATTATAATTTCCGGACGATTTACACGTTGGGTGGTGGGGGTGGGGAGGGATGGTGTTGTGATTTATATTTCACTGGTACGGCTTAATAGGGATAGAACTGCGTCTATGGTGGAGAGAGGCAGGTCTTAGATTTGAAATTTGAGGTAGGTATGGGTTGTGTGAGGGGCCAGTACTCCACACCCACCATTTCATATTTTCTATCATGCTATCCTAGAAAGAGTACTTGTGTTTAGCGACAAACATAGTTGGCCTTAAAGTTAGGATATTTTGGAAAACAGAAAGTAAGAAGCTAACCACTATACTCCGTTCCGAGTAGCTTTTGGCTAATTATTTCTTTTTATTTTCTAGTGTTCCCTTACTGGACTTTTTGTGCTTCCAAATGCACGCCAAATCTAGATTAGCAAAAGCTCCTCTGGATAAACTGTAGTAGTTTAGTACAAAACATGTTTTGCATCCCTCGTTTGCCCTCGATCTGCCTGAAAAGAGTTGATATAATAGACCACTGGTTCATTATTGGCTTATTCCATTAATTATACCAGGAACATTACCCGTCCCTTCACCTCCCTTTTTGTTCTCCCTCCCTCTTCCATTTCTCTGGAAATTGCCTCTATGTAACAAGAGGTAATTCTGGTACATCTTGTCTCTCCCCGTACCCTGCCTAGCGAGATTTAGGGGTATGGAGTTGGACTTTGGGTGTGTGTGTTCGTTTCATTAATTTTGACACTTGAAATTGCCGTTTCAAAATTACTGAATGGAATTGTTATCCTACATTGGCAGGCTGTGCTACTCTTATGATAAAAGGAGCTGAAGAGAAGGGGATTCATGCTGTTCGCTAATAGTTTAGTTTGTGCAAATTGCTGGATTATCCAGTCCCATGCCTAATTGAGCTATGTTATGTTATGTTATGCTCCTTTGGGTGGGGGAGTTTTTTGAGGCTTACTCCCACAACCATAGGCTATATTCCAATTGTATATCCTAATTCACTTCTCTCATTTTTTTTTTTACCATGATTTTCCCTCAGTATCATATATTCATAAACCACAGTTAACCTCTCTATTGTTTTAGAAGATTGAACAAGGTCATTTTTAACTCATCATGGTTGAGCACCATTTGGGTGGTTGTACACACTACACATTGATTTTCAGAGATGGATCTCTATATGTTAATAACATCAACTTCTTTGAGCCCTTTCGGTTCAGGCATGGATCGAGTAGTAATTGATCGTCAAGATTTATGCACTTGATTAAAATTGATGTGCACTCAGACTCGATTATCTGACTCGAAACTAGACTTGATCAAACAGGAAATAAAACAATTTGATTTTGTTCCAAACCTATTGGTTTAGTAGTAATAGGGTAGATTTGAAACTGTCGACAAACTTATTGGTCAATATTGATAAGCTCAGTCTTACAATTTAGACTAGGTTTAGGTATTTTCCGAAAATGATTGTGTATTTACATGCCCAAATTGTATGTTTGCCATTATTGGATGGTTAGTAACTTATGTGGTCAAACATCCAAACTGTATGTTAGCTATTATTTGGATGATTAGCAGTCTATTATTTAGACTAACTTAATTTTATCGATTAACTTTATTTTTTATTGTGGCAATTTAAAATTTAAATATAGATTCATTTATTTTGGTGTAAAGAAAGACACAAACGTTAATGTATACGGATTTTAAGTCTAATTCAGAGCTCATTGGTGATGGTGGTTTATCAGTTGAATTAAGTGACATTTATGTAGACCTGGCAATCGGGTCATTCGGTTGGGGTCGACTTTGGGTCGATTTCATTCAGCTCCGGTTCGAGTCAACTTCGATTCGGGTAAATTTCGGGTCGATCTCGCTCGGGTTCGGTTCGAGTCAACTTCGGTTCGGTTCAATTTCGGATCAATCTCGTTCGGGTCGAGTTCGGGTTCGGTTCAACATTAATTTCGGATCGGGTTAACTTCGTGTCGCAATCGAGTTATTTTTTGAGTCAAAATCGATTCAAAATTACACCCACAAAAAAATTGTACCATTATAGGTACAAAAGTCCATCATGAGAACCCACAAAAAAAATGTGGCTTAGGTCACTTTTATTCGGGTTAAATTGGTTCGAGTCCGATCCGATTCGGGTCATTTTGGGTTCGGTTCGTAATCGGGTCAATCATATTTCGGTCCTGTTCGGATCGGAATCGGGTTCATTAGATCTCGGGTTAGGTCGATCGGTTCATTTCGGTTTTGGGTCAAAATTGGTTCAACTGCTTCTGACGTTAGTTCGGTTTGGGTTTCGGGTTGTTCGGATTTATCTATTCGGTTTGGGTAAGTTTTGCCGAGTCTACATTTATCTATCATTGTTACTTTTTTTCTTTTTTCTTCCAGATACATGAAATCATAATAATTAGATCCCCTATTATTCTATTTGCATTATTCACACCAATATAATTTGTCATAAAACTTTTAGTTCTTGAAACTAATCATACTACTTGCATTGCATTGCATGATAGCTTTTCTATGGAGGGTTGGTGGGCCCAAGTAATGAAAATTTCCAACCTACTATTTTTAAAATTTCTATGGCAACAAAATAGTGTAATTGTCATAAAGGCATGACAAATGTGCACGTTTGGAAATTATTAATATTCTTGAAAAATCAAAATGGATATTCCAACATGAGAGAGAGCAGAATATATGACAGGAAAAACGAGTTGGAAATTATTGCTGACCTTTTTGAAGACGCACGTTGGAAGCATAGTCTCACCATCATTTCGTTCATCTAATTATACCACCTCTAATAATATTTTACTAACAAAAAACAAATCTTAAAAACTCATTATCAGTTTATTAATTCTCTCAATCTTGTTTGACTTTTTTCTAAGAAAATACAACGATTTATCGATAAAATATTAGAAAATACTTATAATATAATTCTACATGAATAATTATAGATGTGTAAAAATTTGGAATTTCATATTTTAAACTGCTATTCTATATCTTCTACATTTATTCGTAAATATTGATCAAAATTAAATAGAAATGGGATAAAAGAAGTATAAGTTTATATGTGGATATCAAGCAGATCAACTAATAAAATTTATATATATATGAGTACTAAATATGCTTATGTCAGTTTTTCTTTTTTCTTTTATGCACACATATATTCTTATCATAATATAAAAATGCATGCAATATTATTAAAAATCGTAACCTTCACTTTTTTTATTTTTTTTATTTTATGTGTTAGTAGGGTTGCTATCAATGCCTTTTTGTTGAGGTTAAGTCTTGTTTTGCTTGAAATCTATTAGTAGTCAACCTAAATTTAGTTTATCAACAAATAAAGTTTGTGTCTTCGTTTGGGAGAGTTGTTTTTACCCTTTCATGATAACATTAGTTGCTCTTCTTATAAGGGTTATGATTCATTGGTGCAATTGAAAACATTAAATGAAGATCGACTTTTAAATTATGATGGCATGAATTGTGAGACCCTTCATCAACGAGTACAATGTAGAATTGTTGAAGATTATTCTATAACCGAATGTTAGTAAGATCTGTATTAGATATTCGAATGTTAATTTTAGCAAGATTTACATTAGTTATTTTAAAGTTAAATTTAACGTTTACATTTTAGATCTATAATTATTCATACATGAATTTTATTATAAGTGTCATTTGATATTTTATTAATAAGATTTTTTTTGGGTTATTAATAAGATATTTGTAAGTCCCTTAAACTCCCCTTGGACACATATGTATATATTTAGTAATCACACCTTTAGAGATACTGAAAGTCAATTATTCCACCTTTTAAATTGGACACCAATAGTCCCACATATCAAATTATATGTTAATAAACCCTTTGTCAGCTTGTCCGACCTTATTAAAACAATTATTCCACCTTTTAAATTGGGTGTCAATAGTCACACACACACACACACACACACACACACACACACACACACACATAATAGGAAGAGTGTTTTTGTATTAATCAAATCTCAAAATGATTGGCGTAGTCCTCACTGTCAGATCCAAGACATGATCTCGAACTATCCTCGAACCATGTTCGACAACTCAAATTAAAAGGGTGGAGATGTACTACATAATGGGTTACCTGATTACCCTTCTTTTTAATAAATGAAAAAGCATAAAAATAAAAACGAACACAACGGTAAAATATCGTCCACAATGAGGTCGTCGTCGCACTTGGGCAGTACTTTTTCTTGAGCTTTGATACAAGGCTCAAGCAAATCGCTCTCGATCTCTACACTCTTCAGCCCCGACTTGATCGCTTCCATCACCGCAAACCGACGTGCCTTGGCTTCCTCCATCTCCACCCCAAGGAACCCCGTCCCTTGTTTAACACTCGGAGTAGGCAACGGTCTCATCACAATCCCAAACTACTCGTCCCCAACCATATCCCCATCCACCCAGCTTCGTTGCATCAACATTTATTTTGAGTGTACCAGCAGATAGCGGAAGCTAGTGATTTTGCCATTGGCTAGGCTTTATACCGGTGTGGTCCCGAGTCTCTTGATACCCTTTAGCAGACTACAATAGCCCTTTCTTCCACCATCCCCAATTGCATGACACCTTCCCTAAACAAGACCTTATTGCGAGCATGCTAAACACCCTACGTTACAGCCACCATATCCTCCCAGTCACCCAGCTCCAACACCTCCTTAACATTGAACAGGCAATCTCATACCCCCCAATGTGGACAAATTTAGTGTTTTCCCACACACTAACAGTGAACGGACAATGGAATAATGCATGAGTATCTATCTCTTCCATCCACTCGCATAGATCGCAACGCATATAAAAGGTTGGAATGTAGGAACCCGAGCACCTGGCGGTTGGTAACTTCCTCATTCGAGGGGAAGGTTGAGGCCTCAAATAGCGTTCCATCCAGTCTTCCCATCCCCCTCACTACTTTCAACAGTTTGTTGCCCCATCCCCCTCACTACTCTCGGCAGCTTGCTGCCCCATCCCCCTCACTACTCTCAGCAGTTTGTCGCTCCTTCGATAACACAATAAAGCAGATAAGCTAGCTTGACTGTGAGATTACCAAAGGGACTCATGCCACACCAAATGGTCGTGGTGGAGGTTAATATTAAGAGGGATATTATTGATTAATTCAACATCAACAAGTAAAAGAATCGTATCCACTATGCTAGTATTCCACTTTTTCGTGTCCCAATTAATAAGGTCACCCACCTAATAAGTGAATAACCGAGGTTAAAGGGAGTAATTACCTTGAAGGATTGAGGACATGGTATCCATTTATCCTTCCAAATATTAAGCGACATACCGTTGCCCACCCTCCAACAACATCCTTGATTCCAAACCCACCTCACATTCCACAAGCTACGCCATGTATCGCTTGGTCGGTACCCCAACTCTGCCTCTATCAACCCACAATTTGGGAAATATTTGGCTTTAAGAATGCGTCAAACAATCAAGTTTCATCCTGGGTTAATCTCCACAATTGTCTCCCCAATAGTGCTGAATTAAATGCATCAAGGTCTCCAGAATCCTAGCCCACCATGGTCCTTAGGACGACACGGTTTGTCCCGACTCAAAAAATGCACCTTACGAGCCTCCACAGTTGAATGTCCCTACCAGAAGTGATTAATCAAGGACTAAAGCTCATCACACAAATCTTTTGGGAATTTAAAAATGCTCATAAAGAGGTAGTGATTGCTTGTGCTACAGCTTACAAATCCGCCTAAGAGACATGTTTACCTATCCAACATGATATCCTCTTCGTAATCTGGTCCTTAATAGGGAGACAAGGTTTCTTTTTGGAGAAGCCAATCGAGGTAGGGAGGCCTAAATATTTGTCGTGGCCTAAGACTTCTCCGATATCCATAGTTATCATAATGTCATCCTTAACCTCTTGTGAGATACCTTTGCGGAACATAACATTTGTTTAAGCAAAATTGACCTTCCGGCCAAACGCTTGGATATCTTATGATAGTGTCGTTCGCGAAAAGAAGGTGAGAAATGATAGGCGCTTCCGGACAAATGTTATGTCCCAAACAGTCGATGAGAGAAGATAAGAGAGGCCTTCAATACAAAACAAAAAGAGATAAGGAGAAATCGGATCACCCTGACGAAGCCCCCTACAAGGTTTAACAAACCCTCTAGGTTCTCCATTGATAATGAATGAAAAAGAAGTAGAACTAACACACCTTATAACCACATTCACCCACGCATCATCGACCCCAGCTTCAGCAGAACTTGTCTCAGGAACCTCTACTCCACCTTGTCGTGAGCCTTTTCCATGTCAAGCTTAATAGCCATGCTATTATTAGGACTTGACTCGCTTGTTCATCACATGAAAGACCTCAAAGCAATAAGAGCATTATCCCCAATCGACCATCTCGACGTAAACGCAGTTTGAAACAATGAGATAAGAGATGGAAGAATCTCCTTTAGTCTATTAGTTATGACTTTCATAACCAATTTATAAATCACTTTGCACAAACTAATAGGCCTAAAGTCCTTCATATTATTCGGTTTCCTCTTCTTCGGAATGAGGGTCACATGCGTGTGGTTGAAGCCCACCGGAAGAGGATCCCCATTCAATATATCCAAAATCGTCCTAGTCGCATCTTTACCTACAATGTCCCAATATTTCTAAAAGAAAAATGGGTTAAAACCATCTGCGCTCGGGGCCTTACCTGGATGCATTTGGTTTAACACCTCCCGCACCTCATCACTTGAATAAGGTCCGTCTAGAATCTCTTGCATTCAAGGTGGCACAAGTGTGGGCATGAGGTGCACCACGTTATTCTCACTTTAGGGGTTGGAGCTAGCAAATAATTCCCCAAGAAAGTCTACAACTACCATTTCTATCTCACCCATAGACGTAGCCAAGGTACTATCCAGCTTTTGATAGCTCACCGATATAATTTGTCGCCTTCCTCCCATTTGCTTTAACAAGAGCCAATGAGAGTTTTTATCCCCAAATTCAAGCAATCCACACACCATTAACGTTTCATTGAATTTGTCTAGCAATCTTTGACACTTTGGAGGGCTGCATCTTTTTTCAAGTTAAAAAATACCTCATTAATGTCACCACCGATCAGCCAAAGTAACCAAGCAATGCTCACTCGGGTCGAGTAGCGGATCACACGTTAGAGTCTTGTTATTTGATTTGGTCCACCCATAAATCCCAGCTAAACGCCAGAGTTGGGTCTTTAAGAAACCACCGAACCGAAACGTCAATATGATGTAATGAGGATGACGATGAATCGAACATCCATGTCCTTGCACCATAGTTATGCAAGGCCACCCACTCTACCTTTAGTAACAACAAAGTACCCAATTATATCATACCCTTATATTACAAGTTTCTTCTCCATCGGTTCCTCATCTCCACACCACTAAGCTTAGTTTTCGAAAGGAAAACTAAGTGAGGCCTAGTTCTTTGTAACAAGTTACGAAGAGCAATACCTACATCCAGCTGGCCTAACCCTCGGTAGTTTAGGCTTAAAAGACTCATTGTCGTTCATTGTTACTTCTTTATTTTGGTCTACAACATCTTCTACCGCTCGAACTTTCCTTTCACCACCTTCCTGCGTTTTATATCCGATATTTTTGCTTCATCACCTCCATATCTCCCCTCCTCATTTGCTAGTCTCCTCGATCATCATATCTAATACCCCTTCCTCTCTAAGTCTATCCCTCAATCTCGGTTTACGAAAGCTTGAATTAGCCATACCATAGTTCAATTTGGACGCCATTCTACTCCCACTTGCCTCTTTCCCTTAGTTCCAATAACTTCCTCATTTCTTCTTTACAGCTATCCTCCATACCTCTTCTTTTTCTCTTCGGAGGTGAGCCCCTAAGACTAGGACTATATGGGAGATCCCCTGCAGCCACTAAATTATCAAACAAGTCATAACCTCTAACCACATGCCCAATAAGGCCACACACATAGCAATAATCGGAAGTTTAACATATTTGGCGTCGACCCACTTTAGTTGTCAATTCATATTCATTGGCATTCCTCTCCTTAATGGTTTTGTGGTGTCTATCTCCACTCAAATTTTCAGGTGTTTAGAAGGAGCCAGAATGTCTTCCTCATCAATGTCCATCAAAGTTCTCAGATTAGAGCGCAACACTTCCGCAAAAGCATGCGTTTTCTTCTTCATTGAGAGATCACGGACTTTGACCTAGGATCGGACGCTAGTGAAGTCCATTTAAGACGTCTCGCTTCTTGCCATTCATTTGTTTTAGAAGGACACACCCGTCGAATGCCCACGGCCCCTCATTGAGAACATTCTCCTTGCCCATATTCGAGAAAAACTAGAAAACAAATAGGTTTGTATCTAAATCCTTTATTAAGATACCTTTCGTAGGTCTCCGGATATTTCGCATCGTACTTTTCAAGCCTCGGTATTGAAAGGCTATTTTGTATGTAGTTTACCCACCAAGCACAAGGAGATTTAGGCATCAATACATTCCGTTTCCGGGTCTTCCCGATCAATAATTTTTACCTCCTCTGCGAGTTAGGGACAACTTCATCATATCCTTGTCTAATCCCGAAGCCATTGAATTCACAAACGCCCAACCATGGTTATCGGAGAACCGGGAGGAATTGGATAGCTTGCACCTGAGAGAACACAAACCCCACACTTAGGAAAGGGCTCCTACGTAGAAGTGAACCAAGATCGACAAAATACCTACAAAGCGAGGAAATAAACTCCACGCGAGTAAGCGCCGGGGTTTAGTTTATGATTTTCGCCAAGAGACGTGTTACCAATGATTTTTGGATATATAAAGGTGGAATTATCGACGTTCAATTTTAAAATGGAGATTATTGAAATTCAATACCTTTAAAAATAGAATTAATGTCATCGAATTTGAAGATGAAATTATTTACGCACAATACCCCGAAGATGGGATTATTGGTGTAAAATATTTACTTACAAACATTTCTATAGTTAAAACAGAAACACTAGTTTTTTTTTATGGTACGAGATGAATTGATAGAGAATCCATGATTACATAACTTTTGATTATCTCCGAGTATGTCCCGAGCCAAACTTGCTCTACCTAAGAAGAAAAATTCTAGCAAGGTGATGGGTTCTTGTATTTCCATCCCTTTTAATATGCATCCAATAAAAAATAGAAAATTACTACTCAAAATAATAAGTAATCAACAATTAAGTCAAACTCGTTGTGATACAATGAGGGCTTAGTCACTCGTTAGACAAGTGATAGACAATCGGCTTTAATAATGATCTTCTACTAATTGAAACGTTGTACAAGTTAGACTTTGTAGAATGCCGCTTTAATTATAAAAACACTAGTCGATTTACGCGATATAAAAATTTGTACAAGTTAGACAAGTCGATTTACATGCTATCAATGAGAAAATTCATTTAGAAGCACTTTTGTATGCCACTTCCAAAAAATTTAACTTTCGAAACAAACTAATGGGAATTTGTTATTTAGGATAAAATTTTCATGAACTTATTTCGTTTATACGTATAATAACATAGAAGTATCCGAATTGAAAAAGTCACAAGTAATTCTCTCTTCAATTAAAAATATTAGAAGTTTAAATTCAACCCTATATAAAAATTTGTAACAACAATAAATACAAAAATAACTTAACCATAAAAACAGAGTGTTTGCAACGACAATATCTAATTAACAACATAACTTATCATTCCATATATAAACACAACATAAAAGTTTCTTCTCCTCCCCATTTAACTACAATTATTAATTTAAAAAGTTACTATTTCCAAAAATTCCTCTAAAATATATGAAAAAAGTGGTGGAAATCCCAAATTCACACACATTGGTAATGTAGTATGCAAATTCCAACGAATGGTCACGGTTAACCATGCATTGTCATTCTATTCTACAAACAAATTGCACTTTATTTCTTGCTCTAAGATATTACTATAGGATTTTAATAGGTATAGTAAGAGATCCAATTTAAATATTTTAAATTTTAAGTCGTGCTATTTGTAATATTTTGAATTTAAGTTATATTTACAGTGTTCATATTTTAAATTTAGAATATTATTTTTAAGTAGCGACATGATTCAAATTTTAGGATATTTAAATCTAATTTTTATTAAATTTTAAAAGTAATTATTAAAATTTTGGTTGAAATCTCACTTACATCGACCTTTATACTTTCATTGAAACCCAAAACAAACCCAGAATCTTTTCCGTCATAAAAAAATACTTCCCATTTTTTACAAAGGTTCAAATTTGTGATATGTAAACCATTTTTTGGTACATAAGAGTCATAAATGACAAGACAATACTAATGGGGAAAGAGGAAATCGAACTTGAAGTTTGTTTTAGTTTTTTCTTATTTGTTAGTTTACTCAAGACATATAGTTATAGCTTCAATTATATGGTTACTCTCTTATCTTTTACAAATTATTTACCGAAAAAAGAGGGAATCGAACTTAAAATTTAATGTAGGCAAAACCTCAGTCTTGACTTATAAACTAAAATCTCATTAATATAAGATCTATAAACCATGATTAGCACTAAGCAGATTTTTAGGATCATAAAAATAATTTTCAATTGTTAGTCATGGACTAACTTATTTTTATTTTTATTTTCTTTTTTTGGGGGGTCACGTTCTCACGTGCTGGACTCTGCCAAATAGCCAGCGAAGCGAAAATGGCTAATCTACCAAATTAAGGGCCACATGCCATTACAAAGTGATAAGAGTATACTATGTAAAGGACAAAAATTATTATTATTATTATTATTATTAAAGGGATTTTTTTATAAAAAAAATTCGGGTTGTTGGGATCTTACTTGATATGTAGAGGGTTTTTTCTATATTATTTAATGCAATTATGGTTCTATTATGGAGTATTTGGTAGAGTTATGCTTTCTATAATTCTCAAATATTTTTTAAATTTAAAGTAGATATTTCAATTTTTTTCTTTAAATTATTAAAAGATATTTCAATTTATTTTTGGTTTGCATAATTTCAATTGTGATGTATCCTGATATTGGAGAGTTTTTTTAATATCTTTTTAAAAATTCTCTCAGAAGTTAATAGTCTAACATACTCATTTCATTTTACAATATATATCACTTTAATTAATTTTTTTCATAATATTTATCATTTTACAATTCAATAGCATATTAATTACTAATTTATCAATTTTACTCTTATTAATTATTTATTAAAAAATAATAAAGAGAAAAAGTAAGGATATATTAGACAATTTATCTTTTACTTCTTTCATATTTGTCAATTTCAGAATCTGTCTAGTTATCCGAAGACTAGACTTATTAAAACTTAAAAAAAAAATAGACATTTATTAGATCTAATCACTCTTAGACAAATTTTTAATTCCTTTTATTTTTATTTTAACATTACTTTGGGATCTCAGTTATATGGGCATTCTGATTTGTCTCCTTTTTTTTTTTTTTTTTTTTTTTGTCTCTCAGTTCATGCAAGTTGTATAGTAAAAAAAATGTATAAATAAATATCATAGCATATATTTTTCTGAAGTGAAGATCCGACAATAACACGGGGCAGCAAATATTTAATTTGTAGAATTATGTGTGAGAGTAGATGTATGGGCTGGCTGGCTGGCTGGCTGGCGATTGATTATTGGAGCATTGTAAGTTAACTCAGTCAAGACAAGCTCACTCATATAACAACAAATCCTCTACTGTCTACCTCACTGCCTTGCCTTATTCCCCACACCCTAAACCAGGGGCTCTATATTAATTTGAATTTGGTTCCCAATAGAATGTCAATTAACTGTATAATTATTTTTTTCGTAATATAAATAATATTAATATGAAATTTTTTATTGATTTTAATTTTGTTAATTTAGGTCGATATTATATTTTTGTTATTTTGACTTTTGGTCTTGATATGATTTCTTATTAGTCAAATTGATTTTTTTTATTGAAAGTAAATTTTATCAGGTGTGTATAGATGTTCGACAATAATGATACGAATGTGTGTCATTGTAATTCTGTTTATTATTCTCTAAACTTGGACGGGATTCTTGTTATGATTGCTTGTAATGGTTATTGTAAGCTTTAATTTTTTCAATTATCCAATCTAATGCTTCCTTTTATTATTGAGATTTAAGTGAGTATATATATATAGAAACAAAAATTTATATAAAAAAATTGTCATTATCAACAGAAAATGACGTATTTATTTTTTCAAACAATAACAACAAAAGTGACAACAGTGATACTCATGTAGATAGAAGCTCGTCACTCCTACTCAAAGATGAGTCCATGTCTCCTTCTCCCTCTTTTCCCCTCCTTTCTCTCTCACGCCACCTAATGCCCCATCTTCCTCTCTCTATTACCCTACCCACAATCAAGCTTAAAACTACTACTATTATTATTATTATTATTGTTATAAGAGGACTTTTGTAAGACCATCTCCCTTAAAAATTATTATAAGACAGAAATTTTTATAGTAATTTTAAATACATAGTGGGAGACTACTAATTCATTTAGGAGTAACTCTAATGAAAGTCACATCTTAATAAATTATTAGTAATTTTCGAATTAAAAAGCCACTTTAGTATAAATTATTACTCATATAAAAATATTTTAAAAATTATGTCTAACGAAGTCCACCTCACAATACCTCTTATGTAAGATCTGTCTCATAGAAAAATTTATATTATTATTATTATTATTATTATTATTATTATTCAATATTTCTCATAACAAAATTATTATTAGAGGAGGAGAGTTGATAAAATTTAAAAGCAAAATAAAAAATCTTATTATTAATGGTAGTAGTCGTAGTAGGTGATCAAATAATAATAATAATAATAATAATAATAATAATAATAATAATAATAATAATAATAATAATAATCAGCTTTATTTCTTTAGTTTTATATGTTTTTGCAAGGATTCCAAAACTATTCATGCCAATTATTTTTTCATAAAATTCATGGCAATTATTACCAGCGAGGGAAATAATCTTGACTATATAATAATCATTGCATGAATATTGTCATATATAGTATAGCAACTCACGCAATAAAATTGGGAAAAAGTGGCTCATGAGGAGACAAGGTGGGGTATGTTTCATTATCATTACAATCATGGACCAATTCATATACTTTCACAAATTAAAGGTGCACAAAACGAACCAAGATAGATTTAATTTTAAATTTTATTAAATTTTTTTTTTTTTGGTGTCGAGAAAGTAGATGGGTTGAATTGGGAGATTTTTAAAATCATTGATAACAACGCAATGAAATTTTACTGGCTAAATTAATTAATTCGAGTCTTTTCAACTTTACATGAAAAATAAAATCTATTTATATTTTATGTTTGTTTATGTTTTTATGTTCGTTTATATTCGTTTGTTTATATTAGTTTATCTCCGCTAAATGCTACTAGCTAATCCTAATCACTGCTAAATATTAACCGTTACTAAACGTTCTTACTTGATAACCGTAGTTTTTTGGGTTCAAATGAACCTCAAAGCGCAGTGTAATATAATATGATATGGGGGA
Organism: Talinum fruticosum; assembly: GCA_021018815.1. Classification (NCBI taxonomy): domain Eukaryota; kingdom Viridiplantae; phylum Streptophyta; class Magnoliopsida; order Caryophyllales; family Talinaceae; genus Talinum; species Talinum fruticosum. The sequence continues at coordinate 4,603,320 of JAITYX010000011.1, forward strand.
ATCGAATCGAAACATAATGTAATTAGATCTTAACCATTAAATCGAGACCTCATTGGTGCTAACCGTTGTTCCTAACTATTACTAAATGCTACTAACTACTATCAAACTATTGTTAACATTGCACGCTAATTTTAAATATATAATAAAATAGATATCAAATTTACACTTATATAATATACTATAATTCTTAAATTTAAGAATAAAAATAAAAATAAAAATCAACTAATCACAGTATATTATATTTTTAGGGTGCAAATATAATCTCGTTTGAATTATGATTTCTAATATTTTTCTCTAAATTATGTCAAATACGACAGTTTTGTGCTCATATAAGTTAATCTTTAACGTATATTGATTTTAAAAAATAAAAATCATTTAACTTATAGTATTATATTTTTTCTTTTTTTTTTTGTTGAAAATACAGGTATAGATTATGGGATTGCCCCAGCCTAGATGAAAAAGTAGAGCCGGAAGTTCAAAAATCTGACGAGATTTTTTCAAAAAGTTTTAATTAAAAAACATGCTAAAGAAAGTGGGAGCGAATAAATGAAAAAGGAAAAATATTATTTTGTGATGTGATTGGAGGAAGGCAAAAGATCTACAATAATGACACATCAAAAATCAAAATTAATTAAAAAATATTTTTTTCTTTACAGGGGAAACTTATACATGGAAACAGTATTTTCTTTTTCTTTTTTTTTAAAAAAAAATCAAAAGATACCGACGACGAAGCTCCTGGAGCGCAGATTTATATTTCAGCCCACTCTCGAGCTTTCCTGTCTCCTATTCTCTCTCTCTCTCTCTCTCTCCCTCTGTCGGAACCGTTGGGGTTCCGATCTTCTTTCTCTCTCTTCTGCTCGTCGCCGCTCCGGTAAATGTCTCTCTCTCTCTCTCTGTTCCTCTCCTTCTCTCTCTCTCTCTCTCTCTCTCTCTCACACATTCTAGATATCAATCTTGTATGCAAGCGTTGACGTGCATTCCCTTCGATGAATGTCCTCTCCCTGCTGTTCTGCTTCAGTTTTAAGTGAATGCTTGATTTAGGGTTTATATGCTGCTTTTGGAGTTGATTTTGTGGTTTTCATTGCACATTTGGGTGTGTTCAGTGTTTGAACTTGTATATTTGAGTTCAGCTGCTGAGAATCAAGCGATCTGTTTAAATTCGGGTGAATTTTGGTGTTTAATTGCATTTTTGGTCAGAATATTGTGCTCTGGAGTGGTTATTTTCTGTGTGAAATTCAGGATTGAATTTCATGAGCTTGGCGGTGATTGTTTAATATCAATACTGTGGATCTGTGCTTGTTTTTGCATGTACATTACATCTAGCCTTTTTGGGGGTTATGTTGAAGTTGGAGCCATGTTTTCGTTGAAAATGGGTGAAGCCGATTTCATTCTTACATTTTTTGGGGTCCCCTTTAAATATTGTTTTCAATCCTTTTCATTCAGAATTTCAATTATACACCTACTATACTTATATATGTCAACAAATGGCCGGATGAAAGAGAAAATAGGAGGTTTTTGTAGGCCTAACATAATGATGTGTCATATGGAGTATATGCTTCCAGATGGGTATAAGAATTTATCCCCTCTCCCAATTGTTGCGAAATCTTAGGTAGTTTGTCTTTTTTTCAAGAATTCATTTTTGTAGCGTCCATGTTTTTCTCAGCCTTTCTTACACTTTGTGTATTTAGACGGAACCACTTGAATGTTGCAAAAATCAAACATTGGATGTTATGAATTGGTCTTGTGATGATGCTGGCTGTAGAGAGTTCTTTTTTGTTGAGCTTGATCTTAGTGTCAGTGTTTTGTAGATGGTAGATATAGCTGGCAAATTTGGGAACTTGGAGGGAAAATGGGATGATATAGTTTTCTGTTTTTTTTTTTTTGGTATCTTTCTTCCTCCCCCCACCCCTTTTTTTTTAAAAAAGGGGGGAGGGGAGGGATGAGTCAGTCTTTTTGTTTTTAATTTTAACATCTTCGTCTTGCTTTATATGAAATTCCATCAAGATGAGATTAGGATCCTTCAAATTATTTGAAAGAAAGTTATTTTGTTTTTCCATGAAAGAGCTCTGTTATTCCATTGCAATCTGCGTATTGCCTTACAGCTGTATGTAAGTCCATCAATGTTTCATGAACTGTTACACTAGTTTATGTAAATCTGAAATTGGTATCAGATCTAAGAATATCTGGACCTGTTTTAAGTTATTGTAGGTTCTATTATATGAAAGTGGAGAGGGAAAATGTTTGTTTGATGTCATTTATTATGTGACTCTTTCTTTTGTGACGATGTTTTGGCAACTTCAATTTGCATCTTGCGGCCTGGGAGAAATGTTTTGCTCTTGCTGTTATTGTGTATGCGAGATTAATGTGAGCTGGTTTTTATATGGTAAAGGCTAAAGAAGCATTTTATAGCTAATGACTGGACCTGGTAGGGTCTTGATCCCTTATCTCTGCTACATTAGTTTAAGGCTTTGGACGAGCAGTATTAGGTATGATTGTCTAATATGGGTGTGTATGGATTTCACGTTTTTTAGTTTTAGTATTTAATCTTTTATTCAAGTTCGATTAGAAGCTAGGCATATTTTGATGTTTGGTAATTGTTATTTCTGAGCCCTTGATATGAGGTTACAATATGTTACATTACTGATTAGAGGAAAAATTCAGTATCTCAACGGAACCAGTAGTCTTCTGTTTACATGCTTCAGTTAATAATTTCGTGCTTTAACTTTAAGGTCTGTCTCCACTTGCACAATCACTTTGTTAATGCACCTTTATATTTGGTTAAGTAAATGGATTAAAGTAAAATTATCTGGTTCTGCATTACATACAACATGCAGAATCTTGGTCCCCTAACAATTGTACAAAATGTTTTATTGCAGTTGGGAGTAGATTGATTGAAAATGTCGGATTTGGAGGTTCCACTGCGTCCAAAGAGGAAGAAGACTGTGGTGGACTTCCTTGTCCAGTTTCGATGGATTGTAGTTATATTTGTTGTACTTCCAATCTCCTTCACCATTTATTTTCTTATATATCTTGGAGATCTCAAATCGGAATGGAAGTCATATGACAAACGTAAAAAGGAACATGATGAGAATGTCAAGAAAGTTGTTAAACGTCTCAAAGAGAGGAATCCATCCAAAGATGGTCTGGTTTGCACAGCCCGTAAACCATGGATTGCTGTGGGGATGAGGAATGTGGACTACAAGAGGGCTCGCCACTTTGAGGTTGACCTTTCAGCTTTTAGGAATATTCTTGAAATTGACAAGGAAAGAATGATTGCCAGAGTCGAGCCTCTTGTCAACATGGGGCAAATCACAAGGGCAACTGTTCCCATGAATCTTGCTCTTGCTGTAGTTGCTGAGTTGGATGATCTCACTGTTGGTGGTCTTATTAATGGTTATGGGATCGAAGGAAGCTCCCATATCTATGGGCTGTTCGCCGACACAGTTGTGGCTTATGAGATAGTTCTATCTGATGGACGTGTGGTCAGAGCTACTAAGGATAATGAATACTCTGACCTTTACTATGCTATTCCATGGTCTCAGGGTACTCTTGGACTTCTTGTTTCTGCTGAGATTAAGCTTATCCCTATAAAGGAATACATGAGGTTGACATACAAACCTGTGAAAGGAAGCTTGAAAGATGTCGCTCAGGCTTATATGGATTCCTTCGCACCCAGAGATGGAGATCAAGACAATCCCGAGAAGGTCCCTGACTTTGTGGAAGCTATGGTGTACTCTGCTACTGAAGGTGTGTGCATGACTGGAAGATATGCTTCTAAAGAAGAGGCCAAGAAGAAAGGTAATGTGATCAATGAATGTGGATGGTGGTTTAAACCCTGGTTCTATCAGCATGCTGAGACATCTCTTAAGAAGGGTGAGTTTGTGGAGTACATCCCCACTAGGGAGTATTACCACAGGCATACAAGGTCTTTGTACTGGGAGGGGAAGCTTATCATTCCGTTTGGTGACCAATGGTGGTTTAGATTTTTCCTTGGGTGGATGATGCCACCAAAGGTTTCCCTTCTGAAAGCTACACAAGGTGAAGCCATCAGAAACTATTACCATGAGAATCATGTGATTCAGGACATGCTTGTACCTCTCTACAAGGTTGGAGATGCTCTTGAATGGGTCCACCGTGAAATGGAGGTAAAATCACTTCTCCCCTTTTTAGTAGTTTCCCTTTTCTACGTCTTTGTCAATGCCTTAATGGTGATCCATGAGGATCATGATGATCAAATTCATGTTTTTGAAGGGATTTGTTTTTTTTTTTTTGGGGGGTTCATTTCTGATTTTTTCAGGTGCCTTGAAACTTTTCTACCACCTTTTAAATTGACATCTTAACCTCTGAAATCTCATTCTTGCCTTTTAGGCAGCAATTAAATCAGGGTTTTTAATGAGCTCGCAAACACTTACTTGAGCAATTCACTCTGCTGCTTGCAAACATTTTAGAATCCTTTCTTTGTTAGTCATGGATGCTTGTTAAACCCTGATCACCTTTGGTGCTTTTCAGGTCTACCCCCTATGGCTCTGCCCACACAGACTGTTCAGGCTGCCCCTGAAGACCATGATTTACCCTGAACCTGGTTTTGAGCAATACCAAAGGCAAGGTGATACCTCCTATGCTCAGATGTATACTGATGTTGGAGTCTACTATGCACCGGGGCCCATTCTACGTGGGGAGGTATTTGACGGTGCCGAGGCAGTCCGAAAGATGGAGAAGTGGTTGATCGAAAACCATGGATTCCAGCCACAATATGCTGTGTCTGAGCTAAGCGAAAAGGACTTCTGGAGGATGTTTGATGCTTCGCTCTATGAGAAGGCGAGGAGAAAATACAAGGCAGTTGGAACCTTCATGAGTGTGTACTACAAGTCCAAGAAGGGGCGGAAGAGCGAGAAGGAGGTGGCTGAGGCTGAGAGAGAGGTAGCTGAGCTCGAGACTCCTGAAGCTGATTATTAGAGATTTTGTGTGTGTGTGTGTGTGTGTGTGTGGGGTGTGGGTTTTTTGAGTTGGATACTAGTTTGAGTTCATTTAAGAACTCTTGGAAGTAGAATTTGAAGAGGTCACCGTAGCTACTCCCAGAAACATTCGCTTTTTTTTTTTTTTTTTTTTGCTATTTTTCCTGTGTCTGTGTATTGTTGTAGTTTCAGATTTTTCTGCTACTTAGCGTTCTAACCGGCTAGACATTTGCTTTGATTTACATCTCATCTCTCTCTCTCTCTCTTGTGTTGTTGTAGACTTGTAGTAAAGTGTATGTCTTAGTACTATTTTCTACGCAGTCTGGACTCTTCCATTATACCTGTTCGAATTAGCGTTTATAAAAGTGTTTATAACTACTAACTGTTTATAAATGCTTATATCCACCCATAATCGCTATAACAGTTCATAATAGATAGTTATAACCGAAATAGGGCCTGTTCCTCATTTAGTTTGTTCTTAAAAATCCATTTGGTTCTACATGGTCTATTGGTCGAGTTCAGATTTTATTTCTTTCAAATTGATTGAACTTTTTTACATGGCCTCTACCCATTCAAATTGATTGAGCTCTTTTTGCACAACCTCTACCCATTTAGGTTCATTTAGAGCTTCTAGTGCATTTTTGGGTTCAATTAATGATAATGTACACAGATTATGCAAAGAACATTGAGTCCTTACCCCATTGTTGATATCGAAAGGTGGGTGGTTGGATGTATATTTGAAAGCTTTACCTGTCATTTGATTTACCAAGTTTGTTGTTTGAATAGGTTGATCTTGTTGAGTCTCATTGACTTGTTCTTCGACGATTCCGAGCCGGCTCTTGAGTTTGTTCGATCCGAGTCATACTATTATGAATTGCTCCAGTCTAAGTTGCCTCAATAATTATGTTTTAACTCTTTCTAAGCTCAGCTTTAGTAAGGTTTGAGATCTAAGTATGTGGACTCACTTATCCTGCCAAGATCAATTTCATCAAAGACAACGTGGATACTTTTTTCACTTTGTTAGTTCTTTTATTAAAAACTCAATAAGCTTTGCTATGAGATGAATAACCCGAAATATACCTTCATCCGACCTAACATCAAACTTAGTCGGATGATTCTTACCATTGTTGTGGACAAAACACTTACACCTGAATGGTCCGAAGTAGGAGATGTTGGATTTCTTCCCTTTGTAAACCTCGTAGGGTGTTTTTTCAAGATGGGTCCGATGAGGCATCTGTTGAGTGTGTAATTTGTCTGTGTTGACTTCAGCCTGTAAATAGTAAGGTAGATCATTTTCAATCATCATAATCCTTCCTATTTCTTCAAGTGTTCTATTCTTTCTCTCCACTACTCCATTCCGTTGAGGAGTTCTTTGTGTAGAGAAGTTGTGAGAGATGTCATTCTTGTCACGAAGTCCGCAAATTGTGAGTAATCGAACTCCCTTCCACGGCCGGTTCGAATCCTTCCGATATGAGTCCGAGACTCCACTTGAATTTTTCTGCAGAGCTTAGTGAACTCTTTGAAGGCTTCATTCTTGTTCTTCGGAAAATACACCCAAGTAAATCGTGAGAAATCATCAACAATAACAAATATATACGATTTACCTCCAAGACTTTTCACAGAATTTCACCACACAAATCTATATGAAGCAATTCAAGCACTTTGGATGTATATACAGCTTTGAGTGGCTTGAAAGATGATTTAACTTGCTTACTTTTTGTACATGCCTCATAGATTTTATCTTTCTTGAAGGCACGATTAGGTAAACCCTTAACTAATCCATGAGATGCAAGTTTCTTGATAATATGCATGCTAATATGACCTAGTCTACGTTGCCAAGTCCATGAATCATCATTCACGGATGCTTTCAAACAAGATAAATTATGACTTGAATTTGAGAGAGGAGTAATGTACGTATTACTTGACCTCGGACCCGAGAGCTTAGGCTCTTTGGTGACTCGCATCAAAGATGTAGTAGTTGGTCCGAGTGAATATTACCTCTTGACCTTTGTCGCATAGCCGAGAAATGCTAAGAAGATTGTATTTGAGTCCTGTGACAAAGTAGACTGGGTTGATCGTGTTGATGCCTTCACCAATTTTGCCAATCCCTACTATCTTGCCTTTGCTCGTTATCCCAAAATGTAACTTTTCCTCCTTTCATATCTTCAACCTTAGAGAAGAGTCTTGAACCTCTTGACATGTGGTGTGAACAACCACTATCTAAGTACCAATGACCTTTATTCTTCTTCCGGGTTACCCGCAAGACAGAACAGACTACCCCTTCTCACTTCCTCTTACAAACTCAAGCAACTTCCTTTACCGAGGTCTTTTTTGAGGATGAGCATTTTTAGGAACCCGCATTTGAATAATTTTGGGTTTGGTCTCGATTCTCGAGTCTTTCTTCCGTAAAACCGAGTCTGTGTCTCTTTCTTTTAAAAATCTTTTCTTTTGTAAATTGGAGGAGAAGGCTTTTTCTGTAAGTCGGTCTAGGCTTAGTCCTCTGTTCATTTGTATGAATGGGACCATGCTCACCCTTCCCGAACTTTATAGTTTTTGAATCCTTTTTCAAAAAATGATTAGAATAGGAATTTGATTCTTCTTCTTTATTAAAACCAAGTCCTTCTTTGCTGAAGGAGACACACTAAGAGCCTAATAGCATATCAAGGTTTTTCGACCTTGAGTGAATTTTAAAACAAGCTCTTGAGACTCATTGAGCTTTCTTTTCGCTTGCTCATTCTCCGTTCCGAGTGACTCGGACACAATCTCATTTGCTTGAGTACTCGGTCTTAAGTTCTTTTAGATTTTGTCTCAATTTTTCCAATTCATTTTTCAAAGGATTGCTCTCATCGATAAGAGACTCAAGTTGTTCATTGAATTGGAAAGAGTCAAAATTAGAATTTTCTTCCAAAGTGAAGATATATCGTGCTAAATCAACTTTTGAAAATTTGAGAAAGTATTTAACTACCTCATCAATATCCGAGTCCTCATTGTCCGACTCGATTCAGCTTCGAGTCCGTAAGTGCCATAAGACACTTAGAGTCATCTCGAGTCATCTTCTTCAAATGAGGCGTCATCACTCCATGTAGCCATCATAGCCTTCTTCTTTCTATCCTTCTTTCTCTTGGGACAATCTTTGATTATGTGTTCCTTCGCTGCCACATTCAAAGCAAACGGAGTTCTTAGATAAAGATAACTTTGATGGAGAAGAGTATTTACCTTTAATGTCCTTCTTATCTTTTTTGTAGAACTTATCCTTTGGCCTCTTTTCCCACTTCTTGTATTTCATCATTTTTTGAAGTTGTGGGTTATGAGTGCCATAGGATTCTCTTCTTATTATGAGGAGTTTAGACTTTCACGTCCGCTTTTGAGGCCTTCGATGCAATACTACTTTCGGTGCTGACCTTGGCATCCTCTTCTAACTCGTAAAAGAGTCCCGAGTCTCCCGACATATGGCGTGAGTATCCACCGTCAAGGTACCAATGTCCTTTTGATCTTTTCGAGTAACCCGCAAAACAAAGACAAACTAACCCTTTTCACTTCCTCTAACGAACCCAAGTAACACTCTTTACCGAGGTCCTTTTTGAGGAAGAAGGTTTTTCGGAACCCGATTTGAATGACTTTGGGTCTAGTCCGATTCCGAGTCTTCCGTTCGAGAACTGAGTCCGTGTCTCTTTCTTTTGAAAGATTTTTCTTTTGAAAACGATGGAGATGGTTTTCTCCTATAAACTAGTCCGGGCTCAGTCCTTTTTCTTTCTTATGAGTAGGACCGTGCTCAACTTTCCTGAACTTTACAGCTTCGGAATCCTTCTTGAAAAGTTCCGAGTAGGAATTGGATTCCTCCTCTTTGTTAAAACCAAGACCTTCTTTTACGAAGGAGACACATTGAGATCCCAAGAGCATGTCAAGGTTTTTCGACCTTGAGTAAACTTTAAAACAAGATCTTGAGACTCATTGAGCTTTTGCTTTAGCTGCTCATTTTCTCTTCGAGTAACTCAAACTCGGTCTCATTGATTTGAGCACTAGTCTTGAGTTCTCTCGAGTGTGAGTCTCAGTTTTTCCAACTTATTTTTTAAAGAGATGCTCTCGAGAGGAAATTGACTCAAGTTGTTCTTTAAAGTGAGAAGAATCGGAATTGGACTTTTCTTCCAAAGTGAAAATATACTTAGCTAAATCAACTTTGGAGAATTTGAGAAAGTACTCAATTACCTCTTGAGGATTAGCTTCCTCATTATCTCGATTGATCCGAGTCCGACTGCGTTTACGCTTGAGTCGGAAAGTGCCATCGGACACTTTGATTCATCCGAGTCCTCGTCATCTTCCGATGAGTCCTCGTCGCTCCATGTGGCCATCATAGCCTTTTTCTTCTTTCTGTCCCGTTTTCTCTTTGGACAATCTTTGACTATGTGTTCCTTGCTGCCATATTCAAAGCATCAAGAGTTCTTAGTCAAAGATAACTTTGAAGGAGAAGAGTATTTACTTTTTCTATCCTTCTTGTCTTTCTTATAGAACTCTTCTTTTGGCTTCTTATCCCATTTCTTGTGCTTCATCATTCTCTTGAAGCCTCTAGCAATAAGTGCCATGAGATCCTCTTCGAGTCGGAGGAACTCAGATCTGTTTCTCTCGGTTTCGAGGCTTTTAGCGCAATGTTCTTTTTGGTGCTGACCTCTGCATCCTCCTCCTCTAGGTGGATCTCGTGGGTGAGAAGCTTCCCAATGAGTTCATCCGGCTTCGAGTAGAGATAAGTTACGAGCCTCTTCGATAGCTGTCACCTTGGGACCCCATCTTTTCTTGGGTAGGCTTCGAGTATCTTTCCGCACATTTCCTCATGGGAGAGCTTTTTACCCAGAGATTTGAGATTATTGGTAATCTCTGTAAATCGAATAAACATTTGAGTGATGTTTTCTTCGGCTCTATCTTGAATAGCTTATATTTATGAAGATATTGGCTTATCTTCGCTTGTCCGACCTGGCTTGTACCTTCGTAAGTGTTGACCAGGGTGTCCCACACTTCTTTGGCCGTATCACGGGTAGACACTCGGTTGTATTCTTTTGAGCTGATGGCGCACATAAGAATGTTCATAGCCTTGAAGTTCTTTACGAACTTTTCAGCTTCATCATCTGTGAACTCAGCCTCTATTTTGGGCACAATTCTTGTTTCTTACTGTCTTCATGGGAAGGTAGTTTCCTTCTTGTATGATGTTCCAAACATCTTCATCATGATCCAGGAGGAAACATTCCATGAGTTTCTTCCGAGTGCACAAAGTTGGATCCTTTGAACTTTGGTGGTCTGCTGGAAGACCTTCCTTCATCGAACTTTCCATTGTTCCGAGCCATTTGATCTTTGAACCTTTGGATGGTTAGATCCTTTCTTAAAGGCTAGACTTTGATACCAATTGAAAGTTAGTTCTTAGAGAGACTAAGTCACCCTAGAGGGGGTGAATAGGGTGATGATGAAATTTGCTTCGATTAAAGAATAAATTCGTCCGAGTAAAGTTGGAGTCACGGATTAACTCGGAAAAGTCCCGACTCGAAATCGGTAAAGTATATAGAAGCAGAATAGACTGAACAAGTAAACAATCTAAGTCTAGAATGTACTCGAAAAGCTGGTAACACGAAAGTACGTGGAAACCCTCATGGGGCGGAAAACCACGGACCGTGCTAATCCAAACACGAAGTCAAATCCACTATTTTGAATCCACAAAATACGATAGATCGACTCAACCCAAGTTGCTCCCTTAGACAACTCCTTGGACATTTTTTCCTAGACTCGAAATTCCCTTATCCGATCTAGTACTTCCTAGCCGAGATAACCCTTACGAGTTAGGGACAACCGAGCTGAGTTAACCTTTACGGCTCGGTCAAGGGACCTTACTTAGAGAGTAGGAAGAGAGTTTGTAGCTGAGTACAAGACCTTACAACTCAAAATATAATGAAATATAGAATTGGAATTGTAAGTAGAAGATTGAGAATGAATACAATGACTTTTGATCAAGTAAGTATTTTTTACAATTCGTTCGACGAATCTTCAGGTCTTGAGATTTGGCTTCTATTTATAGATGACCAAGCGACTTAGCCGTTGTGTCCATCTTCCGATCTGGAAGTTCCTTTATGACCGTTGTGTAGGATTTTCCGAGTCATTCGAGAGAATATCCGTTGAAATATGAACGTTAGACAAGGCTCTTGACTCCCTTGGAAGTGTCTAAAACCACCGGCGGTGTCTTCAAAAGTAAGGTGGAAACCACCGATGAGCTTACTATTGCAGATTTCCATTTCGGAAACAGACAACCCCGACACGGTGTCCGGGGCTAGGTCGAAGGTGGAAAAGCCTTGTCTCGCTGGTGATTTGATGTTTTGAAGCCGGTTACTTTTGTAATTCAAATTTAGGATAGCCTCGTTTGAATTACCTATAAAAGTAAATCAATTTGGTTCTCAAAGTATAAAATACTTTGGTCCAAGATTAAACACGAGATAATAATATAAACAAGATAATTAAGTGACTAATTATCCGGGTCGGAAAAGGAATGGAATTTTCCGAGTCTAATATTCATGATACTCAAAATTACATCCGAGTTAGTCTAAAAGAGAATCAAGTTAACTAAAGAATATCGGAGGGAATAAACTTGATCTAGACCGAGCATGATTCAAACTAGAAGCGCCGACTCTTACGGAATAAGACCTGTAATATGAAGTCAGTCCTAAGTACGGTTATATGAGTACCGGCGTTTGAACATGCGATAATTCTAAGTGATGAGTGACTCGGAACCGAGTGTAACATAGTGAGTGCGGATATGCTTTATGAGTCACACAGAGTCATGCATAAATACATGAAATAATTTCTATAACACTTAGAGAAAATACTATATCACTCGTGAAAAGTTTCTAAGGCACAGGGAATGACTTGGAATTAAAATTTTATAAGTGAGAAAATCTTATACCCGATTCCCTTGATAGAACTCAAAAAGTGAGGTGTAAAGTCCGAGTCTTCAATCTCCCCTTTTTGATGAAAAGTATTCCATACTTAGACGTAAACTTTGTTAGTGATATAGATCTGTTTTTGCAAACTTTGCGCAAAAAGTAAGGCAAGGTTGCATAGCGTAAACTAAGTTAGAGCATACCGAAGTATCGGAACATGAAACAACAAAATAGATACTCAAGCAAATATCAATGAAAAGCATTTATTGTAGAGATGATGCTAAGTAAGAGAACATTTCGTAAATGCTTACATTTATCATTGTACTCGGAGAATTGGAACAAAATGCATAAGTTCAGTGAATTGAAAGAAAATATGTACAGAGTGTGAGAGAGAGAGACTCCCCTAGACAAGACAGACAAATTTTCTATCTAATTATTCTCCCCCTTGCCTTTCAAGCAAAAAAACAAAAAGAATGGGAAGAATACAAGAAGTACAAGTTTGATGTCCGGACAAAAAAAAAAAAAACTGTAAATAAAAGATGAAGAAATTAAGAAGGGGATGGGTTTGTCTCGAATGGAAGAGGAAGGAAGAGTGGAGCGCCAACGCCGATAGGATCTTGACGATGTGCTTGGAGCGCAACGGAGGGAGGACAGGGATCTCCGGCAAAGGCTCGGCTCGAGTGGTCGACCCGAACGAGGAGATCCGGAGGTTCATCCTCTTGGAACTCGTTAGCTGGAGGGGTCCGCTCGGCCCAACCCGCTGCGGATTGTCCTTGTGCAAGCAAGGTCTTCGACCCACTCGGACTGCCGTCCGAGCTGATCACTTCGGTTGAGCTTTAGGAGCACTTAGACCCTCACTTGTTGCTCCTTGTTCTTCCTTTTGTTCCTCCCCTTGGCCGGAAGGAGTTGCCTCGGCCACGGGCTCCTCGGCTTCGCTTCTTCTTGATCTTCTTTTTCATCGTCGCCTCTATCCGAGGAGGTCTTGGCCGGGCTCGAGGACTCTTCGGATGTGTCCGAGTCGCCTTGGTCCTGAGCGGCCTTGGACCGTCTCTCCTAGAGAAGCTCTATCAGCTCCCTCTCGCTCCTTCACTAGGGCCTTCATCTCAATGAGCAAGTCCTGCTGCTCTCGGATTTGAGATTGGGCGGTTTTCGGTTTATGGTCATAGGCGAAAGACAGTCTTGAATGACCGGAGTATGTCCTTGAATTCCAAGGACACAGAGCTAATTTTTTCCATGAAGGAGGAGGACAAAATGAAAGAGAGAGTCTTAGAAGCACCTGAGGTAGAAGCACCACCAGGTGGGGCGAGGAAGAGAAAGGGGGCATCTTTCCGAGTCCGAGGAGAAGAAGATGGCCTCGGCTCGAGTCTGTGTACCCGGATACCAGGTTGGGTCTCTTGGTATCCATACCCCTGAAGTTCCTTTTACCGACAACAACGGCAGCCTCGTAAATAGCGTTTGGGTCCGAGGGAAGAGGAACTTTGAATTGTTTGAAAACAAGGGTGAGAAGAGCACCGAAAGGAAGAGGAGTGTTCTTCTTGTTTTGGAGTTGAGCTGGCACAGCTGCCATTTGCTCAATTATGGAGGGAAAGAGGTCTACTTCGTAGCCCTCGAGAATGTCAAAAAGAGTTTTGAGGTGCTTGGAGTTGGGGTTCTCCTTGCTAGAGTGCTCGAGAGAAGAAGGTTCTCATCGGCAAGAAGCTACGAAGACGTGCTTCGACCTTAGCCGAGTCATAGAAAAATTTTGCGTGACCTAGGGAACTCTTTGGCATACTTTTCAAAGAAGTCATCAGTGACTTCAGTGAAAGGAATTGGATTGTTGTTCAAGAAGAGAGAAGAGACCTTGAACAGACGATGGAGAAAGGAAGTGTTTATGCGAACTGTTATGTTCCGAACCCCGGAGGTTAGAACACCTTCGTAGCTGGTGAGATGAGTGTAAAACTCGGATACGCGTTCGGGGTATATGAATTCGCTAAAACAAAGAAAATTATAAACCCCGGTTGATTGGATGTGAGGCAACCACGAAAATTTGGTGGTTGGGAAGAACTTATCATTCAGCGCAAGATGCTTGGGTGACGAGAGGTTTAGAAGTGGAAGGGCCTTCTTGGCTTTTTGTGCGGGGCTTCTTTGTAGAGGAGCCGAGAAAGTAAGGGTGAGAACCTCTTTTTGTCATCTTTGAGGAAAAAGAGAGAGTAGGAAGGCTTGAGAAGGATGAGAAAAGAAGAACTCGAAGAGAGAAAAAAATAAAGGAGTAGAAAAAGAGTTGAGAGCAAGTTGAGCTTACTTGAGATGATCTCCACGAAGCTTGAAATTACCGGATGTCACTCGTAGACGCAGAGAGCTTGTGCGCGAAGTTTTGATTTTGAGAGAGAGGGTAAGCGAAAAGTAAAGTAACGAAATGAAGGAGAATAGTCGCTATTTATAGGAAAATAATCGTCCTTCGATATCCGTTCGACTCGGCTCTTTCATTAGTCACCTCGGACCGGTGTGACGGTTCCTTTCTTCAACGGTTAGAATTTCAGCGGTTGTCTCCCAACAACTAGTTGTCCGATCGTAGCGCGCGAGAGAGAGAAAAGTTTTGAAAATAAATTCGAAATTCTCCACTTATCTTGAGATGATTTCGGAGAATTGACGTCCGTTTTTCTCAACGAATGAGTCCGACTCAGCTAAGTTTCGAGTGACTCAGCTAAGTTTCCGAGTGACTCGAAACTGGAAGCATAAAATAACTAACGGCTCGGTTATCACTAAGTCAACTGAACTAATGGTTATCAACGAGTTGTAAACACATAACACATAATCATGTAATGAGATTTTCACATAGAAAGCACATAATTATGCATTTATCATACCAAGCTCATTCCTAATAAAACAAAACCGATCTTCACCAAGAGGCTCAGTAAAGATTTTAGCTAGTTGAAGATTGGTAGGAATGAAATTGAGTTCAATATCACCTTTCTCGAATGGTCTCTTAAGAAATGATACCCGACCTCAATGTGCTTTGTCTTTGAGTGCTGAACTCGGATTTTTGGTGATGCTAATTGCACTCGATTGTCACACTTGATTGGAACCGATTTGAAAGAAAGTCCAAGATCTCTCAAGTGGTGCTTTATCCATAAGATCCGAGCGCAAGCAAGCTCCAACTGCAATATACTTAGCCTCGGCAGTTGATAGAGCTATTGAGTTTTGCTTCTTTGAGTGCCAAAATATTAAGGATTGACCCGAAATTGGCAAGCTCCTGAAGTACTCTTTCTATCAACTTTGTATCTAGCGTAATCAGCATCCGAGTATCTAGTGAGAGTCGGTTATGAGTCTCTTGAGTACCACGGACCTAAATTCCGAGTCCCTGCAAGATATCTAAATATTCTCTTCACCGCGGTGAGATGTGATTCTTTTGGATTAGCTTGAAATCTTACACATAGACGGACACTAAACATTATGTCTAGTCTACTCGAAATAAGATATAGCAAAGATCCAATCATACCTCGATAGAGTTTCGATCTATTGCTTTACCTTTTTCGTCCGAGTCAAGCTTTATCGTCGCTGCTCATAGGTGTAGCTGCGTGCTTTGCATCTTGGAGTTTATATTTTTCAGCAGCTCCTTGGTGTACTTTGATTGATGGACATAGATTCCATCTTTGTCTTGCTTGATTTGTAGACCAAGGAAGAAATTGAGTTCTCCCATCATACTCATTTGGAATTCCTGTCTCATTAATTCGGAAAAGTCTCGACACGTAATTTCATTAGTAGCTCCAAAAATTTTATCATCAACATATATCCGAGCGATAAGGAAATCTTTCCCTTTGGTTTTTATGAAGAGAGTCTTGTCGATCCGACCTCTTCTAAAATCATTTTGAGCCAAGAAATTGCTCGGTCTTTCATACCAAGCTCGGGAGCTTGTTAGACATCGGCTCTTGACTCCCTTAGAAGTGCCTAAAACCACCGGCGGTGTCTTCAAAAGTAAGGTGGAAACCACCGATGAGCTTACTGTTGCAGATTTCCATTTCTCGAAACAGACAACCCCGACATAGTGTCCGGGGCTAGGTCGAGGTGGAAAAGCCTTGTCTGCTGGTGATTTGACGTTTTGAAGCCGATTACTTTTGTAATTCAAATTTAGGATAGCCTCGTTTGAATCACCTACAAAAGTAAATCAATTTGGTTCTCAAAGTATAAAATACTTTTGTCCAAGATTAAACACGAGATAATAATATAAACAAGATAATTAAGTGATTAATTATTTGGGTCGGAAAAGGAATGGAATTTTCCGAGTCTAATATTCATGATACTCAAAATTACATCCGAGTCGAGTCTAAAAGAGAATCAAGTTAACTACAGAATATCGGAGGGAATAAACTTGATCTAGGCCGAGCATGATTCAAACTAGAAGCGCCGACTCTTACGGAATAAGACCCGTAATATGAAGTCGATCCTGAGTACGGTTATACGAGTATCGGCGTTTGAACATGCGATAATTCTAAGTGATGAGTGACTCGGAACCGAGTGTAACATAGTGAGTGCGGATATGCTTTCGAGTCACACGTAGTCATGCATAAATACATGAAATAATTTCTATAACACTTAGAGAAAATACTATATCACTCGTAAAAGTTTCTAAGGCACAGGGAATGACTTGGAATCAAAACTTTATAAGTGAGAAAATCTTAGACCTGATTCCCTTGATAGAACTCAGGTGTAAAGTCCGAGTCTTCAAACTCATATTTATGAAGATTTTGACTTATCTTCGCTTGTTTCACTTGATTTGTTCCTTCATAGATATTCTTGACTTGTTCCTTCATAGATATTGACAAGAGTGTCCCACACCTCTTTGGCTATGTTACATGCCGAGACCCCGTTGTATTCTTCTCGTGCTAATGGCACACATCGGTGTGTTCATAACTTTGAAATTCTTTCCGAATTTCTCGATCTCCTCGATGGTGAACTTAGCTTTGGCTTTAGGTGCAAGAGTTACATTCTTTGTCTTCATTGGAATGAAGTTTCCTACTTGGATGATGTTCCAAACATCTTTATTGTTGTCCATTAGGAAACATTCCATCATCTTCTTCCAATGGGCAAAGTTTGACCCTTTTAAGTTTGGTGGTCCGGTAGATGATCTTCTTTCATCGAACTCTTCATTGTTCCGAGCCATCTAATCGTTATACCTTTGGATGGTGAGATCCTCTTGAAAGGCTAGGCTTTGATACCAATTGAAGGTTTGCTCGTGGAGAGTCTAAGTCACCCTAGAGGAGGGGTAAATAGGGTGATGGAAAAAATGAGACGATTTTTACAAAGCAAATCGGCTAAAGAAAAGATTCCGAGTCTAGATTGGACTCGTAAAATTAATAACACATATTTACGTGGAAACCCTCCTGGGCGAGAAAACCACGGACAGTGCTAATCCAAGCACCAAGTCAAATCCACTATTTTGAATCCACAAAATTCAAGGACCGACTCTACTAGAATTTCTCCCTTGAACAATTCCTTACAATGTTTTCCTAGACTTTGAAGTTACCTTATTTGATCTAATACTTCCGACCGAGGTAACCTTTACAATTAGGGAAAACTAAGCTAAGTTAACCCTTACAGCTCAGTCAAGGGACCTTACTCGGAAAGTAAAAAAGAATGTGACTCGATTACAAGACTTTCTTTACAACTCGGAAAATATGAAATACGGACTTGGAGTTATAAATACAAGATTGAATACGAATGAATCCTATAATAGGTTTTTTAATCAATAATTCCAGCAACCTTCTAGTCTTGCAAAGTGGCTTCTATTTATAAGCACCCAGGCAGTAATGACCGTTGAGTCCGATTCTCGGACTTATGATCTTCACTAGCCGTTGTATTGGCTCTATTGAGTCACTTAAAAAGATCCGTTGGGATATGAACATTGTGCAACGACTCTTGCCTCTAAGAGATGGTCCAATCACTTGGTGGTGACTGAAAGTGGTGGTGGAAATAACCTTTAAGCCTAGAGTTGGAGTTTTCCAGTTTAGAAACAGCACAACCTTGACACGGTGTCCGAGTCATATTTAGAAGTAGGTATAACCCGTCTCGCTAGTGTCCGACAGCCTAGAAGTCGGTTGCTTTTGTATTTTAAAAATGAGTTAGCCTCGTTTGAATAACCTACAAAAAGAAAACCACGTTGGTTCTCAAAGTATAAATACTTTGATTCAAGATTAGGCACGGATAATAATTAAATTGGAACAATTAAATGCTTAATTATCTTTGGCCTAGAAGAATGGAATTTTCCGAGTATAATATTCAATATACTCAAGTAGAGAGAATAAAGTATCGAGTATAACAACTTGATCCGGTCAAATAATTCTCACGTAAATAAAATGATTTAGAATAATGAATTAACGTTGTAATTCTCTTTGCGTTGAAATACACGATCGGTGCTCGTAATAAGAGTGTTAGAGAAATTATTTGAGCATGCGATAGTTCCGAGTGATGTCCGAGTGAGTTAGAAACATCGATGTAGAAGATATGCAATAAGGTGCTTTGTGAGTCGAAGAAAAACGAATGAGAACTTATACAAGAGTTTCCATAACGCTCGTAATGACCTTAAATCAAAACTTACGAGAGATAAGATTTATACCTGAGTTCTTCATGTAATACTCGAATGACTTAGAGTTAGAAATTGAGTCTTCACAACATTCACATTTCAACAGATTTTTTCTGAGTGACTCAAACTAATCGTTGCAATGGCTAATGTGGCTCACCGAGTCCAAAACAAGTCTCAATAACGATCATTCTACCCTAGTGCTTATAAATAGAAGTCACCTCAAAAGACTTGAAGATTATCGAACGCATTGCTTAACACTTACTTAGTGCATTCTTATTCAATGTTTAACTTACAACTCCTAATCTACAATTTTTTTACTTTCCGAGTTGTAAAGAAAGTCTTGTATTCACTTCTACTCTTTACTTTCTTTCTAAGTCCCATGACCGAGCTCTAAGAGATAACTCAGCTCGGCTTGTACGTAACTCGTAAGGGTTATCTTAGTTGGGAAGTACTAGATCGGATAAGAGAACTTCTAAGTTTAGGAAAAACTTATAAAGGAATTGTCTAAAGGAGCAACTCCGGTTAGAGTTAGTCCTTTATAATTCAGGATTCAATTAGTGGATTTGACTTGGTGCTTGGATTAGCACTCGTCCATGATTTTCTGCACTAGAAGGGTTTCCAAGTATTTTTGAGTGTTTAACTTTCCGAGTTCAATCTAGACTCGAATCTGTTTCTTATTTTGTTCTCGTGCAAAAGAGTTTTTGCATATTGAAAGATAAAATGACTCGGAATAATGGAGATTTCAATGAAGGAAGATCATCTACCCGACCACCAAAGTTCAAGGGGTCGAACTTTGCACATTGGAAGAAGATGATGGAATGCTTTCTATCGGATAATGATGAAGAAGTTTTGAACATCATTAAGAATGAGAACTTTATCCCAACAAAGATGGAAGGTGCAAGATCTCGTGCCTAAAGAGAAATCGGAGTACACCATCGAAGAAAGTGAGAAGTTCGAAAGAACTTCAAAGCCATGAACACTTTAATGTGTGCTATTAGCTAAGAAGAGTACAACAGAGTCTCCGCTTGTGACACAGCCAAACAGGTGTGGGATACACTTGTCAACACCTATGAAGGAACTAGTTAAGTGAAGCAGGCGAAGATAAGTCAATATCTTCACAAGTATGAGCTGTTCGTAATGGAATCGAAGAGAACATCTCTCAAATGTATGCTTGGTTCACCGAGATTGCCAATAATCTCAAGTCTTTAGGTAGAAAGATCTCTCACGAGGAAATGGTTAGAAAAATTATGAGAAGTCTACTAAAGAGAAGATGGGGTCCCAAGGTGACAGATATTGAAGAGGCTTAGAATCTTTCTCAACCGAAGCTCGACGAGCTCATTGGAAAACTACTCACTCATGAGCCGCACCTGGAATAAGAGGATGTCGAGGTCAGCACCAAAAAGAGTATCATGTCGAAGGACTTAGAAAGCAGACGACAAAGTCCGAGCTCCTCGGACTCGAAGAGGATCCCATGACACTCATTGGCCGAGGCTTCAAGAAGATGATGAAGTACAAAAAGTGGCAAAAGAGGCCAAAGGAAGAGTTCTACAAGAAAGATAAGAAGGAAAAGAAAGGTAAATACTCATCCCCTTCAAAGTTATCTTTAACTAAGAACTATGGGTGCTTTGAATGTGGCAACAATGAACACATAGTCAAGGACTCGTCCAAAGAGGAAGAAGGACAGAAAGAAGAAAAAGGCTATGATGGCAACTTGGAGCAATGATGACTCATCCGAAGAAGATAATTCCGATGACCCAAAATGTCTTATAGCACCGATAGACTCATAAGCCGAATCCGAGTCGATAGTGACAACTCGTATATTAAGGAAACAAGTCCTCAGGAGGTAATTGAATACTTCCTTAAGTTTTCCAAAGCTGATTTGGTAAGATATATTTTTACTTTAGAAGAAAAATCCAATTCTAACTCTTCGAATTTCAAAGAGCAATTTGAGTCTCTTATCGCTGAGAGCAATGTTTTGAAAAACGAATTAGAAAACTTGAGACAAAATCTAAAAGTACTTGAGACCAGTGCTCAAGACAATGAAACCGAGGATAATTCATTAAGAACAAAATAATGAGCTACTGAAAAGGAAGCTCGATGAGTCTCAAGAGCTAGTTTTAAAACTCACTCAAGGTCGAAAAACCTTGATCTTTTATTAGGCTCTCGGTGTGTCTCATTTAGAAAAGAAGGACTTGGTTACAATGTCGAAGAGGAATCTAATTCCTATTCAAGTCTTTTCAAAACCGATTCCATAATTGTGAAGTTCGGGAAGACCGAGCATGGTCCCATTCACTCTCATGAAAAAGGACTAAACCTAGACCAATTTATAAGAAAAGGTCTTCTCCACCTGTTTACAAAAGAAAAGATTTTCAAAGAAAGGAGACACTGCACTCGCTTTCTAGAAAGAAGACTCGAGAATCGGACCAAACCCAAAATTATTCAAATCGGGTTCTCAAAAGTGCTCTTTCTCATAAAAAGACCACAATAAAGGCGAGTTATTGGGTTTGTAAGAGGAAGTAAGAAGGGTTAGTTTGTTTTTGCTTTGTAGGTGACTCGAAATGGAAGGGTCACTAAGACTTAGACATTGGTCGCTCACACCATATGTCCGGATATTCAAAACTCTTCTCAAAGTTAGAAGATCTAAAGGGAGGAAAAGTCACATTTAGAGATACCAAGCAAAGGCAAGATAGTTGGGATTAGCCAAATTGGCCAAACGGATGAGGTTTTTGAATAGAACTTTGATAAGCGAGAGGTGTAAGCACCGCGAGAGGTAGTATGTCGAGAAGTCGAAGATCGAGTTGTGCGTTTGCACCTGTATGCTTGAGTGGAAGTAGCTGGGCGAGGTGGCATCGGAATTGGTCGATCTAGCAAGTGGAGATATCCATATTATGTGAACCAAAGGTAGATATTCCTCTTCTTTTTCTTCTTCCTCGCAGAAAGACTGCTGCTGGTCGAGTTTATGAGGCAGGGGCCTTAGACTGGCCGACTTCACCAGCCTCTTCTAAGGCACTCCGAGTGTGATAAGAAGATATCACCTCGGGTTCTTTGTTGCCTTGGTCCTCGGGTTGAGCAATTTCAGCATCCTTTTCTTCTTCTTCTTCTCTCTTTCACCTCTCTTTGGCCTTCTTCTGCCGCTTCTTCAAGATCTTCCGACTCGGACTCGAAGAGTTGGAGGATTCCCAGATTCTTCGGAGGATTCCGAGTTCGTGGCTGCCTTTGATCTTCTCTCCTGGAGGTGGTGGATCCGATCTCTTATATAATTGGAACAGGATCCGAAACTTAAATAGATAAGTTGTAAATACAAGAACCCGCAAAATTCGAAAATCACTCTTTCTTAGCAAGACAGATTGTTTTAAAATTTAAAAAATATTTAAGATATATCTTCCTAAAAAACAAATCATTTAAATTTGTAAAAATAAATAATACTCCATACCAGACTGGACCACTTGAATATGGCACGTAGTACTTTTCTATACCTCAAGTTTGAAAGCTAAGGAAACCCATCCTCAGAATAGACCTTAAATAATCATAAACAATCTTCCACAAAAGCTGTCCCTTATCTTTATAAAATGACTAGATCTTTTTGCAAGCCGGTCACTTACTAGAGGAGCCTTCGACAATATTGTTCTGTACAAGCCCTTATCTCTCTTCACTCCGTCTCTCCCTCCTTCCCCATTTAGAGAGAATTCAATCAAAGATGTTTGGAGTCGAATTCACATCAATTCTGCTGATATGTATAGGGGTATTTCTTCTTTTGGCTTGGAAAACATTGAACTGGGTTTGGCTCAAACCCAGAAAGCTGGACAGGCAACTGAGGCAACAAGGTCTGAAAGGAAATCGTTATAGATTATTGATTGGTGACATGAAAGACAGCTCCAGGATGCGGTCTCAAGAGAGAGAAAAGCCGATTGCTTTCACTAACGATTACTTCCGCCGTGTCCTACCATTTCTCCACCAACTCCTCAACAAATATGGTCAGTGTATTCCTCTTTTTAACCAATTCTTCATCTTAAATTATCAGTAGTGTATTGACTAACAAAATTATCCGAATAATTTAGTTAGTTAGTGATTAAACTATTTAAAGCTTACAATTAAAGTAATCAAATTGTATTTTTTCTCTCTTCACATCTAGTTTTTCCTGTTTCATCTCTTCTTTCTCTCTACCTACCCAGTACACAACACCATTTAAATTACTTTTATAATCAAATAATTAAAAAATTAAATTAAAAACATATTTTGAATTTGAATATAAGTATTTAATTCATTTTTCTTTTACTTTTGTATGTACATGATTTTTTTCTTGCTTATACAGTGAAAATAGACTTTTCTAATCGATTTCGAGATAGATTTTAAATTTGTATATCCATGCTCAGTTGCTTATAATGAGAATAGAATTTTTTTCATTAAATACTAACAAATTGAAAGAAAAGATACAAGTGTTTTTTTCTTCCTCCATTGAGCAGAAACATGTCCTTTTTTTTTTTTTTTATCCAATGGGATCCTTTTGGAGTTTGGGTTGGAGATTCGAAGATGGGTAATAAACACGATTTTCAGATTTTAGGAAAAAAAATTAAGGAAACAAATTGTGCATTCAATTAACTCAATTATATTTAAAGAAATTATTACTAAAATATTAAAATATATTTTAAAAATATTAAAATATATTTTAAAAATATTCTGTATACTTTTAATGATGTTGGATTAAATCACTTAAACTTGTAAATAAAAATAAAAAACTTTACCGACAATTTTAGGATTAAAAAATTGATCAGAAAATAACTCGAAATCTATCTCAAAATTGATTAAAAAAACTTGTGAATAAAAAGTCAAATTACTCGAAAATTGCCTAACCAAAACTATTCTAGGATTATATGGGTGGAGCGATAAACAGTCAATATGCCTTTTAAATATCGAAAAAAAAATAACAGTCAATAATCATAATATATCTCTGGCAATAGTGCCAAATTTGTTTTTCTTTTTTTCTATCATGGGATGTATGATGTTTTACAATCGTTATTTTTCTATACACACTTTTTCCTAACTAAACCGGGTACTGAAACTATTCGAGTATTATATATAATAACCAGTCAATAATTTAAAATAGAAGTAATCTATGTTGATTTTGATCCGTATTAGTGAGGCTGCTATGCCTTACTCTCCCCACTCCAACGAATGCAATATGAAATTGGATTTGGTTTTGAAATTTAAATTATCAAGATTTCATGTTATGCTCGATAATCTATGAGAATGGTCTGTCATATTTTAGATAGTAACGTACCATACTATTTAAGTATTATTTTCATTAAAGATGGAAATGGGGCTGGTCAGATGCAGCGGTATTTACACCCATATTTAGTTTTAAAAATTGTAGTATTATTCATACCTCTATCCATCGGATTTTGAAACCCATACCCTACCTGTATGCATGAGGTTTGCTGTTTGTGGGTTTTATTGGGTTTGAATGTGATTGCAAAAAAGCACCCACATCGATATGTGAGAATCATACTCATGTTTTGTTTCATGAAAATAAAGTCATTTTACTTGTAGGAATATTGCAATTAAGTTAAGTAGTGCGGAAGTATTTTCCTGTGCATCTTTATATGATGATGATGCTGATGATGATGTATATATATATATATATATATATATATATATATATATATATATATATATATATATATATATATATATATATATATATATATATATATATATATATATATATATATATATATATATTGGTTTTGAAGTTGGATATAAAAGATGCATTAGATTAGTTATTTACTTTTCCTTCTTATATTTATGGGGTATTTATGATTGGTTTTTATATTTAAGTAGCTATTTTTTTCTTTTTTTAATTTGAATATATTAAGGTAGAGCTTATTCATGATTAAGAAAATAACTAATTTAGTAAAAGATTATTAATGTATCTTATTATTTTTTCGATTGATTTTCTTCTTTACTATAAATTAAAAAACCTACTTTTGTAAAAAACGATTGTATTTTTATGTAAAATTTATTCTCAGTGTTAATTTAAAATATTCATTTATAAACCTAATAGTTAGAGGTCAAGAAGTTTTAACTTATATTAGTGCACCATTTTTAATATCATCCTCATCATCATCATTATTATAAATCATGTATTAGCATCAATTGATCAAGAAAAAAAGTATCATTATTACAACTCCATTAATATTGGCTAACCGATCATGATATCATTTTTTTCTTTTTGATTTTATATATATATAACTTTAAAAAATTATATTTATTTATTATCTATCTCGTATACTTTTATAAATTATAAATCTACTTTAAAAATAAATTTATGTGATAAATTTGAACAAAAAGGAAAATAAGTCAAAATATAAGACTTAAAAAATTTTAAGTAAGCTTTTTAAAAGAAGCCAATGTAAATATTACGGTATATTTTGTAATTTTGAGCAACATTCAATAGTTTATATCACTACAAAAATTTACCAAAATATCGACTAAAATAGTCCGATGGATAATCTACCGAGAACTGATGATATGCTTTTTTTAGATGACTGATAGTTCAATGTGTTGATTAGTATTTAATTAAGAAGTATTATATATTATACATGAAGCTTATTTATTGTATTTCTTAAAAACTTAATACATGCACTATGAATCTAGGAAAAGAATATACATCATACAATATATAATTTTCTATTTTCAAAGATGAATATTGGGTTTTGAGATTGCCTCATAGGTTGCTATTAAATGTTACATTCATTAGTTGTTTTTTTCCTTTTTTTAATGAAGTGTTTATGGATTATTATTAATAAAATTATAAATATTAGAAAATTAATAAGTTTGTATTAATAGAAATAAATAATCATTATTTAACCAATAAAATATGAATTAAAATTATAATTTATTATAAAATTGTAATATAACAGTGTTGTTATATAATTATTATATAATATAATGTAATGATGTAAAATTTTATATTATTAGTAAGAAAATTCTTTTTGAACTAGAATATCATTTAAGTAATTTTTTAAATTAAAAAATATAGCTCATTCATTTTACATGTAACTCAAAATTAAATTATATTACTTTTTGATGATTAAGATGCATATAACTAACCATTAAATTATATTAGCTTTTTTATGATCAAACCAATATAATTTTTTTAAACAAAAAAATCAGAAAAAAAAATAATATAATATATATCGTATAATTTTTAGACAAATATAATAAAAATAACTCGTGAGGTAGCAGAGGTTTAAAATTAGTGTGCGAAGAAAATTATGTTATTAACTTACCGCCTAGGGGCCGAGTGTAGGAATTTTGTGCCCACATTCATATCCAAACGTGTTATTTCTCCGCCCTTCCTATATCCCATTTTTCTCTTTTATTTCACGTTTTACACTCAAATCGGTAATAAAAAGGGAACATTCGGGTCAGATTTTTCAAATTTAAAAATTTCCATCTCTAATTCTCATTCTTTGGAGAGAGTACAAGGATACAACTATAGCTTTGCAGTCTTAAAAAATAGTAATATAAATTATATTTACTGACAAGTGACTAAGTCAATCATGTTAGGTAGATTAGCCCCTTTTTGTTTTATTTTTCCAATATCGGAATGAATGTATAAAAATGGATTAAAGTGAAGCTCAACTTAAATCTAACTAATTACAATCTGAACCAAGAAATTTCTGCGTTTACAAGTTAACAGTGGCAAAATCTAGTATTTTTGCTAAACTAAAAATATAAAATAAAAAAGCTATTGATTGGCTAAGGTTTCTAATTATCAGGAATCCAGTGTATAGAATAAAGGAATCAGTTGGTCACTTGATCCTATATTGGATGTGAGACTTTTAAAAGTTGTAAGTCCCAGATAATCAGATATATTTTAGAGAGAGGATTAATAGGTTATTAAAAAATTTGAAAGTTGTCTAACTAAGCTATGTTTTGGAGTAAAGTTAGATGAAGAAATGAAACAAACAAACAGAAAGTAAACGAGACAAAATATGTTGTTTGTTCACGATCTTGGTACAGATCCAAATATTTGAGTTAGTGACCGCCTAAGATTTCCTTCCTTAGGATTATGCTCTACTTTTCTTATTATCTAATTGTCACAGAGCCATTCACTTAACTTTTTGACTCGATCTCTCGAGTACACTTACTCTAAAGGCTCTTCGTCACACTTCATTAAATGTTATAACAACACACAAAGCGAGTCTATCCTAAGACTCTAAGACTCTTTGATTACAAGAGATTGAATGTAAGATCGATTGGATGTATGTTCCCTTGCTTCTTTCTTCCGGTCTTGAGCTTGGGCATTTATACGTTATTCTTCGTTTACAAGACCATTGTATCTTAAAAATGTTACCGTTGTGATTGATCTTTTGAAACCGGCTTGGTAATAGAATCTTCATATGAATTTGACTTGCCTTCCATAAATTGATACTTTCTTTTCGGATTTCAGAGATTTTTTCTATCACGGATACATAGTCATCTTGAACGACCTTCAATCACTCCAAGCATACTTGTAATTATCACTTGTACTATTTACAATTATGGATGGTGAGATTTGAGGACTTCCATAAATAGAGCGTAATAAAATCTGGGAAAAGATTAGATTTTCCATAATAAAATCTTGCTAGAATATAATCAAAATAAAAATAAGATTTTCAAAGTTAAGATGTGCTAAAGTATTTCCTTAAAATATGAATTATAATTGAGCCAAATAAGAAAATAGAATCTTATTTAAAAGTAATTGGAATAAGACAAAAATAATATAATCAGACAGATCATTGATATGATTACTAGATTTTGAATGCATGCCTTGAGATCAAAATTCAACTTATCCGAAAAGAGGATCGGATAAAACATCTAAGTAGATAAAACATCCAAGTATGTAAGTCCGATCGGTCACCATATCTAACTAACAAAATTTACGTGTGATTTGAGAACTACTCGCTCCGTTTCAAAATACATGTCACTTTAACTAATTTTTTTGATTTCATAATACATGTTAATTTACAATTCCAATGACATATTAATTACTAATTTATCAACTTTATCCTTATTAATTGCTTTGTTTCTCTTCTTTTTCATTGATTTTTTCATTTTCAATAAAATATAGGGGCAACTTAGTTTTTTAATATAAAATTTGTCATGAATTTTGTATTTCCTTGATATTCTCGCATAACCTTAAAACGACATATATTTTGAAAAATGGAGGGAGTACCACTTCATAAAATACTCGATAGATTTGTCTACCATTAAATCAAGCAAGTACTAATGTATAATTAGACTTTGGAAACTGGAATTTCGTGTTATATCTTTAAATATCTAGAGATCCGATTGACGATATGATGATGGTATACAAAGGGCCTTTATCATCGTACAACTAATATCGTGTATTGGAAAGGACAATATTCGAGCTTCTTTTATAATTACTTAAGGTAGAGTATAAATTTAATTTTTGAACCTTCAACCAAAATGTTAAGTTTTTCGTTGAGATGGTTCTTATACGTATGATTTCATTTTCATCATTTATATATTTTTTTGTTTAACTAAGGATGTAATCTCTTTCCACTCGCGAGAATTTAAGGTAAATGTCCTTATAACAAGTACGCTTTTTAGGATTTGAACATGTGTTCTTTTCCTTTACATGGTGAAGCCACTAACACTCCAATCTACACTTATTGGAAATCCATTTAGATCTTTACATAATAAGTTACCATAATTTAGGACTTATAAAATATTTTTTCTTGGTCGGAAAAACATGCTAGATCCAACTTTTTAGATTGATCTCCGATGAGTTTTAACATGTGTGATAAATAATGTAGGTAAAAATTGCTTCATTTGGTTGGGGCCTGTGCCAGCAATAAACATCACGGAACCGTAACTAATAAGAGAAGCATTGACAAAGATAAATGAGTTTCAAAAGCCAAAACTCAACCCACTTATTGGACTACTTGCCCCTGGACTTGTAAGTTATGAGGGTGAGAAATGGGTGATGCATAGGAAGTTGATCAATCCAGACTTTTCATACGGAGAAGATAAAGGTATTGAATTCATTCATTTGTAGTTTTGTATAGCTTAAAGGTATGTTATGTATGATTTTTTGTTGTGCCAATACCAACACCGACTAGTGGCATCCAAGACTTTGAGTCACACTCACCACTTGGGATCCATTTCAAGGAGGAACGACTTTTCTCTTGCTTAAGAATTATTACTAGGCCTCAACAACCCTTTTTGCTCGGTCCCCTGGGTTGTCAAACTCTATTGTATACCTTCGGATATAGGGGCACGGTGTAGTAGCCTAGAGTTATGAGTCACCTATAATTTTATTATCCAATTTTGGTGAACTAAAGAAACTTATTCGTGACTAAGAATCAATTCACCCAATTTAGACCAAGCTATACCGAAGTTTAATGGTAATACTTGTTTAGTGTTCTTAATTAGTTGACTTACATATTAGATAAGTTAACAATATAATATATGAGTATAATCCTAACCTTAATTACTAGACCCCCAATATTTTGTCAACTCAGTATGTTCACATCCAAACTAAACCAACCTAAATATGATGTTAGGTGGATGTGAAATGTGGTTTAAGTTCAGTTGACATATGAATATCTTTTCTAATTGCTTCCATATATGTGCAACTTATGCTTACGACATTTTCCACGAGCATTATCGAGACAATAAACAAATGGGAGAAGTCCATATGTGTAACGAGTTCAATTGAGATAGATGTATGGCCTTGTCTTACGACTTTATCTCGCAGATGTCATCTCTCGAGCTGCATTCGGTAGTAGCTATGACGAAGGCGGACGAATATTTGAACTTCTCAAGGAACAAACAGAATTCACCATACGCCTTTTTCAATCAGTTTATCTCCCTGGATGGAAGTAAGTATTGCTTGATCCATTTCTAAAACTTCAATTGAATATGTTCATTAGGTTTCACTATGAGCATGGAAGATTGATATGTTTCCACGTGGCATCCCACATATGGATCTTAGCCAAAGTAAAATTATAAGTGTTAGTATCCACGCTGAAGTGGTAGATGTTTGATAAGCTAACAAAAATTTATAGTGAAGTAAACAGTTTAAGCAACATAAGTTCAACGACCACATTTCTATTTGTTTGTAATACGTTAATGCTCACATCAATTTGTAGGTATTTTCCAACAAAGAGCAATAAAAGGATGAAGGAAATAAATGTTGAAATTGAAAGATTATTGAAAGGAATAATTGAGAAGAGGCGGAAGGCAATGGAGGCCGGAGAGCCTGCGAAGGAGGATTTGCTTGGGATATTAATGGAATCAAACTTAAAAGAGACTCAAAATCATGACTTTAACAAGCAACACCTTAGGATGAGTTTTCAAGACATGATGGATGAGTGTAAGCTATTCTACTTTGCTGGGCAAGAAACCACCTCGGTGTTACTTGTGTGGACGATGATTTTGTTAAGCAAACACCAAGATTGGCAAACACGGGCCCGAGAAGAAGTTCTAGCAAAATTTGGAAAAAATCAACCACACTTTGAGGGATTAAACCATCTAAAGACTGTAAGTTCCCTTTATAGCTCAAGTACTTTTATCTATTTGGGAGTTTCAGTAACATGTAAACCACATATCATTTGTTACAATTTCCTAATCTTATTGCAATATAATCGATTGAACTACATTAAAGTCTCACTAAATAGAAAATCTTTTTGCATTGAAGTGTTAAGCAACCAATGTCTTGAAATCAAATATGCTTGCAAAGAAAGAGTAATTGTGAACTAATTGTGACCTTAGAACAACTTAGGCACATTTGATCCTTTCGCTCAAATTATGCCTACAACATCATTTTTTAGATTTTTATTTATGCATTTATTTTGCCTTTTTTGGGTATTGAATTAAAAATATTTTAATAAAAAATAACTAATGCTTCAACTCCAGACTAATTATGGGTATGTTTTTTGTTTCCTAAAGGTGACAATGATACTTTATGAGGTATTAAGACTGTATCCTCCGGTACTTTCGGCTTCCGTAGAGTATACAATTTTCATGGCACAAAACTAGGAGACCTATGGGTGCCTCCTGGTGCAATGGTTAGTTTATTGATTCTCCATGCTCATCAAGATCCTCAACTGTGGGGTGATGATGCGCTAGAATTCAATCCGGAAAGATTTTCAAAAGGGATAGCAAAGGCAACAAGGGGTGATATCTCATTTTTCCCGTTTAGTCGGGGGCCAAGGATTTGCATAGGACAACACTTTGCAATGATTGAAGCTAAAATGGCATTGTCTATGATTTTACAACGCTTCTCGTTTGAGCTCTCACCATCCTATACTCATGCTCCCACAAGTGTTATTACCCTTCGACCCCAATACGGTGCTCATATCATTTTACGTCAACTCTAAGAATGTATAGGCATATAGTATAATTTTATGAAAGTCAACTCTAAGAATGTATAGGCATCTAGTATAATTTTATGAAAGTGCATCTAGAAAGATATCGCGAGTGTAACATACAAAAATAATAGAACTAATTATAGTTTTATTGCTGAGAAATTATATATCTTTTTTTCGGTTTAACAAAGGTATCTATTTATTGATAGATTCAAAATAATAGTGCTATACTTTTAGGAGTTTATGTTGTCCCCCCTATTATTCAACTTTAGGATTCTTTATCTATTGAGATTAGTTAGCTATTAGGGTCAGATTAAGCTAATTGACATGACAAATGACCAATAAGTGTTACATAAATTTATAAAAGACTTCAATCACTCTTTGGACAAAATGATGTTAATTTGTGTTGGTCCATCTCTCTCGTCCCTGCTTAATTCTCTTTCACTTTCTTTCACCGGCCTTATCTCACTCTCAATCACTCTCTGTCTCTTCTCTCTCCTCCGTCTCTCTCCATCAGTCCGTATGTCTCTCTCCTTTCCTTTCTCTTTTCTCTCTCTTCCCTTTATTTTTCTCACTCTCTCCTTTTCATTTACATATTTTTTTAAAAATAAAAATAAAAATAATTTTATTTTTAAAGTATATTATTTTTATAAAGAATTTTATATTTTTTAGATAAAAGTTAATTATTTATATTATAGATAATTTTTTAAAAATTTCAATCATAAAATAATTTAATATTTTAAATTTAAGTTTTATTATTCATTTCTCTTTTTAAGGTACTCGTTATACATTTGTCTTATTAGTTAGAGTGGTTGTTAATCTTACTTATAATATATAAATTCAAACGTGTTAATCTAAAAATATATATACAACTTAATATATTCATTGGTTTTTACAATAATAAAAAATTAAAAATTTCTTTAACATTTTGTCAACTCAATTCCTTCAAATAAGAGAAGTATAATGGAGAATTATATTATAAAATTATAATGAAGATAATTTTAAAATCTTGTAATTTGAATTTTGTAAATGATATTTTAAATAAGAGTTTGTAATCATGTGATTTTGTAAGTGTTATCCTGGTTTACATAGTTAAAATGTGACGATAATATGTTTTTTAACTCAACCTAATATTTTATTTAAAAATATTAATAATTAATTTTTTAATATAAAGAAAAATATAACATTGTTTAAAAAAATAATATGTTTTAAAAATAAAATAATTTTTTATTTTTATTTTTAAATGTTAAAACGTTTGGTTGAATGGAAAAAACATGCTATCTTGACATTTTAACTATATAAACCCAGGTTAGCACTTACAAAATCACAAGATTACAAACTCTTATTCAGAATATCATTTACAAAATCTCAAAATTAAAAGCTTTATAATTATTTTTATTATGTTTTTATAATATGATTCTCTACTATAATTCTCTTATTTAAAGGGACTAAGTTGAAAAAATATTAAATAAATTTTAAATTTTTTATTATTATAAAAACCAATGAATATTAAGCTGTAGATAAATTTTCAAGGTAACATGTATGAATTTATATGTTTTAAATAATACTAATAAACACTCTAACTAATAAGAAAAATGTATTATACTAACTTAAAAAATAAAATGAATAATAAAATAAAATTTTAAAATGTTAAATAATTTTATAATTGAAAAACTTTTAAAAAATTATCTATAATATAAATAATTATATCTAGAAAATAAAAAAATTTATAAAAATTATATACTTTAAAAATAAAATAAAATATTATTTTTATTAAAAAATATATGAAGGAAGATGATAGATAGAGGGAGACGAGAGAGAGAGAGTCACTAAGAAAGGGAGAGAGAGAGAGAGAGAAAGACTCAAATAGAGAGAGGGGGGAGAGGAGAGAGTAGAGAGAGAGAGAGAGAGAATCAGAGAGGGAGAGGCATGAGTGAAAGAAATAAAGTGGGAGAGGAGAAAGGGGTCATCACAAATTAACACCATTTCGTTCAAAACATGATTGAAGTCTTTTGTAAATTTAAGCAACACTTAGTGGTCAATTTTCCTAAATCAATAATGAGATGATGGTTTTAATATTCTCCTTTTCTATTTAGATTTTGTCTACTATGTTGCTTGCATAAAAGGCACTAATGTACTTATTTTTTGAGTAATATTCATTAATTACTTTAAATTATTTTTCTCCTCATTACCAACAATATCATTGGCTTTGTTGACCTAACCTTTTTGGATTGTAAACACCGAGGTAAAGATCCTCCAAATAAATAACGCATTTAAATTTGTGTAGAATAGGGTGAGGTCACTAGCACCTTAAATAACATATTATTACAGTAGAGAAACTATATATCTATAGGCATATGTGTAACACCCCGTCAATTAATTTGAGTTGAATCAATTTAATCGCTTTCGATGTCATACTAATTGTAAATTATATTGTTTGGTAGAGCAGTAAGTTGTGCGAAATTGTGGACATATTGGATATATGAAAGTTATATACAAATTAATAAATGTTTCTACACACACACACACACACACACACATAAATATATATATATATATATATATATATATATATATATATATATATATATATATATATATATATATATATATATATATTTCTATATATATATATATTTCTATAGATTCATAGAGATATACATATTTCGGAAAAACACATATTTTGATCTGAAAAATAAATCGATTTGCTCGATGATTAAGAAAAGAAAAATAAGAAAAAAATAAAATATTTTGTTTAAAACGAGCCATTTGTACCGCTAAAAAAATTAGTCATGTGATTAAAACTCATATAAGATAAGCATGTGTTAGATATTGAGACCAAATAAAAACTAATAAGAAGTCGCTAGATTTGACGTGCAACAAGTAACTCATATGAGGTAAACATGTGTTACATATTGACTAGACCAAATAAAAAAATAAGAAAAAGCTACTAGACTTGACGTGCAATAAGTAAAAGATGGGGGGTGGCGGAGGGAGGGTTATAGCTTTTAGAAAATATAAAACCCATCTATCCAAACACTACTCTCTCTCTTCTCCTCTCTTGACCTCACTCTCTATCACAAGACATGGCCCCTCGGCCGCCGGTTGCCGACACTGTCGGAATGTCGGCCACTCCCAGCCCTAACTGCCGTCGACCACTAGCCACGCCTACTTTCTCCACCTTCCCCCTCACTCACTTGCATCTACTTTATTCTTCAAAGGTAACTCTCTTCTACTCTTCTTTCAATTAATCTAAACTTTATAATTTTGTGTTCAAACAAATTACTGAGCAACTATGCTAAAAAATAGTTTAATTTATGCAATTTAATTGGGTAATTGTATGGTCATGGTAAAATTACATTTGAGGTATGTGATTGTGAGTTGGGCAAGACATGCTTGAATTTGGAAGGAAGAGTACTATGTGGGTGAATTAGGTTGACAATAAGTTTAATTAAAATAGCAAAATATGTCTTTGTTGGACAATTAAACTTGTGTTTAGTGAGACCGAAAGCTTGGTTGACATGGAGTTCATGAAAGTTGCTTGGGGATAAATCTCTTAGAAGGTTATTACAAAAATATAGAGCTAAAAGTTACTGAAAATCTAATATTTTGGTAAAACTTTGAGGTGAGGTTGGATGTTAGATGAGCATAGCATAATTTCAAATGTTCTTAAAATTGAGAAATTATGGATAAGTTGAACACTTGATTATGGATTTCTTGCCCAATTATACAAACTGGATATTAAAAAATTGATCCTTAAACACCCCGATTACGATATAGTAAAATTATGTGGGCTAAATTATTGTTGTTAGCGAGGATATTAGTGACATTAATAATTTCATTAATGTACCAAAATTGTGACAATTTATGGATACAAAGGGTTTGACGAAAAAGATGATTGAAAGGAGAATTTAAAAAGTATAGTGACCTGAGTTAGTTATTTTATGAAGAGCAACTCTTTCAATTGAATCTATGTACATATGACTACTAGATGATTATCCATGAGTTGAAATATGTTATTTAGGGACTCTATGGGTTGAAGTTTGCTAGTTGAATTGATATGGAATAGTTAAATACTGGGTTAAGATATTATTTCAAGTTTTAAATGGCGGAAATCATTAATATTAAGTCAAAGGAGCTTATTAATAAATAAATAAATAATAACAATTTATTAAAGATTCAAGATAATCAGAGGTTAAATTAATTAATTAATAAATGTACATTGCTAGAAACTTACAGAATGGATCCTTATGAGCACATATACCAAACAGAAATAATACAAAAGGAATAGGTTAGAGGTCGGAGTGTAAAAAGGAAAATGAATGATATCTAATATATGTTATTTCTTGTACCTTTCCGAAATGTCTAACTTTTTTATAAGTTTAAAATTTTTTATCATTTAAATAATTAGGACCCACTTCACAACTCACACTAAATTGATTACGATTACAATCACAGTCACAATTATAGTTCACAAGTGACCCTCCTTAATCGATCCGGATAAATGATTTGTTTATGCATATATGATAAACTCACATAATCGCCATGGCAATTTCATGTACATATGAGTCCTAAACTATTCCAATAATTAATGTATAGTGAATTTACTACAGTTTTACATACTAATAACTTCGAAACCGACTTCAAATATCTACGCATGCTCACCGACTCTCATAATATATATTGTTACAATACAAGGGTTAAGTGTCGGGCTTAAGGCTCATTCTTGTTTCTATGCTTTCTTAAATGTTTTTAGGGAAAGAAAAGCATGTTAATGTTTAACAAAATGTTGACTTGGAACAGTGATCGTACTTTGGCCGTTACTCTTGAGTATATTATAATTAGCTTTTGATGGTTAGTTTTTTGTTAAAAAACTTCGCGGGTTTATTTCGCTTGTAGAGTTTTATTCCCATTGATGGGTACATTTGTTAAAATGATAAATTGTATTTTGGGAAGAAAGAACTCATGTTGGTGGTTTCGATTATGTAAATATTGAGTATGATGTTATAGGACTTTAGATGTAAGCGTTTGATGTAAATTAAAAAGATTGTCATGTTATTCTATTTTAATGTTTAGCCTAATCTCTCAAGGAGGGACAATAGTAACGCCCTAATATGACGTGATTTTTCGCTACCTTATTGTAGTATATTAATTCAATGAGTGTATTTTATGTAGCGATTACGTTGGGAATTATAGTAGTGGTATAACAATCAGGTTGTGACTTTGGGATACAACTATAGAAAGATAACGGAGTCACTTGGAAGCAAAAAGGTTCATATGGAATAATAGATTTTAACGATATTATTTTGGATCCTCAATTAACTATTAATAAGGAGAATTGGACTATTATACATAGGCGTATATAATAATCCTTCCCTAATTAATATTTTTTAATTTCGTTAAATAATAATTAACCTAACCAAATTGAGCATGTGCACTTCAATTCGAAATTTATAAGTGTTTGCTTTTTATGGCTCGAATTACCGTGGAAGTCTTCAACCAACATATGATTAGTGCATATATTGGATAAATAAGGTTACTAATGAAATCAACCAACGAAATATTAAACATCAAATACTAAATAACAAAAATAGAATTACATCCTTATAACTTTTATATAAAAAAAGGTGTACTAACACACCTAAACATATACTCCATTAATTAGCTTGAGTATATTATAATTAGCGTTTGATGGTTAGTTTTTTGTTAAAAAGCTCTTGCAGATTTAATTCGCTTGTAGAATTTTATTCCCATTGATGGGTGCATTTGTTAAAATGATAAATTGTATTTTGGAAAGAAAGAACTCATGTTGGTGGTTTCGATTATGTAAATATCGGGTATGATGTTATAGGACTTTAAATGCAAGCGCTTGATGTAAATTAAAAAGATTATCACGTTATTCTAATTTAATGGTTACCCTAATTTCTGAAGGAGGGACAATAGTAACGCCCTAATATGACGTAATTTTTCGCTACCTTATTATAGAATATTTATTCAATGTGTGTATTTTATGTAGTGATTATATTGGGCATTATATTAATGGTATCAAAGTCAAATTGTGACTTTGGGATACAACTATAGAAAGATAATGGAGTCACTTGGGAGTAAAAAGTTTAGTATGTAATAATGAATTTTAACGATATTGTTTGGGATTCCCAATGAATTATTAGTCAGGATAATTGGACTAGTGTGGTACCTATTATACATAGACGTATATAATAACCCTTCCCTAATTAATATTAGTAATTTCGTTAAATAATAGTTAAGCTAACCAAATCGAGCGTGTGCACTTCAATTCGAAATTTATAAGTGTTTGCTTTTGTAGGACACGAACTATCGTGGAGGTCTTCAACCAACATATGATTGGTGCATATATTGAATACATAAGATTACTAATGAAATGACCCACCTAAATATTAAACAACAAATACTAAATAAAAAAATAGAATTACATCCTTATAACTTTTATATAAAAAAGGTGCAGTAACACACTTAAACATATACATATGTCCCATTAATTAGCTTGAATATATTATAATTAGTTTTTGATGGTTTGTTTTTCGTTAAAAAGCTCCTCGCGGATTTAATTCTCTTGTAGAGTTTTATTTCCATCAATGGGTCCATTTGTTAAATTATGATAAACTGTATTTTGGGAAGAAAGAACTCATATTGGTGGTTTCGATTATGTAAATATTGGGTATGATGTTATAGGACTTTTAATGTAAGCGCTTGATGTGAATTAAAAAGATTATTATGTTATTTTATTTTAATGTTTAGCCTAGACTCTCAAGGAGGGACAATACTAACATCCTAATATGACGTGATATTTAGCTACATTATTATAATATATTTATTCAATAAGTGTATTTTATGTAGTGATTATATTGGGCATTATAGTAGTGGTATAAGAGCCACGTTGTGACTTTGAGATACAATTATAGAAAGATAATGGAGTCACTTGGGAGCAAAAAGGTTCGTATGGAATAATAAATTTTAACGATATTATTTGGGATTCCCAATGAAATATTAATAAGGAGAATTGGACTAGTAAGATACCTATTATACATAGGCGTATATAATAACCCTTCCCTAATTAATATTATTAATTTCATTAAATAATAGTTAAGGTAACCAAATCGAGCGTGTGCACTTCAATTCGAAATTTATAAGTGTTTGTTTCTGAAGGGCTTGAACTACCGTGGAAGTCTTCAACCATCATATGATTAGTGCATATATTAGATAAATAAGGTTACTAATGAAATCAACCAACTAAATATTAAACATCAAATACTAAATAACAAAAATAGAATTACATCCTTATAACTTTTATATAAAAAAAAGTGTACTAACACACTTAAATATATACATATGCTCCATTAATTAGCTTGAGTATATTATAATTAGCTTTTGATGGTTACTTTTTTGTTAAAAAGGTCCTGCAGATTTAATTTGCTTGTAGAGTTTTATTCCCATTGATGGGTGCATTTGTTAAAATGATAAATTGTACTTTGGAGAGAAAGAACTCATGTTGGTGGTTTCGATTATGTAAATATCGGGTATGATGTTATAGGACTTTAAATGTAAGCACTTGATGTAAGTCAAAAAGATTATCGTGTTATTCTATTTTAATGTTTAGCCTAATATCTAGGGACAATAGTAACGCTCTAATATGACATGATTTTTCGCTACCTTAGTATATAATATTTATTCAATGGGTGTATTTTATGTAGTGATTATATTTTGCATTATAGTAGTGGTATCAAAGTTAGGTTGGGATTTTGGGATACAATTACAGAAAGTTAATGGAGTCACTTGGGAGCAAAAAGGTTAGTATGGAATAATGGATTTTAACGATATTATTTGGGATCACCGATTAACTATTAGTAAGGAGAATTGAACTAGTGTGGTACCTATTATACATAGGCGTATATAAGAGCATCTCCAATGCAAGAGCCAATTTTAGGGCTCACCTGGTGAGGGCCTACAGGTGATATATCATCTAAGAGCCAATTTTTTCGTCTCCTAAATCCTTCTACAATGCAAGGCTCACCACCAAAACTCACTTATTTAAATAATACACATGGAGCCTAGTCATTAACATATTTAATTAGTTTATATATTTTATTTATATTATTACTTATTATTATAATACATAAAATATTCATTTGATGCACTATGAAGATTAAAATTTATTTTAGGTAAGTAAATTTTTTAAGAATAAATAATATAATAATATTAAAAATTTTATTAGATGAATTAAAATAAATAATAGCAATGTTAGATAATAAAAATATTAAAATAATTATTATTATTTGTTTTCATACATAATAATAATATTAGAGATTATATTAAAAAAATTCGTACAATATTGTGATTTTCCAACCCAACTAACAGATATATATATATATATAGAGAGAGAGAGTTCAATTTTCCGAGAGAGAGAGTACAATTAATTGCTGAGAGAGAGAGAGAGAACAATTAATTGTCCAGCAATTTCAATTAAATTATCAACCTTAATTAATTCACCTCGGCCAATCAACGAGACGACATTTGGACGAGGAGCCTTCCCCAAGTAGGCGCCGGGGCACGGGCCTTCACACGCGCCTTGGGATAATGTGTGTGCATTGTGAAACAACGCGTCTCGGGCGGCTCGCCACGTCAAGCGCGCCTCCTTTCCGAGCCTGCGTTGCTCGAGGCTCCAATAACCCTTCCCTAATTAATACTAGTAATTTCGTTAAATAATAGTTAAGCTAACCAAATCGAGCGTGTGCACTTCAATTCTAAATTTATAAGTGTTTGTTTTTGTAGGACTCAAACTATCGGTGGAGATCTTCAACCAACATATGATTAGTGCATATATTGGATAAATAAGATTACTAATGAAATGACCCACCTAAATATTAAACATCAAATAATAAATAAAAAAATAGAATTACATCCTTATAACTTTTATATAAAAAATGGTGTAGTAAAACACTTAAACATATAGATATGTTCCATTAATTAGCTTGAGTATATTATAATTAGTTTTTGATGGTTTGTTTTTTGTTGAAAAGCTCTTGCGGATTTAATTCGCTTGTAGAGTTTTATTTCCATCGATGGGTACATTTGTTAAAATGATAAATTGTATTTTGGGAAGAAAAAACTCATGTTGGTGGTTTTAGTTATGTAAATATTGGGTATGATGTTATAGGACTTTTAATGTAAGCGCTTGATGTGAATTAAAAAGATTATCATGTTATTCTATTTTAATGTTTAGCCTATGCTCTCAAGGAGGGACAATAGTAACGCCCTAATATGACGTGATTTTTCGCTACCTTATTATAATATATTTTATGTAGTGATCATATTTGGCATTATAGTAGAGGTATAAGAGCCACGTTCGACTTTGAGATACAATTATAGAAAGATAATGGAGTCACTTGGGAGCAAAAAGGTTCGTATGGAATAATGAATTTTAACGATATTATTTGGGATCCCCAATGAATTATTAATAAGGAGAATTGGACTAGTGTGATACCTATTATACATAGGCGTATATAATAACCCTTCTCTAATTAATATTATTAATTTCGTTAAATAATAGTTAAGCTAACCAAATCGAACGTGTGCTCTTCAATTCGAAATTTATAAGTGTTTGTTTTTGCAGGACTCGAACTACCGTGGAAATCTTCAACCAACATATGATTAGTGCATATATTGGATAAATAAGTTT
This sequence comes from Talinum fruticosum, assembly GCA_021018815.1. Classification (NCBI taxonomy): domain Eukaryota; kingdom Viridiplantae; phylum Streptophyta; class Magnoliopsida; order Caryophyllales; family Talinaceae; genus Talinum; species Talinum fruticosum. Next base: position 4,643,840 of record JAITYX010000011.1, read on the forward strand.
ACAAATGAAATGACCTAACTGGGTAAACATCAAATACTAAATAACAAAAATAGAATTACATTCTTATAACTTTTATATAAAAAAGGTGCAGTAACACAATTAAACATATATATATGCTGCATATAAATAGGGTAAAAATAAATTTAATAAATAAGATCAATTATGAATACTTGCATACGAATACTTCATTTGAATACGTCATTTAATCGATTTTATAATATTTTTTATTGGCCTTAATACTTTTCAAAATAATTAGAATTATGTGTTCATTAGATTAATTCACATGTATCAAAATTATTGACATTATATTTATTAAGTTACCTAGTCATATAAAATTAGTCAAGTCAAAGTTAAAATCAAGTCGTGTCAAGTCAAGTCAAATGCATACTTAGTAGTTAAGTAATATATATATATATATATATATATATATATATATATATATATATATATATATATATATATATATATATATATATATATATATAAGCAATTTATTTTAGCTTGCACATGAATTTTTCAAAACCATGGTTTTATTTAGGCATAGTTTTTAAAATGCACATGGTTTTAGCCTATGATTTTCTAAAAATAATTTGCAAGTATTATAATTTTACTGGTTTGAGATTCCTATAAATACGAGTTGGCTTTCCTCGCTAAAAGCACAAAGAAGAAACACACCAAAAATAGTCATAAGGAAGAGAAAAGTTTAGAGAAATGCGAGTTTGGAGACTTTGGCTTGGTAGATTAAGAAACACAAAAATATATATAGGGAGAATGAAAGGATGATTTTGAAATTATGTTGTATGTATTATTTGGGGAAAAATTATAAGTTGAAAATATAAATGAAGATATGTAGGGTTAAAGTAAATAATTTACCCTTAAAGAGCAAGGAAGGTAGGCGAAGAGAAAATTTTAAATAAGGTGTAAAATAAGGACGTAATATAAAGCTATAATATGGAATAATTTGTGATATATTAAAGTTTATAAATAAGTTACAATTGAGAGTAGGAAGTTATATTTCCAACAAATCAAATTTCACTTGATTTGGAGGTATACAACTCTAGTTATGACCGTTTTACTGTACAGTGGTATAATTTTTATGTAAATTGGGAGCAATTTGATTCAAGTAAGTTTTTGAGGTTCTTGTTGTCTTTTTGGACTTTACGATCTGAATGAAATTTTTAAAGAACTTTCCAATCTTTCTAATTTCAGTCCTTAAAACTTGATTCGACATCGGGTGAGAAAGATATAAATTTTCTAAGTTAGCTTTAAAATCGACCAAAATGCTCAAGGTTTTGTTATAGGGATTTGTGACAATTTGGCATAAGTTGTAGAGTTAGTTCATAATTAATAATAAAGGAGCATGTTAAGTGACTACCTTGGATATGTTAAGAGTTCACTTCCATATTTTATTATTGTGTCGTTTTTAAGTTAATATAAGTAGAGATAAAATTGATTATATACGAATAACTTTTTAATTGATGTGAGAAGTATACAATTATAACATATATAGGAAGAAGGTTCGAATAGAAATATGTGAAAAATAATGACGAGCAAAATTAATATAAGAATATTATTAAAAGAAAAGAATAGATATATAGACATAAATACCAATATGAAACATTAAGGAGTCACATAACATAAACTACGAATTTATAACCTATTAGTAATTATAAATCAGATTATAACGATTAATCCGGCAATGAAACACTGAATATTACATAAAGAGATTTAAAACTTGTAAGAAATAATCTAATCAAATTATTGACCATATAACTATTTACTTAAACAACGAAGAGGATCCTCCAATGGTTGTCAAGCTAATGCACATCAATAAATATCATTAAGAAATATCAAGGTTAAGGTACGTTTATTCGTTATGCCTTACAAAAATCCACATGTTTATATATATCGACACCAAAATGGTTTGCTTAATTAAAAAGAATCATTTCAAATATTAATTGTCACCTAATTATGTGGCCCGCCCCATATCATTCATATTATATCATGATCATGATCATATCATATCATGTATATTTGACTATTATCAACCAAAATTTCCGATTGGACTAGGTGTGTGCATATTTAAGGAAACCGATGATCCTAAGGAGCCACTCAAATAATTAATGAACAAATGTTTTACTATATTTTCCTATCTTATTTATAAATGAATTCAAATGCATGTGCTCATAAATAATTTTACAACATATACATTTAAAGTGCAAGGGTAAATGTACCGAGTTTCGGCTCACTATTTCGAAATGTTTTATATGTTTTGTTTTAGATAATGCTAATGTTGATGGAAGTAAGGAGTTGACATATTTATTTTGATCAATGAGACTTAGAGGCTTACAGTAGTAGTAAGGGATGTGATGTTTGGAAGTCATATATTTTCTGATTAAATAAGTTGTAATCATGATGATATTGTTAAATTTGACTTGATGTTGTACAAGTTTGGCATTTGAGATATTTTGAACTTTATTTTCGTAAGTGATGTGATGAAGTCCTTCTCATATTATATTTTTAAGGGAGTTGTCTTACTCTTTGTTTAGAGCGGCGGTAACACTTATAATATTTATTTTCTCTGTGCTAATTACTAGTTAATTAGTCGTTAATACTAAAATGGTTATTATGGGATTTGGGGGCGTTACGATTGTCTGTATCAAAGGTAAGGTTTAGAGTTACTGTGAGCTCTAGGATCCTATAAGTGTAGGTCAATGTCATTAAGTGACAATTCTCAAAAGGTTCATTATTTTCCAGTATAATCCCGGAGACATTAATATTATTTCTTATAGATAAAAATTATTGTTATTGTTGGGCACATTATAAATGCATCCTTTTAGTGACACCTTAGTATTATGACACTCGTAATTTATAACCAATTATATGTGGGAAACCTATAATCGTAGTGACTATTATTAGTAATAACTAAATCAACTTCTACTATTAATATGTTGAAAAAATACATGTATATAAATATGTAACACTTATTGTGTGTAGGAATCGAATATAGCCTGTTACATAAAATATCAATAGGATATATGTTTATATCTTGGTGAATACATAAGAGATGTTGCATAAAGAGTCAAAACTTAATCGTTACATTGGTAATTATGTGAACAAACATGTTGTTGATTATATTGTAGGATAATGATAGTTATTGAATATTAAGTACATTACAATTGATTATATAGGTAAAGTAACTCTTTTGTGGTATATTGAGAAATGTTTTGGTCTTAAATGTCACTATGATATCATGATTGTTGTTCATTGAGTGGAGTTTTACATTTTTGATAAGAGTACTCGTTCTTTAAAATTTTTCAAACAAATGAAGGATTTACAAGGGTAAGAGGGGTTAGTTCAAGTATAAATACTTATGTTAAAGCATATTATAATGTTTGAGATATTTATGAAAGTTGGTATAGTTAAGTTATATTTGGATTTGTCGTAAGAGAAAAGGTGTTTAGGTTATGATATAAACAATGGGATTGTACAAGCAAATCTTGCAGAAATTAATAGCAAACTTGAGATGGAAAATGAGATCATCATTTGGAGGTATGGAAGACATTTTCAATGATTTTTTTTAAAAAAAAAAAGTGCTAAATGTTTTGAAAATTAATATATCATAGTACTCTAAGTGGATATAATGATATATACCGGTAGATTAGGATGCTAAATAAAGTAAGACATTTAAAGAGGGAAAAAAAGTAACTACATATATATTTTATCAAAGATAATTGAGTTAGAATCATTGAGAAAACATTATTGTAATTTGAGTAGATACACACCCACTTTTTCTAGAGGCATAAGTCAAAGGCGAAGAATCTATGAGAAAAATGCTCGAGGTTATAGGAAATCTGTTATAATCATAAAGCTAAAGAAAGGTAATGGTTATATATATATGGAGAACTATTTGCTTGATCAAAGTTTATGTATCCTGTTATTTTATTCTCTCTAATTTGATCATTTTAAGGATTGACTTAAGATGAAATCTAAACCTAATGGATATTAGACTCGGAAAATTTCACTCTTTTAGGTCGAAGATAATTAAGTCCTTAATTGCTTTGATTTTATTATTATATTTGCCTAATCTTGGACCAAAGTATTTTTATACTTTGAGTACCACTTTGATTTGCTTTTGTAGGTTGTTTAAACAACCTAATCTACTATTGAATTACAAAAGCAACCAGTTTTTAACCGTTAAAAACCAGCAGAAAGAGATTAACCATTTCGGACATGGCTTAGACACCGTGTCATGGTTGTTTGTTTTCAAAACTGGAAAACTGCAACTTTGAGTCTAACGGTTGTTTCCACTCTAGATTTCAATCATCTGTCAAATGATTGGACCATGTTTTGAGCCAAGGATCACTACACAATATGAAGGTTTGCTCATGGAGAGTATAAGTCACCCTGGGGGTGAATAGGGTGATGGAGAAAATTAGATGATTTTTGCTACAAATTAGTTAAAGAGCAAATTCTAATTCTAGATTGGACTCAAAAATTAATAACACAGGTTTACGTGGAAACCCTCCTGGGACAGAAAACCACTGGACGAGTGCTAATCCAAGCACCAAGTCAAATTCACTATTTTGAATTCACAAAATTCAAGGATCGACTCTACCGGAATTGCTCCCTTAAACAATTCCTTACAATATTTTCCTAGACTCATAAGTTACCTTGTCCGATTTAATACTTCCGACTAAGGTAACCTTTGTAATCAGAGACAACCGAGCCAAGTTAACTCTTATAGCTCAGTCAAGGGACCTTACTCGAAAGTAAGAAAAGAGTGTGACTGATTACAAGACTTTCTTTACAACTTAGAAAATATGAAATACGGACTTTGAGTTGTAAATAGAAGATTGAATAAGAATGAATCCTATAATAGGTTTTTTAATCAATAATTCCAGCAACCTTCAAATCTTGTAGAGTGGTTTCTATTTATAAGCACCTAAGCGGAATGACTGTTGAGTCCGATTCTAGACTTGTAATCTTCACTAGCCATTGTAACGGCTCTTCCGAGTCACTCGGAAAAGATCCGTTTGGATGTGAATATTGTGCAACGACTCTTGGCTCTAAGAGATGATCCAATAACTTGGTGGTGATTGAAAGTTGTGGTGGAAACAACCGTTAATTTTAGAGTTGGATTTTTCCAGTTTTGGAAACAGGACAACCTTAGCACAATGTCTAAACCATGTCCGAAGTAGGTAAAACTTGTCTGCTTGGTGTTTGACGACTAGAAGCTGGTTGCTCTTGTATTTCAAAAATGAGTTAGCCTGGTTTGAATAACCTAAAAAAGCAAACCACATTGGTTCTCAAAGTATAAATATTTTGATCCAAGATTAGCCACGAGATAATAATTAAATTGAAACAATTAAATGCTTAATTATCTTTGACCTAGAAGAATGGAATATTCTGAGTCTAATATTCAATATACTCAAATTCCATCCGAGTCAATCCTAAGGATGATCAAGTAAAGAGAATAAAATATTAGAGTATACCAACTTGATCCGGTCAAATAATTCTCACGTAAATAAACTAACTTAGAATAATGAATTAACGTTGTAATTCTCCGTGCGTTGAAATACACGATCGGTGCTCGGAATAAGAGTGTTAGAGAAATTATTTGAGCATGCGATAGTTCCGAGTGAAACATCGGTGTAGAAGATATGTAATACGGTGCTTCCTGAGTCGATCGAAACGAATGAGAACTTATACAAGAGTTTCTATAATGCTCGGAATGACTTGAAATCAAAACATAGGAGAGATAAGATTTATACCTAAGTTCTTCATGTAATACTCAGAATGACTTAGAGTTAGAAATTGAGTCTTTAATCTTCCCCTTTTGATGAAAGGCATTCCACACTTAAATAGAAACTTGTTAGTGCGAAACATAAGTTTTCATTTTCACTATGCGAGAACATATCGGAGCGATGAGTGATGGATGAGAAGCATTCCATACTTATAAAATGCATTGCGAGATAATATCATCACTCATAACGAGATATGTGGATAATACATCGAGCAAAGAAATGAACTGATTATATCGGAGCGAGAAAAGTAAGAAGAAATATCTAACTCGAAACATGTAACTCGAAATAAGTACTGCTCGTAAGAAAAAAAATAATCATTCATTCATTGCTCAAAGAAAGAGAGGGTGAGCTCCCCTAAACACAACATCAAGATTTCTATATTTCTTCCCCTAACATTTCATCAAAAAGGAGGGAAGAAAATATCAAGTGAGTGCAAGTGATGTTGGACCAAAAAAATAGACTAAGAGGGAGGAGGGTTGGCAGTGGAGAGGAGGAGGGACGGGCAGTGCGCCGGCGCTGATATGCTTAAAAGGAGGTGGATGATTGCAGCAACGATAGCACGGGGATGTCCGGAAGTTGTTCCATCCTGGTTGTTTGAGCCGAGGGCATGTCTTCCTCGGGCTCATCCTCCTGAAACACGACAGAGGGTGGTGCGTCCGACTTAGCGAGTTGTGGGCTGACCGGCGTCCCCACCTTCTTCTAACCCACTCATATCGAGGTCCGAAGAGATTAGTTTTGGTTCGGGAGCCGTTGTACCTTGGCCCTCAAGTTGAACGTCCTCCTCTTTTTCTTTCTCCTCTTTCTCTTTCTCCTCTTCCTTCTCCTCCTTAGACCGAGCTGCTCCTGCTTCGACTTCTTCTTCGACCTCAGCTCGAGGTAGATTTGGTGGGTTGGAGGACTCCTCGGAGGTTTCGAGGTTTCGGGTCCTGAGCAACCTTGGACTTGCGTTTTTAAAGAAGTTAGAGCTGCTCGCATTGCTCGGCAATGATGCCCTTGAGCTCGATCAACGGATCCTAGTTCTCCTGGATCCGAGATCGGCCGGTCTTCCGGTTGATAACCAAGCCTTGAAGAACATTATTGAGAGAGCGAAGAGTGTCTCGAAGTTCTTCGGACACGTAAGAAATTTTGTCTACCAATATGGCAAACATAGCAGCGAGAGGTCGTAGGAGGTGGTTGAGAGGTAGAGGGACCAACAAAGGGAGAAGGAAGTGGTAGAAGAGTCTCGATCCGAGTGAGAGGGGGTGAAGGAGATTTCAACTCAAACATATGGATCCAAACACCGGGCTTGACTTCCTGGTACCCGTATCCCGGAACCTCCTTTCGCTAACCACAATGGCAGCCTCGAAACTGCATTTGGAACCGATAGGAGGGGAACTTTGAACTGTTTTAAAATAATAGTCAAAAGGGCTCCAAAGGGAAATGGAGCAGATTTTTGGATCGAGCTGGCATCCGCTCAATCATAGAGGGAAGAGGTTAGCCCTCTAAAATATCAAATAAAGCTTTGAGAATCTTGGAGTTGGGATTTTCTTTGCTGGAATGATGAGAGAAGAATGTTTTCATCAAAAGAAAATACGATGAGTCCGGCCTCCGTCTTCATCGGAGTCACCGAGAAATTTTTGCGTGACTTAGGGACTTCCTTGGCGTACGTCTCAAAGAATTCATTAGCGATCTCCGTAAATGGTATGGGATTGCGGTTAAGAAAAGAGAAGAGACTTTGAAAAGTCCGTGAAGAAGAGAGAAGTTGACACGAACAACCTTCTCTTGAACTCGTGAGGTATTGATTCCCTCGAGTAAGAGATATTAGAATAGAACTCGACAACAAGTTCGGGATAAATGAATTCTCTAAAGCACAAATAGTTGTATACTTGTAACACCCCTAGACCCACCCTAGGAGTATTACATGCCGGGGTTCCCGGGAGGAACCCCTAAGGCCGCTTAAGATCTCAACTTGGGGTTAATAACCCTTTCTTGGATTGGCGAAAGCGTAATTCTAGGTTTTCAAAGGTTTTTCTCGGAAATTTCGGCAGAGTTTCCTCTTTAAACTGGCTAAACCCATAGGCTTAAAGCCCTAACCCCGCACGAAATATAATCTTAAACTCAACGAGCCACACGCTCGGAGAAATACAACACAACTCAACGAGCCACACGCTCGGAGTATTCACATAGGGATTTTACATTCATAATCAAACTCAAGCTCACATACAACAGTCTTTACAACATCTTTCTAAACAAAATACGGAAAAACAAGTAGTAAGTCCGGCATCTCCTATTCGTCCGCTATTTCCAAAAGCCAAAGGCAACTCCTGCCGGTCTTAACTTCGTACTCGAAATGTTGCTGATGTCATGAGCTCACTAGCCCGATGAATAATCCAAACCCAACCCCAGGTTTCACTTTGCACATTAATTCATTAACAAACACACGTAAGTTCATAACTCATTCATAACATGCGATTCAAATCATACATGCTTAAGACATGCGAGATTCTAAACTTACCGACTTGCCGAGAAACATAATGACATCACTTACTCATGAATTCAATCAAACATACTTCATTCATATTTCTACACAAGTAAGTCATAGAATCATTCATCAAGCAAATCATCATAAATCATAGCTTAGTTCTTATCGCAATCATTTCTTACGAAAAATAGGATTCGATCTTCTTCTTATTCTTCTTCTTGAGTTCAATCGTGCATTTCATAAATCCTTGGTTCTTTCTTTCTTGTTCGTTATGCACGATCATTCGTTTCTTCGTATCGTAATTCTTTAAGTCTTCTTAGTTTTGAATGGAAAGAAGATTTATGTTACTGCTCTAAAGACCCAGTTCTTGGAGCCAAAATAATTCGTGGGCTCGGTTCACGGAGGCATATAATTCGTGGCCTCGAGGCAAAATAATTCGTGGCCTCGAGGCAGCCTCCCTTCCCCGAAGGACGCATACCGTCAATAATTCGTAGAAGCAAAATAATTCGTGGCTTCGGGTTGACGAGACACTTCTATGGTCATAGCTTCGGAGGGTTATTTAATTCGTGGGGTCTTAAATCAATAACACAATCCTTTCTCCCTTCTTTAGTTCTTTATGTTTCTTATCTTCTTATTACTTATGTATAATATATACTTAGTTCATATAATTCATGCTCAGCGTATGAAAATCTTCAAAACATGCAATTCACATAAGCAAGTTCTAACTCAAGCACAATCAATTCATCTCTCATACGCATGCTTATGCCATTCATAATCAATGTAATTCAGGATAAACACATAATCACATAAACATGGCAACTAGGATTTCTAATCAACGAACCTATCGTTTTCGTGCTCGCGTATTATCGCGTATAGGTGGTTTATGATTCTATAACTTTCCTTAATCGATATATATCTTTTAATCTAGCCATAAAGCTTCTTAAATCTCAGTTCTTAATTCAGTTACTCACTTAGTTCCGATTTTAGCCCAAAACAGTACATTTTCACTTAAAATTGCATATCTCCCAATCTACTCATCCAACACATACCAAAATTTACAGGAAATTCTCATAAATCATCAGGAAGCTGCAGTAACAATTTCAGGAATTTCGGGCTACACATGACAGCACAATAACGCGAGACAGCATGCTTTATTCATCGAAAAATCTGCACTAAATCATGAATGCAATTTTCTGATTTTTCTCACTAAACCTATTCAAGCTATTTTCATCAAATTCTCAATATACAGTTCAATAATCATGCTTAAGAATAATCAATAATCACTAAATTCATGAATCGGACATCAAATTCGCAACATGCTTTTTAATTCATGAATTGCTAGTTTCGTGAATTTAGGCCTCTAGCTTCTTCAATTAACTTAGGATTTCCAATTTCATACCTCAAATTCAAGTTCAATCCACCTAATTCATTTTAATTCTTGAGGATGAATTCAGATTACTCACCTTAAATTCTTAGAGGTTCTAAGAATTCGGTTTTGGAAGGATTGAATTTCGATTTCGAATTGGGTTTAGCTTCTTGTTCCGCCTTTCGATTCCTAGTCTAGCTCCTCGCTCCCTCAACCCTTCTTCTTCCCCGACCCTCTGCTTCTTCCTCGTCGCTGCCTCGGTCCCAGTCTCCGACTTCCCTGTTTCGGTCCGATTCTCGGTCCTCTTCGTCCCCCTCCTCGCGCTCACCGGCGGTCGGCCGCTGTTCCGTGCTCACCGACCGCCTTCCTCGGCCTCGCGTTCGCTGGCCGCGGAACCCTTCGGTCCCCTCTTTCGCTCGGCCTCTCTACTCTTCCCTTTCTTCGTTCGCTCGGCCTCCCGAGCTCTCGCTTCCCTTGCCCACCGGCGGCGGCGCGCTCGCCGTTCGAGCGCTCACCGCCACTCGGCCCCTCGCGCTCTCTCCCGCTCTCGCTTTGTTCCGCTTCTACTTCGTCTCTGCTCTGCTTCTTCTTTCTTTCGTTCCCCTTTTCTTTTCTCCTTCGTCCGGCGCTCGTCCTCGGGCGTGCCGTGCCCGCCGGCTGCCGGTTTCCGGCGTTGCCCTCACTCCCGCTCGCTCTCCTTCTCTCTCTCGTGCGTCCTCCCTCTCTCGCCCTCCTCTCGTCTCTGCTTCTTTCATTTTTCCTCTCGCTGCTCTTCCCCTCGTTCTTTTCTTCGGCCTCAAGCCCATTCTCTCTCCTCTCTTCCTAATTACACCTCAATACTATGCTGCCCACACTTAATTGGACCCTCTCAATTCTTTACTTCTTTCTTTGCCAAGACAATGCCACTAATCTCCATTCTCATTTCCTTTTTCTTTTTATTCTAATTGGGCCCACACTAGCTTCACAAAAGGCCCAATTTAGCTAGCCCATGCTCGGTTTCGGTTCTCGGCTTCTAATTCCGACTCGGAAAAATTCTAATTCTCTTAATTTAATAATTTCGAATTTTCACTTAACTTTTAATAATTTAATTTACTAGCAAGCAAACACCTGAAATTTCGGGGTCTCACAATACTCCAGTGCTTTTGATATGTTGCAACCACGAAAAAGAAGCGGTTGGGAAGAATAAGCGGTTGATATGTTGCAACCACGAAAAAGAAGGCATGGTGATATTTTTCGAGAATAAAGAGGGCATGAAAGAGAGTAATGAGAGAGAGAGAGCATTTAGAATTCGAGAGAGAGAAAGCAAGAATTCTTAGAGAGTAAGAAGGCAATGAGTAAAGTAAAGAAATGAAGATAAAGAGATGTTATTTATAGCGAAAATAAATGACCTTTGGCCTTCGATCCGACTCGAAACTCTAATGGTAGTCTCGAGATAGGTGTGACGTTCGCTCTTCAACGGCTAGAGTTTTCTTCCAACAGACTAGTTTTTTTCCATCGAAACGTGCGGCAAAGAGAGAGAGAAGAGAGAGAGAGAGAGAAACATTTATGAAATTCTCCATTTATCTATAGATAATTCCAAAACTTTGATGTCCATTTTCCTCAAAAACCGAGTCCGACTCAAGTATGGTTTCCGAGCGACTCGTAACACTCGGAGACCTAATAACTCATAGCTCGCTTGCACTCAGTCAATCGATCCATTTGTTATTAAGCAAAACAAAACATATAACACACAATTATGCAAGGAAAGTTTACTTAGAAAACACATAATCATGCATTAATCATGCCAAGCTCATTCCTAATAAAACAAAACCGATCCTCACTAAGTGGCTTATTGAAAATATCGACTAACCGAAATTTCGTTTGAATGAATTCAAGTTCAATATCACCTTTCTCATAATGGTCTCTTAGAAAATGATACCCGACCTCAATATGCTTGGTTTTTTTAGTGCTAAACTAGATTCTTGGTAATGCTGATTGCATTCCGATTGTCACACTTGATTGGGATAAATTTAAATGATAGCCCTAGATCCTTCAAGTGCTCGCTTGATCCACGTAATCCGAGCACGACAAGCTCCAACTCCAATGTACTCAACTTCGGCAGTTGATAGAGTAATAAAATTTTATTTCTTTAAGTGCCAAGAGATGAGGGATTGACCTAGAAATTGACATGCTCTTGATGTGCTCTTTCTATCAACTTTGTGTCCAAGCATAATCAGCATCCGAGTATCCAAGTGAGAGTCAATTATGAGTCTTTTGAAAACCATTAACCAAGATTATGCGTCCCTGCAAGATATCTCGAAAATTCTCTTCACTGCAGGTGAGATGTGATTCTTTTGGATTAACTTGAAATCTTGCACACAGAGCGTACATCGAATATGATATATGGCCTACTAGATGTGATATAAAGTAGAGATCCGATCATACCTCCGTAGAGTATATAATCTACGACTTTACCTTTCTCATCCGAGTCCAATTTCAAAGTGCTCGCTCATAGGTGTTACTCGCATGCTTCACATCTTGTAGTTTGTACTTCTTCAAAAGCTCCTTGGTATACTTGAATTGATGGACATAAATGTCATCCTTGTCTTGTTTAATTTGTAGACCAAGAAAGAAGTTGAGTTCTCCCATCATACTCATTTGGAACTCCTGTCTCATCAACTCGTAAAACTCTTGACACAGAGTTTCATTAGTAGCTCCAAAAATGATATCATCAATACAAATCTGAGGAATAAGAAAATCTTTCCCCTTAGTTTTTATGAAAAGAGTTTTGTCAATCTGATCTCTTTTGAAATTATTTTCAACCAAGAAACCGCTTAGTCTTTCATACCAAGCTATGGGAGCTTGTTTAAGATCATATAAAGCCTTTTGCAATTTGAAAACATGATTTGGAAATTATGAGTTTTCAAATCAAGGGGTTGATCAACATAGGCTTCCTCTTGAATGAAACCATTTAGAAAAGCACATTTAACATCCGTTTGATACAATTTAATATTCATGCTAAATGCAAATGCCAACAAGATTCTAATTGCTTCGATCCTAGCAACCGGTGCAAAGGTTTCCCCACAATCAATTCCTTTCTCTTGATTGTAACCTTGAGCCACAAGTCTAGCCTCATTTCGACTACCAATCCTTACCTCCATTATTAGGAAATTCTTGGAATATTATTTTGAGTTCTTTTTTTGCGACTACGCTAATATTATTTTACTTTTCCAATTCAACAAAAACAATATACAAAACAAAAAATTTTTGATTTCCTAATTGTTAGTGGAAAAGACATGCAATCAAATATGGTGTCAAAAATATACTAGTAATTAAATTATAATCTCCTTTTTTTAAAAAAATAAAATTATAATCTAATTTATAAAACACACCACTTTTAAAACATAAGCAGATTTTTCTTAACTAGAATTATTACTTATTTTTATAATAAATAAGAGCTAAAATGCATATAGTTTGAAAATTAAAATAAATATAATTATAGATACAATGCATTGCATGGCCTTTTAAGACTAGTTTGTACTTAATTTGGCAATTCTGGAGTTAATTTTTACAGAGTTTGAGCCTGAGCTTGGCTTATTCAGGCAAATTGCCAAATTGAACTCAAATCAAAGCTTTGATTGAATATGGCTTAGATTTTTTATGGCAGGGGTTCTACTGCAGAGGACTGCATAATTTGTGCCATATAATGTTCTGCCAACCAAACAAAAAAGATGGAAATTTCCAAATATTTGCACTGAATGTCGACTATGAGTAAGAAAATATGGTGGCTGTGTTATATAAATCATAGGAGCTGACAATTTCTAGATATGTTATTAAACAGCTCAAGCAGCAAACCAACTACTACAGTTCCCGCCTTGTTAAGAATACAGAAAGGAAACAAAACATCCTCTCTCTCTCTCTCCATGCAGAGGAGGCCCTCACAAGTAGAGGGCCTGACAGCAGGAACCAATACAAAAACACAGTCAAATCGCAGCGACAGTGAAACTTCGACTGAGAGGATGTAAAGTTGTCTCCAGAAAGGTCACTGGGAGGGAAACACAAAAATCAATGATGTGAAGCATTGAAGAATAAAAATTCCATGGCGATATCCTTTTCCCTTATTGCCCGCTCCAGTGACACCGTCATTCTAGGATAAAGTTAAAGAAATGCCACAATCTGCACTCTACAGACGAGAAATCACAGATACTTGACCATGCCTCGGCCCTCCACACTAACTTTGGTAGCTTGGAGCTTCTTCTTCTTCATTGCTTTTAACTGTTGCAGCTTCTTATTCATCTGTAATGAAATCAATAAATTTCTCAAGGTGGGTAAACTAGCACGCATGTAAAATCAATTTTGTTAAGAGAATTTCGAAGTCTGCCGGCTCAGTTCAATGAGTTATACTTTCAATGTTTAAAAGCAAAGTGCAGGGAAAGCAGGGGTTGTACAAAACAGACAGCATTTGGAAGCAAACATTTTCAAGGATATTTGCGAACTGCCATTTCAAAACAAAACTCCATTTAATTTGATACTCCCCCACTTTGGAAGTTCCATCTCACAGCAGAAGAAACCTTTCAGGTTTCCCCAAAGATATCTATTATGCAAAAAGAAAAAACACAATGAAAAATTTGGGAAAGCTCTGACTTCCCGGATAGGGGGAAGGGACTCTGGATTCCTCATGCCTTTGCTCTTTATAATGACCATGTATGCATGAACTGCCCTCACTTGAAACCTCTTGACATCTACTCACAAACATCAACTCTTTGACATTCCAGTTTTGCGAAAGACTTACCTTCATACGTCGTTCATCCTGTTGCATTTGCTTAGCTCGGGCTCTGATCTCATCTGGGTCAATCTTTGATTGGGGCCGGACAACAAAGTCCATTGGTGTTGCTTCTGGTCTCGAAGCATGCAGCCTAGAAGCAGATTCACCAGACTTGCGCTCCCTAAAAACCAGATAATTAGACACCAAGTACCAATAAACTACAATACCTAATCATGAGTCTTGAAAAAGAACACAAGTGTCTGCAGTTCCAATACTAGAAATTCTAAACAAAAGCAACTTACGATGAGAATTCACGCAGATCAAGATCATCATCCTTAGATGCCAACCCTGAAGCTCTGTTCGCTGGCCTGTAAAGAATCAACAGGAATTAACCAAAGCAATAGAAAGCGAGCACATAATAATGAAGAGGAAAAGGCTCCTCTTTTCGTTTCTTTTTTTTTCCTTTTTTTCTTTTCAGGGACGTCGCGGGGCAGAATTAAAGATTTAAACTTCAAAAGTTTCTTGACATACTTCTTCACAGGTGGCCGCCTGTAAATCCTTTCTTCATCAGCATTTCTCATGTCCTCAAACCTTGTGCTCTTGTTGAAAATTGGACGGCTCTACATGAATCAGATGAATCGAGAAAGACATAAGCTTTGAAGGCAAAGTTGCAATTCTAGCTTGCGATTCTTATGTGCAACAGTCTTGTGCATGACAAAAGGAAACCCAAATAACTAAAGGGAGATTACCCTGCATGAATTGTTAGCTCCAGTAAGATGCAAACATGCAAATGCATGCACGCGTGCACACACACACAGAAGAGGATTATGTTTTGGGCTTAGGGTAACAATAATATCTACGTGATCCATCAAGTCCATACAGTTATTGAGAAAAGAGTGCAAAACAGCTGCTTTTCTTGATCCTTAAAAGAATCTAAATCTTCCCTTCATTTTTTACGACTAATCAAAAGATATTATAGACAATGAGGGAAATGTCGCCCGTGTACAATAGGGCAATTACAAGCCCTCAAGCTCTCGTGCATAATAATCCAAACATTTTTCTTCATAAGGCTCATATCCCTGCTTTTGGCCCATTATGATTGACCTGTGTTGGCCAACTGTAATGGAGATAACACAGACGTAGCCAACAACTATCAAGCAGACAGCCACATATACCACCAGGCAATTGAATAGGCAACATTAGGCATTTTTCCAAAAGAAAAATTCAATGGATAAAGCAAAAGGAGAAAAATGCTATGAGAGAGAAAGAGCAGGGAGCTTTGCCAATGGCGAAGAAACCTAAAACCCCCCACTCTACTCCTGCAACTGAGCCTAATCAACAGAGGAGGTCGATCCTGGTACGAGTCAGGATGCGAATGTTAGGATCGAGGAGGATGAAGATAGACTCGATTCTGGGGCAGGCAATGGAATAGTACTACCGGTTGAATCATTGCAGCAAGCTGAGAGTGAGCTTCAAGCCAGCTTGAAAAGCTGGATTGATTCTCTACAAAGACAAAGGCATTCAACCTTGTAGGCACTCGAGATCGAGAGAGCTCAACCGGAGGAAGTTACTTCTGAAACCCCTAATGCTCCTAATCTAGGGATGTCATTAGAATTTTTACCTCATATGATACATTATGGTATGAAATTTTAGTGTATTCATGCCATTGAGATTGAGTCTAAAGTTGATTTTTGGAGTTCCTCTATTGCTTGCTTCATTTTGGGGGTAACACTCCTATGCAGATAATGGATGGTTTCTTTACAGAGGACTTGGGAAAGCAAGGGGTATGATAGAGTTGTATCTAAGCCTGGTGGTGTTTTTATAGTCAGAGTTCCTTCTGTTTTAGAAAGGTATTATGTTTTAAAGCAGAATTTCATATACTTTGACAAAAAACCCCTTCTGATGAAGGCTTGGTTAGTGGGCCAGGAAATCAGTAAGGATGACATTGGTAGAATTCTTCTGCAAACACAATTTCCAGTCCTTGATTTCATATTCTGGAGTAAGGAAGGATTGATCGAAAATAGCAGCTTATTGGGTAGACGTCTAACTTATAAGGCCAGACAGAGTAAGAACAGGACAAGATATCAAGAGTTTGGATTGAGATGAAAATAAATCGGGACTTTCCTTTTGAGGTGCAATTTACGTATGAACAAGGTGATTTAATGGCAACCATCTAATTGCTCACACTGTGCTATGTATGGTCATACTGTTGATGTGTGTAAAAAGAAGAATAGAATGGAATGGGAGGAAGGAAGGATCCCGCACCTACTAATGTGCAATCAGTACAAAAAGATCAAGTGCAGGCAGTGGAGATAGAGGTGCCTAATCAGGGCAGATAGCCTGAACAGAGGAGATAAGGGGCACAGTTACCAGGTCTGAGGTTTTGAGTATTCCTCCAGCAATTGAGAATATTATGCATGTCACATTGTGTAATGTCCAATGCATTACACCTCAAAATGCTTTTACATTGCAAAACAGTTTTCCTAGTCTCTGGAAAGTGTTTGTTTCTGGAATACAAGGGGCTTTAATGGCCTTTATAAGCACGAGGTTGTCAAAACTTCCTAAGAATAAGTTGGCTATAATGTTTTGATGATTAAGTAGTGCTAATTTAACTTTTCACCAAAAAAATAATTCCATGGACAATTATTTTTTTCAAGCCAAGGAAATCACCCTCTGTACCCCTCCATCCAAGAGACAAGATGTATTTGCATCAACAATTCAACCACCAGCCCAACAAAGCAAAAACAACCTGACCATCACCCCCATCCAAGCAAAAGTCACCTCCTCCCTCCATGGCCACCATCCTGAACGCACCTCAAGAACATTATGATCCAATCAGCAAGGCTACAGGGCAGGCTCTGTGGTCCCGAAGACCCACATTGTCAGAGAGATCAAGATTCAGGAAGGGGCTGGCGAAGAAGGCTTTGGTTTAGATGAAGTGAGTTTGATTTTGGAAGTAGTAACCAACATGACATGCAATGGTGATATTTAGCTAAGAGAACAAGAGAGGCTAACGGAAACCGTGGTGGTGAGGAAGTTAAATGTTTATTATTTGTTATGTTAAGAAGGAAACATTACGAAAGGTAATCCCATCACCTGTAGCAATCAATACAATGGAACATTGCTGAAATACATACTAAAAAGGCTGGTTGAAGGAATTAATAATGGACCTACATAAGTAATATGGTGGAAGACCTCAACAAGACCTGGTAATTAAGTGATCTAGTTCAAAATCCTGATCAAATTCATGGAATTAAATCCTGATACCTAAAAATATCATCTTGTCGATTCCTTCAGCACCATCCAATCATAAACTCCAAAAGCTATTTGAAATTCATCACCAGGATCATATTCCATGTGATTTACATCAGTGATTGGTGTACTAAGATCCCAATGTTCAAGTCCAAATTAGACTAACCTTGGTGCAATTGAGTAAAAAATCGCATTCCAATGGTACTGTCAAGCAACATATGACACCAACAATCATTAGTTCCAAAATATTCAGTCATGTTCCCTCTCCTCAACCCCATCTGATGAGTTGAGCTACACTCTATGGCCGCCATTGTAATTAAGTGAACCATGGTAATCAACCGAAACAATTCCCATACTCAAAATCACATTCCATTGAGTGACTGAGTATTTGAGCTATGATACAAATGCAAGTCAGCTGCTAATTTCTGCATTAGTAATGAACATATCTAGCTCAGATAGGATTCAAATGAGGAAATTTGATACAGGTTTCAGGATGTACTAGCCAAATTAGCATGACAGGATTCGAATGTTTCTGTAATTCTATTATCCAAACAATCACATTCTACACGATGAAACCATGAGAGCCCCCATGTAACGGTTCTTTAGCACACAAACTCTTCTTACACGGAAAAACCTAGCCAGTACGTGGGGCAAACATACAAAATGCAGTGCAAAGCCTGATCTGACTTATAAGTAATAAGGTCATCTCATCAGTAAAGTTCAGAAACTTCAACTGCACACTAACCTTTTCTTTTTCTCCTTTTTTTGGGGTGGGGGTTGCCACTTGGCAATACAAAATACCAAATATTATGTAAAAACCTACCCATTTATCAACCAGATCCTTGGCTAGTTTCCTGTTTGCTGTTGTCTCTTCATCAGATCTGGATAAAAACATAATGACCTGCACATAAATGCAGTAACTGAGTCACATCTCCCTAAGCTTCATAATTAGAAGCAATATTGTAATAACAAGTGACAAGCTTCAGCTTCAAACCTTTCCAAGTCCGCTCTTCTTCAACTGTTCTCTTCTATCATACTGATCTAAGTCGATTGGAAACTACATTGCACAGGATTTAAAGTGTGGGTCACTATTTCACTTCAGCAACAACAACAAATAAAAGCATAATGAGATTTGAGAGAGTTACATCTGTCAAGATCCTCAATATTGCTTCACGGACATTAATATTGGGCAGGCTCCCATCAGGTAGTGGCTCAAGCCAATTTTTTAATAATGTCAAGACTCCATGATCTAGGAATTCATGTTGGAGCTGTTTCCTACATCAACAGCCATAATAACAGGAAAATAGTTAGCATCATTGACATTTCCACAGAAATTCAAAGCAGAATACAAGCGGCAAAGGAAAAGAGGCAGTAACAGCAACATATGTCCTACTTGGAAAGAGCTTCAATAAGAAGAGGTAGCTTCTTGAGCTTATTGATGGCAGGTTTCCCTGTGTATTCAAAATCGCGTCTTCTTCAGCGACGACTTCGAGTTCAGCCATTGTTTGTTCCACCAATAATGCAATTTCTGCAGCACTTTTCTCATTTTTCTTCTTTTTCTTGCCTGGCTTAAAAAGCTCCTTAATTTCATCATCTTCTTCACCCTCTTCTGCCTGCCACAAACAAAAACATCAAATTCTGTTGAGTCTCAGGAATTGTATTTAAATGATGAAAAATTGATGTCAAGCAGCACATGTAAAAAAACTAAAATAAAGGGAACATGCAATAAAATCAACTCTAGCAAATATAAAACCAGTCACTATATGCAAAGACGTCTACTGATATTGAGAATGGATGAAGCCAAAACATGATGTACAAATGAAACGCCCTGCTAAATATGAATACTAACAATGCATCTGGACAAAACGATAAAATATAATATATAAATGAAATGTCCTGCTAAATCTTGATACCAACACTGTACCTGAGCAAAACGACTAGGAGATCCTCCATGGTCACTGCCATACCTGTCAGCAGGGTCTACACCACTGTCATCTATAAAATTATCATCATCCATAGTCCTCATACCCTCTCGATCGTCCTGTTGATTGGAGAACCACATATCAAAATTCAATCAGATAATTCAAACAAGCAAAACAAAAAGAATGACAAAATCCTTCAGTGAAACGTAAAGAAATAAAACACTCATATTTCAAAAGTTAGAAAA
Source organism: Talinum fruticosum (assembly GCA_021018815.1). Classification (NCBI taxonomy): domain Eukaryota; kingdom Viridiplantae; phylum Streptophyta; class Magnoliopsida; order Caryophyllales; family Talinaceae; genus Talinum; species Talinum fruticosum. The sequence goes on from JAITYX010000011.1 coordinate 4,663,637, forward strand.
TTGCACTTTATCAAGAAATAACGGCAACATTCAAATGCATGGATTTGCTACTCTAAGCAGATCATCCCCCACAAAGAAACAAGTACAAAAGATTAAAAAGTAACAAAATTGCACAGGGAGGTGGACATCAACCTTGACAACAGCCAATAGCAACAGGTATCTAATGCACTCATTACCTAAAGAGATTTAACAAGCAGTTTGAAACTCATCTGGCCTCAAGACAACTCACACAAGTCTATAGCATCTCCTACTATCAAATTGTACATTTCAGGAAGCAGCTAGTAGAATGGAAAAAATTGAAACCCAAGAAGTAGAACCATTGCTAAAATAAAACTTTGAAATCCACGAAAAAGCCCCACATTAAATTTAGTAAGTAATCAACAAATCTAGACAACTTAAACAATGAGAAAGTGAAAATCCCTTAAGTCCACGACAAATCAAGTATGCAGAGACAAAATCAGCAACAGAAGTAAAGAACTCCACAGCAAATAGAAAATCATAAGAAAGATATCTTTCAGAAACCCAGACCTCAGAATCCCCTCCAGCAATAGTGTCCCACATCTCTTTCATCTCGGGGTCGCCCTCATCGCCACTACCCTTTTTCCGTCTCAAACTCAACTTCCCTTATGATGATGATCCCTTCCACCATCACTAAATTTGTCTTTCCTCAACTTCTTCTCCTTCCTCTTTCTCTCCCCACTCGATCCCTCCTTCATCAAACCCTTATTTTTCCTCTTCCTTGAGACCGAATCGTCCTCGGGCATTGAACCATACCCAGTTCCACCATGACCATCATCATCCTCATCGGCAAAATCATTGAATTCAGGGGCCGCTGAGCTACCCGCATCGCTCTTCTTCACAAGGCGCTTCCGGCCTTTACCCTTGGAGTCCGGTTGCACAGGGGACTCCTGACGCCAATTCCCATCTTCATCTTCCTCATCCGGAAAATCCGGGACGTCGTCGATTAGGTCATCGTGCTGACGCTGCTGCTGATCGTCGTCGTCCGATTGGACGTCGTCGTAATCCATCAATGGCTCCCCATCTTCGTCGCGATACCTGGAATCAAATCAAATTAAATTTGGGGAAGAATTTGGAAACCCTAATTCCTGCATACGAGGTGAAGAGAGATAAAGAGAGACTCACGGATCATCGTCATAGCCCATTGTTGCGGCGGCGGCGGATGCAGAAGGAGGCGGTGCTGCTAGCAATGGTTGGATTGAGGGGTGGAAAGAGAGAGAATCGAATAAGAGAGAGAGAGGGAGAGTTGCAAAGGCAGGAGAAGAAGGGAGTGAAGATGATTTTAATGGAATTAATTGATTGGGATCACATCACACATCACACGGCTATAAAACTAGTTGGCTTCCTACTGCTCCCGTGTCCCCCTTCTAATTTTTTACTAAACCCCCGATTAGTCCTCGCTTAGCCTCACAATTTCACCCGCACCGCATGAAAGTCATTGATTATACAGCTGACACTTATATTTTAAAATATATGTCAATAAATAATTGGATGACAGAAAAAATGAGAGAATTTTATAAATTAAACATAATAATATGACACCTACTAAAATACAAATTCTCACGTGGATATAAAAATTTACTCATAAAAGAAATATCTATTTCATTCAATTTGGTAAACCTTGAAACAAACCCATTATGAATAAATGGTTTTAAGAATTGGGTTTAATTCAGGTGATACTCTTTTTTTTTTTTTTTAATCTCAATTCATCATCCATTAAACATCCAGCCGTTTATTATCCAATATAACCTTTGTATTGTACTAATTTTTTGGATGATTATATATAGTGTACTTTTCTTTTCATTAAGGAAATCATCTTGTTTCTTATAAAGTTGCTTAATATTGGTGGTAAGTTTTCATTAACCCATTTACCATTTGATCCACCCATTTTTTATCCATGGTTGATTGATTATTAAATATGAATTGGATTTGCATGGATGATGAGTGGATTTGATGAAGTAGATGAAAGCAATTGATGGAACGGGTGAAGCATGACCCACCTGTACATCCCAATTTATCTTTTTAACCTTAATGTTTATCAAGTAAAAATTTACAACAATAATGACAACTACTCCTAATATAGGTCCAACTCTTAAAGGATCTGAGAAGAGGCATTTGTATATAACTTTACCCCTCTTATTATGTAAAAGTCTAAATTAATAATTTATGGTTTATTATTAGCTAATCAAAAACATATTTAATGATTTATATTATAATTATATTGATAATTTTAAATTTAAATCACTCATTAAACTCAAAAGATAGTGATTACCTTTCAATATTTTTTTCCTTTTCATTAATGTACGTCAAGTTTATTTTATTTTATTTTTACATTGGTAATCATCAAGAACTATATGCTTCTACCTAAGAGGTGTAAGGACCATGGACAAGGTAGGGTAGGGGAAATAGAGAAGTCCTTACCATAGTATAAGTACAAAGACTCAATTGCTTCACTCATACAATCACTCACACTAATTAGTGCACTATGTAACCATTCAGATTTAATTTCAATCTTATAAATAAAAGGTGAAGGTCATACTAACCAAGTTAGAAGCTTTTGGTTTGTTATTATATGTCAATAACACAAAAGTAATATACACATATTATTTTAGTTCTGACAAAACAATATTGTTAATTATGAAAACTACCAACTAGGTAAAGCACATGAGAACACAAACATAATAAGGCGTACTTAAGGAAATGGAAAAGAACCAATACAGAGTTGGTTCAAGTGGTTTGATACTTGCTTTCCTTAAGGTAGTTTTTTAAAACTTGTATTATTATTTTTTAAGAAAAAGGTAAGTACACCAACTATAAGGTAGCCCTTCTCGCAAGGGTTCTACCTAAATTGTCCTCCATTAGAATAGAGAGAAAAGAAATAGAAAGAATAGAAAACCAACAAAGATTAGAGGAAATACAATGACTAAACTTAATCACCCGATCGACTAATCTGTTCTTTTCTCTAAAGGTGTGACGAATATCGATTTTCCTACATCTCTCGGAGGAAGTATCGAGTGTCATGAATAAAAGTGTGGATCTTCCACGAATCTGGATTTCCCTTTAATTGCTTTGATGACCGTAAGATTATCTCCTTCCAATACAATTGAATGATAGCCTCGCTCGAACCACTCGCTCTAATACTATTTCTCATAGTAGTTGCCTCGACTACAAGAATCGAAACTTGCCCTAAATAAGATGTTCGAAATCTCCCATCACAAATTTTGATGACAAAACCCGCCGCTGCAGTTGAGGAATATTTGGATCCATCAAAATTGATTTTGACGAATCCCCTCGGTGGTTTGCGCCAGCAAACAAATTGAGGATAGTTTCTAGCTCGAGAAGATGAAGGAGAAGAGACTGGACCAAAAAGACTATCCACTTGTTTCTAGCAAGCCATTCAGCCCAAGCTAATTTAGCCCGAATAAAAGTTGCAGTAGGATTGAAGGATCCATTATTAAAAATAATGTCATTTACGGTCTTCTAGATGCTCTATAACGAGATGAGTAAGTTAGATCATTTGAGTTGGTTTCTTCAAATTCCTAACTAGCGGAAAGATATGATTCGAGTGAGCTAATTTAAGATCGGCTCAGGTCAACGTCAAGCCATTTATGATGAAAGGCTAAACCCCGGATCTCCTTAACGCAATTACATTGAGAGAAGAGATGATCAATAGATTCACAATAGCAAGACAAAGAGGACAAATGGTGTCAATTTTCACTCCTCTTATGGCCAAGTTGTCTCATGTTGGTAAAGCTCGTGACCAATTTGCCATAAGAACATTTTCAACTTAGGCATCGGGTCCAAATTCCAAATCTAAGCAAAATTCCAAGTAGGTAAATTGTTAGAATTTTTATGATCATTCCAAGTGGTCGACTTAGTCGTGAATTTCCCACTACTAGATAATCCCCAACAAACCAAATCCTCCATATCATGAGAGGGGGAGGGGAATAGACTTAATTTGTTGACAAATATCATTAGGAAGCATAGTATGAAGCAATTCCAAATCTCGGTCCTTATTCGTTGTGATGCAATCATCGATCGAAGCATATTTGAAGTAGAACTATCAAAAAATCAAGCAAACAAACATTACCACACCAATAATCAACCCAAAATTTTGTTTTTTCCTCGTTTCCTATTTTCTAGCATAAACCCTTTTTAAAGAGTCCCCATTCCTTCAGATAGGGCATTTCCAAACCCAAGAGTTAGTAGCCTTAGGTTTTCTAAAAACAAATCCTCGTAAAGGGGATACTTGACTCTCATATTTTTGCCCCATAAATTGTCTTCTTCGAACAAATATTTTCATAAAAGCTTACATAGGAAGACTTGGTTAACTCGTTTCTACTTTCCTAAGTCCCAACCCTCCTAGTTTTTTAAGAGTACGAGACCTTGTCTCGAGGCTACCATAGGTAATCCTTTATCCACATCCGAGTTCTTCCAGAAAAAGTCTATATTAATTTTATTAAGAGAGCTAGCAGTGCTCTTAGGAAGCTTACAGACTTTGCATAATATGAACCAAAAGAGATTTAAGATTAGATTGGATAAGAACCACTATACCTACTTTGGAAAGTGAATTGGCTTTCCAGACTTTGCGGTTTAGAATCAGCCTTTTTAATATGGTCTTAAATAATGAACTATTAGGCCTACCTCTAAAACAGGGCATCCTAAATACTTCCCAAGAGATTTAGAGTGAGGTATATTAAAAACCGAAGCCACAGAGGTCCTAGTGTTAGATGAAGCATTTCTCGAAAAAACTAATGAAGATTTATGAAAATTAATAAGCCGACTCGACTCGATTGTCGACAAAAATCTCTCATAATGTGATGAAGACTCAAGCACGTCTCATGATTACCTTTGCAAAAAGAAGGCTATCGTAAGCAAATAGGAGGCAAGGGATTTTGTTGGCTTGTGGACAAATTTTAATACCAATCCTTGACTTCGATTTTTGCGCTGCCGAGTTAAAGCCAACACATCCATGCAAAGAATAAATAGATAAGGAGATAATGGATCCCCTTGCCTAAGCCCTCTTGAAGGATGAAAGAATCCATAAGTTTCATCATTAACGATAATTGAGTATGTAACGGTGGTTATACACTCACGAATCCAATTAATCCAAACCCGAGTGGAATGCTAATGCCTTAAGACAAGAGAGAATGAAATCCCATTCAATTTTATCATAGACTTTTTCCATATCAAGCTTTAGTCCTACATAAGCCCGCTTGCCCTTGACATTCTTGAACTTATTAATACTTTCATGCGTTAACAATATGTTATAATGAATATCCATACCTGGTACAAAGGCACTCGATAGCGACTAACAATCCTTTGCAGCACCGGTCTTAGTCCGTTGACTAACACTTTAGAGATGATCTTGTAGAGATTATTACATAGACCGATAGATCTAAAATGAGATGTGAGGGAAGGACATGCAACTTTCTAGATAAGAGCAATAAGGGTATGGTTGAATTCTTTCAATAATTTTCCATATTGAAAAAATACATTATACAAGACACAACATCATTTCCAATAATATCCCAATGTTCGTTGAAAAAATCCCATGTCAAAACCATCTCGGTCCTAGTGCTTTAGCTGGATTCATTTGGAAAACTGCAGTTTTAGTTTCAAAGGGAGAAAATGGCTTTATAAGTTGAGAATTATCCTCACTATAAAGAAGGCACGGTAGATCCATTCTCGGAGAAGACCCATTACCTCTTTGTTGGAATCTAAATATCCGATCAAAATCTTCCACAAATTTTCGTTGGATATCCGTCAAGTCATCAATCCAAACTCCTAACTCATCTTGAATTCTGAAAATCTTCCTTTTATGTTTCTTAATAGCACAATATCGGTGAAAATATTTAGAATTTCTATGACCTTTGGTTAGCCATTCTTTCCGAGAAAACTTCTCCCGAGTATTTCGATTAAACAAAAGAAGTTTTTCTCTTTGTTTAATACGTCAATTATGCCAATGCATCAACCTCATATTACAGGGATTATTTATTAACCTTTCTTCCACTTTAATAAGGAGAGACGAGTTTTTTCTACTTTACGAGAGTAAAAATTGCCACAAATCATAGATGCCCAAAGCTTAAGTTTAGCTTTGATTCTCTTGAGTTTTCCAACAACTTTAAACATAGGCGTTTCATGAGGATTTTCTCTCCATTGTTGAAGAATGATCTTCTTTACCTCATTATAGGTAGACCAATTATTTTGGAACTTGAATTTCGGATAACAAATATTGCATGTATTAGGATTAGTGTTCGGTAGAATATAGCAGTGATCCGAACATGAGAACAACCCATACGACACAGATACAGTCTAGATAAAGATCTATCCAATCAGCACGAACAACAGCCCTGTCCAGTCTCCCATAGATAAGTTGTCCTTTCAAGAACTTTTTCCAAGTAAATATCCTTCCGAGTGAAAGAAATACTTTCCCCCTAATATCGATAAGAAAGACTTCATTCTCTCGTACATTACCGAGGGTTAGCTTTCTCCCTCCTCTCTTTTCATTAAGATATTCCATTTGGTTAAAATATCCAATGATACACCAGGGAAGGTTGATCAAACAATTAAGTTCCGGAAGATGATTCCAACAGGAGGGCTTATCAATAGCTTGAACCGACCCATAAATACCGTAAACAATGCATTCTTGCCTTAACACTTTATAAAAAATGTGCAAATGTATTGTCCGTTGATCTTTAAGGATCGCGTTAGCCGTGATATTAATGTTATTCTATAAAACCCACAGTCCCCACTATGATTAATAGGCAAGACATAATTAAAGTGGTCGAAGCCTAGCGTAGGCGAAATTTTTGCTGAATTTTCAGCATTAGTCAAAGGTTCCGTGATAAAAAGAACGTCTGGGCAAATACTACGATTCAATAACAAGATTTCTTGTTTAACTTACTGCTTCTTTGCACCTTGCACATTACAGGCAATAATTTTCATTTATGATCAAAGTAGTGGAGACTCGGACACTTCTCAACGCATTTCGAGTTGCATTAAATGAATAAGGTATAACCATCTCATACTTATAGAGTTTTGATTCCAAGGCATTCTCCGTATCTCGAAACTTCTTTGAGTAAAATGGCATCTTTTCTGAGTGATACAGCTTTTACTTCTTATATTTCTTGCTGATCCGTAAGTGACTCGGACATAACTGGTTCTCTGTTTCGAGTCCCTCATCACTCGATTTATCGCAGATTGAATAGCCTAGTATTTCGTCTTTTCTCACTCGGAATCCGACTTCGGTTATAAGCTCTATTATATTATAGTCAGTACTTTTAGTATGATTATTACTTAGTCTATATCAAGTTATCTCACTCGATATTCTTTACTTAGCTTGATCTATCGCTTAGACTAAGTCGGATGGAATTTTGAGTATCATTGATATTGGACTCATAAAATTCCACTTCTCTTCGACTCGGATAATTAGTTGTTTAATCATCGTAATTATTTTATTATCTCGTGTCTAATCTTGGACTAAAGTATTTTATACTTTGAGAACCAAAATTGATTTACTTTTGTAGGTTATTCAAACGAGGATACACCTTTTCAAACTACAAAAGTAACCTGGCTTCGTAACGTCAAATCACCAAGCAGACATGGCTTTTCACCTTCTCTCGCTCCATTCCCGGAAGATTGTGTCGTGGCTGTCTATTTCCAAATCTGGAAAACTGGAACACCAAGCTTAACGGTGGTTTCTACCTTATCTTTCAAGACACCACCAATGGTTTTGGGACTTCCAAGAGAGTTTAAACCGTTGTCCAACGTTCACATTACAACGGATACTTTCCGAGTGACTCGTAAAGCTTCTATCAATGGTCACAGAGGACTCTCGGTCAGCGAGATGAAGATAACGGCTACTCTGCCTGGTCATCTATAAATAGAAGCCACTTCACAAGACTTGAACATTGCCGAACTTATTGTTAATACACGTACTTGTGCAAAGTCTTTGTATTCATTCTCAATCTTCTACTTACAACTCCTATTTTGTAATTCATTACCTTCCGAGTTGTAAGGTCTTGTACTCAATTACAAACTCTTTCTTACATTCTTTGTAAGGTCCCTTGACTAAGCCGTAAGGGTAAACTCAGCTTAGTTGTCCCTAGCTGTGATGGTTATCTCGGCTAGGAAGTACTAGATCGGATAAGGGAATTTCGAGTCTAGGAAAACTTGTGAAGAGTTGTCTAAGGGAGCAACTCGGGTTCGGTCGGTTCACGGTATTTTGTGGACTCAAAATAGTGGATTTGACTTCGTGTTTGGATTGACACGGTCCGTGGTTTTCTGCCCCAGGAGGGTTTCCACGTAATCTCTAAGTGTTTACTTTCCGAGTTCATTCTAAACTCGGACTGTCTTCAAGCATTTGCTTTTCTTGCCATTTCTATCTATTCGGTCTTTCCGAGTCTCTACTTTCCCGACTCTGTTTTAACTCAAAACCGCATTCCGTATTTTACTTGGCAAAAGAGTTTGAATCTCCACAAGATTACTTCCTCACCCTATTCACCCCCTCTAGGGTGACTCGGACTCTCCTCGAGCAAACCTTCAATTGGTATAAGAGCCTAGCCTTTCAGAAAGGATCTAACCATCCAAAGGTCTAAAGATCAAATGGCTAAGAACACCGGAGAGTTCGATGAAGGAAGATCTTCCAACAGGCCACCAAAATTCAAAGGATCAAACTTTGGGCACTCGGAAGAAGCTTATGGAATGTTTCCTCATGGATCATGATGAAGATGTATGGGAAATCATACGACAAGGAAACTACATTCCAATGAAGACAGAGGAACTCGGAATCATTCCCAAGACAAAGGCTGAATTCACTCCGAGCGAGCGAGAAGTTCGAAAGAACTTCAAGGCAATGAACATTCCGATGTGCGCCATTAGCTCGGAGGAATACAATCGAGTGTCCGCTCGCGACACAGCAAAAGAAGTGTGGGACACACTTGTCAACACTTACGAAGGAACTAGCCGGGTCGGACAAGCGAAGATTAGTCAATATCTTCATAAATACGAGCTATTCAAGATGGAGCCGAAGAGAACATTACTCGGATGTTCATTCGGTTTACTGAGATTACCAATAATCTCAAGTCTCCGGGTAAGAAGATCACACACGAGGAAATGTGCGAAAGATACTCGAAGTCTACCCAAAAGAAGATGGGGTCCGAAGGTGACTCGCCATAGAGGAAGCTCGGAACCTCTCACTCTTAAAGCCGGACGAGCTCATCGGAAAGCTTCTAACTCACGAAATCCATCTAGAAGAAGAGGATGCTGAGAAAAGTACCAAAAGAAACATAGCACTGAAAGCCTCGGAATCCAAAGAAGCAAATGTGAGCTCTTCGACTCGGAAGACGATCCCATGGCACTCATTGCAAGAGGCTTCAAGAGAATGATGAAGCACAAAAGATGGGACAAAAGGCCAAAAGAAGAAATCTACAAGAAAGACAATAGAGACAGAAAAGGTAAGTTTTCTTCCCCTTCAAAGTTATCTTTATCTAAGAATTATGGGTGTTTCGAGTGTGGCAGCAAAGACCACATAGTCAAAGACTGTCCGAAAAGAAAAAGGGACAGAAAGAAGAAGAAAGCCATGATGGCAACATGGAGCGATGAGGATTCATCGGAAGATGATGAGGACTCGGACGACTCGAAATGTCCGATGGTAATTTCGACTCGGAAGCCGAAAAGGAGTCGGACTCGGACTCGGACAATGAGGAAACTAACCCTCAAGAGGTAATTGATTACTTCCTCAAATTCTCCAAAGTTGATTTAGCTAAATACATTTTTACTTTGGAAGAAAAGTCCAATTCGACTCTTCCCATTTCAAAGAACAACTTGAGTCAATTTCTTCGAGAGCAATTCTTTGAAAAACGAATTGGAAAAGCTGAGACTCACACTCGGAGAACTCAAGACTAGTGCTCAAACTAATGAGACTGAGTCCGAGTTACTCAGGAAAGAAAATGAGCAACTAAAACGAAGCTCACCGAGTCTCAAGATCCGATTTTAAAATTTACTCAAGGTCGGAAAAACCTTGACATGCTCTTAGGATCACAATGTGTCTCCTTTCGAAAAAAGGTCTTGGTTTCAACAGAGAAGAGGAATCCAATTCCTACTCAAAACTATTTAAAAATGATTCCGGAACCGTGAAGTTCGGGAAAGCCGAGCACGGTCCCATTCACGTAAATGAAAGAAGGACTAAGCCCGGAACTCGTTTACAAAAAGAAACCATTCTCTCCTGTTTCAAAAGGAAAAGTTTTCAAAAAGAAAGAGACACAAACTTAGTTCTCTCGAGAGGAAGACTCGGAATCGGACAAAACCCAAAGTCATTCAAATCTGGGTTCCAAAACACCTTCTTCCTCGTAAAAGGACCACGAGTAAGGAATGTTACTTGGGTTCGTTAGAGGAAGTGAGAAGGGTTAGATTCTCTCTGCTTTTCCGAGTCACTCGAAAAGATCAAAAGGACACTGGTATCTTGACAAGTGGATGTTCACGCCACATGTCGGAGATGCAGGACTCTTTTCCGAGTTGGAAAGACATAAAGGAGGAAAAGTGACCTTCGGTGATGATAGCAAAGGCAAGATAGTTGGTATTGGCAAGATTGGAAATGGAAGCAATCTGGTCGCCCAGTCTACCTTGTCAAAGGGCTAAAATACAATCCGCTTAGCATCTCCCGACTATGCGACAAAGGTCGGGAGGTAAGATTCACTCAATCTAAGTGCTACATCTCATATGAGACCACCAAAGAGGCAAAGCTCTCAAGTAAGAGATCGGGTAACACTTATATCATTCCTCTTTTGACCCAAGTCAGAATTTATCTTGTTTAAAAGCATCTCTCATTGATGATTCATGGACTTGGCATCGTAGATTAGGACATATTAGCATGCATACAATCAAAAAGCTGGCATCTCATAGTCCGGTTAGGGGTCTACCTAATCGTGTTTTTGAGAAAAATAAAGTTTGTGAAGCATGCACCGAGAGGAAACAAGTCAGATCTTCATTCAAATCTTTGAAGACAGTTTCCACATCCAAAGTTCTTGAGTTACTGCATATGGACTTATGTGGTGAAATCCCTGTGAAGAGCCTCGGAGATAAATCCTACATTTTTGTCATTAAAGATGACTTTTCAAGATTTACCTGGGTGTGTTTTCTCAAGCATAAAAATGAAGCATTCAAGGAGTTCGAGCAAACTCGTAGAAAGATTCAAGTTGAGTCTCGGACTCAGATTCAAAGGATTCGAACTAACCATGGAAGGGAGTTCGATTACTCGGAATTCTCGAGTTTTGTGACAAAAATGGAATCTCTCACAACTTCTCAGCACCCGAACTCCTCAACGGAATGGAGTAGTAGAGAGAAAGAACAGAACCCTTGAAGAAATAGCAAGGACGATGATGATTGAGCACAACTTGCCTTACTATTTACGGGCGAGGCGATCAACACGACCAACTACACTCCGAATAGATGCCTCATCGGACCCATTATGAAGAAAACACCTTATGAGCTCTACAAAGGGAAAAAGCCAAATATTTCCTATTTCGGATCATTCGGATGTAAATGCTTCGTTCACAACAACGGTAAGGATCACTCGACCAAGTTTGATGCTCGGTCGAGACGAAGGTATTTTTCGGGTTACTCCTCTCATAGCAAAGCTTATCGCATCTTCAATAAGAGAACTAACAAAGTGGAGGAAAGCATCCACGTAGTGTTTGATGAGCTTGAACAAGAGAAACCAAGTGAATCTTCATACTCGGAACCGAAGCTCGAGAAAGATGATGACGAAGTCGAGTCTACAAAAACTCGGACTCAACTTGCTGAGAATGAAGTCACTCGTAACGAGGAAACTCGGAATGAGACAACTCAAGAGCTTGCTCGGAACGAACAAGTTGATGAAGAGGGTCACTCGGAACAAGCTTCGAAGATCAAGCGGCTCGACCCACAAATCTCGTGAATCGGAGAATTGGTAAAGCATTCAAATTTACTTCCAGTCATCCCCAAGAAAACATAATTTCGGATATCAACAAGTGGGGTAAGAACTCGTTCCTCTCTACATAATCTATGTGCATTCACTGCATTCATTTCATTAAACGAACCCAAAAATGCACTAGAGGCCCTTAATGAACCTGAATGGGTAGAGGCCATGCAAGAGGAACTCAATCAAATTCGAGAGAAACCAAGTCCGGACTCGACCAACCGACCTTCGACCACCCAATTATAGGAACCAAATGGGTTTTCAAGAACAAATTGGATGAGGGTGGAGTGGTAGTCGAAACAAGGCTAGACTTGTGGCTCAAGGTCGTAATCAAGAAGAAGGAATTGATTATGGGGAAACCTTTGCACCTGTAGCCAGAATCGAAGCTATTAGAATACTCGTTGGCATTTGCATCCAGCATGCATATTAAATTATATCAAATGGATGTTAAGTGTGCATTTCTCAATGGTTTTATTGAAGAAGAAGTCTATGTCGATACAGCCTCCTGGTTTTGAAAACTCGGAATTTCCAAATCATGTTTTCAAACTTCAAAAGGCTCTCTATGGTCTTAAACAAGCACCTCGAGCTTGGTATGAAAGACTGAGTAACTTCTTGGTTCAAAATGATTTTAAAAGAGGTCGGATCGACAAGACTCTCTTCATAAAAACTAAGGGGAAAGATTTCCTTATTGTTCAAATCTATGTTGATGATATTATCTTCGGTGCTACTAATGAATTTCACGTGCGAGAATTTTCTCGGGTTGATGAGTCAAGAGTTCCAAATGAGTATGATGGGAGAACTCAACTTCTTCCTTGGGTTACAAATCAAACAAGACAGAGATGGGATCTATGTCCATCAATCAAAGTACACCAAGGAACTGTTGAAAAATACAAACTCCAAGATGCAAAGCATGCATCTACTCCCATGAGCGAGCAGTATAAAGCTTGACTCGGACGAGAAAGGTAAAGCAATAGATCGAAACTTTATCGAGGTATGATTGGATCTTTGCTATATCTTACTTCCAACGAGCCGGATATAATGTTCGAGTGTTTACCTATGTGCAAGATTTCAAGCTAACCCAAAAGAATCACATCTCACCGCGGTGTAAAGAATATTCGAGATATCTTGCGAGTACTCGGAATTTAGGTTTATGGTATTCCGGAGACTCGGAACTAACTCTTACTCGGATACTCGAGACGCGGACTACGCAGGATACAAAGTTGATCAAAAGAGCACATCCGGAGCTTGCGAATTTCGGGTCAATCCCTAATATCTTGGCATTCAAAGAAACAGAACTCGGTAGCTCTATCAACTGCTGAAGCTGAATATATTGCAGTTGGAGCTTGTTGCGCTCGGATTCTATGGATTAAGCAACACTTGAAGGATCTTGAACTATTCCTCAACTCGGTTCCAATCAAGTGTGACAACCAAAGCGCAATCAGCATCACCAAGAATCCTGTCCGAGCACTCGAAAACAAAGCATATCGAGGTCGGATATCACTTCTTACGTGATCACTCGAGAAAAGGTGATATTGAACTTGAGTTCATTCCTACTAATCTTCAATTAGCTGATATCTTTACTAAGCCTCTTGGTGAACATCGGTTTTGTTTTATTCGAAATGAGCTTGGTATGTTAAATGCTTAATTATGTGCTATTCTTATTCATTGCATAATTCCGTGTTATGTGTTGTCACTTTTAATAACCATTAGCTCGGTTGATTCGGTGATACTTGGGCTGGTAGTTATTTCGTGTTTCGAGTCACTTAGAAACCAATCCGAGTCAAACTCGGACGTAGAGAAACATGGACTTTAAATTTTCCGAAACTATCTCTAGAACAGTGGAGAGTTTCGGATCATATTTTTAAAATCTTTCTCTCTCTCTCGAGCGTGGTGATCGGATATTAGCCGTGGATCTCTAACCACTGGAATCTTAACCGTTGAAGAACTGTCACACCGGTCTTCGATGACTAATGGACAAGCCGAGTCGAACGGAGTTATACTTAACGGATAGTTGATGGGCTTCTATTTTTCTATAAATAGCGCCTATTCATCTTCGTCTCGGTACTCTACATTCCATTTCTCTCAAACGAAACTTTTCGCGGAAGATTTCTACGTGAATAGCGATCTTTGAAGTTCTTCAAGCATCGTCAAGACCATCTCTCGTAAGTTTCGATTGCTCTCATTTCTTTTTTCTACATCTTTTCGGTTCTTCTCTTCTACCTCTCCTTCTCTTTTCTACTCGAAAGTTTCATCTTTCCTTCCTTCTCTCAAAATGCTAAAAGAGGAAACCACCCCGACTTCCGGGTCTCCTCCTCTTCCAAAAGCCTCGCACCAAAATGCCGGAAAACTCAACCCCCTCCAAACCCATTGTCACCCAAGCACCTTGCGCTGGACGACAAATTCTTTCCAACAACCAAATTTTCTTGGTTGTCCCACATTCAAACCACCGGAGCATACCACTTCATGTGCTTCAGCGAGTTCATCTATCCCGAACTCGTTTCGAGTTCTACACTCACCTTACCCACTCCGAAAATGTTCTAACCTCCGGGGTTCGGAACATCACCGTTCGCATCAACACCTCTCTCCTCCACCGCTTGTTCAAGGTCTCCTCTCTCTTCTTGAACAGCAACCCCATTCCGTTCATCGAAGTCGCCGACGACTTCTTTGAAAAGTACGCCAAATAGTTCCCCGAGTCCCGGAAAAACTTTTCGTGACTCGGTTGAAGTCGAAGCTCGCCTTACGTGCTTTCTGCTGATGAGAACCTTTTTCTCACAAGCATTCCAAGCAAGGAGAACCCCAACTCCAAGCACCTCAAAGCTCTCTTTGACATTCTTAAGGGCTACGAAGTAGACCTCTTCCCCTCCATCATTGAGCAAATGGCCGCTGTGCCAGCTCAACTTCAATCTAAGAAGAACACCTCCCTTCCTTTTGGTGCTCTTCTCACCCTTGTCTTCAAACAATTCCAAGTTCTTCTCCCTCGGACCCAAACGTTGTGTCCGAGGTTGCCGTTGTTGTCGGCAAGAAGGAACTGCAGGGGTACGGATACCGGAAACCGAACCCGGTGTCCGGGTGCATAACTCGAAGCCGAGGCCCCCTTCTCCGCCTCGGACTCGAAATCAACCCCTCTTTCTCTCCCCTCTCCACCTGGTGGTGCCTCAACCTCGGGTGCCTCAAAACTTTCTCTGCTCTCTTGTCCCCGTTTTTATGGACAAGATCAGCTCCGTGTCCTCTCGATTTCGGAGACATGCTCCGGTCTTTCAAACTTGTTCTCCAAAATTTGACCATCAACCAAAAGACCGGTCAATCCCAAATCCGAGAGCAGCGAGTCTCTTGTTCTTGAGATGAGGGCACTAGTGAAGGAGCAGCAGGAGCTGGTCGAGCTCCTCGGAGAGAGAAGGTCTAAGGCGGCTCGGGACCATGATGACTCGGACGCGTCCGAAGCGTCTTCGAGCCCGAGTCCGACCTCCTCGGATAGCGGGGATGAAGAAGAAGAAGCTGCAGATGCGGAAGCTGCAGATGCAGAAGGCCGCAGACGCCGAAGAACTCGCGGCTGAGGCAGGTCCTTCCGGGCAAGGGAAGGAACACAACGAAGAAGCGAGTGGGAACTGCCGAGGGTCGACCGCTCCACAAGCTCATGTGGCAAGTACTCGGCTCGCACGCCAGCTCTGGGTGGGTCGAACGACCTCGCTACTCTAGCGGGTCGAGACGGAGCAGCCATCTCCAGCTACCGAGGTTCCAAGGGAAGAACCCCTCGATCCACTCACTCCGGGTCGGCCACTCGGAGCCGAGCCCCGACGATCATACCGATTCTCCCTCCGCCGTGCTCAAGCACATCGTCAAGATCATATCAGCGCCGGCGAACCTCCACTCCCTCCGCCTCCACTCGAAATCCCCTCTCCCTCGTAGGCACTATGCACTCGTGGCACAATTCCAAAGTCTGCGATTCTTCCTCTTTCGAAAGATTTTTCTTTTTTTCTTTTGTCCAGGCATCTCATTTGTACTCGAATGTTCTTTTGCTCCCTTCTTTCTATTATTTTTTTTTTTGCTGAAAGGCAAGGGGAGAAATAGAGTCGAAAACTTGTTGAAAATAGAGTCGAGAGAACTTGTTGTCTTGTTTAGGGGAGTTTTCACTTTTAATCCTTGTAATTTCGTTGAGTTCAATGAATTAATGCTTTCTCTTACATGATTTCTGTGTGTATAATCTTTCCGAGTTTACATTATTTCATTGCTAAGCATTTCTACTTTATGCTCGACTATATACCTCTTGCTCCGATACACCGAGAATTCTTTACTCGACTTTCCTCATGAGCAACTACTCGTAGTCGATTTTTTTCACTAACAAAGTTTCTGTCTAAGAATGGAATGCCTTTCATCAAAAAGGGGAGATTGAAGACTTAGACACTTCTCAACGCATTTCGAGTTGCATTAAATGAATAAGGTATAACCATCTCATACTTATAGAGTTTTGATTCCAAGGCATTCTCTCGTATCTTAGAAACTTCTTTGAGTAAAATGGCATCTTTTCCGAGTGATACAGACTTTTACTTCTTATATTTCTTGCTTATCCGTAAGTGACTCGGACAACCGGTTCTCTGTTCCGAGTCCCTCATCACTCGGATTTATCGCAAATTGAATAGACTAGTATTTCGTCTTTTCTCACTCGAATCCGACTTACGGTTATAAGCTCTATTATATTATAGTCGGTACTTTTAGTATGATTATTACTTAGTCTATATCAAGTTATCTCACTCGATATTCTTTACTTAGCTTGATCTATCGCTTAGACTAAGTCGGATGGAATTTTGAGTATCATTGATATTGGACTCATAAAATTCCACTTCTCTTCGACTCGGATAATTAGTTGTTTAATCATCGTAATTATTTTATTATCTCGTGTCTAATCTTGGACCAAAATATTTTATACTTTGAGAACCAAAATTGATTTACTTTTGTAGGTTATTCAAACGAGGATACACCTTTTCAAACTACAAAATTAACCGGCTTCGAATGTCAAATCACCAGTAGACATGGCTTTTCACCTTCTCTCGCTCCATTCCCGTAAGATTGTGTTAGGGCCGTCTGTTTCCAAATCTGGAAAACTGGAACACCAAGCTTAACGGTGGTTTCTACCTTATCTTTCAAGACACCGCCAATGGTTTTGGGACTTCCAAGAGAGTTTAAACCGTTGTCCAACGTTCACATTACAACGGATACTTTCCGAGTGACTCGAAAGCTTCTATCAACGGTCACGAGAGGACTCTCGGTCAGCAGATGAAGATAACGGCTACTCTGCCTGGTCATCTATAAATAGAAGCCACTTCACAAGACTTGAACATTGCCGAACTTATTGTTAATACATGTACTTGTGCAAAGTCTTTGTATTCATTCTCAATCTTCTACTTACAACTCCTAGTCCGTAATTCATTACCTTCCGAGTTGTAAGGTCTTGTACTCGCTACAAACTCTTTCTTACATTCTTTGTAAGGTCCCTTGACTAAGCCGTAAGGGTAAACTCAGCTTAGTTGTCCCTAGCTGTAAGGGTTATCTCAGCTAGGAAGTACTAGATCGGATAAGGGAATTTCGAGTCTAGGAAAACTTGTAAAGAGTTGTCTAAGGGAGCAACTCGGGTTCGATCAGTTCACGGTATTTTGTGGACTCAAAATAGTGGATTTGACTTCGTGTTTGGATTGACATGGTCCGTGGTTTTCCGCCCCAGGAGGGTTTCCACGTAATCTCTAAGTGTTTACTTTCCGAGTTCATTCTAGACTCGGACTCGTCTTCAAGAATTTGCTTTTCTTGCCATTTCTATCTATTCGGTCTTTCGAGTCTCTATTTTCCCGACTGCTTTTGACTCGAACCGCATTCCGTATTTTACTTGGCATAAGAGTTTGAATCTCCACAAGATTACTTCCTCACCCTATTCACCCCCTCTAGGGTGACTCGGACTCTCCTCGAGCAAATCTTCAAGTAGTACTCCTAACAATTCACATTATCGGAGAGTAAAAACAATTGCGTAAAAGAAATTTCAGCTTACAAAGCAAGGTTCGGTCCTATAAAGGGTTGGTTAGATAAAAAGCTTTTTTTCCACTCGTCCAAAATAGACAATAAAAAATACGGAAAGACATTAGTCCATATTGATAATAAGTAAATTGTCCTCTTACAACAATGGATCGAAAAGAATCGAAAAATACAGAGATTCAACTCGCTTTCTCTTTTGAGCATCTCGATAGCATGTCTCCATCCCTTCCTTGGATGTCTAATAAGCCAACACCAAATAACATTGGCAACGTAAGAAATCAAAACAAAAGAGGCAATAAAATAACGCAAGAGAGGCCATCTCCAGCCATAAAAAACACCCGAGCAACTATAGAACAAGAAATTAACGAAAAAGTCTCGGATATATCAAAGTACTCATCATCGACTTTCGATTACTAGTTGGTGTAGTCAAATCCGGCTTCCAGCCCATAGAGAAGGTAACAGAGGTTCGTCCCAACGCCTCCATAGCAAATAATACCGTAGAATGAAGTAAGCTTGACTAAAAATATTTCCAAACCTATTCGAAGCGAGTCCATCATCATGCATTATTATTATTATTATTATTATTATTATTATTATTATTATTATTATTATTATTATTATTATTATTATTATTATTAATTTTTTTCATTTTTAAATCAGAAATGTCGAGATACTTTTAGGAGAATTAAAAGGCAAAGAAGGAAGAGTCGCCAATCATTTTTAGAAATAAAAACTAACAAAAATAAAAAGAATACTCTTCCAATCTTAGTATGGAAAGATTAAGTTTGAAAGAGGTTTAGAAAATGACTTCATTGGTCTAGAACTAAGAATCTAGATTCGAGGCGAAGGTTGTGAGTAAAAAGATGTGTTTAAACAAGCAAGCAAACAACATATTAGATGCGAAATAAGCTAGAAAGTTATAAAAGCGGGAATGAAAATCAAAGCGATTAAAGAAAGCGAAAAGAAAACCGGAAAAAGAAAAAAAGATTATACCGAGCGGGGAGGAATTAAAAAGAGATTACATCTCGAATCCACAATATTGAAAATAATAAATAACATAAATAAAGAAACCATAAGAAATCTTGAAAGCGGATTTGGCGCCCTCAAGTTGTCTCACCTACCGATCTAGGTCTCGAACCGGATCTGGAAGCATGACGGTGGTGAATTGAAAGGGGCTTTTTGTGAGCTTTTGTGAGCGTAGATGGATATTGATGAATGACGAAGGATTTTGGGATTGAATGTTGGAAATATAGTGAAGATAGATCGAAAAGAAACCAAGAGATCAAAATACGAGCAAGTGCATTCAATAGCTCTTAATTAGGTTTCACCAAGCATTTAGCATAGGAAATGGCCATGTTCAAAATGAGCCTAAGTTCTCTATTTATAGGAGAGGATTAGGTCACAAAATGACCTAGGGTTTAGTCTGCAGCAGATTGACCGAAATGACCGGAAAATCGGCCGAAAATCACAAAAATCGGACCGAATTAGGATTGAACTGGATCCAAGGAATCACTCCGCGGCATGCGGCACGGGCCTCGGAATGACATTGTTTGGAATCTTGGTTTGTGTGCTTTGGCTAAACACTCGGAACAAAACGCAACACTTTTGCAAAATTGACCTAGAAGTGCAACGTCGGCCTTATACGGTGTCATTTGGTGAAGTTTGACTCCCATATCTTGCTTGATCGCTGAGTGAAAGAGTGAAACGATACGTTTTTTCCCAAAATAGAAGTGACTGGTGCCGACCATAGTATCTTTCCAAAAATGGAGGGTTTTTGCTTTTAACGGGTTTCTATGTTTGGTAGGTATTATTTTTAGTGCGGGTTTGGGTTTCTTGGTTGGAAGCCTAATCCGGGCTTGACACAACCGAAAGAAAATGGGATTGTGGGCCGGCCGAGGGCAAAGGAAGTTGCTTTTGTGGTGCTAAAGGTATTTGTGGTTTACTAGCTTCGTCACACCAATCGGACTCCGACCGTGATCCAAATCCACAAACAAGATTGAGATTTCATCACCGGGCCAACAAAATAAATAATAAGAGAAATGATGACATTTTATAGGTGTCTACAGATCGCGAGGTAATTATTCTCTCGGAAAATTATTTCTATGGAAAATGATGTTCAAATCATATTTTTGAGTGAATAATTTTGGGACTAACTACCATTTAAACCAAAGTCAAACAATTCACGATTCAGTCAACTATCTTTTTCTGATGTGTTTTTGAGGATCTGACAAAGAAATGAAAGCACCCTAATTATATCAAATATGGTCATCATTCGAGTCTTCAATGAATCATTTTAGCTAAAAAATCTACTGCATTGTTTCTATGGTCATAAGACTGAACTGTTACGAAGGATATAAATGTTAGATTTGAACTTCTTAAATATTCCACCATATAATCAAGTTTCAATCTCGATCGTTTCAGACTTGTAGGGGTGAAAAATGTCAACTGAATTATGATGAGCAACATCAATCAGACTTCAGCAGACTTTCAGGTGAGACGGGCATGGTCGTTAGTGGTGGCCGCAGCAAGATGTACAGAACAGGACCCAAGAAAGGGATTATTGACAAGGGCAGTAGCCAAGCTCTCTCGTCATAGCTGCAAGATAGAAACATCACCAAGAGTTCAACCATGATTTTAAATTATTACAACGTATTTCAGATGTAAAGATGAAGTCCTTGAAATCTCACCATTTCCGTGCAGTCATGTCGTTGTAAACCCAGAAAGGTGCAAATGCTGACAGTAGACAGAAATCAAGACAAGTTGCATGGACCTAAGACAACAATGGAGAAAGCTAAATGAGCAAATTGAGCATGACAAAGAACAAGATTCGAGAGCAAAGCAAAGCAGAATCACATAGAGCGTGCCCTTTTGGGCCACCGGAGGAGGGGGAGGGTGCAACCTTCTCTCTTTAATTGAAATGTAGAGAGACATTTTTTATTGAACCCTAGATTCGAAACATGTTGATCTAAATATTGCTAAATGGTCTAGTAGATGACAATTTAGCACGACATTTGATACAGTACTTTACCACCCTAAGCTGGAACAACAGCGCATTAATGGCATTCTGATTGAATTTATGTCCCACCCCATCGAAGAAGCCAAGCCCAAGGCCTGATTCTAACAAGTCTGGGTTTGGGGATCTTCATTACACTCTTACACAAGGATCCAAAATGCAATACTGGTCACTATTGCAGTTTTGATTGTACAAGCGGCAATCACATTTTGAATTGGAAAACCTTTACATTGTGGCCGTCTTGTCGCCGAACAACCACATTTTGAATCCATGCTCTTACACTTCTTTTAGACGTAGTCCTAGTTGCTACTGATATTTAACATTATTTCAGTTTTCTACTTGCCTTTGAAAGTTATTTGGAGTCATCATTTAGTAGGTTGATTCTTTTCCAAGTTATGTTTTAGCTTATAAATACGGACCTCATGCAATGTTTTTGCAAGCGGTGATTTAAATTTTTATAATTGAGTTGTTTGGGAATTTTGCCTGGTCTCCCCACCTTCTTAGCCACTTGGAAAGCAATAGTCCAAGCTCTGTAGCTTAAAAATTCAATCCAAAAACAAAGAAAACCTAGATACCAAATGTAACACTCAAAAGACGTTTATAGTTCAATGCTATTAGATGAACTTTAACATTAATAGGGTCCACCTAAAGAATAGACGACTGAAAGGAAATGATGTTTCATGGGCTTGGTGGCTTATCTTTAAGACTGTTTTGCGTCACTCGGTAAACAATGAATTGAATATGTGAACCTCATATCCTACAGGTCAGATTCAGGAATTGCATAAAGCACCAATGAAGCACAACTCACCAACTTGCTTTCTCTGAAGTACTGATAGAATTCTTTCCATTCACCATTTGCCAAGCCCGCATATACCATCAACCCTAGTCCAGCTGCACCCAATACCTGATAACCAGCAAAGAAAATTGATGTTCTCCAATCCAAAGCCTTGAGAAAGGCCATCATTTGTTCACACTCCTTAATCCTAATAATTTAATTCTATTACACAACACAAGCGAACAGTATTGCTTTCAATATAGAGTTTTGAGGAGGAAGCAAGACCATGACGATTGGAAATATCAAGTGAAAGTATCAAATATAAAGTGAAATAAATTAAAGAGCACAGAGGCCTTTCACCACATGAAGAAGCATCACAGGAAATATCATTTACTTTAAAACTCTCACACTAACTAGTCACTTCCAGTTTATGTTTTCAGACTTCAAAAGTCAGATTACTCCAACTAACTATGATTTGGTGCATAGACTATGCCATGAATCTCAAGTCATGGTAGCATATTTCGTAAAACTTTCTTCATGAATGGACTGACATCTTTCTTTGCTACCCCTTATATCTCGCTGTTTTGGTTGACAAACCCTGCCATTTCCCCTCAAGGAACATTGGAAAGGGAGTAAAAAATGGTATGCAATATAACTGATTTTTCTAACATTGTGTGGGAAACTTAAATCACACCCCCACACCCTAAACATGCTCCCAAAATTCTAGAAGCAAGAGCAGCAATGGGCTGAATGCTAAATTTAACACATATGAGCAGGATCTTCAACAGTCTTTCTCATTTGAGCAAGATTCCTTGCCTCTCATGCTTGTTTAAGTATGAGGAGGGGGTGGAGAGAGTGTTATTAACACTTCTCACCCTCTTTCCAATGCAAATCAATTCTTACCCCAGCAGTTATCTTTGATTCCAAAAAATTTAGAGGCCATCGACTGAGTTCACCTTCTTCAACAGGAGGTGGAGGGGGTCTCCAAAGAATGAAATAGGGGATAAGAGCGTAAGCTCCCCAAAGAATGAAAGTGTGAGGAATGGCCAGACAGAGATCTTGCTTTTTGAGCTGCCCAATGAAAAACAATGCTCTTCAGCAAGAAAAAGAGGTGTTGTAAATTCTAATGGAACTCAAAATGTGGGGAAAAAAGTAACTAATGCTAGTTTACCTTCTACCAGAGGGAAGCAACAGCATGCTGTAGACAATTGGCCACAAAGCCATCATGTACCAAATTGACACAAGCACTTGATTCATCCTGAAGCCATCATCCACCACCAAGTTTGAAAGCTTCTTCACAAAGTACAAATCCCTTGACTACAGCCCAAAAAAATCCAAGTGTCATCTACAGGCTACAGCAAGAACAATGATTTTCAGCTCATTCATTGGAAGTTTTGATGAATGTGCCACAGATAAGCAAAAGGTTCTATCTCATACTCATCCAACAATGACAGTGATGAGTCCTTCGTTTTTCCAGTTAAGCTTCTTTCATGGTTAAATCAAGCAAAAAGATTAAACATGTCGAAAAACTAAAAGAAATAGAACTTACACAAAGATGCCACAAAATCCAAAATCACAAATCCACATAACACAGCACCCTAAAGAAGCAACTTAATAATACATGAATGCCGAACAATTAATTAAGAGCTCTAACATAACCAACTAAAATCAGAAGCTTAGAATTCAGCCAATTTCGTTGCTTATGAGTTCATGTGCTGAGATGTTGCAAAACCTATTCCTGTTTGTCAACTATGAAGAGTGACACACTGTTAACTTTGACAGGGTATATCGGCATAATTGACTAAAGGGCAACTTTGGTCTGCTTATAATGAAGTGAACAAATTACGACAATTAGCTACAATTTGCTTGTCTAAACATAATTCATGGTTCCAAATAGCAGCCAAGTCAACCTTTTTCCAATCAAACATCAGGTAAAAAGACTCCAAGCACTTGGTATCATATTAGATGATCCAGTTCGCTCATGAAATTATAGTAATCTCCTATTGGATGTATGCTACTTTTTCTGGGATTCCGCATGTTGGTTGCAGAGGTTAAAAACTATAGCACTACTGATGGAGATCAAGATCCCCATCATCTTCAAGCTAATTAGGAACTCTAGCTAGCTTGTCAAAGGTCAGAAGAGCCATGGAAGTTGTTAGGTAGCCCCTGTCCAGTTCAGATGAAGGGCTTCCTGAGACAGTCAGTGATGGGGATGGGGATCAGGCTTCCCTTCATGTTCAGGACAAGCCAGGGACCTCCACTGGTCCTGGCCATCCAACAGCTACACAACACAGATCAGGGATTGCCTCAGTCAGTCAGATGCACCTTAGTCAGTTAGTGCATGGACCTTGGAGAGGTTTCGCACCTTCCCCCTCATGAAGAGTAAGGTGTCTTTTGTGTCTCAACCAAGTTTTAGCCCAGACAGTCATAGGAATCTGGTGCAAGTGTTTCTGAAATTGTGCTGTTTGAAGGGTAGTTTAGACAGGCTACTGGGTTGCTGTTTTTTTCAACATTTGACTCTTAATTTATGGGACTTTGGGGCATCAAATTATGTCAAAATATTTATCAGATCACATGCCTAAAGTGGGGATTTAGTTGCTGCATGATTTGTTTTTATCCAGCCCAAAGGTGCCTAAAACAACCTTTTTACCCAAGCTGTGTAGGCCACTTGGATCTGAAGCTTTTGAAGTGTCCTAGGAAGAGTGAGCTAGCTGAGCAACCTCAAAATGGGAGTAAACAACGATCCATCCAGGAAATTGCTTGCTTAGTTCTCCATTTGAGGTGTCAAGTTCTCACTAGTTGTAGAATTTTCTAATTTTTTCTGTATTGTGGAATTTTCTAATTTTTCTGTATTTTCTCTGCTTTTCTGTTTTCTATTTCTGGCAGCTTTGTAACTGAGTATTTTTGACAATTTGGAATCATACAATGCGTGGAAATGCCTGCTTCTATAAAGGCTCCTCTCTCTCTCTCTCTCTCTCTCTCCCTTGTACTGAGATTTCATGAATATGATACGCTTTTGCTTAGCTTTGTGAGTTAGCTTAAAACTCTCTCAAATCCTAGTCCTGTATCTCGAGGTTGCTCCTTAAGTGGCGTTGTCTAGGTCATGTTTGCTCAATTTGGTGGTGATTTTGTGCGTCCAAATTGATCACACAAGATTGGCCCTTGTGAACCAAGCTGTGGTGTTTCTGTATCAGCTTTGGATCACTTCACTATCCAACCTTGTTATTTCAGTTTCTTGCTATCTTGCTCGTTGTTCAGTTTTCAGTTCATCATTTGCTTGTGTTCATCGTCACTGCTAGGCTCGATACATCAACTACTATATTATATTAACAGAATACTATGTCACATTAACTGATTACTATATATATACTCAAGTAGAAGTAATCCTCCCTATTTTTCTCCCCATCATCCCTACCAGTTTAGAAGGGAGAACACTACAGTGTTTTATGATACACACCTCCCGGTGTTCCAGTGTTTCATGATATTGGGTATACACGTATCGAGCAATAGGTCAGGTGAAACCCACATAAAACTAGAATTCAAGTAATGACTACTTACAAGAACAGCCAGAAAGAATAAATCAAAGGAACCAACCAAATCTTCCAAGAATACACACCAAAAGTCAAGGAATCTGGAATTAAGTTTTCAACAAAAAATACCGGGGTTTGATCAGGAGCGAGATTGAAAATATAGAACATGAGGGCAGCCCACAAAAGGAAGAGCAAAATTGAGGTAGTCCAGTTTCCACTGTCATGGCCTCCTTCATTTCCAACTTCATTTTTATGGGAATCTCCGTTTTCCAGGGCTGGGTCCTCAGAAATGGAACTCAAACAAGTTTGAAGGGTGCTCTTCTTCTTCTTCTTCAACTCATAGAATTGCAATTTTGGTATCCTGTGATTATTCAGTTTACCCGAACCATGAGAGGGTTTCAGCAACCAGCAAGCTAGCCGCGTGTTTGTGTTCTGGGCTGTGGGATGAGGAGAGAGAAAACTTGAGAAGTTGCAGGAGATGAGGGTAGCGCTCGCCAACATCTTTTGGCATAATTTGTGCGGGTGCTCATGGGTTTTTAAAATTGGATTTTTGTACTAAGGCCGTTTAGCAGTCGTTGATTAATTGAATTAATTTTTTATATTAATTGGTTTATATTTAGTTATTTTGAAAAAATATTTAAAATATTTAATTATTTTTTGAAAAAATATAAGATAAAGTTAAGTTATAACAAGCCAATTATAAAAATTTATTGAAATTTACTTTTGTAAATGACTTTTTAAGCGCAAAAGTCAACTTATCAAACATATTTAAGTCGTTTTTTGATCAAATTTAAAAGTTAAATTTTTTAAAAAGTCATTTTTTTCCAAAAAGTTATTAAAAAGCTATTAGTCAACCATAACCTAAAATAATATGTACTTTAGGAGTTTTGGATATTTATATATTTTATTTTAAAATTCTCATCATGCACTCGTATTTGGGGTTCATTTTTTTAAAAATCAATACAAGTTTGCGTGGTCGCCAACTTGATTTGATTATGATGTGTCAGTCTGAACAATCTGATTTATTGTTCTTCTTACCCCCAATTGACCCTCTTTCCCCTAATTAACTTTTTCTCTTTCTAATAGTCTTAATATCTCTATTCTCCATTCAAGTTTCCTCGCTCTTTCTTTAAAAACTTGAAAATTCTCACTTTTCCCTTCTCAATTTCGTTAATGCAAGACAAAACAAGTAAGTGAATCGTCTCCAATTCCCCAAAAATTCTTGGTATAGGTCGAAAACCAAGCATGTGAAGTTCTTACATTCCATGAGTTTCACTACCCTTAGAGATGCTAAAATGCTAATTGAAGAAGAACAATCGATCAAGCCCACAAAAGTCATAGCCAATTATAAAGCAATTAACAGAGTAAGGATAAGAAAAACTCTAGTACGAAGTAAGGGTGTGAATGCCAATGCTCTAAACTAGTACACTAAATATACCCCTATGGACAATTCTTATGCCCAAGCATTAGATTACCTTCTTTCTAAAGGCAACATCAAATTTCCACCCATCGGAGCAAAATTAGATATTGCTAAACAATCAAAAAAAATTGGGATGCCAAGTAAATTCTATAAATACCGTGCAAGAGGGCACAATACTAAATAATGTTGGACTTTCAAGAACAAGTTGGAGGATATGTTCGAGAATCGACAATTTTTTTTTTTAGAAAAAGGTAAATATATCAACTAACGAGTAGCCCTTCTCGTAAGGATTTTACTCAAATTGTCCTTCATTAAAATGTAGAGAAAGGAAGAAGAAGAAGGAAGAAAATCCCAATATAAAAAATGGGAGATAGAAAAGTTCCACTTTTACTACCTAATCAGCGACCTCTATTTCCCTCCCGATATCGATGATTAATAAGGACATGACTACAATTCCTAAGATACAAATAGATATCATGAATAAGTAATCGAATCTCCCATGACGGTTGACATTCCCCGCATGAAGCCTTAATAATAATTTGGTTATCCCCGTCAACGAATATAGAACGAAATCCTAATTGGAAAGTCGCTTGTATTCCATTTCTCATAGCGAGTGACTTCAAGCAACCAAAACTGCGGTTGGCCCCAAATTTGAAGCTCCCGCTTGGATAAATCTTCCATCCCAATTTCGATGACAAAGCCTCCCGCTGCGAGTCGTAGAAGATTTTGATCCATCAAAATTAATTTTGATGAATCCCCTAACGGCTTCTCCCATCTAATGTGATGATTTGTGGTGGTAGGAAGAAGAGATGTTTGAGGTGAAGAAGAAGAATACATAACATCAAATCTTTCCTTTGCCCTCCATTCAGCCCAAAACCTTTTAGCTTTAATAATGGTTGATACTAAATTATACCTTCCATTATTAAATACAATATAATTTCTACTTTTCCATATGCTCTATATCAAATAAACCAAACGAACTGTTTGAGTTGGTTTATTAAAATTCCTAAACTTTTTGATAATTTCAGTGAGTGACGAATTTTGAAGATGACCAATATTAATATCAAGCCACTTGTGAAGATAAACTTTCTCCCGAGTATCTTTAACATAAGGACAACGAGCGAAGAAATGGTCGACCAATTCCTCATTTTGTTGGCATACCGGACACTCGGTTTTTCACATTAATTTCCCTTCTCAAAAGTGTATCTTGTGTAGCAATGGAATTATGTTGCGGTTGCCACATGAATAGTTTTGTTTTAGGCATAATATCCAGATTCCATATCCACCCAGACCTCCCAAACATGGTTTCGATCTTCAATTTTATGTGCACTCCAAGTTGCTTGATTTTGTAGTGAACTTCCCTGTACTCGATAATCCCCAACAAACCGTGTCTTCCATATCATGATGAGGAATGGGTACACTCGTATCATCCTACAAATGTCCATGGAAGAAATGAGGAGAGAAAATGAATGTTCCATTCTTTATCGGATGTAATACATATATTGATAGATGCATCACATGATGGAATATCATTCCTTTTATTATCATAATATTGGAGTAATGTTGCTTGCCCACACCGGATATCATGCCAAAATTTCGTAGTCTTCCCATTTCCAATTTTTCATTTTAATCCTCTCCTAAAAAGGTCTCTTTTTTTTTTTTTTTTCAGGAGACATCTCCAGGTTGAAGAATCCAAAGGCTTAGATTTTCGTAAGAAAAAATCTTTAGATAAAGGATATTTAGATCGCATGATCCGGGCCCAAAATTATTCCGCTCGTACAAAAATTATTCGGTTTAGGAACGGACAATTTTCTTTACCTAAAGCCACCCAAAAACAAAACAACAATAAGAATCCTTTCAATAGAACCTTAGCCATCTTTTCCGAGCCCATCCTAGGCAAATGGGACACTTCGTTTTCATACAAGATGTTAAGGGGCCTAAACTAAAAGCTAATGTTTCCCATGCTGATCTTGAAATGTGTGGGTTATGGGCTAGTGACAAAAACATGTATACGAAGTAACAACTGTAGGTTAAGACATTAGGATCGACAACGACAATGACTATGGGGCACAAAACACACGGAAGAATATGATTTCTAGGAAGAAGTGAAACCTTCAAATGTTTAGTTCCTAACCGGTTCCGGACACCACAACACTCCAGTAGATCCACAACAATCAAGAAACATTAAGAGAAAAAGAAGTTACAAAGGAAGAAGACCTTTTCCTCAAACAGACTTCAATATGTAAAGGTTAGCATATCTATATGGCAACTTATAATCGTTTGATGCACTTAGTAAAATTAAGCCGCCACTTGAAACTTCACTTGAAAAAGTGGTATGCATGATCACTACTGGTGGAACCATTACCTTTGACAACAAGGATCTACCTTAAGAAGGCCTTACACACAACAATGCTAATAGATAATAACCTCCACTAACAAGTGTGTTCCTTTAACTTTGGTTGATAATGGACTAGCTATCAATATATGCCCCTAGAAAACTACCAAGGGATTAGGGATTAGGGAGCACCAACTCTCTAAGCAAAATTTTCACCTTAAAGCATAAGACAACTCTAAGAGAAAATCCTAGGTAAAATCACTCGTCCCATAAATGTAGGGTCGATATCAAAAAATATGGAGTTTCAAGTTCTAGATATTCCTGCTACTTTCATCTTACTTCTAGGATATTGTGGGCTTCACGATCATCAATCGGTGCCCTTTACACTGCACCAAAACATCAAAATTTTCATCAAGGGGCAAGTAGTCACTATGGATGGTGATCACCTTTGCGTCATAGTCACCAACAAAGAGTCGGTTATCGAGATAGAACATGATGACAATAATCAAGAACTATACGTCTTAAAATTGTTGTGGCTTTAGAAAACCAAAAAAGCATACTTTTGACTTTGATATGTATTTCAACCTCATGTTCAAGCCATGCTTAAAAAGAAAGGATACTTCCTTGGGTTTGCAATAGGTAGGAGAGCACAATAACCAATTCATCCACCCTTAACTCCCAAATAATTATTGTTTTGGTCTAGGTTATAACCCAACTTTTAAAGAATTAGCTAAGGCCAAAGGGAAGTTCAAATTGAGAGAGTTGCACCTCTAAAATTTCAATCTACCAAACCTTACCCCAGCACTCTTAATAGGCTTCTATTATTGTCGAATGCTTGGAAGGGGAGGCACCCTACAATAGTATTATGCTATACTAATGTCAAAGGAAGTCTATGTGACTTTTCCGGACAACAAGTCATACATTTATTATCAAACCGAGATTTTATACTAATAAGATTGTGCTTCTTAAAAGAACAAAGGGCTTGTACTCCACAATGACCAAGACGTTAATGCCAAAGATTCCCATACTCACTCAAAGCAATATGGGTAGCAATAAAATTATACTCAATAGGTATAGGGTAAACATTACCTAGACTATGGACATGCAAGACGACATCACCAGTGGCGTTGTCTTAAAAATGAAAAGATAAGTCATCAAAGGTGTCGCCACAATTATTGTCACGACACAATTGTTTGATGACATCGTATTATGGTAAGTCGTGGGATATGAAGAACAAATTTTAATTAAAGAGGGTATGAAAAAGTACAAAGCTTTAGATTACCAACCTTAAATAAACTTGAACTCTATTAAGGGGTTTTAGAGAGAAACTCGCCTCATATGGTGTCATATGGGATGCCACAACCGAGTCAAGATACCGGACTTGTTCACCAACATCACTAGCATTGAATGTGGCGTATGTATCAAGCACTTGGAGATGGGTGAGGTTGATAACGATTGGGACAGTACCCACCAAATATCCAAGAGAGTGACAAATATGACAAATAAGGTTAGATTGAGAACCTAAAGTCCCTTAAGAGGTACTATTGCCTCCAAGGACGTCTCAAGAAGAACCCGAAGCTTGCTGATTCAAATAATTATAGCTGTAGCAATTGTTGTTCCTATTGTTGTCACTTCCTCTCTCTCTCTCTCTCTCTCGTAGCCACCGAAGACTCGGGTATAACCGATCGACTCCTTAAATGTGTTTTGATTTCATGCATTCATCTAAATTTAGGATAAAGCAAGAAGTATCCTAAAACAAATTCACTTAAGTAAGTCATATGGTTTATTACTCATCATTTCAATATGACTTACTCTTGTCGAATCAAGACATAAGCTTTAAAAGAATATCCGACTAAGGCTTAGACTCAATTCTACTTCGAAAGTAAAAATTTGAGTCCTCGGATTCGATATTCAAAATCTAATCTCCTCGATCGGACTCAAATTTTTAATTTGCCTATGCTATTTTATATTTAACTTGTTAATTCTTTCATAGCAAACATTATGAATTGATTTAGAAATGAATTGTCTTGATCATGCTTTAACCTAGAAACTTACGTTGTTATTGTTTAATCTTGCGTAATTATATTTTGTCTTAGAAACTCATTTGCCCATTAGTATTGTTCATCTTGTATGTGAGTTTTGATATATTTGGAATTTGAACATATTTAATATTAGACTTGAAATATTCTAGATTAATAGATTTTGGATAATTAGTCATTAAACACTTTATTTAGACTTAATCCTTATCTAATTATGGACCAAAGTATTTTTATACTTTGAGAACCATTGTGCTTAATATTTTTGCAGGTTTTTCTAATGTCAAACATCTGAAGAAAAAGTAAAACAGAAGACTTCGACCGTTAAAATATTACCGGACAAAAAGTTAAAATTTTTGGAAAAGCTCGGAACTAATCGATAACTTTGTCTCGTTACTCTTTTGGGTAACATTTTATTTCTAAGTCTAACGGTATTTTCTTTCTACTTTTTCATTTTACAAAAGTTGGAAAAAGAATTGTTGGAAGCTAGGATCGAGGTACAAAGGCTTTTTCAAGAAGGTCTAGAAATCTAAGGACTTAGACTATCGGTTACAATGGTTAGGCGACTCGGACAATTTCGATAGAAAGACGTTAAAGACTCAACGACTATCTCTTCAAGGCAGCCTATTCATAGAAGCCTTAGCACAAGATTTCAGCTAACGAATGGAAGAAAAAGAGAGGCCAATCTGATCATACTTCTCTAGCATACAACTCCTACATTGTAATCTTATTTTTTGAGTTGTATTTCCACAATAAGAAATCTTGTAATACTTGTAATCCTTTTCTACACATTTCTGTCCAACTAGGTTGATAAAGGAACTTCAACTTAGTTGTCCCTAGGTGATAAGGAAACTTCATCTAGGTGGTCCTAAGTCGATAAGGTAACTTCAACTTAGAAATGCTAGGTCAATTAGATAAGGTAAATTCGAACTTGGGAAAAATTATAATAAATTTGTTTAGGAACAAATCGGGTAGTCATATTTATTATAATTGAGGATTCAATTAGTGGATTTGACTTGGTGTCCGGATTGACACTGTCGGTGGTTTTTTGCCCTATGAGGGTTTCCACGTAGCTCTAACTTGTCATTTTTCTCTCTTCTTTGTCCGAGTCACTCGGACTCGGTTATGGCCTTAACCGAGCTCGGACTTAATATTCTCTTAACATTTTGAGTACTCAGTTCTCTAAACTTTAGAACTTCACCTCTGTCCGAGTCACTTTAAACTTAGATATGTTTTTAAGTTCAAATTAATTCTTAAGAACTTCAATTTCGCAAAATTCTTCCATCACCCTATTCATCTCCTCCTCTAGGGTGATTTATCCTCTCTAAGTTGAACCTTCAATTGGTGTCGAGC
The DNA here is from genome assembly GCA_021018815.1 of Talinum fruticosum. Lineage (NCBI taxonomy): Eukaryota > Viridiplantae > Streptophyta > Magnoliopsida > Caryophyllales > Talinaceae > Talinum > Talinum fruticosum. The sequence goes on from JAITYX010000011.1 coordinate 4,696,094, forward strand.
CTAGCCTTTCATCGAAGGATGTCATAATCCGAAGGTTTAAAGATCATGGCTCATCATATTGGAGAATTCGAAGAAGGAAGATCTTTCTTGAGGCCACCCAAGTTCAAGGGCTCAAACTTTGCGCATTGGAGGAAAATAATGGAGTGTTTCATCCAAGATCTAGATGAAGAAGTATAGGAAGTCATCAATGATGGAAACTACATTCCCATAAAGCAAGCTGGCAACCAAACTCTCGCAAAGTTGAAGTCGAATTCACTACTAAAGAGAAGGATAAGCCCAAGAAAAACTTCGTAGCTATGAACATCCTTATGTGTGACATAGATGCTTCGAGTATAATAAAGTTTCGACTTGTGACACTACTAAGGAGGTATGGGACACCTTGGTGACAACATATGAAGGAACAAGCCAAGTAAGAAAAACTAAGATCAACCAATACCTCCATAAGTATGAGCTATTCAAAATGGAAGAAGATAAGATCATCACCGAGATGTACATCGGATTCACAGAGATTGTTAATAATCTTTGTAGACACCTAAAAAGTGTCGTCCTTTTTCTGTTTTTTATTTGTTGGCCCGATGATGAGATCCCGAGTCCTGTTTTTGGATTTGGATCATGGTTGGGATTTGATTGGTGCGACCAAAGCCAGTAACCACAAAGAACCGCCAACATCACATAAATAGCCTTTCCCTTGGGTCGATCCAAAATCCCCTTTTTTCTGGACGATCCAAAACCGGGCCAAGCCTTAAGAGACAACGAAGTTCAATGTTATGTGCGGGAAATCCAAAGTTCAGAACACTACATTTTACTGCAGTACAACCAGGCGAGGAGTTGAAGATCTCAAGACGACGTTAGATATTACATTTCATGATCACGAGAATCAAAGTGATGCGTTTAAGCTTCATGACAGTCCACCCGAGACTAGGAGCCCACAATCTCCTTGAAAGCCCAACATGGCTGGCACCCTTTACTCATAATTTCACTCAAAACGATGTGTTTTGACTAAGGAATCCCGAGACATCACGGAAAGGGCATAAAACCCTAGAAGACCACCCATGGCCGGCACCTTCTACCCTGCGTTTTGCCTTAAAACACCGTGTTCCGGCTATGCAGACTCCTTCGGTAGCACGTTAGGGCATGAAACCCTAGGCAACATCGGTTGACCGGTGCATGCCTCTCCTCATTTACCCGGTTCTATCTCGGTTTTATCCTTTGCTTTATCCGGTCTTATCACTTTGATCTTGGCCCGATTTTTGCTTGCTAGTTTTGGACGGTTGACCGACCTAACCCTAGGTCATTCCTTCACCTAACATCTCCCTATAAATAGAGAGCCTTGGCTCTCATTTTTCCAATGGCTCATCCCTTACTTTTATGTCTGCTGAAACCAGATTAAGAGATATTGAATACTCCCATTGGTATTCTAATCTCTTGGTCTCTTTTCAACCTACTTTTATCATAATCTATACATCCGATCCCTAAAATCCATCATTAATCTTTCTACCTACTTACCTCCACAAAATACTCATAAAAAGCCCCTTCAAATCACCACCGTCATATCACCGGATCTAGATCCGAGATCCGGATCGGCGAGTGGGACAACCCGAGGGCACAAATCCAATTTCCACAATGGTTTATTTTTATTTTATGCTTTCTTTTTTGCTTTCCGTATTGTGGACACACGATATATCACTTTTAATTCCTCCCGCCTGATGTAATCTTTTAGATTTCCCACTTTCTTTTCCTTTTTCGCTTTTCTTTCCGCCTTTTCGCTTTCCTCAATTATGTTTGGTTGCTTTTAGTTCTCATTGTATGTTGCTTGCTTGCTTGTTTTACATTATTTTAATTTACTACTCGAACTACTAATGGCCGTCTTCGGACGGGCGGAACAAAAGGGTTTGTCCCTACGTTTCGTACCCTCGTCCTTGAATCCGATTCTCGGTTCAAAGACCGATGCGATCATTTTTAGCTTTTTCGGTGTTAGTTTCCCCATACTAAGATTGGAAGAGCAAATTTTTATTTTTTTTTGTTAGTTTTTCTTTCTTAAAAACTAATTGGCGACTCCTCATTGCTTTGTTCTATTCAAATTTACATCTCGGTGTTTTCGGTTGTAGGAATGGTGATGTTAGGTATTGGATCTCGCCACTGGGTAGAGACCGAGGCTGGTTCCACCAGCCACGGTCTCCGGTCGATGCCGACCACCCCTCGATGTAGGCCACCGCTAGTGCTGTGGGGTCGACCGATGAGGCTTCGGTCCGGATTGGTGTTTTTACACCAATCGGCCCTAAAGTCTCACGGTAGAAACAAAGCCCTAATGTTATTTATTCCTTAATTAAAAAATAAGATCCCGGAATTCGAAAATAATTCCTAAAATAAAATAATTAATAAAATCATCAATCAAACTTTGCCTAATTCACTTTAAATAAGATTTAATAAAACTTAAAAATCTTAATAAAAGGTTCATCCCCATATTCCAAAATCGACTCTCTAAAATCATCTTCAAAATCAATCTTTAAAAAGAGACCTAACACAACTAGGGAAGCTCGGCGGGTCCCGACCAGCCGTGGTTCCTACAATCTTTTATCTCTCGGTAAGAAGATGCCTAATGAAGAAGTTGTTAGAAAACTTCTAAGATGCTTACCAAAGAAGAAATAGGGTCCAAAGGTTATTCCCATCAAAGAAGCACAGGACTCGAACAAACCGAAGTTAAATGAGCTCTTAGGAAAACTTCGACACATGAGCTACATTTCTAAGAGGAGAATTCTAAGGTCGACATAAGAAGGAACATTGCATTGAAAGCCTCGGAAGAAGCTGAATTAAGTTTAACTACCTCCGACTTAAAAGAGGACCCAATAGAGCAAATTGCAAAAGGCTTCAAGAAGATGATGAAGCATCGAAATTAAAAACTAAGGCTAAATCTAAGGTCCTCGGATGAGAAATAAAAGGTAAACTCTCTCACTCTCTCAATTCTTTTTCTACTATCCGGGTGTTTTGAGTGTGGTAGTGTGATACCCGAGATTTTAAGTAGGTTGAATGAATAATATATCTACGTGGATATATATTCATAAATTTAATTGGGCGAATTATTATTAGTTCGTGTGACTATAATTAGTAAAATATATTGATATTTCATCTTAATTTTCCGCCTGCAGCAACTACATATAAATTCGAGACCGCTTATGCTACGTATGTGGGTTTAATTATTATTATGTTTACCAAAAGAAAAAGCAGAATAAGTAGGGCATTATGTGTTAGTAGGAGATTAGGATGAGGAGGATTGTAAAGCTTTTGACCCTAGAAGGATTAGTGGAAGAGGAAGATGGGTGACCTTCTCTGAGCGAGCCACGAGGAGAGAGAGAGAAAGAGAAGTAAAGAGGGAAAGGAGGAGAAGGGCTCGGGAGGGCTAAGCACAACAAAAGAAGGGGGAAAGGCAAGAGAGATAGAGGAAGGAGCCGGGAAGGGCGAACAAAGAGAGAGAGAGAGAGAGAGAGAGAGAGAGCGAGTGCGAGAAGGACACCGGAAACTAGCAACCGGCGGACACGGCAGGCCCGAGGACACCAACTGGCGAACGCTAGTAGGCTGCGAACGAAGGAAAAAGGAAAGAGACAGAGCGAAAGGCGGAAAGGGAACCAAAACAGAGACAGACGAGAGAGAGTTCAAGAGCCAGAGAGGCTGAAAAGCCCGAGAGGCTGCTGGGGAGGAGGACGGCGACCAAGGAAGAAGAAAACGACGAGCACAGAACAAAGAGAAGCAGAGCGAGAGACAGAGGGACTAGAACAGAGGAAAGAAAAGGGAAAACGCGATTGGCAGAGAGGGCGACGACAAGCGAGAACTAGTGAGAGGAGAGCGAAAGGGCTGAGCAAGAACCGGGCAAAGGGAGACTGAGTCGAGAGGAACGAAGTGAGGCAAAGAGAGATACAGAGACAGAACAAAAGAAAGGGGAGGACAGGGAACCAAACCGACTCCATTCAATCAACTTCATGAACTCTAGCATTTGAGGTGGGTAGTCTTATACTCTAAATTAATATTAATTTCGAAACCCAATTGGATTTTGGTTGTGAATATTGAATGTTTGTTGTGAATATTGAATGTTTGTACCATAAAGTGAATTTAAGAAGTAGCTAGGGCTGAACTAGGACATGAGAAAATCCGATTGTGATTGCTAAAGTGGGTTTGGGAACCTAGAAATTCTAACAGAATTAGTTGCTAAAGTTGGATGGGTGATATGGAGCTTTCAATTAGAAATTTGAGGATGAAGAAGTTGTAATCTGGGTACGAATTAGGAGCTAACGTTTCATATTGAACCCTTAGAAATGTCTTGAATTTATGGTGTTAAGAGATAATTGCTAATATCGGAAAATAATGGCTTGGAGTATAAAGGGAAAGTATGAGTCCATATTGATTGGGGCACAATTGAGGCATAGGAATGAGAAATGGGTGATTGCTAGAAAATTGAGTTCAAAACATATTTAAATCCTTGAGATTGAACTAAACTTGAAGGTAAGCGGAGCTAAGGGAGTTTGAGTGATGAAGTGAAATTAAGAGTTATATGGCGGAGCATGGGCGAGAAAGAGTTGATTAATAAGGTAGAGTCATAAGATGAAAAATTTGAGGTAAAGATGGCAATTTGTGAGAAGTTGGGACATTTGAGTTAGGTGATGATTATTTGTGGTTATTGTGGCTCAAAGGAGTTGTTGTTCCGAGTTCATTATGCTTGAAAAGGGATTGAGTTAAGGAAAAACGAACTTCAAAGTATAGAAAAGGAGCGGGAACTTGGAGTATCAAGGGAATGCAAACCTATATTGATTGATTGTGGGTTTGAAAACGGGGTGAGACGAGAACTACGTATATAGGAATAAGAGGTTCTTTCTTGAAAGAGTATGGGTGAATATGAGTAGATCTTAGATACTTGGGTGAACACTTGAATAAATATGCTAGCTTTGGATGTTGAACCTTACTATGGAGATGCTTAACTTGTAAAACAACCTAATTCAAATGTTGTTCAAAATTTAATTTTGAAAGAAGTTGTATGTTTTACGCAGAATGATACCCGAATGTGATTTCCATGATATATGCTTTTGAACGTCAAAAGTTTTCTAAGAAGTGAAATTGATTTGAGAATGTTGTTTGAAACAAGCTTGATGGGTGAATGTATTGAAGAAATTGTTTTGAATCGACTTTGCCAGGATCATTTAGCACAAGGAAATATTCTAGCTAGGGCGGCTAGCTAGGGGTCCTAGTGTAGTAGGATGCCCGATTGGAATCTTCCTAGATAGGTCCCGGGAGCCTTTTATTCGGGGTCGCGCCCGGAGAAATCGGAGAAATTATGAGAAATTGCGAAGTGCTAGTTCGAGTCCACAACCCGGGAAGTGATTCACCAAAAGAGATTCATTGAAAGTGATTCATGAGAAGTGATTTAGTAGAAATAATTCAGTTTTGAACCGAAGGTATTTGAAAGAAATTGCAGGTGATTACACCACCTTGTTTAAAGTTGATTCGGTTCCAAAAAGAGTTGCTATTGATTGCGAAATTGTATCTTTGAATGATAGAAGTGTTATGATCTATATGTGGCAAATGATTTCAAGGGATTTCATTGAAAAGTATCTAAACTTGTATTATGTTATTATGCTTTCATCGATTTCATTATTACGAGTAGTATATGTAAATAATTTTCGTTTTATGAGTGTAAGACTCTCCAGTGAGCCCGTGGTTTGCTCACCCCCACAAATTTCCCCCTTTCCCCCTCCCCGGTGTTGCAGGTACACTCTAAGAAGGTTTGTTATGTACTTAGCATATTCCGGACTCCCGCATGCCGTTTGTCGACTGTTGTTTGTTGAAGTGACTCAAGTTGCTCGACGTGCATTCCATGTTTCAAAGTATTGTAGTTTGTAGTTTAGTTCATATAGTTTGTACTCGATGTATAATGAACCATTTAGATTATTTTAAGTTTCACGCATGATTGGTTGGACTCCGGCGTGTAGGTGTTGAGTTGTATACTTCGAGCGTGCGACTCATCGAGTTATATTATGATTTTTATGTAGGGTTTTAAGGCTTTAAGCCTAGGGGATAGTTCTTATTACAAACGGAACTCGCCGAAAGTTTTAGAAAATGGTTAACTCTTTTGGAAAAATTTCCTATATTTCCTTAAGTCTGGAATTATAAAGTCAAGCCGACACTTGAAAGAGCATTGGGAGTTCCTTTGAGGAACTCTAGCGATGTAATAGTCCTAGGGTGGGTTTTGGGGTGTTACGAGTAGCAAGAAACACACCATCAAATATTTCCGAAAAGGAAAAGAAATTACAAAAGAAGAAGACCATCACTTATAGTGAGGATGAGTAAGAAGAAGAAGAAGATACCGAGGATGAGTCCAAGTGTCTAATAGCAATAATCGACTCACACACGTAAACTTAGTCGAAACAAGACTCGTCTAATTTTGAGGAAACCGATCCTCAAGAGGTAATCGATTACTATCTTAAGTTTTGTAAGATAGATATTGCATAGTACATTTTTTTCTTTAGAGGAAAAGTCCAACTACGATTCTTCCCTCTTTCAAGAAAAAGGAAAAGTTCAATTCGGACAAGTGAGAAAGAGAACCGAGCTCGGAAAGGTTTATCAAAATAAGTTTGCTCAGCCTTTTTACAAAAGAAATGATTTTAACAAACCCGAAACTTAGTTTTCAAAAGGGAATACTCAGAATCGGACCCTTCCTAAGATTATTCGAATTTGGGTTACCAAAAGTGTCCTTCCTCCAAAACTAACCTCAATAAGAATAGTTACTGGGATTTGTTACGGGAAGGAGAAGGATTAGTTTGTTTTCTTTTTGCGGCTACACTACAAAGCAAAGGAAGACTCATATCCGGCCCTCGAAAGTGCTTAGAATTTTAACTTGGTCGACAAACAATCTAAGAAAGCACTCAAGTAAAAATCTAATCATCACATTGAGAACATCAACTCAAACATCAACTAAGGTTTGATCGACCTTACTTATGATTACATTCAATTGGTAGGACTGATATCATTTATGTTCAACTTTATAATTTTTTAATTGGTATAATTTATCCAATATTTCTTTCTCTCCTTGCTCCTTAATCTCAAATATTTTTGTCCAACATTTTGTTCTCTCCATGTTTATTTTTGATGAAATGCATTGGGGGACATAATAATGGAATTCATTTGATTAAGGGAAAGAAATAATGTGAATATTAAACTTAGGGGAGAGAATTATGGAAAGTTTCACGAATTTAAAATGCTCCTCATATCATTTTAATTATGTTTCATATTTTTGATAAATTTCTTTGAGTCATTATTTAGATTATTTCATAAAAAATGGGGAGATTGAAGACTCAAGTATAACCGATCGACTCTTTGAATGTGTTTTGATTTCATGCATGCATCTAAATTTAGGATAAACCACGAAGTATCCTAAAAGCAATTCACTTAATTAATTCATATGGTTTATTACTCATCATTTTAATATGACTTACTCTTGTCCGAACAAGGAGTTAAGTTTTAAAAGAATATCCGACTAAGACTTAGACTCGGCTCTACTTCGAAAGTAGAAATCGTGTCATCGGATTCAGTACTCGGAATCGACTTCTTAAGTCGGACTCAAATATTTAATTTGCCTTTGTGATTTTATATTTAACTTGTCAATTCTTTCATGGAAAACATTATGAATTGATCCGGGAAAACATTATGAATCTTGCGTAATTATATTTTGTCCGAGAAACTCATGTGCCCATTGGTATTGTTCATCTTGTATGTGAGTTATGACTTATTTGAAATTTGAACATATTAAATATTAGACTTGAAATATTCCAAATTAATAGATTAAGGATAATTAGTCATTAAATACTTTATTTAGACTAATTCTTATCTAATTGTGGACCAAAATATTTTTATACTTTGAGAACCATTGTGCTTACTATGTTTGCAGTGTTCGTTTAATGTCAATTATCTCGAAGGAAAAAGAAAAGGCAAAAGGCTTCTAACCGTTAAAATATTGCTAGACAAAAAGTCGAAATTTTTAGAAAAGCTCAAAACCGATCGACAACTTTGTCTCATTACTATTTTGGGTAATATTTATGAGTCTAACAGTCTTTACTTTCTATTTTTCCAGCTTACAAAAGCTGAAAAAGAGTTGTTGGAAGCTAGGACCGAGGTACAACAACTATTTTAAGAAGGTCCGGAAATCGAGAACTCGAACTATCCGTTACAATGGCTAGTTGACTCGGACAACCTCAGCAGAAAGACGTTGAAGACTCAACAGCCTATCTCTTCGAGGTAGATGTGGACACCTAAAAAGTGTCGTCTCTTATCTCTTTATTTCCGTATTTTATTATGTTGGCCCGATGAAGAAAATTCCGAGTCCTATTTGAGGATTTGGATCTCGATCCGTGATTCGATTGGTATGACATAAGCCAGTAAATCACAAAGAACCCCCAACACCAAATATACGACCTTTTGCCTTGGGTTGGTCCACAAATCCCCGTTCTTTCGAGCGATCCAAGAACCAGTGCCAAGCCTTCAGAGACAATGGAGTCCGGAATCGTAAGTGGGAAATTCCAAGTTCGTAACACCGCATTTTACTTTTGTCCAATTAGACAAGGAGCTGAAGACGATGTTAGACCGTTGCATTTCATAATCACGAGCATCAAAGTGACGCGTTTAAGCTCCACAAGAGAGTCCACACGAGACTAAGAGCTTTTCCCTTCAAAAGGACGTCGTGGACGATGCCTCGTAACCCCAAAGATTTAAGTGAAATGCTGCATTTTGGTTTGGAGAATCCCTTAGAGACACGCTAGGGCACGAAACCCTAGGAGCGCCTAGGTGGCCGACGCCCGCCAACCGGGTTCTATCCGATTCTATCTTCTTTATCCTGGTTCAATCTTGTGAAGAATTTGGCCCGATTTATTTGCATACTGTTTGGATGGTTGACCGAGGGAAAACTTTAGGTCATTTATGACCTAGGTCCTCTTCTATAAATAGAGAGCCTTGGCTCTCGTTCCCATATGGCTTTCTTATATGCGTAATGCTCGCAGAAAGCTAAACAGAGCACTCATACCTAAACGTTATCGTGCTAAAATTACTATGAACCATTCATCCCTTCTCTACTTACGATCGTTGAATCCGTGCAAAGAGTTAAACATTATTCGATTATTCTAATCTTTGGGCACTCATTCAACTAATCTTTACTACTCCTCGCATACACAATTCATAAAAACAAGCCCTATTTCTTTCATTTGTCATCGTTGCATCAAGAGATCCAGTGTAGAGATCTATATTAGCAAGGTTGGACAACCCGAGGATAATTGTGTAGCCTTCAAACGGTTTATTATTTTTATGCTTTATTTACAACTTTTCGTATTGTAGATTTAAGAGATGTAATTGTTCTTTTAATTCCTCCTCGCCCGATGTAATCTTTCGCTTTTCGCTTTTCTTTTTCTTTTGCTTTCTTTACCGCTTTCTTTATCGCTTTCTTCTTCTTATTGTTTTGGTTGCTTTATTTCGTTTGTCATGTTGTTGTATGCTTGTGTTTTTGGCAATATTTAGATTCACTACTCAAACTAGTAATGGCCGTCTTCGGACGGGCGGAATGGTAGGGTTTTTCCTTTATTTCGTACCCTCGCCCCGAATCCGATTTTCGATTCTAAGATCGATGGAGTCAATTTTAGGCTCTTTTAATCTTAGTTTTCCCATAGTAAGATTGGAAGAGCGAGTTTTTGTTTTTGTTAGTTTTGATCCTAAAAGCCGATCGGCGACTCCCTTTTATGCTTTATTTTCATGAATCCGCATTGTGATTATTTTCCGATTGCTAGATAAAAAGAGAGGTTCCGGATCTCGCCAACCGGGGTAAAGGTCGAGGCCGATTTCCTCGCCCATGGCCTCCGGTCGGCGCCGGTCACCGCCGAGTGCAGCCGCGGCCTCGCAATTAGTGGTTGGTAGGTGAGCATCGGTCTAAATCGGTGTTTTCACAAAGTGATCTAGCTCTAAAGCCTCACGGCAAACCCAAAACCTTAATTTTATTTATCTTTCAATTAGAAAATAATATCCTAAGAATTCTGAAATAATTTATAAGATTAAAATAATTAGTAAAACCGCCATTCAAACTTTACCTAAATTAGATTTAATAAAATTCTGAAATCTTAATAAAAGGTTCATCCCCACTTTCTAAATGTATCTTCAAAACCCTAAAATCATTTTCCAACTTTAAAAACCCTTACACCAAGGCAATGATGGGGAAGCTCGGCCCGATCCCGGTGGGGCCCGCGGCCGTGGTTCCTACAATGGCAACTCCACTAGGGATAAATCATTTATTAAGAGGGCGAAACTTGAAAATTTAAGTAGTGTATTTTTATGAGGTGCTTGCATTAGCCATCCCGCATTTAAGCAACTTTTGAACTAGTTTAAATACTGTTTTGGACCACTAGGAAAAGTTTATACCGCCCCTTGTTTACCCTTTCTAGAGAGAGACTCCCAGTGGTTCCTTTAGGCGGGCCTAACTAGGCTTGATTGCCCGAAGAAACGGTACCTCCACCCTCGTAGCACGCACTCTTGGGTCAAACCTTTTGGTTCACCGAGAGACACCAAGAATTCCGGCTGATTTCTCGTCGTGCCCCACATGGAAGACCAAATTCTCGGACGGCGTGTCACCATGTATCCAACCTTTTGAACTCTTTTGACCGTAGAACTTTTGGACTTTTAGGTGGCCCTTTTGCCTTCATTTGCATGTTTGAATGAGTATGTGTGTTTTAGATTTAATATTTTGCTTGTGAGCCTTTAGGGATAGGTGAGAAGCGCTGGTTAAACCCTTGCATGGGTGAAAATAAAACACTTTAACAAATTTCCTACGATCAAGTGCATTATGTGCATTTAGCCAAAAGTCAAAATTCTTTTTTTTCTCGTTAGGGTTGGTCCATTGTTCGCATTTCGTGTCATACTAAATTTTCTTCTAGCGGTTTAAGTATTAACCACTCGCGAAAGGGTCTTACCGAAAGTTCCTCTGTCTTTTTCAATTGTTTAGTCCTTTCTTTCTTTTTACATTCCCATTTTCCATTTGCATTAGCCAAATAAAAACAATCTCATATTGGGTGAGTATATTTGCATTAGCCAAGTAAAAACCATCTCGGATTGGGTGTGTCCATTTGCATTAGCCAAATAAAATAATCTCTTATTGAGTGAGTTCATTTGCATTAGCCAATCAAAATTATGTCATATTAGATGATCTTATTTGCATTTAGAATTCATCTCCTATTAGGTGAGTCCATGTATATTCATTTTTGTATGTGCATTTAGTCCAAAACAAATTCATCTCAAATAAAGAAATGTATTATTATTTAGCTAGAATAGGAAGCATCTTTTCTCTAAGGATCAATCATTTATTAGTTAGGTTATTATCTCAACTAAGTCACGCATCATATCATCATCGCATTCTTTATGTGCATCCAAATAAAAACATCCTTAGTTTCTTCTGGTCTCGCGCTTAAGTCCCTTCCTCCCAAAAGTGATCTTCTCTCATATGGTCTTAAACCTCATCCTTTGGGCTACAGAATAAGGAAGTCTATGGCAAATGAGTATCATCGAAATCCGATCTAAAAGATTAGAATGCCTCACCAAGGAGTCCGGCACGTCTTCCTTTCTTTCCACTCCCTAGTCTACACCGGTGCGACAATCTTCGGTGCACACTACACCGTCTCGCCTATTCCTTATTATAAGAAAGTACCTAGAAAGAGTTCCCTTCCAATGGATCCAAACCCAGAGCAGTTTCTTAATCTCGGCTTACTTAATAAGAACATAGCTAGGGTGGAAACCAGATTGAATGATCAAGAAGAAAAGATGTCATCTATATCAAGGGACATTAAGACTATCATAAGGGCTATTGAGGACAAGTAAGAGAGATGAGGAAGCTAAATATTTGAGAAGAGAAAAGGCATTGATTATGCCACCTTCACCTATCTTGTCTCATTCAGGCGAGTCCCAAACACGAATCCAAATCTCAGCTTGATCCCCGTCTAGATCGGATAGAATGGATGTTAAGGGAGTCATCCATGTTCAGTAAACCTTTAGCCCAATTACTATCAGCACCTGAAATTCCTACCTATGATGAACTTTTCAACCCTTAGAGATGATGGTTTGCTGATAGAAGAAGAGATGTCTACCGCGACCACAAAAGTCGTGATCGGGTATAGAGGTAATTATCATTCCAAAGATAAGAAAACCTCCAATACAAGCAATCCTAGAAGGGGTGCAGATGTCAATGCCCTCAACAAGTATACCGACTACACTTCTATTGATACTACTTACACCAAAGCCCTTGACTGTCTCATGGAAAAGGGAAAGATAGAATCGAAACCGCACAACAATCTAAAAATTGGGATGCATGAAAATTTTGCAAATACCATTGTGCACGAGGACATGATATTGAACAGTTGTTGGACATTCAAGAACAAAATAGAAAGCATGTTTCGAAATGGCCAACTACCCTTGCCTAAGGCTGCCCGAAACCAAGCAACAATAAAAATCCTTTTAGCGGCACCTTAGCCATTTTCACCGAACCCACTCCGAGTCAATGGGATTAGTCTGTTCTTATCCGAGATGTTAACAAGTCTAAACCACTTCTTAGCTTACCTAAATTTGATCCGAAGTCCAGGGCCCGTGGGTAAGTGATGAAGAAGATGTCTACAAAACGAGAAGCGACAACGACAACAATAATGACGAATTCGGGGCACATCACCCTTAGAAGAAGACTTTTGAGAAAATAGTAAAAGTTCCGCAATCCAGCTTCCTTACTAGATTTGGAGGGCACAATGCTCGGGCCCACAATAGACTCGAGAAGCCCCAAAAGAGCCGGAAGCTACAAAAGAAGAAGACCCAATCCTTAAGCAACTCCGAAATTACAAGCCGATATCTCAATCTGGCAATTAATATCTCGCTTCCCGAAACATAGACAAGCCTTGATTGATGCACTCAGTAAGATTAAGGTCTCTCCCGAAACTACGCTAGAAGAAGTGGTAGGATTGGTTAACAGTGGGGATGGAACTATTACCTTTGATCAAAAGGATCTCCCGTAAGAAGGCGTTGCACACAACAATGCCCTTTACTTAACCATTACTTGCATCAACAAGTTTGTTTCCCTAACCTTGGTAGACAATGAATCAACAAGAAACGTATGTCCCTAGAGAACTGTTAGAAGGTTAGGAATTAGAGAGCAATAACTCTTTAAACAGATCTGTCTATCTTCGAGCTTATGATAATTCCAAAAGAACAATCTTGGGAATAGTGACCTTGCCAATCAACATAGGGTTGGTAGAAAGGAACATCGAATTCTAAGTCCTAGATATCCTAGGTACTTTCAATTTACTCCTAGGACGCCCTTGGTTACGTGATCATCGGGCGGTGCCCTCTACACCGCATCGAAAAGTTAAGATGATCATCAAAGTCATAACTCGTCAATGGGGATAACCTTTCGCTACTATTACCTCTAAAGAATCCGTAATTGAGATCGAGCATAGTACTAATGACGAGGAACCGTATGGATTCGAGACTCTCGCTGCCTTGGAAAAGGATGAAACACCTCTTAACTTTAATCCTTATGGCAAACCTAGTGTCCATTCGATGCTTAGGAAGAAGGGGTATTTTCCAGGTCTTGTTGCAAGTCGAAGGGCATACCACCTTACTTTTCTACCCCTTGAACCCACTAATAACTACAACTTCGGATTAGGCTATCAACCTACTAGTAAGGAAATAGCTCAAGCTAAGTGGGAAATTTAGATAAAGAGGACTCGCGCCGCATACAGTCCACTCTATCAAGCCATTTATCTAAACTCGAATGGGCAATTCCTAAGAGAAGGAGACAATTTCTCTTATTATGGTTTTCCCGAGCTCTACTATGTCAAGGAAAAGGGAATCCTAGTACCTAGTCCGGAGATTTTCAACGACTCGCTATATTATGGAGAAGGGGGCACTTTACCTCCTTAGAGACGGACAGATCCACATCGGACTCAACCAACCTCATTGGGAACAATCTTTTCGGTCTTCCGTTCGGACAAGAGGGTAACCTAGAAGGGAATTTAGTCTCGATACTGTCACGAGCTATGTCGCACCCGCACTTCGATCCGTTTAGGTTTATCACCGACGTGGATATTGAAGGATCCAAACATGTTACTTGGATTGACACCGACGAGGACCATGAACTTGCTGTCGCCTTAGGAGCGTATCCTCTTCTCGAGTCTAGTACTAGGGCATGTACTTCTTCTTATGTTATTTCCAATTCTTTTCCTAATTCTGTCACTTCCAGCTTCTGTGTCTTTAGTTTCTAAATCTGATGTACTCGTTGCTTCATTCAATAAAGTGAATCTTTCGCTTACCCCTTACCTCCTCTTGCTTTTAATTGTTTTGCCTCTAATAAAGAACAAGAAATCCCTACGGAATTAATAAAAGTTATGGAAGATCATGAAAATCGCTTACTAATAATAGAGGAAACAATAACAATTAATCTGGGGTCGGTTGATTAACCCCAAGAAGTTAAGATCAGGAGAATCTTGGATCCGGAAGGGTAGAAGCAATTTACTTCGCTCCTTACGTAATTTATAATTGAAGAATATGGTTGAAAATCGAGTGGGTGCAAAGTTCAGATTTTAAGGTCCGATAATGGCAAGGAATATACGTCAACATAATTCAATTTATTTTGTGACAAAGCAGGCATTGAACACCAACTTACAGCTCCCTACACTCCAAAAAAAAAATGGAGTGAGTGAAAGAAGAAACAGATCGGTCACGAAATGGCCAGGTGCATGCTACATGAGAAGGACTTGCCGAAAAGCTTATGGACTAAAGCAGCGAACACTACTCGTCTACCTCCAAAATCAACTTCCGCCAAAGGCTTTAGAAGAAAAACTCCATTTGAGGCTTAGTGTGACTATAAACCTTCATTGAGCTTTCTTAAAGTGTTTGGTTGCTTGTGCTTTGTCCATGTTCCACAGGTCAAGCGTGACAAACTTAACAAGAAGGCTATTCTCGGAATTTTTGTAGGCTATAATACCGTATCTAAAGCCTACAAGATTTATCATCCTCAAACAAGGAAGATGACATTCTCACGTGATGTTAATTTTTGTGAAAATGAACAATGGGATTGGAATAATCCTAAGCAGAGCTTATGGATTCCTACAAAAGTGAACATTCCTTTTAAAAACACAATGAGCAGTAAAAGGAATGGCTGAATGAGTGAGAAGACGATCCTCCTGTTAGAGGATCAAGGCTGCTCTCATAAATCTATTAGAGATGTAATCTCGCAATTTATGAACCTCGCTGGAGTTGAAGAAGCCCTTCAAGACTCAAAATGGAGAAATGCAATAGAGGAAGAGATGTCTATGATTAATAAAAAGAAGTATGCAAGGGAAATTTTGAAGAAGTTTCATATGGATGAGTGAAAGGCGATGAGCACGCCAATGAATCCAAAGGAAAGGTTATTTAAGCAAGACGGTACAAGTCAGGTTGATGAAGGATAATTCAAAAGCTTGATTGGTTGCTTAATATATCTAAGTGCAACAAGACCCGATATTCAGTTTGCGGTAAGTGTTCTATCACGTTTTATGCATTGTGCTACTGAGATGAATTTACAAGCAGCAAAAAAGTACACGGATACATCGGATGAACTGTTGATTACGGAGTTAAGTTTGAGAAAGGTCAAAGCTTCAAGGAATATTTTCATGAATTAGCCTCGGCCTCTGCCCGGTTAGGAGATCCAAAACCTGTTTTTTAATCCAAGCAATCGGAAAATAACCGGGATACGGATTCATGAAAATAAAGCATAAAAGGGAGTCGCCGATCGGCTTTTAGGATGAAAACTAACAAAAACAAAAACTCGCTCTTCCAAACTTAGTATGGGAAAACTAAGACTAAAAGAGGCTAAAATTGACTCCATCGGTCTTTGAACCGAGAATCGATTCGGGGTGAGGGTACAAAATAGATGGAAAACCATACCATTCCGCCCGTCTAAATACGACCATTAATAGTTTGAGTAGTGAATGTAAATGATGCGAAATACACAAGCATACAACAACATGCTAAACCAAATAAAGCAACCAAAAGAATAAGAAGAAGAAAGCGAAAGGAAAAGGAAAGCGAAAAATGAAAGATTACATGGGGCAGAGAGGAATTAAAAGAACGATTACATCTCTTAAATCCACAATACGAAAAGTCAGTAAATAACGCATAAAAATGATAAACCGTTTGAAGGATACACGATTGCCCTCAGCCCTTGTTAATCTGGATCTTTACACTCGGATCTCTTGATGCAACAACGACAAATGAAAGAAAAAGGGCTTGTTTTCATGAATTGTGTATACAGGGAGTAGTAAAGATCAATTGAATGAGTGCCCAAAGATCAAAATAACTAAATATTCTTTAGCTCTTTGCACGGATTCAACGGCGGTAAGTAGAGAAGCGATGAATGATTGATAGTAATTTTTGCAGAGTAACTTTTAGGTATGAGTGCTCTAGTTAACTTTCCGTAGCATTACACATAGGAGAAAGCCGTATGGAAATGAGAGCCAAGACTCTCTATTTATAGGAGAGGACCTAGGTCACAAATGACCTAGGGTTTGCCCTCGCTCATCCATCCAAACAGTTGCAAATAAACCTGGCAATATTCTTCACAAGATTAAACCGGATAAAGAAGATAGAACTGGATAGCACCCTGTTGGCGGGCGCCGCCACCCGGCGCTCCTAGGGTTTCGTGCCCTAGCGTGTCTTTAAGGGATTCTCCAAGCCAAAATGCAGCGTTTCACTTAAATCTTTGGGGTTGCGAGCGCCGTCCACGACGTCGTTTTGAGGGGAAAGCTCATACGCATCACTTTGATGCTCGTGATTATGAAATGTAACGCTTTAACATCGTCTTCAGGTATTCAGCTCCTTGTCTAATTGGAAAAAAGTAAAATGAAGTATTTTGAACTTGGAATTTCCCCGCACACAGCTCTGGACTCCATTGTCTCTGAAGGCTTGGCCCGGTTCTTGGATCGCACGAAAGAACGGGGATTTGTGGATCGACCCAAGGCAAAAGGCTGTATATTTGGTGTTGGGGATTCTTTGTGGTTTACTCGGCTTATGTCGTACCAATTGAATTACAGACCGGGATCCAAATCATCAAATAGGACTCGAAATTTCCTTCATCGGGCCAACAGAATAAAATACGATAATAACTAGATAAGAGACGACACTTTTTAGGTGTCTACAGTTAGCCCCCACTTTGACCGAGTCTAAAAGACGAAGGTTCAAAGTAGACAATAAAGGATACTTGCCTCGATTTTTGATATTAGGTATCGTGTGTTGCTTGGTATTGGTTATAATCGAAACCGAACTCCAAAATGGGGCCTCGACTTGATCGCAATGCATGCGTTCGAAGTCCGGTAAGAAGATCCTAAGCTTGGCTTGATCGAGCCTAAAGCTTGGTATACTTTGATATTGAAACTTTGATCGTTCTTTGATTTAAAACTTGGTTAGATAATATGGTGTACTAATATACTTGTTATTGTATAATCAAATTGACAAAAGTTCGAGTGTTTAACTTGAGTAATTTAGTCGAAAACAGACTAATGAAACTGTTCCGAAAAAGCTAATCAGTGGGCCCGGAAACTCCCACTTGCATGCACAAGAGGACAAAGGATCACCTACCATAGTTTGACAAGACTCCACATGCACAAGAGCACAAGAGGCGAGGCTAGGCTGCAAAGGCTGTCGCCGATAGGACCTCACGGCTCCTCGTAGCCGGCGCCGGCCAGCCTGTTGGCAAGTGTAGCCCCGGTGTGCTCTGCCGGTTCTCTTGGTCTCCCACCACTTGCTTGACCTGTCTTATATGGTTGGCTACCTTGACCGATTTTTCCTATAAAAGGAGATGCTTGGTATGTTCATTATGCACACTTACTCCTTTTCTTGCTCTTGCTTTCCTCTTGTGCTCTCTTACTTTGCTTCTTCTTGAAAACTAGTTGGTTCTCAAAAATCTCCTCTTCAAAATATCTAGAAGAAGAGCTCATCTTGTCGGAAGATCTAGAGTGAAACTCAAGACATTTTTCTCGAGCGGGAATGGCGCCCATAGAATGAATGGAGTCCGAATGATCTCTTAGTCGAGGCCAAGAATCACGTTTCTTTGCTGGCCATTACTCCTTTGGTGAGCTAGTTGGCTTAAACTCTTTTGTTTGCTTATTTAGAGTAGTTCTTCAGCTAAAATCTTGTTGGATTTTTGTCTTATAGAAATGCTCGATTCGGAGTAGTGGAGTCATTCCTAAATTCATGGAGACTTGCAAGAGGATGAACTTTCCTCTAGAAGAAGTCATGCACAAGTGCCGGGTTTGGTCCTCTTACTGATAAAAGGGAGAGGGATCCCATTAGGGCCATTAGTGAGTGCTTTTGGGACACCATTAACACTTTTTACCTTCCCTTTGGTGAAATGACAATAACACCTTTTGATTTTTCCGTTTTATCCGATTTGGACTTCTCGGGGAGCCTCTAGCCTATGACCAGAACTTGTATAAAAATCATGACTATCTTTGTCATCTCTTTGGCCCTGTACCAAAAAGTTTCCCCATGATAATTGTTTTAAGTATACCGTTCTCTTTGAGACCCTTGAGGATGTGAGGTTCTAGTCTCAACACTTCCCTCAACAAGAAGTCCGGATTGTGCTTGCTCTTCTCTTGAGTACAATCCTCTTTTCCGACTAAGCTGTTAAGGTTCATGTTCACTATTTGGTGAACTTAGTGGACCTTGACAAAATAAAGGAGCTCAAATGGGGTGCTCCTGCATACACTTGCCTCATTAGGGGCATCCTTGCCGGTGTGCGGCACACATGACCGAAGCCGGATTCAACCAATTATCTACCATTGAATGGCTTGTGGAAGATTATTGAGGTATGCTCAAGGTCTCCTTTTATTTGATATATATGTTCTTTATCTTGTGTGGATAAAAGAAATCTTACTTGATTTGCAAAAATGCAATCGTGGTTGTATGAATATTGCCCATATCTCTCTCACGATTCAACAAATCGTCCCGTATTTCTGGCCTCCGTATCGTGGGCTAATGTCTATCTTGAATGATGTAACATTCATGGGATAGACTTCTTAAGATCATCCCTTAAGCATGTGACTTCGGTATGCTTCTCTAATCTTAAGATTTGCTCCAAAATATGTTTTAGAAGAATTTTTACCACACTTTTAGTATTCTGCCCCTGCCCACGGTCTGTGCCACTGCCTGTGGTGGACTCTAGCCTTGAATATTCACTATTTTTTCATCTCGTTTTCTTGCTGTCTTTGATTCTTGCTAGCTAATTCCTTCACAAACTTTGAATGTAGGCCAACTTCCATCCTTGGGCCCATCTCCAACTTACCCAAAGTGTCATTGTGGCACGAGAATTAAGTGAAAGAAGGATCTTATTTGAAGGTTCTTTTGGATTTTGTCTGTTATCTTGGGGAGAGAGTCACTCCTTAAATTCGAGTCAACATGTGACCTCCATTTGTTGCAATCGATCCACCTCCAACCATGTTCTATTTTCGTTCCCTTCATCCGAATGAGCAATCGGCTGCTATCATGGGGTATCCTTTTACCTCATTTCGAACTTGACCACATCCTACGCCCACCATGCAGCTCGGATCATGACCCAGCTGGTGAATTCTCAACTTCTTTCTTGTCATAGCTTGAATTTCTTGTGTGTAAATTAATCTTCATCTTTTGGCATCTCACTCCTGCGGACATCCATATCCCGAGTCTTGATGTGGATGTTACTCTTCCCAAGAAATCTCCTCGTTATGTACGAATTCTTGAAATTCGGGAAGAAGAATGTGTTTGGCATCACTTCCCTAGGAATTGGCAAGGGGTAAGAGTTTTATGCTCTTTTCTTTTAGTTGCATGCTAAACGTACTTTACTCACTGAAATCATCGAATAAACTTTGCAAGTACGACCAGGAGCAATCTAGGACCATGTCTATCGATTTCAATTTGCTCTCCTGGGAGTCCGAACTTCGTCACTAGGCGATCCTTCTCTACTTTCCAAGTAAGTTCTTAATTAGTGGAGTGCTAATTTTATTGAGCTTTTAGTGGTTGCTAATTGCCCAATCATTCTTGTACGGACGCTGATCTAGAACACCTTACTCCGGTAGTCTTCCTGGTGTACCCGGGCACAAACACACCCAACCAGCCAACAAGCACCTTCTAGTAGTACTGCTAGACAAGGTTCTTTACTGTGTTCTTCACGACGTGTGCATCATAGGACTACTTCCAATGCAGGACCTACCACTTCCGGGTCTAGTGCTTCCGATGCGAGACCTAGCTTTTCCGAGGAGAGCTTAAACATCTTGCCCCTACGGGCTTTTGACCGTCAAGGAAATCCTCTTTACTTCCCTCGGTCTTCGTACAGCAGGTCAACCCATGAATCTTCAAAATCTTGGGACCATGGAGGTAGCTCTTATCAAGGCGATAAAGGTGTTCGGTTCTCCACATCCGTCTTGGATGACTTCGAGAATTACATCTTTGATGACGACTCGATGGTGATGCTTATAAGATTTCTTGCTGCTTCCATCATTGATGATTAGGCAGCCCCTTGTAGGATGTTTATTTATTTAGTATTTTCTTTGTAATGAGGATTCTTATGCAACGGGATGAGATACAAGACTCAATTCTAAGAAGTGAATTAATGCACAAAACTTAGAAAGAAAAATTACAAAGACCAATAAAAAAATGCACTAGCTCCCATTCCCTCAAAAAGAAAATAATAAAAAGAAACAAGGAAAATCTCAAGTGCATGGTCCAAAATAATAACACGGTTAGCACAATGGGCCGAGGCAAAAATAAAATGGCTCAAGGAGTGCTCGGGCCAAAGAAAACCGCAGAAACAAGTCGGCCAATGGCCGTGGTTGGTGCTCGCCAGCCACGAAACCCGTGGTGTCGGCGATCGCTCGGTGATTGAGTTGTAGTATGACTCTAAAAACTCCAAAAACCCCCTCTAAATAGGATCAACGTCGGTGCTAAAAAGATGCCTAACTCAAAAAGCTTTCGCGAACCAAATTAAGGGCACACCATATCCTCTTCTTCCCCTCAAAACAAAAAACATGAACTTCATGACTGAGCTAACACTCGTGGATGCACTAGATGAGTAATATGGATAGATTCAGATTATCCACTTATGTGTTGAATGTTCTTTTCAGCATTCACCAGGTGAAGGTCTATTGGACCTTTTCAAGGGATGTTGTGGCCTCATCGGGATCCTCACCACCATATCTTTAGGTTTGGGGATAAGGAACTATGCCCCCTGCCTGAAAAATCTGATGCCATATGAGGTAGTTATAGGTGAACAAAACCAGCTATACCCAAATCATCGGAAAATCTTCACGAGACGTACAAATATTTGTTAAAACTAAACAATAAGAATCTAGGGTTAATTCTCATTGAGAAATGAGTAAATCGACCAACTTGATGAAACACTATCGAAACATGTATGCTCATGCTGAAGCAATCATCATCCCGAGGCGGTAGGCTATTATCACCTGTTTGATCGATGGATTCCTGCTGGTAGAATGTCATGGGGACTTGGCACCAGCGGCACTATTAAGTTTAGTGGAACAATTAGAGAATTATTGTTCTCTAACTCCCTAATAGTTGCTTGAGACAATCAAAAATTTAGATCGGGTTGAAGCAAATTCTAAGGAAGACTTCTCCGAGAGCCCCTCGTCATTGCAGGTAAGCACATAACAACGAACGAGAGCAAGTAACGTGAACTGGTCGGTGGCGCCAGCCATAAATCGCATTGTCGGCGCCACCGAGGCTGAAACGCCTCCGGTGCACGCCGAAAAGGCTCTAAATTTTGCTTCTGTCCAGTTATTGCTATTTTCCATTTTTTATTAATTTTGCTCCTATTGGGCCTAAAAAGTTGGATAATGGTCGTGCAGGACACTAATTTTGATTTTGCATATGTGATGTGCGGATCTGGTTAATGGAGCACTTGAAATCGATTCGAGGCTTCGCCAAAAGTTGATGCATACTTAGCTAGTCACTTACGCCAGTAAAACGAACCGCGGTGGTAGTTGATCACCCGACTTCTTGGTGGGAGGAATACCTCAAGAATCATAGTAACGACGTACTTTGGTATGTTAAGCACTCGGAAGGTGGCCCAGTTCAAAACACATACCTCATAGCACCCTTTCATACGTTTACTTGGCTTGGAAAATAGTACATACTACTTCCCTGGCCATGTGTTGCGGCAGATGGGAAGAGAGCAAATAATACCTTTATTGGATCGCATCCGGCCGGCTACATTTGAATTGTTCAAAGGATATGGTAGCTCTAATCGGACAAAGTCGTGGCTCGAATACTCGGAGGAGCCTACCAAAGTTGTTAACACTTGCGGACTTGTAGGCACCTGAAGGCACACCCAACACTTATGTGTCTCCCTATTATCCGGAGTGGATAATAGAAGTAGATCCCCAACGGCATAAGGCACCGAGAAGCAGAGAGATGAATCCTGAAGAAGTTCTCCGTACTACGCCCCTCTCCAAATTCGTGAAATAAACTCTCCGATGGCTGAACGCATCCTTTGAAGAGAAACTGAAGCCAAAAAGTTGAAGAAAAAAGGGTCCGCACAATTTAAGAACCGAAGGAATGCACCCGAGATAAAAAAGTCGAGTCTAGTGAACCTAAAGGAAAGAAAGTAAAGATAGACTAGGGATTACATTCTTAGGATAGAATAAAAGAAAAGGAGGTTTAGTTCTGCCTTTTTAGAACAAGTGTTATTAATATTTTACAAGTAGTGTACTTGCAATTATTTCCCTTTATTAGCTATATATTTAGGTAAGTTGTAGGCTTACCTAGTATTAAATGAAAATAAGTATTATGCTATACTCGTTACATTTTATCGCTAACCTAGAGGTAAAAATAAAATAAATTGGATCGCCTAATTGGAGCGCCCTTAAAATACATAGAAGACACGAATGGACCGCCTAATAAGGCCGCCCGGGAAGTAAATAAGGGACCATGTAATTGGACGGTTGAAAACGAATTGTAGAATCAAAGGAAAGACCTCGGCTCGGCCAGCCCACCGTTGTCCGGGTGGTGACCGTGCCCGCCATGGTCGGTCTCATCGCCTAGGGTCGTGCTAGACATAATACTTCTTTAGCCGATATATGTTTCTGTATCGAAAAATCTCTTCTCCATCCAAATCAGTTAATTTTACCGCTCTACCAAGTAAGATATGACTAAGTACAAACATCCCTTGCCAATTGGGCTTAAATTTCCCTCGTGGGTCTTGAATTGCCGCTTTTATCTCCTTAAGGACCAAATACCCAATTTGTAGATTTTGAGGCTTAACTTTCTTATTAAATTCCCTAGATATACGAGCCTGGTATATTTGGACATTGTGCGAGGAGTTGAGGTACCTGTCATCCAACAATACTAACTCTTCATAGCGTGCTTTGGCCCATTCTCGCTTCGGAATCGGCTGTCAGCAATTATCCTTAATGAGGGAATGACAATCTCGATTGGAAGGACTAATTCCATGCCATAAACTAGAGAGTAAGGCGTTGCTTCCGTAGAGGTTCTAATAGAAGTTCTATAGCCCCACAAAGCAAAAGGCATCTTCTCAGGCCAATCCTTATAAGTAATTTCCATCTTTTCTACTATCTTCCGAATATTTTTTTAGCAGCCTCAACTCGCTCCATTGGCTTGAGGGCGATAGAGGGAAGATTTATGATGTTAGATTTTGTACTTATCTAACAAATCTGCTACTTTCTTCTTAAAATGGCTACCATGATAACTTATCAGCTTGTGGGGCACCCCATAACAACAGATGATATTTCGGGTAATGAATTTATCTACCTGTTTCGACGTCAAAGTTGCATAAGAAGCCACCTCTACCCATTTAGTGAAGTAGTTGATTATTACTAACATAAATTCATGATTGCCTGTTCCTTTAGAGGCCACCTTTCCAATGATATCTATTCCTAAGTCGAGAATGGCCAGGGAGAAGCTAATGTTGTGAGAAATGATGGCGATTGGTGTTGTAAATTTGCATACACCTAACATTTATGGCACCTTTTAACAAAATCTTGACGATCCGATGCCATGGTCAACCAATAATAACCGAGTCTCCGAACTTTCCGGACCAACATCTTACCATTCATATGAGGTCCGCACTCCACACCATGAATCTCTTCCATGATGCACTTTACTTCATGTTGATTGACGCAAAGTAAGCTAATCCCAAAATTGGCTTTCTTGTACAGCTTGCCTCTTATTGATGAAGAATTGGGCAACCAACATCCCGATATCTCGTTGGGCTCTAGGTATGGAGTCCAAGGCATATTCTTGTTTATCCGGATATTGATAAATGTCATGATACCAACTGGTATGGCTAGTATTAGACACTTCTAACGTACGGACGTGTGCGGGGTGACTTCGTCGCTTAATGTGGACGGACATTGAATGAATGCCGAGTAGGGATATTGATCATGGATGCTAACTTAGTGCATCTGCGAATTGGTTATCATCCCTAGGACGGTATGTGAAGGAGATGTTCTTAAAGTGCTTAGAAAATTCTATTAGGTATGCTTGATAGGGTGCCAAAGCTTCACTATGTACGTTCCACCTTTGCGAAATCTAATTGATGATCAAACTGGAGTCACCGAAGACCCCGATATTCTGGACCCCTATCTTTATATCGGCTTCAAGTCTTGTGATGCAAGTTTTGTACTCCACAGCATTATTGGTGACTTTGAAGTCTAGTTTGACTGAAATGGGAGTATGCGCTCCCTCCGGTAAGACTAGAAGAATTCCTACTCCAAAGCCCTTCGATTGGAAACGCCATCAAAGTACATCGTCCAAATGTCCACCTCTATTTGTAAAATGTCTTTGTCTAGAAAGTCAAGGTGTTTGGGTTGCGATTCAGGTACAGGTAGATTAGCTAAGAACTCGACACTATCCTTCCTTTGATCACTTTTTGAGGGATAAACTTGAGTTCAAATTCATGACAATCCATCTCGCTATCTAGCTACTCGAATTGGTTGCTCAAGTATGTACTTAATAGGATTCATAGGTGCCACCAAATGTACCGTGTGGGCTAACATGTAGTGTTTGAGCTTCTTAGTAGCTTAGACTAGTGCCACCAGATGTCTTCTGTAATGGCATGTATCTAGTTTCATAATCAAGGAACTTCTTACTTAGATAGTAGATCGCGAGTTCTTCTTTCACATCTCGTTGAGCTAGCATGGCTCCCATTACCGTCTCCGTCGTGGTGAGATACGAAGCAAATTTCCCTGGTTGGGGTGGAACTAATACTGGAGGATTAGCTAGGTATTCCTCAATCTTCTCGAATGCTTGTTGGCATTCGATAGCCCAAATGGGCTCACATACTTTCTTGAAAATAGGTTCACGTGACCATAGTCGGTTTTGATATAAAACGACCGATGTACTCGTAAACATCCAAGGAAACCCCTTATCTCTTTTTCTGTGCTTAGCGGAGGGATCTCCTGAATGGCTTTGATCTTGGATGGATCAACTTTAATTCCTCTAAGACAGAAAACATACCCTAGTAGTTTACATGAGGTTACTCCAAAGACACACTTTTGAGGATTAAGGCGCATGTTGTATTTCTTGAGTCTCCGGAAGAATTTTCTTAGGTTGGATAGGTGCCCTGTCCTATCTTTGGACTTTATGATCATATCATCCATGTAAACATCAACTTCTTTGTGGATCATGTCATGCAATAAGGTTGTTGTTGTCCATTGATACATTGCACCGCCGTTCTTGAGCCCAAATAGCATCACCACATAACAGTAAGTCCCTCATTAAGTGATGAAGGTAGTCTTTTCCATATCTTCTTCAACCATCTTTACCCGATTAGACCTGGAATAACTGTCCATGAACGATAGCAAAGCATGACCCACTGTATTATCTACAAGGAGGTCAATGTGAGGCAACAAAAATCATCTTTGGGGCTGGTTTTATTCAAATCCTTGAAGCCGACACACATACGAACCATGTCGTCTTTCTTCGAATCGGAACTATATTTGCTACGCACCGAGGATAGTGAACTATCCTTAATGAACCCAGCCTCTAACTGCTTATAGACGTCTACCTTAATCTTCAAAGTCCATTTTGGTTTCATTCTCCTCAACTTCGCTTAATTGGCTTAGCATATTCGTAAAGCAAGATTTTATGTTCTCGCTATACTCGGATCTATACCCGTCATGTCTTTGTAGGACCATGCAAAGACATCTATATAGAACACTCCATCCACTTCAAGCTTACACTTTAAGAAGTAAATCCAGCACATTCTCGTAAAATTATCAATAAAAAGAATACAATTAAGGCTACCTTGCAGTGATGGAGTTCTTTGAGGTCCAAGCAACATTAGTGTGTATTAGATGCAGCTTTTCTAAAACTCTCCAGGTTGATTTAGGAAATGACCTCCTGTGTTGTTTACAAAATTGACAAGCACTACAATTTGGTAAATAATCGGCAAAACTTGGCAGCCCTTTTGTCATATCCTTCTCTGTCGGCTTCAGCATTCTTTGAATGTGGCAATGGCCCAACCTTTTGTGCCAAATTTCAGTAACATCATCCTTTGCGGAATAAACCATGTGTTCTCCTTCCATAAGATCGAATAAAAAGCTTCTTCTCATCATTTTCACTTGCAAAATATCATTCCCACAAACATCATAATTATGGCAATATGGGTTATGAAAGAACATCTTGAATCCTTTTTCAAGCAACTAACCAATGCTCAACAAATATTGATCTGTTTCGTGTACATAAAGAACATATGAAATTATTTTTGTACCTGAATTAGTTGTGATTCCACTCGTGCCTTTTCCTTTCGCAAGGATGTATCTCCCATCTCCAATTTTGATCTTTGTAGTAGCTCTGAGATTTTAACTCCTCGAAGAGAGTTTTATCATAGGTCATGTGATTTGTGCAACCACTATCAATCAACCAACTTTCTGCGTTGTTCGTCTTACTCGAAAAACACTTTGCTATAAAAATGTGATCTTCAACAACTTCAACAAGCAACTTGAGCAGTTACTTGAGCGAGTTGGAGATTCCGCTTCATGCTTTATATATTTGTTGTTACAAATGACAACTTCGTGTCCAAGTTGATTGCACTTTGTGTACTTTGCATCTGGTCTCCTTCAACATTTAAATTGTGGATGTCCTTTTTTGTCGCAATGCCGACATGGTGGGTAATTCTTCTTTGTGTTACGCTTGTAATGACCTTGGCTGTTTGATTGAACTTCACTGCTGGAAGTCTGATTTTTTCGGAAAGTTTTCTTTCTCTTCCCGCATCGTGGTGCTTTTCTTGCAACACTCCTTCTACAACACCATTCTCGCCTCTTAAGCCTCCGTTGGTCTTGAGCTTGCAGTGCATGTAACAATTCTACCAAAGTCATTTTGGAAAGATCCTTTGTGTTCTCCAAGGCACTTATCAAAGCTTCGTAACACTCAGTGCATAATCATAAGTATCTTCTCTACAATTCGAGAATCTGCAAATGTAGTACCCAAGTAGCCTTACCTTGTTGGCAATGCTCAAGCAAATTATCCGAGTACTCTTTGATAGTCTCGGATTCATTCATCTTTTACAGCTCAAACTCTCTTATCAGATTGAGCACTTGTATACCCTTAATCCTCTCATTTCCAAGCATACTCACTTTTGAGATAGTCCCAAATACTTTTTGCTTCTTTTAGGGACTTGATCCGTGTAAAAATGGTTGTTGAAACAGACAATAACAGACATGTTTTTGCCTTTGACTTCTTGGTTCTTTTCTCTTTGTTGCTTTTGATCTAAGCCATGGTGGGATTGTTTGGTAGTGGAGGTATTTCATAATCCTTTTCCACGGCTTCCCAAAGATCCAAAGCCTCTAAGTAAGTCTCCATTCTCACTGCCCAAAGCTGGTAATTTTCTCCATCAAAAACAGGTGGAGCTATTGAAGAGAGGTTGATTTCTGCATTCATTTTCTCTAAGTGTTTGTTTTTCTTTCATAGGCCCCTTAAAAAGAGATCTAGATCGGTATTTTCCCATTGATGTGGCCCTAAAGCCTAGAAAATAACCGGGATCGGTGTGAAAATAAAGACATATTGGTGTTTTCACACCGATCCGGCCCTAAAGCCTCAAGGCGGACCTGAACCTTAATTTTATTTATCATTCAATTAGAAAATAATATCCCGTTAGTTCTGAAAATAATTTATAAGATTAAAAAAATTAATAAAATTTTCATTCAAAATTTACCTAAATTAGATTTAATAAAATTCGGAAATCATAATAAAAGTTTCATCCCCACTTTCTAAAATGCATCTTCAAAACCCTAACATCATTTTCCAACTTTAGAAACACTTACGCCAAGCCAATCGTGGGAAGCTCAGCTGGTCCCGATGGGGCTGGCGGCCGTGGTTCCTACAAGCAGACTATTTATAGAAGCCTCAAGCACAAGATTTCAACCGACAAATGGAAAAAGAGAGAGACCAATCTGATTATACTTCTCTAGCATACAACTCCTACATTGTAATCTTATTTTCTAAGTTGTATTCCCACAATCATAAATCTTGTAATACTTGTAATCTCTTTCTACACATTTACGTCTGATCGAGTTGATAAGGGAACTTTAACTCGGTTGTCCCTAGGTGATAAGGAAACTTCATCTAGGTGGTCCCAAGTTGATAAGGTAACTTTAATTTGGAATTACTAGGTCAATCGGATAAGGTAAATTCGAGTTTGGGAAAAATTGTAATAGATTTGTTTGGGAACAAATCTGGGTAGTTTTATTCATTGTAATTGAGGATTCAATTAGTGGATTTGACTTGGTATCTATATTGACATTGTCCGTGGTTTTCTACCCGAGGAGGATTTCCATGTATCTCCGACATGTTATTTTTCTCTCTTCTCTGTCTAAGTCACTCGGATTCGGTTATGACCTTAATTGAGCTCAAACTCAATATTCTCTTAACATTATGAGTCTTCGCTTCTCGAACTTCGAACTTCACCTCTGTTTGAGTCACTTTAAACTCATATATGTTTCGAGTTCAAATTAATTCTTAAGAACTTCAATTTCCGCAAAAGTCTTCCATCACTCTATTCAGCCCCCTCCCCCAAGGTGATTTGTCCTCCCCCTCCCCCAAGGTGATTTATCCTCTCCAAGTTGAATCTTCATCCACCCCTAGTGTTTTGCCCACCATTGTTGGAGCCATTTGTCTTATGTGAATTAGCCCCCCGATCCAAAGATGTGCCACCAACGGTGGCAAAAACGCTTAATGGCCAGGAGGATCACGTTCCTTGAATAACTTCAAGTGTTCATAAAAAATCAACTTGGAATGCAAATTATCAAAAGAACTGGAGCCAGGGAACATAGAGTAAATAGTAATTAATCCTTTATATACAGTTAAATTAAAATAACCCAGCAGTAGTATATTGAATGAGTTCCAAGGCAAACATAGTGGATTGACTAGCGGCAAGCAGAGTCAGACAATTATTTTGATTTGTCGCAGGTATTCATCCCTGGTTTGGTTATCATCTTTAGAAAAAATTTGTAAGAATACATTTCAAATCTAAAGCCCTAGCAAGGCTTGGGGTATTGAATCGAGTTTCCAAATGCTTCCAAATATCAAAAGAATGATGCAGATCACGAATCTCGCACAAGAGATCCTTGAAAATAATAGCAAAAATCCAAGAACAAACGAGTTGATCTACCTGAAGCGAGTAACTATAACCAGGATTGTGTTGTTGAAAACCGTTAAAGGAGATGTGCGACAAAGGCATAATAATAATGCCATCAAGAAGCCTACTAATTTGATGCATGATCACAAATGAGAAGAATTGAGTATGCCAGGACAGATAATCATCCACGACAGCAAGGATGGTGATTACGTATGTCATGATATTGATGGTTCAGATGTTTGACGTCAAGGAAGACCGCCGATTTTGAGTAGACCAGGCAACGTCCATGGAAGAGCCAACCGAGGAATAGGGGGCGTAGTTGGGCCAAGGGGCCACGAATAAGGAATACTGGCAATGGGAAACGATGAGACAAGGGTTGCAATGGGCGGTGTAGAATTATATTCGTGGTCAACAGCAAAGGACGCAACAAGAGAAGGTGTGGAAGGCGTCCAAGTGAAGTAAGGCAGAGGACCTGACGAAACAGAAGAGGGAGAGGGACTTGAGCGCGGTGGTGGAAACACAACAGAGCAGGGAAGTGCTGTCAAGATAAAGGCTATAGAAGTGTCAAGAAGAACTGCAAAAGAGGCCACAGAAGAGTTAGGGATTACTAAGAGGTGGGCATAGAAGGATCAAGAGGAGATGAAGCCATGGTAATTGGCGTGAGCTGGGAGAAGAAGCAACGAGAAAAAAAAAACAAACGATAGTCGCCATGAGAAGAAGAAAGAGACCAAAAATTAGAAAGTCCATTTTGGCTATGGTACCATATGTAATTTTATTGTAAAATGACTTGCCCAACACAGGAGTCTACGTTTTGTAGTTATAGTCCTAGTTTAACTCATATTAAGAACCTTCATCGATCAAATGACTTGGTATGATCAATTGATTTTCCAAGCAAACCAATCTTCCCCAAATTTTAGCAATTCTTTCAAAATTTTATTTGTATCTTCCAGGATTTAAGTAATTTAACTTCTAGGCTTGACTGACTACAGAAGCCCAGAACCAAGAGCCTTAAATTTTGATTTGTGTCTTGAAGGATTTAACTAAATTCTTTATTCTCCCAACCTTACAATTTTCTTCCTACTTTTCCAAGTTTTAAATTGAATGTTGCATAGTGATATATCAAATAGGTTTTTAGAAACAAATTAATAAGGTTTGCATGCAATTGTAGAAATTGGATTGAAGAGAAAAAGGTTAGTGCTTTTTACATCATTTTTGTTGGTTTTGAATCTATCATCTCATTGGAATTGAGCTATTATTAGCTCAGACATAAAATTTTCTTATCACATATTTTCTCTATTTACTAAAGTCAAATTAAGAGTTCTTTTTCAAGGAGAACATGCGTCATGTTACTTGAACCAATCTGTATTGATTTTTTTAAAAAAATCCTTAATAAAAATAAGTAATTAAAAAAACTATAAAATGGTTGGCCCATTAGTAAGAAATCTCATTTCAACTGACATGAAAATTATCTTTATGACCAATTGGTTTAGAATTTCAATTAGTATATGGTACTCCTAGGAGTACAAATCGTCATGTACTTCCGAAGTTAATTAATATATAATTGTATACTGATTAGTGTACAATTATACACTAATTAGCCATGAGAGTACATGATGGTTTATATTTTTGTACATTGATCAATATACAATTATACATTAATTAATATACAATTATACACTAATTAACCTCGAGACTACACGAGAATTTTCGTCAGAATTCCACCCAAAATTCATAAGATAAAACCTAATTAAAACAACACAACCCTGAAAAAAAAAAAGAAAAAGCTAATGATCAATGGTGGAGACGAAAAGAATGGATTGTTGAAGTCTGGTGGGTGGTGGCTCTGCCAGCTAGAAAACGCCTGCTCCCTTCTAGAGGTTGCAAAATGGGATTGCCAAGCTCTTCTATATATACAACTCTTACTATAGGTCACATTTGCACAAGGTTTAAGGAGATTCAAACATATCCTTTTATTTCTACATGCATAGAGACTAATTTCAAAAGTCCTCTAGTATAAATAAGAGTGTTCAAGTTTGGGCCTTAAATGTTCTCTCCTGATGCTACAAAATCCACCTTCATCAATCCATTAGTAAGGACATGTTCGTTTTGGCAATTAAAAACTAGTTATTAGCTATTATGAGTTATTATGAGTTGTTATAATTGACTAAAATTAGTTGTTATGTTCAATTGATATTAGTTGTTATAATATGTTACTAATTGTTATGGTTAGTATTTAGTCATTACGAGCCGTTATTAGTTATTAATTGTTATAAACGTCAAAATGAATAAGTTTTTTATCAAAAAATGGAGCAATGAAACTAAGAGGTCGAAGATTGCGCATCCAAGCTCCCAACCTTATTATCCGCAGGATCCAATCGAAGAGCAGCTTCAAACCAAAGGAACACCCCATTTTCCATGATCATAATCTTATGTAACTTGGATGACTGAGAAGAGTTGTAAGCATAACAACAACAAAAAAAAATCAATATTTCTAAGTACCTCTCGAGCTTCAGCTTTGAATGATTTAGCCAACTCCATAAATCATTCATATCCAATAAGTTGACATCAGTCCAAAAGGACAATATCTCAATTTTAGACTAAGCCTCTCCAACCTGCTACTGGTACATAATCAATAAACATAAATGCTTATTGCCACCTTCTAAGGGGAGTTCCCAATTCATCAGTAGATTTTCAACTCTAAGTAATTGTACCATAACTTTCTCATCAGAACAATAAACTTTAAATAACTGTACCATAATTTTCTCATCAGAACATAGAGGTACAGCAATTATGTGTGTTTACTTTATCAAACGTAGTTTCTAATGACACAAATTTGGCGATATTTGGACATGCATGGAAAAAGATAAAAGTAAAATACTAGAGTGATCTTGTACAAAAATCCATGGTACATACCATGTTGCGTACTAATTTCTGCAGCACCCCATCTCTCTAACATTTGGGTCATTGATGGATTTTAACAAGGATAGCCCAACCAAAGTTGCAAAGGGCACTAACTGTGTTGTGAGAGTCAAATTGACTGTAAATAGTTAGTTCATAGACAAAGCACGAAGCACAAAACTTACCAACCCAATCATATAAGAAGTAAATCATGCTCCAGCAGTTTGTGACAGGGAAAGAGACTGTGGAAAGGAGGCACCTAGCACAATGCTCAACCAAGAACTCTCCTGCCATAAGCTTGTCAAACAATCCACCCATAGAAGGCACGAGAAGAACGGACCAAGACACAGGCTCCCACGGGCAAATAAAATTACTTCTCTCATTCCTAAACTACACTTTTAGCTGAAGGATGGCAAGAGATGATGAACACTGGGAAACAAAATGACAGCATTCTGACCCCAATTCACTTTTCAAGTTCAGTGGAATTACACTACCATGGGAATCAGCAAGGATGCAACAGGATATGAATACACAGAACCCAGCACGGAAGGTGTACCAGCACCAAGTAGAGGTAAGTAGCACTACTCCACAGCCACAGTGACTCAACCCAATTCCAAAATTGGCAGACATTGATGTCGTTAAAACCTTCGAACAAGCCTTTTGTCAAGAAGAAAGCTATCGGTGGAAATACGACCAATGCCAACAGCAAGTTGCATGTGATTCGAGCAAGACTTTTCATGCCTTTAGTTCGGATATCTAGCTTTAAAGGATGGGCCATCAGGCACAAAGGCACCAACAACAATGCCCCGATTTCTGCTGTGGCAAAGTTCACCACAGACATGAGAGACAGACCGATGAAAGCAGCTGCAATCATCACAGATTTCAAGATGGCCCATTCATGGCTACGTGAGGGACTTGAAGACAAGTGGGAGAAAGGGGATCCCAAGACAGTGTAAAAGATGTGAAGGCTAAATACAGACAGCAAAATCCAGGAAAGAAGACTTGTCGTCGGTGTTCTGTTGGGTATTTTAGAAATGAGAAAGGGAAGCAAGGCTACCACAACAGCCCATATGTGAACGACAAACACAGTTCTTGCTGCGTGAAGCCATCTCCAAGAACTAAGGGAGATGACTGGCTCACCAGGATGTTTTAAGTGAGTGAAGGCCTCTGCTGTGTCAGATTTCGGATCACATTTGATAGCGTCAGAATATAGGGAAGCAGCAACCACTGGTAAGGGTGCAATGAGGAGTGCAAAAGCGATCATGTAAACTCCTACTGAAACAAACTTGCTGGGTCCTGTCAGAAGGTACAGAAAAATGATTGGTGAAACTTCTCGAGTAGGTTGTTCACGGATCTAATTACTCCTTCAACCAACCTGCAACAAGAAACACGAAACAATTAGCGCAGATGTACCAGAGGGTTAATGATTTAATATTGTAACCTGACTTTACACTTAGGACTGATGAGGGATAGGGTCATATAACTAGTTTGCTCATGCATCAAGCTCAGATATTATCAAATGTAAAGATAGTCTAGCCCTTTATGGCCCTCACATCAATGTTATGCGGTTTACTTAATTTCCAAGAACTTGGATCTGTCCTAATCTCAGTTAGTCGTCATCCAAAGTGGAGGCATTCAAGGGCTCCTGCAGACACCATTCTCTCCATGGAGCACATGTTGCAAGCACTTTCTATAATTCAAGCCATTTCCAGTTCTCAGAGACTACTCCAGATTCAATTCTGTATAAACAAAAGCTTTGCCATACCACATCACACTATCAGGCACACCCAGGAAAATATACTTTGCTTTCTTCAATAAGAGCTGTGTAGCCTCCGATGACAAATTAATTGGATTCAATTCTTAGCAAAGAACCAGCAAATGGACACATGAATTTTCCAGGATAAACAGTCTCTTAGTTTCACAAGACATAAGAAAGACCAAAAAATAAAATGAAATGCCACAAGATAAGCATGTGATCTTTCCGAAAAACATAACAATAGGCAGCTAAGCTCCAACCAAGCTGAGGACGGTCATCCAGTGCAGATTCTGATAGAATGTAATCCAAGTCTTGTTGCCTAAATAGACAAACTGGACCTAGGCTATCAGATCATTTTCTTGATACCACAGGAAAAATGCTGAAAATTCACATCATAATTTTCTACCTGCTTAAAACCCTTCAAATATTGCATGAGAATCTAACCTCTCATGAGACTATAAATTTCTAACCACTATCAAGAGAACTCTTATCTGATTACTTGTCTACCAGTACTGCATTTAAAGCATCAAAAGAAAACTGAATGATGGCACTTAAAAGTTGCACTAAGTTCAGCAAAGGCACCTACCGCCCACTTCGCAAGAGAAATTCATTTAGCATGACATTGTTATATGGAGAAGCTTTGGGAGAAATCACCAATGTCACAGCATCAATTTGATAATCGCGGAAAGCACCATGAGGACCAGTTGGGACACCTAAAGCCTACTTAAAGAAAGAACAATAAATAAGGGAAACAAATATAAATAGCCAGAGCAGTGTCAAAGGATTATAGAAAAATAATACAAACAAGTGAAAAGATATAAAAACATAAAATGTACACATGCCGCAACCAGAACATAATGGAATGATGTGGACAAAACAGGAGAGAGAGGATTAGATGAGTGTGAGGAATAGGGGTCACCTGAGCATACAATGAGCTAGCAAGGGTTGCAGCACCTTCAACATATTCTCCAACAGGCATACCAAATCCCCATTGAGGATTTAAGCTTCTAGCCAAGTTCCCTAAATACTTGATAATTTGACCAACCATCATTAGACATTTGGAGTCTAATAATGATCTTAGTTTCCCCACTTTTACATGCAACCCCTGCCGGTGTACTGCTAAATAGTTTACAACATTAATGAGGTCAAGATTGGGCATCTGGCCATTGGATGCCTCAGCATAGATGCTTAGAGAATCCCGGACATCTTCACTTTCATTTACAACTTTAATCACCAGAGCAGCAGCCATAGTACCAGCACGTCTAAAGCTCTCAAGTGGTTCCCTACCAAAAACTTGACTCTCCTTCAGTTCATGAGCATGACTGTCAGCAAGACATGAACTAGCAAAAGATTTTGCTGAGTCATCAAACGTTGGGGCATAATACTCTCTCAACCAGGCAGCAACCGACTCCTGCTCACCATATTGAGAATCTGCAGCAAGCCAGATGATATCCTTTGCCAGCCAGGTTACTCGTGAGAGCAAAGAGAAAACTGAATATGCCACACCTAATGACAAAGCTTCACCAGCAACAGGGCTCACAGAATTATAAGGAGTCACCAAGACAATAGCTTCCTTTCCATCACCTCGTGGAGCCCTGATTATACCAACCGTACT
The DNA here is from genome assembly GCA_021018815.1 of Talinum fruticosum. Taxonomy (NCBI): domain Eukaryota; kingdom Viridiplantae; phylum Streptophyta; class Magnoliopsida; order Caryophyllales; family Talinaceae; genus Talinum; species Talinum fruticosum. The sequence goes on from JAITYX010000011.1 coordinate 4,732,034, forward strand.
AACAGCCGTCCAGGAGCAGCTTCTGTTTTCTTTCATTATGTCATATGCTGGGTTAGAGAAAAATGAAGAGGGTGAAACTTTTTGACTGAGGATGGAACTCAAACAGACTAGCTTCAGCACCCAGGTCTGCAATACGTTTTGCCACTGTCCTTGGGATTTCGCTGCAATACGCATCAGAAAACCAACAGAGGGTATCATTTCAACCGGATATGATTCTGAATATGACAGAATGCTTAGTTTCAGAAAAAACCGAGATTCAACCGCATCCCCCCAAAAAAAATAAAAATAAAAGAATAAAAGAAGGGGGCAAAGACCAGGAACTATCACAAGTCAAGAGGGACTAACAAAACAACAAGTGATGACAGCTTACCAGCTTGCTGAAATTTAGACAATATTGAGTGAAGTCAATAGTGTGGATAATTATTAGACTTATGAGGTTCTTTAACAGAGAGGAACGAAATATTTATTCATGTAAATAAGTGATTCCTGAATTATTTATGATGCTTTTGTAATAGTTTTAGCAATACAAAATAGCAAGAATACAAACTTGTGGACACCTTCAGTATCAATCTACATTGTGGTCAATCTGCATGTTTCCCCATTAATAAATGCAGGGCTCCCATAGAAAATGTTCTAATCCAAGTCCTAAAGCAGCAGACTGAAGATCAGCCAATCATGATTCTTTACTCAGACAGCAATTTTATCCAGTTCACAAAATTGAAGCACAAAATTTTTCCAACTCTTGTTCCAGAAGGAAAATAAGACAAACCTACCAAATATTTAGAGGTATAGACATTTAGGGCACTACTTGCATTGCATGTAAAGGAGGAAAAGCAATATTATGCTTAACCAATTTGTTTAGTCTTATGATTAGGTTCCACAAATGGAGGGTTAATAATTTTATTTCTTCTTAGAGCCTGTTTGGTCTTCATTATAACTGTTTCTATTTTTTAAAAGCATTTTTTGAGAAACTACTTTTCAAAAACTTATACAATGTTTGCCCTAACTTATCCTTTGAATACAAATGAAACATCATTAGAGGGAAGAAAGGCATAGCTTCCCTTGGCACATGCTAAGCCTCTGCTAACGAGCACCATGCCATGCAAGTAAGGCAAAGATGCTGCTCTGGCATCACGACAAGTAACTTCGACCGATTAACACCCAAACACCACCTGTGGTGCTGCATTCTCCGGCTAAAAGGTATCTACTGTTTCATTGAAATCTGCGAACTCTAGAAAGGATGCGGAGACAGTTTCCCCTGCTCGCAATGATAGTGTTATGACTACAATTAATGCTAATGAAACCTGATTGTTGAATCTGAAATTAACTCTGTATGGGATTCTTATGATGTGATTTAACTGCCAAATGTTGCATCTAAGTAGAATATTGTGCAACCTGCTCGTATTTACGGCCATAATGTGGGAAAAATTGTCGCTGATATGCAAGCTGAGATTTAATATTTGGGATCTTCCCTATTTGCTATGTCTTGGGAGCAAATCCCCTTTTGTGATTCTTAAGGGGTTTTGGGAGAGAATATGGAGTAAGTTTGACGTTGATAAGATTGTAATGCTAGAGAATAGCATCACATTAATTTGATTTATCACTTTGGAGATTAGAGATGAGGTCCTGCAATCTAGTTTCTACCATTTTGACAACAAACCCCTTGTTACAACCCCTTGGTGTCCTGATTTGGCTAAATTTAAAAATGAGGTAAATAGGGTCCCCGTATGGATGCAATTGCCAGGCTTTGATCTCAAGTGCTGGAGTGCTCAGTCTCTTAGCAAGATCAGAAGCCTAATTGGAATGCCTATTACGACCAATCATATTACAGAGAGAACAAGAGCAAACTATGCCAGATTACTAAGAGGTCTCTGATGTTCTATTGGAGAAAGTTGTTTTTGAGAATGAATTTGGAGTGGTCCTCAAACAGAAAGTTCATTTTGAATGGAAACCCGTCAAATGCTTTTCCTATCAGTGATATGGCCACAATATGAAGCAATGCAAGAAAAAGGAAGGTACTTGGGTGTGGAGGGTGAAAAACAGCTTTGTTCAACCTGTCCCTGAAGAGAGTCAGCCTGCACAGATTAGTCAGGAGAAGGAGCCAACTATTGCTCATCAAAACAGGAGTCCTGTTATTGCTGCTGCACCTAATGGACAGGGAACTAAACAGTGGGACTGGGAGGTACAATGGTTCCTGATACTCCCCTGGGATACGGCTACCATTCTTGCTTGGAATGTGAGATGACTTAATAATCCTAATAAGCAAAAAGTTGTTGCAGCTCTTTGCAGAAATGAGGGAGCTATGATTTGGGGTCTCTTAGAAACAAAAGTTAGAGATAGCAATACTGAATTGGTTCACAAAAACATTTGTTACAATTTGAGCATTGTTGTCAACAATAATTGCCATCCAAGAGGGAAAGTCTGGGTTTTTGGAATAAAAACTAGGTTGATTTGGAGGTACTTCACCTATCAGCACAGATTATCCATTGTAGAGTCAGCATTCAAGGTTTTTTACCTATACTTATTACTTTTGTCTAGTCTTTTAATTAGCATAGTGAAAGGGAAAGTCTTTAGGAGTCTTTGATTCAACTGAGCCCTGCAAATAGCATACCCTGGTTGGTCCTAGGCGACTTCAATAATGTTTGGTGCCTAGAAGGTAGAATTGGAGGCTTGGAGGTAAATCCTAGAGACTATAGGGAGGTTCTGACTGTATTGAAACTTGTCAGCTTGAAAAATTGAAATGGCTTGGGCAGAGATACACATGGTGCCACAATCATGTAGATGGCACAAGAATTTTTAAAATTGATAGAGCTTTTGGAAATATTAATTAAATTAGTCCAATTTTAGGCATAGGAAAATAGCAGATCTGGCCCTTATCTAGGTTAAACTTGTGCAAGCAGCTACTAGGAGAATGGGAAGATTCATTTATCAGAACATATGGAGTTCCTCCCAAAAGTTTGAATCCACCATAAAGCATGGCTGTACCATGCTTCAAACATGCAAAAAGCTTTAGAAATTACAAGCAGGTTTCAGGTAGATAAATAAACAGGACTATGCTTTGATGTTCAAGTCACTCAGGTCACAGATATGGTACGCAAATTACAGCAGGAGTTGCTTTGCAGAGAGAGAGACCCTTATAAGACTGAACTTCAGTTGAGGTAAAGGATAGTTTGCAATTATTTCCAAAGTAAATATGCAGCAGAAGTAGCTTTTTGAATCAAAAAGTAAGGCTCAATGGCTTATACAAGGAGATCAAAACACTAAGCTATTCTATAAATCCATCAAGCAAAGAGCTTACAGAAACACTGTTGGCTATCAAAGATGAAATGGATAATCTTTGCAATGATTTTGAGGACATTAAAAATGCTTTCACTACTTACTATATAAGTCTTTCGGTACAGCAAAAGCAGCTACGGGATCTATTGAACAGAGTATTATTGAAACTGGGAAGGTTCTGCAGCTGAGGTAAATAAAACCATTAGCCCTAATGATGTTAAGTCACTGTCGTATGCAATTGATATGAACAAAAACCCTGGTCCCAATGGCTACGGAAGTAGCTTCTTTAGAGATGCTTGGCATATGATTGGTAATGATGTTACTCAAGCTATAATTGAGTTCTTTGAGAATGGACGGATGCTCAAACAGTTGAATACTACAGTCCTTGCACTGATCCCAAAAGTTGCTAACCCTCTCAAAGTGACTAAATTCATGCTATTAGTATGCTGCAACACCATTTACAAATACATTGCTAAAATGTTGTGTGAAATATTGAACCAAGTGCTACCCTTTTTTATCAATGTGAATCAGGGAGCTTTTGTACCACACAGGAGCATTATAGAAAACATATTGATTCCTCAAGAGATTCAGCTATGTAAAAGGACTCCGGCCTTTCCAAGGTGCCTTATGAAGACAGACTTACAAAAAAACTTATGACTCATCTTCATGACAGTCTATTGAGCATCTAATGGCAGCTTTTGAGTTCCAACCTAAATTCATCCATTGGATCATACCGGGTGTCTCAACAAGAAGCTATAAAATCTCTCTAAATGGAGAAATTTTTGGTAACATACAAAGGTGACCCCCTATCACCCTTACTTTTCGTCATTGTTATGGAGTATTTGATCAAGATTCTTATGTTCCAAGCTAAGCAAGGGGGCTTCAGATATCACCCTATGTTTAAGAAGATGGACGTCCAAAGTCTCTTCTGTAAGGGAAATATGAGATCCACAGACTTGATCATTCAAGGGTTCAAACACTTCTCAAATGTGACTGGCTTGTGTGCAAATAAATCCAAATCACAGATTTATATAAATAGCACTACAAAAGATATTGCTGACAATATTAGGCGAAGAACCGCTTTCTATGCAGGTTCTTTCCCTATGAAGTACCTTAACATGCCTCTCTCTCCCTTGAAATGGAACATTGCTGATTGTCATAAACTGGTTGAGAAGATTAAAGGCAGACTACAGACACTGACCACAAGACACTTATCTTATGCTGGAAAGGTTCAGGTGATCAATACTCTTTTTCTTTCAGTCATGTCTTATGCTGACCACAAGACACGTATTACAGGTCTTCTATCTTCATGCTCCCTCAATCAATTATTAAGGAGATTGAGCAGATTTGTAGACAGTTCTTGAGGAGAAAAGGGGACAGAAAAGCTCTCTCTCTCTTCTAGCTTGGAACAAAATTTGTAGCCCAAAGAGCAAAGGGGGCCTAAACATAAGAAATTGTGTTTTGGAATGTTCCCGCTAGGGGCAAACTGATCTGGGTTGTTTCATTGAAAACAGACTCACAATAGGTCAAGAGGGTTAATGAATTTACATTAAAGGTAGAGACTTTTATTAGTATACTGGCCCTGGGGTAAGCTCATATTGGGGCAGAATTAACAAACTAAAGGAAGATTCAGGAAGGGTTACGATGGAGATAAATGGCTAGCCTCACCTCTTAACAAAAATTCAGCATCAAATCAGGCTATTCCTGGCTGATGGGGCATCAACCAAGATTTAAATATTGAAGGATGGTACAGTCAGCTATCGTTGTCCCCAAACATTGTTTCAGCATGTGGTTACTTGTGCCGGAGGGGCTCTTGACAAAAGGAGAGGCTACAACATATTGGGATACATGTAGATGAACAGCCGTACCTTTTGTTGTACTGAACCAAAATCTTGCAGGCACCTTTTCTTCCAGTGTGCTTATAGTCAGGAGTGATTAGGGATATTTGTAGATGGGCAGGTATACCTGTAAACATGTGCCTCGAGATGATTGGCTTGACCAGGTGACTAAATGTAGAGGCACTATACTAAGGAAGCAAATTACACATGCTGTTTTCTCAGCTTGCAGTTACCATATTTAGCTTGAAACGTGCGCAGACTGTTTGGTGATAGAAAAGTACAAGGCAGACAATTTTACAGAAGGCCAAATGGGATATTCAAGTAAGAATAAAACATACGCTCGCCAGAAAGATGAAACAGGAGGACATGTCTTGGCTGAAAAAAATGATTAGTTAAACCCCCAGTATACTTCCAGATTCACATGTTTTTCACACAAATTGGGTTTTGAGTGCAACCCTTCCTAGAAAGAGGTTCACTACCTCCTTTTGTCTTTTTTTCTGATGATAGTTATTGTTTATATATGGTTTGTACAGATTATAGCCTTTGCGCTTACATGAAATGAAAATGTTATATTTTCATTAAAAAAAACTTATCACAAAACCGCTTCTAATAATAAACAAAACTGCTTCGACTAACTTTCAGAATTGTTTCTATTTTACCTTTTCTGTTAAGGTGAGAGTTTCTATTTACTTTGAACAAATAAAATAATTTAACAAATTAAATGCCAATTATCTCATTTAAGGATTCATCAGATTCTCTCAACAAACAAGGCTAAGGTCTCATGGTTTTGTAAAAAGGCAATGAGGACCAACAAGTGGGATCAGGAACAACCTTGCCGACATCCTCTCAACAAATTAGGCAATGTCACAACATAAATAATGCTCAAAAAAAGAAAAAGGACACTAATTTTTTAACACAGTCAAAAACTATCTGCTACAGATCTTGTTCTTACTTAAAATTGCAAGCATGCAGAAAATACTAAACATCAATTACACAAGTACCCAAATTGAAGAAATGAACACATCATGGAGGTGACTTCCAATATCTAGGACTGCTTAACGACAAATATTCTGATTTTTAAAAAAAAAGCAAAAAACTTTATGAGAAAGATGAAAAAGAAACCTGCACAATGTAAAGGCAATTTTCTCTCTCTTAGTTCAACTGGGGGACTCTTGGAGTGAATAGCAGATATGGAAAATTAGGAGGAGAGGGGGTTCACCAAAGGAAGGAAAGGGGGAGATGGAATTTATGTAGTAATTAGTGGGGGATAATTGTGTTTAGCAGGGATAAAATGGTCAAGAAAAATGACGTACTAAAGGACATATGCCCTTGCGCAAAAGACAGAATCAGAAGCACCCATTTGATGCTTCTGTTTCTCAGCCTCTTTTTACATTCCCAACCTCTGAAAAGTAATTTTAAATTTTTAAGGAAGTTGTGTTTGGCCCAATTTATACTTTTAGAGTTGAACGCACCCGTAGAAATCCAGCCAAACAACAACTTAGAGAAAGACAGGAGATGTAAAAAAATGTACCATCTAGAGGGGTTTACTTTTTTCTTTTTGGTTAATATGGTTGCACTTAGCTTACTCAAGCCTTCAACTTTTGGATTAATGTTCACATTGCCTAGAGCTCATTTGCATAGGGGAGGGGAAGACAATAAGGAAAAGAAGGATCCAAGAGCATGCGGTGGGAATTGGATCGGTGATGGTAAGACCTCGGAAAGCAAAGACCTCATTTTAGGGTGTAATTATCTTTAACATTTTTATTTAATTTTCCATGAATATTTGTAGCCACCTTATTGTCTATCTTTACTCCCTTTGTAACGGCCCTTTTTAAGGGCTTTCGGTATAAAAACCCATTTTCCAATTGTAAAGATCAATTATCTTGATGAATAAATCTAATAGATAAAGGCCTTTCTCTCTCCAAATCTATCCATAATCTTTAGCTCTTTGAGAGGTGATTTTTAGGAGTCTCCCATTTATAAATTTCTGTTGGTGCTTAGCTTTGTAAGAGTAATTTTGGCCACGAATCTTAGTTGTTATTTCGATCCCTTTGTGGTTATTTATGCTCTTGGTTGAATCAAAGGTGTATGTTTTGGAATTACTATTTGTATGTTCTTGTTGCCTATCTTTGGGCATTGTAGATCCATATTGTTCAATCCGCCTTTTCTAGTTTCTCTACTATTACCCTCCCGAGGAGGGAAGGAGGGAGGGAGTGTAAGGATATCCTATATACAAACAAAACTAGCTATTCTCAAACGCCTCTACCCCAACCCAAAGCAATACCTCGGTGTTCCTCTTGTCAAGGTGTGTCGGATTAGACACAAAGCCTTACCCCTATGATTCAAATTCAAAGAGGTCACAAAAGCATCTGAAGCATGGATCAAAACAACGTCATTCTACAATGAAACAGACGCATTGCAAAGTTTTTGAGGTTGAGGGAATCACGTTGTTGCCTCATTTTAGTTGTTTGTGATTCGTGTCTTTTCACCTTGGAAAGTGTACGATAACCACTCGGAACGGAGAATGGCCGCAATATCAGCCGTGACAGTGGTAACAGAACGGAGCACGAGAATGCCGTATTTAGATCTTCAATTCATTGATCTTTTCAGCAAGTCACATGATAATTTTTAATTCACACCTACTTGTGGCACACCTAGCTATACTTATAAATAACAAGATCATAAAGACTACCTCTCCAAGCACAAGTACTAAACATTCTTTGATGAATATTTCTCAAAATTTCAGACAACATGCGATTGCCTTATTAATGCTAGTGTGCTACTCTTTGATACCACAATAATTGAAAGCAAAGTAATTGTACAATAGTGACTCTTCACAAGCTCGGAAGGTGGACAGACACAGATATGTGGCATACAAGTAACAACCTAAAAACAATTGTAAGGAGCATATTGTTTCTCAAACAAGGCAGCACAGTTCATTATAACAGTACAACTACTTTTACATAACCACATTTCCACACAAAAACAAAAAAACTGCCAGTGACTCAATCCATGCAAGATAACGTATTCCAACCGGGACTCAGTCATGACAATTAGAGGTGCAGAGAAGACACATACAAGCCTACCGTATTGCCTTTTAAATGCAAGCCCATTATATCTGCCACAAGTTTATTAGCATCTGAAACATCCTGACCAGAGAGCATGGGATTAGCAGAACCTATGACAGAAATAGCAAATGCATTTGGTTAAATAAGACCCCCAAGGTATCCCTAATAACTGATCACATAAAATAAGCTGAAAGCATATTATGTCTAGTATGAAGGCAAGTGTGAAAATATGTAAGCTTGCTATAGAGACCATATTGCTTATTGCTGGGTCATCGAAAGACGTAACACATCAATATCATGAAATATACCACTTGGAAAAATTTTCAGAATGCTTCATAAGCCCATTCTCTCCAATTATCAATGGTCAAGCACAACATTTCATTGCTGCAGATAAATCCTTCTGGTTATATCCTACCACTGATAAAATAATGTCAATCCAAGTAAGCATCAAGCTTCATCCCCCATCTATGTTACTAGGGTCAAGTGGGTTAAATCCTGCATTTTAAGGAGTGTGAGGAATATATTTCATGCTGGGTTAATACTGCATCTAGCACACAAAGCTACGATCAAGGATGTAATCAGTAAGCTACATTTAAAGAGCATTCTCTTCTCTTATTCTCCAGAAGTTTCACCTTCCTTTCTGGATGCTCTCGACACTCGAGCTAAATTTAGTTGCAAGGATTAGATGCACTCTTGATTTCTTTTGTAACAAAAGATTAGATGTAACGGTGCCCATCATCCTTCTCCCTTACAGGTGGGGAGTGAAAGGCCCCAACCCCTACCCTCCTTTTGTTGACAAGAGTTGTCACTAGCTGTTTCTTTTGTGATGGTAAGTCCGATTTTTTCAGTTGCTATGCCAGTAGTTGGGTTATTAATGTTATATTTCCAATAAAGTCACTCTCTTTGTTTGTGAGAGTTTTCTTAATCTTTTCTATGGGGATATTGATCCCTCTTCGTCTGAGAATGGAGATCAATTCGAATGGAAGTGTATGCCTTACACTAAATATTTGAAAGTTGAACACCGTGTCATAAATTTAGATCGATATTATGCATGATAAGTACAAATTTTAAGCCCCATTTGGATATCAATGGAACTATATCAATTTCCATCGAAAAAAGTCAATTGATTCCAGCTTACTAATGAACAAAGAGCACCCACAAACGAAACACAAATCATATATTCAAATTCTGAGAGAAGAATTCACCTGGCATAAGTGCATTTTCTGAAATATAAGTGTTTTTGGCAAGAGATGGCAACACCAAGAGAGCTATGACCCCAGTAATACAGCACAGAAAACTGAAAAATTCAACAGTGTGATAAATCAATCAAAATCACCACGCCAACATAGATCAAATTTTGAACAAATAACTTCGGTAATCAGAAAAAAGTGCACCTAACAATAACACGATGAGACATGAGAAGAAGCAAGATGAGCACAAGAAGACGAGGCCGCTGCTTAGTGGGCTCGGAGCCGACTGCTTCTGCTTGCTCCATTTCCTCAAAACTGAACAAGTCTCTCTGTCTCTCTCTCCTCCAAAGGATGTAAATTGACCTCCCAAAACTAAGAAACAAAATCAGCTAATAAGATGCTTTAGCCATAGTTATCCGGGGTATCTCCCTTTTTCTACAATATGTTCACAGTGGAGAAGAAACTCCATCTCAAACAAACTCATTGAATTCTAATGTTCAGACTTACATTAAAAATATTCAATACATAAGCAAAGGAGCAACAAAACAAATAGCCAAAAGGTGATTGAGAATATAATCAAAGTAGCACTAATCCATAGAATACTGTTTTTCTAGTAGTCATGTATACACGATTGTCTTCTTCTCTCCAATCAATTGCAACAACCCATCAGAGCCACCAAAAAAAAAAAAAAAAAAAAAATTGAAAGAAGACCAAGTTCTATAATTCAAGACAAGGGTATCAATAATGGAAGAAGCAGTACTTGAGGAATCTGCATGAAAGAAGCAGACCAAGCTCAATTTCTCAGTTTAAAAAAAGAATCCAATCAATTGCAACAACCCATCAAAGCCACTTGTATCATATAGTTCTATGAGTAATTCAATTAATTCTCTCAACTCCAACTTACCCCCTTTTTTTTCCTTCCCTTCCCTTCCGTTGTGTGTCCTTGGATGTGTAATCTCCATTCAACAGGTATTATACCAGAAATCATTAGAAAAAGTAAAAACAACTTGAATCATCAAGAGAGAGATTAATGCAGCTATGATGACACAAAACACCCTTGTAAAACTAAACAGAAAAGGGCAGATCTGAAACACCCAGAAAATCATCCAGCCTAACAATACTGAACCACATCTATCCAAATTGAGCTAATCCATCTCATCAATTTTCTCTAGGGGAAAAGAAACAAAAGCCCAGGGAAAAGCTTAAAACCCAGTACAAAGATATCAATAACAAATGAAATAGATCAACCAACATCTCAATTTCTCCATAGAAATGCAAGTAATGTCCGCCTTTAATCAAAATTTTCCATCTAAACTTACTCAGTAAAACCCAAGAAAAACCAAAAGAAAAAGACAAAACCCAGTCTAATGATAATTGTTCAGTTTCCTCCTATATACCCGTTTTACCAGTTTTGTAGAATTTGTAAAATGAACTCAAAATGGAACTCAATCAAGCAATTCTAAAGCTAAATTAGTATGGGTTTAACCAATAAATTGTTCAGATACCACATAATGTTCTATGTTTAAGAAAATAAATGCATACATTGAAGCAAACATCAGAATAGCAATCAAATTACTTCCTTTACAATCAGAATAGCAACATCCCAGTATGAATTCAATCAAGACATATATCCGCGGCGCATAAAGAATAACAGGTTCAGAGTGCATTGCGTAACTACTTAGTCTAAACATTTTATCAAACACTTGGTGTGCAAGACAAATTCCAAATGGAAGATAAATTTTTCAAGGCCAAGCAAGCTTCAAGAGCTGAAAAATCGAAGATACAAGAGTATCACAAATTCGAAATGGAAGAGAATGAACTCAGCTAACGTGTCCCGACACAAGACAGGGTTCTGGGGAAGAAAAGGAGGGAAGGAGAGAGAAAGAAAGAGCGTACCTGATGTTCCGCAAAGAGAGAGATCTGCGGCCAGAGGAAAATAGAGAGAGACCGAGAGACAGAGAGAGACCGAAGGTGAGCGAGAGAGACGCTGACAAAGGAAGGAGACCCTGACCCTGACCCTGACCCTGACCCTGACCCTGACCCTCTAACTGACCCGTACCTAATTTATGTTTGACCCGTATTCAATTCGATCTATAATACCCTGACTCTTTTAAAATTTAAATGAGTTTTGACCGCTTTTAATTGACCTTAATTCTACTGATATAATTTTTTTCTGCCTCTGAAGTAATAGTAATATAAATTTATTTTTTAAAATGAAAAAGGAAAAATAAAGTCAAGCACAGTAACCATTTACCGATACCTCTAGAAAGTAAGTAATTATTTTTCCCAATCTTCAAAAATCACATCTAGCAAATAAAACTAGGCAAATTACAAATTAATAAAATCAAAAGTTCATGTTGTTAGAAATCGAGATAAACGGCAAAGGGAAATTTTTTATAAAAAAAAAACCTGAATAGAGAGAGACGAGAGAGAGGAGACACCGAGAAGAGGAGAGCTTACTGATTATTGAATGGTGTAATGTCTAATATATATATAGCTACGATTATGAAGGAGCAAAGACGTAAATTAATATTTTAGAAACTCACTCCTCATTACCCCTCATTCTGAAGATGAAGGATTGAGAGGAATAACGACGAGTAAAAGTTACTCCTACTTACTCCTCCTTACCCTCCGGTTTTTACTCCTAAACAAGGGTAAACGTGAGTAAGAGTTACTACTACTTACTCGCTCTTTACCCTCCTATTTTTACTCCTAAATAAGGGTAAACGTGAGTAGTTACTATCCCTTATCCTCCCTCCCCCCCAACGCCCCTTAACTCTCCATCCAAACAAATCTTAAAGGATTAGCAAATGCAACAAATGTTCTAAGAGGGCACTTGCCAACTATTGTAACTTTTTACAAGTTTTAACCGCATTTTTAAATTCAACTACTTATCAACAGTATGGGGGAAAAAATAAAAGATTATAACTACAAGTACTTTTTCTCTTATTGCTTGTTCATTTTGTATTTCTAACTATGTTTATAACCACTAACTTTTGGTAACAGTCGGAAACTACTAACCGCTAATGTAAACGTTAACAATCGATAAACGCTAACCGCTAGTAAGAACGGATAACCATTATCAACTTATATAAAATACAAAATACAAATTAAGTTTCCCAATTGGGCTATAGTCCCTCACCATGAGGTTAACTTTATACTGTCAACCTATCTAAAAATTATCTTATAAATATTGTCAATCAATAGTATATACACCGTAAGTTTGCATTATTTACAATTCATACATGGTATCTTAATTATTGGCAGATGAGTTTCAATAATATTTTTTATCACTTCCAAGCGACAACTTATTTTTTTCTTGTAACATAATGGACTTTTAAAATGAGTTGTTTTAATTTATGCATCGTTTCAATCAAAATGAAAATTATCATCAACAAAATTTACATTAATTCTTAATATACATTTAAAAGATTGATGTATAAATGTTGCTTTCTTCAATGGACCAAGGCAGGTAACCAGCAATTGCAATTCATTCTTTTACGTAGGGACTCATACTCTATTCTCGTCGTTATTCGCTCGGCATCAGTACAATCATTACACTAGAATTTTGCAGGATTTGGGATTTCATAGGATGTCAATTATATTTTTCATCACATAAACATACTTTTTTTTTGGTTTTTCGGTTCTAAATTATTTGATTTTATAGTATGAAACATCCAAGTCAATGTAAGAGTAACTGATTAGTTTGTGTTTTAATAGTTGTGTCTTGCAACTTTTGTTAAAAAAGCATGATTAGACATCATTTGGCTCCCTGTAGATTTACATGTATGCCTTTAATGACTTAATCATTCTACCAACATTAACAAATAAGCCACAGAAATATATGTAGCTTCACGTCATATAATATTTGTAATTTTTTTATTTAAATATTGATCGTACCATTTAAATAAAAACTCTTTAAAAAAAGGTAAAACGAAACATAGAGGAATAATTTTTATGCAAGATTACTTTTGTTGGTATTCTCGTGGCACCTACCTAAACATCCTCTAAAGTTTTATGCTAGACTCGGACTTACGTAGTATTATATAACTCGTAGAAGTAAGCCCAGCATGAGTGTGCAAATCCGCACAGGTAGTCGTGCAAGTCTTCCGGTGGTAAATTCAAACGGTTATGCATTTTTGCACTCGTTGCCTGTTTGCCCTTCTCCAAATTTTTTGGTCGATCTGTTTTGCTCCTTGCACGGCTGTGCGAGTCTACACATCTACTAGTGTATGACATCAACTTTTTATAATTTTTTGCACCGTTCGTAAAACACAGGTGCCTATGTGACCTCTTTATCGCCTTCTAACTTCGTCTAGAAGTAGCACACAATTATACAACTTTGCACGAACACCCATGCAACTTAGCTTAATAAATTAGCATTATTCCTCTTACTTCCTCTCAAGATCAAACCTTCATCTTTATTGAAGGTTTGCTCGAGGAGAAGTTAAGTCACCCTAGAGGGGGTGAATAGGGTGATTGAAGTTTTTGAGAAAATCAAACTCTTTTGCACGATAATAGAGAAAGAAACAGATTCTCGATCTACATTGGACTCGTAAAAGTATAAACTCGGATATACGTGGAAACCCTCCCGGGGCGAGAAAACCACGGACAATGTCAATCCAGACACCAAGTCAAATCCACTAATTGAATCCTCAATTACAGTGAATATGACTACCCGCATTTGTTCCCAAATAAATCTATGATAATTTTCCCAGTGCTCGAATTTACCTTATCCGATCGACCTAGTACTTCCAAGTTGAAGTTACCTTATCAACTTGAGATCCTCCAACTTTTCCCGGGGTTAGAAGTTCCCTTATCTAACCTCGGTACTTCCAAACCGAGGTAAACTTTACAGTTTGGGACAACCGAGTTGAGGTAACCTTTACAACTCGATCCGAGAGAAAGAGTAGAAGAGTAGTAAGAATTGTAATACAACCGACTCGGAAAAATACAACTCGGAATATTAGAATTACAGTTTGGGAGTTGTATGCTAGAGAAGATGTTCAATATGGTCTCTCTTTTTCTTCCATTCGTCGGTTGAAATCTTGTGCTAAGGCTTCTATAAATAGTCCGCCTTGAAGAGATAGCCGTTGTGCCTCCAACGTCTTTCTGTTGAAGCTGTCTCGAGTCAACTAGCCATTGTAACGGATAGTCCGAGTCACTCGCATTTCTAGACCACCTTGAAATAACCGTTGTGCCTTGGTCCTAGCTTCCAACAACTCTTTTTCCATCTTTTGTAAACTGGAAAAGCAAAACGAAAAGACCGTTAGACACGTAAATAAAATATTACCCAAAACAAGAATGGACAAGGTTGTCGGTAAGTTCCGAGCTTTTCTAGAAATTCCAGCTTTTTGTCCGGCAAGTGCTTTAACGGTCGAAGCCTTTTGCTTTTGCTTTTTCTTCAGATAATTGACATTAGAAAAACCCGCAAAAACATTAAGCACAATGGTTCTCAAAGTATAAATATACTTTGGTCCATAATTAGATAAGGATTAGTCTAAATAAAGCATTTAATGACTAATTACCTTAATCTATTAATGTGGAATATTTCAAGTCTAATATTCAATATACTCGGATTCCGGATATGCTAAAACTCATAAATAAATCATTCAATCTTAATGGGCACAAGAGTTATATAGACATTTTACAATTACGCATAATTAAACAAATAATAGCGTAGGCAAACTAAATGTTTGAATCCGACTAAGTGGGTCGAATCCGAGTTCTTAGTGGGTTAGATCCGAGTCCGAGTTCCGAGTGGGTCGGATCCGAGTCCGAGTTCATAATGGGTCGATTTGAGTCCGAGTTCGGAATGGGTCGATTTGAGTGGGTCGGACTTACTCGGCCTATCATAACTAACTCAGATTATACTTTCTAAGTCCGAGTCCGACTTAGTGGGTCGGACTTAGTCGGATAATCTTAATATGCTTAAGTCTCGAGTTTAGTCAAGAATAAGTCATATTGAAATGATAAATTGTAAAGCATATGACTTAGTTAAATGAATTTCTTTTAGGATGCTTCTTGCTTTATCCTAAATTTAGATGAATGCATGAAATCAAAACACATTCAAGGGGTTAGTCAGTCATACCTAAGTCTTCATTTATCATGGTTCGTCATGTTCATCTCAAATCTCCCATATTTATGCTCAAACACCTAAAATTAAGAGTTTTACAAGTTTCAATGATAATTAAGAGGGACTAAGTAAAGCCGACCTAAATCCGAACATAAATCCTCAATATTAGCATGAAAATGAGTGCCATAAAAGGATAAAAAGTGAAAAATATGAGGTTTAACAACCCTCTCGTGCTTAACTCTTGCCTGCGCCTA
Source organism: Talinum fruticosum (assembly GCA_021018815.1). Lineage (NCBI taxonomy): Eukaryota > Viridiplantae > Streptophyta > Magnoliopsida > Caryophyllales > Talinaceae > Talinum > Talinum fruticosum. The sequence goes on from JAITYX010000011.1 coordinate 4,747,736, forward strand.
AGGAAGACTATCAATTAACGAACCCGAGTGTAAACCTCTAACTCATCGTCCTCGGCCAAGGTAGTAACAATCAAACCAATGAGTAATTACCACACACAAAGGCAACCCATTAGTGTTTTCATGTAAAATCACTCAAAAAAAAAAAAATTAATGATGGCAATGCTTATTAACAATACACGACTGCCCCAATATTGAACCACATAACACCCTAAAAAATGGTGAAGTAGTTTGACTCGTAAAACCTCACACATGCAATCAAGAGGGCTTTTATCAGATTGTAAATAATTAAAATTTATAGATGAGAAAATGAAATTAATTTAGAAAATATGGAGCTAAATTGCGAAGCGGCCATATTAACCGAGTTAAAACACTTCAAATAAAAAAAATTATCTCCAAAATCACCTTTTCAAGTACAAACAACCTTTAGATTTTGGATCGAGTATAAAACTTATTAAGACTTCCTCATGCCAATCCCTTATTTTTTCTCTTTCTTTTTTTTTAATTTTTTTAATTTTTTAATTTTTAAATTTTCTCTTTTTCATCTATGGTATATTCACAAGAGTTAGTAGTGAGCTATGTCAAAGGACATTTTGCTTATTAGTCTTGTGATCCTTTATCAAGCCTAAGACTATCCTAATTTTCTCCATATAATGTTTCGGTAACTTCCACATTCTTGCAGCTAGGATGAGGAATTGAACATGTGCGGAGGACATGTACCAGATTAAATATAAAAAAGCTACAATAACTTGTTACATTTGGTTATTATCGCCAATTCTTCGTATAGGTCCAATTTTTGTAGGGTTTGTTAAGATTCAAATGTAGATAACCTTACCTCTTCAAGCATCTTTACAAATAGAGAGATCAATCTAAGAGACCCTTTAAAAAGTTTTGATAAAATTTTTTGCAACATGTAAGGTAATATGAATATTAAATACTAATATCCGGTAACATTTGCCCCTCCAAATAATAAAAAATAGGAAAAATGACTTGTTGATTATCTAATCGGAAGACTTGGAAGGGGACGGATCCAAGACTTAAAAAATATAAAAAAGAAATATCCAACACGTAAGGTAATATTAATATCAAAATTCTTAGTAACACATCAGAGGTAAAAGAGATATCCCCTCTCATATACGGTAAGTAAATTTTATACAAGTGATATGAATTTAATGACCCAAAATTTATATCCAAAATAAAAAATAACCAGAACCAAATTGAATCCGACCCTAATATTTTTTATTAAAGCTTTTTCTTTACAAAATAAATTTATTGGACCAAACAAATAAAAATCAAACCAAAATTAAAATCGACCCAAAATTTTTGACCTAAATGACCCAACTCAAAACTAAATTAAATGATCTATTCATCAGGTGTACTATTAAGGTTTTCCATTTGATTTTTATTTATGGATTAAGATAGATCTATAATAATTTTACAATTTCCTTAGAACCTAGAGGCTCCATTATATTGTAAAAATTAACATAACCTAATACCTTTTACTTATCAACAGTACCTCAACTTTTTCTTATTCCAAATAAATATTGGGGTTTAAACTTTGAGAACCTAAACAAATGTTGGGACTTGCCAATGATTACAATTAGATCGTCTATTTAGAAGTGAATGAAAGAATATTGTGGTTGCTAAAAAATTAGCATGTAATAAGCAAGTTGTCAATATCTTTACCATTGATGTAACAAAAGGTGCACTCGTTTATTAAAACCTACAATATTCTACAAGCTAGATCGTACAATATAAATCCAACACAAGGAAAATATGCTCTAACTTGTTCGTTTTAGAATTTATTACGTTTATAAATGTTAATCATTGATAATCGCTAAAAATTACTAACCGTCGATAAACTTTAATAACTGTTGATAAACATTAATAATCGCTAACTATTAATCTTAAAGTTAATTACTACTAATCATAATTGTTAAGAACACCAGTGACCGCTAATAAACGCTAATATCTCGCGATAATCGCTTATATTATCGCTAGTAAACTAGTAATCTTTAACCGCTAATAGTTATTGTTGGTAAACACATGTAATCACTAATTACTAATGTATAATTTATTAGCACACTATTTTATTTTTTTGGTGCGTAAGAGGGGCAAAACCCTAAAAAGAAATATTATTAATGATTAACTAGTCTCGGCCAAGCGGCACCTACATTATCTCGCAAAAAACATCTCCCTAACTTCCCTAATGGGAACTTAAAAAAGTGATAGCCTATTTCCATACACAATATGATATTAGCCAATTTATTGGCAACTTGATTCGCCTCCTTCTAGCAATAAGTAATCTTGATTTCCCAGTCGGTTTTCTCCATCAGCAGTTTGCATTGGGATATAATTGGAGTAAATTGTGTCCCGCAATCCTTATGGCCCCTCAACATCCCGAGTAACTAAAACCGAATCTAGTTGAAGCCATATTCGAGTCAAGCCCAAATTACGAGCAATTCTCAAACCTCTCTAAGCCGCTTTTAGTTCCGCCATAACCGATGTACACCATCCAAAGTTTCGAGTGAACCCACCAATCCATTCACCTTTATCCCCTCTAATAAGCCCTCCCCGACAGCGGGACTCGGATTACCTTTAGCGGCTCCGTCCGTGTTTAGAGTAACCCATCCCAAAGGGGGAAATTCCCATCTTATCGGTTCCACCGATTTAGGTGGTACATGTTGTACTAGGAATCCCGGATCATTATGCGAGTTTTAACCACCTCATCAAATCTAGAAAGAAGGAAGTCTCCTTTATTTCTCGGTAAAGCTTATTCTCCAAGCAAAGCAATGTGAATTTCTCTATTTCCAAAGATACCAAATGATCAATAGAAATTTCGTCTCCCAATTAGAGTTAAATTCATTATTATTCAAATTCACCAAAATCCATTCCTTGAACGATAGAGTATCGGACCCTACATCAAAACCTTTTGAATTTAGGAAGCTTCAAATAGCAACAACATGGGGACAATAACGAACAATATGTTCAGTATTTTCCACAAAATATCCACAAATTTTGCAGTTAGGGTCATTGGTCAACCCTCTCCTCTCGCTTGTTTAAATTTAGCACTAATTTGTCATGGAGGAGGAGCCGGAGGAACATACGAACTCTTTGTGGGGCTTGAGTTTTCCAAACCCATTTCCACCTTTCATTTTCTGGGTTAGCTTGTGCATTTTGAATGATGGAGATAACAGAGTTAATCGAAAATTTACTCGAGGAAGAACCGTTCCAAGTAGATGTTATCATCTATTCCTTCCTCGACCACTTCAACCGATGCTATTTTCATGAGCATACTAGATGGGAGTAGATTAGAAAACTTATCCCATAGCCATTTATTATCAGCACTCCACATTTCATACACTCTGTAGCATTTAGATTTGCTTCCGAATTGGCGAGATAACACTGTCTACTAATGGTCGATTATCTACCCATCTATCTAGCCAGAATCTAGTTCGGCGACCATCACCGATAGATGAGTTGATGCCTTGCTTTAGCATTGGAAGATGTTCAGCCACACCTTTCCAAGAATTTGAGGAGTTAGAAGGGAAGCGGCAGTGAGGTAGGGTTAGAAGATCTTGCCCTCTACAATATTTGTACCGAAAAATTTGGGCCCAAACTATATTGGGTTCATTAAAAAATCGCCAACCCAATTTCATTAAATTAGCACTCGTTCAGCTGTCTCATAGCTCCGAGACCCAACCTACCTTATTTCTTCAACTTAATTACAGTGTTCCAGGCCACCAAATGAATCTTCTTATCCGAAGCACGACCACAAACACGTAAAATGCCTAATTTTCTCATCAAGATCATCACAAACCGATTTGGGAAGCCTAACTGTTTGCATAGTATACACCAGGATGGTACAAATGGTAGATTGGACTAAGGTAGCTCTGCCTGCTAAAGAGAGACATTTAGTTTTCCATCCCGATAATCGCTTATTAATTCTATCAACCACTAATTGGAACATAGCTTTAGTAACTCTACCATTAATGGTAGGAACACCCACGTATTTACCCAAATCATTCATTTGCGGCATTTGTAATGCTTCACAAATCTCGAAGCCAAGGAAGAATCACAATTAGGAGAGAAGTATACACTTGATTATGCAAGCATCGACCTTCCGACCGGATGCCATACAAAACCTTGACGGACATCCGTTGATTATATTGGCTTGTTCCATACTTGCTTCCACGAATAAAACCACATCGTCTACGAAGAAAAGACTTGAGATTTTAGGACCACCTCTGCAAGTAGGAAAAGGGATCCAGTTACCACATGAAACCTCTTCGACTATCAAGTGGTAAAGTTTTTCAATACATGCCACAAAAAGGTACAAGCAATAATGGATCTCCTTGGCTTATTCCTCTAGTAGGTTGAAAGCTCCCCGTTGGCTCTCCATTCCAAAGTACGTTCATAGTACAAGAGGTTACACATGACATGATAATTTGGATCATTAGTTGAGGGAGACACATATCCATCATTGTTTCCACGATGAATGACCAACGAAGTCTATCATAGGCTTTTTCAAGATCAAGTTGAATTGCCATCTATCCCTTAGATCCCGATTTTTCCTCATGCAATGCATAACTTCTTGCATGACAATAATACTATCATTAGTTTCCTGTTTAGAAACAAAGCTAGCTTGGAAGGGGGATATTAACAAAGGAAGAACTACCTTTAGTCGGTTTACTAAGCACTTGGAGACCAACTTGTAACTTATATTACGGAGACCAATGGGTCAAAATTGAGTTACAACTTGGGGGTTGCTGACCTTAGGTATAAGCAAGAGAAACGTTTCATTGATACCTTCGAGTCATTTGTTCACCTCGTAGAATACTCGGAACCGCCTTACGGACATCATCCTCGACTAACCCCCAAAAATTTTTGGTAGAAAAAGCTTCAAATCCGTCGAGTCCAGGTGACTTGAGGGGTGTCATTTGTTTTAATGCTATATAAACTTCATTAGCATTAAACAACCTACCTAGAAGCATACTATTAGACTCATCAATCTGAGGGAAAAGGTTGGCGAGGAGTGAATACTTTCCTTGAGAAGGATTAGGATCATGGAATAAGTTGGAAAAATATTCAATGACCATTCTCTTAGTTTCACGTGGGGTCCGAAACCCAGTTGTCACTATCATCTTGTAAAGCTTCAATTCTATTGATCCTTCTCCGAATAATAGTACTTGGTATGGTAGTACTTAGTATTGCAATCTTCGTCTCTAATAGCCTCCGTACGTGCTTTTTGTAGCCAAAGTAATTCAATTTGTTGTAAAACCTCATTAAGTTCTTATCTCGAGTTGGATTTCTAAGTTTAGGAGATGTTGATGACAATGTTCTCCCAACTTTCTCTCGAATGCCACCCAACCGGGCCCAAAGAATCCGTTTTCTTCTAAACAGATTACCAAACACTTCTTTATTCCACTGGCACAAATTAGATGCCAATGAATTAAGAGCTGGAGCCATAGGAGTGTTTGATTTCCATTTGCCATGAATAAAATTACCAAACTTATTGTGAGTTGTCCAAGCAACTCGAAACCGAAACAGTTTAGTAGAAGTCGATCGTTAAAACCCAAAAGGTTAATTAAGAGAGGGAGTGATCTGAATGGCTCTGAGTTAGGTGTCCGACTCCTCCCTCTTGAAAGCGGATTCTCAATGGAAGGTTACGAGAGCTCTATCCAACCTTGCGCACTTTCTAGTTTTACTCGATTACTCCGACACCAAGTAAATTTTGAACCTAAGAAGCCTATATCAATAAAACCATTATTCTCTATCCAGACTTTTGAATTTAGCACATCTACGAGCCATATCCGCACTACCATGGCCCCGTTTGTCTAGACCGATTATCTCATTAAAATCTCCAGGTGATCATCCAAGGCAAGGTCATAGTATTGGCGAAGTCGGAAAGTTCTCTCTAGACAACTTCCCTTAAATGTGCATGAGGATTAGCATAAACAATGGAGAAAAGCTAGGTTGGAGAATCATGAATTTTGATCTCTATTGTGATGAACTGATCATGCATATGCAAGATGTTGACATTAATTTCATCAGATTTCCAAAGCAACCAAATGCCACCTTGAAATCCAGGTGGCTTTAAATCGAATAAATTTTCCAAAATTAATTTGATTACAAACTTGCTCAGCTCTATCCCCTCTAATATGATTCTTGAGAAGGACCAACAGTTGAGATTTGTGGATCCTAATTAATTCTTTTAAAACATTGCGGAAATCGACACTTCCAGCTCCTCGAACATTCCAAACTAGGAATTGGATATCATTGCGTCCGCCATGGACATGGGAAAAACCTACATTAATAACTCGATTTTGATCCATAAAAATCATGAATTTAGAGGTGCAACTATAAAAAAGGTGATAAGTTATCTGAGTAGAACAAAGAGTTCTTCTCCGGATACTCCACTATTAATTAAATTCTCCACACAAGAGATGCTTTTGTCTTTTCTCGTCCCATTCGGATCAATTAGGCACTCTTGGGAATCCCCAATGGGAGAAAGGTTACAGCCTACTCTGAGAAATGTTACAGCCTACTCGGCAGCCTGACTCCTTCCTAAGAAGCCCATTCGGCCTGAGTCCAGCACGGAACTACGGGGGAGGGGACGAAGGGCTTACCGATAACCTTTGACCAAGGATTGAGGAAGAAGGGGTAATGGGTTGAGGACCAAGGTGTCTTGTGGACCGGAGTGAAATATTTCCCCAGTAGATAATCTAGATGAGGGATTAGACCCATGGCTTCTTAGTGGACTTTTAGTGGGCTTAAGGCCTCGCTGCCTTATCTTGGACTTTGTAGTTGCCTTGATGATTCACTTTTTCAACGTTTTCCTTGTCATTAACTTGGATAGAATCTTCAATAACATCTAAAGCAATTTGGCCTTGGTTATTAATATCTTCAGCGGCATTGCTTTCACATTGCTTATCTAATAACTCCATTGAAGTTTCCTTGTCCGATGGGATTTCTTCCTCAACTACCTCCTCATTATCTCGTATAGGCTAAGGCTCGAATCTTAACCCACTTGGGTTCCTGGATATCCGCTGAACCTCTTGAATTATTCTCCTTATCATGGCTTTCCTTATTCGACTCCACGACTAACCCTCCGGGTTGTTTTGTGGGTTTACTCATTCCTCCAATTCAGTAACCCGATTCGGTCCAACTTTGTCCCCCGCTTGTAAACTCCCTACTGATGTCTTCTTTGAAGCCTTCCGCCTTACCGGCTTCTTAACCAACATCCAACTGTCATAGTTTGCACTTTCTTCCGGTCTATTCATCCTGTTTTCATTGTGGGCATCGGAACCCTTCCGAATAGTTGCGTTAGTATTATCGGCTTGTACTAAAGGGCATGCTTCCTCTTTGTGTCCTTACTTACCACGGTGAAAGCATATAATTCGAAGTCCTTCATATTGGATGCACCGGATACGACCATTTAGTCGGAACTTAGAAAGCAATGGTTTGGTCGGGTCCACCTCAACACTCAATCTAGTATATTGGCCCCTTTCTACATTAGTTGTAGTGTTGTGTATACGGAAAACTTTTCCGATCTTGCTTGTTTATCTTATGGAGTAAAAACTTTTTATTGAAGTACTCCACACCTAGTTAGGGATTCTCACCCAAGCTATGAGTTTATTGATTTTGTTATCTTCTAGTAAGAAATTCGGGACCCATTCCCTAATGACCAAATAATTGTCTCCAATCATCCATGGGCCTCCAAGTCATTACGTGTTCATAGTCCTCCATGTTAGTGAATCTGGTTACATAGTAGTCTTGGCCAATATCAATGACAGAAAAGTCACCCTATAGTGCCCATTTCTTAGTAAGGCCTTTCTTAAGTTGCATATAGCCTATCCCTTTGTCGAACTTTTTAATAATAAGGGCATTCTTCCATGGTTCTCTTAAAATTTTCTTTTCTACTACCGACGGTAAGATTGTGGGGAGTTTGGATCATCCATCTCGGGCAGTTCGTCATCTTCGTAAATATAAAAGGATTAATTTAATCCCCGGATGGGATTATCCCTCATCTCCATATTCGATTTGGATTATTTCTCCGGAGGGTGTCTCTATAGGAAAATCCCTCATTAAATCGTTGTCTGGTTATCTCGTAGATGACATTTCTTGTACTTTGGGGAACCCAAATCCATGCCATCAAACTCATCCGCTTCATTAATCTCCGGATCTTGATGTAGATTTCCAGCGATTCGCTTCATTTTTTGGTAGATCTATCCAGTGATCAATCTCCTCAATTGAGCGTCCTCTATCTGTTTCCATTTTTCTTAGGCCTTTTGTATTTATTAGCTCATTATGCAAAACAAGAATATGATAAACTTTAATGTGAATTGAATTCAAAGATGACAAATACATCACGTTTTATACAAAGTACGATATCGATACAAATAATGTAATAAGATAATCCCAAACATACATAATTGATCATGCTTACAATTTTACCCAATAATGATATCGCAAATATTGCATTCCTTCTAATTCTATTAACATCCCCCTTTAAGCTCAAGGTGGTGGTGCAAATCCCATCTTAAGCTTGGAGATAAGATCTTGAAAGCGTTAAGGCGTAAGAGCTTTGATAAACACATCGGTAGCTTGGTCATGTGTGGATATAAATACAAGATGAAGATCGCCTATTACTAGGTGGTCACTTACGAAATAACAATTGACTTCGATGTGCTTGGTTATTTCATAGAACACATCATTACGGGCAATTTGTATGGCACTACAATTGTCACAGATGGAAAGGGTTGGAGAAAGATGATGTGAGCCTATATTCGCTAATAACCACCTTAACCAAACAAGTTTGGATGTAATATCTACAAGAGCACGATACTTTGCCTTAGTACTAGAGCGAGCAACAACAATTTTCATTTTTGCTTCGCCACGAAATTAGCGAGTGACAAAAAAAAAAAAAAACAGAAACCAGTAGTGGACCATCCATGTAAGGGATTAGCCGCCAATCTGAATCGGAATAGGCCCGCAATTTGAGAGGTATGTTACATGGGAAGTGAAGTTCATGAAACAAATTACCTTTAGCATAGCGAATTATATGAAAAACAACTACATAGTGGCTTGTGCGAGATGCGGACATAAATTGACTTACAATAGGTACTGCATATGCAATGTCCGGGCGAATGGCATTGAGCTATATGAGACTTCCAACAAATTTCCGGTACAAACGTTGGATCTTTGAGTGGAATACTATCTATTGGAGTGAACTTGAGATTGACTTCAATAAGTGTATCAACAATTTTACAATCGGTAAAGCTCACTCGAGACAACAAATCAATTGTATATTTGGCTTGGGTGAGGCAATAACTACTGGTATTTGATGATACTTCCAAGCCTAGAAAATAACTAAGCTACCTAAGACTATTCATTACAAAGTGTTGATTGAGGAAGGATTTCAACTCATGAATTCCAGCCACATAATCTCTAGTAATTATCATATCATCGACATAAAGAAGCACTAGTACAATACCTTTTTCGGTGCAGTGAATGAACAAGGCATGATTATAAGAGCTAGGGAAATGTTGAGAAAATTACAGCAAGCGTACAACGTAGCTGTAGCTAGCAACCGATGAGTATGGGTCATGTCCTCGAGGAACTCCCTTTTGAGTACCAAAATCCACTTACAAACTCTAATCTAGGCAAAACTCGGTTTGATGAAGGTTATTTTCTTATTGAATTAAACTAATTCCTAAAATAATAATATAAGAATTTGAATGATAAAAAGCCTTAGATTGGGATTAGCCACACTATCATGCCGTAAATCATAATTAAGTTCTGCTTGAGACTTGTCTATGCTTGAAATTTAGAAGGATAAAATGCTAATTAAGCTTATCTCCGCCTACTTTCGAAATTAAAGACTAATCGGGTTCATTCTAATCATTTACTTTCATGGGATTAACCAAGAACAACATTACAAGATAAGCGTCTCAAAATCCCCGATTTAGAATCATAATTATTTCCATATTAAAGTCTTAATCGTTCACAATGTTACTCTAGGTAAAGATTCCATATTTCAATGTTCGCAAAACCCAAATAAGATTGGATGATTTCTCTTTTGAGACTTTCATCAAATATATGGTGAGCGAAGCGATTTTTAAATAAACAAGCATAGAACAACTCAATTAGATATTTAATTCATGATTATCAAGACAAGGATTAATCCCAACCTAAGTGGGAAAATCTAGCCTCTAAACATCATACTAAACAATTTGCAAAATTCAATGAAAACAGACACGAGAAGTATTGAGAAACTATGAAGAACAAGCATAAAGAGGGAATTGTAATTTATCTAATGGAAACTAAATGATTAAATTGAAAATAATATTGCTAATCACAATAATTGTCTTCAAAGCTTGAGGAGTGCTCTCATAAAAGTTCTAATAAAAATCTAGAAAAGAATAGAATGAAAAGTTATCCTTAAAATAAAATGTAGAAAATGTTTACAAAAATCAGCCGTCGCACGACCGTGCAGGAACGCACGGGTAGGTGTGTAGATTTTTTACCAACAATTGTCGCACGACTGTACGGGCTTGCACATGCAACTACATGAAATTCTTGAAGTTTTTGCCTCTTTTTAGCACTTCTATATGGCTGTGCAAGTTCTCGCATGGTTGACCATGTACGACATCAACGTTTTGTAACTCGCTCTCACGGTCGTGTACCTCTGCACTAGTGGTCGTGTGCCCTTCCCTTGGTTTCTATTCCGTGCTTGAAGCTCCGTACGGTTGTGTACCTTGGCACAGGTGCTTGTGTGACTTGGTGAATTTTAGCCATTTTTTTGCTTCCTTTTAAGCTCGAACCCTCCTCGTTCATCGTCTTTCATCAAATTCACCTAGAACCTCCCTTATTTAAGCTCAAATACTTGTAATTAAGAGTTTACGAGTTTAAGTGATGATTAAGAGGAAATTAGAAAAAACCAACCAAAACCAAATATATATCCTCTAACTTATCATGGAATTTGGTGAAATTTTGGCATAATAGAGGCAAATACAAGGTTTAATAGGGAAACACCGCAAAGTTGCAAATGGTAGAGGCAAACTTGGAAAACCAAGCTCGAGGAGTGTGTTTCAGCCTATACAATGCTCTATGTAAACCACATACCTTGTTGGGAGCATGACCATAACCCGAGTGGTGGTTGCATGTACACCGCCCTGGAGAAAAGCATTATTCTTTATATTCATCTAAAATAACTCACATTTCCTACTAGCAGCATAATCAAGCAAGCTTCTTACAAATATGAGTCGAGAGATCAATCTCTCTATTTGCACAAGTCTTGATATGTTATACATATTTACACCCTATTGCGGACTTGCCATGTGGTAAGTGAACCAAATTCCAAGTTTGTGATTTGAGTAGAGCTTGTAACTCCTCTTACATAGCTTGTTACCAAAGGGGATTAGAACGTGCATCTATGTATGTTAAAGGCTCATAAACGGATGCAAATGGTGCATAAAGTTGGTAACAATTGAGATAATCGGGAAGTCCTTGCACTCGATGTAAATGACATAGTTGACATAAGAAGGCATCTCTATTAGGGATGCAGGTGAAGAATTGAGAATCTCAATAGTGTCATGAGCAGAATGGTAAGCAGGTGATAGACTACCATTAAATAAATCATATGTCCCTATTGAGTCGGATATTGTTATTGAATTTGGACAGACAAACCGATATTATCCTTATCTAGAAACAACATCAATTGAAGGGTCGACAAATAATGATGTGAATTTCTTGTATGAATTAAAACTAGAGAGTGAAGAGAACATTTTGTGCTCCCAAAAACTACATGTCGAGAAATTTGAAGACATTTGGAAATCGAGATCCCAACAACGATAACCTTTATGCTCTATTCCATAGCTAAGAAAATAGCACAACTGTGCACATCGCTTTATTTGTTGTACTTATGGGGCCGAATGAAGGTTTTCTCTTGGAGAAGTTAAGTCACCTTAGAGGGGGTGAATAGGGTGATAGAAGATTTTTGAGAAAATCAAACTCTTTTTGCACAGAACTAATTAAGAAGCAAATTCTCGGTCTAGATTGGACTCGGAAAAGTGTAAAGTCGGATATACGTGGAAACCCTCTTGGGGCGGAAAACCACGGACATTGTCAATCCAAACACCAAGTCAAATCCACTAATTGAATCCTCAATTACAATGAATATGACTACCCAGATTTGTTCCCAAACAAATCTATTACAATTTTCCCAGTGCTCGGAATTTACCTTATTTGGTCGACCTAGTATTTCCAAGTTGAAGTTACCTTATCAACTTGGGATCCTCCAATTTTTCCCGGGGTTAGAAGTTCCCTTATCTAACTTGGTACTTCAAAACCGAGGTAACCTTTACAGTTTGCGAAACCTGAGTTGAAGTAACCTTTACAACTCGATCGAGAGAAAGAGTAGAAGAGTAGTAAGAATTGCAATACAACCGACTCGAAAAATACAACTTAGAATATTAGAATTACGGGTTCGGAGTTGTATGCTAGAGAAGATGTTCAATATGGTCTCTCTCTTTTTCCATTCGTTAGTTAAAATCTTGTGCTAAGGCTTCTATAAATAGTCCGCCTTGAAGAGATAGTTGTTGAGCCTCAAACGTCTTTCTGTTGAAGTCATGCTGAGTTAACTAGCCGTTGTAACGGATAGTCCGAGTCACTCAGATTTCTAGACCACCTTGAAATAACCATTGTGCCTTGGTCCTAGCTTCCAACAACTCTTTTTCCAACTTTTGTAAATTGAAAACGCAGAACAAAAAGACCGTTAGTCTCGAAATAAGATATTACCCAAAACAAGAATGAGACACGTACTGTCGGCAAGTTATGAGCTTTTCTAGAAATTCCAGCTTTTTGTCCGGCGAGTGCTTTAACGGTCAGAAGCCTTTTGTTTTTGCTTTTTCTTCAGATAATTGACATTAGAAAAACTTGCAAAAACATTAAGCACAATGGTTCTCAAAGTATAAATATACTTTGGTCTATAATTAGATAAGGATTAGTCTAAATAAAGCATTTAATGACTAATTAACTTAATCTATTAATCTGGAATATTTCAAGTCTAATATTCAATATACTCAGATTCCGGATATGCTAAAACTCATAAATAAATCATTCAATGTTAATGGCAACATGAGTTATATAGACATTTCACAATTACGCATGATTAAACAAATAATAGCGTAGGCAAACTAAATGTCCGAGTCTAACTTAGTGGGTCGAATATGAGTTCCGAGTGGGTCGATTTGAGTGGATCGGAATCTAGTTCCGAGTGGGTCGATTTGAGTCCGAGTTCGAGTGGGTCGGAATCCGAGTTCCGAGTAGGTTAGATCCGAGTGGGTCGGACTTACTCAATCTGTCATAACTAACTCAAATTCTACTTTCGAGTCTAAGTCCGACTTAGTGGGTCGGACTTAGTCGGATAATCTTAATATGCTTAAGTTTGAGTTTAGTCAAGAATAAGTCATATTGAAATGATGAATTATAAAGCATATGACTTAGTTAAATGAATTTCTTTTAGGATGCTTCTTGCGTTATCCTAAATTTAGATGAATGCATGAAATCAAAACACATTCAAGGGGTTAGTCAGTCATACTCGAGTCTTCATCGAAGAAGGACAAAACAAGCACAATCGAAGACATGGAGCATGTTGTAGTCGGAGATTGATTTCTAATAATAGTGGAAGGCATACGATTAATATTATGTACAACAACAAGAGCAAATTCTCCTCAAAATACTTCGCATAAGAGGCTGAAATAAGCGAGTGGATAGATAATTTCAAGGACATGTCGATGTTTTGTCTTGGCCCTTCTATTTTGTTGAGAAGTTCCTGGACAAGAATGTTGAAGAACAATACCGTTTTGAGCAATAAAAGCTAAAAAATATTTTCCCCTGTATTCCATGGCATTATCACATTGAAAAGATTTGATTTTTTAAGATAATTGGGTATGCACTATAGTTGTAAAGTTATAATAAATTTGTTGCAATTTTGAACAGAGAAGATAGATCCACACATATCTCGAATAGTCATCAACAAAAATCATGAAGTATTGAAACCCACTCATGGTTTTAGTGGGAGAAGCACCCCAAATATCAAAATGAACTTGGTCAAATGGCGTACTTGAAATATACTCACTATTATTGAATGACAATGATGTTTTGCAAGTTTACGAGAGGCACAATCGACTTTATTATCTTTAAATTGACCCAAAACACCACTATAAATCGGATGTTGTAACCTATCGGAAGAAATAAGACCTAGTCTTGAATAGAAAATATTTTGAGGCAAAGTGATAGCTGCACGACCGTACATACGAATTTCATCGAATATGGCGCATACGTGTCCGAGTAGGAATATTGATAGAGATGGCTTCATACAGTCGTCCGACGTACAGCCTGGCCACTTTGTGGATCCCGCACATGACAACAATGATTCGAGAACAACACTTCCAATACAAGCTTACATATTTGACCCATAGAAATTAGACTTAGTGTAGAATAGGAACTAAGAAGGCATTAGGCAATGATCGGGTTAGTGTTGACATATCTCTATTATGATGCGCATCTCATAATTATTAGCGAGTGTGTATGACTTGGAGCGGACTACGAGTTGAATTTTCTTATTGTGCTATCAACACAAGAAGTCATGTGATTACAACACTTATAATCAAAGAACTATGGGGAACTCAAACCTAATGTTGCTTCCACGAGTAGACGTTGTGGAATGATTAGTTACACTACTATAGAAATTACTTTTAACTATGGTTAAAAACGATATTTAACAACGAGTTAACGAGGCATCGTGTATTTGGGTCTCGTTGTATATACCACCTTTGACTACGGTTTCAAAACCGTAGTCATAGGTCACTATATGACGACAGTTTAGTTGCAAAAACCGTAGTCATAGAACACCTATGACGACAGTTCCTTCATTTGAATCGTCGTCATAGATGAACCTATGACTACGATTCTACGTTAAGAACCGTCGTCATAAGTCCGATCTTTTTTAAATAGTTTTTCTTGTATTTTCTTGCCTTTCGTTACAGTACAAAAAAAAAAAAACACATATACAAACCACAATCCAATACAATCTTCACCGAATATATATACAAAACAACATACTCATATACAAACCACAATATTTGTACATATTTATACCTATAACTATGTATAACTACTAAAATCACAAACTTGACCTATCAAATAATGAAGAATAATCGTAATATATATATATATATATATATATATATATATATATATATATATATATATATATATATATATATATATATATACACCTATTCTTTTATACGATTGTATACAAACTCTGCCCAACCTTGTTTTAACTCGTTGGGCACTTCATCTGTGTAGTGAGTGGGTGGCTTCTTTCCCGATAAATATTGTGACCAATGCTGTAAAAGACATATTAATTAGGTCAGTGCAAGTGTTAATCAAGCTAAAAAAGAATATATAATAATCAATTATAAGTGCAACTATACCTCTTTGGGACCAACATTAAATTCGAGTTCGGTCACAATCTCCTTCATGTACTTGGAGAATGTAAAAGCCGCACTCCACGTTCCCCGATTGTTTATGGCACTACAATAATAAAATAGATTCCCAACACATAAAGAATTAATTAGTACTTATGTATCTAGCAAGTAATATGAAATGAAAAACATCTAAAGTAGACTCAAATAACTAAGAGAACCTCACCTTGACGGGGACAATTATTGGTTTTGCCTTCTTCACTCATTTGATGCCTCCACCAAAATAATAACGGACTAGAGCACTATTTTTCAATCAGAAAAATAAAATTCAAGTTAGACATATTATTGAACGATTACTTAACTAAAACAACATAAAATGATTAAAAGTATGAACTCATGCCTCGACGACGTCCCCGATATCTTCCCTCATGTTATGACCCGGAAGATCAAGGAAGTAGGCCATATTAGCCCTTAGATATATGGCGGTAAGCATCCAATGGTGGCTACAAATAAAATTTTTTTATATAAGTACGTATAACACCATATAAAAACTTCATCGATTAATTAGTTCATTATTTATCCACTTATCTCTCATTGAACGCTGCCGAAACAATGTTTTTATCATCCGTGGCATCTTTCATGACGTCGAAGATATAGGAGACTCATTTGTCATGATTCATCTCAGCTCCTTGAATAACGGAAGTAGGGTTCGAAACTAAACGAAGTCCTTCCCAATCTCGTGCAGCCACCTTACATATTAATATGTAGTTAGAAATTGAAATTAATTGGTAAAAAATTTTGATTATGAATATATTAACTCACATCATGCCAAGCGTAACAGCGGATACGCCAATTTTCTACATGCGCAAAAATTGCAATATGTCGTCCGAGGAACACAAAGACCGACATATCCGCTTCACGTAGCCCAAACACGTGACCTAGCATGCTACAAATGATCTAGTCCTCTGTTGACGAGTCCGCACGGAACTTAATAGAGTAGCACACCAATCCGTGCGAGAAATGGATTTGAGAGGAGCCTTCTTCGGACAACGAACGGGCGCCATCGAACGTTTGCTTGTGCCATGGCCACTGGCGCCTTCATCCCACTCTCGGATCTATCCCCGATATCCTAGTCAATAATCAATACAAAAATGAGAAATATATATACGTGATATTAACAATAGTTAAATCTAATATTTTTAATAAAAATGAATTACTCGTAGCGAGGATGACCAAACTCTTGGGCCATCGAAGAAAAGCGTTGATCTGCATCGTCAACGAGTGTGGAGGTCCGGTCCCGGATCGACAACTCACACTTGCCTTTCCCGTGCATAAACTCTTTGACCCTTACCCTCACCTCATCATCTGCAAGAGGTGTCCCATGAACGACAAAATCTGCCCTCCACGAGAAAACAACACCCAATGCCACAACATGGTATATGGGAGGGTGATGAGAAGCTAGCTTGCAATTCACCGACTACATAAGAATAAGTATAACAATTACAATCATGGGATAACCTTTGACATAGAAGTTAAATAACCTAAAAACCCTAAAAATAAACGGACGAGTTTCCCTTAAAAGTAAACATTTTCCCGTGATAACGACCCTCATCCGAATCAACAAAAACATAGTATTAAATAAGTAATTACTCAACGGCCACACACTAGAGTTATGTAACAACCACACAATATACACCATTCATTGACCAATATTATACACCAATTAGTCAAAAATGTAAACATGCATGTAAATAACGACACTCATCCGAAACAACAAAAACATGCATGTAAATATAATTATTAGGTTGCAAAATCCGAATTACGTACATTCGCCGTAACTTCGAATTGGTCGACGGGTGAGGTCGCGTTCACGCTGGCTGGTGTATGGGGTGATAATGGCATGCCCATGTTAGGGATGAAGTACGAAGTCATCATCGTGGCTTCCATCTCTGCCAACTTTGCGGCCATTTGGCACATTTGGAGTCTGTTGGAGCTCAATTATGGATTGTTGATACTCCCTTTGGGACCTCATTTGGGCCATTTCGGCCTTTACAAATGCTTGGGTGAAAGTGAAGGGGCGCCTCTTCCTAGCCCGAAAGTGCTCAACTATCCCTACCCGCCCAACTACGGTTCGAACACGACCGGGATACTCATCTCTTTATAGGGTCAAGGCTAACTTGTCCCTCCTCCCGGTGGTGTCGGCAAATTCCGAAGTCGATGCCCGTGACAAAGACTCCTGTAAGAAGAAAAATATATTATCGGTTGACAATTTCATAAATATTCAAACCGATTAGTAGTTCTCAAAATAAATAAAGGAAATAGTAAAAAACTCACGAGTCGGTGAGAAATAGCTTCTACATCGAGTGTAGTGAAGGTTCCATCTTTCTTCTTTCTTCCTTCGACCCACGACTTGTCCCTATCGACAACGAGCTGCGAAGTATCTATATTGGAACCTTCACCGGATGTTGTTTGAAGTTGTTCAAGATTTTGCTTGTATAACCTCTACTCTAACTTCGCAATTCCCCACAGGACAACACATGAGGGTACGGATTGCGCTTAATCCTCTTATGGTTGGTTTCACCTATCGCTCGCGCAAGTAATTAAGACAACGAAAATATCAGTTCATAACACTTCAATCGAAAATAGTTGTATATATCATCGACAATTTCTTCCATTTTATATCAATTTGACAATGAAAATATTAGTGCATAAGACAATTCCCCTCTCATTGTCCTCTACATCCACATTTCCCAAGTATATCTCACCACTTACACTTCTAGAAAACCAACATCACACTATTTTTATATGACAATTGAAATATTGAATGAAGTTGCATACTATTCAAACCCTCTATTTTCTCCTTAGAGCTACCCATTAACTTTTTATACAATCATTGATGATGTAGTATCAAAAAATGTATCAAAGTAATGAAATTACCTTGTATTGTGGAGAGGTGACATGTGCTTTAAACGATCTCCAGTCCTCCTCCGTGATACTATTGTAGACCTCCCGGGGTTTACCTTCTTGTTTTATCTCGCCTTGTTTTATGCACCCATATAGCGGCTATGCGATATTTGAATTCTTTAAACTTTTCTACCGCCGACATGAGTGTCTTGTGTTTCACCGAGGGATCTCGGATTCATTAATGTTCAAGTTGAACGTTCTCCGAAATATAAGAACGGTATGCATTAGTACATATATATATTAACCATTTACAATATAAGTTGTAATACTAAGTTGAGATGTATTCATTTACCCGAATATCGTTCCATAGATTGTCCTTAATGGAATCGGGGACGTCGACCATTTTCGAAGTTGATGTTTATGTGGGAGTGGGTTGCCGCACCAGCGTAGCTCATAAAGGTAGCTTTATTCTCATCTACAGCATTTCCATGGCTATCAAAATTGACCAAGTGTAAGGGGAGTTCGATTGTCTCTACTCCGGACCAACTTCTCTTTGTTCATCATAGTTCACCCCTTTAATTTTTTTGTATTTTTCGAAGAATCCATTTTATACTGCAAGTAATTATACAATAACTCTTCTCTTATTTTCATATTCTAATCCATTCACAATTTATAAGAATAATCTACAAAATTTTCTCTAAAACACACGAAATATAAGACTCCTAAATTACACTTTCGAGTTTAGATATAAAATTTTCTCTAAAACCTGCAATGGAACGGGCAAAATGCTAAAGATGAAGTGAAAGAGACTAACCTGGTGCTGCCCGAAAAAGAAGTCGGTGAGAGAAGTGCAGCCACGTGGAGAGAAGTAGGGTTGGAAAGAGAAGTCGGCGAGAGAGTGGTGCAGCCATAACTAGAAACGCGGAGAGAGTGAGTAGGGTGGAGTGCAAGCACGACTAAAAACCACAGAGAGAATAAGTGGGAAGCCAATGGCAACCACTAGAACCCACCATAGATCGAAGAACAACCGAAGAGAGAATGTGGGACTGAGAATGATAGCAGTGAGACTCGGCATTGGCCGAGGGTTTTTGTCGGAACTTTAGACTAGGGTTCACTACCAAGAACCGTCGTCTAAAGTTCTTAGACTACGATTCTTTAACCGAACCATCGTCATACATACATATATGACGACGATTCGGATAAAAACCCGTAATCTAAGTTCCGTAGAAACTTTAGATGACGAGTTGTTGATGTTGAAACGTCGTCATATATACTTTAAAATTGCGAGTTTTTACGAAAATGCCATCGTTCCATTTTTCATGATAGTTTATCCGTTAAACCGTCATTAAAGACCTGTCATTAAAAGTGGTTCTTATAGTAGTGTTATTTGGTTGAGAATCATTACAAATCATGAACATATATGTATAGTGTAGAACCAATGGCTCGCTGCTAAGTTATGAAAGAGATTTTCGGATAGTTTGCTTTGTACTTACAAAACTTATTAGAGTGAAGACTGCAAGATGCTGCCAACAATGCTTGTTGTCTCATTAAATTTGGTTGTGCAATTTTGAGGATGCCAAGACGAGTTTCCTCGAACAATAGTTCAACTATAACACTATCAAGTTTGGGAAAAGCCTCACTATGAAGGAGTGAAGCTCGTATAGGTTCATAATCAACATGTAGAGCCATGGGAAACTGCACTACCCTCATATTATCTTGACATGTATAAATTTTTCAGCATCTTTGACACATTCCCAAGTGGTCTAGACAATGCTCGATTGATCCCAACGTGCTTGCACATTAGACAGAAAATCATTGACAGATCGTCCCGAAACTTGTTTCATGATTCGAAGTGTCTTATGCAATTAGTATTGATGGAACACTAGTATTCCGAATCCAAGTCAAAATTTTGTGGTTTTTACTATCCCGCTCTTCCAAGCATTTAACAAATTGAATGTCAATTTCTCTAGTCCGTTTAACTGGTTTTGAAATATAACCGGTGACATAGTTTACAACCCTTGAGAAAGCTAGAAATCCTTTGGGACCAAGACACGTAACTAGAACCATCAAATATGTTCTTAATAGGTTGGGCGAGTATCAAATTTATTCATTACAAGTTGCAAGAGGATGTAATTCAGTGAACAAAGTGAACATGCCTATATCAACATATGTATGTTTCAAGATTTGGTATTAATTTGACTTCCACGAAGTTGAGTCACATATCGGCCAAAAATACCGCAATTGATGAGATAAACTCCAATAAATTGATACAAATTTGAGGAAAAGAGTTCAACACATCTACCACCTTTAAGGAGCGATCTATTGCCTTGAATTTGACAAGAAAAAAATGAATCTGAATTCCGTAAACTAGAAATTGAATTTGGGCGGAAGAAACAATTGGAAAATTGGTAAAAGGAACTTTCCGGAACCTTCACCCTAATGTGAAGATAGGTTCTGGAAAGTGGTATTTCTCAACCACCTTGTCGTCAAAGTGAGGATGACTCTCTCTTTTTATTTTAATAGACTAAATTTCGCTCCGATACCATGTTACCATAGTAGGCAAAACAAGAATATGAGAAAGTTTAATATGAATTGAATTCAAAGGATAATAGGTACATGAGGTTATATACATAGTTCCATAATTGATCATACTTGCAATACTACCCAATAATGATATCGCAAATATTATATTGCTTTTTATTTTGTTAACATAATTGTTAATTATAAATGTCAAAATAAATACGCAAATATGTGTACTAATATTTTGAACTAGGAGAGACATTTGTTGGCCAAATAAAAACTTAAAACTTGCAAAAGAACTTAAAAGATGATGAGTGCAAACCCAACTTGACAATCAAAGAGAAAACCGACAATAATATGCAAACAATTGACAACCAAAAGAGTATCCTTGGATAGATCAACCCACCAACTAATTATATAAAGTCTAAGCACCAAAAATTAGTGTAAAGAGAAGACTCAAATCACCACTTTCACTTAGAGATAAAGGCATGGGGTTTTTAGAGGAAAAAGATAGTAACAAGTTTCATTGATTTCAAAAACGCAAATATGAAAATTTACATTACATATACGAAACACATAACGCTCTAGAATTAGTGGTTTTATCTCTCTAAAGTCCACCTCACCAATAGGAATACTAGAGATCTTAACCAATGAGGTTAGAGCTTATAAATACTTCCAAATTAGGACCACTACATAAGTTGAAAATTTTCAGAACTTATCTCTCTCTTGGAGTCTTCTCCCACCCACTCTCTTGAGTGAATTTGTTAGATATCTTCAAGGGGAATTAGTTTAAAATTCCCAGCAATTACTCTAAAAATATAACCGCCAAATGAACATTTAGGTGAGTATTTAAAGCTCATAATTAAATGTAACAACTTCATACCTGCACTGACCATCAATATATTACGATTGAGGAGTTCACTTTCACAAATAATAAACAAAAACAAGAAGGAAAATAAACAAAGACATAAGAATTTTTAAGTGGAAAACCCAAAATCGGGAATAAACTATGAACAACGAACTAGATTTTGGTAGCTATACAAGGGATTTCTTTCCCTACCTATACTTGCTGCTACACCTTGCAACTACACTCAGCAATGGGTTCTCAGCCAATAAATAGGAAAATTCCTGAAAACACAAGAAAAGGCACAAAAACGGACAAAAAAAACCTTTATGACCAAAAAGAACATGGCACGGGCATGTCATCTCTTGCCGACTGGCATGGTCGGAACCGTGCCAAGGTTCAGCCTATTTTTCTGTTTTGTTATCGTTTGCTTCTTACTCCGGCTTGGTCGTGCCTTTCTTGCACTGGTCGTGCCACCTTATTATAGGTATGCTATCCCGAGCCCAAAACTCATTAGGCTCCACAAACCCCAACAATCTCTTACTTGGAGATTAATAGCTCACATTCCTTGTCGCTACACACCTATCTAGTACATCAATCCGGTCTCATCGAAGCAAGAGAAACCAACTAAGGTTTTGCACAACCTCGCATTCCTAGCATAATCTCTTTAGGCTAGCATGTTCGCTGGAATCCCGCTACGCAAAATCGTCTCAAGCCCACCATCATCCGAAGCAAGTTCCCGCTTAGATCGATCAACTTCATGTATAAATTCACCATGCAACACCGGCTCATCAACATCAATCAACAAAATATAATGAAGAGAAAGTGTATACCTTTGGACTTTACCTTTTGTTGATATCATCGTTTTCCTCATCATACTTGGTTCTTGCAACTCATCTCATGGAGCAACTGGTGACCCATTTGTAAACCAAAAAAATTTACCGTCACCTTTACCAACTCCCACGTTAGTAGAACCCCTTACCAACACTAAGTCTATCATGCCATAGACTTTCACTCGGATAATTGACCCCATTTATAACTAAAATAATGCACCTTTCAATAGAGTATAACGAGCCAAATTTTATACCCTTAGGTACAACCAATGCCCCTTTCACAATTTTCCAACCCCTATTGAAAAACTCAGTTAAGTAATCTGTCTCATCAAACGAGACTCATATAAATAAGATTTTTGCCAAGCCCGAAATAAACCTAACACCTTACAATTTCCAAAACCCTCTATTAAAGGTCTTAATTCTCATATCCCCTTTTCCTAATATATCCGAACTTTTCCTATTAGCAATTATACCTTGCCAAAATTTCCATTAACAAAGTTATGGAACAAGTTTCTAGTAGACGAGGAATGGAATGATGCACTCGAATCCACAATCCAACACTTAATATGACTTTTCACGCTCAAAATAAGAGTATGATCTACATCTTCAACGAGTTCATTGAATCACGATCATAATTTCTATTGGGACAATTTTTCTTGAAATGTCCTTTATCACCACAACCCCAATGCACAACTAATAAGTGCCATATTTTCATTAGATTTCATAGGAATTTGCTTGTCATTTTGGGGTATTTATATGCATATTTATGTACATTATGCACCGTTTATGCTTTACACATGCGTTTTGCATTTTTGGTATGTTTGTGCAACTTTTTAGTGATTTGGACCTGATTTTCAGTCATATTTTTGGTCTAAAATTTTTTTGAGTCTATGTTTTTAAATTCCTTATTTAAGAGCTTTCCAACGACATATAATAAACTCAATTTTGTCAAGGAACGGAAAAGATATGAGGTGGAAAGTAAGAAGGTTGCGGTAACGGACACCTCTTGACTATCTAAATTATGCTTTTTTTCCACACTTATGAAACAAGAATAATGTTGAAAGTATATAAACTAGACTCAATAAGCTTTCCAAGCAAATAAAAAATTGCATCATTTAGACGTTAATTGAAGAAGTTATGACTGAAACAATTTAACTCATGCCTCGCAACAAGAAAAATGGTCAGCCTTTATTCACCGACACAACCCGTGTTTGACGTCAACAACCAACACGGGTATCCCATGCTAGCAGACATGGCTGTGTTGGTTGCATATTCTGCAATTTTGCTTCATTTATGACGGTTACGCCTCTTGATCGCTTCTTTACTCGCTATTAAAGCTTGGATTTTTGCAGTTTGGGAGATCCATCTTCATCTAGCCATTAACACATCCACCATCTACTTAGGCTAGATTAGATTATAGAGAGTTGAGAGCAAGTAAAAGTGGGAGATTTTGCAAGAATTTTAGATCGGATTTGCAATAACAGTTCAATCACGCATTTGGATGAGCAACTTTCTTCCCTTCTCTTCTCTTTTCTCACTTTATATTTATATGTATTGCAATTTAGATTTTAGTTTTGGATGTTTGAATCTTTTATTTATGCAAGTATTTGTTAATTTTCTGAACTTGTGTTGATCTCTTTTGGTACTCCGGAATTGTTGGCTTATTTTATCAACTTTAGTGTGATTATTTGCTTGTGAGAAACTTGATCACTTTCTTGCATGATTTAGACATTAGATGAAATACAGAAAGATGAAATTTGATCTTGGAATGTCAAAATTTGACTTGTTTGTGTGAGATCTTGAGAAAAATCATCAATCAAGAAACCTAATTTGATAATTACATGCTTAATGAATCTAGATTAATCAAGAACCCTTGAGAAATGGTAATTGGTTAGATTTAGGTATTGCATTCCGCCTTGAGAGAAGGGTTTGATAATTTGATTGTCGATTTTAAAATAACCAATTAAAGAAAGAGTGCTTGATTTGATACTTGGATTAGGAGATTACTTTATTTGATTAATCATTTGATCGATTATCTATAGATTAGATTGTAGTTTAGTTTACATCAATCTCAATTCTAAATCTTGATTCGCTTAGCAAATTTTGAAGGAATATAACCCATTAGTTTGACCTTATCCTTGTGGAGACGACCTTGATGTGCTATAATGTTATACTCGTTCGCTTGCAGGCTTATCAAGTTTCCTCCTCTGGATTTTGGGACTACCCCTTGCTTTGGAATTTGACTCGACCTCTAAAAGTCTTATCTTTCCCCTACCTCTAATGTTGAACGCATTTCCTAATGGCCTCTCTAAATCTTTCTTGCAAATAATTTGACTCAAGGTTACAGCCCAAATTTCATCATATTTAAGTGTATTAGACCCTCTAGCACTACTAACAACATAAACTACGAGTGTCCCACGACTTAGGCAAGGAAGACAACAAAATTATGGTCTTAACTTCATCATCAAAGTTAATATTTACCAAAGCAACTTTTGAAATTATCATATCAAAATCATTAATATGATCTAGTAACAGTAGTGTTATCAACCATCTTAAGATCAAATAAGTGACGCATCAAATATACCTTGTTCATCGTAGAAAGCTTCTCATACATATTTGATAGAGTTTCAAGCAACCCTTTCATTGTCGCTTGATCCATCACGTTGAAGGCGACGTTTCTTGCCAACGTCAATCTCACCATTCCCAACACTTGTGGATCAAGAAGATCCAACTCCTTTTGATCCATGGTTGTCAGCTTCTCTCCCAAAGGTTCATATAACTCTTTCTAGTGCAACAGATCCTCTTTTGGATATTCCAAAACGCAAAATCCTTGCCATCGAACCGATCGATCTTTACCTTTTCTCCCTCCATTGTTTGATATGAACTCCTCACCAAAACTCTCCCACTATGATATCAATTGTTAGGATAAGCAAGTTCATCTCACAAACAATAAATAATAACAAAAAGGAAAGAAATAAAGGCACACAAATTTTTATGTGGAAAACCATAACCCGAAAAAATCATGAATAATGCACTAGATTTTGGTAGCTTTACAAGGGGTTCTTTCACTAGCCATACTTGTTGCTACACCTTGCTACTACACTTAGCAATAGAGGTTCTAAGCCGATAAATAACAAAACTCCTGAATTAAACACAAACAAATGCACAAAAACGAATGAAAAACAAACCGTCGCAACCAAAAAGAACATGGCATGGGCGTACCATCTCCTTGGTAGGGCGTTCCATCTCCTTGGCACGGTCGTGCCAGTTGACATGGGCATGCTAAGGTTTTGTGCCATTTTTATGTTGCGTCTTTGTTTGATTCTTGCTCTAGCTTGGACGTGCCACCTTCTAGTTGTGTTATCTTGAGCCCAAAACCCATTAGGCTCCACAAACCACAACATGGTCGATGTTCACCCCATAACTCATAATATACTTGGAATTTGAAGATGAACCATAGCTTTTGGAAAATAGACATATGGGGCTTTCCATCCACATAAAGTTAATAAAAATTGGAGCCGATTTGTATACTTAAAATAGAGATACAGATTGGACCTAAAATCTTGGATAGAATCTAGAAACAAACTTAGCGAAAGACATTGGAGGAAAATACATACTTTTTATTTATAGCTACTAATTTTCTTGCCATAATTCCTGGGCTTACATAGCATCCTTTAAGGGTCCCAAGTCAATAGGAACCTTGGAGGACCAACTCCTAGAGCCCCATCTCTTTGAGTCATCAAAGGAACCATTTGTACCAATGATTTAACATGGCAAATTTAATGGAGCTTAGTTGCTTGTTATGCATAATATGTGTACTAAGGCCCTATTCCATTTATCTTTAGCTTATAGCCTTACAACTCCTTACCAGTGCTTACAACTCTTTACAACTCTTTACAACTGTTTATAGCCCCTTGCAACTACTTACCACTTCTTACAACTGCTTACACCTCCTTATAGTTGCTTACAATTCCTTACACTTTTACTTACATCTCCTTACATCCTTACAACTAGGGATGACAACGTATTGGATTTGGGTCGGATTTGTAGACCTCCGAATCCAATCCGATTAATAATCTGGTCCGAAAGTCCAATCCAAATTCGATTTGACGGAGGTGGACCTCCGATCTGAATCCGATTCGATTTGAATCGGCTTAACTTGAATTTGATCCGATTATCATTTTTCTTGGATATTTTTTTCACGAGTAGACAAAAAGGAGAATCGAAAGAGAAAAAGGATGACAATTAGTTGCTGACATCGAAGGTTAGAGGTGAGAGAACCAGATCGGGGCAAACGGAGGAGGAATAATGAAGTAAATTACTCGGATATACTCATACAAAATGAAGAAATTAAGTGAGAGACATGATTAGTTGATTACCAAGATAAGGAGCCACAAAGGAGGTCGATAGTGGTCGACAATGGCGGAGGCGACAATAGTGAGCTCTTCTTGAGACTTGCGCGGTGGTGGCGGCTGGTGGATAGTGGAGCATATGAGAAGGGAGTGAGAGTTATAGGGGGAGGAGAGGAGAACAATCACCAATGGAAGAAAGGAGCGATAGAGGAGAGAGATTGAGAGGAGAAAATAGTGACAGAAAGGAGAGATGGATTGGGGGTGGGGGCAAAAATTGAGAGTGGGGAGCGAGAGAGGAGAGATTGAGAAGAGAAAAAAGTGATAGAGAGGAGGGAGAGACTAGGGGTGGGACTTAGAAAAGAAAAAAGTTACGAGAGAAGGAGTATGAGCGACGGGAAGGGGGTAGAGGGTCGACCCTGTTTGGCAATCAAGCTGTTAGTTGTTAGTTGTTAACCTGTTTGTATTAGTTGTTAGCTGTTAGCTATTTGTATTAACTGTTTGGTTTAATTGTTTGCATTACCTTTTTGAGGAAAGCGTGTTTGGTAAAATTAGTTGTTTCTAACAAAGGTGTTTGGTTAAATTTCATTTATGCCCATAACTTAATTTCATTAATCTGTTTTATACATTATAATTATTTTTTATTTCATATTCATATTTGTTCTCAACATTAATAAAAAATTACGTGATATATAAAATTATATTTATACCTTCTACATAATTTTAATTATGCATATCTTTTAAAGTTTATTTTTAATAATATATTTGACATTTATGTGACAAAATTATTTATTTATTAATTATAATAGACTAAATTACTTGTTAAAATATTAAAATAAAAAAACTAACTTAAATATTCATAATGATCCTCTACTATTGTTCCAAAAGTTAAAAAATATGAATGAAAAAAAAATCTTAAACATAAGTATAATTTCAATGGTAATTAGCATAATTTCACTAAAATGTGAAGGGTAATACGAGTAACTTCAAATATTAATTACAATAAGCTCTTCCAAAAGTTATTCCAAATAGTTTTTTGTAAGAGTTTTTGGGTCAAAAAGCTATTCCAAAAATCTCTTGACCAAACAGTCCAATTAACTTTTTGACCCAGTCAAATAGGTAAAAATAGCTTTTGGGGATAAAAAGTTGCTTGCCAAACACCCTCAATGAGTATATTTTGTAGTAAGGTTTGGAGGAGGTGTGAAAATAATAAATTCATTTTTTAAAAATAAAATAAAAAATAAAAAATAAATATGTTTGGATATTAATCGAATTGGAGATATCAACCTCCAAATCCACTCAAATCGGACTCGGATTTGGATTATCTTTTGTAGGATTCAAATAATTCTTTTTTTTGGAATTTAAGTCGGATTATTTTGTCTTGGATTGGGTCGGATTTGCCTCAAACTCAGACTAAATTGTCATCTCTACTTATAACTCGTTAATGGAACATGACCTAAGTTATTAATATATGATTCTTGTTGTTTGATTAAAGAAAAAAAATTAAAAATCTCTCAATTTTGCACCAAAGTTATAAAAAATCACCAAACTTTACAAAAAATTCTAAAAATCACCAAACTTAAGTTTTTCATGCAAATAATCTATAACTTGCTAATTAAAGAATTTCATAATTACTTTTATTTTTTAAAATAAATCATTTCTAACTTTCTAAAAGACTAACAAAACTACAGTGGGAGGAAATTTTTTATAAATAGTTAGTTGACTTAATATTGAAAATAATTTAAGGTCAATTTAAAATAAAAATAAGAAAATGTTTGATATACACAGATAATACTTCCCAAGCACAAATATTAAAAGAGTATGTTAAATGTCTGTGACCCTTTGAGTCATCCTGTTCTCCTTTTCATTGATTATTTGGTAGCAATGTACTTCCTTCTTTACAATTACAAAGTATCCATTAATGAAGACATTTTTTTTATTGTGTTATATTCGATCATCCACATGTATATAGGTGTTTTTCAATTATTGTATTTTATTTACCTAAATATTTTAAATATCATATTATTTATCTTTTTAAAATTTATCCGTCTATTTTTCTTTCTTTCTTAAAAAAAATCAATTAATTTGGCTTGAAATGAAAAACTAACAAAAAGTTTCTCCATTAGTAAGGTATAGAATACGATTAAAGTTTGGTAATTATTTACACACAAAACTAAAGTTTAGTGATTTTATAAACTCTTTTCAAAATTTGATTATATTTTAGAATTTTTGAGTAAAGTTGAGTAGTTTTTTAATTATTTTTTTCGATTAATTGAGTATTCTCTATAAGCGAAGAACCTGTGCATCTATGCTAGACCACCTTGTCTACATTGTGTCTAGTTGACAATTTTTCAAGTAGAAAATTATTAACAATATCATAACTTTATTTTGTTTCGGTCTCTAGTTAGACTCTTGATTGTCATGTGTTCCACCTTAGTGTCATTATATGTATAAAATTTTGAAGTTTAACTATACGCAAAGATTATCTCAAAAATCTTCCACCTGAAATTATCAAAAACACAAATACAACATGTACCAAGCTGATTTCATATGAAATCGATAGTTGAAAACTTTTATTGATTTTTAATTCTTTGATAAATCTATACTATTTAAATATCAGCAGGAAGTTGACCTGATATTAAATAGGTTGATTTGTACAGAACTCTTTGTCGGTTGTGCTTACAACTTAGTTGAGATGTTGAATCATAAATTATTTCCAAAGAAATAACAAAGCTACCAACTGAAATTTCAGGTCGTTAAAAGTTTCCTCGTGAGTTGAATAGCAACTAAGAACCCTTCTCAAATTGTTCAACAGAGAGCCAAAAACATAAAATGCTACTTTCAAACAAATTTAACGTAATTTTCAATCACATTATGACTGGAATCCAAAATGCATATTAGAGAAGACAGTGACAATCTGAAGTAACATGCTGCATGTAGTAGTACAAAAGTGATGAGTATATTACCAAGTTTAATATACAGTTCATTTTTTGTAATAATCAATGCACACTTGCTTTGTACGGGAAGAACAGGCTGAAAATGCTTCCAAGGAACATCTTTCTGAGTTTTAAATTGCACCCCCTTCATTAATTAGGAGTACTAGTTTTTAACACGTGTGGCAGAGTTGGTATTATTTTTAATGTGTAATATTTATTTATTTTTATTTTATTTTAAAGATTATATAATATTTTAATTTATTTTTAAAACAAATTAATGTACTAAAGTGGATAATATGCATGCATACTATCTACAATTTATGATAACTTAAATATCATGTCAATTAAAGAAAAATAAAAAATATAAATATTAATGACTTTAAATTATTATAATGAGAATATAAATTCATAATTTATTTGTTATTTTTTGGTATATCTATAAGAAATTATAAATAATTATGTTACTTCTTATATTTTTAAAAATATTGATACTTTTATAATTGTAAAACATTATCTATTATGTTTATTAAATAATCTTATATATTTATAAAATTATACCGTTTAAATTGTGTATGTCATTTTTTTTGAAATTTTTACAACATATCTTATTATTCATGAATTCATATGCAACATAAAATTTTTAAAAAGAGGCACAATTAAAATTTTACCATAGTGTATAATGAACACAAATAAGTAAAAGACGAATTATGGGAACCATGATATGTAAAGCACAAACTCTTATAAAATTTTATGTGAAATACATCAAAAATCAAGTATAGAATTGGTTTATTAATGGAAAATCATAGATAACATAATATTTTGAAACTCCAATACCAAATGAAATATATTAAACTTATTTCTGCTATATAAAAATCTAAAAATACTAATTTATACTACTAATTCATGAAAATAGATATAATTGGGATTCAAGATACATTGTAATATGTTAATAAAATATATCAAACTCATGCAATATTCCAACTAATGCATATATTTTTATGAACAAAAAAAAAAACTAATGTATATATTAATATTAAGTTAAAATTATATGATTTATATTATTGTACTTTACTATGGGAATATCAACGATTGAGTTTATGCATTATTTAAATAACTTCTTTATAGATAAGAGTTTTTAAAAGAATTAAATGTAAAATTAACTATGAGATTAAAAAAATTTACATCAACATAGATATAATTATATTAGTGCATAATATTAGGCAAGAAACACCAAAAGAATATTATAATTGAAAAATGTATCGAATTTAGGCAACAACCTTTATGTTTTGTAACGAAACCAACTGATTCAGTAATAATTTTGTGAATATATTTTAAGAATCAAAATTCAATTGGGAAAGAATAATTTGATAGTCTAATATAATAAATTATCACTACTTTTCTCCAAGCTCAAAGTGGGAAAAAAGTTCTATAATATCAAAATATATAAAATATATTTGTGTAAAATTTTATAATAATATAATATTTAATATAATATAGCAATTTTTATTGAATTGAATTAAATACATCATTGTTTCATTAATATAAATTCCTCATAATTAAGCACTTTATATTAAGTGTGTCATTCCAACCAAGCACCCTATGTATCATTCATATAGAGTTTCTAGCTAACTTTTAATATATATATATATATATATATATATATATATATATATATATATATATATATATATATATATATATATATATATATATATATATATATATATATATATATATATGATATTATACCTTCAAAAACTGGTTAGTTTCAACTCCTCCCTCTCCCCATGAACATCCAGTTTATACACAGCTCTCATACGAATGTAGGTCGTTCTCATAGGATTAGGAGTACATCATAGCGACAAAAGTGCGTATTCCGCGTCATAAGCATCAGGAATGCCTCTCGAACCACTAAGAACACCATTATTTTACATAGTATAGTATCAGATTATTCACTCCCTTAATGCAAATGGCAAGGGTTCCTAGTGGTTTTCACAATCCCACCCCCTACCACCAAGGAAAAACATACGGGCATTGAAATTCCTGAGTTTATGCTCTCTTCTTACAAGAAATGGTCACGAACAACAATAAGACGCCAACTGTGGTTCCTAGAGAGGGAGATATACATAGTATTACCCCTAATAAGTACATATGATTAAACAAGTTGAATTACCTAGATCTACGACTTCAAAAACAGTCAATGGACATAAATATTGATCACTTCAAAAGTGAATCATTCTTGAAGATGCCATTTAGAAATCATGATTTTTTTATTGAATATAATATAGATATTAATTTCTTACTTTTCACATCTCAAAAATTGTTGTAATGTATCCAAAAACTAGTTCTATTTTACAGAAAACTACAGAAGTGTTAAAACCAATCTCATACCTCGGTTCTTTCATCCATGTTTTCAACTTATGTCTGTTGAGAAAGAAGGACAAGAAGACCTTGAGGCCCCACTAATATCTCATTCAAGAAACTGAGCAACCCAAACCAGACCACTGGGGTCACATCCACTCCGCCAAGGGGTGGAATCACTTTTCGGGTGGGGATGAGTAGTGGCTCAGTGGGTGCATAAGCAAGAACATATGGGAACTTGCCCACTGGGAGCTTTGGGTACCATGACATGACTATTCTTAGGATAAAGAGGAAGGCAAATGCTGAAAGGAAGGGTCCTATAAATGGTATCGCGAGCTTTGCTGTGGCCGGGTCCAGATCCAACAACAAGAAGTTTTGTTTCAAGTCTTCGGTGATATGTGATGTCTGTAGAACACCAACCTCTCTATTCACACTGAGAGCACATATCTTGAAAGATCGTTGAAAAATGCTCACTCCTTGGCTTAGGGTTTCAATCCCCGGTTCACTTGTGATGCCCAGGACACATTGTGGATTACTGAGTCTTACTCGTGGAACCTGAGTTGGGTTTCTTCTAGTTGGAATCCTACATCTTTCCTGCAGTGTAACTGGTGTAAGTAAATTCCAACTATGAATATACATATCCAAATTTCAACTCAAGCTGCAAACATACTAGCTAGAACAGAAGAGTTTGTATCCCCCAAACATTGAAAGGAGGCTGCTACATTTTTTTTGGTGATGGATCATCAAATTACCATGTAATCATGGGCATGATTGGACAGCTATCCCAATAAATTGTTAATGACCTCAGAAAAACCACTCAAGAAAAGAGAGTTCAAATTCTAGGTTGCACAATTCAAGTACAACTGATGATAAAGTATTTAGCAAATAAAAAAGCAGAACATATAATCAACATGAAGTTGGATTTGGAATCAAATTAATACTCCTTCAGTCCCACCTTCCAGGGTGAGTTTGTTTTCTTTTTTGGGGTTCCTTTTTTCTTTTTTTAATTTGGGGGGATAATTGTCGCTGCATTACCTCTAAAATTGCAGAGAGAAAGTGTCTTGAAAGCGTAGAGTGTCTGCTACTTCACGAGAAAAGTACAGAACAGTTCATGAGCTGCTTTTTCGGCCTACTATCATCTAAAAGTCGAGAAATCTACCCAAAAATGGCTTCTAAAGCAGGCAAAAAACTTGAGCTAAAGAGGATGAAATGAGTACACATGGCATACCCATGAGAAACACACATTAACGCCACATTTTACTATGTTGGGTGTTGTTTCTGCAATGAAATGATGGAAATGATGCGAGTCTTGCTAATGAAAATGATCTTACTGATGGCCTCTAGATATCTCTTGTGCAAGCTGAGCGGATGGCGCGAATTCCTACAGTTAAGTTGAAGAGGCACTATGGGATCTGTCTAATAAATAAGATCCGAGGGGCTATGGGTATGGAGCTATTCTTTCAAGCACCATTGGGTATGGAGTTATGCAACAATATTTGATTTTTTTACAAATGGGAAAATTTTGAGACATAAATACAATAATTACTACTCTTGTTCCTAAGGTGGCTAACCCTCCTCTGTGCAAGAGGATTGTGACTGAAGTGCTTGTTGACAAATTGCAACCTCTTTTGGGTGACTTAATTGGCATGGAACAAGCAGCTTTGGTTATTCAAGAGGAAGAAGTTCACAGGTTGCAATTTGCAGGAAATATACTGCCTGCCATAAACTAGAGCATGACTATTCAAGAGGAATATCTAGCCAAAAGCCACAATAAAAATTGATATTTGTAAAGCATATCATTACATGGAATGGGGGTTCATAAGAAAGTGTTCGGAGAGCTTTGGGATTTCCGTTGAAGTCCATTTAACTGGTCGCGTTACTATGATGTCTTTCTCTATTAACTTAAATAGCCAGTTAAAGAGTTTTCCCCTGGTTCAATAGGGGTACAACAAGGTGATCCATTATCTCCCAAGTCTCTAATTTTTTGTGAATGCTATGGAGATTTAACAAGAGTTCTTAAACACAAGTTAGCAACACAGGAGGATTTCGCTATCACCCTAACTATAGCAGATAGAAGCCCTCTAACGTAATCTTTGGTGACGATTTGTTACTTTTTCCCAGAGGAAATATTTCATACAATAGTAGAGATTATGCAGTATTTTGGGGGAGTAGGCTGAGAGCTAATTCAAATACAATGTGCAGGAGATAATTCTTGAAAATTCACAGAACATGCCGCTACTTATGCAAGCAACTCCACAAAGACACCAGCCATCTCTTTTTCAACCGTGACTTCTCAAACAAAATCTAGGGGAACTAGTCAGACTTGGATTGGAATTAATGAATGAAGATGGAGCCTGAATCATGACACAAAATTGCTGGAAGGGGGGAATTTCATCTCTTATCCCTTCCTAACCGGAAATGCCTGGGTCAGGAATGTAATGATGATTGAAAGTGCAACAAAATCTTGCCTTGCCTGACTCCAAAGGGGAAGGGGGGTTGTTCAATGAAAATGGAGAGCATTTGTTGTTTTGAGATAAAATGTAGCCAAGACCAGCAATTTGAATCAATGAACACCATATAAACAAACCAAAAGTTTAGAAACTTCATCAATTTAATCACAGTAAGAACTATACCATCAGGTCGAGCCCTTCTCGTGCCAATAAACTGGTTGTATCAAGCTTATGTTTAGACAACTTCATCAGAGACCAGGAAATTTAACCATTTTTGTTTCTATTTTCTCACATTTCTTAGATGACTACACACATATTTTTAACCTCACCTCTTCCTTTCCCACTAAATTACTAAAATAGCAACATTATCAGAAATGGATAAGAAAACATTACCTCCAACCCCAAGATAAATATGCAATCAAATAATCCTAAAATTAAATGGCATAACTCACCAAGAACAAGGGGTAATGAGGCTTGCAAAGACTTGCCATTGGAAACCCAGAAGAAAACTGCAAGAAAACCAATCAAATTTAAAATTAAAAAACCTGGGTTTTGCGGCAACTGATTGCTTCAGTTACACACGCGCGCGCACACACACACACACAGAGCCAGACACAAAATTTGAATGACATACCTGGGCTTCGGGGGAGAGAGAGAGAGAGAGAGAGAGAGAGAGAGAGAGAGAGAGAGAGAGAGAGAAGCCTCGCTACAATTGGAGTCGATTTTCGGTTCTTGGTCCACTACCCAGAATTTGGAAAGAGGAAATACGGGGATTTGGGTGGAATTATCATGAATGTTGGGATGGGTGGAAGCTGCAGAGCCAGGAATGCTTGAGACCGTTAATTATAGAGTGAGAGCTTGAGCGAGGCAACGGAGTAATCTACATCATTTATCTTACTATCTATAATTAACCTGCTGCCGTGGCTAGGGCTAATTGCTACGTAGTTTGTTGTTTTTGCTTTCTAAAAAAATATTATTATATACTACGCAAGGATTTGATGTAAATTTTTTTAATTTTATTAATAGTTTCATATAAAAATTTATAAAAATATTAGAATATTTTTTTAAAATTTTTATTATTTCAAAGTCAATTATTTTTTAAGAAAAGAGGGTTCATATTAATAATCTATTAATAACATTATACATGTCTTTAGTAGTCGGATCATAAATAATATCCGACCTCCCTCCATTTATATCTTTTCTCTGAAATTGATAGGTTACAAATGGATTATAATATGAGCAACTCGAATAACCTTCTCTTTTAACAAAAGACCAAGAAATAAAACTAAAACATGACACTTCCTCTAAAATGGCTGAAATAAACATACCTAAAGCATTATTAGACACTACTTTATTCTGTAATTTGTGCATGAGATTCTTGCAATCACTCTCAAAAATTACTTGTTGAACACCTATGATCTTCACTTGTTGGGCTGCAAAAAAACATGCTCTTGCTTCCTCAAGTTCGACCCAGTGGAAGCCCACCCCTTGATTCACGTGAGCAATTACAGGAGAGTTATAACTAAGTATAATTTTCTTCACATCGGGGATGATTGTCAACGATAAAATATAAGAATTCTTTTTCATTCTTGTTAAATAGCAATATGGATTACATTCTATGTATAAAGAAAAATCGAAATTTATTGGTCTCATTAAAATTAAAATTGTTGATTTTTTATAAATTTGCATACTTTCTTTTTCAATAATAATTTACTTAATTACTTGTTTATGATAGATAAATAATTATTACAGTGACATTCTAGAGCTTTTGGTAGTTGGAGAGTCTGTTTTAATATAATTTAATAATTTATCATATTAATCTTTTTTTGTGACATGACAAGCTATATTTATTTTACTATTTATACAATCATTAATTATTTATTACATGGTATCCTGCATGACAATCCTATGTGTCATTCATACATGAACTCTACCAACTTTTAATATATACTAGTGTCATACCCTTGCGATACTTTTTGTTTTGAACTAAAATTTATACATTGATTCTATCCAACTTTTATAAATTATAAAAAGGCATATTAATGCATATATAGAATTATAATCTTTGAATATTAACAAATTTGTTTTTGGATTAATATAATCAATTAATTCATGATATATAATTTTATATAAATCAATTATTATTAAATACATTGCTTACATAACCACAATATTTATGACTCGTCGTCACATAAGCATCCTATGTGTCACTCATATGGAACTCCTATCCAATTGAAGTTACAATGTGCTTATTAATGGGCTTAATAGACAGAGCTCGGACAAAGGAAGCAAAACATCTTTTTCTTTGAAGTTGTTTTATCATAATTCTGTCCCAAGTAACATCACATATGATAAACCGATAAAGAGTTGCAATCACATTGAGTTTAAGAGTCGAGTAGCTCTGTTGAAGGGATTTTGCATGAAAGGATTAATGAATGAGGCGGATAGAGTCTTTGATTCTATGTTTCAAACAAATCAAAAACCTACAAAAGCAGTTTATATCATCCTTATACATGGGCATTCAAAGTGTGGGAATTTGCACAAGGCATATAAGTTATACAAGGAAATGTTGCATTCTGGTTTCATTCCTCATACGATTACTGATCATTGCCTTGATCAAAGCACTTTTCGAGAGAAGAAATGAACAAGGAGCTGGGAGAAGTCTCGGAACATGTCTTGAGAAGTCTGTAAGCTTACTCGAATAACAAAGAAGGCAACATGGATGCAGTTTTTAATGTGCTTACTCGAGATGGCCAAAGATGGCCTGCTTCCAAATAGTGGTAGGAGTGTTGGTTATGCATGATGAGTTCATAGAGCATCGGCGTTTGGTTGCATCGGTAATGCTAATGTCTCCTTCATTTACATTGGAAAATGTGGGGAGTCCAATACTCCGAGTGGTGTGATAAAGCTGCAATGACTTTTAGGGTAGATCCATGGGGAGATCCATATGTTGACAGATTACCCCGACTTGCAAAGGGGTTGATTTCTAGGGGACCCACGTAAGAATTTATAGAAAATGTTTGTCAAGAAAATGAGAAAATTGCTACTTGAGAGATTCAAACACTTGTAGGAAACCCCATGTACTAAGCGGACCCGCACTTTAGACGGTCCAATTGGTTTTAGACAAGGTTTCTTGTACGAAGGATCCGTTTTCACGTTGAATGTACTCGCTTTGGCATGTGACGCTATTGTACACTTGTTACCTACTATTTATGGGGATGGAGTGCGTATGCTGATCCCTCATTGAATCTTTTGGAGCTGATAGACACCACCTCCTCTCTGCGGGACGCAAACTCGGATGAAAAAGGAAGTAAGTAAATTATGATTGCTTTATATTGTATTCCTTCTAAGTTCATGCTTTACAATGTTTTATTATTTTAGTCTCAAACCTATATTTGATGATTATAATTCCAGGTGATTCTCTCTTTTTAAGCCAATATATATACTTTTTGTAGCATGTTTATTTTCAAAGATACCGGTGAAAATAAGCTCGTTAAGTGTCAACTTCTACATATGCTCAAATATGTTAAATAAGTGGGTAAAAGTTACCCAAATATGTAAGCAAAAAGAATGAACGACATATCCGTAGATTATATAGCTTTGGGGTTTCTTGTTTTTGAACACATGCTTGTATCTAAACGTTGGTATAGGCCTATAGCTTTTATAATAGATCGGATCAATTCAGTCTCTTTCTATGACAAATCTTGAAGTTAGATAAATAAGCTGTTATAAATAAATAATTGTGTCGGTTGGTTAACTTTGTAATGCATATGATCCACGTAGCATTACATGACCATATGATCCATAAAGTGTACCCTTTAGTGAAGTTTTTGTGTGCAATCAACCTGTTATTAATGTATGCTACTTTATTTGATACTTTGCTAAAATCGTTGAGAAGTCACACACGGCTATGGATTACATTACCAACCATTGCAATGCACCTTATTTCCATTTTTCGTTTTGCCGGGCAATTTTCCTTCAAGTTGAATGAAGATGAGCTCTTTGTTAGACAAGAACATTGGGATGCAAGTTTGCAGGCCAATTCTCGATTATGTTGAAATATTCAAACTCACAATCATACATTCATTCGTTAGGGATGGGTCCTTGTATTTTTGACATATCCATATTCTTTTGTAGTAGAAAGCATTTGCTTGTGTTTTTAAGTCTCGTAATTTGCTCCATTTATCAACAATTATTTGAGCAATTTTCCATGGTTTAAAGCTATTGCTTTTAAACTCATACTTGGAAGGCTTTTCATGCAACTTGATTCAGCTGGGAACCTTTTGGATTGCCTATAGGCTTAAGATACTAATCTTTTATTTTTTATTACTTTTTTCATTAATTAAGATGCTAATTTTGAGAAGAAAGAAATTGCTTCATAATAATATTGGTCTCTTGCGGTAGTGTAAAGATATTTCTTTATATCGTTTTTGGATTGCATGCTCATTTTTTGGATCATTAGGCTTTCGGTGGTTTACCTCTAAAAAATCAGAAAATGGGTAGGGGAGGGGAGGTGGACGGAACTTACTCCACGGAATGACATTTTACAATCACATCCCTCAACCACTTTGTTGCACTAGTAAAGCTTTATGCTATTCCCTTCCACCCAAAAAAGAAAAAAAAGGAAATCAAGGTGAGATCTTCATGGATCATATCAAATTTCCATGCAAACTAACACCATGTGACCCAACCATATTTCCCCATGCCCATTGGCCTGCCTGGTCAGCTCACCCAAAAATTCATGTGCAGCTTATAGCAATAGCAGGAGAAAACTCTTCATGTGCGGGTCACCCAAGAAAGAAAGAAAGTACTATTTTGGGGATGTTCAAGTGAAGCTTACAAAAGCACGAAAATTCCTTAGCTATGTCCAGGAGAAAGTACATGCCAATCCTAATCGTGCAATGTTATATCAATAAGAGCAAATAACTCTTCTTGAATGCAACAATTGTCAAGTTGCTACTGCTAACTTTTACAAACAGAAGACAAAGATTGACTGGCTCAATATGGGCGACCAGATTGAGAGGTATTTTTACACCAAGCTAAAACAGCAACAACATCATAATAGACTATCCTTCATACATACCGCCACAGGCTCCCTGTTAACCGACTACCCGAGAGGTCATCAATTACCTGGTTCAATATTATTCGATTCCCTGGGACATAAAGTCTATACATCCGAGTTAGATGATGATGTACTTGGCATGGGTCCTTGTCTATCAATTGAGAAACAAATTAGCCTTATCGAACCTTTCACTAAGCAAGAATTTAAGGCAGCTATTTTCTCCATTCCCAGCCACAAAAGCTCGGGCCCCGATTTGGTTCTTCAAGTCTAGCTGGTCCGTTATTGGTGATGAGATTACTAATGATGTGCTTTATTGTTTTGATCATGATTGTCTGCGAAAGGTCCGGAATAGGACAATGATCACATTAGTCCCTAAAATTTCTAATCCTTCTACTCGCTATAGATTTTCGACCAATTGCGTGCTGCAACACATTGCTCAAATGTATCTCTAAGATGCTATGTGCCAGATTGAAACCTCTCGCTTCCTGCCATTGTGAATGAAAACCAATCTGCATTCATTGAAGGTCGACTCATTGCTCACAATATCATGATTACTCTTGTCGGGCTTTATAACGAGGTAAGGTCTCACCGAGATGCTTGCTTAAAATTGATTTGAGGAAAGCCTACGATATTCTATCTTGGAATTTTGTTGACCAACTATCGATTGCACTCGAAATTTCCTCATAAATTTTGTTCTTGGATTCATCTTCTTATGACAACTACCAGCTTTTCCCTATCTATTAATGGTAGATCACATGGGCAGTTTGATGGGCAAAGAGGACTTAGACAAGGAGACCCCATCTCCCCTCTCCTCTTTGTCCTCGTTATGGATTACCTTACCGAGCCTTGTCCAAAGTGACAATGAACTCCCAATTTAGGTTTCATCCCCTCTGTAAGAATTTGACATTGATCAATTTATGTTTTGTTGATGACCTTATGGTCTTCCGTAAGGCCCACATCCCACGTTGAGACTCATTATGAGCACTTTTGAAGATTTTGCTTCCACTACAGGATTGTCCACAAATCACAACAAATTCCAAATACATATTTTAGGGGTGAATGATAACCTTAAAGCACAAATACTCCGGCTTACTGGTTTTGAGTTAGGGACTTTCCCGGGTAAATATCTTGGAGTTCCCCTTAGCCCTAGAAAATGGTCTACCGCTTACTATGATGTCTTAACGGAGAAGATTACAAAGAAAATCTTGTGTTGGTCTACTAGGCATATATCCTTTGCTGGAAGACTTCAGTTGATTAATTATGTGCTCTTTGCAATGAAATCATATTGTGCTTCTATTTTCATCCTTCCTCAAAGCCTCATAAAAAAGTGGAGGCTTTATGCTTGAAACTTTCTATGGTCTAAAGTCATATATACAAAAAACAGCCTGCAGTAGCTTGGAACATTCTTTGCAAGCCAAAATTTACTTGGAGGTTTTGGTATCAAGAATTACAAATTATGGAACCAAGCAGCTATTACGAAACATTTATGGAGTATTGCTTTAGACAAGAACCGCCTCTGGGTGAAACGGGTTAATGTCGTCTATATAAGGCATTCAAATGTCTAGATTACTCCTGTAAATTTTGAATCTTCGTGGTACTGGAAGCAATTACTTAAGGTTCAAGCTAAATTTATTTCTATCGCCTAGCATACACAACCTTATACTATTTCAGCGAGGTTATCGGTGGTTTATTGGTAACCTTGATCATGCTTATTATGTTGAAGTTGTCCGGTGCAAATCCTATATCCCAAAGTACAGCTTCGCCTTTGGAGAGCAACTGTTGGTAAACTCCCCACCTGTGATAGATTGCGAAGTTGAGGCTTGATATTAATGTTATTTGCAACTTATGTAAGGCTCAAGATGAGGCACATCTTCACCTATTATTTGATTGCTCATTTAGTCGAACCATTCCGACAAAAGTTTGTTCTTGGCTACATATATCAATACCTTTTACACAACTAGAGTGTTTGATTAAATGGCCTGCCAAGACTTCATCTCTCAAGGGAAAAACGAGGCGTTTCAGCATTGCCATAGCAACTATTACGTACCACACATGTGCTTGAGAAGAATCGGAGACTTTTTCGGGCAAGTGCGGAGATGCTAATTGTGTTGTAGAAGATATAATCTAAGCTCTTAAATATAGGTACATTACATTGCAAGGAAAAAAATGTCAAACATAGAGAAAGCATATATTGAGAATATTTGTAACTAGAGAACCCGAGTTATCAAACTCTCCTTTCTAACCTCTTGTATATGATCACAGTTTGGAATTGATTGGTAATACATACATGAGTTCACCCAAAAAAATAGCAGGAGAAAGCAAATGACCGAGTTTCCCAACCTTCCTCTACCATTTAAGAGTAAAAGCGGTAACAAAAGAAGATTCATAAGGTGTAAGTTACGGGTTTTACGAAGATCCCTAGCCTCTTATCGGGACTTGGCTACAAAGTTCAATACACAAGATTGCCATCTCCTACACATTTACCATACAACGGATCCCATACTTCAACAAGTCATGTACATAGTGTTTCAGCCTTTTGATGTTCCAGTTAAGGCTCATCGG
Source organism: Talinum fruticosum (assembly GCA_021018815.1). Lineage (NCBI taxonomy): Eukaryota > Viridiplantae > Streptophyta > Magnoliopsida > Caryophyllales > Talinaceae > Talinum > Talinum fruticosum. The sequence continues at coordinate 4,790,051 of JAITYX010000011.1, forward strand.
AATTTGGAATCAAACTTTGCATGAATTTTCTATCACTAGAAAGATTTGCAAGGTGGAGTCATAAGCTCTAAGTTTTGACATAAAGAAGTGTAAAATTGTCCCAAGAACTACGGGCTCGGCTATGGGGCCATAATTTAGAGCATCAACTTTATGGGGTAGTAAAGAGTTAAGACTGATATCTTCTGCATTGGATACTATTCAAGTCCCGAATGAAACTTTAATAAACAAGGGCACTCGTTTGGAGGGGGAAGCTACAAGCTTTGTGCCTAAATGACATTAAATGCCGAGTGTGTTCTTAATCTTTGGCACGAGAGATCTTCAAGCCAACTATAAGGTCTACACAAAAGACTAGGAAGTTACTGGTCCCATTTCCATTTAACTTTTTAACTCGGGTTCCTACCGACAAACCTTAACAACGAGTACAACACCATAAGGCATGAACGAGGGACTTTAGCAACATCAATATTACATCTTGAGCCAACTCCATGGGTTGTAACTCAAAAGCCTATAGGATAAAGCTCATGGATTTCCTAATGGTAAAGACTCCTAGAAGATTTAGTTATTGCCCAAATATGAGAGCAAGCAAACTCAGCCATCAGCATCTAGGAGCAATAAAGCTCATGGCTTTTCCTCGACAGGATCCCTAAAAGATTTAGCCATTGCTGAAATCTACAAACAAACAAACCCGGTCGTCGAGCATCTCCACATTCAATAAAACAACAAATTCAATCACAAAGATAAAATGATCGTCCTCACACTCTGCGCAAGCTTGCAATTAGGAAAGTTTGAGATAAAGAATCTGCCAGTCTCAACAAGCTGGTAAGATACATCCAAGAGTAATGTAGGAATTCATTTCAACTCAAAGAATGGCAACTCAATATCTTGGCAGTCAAATTAGGAGTTCACATTGTTAAGTTACTATTTATACTTGTGTTGATGAGATCATGTGGTGGAACGATGAAACTACAAACGTCCATGAAGCATGTAAGGAGATACGAGTAGATTTGGCACAATGCAAGTCTCCTTAGAAAACTCACATTCCTATGTCGGAACATGTTACACTTTTCATAAACCATATCTATCATATTTGTTTTCTTCTCAAATTAGATAAACATGTCAATACACATAAGATTCGACAATGAGGAAAATCTACACTTGAAAATGCCGAATGCACCCACTACTAGAAATTAGGCTTCTAACGACGACACTTTAACGACGAATCATACAATTGGTCGTTAAAAGTTACTAATAACGATGGAATTAATTTTTCGTCGTTTAATTTTATCAAATAACTATTATTACACACGAAAAAAAATTTGGTCGTTGTTACTTTTAATATTTTGGTCGTTAATACTATTAATACTCAAAAAGTTAATTATTAGTATTTCCTTTTCTAAGGTAAAATTATTAAAGGGAAAAAACTAAACTAGGATTTTCCTCCTAAGTTAAAATTATTAGGGGAACATTAAACTAGATTTTTCTTAAGTGAAAATTATAAAGTAATAGATTAATGATTAAAAAAACTTATGAACATTTATGTTTTGTTCTTCATTCGGTGAAACCCATCACCTCTCACACTTCTCGCACTACTCTCACCCAGTGAAACCCACCCTTCTTCACTCTCGCACTACTCTCGAGCAGCAAACCCCACTCCTCTCCCCTCTCGCGATCTCAAATCGCCGGCTCCCGACGGCCCTCCCTCCACCCTCCTCATTCATATGACCTCTCTCTCTCCCCTCTCTCTCTACCTCTCTAACGATCGAGTTGTCTCCTCCAATCTCATGTTTAAATAGGTACTTTTGATGCGGTTTTCTTGTTTATGTACAATTTTTTATGGGTTTGATGGTTTGTGTTGAGGATGGGATCTAATTCTAGGTTTTCTTGATTGAATTTGATTTACGCTTGCTGGCTCAAGTTCGTTCATTACCCAGTGAAATTCGTTGCTTGCTCAATCCACGTACAAGGATTTCTATTCTCCAAATTATACCCTAATTTTGCAATTGATTTCCACTTTGTTTTGAAGTCCTTTATTCATTTACATGTTGTGTGTCCACCATTTTAAATTTTGTTGGGTGAAATTGGAGGTTCAAAATTTCAAGTTCTAGCTGGAGCAAATTCGTTTTAGTTTTCTCGATCTGTTTTCCCTTCCTAAATTCTTGATTACTGCTTGGTGGGTTGAGCTTGTGGATTTTTTCCTCTTAGGAAAATACTTGCACGGAATCCATAGATTCCACACAAGTGAACTCTAACTAATTCTTCTAGAACTTATTACCCAATTCACTCTTTTTCTCTGTTTAGGGAGAAATTGTTTCAACTCACCATTGGAGTCAAAGCCTATCCGACTTAGCCTAGATACCTTCATTAGCGCTAGCATTATAAATTTGAAGCATGTTGACACTTGGGCTGTACTTGTCTTTCCTTCATGTCCCTTTGTGCTTGAGTTCTTATAGGACTGAGTAACAATAAATTGAGAGGTAGATAAAATGAAATAGGGTTCTATATGTTGGCTTATATACTGTTCTACTACGGTAGATGGTAACGGTTTGTCGGACATCAAATATATTTCCCTGTAGGGCATGTGGTGTCATGATTCGGCGTAAAACAAATCCGCTTATGTTTTATTGGTGCTCATTTGAAGGGGGATTATGCTTCAACATCTTTGAAATCTCCTTTGCTAGATCTCAATTTTTCTCTTCATTGTTCTTTCTTTGATTACGATAAATGCATCCATTGGTATGAACATGTTACGTAACATTTATATAGGGTAAAGTATTTGTAAATACTTTTACTTTTGCTTTGGACAAACCTTTATCGGCTTGCTACTACATTGCCTATTGAAATATGTTGTGTTCTTCATAGTTTACGTTAGCTATTTATATCTTATTAGATGTAGTGACATAAAACACTATGTGCTGATTCCATCTTATTTCTTTCGACCTTCTATATTGTCAAAGAATATATCACTCCTCCCTGGAAGCATGAAGCATCTTCTAGCTTCGGGTTCTGTTTTAACCTAGAAATTGTCTTCCCTTATTTGATGAGAAATGACCTTTTGCTTTTGTTTGGTTTTGCAATCAATATATTTGTTCTTGTATCTTTAGAGATTCCATTTGTTATGTAGTAATTGTCCCAAATATTTCTCATATCCCAAATTTTTCCTGACATTAGTTATGTCCCCTCCCGACCTAGGTCGGTGAAGGTTCTCCCATCATCATTGTTTTTAGAAATTCCTTTGTGAATATGTGTTGCCGCTTTTAAACCTTGAACGACATATGTTGGGTTCTTCAAGTCCTTGCATTCTATATTTCAATATCATATAGGCTTGGCTGAGAATACATGTAAGACCACGGTTTCCCATTAATAGTGCTGAATTTCCGGCTAGAGCAGATTGTCTATCTGCAAAAGTATTTAAAGTCTTAACTAATAGTGTCAAATATTGTGGGTGATTGTTTGCATGTGCATTAATTACTAGCTTCTCTGCGGGTTGATGACCCTTTCTCTATGCTGATGTCATTTTTTCCATGTAAAATTGGAGTTGGGTTTGTTCATTCCGCCTTTGGCGATAATATAGATTTTTCTTTTTCTTTTTTCTTTTTATATGTTAGAGGTTGAACCGTAATATTCTGGAGCAAGGATAGAGGGAGATACGATGACATTGGATTTTGTAAAGAGAATGATGGAGGACTTCAAAAACTAGAAATGTTTGCACAAAAGGTACCTTGTGATGTTAGCATATTCGGTGAAGCGTGTATGATTGTAAATAGAATTATGTCAGCGAGGTTGCATATTCGGCTTTTGGAGTATTTGGAAATTTGATTTCTTTTCGCTGTCTTTTTCTTGTGCTTTAGATATGCGGTCCAAATTGTCTTGCAAACAAGAGATTTACTGCGTGTCTTGCCATCGCTTGTTGATATAAGCTGTTCCGATGGAAAGCATTTTACCATGTGTGGTGATGTACATGGCCAGGTAACTTGGTTAATTCTAATATGAATTGTTTTAGTGGAATTGCGCTATACATAGCTTACCTATTTTTTAATAGGCGGGAAGATATTTTCGAACTTGGCATACTATTCATCTCTTGTTTTCCTTATGACACTAGCCGGAATCTTGTGTAGTCTTGATTGCCTTCCTGATATTAGAAATAATCTTCAATTAGCGTTCACATCTCATTTTTGTTCCCATCCGTGTTGAGGGATAAGACACCATTTCCTTGCTTGCAAACTCTTTCTTTTTATTTTGTATGCGGGTGGGAGGAAGGTACATAATTTGAAAAATCTTATTGAAATAGACACAAGTGTAGTGCATACTTTGTAATTATTGAGCTAGCTATAGATTTGTTCATCTACCAGGAGCAGCTATCTGCAGAAGCCATTTGCTCTAAATCTTGTATTGACATGTTTATTTTGGGAAATGATTTAATTTTATTTGCTTTTAACATATTGCAGGAAGATGATTAATTCCACCAAATCGGGGAAGAAGTCTTGTATGTCGTGGTCCGATGAGACCGTCATTTACGGCACCTGGTATGTTGGTTTGTTTGAGTTACATATGTTTGTTTGATAAGAAGTTGAATACTTTTGCAATTTTGTAAAAGTTCTAATAATTCTCTATTTTTTATAGATGTGGACTTGTTTGGAGATGTGGACTCGCTCATTCAATTTCCAACACTTCTTTACCTTTTATGAGTAGTTGATGAAGATTTATACTTTCTAAATCATTTAGAGGACTTCATTTTTTTAGTTTTTTATTAATATTGCTTGTACTCGGATATCAATTACTATGAGAACTTCTATTTTCCTCGATTGTTTTTTAGATTATGTGTTTTAGGATGCTTTTGATATTAGGTTATGTTTTATATTGTGTATTCACGGACCAATGGTATTCAAAGGAATTAATATATATCAATTTGAGTTTGTTGTTACTATATATTAGTGATCAATAGTTTATTACATTATTTTAAAGATAATTGACAAAACTATATATTTAGGTTATCCATAATATTATTAAAGATGAAAATGTTAATCGTTAAAGAAATAACGATGAACCAAATTGATTGTTAATGATGATGATTTTAATTTTTATGTTTATGGTTCTTTTAAATCTACGACGAATAATTTTGTCGTTAATGATATGTAGTTCATCGTTATTCAATCAACTAATTACGACGACATCTTGTTTCATCGGTATTTTAAGTAACGACGAAAATTTTAAACTCATCGTTAAAAGTATTAACGAGGGAAGCACTAACGACGATCGACGACCAAAATTTTTTGTCGTTAATCACTTTTAACGACAATAAAATGTACTTTTAACGACCAATTTATTCGTCGTTACAACCCTTCTTTCTAGTAGTGACCAGCTTAGCAACCGATCTTTGGGGAAAACCTTACATAAGAACATGTTACATTTTTCCTAAACCATATCTATCATATTTGTTTTCTTCTCACAAAGTAGATAAACATGTCGATACACATAAGATCCAACTGTGAGGAAAATCTACACTTGAAGGTGCCGAATGCACTAGATTAGCCCGCGAAGCACACATAGAGAGAGAGAGAGAGAGAGAGAGAGAGAGAGAGAGAGAGAGAGAGAGAGAGAGAGAGAGAGAGAGAGAGAGAGAGAGAGAGAGAGAGAGAGAGAGAGAGAGAAGGAGCGTTGGGGCGGAGGTGAGCAAAGTTGTTTGGTGATGAAATGACCGAAAGTGTTGGTGGTGGCCAAGGACGAGATAGACAGAGTTTTAGCCACCAATGCCAATACCAATACCAGTATAGCCTTTTTAATTTAATTAGATTAGAAATTAATTTTTTATTCTATTTTTCTTTGATTTTCTTCTCTTTTGCTTCTTTTGTCTGATTTTCTTCCTCCTTGTTTTCTTTTTTCTCATCTTTTCATTACAATAGTACCCACATGTAATGATCTGCTAGACAATAAGCGTGAAAAATCTCTAGAGAAATTATATCATATTATGGTATTTTGTGGGTTAGTTTTGTGGGACTCAACAAAAAAATTATACTATCGTAGATGATTTTTATATAAATTAATACAATATTACAATGTCTAAAATGATTATAAATTAACTGTCTTTCATTAATTGTCATAAATTGTGATTGTGAAATGAACTTTCAAAATATTTAGATGAAATTCATACATTTAACTTTAAAATATAAAGATAGAAAAAGTAATGATTTTATTTACTATTTAAAAATTACTAATATTCTATATACTTGGATTCATCGCTCTATTTTTCGTAAAGCTAAATAAAACTATTATATGTTATATTTGAATTTTGACTTCTTATTTTTCATGATGCATAAATTAGCATGTAAGTGAAAGCATAAGGGTATTGTGATCCAATCAGCATGAGATACAATATTTTAATTTGATTTTTAAATTATAAAAGAAATAAAAATAAAAAATCTAAGTTTTCAATATCTTAGTTTCTTTTCTTATCAGAAATATTTATCTATATCTTCATAATATGTGCATCAATATCAACCAGCATAATACACTTTCATAGCTAGTTAGGAGAAACGAGAAATAAATTCAGATGTTAGAAGGTGTAAAGTAATTTTGCACAGAGAAAAGTGCAAGGAATGCAAGAAGGGAATTTAATGTGTTCATAATCTTCCCGAAACTATTGATTCTTACAGCCTTAAAAGATTCGGGAGGATAAACGTTCCTCTTTCAAACCCATTCCCAAAATTTTTTATAAGGTCATTGTTGTGTACTATAGAGAGCACGGTTGTCGGTCTCAAGGAGGTAAGTCTCACACAAATCTAAGGTTAATGTCCTTAGATTGGTAACGTAAGCACTTAAAGAATAAAGTAAAATCAAATAAAGAAAACCTTAGGCAGGGATTTACTATGCTAACATGCCAACAATCTCAATTACATGCTTCTACACTATTTACAATTACGATGAACTAGGGAATCGATGCGGTTTGAACCACCTAAGCCTTCTCTCAAAGTTCATTAAGCTAACTCAATTAAATTAATTGTTGTTCTCACACAATCAAAACCAAAGAATTACATGATTATCGACTCTTCCCTTAATAACAACCTAAATTATTCTCATATCCAAGTTGTAATCATCCAACAAGTTGAAGTAGAACTAAGCCTCTTCTCTCGAAGTCTACTCAATTCCCAAAAACAATAAAGGCGGGATTCTCTCGAACTTCACACCAATTCAATAAGTATCAACAAGTCCGAAATTCATCAAACAATTGCAAATTAACATCAAAGCATAAATTATGATTAAACTAGCATATTAGTAGCAAATCCTCAACCTAAGTTGGAAATTTAGCCACGCATATTCATGGCATATAACAGACAAATTGAGGAATGAACACCAAAAAGAATGAAAGATAAAAGTAGAGAGAAGAATAATAATACCGTAAACTTAAATTAGCTTGCGATTAAATGAAAATAACTCTAAGCTTTGATCTCTTAACAATGGAAATAAGTGCTCAAAAGTAGAGAGAAAACTAGCCTAAAAACATATAATAAAAGTCCGATGCGGAAAATAACAGCTTTTGAAATAAAAGTGCTCGAAACCGTGCTTAACCCGTGCAAGCTCACGGCGTCAATAATTAAATTCCTGAATTCCTAGCATGGCCTGTGCTGACTTTGGTATTGCTCGTGCTAACCTTTTCGGCTTCAGACACAGCCTATGCTAGGTCTTCTTTTCCTTCTTTCCTTCAGCACAGCCAGATGCTATAGCCGATTTTGACTTGGCTTGATCTCTTCCTTCGCTCTCCGACCTTCTATTGCCTCCTGTCCTTTTCCTTAGCACTTTGAAAGATGTATTCTTTATCATAAAATGCGGGATTACCTGAAAACATAGAAATTCGTACACTTTAATCATAAATGAAGAAAGTAAGCGAAATCAAATAAGAATTTAGATGAGAAGGCCTTTGAAATGTCGAAATTAGCTAATAAGAGAACGTAAAAGAACATAAAATTCTGGTTTATCAACCCCCTATGCTTACTCCTTGCTTGTCCCCAAGCAAGGCTATCATGAAGTGCTAAATAAATGGGGAGGTAGAAAACCGAAGCCGCCCTCCTCGGGTAAAGGGGCGTGCTAGACAACCAAAGCAAGTATATACAAAAGAATCCTTGGCAAGATTGAGAATCAAATCGAAACAAGAGTTGCGAGCTCAAATCAAGATTGCAAAGTCTAGTAGCAACACAACCAATCTATCCCAACCCAAATGCAATCAAGTTCCATACAAATGCTTGGCAAACTAGTTGGGATTGGTAGGACCTCACTTTAGGGTATGTGCAACACTCCCTCATGTGTTTGAAAATGTACTATGGTTCACTCAAAAATCTCCCAAAACCTGCACACTACCATAAGCTTGCCAAATATCTCAATTCTCCACCACTAGGGACAAACCATGCAAGTTTTCCAATCAAGAGGACTTTAAAGAGGGTTGTAATGAGGCTTGGGCTAAGGGAAAGGAGGGAAAATATTTAGGAATGTGGAGTTTAATAGCCAGAGCTAGGGAGCACAACACTTTCCTCTACAACAACATCACACCTCCAAACATCTAAAACATAATACCACATCACACCAAGCTTTCAAGTAACAAAGAAGTGGAGATTTCTCAATACAAAGGGTCATTCATGCTTACAACACTTTATTCCTTTTCTAACTCTTTTTTTTTTTCTGATTTTCTTCTTTCTTTTTTTTTCAAATCTCTTTCCTTTTCTTTTCAACTTTTTTTTTCTTAAAACTTTACAGGCAAACTAAGCAAGGTAAGCATGAATGGTCAAAACTAAAATCCATCTCCACTCACAACTCCTTCAATTACCCAATAAACCAATTACCACCAACAAAGTAACACCCAACAAATTTTCAATCAATAGAAATGTTCCACCGGACCAAGGCTTAAGGATGGGAAAGAATAAAAAAGGCCAAAGGTATATTGAGCAGGGGTTAGTGCAGGGAAGCGGAAGGTTTGAAGGGTTTGAAACAAAGGATATGTAACATTCAGGTGGCTATTTGGTTCATGTAGTTTATCAAAATGAATGCCTCTATCCTCTTGGTCAACATGCATGTGTCAAATGTGATTTTGAAGTGAAAGATGGCAAGTTCTAGAGTTACAAGCATGGGAAAGTAACACTCATGAGAAATGAGAATACAAAAAATGGTAGTCGTTAAGGCACAAAAGAGTCTCACAGAGTTATCCCTACCACGATCACAACAACTAGTTCATTTGATGTACCAAACACGAGAATTTTACAATTATGCACAAGGATAGTCCAAGACTAGATGAATCACAAACAAGACAATCAATCTCAATCAATTTAGCAACCAAGTCTCTTTCATCATACAAATCAAACCAAAGAGCCCAAAGTACACACTTCCCATGATTATTCAAGTACACACCCCTCCAAATGTTTTCACAACTAAAACTTTTTTTAAGGCTACCACTAAAAGCAAAAATAAAAGTAGAAGGGAAGAATGATTACCTCAACTGGTTAAAAATTGATCCCTTTCTCCTCCAATGCCCGCTAACTAGGGTAAAAAGATGAAAAATCTAACTAAGGTAGTGCCTAAATGCAAACCTAAATGAAGATGATGATCAGTATGTACAACCTAAACTAATATGTACCTAAGTCACCCATCAAAACATAATAACCATCATCCACAAGCAAACCTCCCCATGCTTAGGACTGTCATTGTCCTCCATGAAATGTAAAAATTGAAAGGAGCAAAGGAGGGAAGGGGGAAACTTACAATGGGGTCACTTGGACCCCGGGTTGAGTTCTAGCACTCTTTGATGGAACCATGGCCAATCTTGAAGGTTGGAGAGGAAACAATGGAGCACCCTTGTGAAATTTTCGTAACCCCCTTTTGAGGCCCCGAATAAGTGAAGAAGACCCACTCAAATCGGGCAAAAGAGGCGAAATTGGACTTGTCAAAGTCTTCAACAACCTCAAAGGCAAGGTTTCTCTTGCCTCAAGCTTCAAAAATGCAACAATGGAGGATGAACTTAAGGAGAGAGAAAATCTGAAAATTGGTGGTGAAGATGGGTGAAACGGGGATGGTAGTGATGAAATTGTGTGGGGGATGATGATTGAAGGTCAATTTGATGTAATAGAAGAGAGTAGGAGCGAGCGGGATGTGAAGCACGACGTAGGGGAAGAGGGCGCATGACAATGCGTAGGGTTTCGGGGAAGAAGAAATTGAAATAATGGAAGGAGGAGAGAAAGAACCACGAATTTCAATTTGGGCATACGCGTCGCAAGACCGATGCTCGAACCCGTGCTTAACTCCGTGCCAACCCATGACATTTATGGAAAAATTCGTCCGGGCAAGCCGTGTAACCCCTGCTGAACCTGTGTCAGCCCACGACACATTGAATAAATTCGGTCGTACAGACCGCATGACCCGTGTTGCAACCGTGTTGAACCCTGTGTCGCGGGTTTGTGACATTTTTCACCAACTTTAAGCTTAATGGACTTCTTTAACCTGTAACACTCAACCAATTAAACATCAAAATACCTCAAATTAATCCAATAAACTTTTTGAAACACACTCTCATCAACCCTACTTGATTCCCTACTCCTCAAACATTTTATTGCACTCTTTTTTTCCGCATTTCTTTTTCTTTGCACTCAGATTTTTCACTCTCACCCCTTAATAATACATCATACAAACTTTTCATCAACTCCTTTTTTTTCTTTTTTCTAAATAAAAATAACCTAAGCTAGAAAGCTAGAAAACTTGGGTTACCTCCTAAGAAACGCTTGTTTAAGGTCCCGAGCTTGACCAAAACTCTTTAGTTATCGGAAGTGGGGAGGAAAGTGCTTGAAACCGCCCTTGAAATAGGCTCTCCTTGGATGTAGTGCTTGAGTCTTGAGCCTTAGTGTTGCCTCCTTAGATTGGCTCTTAGAGCAATCACCAATCAAGCATTTCTCTAAAGGGTCCCTCACATACCTATGTGGTAGCCACTCATCATGTATAATCTGCTCCAACACATCCACCCTACAACATGTGTCTTCAAGAGCGGGGGTGGACATAGACTTGTTGAGATTAAACTCCACCTTCTCTTCCCCAACATGTAGTGACAACTTTCCATTCTTAACATCTATCATGGCTCCGACGGTGGCAAGGAAAGTCCTTCCTAAAATGATAGGAATTTCTACATCCTCATCCATTTCCATTACCACAAAATCACATGGGATAAAGAATTTCCCGACTTGGAGTGGCACATCTTCTAAAATTCCAATTGGGAACTTGACGGATCGATCCGCCAACTGAAGAGAGATGGTGGTTGGCTTCAACTCTCCTATTTGAAGCCGTTTGCAAATAGAGTAGGGCAAGGCTAACACTTGCTCCAAGACCATACAAGGCCCTACTAATGGCTATATCCCCCACGAGCATGGTATGGAAAAACTGCCTGGATCGTAAAGCTTTGGGGGTAGCTTGTTTTGAATGATTACACTGCACTCCTCGGTGAGAGAAATGGTAGCATGTTCTAACAATTTTCCTTTGTTGGAAAGCATCTCCTTAAGAAACTTGGCATAAGAAGGCATATTCGTGATAATTTCCAAAAAGGGATGTTGATATACAACTTTTTCAACGTCTCCATGAACCTAGAAAATTTCTTCTCCTCCTTAGCCTTCATAAGCCCTTGTGAAAATGGGATGTGAGGCTTGTAAGACTTAGGTGGTGGCATGGATGAACATTGATTCAAAGATGGCTCACTCTCACTCTCCTTAGCAACCTCATTTGTAAGACCATCACTCTTAATAACATTCTCCTTCTCAACATCAGTCATATCCTTACTCACCTTCTTCTTCCCTTTCTCATTCACCTTAGGGCCCTCTAACTCCTTCCCACTCCTCAAGATTATGGCATTTATGTGCACCTTAGGATTAGGTTCGGGTTGTGCCGGCAACTTTCCTTGGGATTGAGTAAGGTGGTTGACTTGTTGAGCAATTTGTGCAAGTTAGGTCTCTAGCATCTTTTGATGAGTAAACAATTGCTCATTGGTCTTTGTTTGGGCTTAGATGAAACCTTCCATGAGAGTTTCAAGGTTAGATTTTTATGGAGGTGGTAGAGGAGGATTGTATGAAATAGGAGGCCGGTTTTGTGATGGTGGATGGAAACCGGGTGGTTGAGATAGATTTTGGTTGGTATAAGGGTTGTTTCGGTAGGAAAAATTGGGATGATTTTTCCAACCAGGGTTATAGGTTTGAGAGTAGGGGTTGTTCTATGGTGGTGGCTTAAGAGGGAAGTTATGGAGAGCATTAGCTTGCTTGAATGTAAAGAGGCTAGGATGACACTCCAAATGGGGATGAGGGCCTCCACATGCTTCACAAAAGTATCCCGTCTCTTGAATGGTGGAAGTGCCAATGGAAGGGTTTGCCACAAATTTCTCCATTTGCAATGTGAGAGCTTCCACGTTGTTGGCCAAAAGAGCCACCGCATCCAGGTTATGCTTTACACGCTCTCGATCATCTCTTCCAACTCCCCAATTGTAGGCATTGGAAGCCATCTCCTCTAACAGAGCATCGACTTGCTCTGTTGTCTTCTTCATGAAGGTACCCCGAAGCATTATCCACGAGATAGACGAACCGAGTCCGAAAGCCCCTCATAAAAATTTGAATGAGCATCCATGGCTGAATACCATGATGAGGGCACTCTCACTGCATCCCTTTGAACCATTCCCATGCTTCAAACAGCTACTCTCCGGGATGTTGCTTGAACTGGATGATGTCAAGCCTTAACTTGGATGCCTTTCCTGGTGGAAAGAACCAATTGAGGAAGGCGAGGTTCAACTCATCCCAAGTGCGGAAAGAGTTGGGAGCACAATTTTCGAGCCAGTTCTTTGCCTTATTAGTGAGGAAAAAGGAAAGAACTTCAATATGATGTACTTGTCATTTACTCCCGCCATCTTGATCATGCTACAGCGCTCAAGAAATGAGTTGATGTGCTTGATGGGGTTCTCCGCAAGTGAGCCTCCAAATTGATTCTCGCTCAATGAGGTTTATAAAGCCGGGCTTGAAATCAAAGTTGGTTGCCTCCCGTAAATCGGGCAACAGAATAGCTGAGCCTCCGTGCACTCGTGGTAGGAGTTGAGTAGGATTGAAGGGTATGAGGTGGGGGTGGATTTATAGCCATATTTTGCTTCTTTCTTCACCTACGAGCTGCACTACTTATGCGCCTGACAGTTGCTTCAATTTTGGGATCAAGAGGTGCTAGTTCTTCACCTCTATGATTCCTTCTAAGCATACACTCAAGAAACTATACCAAGCGTAAGTAGGCTCAAGCGAAGATAAAAGCAAAGAGGAAGAAGAAAAAATAAAGAAAAAAAAACTTAATTCAAAAGTGTCATGTTACTTAGACTAGGGAGTGGCATTAGCTCCCCGACAATGGCGCCATTTTGTTGTATACTATAGAGAGTACGATTGTCGATCTCGTGGAGTTAGGTCTTACACAAATCTAAGGTCAATGTCCTTTTGAACTAAGCAAGGAAACAGTTTAAATTGATTGGTAACTTAAGCACTTAAAGAATAAAGTAAAATCAAATAAAGAAAACCTTATGCGAGGATTTACCATGCTAACATGCCAACAATCTCAATTACATACTTCTACACTATTTACAATTGCGATGAACTAGGAATCGATGCAGTTTGAACCACCTAAGCCTTCTCTCGAAGGTCATTACGCTAACTCAATTGAATTAATTGTTATTCTCACACAATCAAAACCAAAGAATTATAAGATTATCGACTTTTCCCTTAATAACAACCTAAATTATTCTCATATCTAAGCTGTAATCATCCAACAAGTTGAAGTAGAACTAAGCTTTTTTTCTCGAAGTATACTCAATTCCCAAAAATAATAAAGGCGGGATTCTCTCGAACCTCACACCAATTCAATAAGTATTAACAAGTCGAAAATCCGTCAAACGATTGCAAATTAACATCAAAGCACAAATTACTATTAAACTAGCATATTAGTGGCAAATCCCCAACCTAAGTTGGAAATTTAGCAACACATACTCATGGCATATAACAACAAATTGAGGAATGAACACCAAAAAGAATGAAAGATAAAAGTAGAGAGAAGAATAATAATACCGTAAACTTGAATTAGCTTGCGATTAAATGAAAATAACTCTAAACTTTGATCTCTTAACAATGGAAATAATGCTCAAAAGTAGAGAGAAAACTAGCCTAAACTGCATATGTGCATAGGTTTTACTAATGCGGACACCAAACAAGCGAGTGTTTTTAATTACAAACAAGCAAATCATTTGGGCCGGATGACAACTCAAGCAGCTTTTGCAAAAATGTCTCGCAGAAAATTGGCCCTCTTGTGTACAAGGTTATACATGAGTTCTTCCAATCGGGTAGGATGTTAAAGTAACTTCTTATGATTCAAAGTATATATTGAATAGCGTAATTGTAATACCCGTAATTTTAATGAAAAAGAAGTCTGTAAAGCATAGAATTATTGAGTATTATTCCGCACATCTAGGGGGTGAGTGACCGATTTGATTTTCAGCCACACGTATTACTTTAATATTCCTTTGAGAGCTGCTATCGAATAAATCAAATCAAGGAAATTGCCTCCCTTCTTATTTGAGCTGAACCTCGGTGCGGCTAGGCGAGTGTCGTAATTGATACATCAAAATAAATTAGGAGACAAAAACGTAAGAGGACGGAAGAGGGAAAGGCACGAGGCTTGTCTTATGTGGAAGGGATAAAGGAGTCAAATAAAGGTCCAATAGAAGGAGGTGATTTTGTTTAAGCGGTGGTGAGAGATGTGCCCAAAAATAAAAGAAACGAAGAGACCGAATGGAGGGGGAACTTGGGGAAGCAAAGGAAGAAGAAGCGAGAACAAAGGAAGAAAGAGGGAGAACCGAACGGGAGAGAGAGAGAGAGAGGAGGCGAGCGTGCGACGGCCGGAGAGACCAAGAGGGACCGGCAACCACCGTAAAACCCAAGGCGGCAGTCGATGGCGTGAGGAAAAGGAAAGAGCGAGGGATTGGGACAGAGCGAGGGTAAAGGAAGGAACCGAAGCGAGAACGAGACGTGAGGGGGTCTAAGAGGCCGAAATCGGGGAAAGTAGCGGCGACAAGGGAGAAGGACAGGCGGCGAGAACACGAGGGCGCAACCGAGGGGAGTGAGGGACCAAAGAAAACGGCAAGCTAGAACAAGGGAAGCGAGAGGCCGAACCCGACACACACGGAATACTCAATCCGATTCTCAAACCGTAAAATTCGAGGTGGGTAGTCTTATACTCTAAATTATTAGTAATTTCGAAACCCAAATGAGTTTTGTTGTGATTATTGAATGTTTATGTGATAGAATGAAGTTAGGAAGTGGTTAGGACTAAATTAGGTTATGAGAAAGTCGAATTGAATTGTCAAATCTAAATCGGGAACTCGAAGGAGCTTAGTAGTAGGTTAAGGCTGAGTTGAGATGTTGAAAGTTTATAAGGAATTAGGTTGTGTAGGTATAAAGAGTATTGTGAAGATTTCAGTTAGCACTTAGAGATGAAGAAATGGTGATTTGGATCTAAACCGTGAATTGATGCTTCGATTGAACCTTAGAGATTTCCTAAATTCTTTGCATTGGAAGGTAACGAATTATATTGGGAAATAACGAGTTAAGCATAAAAGAGGAGTGTTATACTCGGTTACTTAAATTAGAGCTCAACCCCTATTTAACATGCTATATACTCGGTTACTTATGTTAATAGACATTAATGTATAGTAAGTTGGATATATGTACGGAGACGGAACTAGTAGCTCGACAAGCCAAGGATTCTCTTTCACCGGCAATTTTGCTCTTAAACGGTTGTAATTTAGTCTTTATCTTAGTTTGTACCTCGAATTGTGACTCGAGTATGGAATTTAGGTTTTATGGTTGTGAATATACTCCGGCGTATGGCCGTTGAGATGTGTACTCCGAGCGTGTGGCTCGTTGAGTTTTATTGTGACTTTCATACGGGTTTTAAGGCTTTTAGCCTATGGGTTGAGCCATATTTCAAATAGAACTCGCCAAAATTTTTAGAAAACTCCTAACCCTTATGGAGAATTTCATTCCTTACCCTTAAGTTGGATTAAGACGGCTTCAACACCTGAGTAAGCCTTGAGAGTTCCACCGAGGAACTCTAGCGGTGTAATACTCCTTAGGTGGGTTTTGGGGTGTTACAGTAATATGATTGGTTCGATAAGTTTTATAAAGGCATGGACAAACCAGAGTTCAACAAAGAGGACAATGACAAGAAATGTTGTTTGTTGACAACTTTGACTCTATGTCTATCAAAATTGAATCCAAATCCAAGTTCCCCTAGGTCTTATCATTTGGAAGATATTGATGAAATGTAAGATTATTGGTCCAACAAGTTTTGTGGAAGCAGTGCATAACTTGTGGTAGAAGTATTACGATCCTCGGGTGAGAAAATGGCTTTTCGCCATCATCTTACACATTCTGCAGGTTGTGCGATTTTGAGAAATCAAAATGCAAATCTCAAATACCATTCCACATAACACATGGTCACATAGTGCGTTTAACATTGAACACAAAGCTATGGTAAAGAATTAGGAGAAGATATCTCGGGCTTTGATTGACAATTTTAGAGCAATGCCGGATTAAGAGCTTTTTGCATCGATAGACCTTCACTTGGACAAGTTAACAATGAAGCGGGCACATCATGTTGTAGCGATTCTCAAATTGAATAAGTAGCGTTGTAGCGATTCTCAAATTGAATAAGTAACATTGACTCGAAAGTATTTGGAGGGTTCAAATTGAAAAGATAACATTTACTTGGAATGTATTTGAGCAACCCGACATTTTAGTTACTCAAAATGAAATTAATACCTACATGTTAATTCAAAACTAATAATTATTTGCCACCTTAGCATTAAATTTATCAACTTTAGGTCATATATACATAATATCTTATGTTATATAATATTAAAATGATAATTGAATATGAGTTCCACTAAAACAAGACATAACAAAAAAACCAAAAATATTAGAGAATATTGATGAAACGTGACACAATTGGTCCAAGTAAGTTTCGTGGAAGCAGTGCGTAACTTGTATTAGATGTATGACGTTCTTCGGGTGAGAAAATGGTTCTTCACCATCATCTTACACATTCTGGATGTCGCGCGATTTCGAGAAATTGAGATGCAAATCTTAAATATCATTATAGAACCCATGGTTAGATAGTGCATTTAGCATTGAACATAAAGCTATGGTAAGGAATTGAGAGAAGATATCTCATGCTTTGATTGACAATTTTGGAGCAGCGCCAAATTACAAGCCTTTTACATCAATTGATCCTCACTTGGACAAGTTAACAATGGAGCAGGCATGACATGTCTGTATCGATTCTCAAATTGAATAAGTATTGTTGTAGCGATTCTCAAATTGAATGGGTAACATTGACTCGAACGTATTTGGAGGGTCAAATTGGAATGTATTTGGGCAACTCGACATTTTAGTTATTCAAAATTAAATTAATATCTACATGTCAATTCAAAACTAATAATTATTTTCCACCTTAGCATTAAATCTATCAGCTTTAGGCTATATATACATAATATATTATGTAATATATATATATATATATATATATATATATATATATATATATATATATATATAAGATGTATCTAATGAGATGAGAGGAATAAGGTAAGAGTAAGATGATTAAATATGGGCCATTGGATTAAAATGAGTAGTTTAGATTAATCTATTAAATAAAAAATTCTAATTACTTCCTCCTCCACTATGTCATCCTAAAACCACCACACCCTATTACTTTCTTTACTTTTTCGACGAATTTTACCCTAAATACATCTAATTTATGGCATGTTAAACCCCAAATCGAAAATTCATATCTTAAACCTACGAATAATAGAAAATAATTTTGTTTTAATCTTAACCCTTAGATATGAAATGAATGGTTAAGATTTAATCCTCTTACTCTCACTTTATGCCCTTCTCTCATTTGATACAATCCATATATATATATATATATATATATATATATATATATATATATATATATATATATATATATATATATATATTAAAATGATAATTGAACATAAAATGTCTGTAAAACAAGACATAACAAAAAAACCAAAAATATTAGAGGATATTGATGAAACATGAGACCATTGGTCCATCAAGTTTCGTGGAAGCAGTTTGTAACTTGTGGTAGAGGCATGATGATCCTCGGGTGAGAAAATGGTTCTTCACCATCGTCTTACACATTCTCGGAGGCCGCGTGATTTTGAGAAATCGAAATACAAATCTCAAATACCATTCAACGGAACCCTTGATCAAATAGTGCATTTAGCATTAAACACAAAGGTATAGTAAAGAATTGGAAGAAGATATCTCGGGCTTTGATTGACAATTTTGGATCAGCGCCAGATTACAAGCTTTTTCGATCTATAGACCCTCACTTAGAAAGTGGAGCGGGTATGACATGTTGTAGTGATTCTCAAATCGAATGGGTAACATTGACTCGAATGCATTTGGGATGCTCAAATTGAAAAGGTAACATTGACTAGAATGAATTTGAGTAATCCAACATTTTAGTTATTCGAAATGAAATTTGCTATGGATCTCATATCCAAACAAGTGTATACATATGCTTTGGAATAGAGATGGGAATCAAACCAATTTCTAATGCTTAAGATATTTGTTGCTACCCATTAGCCATGAGCATCTTGACTGAATTGCATATTTAAGTTGTTGTGAAACACTCCATTTATTCCCACCATACCCTCTCTCTATCTGTCTTTCATTTTGTTAAACCTCATCCAATGTCGGCTCATCCCTAAGGGTAAAGTATAAGTCCAAAAATGTCTTCCTCTCAAGTACACGTCATTGGTACGGTGTGTTTGGTTGGGGAAAAACCATTTTTCCAAAAATGATTTTCCGATTTTTATGTGTTTGGTAGTAGAAATTTTGGAAAATCATTTTTAGGGAAAATAGATTTTCCCCTTTAGGTGGAAATGATTTTCCCCTGTGAGCGAGAGGAAGTTGCATTTTCCGCTCCTTTCGGTCTCTCCCACTCGCTCCACCTCTCTCCACTCTCCATACCTTCGCTGCTCCACCTCTCTTTCTCTCTCTCCAGTCTCTATCCCTTCGCTGCCCGGTCTCCAAGCCTTCGCTGCTCGGTGCTCTCTCTCTACGATCTCCTTGCTCGGCGCTATCTCTCTCCAGTCTCCAAGCCTTCCTCACGCAGCAATGTTTCTCCCTCCCTGCTCAATACAGTTCTTTGCACAACTCTCTCTCCATTATTGTCAATTTTGTCGGTAAGACACACTCTCTTGCTCTTTTTTATTCAGTTGTTTTTATTTTAGGGCTTTGGTTTGCGAATTTTAGGGTTTCAGTTTGTCAATTTCATGGTTTTGGTTTTTTAATTTTCTCTTCCTTTCGTAATAATGGCACAAAGCTCAGCTTTGAAATTGGGTCCGTATGTCAACGGGCGAGTGTCCATTAGGATATGCTTGAAGTTATAGAAAGAATGAACAAATTTGTTCCGATTCATAGGAGTTCTTTCTTATGTGAATCTAATACGTAGAATTTTAAAACTTTAACTTTTGTAGGAAAGTATTTTTTGCTAGATGCTGATTATGCCCTTCGAAAAGGCCTTCTTCCCCCATATAAGAAAGTTCGTTATCATCTCAAAGAGTTCGACGAGAACTCCCTTCCAATGAATGCAAAAGAGTTGTTCAACATGAGACATTCTTCCTTGAGAATTAGTATAGAAAGAGCTTTTGGGGTGCTAAAAAAAGGTTTCGTGTATTGGATGCGGAGCCATTTTGGGAGTTCGAGACTCAAGTAAAAGTTGGAAGGTTACGAAGCTTTTGGGGTGTTTAATGTTGAGTTACTCTATCAAGAAGTCATGAAGATAGAAGGTTACGAAGATGAGTTCTTGGCTTCGCATTTATTATCCGAATGGAAATGAAAGTCATGGCAAAGGATTTCTAGTGAAAAATGAGAAGTTTCGTAGGATTTGGCGTGAAAACTTCATGAAGAACAAAACTTAAATTCATGGTATTAGGCATTTGATGTAGGCAAGACAAACTTTGAATTAGGTTTCTGTTTTCAATTTTTTTTTGGATAATATTGTTCAAACTCTGTATTTTTGTATTTTGGCAGTTTCACTTCTTTGATTTTATGTATTTTCATGCTTTTTGGATAACTTTGGTTTCTTTTTTTATTTGATTTTTAGAAAACATTATTGATTTCCTTTGTTTTGGGTTTAGGGTATGGGGTTTAGGGTTTAGGTTTAGGGTATGAAGTTTAAGGTTTAGGGTTTAGGGTATGGGGTTTAGGGTTTAGGGTTTAGGGTATGGAGTTTAGGGTTTAAGGTATGGGGTTTAGGATTTAGGGTTTAGGAAAATTTTATTAATTTTCTTCCTACCAAACAAAGGAAAATGAATTTTTGGAAAATTATTTTTCATTCTACCAAACAAAGGAAAATATATGTGGAAAATAATTTTCAAGAAAATTCATTTTTCATTGGAAAATTATTTTCCGGGAAAATGGTTTTCCCCCAACCAAACACACCTTTACCTAAAAGGAGTCAACTTTAGATGTAATTGCCCATATAAGCTTTCCCCTTTAGCTAGATTTCACACAACACAATTTCTTACGTTCAAGCCTCCTTTCTTTTTAGCCCTACATATTTTGCTCCAAGCAATAAGTGAAAATGATTTTTCATTACCTTTCTCCCATACGAAAGTTCACACTTACAACATTTCAAAGTTTTAAAAAAATCAATAATTTAAACGCTAAATTATGTAAAGATTTGAATTATACAATAAAAAAGGCCAAAAAAACTCGGACTGGATTTATTAAAGGCTCTATGTAGTGATTTTAGTTGACCAAACTTAGGTTGATTGCAATCACATTAAGGTGAGCTACAACTAAACTCTAACTCTAGCTTTATAGATACTAGTTTTTAGCACATGTGTTGCATGGTTGGTATTATTCCTAATGTATAATATATTATTTATATTATTTTGTTTTAAATATTGCATAATTTTTTAATTTATTTTTAAAAAAATTAATGTATTAAATATGTATATATACAATTAGATGGTATGCACACATACTATCCTACAATTTATAATAACTTATATATTATGTCAATTAAGAAAAAATATAAAATGGAAAATAGAAATATTAATGACTTTAGATTATTATAAATATAAATCCATAATTTATTTGTTATTTTTTTATATGTTTATAAGAAATTATAAATAATTATGTTACTTTTTATATTTTTAAAAATATTGATACTTTTATTATTGTAGAACATTATCTATTATGTGTATTAAATCTTATATATTTATGAAATTGTAGCTTTTAAATTGTGTATGTCCTTTTTTTAAAAAAATTTTTATAACATATCTTATTGTTTGTGAATTCATATGTAACATAGAATTTTTAAAAAGAGGCACAATTAAAATTTCACCATATTGTATAATGAAGACAAATAAGTAAAAGACTAATTATGCGAACCATGATATGTAAAGAACAAACTCTTATATAATTTCATGTGAAACACAAAAATCAAGTATAGAATTGGTTTATTAATGAAAAATCATAGATAACATATATTATTTTGAAACCCTAATACCAAATAAAATACATTAATAAAAATATATTAATCTTATTTTTGTTATGTAAAAATCTAAAAATATCAATTTATACTACTAATTGATGAAAACATATATAGTTAGGGTTCAATATATATTGTAATATATTAATAAAATATATCAAACTCATGCAATATTCCTAACTAATTCATATAATTTTTATGAACAAAAAAACTAATGCATATATTAGTATTAAGGTATGAATTATATGGTTTAAAATTATTGTACTTTACTGTGGGAATATCAACGATTTAGTTTATGCATTAATTAAATAATAACTTTATACATAAGAACTTTTTGAAAAGAATTAAATGCAAAACTAACTATGAGGTTAAAAAATTACTTCAAGAGATACATTACTATATTAGTGCATAATATAGGCTCCCAACAAATGTATTGAATTTAGGTAACAACCTTTATGTTTTTTAGCGAAACCAACTAATTCGGTAATAATTTTTGAATATATTTTAATAATAAAAATTTAATTGGGAAAAAATTATTTGATAGTTTAATATAATAAATTGTCATTACTTTCTTCCAAGTCCAAAGTGGGAAAAAGTTCTATAATATCAAAATGCTAAAATATATTTATGCAAAATTTTTTTCTAACAATATAATATTTAATATAATATAGCAATTTAACATTTTAGCCTAAAGTGGCTGTCCAAAAAAATTCTAATTTACACAATATAACCTTCTGTCTATTTCATTATAGACAAATGGTAAGGAAATACTTTGTAGGCAATATTTTAGATGAAAATGATGTTATTTCATATATTTAATAAAAGTAAAATAAATTAGATTTTGAAGATAAAAAGATCAAAATTTTATTTTTCTTTAAACATCACTCATGATGATCACGATTTCATTTTACTAATTTGACACAATATTTTTCTTAAATGTTAATAATCTTATAATTGCTTGAGTAAGCATTTTCAATTTTTCGACATCTATTGCAAAATGAAAAGAAATTTCTTTTTAATAAAACACATTCATTGCAACTTCATTCAAGAATTGTGATCCTAAAGCAGCAAAGATCAAGCAATCAACTTCATTTCAATATTCATCAAGAAGTTTATCGTGGAGGTCAAGATTCATAAAATCAATTGGTAAGATTGTTCATTTGAGAAATCTCTCTTGGGCTAAGCGTTCAGCTGCATTGTTTTACCTTGGATTGTTGATTTATCAATCAAATATCACCTCTTGGTTTAAGGAGGATTTGTTTGGAAGGAAAGCTAAACAAAAGGATGAACAGACCACATGCCATAATAGTGTGGACACATAAGTATAAAAATTTTAATAGTGATGAAACATGTAAAATATATCGCGGACAAACGGGTCAAGACTTTCTAATTTTGGGATGATTTTTGCTCTTCTGCATGGAAGTTCCATCTTTGATCTTAACTCTCAACCAAAAACAAACAATGATTTAATCTCCTATTCATGAGATGTAAAAGTATCGGTAAGGCGGAACTCACAATAGATGGTGTTGGTGTTAATGTCATATGAAATGTAAAAGCACCACCTCAAAACAATGCATTTAAGCTATATTAAATGAAGAATAGGAGATTAAATCATTGTTCAGCTAGATGTGGCAAGGAACAAAGCATGAATATATATCAACAGTGTTCAGCTAGATGTGGCAAGAAACAAAGCATGAATAACATCTTTACAGAGTTTTACAACATATTCTTTTTAAATAGCAATATGGATTACATTTTATGTATAAAGAAAAATCTTAAATTTGTTGGTCTCATTAAAACTAAAATTGTTGTTTTTTTATAAATTTGCATATTTTTTTTCAATAATAATTTACTTAATTACTTATTTATGATATATAAATAGTTATTACAGTTACATTATAGAGCTTTTGGTAGTTGGATAGTCTTGTTTTAATATAATTTAGAGCATGTTTGGCCTAATTTTTAAAAAATTTTTTTGTTTTTAAAAAGTATTTTTTGAAAATTATTTTTGAAGAAAAATTTGAAGTGTTTGGCCAAAATTTTGTATTAGTGTTTTTCAAATAATTAATTTGTTTTGCCAAGATTTCTAGAAAGATAGAGATAAGATAGAGATAAAACAAAATAAGAGAGAGAGAGAGAGAGATAAAGATAGAGGAGAGAGAAAAATTAAAATAACGTAAAAATATAAGAGAGATAGAGAGAGAATGAGATTCTAGGGGTTGTTATGGAGTTTTTCAGAATTAGAAACGAAACAACTATTTCTTCGTTTTCGTTTCTGGGAGTTTTTTTCAAAATCGTTTTTCAAAAATAGTTTTGATTTTTAAAAACTAGTGTTTGGCCTAATTTCAGCTTTTAGAATTCAAAAACAGTTTTAAAATTTAGGCCAAACACCCACTTAATAATTTATCATATTAATTTTTTTTTGTGACATGGCAAGCTATATTTATTTTTCTATTTATGCAATCATTAATTATCTACTACATGGTATCCTACATGACAATCCTATATGTCATTCACACATGAACCAACTTTTTAATATATACTAGTGTCATACCCTTGTGATGCAAGGACTTTATTTATTTTTTATTTTAATCATATGCTTTTTGTTTTTAACTAACATTTATACATCGATTCTATCCAACTTTTATAAATTATAAAAAGGTATACTAACGTATATATAGAATGATAATAGTTGAATATTAACAAATTTATTTTTGGATCAATACAATCAATTAACTCATGATATATAATTTCATATAAATCAATTGCTTAAAACATAATTAAATACATTGCTCACATAACCACAATATTTATAACTCATTGCCACATAAGCATCCTATGTGTCACTCATATATATATATTTAGGATTGTATTCATTACCAATTGTGAATATTTTAGGTCTTAGCCTTTACATATGGACTTGGCTATCTATTTACAATAGGAGTTTTGCTATACACTTTTCATACTTCTTCAATTCCCGGGCCAAGCTTTACATCCTCATTGTGATTTTTTCCTTGATGTCTTTGGATATGGTTGGGAAATCTTTAGTGATGTTGCTGAATATTTTCCGGTTTCTATAAGTCCATATTGAGTATATCATTGCTGCTACTCCTGCCCATATCAACTTCCTTTTCCACCCTCCCCTTTTCAGGTTTAGCAGCTTTTGTAACCAAATCCATAAATTGTTTCCACCAAGGGGCACCCTATTCCATTTGGACAGGTCTTCCCTCATAAATTTGGCTAGATCACAATCAAAGAATAGGTGTTCCATGCTTTCTTCTGCATTGCCACAGAGGCCACAACTTTTGTCAATTTGTGGCATAAACCTGTTAAGTCTTGTCCTCACTAGCAGCTTTTGGTGCATTAAAACCCAAAATGGAAATGAATGTCTAGGTATATTCACCCTAGACCAAATAGCCCTAGCACATTTAGTTTTGTCGTGTAAGTTCAAGCTCCAAAGGTACCCTTCTTTCACAGTGTAGTCATGCTTCCCGCCATGCCCCCAACTCCACTTATTGTTACTGCTACTGCCCCCATTTGAATTGGTCCTTGATGGAGCATAATTTCCTCCAATACCAGCAAACATCTCCACTTGGGATGTACCCCCCCAATCTCTAGTTTTGATGTATTTCTCATGCACCCACTTAACCCACAAAACATCTTTCTTTTTGGCCACAACCCAGGCAAGTTTTGCTGCACATGCATTATTCCATGCTTTGAGATTCTTGATCCTCATTCCCCCATATGTCTTAGTCTTACAAGTGTCCTTCCATGAGACAAAGCGGGCTTTTCTGTAATTGTTAGTTGCCCCCTACAAGAAGTTCCTGCATTTATCACTTCCAAGCTTAATCACTTCTTGGGGAAAAATGAATATCGAGGCCCAAAAGTTATAAAGTCCCATGCAGACTGAATTAATCAAAGAGGCTCTGCCCATTTAGGACAGGTTTCTAGCTTTCCATGATTGCAGCCTAGTTGTGATTTTCTCAACTAGTATTGAGCAGTCAGTTTTGCTGAATCTGCCAGCTGAAATAAGGATAGCAAGATATTTTACAGGGAGCTTGCTCTCTGTGAAACCTGTTAGCTCTATAGTTTGTTGCCTCAATCTCTCAGCTACTCCTCCCATAATTATGACAGACTTTTGCTTATTGGTTTCCAGATATGATATACCTGTTAGCTCTATAATTTGCTGCCTCAACCTCTCAGCTACTCCTCCCATAATTATGACAGACTTTTGCTTATTGGTTTCCAGCCCAGATATATATCAGAAATCTTGCATTGTTTGCATAATTATTTCCAATGATGGTATTCTTGCAGCACAGAAGATGATTAGATCATCTACAAACATTAGATGATTCAACTTGATTCTGGAGCATTTAGGGTGGTATCTAAAGTTGGAGTGTTGTGCAGCTCTTGTTAAAGCTCTGGATAAGTACTCCATTGAGAGTATAAAAGAAGAGGGGAGATTGGGTCCCCTTGTCTAAGCCCTTTTCCTCCTTAAAAGAACCCATGAGTGCCCCCCCATTCAATGAAACAGTGAAAAAGGTAGTAGTGATACATGCCATTACTCATTTGATGAACTCAGTAGGAAATTTGAGCCCTATCAATACTTCCTCCACAAACTCCCAGTGAATCGAGTCATACGTTTTGTTTATGTTTATCTTCAATAGGCATCTAGGTGAGATGTTCACTGTTTGGTACCCTCGAGCAATTTCGTGGCAAAGTAGCACATTACAGAGAAGTTCACGGTTCCTTAAAAAGCACCCTGACTGGGGTTGATTAACTCAGTCATCACTTTACTGAGTCTTAGACACAAGAGCTTCGAAATGCAATTGTATATAACATTGCAACAGGATATGGGTTTGAAATCAGATGTAGTTTGGGGGTAAGCTACCTTGGGAAGAATTACCAAATTAGTGGTGTTCCAGCTTTTATGCATTTTCCCCAGCTTGAAGAATTTATGTATAGCTTCTGTCACAAGCTTACCTGTATCAACCCAGATCTCTTTAAAAATCCACCACTGAACCCATCTGGCCCTGGGGATTTTTCATTGGGAATGCTGAAATCATACTCTTGATTTCATCTTCTGTGAATGGACTAGAGCTGCTCCACATTCAGGCAGTGTCCATATGAAAAAACTTCAG
Organism: Talinum fruticosum; assembly: GCA_021018815.1. Taxonomy (NCBI): domain Eukaryota; kingdom Viridiplantae; phylum Streptophyta; class Magnoliopsida; order Caryophyllales; family Talinaceae; genus Talinum; species Talinum fruticosum. Next base: position 4,816,819 of record JAITYX010000011.1, read on the forward strand.
GGTTTGCCTTATGTCTTGTTCTAATTTGTTTTCCAAGAAAATGGTTATTATAATCCACCATGATTTGTGCCACCTCATCAAAACCCACTTTTCTTCTCCCCTCATGGTCGTGTAGTGAGTATATGTAGTTGGCTTGTTTTCTCCTTTTGATAGTGGCAAAGAAGTATTTATTGCATTGAGTCCAATCCATCTTGCTCTGTTGCTTTTTGAGATACATGCCTGAATTAAGGATGATTATATAGCTCTTTCTCTCCTCTTCTTCCTCTTTAATGTACTCCATATTCAGTGGATCTCTTTGAAGCTTTGCCTGCATATTTTCCAGCTCCACCTTAGCAATGTCTATTTGTTGGTGTATGTTTGCATACTTATCTCTATTGAGCTTTTTGAAGGGTGCTTTTAGCATGTATATGACACTCCTCAATTCTGCCATCTTGGAACCACCTTTTGCCTTTAACAAACTGTTCTATACAATGCTCCTGAATAGGTGATCTTTCCCCACATTTCACAGTATCTGAATGGTGTATGTGTCTTGGGGCTCTTGGGGAATGTGAGTAGCAGTGGAGTGTGGTCAGATAACCCCTGCATCAGGTATTCAGCATGCACAAAATCAAATTCTGAATACCACTGTGCATTGACTATAGCCCAATCGATTTTAGACCAAATAATCTTATTTGTCCAAGTGTATCTTGCCCCATAGCACTACAGGGTAAATAGATCATTATTCTCCATACAAGTTTTCAATTTTGTTGTATCTTCCATTATGACCACTGCCCCAACAATCCTATCATCCACCTGCAGAATGGTGTTGAAGTCTCCACTTAAGCACCATGCTTTGTCCATCACTTGAGTAAGATCATTGATCTTTTCCCATAGTGTAGTTCTGCGTTGAGCTTTGTTGTAACCATAAACCACAGTCCAGTAAAACTCTCTTTTTGTTGTCAGTTGTAATACTTTGTAGTGAATCACTTGGTCAGTGTTGCTCACAGTTTTACTTCATAATACCTTGGTTGCCAAGCCACTAGTATTCTACCTTTAGGCAGCAAATGTCTATTAGATATATACTGCCAACCATAACAGGTTATTTCCATAACCTTTTCTTCATTTTCTCTGGCTAATTTAGTCTCCTGTAAACCAGCCAACCCTATTTTTTGCTTTTTGAGGTAGAGCTGCACGTCTACCAATTTATTGGGGTTATTCAACTCTCTAACATTCCAACATAATATGTTCATCTGGGGGTTTATCCCTGTCCCTTGGTGGGTATCTATCTCCTGTACCTCCTTTTCACTCAAAGCATCAAAGTTGTTGGATATTGTAGTGTCAATACCCCCAGGTATTGTTATATCCCCTTCTTGTTCTCTTAGGCCTACTGAAGCCATCTTCATCTTGTTGGATATTCACCTCATTGTCTGCTGGTTTTTGGACTTTCCTCCATTCAACTCTGGTTTTTTGCTTCTTCCTGCATTCAGCTAACTCATGGCCAAAGAGATTGCAGTGTGCACATTTTACTGGTTTCCACTCATAAACCACTTTTTGATTGATTACCACATCATTCTCATTCACAAAATCAACAGATTCAGGTAGTTTTCATTCAACTAAACCTCAATCATCACCCTCACGTAGTGTAGTAATGTTCTGTCCATGGTGGGTTTATCAGTTTTAATAGGTACGCCTATTAAACTGCAACTGAGGGATGTCAAGGTCTGGGAATTGGACCCAAATTGGCAGTGAAGATATTGTATTCAGGTCAATGTCGAGGTCCATATTCCATGGTTTGACTATGAAGGGCTTTTTATCAAAGAAATACATGCTCCTACTCAAAACTGCATCTCTATCTTGTATAGACTCAAAACGTACAATAAACATTCCCTTCCACACTGATTCAACTTTCTAATGTTGTATGATCCAAATCCTCCTAACAAACCCATTCATAACCTCAAAAGGAGGATTTGCCCCTAAAACACAGCACAGTATAGAAGTGCTCCAGTATTCAACCTCATCCGCAATGTCCTCCTTCTCTACTTTTGCACATTTAATCCCATTGATATCAATTGTAGGTACGAATTTTTGAGCATTACCTTCATCGAGATTGACCAATGATGCATATAAGCTCATCCTAGTTTGATTGCTGCTTTTGTCCAATGAGATCGGCTGATTTTCCATTTCAATTGCCGGAATTAATGTCATGGGTATCTCTGGAGGGTTTCGAATCATTGTTTCATCATATTTCGATGGTTGTGCCTCCCTTGATTGCAATCGAGACTATTGGATCGTTGAATTTGGGTTATAGAACATGGTCGTGGTGAATTCATAGTGGTTGATTGTCTTTTGGCCTTCCCCTTTTGCCCCCTGCCATGGCTGAGCACGGGAGCTCAGGAGCAAGAAAGAAGAAGCACCGCTTATATCGTTTTTATGCAGGTTTTTACTTGACGAAATTTCTTATTTCACCTCTCAAAATGCCTTGAAAGGAAGTGGACATTACTTATTCGCTACTGTTCGTGAGGGTTACTATTCATAAAGCTATGCATTGTTCATAAAACAAGACATGACCAGTTACCATTCATCCCATTACTCATCCAGTGAAGACAAGATATGCAAAATGATTCATGAAAAGACATCACCACGTGATGAATTTCAAGCCATTACTTTCAAAAGCTATGTCGGCAAACTTTATCAAGATACTCTTCAACTACTGTTCAAGATAAGATGATTCATCAACTACTATTCATAAAATCTTTAATAAAAAATAAATTCCTTATTACTCTAGAAGTACTCTTCCGGATCTTCAACTTGAATCAATAAAATCAATAGTTACGTGAAACCTTTGACGGTGGCTCCATCTATGAATGGAATTTAGATGGAAAATCCGAGCATGAGACACTAATTATTCTCCATAGGATGATGATGGCATATGTTGCCTACACATCCAAAGGAGCTCCGAAACTCAAGTTTTTGATTTACTAATTTCGGGTTTCACCGGGACTTTAAAGTCTTGGTGGGAAAATTACATGACGGACGAAGAACGTCCGAGTATTAAAAATCATAAAGAAGTTGTATACACACTAGTTCATACAATAGTTGTTAATCTTCTGGAACTCCAAAAGATATGTTAAGTGGTCGGAGATCCTCTTAACAAATCTAAGATGTCCTAATCTAGAAGATTACAATTGGTATAAAGATACATATTTTTCATATTTATTAAAAAGACAAGACTATCGTCGACCTTACTGGAGAGAAAAACTCATTTCGGGATTACCGAATTTATTTTCTCAAAGAATATTCAATAAATTAAAAGAAGCCATAGAACAAGATCCAATTCCATATGATCAAATTACATTTGGTCAACTATTAGGATTTATTAAAAAGGAAGGTATTTCTTTATGTAATGAATTAAAACTTCAAGCAAGATATTCAACAGATAAAGCAACTACACGAAAAGAATTAGGTTCTTTTTGTGAAGCTTTTTGTCTTCCAAAAGTCGAAGCCCCATCTGTTCAAAAAGAAGAACTAATCAAATTAATAAGAAAAAACAGTTTAATCGTAATAATAATAACAAAGCAAATACTCCTAATACTACTCCCAAGAAAAATATTCCAAAAAAGAAAGCTACTAATAAAGCTACTTGTTTCAAATGTGGTAAGCCAGGACATTATGCAAAAACCCGCAAAAGTAAAGAGAAATTAAATGAAATTTGTGAAGATAATCAAGAAATTATAGAAAAGATAATTTCTTTAGTTGAACTCAAAGATACTTCAGTTAATTCCGATAATTCATCCTCCGATTTCGAAGACAATGCTCTTTAAGAATTAGAAAGTAATTCAAGTGATTATTCATCGTGCAATGAGTCTTCAAGAATATGTTACAAATGTATTAATATGATTAATACTATTAAAAATAAAAAGGAATTTTTATTAGATTTAATTGAACAAATTCAAGAGCCGGAATTAAGAAAAGAGTATTTAGAAAAACTCAAAAGAATTTTAATAAAAGAAGATTTATTAAAAACTACTCCTCCTAGTTTTAGTATTAATAAAATATTTGAAAAATACGATACTCCAAATATTTTAAAAGTTGTTAACATTCAAGACTTAAAAATGGAAATTAATAATCTTAAAGAACAGATTAAAGAAATAAATCAAAACTTATGTTCTCTCCATACTAAAGATTTAGAATTAGAAACAAGAATAGCATTAATTGAAAATAAATCAAATTCTTCAAATATTGAAGAAGATACTCCGAGTCCTTCTAATCAACAATTTATTTCAACAATTAACCATATAAATTATCAAAAATGGTATATATATATTACTTTAAAAATTAATGATGACTTTAAATTCAATACAATTGCTCTGCTAGATAGCGGTGCAGATCAAAATTGTATTAAAGAAGGTCTAGTTCCATCTAGCTATTATGAAAGAATTAAAGAACGTCTCCATAATGCTAATGGAACAAGTACTACAAATTCAATACAAGTTATCAAATGTTTATGTATGTAATCAAGGTTATTGTTTCAAGAACACCTTTGTCCTAGTCAGGGATATAGGTCAAGAAGTTATATTAGGAACCCCTTTATTACTCAAATTTACCCTTTCAAAGTTGATCAATTTGGTATTCATACCTGCATTCATGAAAAATATATTTCATTTAAATTCATATCTTCAATGCTTTCAAAAGATTTATCTTTTAAAAAGAATCATTTTATTAATGTTATATTTAACAATGGTTCTCTCTTTTCAGATTTCATAATAAGACAAGATAAAGAAAGAAATATTCAAACTCCCCATCACTATGAAGTCAAGCCAGTCACCCCTTCTCAATTTTCAATTCCAACAACAAACACATTTCAAGCTCTACATGGTCAAGATTTTCCACCATTATCTTACTCTCAAGTTTCTTCAAAATATCAAAATCCAACAGTTTTAAGTCCTTCTTTTGATTCAAAATATTTTACTAAACCTACTAAAGAGCATGTGGTCTATACTAAGTATAGAACACCTCAAACTCTTAGACAACTCAATGAGTTTGTCAAAACCTTATTTACTCCAGAATATTATTTCATTAATGACAATCCTCAAAAAACTAGAACTTTTTACGAATTCATTTTGGTTGATTAAAAAATCTGCTATTATTGAGTATATTCCGGACAAGACAAATCCGAATCAAATAGCCTATTCAAAACTAAGGATCCTCAAAGTCCTTACTGCAAAAGATTTTACAAATAGATTTACAACCAAATCCTTTTCTCAACCATTCAACCCACCAGGTTACAATTTCATTGATTATGAAAAAGCCTGGTACAATACATTTTTATGTAGACCATTCAATCATTCTTGGTTCATCGGCTTTGACACAAGAACAGAATTCAGCTTCCCATTTGGTTCTACGAATGGTGGCTAACCATGGGATCTACTCAAGATATTTGGCCGGAAGAGGTCAAAAACATTTCATTAGGTATTCAAATACTTCAAACGAGCAATCCGGATCTCAAGGAAATCTTATTCCATAAAAAATATGGATTCCCTTGGATCCTTTGTTGGTCCTTTTCAATTACTCAATATTACAAGCTTCCCGCATCTTACTCATTGGTTCGTGAATTCAAGATCAAATGGTGGGACAAGTTTGATGTCAAAGCTGCCTTAGGGATTAAGACAGCTCCATCAGCTCAACCAAGCACCCCTACTCCACGTAAAAAGAGAAAAGTTCAAAAGGAAAAGAAAAGGTTCAAGAGGATGAAATCCAATTGCTCAAGAAGGAAATAATGTTACTCAAGAAACAAGTATCAACAATTGCTCCTCAAAGAACCTACTAATTCATCGATTCATCTATTCAATCTGATTATGATCCATTTGATGGGCAAGTGCGCCCGGGATCCGTATGATATTTAACCCATAATGGGTATTCAAAAAAACTTAAATTATTATTTTCTAACGTTTTTATGCAGGTTTTTGCTTCGGTGAAATTTCTTATTTCACCTTTCAAAATGCCCCGGAAAGGAAGTGGACATTACTATTCACTTATCGTTCAGAAGGTTACTATTCATAAAGCTATGCATTATTCATGAAACAAGACATGACCAGTTACTATTCATCCCATTACTCATCCGTGAAGACAAGATATGCAAAATGATTCATGAAAAGACATCACCACGTGATGAATTTCAAGCCATTACTTTCAAAAGCTATGTCGGCAAACTTTATCAAGATACTCTTCAACTACTGTTCAAGATAAGATGATTCATCAACTACTATTCATACTTTCTGTCTAATCGAGACTGTTCCAATAATTCAACATTGTCGGAAGATATTTTCAAGGCGATTCCATTTCAATCAAGAATCATCAACCGTCCAAGTGTTACTTTGTAATTCAATATTGTACTCTATATATAGTTACTCCCTTGTTCATTCAAAGGCATCGCAAAATTATCGCTTGCCTTTCACAAACACCCGTAATCACTACTCACTACAACCCCATTACTCGTCTTTCAATCTCTCCCCGAGAGCTTTATCAATACCCTTTGTACAAGTTTTATTAATCAAAGTAAGTTTTGATTCATTATCATCTTCTCCATTTCAATTACTCTTTATTTTATTGTTTTCAATTACTGTTTTCATCCTTTGTTTTGTAAAATCAGTTTGTTAAATTAATTTGTCACCCTGCTTCCCCGCTACTCAACCACAAACAGCACCCGAGCTTCGTCCCCGAGCTCTAGACCGATCTTGTTCCCCTTCCGGCATCGTGAGCCAAGTCTCGTCTATTTAGTCGGTTGTTACGCCCGTAGCTACGTTGGTCAGCCCCATGTTATCCGTTGGTCAACCGTGTGAGGTGGTCCCGTAGAGGGTGGTCCCGGTAGTATGTGCTTAGTTGCCTGCTAGATATTCAAACAAAAGCTCGGATGGCCTCTAGGCTATGAGATCTTCTAAGTTTAAGAAGTAGCAAGAGTACTAATGTGGTCAATAGCGAGATAATTTAGCTGCCAAGTTGATTTCTCAAATTGGTCTATTCCAAAACAAAAGATAGAAACTATCTATCAAATAGGCAAGTTTGATTTCAATACAACTTTTTCAATAAAAGATCATGAAGAAACCTTCAGCCTAGATGAAGAGTTTCAAACTATTAAATTATTATCAAATATATCTATTAAAAAATATAAAGAAAAATATAGATATATTCATTTTGGAATGATTCAAATAGCACTCAAGCCTTTAACAAGACTAGGATTAGATTGTCCTATATTCATGGCCCTTAGAGACAATAGATTAATTAGATATCAAGATTCATTATTAGCTATGGTTCAAACCAATATATGCAATGGTCCTATTTATTTCAATTGTTGTCCTAATTATTCTGTAGATCTAAGTGATCCTTGGATCTTAGATACGTTAATTTTAGATATTCATTTACAAAATGATTCAAAAGTATTATTCAGAGAATTATCAAGAAACTTTGCTATTACTTATAGAATTTATTTCAAGCTATTATCATCTCAACTCAATCCAAAGTGTTTATTAAAGCCTTCTTTAGATGAAACAATATTATTAAAAGTTGAATCGGATAATACTTCAAGCTTTACTCCTAAATTATTAAAGTGGAACGAAATAACAATTCCTCAAAAATTTATTATTCAAAATATTAAGCCTCTTAGGAATATTGCTCAAAAGAATATTCAACAAGTAATTAAAGAGCCCGATGGCGAGTACTAATAAGATTTAATTCTATTAATGAAAGATCTTCCTCTTCAAGGCTTTCAAAGAAAAGAGATCTTCCCGATCTTCTTTCTCTATGCCTTCAAGATCTACTAATTATAATTACTTAAAAGATAATCAAGTAGGAGAATCCCCTTCTTCTTCAAAAATTTATTACAAATCACCAATAGCAGAACCAGTTGATGAAACTAGCTCATCAATAGGTTCCCCTACTCATTCAGTTATGCAACCTCCTTCTTATTCCTCTATTAATGTTATTTCAAGACCTTTCGAAATCAATAAAGACTATTTAAGAAAAGATTTCGATTCAATAGAAAATAGAGATAAAAAATAATGGTTTTTATCTCATTTCGATCTCAAAGCTCAAGCATTCATTAGGCAAGAATGGTATTCACTAATGGGAAGATTAGAATGTAATATTCTATTCTTTACATGGTGGACCATGTTTGCTCAAGAAAATAATTTGCCGGATCCTCATGGTATTAAAGAAATTAATACTAATCAAGATCTTAGCAAAAAATGGACGTTATTAGATGGAAATATATTCCATTCTATAACTCCTCCTTTGCAAGAGATTTTGATCCCTACGGATCAAGGTCATATTCCTCGCTTCTCCTTTCAAAATAGGAAGAAAAGATCAAGAAAATTCTCAAGTAAAATTAGATGATATTAAAAAAGTTTATCATCAAAATAATTACACTAATCAAGTATTACATACAGTTTCTCTACAAGTTAATATGGTTTCTACTCAAATAGAAGCAATATCTAAAAAGAAGATATTGATCAATTATCGCAAAATTATCACTTGCCTATCGCTGATTATCCCAAACACTTGCCTACCCCTACTCCCAAACACTCTTTGTACTTTTCTTCAATCTCTCTCCGAGAGTTTTATCAATACCCTTTGTACAAGTTTTATTAATCAAAGTAAGTTTTGATTCATTATCATCTTCTCCATTTCAATTACTCTTTATTTAATTGTTTTCAATAGCCTCGTTTTCCTCTTTTGTTTTGTAAAATCAATTTGTTAAATTAATTTGTCACCCCGCTTCCCCACTACTCAACCACAAACAGTACCCGAGCTTCGTTCTCGAGCTCTAGACCGATCCTCGTCTATATATATATATTCAAAATATTTTTTTATCAAATACTAAAACATATCTTGATTAAAATCAACTGATATACATGTTATACTCGAATGAGTAGAATTGATTTGAAATGAGTTGAAATGAGAAAAATAATTTGATATCATAACTTTTATAGCTTAAATAAGCTGAAATTATTAAATATTATATGTGAAATGAAATGAGTTAAAATGGACTTCAATGATTAATTATTAGCTAAAATGAGTCGAAAAGAGATTAAATGAGCTGAAAGTCTGTTGTAAATGTTGGTATAAATATAATTTAAAGGGCCCTAGTCTTTAAAATTATGGTAATTGGTATATATGATTTTAGATTTAATTTTTCCTTCTTTTATACCAAAAATTATACGTTGTTTGATCTAGTGATTAAAATTGGCGTCATTGATATATCATGAACATGCATCCATCACTTGGTTCATCAACTGATGAATTTTATAATAAATTATTTTCTAGATTCGTAAATATTTAACTAAGATAGATACTTTTCAAACTTTTACTAAAACATAATAATGAATATAAGTATTTATTTATGTAAAACATATATAGAAAAAGAACTTAATACATCGTATATTTTATAGAAAAAAATTGAAATAAACAGATGAACTTTACAATAACACTAATGAATCATACAACAACATTGATGAATTTACAAACTATATTGCTGAATTTTTCAAAATATATCTACTCTGGTCAATATTTATCATCTTTATGTAAATAATCATCATCATTCTTTGCATATGCATAAGACATCTCCTGGAAACTTGCACACGCTTTATTGTTTGATTCTCGTATGTAAATTCATCGAGTATTAAGAAATATTCATAAAAAATAATTAACATATTTAATACTGAACAATTTCCTTGGTCGCTAACGAGAATGAACTTTGGGGATATTTTACAATATCGAACACCACCAAGTTTTATGGGCGGCAACTCGTCGAGAATGTAACGTGGCAAGTGTTTTGGACACGTGTACAATGGAGTCAAATATTTGACTTTAAATTTATGAGATTTTAGTACCGATTAAGGAGATTTTTTTAAACAAAAATTTCAAATAAAAAATCTTTCTTGCTTGGATTAACGAGATTTGAATGTAATTAACCATCATGAGGTCACGGACACCTTTGCTAATTAATTTTTTTTTTTTACGAAACTAGAAAACTGAAACAACTAGTGATGGGTTAAATAAAGGGGAGAGAGAAAATATGGGTAACTATCATGGGTCTAGTTTCTTCATCTTGCCCAGGTACATATGCTCCACCTTCATATATCTCTCCAGAGAACTCATCTACTATTAAATTTTTTGCAACAAATTTGATTTTCTCTCTCCTCTCCTACAAGTCCTTCATCTTCCCCATTTAATTAACACCTACAAATTAACCACAACATTTGAATTATGATTTGCTAAACCACACACAATTAACTCTTGTTCTTTGCCCTCCTCTCTCTCTCTCTCTCTCTCTCTCTCTCTCTCTCTCTCTCTCTCTCTCTCTCTCTCTCTCTTTCTTCTCAAATGAAGGCCAAACGGAATTGTTGATTGTTCTTCATCCTTCTTTCTACAAACATGGCGATGGTGCCCCGCCTTATGATTCCTCGCCTTCTTCTCCCTCTTCACCTTCACCTTCACTCTCCTCAACTACCCCTCTCCTATACCCTCTTCCTCCTTCCCGTCTTCTGCCGCTCCCTATCTCTCCACTCCGTCTCCCATGCCCTCCTCAACTAGGCCGCTTCCTCAAACCCCGAACCACGTCGGCCACATGGTTTTCCTCGACGAGAACGAATACCTAATGGAGAAATTCAAGTAGAACTTCACCGGATCTTAAGGTTACAATGTTCATTCAAATCTCATTTACAAGCCTTAATTTACCTCATTCACCAGATTCCCAGTCAAGAACATTCTCTTTGGCCTACAATTTCTTCTTCCTCTTCCACCCGTTGTTCTTATCTCTCAATTTTCACAAACCTTGATTTCGAAATTTCATTCAAACTTCATTAATCCAAGGATATGAAAAGAGAAAAAAATTTAATTACATTTAAATTGTTTGGGATAATTTCGATCTTCATAACCATGGATATGACGACAGAGAAAGAGCCATGGAGATGTTTGCAGAAAAAAGATGAAGACAGGATAGTTTAAAGGGAGAGGGAGATTAATTGTATTTAAACATCATTAATTTAAGGGAAAGTAAGCTTTTTGATTTTTTTTTTAAATTCCTTGCTTAAGTGGCATTAAAATCTCACAAATCCAGATCAAACCCATGACTCTGCCGTACAAGTGTCCCAAAAATTTGACACGTCACATTCCCGACGAGTCGCTGCCCATAAAATTCGGTGGTGTTCTGATATTGAAAAATACCCCCAAAGTTCGTTCTGTTCACGACCAAGGAAATTGTTCGTATTAAATTTTGCCAATACCCCAAAGTTTGTATTATTCTCATCCAATATACCTAAAATTAATAGATTTATTAAAAAGATGTGTATTCAATACGAATTAGTCTGAATACATTAACAACAAAAATATTCATCTCTAATAAAATTAAACAAAAAATATTCATCCCAACAAAATTCATCATTAAAATTAAAAAATCATCACAACAAACAAATATCGATGAATAAAATTTAAAAATTCAACGAAAAATAGAGATGCCAAATTATACCTAGAGAGAAACAAATTAATAAAAAAACAAAACAGAATTTCTTCAACTCTTGTCATACATAAAAAATAAATTCATTACTAAAATTTAAGAATTCATGAAAACAAATACATAATCATCACAGAAATTTAAAAATTCAACAAAAAATAGAGCATACATACCCAAAACCTAATTCATATGAATATCAAATAAATATTCATAAATAATTGGCATATTCATAACTTAGAATTTATATATTCATAAGCAACACTAGATAGAGGAGAATAAGAATAAGAGAAAAAAATGTCCCATTAATGTTTTCAAAAAATGCTCCATTAATGTTTTCAAGATGAAGAAAATAGAAAATCATCATAAGTTAACTCAAAATTTAAGTTTATGAATTGTAATGCTACAACATAGATCGAAAAAATAACAATCTAAAAATATATTTTTACAAGTGTCTTCACCGCATATAGTGTAAAACACATAAAATTATGTTCATTGGATTAGAATCAAACAATTTTAAGCATTAATCATTACAATTTTAAATAAATCTACTCAAAATCAATCTTAGCCTTCAATTCGCTCAAAATTCATCTTTAGCAAACAATTCATAAAATTGATGTAGTGTTATAGACAACCTTGATCATAGTCACTGAAAAGAAGGAGGTAAAGTAATAAGTTCACTGGAACAAGATAATTGTCGTGGACGAAGAAATGAAAGTCAGTGAATGACGGCAAAGAAAATGCGAGAGAAGAGATAAGGATGAGAGAGAGAAATACATTGTTAAATGAAAAAAGACATGGTGATCCTTTCTACATATGAAGTTGTATTTTTTTTTTTTTGGTGGGACCCATATAATACTCTAAAGAGTATAGGTGGCAATTCGAGTCAAAATCATATTATTTATTATTTATTATTTCTTTTATTTTTAAATCAAAATATTATTTATTATTCCAAAGTTATATGTCCACGTCTAAAGCAAAATTTTCTGCACGTTTTTATTATTAGTTAATACGTTGGATAGTTTTGATACCATTAAAATGTGTTGCTACCTTAGTTTTTGTGGAAAAAGTCTTAAACCATTTAATAAGAGAACAAAATAAGAACGAAAATAGATCAAATGAGATAAAGTACTCGACAAGAAATAGTTTTAGTTCAAAGAAAATTTTAAAAATTATATCTTCTTATTTAAGAGATGGAAATTTTACTTGACCTCTTAACTTACTGCCACGCCTTCTTTAACAACCCTTACTTGGACTTGCTTCGACTCTTTAGGGCATGTTCGACTTTACATAAAAACACCTATTTATGTTTTATGTTTGTTTATGTTCGTTTATGTTCTTTTATGTTTTTTTATGTTTGTTTATGTTTGTTTCTGTTTTAAGTCATTATTATTATTATTATTATTATTATTATTATTATTATTATTATTATTATTATTATTATTATTATTATTATTATTATTATTATTATTGTTATTATTTTTATGAAACGGGCCACTAAAATTATCATACGTGAAATGTTAAGATTGTGGATATTATAAACATATACAAAACTTACTAATATAATATTAAAAGCACAATCGTACAAGTTATTGGGGAACATCCCCAACTACACCACTAATCACATACGTTATTTCATCCCTAACGACATTCATTGTTTATTTGTTACGAGGATGGTGCAATGCTTTTATGGAAGGTCCTTCATACGCGATATTAGACCTAGGGGAATTGGTATCCCATTTTTATACATTCGGATGAAATTATGTAATGTGCAAGTCGCAACTATAACTTTGATTTGGTAATCTCCATTTGTCCGATGCATCCCGTGCTTCAAAAATTGAAATAAATGGATGAATTTTACAATAACACTAATGAAAAAGTTTATTATCCATAAGGAGGAGTATCAATAATTAAAATTTTCTTTGACCCTATCCGGTGGACCAAATTTCTTGAATTAAGGTACATGACATCTAACACTCGTTTTCTTGTACAGTGCTAAAAATTTTCGGTATTTGAGAAACATTATAATAAAAATTATTTTTCATATAAAAATAAAATACAATATTTTAAAATATTATAAATAATAATTTTAAAATATTCATTATTCATGAAATAAAACACAACTCATTTTTGTTCATTTAAGTTCGTTTATGTTGGTTTCTGTTTATTTCTACTCTTTTATGTTCGTTTTTATTCGTTTATGTTTATTTCTATTTATATTTCTATATTATGTGCATTTTGTATGTAAGTTCTTTCCTCTCTAAACTCTCAAAATTAAAAGTATAACATAAAATTTTATTGAAAACTAATTCTATTTCTCTCTTTCCAAAAGGAAACTTTTTTATAACATTTTACAAGTGAACAGTATTGGATGATATATTCTTCGCTAATTTGCCTCTGCTTTTCTAACACAATCATTACATTTTTATTGACCTTCTTTACTTACAATCACTTCATAACTTTGCTGACTCACCCTATTTCTTACAAGTGAAATGATAAAATCAATTGTCTTGTCACATCACATCTTCACTGTTCTTATATAGTGTAATTTTTTTTTTGGATCGGTAACTAAACCCACCCGCTTAAGCCCCCTATCTCGGGGAAGCCCAAAGGCTTGACTGTGCCGGATAAGGGGGTGTGTCAAGCATTTACTATACCCTTGAGGAATTTGTGCCTACCCATAATTGAATCTGGGTGGGAAGCCTGGGAATAGGGTGAGTGACCATCACCTCTAGGCTCTTCTATAGTGTAATTGTAATAATTGTTGTCGACACTTTCTATGTTGGCAAAATTTGAGTAGTTATTCATAAAACTACTTTTTTTCTTCTTTTCTGTATAGTTTAGCAAACTTCTTCTTAATAGTTGTAATTCCTTGAAAATAATGGAGAATTAATCAGTAGGTCAATTGAAAAAATTATTCTTCAAATTCATCTATGTTACTGTCTTCCTTTGTTATAATAATACTTAAATCTTCTTATTGATATAAAGTACGAAGACCATATCTAAAGAGTCGATCACTTTGGTTTCTTCAAATTCTTCAAAAAGAGTTTTACTAAGTTTGCTTTCTTCTTGTGTATTTAATAGATCTATGATCTATTTCTCCATACATCCAACACTTACATGTACTTGGTTCCTTTTTTCCTTTTATAACATCGATTAAGTGGACTAAAATTTTCTTTTCTTAAGACTTCGTGTTTGAAATGCTGACTTTTCTTACATGGATTGTTTATCGAAGATTCAATTTTAATGGGTTAGGAAGAACTTTTCTTTTTCATTTTAGATTTTTTATTATTTGTTTTAGATTTTAAAGGTCTTTTTCTCTTTAGTTTACAATTTGGGTATGGTTGACACCCATATTAGCCTGGTTCTTTAATATCTTCACAACAAAGGGTAACGTCTTTTATACTTGTCGAGTGCCAAAGTGATCAACTCTTTGGATGTAGCCTTCGTACTTTATAGAAAAAGGAATATTTAACTATTATCACCAAAGAAGCCATTAAAATAGATAAATTTGATGAAGAATTTACCCATAGATTAATGCCTCATCGTTTTTAAGGAATTACAGTTGTCAATAAGAAGCTTGTTAAACTATATAAAAAACAAGAAAGTAGCTTCACAAATAAATGTTCAAATTTTTGCCAGCATAGCAAGTGTTGGCAGCAACTATTACGATTATACTATAGAAGAATAGTGAATATGTGATGTGACAAGATAATTAATTTTATCATTTTACTATAAGAAATAAGGTGAGTCAACAAAGTTATAAAGTGATTGAAAGCAAAGAAAGTCTATAAAAATGTAACAATTGTGGTAGAAAGGCAGAGGCAAATTTGACGAATAATAGATCACCCAATATTGTTCACTGCAAAATGTTCTGAATAAATTTCCTTTGGGAAAGAAAAAATAAAATTATCTTTCAAGAAAATTTTATGTTATACTTTTAATTTTGAGAGTTTAGAGAGGAAAAAGGACTAAAGAGTTGAAGCAAGTCCAGTAAGGCCTATTAAGGAAGAAGTGGCGGCAAGTTAAGAGGCGAATCAAAATCTCTATCTCTTAAAAGAGAATGTATAATTTTTTTTTAATTGCTAAAATTATTTATTCTCGAGTACCAATTTATCTCACTTGATATATTTTCGTCTTAATTTTGTTCTCTCATCAAATAGTTTTAAAACTTTTTTCATAAAAACTAAGGCATAAACACATTTTAATGGTATCGGAGTCACCCCACGTATTAATTAATAATAAAAACGTTTCAAACAATTTTTCTTTAGACCCATATCTATAACTTTAGAACAATAAAATAATATTATGATTTAAAAATAAAAATATATAAAAACTAAACGACATAGTTTTGACTTGAATTGCCACCTATGCCAAAGACTATTGTATAAGAACTATTTTTACACATTCGGTATCATATGCAATATTCCCTTTTTTTTTTTACTACACCTTTATTATATTGTATTGCTTTTTCTATAGCTTGGTTATATTGAAAAAAATATTATAAATGATTTGTGCCTTTAAAAGATCTCATCTATAAATAATATACAAAACTTATTTTTCTTAAAAGACAATTATCATATGTTTGGAGTTAAGAAGACACGAGAGAAATTAGGAAAAAAGTTTATTTTATCATTAAGACAAGATTTGATATACATCCCCTATTAGTTATATTGACTTTTATTTAAGTTATTTAAATATATGTGGAGAAACTAAGCAATTGTCAATTCTTATATCACATTTCTAGAAAAATATACTTAGGAAAAATATATGCATGTGACAAGTGAAAACACATACTCCCATAAGCATATAATAAATTGCAAACAATTGGAGACTATAATGACAAATAGGTTCTGACTTGGATATATTTCAATGTAAATTATTATTTAAGACAATATTATTTAAATTTTCTTATCTTTTTTTTAAAAGATAGGGCCAAATACATGCATTACGGGATTTTTTTATTGAATGATGGAGTTTATTAGAAATAAATTGATAGACATCCCATGGAAAAAAATACCACAGCATGATTTTAAGTATTTATGACTTTTTTTTTTTGGTAAGCTACCCCACTCATATTAGACACTCTTATCTCGGAGGATAACACGATGGATTGAATCTGCATCGAAAAAGAAAGATATCAAAACCTAAATATACTCCCACCACATAATTTCCTCAAATTGAGAAAATTACTCCCCTATATTCAAACCTGGGGGTTGTGGGCACTGACCTCCTTGACGAGTATTTATGACTTATATCCTTGGAGCTGATAGTAAAATTCATCACTAGCAAAAAGAAAAAGAAATTCCAAACCAAAAAAAAAAAAAGAGAAAAAGAAATTGTGATACATATAACAATGCACGTGTACATCACGTGAGATGAAGGGAAGAAAATATTTTGTGCAAACATGCCAGGATAAGATAACAAGTTGAGCCTGAGATTTGTGGAGGGAGATAAGCAAAGCATACAGAAATGGAAAAGGCCACCCATCTGAGTTCATCTAACAACATAAACCCATTATTTCAAACTCCAAAATTTAAATATTCAATAAAGCCCAAATCCTCCTTCCCTCAAATCACGAGAATAAGAGCATCAAGAAAACAGGAAGAACCAACTCCTCTGGTATGTAATATGCATTGACCTTTTCCCTATTTGCTCTTTCAATTGCTTTTTGTATATCAATATTCTGTCTCAAATGAGACTGTCTCACATGATCAATGAGTAGTAAAAAGTTGGTATACTAATGAGACTGTCTCATACAAAAACTCGCATATGCATAATTTGTTAAGGCGCATTTATGTTTGTATCTTGAACTAGATTACGAAAAGAGGTACAAAGTCTCCACGCCGGTTGATCAGCATACCGGCATCCACTGGAAGATGGCCTGGAAAATGGACTTGTGAATATGTAGTTTCCCTCAAGGACTTGCAGTTGGAGGATTTAGCTGAGGATGGGCGTAAGGATACCGAGGTTTTTGTTAGTCTTTCCCTCCAGAAGGTTATCCCTTGTTCCCCTTTCCGACAGTAATCCATGCAAATTCTATATTTTACAAAATATGAACCAAAGGATGTCATCTTTACTGATCTATGGCTTCCCTTGAACGAAAAAGTGTAAAGAAACAACTTTCCAGATAGGGCGGCAAAAATTCGGGTTTGTGTCAAATTTAAATCGAATAATGTCTGAAATTCGGACACAATGTTTTGTTCATGGTTTTTTCCCAGTCGAACAAACTAGGCAGGCCTAAATTTGAGTCAATATCAGCTCTGAGCACTAAAAATATAAAAATTCTTGTGTCCAGATTCAATATTTGCACGAATAATTCATGACCATATTCATTTTTTTCTGGGTGGGACAAAATTTTGCCAACTCTATGACTGCAGAAGTGGTACTTTTAGCTGATGTCTAACAATTCCACTATTAACTTATGTAATGCAACAGCACACAGGGTTTGGGATGTCTGTAGATGGTAGGGTGATCGCATCCATCTCCAGGAAATGCAGTAGTTGCTCTTCTCCTTTCTGCAGAAAGGTGCACTATCTTTGCCAAATAATTATCCAAGTGAATGATTCGAAACATAAATTATCTGAAATAAGGAAATCAAATTTTGGTGCAACCCGATCTAAACAGATCAAAATTTACTTGATCAATATTTATTGTATTTACTTGTCAAGTCTATCGGGCTTATGAGATCAGCATTAAACATGAGTACTTGGTCTAAACAAGAAACGGCCCAACCGAAGCTTATTCTGACTTCTGTATGTTGTCATGACTACATATGAATTTAACTCAACCAGACCGAACTACAAGACACATTGACCAATTCTAAACTCCACAAACTTCTAAATCCCCTCTGCATTATGTGTTTAGGAATGAACAATACTAAGCATGTATTATCAACCCTCTAATTGATAGGATTATAAGTTTTGCATAAACTAGTTCCACGAAAAACTCATTTGAAACTATTTGTTTATGGTATTTAAGATTGACACAAGCATTCGCGTCTGGGTTCTGCCTGATGGCAGAGATGATCCTTCAACACAAATCCCAGAAATCGGAGGTGATGATCCATCAGTAAGTATCTCATCATCCCTTCTTCCTATATACTACTTACGGTTAAAGAGAACAACTATCGATTTAAGTTTTTAGTTGACTCAATTTTTGTATATGAGTCATACTCTGAGTGAGAGGTCTCATGTCAAATTTTAATGGCCCTCGACTAAACTATTGTGCACAATGAGAAGGTGCCTCTACAGCATCCACATTTTAAATACAAACGACGTTTGCATGAGGAGACGTGTAAGAATTTATGACATATCTTGAGTTATTTCTTGTGTAATCACTTCTCCTTTTTAATGGTGTAGAAAATCTAAAAAATTATTCTCCCTTCTTCTTCGTTTCAAAAGTTTTTATACGGTTTACTTGTAACGCCCTAAAAAATATTAAGAAAAAAATATTTGATTAATATATATGATTTATTCTCTAAGCGACTTAATTTAATAGTTGGTTATACTAAAATTTATAATGTGCTAGTTAGCTTATATATATGTATTTATTTACAAATTTGTTAATTAACAGTTAACTTAGTTGAAAATAATATTAGGAGTGAGCTTAGAAAATATTTATTTGAATTGCTAGTTGCTTGGATTAAATAAATCTTAAAGCATGATTATCTTTCTAATGTTTAATCATTCAAAATATATTCCTTTCATCCCAAAACCTCAGCATTTAGGCAAAAAAATCTGATTGCTTCTCTTTCCACCTTTGTTTATTGTTGCACTCCACCTCTATCACCATGCTCCAACCATCATTGCAACACCACTCTCCTCCTCAAATCTGACACACTCAACCCATCTACTCCTTACTCCAAATAATAATTGCAATCCTCCAAATCTGATACATAAGTCAAATGTGATACTAAATTCTAGCTGATTTTCCTCATGTAAAATCCAATAGCTCCAAATAAGAGAGGGAGAGAGAGCTAGAGAGAGAGAATAAAGGAAACTTCATCTTCTTCAATCTCATGGATTTCAAATTTCAACCTCTATTGTTAAGCATCTTCACTAAGAAAGAGTAGAGCCAAGAACAAAGGTAAGGGGCTAGAAGGAAGGTTCAAGAATACAACAACCAACAAGAACTTAGCTCTAACCATCTCCATTAAGGTGGGTTTCCTTCTTCTCCCCAATATATATTACTTTCCAACCAAAATGAATTTCGTAAGTGTGCTTGTACCAACCTTGAATGCTCAAAACTTCAAAAAATTGTTGCATACATGTGTTTTGGAGTGGTTCATTGATATAAATATGGTAGGAGGATGTTAGAGAGGGAAAAGAGTAGAAACATGATCATCATCATGTACTTGGTTATGCTTCTATTTTGTTACTATAATTTCATGCATGAAGATGGAAGTGTATCAAATATGTTTAAATCTTTATGAAATTGTGGTTTTGTTGAGGTTTAGGTTTGACATTTGTTAGAGAATATACTTGGTATAATGCTTTTGGGAATCGATGATCGGAAATGTGTGTTTGCCCAAAACTTGGTATGAAAAGTATGTATCTTGCATGTGCATTTTAATAGGTTTTTTTGAGCTAATATGATGCTTAGAATGCTGAAAATTTTATAAAATAAACCTTTCATAAATATCCTATAAAGACAAAATATATAGAAGATCAGAAAATGGGATTTGGGAGCCACTGCCGCCCACCATGGGTGTCCTCACAGGCTGTGGGGCAAACCGTGGTGGCCAGCAGTGATTTAATTGACCAAAAATATCCAGCACGGGTGCCCCCACAGGCTGTGGGGCAGGCCGTGGTGGCCAGCAGTGATTTAATTAACCCAAATACCCACCACGGGTGTCCCACAGGTCGTGGGGTAGCCCGTGGTGGCCACCAGAAGTCCCCAGTGACCATGGGAAGGCCCTTGATGACCTCTAAGGCCAACCATTGACCTCCACTAGCCGTGGGAAGGTTCGTGGAGACCTCCAAAGTAATTTTGGAACCCCACAACCCGAGGCCTTTGTCCCGTGATCCTTGTACACTTTGTATTTTGTGTCGAGAAGCGAATATAAGACTAGAAGTATGACTTTGGGCCTCACGAAACAATTTACTAAATACATATGTGAAGAAATGATAGAGATAACAATCATAACGTAAAATGGGAAGTTGATTTCTTGGGTTTGAGCGTTTTACTGGTACAAAATTTAGGAAGGTGACATGAGATGATATTCCGACCTACGGGTAGCGGCTTTCACTCCTAGATCATATGAGTCCTTCTGGGTAGTAAACTTGGGTATACGCGTGAGCGGTTTCGAATCCTTGTACCGTGGTGCGTTGGGTCGGCTCACAGACGTCAAAATACAAAATCTAGGAAGGTGACTTATTCCGGCCTGAGGGTAGCAGCTTTCACTCCTAGATTACGAGTCCTGCCAGATAGGAAACTTGAGTATATGCGTGAGTGTTTTCGAATCCCTGTACCGTCATACATTTGGTCGGCTCACAGGTGTCGAAATACCAAGTCTAGAAAGGTGACATATTCCGACCCACGGGTAGCCGCTTTCACTCCTAAATTACGAGTCCTCCCGGATAGGAAACTTGAGTATACGCGTGAGTGTTTCCGAATTCCTGTACCATCGTACATTGGGTTGGCTCACAGGCGTCGAAATACCAAATCTAGGAAGGTGACATATTCCGACCCACGGGTAGCGGTTTTCACTCATAAATCATGAGTCCTTCCGGGTAGTAAACTTGGGTGTACGCGTGAGTGGTTCCGAGTCCCAATACCGTGGTACGTTGGGTCGGCTGACAGGCGTCAAAATACAAAATCTAGGAAGGTGACTTATTCCAGCCTGAGGACAGCGGCTTTCACTCCTAGATTACGAGTCCTCCCAAATAGGAAACTTGAGTATACGCGTGAGTGGTTCCAAATCCCTGTACCGTCCTACATTGGGTCGGCTCACAGGCGTCGAAATACCAAGTCTAGGAAGGTGACATATTCCGACCCACGGGGTAGTGGCTTTCACTCCTAGATTACGAGTCATTCCGGGTAGTAAACTTGGGTATACGCGTGAGTGGTTCCGAATCCCTATACCGTGGTACGTCGGGTCGGCTCACAGGCGTCGAAATACAAAATTTAGGAAGGTGACTTATTCCAGCCTGAGGGCAGCGGCTTGCACTCCTAGATTACGAGTCCTCTCGGATAGGAAACTTGTACACACGCGTGAGTGGTTCCGAATCCCAATACCATGGTACGTTGGGTCGGTTCACAGGCGTCAGTTGAGTACCAAGGTACTAGTTTTGCCCAAAGAAATTAAAGATGATAAAAATTAAGTTAAGTTCCAGATTGGGAATTGAATGGTCACATTTGTGAAGAAAATGTGGTTCACTTGAATTCTAATGCATTATGATTTTCCCATTCGATTAAGGGTGGAGTAAGGTAAGATTATTTTTATGATGCGATTTGATTACTAATATTATGGTCATTATGTATTGATTGCTATTATATTTATATATATATATATATCTATGTATGCAAAGTTATTTTGGTTTTTGAGAGGCGAAGGAATCCCATTGAGCTATGATTGCTCATTCCCCTACTTTTTCATCTTTTCAGATCCAGAGTAACAGTAAGGTTCTTGGAAAATGTTATCATTTTGGAGGGCGTTTTGATGCCCTTTTAGCTACAAGGAACTTTAATGCATTGACTACTTATGTTTAATTGTGTATGCTTTTGAGCATGATATATAAGGCTTATTTAGTAATCAGGCATGTTTGTAGTTAGATATAGGTTGGCATTTGTAGATGCTCTGATTTGGCCTCGATGGCCCCCACCAAAACTCCGTTATTATTGTACTTTGTTTTATGGTGTAAGGTTGTATGAACCCAAAAGTTTAACCTGAAGCTGTGTTCTCAAGACTCATCATAACTTGTCTATCGAAAAAAAAAATGGGGTTTGTAACTCAACTTCCAATAGTTTAGCAAACAGGTTATGTTTGGTAAGTTATTACCGAGATTAGCGTTAAGGATCCTTAAAGAGGGTCCTGGCGATGTGACATCCCTACCTAAGGGTCAGGGTGTTACATTACTTTAATTTTTTCTGCATTTTTATGTTTTGGTATTTCTTAATCAGGAATGGAGTTTAATCATGATTGGTTTGTCCTAATCAAGTTAATGAGGGATTAATGTATTGACTGGGTTCAGAAGCTCTGACTTTGACCAGCCCCTTAATTTTTACACTATGATCATGTGATTAGCCATTGGGCTTTGGAGAAACGTGTCTCGCGCTAAAAAAATTAATATTGCTATAAAATCTTTTCTCAGGTCTCCAAGCATCTATAGAAGCTTTCGGTTGAGTTGAGTCACGCTTGAATTTGGTGTGATCACATAAGTTTGAACTCAAACCCATATAACGGTTATGCATGCAGGTTATTTATGTAAAACCAGGGTATGAAGCTGAGTTAGACTCCCTGATACAAGACACAATAAGGCTTCAAACGGCCGTTAAGGTACGTAGCTTCCATCATGCACCTTTCTATCTAGAAACTATTTGAAAGATTTGAGTGAATCATTCAAATCAGATCCACTTTCTCATTCTCTAAGACTGATATGTGTTACACAGCTTTTACTAGATTATGTATTTTGATAAGTCGAGAATCAATCATTTGTGTTCCTCAAGGCAAGGTTGTTGCATCTGGACCCTCCGCCCCCAAAAACACACACGCACGCACGGTGCTTAGGCAGAACTGCAGAGTATGGATTTGGATTTGGAAGCTCCTTGCGCTCACTTATTTTGAATTAAGAGTTAGAGCTATGTTTGGCAATAGTTGTTGAGTAGATAGTTTGTAGACCAAATTGCTACTTTGTAGAAGTAGAATTTAGACTTTGGGTAGTACTTCTAGATGCAAGTGGTGAAGATGGTTTTTCACGTTAGTCAAATAGAAATCTAATTCAGCTTGGTTAATTGACTTTGCACACACCCTAAACTGGGGCACTTGAAACGGTTTCTAATGATCTCGGACACCTATGAAATTTCACGTAGATCAACTTGTATCCAACACCATTTCTACGTGGTTCCTTCTACATCTTGCTTACTAATCTGTTGTAATCAGGAGACTTGTTCAGAGTCATGTGAGAAATCTGAACCTGAGCTACACTGTAAGCCCTTCTTCTAAATTATCTCTACAAGTTGAAATCAATAACTTCCGGGAAAGTGGGCATCTGATGATCTGACTGTTTGATCAACTGTGCAGATATAGGTGCTCAGAGGACAGCTTCTCTAGAAAGGAGGTGGTCCAGCCTCTTACAGCTTAGAAATTCCATTCAATGAAGAAAAGGAGCTAGCTAGACATCACATCAAAAACGAGCATCAGGTTATGTTCTTTAACCCACCCACCCACGAAACCCCCCGCGGAGCATTCTAGGATGGGTAATGCTTATAAATCAGTTTGCTATAGTTCATTTTTATATCAACCGAACCTTCATTGACCAAGCTCATATGAGCCTAAGGGAGGTTTTGTCCCAAAACCAGTTGGCAATGTGCATTACTCACTAATTCAAATGCATGTTGAAATGAGACTTATTTTATCAAATTGTGAAACAATTCCCACTTTCGTATTTAGACATGTGTTTCCTTTGCACCAAGGTTGGGAGGGGATATGAGAGTGAGAGCTTACTTTTTAACCATCCCATATGAGTATGATGACTCTTGAATGCAAGATGAGTAGAATCATAAATTAATCAGGGCAAATTAGTGTTGCTTTTTAGTTTGGCTAATTTGCTACATATCAATCTTGAGAAACTTGATACATATTGTCACCTAGTGTCAAAAGTCTAGTCGCCTCGATCTAGGCTTGGCCGGCTTTCCCTGGACAAATATTGTCAATTGTGAGTCAGGTCACTCTCGGCTTGAATTGAAATCAGATTATTTTACCATGATTCAAAATCGGATTTAATATCAGATGTTAAAAAATGAGCAATCAAATACATGTAAATTTTGAAAAACAACGCATAATTTGTTCGATGTAATCAAAAGTATTCTCCTTTTCACCCTCACCACCCTCCCCCACGGGAACCTAGAAACTGTCTTCAGTTAATATGAGGGTTCAATGCTAACATTAGTAAGCTGTTTATCACAGGTCACTGACACCAATTCCAAGTCAACTAAGTTGGTTGTTGCTTTCTATTTGTTCTGAGGATATACCACTGCCCATTTCTCAAGTTCACATGCTAAAAACAATGGATTTCTTACTGATGAACAAGGCATCAATAAGTTCCAACTTTTAAGGGACCAGAAATTGTTTCCGAAAGAGCCAGAGACAATGAAACTTATGAGTACCTTCCCAATGTACATTCTAGCCAACTTCTATACTGTATGTTATATGTATAAACTACTGTAAAATTTACTTTTGACTTCATAATTGTATTATAGACTTACATTTGTTTTCATAGTCATGAAACGCCTCAAATTGGTGATATTGAGAGTAAACATACATGGATATAGTCTTGCAACATTCTAGACCCTACCTCACATGGTGTAGAATGTATAAGCAAACTTGCATTTTGGTCCATTGAGTTTTAGCGATAAAATTTTTGGGAAATATGAAAATTGCAAATAATTTATAGCAACAATTGAAGAGACAGATTTGCAGGTTCTAGAATGACCAAAATTCCTTTTTCCTTTTCATTATTATTATTATTATTATTATTATTATTATTATTATTATTATTATTATTATTTTACAAAAATAAGAAAAATAAATAATCGATAGCCCTTCTCACAAGGGTTTTACTCAAGTTATAATCCATTAAAATAGAGAGAAAAGAAAAGAAGGAATAGACATCCAAAGTAAAGAAAAAAAAACAAAGGCTAAACTTGACTACCCAGATCAACTACCTTATTCCGTTAGTTGCATCTTTGAAAATAGCGTTGTGTATCTTAGATGAGAGTCTGGATTTCTTAGGTACCTGTATCTCGCCTTTAGTTTCTTAGATGACAACTTAATTATCTCCTTCCAAAACAATTGAACAAAATCCAGCCTGCACCGATACTCACTCCATTTCGCATAGCAGAAGTTTCAGCTACCAATACCGATGTTGGTCCCAAATTAGAAGTCCCGAAAATAATAATAATAATAATAATAATAATAATAATAATAATAATAATAATAATAATAATAATAGGGTTGTGTTGTTTTTTTGTTATCATCATTTTTATTAACAAGATCATCATCATCATCATCATCATTTTGAGAGAAAAATAAAAATACAAAGGACATTTTGATCATTTTACAAAACCTATATATCTACTAGTTCAGATGTTGATGGACCTCTAAATTTTTCTTTCCATACTTGCTCGTAAAACAACTTATGCTTTCAACTAGTAAAATTATATTATTATATAATGAATGAAATGCACCTCTATCCATCTTTTTAGGTATGAAGATAAGACATCACTCCTTTAATAAAATAATTTATCATAATTTTACGTTATAGCTTTCACTTTTGTGTCATAACTTTATGTCATAGCCTTCATAGCCATCACATTCATTCATCTTTATGACATATCTTTTATACATATACTTCCATGGCTCTAAAAAGGCAATGTCATCAATAATGTACAGGTATGGTAGTTGATTCACTGTAGTAGGATTCCTTATACGTTATTCTGAAAAAGTTAATACCGCTAATAATGTATTACAACTGTAGTACGATTCCCTCTAAATACCTGAAAGCGACAAAGGTTAGTAAAATGACCCTTACTTTTGGTAAAGGTTCCCTGCGGACTCTTTTCACTCTTTTTTTATATATATCAAAGGGTCCTGAGAACAAGGACCTCGAATGGATCGAGGTGTGTGGAGGATGCAGTTGAATGAGCATCTTCATCACTGGTTGAATTCTCCTCTGTCATAACTCTTACTATTATTCGTGCTTTTTGTTTGAGTTGATTTGCTATTGTTCATTTGTTCCTTTAATATTGCGAAGTTGCTAAGTTCACTATTTATATCTTATTTGATTTGTAATAAATTATAGGTTTTTGAAGCGAAGTGAGCCGTTTGCTTTGCTCCGTTGATGCAGATAAGAAGAATGAAGAAAAATGATCAATCTATTACACAACTAACTCTCTAAGTAGTAATCTTTTATATTTAAAAACTAATTACATACTATTATGAGCTTGTGTAATTTTTATTAGATAATCATATGTTATTATGTTATGTTCTAGTACTTTTGTATTGATTTGTTGTGTTGTGCATGTTGCCGTTGATGTGGTTTATGGAGATGACCGTGGTTGATTTGTTGTGTTGTATGTGTTGCCGTTGGTGTTGTTTATGGAGATTCCCATGTTTGTCACGATCAGAAATGGGAATTGATATCTTATTTAATTTTGTAATTTTCAAAAGTCCTTAGTGTTGCACCAAAAATCATGTTCACAGGTGGCATCATTACGCTAGTTTCACACATAATCAACGTTTGTTCAAAATTTGGAACGAGTGATTATAATTTATAAGAATAATGTACAATACAATATTATCGGGTCCACCACTATCGCTTGGTATGGATTTGGTTGAATAGGATTTGAGGTCGATCAAAATTGTTTGTACCATTACAAATTTACAAGCATAAAAGTCCATTCCGAGAGACTTGAGTTGGGTCAAATTCAAAATCGGGTCGGGTCGGGTTCGGGTCACTTTTATTCCAGTTCGGGTCAAATTCGATTCGGGTCCGATTCGGTTCGGGTCATAATCGGGTCAATTATATTTCGGGTTGGTTTCGGTTTCGGGTCGGTTCGGTTTCGGGTCGGTTCGGTTTCGGATCGGGTCCGAATCGGGTTGATTACATTTCGGGTCGGTTCGGTTCGGGTTGGTTCGGGTCGGTTCATTTCGGTTTTCGGGTCAAAATCGGTTCAACTGTTTCGGATGTCGGTTTGGTTTGGGTTGGGTTTCGGGTTGTTCGGGTTAACCCATTCGGTTCGGGTTAGTTTTGCCAGGTCTAGTTCTACATCTTACGCCATACGAGTGCTTCAAAAGATGCCATTCTAATAGTCGCTTGGTAACTATTATTATACGTAAATTCAGCTAATAGAAGATAACCCTCTCATTTCCCTTAAAACTCCAAGTATACATGCTCGCAGACATATCTTCAATCACTTGATTTACTCTTTCTGTTTTCCCGTTAGTTTCGGGGTAATATGAGCTACTGAATTGTAATTTTGTTCCAAACGCTCTTTGCAAAGCCTTTCAAAATCGAGCCTGAAATCTTGAATCCCTATCCGAGATTATATCCTTGGAAATCCCATGCGGTTGTACAATTTCTTTCACATTTATTTGTGCTAATTTATCAACCCCCAAGAATCATGTATTGGTATAAAATGAGTAGATTTTGTAAGCCTATCAACAACCACCCATATCGCATTTTTCTTTGATGCTTGAAAGAGGTAATCCCATAATGAAATCCATAGAAATCGAATCCCACTTTCAAACAGGGATCTCCAATGGTCGTAACTCTCCAACCGGACGTTGGTGTTCTGCTTTAACTTTTTGGCAACCAAGACACTTATCCACAAATTAGGCTATATCTCTTTTCATATTGTTCCACCAGAAGGTTTGTCTCAAATCTCTATACATTTTCGTGCCCCCAAGGTGAATAGAGTACCTTGTGTTGTGTGCTTCTTCTAATATTTTCTCTCTTAATTCCATCTTTTGTGGCACACAAACTCTGTTTTGAAATCTTATAATTCCCTGATTATCCACATGAAATCCCAAGGCTTTTCCTTTGCTTATACCTTCTTTGATTCTTTCAATCTCATCATCCGTAGCTTGCGCTTGCCTAATTTCTTCCGAAGGGTAGGTTGGACTATTAACGCTGTCAAGATCGTGTTTGACTCATGGGGAAACACCAGTTCAATTCCGATTCCTTGCAAATCTCTTATTATTTTGCGACGAATAACCTTTAATGCATCCACACCATGATGTGTTTTTCGACTTAACGCTTCGCCACGACATTGGCCTTCCACAGGTGGTAATGAATTTGCATATCGTAATCCTTTAAGAACTCTAACCACCTTCGTTGTCGCAAATTCAGCTCCTTCTATGTGAAAATATACTTGAGACTTTTATGATCAGTGAAAATCTTGCATACACTTCCATAAAGATAATATCTCCAAATTTTCAATGCAAAAACTATCACGACTAATTCTAGATCATGAGTGGGATAATTATGCTCATATGACTTTAATTGCCTAGAAGCATACGCTGTGACTTTTCCATTCCGCATCAAAACACATCCAATTCCTTGTCTAGATGTGTCACCGTAGTTAGTGAATTCTCCACCTTGCTCGGGTAAGGTTAAAGCTGGTGTAGTAGTGAGCCGTTTTTAAAGTTCTTGGAATGCAGCATCATACTTATCATTTCATTCAAACTTTGTCGTTTTTCTTAAAATATTAGTAAGGGGCAAAGCTATCCGCGAAAAATCCTATACAAACCATATATAATATCAAGCCATTCCCAAAAAACTTCGAACTTCCGTGAAATTAATCGGCCTAGGCCATTCGAGTAATCGCCTTTATCTTTTTTGTGGGTCAACTTTAATTCCTTTTTAGAAATTACATGCCCCAGAAAAATTACTTCAGACAACCAAAATTAGTACTTCGATAACTAAGCATATAACTTATGAGACCTCAAGGTTTGTAGTACAACCCTTAAATGATCAGCATGCTCCTCCTCCGTCTTAGAATATATTAAAATATTATCAATAAAAACAACAATAAATTTATCCAAATAAGGCCTAAATATTCTGTTCATCAAGTCCATAAAGGCTTTTGAAGCATTTCTTAACCCAAAAGGCGTAACCGTAAATTCGTAATGTCCATAACACGTCCTAAACGCCATTTTTGGAATATCCTCAAGCTTAATTCGCAACCGATGATAACCGGAGATCAATTTTTGAGAATACTTCCATCCCTTGTGATTGATCAAATAAATCGTCAATCCTTGGCAAAGGATACTTGTTCTTTATAGTGACCTTATTTAGTTCTCTGTAATTTATACATAACCTCAAACTCCTATCCTTCTTCTTTATGAACAAAACTGGTGCGCCCCAAGGAGATACGCTCGGCCATATATACCCTTTTTGCAATAAATCCTCTAGTTGAATCTTTAACTCCTTCGGCTCCGTGAAGCCATCCTATATGGAGGTTTAGAAATGGGTCGCGCTCCCGGTTCAATTTTCTATTTCAAAATCAATTTCCTTTTAGGGGGTAACCGAAGAATTTCATCCGGAAAAATGTCAGGAAAATCTTTAACTATAAGGATATCTTTTATTTTTGTCTCTCGTCTTTCTTCTGTCATAAAAAATAAGCCTCATTTCCTTGCTTAGACCCTTAACAATATTACGGTACAATCCCCAGCACCATTGGTACCTTGAAACCTCAATTCTTTGTCTTTCGTACCCTTTAAGGATATGCTCTGCCCTTGGCAATCTATTTTTGCCCCATATTTAGACAACCAATCTATAACCAAGATTATATCAAATTTCGTCGGATCAAACTGTATCAAGTCACCTTTAAAATTTTCTTAACTTAGTGTAATAAGTCAGTTTTTATACATAACATCACATTTTATTATTTAACCTATAGGTAGACTTACATATAATTCTAAGGGTTGTTTACTCGGTTCCAAGCCTATTTGGGATGCAACCTTTGGCAAAATAAAAGAGTATGTAGAACCCGGATCAAATAAAGAAATAAGTGGTACTGAATTTAAAATGAGCGTACCAATCACAATGGTCCCTGAGTTGATAGCTTGCTTTTTACTCATTACGTGAGCTCTTCCAACTTGCTGGTTGCCTGTAGATGTTGTTGTTGCCATTGTACTCCTTTGGGCTTAACTAAGACCTTTGCGTATTTGCGAGAATCCGGTTGGGTAGTTTGCAATTAAATGGTTGTAATCTCCACACCAATAACAATGACTAGTGCCAACCCAACAATCCGCTATGTCGTGGTTGGTTCGGCCACATTTCGCACATTGTTTCTTGTTTGGGGTCAAAGTTTGGGGTTTAGTTCCCGTACTTGTAGACTTTTTTCTTGGTGTTCCCTCGGCAGGGCTTCTTTTCTCATTCCCTCTCTTCTTAGAGGTATTCGGACTCAACAACCGTAATTCTCATTTCACCCATTCCACTTCTACGACTTGCTCATACAATTCTTGACTAGTTTGCATAGGTTGCCCGGCTAATTAATGCCTAATATAGGGTGCTAGGCCTTCCTCAAAACTTATCATTCTCATACGATCCGTGGCTACATATTCCGAGGCAAACCTAGATAATTCTGCAAATTTGCTTGCATACTCCATCACCGACATATTATCTTGCTTTAATTCCAAAAATTCCTTTTGCTTTTGTTTTTGTAAGGACACTGGGTAAAATTTTGCTCTCAACTCCTCTAAAAACTTTTCCCACGAGCCCCGAAATTTTGAAACTTAGTCCTTATAGTTTCCCATCGGATATCAACTTGTCCGACGAAGTAAAAAGCCCTAATGTTTACACGCTTATCGCTTGGTGCCTCTACCACATCAAATATCTTCTCTATTTGCCTAATCCACTCTTCTAGTATCACTGGATCCATTTTTCTGTCATAAGTTTTTGGATTTTGGTTTGCCACTTTTTCAAAGAGTCTACCCTCCTTTTAGAATTTTCAAAGTTAGATTCCCTAAGTTTCTGTGTCACAATAGGTATAACCGTCCCCAATAATTCGGGATCTATATCCTTGAGTATTCCCTTTTATCTAACTTATTTTCGACCTTTTGCACATCACTTTCGCACCGATGTGGGGTTAGAGGGGTTTGATTAACCGACTGAGCATGCAAAGATTCTTTGTTATTTTCTTGCAATTCATTTTTCGGAATGCTCTCGTCTTGACTCTACATTTTGCTCAATATAGAAGCACAATGATGATTAGTTTCCTTTTTTTTCTTTTTTTCTTTTTTTTTTTTTTTGCACGCATCAAACCAATAGAATATTCGTGTGTGTATATATATATATAACACTTTCTTTATTCATTAAAAGTTATATTATACATTACTCCACCAAAGTACTATTATCCCCTTGGTAGATTTGCAAAATGTCCACCCTTAGCAACAAAATGCGTGGAGAGAGGGGGTTACGTTAACTACTATTCTAACCCTACGATACCTATACTTATGGGGTCATACAATTCCGCTTCTTCTCTCTCTTTTTTTTCATCAGTTAGTTTATATTAGACATTGTTTTACATATTTACATATCCTCTACAGCTAGTTACTCCTAAATCCATCAACTTCCCTCTTTTTCTCTCACCGCATGAAATCCGAATCGCTGCTGTTATCTGGTTTCAGGCCCCGAACTCTATGACTCACTTTCAACCATATCATCCTCCTTAAGATCTATCACAACACTATCATCTGAACTTATCTCGAATGATGTCCGAAGACTCCGGAATATTAACCACACTTACAACATCACTAGAACCACTAGAAGCATCCGCCTCATAATTATCTCATACATCATAACCGTCTTCTTTGGCCCAAATATTAACATTGTCGGGCTTAGGCTCGGGTTCAGGTGAATTTGGAGCTACCGGATTCTCAACATTTGCTAGCCCGGAAAAGAGTCCTGAAGGCGTGTAGGGGTGAACCCACCGTGGTCGGCTAAGTCTATAAGCTTTAATTCTTCCACTATGCAATCCCAAGGATTTCCATAAGTCCGGAAATATGCCTCATGTTCTCCAATGTTTCCAATTTTCATAAATTCTCAATATTTATTTTTAAAGGAAAGCCAAGGTTCTACATCGGGTAAACCTTTCAGCAGGCATTGGGCTTTGATAATAGGGTCAATGAAAGGAGTTTCGAGATTACCTAGTACATGGTGCGAAAGGCAACCTTTAACGTCTTTATGTAATCGGTCACCTGCTGACCCAACTTCATCTTAATTTCGTATGGATCCCTTGGCTCCATTTCCTATTACCAACAACAAAATATTAAGAAAATTGAATAATCTCACTCATGCATTTATATAACAATATCTATTTCAAGCTTACAATAATCCTACGTATCCATAACAATAACCCAACCACTACTCGACCATCTCTCCCCTTTTTTAACCATATCACCCTAATCTCCGTCTTATTTTAATATTTAAATATGGAATCAAAAACTTAGACTCGATACCATCACGAGTAACGCGCCAACTTATCTCATATCATTAATTAACAAGAATTTCACATTAACCAAAACGACCTAAAGTGGCGGAAAATAAAATCGAGTTCGAGTATTACCATCGTCTCCTTATACTAGAGACAAGGCTAGAGCATTCGAATTTTTTTAGTACAAGACAAACAACAACGATGTAGATGTTCATGCATGCAGGCATTTAAACAATTCCATTATTATATTATGGAACTTACATAAACTAAGGACTTTTTTTCAAGCACAAACTATAGCAGCCAAAGAAATTCAAGTAGAGAGGTGAAATAGGTCATTGTCCAAGACCAACCTTCTCGGGTTCTTTCTCCTCAAATTCTTCTACCTCGCGGACTTCCCGTTTAACTCTAGTGGGTTCTCTTTTCCTAAAACAATTTTTTAAAAAGAAAAAACTAAAAATGAGCGGTTGGCTCAATACATCACCCTTGTACTTGTGAAAGCATTTTTGAGAGCCAATGAGCACATGCACGATTTTAAAAATTCATTTAAAATTCAACATTTAAGAAAGATGTTCGAGTTCTGTTTCCTGTAAACCTTTCAATCATATTTTCAATTTCGTAAATATTTTAAAATTTTCGAGCCAACACTAGAACCCCAATTTATATGCAATTGCAGCCATGGCTTCGATTAAACGATTTGATTAAAAATTCTCGTTTGTCGCGAAGGCCCAATATGTGGCCTCAATTAGACGATTCAATTAAAGTTCTCGATTATCGGGAAGGGCCCAATACGATTAATTATGCTAGTAGACACTTGTGAACGGTTATCAATAATCGATTAACGATTAACGATTAAATGGGTTCAAAATGTGTGCTAGGCCGTATTAAAAACAAATACGGTAACGTTTACATGACAATTAAGATTTAACTATTTTGAAAGAGTACAAGCAATAACGTACCTTGGTTGGGGGTCGTTTCTTACTATATTTTGGTTTGCCTTTCTTTCTTTGGTAACGACGTTTCCGACAACTTTTTGCTTTCAAATAAAAATTTACCCTTTACTTTAATAAAGTTATATAGATATGCATATATTTCCTCATAATCTTTTTGCCAAATTACTATCAAAGTTACTATCCATCTCTTAGAATCATTTTCCAAAAATAAACATATGTATATAAATATCTATTTTTTCCTATTTTATTTCTCCAAATAAATATCCTCAAAATATATATATATATATATATTATATTCTCTTTCCTTCTTTTTAACTATTTGTTTCCAATATGAATAATTAAATTTAATCTAAAAAGTGTTAGAAAAGTTACCTTAGTGGTGAAGGGGTGTTGAAAAAAAGGAGTAAGGGAGGGTAGGTGGTGGCTGGCGGCAGCAACGGTGGCCGGCAGCAGGTGGTGGTCGGCAGTCGAGAGGGGCTGGCGGTAATGGTGGGGTTTGTGGTTGGGCAGTGCAAAGGTGTTTGGGCTTGGTGATTGTTTTGGTGAGCTATCTTCTTGCTTCCTTTTCTTTCTAGTCGGGCCTAATTGCCCCCTTCTATTTATAATGGGTTGCCGACACCCTAATCTTTATCGTCTTCCACAAGTCTTGTCAAATTTAGATTTGTAATTATCTAAATAATTATTATTTTACACATGGTTAATTCTTAAGCATACAATTGTATTAACCTTATTTGATGTAAATTTTATTTATTTATTTATTTATTTTATTATTATTATTATTATTATTATTATTATTATTATTATTATTATTATTATTTAAATAAATCAAACCGATCCGAAATTGAATTTCGTGGTAAATAAGTGTATACATGCCTATCGACAAATGCACGTTTTCACATATTATGAATATTTAAGCGTGAACTAATATTTTCGAGTCACTTAACCGATAAATCCATTCATATATCTCATTTCAGTTTTAATATTTATGTGTGACTCACTTGTTCTTAAATATTAAGACGGTAAAATGCAATTAAATATTGGGGCAGATACAGCTGCCTAAACCGATTCAACTTTTCCTCTCCAAATTTTTTTCTTTTATAAGAACAACAATATTTGCGTTAAACAATAAGGCAAAAAATAATATGAAAACAACAAGGAAGAAATACATAAAATTTTCCATGGACAAGTATCTAAATTATTTCAACTGTTACTTTATTTTTCATTGTAAAATTAGTAAAACAACTAATCTTTTGATCTCTTATTAAATTTCACACAGATTAACATATAAAATTTATCAAAAATGTTTGTCATTGCATTCTATTAGCATTTTTTCTTTCAATTTCATACCTCCGATGAAGTAATGCAAGATATAACGAGGAAGGTGCTCAACCACTTACAAGTGTGCTATGATTTTAGTGTTGAAGACATAAATTTTAAAGCAATAAAAACCTCTCGGACCTGGTGTTATACAACACATAACAAATGCGTTTCCTTTAAGCAAGCTATCTCCGAACAGGAAAAAGGCGTCAAAAATACTGTAGTTATATCTAACAATAGTATACAAGAGCTAACAACACCACCACACAACATAGTGTAACCATTATCCTATCCTCCACCTTTGAATAAATTGAAAGTATCTTCCAAATTGATATTTTCATCAAATTGTATAAATTTAAAGAGGTTGATAGTTTATTTAAGAATAATAGATAAGTTATATTATTGTTAAAATAAAGAAAAACAATTTGCTTGTTTTCAATATGTTAAGTTTAACTCTAAGACTGTTATATGTATGGTTATATATTGTAATACCAGTTTTACTGTCTATGGTTCCACTTAAATTTCTATATATATATATATATATATATATATATATATATATATATATATATATATATATATATATATATATATATATATCTAATGACAACTACCATTTTGAGTGAGAACTAACAAATTTTAATCCCGACCCTTAAATCTTATTTAATGGCCCAGATTTAACCATATATATTTACCTATAACCCTAATCTTCTAACCACCACACACTCTTTCTCTCTCCTCCCACCATGGTAGCCACTCTCCTCTCTATCTCTCCAACCATCGTCAATGTCGTTGGAACCCATATCCGAAAATTCATGCTTCCCTTGGTGGGTTAACCATGCCTAAATCTAGGGTGGAAAACTCATAAAAATTGAACATAATCGTCAGCAAGGACAAACACGGCGGGCTAAGGGAGGTGGGCTTCAATTTCGTGGATGCAAACGGGTGGAGAGGGGCAAACGACGACTGCCACGATGGTCGGTAGTCGACGGCGACCCTCGGTCGGTGTTTGTCATCCGCGAGCGTCGTGGAGGCGGCCGTCGCCAGTGAGAAGAAGGTTGGGGAAGTTGGAAAATGGAAGAGAAGGAGGGAGGGTTGGGGGTAAATTTGGTAATTAATATTTTAATGATGTGGCTTAATCTCCGTGCGTAATTAATCTCATTAGATATGTCTTATCCTCTCTGTGTGTGTCTATATATTTTTTAATAAGTATATATCATCTTCGATTATTAACTCACACTCACAACTAACTCTAATATGAAAGTCATTCAATTTAAAATTTAATAACTTATTATTTACTAAATTACTAAATATATAACACAAAAACATGTTGTAAAATACGTTTAATTCATACCAAATTTAATCACATGAAGTATATTAAAACTTTTCAATTTCACTTACTCAAGTTAAAATGATAGCCACACTTAGCTTTAAAAGGAAATATTCATTGCAACTTTCAGCTAAAAACTAAACACAATTTCAGTTATTCAAGTATAGTTTTATTTGTAAGTGTTAAGATACAAGTATATCTATAAAGTTTAAAAGTTGAAGATAACAATTGAAGTCGTTAATATCAAAGGACAATTTTCCTTCTCTCAATTGTATAATTTGACAATCATCATTACAAATCTTACAGCAAGAAACCTTCCAATATTAAGTCCAAAAATTAAATTGGATGTGATACACATTAAATTCACATAATAAAACTTATAACTTCGAAAACTTAACTTTACTCTTACCTTCAATAAATGCACATATTTAAATTCATAACACCAAGCCTCTCCTTCTTACTCTTCTTTTATGACTACATAACCGTTTCTAACGTTTTCCTGTGCTAAAAATATATATATATATATATATATATATTTCAACATTATCTTCATTGTTTTATTTGTTTTAATTGTTCAATGTATTGTATGTCGTATTAATTTGATACACAAATCGGAACCATTGAAATAACAAAAGGAGTACAAATTAAGAGAGAGAATTCTAAGTGGACAAACAATGAATCGAGACAACGACATTTGTCTAGGGTATCACTTTTGTTTAAAGTTAATAGTTTTCTAATTTTTTTAGATAAATGTCTATATTTTTATATATAAAATTGAAATGTCAAAATGTAATATTGTTTGTGTGCATTGAAGTATATACTCCAAAGTACATATAATATACATTGGATTGTTAGTGTAGAGGAGATAGAAAAAAGATGACACTCTTGAACCTACTTAAGTAAATACACCAAGAAGACCACAACCTAAAACCAAACAAAAGTAACTCCAACAACCATTAAATATATATATATATATATATATATATATATATTGGCAAGAAAGGTTGGGTATCTTCATTACCAAAAACAACAGACAGACTGTACGGGGTTTTACATAGATGTCACTCGCTTCTTCCTACCCCTCCACCCCGCTTTGCTTTTCTATCCCCTATGTTTTTCCTATCTATACAACGAGTTCTATACATTCCTCAAAACTTCTCGAGCCCATTGTTATAAACATTGCTTGTTGTTTAACATTCCCTATAATAATATGAATTATGCTCTCTGCAGATGTATTCCTATTCTTGAATATCTTGTCATTCCTCATTGTCCAAATGCCATAAAAGATCGCATTGGTGCATGCACATTGTAATCTGTTTCATCCATTTCTCCCTTTTTATATTCTCGCAGGATCTGAATCCATCCCCATAGGTTGCTATGCTGTGTGATTCTTGCCCATTCTCGATACACCCTTCCCGATCTGTGTAGTAAAAGGACATTCATAGAAATGTTCTATAGTCTCATCTGCAACATTGCATAACTCACAACTTTTATCCATCAAAGGGTGAAATTTCTGCAGTCTTTCTTTAATCGGAATCTTTCTCTTCACTATCAGCCACGAAACAAAGGATGTTTTTAGGATGTTCATCCTTAACCACACTACTCTAGCCTATTTCTCTTTGCTGTGAAGGTTCAGCCCCCTTATATATCCTTCTTTTACTTTATAATCGTCCTTTCCTCTTGCTGCTACACTCCCTCCTTTGGGCTTTTCTTTTATTCTGCAAATTCTCCTCCAGTACCAGCAAGTATCTCCTCTTGGTTGGTAATCCCACCAATCGGTGTCTTTGATGTATCTTCTATGCACCCATTTGACCCACAGATTATCCTTTTTCTTGCAATTAGCCACACTAGCTTTGCTATGAAAGCATCATTCCAAACCCTTAAGTTTTTCAGCCCAATACCACCATATGCTTTAGGTTTGCAAGTTTGCTCCCATGCTACATACGGGACTTTCTTATATTTCTCATAAGCCCCTCATAGATAATTACTGCATTTTGCATTGATTTGGTCTATCACATCTTGGGGTAGCAAGACAATAGATGCCCAATAAGTATAAACACCCATCAAAATGGAGTTAATAAGTGTCACCCTCCCCATATAAGAGATATGCCTTGATGTCCATGTTTGGATCCTTGCAGTCATCTTGTCTATGAGTATCCTGCATTCAGCTTTCGAAAATCTACTTGTTGTAATAGGAAAGCCCAAATATTTAATTGGGAAATGCCCCTCCTTGAAGCCAGTGCTCTCGATGATTTTCTCCTTGCTTTCTTGGTCTATTCTAGCAACAATCACTTGAAACTTGAAATCTTGGGTGAAATCTAGAATGCACATGGTCTCCATTATAAAATTCACTTGAAACCTAGAACCCAACAATCACTTGAAACTTGCATTCAGACCATGTAGATTTCCCCTAATTTTCTTACAGGCAAGAAGTTGCTGAAAATGCCTTAAATGTCTCCATTATAAAATTCACCGCATTCTGTTTTGCTGCATGTAATATTATCAAATCATCTGTAGACATTAAATAGGTGAGTTTGAGCTTTTTGCATCTTGGGTGAAACCTGGAATCCACATGGTCTGCTGCTTATTCAAACAACCGTGAAAGATACTCCATTGCTAGGACAAAGAGCAGGGGGATAGGGGATCCCCAGTCTTAAGCCCCTCCATCCCTTGAAAAAACCCATAGCTATTCCCATTCACATTTATATTGAAAGATGTGGTAGTTACGCAAGCCATTATCCATTGAGTAAATTCCTACGGGAACTTGTAAGCATGCATCATTTCCTGAACAAACTCCCAATATAAGGAGTCATAAGATTTCCTTATGTCAATCTTAAATGCACCTAGGAGATATAATCTTTCTATTGTATCCCCGTACAATTTCATGGCGTAGCAGCACATTGTGCAATAATTCCCTATTTTTGACAAATGCTCCCCGACTCGATTCACCAAACATGGCATAACTTCCCTCAATCTTCCACATATGAGCTTGGAAACACACTTATAGATTACATTGCAGCAAGAAATTGGCCTAAACTCAGCTGCATTTTGTGGGCTAGGGACTTTAGGCAAGAGCACTAGGTTGGTTGTGTTCAGTCATTTTTCATTTGACCTATATGGAAAAATTCATGTATTGTTGCATAAACATGTGTTCCCACATCGTCCCATGCAGCTTTGAAAAAGCCACTATTATATCCATCGAGATTCTGGGATTTCTCATTTGGAATATTGCTTTTTGATTTCCTTATTACTTAATGGCTTGCATAGCTCGATCTGCTGAGATACACTCAATACTGTTCCCTTATCCATTGCATTTGTATATATCTAACTTCTTCCTTTGTTGGTTTTGAGTGCCAAGTAACTATTGGTAAAACTCTACCTTGATCTATACAACCGCATCAAACCCCTCTATCCTCCTTCCTCGCACTATCTTGCAAAGCATATATGAAGTTTGCTCGCTTCCTTTTTCTTACTCAAGCCAAAAACCACTTTGTACATTGATCTCCATAATGTGTCCAGACCATTTTTTATGGTTGCTTCTTGATTTTGAGAATTCTGCTGCAATGCAATTTGTATTCCAATTCCGCTCTAGTCGTATCAACTTGATCATGAATATTAGCATACTTGTCTTTGTTGAGCCTAATTAGAGGTTTTTTAATGCACATAAAAGTCATCCTCAACTCTGTCATTTTTGAAACATGTTTGGTCTATGCAACCCCACTTTTCACAATATCATGGAATTTTGGGTCTTTGGCCCACATATCACAAAATTTAGAACTTGATACTCTTTCTGCACAATCAGGAAATGATAGCAGAATTGGGGAATGATATAAAAGGCCTTTATGTAGATATTCAGCATGCACGAACTCAAATGCATTATACCACCGAGTATTGACTACTAAACCCCACTTAATTTTAGACCATACCTGGTTATTGGACCTTGTGTATTTAGGACCCATACACTGCAGTACTTCCAGTCCACTAGATTCCAAGCAATCCGAAAGTCTTCAATTTCCCCTTATGTAATTTCAACTTTCCCCAGTATGTCTTCCAGATTCAGCAGTGCATTAAAATCCCCTAGAATACACCAAGCTTCAGTAATCGATCTTGTTGTATGCATTATTGTCTCCCACATAACCTTCCTTTGTTGCAGCTTGTTATAACCATAAGCTATTGTCAACAAGAAACTAGACCCCGAGTTCAATTGAGTGGTTATGCAGTGGATTAATTGTTCAATTATGAACTCTATTTACACCTTGTAATACTATGGTCTCCATGCTAACTAACATCATTCTACCTCTCTGTACCAAATGCCCATTTGTTTGACATTGTCATCCTTCCAACATATTATTTGCTATAGCCTCCTCCATAGAAGCTTTCAACTTGGTTTCTAACAAGCCAACCAGGACTATTTTTTATTTTTTCGGATAGTTCTTAATATCTATCTGTTTATTAGGGCTATTTAAGCCCCTAGCATTCCAAGCAAAGTAGGTTCTCCATCCCGAGGTCTCCCTCCAATGTTTCCTGTGTGACCATTTATGCAATCTCCTTCTCTATTAATACTTCAAAATTATTTTCAGAGTTGGTAGGACTTTGCATACTTGCAGGTTTTCTCATAGTAGTTCTCCTTGGTCTTATGAACCCATCTTCATCAATTTGGTTCTACACTCCTTGTCTTTCCTCCTTGTGTATACTGTTTCATTAATATGTGGCTGTACCGACTTCCACTCTTGTCCGATCTCCTTTTTCTTCCTATAGTCTTGCATATCATGCCCAAATAGATCACAGTGATAGCATCTTACATGTTTCCACTCAAAAACCACCTTCGCTTGATTAAAACCTTATTTTCATTAGCAAACTGGACTGCCTCTGGTAGTGATTCATTGATCCGAACATCAATTAGTAATCTGGCATACCGCAACATATTTTTGTCCATGGTACGCTTATCGGTTTTAATTGGAATGCCAATCAAACTTCTAATCTTACTCAGATTATCAATACCCCAATATTTTATATCCAGCTCAGGTAGTTGGACCCAAACAAGTAAGGAACTAATGTGTTTTGTATCTATTTCCAACTCAGGGTTCCACGCTTTGACAAGGAAGGGCTTCCTGTCAAAAAATAAATGCCCTTAGCTAGCACATCCTCTTTGTCTTGAAAATTGCCAAATCTGATAAGAAAAATTCCTTTTCGAACCACAAGCAACTTTGTCAATAGTTTGGTTCTTCCATATCCTTCTAACAAACCTATCCATAATGTCTAATGGTGGGTTTGCCGCCAACACCCTACACAAAATCGCATTTTTCCAGTACTCAATTCCCCAAGCAATGTCCTTATGATCTAATTGAGAAATTTTTGACCAATTCCACCACAGGTATAAATTTCAAAGAATTACCTTTTTCTGGGTTGACAAGTGCTACATAAGAACTCATCCTTGGTCGTGAAGTAGCAATCTGCTCATGTTCTTCGGATTGGGGATGAATCTCTTCTATCACATCTTTCTGTACTGCCCTATCCGAATTCTTCTCACTCAAACAATTTTGCGGTACTCGTTCGATTGATTCTAGTCGATTTATCAGCCTCTTTGTGCGATTGAGTTCCCGGTTAGTTTTGATGCCCTGTTGGTGTCCTGGTTGCTCTTGCTCGTAATGAATTCCTATTATTTGGATCCGATTTAGGCCTCCCACTCTTACCCCCTACCATTGCTGAGCTCTCGAGCTGAAGGGTAGTCAAAGGAATTATATATATACATAGACGATGTATTTAATGAGAGGAGAGGGTTAGGGTGAGAGGGAGAGGATTAAATATGGGTCATTGGATTAAAATGAGTGGCTTAAATTAATTTACTAAATAAAAATCCTAATTACTTCCTCCTTCATTATACCACCCTAAAATCACCACACCCCATTAGCAGCCTTATCGAACGTCATTTTAGTCGCCGCGAACCCATAAGTGAGG
Source organism: Talinum fruticosum (assembly GCA_021018815.1). Classification (NCBI taxonomy): domain Eukaryota; kingdom Viridiplantae; phylum Streptophyta; class Magnoliopsida; order Caryophyllales; family Talinaceae; genus Talinum; species Talinum fruticosum. The sequence goes on from JAITYX010000011.1 coordinate 4,859,018, forward strand.
ATTCCGTCGAGTCCACTATTGTCCAAACCCAGTCCTTTCCCTTCATGTTCCATTGTTTTCTTTACTTATCGTCAGAATTTATAAAAACTCGACCCCAAATGCATCTAATTTAGGGTATGTTGAACCCCAAATCGAAAATTCATATCTTGCACCCATGAATACTAGAAAATAACTTTGTTTTAATCTTAATCCTTAGATTTGAAATGAATGGTTGATATTTAATCATCTCACCCTCACCATATCCCCTCCGCTCATTTGATATATATATATATATATATATATATATATATATATATGTATATGTATGTATGAATGTATGTATGTATGTATGTATATGTGTGTTGGGGGGAGGATCATATGGACGTCCCTTTTTAAGTGAGCACCATTTATTAGGTGAGTACAATAAATGTTAGCCATCCAATTTTAATATGATGGTTCAAATTAAAAATGCTTTTTAATCAATTAAAAAAATCAAAATTTTTTTTGGAGGGGTTCAGCTCCAGTTTCATTCTTTCCCGAACTCACGAGGCCTCCAACTCGAACCCTCTCTCGCTCTCTCTCTCCCCTTGCTTTGTCCTCGCATCCATGACATTCCCCTTGACCTAGCCCACCCAAGCCTAGATGTTTTCCTTCTTTGTTTTCACAGTAGCTGCCCTTGAACCAGCCTCGTTCCCTGCCCTTGCACCGCCCAGCCCAGCCGTGCTCCTACGTCGCCCAATTGGCTGCTGGCCCCGCCCATGCGCCGCCTGCCATGACGGCCACATCCCGTGCCCGACCTCCTGTAAGAATGAGATCTACTAGTGAAACTCTAATTAGTAAGATATGAACATTTAATAATTTGGCTTAATTTTTAAATTAAATTGATTGTTCTTGCCTTTGATTATGTAAGATTTTGATTAGTCTAGGTTTATTTTAATTATTATTTTGTTTATTATCGAATGTAAATTCACCAATAATACATGAACAATCTAGGCTTGCGCCTCACAAAGCCATGGAAAATAATTAAGAAGGTAATAAACAATTATAAGCATCTAATTACCAATATTCAATAATTATTATTTAACTACCAAATTAATTATTATTTAACTACGAAAGTTCAATAACTAGTCGTTAGTAAAAACAAGCACCAATTGATAAAATAACTACCTTCTACTAAAATAAATAAATTTATTGAATACATTGGTTTTTTTTTTTTTTTGGAATGACAGGTGACAACAATTAGAGAATTATTTTCCTATATCTAGACAACATAGGAAGAGCGAGCATTGGTTTAGCAAAAGATTTATAAACCTTAGTAATACAAATTGAATTAAAGTGGGATAAGAGACTCTTGATGCTTTTACAATGGGAATAATCTCTTTTAGTGTCGAATATCCCTTCTCAAAATCTGGAATAGTTGCACTCGAATCGAGCCAATAATTACGTTATTAATTCCTTATTGACCAAGGCATTTTAGTGCCAATTCGAGAGTCATGAATTCCGCTTGCAATGGTAAATCTCTATAGGAGCACAAGTTGTCCATAATTCATTGATACTTGAGTTGCATTTGTGAAGCCGACCACCTTTTACTCGTCATGAATTTTTCCCAAAAGCGTAAGCGACCACCAAACATCCATATCCATAGGAGGTTCCTTTTGACACGAGAATGAGGGCAGAAGTTCTAGGGTACAAGAAATCTTGCATTGTGTTTGAAGTTTGCATGTGATTAGCGAGAGAAAGAAAAATAGTTGAAGTAAAAAAGTGAATTATAGTGTAAGAAAAATGACACCTAAAACACGAACAAGTGAAGGTTCATCTCCCGGAGACATAAACGAAGAAAAGACTAATTGAGCCGATAGTTGGAAAAATAACTATCCTGGAAAACTCAACTACAAAGATGTGCAAAATGAAGGAAACAAGCCACACAATCCAACTACCCTATCTCTATGCCTTAATTCTCCACGTAAGCCAGGTAAAGAAAAAGTTGACAGTTATCAAAGCTCAAATCGGATACTCTTACCGGTAAGGCTTTAACATTGAGATAAAAATGATCTATATAAAGAACGAAGTAAATTTGAGTAAATTAAATAAAGAAAGGATGGAAAAGAAATGGAGTCTAAAATATCTCAATAGGAGAGAAAAGGAAAATCAAGAACAAAATTTACTATTTGGGAGTTATTATACTCGTCTATATACATGTATGAAGTTTAGCTGCACTTCTTGCCATTTCTTTTAAAAAGCTTTTCAACCAAACCAATCAAGTAACCAACCATTGAGGTGTGAACCAACCGAACCCTGCAGCGAGGCAAAGGCAAGGTGTCCAAATCTTTTGAGCGGCAGTTTCCCGTTATTTCCGTCCTTTTGTTTTCAAACGCAAACCCAAATAATTCGTTAACGACAACCAAGACTCCCCATTTTCTCCCTCCCTCTTATGCTCATCTCTCTCTCTCTCTCTCTCTCTCGCTTCCCCACCCCACCATTCTCTTCCGGCGATCGCCTCTCTCTCTCTCTCTCTCTGCCCTCTGTTCGCCAGATTCGATGGAGTTGTAGAACTTGGGTGCCAGAAAATGGCGGCATACCCTTTGCAGAATCTGTAGCCCTGACGCTTCTGCTTTCAGAAAGAGGGAGGGGGCGACAATAATGTCTCGCCAAAAAGCTTCCTCTCTGGTTCCCAAATCGAAGATCCTTGACAACAAATACGTAAGCCAAAGAGCTCTCTCAATTTCGTCCTTTTTAGGGTTTTAATTGCCTGTTCTGTGATTTCTTTCCGATCAGAAATGAGAATGTTGTTTAGAATATGCGCTTAAGAGAATAAACCAAATAATTAGGTTCAGGGAGTGCTTTCTAATTGGCATTTGAGATTGAACTGCTACTATTAAGTTAGCTTGGAATGATTATTGGTTTGTTTATGGAATTTAAGCATCTTTGTTATTTACTGGGTCGCTATAGTTAGAGTTTTGATCCATTGTGTTAGCAAAGTTTGGGAAATTTTATTTACTTAGGGTTTAACTATTGTCCTTTCTTTTCAGTTGTCAAACTACAGATATATTGTTTATTTGCTAAGGAAAATGCATTTGACAATTAGTTATGGAATATAGTTTACTCAAGTTTACTATTTAGTTACATTTTCTTTGAATCAGGGAACAGTAGTCGTGCTTATTGTATGATTGAAAATGAGAGTGCTCATAGTGTAGCATTTTGAAAATTGTGTGTTAAAAATTCAAGTAAAATAGAAAGAAAAATGGAAAATAGGTAAGGGAGAATGAAACTTTAAGGTAAGTAATCCTAGTTCTTCTATTAATGAGATGTGTCTCTATATGTTAAAGGAAACAGAAAAGGAATTGTTCCCCCTAGCTGTTTACTGTGTCTTGCAAAGATAGTCTAACTAGGGACCTATTGCAGTTCCTTCTATGTTGTTATCTTAATTCTGTCCCCTCCCCCCAAAAAAAAGTGGGAAAAAGCAAAGAAAGAAAAAATGTCTTGTCTGTTTGCTTTCTTTGCCTGTCAATAAGGTAGGCTTGGGTAATTTCTGATTAGTAGTTAATATTGAATTATTTAGTCTCCTCGTAGAATTTTAACTTGGAGGTCATGGAATTTGGTATAGACGTATTGATTTTCCGGTAATTGAAAGACAATGGTGTAAACTTGGTATCAAAATCATAATAATGGATGAAAAGCAAGCTATTTTCACAGGTGTATGGAATGCTGGTATCTTTCATGCTGTTTATCTGTAATTATATTTACGATTTGATTACATAAATGTTATAAGAAGTCTCTCAAAATTCGGCTTGGGATGTTTATGTTTGTCAATTAATAGCTGAAATTTCAGCTGTTTAATTACCCAAGAAAAATTTTCTTATATTTATTTGTGGTATGTGAAGGCTGTTTGATTTTTATATAGCAATCCTGTTATTCATTTGAGGTACATTTTTTCTGTTTTTGCTTTTAATAGATTTTGCATTTTCCTTTTTTTCGCCCGGGGGTGTTGAGCAGGTCCTTGGAGACGAGATTGGAAAAGGTGCTTATGGGCGAGTGTACAAGGGTTTAGATTTGGAGAATGGAGATTTTGTGGCTATCAAGCAGGTTTCATTGGAGAATATAGGTCAAGAAGATCTGAACATTATTATGGTTTGTTTCAAATCTCTGTTGTCTCTCACTACCTCTTCATATCTACATAAAACCATGGAATTCATTTTAATCACAACCCTTGCCTCTGATTGTCTAAGAGAACAAGCATTGCATTTAAGTATTTTCATGCATCAACTAGTTTTATATTGCCAATTCATATGACGTCAACTATAAAAAGGATGCCTGTGTTTTTCCTTTCATTTTTAGTTAAAAGGATTCTTTAAATGCTTTTAACTAGCTTGAAGATGAAAAAGAATTGAAAGAGAACAAGAAGCTAGAAATAGCAGGCGACTTGAGTTTATGAGCAGCATTTTTAAAGCATTTGTCAACGTATAGCAACATCTTTCAAAAAGATAGCAAAGAATAGTGGTAATTAAGTGGCATTTTCCTAAAATACACAAAAGATCAATTCAGGGCTATGTTGGCTTTCTTTTTTTCTTATCAGGCCAAGGATGTATGCATCAGGATGTCTGCAGACCTTGTTTTAGTAGGGGCCATATTGGGGAAGCCGGGGAGGGGTTGTTGCTCTTGTCGTGTCCAGTCTTTTCTTTGTGTGCTTTTCTCCATCATATGTGATCCATATGGGTGATTTGGTGGTCCAACTAGTTATATGTTTTGTGTGCATTTCAGTTAAAGTTACTTTTGGGTAAATTTCCAGCTTTATATTATGGTATACTGAAAAGAAAATGGCTCACCAGACTACTCTTTACTACTTTTTCTCTGGAGTATTAAGCTGTCAATGATTGTAAATGTGGGGCCCAACAAAAACAGCCTCTATACAATTTGGGGCAAGATTGGAAGGAGTGTGTATATTCTTCATTGTTGTCACAGGATATTGGTCGTGTTTGGTTAAGTAGACATATGTTTGAAACTTACATAAGTTCTTTGCAAAATATTAGGCATGGCATTGGTGAGGCATGCGCCTCTTCCTTGCTCCTTACACCTGTCAAAAATTAGGTTGGTTTAGCAAACTGTCAGGGAAATTTACCATTACCGAAAAACTAAAATGTACATTACTCTAGGCATTCCTGGAGAGATTCACATGTTGAGATTGCTGTTTATCGTTACTTACTACGACTTTCTCAGTTTCCTATTCTTTTTAATCTCAGTTTCATGTATTCTTTTCTGTTTTGGTTTTCCCCTGACAAATCCTCTTGTTCTGTTTTCTCCTGAGGTTAGAAATCATCAACGTGAAAATTATATATGTTCTGTTTGTTTCTCCCAGCAGCTATGTTGAGAGCATGTATGATCCAATTATTGCAATCTGAGGTCTTTATGAAATATGTCTGGATGGGCCTGCTGAATACTGTTTTATGCTATTTTGCTGCTGTAAAACAATGGTGTATTTGTTTCATTCTCTCTTCTACACATTTCACACATAAGGTCATTGCTAATTTGAATTTTAGTAGCCCTTCTTTTGTTATCAACCTCTATTGCATGAGCATCCAAGTGATAAGGAGCACCATGGAATGTTGAACCTATTCCAGACCAAAGCTTTCCAGTGTACTAAAGATCAAAATGCAGCAGCCACTTATACCTTTTGGATATAGAATAAACTCTTTTCACTTCCATCCAAGCATTTGTTTGAGTGTCAAATGCTGCTCTCATTTTGTCCTTTGACTTAGGAGCCACCCCCTCCTCAAACCAGCTACAATCCGGTTTTGTCTTGCATTTGCATATTTTAGAGCCTTTTAGGTAACAATGGTGTATCCTGTACCAACAACGCATCCTCTTTCTTTGTGACATGCCATACATGCTTGCGCAATGCAGCTGTGTTGCATACTGTGGTCTCTCTGATGTTTGAAACCCCCTTGGCTTTTTGGTGAGCAGATTGTATAAGTAAAAGCTACTGGTGGGTTCTTTTCAATCTAACCCCATCGCATCCTCTCCTGGGTATTTGGTTCATTTTCTTAATGCCATTTTTTGAGCTTTCATCATGTTGGTTTTCTGTTGAAAAAAGGGTTGTTTAACTACATTGTTTAGCATTTTTCTGCTACTAGTATTACAATGGAGTAATGACTTGTGCATGAATTATTTTGTTTTTGTGGGCATTACTCGTTAGTTTAGTGACATTAGGTTTCTGTATTTTTCCATGTTGGCAGTTCGTTGCATAGAGAGTTAGCATATTTCATCACCCTTTATTTGATAAAGCATATGCTATGGTTCTTCTTCTATGAGAATGTCACTTACCTGTTGCTTTCTTATCATTCTTTTTGGTTCGATTTGGTTGGTGAAATGCACATATACAGCAAGAGATTGATCTTCTCAAGGTACTTGTTTCCTTTGTTTATTTGATTCATTCACTACCAAGCTCTCTTCATGTCATTTCTCTCCTTATTCTTTATTCTGATATGTTAGATGGACACTAAATGGGTAGTGAGCCATAGGCGGGCAATATAACAGAACTCTACATGTCTAAGGCTAAGCCAAAGAGTCATCTATGATATTATCCACAAAAGCTAGCAGTGATCCATGTCGAAGGGCCTTTTGCTTATCAGTCTTGTGATTCTCCTATGAAGCCTTAGACTATCTTTATTTTCTTCATATAATGTTTCTGTACCTTCCCCATTCTTGCAACTATGATGAGGAATTGAGCATTTGTGTGGAGGACATGTACTTGAAGAAATATAAAGAGTCTATGATAACTTGTTACATTTGATGATTATCAACAACTCCCAGTACGAGCTTCAAATGTAGGTAACCTTACCTGTGCAAGCATCCTTGGAAACAGAGAGACCGATTCCAAGTGACCCACAAAAAAGTTCTGATAAAACATTTTTGAAGTTGAAATTGTTTTTTTGCAACATGTAAGGTAATATGAATATTAAATACTAATATCAAGTAACATTTGCTCCTCCAAAAACAAAAAAGTAGGAAAAATGGCTTGCTGATTATCTTTACCAAAAGACCGGGAGGGGCTAGGACTTGTTGGTTGTGCAATTTGTTCTTTTACTTGATGGCAACATATGTTGGGGATTTTTATGCTATGGTAGGATTACTTGATATCAACTAGACTACATGGGGTTAGTTAGTATTAGGTTCTTAATTTCTTATTCATTTTGATATAAAGAGGAACTTGATGGAAGGACAACGATAAAAGAAAGAGGACAAGATGCCTTCACAACAAAGGCAACAGCGGAATAGCCTCTGTGTGTATGTGTTGTGTTGTCTTCTGTGTGTCCTTGGATAAGGCAAATAAGGATACAATTAGAAAGAAAACAATGAGGTTTACTCTTATACCTAAGAAGGGACTAGAACAGAGACTCATCATGCTCCCAAGCTATCATTTAATATTCTGTTATCGTCATGCTTTCAAGTTAACATGTGACATCCGAGAAAATAAAGGATAAAAGAAATCAAATTCCATAGAGACAATCCAAGGATAGAGCAACATGTAATCCATCTGTTGCATGCTGTCTGGACTGAAATTTATTTTCTTTTAAGCTTATTGCATTGTGGAATCTTATCACTCTGTGATCAAATTCAAATACTTCTGAGCCTATTATGCTATAGTAAGGGGCCCTTTAAATGGTTTGCGTAGGTTGTGTTGAACCATGTGCCCCCGTGTGTGTGCATGTGGGGGTGGGGGAGGGGGTGGGAAGAGGGCCTTTAGAGGAGCCTTACCAAATGGCCGTAGTGAAGTCATTAGGGAGGATGCCTTCAATCAAGTTGCATTAGCACTTCACCAGAAATAAACTTAATTAAACAACTCTGTTATACTCCCTCCATCCCCTTATTTTCTTCCTAAACATAAAAACACACGCTTTAAGGAACCTCCTTGTTCAACCAATAGATGATGGGAAATTGGTTAAAACAGCATTTAATGAGCTTTTTTGAAGCTAATTTGATACCAAAAATATTGGCATTTAGGAAAAATATGGGATGGAGGAGTAGTAGACTATGATTGGAGTATAAGATATCCTCTGAAGAACAAAGGTATCAGTATACTAGCAGGCCAATCTATTGCATTCCAGTGAAAAGCACTATCAGCCCTTCTTTTGCAAGGAATCCTAGAAAGAAAACCACCTGTTTCGTTAAGTTACTACTTTGTTTACTTGCAATGGACAGTTGTCGTATATTAATTCTTCGCAGTTTATGGTATTATTGGTTACATATTGTGATGCTTACTTCATGGTTAACACAACTTGGCTTATGCCGCTGCTTTCATCTGAATCCTTAAGTGGTATCTTTGTGAGGCTAGTTGTGGTTATTTGTATTGTATGCTCTTTCTAAGACAATACATTTTCCCTGCAGATTCTTAACCACAAAAATATTGTAAAATATCTTGGATCCCTAAAGACAAAGACTCACCTTCACATAGTGCTTGAGTAAGTTATAGGTTGAGCTTGATCAATAAGATCCATCAGCTTTTAATATTTGTGTGATGCATTCATTCATACATACTCTGCAAATTTTTGCTGATTTAGATATGTGGAAAATGGGTCACTTGCAAATATCATCAAGCCCAACAAATTTGGGCCATTTCCAGAACAACTTGTTGCTCACTACATTGCTCAGGTAGTCAGGTTCAGTCTTCATCCTTCCCTTTTTCATTTGGTTTGTTTCTTTAAATTACTTATGTATAAATAATGTATATGCTTGTTTATGCACATCTGTAACTAGGTTTTGGAAGGCCTGGTTTATCTTCATGAACAAGGAGTCATTCATCGTGACATCAAGGGTGCCAATATATTAACTACAAAAGAGGTAAATCTGCTGCTTGTATTTCATAAACTTGGAGCCAAAAGCTTATCATATTTCTTAGCTGTATATTCTGCTTTTATAATTTTTGTATTAAGAGCTCTATAATCTGCTTTTATCATTTTTTATTGAGTAAATACACATTTTCTTGAGGGAAATGAAAGAGATTTCACCCATTTACAATAGAAGGGAACAATATATCATGCCATCAAGTATCACAAATTAGTTTATCTAAAAAACCCAAATAGGTCAAATGCTGCCTGTAATACTCCATCTATACAAAATTATAAAAATGCAAGTATGGAGTCTTGATAAGCAAAATCCCTGTCCTTGAAAATTCGCTGATTCTTTTTGATTACTCCACCAAAGCTAGCTGAAGGCGCTCTTTTTATTTGTCCTATGATTTTCTTTCTGGTCTAGTTTTGATCAACGTTTAAATCAACATAAAGTTTTTGACTGAAAGGAGTATGATTCATGGATGCATTCTTCATGCATGTGCACTTATGAAGCAGTGGTTTGCACAATTTTGATGTTAATATTTTAATGTAGATGTGGCTCTTCTGATTGCATTATCTTCATCATACCACCAAATGTAACGCCCCGACCCTCGGGTAGGGACGTCACATCGAACCCTTCTCGAGGATCCTTAAGGTTAATCTAGGGAACAACTTGGCAAATGTAACATGTTTTTAAACTATTGGAAGTCGAGCTAGCAACTTTTTTTTTCTCTTCCTTTTATAGAGAAGCTATGATGAGTCTTGAGCCCACACGGCTTCAAAAGTTAGACTGTTGGGTTCACACAACCCTACACTATAAAATAGAGTACAATGATAACAATGTCTTGGTGGTGGCCACTGAGGCTAAATCAGAGCGTTTATGAATACCAATGTTTTTTTAGCTATAAGGAACTTAATATGCATGGGTTACTTATGTGTAACTTTGAACTTGATATGTAAATCTTACTTGGCTTGTCCAACTGGAATTTTGCTCATCTGACATGTTCTTCTCCCTGTTCCTTTGTGTGTGTGTGCGCTTTTTTGGGGGGGCATTTAGTGCATTCCACACTTTGCAAATTACAGATGCGTGTGCTTCAAATTTGAAATTTGTCCAAACTTTGACCTGACATGGCTCCCGTCTATTAACACAAATATCAAGGGATGGCACATAGAAATTAATGGAATGACCATCTTCCCCTCCTCCTCCATTTGTAAATTCCTTTTTTTCCTCTCCAATTTTCTTTTCTTTCTGTCTCATCACAATTGCTATTGATACTTGAAAGTTGAAACCCTTTCCCTTTGTGGTTTTGGATGAATACAGGATATACACTATTTACTGGACATACACTGCTCTAGTCCATACTAACAACAAAACAGAATTGTGGGACAAACACTGTATAAAACAAATTTTCGTATGCAACTTTACAAACATATGCACCTAGGGGTGTAAACAAGCCTCTCCTATTGTTTAGCTCGAGTCGGCTTGGTCAGATTTGAGCTCGGCTCAAAGCTCGCCAAGCCTTTAATGTTACGGCTCAGGACGGCTTGGGCTCGGCTCAGTATTATATTTTGTTGTTTGTTTTTGCTATAAAAATTTCCAAATTCAAGGCTATAATTAAAATTAAATGCTATGTTTTTGGTGATCTTAACAGTAATTTTATACTCTCCATACAAATACTTAAAAAAATTGAACTACTTGACATAAACCGAGCCAAGCCTTGCTGAGCTCGGCTTGAGCTCTGTTTGATTTGAGATTTGAGCCCGAGATGAGCTTTGACCGAGCCCTCGGTGAGCTAGCTCGGTTTCGTTACAACTCTATATGCACCCAATGTTGGATCAGCAACTTGTCACCTTTTTGAATTGATTGCTGTGTTTGTGTTTCTCTGGATCTTCCCAAACAAAGGAAGTGATGATGGACGAACAGTAATCATAAACTCATAAGTTTGGGCATACGAGTTCTTTTTGGAGTGTTAATCTAAGTATCAAGAGAATCATCAAACTGCAGAACAAACCTACCGGAGCAAATTGAGGATTAAGACCTTGTCCTGACAGCCTTGACATTGGAGGGGCTGATTCCCATGGCCAAATCATCTGCTGATAAACTTGCTTTAACTTTTTCAGGAAGAAGGCTGGCAGATTTACTACTGTTAGTAAGAAGCCTCCAGGGGATAATGCCTGGTTGATTACACGAGATGCCAAATATTTCACTTCCCGTTGAATTCTACTTGATAGAATTCACTGATGTAGCACCGTTACCAATCTACCAAAAAAGGGGGCAATATGTATAAGCAAAAGCAACAACAAATGCAAAGGCATTAGAAGCCTTACAAAGAATAAAAAATATCAGAAGAATGCCTCTTTTTGGGATACATAGCATGACGAAAGCCGGAAACTGCAAACTAATCTGGTTGACTATGGCTATGCTGCAGACCAAACTGATAGCAGACAGAAAATGTGTCATGCAATAAGTCTACAAATCCTATTTCTTCATCAGTAGCCCTCTTCAGAAACAGTAACTGTTGAGTTCAAATACCAGAGTATCAAACTATGAAATTTGAAAGCCTTTTCTTCGTTTAAACTCTTTACCTTCCATAAAAAGCATGAGCACAACAGGTATTGACTGAGATGGCCAGAAATATTTAGGGCCTATAGGATTGGCTAAGCAAAGAGTTAGTACGAAAGCGTTTCCAAAAAGAAACTTGAAAGCATTTTTATTAGTTAACATTTCATACAATTTTTTTTTTTTTTGGGGGGGTTAGGAAGATAGAGTCTCTGAGACATTGACATGGAATGAAGGGGGAAGAGTTGGAGTGTGAAGTTGAAGAGCGTTTAATCTGTTGGGATTGGCTCATTCATTAAAAATGAAATTATCCGTTTGTGCAAGTTTTAACACACCAATGCACTTAGAGTATTGGTTTGCTGATTGTCATTAATAAATGACGATGAATTGATATTGGAAAAAGTCTATCCTCCATCTAGAAGTTGAAAAACATCGAGAGAACTAAATGAAATTCCCTTTTTCTCCCTTTGATGACGATAGAATCACATTTTTTAATTTAGGGTGATCTCCATAATTCATGCCTAAAATAACTGTTGTCCTTTCAGGGTCTAGTCAAGCTTGCTGATTTCGGGGTGGCTACAAAATTGACTGAGGCAGATGTGAATACACATTCTGTCGTTGGAACACCGTACTGGATGGCGCCTGAGGTACTGTTGATTATTTGGGTTGTTTCCTTGTAAAGCTGGTATCGTTTTCTCGATGATTTCTCTTTCATATTCTGTCTTTTCAGATTGCCAAATTCGTCATAAGATAGGCTTTTAGGGTGTGATAGATTTTGTAAAATTAAGATAGATGGTATATTTTGTAAACTAAACTTCCGGGCAGATGGTAGATGACTGATAAAACTGATAAATTCTGCGTATGATATGTGGCAAATTGTTATTAGTTTTGATTGTTCTCCTCGTTCTTTAGTTGGTTGTTTATTAACACATCTTCTATATCAAATGATCATTGCTAGCTTACTAGAACTTCAAGTTATGAAGTGAAAAATTTGTTTGTTGTGTTAAAAGTGTATGACTCTTATAGTATGTGTTTAAAATAGCATTTAAGAACCCGAAAAAGAACAAACTCAATCAAAAGCTTATTCTGATTGTTAAAGGCCATGTAATAGATTATATAATACTCTAACACGCCTCTTCACACGAACACTATTTGGACTTGAAGCATGGATGCTATATAAGCTCTTAAACACATTGAGCATTAATTCAATATGGTGACTGTTGAAAATTGAACCTTTGACCTTTCCTTGACAAAGGCTCTATACTGTATTCAAGAACCCAGTCAACCGAGAGCTTAAGTGGTTGGTTGTAGGCCTAAGAATAGATTTATGTATTCTCGATGCTAGGCTGCATTCTGAGCTTATCTTTTTCAGGTAATTGAAATGTCAGGAGTTTGTGCTGCATCGGACATCTGGAGTGTTGGCTGTACTGTGATTGAACTCCTAACATGTGTACCTCCGTATTTTGACCTGCAGCCTATGCCGGCTCTCTTTCGTATTGTTCAGGTCTGTAATCTGTACTCTACTGTTAGTATGGCCATCAGACTATGGTTTTTGTGGTTGGAAGGAAGAATTTTTATCAGTAATGTTGTGTTCCTATGGTGTTGTGCTCTTTTTGTATTCTTCTTAGCATTTCGATCAGTTTGCTTTTAAATAGTTTCAATGATAAGCATTCACTGTGAAGCAATGTCTGAAAATCTTCTTTTGCTCCTTTTTATGTTGCTATAAACAATTTGTTACAGTTTAAATGGGAAATAATACTTGTTTCAATGTTCTATTCCGGTTTTTCATTTTTATCAGCTGTAGACTTATCTCTTGGTGTAAGTGAACCGTAAAACTTGAATGCTACCTTATCATCTTTAGCGGAATATGCTGCTCTTCGGAGTACTGGTCTTCGACTATTAACTATGATCCTTATATGAAAGGACCACATGGTCTTGTGTATTAACCAAGCTGCAAGCTCTTTGAAGCACTTTCCTCTATTGGCAAGAAAAGAGTTCAACATAAGGTCAAAGTTATATTACTGGACCTTTTGGAATTTCTCCAGATGACTGTTCATCTCCTTCAAGCCCTTCTTTCCTTTCCCTTTTCTTCTGTAAAATAATTATTTCTCCAGGCTTTTGCTACTTTCCCATTTTTCAAAGTAGCAATAAAGCTAAACTTGCTAGTTCAGTGAATTTCAATTGATTTTGATCATTACTATACATTATGACATCCTATTTTATTTAGTTTTTCATTTTGTTTTTCAGGATGAGCACCCTCCAATTCCAGATGGCCTATCTGATGATATTACTGATTTCCTGCAGCAATGTTTTAAGAAGGTAGAGTTTTAAAATGATGACTGGATTCTGTATAATTTGTTCATACGCGTGCTACTTGTTATTTCTGGAGTTTTTCTTCTTGCTCTACTGTTTTTTTCTCCTGTGGCCAACTGGGTTTTTTGCGTACAACTAAATTGAACTGATCATCAATTTAAAGAACAAAAAATAGTTAGGCATAGTAAGGATTCCTTATTCCATCTCTTATGCTATGTATTAGATCTTGCAACATCTTGCTCCACACAGGTTATGATACCTTGTTTTTTCCTTTTATTGTTTTTTGTTTCTGTATGTAATATGTGATTGTGCTGGTTCACTTAACAAGTTCTATCACATGGTTGCATGTGATCTGAAATGTTTAGTTGAAGCGATTATTGCCTCCTATTGAATACCACCTTGTGTGGTGGTGGTCGACCGGCAAGGGTGGCGATGGTGGTTAATAATAGTTGGTCATTGGAGGTCAGTGGTCAATGTTTGGTGGTCGCATGATGGTGGGTGATTGATTCCTAGGTTGGCGATGGTGGTTAATGATAGTTGGTCGTCGGCCATGGTGATTTGCGCGATGGCTGGATTGGCTGCATTTTTTCTTCTTCTTCTCCTTTGGTTGATTCCATATTTACTCACTAAACACTTGATATCAGAGTTCAAGTCCCTTCCCCAACCCCCTAGAACTTGAAATTTGATTCCATTCCACTTCTATTTTTCTCATCGAACAGGCCCTAAAGGGGTTTTGTACCTGAAGTTGTGAGGTTGAGTGATTGACCATCCCGCTTCCTCCATAGATCCGCAACTGCTCGGTGATGCTTCATGCTACCCCTTTGCTATCTTTCGGCCGATTAATTTCTTCTATATAATTCATATGTTTCAAAAAGCTATGGCTATATGACAATTGACACACACACACATGTGATAGTTCATTTTTCCCTTCCATTGAATCTGTGGCCATATACTTCTGTATTTGTAATTAGATTTCATTTTATCCAAAAGAGAAAATGCGATTGGTGCCTTTGTGGGGCATAAGCAACCAGAAAAAGAGAGATACACTGTTGACTTGATTCTCTGGTTTTCAATTATGTTTGATGCTGTGCTCTAGTAATTTGCTGCTAGAAGTTGCTTTGACTTTATGAATATGACACTCATAGTTTGTTTCAGGATGCCAGGCAAAGGCCTGATGCCAAGACATTGCTTTCTCATCCTTGGATACAGAACTATAGGCGTACTTTACAGCCATCCCTTGGTTCAATGAGGTAGAGCTACATGTACTCATACACTTACTTTCAGATTTTGTAAAGAGTTATTTTTGGAGATATTGACATATACCCCCTTTGGTTTAGTTTTAAAACTCTGACCTTTTTGTATGATTTAGCCCCTCCACCTTTGCATCGAATGATTATGAACCGCCAAATCACTGATGGTGGCATGAGCATGTGGACAAATAATTGACTGACATGCCTTAATGTCTATTGTAGTAGGTATCACCTATGTATGAAAGGACTGCAAAGATGAAAATCAACATGCCCTCGGTATAAGAATCATGCATGAATTTTTCTTTGTTTGCGGGTCTTTCAAGTATCTATGTTTCATATGCATAGGATCATGTTGATTGATGGAGCTAGAGAAGGTGTAGTCAAATAACCTGCTTGAATTACAAATACCTAGGATTCTCATGAATTTATGAAAATCAAATCTCTAACATGTTATATTTTTCACACTTAGCTAAAGTGTGGAGCAGAAGCCTTACTAAATTGATGTTTCTGGAATACAGTGATGGATATCTGCATGTCAGTTTGGTGATAGAAACTGTATAGAATGATAAGAAAAAGTCTGGTGTATTCGAGGGTTGGCACCTTTAGTTCAAAATTATGGGGTACATATTGCTATAAATTGAAAGGTGAAACTTATAATGGAACTAAAAGACCAGAGATCTGCATTTTAATGATAATAGGTTGTCAAATATATGCTGCTGAGTAGTCTGTGAAGTTTCCTACACTTTTGGCCCCAGGTTTTATTCTATTCTCGAACTCAGGTGTAACAATAAAAAGTAGGATAACAATGGGACAAGAAGGGTGCCATGTGGGCGGAAACAACATTAACCTATACAAATCAAATTCCAAATCATTGTTAACTTGTTTGGAAGCTCTTGAAAAGATATCTTATGGGCGAAATTGGCTCTGTGAACCATATGTACAAATAAACATGATCCTTCAATTAATTTGCTCTTGCTTTCATGTGCCTCTATTTAAAAGGGGTAAACCTTTTCAATTTCAGATTTATGTCCCTTTGCTGTAATGGTATAATGAAGAGAGGCAGCAAACATAATTTTTGAACAAGTCAGCTATACTAGCAGATACAATTAAATGAATAAAATATTCCTGATGAATCTGTACTTCTATCTTTATTTCTGGTGTTAGCTTAACATTTTTCTCATCTTGGAAGTACCATGATGACCCTCTTTTGACGTTTTGCTATTGGAGAGGGTAGAACACACAACTGTATGAAGGATAAAAAGACAAATGCGTCAAAATAGGCGACTGTCTGCACCTTATGATTACTGTTTTATCATGGCAATACTGTAGCTTCTTTTCTCTTACCTTTTTGGTTGAAATATGCCCTTGAATGTAGGCCTGTTATGTTCCATGGTTATTTGTGATCTCTACTGTATTGGAAAACAGTGATAATTCCTATACAGGTGCTTAGGCAGCTACCATGAGTTGTTATGCATACGTGACAGAATTTTCAGTTTTTATTGTATTGTGTGTAGAGAAATAGCATATTATTTTGGTTTGTTGCAGGGTCACACAGGAAGATGCTTTGATGGAAGCAGAAATATGTGATGTAGATGATCATGGTGCTGCTGAAAGATTGTCTATGGATAAAGTAAGTTTATCTGTCGAAGCTTTCTGTATTTTAAATATTATTTTTCTCTAAAAAGAGGATCTGTTGGGTCTTTGGACTGGCGGTGTAATTGAGGGCTTCGCTTGGCTATGCTTAGAAAGTATTTGAGCTGAGGCCGAATTGGAGTTGAGCTTGGTCAAATCGAGTACAACTTGAGCTTTGACTGAGCTAAAATTGATGAGTCTAGCCTGAGGCTCTAGTTTGTGCTATATGATTTGAAATCCTTACATGTCCTGGTTTAATTTGTTGTTAACCTTTTAACTTTATGTCCTGGTTTAAAATTTACTGAAAACTTGTCTTTAAACAGCTAAGATTACAACATTAAGGATCAAGTGCATACTTTAATATTGAACTAGCTTTGAATTGCACGCAATAGATGCATGATTAAATTAAGTTCATATGTAATAACTTTTAGTGTTTTAAATTTATATTATGATAAAATATTAAAAAATCAAATAAAAGAGAACAATGACCATTTAAGTCAATTGAAATAAAACGTAGGTAACATTTAAGTAAGAACTGAAAGGCTAAGTATTACATGACTATAATATTTAGAAGATGAAAAAGAACAAAAAATTAAAGTATGATCTTTTATTTATGTTGCAAAATAACAAAATCAATATGACTTGGGGTCTCATGACAATACATCAAGCATTCCCGCTCCAAGCATGTGATCCTCCTACCTTTTAAGTTGCAAATTAATCATTAGAATCGTGTTTGTCCCTTTTTCTCGAGCTCTTTTCTTAAATACTTTATGATCTTGCTAATTTTTAAGGGGTTCCTGAAAAGATAAAAAGAGGAAAAATTAAAATGTGAAATATTACATTTTAGATATCAAATAACATGTGAAACTTTTAATAAGGAGCTCAAATTAGTCTCATGAGGGTGAAAATTTTAAAAAAATCTCATCGCAAAATATTATATACAAACATATTTTTGGATAATAAATGTAATAATAATAACATTTTGTAGTATATAAGAAAATGGTACTCACTATGAATATTCTCCTGATGAAAAAATAAGATAGAAAATCAATGGAAAGACAGTCAAATTTTATTAACATATTTGCCCCTAATTGTCCACTTTCTCTAAATTTTGATGTGAATCTTAAACATCAGTGGAAAGACAAAGAAAATGGTACTCCATTTCCCAGCAAAGAAAATACAATAAAAATAACTCCCAGCAGCCTGTTCCACTCCCCCTCTCTCATCAAAAAACCCTCATTAGTCCCTTTCGCAATTTCTTCAATTGACCCTCTAAATGAAACCGTTGCATCCCAGTTTCTTAAAATCCCAGAAAACAAAACATGAGGCGAATCAATCTTAGCATTCTTTAATCCAATTTCCATATAAATTGTTCTATTCGAAGCCAATTGTGAACAGTAAACAACGACCTAAAATAATAACAATCAGTGAGTGAGGGAGCAGAGAGAAACCAAAATCAATCAAGCAAAAATCATACAAATAACAAAAGAGGTATAAGATTCGAAAGGGAGGACAGAGAAATGAGAGATGAGGAGATTGAAAGCGGGAATGATACTCACAAATAAGGATACAATTTGTACTCAGAAAAAGATAGAGATCCAACTGAACCAACTTCAACTATACCGAAAGCATCAGCACAGTCACCCACCTGAGTTGCAACACCAAAATCAGTAATTTGAAGAGAAAGCATGAAAAAAATTAGTTAAACTGGTAAAGGGGTGAGAGAAATGGAGTAATTTGAGAGAGGTTAATGGCAAATCAAAATGAAATTTAATAACCGATGCAAAACTGGTAATGGGAACTGATGCAAGGGGGTGGGGAGAGAGGGACAGAGAAAGAAGGAGAATTTTATTAAATTAAATAAAATGAAATTTAATAACTGTTTAAAGTAAATAACATAATGACAATTTAATTCCCTACAATTTTAAGGTAAAAGAGTGGCAAATATGGCAAATCAAAATTTTTACAGCACGAAGTCTCTCTTCCCTTTATATATAACATAGATTATGGAAATCCAAATAACCATAACGCAGTGCCTATGTCCCTTCCAAAATAAATAGACATGCGGAGTGGATCCAAACTCACAAGGCTTGAGCTTGACTCTGTAAGTGTTTGAACCAAGCCCCAGCACGACTGAGCTCCAGTTGAGTTGAGTTAATTTTGCACTGAGCTTTGACCAAGCCATTTTGTGTGGAATCCCCAAGCTGGCTTGTCCATTCATATAGCCCTCCTCTAGAGTCTAAACCACTTTGCTTGGTTGTGTGTAGCTTAGTAGTAGAGCCACATATATAACTAAGACATCCTATGATTCGTAAGAATAATTTTCCTCAAAAATTTTATTGTATTAGGGGTAAATGTTTTATGTCAATATTATATGGAAGCAGTTGGTTCAGTGGCTATAGACATTTGGGTACAATTAACTTCAGTTTTACTATAGTGTGGAAATCTATTTACGATAGTTTGGAAATCTATGAGAGACTTTTTTTTATTCACTTCATTAGTAAGTAGCTTAATATTATAATTCTTTCTTTCCTTCCTTTTTACGAAATTTTGTTTATGCAATTTCTTTTTATTTCCCTCAAAGTTTCGTCATTCATAGTACCCCTTTCCCCCAATTTATCTCTCCTACTCTTAATTTTTCTCAATTTGTGTAAAAAGTGCGAAAGCTGAAATTTTGTTTTCCTTCTTCCCTTTTGCCCCTTGGGAGGTAGCCTAGTGGTAGGATGACTGGTTTGCACAAGGGAGACCAGGGTTCAATTCTCCTGAGGTTGTGTATGTCTGTTATAATTTACCCATCCAAAAAATGCAAAAGCTGCAAACAAAGAGAATTTAGTAACAGAAATTCGAACCATCTGGTCCCTATGTTTTGACAAGCTGGACAGAATGTCATATTTGGTGAAAAATACCTTGATCCTTGTTTTTATAACCGATTCTGCAGCATCTGCAAGATTCTTCTCATTCTGCCCTTTGTTTTATGTGTGAGTGGGTGTTTATTTCAAATGACAGGTTTCTAGAGGGGAAGCTTTGTCAAAAGACGGCACTGATGCTAATGAATGTAATTCTAATGGAAGTAATCTGGCGGAGACAAGAGTAGAAAATTCAGATGAAATGTCACAGCAAGTTCCAAAGTTGGCAATTCATGAGAAACCATGTGTTGATTCTGGTTCTTTTGTAGCTTCACCTCATTCAGAAGGTCCTTCTGCTGAGTCTGACCAGCTTCATGAACAAGGGCATAAGGTTGGTCATGATGAAATGTTGATGAATAAGGATGCACGATCCCCAAAGTCTAAAAAGAAGGAAGCCTTGACTGGAAAAGGTGAAGGCAAAGGAAGCCCCTTACCTAAAGTGAATTTATTCAGTTGTGGACCAAGGATTCATGAAGAGAATATTCATAAGGTAAATTTCTTTTCTGCTGTTGTTCTTCTACTGTAGTGCTTCATTATCTAATAATTTTAATGGAACCATGACTTAAGTAATTATATAAGTAATCAATCTGTAGTATCCCATATCCAACTTTGGGCTTGGTTTTGTGTGAATGTTCCCTAGTGCTGCTTTTCTCAGTGAGTGAAGGCACTTATTCTTAGCCTTTGACTTATTCAGCTGTATCAATCCTGAAATCTGATCTTTCTAGAGTTTTTTTAGTAAGTTATTTTTTTCAAGTTCTTGGACAAATAAGCCATGTTATATGCTTCTGTCCGTGTTGATCTGTCTGTCTAGCTCTTTTCATTTCTTTTGTTTGTGT
The DNA here is from genome assembly GCA_021018815.1 of Talinum fruticosum. NCBI lineage: Eukaryota > Viridiplantae > Streptophyta > Magnoliopsida > Caryophyllales > Talinaceae > Talinum > Talinum fruticosum. The sequence goes on from JAITYX010000011.1 coordinate 4,879,319, forward strand.
GTGTGTGTGTGTGTGTTTCCCAGTTGGTTTTTGTCTATTTCTTTCTGGATAAATTGGATAAACTACGCATTGAGGTGACATGCAGTCATTATTGCAAATCTTTACTCGATGGAGTACATGATAGTCTTAAAGTGCTGTCATACTACATTTTGTCCGTTGAAACATAATTAATTGATTGGTTAAACCTTTTGGACTTGAATGCTGTTCTAGTCATTTGGAAAATATGGGAAAATGAAGCAGTCCAGTAGTTACTCAATTTTTTCATAGGTTTTTAAAAACACTTACGTGTTCTATGCATCTTCATGCAAGGCTGTGAAAAAGGGAATTTCTTCTGGAGATGAACTTAGTAAATTCAGTGATAGCCCTGGTGATGCATCTTTGGAGGACTTGTTTCATCCACTTGATAAAGGCACAGAGGCTCGCACTAAAACTTCTGACTCTGCCTCCACCTCCCATGTCAGCCCAAGCGCTGCAGCACCTAAGCCTGGAAACTTGGCTACAAGGTTGAGGGATGCTATTGCACAAAAGAAGATGGGAAACGGAATGAGGCAAGCCAATGGAGGTAGTCTACTTCGTGTTATGATAAACGCATTGAAGGAGGATGTGACAGATATAGACAGCAATTTGGTACGTTTTATACAATGGTGCACGTTCTTTTTCTTTTTGTTATTGTTGGTTGCAACGGTGATTTTATTTGTTTGAATTTGTTTCCTAGGTTTTTGAAGGAAATTTGCCTTCTCCTCTTCAAGTAAGTAGAACTATCTTTTAGAGTTTTAACTTTTTCTGCAATTGTTTTCCTTCCTGTTTGATACACTTTGGGATTGTGTCATACTTGTCAACATAACATAATTTTGCAAACTTTTATTGAGGAAGATAATGCTCCTTCACTTCTTGAGGTACTTTTGGTGAGCGTAACCATCCAATCAACTTTATGATTTAATCTGATCTAGCTGGAAAAGGTCTTTTTGTTCACTCCCTGAATACCAATCTTCTTCCAAACACACTACTAGTTGGGTAATGGTTTGACCCTTGACACTTATTATGTTCTCCTTCATGTAAAGTCAATGTTCAATGCAAGGTACAGTTCCCTGAAGTGGTTTGACAGATTTAACTGCGCACCTGGCCATGGTCCATGTATTGAAGAACCAATTTGCTTGGACACAGTGAGCTTTCAGAAACTGTTCCAATGGGGAACCCGGTGAACTGTTTTCTTTTCCCTTGTTCAAGTACAAAACCACAAATCTGTTGCAAGCATGAATTGATCATGCAACCTCTAAGTTTTCAAGCCTTCTCCTTTTAACATTATCACTGCAACACTGTTTGCTGAGTTATTATTATTTTTTAAAAATTTGTTCTCATTTCTGCTAATATGCTGCAGGCATTATCTTTGCTATCTATTCTCTATTCCTACTATGTGCATGCTAGCCATATTCTTTTCTTGCTTGTGTTTATTTTTTATGTGTCTCCTATAAGCTATGGTATATATGATAAAAGAAAACTGATTTTTGAGTTTGATAAACTTATCTAATGTAACATAAATTTGGAGCTGAGTTAAATACTACACTACTTATTGGAAGTCATATACATTTGCTGAAGAGCTAGGTCTACATGTCATAAAATGTTCCTTACTTTGAGTAGTCATTTGAGAATTTTGTGCTTTCGATCTGATTGCTCAGCAGTGAGCCCACTGATAGCTGGATCTCTCACCAGTGTGAATCTGGTAATCTTGGTTTGATTTGGCTATCTTTCTAGTGACTTAGGCAGTTAGACTTTGTGAAAGCGACTCATGGTATAGAAGATTTATGTATATATGGCTTGTAAGTTGTAAGCCGTGTTGGTTATGCAAAAGCCCTTAAGCCTCTTAAGTGAGGAAGTTCTCTTAGAGGCAATGGGAGTTCAAGTTTGAGTTGTAAGCCCTTAATAGCCATTTTTTAGCCTGATGATATTTTATTTGTTTTATTCAACTTAAATCTTCTGTACTGACATTGGTATGCTAGGAAATTGTGTGATTTTCTTGTGAGCTGTTGCACTAATGGCCATTATGTTTCTCTTGTCAGGCTGTTGAGTTCGGCAGATTAGTTGGGTCTCTAAGGCCTGAAGAACCAGAGGATGTGATTGTCAATTCATGTCAGAAACTTATTTCATTCTTCCATCAGCGTACAGAGCAGAAAATTGTTTTCGTGACACAGCATGGTTTACTTCCCCTTGTGGAGTTACTTGAAGTTCCAAAGCCTCGTGTATGAAAACCATTTGTATACTTTGTTTTGTTGGTGGTTGCGCTTAATCCCGCTGACGTGGTTAGGTGTAACTTTTAATATATAGCTTTACATGTGACTGCAGGTTACTTGCTCAGCCTTACAAGTGATAAATCAGATAATCAAAGATAACTCTGAATTTCAGGAAAATGCTTGTCTTGTTGGCATGGTTAGTATCGCTTGATATTTAGCAATATTGTTTTGCACTTGTATCTTAAAATATTAATGGGTGCTAATAGGAAAAGCTTCATATGAGTTTAAATTTACCTAAATCCAAATCCCAATCCCTACCTAGAAAGTTCCGCTAATGTGTGTTGGGTATCTTGGGGTTTAGATTTAGCATTCTTACCCTTGAATTGCAGAGAGGCTGGTTGCATTGGACCCTAGATTAAAAAGATTCTGCCTATTACTATATAGAGAGGAAGCAAAGGACAATTTAGAGAGGCATTTTGCTTTAGTTCATTGCAATCCAAGCTGGAAAACTTGCCCAAAGTTGGCTCTTTTAGCAATCCACAAAGTGGACGTATAAGTTCAAGTTCTCTTCAATTGCTCATTTGGGTGGGTGAAACTCCTGCATCTTCTTTTTCTATGTGATATACGTTTGTGACGGTTTTTTTATTACTGTATTATGACACAGGTTCCACTGGTCATGAGTTTTGCTGCTCCCGACCGTCCTCGTGAAATACGTATGGAAGCAGCATATTTCCTGCAGCAGCTCTGTCAGTCGAGGTGTGTTTTCCTTTCAAACTTAAAATATGAGCTTAAGATATGAATTTTGAGCAGAAGACTTATCAAACTGTGAACTCCGAAAGGAACACGAGAGATGGCAAGAGGCACAGCAAAATTGTTGGTGAAACTATGTCATGCATGGTTTTGTGCATGCATAATATTGCATGAAGCATGGTTTTTGTCTCTCTATAATTATTATTTTTTAGTTTATTTGTGCTGGTGTGCTTCTCAATTTTTATTTGAGCCAGTATTTTCTCTTTTTGGTGATGCTGATTCCTCTGTACAGTTCTGTAACATTGCAGATGTTCATTGCTTGCCGTGGAATACCAATTTTGGTGTGCTTTTTGGAGCCTGACTATCTGAAGTACAGGTATACTAATTAAGATGTATCCTTTAATCCGTCTTGCTTTTGTTAATTTTTGTAGGCATATTGGTAGGATGTCTTAGGGAAGTAATCATATGTTCGTGCATGTGATAGATAAAATTGGAATCAACCTTGGCTTGGAGATGGGTGCTGTAGCCTATATTCAGCTGAATAAAAACCTCGGTTTTGGAGGTCTTTTGCTTTTGTTACCTTGCTTTAAATTTAACCCTTTTTATTTCATTGAATCAGTTGATTAAGATACACTTTCCTAATTTTTGTACACATACAATTTGAGACTACAACTCTAGGTGCCCCAACATACTAGTTGACCCACAATTGGGAGGTACAGTCCTCCGACTTAATAAATGCAACCCAATGCAAAGAAAATATAAGATTCGGTCTTAAATACAAACAAGTAAAATAATGAACAACAAATTTAAGCTAAACTTTCCAAGTCTCTCAATTTTTTGCTTGACGATTTTCTGCTTCATGGACACTTTAAAGATATTTTTACCGCCATAGGAGATAGAGTTGTTGAATCCATTTTACACAATTTACTTCTAATTCAATATGGTTATCATATTGTGCTTACATTTTTCTTACAATTCAATCGTCTGCTTCTCATTCAATGCCTTGGAGTCTGTCGCACTTTGCTTGTGATATGACTAACTTTTGCACTTCGCAGGTGAAAATTATTTGATTTGCCTATTGATTCTATTGCGGCTACTTCATTACTGAGAACAAATGTCAACATTCTTCCTTTCCATATTTTGAGTCAAGCCTTTTATATTCAAATTTTAATATTAAAAGAATACTCCAACTCACAAGGCATCTTAGCGACATTACAAATATAGAGAGATGATTAAGATTTGATAAATAAAACATAATAAAGATAATTAGAGTTTGACAAGGTTTTAATAATGTTACATCAAATAAATAGTATGTAATAAGCTCAACATGTAGGCCCAAATATATAGAACAAAACTAAATAAATTGAACCATTTCCACATTGGTTGTTATCATCAAAATCAAGATTTGACTCTAAAGTTTGATGTTGTGTGTAATACTCGGTTACTCTCCTGTGTGCATAAGAGTGGACCAATCATATTTTCTCATTAGATTGTTATTTGCGTCTTATCTGCTATAGGCAGTAAAAGTCAATGCATTTTGACTAAGCGGTGAAAAGAGCTCTTTACCATTGTTTTTGGGGGGAGTGCTACACATTTGACCTCCAGTTTCCCTCTCCCCCTTCTGCTTAGCCAATGTTCTGTTGGTGTGCTTCTCATAAAATTCTTCATTGACTACTCAAAAAATGCTTTATTTTGCTTGTTGGTTCCCCACCCCCCTTCCTTTTCCTCTGTTCTTATCTAAGTACCAGTTGTTTTCTGAAATACTCCTCATCTTAAGAAAAAAGTTAATTTCTGTCCAGGGAAATGGTTCATGTAGCTATCGATGGCATGTGGCAGGTGTTCAAGCTCCAGCGACTAACACCAAGAAATGACTTCTGCCGAATTGCTGCCAAAAATGGAATTTTACCGAGGCTAATTAGTACAATTCATAGCTTGAATGAAGCTACTCAACTTGCTTCTATAACTGGTGGTGCTGGATTTATGCTAGATGGCTCAATTCCGCGGACATTTTCAGGTCAACTGGATCCTAGCCACTCCACTCTCAGTGCAACCCATTCTGGTCTCGACCAGCCTGATCCAAGGGCAAGACTGACAGTTGATCACTCTTCATCAGCTGGTTTGTATTTGTATTTCTTTCTTGTGTGTTTAATGAGAGAAGTTGCATCACAGTCTTAGGTCAGGTAATTTTCAGATGCAGATTGGCCTGAATCAAGCCTTGCAGACATTGAATCTTCAGCTAGCTCTAGGCTAACAGATCCTGCAGATAAGTTTGTCAATGTGGTTAAAGAGGCCACTCGAGCTGAACTAGATCATAGATTGCAGCGAACAGCTGGTTCTATGGATAGACATTCTGCGGACTGGTCTCGAAGATCTGCAGAAGGTGCTCTGAATCAACAAGATCATATTAGGCCTGTTAGCTTGCTGGAAAAGGAACCCCTTCAAGAAATGTCTCCAGTCAGTTAGATGTGCGACATTTAGCTGGTATTGAGAGACATGAGAGTGTGCGGCCTTTGTTGCATGGATCAAGTGACAAAAAGACAAATGGCGAACTGGATTATCTGATGGCAGAATATGCAGGTACTCTCTCTGTCTCTTTCTCTGTCTCTGTGGGTGCATGTGGAGTTTTGTAAGGATAGATTTCAGTTTTCAGTTAAAAAAACATTTAGTTTCATGTGGAGCTTCACAGAGGAATTCCTATGTTGGTTCAATCATGAATAAGGTATAGGCAATACTTCCAACATACAATCGCATAATCGATCAGGAACTGCATAACGTGATGATCTAGAAGAAATAAACAATAACAAACAATAGATAACTTGAGTGCGGGTTTGGGGAGATCTGGATGTACATAGCTTTAGGCTACTCTGAATCAGTAGGAGGCTGTGTCCTACTCACAAAAAGATCTTAAAAAATTCAGGAGTTTGACGTGAAAAAGTTGTTAGAAACGGATAGAGTAGACAATGGTCGGTGGTAGAATTTTAAGGAGTTAGTGAAGTGGAGTGTGAAAAATTATCATAAAGCCATAGGATAAGATCAGCTTAGTGTAGATCAAAACTAGAATAAGCAACACTAAAGAAATGAGACCACTTTTTGTCCTTATGAATCCCTGACATGACTTCTCTCTGGGACTTTGAGATTGGCGAGAAGGGAGTTACTAGGTCTTTCCATGGACTCATGGAGCAATAATAGAAGGGTTATGTAAGCATAGTGGTTGTCTGTTTGACTTTAAATGATGACTTTAACACCTTGCTTTGTCCTGTTTCGTGCTCGTTAAGGTTTCTTGAACTGTGTAAATGGCCTGGTTGCTTGTAGCTGTAGCCTGTAGGTCTTTAGGAATATAGTCCAGACATAGTTTTATGCTGCATGTTGTAAGGAGACAAATTATCTTAACAATTAGCTATTATTATCAAGCTTACGTGGGGTTGAAAATTTTCTTTTATATCTCTGCAGAGGTCTCTGGACATGGAAGAGAAACTAGTAGCAGTGACTCATCACCGAGAATTTCACACAAAGCCGCACTGAAGAAGGTTGCATCTTCTAATGATCTAGCCACCCCTATATCTGGGCTGGCATCTCCTAGAGTGTCAGGTGCACTCTCAGGTTCAGGTGTTCTAAATGCTGGAACAGGGAGTGCAGTGTCTTCTGGGCGTCTTTCTCGTATAGCTTCAATGAACACTGATGTGGCCAAGGAGTATCTTGAAAAAGTGGCAGAGTTGTTTCTTGTGTTCGCCCAAGCAGACACCATAGTGAAAACCCACATGTGTGGCCCGAGCTTGCTTACTCGGCTTTTTCATATGTTCAACAGAGTAGAGCCCCTATTCTTTTGAAGGTATACACAGTTACATTATTCTTTGCCAAATTATTGTGTTGCTTGTGTCATTTATTTATAATCAGGAAAGTGTTAATTGTACCTATGAAAATGATATTGATCTTCAATTAAAATGTTTGGTAGATTAATTTAAGAAAAATGATGGGGCCGAGTAGTTTAAGGATGCAAGTACTTATAGATGATAGAAACTCACCATATTGTTCATATTTCTCTCAATCACAAGATTACATACAATCCTCCTTCCACAAACAAGGTTGATCTATTACTGTATCTTTTATATGAACTGGACACTGCGATGGATTCTCCCGCACAATAATTGATAGTAATTAACTGTAGCTATCAAATTGAACGATTCCAAATTGTGTAGTACATTAGTTTGGGCCAAAGAAAGGATTTTTTTCCCTTCACTTATGACCTATTTTATCAGGCTTGTGTTTACTGTTATCGATTTCAGTGCTGATAAGAAAGAACTTCTGTAACTTATAGACCATTTACAGGCAAACAAATATCGTTTAGTCCTGCCTGAAACTAGGACTTCCTGTGGCCTATAATTCTAATGTTTCCTGTTTACAGTTGTTGAAGTGCATCAATCATTTATCAACTGATCCCAACTGTCTGGAGAATCTTCAGAGGGCAGACGCAATCCAATATCTTATCCCCAACCTTGAGCTGAAGGAGGGGCCACTTGTATCCCAAATTCATCACGAGGTAGGAGAGTAAAAGCCCTTGTATTCCAAAGTACGTGTTTCAACTTTCAAATATGTATGACTAAATAAGTTTTTGCCTATTTCTAACTCGGTTTTGTTTTTCTGAAGGTTCTCAATGCTTTGTTCAATCTCTGCAAGATAAACAAGAAAAGGCAGGAGCAAGCTGCTGAAAATGGCATCATCCCGCACTTGTTGAATTTCATCATGTCAGACTCTCCCTTGAAACAATATGCATTGCCTTTATTGTGTGATATGGCTCATGCTTCACGTAACTCAAGAGAGCAGTTGAGAGCCCATGGTGGATTAGATGTTTATCTGAGCTTACTTGATGATGAACTTTGGTCGGTGACAGCACTCGATTCAATTGCTGTTTGTTTAGCTCACGACAACGACAGTCGAAAAGTTGAACAAGCTTTGTTAAAGAAGGAAGCAGTTCAAAAGTTGGTTAAATTCTTCCAGAACTGCCCAGAGCGACATTTTGTCCATATTTTGGAGCCTTTCCTGAAAATAATTACGTATGTAATCCTCTCTGGGCTTTTCACAATGTATGCTTTAACTAAAACCACCTTTTCTTTTTCTTTTTATTTTTTTTGGTTATGGATCTCTCTACTCATTTCTTTAGTCATGTCAGGTATTTGATGCTAATGAAAAACTGTCTTCAAATTGACACCATTTGTTTTATATCCTTGATGCAGGAAATCACCACGTATAAACACAACTTTAGCTGTCAACGGTTTGACCACATTGCTCATTGCAAAGCTGTATCACCAGGATGCCATAGCTCGGCTTAATTTGCTCAAGTTAATAAAGGTAGGAAGCATGAACTATTTTTGTGTTACCTCTCTTTGTTGTTTCTCTGGCTATGTATCAATAATTTTTACAAGACCAAACAAACTAGTTTGTTTCCGGTTTGTTGGGGTTAATCTGTCCAGTTGACTAGATTTGGTCCAGGTCTCGTTTGTATTTTGTGTTTGGGTCAACTTGAGAGTTTGTTGCTCTGTTCAATAAACTTTCAAAATACAAGGAATTATATATCGAAATTCTAGTAAGGTGATTTCGCATCCAAATCATTAGCTAGGTTCAGGAAATTGGGTACAAGTCAAATTTGCCATGTGTAATCTCGACTCATATATACTTGTGAATGTTATAATACAGGCTGTTTATGAGCACCATCCGCGTCCGAAGCAGTTGATTGTGGAGAATGATCTTCCACAGAAGCTCCAGAACTTGATTGAGGAGCGAAGAGATGGGCAACGACCTGGTGGTAGTGGCCAAGTCTTGGTAAAACAGATGGCTACTTCATTGCTCAAGGCTCTTCATATTAACACAATTTTGTAAATTTAGCTTTCCAAACATCCAGTAAAAAGAGGTGCTCTATTGAACTCGTATATTCATTGAGGTTCAGGTTAGGTTATTATTAATTCGTGTAATTATTCTTTTGTTTACTTGTAATTTGATCTGCCTCACTTTTTATATGATACGGAAAGACGTAATCTGCACAGGTATACCTTCATCACATAGACAAGTACATGTTAATATGTTAAATGGTGATATAATAAAATTTAGGAAAAATTCATTCGATGCCCCTGTTATACGTATTTTATTTGGTGAACGGAAAAATTATAAAATTCAAATGGTACCCTTATAGTTTGAAAAAATATTGACATATACTATTAAATTTGGCTTCTCGTTATAGATGGAAAATATAAAATACTTGATTTAACTGAAACTAACACAAGATTTGCAACTAACGCACGTTCATCAATAAGTCTTCCATTTTCCCTTTGTCGAGGATGATTATTTTTAGACTGAGTCTATATGATCTTTATAAGCTGTCCTACTTTTTGCTTTGTCCCATGGACTTTTCCTTCATCACTTTGAGATTGATGAGTTTCCATTTCTTTTACAACCATTTTTTGAGTCATTTCCTTTTTGCCTCGATCTTTCCTGAACCAATAACAAGGTTAGTGGAATTTGATAGTGACTTATTTGTCCGAATACTGCTTCTTGCCATCACTCCCTTCTTGGGCCAACTTCTTTTATTCATCTCGACCGGTTTCTTTGTGATCTTCTTCCTTCCCTTTAAACACCTACTATGTCTGTCGGATTGAAAAACTAAACTTGCTCGTGAGTTCCTTTTCCTTTGTAGACCTCTCTCTATGGATTGATGATTGTACCGTAATTTTTGAACAAGCATCCTCGTCTATATCAGCTTGCTCTTATCAACAACAGGTGAAGTTACCGCTTCATCCCCATTCTCAACGGGTCGATTTCGCAGACAATTACTTTTCCCTTCCTTAAAAACTCAAAAGTCATGACTTCGGCCTTAGATGCACGAGCAAATCCTATCTTTTTACTATGCATGAGACTTTCGTAGTCCTGTCTTGAAATTTTGATTAGACACCCCGAGAGACGTGTATTGGAGATCGTAATCATATTCTCCTTAGTACTACCATCTTGGTTATGACATTCCTCCAAAGAACAAACCTTAGTAGCTGGACTTCTATCGATCGACAAATGAGGACTCCTTCCTAAGGATATCTCTGTGTTTGATGAGATTGAACTCTCACTTTCGACCTCTATGTCTTTCATCCGATTAGAATGATTCTTCATATGACTTGCTTGATTACCGATGATTGCTACATTAGGCTCAACTTCCAAATGATCTCGAACTTTAACCAAACCTTTAAATCCGGGTTTGAACTTTCACAAACAACGTCTTTGAAGTTTCCCTTTTCACAATCTCGTTGAGTAGAATGAGAGTTACTTGACCAAGTCACATAATCATTCCCCTTACATTGTACACGGAGGGGATAAAAACATCATTTCCTTTATCTTGTCCCTTTAAAGGAAATAAAACTTCATTCTTAGATCTTGAACCAAATGTCTCTTCAATCTTCTTGAGCTCTTTAATGATGCATTTGTTTTTCAGTTCAAATTTAAGAGTTATTTCAAGATCCCTTCTTGCATGCTCTATCCTGTTAACATTAATATAAGCTAGAGCTCTATCCTGTTAACATTAATATAAGCTAGAGCTCTGCTATACCTTATTTTGACATTATACGAGATCAAATCTCAAAGCCCAATCACATTTCTCAATAGCTTTATCATATTCCTTAATCCTCAACCAACAAGTTATTAAATTCGAATTAAGAGTAACTCCCAACTCAATCATCAATTCTGCATCTTGAGCCTCAATTGGGCACCTCACACAAAGGGGTTGTAGAGCTCTATCATACATCAAGATTGCCTTAGAAAATTCTTCCGCTTTAAAAAAATGTTCCCTAAATCCTTCAAGGAACTAGCCTTCCAAATTGCTTCCCTAGGGTGCTCCATTTCCTCAAGGCTCTTAATAATAATTTTGTGAACTTCCTCCTCATAGGCCTCTACAATGCCAAAATCCATACTAAACAACCCGTCGAACCCAACTCCAATAATTATAAATTCTCTCTACAAAATCCACACAAAACCCAAAGAAATACTAACTTTGCAATGGAAGATACAAAAGGATAAATGAAGGCCGGATGAACACCTTAACTAACTATCACGAACCCAAACTACCCAATACAAACCACCTTCAACAGCAAAATGCAAGGAAAAAACTTAACCACTTCTATTATGAAGGATGCAATCAAACCATAAAAAATACCAAAGAAACACAACATATGGAGAAGAAAATAGAGGACCACAATTGACTCTTTAATCTAACTTAAGATCGAGCCAAGATGATGATTCCTTGAATTAGAGATATCGAATAACATTAACTAGATCCAAACAAAGACCTTTGCAAACTACGAATTAAAGAAGAAAAGAAAAAATAAACCTACAAGCAGAGAGGAATAGGTGGAGCAGGAGCCAATGATACCTTAACTGTGAGCATCGCCGACTTCTATGGCCAATTTGGCTGTCATTTAAGTTTTGTGATTCTTATGCTTTATAAAGATGGCTAGTGAGCTCTGATCACATTTGCCAAGAAAAAAAAATTGTCGTTGATTAGATCTAAAATATGATGATGCGTTGATAAGAGCTCTACATAAAAGGTGAGTGATCCAACTATTAGTAATTTACCAAAAAAATCCCATGGTAATATAGTTTATAAAGTCGCCTAGGCCAAATTTCCTCTTTATTATATGAACTGCCCTTTGTATGGTTGGTGATCAAACAATTAGGTTGACTTTTGAACACTTTATCACTTGTTACTTTTAAGCAAGATTTCACGTTTGATTTTTCTAATGAAGAAAATATATAGTAGAACTTCATTCCTTAAATACTATGTTAAGAGAACCAATTCAGTCATTAATCTGGTTGGAAGAGTAGATCAATGGATTCCAACTTTTTAAACTAGGTTAGAACAGTTGTTCCAATTTACTCGGTTGGACCGGGTTGAACAAATATGACCCCGTTGACCATACAATTATTTCTCTATATCTCTTGTCCCTAATATAAGTGTAAAAGATTATATGACATCAATTTGAATTTTAAAATTCTAAATTTTTCACATAAAACACAATGATTTGAATATTAATATTCCAACTTATCCATCACATAAGATACAATACCCAAAATTGAACATAATGCTAATAATAAATTAATCACATTCACAATAAACTGGACACAATATACAATAGCCAAAATAATTTTTATACAAAACTATTAAGGGCTTGTTCGAACTTATATAAAAAACATACGTAAACAGAAATTAAATTAGAAATGAACATAAACAAACGAAATAAGTAAAAAAAAAAAAAAGAAGAAATGAACGAAACAAACATAAATTAACTAAAACTGATAGAAAAGAATAGAAACGAATATAAATGAACAAAAAACAGGAAATAGAAAAAGATGAAGGTTTTTATGTAACTTCGAACATGCCCTAAAAGTAATAAAACCTATTTAATTTTTTCTATCCAAAATTTAAGCCTATAAAATATATTTCACTTTTACCACTTAAGCCCTAAGTTAAAACAAACCCTATAAATATCTTTTTTCTCCTTCCTTCTTGTCAACTGCGCCCCCTCCCCTTTCCCATTTTCTCTCTTCTTTGCTCCTTTGCTCTTCTTTGCTCCTTCAGACTTCCCCTCCCCTCCTTCGCTCTTGCAGCCTCCCCCTCCCCTTCCCCTTTCTCTCTCTTTTGCTCCTTTGCTCATTCTCTATGTTCCTTTATTCGTCTCTCTCCACTTCTCTCCCTTCTTCTCTGCTCCTTCTTTGCTCTTTCAACCTCCTTTTACTTCTCTCTACTCTTAGCCACCTCTCCCCCTTTCTCTCTGCTCTTCAACCGCCTTTGCTCCTTCTCATCCGGCACTTCGACACAAAAGGGTTTCGGGTAAAGCTCTTGCTCATTGCTGCTTGCTCCCGCCAACGAAGGTCAAGTGAAGATGAAAGCAAGGAAAAAAAAAAAAAAAGACAAGGTTTTATGTAGCCTGGAAAATCTTGGTCTACCCGCAAGTCGGCCGGGTTGCTCGAGTTCTCATGTCAATCGAGTTAGACCAAGTTTTTCAGGTTCATTGTTTGGAACGAGCTTTGGGAGTAATCGAACCGCAAAGCCGACCGTTTCTTGGTCCAACCTATTGAACCGGGTGTCACATTCAATTTTTTTAACATAGGTTATATATATATATATATATATATATATATATATATATATATATATATATATATATATATATATATATATATATATATATACATACATACATATGTATGTATGTTTAGATATACATTTATTTTTCGTAATGGTAAGTACAAGTCACCAGTTGGGCCTCTTATTTAGAAGTCAGCTCGGCTTGGAGGCTTAAGGGGGAGGGGATACCAAGCCTAGGTCAAAGCTCATACTCTAGTACCCTCCATAACTCCTCTATGAACAAGGCAAGGAAATTGTCTTCCTCCTAGGTTTGATCGAGGAGAAGTTAAGGAATGTTTCTATCCATAACCATGTGCTTAAATGGAAAGTTATGGCAACTACTTTCCACTTAAAGATTGTCGGATAGTTATTTCAAGTTACTGTTCAAGCCTCACATCCGGCAAGCACTTGTTCAAGACTGTTCAAGATAAGATGATTCATCAACTACTATTCATACTTTTGGTCTAATCAAGACTGTTCCAATAATTCAACATTGTCGGAAGATATTTTCAAAACGATTCCATTCCAATCAAGGATCTCCAACCATCCAAGTGTTCATTTGTAATTCAATGTTGTACTCTATATATAGTTACTCCTTTGTTCATCCAAGGGCATCGCTCATTATCACTTACAATCACGAGCACTTGCCTATCCTTACTCCCAAACACTCTTTGTACTTTTCTTCAATTTCTCTCTGAGAGCTTTATCAATACCCTTTGTACAAGTTCATTAAATTCAATCAAAGTAAGTTTGATTTTCATTATCATCTTCTTCATTTCAATTACCCTTTATTTAATTGTTTTCAATTGCTCGTTTTCATCTTTTGTTTTGTAAAATCAATTTGTTAAATTAATTTGTCACCCTGCTTTCCCGCTATTCAACCACAAACAGTACCCGAGCTTCATCCCCGAGCTCTAGACCGATCCTGGGGAACATTGTTATCGGAGCCAAGTCTTTCTATTTAGTCGGTTGTTACGCCCGTAGCTAGTGTTGGTCGGCCGTTGGTCAGCCCCATGTTATCCGTTGGTCAGCTGTGTGAGGTGGTCCCGGTAGTATGTGCTTAATTGCTTACTAGATATTCAAACAAAAGCTCGGATGGCCTCTAGGCTACGAGATCTTCTAAGTTTAGGAAGTAGCAAGAGTACTAATGTGGTCAATAGTAGAGAAGTTAACCGCCAAGTTGATTTCTCAAATTGGTCCATTCCAAAACAAAAGATAGAAACTATCTATCAAATAAGCAAGTTTGATTTCAATACTGCGTTTTCAATAAAAGATCATGAAGAAACCTTCAGTTTAGATGAAGAGTTTCAAACTATTAAATTATTATCAAATATTTCTATTAAAAAATATAAAGAAAAATATAGATATATTCATTTTGGTATGATTCAAATAGCACTCAAGCCATTAACAAGACTAAGATTAGATTGTCCTATATTCATCGCCCTTAGAGACAATAGATTAATTAGATATCAAGATTCATTATTAGCTATGGTTCAAACTAATATATGCAATGTCCAATTTATTTCAATTGTTGTCCAAATTATTCTGTAGATCTAAGTGATCCTTGGATCTTAGATACATTAATTTTAGATATTCATTTACAAAATAATTCAAAAGTATTATTCGAGAGAATTATCAAGAAATTTCGCTATTACCGATAGAGTTATTTCAAGTTATTATCTTCCGAATTAAATCCAAAGTGTTTATTAAAGCCATCTCTAGATGAAACAATATTATTAAAAATTGAATCGGATAATACTTCAAGCTTTACTCCTAAATTATTAAAGTGGAATGAAATAACAATTCCTCAAGAATTTATTATTCAAAACATTAAGCCTCCTAGGAATATTGCTCAAAAGAATATTCAACAAGTAATTGAAGAGCCGGATAGCGTAATATTAATAAGATTTAATTCTATTAATGAAAGATCCTTTTCTTCAAGGCTTTCGGAGAAAAGAGATCTTCCCGATCTTCTTTCTCTATGCCTTCAAGATCTACTAATTATGATTATTTAAAAGATAATCAAGTAGAAGATTCTCCTTCTTCTTCAAAAATTTATTACAAATCACCAATAGCAGAACCAGTTGATGAAGATAGTTCATCAATAGGTTCACCTACTCATTCAGCTATGCAACCTCCTTCTTACTCCTCTATTAATGTCATTTCAAGACCTTTCGAAATCAATAAAGATTATTTAAGAAAAGATTTCGATTCAATAGAAAATAGAGATAAAAAACAATGGTTTTTATCTCATTTCGATCTCAAAGCTTAAACATTCATTAGGCAAGAATGGTATTCACTAATGGAAAGATTAGAATGTAATATTCTATTCTTTACATGGTGGACCATGTTTGCTCGAGAGAACAATTTACCGGATCCTCATGGTATTAAAGAAATTAATACTAATCAAAATCTTAGTAAGAAATGGACGTTATTAGATGGAAATATATTCCACTCTATAACTCCTCCTTTGCAAGAGATTTTGATCCCTACGGATCAAGGTCATATTCCTACTTCTCCTTTCAAAATAGGAAGAAAAGATCCAGACAATTCTCAAGTAGAATTAGATGATATTAAAAAGTTTATCATCAAAATAATTACACTAATCAAGTATTACATACGGTTTCTCAACAAGTTATTATGGTTTCTACTCAAATAAAAGCAATATCTAAAAAAGAAGATATTGATCTATTATCCAAAAAATTAGAAAATTTAGATTTAAATAAAGATTCTACAAAACCAGGATTTCTCAATGATATTTCATCTCCTCCGATTAAATTTAATAAAAATAAATTAGAAATTTCAGATAGCCCATTAATCAAAAGGATTGATGAAAAACTCAAACAAGCAGACTAGTTCAAGTAATACTCTTAATGTTTTAGATATCTTTCAAGAAGATCAAGAAGTAACTAATATTAATAAAATCTTTAATAAAAAAGAAATTCCTTATTATTCCGTAAGCACTCCTCCGGATCTTCAACTTGAATCAATAAAATCAATAGTTACGAAGCCTTTGACGGTGGCTCCATCTATGAATGGAATTTAGATGGAAAATCCGAGCATGAGGCATTAATTATTCTCCATAGGATGATGATGGCATACACTGCCTACACATCCAAAGGAGCTCCGAAACTCAAGCTTTTGATTTATTAATTTCAGGTTTCACTCGGGTCTTTAAAGTCTTGGTGGAAAAATTACATGACAGACGAAGAACGTCCGAGTATTAAAAATCATAAAGAAGCAAGTGTACACTTTAGTACACACAATAGTTGTTAATCTTCTAGGAACTCCAAAAGATATGTTAAGCGGTCGGAGATCCTCTTAACAAATATAAGATGTCCATCTCTAGAAGATTATAATTGGTATAAAGATACATATTTTTCTTATCTATTAAAAAGACAAGACTGTCGTTAGCCTTACTGGAAAGAAAAATTCATATCGGGATTACCAAATTTATTTTCTCAACGAATATTCAATAAATTAAAAGAAACTACAGGGCAAGATCCAATTCCATATGATCAAATTACATTTGGTCAATTATTAGGATTTATTAAAAAAGAAGGTATTTCATTATGTAATGAATTAAAACTTCGAGCAAGATATTTAACAGACAAAGCAGACTACGCGAAAGGAATTAGGTTCTTTTTGTGAAGCTTTTTGTCCTTCAAAATTTGAAACCCCATCTGTTCAAAAAAGAAGAACAAACCAAATTAATAAGAAAAAACAATTCAATCGTAATAATAATGATAACAAAGCAAATACTCCTAATACTACTCCCAAGAAAAATACTCCAAAAAAGAAAGCTACTAATAAAGTTACTTGTTTCAAATGTGGGAAAATAGGACATTATGCAAAAAATTGTAAAATTAAAGAAAAATTAAATGAAATCCGTGAAGATAATCAGGAAATTAAAGAAAAGATAAATTCTTTATTCGAACTCAAAGATATTCCAAGAAATTCAGATAATTCATCTTCTGATTCTGAAGACAATGGTCTTTACGAATTAGAAAGTAATTCAAGTGATTATTCCTCGGTAATGAATCATCAAGAATTTGTTACAAATGTATTAATATGATTAATACTACTAAAAATGAAAAATAATTTTTGTTAGATTTAATTGAACAAATTCAAGACCTAGAATTAAGAAAAGAATATTTAGAAAAACTCAAAAGAATTTTAATAAAAGAAGATTTATTAAAAACTACTCCTCCTAATTTCAGTATTAATAAAATATTTGAAAAATATGATACTCCAAATATTTTAAAAGTAGTTAACATTCAAGACTTAAAAATGAAAATTAATAATCTTAAAGAACAAATTAAAGATATTAATCAAAATTTATGTTCTCTTCATACTAAAGATTTAGAATTAGAAACAAAATTAGCATTAATTGAAAATAAATCAAGTTCTTCAAATATTGAAGAAGATACTCCAAGTTCTTCTAATCAACAATTTATTTCAACAATTAACCATATAAATTATCAAAAATGGTATATATATATTACTTTAAAAATTAAAGATAACTTTGAATTCAATACAATTGCCCTACTCGATAGTGGTGCGGATCAAAACAAGTATTAAAGAAGGATTAATTCCATTTATATATTATGAGAAAACTAAAGAAAGACTCCATAGTGCCAATGGAACGGCACTACAAATTCAATACAAGCTATCAAATGTTTATGTCTCGTAATCAAGATTATTATTTCAAGAACACCTTTGTCCTAGTCGTGGATATAGGTCAAGAAGTTATCTTAGTAACCCCTTTATTACTCAAATTTACCCTTTTAAGGTTGATCAATTTGGTATTCATACCCGCATTCATGAAAAGTATATTTCATTCAAGTTTATATCTTCAATGCTTTCAAAAGATTTATCTTTTAAAAATCATCCTTTTATTAATGTTATATTTAACAATGATTCTCTCGTTTCGATTTCAATATGAGTCAAGATAAAGAAAAATTCAAACTCCCCATCACTATGCAGTCAAGCCAGTCACACCTTCTCAATTTTCAATTCCAATGACAAATTCATTTCAAGCTTTGCATGGTCAAGATTTTCCTCAATTAACTTATTCTCAAGTTTCCTCAAAATTTTAAAATCCAACAATTTTAAGTCCTTCTTTTGATTTAAAATATTTTAACAAACCTACTAAAGAGCATGTGGTCTATACTAAGTATAGAACACCTCAAACTCTTAGACAACTCAATGAATTTGTCAAAACCTTATTTACTACGTAATATTACTTTATTAATGACAATCCTAAAAAACTAGAACTTTTTATGAATTCATTTTGGTTGATTCAAAATCTGCTATTATTGAGCATGTTCCGGACAAAACAAATCCAAATCAAATAGCCTACTCAAAACCGAGAATCTTCAAAGTCCTTACTACAAAAGATTTTACCAATAGATTTACAATAAAATCCTTTTCTCAACCATTCAACCCACCAGGTTACAATTATATTGATTACGAAAAAGCCCGGTACTACACATTTCTATACGGACCATTCAATCATTCTTGGTTCATCGACTTTGATACAAGAACAGAATTCCAATTCCCCATTTGGTTCTACGAGTGGTGGCTAACCATGGGGTCTACTCAAGATATTTGGCCGTAAGAGGTCAAAAACATTTCACTAGTTACTCAAATACTTCAACCATCAGTCCGGATCTCAAAGATATTTTATTCCATAAGAAATATGGATTCCCTTGGATCCTTTGTCTGGTCCTTTTCAATTACTCAATATTATAAGCTTCCAAAGCATCTTACTCATTAGTAAGAGAATTCAAGATCAAATGGTGGGACAAGTTTGATGTCAAAGCTGCCTTAGGAATTAAGACAGCTCCACCAACTCAACAAGCACCCCTACTCCACCGAAGAAAGAGAAGAGTTCAAAAGAAAAGGAAAAGGTTCAAGAGGATGAAATTCAATTACTCAAAAGGAAATACAGACTACTCAAGAAACAACATCAGCAGCTACTCTTCAAAGAACCAACTTATTCATCGGATTCATCTATTCAATTTGATTATGATCCATTTGATGGGCAGTGCGCGCAAGATCCGTATGATATTTAACCCATAATGGGTATTCAAAAAAAATTATTTTCTAACGTTTTTCAGTGCAGGTTTTTGCAAGTTTTTGCTTTGTGAAATCTCTTATTTCACCTCTCAAAAAGCTCCGGGAAGGAAGTGGACATTATTGTTCACTTATTATATTAAGGGGTTACTATTCATAATTTACTTTTCATGATTGAAGACTTTATGTTCATCCGTGAAAATGGATATGCATCAAGGTCATTTCAACTATTCAATAACCATGTGCTTAAATGGAAAGTTATGGCAACTACCAAAAATACGAACGACTAAGATCTACATGTAACATGTGTATAGTTTAGATTTGTACAATTATGATAATTGTCTTATAACGACAATTATTATAAGTATTTTTTTTTCTGGTATGTTTAGTATCTAAATTTAATATCTACTCAAACTTAGAAATATTTTACGATCTTGGAACCCATATTTTTGGAAGGATTATGGGTTTTTTTGGCATGTGATGAGGAAGATAGAGCACTAGTACTAGCGGTATAGCCGTGTTTAGAAACATTAAGCAACTCTTGTGGCATATAAGTCACTTTTCAAACATAAGGATTCAAGTTTAAACTTTATAAAAGGTAACTTATTCGTAAATGAAGGTGATTTCACCTCCTCAAAGCTTTTGGATAAGATTTCTACGTTCCCCAAAATCCTACTACTTCCCAAAACCCTACCCTTACACTTATATATAACAGTAAAAAAAAAAAAAAAGAAGTTACCATAGGGTAATACATAACCAAATCAAATCATGAATTAGATACAATGGGAAATAACAAATCCGAATGAAAGCCAAACTTATTACTGGGAGAAAGAAAAGACTGAGTTCGAGGAAGAGTAGCTGTTTGTCAAGGGCAGGGACAACCGGGACTGCAATTACAATACGCAAGACAGATATCATCGCATACAAACGTTCCCTCCATCACTGAAAAAATTGTATTACCTAATTAATTGAATTGTTGACGAATTAATAATAAGACGTAAACATATATGCAGTGATAATCAAATAATTACCTGCTGATGCAATAATTATGATGACCAATACTGCAAACTGCTATAATCCTGTGGTGGACAGTCTGCTCCATTTTCATCCAAATTTGCTTCTCCTCTTGGTTTGATCGATATATATATATATATATATATATATATATATATATATATATATATATATATATATATATATATATATATATATATATATATATATATATATATATATATCCTGTTCTCCTTTGGGCTCTATTAAACTAATTTATACTTTTATATATATCTTGTTAAGTTGACTTTTGATTATACAACTTAAATATATCAAAGCCATGCATGTGCTTTCAAATTATATATTTATTGTCTTTCCTAATCACAAAATGTTGAATAATGCTGAAATATTTATCTACTATTTATAATTTTCCTCTCCCACCAATTGAGGGTCTCACATGTGGATAATATAAATATACTCAATTATGTTGCATTTTAGTCAACTTTTCATTTTAACATAGGTGAGTAAGGTCTGTACATCACCTAAACATACACGGCTAGAAAATTTTATTTGAGGAGAGGTTTCCATTGAAGCTATTACTACAATTCATTTGTAAAACCGTAGTCACAGGTACATTTATTATTACATTTTTTCTCAAAAATCGTAGTAATAATTACAATTATTTTTAAAAAATCATGTATCGCAAAAAAGAAAGAGAGAGACAGAGAGAGAGACCTGGGTAGTGCCTCAATTATGTCAGCAAAGGCTATACAATAAAAGAACCATTACAGATGAAGGAATTGAACTATTGAGGGAATTGAATTGAACCCATTTAGTCTAGAAAAATCCGATTGAGTAAGTTCAAATTCTTTTCGAAAATAAAAAAATTAAAACAAAAAAACATGTGCTTCTTGGAGAGGAGCTTGTTCTCGTTGATTTTGAGGCCACTGCTCTCGTTGTTGTTGCTAACTCCTACTTTCCACTTATCCGACACTATAACCTTGCCCAATTTCTTTTGACCTGAAAATTTAAATTTCATATATTAATCAAACTGCTTATCAGCATAGCATAGTTGTAAATCAATAAATAGATGAACAAATTTAGGGATTGTAACCCTAGAATAACAAATTTGAACAAAAACGAGGAGAGAGAAAGGGATAGTAGAAATCAACTTAACACTTTTCGCTCACCATTGTTGCTGGCCGAATCTATGCCTTGCTCTCTTTCTCTCTCTCTCTCTCTCTCTCTCTCCAAGCTTCGGAAATCAATCAAAAGAGCTAAAAAACATCAATTTGAGACGAAATTGAAAGTGATCGAGAAGAGAAGAGCGAGGAATTATCAATTTCAGTTGATTGAAATCATAGTTTCTTTTCAAAAAGTAGGACCCATAAACCCTAGCATTCACCGGGACGAGATATGAAAGAAAAACTACAGAGAAAGAGAGTTAGAAAGGAGAGACAAAGAGAGTTAGAGAGACAGTAAAAGGATTAAGGCCGTACTCTAGCCTTGGAGGTGGTGCTAGGGAGAGAATCGCTTTCCCAATCCTCCGAGCCAAGGTTTCGAGAGAGGGAGGAAGGCTATATCCCACGAGGCTTCGGCAATCTGGCAGCCGGCGATGGGGGAGAGGGAGGTGAGGTGATGGAGGCGCGAAATGGGGACGAAGGAGAGAGGGAGCAGAAGTGGGGAGGTTGGGGATAGAATGAGAAAAAGAGGAGGAGCCTCTTTGGAGGAGAGAATGAATTGCAGGGCAGCAATTGACGAAGTATTTTTTTACTACGCTTCAATAAAAGAACCGTAGTAATAAAGACACCTATTACTACGGTTCTTTCATTGAATTGTAGTAAAATGTTGAGATATGACCTGTTATTATGATTAATAAAAGAACCGTAGTAATATGTGTCATAAAAGGCAACTTATTTACAAAATTGTCACCGCCTCATTTTTTAGAAGGATTTTTGTTTTTAACCGTCGTAAAATGTTTGTGATAAAAAATCATATCTGTAGTAGTCATACATAAATTAAAGTTGGAGATTTTTTTAATCAACATGAAATACCAGTATTGATGGTAAGGTTTATACATCACCTAAGCAGATTTGCCTTTGACCTTCAACTTGCTGCTATCACTACAAGAACACACACGTTTAGAAACTAAAACAATCAGTTTCTAAACATGCAAAATAGGTTTCAAACAGAGAATAAAAACTAATTTAAAATTGATAAGTGTCTTTCTAAAAGCCTAATCTCAAAATTATATGAAAACCGAATTGGTCCCAATTTCTAAAATGACACCCGAATTTTGAAACCACGGTAGACTCGGTTTCTAAAAACTATCCTTTATTATTATTTTTCCCTTTAACTTCTTAATAGAGATTGTTTTGTTCCCCTTAATGCGCCAAGTTAACGGATTTTTTTGGGGTGTGTTTAGTATCTATATTCGCTATTGACTCAAATTTAGAAACATTATTTGATTTGCTTGAGTAATAATAAATCTGATCTTGGAACCCATATTTTCGCAAGGATTATATTAGCATTGACAAAAAATCGGGTTCGGGTCAATTCAGGTTCGGACAATTCGGACAAAAACACCATACCGGACCTCGTCCGAGTGCGATTCGGACACCCGACCAGACCCGAACCTGAACCCGAATGTCCAATGTCTGAACCCGAATGTCCGAATGTCCGAATTTTTGATATGAACTTTTGAAAATTGAACTGAAATTATGTATGTCACCAAACCCGAATTTCCGATATCTCGAACTCGAATGTCCGAATATTTTATTAAAAATTTTGTAGATTTGGAACTAAATTATACCTAAACCCAAATGACTGAATGTCCAAACACGGTTGTCCGATTGTCCAATTTTGTCCGAACCCGAATAAATCACAAAATTCGGACAACCGGAACCCAAATTGCCAAACCCGAACCCCGACTTGAATTTTAATTCGGACATGACCGATTGTCCTAATTTAAAATTCGGACAAAAATTTATGATTGGACCCGATTTTTTCGGGTCGAACAAATTCGGACTATCGGATCGGACGAATTTTTGTCGCTAGATTATATATAGCACAAACTCATGTCTATAGACCCAAGTCATATAATTTTTTTTTTGGGGTTCGCGGAGAAGGTTAATGACAAAAAACAAATTGTATATAGTAATGCATGTTTATAGTTCAAGACTGCCTTATAATTTGTAATATTTTTGCCACATCTAATTATCATCTAGAGCTGATTAAATTTTTTTGGCTCATCTATCTATAGCTGATTACATTGCTAACAAATTAAATCATAGACACAAAGGTAATTAGTAGGCAGGGATATAAAATGAGGGAAGAACAAAATCTTAATTAATCACATGATGCCATAGCAATGCTCAGCAAATATAATGGCCTTTTGGAAAACTCGCTTCTCCATAACAATTATCTATTTTTATTTCAATATTTATTATTGGCGAGTACTAAATTAAAGAGAGCTAGCCAGCTAGCAGCAATTTTTCTTGTTTCTGGATGATCTCTGGTGAAAACTTTTGTCTCCTGTTTGTGCAGAACGAAGCATCAGGAGGTGGAGTACTGTTTGTCAAGAAACACTCAAACCTAAGACCAAGAGTGGTTCATCGCAACACATTGACAGCGGCCATTACCATTAATCAAATGGGTATAAAAACATCACAGAGGTCTTCCCTACATTCACATGGAGTTGTCACGAAACAATCAAACAGCATCGATCCCTTCAACAAAACGTAAATATCCATCCTAAACATACAATAAACAACAAATACAGCTAGAAATGCTAAAAAGATACTCAAACTTGCGAGGATTGAAGTTGATAAAAGGCCATAGGGAAGAATAAGGTAGTACACAACCAAATCAAATCATTAAGTAGATGCAAATGGAAACTTCATAAATTTTATCCTCTCTTGTTTGGGAGTAGAAAAGCAACAAATCCAAACTCATTAATGGAAGAAAATTAAACAAAGATTGAATTCAAGGAGGGCAGGGACAAGTGGGAAAACAACTACAAAGTGTCTGGCATAAATCATCGCATGCACACGTTTTCTCCGTCACTGCAAAAATTTGATAGGTATTTAATTAATTATAGTTTTTCATACTTAATTAATTGAATTGTTGACAAATTAAAAAGATCTAAATATGTGTAGTACTGATAAACCGATAATTACATGCTGATGCAATAATAATGACGAGCAATAATGCAATTATAATCCTGTGGTGGACAGCCTTCTCTGTGAAAAGTCCGATAGGGCAGATATATCCTAGAGAGGGTGAATACAGTATTTTAAAATTTTGAGGCGTCTTTCCCTTGTTTGGGAAATAAAAAGGGGTGAGGATAGGTGAATTGTTCCCCTTCTTTAACCCTATTTCATTCCCTCCAAATTCAGGGAAGGAAGAGGAGGAGAAGTAAGGTAATTAATAAAAATTATTTTTATGTTAATTTTAATCCTATGTCATTTCTTTTATTATTATATTTCTTTTTGCTTACTTCTCTCCAAAATCCTCTAATTTTTTCTCCCCTCTAAAGTAATTATATACAAATATATCAATATTAGAGCTATACTTCTATTCTATTTTACATATCATCATTAAGGTTAATACATCTTCACTCCTGTGTTTTTTTATCCCTTTTAATTACTTTATTCTAATTCATATTTATCAATAATATGGTTGTATTGCTATTCTAATTCAGTTTAATTACCTATTTTTTGGATTCATAGTTATGATCAATAAGATATATATGTTAATCACCATGAATTTATATGTAGACATTAATATCTTTACCGTTACCCTTATTTTTAATTATTTACTATTTTCTTTTAAGTGCTTATATTATTTGATTGTTTATTTTATTTTACTTTGGGTAATACCTTTGTAAATGTAAAAAATAATTATTAAAAAAATAAACCTTTTTTTTAGGTGGAATGTTGGTAAGGGGAATGAATTTCCTTGTACTAAATTTAAATTTGTTATTTTTAATTTAAAGTGGTTATGGTGTTAATAATATGTTTTCCTTCCCCTCCCTTACCCTTTATTTTTTAATCTAAACAAAGGAATATTGGATAACCTCCATTCCCTCCATTTCAAACCCAAATAAGGGGAAGGTATCTCCCTTCCCTCCATTTCCCTCCCTCGATTATAACCTCCCCTCCCTCCCTCGCCCTCTTACATTCAAACAAAGTGTGTTAGGATTATCTTCTACTTTTCTTATTGCTCTTACCGTCGGACAAGTTATTCACTTAACTTTCCGACTCGACCTATTGAGTACACTTATTCTCAAGGCCCACCACTAGGGTTGGCCAATGGGCAGTGGTACCTATTGGGCCATCAAGGTCGGGCCAAAAAAGGGTCGAAGCCCAAGTTTAGTAATAAAAGGGTCGGGCTGAAAAGGGTCATGTGAAGATGGGCCATTAACGGGTCGACCGCGGGCCATTAACGAGTCAAAGCAAAAGGGTCATTGCTTACGCACGCCCTGTCTCTCGTTGCTCTATCTCTCTCTCGCATGCCCTGTCTCTCTCGTGTCTCTCGTTGTCACTCTTTCACCATCTCGCCACCGTCGTCGGTGAACCGGAGCCCGAAGCCTTCCGCCACCATCGCTTTTCTTCCGTCGCCGGTGAATCAGCTCTCTCTCTCTCTCTCTCTGCTTCACCGTAATCCTAATTTGGCGCGCCGCTTCTTTCTGCTTTCACTCCTCGGTACTTGCTTTGTATTTTTTCAAAGTTTGAGTTGTAGTTGAACTCATTCTTGGTTGTTTTGAATTGGGTTTGTGCTTTTATGTTAAGACTGAAATTGTAATTGCACTAGCAGAGTGTTATCTTTCACTGGATTTTTCCGTTTCACCTTTGTTTTTTCAATCAATTCATCTTCAAGCATAAATTATATGTTAATAGAATAGATTTTTTTATTGACTTTGGTGAATTTGTGTCAAGAGTTAGGAATTTGGTGTTGAAATTACAATTGACCAGCTCAAAGTTCGGATCTTTTCCCCTCCTTTGGTTTGTTGTTTGGTTCAATTTGTGCCCCTGTTTCGATTTGGCTGCTCTGTTCTTTAATCTTGCTTGCTCTAAAATTGTTGAGTGGAGTATATGGCTAATGTTGGCTCTTCATTAATCCGAGCCTTACAAACAAACAAGAGAGAGAGAGAATGATTGTAATGTGAGCCCTTGATTTCGATATATCCGGCAATATATATGTGAGAATAAAAATATTAACACCAAATCAAATTAATTTCGTTGAATTTGCATAAAAAGGGAATCATTTACGCATTAGTGGAAGGATCCGTCCGAAACTCTTTATGGCAGTAAGGGCGGAGTATAAACTCGATGTTCATAGATGAGCATTATGTTTGCAGGAAATTTTCCATGATAGATATCAACTCGATGTTCTCTATATATGATTTTAAAGATATTCATGTGATTAGTAATGGGATTTGAGCTTTGTGAATACAGAATTGCATAGGAGGGATTTAGCTTGTCACACTTTTGTTTAATTTAATAGGAAAGATATTCATGTGATTAATAATGCTTTTGTTCTCCTATCTTAGGGATGGATAGTGAAGGAATATCTTCTAGGCAAGTGACGGAAGATGGTTATAGTGAGTATAATGCTCCACAAGCTAAAAGGAGGAAAAAGTATAAAGTATGGAGAGAGCTCAAGGAAGACACTAATCCACAAGGTGAGCCAATTGCAATTTGCATGCATTGTAAAATGTCTTTATCTACTACTAAGGGGATTGAGACTTCTCATTTAAAGCGTCATTTGGAGAGATGTCCAAGTGAGACCTAGTGGGTTTCAAGGTGGTGAAGGGGATAGTGATGATGATAACGTGGAATTTGTGTTTAATATGAGCGAGCTTCGTAAGGAAATTGTTCTTTATATAGTTGAAGGAGCTTATTCTTTTATAATCGTTAAGGAAAAAGCTTTTAGACAGATGATGTCTAAAGCTAACCCGGGTTTTGTGTCATTTAGTTGTTCAACGGCTAAGAGAAAACCGATGTCTATGTATGGGGGAGATAAATAAGTTGAAAGATATGTTATTGAAAATCCCGGTAGGATTTGTTTGATAACCGATAATTGGAGGTCAAATCATACTTATCAACACTACATTTGCATCACAGACCCACTTTGTAGATAGTGCTTGGAAATTGCACAAAAGAATCCTTAGATCTAGGGCACCGACACCTCCATATGATGGTGAAAGCATAGCAAATGAAGTGTTTATGTTTCTTACTCAATGGAATATCGAGGACAAGATACTCACCATAACCGTGGATAATGCTAAGTACAATGATGTGATGATGGCTAATATAAAAAGCGTCTAATTCCTAGAAGTGGACTGATAAGTAGTGGCGCATTTTTTCATGTACGATGTTGTGCGGATATTCTGAATCTTATTGTGCAAGGTCTAAAGTCGATTGAGAAAATTATGGAAAAGATTTGAAATTTGGTGAAATTGATTACTAGATCTTTTCTTAGAGGTAAAGATTTTTATGAAAGTGCACAAAAGATCTTTCATTTTGATGTAAAAAGAAAACTGAATTTGGACATGCAAATTCATTGGAATTCCACTTACAAGTTGCTTGATAATGTTTTATATTATAAGAATGTGTTTCTCTACTTGGTATCAACTAATTCCCCATTGAAAACCTATGTGCTTTTAGAGGAGGAGTGGGAGAAACTTAGTATGATTCATAAGTTTCGAAGTTATTTTATGAGGTAACATTCATGTTTAGTGTCTGTTAAGACCCCAACATCTAACTTATATTTCAAGGGTACATGGATGGTTCATAGGCGTTTGCTTGAGACAGCTCGGGGTCCTTATGGTTATCTAGCTAATATGACAAATGAGATGCTTGGAAAATTTGACAAGTATTAGTCGGAATATAATTTGTACTTGTCATGTGCTTGTCATTTTGGATCCTCGGTGTAAAGTTAAATTTGTTGAGTATTGCTTTAGTAAGTTGTTTGGATTTGATGAAGCTACGAAACGTGTTGATAATGTGTTAAGCACTTTGCATTCCTTATACAATGAGTACAAGCTACACTCGACATCAACTTCACCTATCATTAATCCTTCTCCTGCTATTAGTGCTATCGGGGATGACTACTTTGATGATTATAGTAGTTTTAGTGGTAGAAGCTCTATGCCCCAAATTGGGAGGTCCCATCTGGATTTATACTTGGAGGAGCCAGGTCTTGATTTGAATTTGGAGTTAGATGTTATGGATTTTTGGCACAAGAGCTCGGTGAGATACTCGCAGCTTTCTATGATGGCAGAGATCCGTTGACAATCCCGATTAGTATTGTAGCATCGGAGTCCGCCTTTAATCTTGGTGGAAAAACCATCTCCCCTACTCGTAGTGCTTTGAAGCCTATGACCGTACAAGCACTCGTAAGTCTTCAAGATTGGCGACATGCAGAGTATGATACAATTCTAGCAATTGACAATGATTCTAATTCAAATGAAGATGGAGGGACGAGGATGATGATACAAGTATCTTCTTTTAGGTAATTAATTCTTTTAAGTAATTAAGTTTTTTAATTGTTGTAGTAGATTATATTTATATATCTAAATTGTTTTAATTAATTTTTTTATGGATATTCCACCAATCATAAAGAGGATGATGATACAAGAGAGAGGAGTGGGGATTGCAAAGGTTGTTGATATTATAAAGCTTCAATATTTAGAGTTAGAAATGGTGTTCTTAATTTTTTTATGCATATTCGAGTATTCGAGTCATCTGCTATGTTTTATGATTTTTTTGTTGGGGTTTTCATTCGGGGTCACTAGATAGGAGTCATCGGTGCTGATTGCAATGACCGCCATCAGATTACTCCAAGTTGGATGCTCATTATGTAACTCCCACTCGGCAAGAAAGTGATATGTCTTTCCGAAGTTATACATTTTTGGAAAAGAATCCACAATACAGACCATATCAATCAGGATGATTTTAGCTTTGTTGTTCCAAAGGTACTTGAAGATATTATCCCCACAGTTGCCGAGAAAGAAGCTTGCCCAGAAATCTTCAAGCGGAAGGGATGATTCTGCATTTTCCTCGAGTTCTCATGGCGGGAAGAAATTCTCCGTAACTTAGCGGATCAAGGGGGAACATTCCAGTCTTTTCCCTTTTGTTCTATGTTTTTCGTAGTTTATGAGCATCGGACTAAGCATTCATAGGCTTGCCTATGTGTTATGGATTTATGGCACCTTTGCCTTGGATCCTCGGGATCGAATTTTGTAAGTTTATGAAAAATCTTCGCTAATCCTAAGGACCCCGACCTATAGTTCCGTGTCACGCAATGGCCGACATAAGCAAAAAATATTAGGGAGGGGATGTGTTAAGGACGAAGCACTAACGTCAATTCATGTTTAGCTCCGATCCATGGGCAGCCCATGACCCGACCCAGCCCATTTATTTTTCCCCGGCCCGGCTCGACCCTTTATAATAATGGGCCGGCCACGACCCGGCCCGGTCCGCCCCATTGCCCAGCCCTGCCCACCCCTCACACTTCTCTCAAGTGTTACAATTCACAAAGCAGTCTTCCCCAAGACTCTTTGCTACAGACTCACAAAGTATCCGACTTTGTTACAAGAATAATATGAGTAAGCACAATTACAAGAGATTAAGATAAGATGTGCGAGTGTATTCTCTTGCTTCTCCCATCCATGATTTTGGCTTGTATTTTTATATCTTTCCCTTCAATTAGATGACTCGTTGGAGTTACCGTTGTGAATGTGATATTCTCTATCCGACTTTGTAACTTGATCTTGGCAAGATCTCGAGTACTTGGTTAATATCTTGATAATTTCCAAGTTTGGCTTGTCTCTTGATTTGCTCATGTATCTTTGAACATTTATCCCGCCTTAGCAACCTTCAATCTTTGCTTAATTCACGTGGTTGTATTTTTCTTCTACTTGCATTGTATAAGGCCATGATATGACTGATATCCTTTCCAAAAATAAGAACAACAAAATCATACCAAAATAGGTTGTAATATATCCAAAATTTTAAGGATTATATTCAAAGAGAATATTTCCTTAATTCAATAATATAATATAATGTCAAATAAGGAAATGATATCCAAAAATAAAATATGATGCATGAAGAATATAAGGGATAATTATGGAATGCATATATCTAATGAATATATGCCTTGAGTATAAAATACATTAAAGTTCAACGGGATTAGATAAGCTAATACATAAGTGTGTCCGATTGGATCGATTTATCATCTTACTAACACTCCATTTTTATCCAAATTTGCTGAAATTACTTCAATTATTCTCTTCTTATTTTGGTCAATATAGAGAAGAGAGATATATATAGAGGTCATATTCCCCTTTGGGCTCTATTTAATTAATTAATAGATGTAGCTTTTTAATTTGTTTTTCAAATAATTAATTAATTGAGCTATTGCTGATATCTACATTTAAGTTGACTTTTAATTATACTATTCTAATATTATATCAAAGCCATGCATGTGCTTTTAAATCTTATATTTATTTATAATATCTCTCCTAATTAAATCCTTGTTTACTTGAACAACTTGGAAATATGCATTGGTGGTTTGCACTATGAAGATCTAGGTATTGAAAATAAACATACATGGGCCTATGTTGGAGGATTTTAGAATGACATACAAGAAGCTTACTGCATGCGGTCAGGAAAAGAGCTTTCAGGTTTGAGGCTCAAGCTCAAGCATGAGGCAGGCTGGGTGTCAGCTGGTTGGGCCTTGTCATCCCCGGTCAAGCCCTAATATGCCAATGGTTACTCACCTACTGATGTCTCTTCCCTCAACTAGCAAAGCCGCGCAGTGGTATTGTATGATCTTGCTCATGTTTTGTTTTGGAATTGTGCTATTTAGTTGATAGAATTAAAAAAATGGGGAAAGAACTTCGCACAAAATGTGGAAACTTGTTATGATCCTTGTGCTGCTTGAGGATTATCAATGTTGATGCACAAGCTAGACGATAATGGGGGCCATAGCTTTATATTCACCTATCCCCAGAACTCTTTTTCAACTGATTCCCATTGTACTGAGGTAATTTTATGGTTGTTTCGATTTCATAAACGAATTTTAGTGACATTTGCAGTTATTTTAATATATATATATTTTTTTAATTTTTAAACTATATAAGAATAAATTGGAAATTGTCAATATCTTAGATCGGCTTTTATTTAGAATTCGTCTTTACTTTTGAGCGTTAGATTAGAGTTTTATGATCAAAGTCTTGAATAAACATGTACAGTCTTGGTGGTCAGTTGAATTGAAGTTTTATGACGTTTTACCCCAAGATGAAAAAGGTATGTAAACACAAAGGCGAAGATCAATTCAAACATTCTCAAACTCAACCTGTGATAACAAATGCCCACAATATCGTCAATAAACAAGCATAACACTATTCTCTATTTTTGAAAAAATAGCTCTCTGAATCACATAGCTTATCCGTGAAGTAATGTTTTTGTCTAGTGAAAGCCGAGCACAATGCCATGGGTGATTTAGCATTGGGACACCACTGCTGAAGGGCACGCTAAAATATCTAACAGCAAAATTGGGTGCATGTCCGGAAGACGACATATAGCGCACAACACTATTTACTACTTGTAAAATGAATACCGGCCTGGTTAAACACTGAAAGTAGGTGTATGAACTCATTCTGCGTGAGTTTTGAGGATCTCTTGTCCGCATAGTCATACTGCTTCAACACACCAATAACCTTGGCTTTAAAACTAGAATCATTCTGATTGACATCATCATCGGAGTCAGCGTCTGAACCCTCCACATCCATTCCATCCCCATCACCTTTTTCATCCTCCACATCCATGCCTTGATCATCATTCGATTAAGGAAAGTCTTTCGGTCATCAATCTCATCGGCCAAGGCGGACATATCAATTGGCTCGAGTCATTCTTTAATTGGCCTAATGCATCCAAGGTCATGTAATTCTTCTCTAGCACCTCAAGAACCTTTTTCTGTCCGAAAATGGAACCCGGGGTCTTGTTCTTTCGGCTGAAACACGGAGAGAGCATCCCATTCCACTCCTTAAGTTTCCCTGCCGGTATTGGGAGAGGTCTTCCGGGCTCAATACGAACGACGAGGAGTCAACCTTAGGCGGAGGCCTAAAATTATTCTTCCCCACTTTGAGAAGATGGAAGACCCGAGCAAGGAGCTGGGTATTCACGAGAGAGACGGCAGTAAAGCTTGTCACCTGGTTGGGCAACCAGCCTCATGGCAAACTCCCTTTGGAACATTATGATTGCACATCCGAAGTTGTATCTTTGGTTCACGTCTAATAACTTGAATACAAGGGGAGAGGAGATTTGGTAAGGGATGTTGGCGACACGGATATCGAAAAATGGAAGGTCGCACTTGAGAACATCTCCTTGGATAACCTGTTGGTCACCGAAGACAGGAGTAAGTAATTGATCACTCCTAGGCCAATTAAAAATGAAATCACTCACTTCCTTAAGAGTCATCAACATATAATTATATAAGCATGAACAAATAATCACAAAAATCTAAACTTTATCGGAGCGAGGGCATATTTATCATTCAAAATACCACGCACAACGAGACGAGTACTTTATTGATGATTTCGGGAAACCGATATGTATAATTTTGAATCTAGAGCATGGTGTCACCACTCAACATATATATCTAGAATAACAAGAAGGATTTTTGGTATCGGACTCCAAGTTTGTGCTTCTACGAACTATGATAGTTGGAAATGTAATTGATTCCAACAGCTCATTCAATTGAGCTTAAATTTGAAGCAACACTCACTTCCTAGTTCACCGTTTCTTTTCCTTGTAAACAATAATTAATGGATGTCTTAATAACTCTCCCCAATGTGTCACCACAGAATCCTCCACTGCCATTTTCGCAACAGCAAGAACCCCGAACATAATTCCAAATTTGATTCAATATGATTGAAAATAGGAAAGAGAAAAAAATACCTCTAAGCGGGTGGAGAAAGGAGTACCACGAAAACGGCGTTTAAGCTCGAGAACCATACGAGGATCCAACTCCACGGCGACAACCTTCTTGCCGGCTTCAAGAAGCTTCTTGGTTAGATTACCGATACCGGGACCAATCTCGAGGATGACGTCGGTGGACTTGATGCCGGCCTTTTGGACAATAGAGTCGACAAGCATGGGATTCTTGAGGATATGCTGCCCTTGGATTTGTGGAAGGGAATACCTCCCTGGAAATGGTTGTGGCTCCCCTTCTGTTTCTCTTTCCTTATTTTCCCACCCGCCATCTTAAAGGTAGGATTTTCCGAAATTAAAATGAAGGACGGAGATAAAACACAAAAGATTGAGTAATGAGAAGAAATTACAAGTTCATCTCAAAGCTCACAAATACCCAATTTCTATATCTAGTCTTAGATTGCAAGACGCAAAAAGCGCACAAAATTACAAGGTCTTGAAGCCCGAGGGGCAAGCTCCGAGGCAAAGGCACGGCTTTTGAAGCGAGGCACACTTTTACATAAAATAGCTTGAAATTCATTCTCAACCCATATTTTTCGATAAATAAAAAAGATAGTACATTAAAAAGTATTTAGACATCATTTTAACTACTAAAAGGACCACATACAGTCTTAAGAACCAGAATCTAACATTAAAATATCTCAAAACACACACTTGAAGTCTAAAACAAAACAAGCAAGCATAGTCATAGAAAATAACACACAAAGCAAAGTAGTTGTAAGCCCCCTCCCCCAATGCTCGTCTAAGCATCATCATTATCATCATCTAACACCACATGAAAACACCGAACCTCTTATTTTATTTAATTTATAAGGTAATTAGACGGATTTTTGCCGAAATTTTAAAAGAAAAATCTTTTACACCATTATTTCAGCTTGGAAGATTAATTCTTTAATGATTCAAGGAAGCACTTGGGAGGAAAGGAACGAAACAAGCAAAACTAGAAACAAATTAGCTTTAGCTCGTTGAAAAAATGAACAAAGCCTCAATTTTTTAAGGCTTATAATTCAAACGAAAGAATGAAAGAAGCAAAACAAGGCTATATAGCAATAATAGGAAACTAATAATAGGAACGAATTTCAATGGAAACAATGGAAAAAGCTAAGCCTTGAAGCACAAGGCTTTGGGCAATAATAGGAAGCAAATAAAAAAATTGTTTTAGCCCGTTTTTTAGCACAAAAGACTATTTCTTTGATTAATCAAGGAAGCACTTGGGAGGAAAAGAACAGGCAACACCACAAACAAATTGCTTTAGCTGGTTTAAAAACAAAGAGAGTCACCCAGTTTCTTTGAGGCTTATAATTCAAACAAGAGAATGGAAAAAGCAAAGCCTTGCAGCACTGTATACCAATAATAGGGAACTAATAATAGGAACGAATAATAGGGAGGGATTTCAAAATAGATTCGGGAAAGACAAAATCGATAAATAACAGCAGCTATAACTGAATCAAAATCAAACTAACAAATTGAAAGTGCAAAATTTGTGAAATTATACCAGCAAATTCGAATGTCCTTTATGCAATTCCAAAACTCACAGTCCAAATTCGAACAATCAATTGCCCAGTTCCAGCTAAGCAAACCAACAATCCAAAATCGAACCCTGAATTCGGCAAAATCCCAAATCGAAAATCGAAAGCTAAAAACTTGAAACTCAAGAGCTAGAAACTAAAATCTGAAAACTAACTACTGAATTTTTGAGAAGCTAAACGAAAATTCGAAGAAACTAAAACTAAAATTTGAAGAACAAAAGCTAAAGCTAAACTTAGACCTTCGCCTACTGTCGTTCGGCCTCCCCGTTGCTCTGTCTCGCTTCTGTCTTTTAAAGCCTCGGTCTCCTCTTGTTCTGCTCTTCTAGCTTCGCCTAGCTTCGTTGTGGATAGAACCCGAAAGTAAAGGGATAGAGTTTGATAGAGATAGGGTTCTTTCGTGCAGCGATTGGGACCGAAAAGGAGAGGGAGATGAGATGGGGGCTGGGCTTTGGATTAGGGTTTTGGTGAGGGTTAGAGCAGCACGAAGAGGAGAGATTGAGGGGGAGTGCAGATGGGCTTGGTGTCTTCGGATCTGCGCTGGTGGAAGGACGCCGAGGAAGAGAGTAAAAAGATGAAGGCAACCGTGTCTCTTGTACCGTGAGGTGTGAGAGGTGCAGCGTGGAGAGGAGTTTTGAGCATTTAGGGTTTCATGGATGGTGAAGGCGCCGAGAGGATGGAGGAAAAGGGAAGGGCTGGGCTTTTTGCTCGTGGAGAGAGACGGAGAGAGCTTTGATTGAAGGCTAGGGTTGCTGGCAAGTGAAGCAGGCCGAAGAGGGAGAAACGAGGGCTTTGTGGGTTCCACACTCATGTCAGCCCAGCAAGTGTGGCAAAGTTTAGTTTCGGTTCCGGGCGAGTTCAAATGATCCACTTAATTTTTCACTTTTTCGTTCTTCTTATAATTTCTCCAATTTTCCTACATTTCAACAAAAAATAAATTTTTTTGTAATACCCAGAATTTTAAAAAAGCAGTTGAAAAGCATAGAATTATAGAGTATTTTTCCCTACGACTAGAGGGTTGAGTGACTCGATTTTATTTGCGGCAGACGTATTACTTCGGTATTCCCTCGAGAATTGATGTCAAATAAGGAATCAAGGAAATACCCTCTTCTTTTAAGCTGAAACTCGGTGCGATTAGGCAAGTGTCCTAATTGATGCATCAAAATAATTTAGGAGACAAAACCTAAAGAGGACTGGAGGAAGGAAGAGGCACGAATTGTGTTATAACGAAGAAGGTTAATTATGCCATAATGGGACAAGAGAAACAAATTGAGGTCCAACAGAATGAAGGGGTGGGTTTTGTAAAGCGGTGGAGAGAGAGTTCAAGGAATTAAAAGACAAGAGGACCGAAGGGGGAAACGGGTGAAAGCAGAGGCAAAAGAAGCAAAGCAACGAGAGCGGGGAGAGAGAGAGAACCACCGAACGAAAAAGGGAGAAGGGGCGTGCGGGAACCGGAGCAGAGGCCAGCGAGCCGAACGGCGAACGCGGGCCGGCGGCCGACAAAGGTGAAAGAAAAGAAGCAAAGCAAGGGAAGGGGAAGAGGGAGCACCGAGCGGAAAGAGAGAGAGAGAGAGAGAGAGAGAGAAGAGGCGAGCTGCAGGGACCCGGAGAACGTCGACGACCACCGCAGACTCGGAAAACGGCGGTCGGCGACACGAGCAGCGGCGAGCGAGGGAGGGAGCGAGAGACCGGGGCGAGCGAGGGCGGAACGAGACCCGAACAGAGACAGACGAGCGGGAGATAGAGCGGCCGAAACCGGGACCGGCGACGGCAACAAGGGAGGCGAGACCGGCGGCGAGCACGAGGGAGGGCCGGACCGAGGGGCGGTAGGGGCCGAACCGCCGAACCGAAGCAAGAAGCGAGCCTCCCGAAACCGAACGCAACCCAAACACAAAGCGAGGACGATAAGCAATTCGATCAATTCCAAACCTAAAAATCCGAGGTGGGTAGCCTTACACTCTAAACTATTAGTAATTTCGAAATACAAACGAGTTTGTTGTGATTATTGAATGTTATGTGATAGAATGAGGCTAGGAAAACTGCTAGAACCGAAGCGAGTTATGAGTAAATCGAATGGAAATGTGGAGTTTGAATTAGAAACTGGACAGAGCTTAGTAGCTAGTTAGGGCTGAGATGAGATGCTTGAAAATATTAGGTCGCGTAGGTATAAAGAATATAGTGACGATCTCAAATGGCACTTAGGGACAAGAAGTGGTAAATTGAGAGTAAAATGTGAATTGATGTTTCGGTTAAACCATAGAGACTTCCTAAGTTCTTGCACCTGGGAGATAACGATGCATATTGGGAACCAATGATTTGAGTATAAAGGAGAGGCACGACTTCATTTTGATTGACGCATAATTGAGGTAGGAAATAGAGATTGGAAATTCTAAGGTTGAAATAAGTTTAGAATGTACCTCGATCTTTGGGATGAAATTAAGTTTGAAGTTCAAGCACAGTGAAAGGGACTTAAGTGATAAAGTGAGAATAAGAGTCGTGTGGCTGAATACGGGCAAAGGAAGTTGAGTTATGAAGTAGAAGCGTAAAATGAGCAAGTGAGACAAAAAGGCGATGAAAAGTGAGAATGTTGAATTGAGTGATATGTACTTGTGGGTACTGTGGCTCGGAAAATGGAGACAATCGTATGCAATTGATGAATTGAGAAAGACATAGTTGGAAAAGAGTTGGGAATGAGTGCTTGCATTGAAGAGTGACTATTCGTGCTATGTGTTTGCTTTATGTGATGCTCACAAGTAGTTTCGAAAGAAGTTTTGTGTTTTACGTGAAATGACCCTTGAATGTGATTTCTGTGAAATGTCTTTCAAATGTGATTCTGTTCCAAAGAAGCAAATCTGATTTGAGAAAGTGAATTTATAAGGGTGACACGTGGTGTCATGCCTTCCTTGATACTAAATTGATTGAGAAAGTTGTGAAGTGAATGTGATGAATGTGAATATGTGCAAATTGTTTTGAATCGATCGGCTACGGATCGTTTAGCATACCGAAGGGTTCGAACCGGGAACGCCCAGCTAGAGACTTCGAGGGAAGGGTTCTAACAGGGGTCCTGCAGAGGCGGGATGTCCGCTTTGAGACTTCCTAGAAGAATGGTCCCGGGAGCCTTTTTGTCGGG
The DNA here is from genome assembly GCA_021018815.1 of Talinum fruticosum. Classification (NCBI taxonomy): domain Eukaryota; kingdom Viridiplantae; phylum Streptophyta; class Magnoliopsida; order Caryophyllales; family Talinaceae; genus Talinum; species Talinum fruticosum. Next base: position 4,917,181 of record JAITYX010000011.1, read on the forward strand.
GTCGCGCCCGAATTAAAGAAGTGCTAGTTCGAGTCCTCGAAGGCCTAGAATGTTGATTCAACCCCAAAAAGAATTGTTCCCGTATGTGAAATTGTGCTTTTAAATGATTAAAAGAGTTCCGATCTTTCCACCGCAAGAGATTTCATTGAAAGTATATAGATTTGTATTACATTATTATGTTTTCGCCGATTTAATTATTATGTGCATTATGTATAAAGAATTTTCTTTTTAAGGGTGTATGACTCCGGTGAGCCCGTTGATTATTGCTCACCTCCACAAATTGCCCCGTCCCCACCCGAGTGTTGCAGGTACACTTCGAAGCATGATTTACCCTTAGCATATTTCGGACTCCGCCGATTCGTCGTTTGATGCGTGCCGAGCAACTCAAGTCAAGAATATGCATTTCTTATACTTCTAAATGACTCGTACTTGTAATTTAGTGCATATAGTTGTACCAAATGTATAGTAACCGAGTTAGATTGTTTTAAGTTTTACCGCATGATTGGTTGAACTCCGGCGTGTGGCCGTTGAGTTGTATACTCCGAGCGTGTGGCTCGTCGAGTTTTATTATGCTTTTTATGCAGGACTTTAAGGCTTTAAGCCTATGGGTTAGTCCATGTTACAAACGGAACTCTGCCGAAATTTTCGGAGAATCTCGAGATTCTTTTGGGAAAACCACCAGTATTACTTTTAAGTTGAGTTTAGACAGCCAAACCAACACCGGAAAGAGCCTTGGGAGTTCCTTTAAGGAACTCCGGCGATGTAATACTCCTGGGGGTGTTTCGGGGTGTTACATTACGCAAACCGAAACGCAAACCACACAATCAATAATCAGCAAAAATCTTCATAGTAAATGAAACTTCAAAATGTTGCAAATTAAAAAGGTTGAACGAATGACTAGGCACGGATTTATACAAAAATGAGAGAAAATCCAATAAAAACTCGACACAATTTGGAAAAGCGGATAGAGAGCGGTGGTTACCGAAAAAGGTCTTGCGTTTGACGCAAGGATCGAGTTAATTACACCAATCAAGGCGGCAAGACTTGCCGCAGCGACCGTGAATTTCACCGGGTGACGAGATTCCAATTCCTGGCCTCGAATTTGCTAATGAACTCAGTAAGTACGACGTCCTCCACAAGCCCCTAACCCGACCCTCTACAACTCAAAGAAAAAAACCAATATACTAAGTTACGTCAAAGTCTTTAATTTTAGGAGTATGTTTCTTATGACCTTTTTATGTGCCAGGTTGGAGTAGGAAAGGTTTTGGAGGATATTTAGGGATAAAGTAAGATGAATCGTGGGAGTCAAGCATTGAAGAAAGTGCAAAATTTCAAATCTATTCTAACGGCAATGCATAATTAACTTTTAAAAAATCACACAAGCCAACAATATAATGTAAAAAAACTAGTAAAAAATCACGAATTAGCGCTCCAATAAAGAAGTATATATCAAATTGTACAGTTACAAAATTCCAGATATATACCCACTAGAACCCATCCGAGATCAATCTGTTTAGGGTTTAGGGTTTAGGCTAATAACGGCAATGATACAAGGTTTAAGCTAATGCTTTTAGACTTTTTATTTGTAATATTTTTAATTGTTGTTTGTCCTTTCAATTTGTTTTTGGAACTATGTTGAGAGGGTTTGTAACTCAATTGCTCATACAATCGTTCCATTTCAACGTATTGACTCACAGGAGTAGTTGTGGTTAAAAACAAAAAAACAAAGAAGAAGAAGAAGAAGATTTCCATAGGGGAAGAATTATAAGGTAACACACCACCAAATTAAATACTATATCATTAAATACAAATGGAAACTGTTATTGGCCCTCTTTTGTGGGAGCGAGAAAGAAAAACAACAAATCCCAAATCAAAGCCAAACTTATGAATGGAATCAAACTGGGGATTAAATTCAACAACCACAACAGCCTACACAATCAACACAACTACAAAGCGCTTGACACTCGGCACTGCATGCAAATGTTTGCTCCATCACTGCAAAAATTTATAGTTATTTAGTTAATTACTTGAATTGTTGACAAATTAAGAGCCAAATAAACATGCAGTAATAATTTAATTAAATTACCTGCTGATGCAATAATAATGATGAGCAATAGTGCAACTATAAACCTTTGGAGGCGGACCTTCTCCATTTTCATGCAAATTAGTTTAAATTATTTCAGTTCTCCTCTAACTTTGGTTGATTCGGAGAATGGAGATATATATATAGATCTTCTTCTCCTTTGGGGCGTCTCTATTTATACCCGTTTGAAGTGGCTTTTTAATTCTTTTTCAAATAATTCATCAACATAGCTAACGGTTGGTATCTACATTTAACTTGACTTTCTTTTTATGCTACTGATCCCTCCATTTTAAAATACATGTCACTTTAATTAAGTTTTTCGTCTCACAATACTTGTCACTTTGTAATTTTAGTAACATATTAATTATTAGTTTATCAATTTTATCCTTATTAATTACTTTATTTCTTTTTTTCATTAATTTTCTTTATTTTTAATAAAATATAGGGGTAACTTGGTCTTTTAACATAAAATTTATCATGAACTTTATGTTTCCTTGGTATTCCCTCATAACCTTAGAACGACATGTATTTTGAAACGGAGGGAGTATAATATATCACAGCCATGTATTTTGAAACCATAGATATATTCTTTTTCTTAATTACAAATTGTTGAATAATGTTGAAATATATATCTCCCCCTTTTTTATGCATATATGAAGTACAAAGGTTGATATATGTGTAATTCGAACATGAAACCTTGAGAATAGTTTTTCAAAATTTACCAGCTATGTCAGTTGGCACTAGCGCCGATAAAAATTTGTCCGATCCGATTATCCGAATTTATAAAGATTCGGAAAAAATTCGGATTAGGTCATGTGTTTTTGGTCTGAATTTTAATTTCGGATATGAAGTTTTCCTATTTACGTTATCCAAACCCGATTTTAACTCAAATTTAGACTTATCCAAATTATTTAATCTAAAAAAAAGATATCAAACAAAAATTTGATCCGATAACCAACCCAATTTTAACCCAAATACCTAGTTGGCACCCACGTATTCTATTCCCACTAATTAAGGGCCTCACATGTGAATAATACGCTAAGCACTGTTGCATCTCAGTTGACTTTTTATTAAGATGGGTGACAGGGTCTACACATCAGCTCAATATAAATTAAAATTGGAGAGTTTTTTTTTTAATTTAAAAATCAACATGAAAGAGAAGTATTAGTAAAATTAAATTGAGGAGGGAAAATCGGAATTAAATCTAATTTATTGAAGATGTAAATAAGATAAGATGTGAGATTAAAAAAATAAAGTATGAGTAATCATTTATGAAATTCATGCCATTGTCTAAGGTGTCATTATTATAAATGTTCTTATGAACATGAGCCGGGGTAGCCCTTCAAGGCAATTCCACTCCATACCCCCTCCCCCAAAAGGAAAGTTAATCTAAAACAGATTAATAAATCCACATATCTGATCTTGATTCTATATATATATATATATATATATATATATATATATATATATATATATATATTACTCATATCAAATTAATTTAATAAATTAATTTTACAAAACAAAAGATGAAAACAAACAATTGAAAACAATTAAATAAAGAGTAATTGAAATGGAGAAGATGATGAATTAAAACTTATTTTGATTATTATAATGAAACTTGTACAGAGAATTGATAAAAAGCTCTCGGAGAGAGATTGAAAGAAAGTAGTGGGGTTGATTACAAAGGATGTTTGTGAAGGCAAGTTGTTTGCGATGTTAGGCGATGTCCTCTAATGAACTAAGGGGTGCCTATTTATAAAGTACATTATTGAATTACAAAGTAACACTTGGTCGGTTGAGAAGTCTTGATAAGAATGGAATCATCATCTTGATAATATCTTCCGACAATGTTGAATTATTGGATCGAGTCTTGATTGGACAAAAAGTATGAATAGTGGTACACGAATCATCTTATCTTGAACAGCTTCTTGACAGATGGAAAATTTGAACAAGTAATGTCCTTGAGTGAATAGTAGTTGAATCATTCATGAATGAATAGTAATACCACATGGATAAATGTTGAATTGGAAATGTCCTCCATGACGTCTAATTATGGAATTGTCTTCCATGATGTGCAATTATGTAGGACGAGGCATAATGAATGGCTCCATGAATAGTAACCTTAAAAAGTAAGTGAATAATAACGTCCACTTCCTTCACTGGGAATTTTGAGAGGTGAAATAAGAAATTTCACCGAAGCAAAAACTTGAAAACCTGCATAGAAAGCATTAGAAAATAATACTTTTCAATTTTTTTTTTAATATCCATTATGGGTTAAATATCATATGGTTCCTGGGCGCACTACCCATCAAATGGATCATAATCCGATTAAATTGATGAATCGGATGAATTAGTGCTTGCTTTGAGGAGTCATTGCTGGTGTTGTTTCTTGAGTAACTTTATCTCCTGCTTGAGTAATTGAATTTCATCCTCTTGAATCTTTTCCTTTCCTTTTGAACTTTTTTCTTCTTACGTGGAGTAGGAGGTGCTTGTTGAGTTGGTGAGGTCTGTCTTAATTCTTAAGGCAGCTTTGACATCGAACTTATCTCACCATTTGATATTGAATTCTCACACCAATGAATATGATGTCTGGAAGCTTGTAATATTGAGTAGTTGAAAAGGACCAACAAAAGATCCAAGGAAATCCATATTTCTTATGGAATGTGATCTCCTTGAGATCTAGACTAATGGTTGAAGTACTTGAATAACTATTGAAATGTTTTTTGACCTCTTCCGGCTAAATATCTTGAGTAGATCCCATGGTTAACCACCATTCGTAGAACCATATGGGAAACTGGAATTCTGTTCTTGTATCAAAGCCGATGAACCAAGAATGATTGAATGGTCCGTAAAGGAATGTATAGTACCGAGCGTTTTCATAATCAATATAATTGTAACTTGGCGGGTTGAATGATTGAGAAAAAGATTTAGTTGTATATCTATTTGAAAAGTCTTTTGCAGTAAGAACTTTAAGGATTCTTAGTTTTGAATAGGCTATTTGATTCGGATTTGTCTTGTCCGGAACATGCTAAATTTCAGCAGATTTTGAATCAACCAGAATGAACTCATAAAAGGTTCCGGTTTTATGAGGATTGTCATTAATAAAATAACATTCTTGAGTAAATACGGTCTTGACAAATTCATTGAGTTACCGAAGTGTTTGAGGTGTTCTATACTTAGTATAGACCACATGTTCTTTAGTAGGCTTGGTAAAATATTTTGAATCAAAAGAAGCATTTAAAATTGTCGGATTTTGAAATTTTGAGGAAGCTTGAGCATAGGTTAATGGAGGAAAATCTTGACCATGCAGAACTTGAAATGAGTTTGTTATTGGAATTGAAAATTGAGAAGGGGTGACTGGCTTGACTGCATAATGATAAGGAGTTTGAATATTTCTTTCTTTATCTTGACTCATATTGAAATCGAAAAGAGAGAATCGTTGTTAAATATAACATTAATAAAATGATGCTTTTTAAAAAATAAATCTTTTGAAAGCATTGAAGATATGAACTTGAATGAAATATATTTTTCATGAATATGCGTATGAATACCAAATTGATCAACTTTGAAATGGTAAATTTGAGTAATAAAGGGGTTCCTAATATAGCTTCTTGACCTATATCCCCGACTAGAACAAAAGTGTTCTTGGAACAATAACCTTGATTACAAACATAAACATTTGATAATTTGTATTGAATTTGTAGTGCCATTCCATTGGCACTATGGAGATGTTCTCTAGTTTTTTCATAATATATTGATGGAATTAATCTTTCTTTAATACAGTTTTAATTTGCGCCACTATCAAGTAGAGCAATTGTATTGAATTCAAAGTCATCATTAATTTTTAAAGTAATATAAATATACCATTTTTGGTAATTTATATGATTAATTGTTGAGATAAATTGTTGATTAGAGGAGCTTGGAATGTCTTCATCATTATCTGAAGTACTTGATTTATTTTCAATTTATGCTAATCTTGTTTCTAATTCTAAATCTTTTGTATGAAAAGAACATAAATTTTGATTAATTTCTTTAATTTGTTCTTTAAGATTATTGATTTCCATCTTTAGGTCTTGAATATTAACTACCTTTAAAATATTTGGAGTATCATATTTTTCAAATATTTTATTAATTAATACTGAAACTAGGAGGAGTAGTTTTTAATAAATCTTCTTTTATTAAAATTATTTTGAGTTTTTCTAAATAATCTTTCCTTAATTCAGGATCTTGAATTTGTTCAATTAGATCTAATAAAAATTCTTTTTCATTTTTAGTAGTATTAATTATATTGATACATTTGTATCAAATTCTTAATGATTCATTACCCGATGAATAATCACTTAAATTGCTTTCTAATTTATAAAGACAATGGTCTTCAGAATCAGAAGATGAATTATCCGAATTATCTGTAGTATCCTTGAGTTCAAATAAAGAAATAATCTTTTCTTTAATCTCTTGATTATCTTCACAAATTTCATTTAATTTTTCTTTGACTTTGTAACTTTTTGCATAATGTCCTGGTTTGCCACATTTGAAACAAGTAGCTTTATTAGTAGTTTTCTTTTTGGAGTATTTTTCTTGGGAATTGTATTAGGAGTATTTACTTTGTTATTATTATTACGATTGAACTGTTTTTTCTTATTAATTTGATTAGTTCTTCTTTTTTGAACGAAGGGGCTTCCCACTTTTGGGAGACAGAAGGCTTCACAAAAAGAACCTAAATCTTTTCGCGTAGCTGCTTTATCTCGTTGAATATCTTGCTTGTAGTTTTAATTCATTGCATAATGAAATACCTTCCTTTTTAATAAATCCTAATAATTGACCAAATGTAATTTAATCATATGGTATTGGGTCTTGGCCGGTAACTTCTTTTAATTTATTGAATATTCTTTGAGAGAATAAATTCGGTAATCCCGAAATGAATTTTTCTTTCCAATAGGGTTGGCGACAATCTTGTCTTTTTATTAAGTATGTGAAATATGTATCTTTATACCAATTGTATTCTTCTAGAGTAGGACATCTTAAATTAGTCAATAGAATTTCTACACCACTTAACATGTCTTTTGGAGTACCTAGAAGATTGACAACTATTGTGTGTACTAAAGTGTACACTGCTTCTTTATGATTTTTAATACTCGGACGTTCTTCGTCTGTCATGTAATTTTCCCCACCAAGATTTTAAAGACCCGGTGAAACTCGAAATTAGTAAATCAAAGGCTTGAATTTCTGGAGCTCCTTTGGATGTGTAGGCAGCATATGCCATCATCATCCTATGGAGAATAATTAATGCCTCATGCTCGGATTTTCCATCTAAATTCCATTCATATATGGAGCTACCGTCAAAGGCTTCGTAACTATTGATTTTATTGATTCAAGTTGAAGATCCGGAGGAGTGCTTCTGGAATAATAAGGAATTTCTTTTTTATTAAAGATTTTATTAATATTAGTTACATCTTGATCTTCTTGAGAAATATCTAAAACATTAAGAGTATTACTTGAACTAGATGCTTGTTTGAGTTTTTCATCAATCCTTTTAATTAATGGGCTATCTGGAATTTCTAATTTTTTATTTTTATTAAATTTAATAAGAGGAGATGAAATATCATTGAGAAATCCTGGTTTTGTAGAATCTCTATTTATATCTAAATTTTCTAATTTTTTGGATAATTGATCAATATCTTCTTTCTTAGATATTGCTTCTATTTGAGTAGAAACCATATTAACCTGTTGAGAAACCGTATGTAATACTTGATTAGTATAGTTATTTTGATGACAAACTTTTTTAATTATCTTCTAATTCTATTTGAGAATTATCTCGGATTATTTCTTCCTATTTTGAAGGGAGAAGCAGGAATATGACCTTGATCCATAGGGATCAAAATCTCTTAAAAGGAGGAGTTATAGAATGGAATACGTTTCCATCTAATAACGTCCATTTTTTGCTAAGATCTTGATTAGTATTAATTTTTTTAATACCATAAGGATCCGGTAAATTATTTTCTTGAGCAAACATGGTCCACCATGTAAAGAATAGAATATTACATTCTACTCTTTTCATTAGTGAATACCATTCTTGCCTAATGAATGCTTGAGCTTTTTGATCAAAATGAGATAAAAACCATTGTTTTTTTATCTCTATTCTCAATTGAATCGAAATCTTTTCTTAAATAATCTTTATTAATTTCAAATGGTCTTGAAATAACATTTATAGAGGAGTAAGAAGGAGGTTGCATAACTGAATGAGTAGGTGAGCCTATTGATGAACTAACTTCATCAATTGGTTCTACAATAGGTGATTTGTAATAAATTTTTGAGGAAGAAGGAGATTCTTCTACTTGATTATCTTTTAAGTAATCACAATTAGTAGATTTTGAAGGTATAGAGAAAGAAGATCCGGGAAGATCTCTTCTCTCCGAAAGCCTTGAAGAAAATGATCTTTCATTAATAGAATAAAATCTTATTAATACTCTGCCATCGGGCTCTTCAATTACTTGTTGAATATTCTTTTGAGCAATATTCCTAGGAGGCTTAATATTTTGAATAATAAACTACTAATTGAGCAATACTTTTTAGTCTTTGAAGATCTCTTCTACTTGATTATCTTTCAAGTAAGTACAAGGAAAAAAGTGGGAGGAGTTTCAAAGTTATCAGGACAAATTGATCGCTTTGTGAAATAATAGAAAGCAGGAACACCTTACGTGAGCGAGATCTGCTGGGTTGTAGTGTGCCCGAAGTGATTGAAATATTAGAGGGAATGTTTGATATAGAGCAAGGTGACAAGCTCTATTTTTTTATTGTGTCGAACACCTTCATAGTGAAACAATAGAGAGATGTATTTGCATCCTTGAAACCTCATTTACGACTTCAATTGCTTAAACTTAAGGCCACTTGTCGCTGGTTTTTAGTTTGATTAGAGAAAAATATAGTAGAATAGTTTTTTAGTATGTGTGTGTTTTTCCTATTTCCTTCTTTTTAGAATGGATTGTAGTAGTAATTCATCTTTTTATACAAATTATGTGTGTGTTTCAAACTATTAAATTCCTTATATTTGAAGCAATGATTATATGAAGATTTATTCAGCTTTTTTAATTATGGATTTACTTTTATTTATATAAAGATTTGTTTGGTTTATTCTTATGGTTAAACATTTCAGGTTCAAATTAATGGATGAAGATAACTCTAGTGATTATGATGATTCCTTTGAAAAAGAGACTATGATCAATGGAATTACGTGTGTAGTTGCTCGTTGCATAGAGATATACTATGAGAACTACATACATAAGGAGCCGTACATGACTTCTCAATATAATGGGCAAAAGTGTGTAAGAGAGGTTTTAAATGGTCACAATACATGATGTTATAATGCCTTTAGAATGAGTAAAAGTACATTCTATAAGTTGTTGTATACTTTAGAAACAAAATATGGACTTAAAGGAAGTAGGACAACTACTAGAACTACTGAGATTTTAGGATTGTTTTTAGATACTTGGCACGGGACAATAGTAACAGAGATACACAAGAAAAATATCAACACTCCGGAGAAACTGTTAGTAGATACTTTCACTATGTATTAAATAAAGTTCTCCTTCTAGCTCGTAATGTAATTGCACTAGTAGACCAAAATTTCAGAGACATACCACTTGAGATATGCGAAGATGCAAGATATATGCCTTATTTTAAGGTAATTATTAAGCGAGATATTAAATTATTTGAAAAACATTGTTCGACCGCAACAAAACTAATTCAATAAATATTTTTTGTAGGATTGCATTGGTGCTATAGATGGAGTTCACATACCAGTTGTCATATCACGTGAAAAACAATTTCAATATATTGGGCGAAAGGGTGTGCCAACTCAAAATGTCATGGTTGTTTGTAACTTCGATATGCAATTTACTTTTGTTATTGCTGGTTTTCCAGGAATATGTCATGATTCTTATATATTTGAGAAGGTAGTTAATGATAAGACTTATAACTTTCCCAATCCTCCCTATGTATCTCAATTATTCTTTGTTTAGCAACATTAAGGCATAAATCAATTTCTTATTTATATTTGTAAACACCTAAAAAATGTCATCCTTTTCTCTGTTATTTATTTTATTGGCCCGATGATGAACTCCCGAGTCCTGTTTGAGGATTTGGATCACATTTTGTATTTGATTGGCGCGACGGAAGCCGATAAACCACAAAGAACCCTACAACACCAAATAAATAGCCTTTGCCTTGGGTCGGTTCAAAAATCCTTTTTCTTTCGGATGGTCCAAGCCTCTAGAGACAACGGAGTCTAGTAATGCATACCGGGAATTCCAGGCTTAGAATACTGCATTTCACTTCGATCCAACCAGATAAGGAGTTGAAGACCTTAAGATGACGTTAGACACCGCATTTAATGATCACAAGCATCAAAGTGCTGCATTTTGATTCCAAAACAGTCCACTCGAGACTAGGAGCATACATCCCGCACCAAAAATAAAACCCGCCAAAAATAAAAACCTTCCAAAAATGGAAAGCCGCTATGGCCAGCGCCCCTACCAATATTTTTCACTCAAAACTTTGTGCTTTGGCCGAGACTCCTATTGCAGCACGGAAAGGGCATGAAACCCTAGGTGACACACCATGGCCAGCGTCCCCTACACCCGTTCTCATCTTGAAACATTGTGTTTTGTGACTAAGGAATCCTGTTTCAGCATGCTAGGGCACGAAACCCTAGAGAACCCCCTTGTGGCCGGCGCCCCGACATGTTTTTATCCGATTTTATCCCGGTTCTATCCCATTCAATCTTCACATTATCCTGGCTCCGGTTTTGTAGCGATTCCGGCTCATTCCGGACGGCTAGTCGAGTATTAACCCTAGGTCTTTCCTTGACCTAACCTCTCCCTCTAAATAGAGAGCATTGGCTCTCATTCCAAGTAATGGCTCACCCTCGGCGTCATGTCGCTGAAACTCGATTAAGAGTTACTCGAATACTCTCATCCGTATTCCGATCTCTTGGTCCCTTTTCAACCTATTTATATTCTCGCTTCTTACCTAAACAACATTTGAACCCATAAAGTCCATCATTCATTCATATACTTACTCATCTCCACAAAAGTTCACAAAAACCCTCTTCAATTCACCACCGTCGCATCACCGGATCCAGATCCGAGATCCGGATCAGCATCCGGGAGAATCTAAGGGCACAAAGCCGTTCTTCAAAACGGTTTACGTGTTTATTTATGTTTTCTTTATTGCTTTCTGTATTGTGGAGAAAAGATGTATCGCTTTTAATTCCTCCCCATCCGATGTATCTTTTGATTTCTCGCTTTTCTTTTCCTTTCGATTTTACTTTCTTTATTGCTTTTCGTTTATTTGCTTTATCACTTTCATTATTATGTTTGGTTGCTTTTAATTTTGCATGTTGATTGCTTGTGTTTTGTACATTATGTAAGTTTACTACTCAAACTAGTAATGGTCGTCTTCGGACGGGCGGAATAGAAAGGTTTATCTCCGAGTTTCGTACCCTCACCCTTCACCCCTGAATCCGATTCTCGGTTCAAAGAACAATGGAGTCATTTTTCATCTTTTTCAATCTTAGTTTCTCCCATATTAAGATTGGAAAAGTAAACTTTATTATGTTTTTGTTCGTTTTTCTCTCCTAAAAACTTACCGTCGATTCCCTTTTAATTTATTTCTTCTAAATTTGCATCTTGGCTATTTTTTTACTGCAAGATAAGAAAAAGGTTATGGATCTGTCAAGCCAAGCCAGAGGCCGAGGCCGACTATCTCAGCCTGGGTCCCCGGCCGGCGTCGGTCACCACTGGGTACAAGCCGTCGCCTGCACCGAGCGAGTCGACAAGCGAGGCTTGGGTCCAAACCGGTGTTTCACACCGGTTTGGTCCTAAAGCCTCGTGCCGATTCAATAAACCCTAATTTTTATTTTTGGTTAAGAAATAATATCCTCGAATTTTGAAAATAATTTTTAAAAATAAAATAATTAATAAAACTGTCATTCAAATCTTAATTTGTTTCAACTCAATTTAATAAAATTCGGAAACCTTAATAAGAGGTTCATCCCCACTTTATAAAAATCATTTCAAAACCATCTTCAAAACTCATTTTTAAAGAAAAGGGAGACTCGACACGTGGGGAAGCTCGGTCGGTCCCCGCTGGCCGTGGTTCCTACAATATTATATTAACATTTTTTATTATTATATCGTGCATGTAAATACTAACTCGTTTATTCTAGGTACCCTCTACGGCGTGGTTATTTGGTACCTTATAAGGGAGAAAGATATCATTTGGCATAATTTGAGACACGTCAAGCACTTGGCTATCGGGAAGTATTCACTTATAGACATTCATCACTAAGAAGTGTAATTAAAAGATTGTTTAGGGTGTTGAAGAAAAAGAGGAGGATTTTGAAATCTATGCCATGTTATAAGTTTGAAACACAAAGGGATATAGTTGTACCTTGTATGGCATTACGCAATTTTATACGAAGGTACAATCTAAGTGGTCGACACTTTTTGAGGTCGCTGATGAGACATATACATAAAATATTGAGTTTGATAACGATATTGATAACATGGATGCTGATTCTAGTAGAAATACCTTTGTTTAAGATCTTAGAGAGATGGAAGAGTTGAGGAATCTAATTGGTAATACTTTGATGATAGGACAATAGTAACTTATATTTTGAATAATTGTATTAGTTTATGACATATTTATTTTGTTATTAACTATCCTTATCAAAAAGTTTATGATTATAATGACTTATGATATTTTATCTATGTTTTATTCTTATATCTTCCAAAATCCTTATTTTCTAGAACATCTATGTGAGCATAATACTCTTAGATATGATACTTCAAACATTCACCCAAAAAATAAAAAATATTTATTAATAATATACATTTTACATATAATAAATAATAGAAGAAGCAAGAAAAGCCAATTAATTGATTTAATGAAGTAAATAAAATTTGCAGTTACCAAACACTTAATAAGCTTTTTCGCACTACCGCAACCCAACTAAAGGGCAATCCCGAGTCCAACACAAGGTAGTTACAGTTTAGCTACAAATTGCCCAAATGCAACCACAACTCCTTAGAACTTCTTACATCTTCTTTCAACTTCTTATAACTCCTTAAAGCTCCTTACGGCTTCTTACAACTCCTTACAACTCCTTACAGTTACATATTATTTTTCACATCAAAATTTGTCGTGAATTTATTTTTCTACCGTTAATGAAATTTTTTTGTTGGTGAATATTTATGTACGTAAAGGGTGTCTACTAGGGAGGACTGTGGGGTATATACATGGCGAATATAACTATACGCATATCTTATTTTCCCCAATTCCTATACTCATACTCATATCGGGTATTTCGAGTATATTATGTTTATTTAGATAGATGCGCAAGGATTTTGACATTTAAAACCTATTGGGTACATTAATTTAATTTTATATATTAAGAAATTCATAAACAAATTTTAAAAAATAATTAATTTCAAAAAGTATCATGTCTATTAGAGCTAGTTATCATGAATATTATTACAAATATTTTGTTAAAGTTTAAGTTTATAGGTGAATAATTAAGTTGAATGTGACGAAATCATTTGAGCATAAGTCGTAAGGAGTTGTAAGGATGTGTAAGTAGATATAAGAAAATGTAAGGAGCTCTAAGAAGTGTGCAATGTTGTATATAATTCGATGAAAATATTTAATGTAATCATATCCGTATTTTTGTAGTTATGTGCAACATACTTGTATTTCTATTTATGAATTATATGTAATTTATAAAATTATAATATATATATATATTTGTGATGCCAAATGCATATATGTCATGTTTACTGAATTGTTTTTTAATAAAAAAATTATGTTTCATATTTATGAAAAGAGTTTTTTATAAATGCATAAATGATTTTTATGTAATAGGTAGTTGAAAATGACCTTATTATAAGTTTGAAATAAATGTCATCAACTACTAATTTTAGTAGTTGAAGACATTTATAGTTAAGGACATTTATTTCAAACTTATAAAATTAAGGTTATTTTCAACTATTTATTACATGAAAATCATTTATGCATATGTAAAAACTCTTTTCATAAACATCAAACATAATTTTTTTTTCTAAAAACAAAAAGAAGAAAACAAATATAGACATTGGGTATTACAAATATATAAATTTTATAATTCACGTTAAATTCATAAATAAAAATAGAAATAAGTTGAACATAAATATAAAAATACATTAAATATTTTTATCAAGTCATATACAACATTTTATATTCTTTACACGTTTTACAACTCCTTGCAGCCTTCTTACAGCTCCTCCCAATTTCTTACAACTCTTTATAGCTACTTACAACTTCTTACGACTCCTTGCACTTTCTTACAACTACTTACAACCGCTTACAACTTTTCTTACAGCTCCTTGTAAATAAATGGAATAGCACCGAAGTTGAAGGATAATCTTCAACCATGAATGGAAAGAATTCATCCCATAAATTACGGACACCAATTGGTTGACGAGTATACTAAAACAATGACAAATAACCATCGCAATAAACGATAGCATTCTCATCATGGATGCATCTATTAAACATCCTCGAATATTGGTATCATTATGTATAAGACCTAAATTTTCTATGTTTTCTCCGATTGTTGGATAAGTAATACCATTAACAGTTCTAAGATGTCCGAATGATTGCGGGCCTTTAATATGATTGAACAACAATCGCTTCACGAGTATATATTCATCCAACGACTCTTTAATTAATTTGTCTAGTTCTCTAAGTATGTAAGGATTCAATCTATCGATAGTGTTTAGGGAAATCTTCAAAAAGATAGTTTCTTGCATTCGGATCAACAATGTTCATATTGAAGAATTCTGTAAGTATCGTACGAGAATTCTATAAGTTGATTTGCCTTATTATTTTTCATATCTAAAAATTGAAAACTAAGAGTGTGTTTGGTTGGGGGAAAATATTTTCCTTGAAAATTATTTTCCATGGGAAAATGATTTCCAAGGAAAATCATTTTCCACTCATATTTTCCTTTGTTTGGTAGAAGGAAAATAATTTTCTAAAATAATTTTCCTTTGTTTGGTAGGAAGGAATGTAATTTATTTTTCAAGGAAAATATACTCTAACCCTAAATCCAATACCTTAACCCTAAACCCTAAACCTCATATCCTAATCCTAAACCCTAAGCCACATACCCTAACCCTAAACCCTAAACCCTAAAACAAAATAAAAAATGTGGTAAAGTTAACAAATTAACCGATGTAAGTTCTCCAAAACCATAGCGAAATAGAAGTAAAGGAAGAAAGAGAAGACAATGCAACCGATGTAAGTTCACCAAAAACATGTATATTTTTTCGATTAAGTCGTTGGTCTGTATAAACCCAAAAGAATAATACAAGTTGATGATAGTTAAATATTCTAACTGAACTAAAAAATAAAATCATCTTCTCTCTCATACCAAACGTAAAACACCAAGTATAAGCATAAATCCATGTGATCCCACTAACAATTCAAGAACCTCAATTTAACTTAACAAGCATTCAAAAGGCTAACACTAATTGGTTTAACATAATCTAACAACTTCCTCATAAGTCATATCCAAACCGAATAATAGTGGAACCTTGCTCTCCCGCAACCTGTTTGCTTCTTTAAATTGACGAGAACTCACAAAGCTTCCTTACTCGGTCTCCTGCCACCTTTAAGAATCACCTTTGTCCGACATGAAATACACAAAGGAAATGAATGAATCACGAAATAGTAGTATGACATTTGTACAGGGACTAGCAAATGTTCCAAGTAGCCAACCGTAGTTCTAAGAAGTACAGGGACTAGAAAAAGCATCTCAGCTTTTTCATCCAAGAAATTCAACGAGCCTTTGCACATCCTAGAACTGCCATTATAAGACCTATCGTTCTTGGGCTTTTCTTGTATAGCTAGAAATGACCTGCTACTAGAAGACATGTTTCCAAAAAATACATCATAGTAACAGATCAATGTTTGTGATAAGAAAATTAAAAAAAAGGGGGAGGGGAGATCCACATAAACAGCCAAACCCACCCTCAAATCAAGCAGCTCATTCTATGTTAGACAAACTCCAAATCATCTTATAGGCTGTATTTTAATTTGTTTCGGACATTGCCATTTATCAAAAGAGCACTCGTAGGTTAAACTTGGTTTTCTATGCTGAAACTTTACATTTAGAAATAACATTAAGAAACTCCCGATGTCTACGACTACAAAAAGAGAACTAGATTGGCTCGTTCATGGATCGGTTAACTTACAATTTGAAGGTGATTTGCACTTCCGACGGGGATACTACCCCTAGCAGTGTTTTCCAAACTCCCGGAGGCTTGGCACCGGATCGGGTTTCTTTAAATGCCTACAATTCATTGAGTAAATAAAGGAAAAGCTTTCGTCATCAGCATAACGAAGCACGAATAACATACATACATACACACATACATACATACATATATATCATTGCAAAAGATTTAACCATATATAAATGCACCAGCCCGAATTGACATCCTAAATTGAACTTTCTAGCCGGTAGAAATATTGAATCATGTAATACCAAGGTAAAAAGAACAAATATTGACTCATGTAATGCCATGATATGATCACATTCACATTTCCACCACGAGAGCTGAAATCTTAATTAACTCTTCAACTAACTAGGCCGACTTCTTCTATAAATACCAAACAAAATGCTCACTGTTAGCACATCCCAAAGCTCTCAATATCTCTATCTAGTACTTCACTACTTGTTTGTACTCTAGTGAAGTACATCTCTCATTTTAGCTTCTCCGTATACAAATTTATCTATAAGGAAAAACCAAAATCATGGGTGATCACACATACACAATGGTCGACACCACCAGCCTGATCACCCCACACCTTTTGTTCTAGGCTATTGTTGTTGACAACCACAACTTTGCTAAGAACTTGCCCGAGTTTGTTAAGAATGTCGAGTTCATTCAAGGCGACTCGCTTTTATTGGATACATCACCCAGGTCAACTTCCCGAAGGGTATATATCTTTACAAACCCATCCTCAAATCAAGCAGCTCATTCTATATTAGACAAACTCTAAATCAACTTTCTATCAACCGATAATGTAACTAGACAGTTAAACCGTGGAGTTCATATCCATTTTCACAAGGTCCTTAAAGCTAATTAGACTTCAAATTAGCTTATATTAACCGTCTATTCATCGGTGAGGGAGCTAATTAGACTTTAAAAGGTTGTATGATTCAGTTCCATTGTTGAGCGATTGAGCGGGATAACTAACCAATCTATAACTCGGGAAAGAAGTGAAGGATGGCGAGAATCACGAGGCGAGTTCACTATATAGACTTGTGCTTTCAATAACAAAATATGCCTTTAGTCATTTCGATCGGGGAGCTCTTAGACAACATAAGCAATTTCCTTTAATCATTAATCTAGATTTTGCGGAACATAAGCAATTTCAAAAGCAACAAAACCTAACCCAACGCCACCAAAACCATAACAATATGAGCTTTAAATCCCCCAAACAACCGTAAGCATGTAATCTAACCTAACAAAAGGATTGCGAACAAAAACCCAATTAATCGGGCAATAAACAAGCAAGGAGACGAGATGAATACCGTTGTGAAGGCCGATGCTAGCTTCTTCGGTGTTGATGTTGAAAAGAAGGCATTTGTAGCGGATTTCGGACTTGGAGGTTAAGCTAATCAAAGAGTTTTACCCTAAGTGCCATCGCAGATGTTTGGAAGGGTCATTGAAGGAGGTATTGAGGTGCGGGTGGGACGGCGAGGCTTTGGACACACCACCGAGGCGTTGGACACAACGATGAGAGGGAAACCGCGATGAGCAAGGACTCGAGAGGAGAGAGAGAGCGATGAGCGATGAGCGAGAGGACTCGAGAGGAGAGGGAAACTGTGATGAGCAAGGACTCAAGAGGAGAGCGATGAGCGAGAGGCCTTACGGTTCACGCGAGCGAGAGCGAGAACGAGAGTGAGGGCGAGAGAGAGAGGGAGGGGTTAGCCGAGTGAGATTGGAAAATTAATTTCCTCCCAAAAAGTGAAGAATTTATTTTCTGCTAAGTGATGGAAAATATTTTAGCTCAGAAAATTTTTTCCAAATTTTTATTTACCAAACAAGCAGAAAATGGAATCATAATTTTCCAATAAAATATTTTCCTTCCAAACAAACACACCCTAAATTAAATTAGATTTCATAAAGTACAATACATTATATTCTTCACTCTTCCGAACATTTATATGCTCTATTAAATATTACTCACTTTTTTCTATTTTATTTACATAGGTTATTAAGCATATTAAGAATTCAATGAACATAATAAAAATTGCCAATAATATGCCTAAATTATTTCAAATAAATGTTTGAATAACATAGATTATTTAAAATGATGATAATGATCTTCATAAAATAAAACTTATGAACTATATAAAAAATAAAAAGTCTTAATTAAAATGAATTTTTTGGTTGTCTTTTTGCTCTAGAGTTGGGTTATTAATATCCTCAAATTTTGCCTATTTGTTGTGGTTAAAAGTAGTACATAGAGCAAACACTTAACTAAATTACAAACATGTAACTAAAAGGAATTGACGGATGATCATGGGGTGCTGCAAATCATTAAGATACACTCAACCTTTTTAATTCAATGATTTATTATATAAGCATACACGTAACTCCCAAATTTTAACAATGTTATTTATTTTTAGAATTTTTGGACGGTACTAATACGAACATTGGAGGTATTGGCCAAAATAATATGAACTTTTTGTTGGTCGTGAACCGAACAAACTTTGACACCATTTTCTAATATCGGAACACCAGCGAATTTTATGGGCAGAGACTCGTCGGGAAGGTGACGTGGCAAGTTAACTTGACACATATATAGCAGATTCAGGTGTTTGATTGGATTTATGAGATTTTAGTGCTAGTTCATAAAGGTTTTTTAAAAAGAATTTGAATAAAAAGCTTGCTTGCCTTGGATTAATGAGGTTTAAATTCAATGAACCTCCCTCTCTCTTCATCTCATCATGTCTTCATCTCTTTCCTGCAAACATCTTCATGGCTCTTCATCTTTCTTTCTCTCTCTTTGGGTGAAAATTTGAAATTAGGGTTTGTGAAAACCAGGAGTTAAGCATAGCAAGTGGAAGGGGAAGAAGAAATTATAGGTTGGAGAAGAAGAATCATCTATTGTGAACACAAAGATGATCCAACTTACTATTTTTAGGGCTACTCTAATTCCAAACACTTCTCCGACGCATTCGTCGTTTTCTATTCCCCAACATCGTCTCATGGATTGCCCTCATCTCCGGAAACCCCAACTCCTCACACTCTCTCCTCCATTTCATCTCATGCTCCACCACCCCAGATGACCCCAACCAGGCTTGCCTTCTTAAGACTTGCGCCTCACTCTCTCTCTTCTTTCTTGTAGAAAACAGCTTTATTGTCTATTGTTTAAGAATGATCTCGCTTCCCAACCCTTCTCCGTGTCTTCCCTTATTCATTTTTATGCGAAATGTGGGCTTCCCGATCATGCCCACAAGGTGTTTGATGAAATGCCGTAGAGAGATGGGGTTTGTTACTCGTTTATAGTTGTTGGGTTGGCCCGGAACTCACGCCCCTTGATGCTTTGGCCTTTTTGCAAAGATGGTGTCTCAAAATGTGAGCTCTACGGTGTACGAGTGTTTCAGGGGCTTTGGGTGCTGAGGCTGAGCTAGCTACTTTGGAACAATGTAGGATAATTCATGCTCATGGGGTTGTTCAAATTCTTTTTTTTTTTTTTGAAAAAACCTTTATTAACTAGCACTAAAACCTCATAAATCTAGTCAAACACTTGACTCTACCGTCCACGTGTCAAGTTAACTTGCCACATCACTTTTCGGATGAGTCTCCGCCTATTAAACTCATTGGTGTTCCGATATTAGAAAATGGTGTCAAAGTTCATCTGTTCACGACCGTATTATTACCATCCAAAAATCCTTATTTTTATTAAATTATCAAAATTTATCAATATAATATGATTGAAACATTAACATACAATACTACTATCGATAGTGTAATCATACCGTAGAATATAGATTAGCTTGCTAAATCACGAAGTTAATGTATCTTATGACATTATTTATTTTGTTTCCCATATTATGAAATATTCAGTGAGGATTTAATTTTATGATTTTGGAGGCATAACTCAGTTAGAAGTAACAAACGAACACATAAAAAAATCTAATTATATAGAATAAATTTTTTTATATATCAATTCTTTAGAATAACTTAAATTATATGCGAGAAAACTAATAATTAGTCAACGGATCATATTTAATAAAATATAAAAAATAGTAAATACAAAAAGTAAACAACAAAATTCATCCTTTATTTATTTAATTTAAATCAACATTAATTACTATAATATTTGGTATCATATTAGTAGATTTGAAGGGGGTTTTTTAAAAAAGGGAAAATTAGATTTGATTGTTTGTTTTGTAACTTGGTTCCATTCTCCATGCTTAGATTTAAACACACATCCAACACAATAAAAATTTCAACCAAAATATTTAAAAAATTCAATTAATAATTTCTCTTTCACTAGACTCTCTCTCTCTCTCTCTCTCTAGACTTCTCATTATACTTCCTAATTACTTAAAATGATGATAAATTTATTCATAAAACAAAACTTATGAACTATGTATAAAATAAAAAAATCTTAATCATTAAAAGTATTAAAGGAGCTTATATAAGTTAATCATACCTTTATTACTCTAATTCGAAGGTTATTATAGCCCATCCTTGACTTCATATTTCAGACCAATTAGTTTATGTGATAGTTTGTATAAAATTATTTCCAAAATCCTTGTTAATCGATTAATGCCAGTTTTATAAAGGGTTATTAGCCCTTATCAAAGTGCCTTTATTCCTAATAGAGACATTCGTGATAATAACCTTTTAGCACATGAAATCATAAATAAATTTGGTAATATCAAAGGTAAAGAAGCTTATATAGGACTCAAATTGGATTAAAAAAAAAAAAAAGCTTATGATAGAATAGAATGTGAATTCATTTTTGCTTATTTGAAGAATTTGGGTTTTCATCATACTTGGATTAACTAGATACGTGAATGTATTACATCGGTGACATATTCCATTATTATTAATGGTAAATCTTGTGACTTTTACCGACCATATAGAGGACTTAGAGAAGATGATCCTCTATCACCATATTTGTTTATTTCTTTGTATGGATGTTTTGGCTTACAAACTCCATCTTTCTGCCATGCAACCAAAAAGCCAAAATTGGAATTAAAATATACCCACAATTGCAGAAAATTCCTTATTTACTCTTTGCTGATGATAGTCTTATCTTTTGCAAGACTAATCATGAAACATGTTTTAAGCTTAATAATATTTTGAATGATTTGAAGGTTTGCTCAGTGGAGAGGCTAAGTCACCCTAGAGGGGGAATAGGGTGATTATGAAACTTGCTTGAGATTTAAAATACATATGACTCTAAGGAGAGTGAGAGTAAAAAATGAACTCGTAAAATGAGCCGACTTAGAATTTAGAGATAATTAAAGAAACAAATTAAACAGAATTTTGAAACTGTCCGAGTCTAGAATGTACTCGGAAAAGTAATAACTCGTAAAGTACGTGGAAACCCTCCTGGGCGAGAAAACCACGGACCGTGCTAATCCAAGCACGACGTCAAATCCACTATTTTGAGTCCACAAAATACAGTAGACCGACTCAACCCAAAGTTGCTCCCTTAGACAACTCCTTACAAGTTTTCCTAGACTCGAAATTCCCTTATCCGATTTAGTACTTCCTAATTGAGATAACCCTTATAGCTAGGGACAACTAAGCTGAGTTGACCCTTATAGCTCAGTCAAGGGACCTTACTTAGAGAGTAAGAAAAGAGTTTGTAACTAAGTACAAGACCTTACAACTCGGAATATAATGAATTACGAATTGGAGTTGTAAGTAAAAGATTGAGAATGAATACAATGACTTTTGATCAAGTATGTGTATTAACAATAGATTCGGCAATCTTCAAGTCTTGAGAGTTGGCTTCTATTTATAGATGACCAAGCAGCTTAGCCGTTGTGTCCATCTTCCGACCGGAAGTTCCTTTATGACTCGTTGTGAAGGATTTTCTTAATCATTCGGAAAATATCCGTTGAAATATGAGCGTTAGACAACGCCTCTTGACTCCCTTGGAAGTGCCTAAAACCACTCGGCGGTGTCTTTAAAAGTAAGGTGGAAACCACCGTTGAGCTTAGTGTCTGCAGATTTCCATTTCTGGAAACAGACAACCCCGACATAGTGTCCGAGGCTAGGTCGAGGTGGAAAAGCCTTGTCTGCTGGTGATTTGACGTTTTGAAGCTGGTTACTTTTGTATTTCAAATATAGGATAGCCTTGTTTGAATTACCTACAAAAGTAAATCACTTTGGTTCTCAAAGTATAAAATACTTTGGTCCAAGATTAGACACGAGATAATGATGTAAATAAGATAATTAAGTTACTTAATATCCGGGTCGAAAAGGAATGGAATTTTCGAGTCTAATATTCATGATACTCAAAATTCCATCCGAGTCGAGTCTAAAAGAGAATCAAGTTAACTAAAGAATATTAGAGGAAATAAACTTGATCTAGACCGAGCATGAAGTCAAACTAAAATACCGGAGTTAGAACACGTAAAAGATAGTGTTTGAATCATGCGATATTTTTGAGTGTTGAGTGACTCGAACTAAGTGAACCATGGTAAGTGCGAGATATGCTTTCGAGTCGAGACATAGACATGTATAAATGCACGAGATAATTTCTATAACACCGAGAGAAAATACCATATTACTCAGAAAAGTTTCTAAGACGTAGAGAATGACTTGGAATCAAAACTATATAAGTGAGAAAGTCTTATGCCCGATTACCTTGATAGAACTCGAAAGGTGAGATGTAAAGTATGCGTCTTCAATCTCCCCTTTTTGATGAAAGGCATTCCATGCTTAGACAGAAACTTTGTTAGTGATATAAGTCTGTTTTTGCATACTTGTACGTAAGATAAGAGCATACCGAAGTATCGTAACATGAAGAAACAAAATAGATACTCAAGCAATTTTCGATGAAAAGCATATAAGATGGAAACTCGTAAATACTTGCATTTATCATTGTACTCAGATAATTGGAACAAAATCCATAATTTCATTCAATTGAAAAATATGTACAGATTGAGAGAGAGAGACTCCCCTAGACAAGACAACAATTGTTCTAATTATTCTCCCCTTGCCTTTCAGCAAAAACAAAAAAATGGGAAGAATACAAGAAATACAAGTGTGATGTTTGGACAAAAAAATGTAAATACAAGAAGAAGAAATTAAGAGGGGGATGGAGTTGTCTGAGTAGAAGAAGAAGGACGAGCGGAGCGCCGGCGCTGATAGGATCTTGCGATGTGCTTGAGCGTGGCGGAGGGAGGACAGGGATCTCGGCATAGGCTCGGCTCCGAGTGGTTGACCCGTAACGAGGGGATCCAGAGGTTCTTCCTCTCGTATTTCGGCAGCTGGAGGGACTCGCTCGAGCCGACCCGCTGCGATTGTCCTTGTGCAGCAAGGTCTTCGACCCACTCGGACTCACTGTCCGAGCCGAGCACTTCCAGTTGAGCTTTAGGAGCACTTGTACCCTCACTGTTGCTCCTTGTTCTTCCTTTTGTTCCTCCCCTTGGCCGAGAGGGAGCTACCTCGCCGCAGGCTCCTCGGCTTCGCTTTTCTTGATCTTCTTATTCCTCCTCGCTTCTATCCGAGGAGGTCTTGGCCGGGCTCGAGGACTGTTCGGATGTGTCCGAGTCGCCTTGGTCCTCGACTACCTTGGACCGTCTCTCTTGGAGAAGCTCTATCAGCTCCCTCTCGCTCCTTCACCGGGGCCTTCATCTCAATGAGCAAGTTCTCGCTGCTCTCGGATTTGAGACTGGGCGGTTTACGGTTTATGGTCATAGATCGATAGACGAGTCTTAAATGACCGGAGTATGTCCTTGAATTCCAAGGACACAGAGCTGATTTTGTCCATGAAGGCGGAGGACAAAATGGAAGTAAGAGACTTAGAAGCACCTGAGGTGGAAGCACCACCGAGTGGGGCAGGAAGAGAAAGGGGGGCATCTTTCCGAGTTTGAGAGGGCCTCGGCTCCGAGCTATGTACCCGGATACCGAGTTCGGTTTCCTGGTACCCATACCCCGAAGCTCCTTTTTGCCGACAACAACGGCAGCCTCAAAAACAAGCATTTGGATCCGAGGGAAGAGGAACTTTGAATTGTTTGAAAACAAGGGTGAGAAGAGCACCGAAAGAAAGAGGGGTGTTCTTCTTGTTTTGGAGTTGAGTCGGCACAGCTGCCATTTGCTCAATGATGGAGGGAAAGAGGTCTACTTCGTATCCCTCGAGAATGTCAAAGAGAACTTTAAGGTGTTTGGAGTTAGGATTCTCTTTGCTTGGAATGATGTGAGAAGAAGGTTCTCATTAACAAGAAGCACGGAAGACGTGTGACCTCGGCTGAGTCACCGAAAAATTTTGCGTGACCCAGGAAATTCTTTGGCATACTTTTCAAAGAATTCGTCGGTGACCTCGGTGAAAGGAATTGGATTGCTGTTCAAGAAGAGAGAAGAGACCTTGAACAGACGATGGAGAAGAGAGGTGTTTATGCAAGCTGTGATGTTCTAAACCTCGGAGGTTAGAACGACCTTCGGAGCTGGTGAGATGAGTGTAAAACTCGGATACGAGTTCGGGGTATATGAACTCGCTGAAACAAAGAAAGTTATACACTCTTGTTGATTGGATGTGAGGCAACCACGAAAATTTGGTGGTTGGGAAGAATTTATCATCTAGCGCAAGGTGCTTTGGGTGACAATAGGTTTAGAATTGGAAGGGGCCTTCTTGGCTTTTTGTGTGGGGCTTCTTTGTAGTAGAGCCAAGAAAGTCGGAGTGAGAACCTCTTTTTGTCATTTTGGAGGAAAAAGAGAGAGTAGGAAGGCTTAAGAAGGATGAGGGAAGAAGAACTCGAAGAGAGTAAGAGAGAAAAAGTAAAAGAGTAGAAGAAAAGGTTGAGAGCAAGCTGAGCTTACTTGAGATGATCTTCACGAAGCTTGAAATAACTAGAAATCGTCGTAGACGCAGAGAGCTTTGTGCACGAAGTTTGGATTTCGAGAGAGAAAGTAGGTGAAAAGTAAAGTAACGAAATGAAGGAGAATAGTCGCTATTTATAGGAAAATAATTGTCCTTCGGTATCAACAGATCACCTCGGACCGGTGTGACGGTTCTCGCCTTCAACGGTTAGAATTCTAGCGGTTGCCTTCCAACGAGCTAGTTGTCCGATCACGGCGTGAGAGAGAGAGAAAAAGATTTTGAAAATAAATTCTGCAATTCTCCACTTATCTAGAGATGATTTCGGAAGATTGATGTCCATTTTTCTCAACGTCCGAGTTTGACTCGGCGCAGTTTCGAGTGACTCGAAGCTGGAAGTAAATAATAACTACCGGCTCGGTATCACTAAGTCAAGCTGATCCGATGGTTACTAAATGATTCTAAACACAAAACACATAATTATGCAAAGAAATTTTCACATAGAAAGCACATAATTATGCATTTAACAAACCAAGCTCATTCCTAATAAAACAAAATTGATCCTCACCAAGAGGCTTAGTAAAGATATCGGCTAATTGAAGATTAGTAGGAATGAAATTTAGTTCAATATCACCTTTCTCAGAATGGTCTCTCAAGAAATGATACCTGACCTCAATATGCTTTGTCTTTGAGTGCTTGAACTGGATTTTTGGTGATGCTAATTGCACTTTGATTATCACACTTGATTGGAACCGATTTGAAAAAAAGTCCAAGATCTCTTAAGTATTGTTTTATCCATAAAATCTGAGCACAACATGCCCCAGTTGCAGTATACTCGGCCTCGGCGAGTTGATAGAGCTACTGAGTTTTGCTTCTTTGAGTGCAAAGATATTAAGGATTGACCCAGAAATTGGCATGCTCCTGAAGTGCTCTTTCTATCAACTTTGTATCCAGTGTAATCGGCATCCGAGTATCCGGTGAAAGTCGGTTACGAGTCTCTTGAGTACCACAAACCTAGGTTACGAGTCCCTGCAAGATATCTAAATATTCTCTTCACCGCAGTGAGATGTGATTCTTTGGGATTAGCTTGAAATCTTGCACATAGACATACACTAAACATTATGTCCGGTCTACTTAAAGTAAGATATAGCAAAGATCCAACCATACCTCGATAGAGTTTCGATCTATTGCTTTACTTTCTCGTCCGAGTCAAGTTTTAAGCTGCTTGCTCATAGGTGTAGCTGCGTGCTTTGCATCTTGGAGTTTATATTTTTCAGCGGCTCCTTGGTGTACTTTGATTGATGGACATAGATTTCATCTTTGTCTTACTTGATTTGTAGACCAAGGAAGAAAATTGAGTTCTCCTATCATACTCATTTGAAATTCTGTCTCATTAACTCGGAAAAGTCTCGACACGAGAATTTCATTAGTAGCTCCAAAAATTATGTCATCAACATTTATCTCGAGCGATAAGGAAATCTTTCCCCTTGGTTTTTATAAAGAGAGTCTTGTCGATCCGACCTCTTCTAAAATCATTTTGAACCAAGAAATTGCTCGAGTCTTTCGTACCAAGCTCCGGGAGCTTGTTGAAGACCATAAAGAGCTTTTTGAAGTTTAAAAACATGATTTGGAAATTACGAGTTTACAAAACCGAGAGGTTGCTCAACATAGACTTCCTCTTCAATAAAACCATTGAGAAAGGCACACTTAACATCCATTTGATATAACTTGATATTCATGCTAGATGCAAATGCCAACAGGATTCTAATGGCTTCAATTCGGCAACATGTGCAAAGGTTTCCCCACAATCAATCCCTTCTTCCTGATTGTAACCTTGAGCCACAAGTCTAGCCTTATTTCGACTACCAACCCACCTTCATCCAGTTTGTTTTTGAAAACCCATTTGGTTCCTATGACTGGGTGGTCGGAAGGTCGTTTGGTCAAAGTCCATACTTGGTTTTTTTTGAATTGATTGAGTTCCTCTTGTATGGCCTC
This sequence comes from Talinum fruticosum, assembly GCA_021018815.1. Lineage (NCBI taxonomy): Eukaryota > Viridiplantae > Streptophyta > Magnoliopsida > Caryophyllales > Talinaceae > Talinum > Talinum fruticosum. The sequence goes on from JAITYX010000011.1 coordinate 4,944,380, forward strand.
TACCCATTCAGGTTTATTTATGGCCTCTACCTATTCGGGTTCATTTAGGGCCTCTAGTGCATTTTGGGTTCAATTAATGAAATGAATCCGGTGAATGCACATAGATTCGAAGAGAGGAATGAGTTCTTACCCCACTTGTTGATATCAAATAATATGTTTTCTAGTGGATGACTAGAAGCATACTTGAATGCTCTACTCGTTCTCCGATTCACCGGATCTGTAGGCTGAACTGTTTGATCTTCGAAGCTTGTTCCGATTGATCTTGTTCATCATATTATTCTCCAACATTCCGAGCAGCCTCTTGAGTTGTTTCATTCCGAGTCACTTCGTTCCGAGTGACTTCATTCCGAGCTGGTTGGGTTTGATTCCTGATAGGCTCACTCTTGTCAAGGTCATCATCTCTGCTGAGCTTTAGATCCGAGAATGATGATTCGCTGGGTTTTTTTGTTCAATCTCATCAAACACAACGTGGATACTTTCTTCCACTTTGTTAGTTCTCTTATTGAAAATGCGATAAGCTCTACTATGAGATGAGTAACCCGGAAAAATACCTTCATCCGACCGAGCATCAAACTTGGTCGAGTGGTCCTTACCATTGTTATGAACAAAGCATTTGCACCCGAAAGGTTTGAAATAGGAAATATTCGGTTTCTTCCCTTTATAGAGCTCGTAAGGTGTTTTCTTCGAGTATGGATCCGATGAGGCATCTATTCAAAGTGTAGTTAGGCTGTGTTGACTGCCTCGGCCCAGAAATAGTAGGGTAGGTTGTGCTCGATCATCATTGTCCTAGCTATTTCTTCAAGAATCCTGTTCTTTCTCTCCACTACTCCATTCTGTTGAGGAGTTCTTGGTGCTGAGAAGTTGTGAGAGATACCATTCTTGTCACAAAACTACGAGAATTCCGAGTAGTCGAACTCCCTTCCATGGTCGGTTCAAATTCTCCGGATCCGAGTCCGAGACTCAACTTGAATTTTTCTGCAGAGCTTGCTGAACTCCTTGAATGCTTCATTTTTGTACTTGAGAAAACATACCCAGGTAAATCGTGAATAATCATCTATAATAACAAGTACATATGATTTACCTCCGAGGCTCTTAACAAGGATTTTACCACATAAATCCATATGTAGCAGTTCAAGCACCTTGGATGTGGAAACTGTCTTCGATGATTTAAATGATGACCTAACTTGTTTTCCTCTTGTGCAAGCTTCACAAACTTTGTCTTTCTTGAAAGCACAGTTAGGCAAACCTCTGACTAAACCATGAGATGCCAATTTCTTAATAGTATGCATGCTAACATGGCCTAATCTACGATGCCATTTCCATGAGTCATCATGAAGTGATGCTTTTAAGCGAGATAGATTTTGACTAGGGTCGAGAGAGGAATAATGTAAGTGTTAGCTGATCTCTTACTTGAAAGTTTGATCTCATTGGTAGTGTCATCATAAATGTAACATTTGGTTTGAGTGCATCTTACCTCTTGACCTTTATCACATAATTGAGAGATGCTTGAGCAGATTATACTTTAATCCTTTGACAAGGTAAGCCGGGCTGACCAGATTGCTTCCCTTTCCAATCTTGCCTATCCCAATTATCTTGCCTTTGCTGTCATCTCCAAATGTGACCTTTCCTCCTTTGTACTCTTCTAACTCGGAAAAGAGTCCCGAGTCTCCTAACATGTGACATGAGTATCCACTTGTCAAGGTACCAGTGTCCTTTTGATCTTTTCGAATAACCTACAAAACAAAGACAAACTAACCCTTCTCACTTCCTCTAACGAACCCAAGTAACATTCTTTACTTGTGGTCCTTTTCGAGAAAGAAGGTTTTTGGAACCCAGATTTGAATGACTTTGGGTTTAGTCCGATTCCGAGTCTTCCATTTAGAAAGCTGAGTCTGTGTCTCTTTTTATTGAAAAGCTTTCCTTCTAAAACCGGGGAAATGGTTTTCTTTTGTAAACCGGTCCAGGCTCAGTCTTTTTTCTTTCTTATGAATAGGATCGTGCTCAGCTTTCCGAACTTTACAGTTCGGAATCCTTTTGAAAAGTTCCGAGTAGGAATTGGATTCCTCCTCTTTGTTAAAACCAAGACCTTCCTTTTGAAGGAGACACATCGAGATCCCAAGAGCATGTCAAGGTTTTTCGACCTTAAGTAAACTTTAAAACAAGACCTTGAGACTCATTGGGCTTTTGCTTTAGCTGCTCATTTTCTCTTCGAGTAACTTAGACTCGGTCTCATTGATTTGAGCACTAGTCTTGAGTTCTCCGAGTGTAAGTCTCAGCTTTTCCAACTCATTTTTTAAAGAGATGCTCTCGGAGGAAATTGACTCAAGTTGTTTTTTAAAGTAAGAGGAATCGAATTGGACTTTTCTTCCAAAGTAAAAATATACTTAGCTAAATCAGCTTTGGAGAATTTGAGAAAGTACTCAATTACCTCTTGAGGATTAGATTCCTTAGTGTCCGATTGATCCGAGTCCGACTCGCTTCGCTTCGAGTCGAAAGTGCCATCGGACACTTTGAGTCATCCGAGTCCTCGTCATCTTCCGATGAGTCCTCGTCACTCCATGTGGCCATCATAGCCTTTTTCTTTCTTCTATCCCGTTTTCTCTTTGGACGAGTCTTTGACTATGTGTTCCTTGCTGCCACATTCAAAGCATCCGAGTTCTTAGTTAAAGATAACTTTGAAGGAGAAGAGTATTTACCTTTTCTATCCTTCTTGTCTTTCTTATAGAACTCTTCTTTTGGCTTCTTATCCTATCTCTTGTGCTTCATCATTCTCTTGAAGCCTCTAGCAATAAGTGCCATGGGATCCTCTTCGAGTCGAGACCTTCTTCTCTCGGTTTCTAAGGCCTTCGAGTGCAATGTTCTTTTTGATATCGACCTTTGCATCCTCCTCTTCCAGGTGGATATCATGGGTGATAGCTTCCCAACGAGTTCGTCCGGCTTTAGTAGAGTTAAGTTCCGAGCCTCTTCTATAGCTGTCACCTTGGGACCCCATCTTTTCTTGGGTAGGCTTCGAGTATCTTTTGCACATTTCCTCGTGGGAGATCTTTTTACCCACAGATTTAAGATTATTGGTAATCTCTGTAAATTGAATAAACATCTTAGTGATGTTTTCTTCAGCTCCATCTTGAATAGCTCATATTTGTGAAGATATTGGCTTATCTTCGCTTGTCCGACCTGGCTTGTACCTTCATAAGTGTTGACCAGAGTGTCCCACACTTCTTTAGGCTGTGTCACGAGCGGACACTCGGTTGTATTCTTTTGAGCTGATGGCGCACATAAGAATGTTCATAGCCTTCAAGTTCTTTCCGAACTTTTCAGCTTCATCACTGTGAACTCGGCCTTTGTTTTGGGCACGATTCTTGTTTCTTCTGTCTTCATGGGAATGTAGTTTCCTTGTTGTATAATGTTCCGGACATCTTCATCATGATCCAGGAGGAAACATTCCATGAGTTTCTTCCAATGCACGAAGTTGGATCCTTTGAACTTTGGTGGTCTGCTGGAAGATCTTCCTTCATCAAACTCTCCGTTGTTCCGAGCCATTTGATCTTTAGACCTTTGGATGGTTAGATCCTTTTCGAAAGGCTAGGCTCGATACCAATTGAAGGTTTGCTCGGGGAGAGGCTAAGTCACCCTAGAGGGGGTGAATAGGGTGATTATTAAATTTGCTTGAGATTTAAAATAGATATGACTCTAAGGAGAGTGAGAGTAAAAAATGAACTCGGAAAATGAGCCGACTCGGAATTTAGAGATAATTGAAGAAACAAATTAAACAGAATTCGAAACTGTCTAAGTCTAGAATGTACTCGGAAAAGTAATAACTCGGAAAGTACGTGGAAACCCTCCCGGGGCAGAAAACCACGGACCGTGCTAATCCAAGCACGACGTCAAATCCACTATTTTGAGTCCACAAAATACAGTAGACTGACTCAACCCGAGTTGCTCCCTTAGACAACTCCTTACAAGTTTTCCTAGACTCGAAATTCCCTTATCCGATCTAGTACTTCCTAGCCGAGATAACCCTTATAGCTAGGGACAACTAAGCTGAGTTAACCCTTATAGCTCAGTCAAGGGACCTTACTTAGAGAGTAAGAAAAGAGTTTGTAACTAAGTACAAGACCTTACAACTCGGAATATAATGAATTACGGAATTGGAGTTGTAAGTAAAAGATTGAGAATGAATACAATGACTTTTGATCAAGTATGTGAATTAACAATAGATTCGGCAATCTTCAAGTCTTGAGAGTTGGCTTCTATTTATAGATGACCAAGCAGCTTAGCCATTGTGTCCATCTTCCGACTGGAAGTTCCTTTATGACTCGTTGTGAAGGATTTTCTTAATCATTCAGAAAATATCCGTTGAAATATGAGCGTTAGACAACGCCTTTTGACTCCCTTGAAGTGCCTAAAACCACTGGTGGTGTCTTTAAAAGTAAGGTGGAAACCACCGTTGAGCTTAGTGCTGCAGATTTCCATTTACGGAAACAGACAACCCCGACATAGTGTCTAAGGCTAGGTCAGAGGTGGAAAAGCCTTGTCTGTCTGGTGATTTGACGTTTTGAAGCCGGTTACTTTTGTATTTCAAATATAGGATAACCTTGTTTGAATTACCTACAAAAGTAAATCACTTTGGTTCTCAAAGTATAAAATACTTTGGTCCAAGATTAGACACGAGATAATGATGTAAATAAGATAATTAAGTTACTTAATATCCGGGTCGAAAAGGAATGGAATTTTCGAGTCTAATATTCATGATACTCAAAATTCCATCCGAGTCGATCTAAAAGAGAATCAAGTTAACTAAAGAATATTAAAGGAAATAAACTTGATCTAGACCGAGCATGAAGTCAAACTAAAATACCAGAGTTAGAACACGTAAAAGATAGTGTTTGAATCATGCGATATTTTTGAGTGTTGAGTGACTCGAACTAAGTGAACCATGGTAAGTACGGATATGCTTTCCGAGTCGGACATAGACATGTATAAATGCACGAGATAATTTCTATAACAATGAGAGAAAATACCATATTACTCGGAAAAGTTTCTAAGACGTAGAGAATGACTTGGAATCAAAACTATATAAGTGAGAAAGTCTTATGCATGATTACCTTGATAGAACTCGGAAAGGTGAGATGTAAAGTTTGAGTCTTCATGATTTTTATAACCAGATCGGATCAACTCATTAACTTTCAAAAGTCGGTCTTAGTGTTTTCTAAAAGCGCTATGTTTGTAGACAGATCCACAGCTTTCTTCTACATTTAACATACCATATAGAAAATCCTTGGGAAAATATTTAGGGTGTCCTTGCCTCATTTTTCATTCACATTTAGCATCCGTAAAATTCAAAGCTCAAACTGCAAACAACATTCGGATGCTAAGTCTCAAAGATCAAAGTTTGCAACCATCCTGGATTTAGAAATCAAAGTCAAGAATTTAAATTCAAGACTTTGAACTCCTTCGATTAAGAACCACTTCAAGTATTCATCATCTGGCCTTACATCAACATTCGAGATCAAGGTACGACGCCCTCAAATCATTCAAGTTAAAGGGAGATTGAATCGGAGGATTACATCAATTATTTGATATAGAGATTGGACTTAAACAAAGAAAAATCAGTACAAATTATGTTTGTTTCTCAATTTTTTATCTTTATTTATTTTAGACTCGAAATTTATATTTACAAATTTTGGCACGTTCGATGGGATATCTTTGCCTCTCATAACTTTCTCCAAAAAATCATCAATCTACACCTTTGAAGAACACATGGCTCCCAAAAATGCCATTTCGCAATCTTCAAAGAACAAGACTATTGGATCCACTTCTCAAGGATTCACTAACGTTAGCAATGCATCCGGAAGAATGATGATAAGAATTATGGCAAGAGCTGCTATCGTTGTTGCTGTGAAGGAACTAGTTGTATATGCACCATTGCGAGTTACGTCTAATTCAAAACCTTGAATCTAACCTCGCTTAATAGAGTCAATCAAATTGTGTCGTATGCTAGTCCGAAGTAGAGAGTTATTCCTGTCTATAATTTGAAGCGGACAATTCCACGTGGGATGGATGAAGTAAAAACTCACACCAATCCTATCTTCATGCTTTCGGGGAAGGGGATGATGGTTATGGTAGCGGAGATTCCACACCTTCGTCTCCTAAAGACTCGTTTTTATCTCAATATGAAGCTGAATCATCTAACACCTGTCATCATGCCGGTAATGGTGACAGGAGCTATTAGAGTCCAAGAACAATTGAATGAGATGAAGGAAATACTAGCGAGACTTTCTAAAGAGAGCGAAGAAAAGGACGTATAGATCAAGCATCAAAGTGGACAAATCGCTCACTTGACAAAGAAGTTAGAGAAGCGGTCATCCGAAGCCTCTAACAAAGGCTCGACAATGAAGGGTCCGATAAGGAGTCCAACAACAACAAACAATCTAATGATGAACGAAAGAAGACTCCATCCACTGTAATTTCAATTGAACAAATTCAGAACTTAATCGCAAAGGCAATTAAGAATCAATCAAGGGAAAGGTCTCATAAATCTCACCCGTACACGAAGCCTTATACTAAGAGGATCGATACCCTAAGAATGCCTCATGGTTATGAACCACCGAAGTTCCAATAGTTTGATGGTAAAGGCAATCTTAAGCAACACATTTTGCATTTCATAGACATTGAGTAAAGAGTCCATGTCTATTTCTACTCGGAGGGCTTATACAAATATCTAGGAAGCCCAAGCCGAGTAGGAGAAGATCACATAATCTATGGATGTTGCGAAAAAAGTCCCGAGCTAAAAGAGCTTCAGGAGAAGAAGTACCCATTCCTAGACTCGGACTTGTCGAAATGTTGGATGACTTGTTAGAGAATAAGGTGATTGAAATTCCTGAACCAAAGCGGTCGAAGAAGCTGGAAAGACTTCCTATCCAAAATATTGTTGATATCATCGGGTTATTAGTCAACCTCTTGAGAAGTGTATCGCACTTAAAGAGCATATTATGCGGTTGGGAAAGGATAGGAAAATCATATTGGATGTTGATGATACGACCAATACCAATTGCACCTCCATCCACCTAGAGAGCTCTCTACTTTCACGACAATTCTAGTCTTATCAAGAGCAAAGGTCCGGTTGGGCTCCGTATCTCAAAACAGAGTTATTCACACTTCAATTCGGAAGTCCGGAACCGGTGATATTACCATTAACGGTACAAGTACCATATATGGAAGCCAATCCCACTGTAGACATTTCGGATGATGATCAAGAATAATGGACCCTTGTCACTTAACGAGACCAAAGAAACAAATTCATGTTCAACCACCACATATCCATCGTAGAAAAAGACAAAGTAGAAGGAAGAATCCTAGGAATACGAAGAACAATTAAAAGTCATAGATAAGCAAGAAATAGAAATCCAACATGTTGACTTACTTAAGCAAGAGCTACTTGTTTCCATCACATTAGAGGAATTTTTCCCAACAACTTTCTTTGAGAAAGTCACGAGTGAACATGACTTCATGTTCAAAGCCCGAAGATAAAGAACATGAGGAGGACAAAGCACAAGAGTGTCTTTCAAGAAGTGATGTTAAGACTCTATTTGTATTAGAGTCCTTACGAAACACATGGCTTGGAGATAAATTTTCAAATTGCAAGAAGATATACGCCAACATGTAATTGAGGCTTTGCTCCATCCGGAGCTTTACACGGATAAAATCAAGGATGTTAGAGAACCGACAAAAGGCCTTAATCAATATGCCACTTATAACACGGTTATAACTTTCACTAATGATGACTTGTTGTTAGGCTCTAAGCCTCATAATCATCCTCTATTTGTGACAGGCTACTTTAGAGAATAGAAAGTTAAATGTATATTAGTAGATGGAGGATCACCCGTCAACGTCATGCTTAAATCCACGATGACCGACTTAGGCATCATAGTGGAAGACCTTTCCAAAAAGCAAATGATGATTTAAGGATTCAATCTTGAGAGTTAAAGGGCAATTGGTATGATTCGTCTTGAACTAAGAATGCATGATCTGTTAATGACTTCAATCTTTCATGTGATTGATTTGAAAACATCTTACAAGTCGTTGCTTGGACAATCATGGCTTCATGAACATGGGATAGTTGCTTCCAGCCTTTATTAGTGCCTCATGTACTACCTTGGTATTGAAAAGAAGATCGATAGGGATGTTAAGCCTTTTACTAAGGCAGAGTCATACTTTTCTAATACTAGGTTCTTTGAAGAAGGTACATCACCTAAGTAGACTATGCCATTAACAACTTATTCTATTGAAAACTTGGCCTAAAAGTTGTTGAAGACACTCAGGTGGTAACCAAAGATGATAGTGCAAAACAACAACAAAACGGCTTAAAGAGTGGCAAGCGGAAAGTAAAAGCCAACCGGTTAAACAAGTTCAACAAGTTATTTCAACAAACCTGATACCTCCCATCTTGAGATATATTTCAACATCCCATCTTAAAGAGGGTTATTCCCCTTTCGGTGGATGTACAAGTAGAAACTCCGGCATTCAAGTTGCCAAGAAGTCCAACAAGCCCGACTTGAGTATCTTTAGGTAAAGTGTTTTAATGTCCATACGATAGGTGTATCAGCCGAAGGTGACTACACCCCCTCTACTGGGTTTGTCTCCTCTTCTAAAACCCTACCGAGGGAGGATGATAACTTACCACATACGCAAACCAAAGAGAGATTTGATCCAAACGCACATAAGCTCATGGAGAAAGTAGGTTACAACTTTGCTAACCTAGCTACATTGGGGAAAGTAGTTGAAGCTGAAACCTATGGCATTAATAAGAACTAAAAATATATTTAAGAACATGGTGGCTTAGTGGAAGTCTTAAAAGTTGGCTTAGGCTATACATCGTCCTAACCAATTGAGATATCCGGGCGACGGAAAGACAAGCCATCCATCATTCGAGTATATTACAGCAAAAGAGGTGGATGATAATGATGATGAAGATGTCTATCCTACCACTAGGTCCTCGGTATTCGATAAGTTGGTTGTCTACCTTGGAAAGATGCCTTTCTGTTTTTAAAAGAATAGGGGAAACGAAAATCCTCCAAACCATCGGTATTCTATAGAATAAAAGGAAGTGGGCAGAATAAAAGGAAGTGGGCAATCAAAACCTTCGGTTTTCAGCAGATCAAGAAAGCGAAAATGTGTCTAAGCCATCGACCCTTCAGCAGAAAGACTCGGTGTTCCATCGTCTTGGTGTTGCAAATGAAGTACAAATTTTTATCCCTTCCTGCATTAAGTACGTCTCAACACTAGATGTAAAGATAGATGGCTCGTTGAGAGTAAAAAGATGCACTCGTGGTCCTTACTAGTCAATGGGGTTATTTTAGTCCTAAAAGGGATGTGGAGCAAGAAGAAGTAGCTTCATCCAAACACATTACAGTTCTAGAATGTGAAGATTCGAGCTTAGAGATAGAGCTTGCAGAAACTCTTCAAACTCTTGAAGATAAAATCACAAGCTTTGTCTAGCTAAGCTAGATTCCTTGGATAAAAAGACTTCGAGCCTAACGAAGTTAGAGTTTTATCAACCTCGCTTATCATAGGCATTCAACAAAAAAGTTTGAACGTGCTAGTTTTAAGTAGGAGATCAAATACTTACAGTAAGAAGACCAATTATCATGTCTCTCAAGATTGGAAGCAAATTCACTTCAAAGTGGGATGACCCTTTGTGGTGTGAGAAATCTACACGAATGGTGCCTACAAGATAGTCAACACTCGAAGGAGTACGAGTTGGTCCCATAAATGGAAAATTTTGAAGCTTTATTATCGTTGAACATTGTCGCTTGTAAGCTCCTAAGCAAGAACCTAAACTGCTTATTCTTTTAAGTTTAACATGAAATGTACTATTCATGGCCCGCAAGAGTATAAATTGTGAACGAAAAAATAAAAACGTAATATGTTACTCCTGGCCCGCAAGAGTATAAACCGTAAACGGCAAAAAATTCAATAAAATAATTCATTCCTTTTAGCTTGAACTATGTTTGGGTTGATCCTTTACGGTATTTTATTCCCTTTAGGGACATAGGCAGACTTAAGAATTGAAGGTTTGCTCGGGGAGAGTCTCGAGTCACCCTAGAGGGGGTGAATAGGGTGATGGAAAAATCTTTGCGAAAACACACACTTTTGTGCGGAAAAGTGACCAAGACAGAATCCGAGTCTAAACACGGGGTCGAAAAGATTGGACTCGAAAGCAATGAATCGAAGAAGCAGGAGCACTAAAGCCGTCCGAGTCTAGAATGAACTCGAAAAAGAACACGAAATATTTACGTGGAAACCCTCCCAGGGCGAGAAAACCACGGCCCGTGTCAATCCGGACACGAAGTCAAATCCACTATTTTGAGTCCACAAAATACCGTGAACTTGACGAGAACCCGAGTTGCTCCCTTAGACAACTCTATACGGATTTTCCTAGACTCGAAGTTACCTTATCCGATCTAGTACTTCCTAGCTGAGATAATCCTTACAGCTAGGGACAACTAAGCTGAGTTAACCTTTACGGCTTAGTCAAGGGACCTTACAAAGAATGTAAGAAGTGTTTGTAACGAAGTACAAGACCTTACAACTCGAAAAGTAATGAATTACGAGTGGGAGTTGTAAGTTGAAGATTGAAGTAAAAATACAATAACTTTGAACAAGTAAGTGTATAGACAATATGTTCTCGCTTTTTTAAGTCTTGTGAAGCGGCTTCTTCTTATAGATAAGACCAGGCAGAGTAGCCGTTATTTCCATCTCGCTGACCGAGAGTCCTCTGTGACCGTTGAGAAAGGCTTTACGAGTCACTCAGAAAGTATCCGTTGAAATATGAACGTTGGACAACGGTTTAACTCTCTTGGAAGTCCCAAAACCATCGGTTGTGTCTTGAAAGCGAGGTGAAAACCACCTTGTTAGGCTTGGCGTTCCAGTTTTCCGGATATTGAAGCGGACGACTTCGATACAATCTTACGAGACTAAAGCGAGGGAAGGTGAAAAGCCATATCTCGCTGGTGATTTGACGTTACGAAGCCGGCTACTTTTGTAGTTTTGAAAAGATATCCTCGATTGAATAACCTACAAAAGTAAAACAACTTTGGTTCTCAAAGTATAAAATACTTTGGTCCAAGGTTAGACACGAGATAACAAAATAATCTTGAGAAATTACGCAATTGATTATACGAGTCGGAAAGGAAATGGAATATTCGAGTCTAATATCCATGATACTCGGAATTCCATATGACTTAGTCTAAAGAAAAGAAACACGTTCTACGAGCAAATATCAAAGTGAGAAAGAACTTGATATAGACTAAGCATGAAATGAACTATGAATGCCGACTATGCAAACGATAGAGTAAATAATCACAAGTCGGATTCCGAGTGAGAAAGGACTCGGAATAAAGAACAACTTTTCCGAGTCGCTAACTAAAAACGATTAAAGAGATATGAGAATGCCGAATCGCATAGGAAGGATACTATTTAATTCAAGTATGTTTCTAAGACACGAGATAATGCCTTGGAATCAAAACTCTATATGAATGACATCGTTATACCCGATTCCTTTTGCATGACTCGGAAAGATATAGAGCGAGTGTCCGAGTCTTTAAGAATAAACTTGAGCACAATTGTAAAAAAATAAATAAATACAAGTATGTTGGTATTTTTCGTGTTTTAATTACTCACATTGTCATATTTTATTGCATAAATTTGAAGTAAACTTTTAGTTTTATTATAATATACTCAAAATAATTACCAGCATAGAATAATTTCCAAGTTCAAAGGAAAAATCATGATAACAAGTTGCAATAAAAAAAGAGTCCAAGAGAAAAACACTAGGTAAAGTCTATCCATCTAAAGTGCCTAAATGTTATTGGACACATCTTTTGGTTGCTTCAACCTAAGTTATCTCCGCTTCGATAACTTGAGGGTTAGCATCCAATACAACAACTTCTTTTTAAAGAAAGGATATATAGTCTTTGACCTTCTTCAATAAAGCTTCTTTTTCCTTGAACAGGCCTTGTAACGCCCGCTCTTCGACTTTGACTTGTTCAAGATCAGCCTCGAGTAATTTCCTTCTCTTATAAGCTCAAGCAATGGAGGTAGCTTCTTCATCAAGTTGCTCACCAATCTTATCCGCAGATGCCTCAGCCTCCTCAAGTTAGGTTAATATAGTTGCATGCTTGCTTAATATCTCCGCTGTAGGGGTGCAATCCTACAATCGAGTCTTTAACTTCAAGTATTGCTCAAGTTCATTCAAGTATAAGCCGACTGTGCTCTTCAATCCCGAGTAATTGGCTCGAAAGGATGACAAAGTATTGTATATCTTTCCAACTTCTTTCCTTATATTCATGATATCATCTGTTGTTTTTGGGACAATTTTCTTCGGGTAGTGTAGAAAGCATCGCTTTATACTCGTGGCCAAATCATAAAACACACTAGAAGAAATTTTTCCTAGAAAATAGGTTGAGACCGATGGGATAGGAGAGTAAGGATGCTCTACTTTCTTGCTTGAACATGGCATAGTGTCTACCGCTTCACTCGGTGAAGGCATTTTGTCAATGGAGTCTTCTTCGGATGTTTCAACAATGGGCACAGGCACGGTATCTTCACTATCCTTATGGCTAACCATGAATTTTTGTTTCTTCTTGACTCTCGCATTTTTCTCTTACATCATAAGGAAAATTACATGAATAAAAAGATAAAAAAAGATAAGATAATAAGGCATATCTCTTCTTTAGTCTTGCTCTTTGATCTCTGTAAATCAGCTACATTGTTAGCCTTGCCCTTTGCCTTTGATAAAGTCTTTGCGTTATCTACTTTTCCCTTGATCTTGACAAGCCCTTGTCACTACCAAGTAGAGGGATTGATCCCTAAGCCTTTAAAAGCGTCGATCTTCTCTTTTCCAGGGTAACAAGTTATGCTTTTCTAAGGAGAAGGGTTTGGTCATATCGAAGAACTATCACCCCCTTCTAGGTCAGGATTAACAGGGAAGGGGTATTCTTATGGAATTGTTGTATATTTGGCTTGTGTGCACTTATTTTCAAGAAGAAACAACTAGTATAAAAATCATCGAAACTTTTGCTTTACTTGTTTTTCATGGGTGCGAGAAATCATAGCCAGGTCGCTTGTAATCAAGAAGAAAAAGATCACCTCGAGAAGATCGCCACCATCTTGCATATGCTTTGGTAGCTATTGTGGATTTCTTGTTTGGAAGAGGAGGGACGTATACGATGGATCTTGTGACGCACTTTGTTAGGTTAAGCCAATATCATCTTACTTCTTCTAAAGTACCTTTACGAACATTGCTTTTGGCCTCACCCAACTGGGTAGTAGCCAAATTATCACCCAAACTTACAAGGAAAGTATGGCTCAATCACGATCGGTTTTTATTGTCGAAGGGTCAAAGACCCGAACGAGGACAAATCATATAAGCTTGCCAACTTTGAGACATATACTTGACGTCTATCAAGAATCCATGGAATCTACTTATCTCCTTCTTAAAGAGAGCATTAGTGTACATAATAGCGACATTTCTTACATCTTAACAACTCTCAAGTCGTTGATAGATCAAGGGTTAGGCCCATGTTCTCCCTTGAAAACCCGATCATTTTGGGTTGACTATAGCGTTGATGAGGAGGCGAAAAATAGGTGTCGAAATAAGTTCCAAGCCATCCCTAAACATGATGGATAAGGAAAATAACTTCCAGTTTATGTAAGCTTTTATCCGAAGAGATAGTGTTCAATCCTCGATAGATGCTACCTAAGGTATGGATTGCAAAGTTCATCCGTTCCTCGTGAGCAAATTTTCTAGTAGCTTTGAATACTTTCGGGTGAATAAGACATGACTCGTTGGTTAGAGATACAAAGGAGCATAACCAACATGATATAAGGGCATCAAGGTAGGTAGCCTCAATCTTCTCTTCTAGAATCTTGAGTGTGATGAAAAGGTCCTTATCATTCTTGGTTCGTGGTGAACAAGGTTTAATTTTTCCGGATGGGCAAGAAGTAATTGTAGAGGCTTTAGTCCTCTTTCGATTAACATGTTGGGGATGGGTTGTGTAAGACCCGTAATTTTGGGGTTAGGTGGTCTTACGAGGTAGAGCTAATTATTTACCTTGGTTAAATAGAGTAGGTCGAGAGACCAAGAATACGCGGTTAGATACTCGTAAATTAATTTGAGCGAGTTATTATTAGTTCGCGTAACTCTTATTGGTGAAGCGTATTAATTCGGTTTTCGAGTTTTCGCCGAACCAGCTACGTATTAATCGGAGACCGCATATGTTACGTATGTGGGTTTAACTACATTGAGGATGAAAAAAAAAAAGGAGAAGGGGATTAGTATGGGGAAGCGAGTGCTGGTAGCACCCGATGGAAACCACCGAAAGGAAAGAAGGGATGGGGAGACCGAACAGCACTCGGAAGCGGGAGAGAGAGACCGAGTGAGGGAGACAGAGCAAGAGTGAAAGGGCGAGTGCGAGGGCGAGGAAAGAGGCCGGCGACCGACGTGCTACGCGGCTAGCGGTGGTAAGGCGGTTGGCGAGCGCGGGGATCCGGTCGAGCGCGAAAGAAGGGCGAAACCGAGGCCGAGAAAGGGACACGAACGCGAGGGCAGAGAGGGAGATAGCCGGTGGCGTGAGAACCGTGGCCGGCGACGGCGTCGAGCGTGGAGGACGGCTGCGAAACCGCGATCGGCGCGCAAAACAACACCAGCCGGCGGGCAAGGGCGAACGACGAGCGAGGGACGACGACGAAAGCGAGCGAGAAAGGAGAACGGAAGCGTAAACAAAAAGGGAAATCGAGGGCAAGCATTAGAGGGGAATAAGAAGAAGATTAAGTAGATGGCGTAAGGAAGAAGCAGAGAAGCAGAGGCAGAGAACGAGGGCAGGAGGTAGAGTGAGAGGTACAGAGGCGTAACAAGAAGAAGAAGAGGGCAAGGAACCCAATCCGAATTCATCCAAATGAGATTACAAATCGTAAAATTCGAGGTGGGTGGTCTAATGCTCTAAACTATTAGTAATTTCGAAACCCAAATGGATTTATTGTGAATATTGAATGTTTGTCTGTGATATTGAATTTGTTGTGAATTTGAGCATTTGTATTGCGGAACGGAGTTTAGTAGTTGTTTCGAGATGGAATTAAAAACTTAGAATGAATTTAGGGAGTTGTTAGGGCTGAATTGGAACATGAGAGGATTTACTTGGGTTACATAGCTAAAGTTGAAATGGGAAGAATAAGCTAAATTGCAGATGTGTGGGTTTAAGTATTTGATGTTATGTGTCCGATGAATTTGAAGGTTTGGGTTGGTATTAACGAGATTAGAATATTAAATTGAGGTATGGAGACTCACAGTGATATTGTAATGGGCGATTGAGATAAAAAGAAATTGTTGCGGGTTCCGTCCGTTGGCGGAGTATAGATTACTAGAAATGAAAGCAAAGATAATTCTCGGTAATTAAATTGAGTAGGAAGATTACCTTGATTGTAGAATAGTGGGTCATGAAGTAAAAATGGGAATTATATGGCTTAATATAATGATGAAACTCTAGGAGTTCCGAGAGCTTGGGTTTGTAAATGTGATGGCCTAAAGTATGAAAAAAAGGAATGAGAATTTGTGTTGGGGACTCGATGTTCGATTGTGGTCCGGAAAGTCATAAATCGCTATTATAATGCTTTGTGTGTAGTTACTCCCGAATTAATGAATACTATGACTCGAATGTGGAATATAGAGGTGGAACGGGAAATTGGAATGTCAAGGGAATATGCATCCATGTAGATCAATTTGTGGCATTGAAAGCAAAATACGGCGAGAATTACTCATACGGGAATAGGAGACTTATGCTTGAGTAGAATATGGAGGAATACGATTAGATGTGAGATACTTGCACGAATACTTGAATAAATGTGCTAACTTGGAATGTTAAGTCTCAGTATAGAGATGCTTGACACGTGAAATGATTGATTCTAAATAATGCTTGAAAGATAGTTTTGAAAAGAGTTCAAATGTTTACATAAAATGATACTTGTGTGTGTGATTCTTGAGAAATGCTTTCGAACTTGAAATGTGTTTTAAAGAAGTGAAATTGACTCGAGAAAGTGAATTTAGAAGGGTGACACGTGTGTCATGCCTTCTACGATGATAAATTGATTTGAGATCTTTGTTAGAAACCAAGTTTGATAAGTGATTGTGATCACTTCGATTGAAATGAATTATGGGCTAGATTGTTTAGACTAGAGGAAGGAGGTGGTCATGCGTATCGGGCCACGGGGTCCCGATATGCGTATCGAGATGCCCATCAACCGGAGAGGTTGATTCTTTCCTGACGAGGAAAGCGGAGCCTTCCGGTATTTGACTAGAGATAGGTCCCGGAACCCGAGTCGGGGTCGCGCCCGAGAACCGCCTCGGTGCTAGTTCAATCGTCGAAAGCCCCGAAAGAATTTTCAAAAAGTATTCGAAAGAAAGTGCAAATGATTCCACCTTGTTTAATGTGATTCCATTCCTAAAATGATTGCAAATCGTGCTTCCAAATGATTAAAGTGTTATGAGCTTTATGTTGTGAATGATTTCAAGAGATTTCATTGAAAAGTATATAGATTTGTATTATATTATTATGCTTTCGCTAATTTCAATATTATGAGTATTATGTGTAAAGAATTTCCATTTTAAGGGTGTAAGACTCCGGTGAGCCCGTGGATTATTGCTCACCCCCACAAATTGCCCCGTTCCCTCCCAGTGTTGCAGGTGCATTCTCAGTGTGTGTGTCTGCTTAGCTTATTCTCGGACCCCGTTGATTGTCGTTTGTCTGGTTGCTATGCGATTTGAATCGCGGATGTGCATTTCTTATGTTTCTAAGTATTGTACTTGTAATTTAGTTCATGTAGTTTGTACCATATGTATAGTAAACCCTTTTAGATTGTTGTAAGTTTTATCGCTTGATTGGTTGGACTTCGGCGTGTGGCCGTTGAGTTGTATACTCCGAGCGGGTGGCTCGTTAAGTTACGTTATGCTTTTCATGCAGGGTTGTACGGCTTTAAGCCTATCGGTTAGTCCATATTACAAACGTAACTCTGCCGAAATTTTTAGGAAATCTCAAATCCTTTTGGGAAACCATCATTGTTATCTTTAAGTTGAGTTTAGACGACCAAACCAACACCGTAAAGAGCCTTGGGAGTTCCTTTAAAGAACTCCGCGATGTAATACTCCCAAGGGGTGTTTTGAGGTGTTACAAGTTGTGTATATCATTCTTCCACGAAACCAAATGCCCACTCGATCGAAAAAGGGAGTTGAATTATGCTATTAAAGTCCTAACATTATTTATGAAATGCAAAGAAAGAGGAAGGTATAGGTCTCTAGAATGTCATCGTTGCTAACAAAAAGAAGTTCCTTAGCAAATAGAATCACTTCTTCATAGTAAGACCCATTAGCAGGAGCCCATCTACAATCCATAAATTCTATGGAGAAATTGACATGTCGTCGCTCTCGACATGAAGGTGTTACTAGTAGGGTACCAAAGTTCACAAAATGCCTTGAAGATATTGGAACTTAAGTAGTAAGGGAATAGAGATGAAAAAAGGCTATTGTAGAGTCTCCAATTGATCACTCGCTCTCATTACGGCTATGTACATCTTCAAGCCATTCCCGTAGATGGTAATGAAAAAGTTATCAGTGAAACATGGTAAAAGTTTCCCCAAGTCACTAAACCGTCTTCTATATGGTGATAGAGTAGAGGTGTCGGATCTTGAGAAGGGAATAGAGTTGTAAATAATAGAGAAGTAAGTTTGAAGACTCTTTGAAGTGAAGGAGTTCCCTTTGGAGTATGTATGTCACGAGTACTCTCCACACTCCAACACCAATCAGTAAAGTCATTATCAAGTAGGTACTATTTGGAGGAAAATGGTGTTGATGGGTCCACCAGAATGTCACTCCTTTTTCAATGGGATCATCCTTCTTATCCAGGATGATAATGACTAGTTTTGAGAAATAAGATGATAATTCCACAAAATAAACCATTATCTTCGGTAAAGGAGAAGTGCGATGCTAATATCTCTAAGTCGGATGGCTCGCTCCGATATCTCCGAGTCGGATGGTCTCGCTCACTCGATGTCTCCGAGTAAGATGGATCGCTTTGATGTCTCCGAGTAAGATGGATCGCTTTGATGTCTCTAAGTCGGATGCCTCGCCTCGATGTCTCCGAGTATATGGCTCCGATGGTTCTCTCCGATGTCTTTGAGTTAGATGGCTCACTCTAATGTCTCCGAGTCGAATGTTGATGTGAGTGATTGACTCGAAGAGTGCAGGAAGGTTTTTCAAGAAGAAAATTAACAATTAGCTTTGAAAAAAAGGGATGAAGAAGAGTTTCGGTTAACTTGCAAAAACAAAAAGAAAACAATTGAAAAAAATTCAGAATCATGTGAAAAATTTCCGGTCAACAAACAATTGACCATTTTTTTAAAAAATATGCGAAAAATTTTCGATCAACATCCAAGGGAACATGAGCCAAAAAAAAAAAAGTGGGAAAGTTCACGTGAACTTTTCATTCCTGATTTAGACTCCATCAAATTGGTAAGCTTTTGGTAAATTATACCATCCCTCCCCAAGTTAAAGCACTAAAACTGATTAGAAAAATAGTTAAATAATATTAGTCATGCCCGCAACAACATTTGGGGGTAATTTGTGGAAATTGAAGAAAATCAAACTTTTAACAGTAGTAATAGAACGAGCCACGAACAACTAAAAAAAGGGAAAAACAATCAATCAAAATCAGTTTCAACACTTGAGAAAAATAGAGGGTTTATGTTGAAGAGGGGCAGGACACGTTAAAGAAAAAAGATGTCCAGTCAAATTCTTGTGACATTGTCTCCTTAACAAAGCAAAACAGAGACTGTCATTATCCCCTTGACAAAGCAAAACAGAGGGAAAAAAAAAAAAGGTATGGCTTAACAAGAAGAGCTCACCATCATCTTCTTCCAGATAAAAAAAAAAAGGAAAAAGCCATAGCCAACAAAGCAAGCAAGTCATGGCCAGATTGCATCACCTTGCTTTAGATAAAAAAAAAAAAGGCAAAAAAGCAGCACCAGGAAAAAGAATTAGCACTTTGGATTTGAAAAAAGGGATGAAGCATAGCAAAGGCACATGAAGAAGCAATAATTTGTGATAAGTTACCAGTCAACTAGTCCTCATATCTCCATAGAGTACTTTTGTGAATTAGAAAACAATGAACCAGAGAAGGAAACTCCATGGTTACACAAGAAAGGAGGTTTAATTTTTTAAAAAAGGGGTAGAGAGAAAGAATTGCATCTGAGAGATCTGGTCAAGGTTCAAAGTTGTCAGATTTAGATATCCAAGATTCGTGAGATGCCATGGTTGATGTCTAGTTTATCTTGAATAAACAGGAAAGTTGTCATGCCAAAGATTTTTTAGGAGCCTCATATATTCTCCATCAGGAATCCATGCATTTCACAATTCCTTATTTACTTGAGTGTCCAAGTACGATGAGAAACAGAGGGTAGATAATAGGTTGTGTGCAACATATATGAGTATATTTATACGATGCTTAGTTATTCGAGTTTCCAAGTCCTATTCTGATTACAATCACCGGAAGTTTTATCATTCAAGGTATAGATAATCTTGTAGATAAATAAATAAAAAAGAGATTAAATAAAATTCAGAATTCCATCGACTTCTGCAGCTTGCTCTGGAAATAAGTGTAAGAAACCAATTCCAACAAGGATTCAATTCAATTCCCCAATCATAAGGAGAACCCACAACTAGAATTCAGCTTTGAATTGGATTCTCAGAAATTTCCACGAGCATCTGATTTCATTATTAAAAAAGGAAGAAGAAGGAGAGAAGGTGGGATGGTATCTCAGCCCCCATGTCGCTATCAACAACTGTGGCTGAGACAACGGTGGCGTCGAATGATTCAGCCAACTTTGATTCCAAAGGCATGAATAGACCCATTTCGCTGATTCCAAAAGCAGAGGTGGATCAAGCTGTAAAGGTGGGGGCGCCAAGCCGAGTACAGAGAAGACCTTAGCGAGATCTGCCATGGAGAATGGCAATTTGGCTGATTCTATGGCGCCCACAGTACCTTCCTTGGATTAAGTCCCACCAATTGCGGCCAATGTTGTACCAGGTGCCAAGCCTACGACATCGATAAAAGAACTCAAGAACACCTAACCCGTATCGACGAACTTTGAAAAATAAAATATGAAGTAGTGTTCGGCTTTTAAGAACATCTCGTCAAGGCCGTTGGAGCCGGCGTCATCTCCATCGACGATCTGCTAGGTGATGAGCGCTGGCAGAAGAGGAAAGAGAGCGTGAGGGAGAAAGGGGAAGCCATTGAAGGTTTGGTGAAGTGAGAGGCATGAACCTAGTTTCCTATTATAATTATGACCCACAAATCGGAAAATAAATTTGCAATTTAAAAGGGAAATAATTAATGTGCTACTTTAAGCGTGAAACTCCATGGTTTCTTTGTCTCTCCTAATTGTTACCAAGTTTGTTGGAAGTCAAAAATTTCTATATGTAACTATAGTAAAATCTCGCGAATTATATCTAAATAAGTCCAAACATGTAATCTGAAGTAGTGATCGGCGTTTAACAACATCTCGTTAAGGCCGCCAGAGTCGGCATCATCTCCATCAGTGACCTGCTAGGTGACGAGCGTTGACAGAAGAGGAAAGAGAGCGTAAGGGAGACAGCGGAAGTCATTGAAGGTTTGGTGAAGTGAGAGGCAGGAACCCAGTTTCCTATTATAATTATGACCCACAAATTAGAAAATGAAATTTTAATTTAAAAGGGAAATAATTAATGTGCTATTTTAAGCATGAAACTCCATGGTTTCTTTCTCTCTCCTAGTTGTTACCAAGTTTGCTGGAAGTCAAGAATTCTTATATGTAACTATGGTTAGTAAAATCTCGCGAATTATACCTAAATAAATTCAAACATGTGGCCTAGTTAATTTCGGTATCATCTCGTGCTAAGCTAAAAAGAATTCCACATCAACATAGTGATTATGATTGATCCATATCAATCATCTTCTATATATTTGAGATCCAATTGCTTTAAGCACTTGAAAATTCGTTGTATGTATACTCCATTTTTTGTCTTGTAAAACCGACTTCGTTGTTAATCACAATAAGAGAATTCCGGTTCTTGTTATGTCTTGTATCATTAAAGGAAATTAAAGGGGTGACCTCAACATTTCATTCATAATTTCATTATGAAGACTCGGACATTTCTCAAACGCATTTCGAGTTGCACTAAACAAGTCATGTATAACAACCCCATGCTTTTAGAGTTTTGATTCCAAGACATTCTCGGTATCACGTAAACTCCTTTGAGTAAAACAAGTATCTTTCCGAGTGATACGTCTTTCGCTTTGTACATTTATTGCTTATCCGTTTGAGACTCGTAAAAGAAGTTCTTTGTTCCGAGTCCATCTTCACTCGGACTTATCGCAGACTAATGATTCGTCTTTTTACTTCGATTACAAGCTCTATTGTTGTTAGAGTAAATTTCCTTAGTCTGTTTCATGCTTAGTCTATATCAAGTTTTTTCTTTTCACTCGACATTTTTTATAGAACTTGTTCTATCGCTTAGACTAAGTTAGATGAAATTCGAGTATCATGGATATTGGACTCGGAAAATTCCATTTCATTTCCGACTCGGATAATCGACTACGTAATTATCATAATTATTTTATTATCTCGTGTCTAACCTTGGACCAAAGTATTTTATACTTTGAGAACCAAAATTGATTTACTTTTGTAGGTTATTCATTCGAGGATACACCTTTTTAAACTACAAAAGTAGCCGGCTTCGTAACGTCAAATCACCAGCAGATATGGCTTTTCACCTTCCCCGCTTCGGCCTCGTAAGATTGTGTCGACGCCGTCTGCTTTCCATATCCGAAAACTGAACGCCAAGATTAACGGTGGTTTCCACCTCATTTTTTCAAGACACAACCGATGGTTTTGGGACTTCCAAGAGAGTTAAACCGTTGTCCAACGTTCATATTTCAACGGACACTTTCCGAGTGACTCGTAAAGCCTCTATCAACGGTCACGGAAGACTCTCGGTCAGCAGACGAAGAAAACGGCTACTGCGTTCGGTTATCTATAAATAGAAGCCACTTCGCAAGACTTGAAGATTGTCGAACATATTGTTTATACACATACTTGATCAAAGATATTGTATTTACTCTCAATCTTCAACTTACAACTCCCACTTTGTAATTCATTACTTTCGAGTTGTAAGGTCTTGTACTTAGTTACAAACTCTTCTTACATTCTTTGTAAGGTCCTTGACTAAGTCGTGAAGGTTAACTCATCTTAGTTGTCCCTAACCGTAAGGGTTATCTCGAGTAGGAAGTACTAGATCGGATAAGGGAATTTCTGAGTCTAGGAAAACTTGTATAGAGTTGTCTAAGGGAGCAACTCGGGTTCGATCAGCTCACGGTATTTTGTGGACTCAAAATAGTGGATTTGACTTCGTATCCGGATTGACACGGGCCGTGGTTTTCTCGCCCCAGGAGGGTTTCCACGTAAAAACTAAGTGTTATCTTTCCGAGTTCATTCTAGACTCGGATCGCTTTACTCGCTCTTGTTTATTCCGATTCATTACTTTCGAGTCCATTCTTTTCCGATCTTGTTGATAGACTCGGAATCCGTCATTGTCTCTCTTCGCGCAAAAGAGTGTGTTTTTCACTAAGAATTTTCTATCACCCTATTCACCCCCTTCTAGGGTGACTCGGACTCTCCCCGAGCAAACCTTCAATTGGTATCGAGCCTACCCTTTCGTAAAGGATCTAACAATCCAAAGGTTTAAAGATCGGATGGCTCGTAACACCGGAGAGTTCGACGAAGGAAGATCTTCCAATAGGCCTCCAAAATTTAAAGGCTCAAACTTTGGGCACTCGGAAGAAGCTTAAGGAATGTTTCCTCATGGATCATGATGAAGAAGTATGGGAAATCATACAACAAGTAAACTACATTCCAACGAAGACAGATGAATTCGTAATCCTTCCCAAGACAAAGGCCGAGTTTACACCGACAGGCGGAGAAGTTCGAAAGAATTTCAAAGCCATGAACATCCTTATGTGCGCCATAAGCTCGTAAGAATACAACCGAGTCTCTACCCGTGACTCTGCTAAAGAGGTGTGGGATACCTTGGTCAACACCTACAAAGGTACAAGTCAGTGAGACAAGCAAAGATCAGCCAAGATCTTCACAAATATGAGCTTTTCAAAATGGAGCCGAGAGGAGAACATTACTCAAATGTTCATTCGCTTCACCGAGATCACCAACAATCTCAAATCTCTCGGGAAAGAAAATCTCCCATGAAGAAATGTGCCAGAAAATTCTCGAAGCCTACCCAAGAGACGATGGGGTCCGAAGGTGACTCGCTATAGAAGAGGCTCGTAACCTTTCTCTCTTAAAGCCGGACGAGCTCATCTGAAAGCATCTAACGCATGAGATACATCCGGAAGAAGAAGATGCCGAGGGTACTACCAAAAGGAACATTGCGCTTAAAGCCTCGTAGTCCAAAGAAGCAAGTCCGAGCTCTTCCGACTCGAAGACGATCCCATGGCACTCATTGCAAGAGGCTTCAAGAGAATGATGAAGCATAAAAGATGGGACAAAAGACCAAAAGAAGAATTCTACAAGAAAGACAAGAGAGATAGAAAAGGTAAGTTTTCTTCCCCTTCAAAGTTATCTTTGTCTAAGAATTCTGGATGTTTTGAATGTGGCAAGCAAAGACCACATAGTGAAGGACTCGTCCAAAACGGAAAAGGGACAGAAAGAAGAAAAAGGCCATGATGGCAACATGGAGCGATGAGGACTCATCGAAGATGATGAGGACTCGGATGACTCAAAGTGTCCGATGCCAATCTCTCGACTCGAGCGAAAGAGAGTCGACTCGACTCGCACTCGGACAATGAGGAAACCGATCCTCAAGAGGTAATAAATTACTTCCTCAAATTCTCCAAAGTTGATTTAGCTAAATACATCTTTACTTTGGAAGAAAAGTCCAATTCTCGATTCTTCTCATTTCAAAGAACAACTTGAGTCAATCACTTGTGAGAGCACTTCTTTGAAAAACGAATTAGAAAAACCGAGACTCACACTCAGAGAACTCAAGACAAGTGCTCAAGCTAATGAGACCGAGTCCGAGTTACTCAAGAAAGAAAATGAGCGACTAAAACAGTAAGCTCACTAAGTCTCAAGATCTGGTTTTAAAGTTTACTCAAGGCCGAAGAACCTTGACATGCTCTTAGGATCACAATGTGTCTCTTTTCGAAAAGAAGGTCTTGGTTTCAACAAAGAGGAAGAATCTAATTCTTACTCGTAATTGTTCAAAAAGGATTCCGTGACTCGTAAAGTTCAGGAAAGCCGAGCACGGACCCATTCACGTAAATGAAAGGAGGACCAAGCCCGTAACTCGTTTACAAAAAGAAACCATTTTCTCCTATTTCAAAAGGGAAAGTTTTCGTAAAGAAAGAGACACGGACTCGCTTCTCGAGAGGAAGATTCGGAATCGACAAAACCCAAAGTCATTCAAATCTGGGTTCCAAAACACCTTCTTCCTTAGAAAAGGACCACAGAAAAAATGTTACCGGGTTCGTTAAAGGAAGTGAGAAGGGTTAGATTCTTTTTGTTTTGCAGGTCACTCGAAGAGATCAAGAGGACACTCGGTATCTTGACAAGTGGATGCTCACGCCATATGTCAGAGATGCAGGACTCTTTTCCGAGTTGAATCGACATAAAGGAGGTAAAGTTACATTTGGAGATGATAGCAAGGGCAAGATCGTGGGGATTGGCAAGATTGGGAAAGGAAGCAATCTGGTCGACCCAAGCCTATCTTGTCAAGGGATTGAAATATAATCTGCTCAAGCATCTCTCAACTATGTGACAAAGGTCAAGAGGTAAGATTCACTCGCACCAATTGCACAATTTCTGATGTCTCCACCAAAGAGATCAAGCTTTCGGTAAAAGATCGGTAATACCTACATCATCCCTCTTCTCGACCCAAGTCGAACTTATCTTGTTTGAAAGCATCTCTCCATGATGATTCTTGGTCTTGGCATCGTAGATTAGCCATATTAGCATGCATACTATCAAGAAATTGGCATCTAATGGTTTAGTTAGGGTTTACCTAACCGTGTTTTTGAGAAAGACAAAGTATGTGAAGCATGCACTCGAGGGAAACAAGTCGATCTTCATTCAAATCTCTCGAAGACAGCTTCCACATCCAAAGTACTTGAATTACTACATATGGACTTATGTGGTGAAATCCCCGTGAAGAGTCTCTGAGGTAATTCCTACATACTTGTTATTATTGATGATTTTTCAAGATTTACCTGGGTGTGTTTTCTTAAGCACAAAAATGAAGCCTTCAAGGAGTTCAAGCAAGCTCTGTAGAAAGATTCAAGTTGAGTCTCGCACTCGGATTCAAAAGATTCGAACCGACCATGGAAGGGAGTTCGATTACTCGTAATTCTCGTAGTTTTGTGACAAAATGGAATCTCTCACAACTTCTCAAGACCTGTAACTCCTCAACGTAATGGAGTAGTAGAGAGAAAGAACAGAACCCTTGAAGAAATAGCAAGGACGATGATGATTGAACACAACTTGCCTTACTATTTCTCGGCGAGGCAAGTAAACACAGCCAACTACACTCTAAATCGATGCCTCATCGTACCCATTCTCAAGAAAACACCTTATGAGCTCTACAAAGGGAAGAAGCCAAATATTTCCTATTTTAGACCTTTCTGATGTAAATGCTTCGTTCACAACAATGGTAAGGATCATCCGACCAAGTTTGATGCTCTGGTCGACGAAGGTATTTTTCTAGGTTACTCCTCTCATAAGCAAAGCTTATCGCATTTTCAATAATCGAACTAACAAATTGGAAGAAAGCATCCACGTAGTATTTGATGAGTGTGAACAGGAGAAGCCAAGTGAATCATCATACTCGTAACCGAAACTCAGTAGAGATGATGATGAAGTCGAGACTACAAAGACTCGGACTCAACCTACTCGTAATCAAGTCACTCGTAACGAGGAAACTCGTAATGAGACAGCTCAAGAGTTGGCTCGTAACGAACAAGTCAATGAAGAATATCACTCGTAACAAGCTTCGAAGATCAAGCCGCTCAACCCACAAACCTGGTGAATCAAAGAACTGGTAAAACATTCAAATTTACTTCCAGTCATCCTCAAGAAAATATTATTTCGATATCAACAAGTGGGGTAAGAACTCGTTCCTCTCTTCACAATCTATGTGCATTCACCGCATTCATTTCATTAATCGAACCCAAAATGCACTAGAGGCCCTTAACGAACCCGAATGGGTAGAGACCATGCAAGAGGAACTTAATCAATTCGAGAGAAACCAAGTCCGGACTCGACCAACCGACCTTCCGACCACCCAGCTATAGGAACCAAATGGGTTTTCAAGAACAAACTGGATAAGGGTGGAGTGGTAGTCGAAATAAGGCTAGACTTGTGGCTCAAGGTTACAATCAAGAAGAAGGAATTGATTGTGGGGAAACCTTTGCACTCGTAGCCGAATTGAGGCAATTACAATATTGTTGGCATTTGCATCCACGCATGCATATTAAATTATATCAAATGGATGTGAAGTGTGCTTTTCTCAATGGTTTTATTGAAGAAGAAGTCTATGTTGAGTAGCCTCCTGGTTTTGAAAGCTCCGAATTTCCAAATCATGTTTTCAAACTTCAAAAGGCTCTCTATGGTCTTAAGCAAGCACCTCGAGCTTGGTATGAAAAACCGAGTAGCTTCTTGGTTCAAAATGATTTCAAAAGAGGTCGGATCGACAAGACTCTATTCATAAAGACCAAAGAGAAAGATTTTCTTATTGTTCAAATTTATGTTGATGATATTATTTTCGGTGCTACTAATGAATTTCCGTGCCGAGAATTTTCTCGAGTTGATGAGTCAAGAATTCCAAATGAGTATGATGGGAGAACTCAATTTCTTCCTTGGGTCGCAAATCAAACAAGACAAAGATGGAATCTTTGTTCATCAATCAAAATACACCAAGGAACCGTCGAAGAAATACAAACTTCAAGATGCAAAGCACGTATCTACACCTATGAGCAAGCAAGATAAAGCTTGACTCGGACGAGAAAGGTAAAGCAATAGATCGAAACTCTATCGAGGTATGATTGGATCTTTGCTATATCTTACTTCAAGCAGAGCCGGATATAATGTTCAGTGTTTGTTTATGCGCAAGATTTCAAGCTAATCCAAAAGAATCGCATCTCACTCGCGGTGAAGAGAATTTTTAGATATCTTGCAGGTACTCGTAATTTAGGTCCGTGGTATTCCGTAGACTCGTAACCGACTCGACCGGGTACTCGACGCAGTACTCACGCAGGATACAAAGTTGATAGAAAGAGCACATCCGGAGCTTGCCAATTTCGGGTCAATCCCTAATATCTTGGCACTCAAAGAAGCGTAACTCGTAGCTCTATCGATCGCGGAAGCTGAATACATTGCCGCTGGAGCTTGTTGCGCTCGCATTCTTTGGATAAAACAACACTTGAAGGATCTTGGACTATTTCTCAACTCGGTCCCAATCAAGTGTGACAACCAAAGCGCAATCGCATCACTAAAAATCTCGTCCAAGCACTCAAAAACAAAGCATATTGAGGTCGGTATCACTTCTTACGCGATCACTCGTAAAAGGGTGATATTGCACTTGAGTTCATTCCTACTAATCTTCAATTAGCTAATATCTTTACTAAGCCTCTTGGTGAAGATCAGCTTTAGTTTTATTCTGAATGAGCTTGGTATGTTAAATGCTTAATTATGTGTTACTCATATTGCATAATTCGTGCTATGTGCTTTCTGTGTTAATAACAATTAGTTCAGCTTGATTCAGTGATACTAGGCTAATAGTTATTTCGTGTTTCGAGTCACTCGTAAACCTTTCGAGTCAAAATCGGACGTAGAGAAAATTGGACATCAAATTTTCTCAAGCTATCTCTAGAACAAGTGGAGAGTTTCGGATTATATTTTTTTCAAAATCTTTTCTCTCTCTTTCTCGAGCGTTGCGATCGGATCTTAACCGTAGATTTCAAACCGCTGGTATCTCAACCGTTGAAGAGGAACCGTCACACCTGGTCTTTGGTGACTCGATGGACAAGTTGAGTCGAACGGAGTTACTTAACTGATAGTGGACGGGCGCGCTTATTTTCTATAAATAACGACTATTCATCTTCATCTCGGTATTCTAAAACTCCATCTCTCTCAAAAGAAACTTCTCGCGGAAGATTACTACGTGAACAGTGTCTCTTGATCGTCTCGCAAGCATCGAAGAAGCTCTCTCTCTCTCATAAGTTTCGATCGCTCTCATCTTTTCTTCTACCATTGTCATTTTTTTTCTTCTCTTCTACACCTCCTTCTCTTTTCTACTCGAAAAGCTTTATCTTTTCTCTCCTTCTCTCACAATGCCTAAACGCGGAAACCATCCCGACTTCCGTGTTTCTCCCTCCTCCAAAAAGCCGTGCACCACCAAGCCGTAAAGCTCAACCCCTTCCAAACCCGTTGTCACCCAAAGACCTTGCGCTGGATGACAAATTCTTCCCAACAACCAAATTTTCTTGGTTGTCCAACATCCAAACCACTGGAGTATACTACTTCCTGTGTTTCAGATGAAGTTCATCTATCCCGAACTCGTTTCGAGTTCTATGCTCACCTCACTCACTCCGAAAATGTTCTAACCTCTAGGGTTCGTAACATTACTCGTTCGTATCAACACTTCCCTCCTCCATCGCCTCGTTCAAAGTTTCTTCTCTTTTCTTGAACAGCAACCCTATCCCTTTCACTCGAAGTCGTCGACGACTTCTTTGAAAAATACGCTAAAGAATTCCCCGGGTCCAGGAAAAACTTTTCGTGACTCGGTTGAAGTCGAAGCTCGGCTTCGTGCTCTCGCCGATGAGAACCTTCTTCTCACAAAGCATTCCAAGCAAGGAGAACCCCAACTCCAAGCACCTAAAAGCTCTCTTCGACATCCTCAAGGAATACGAAGTAGACCTCTTCCCTTCTATCATTGAGCGGATGGCGGTTGTGCCAGCTCAACTCCAATCCAAGAAGAACACCTCCCTTCCTTTCGGTGCTCTTTTCGACCCTTGTCTTCAAACAATTTCAAGTTCCTCTTCCTCTCGACCCAAATGCGGTGTCTAAGGCGGCCATTGTGGTTGGCAAGAAGGAACTCCAGGGGTACGAATACCGGAAACCGACCCCGGTGTCCGGGTTCACAACTCGGAGCCGAGGCCTCCTTCTCCTCCTCGGACTCGGAAATCAACCCCTCTCTCTCTTCCCTCTCCACCTCAGGTGCCTCCACCTCGGGTGCCTCCAGATCTCTCTCGCCCTCGTGTCCCCTGCTTTCATGGACAAGATCGGCTCCGTGTCGTCCGAACTCGGAGACATGCTCGGGGCTTTCAAATCCGTTATCCAAGGCCCGACCATCAACCAAAAGATCGGTCGAGTCCCAAATCCGAGAGCAGCGAGTCTCTCGTTCTTGAGATGAGGGAGCTGGTCCAGGAGCGAAGGAGCTGGTTGAGCTCCTCGAGAGTGACGGTCCAAGGCGGCTCAGGACCAGGATGACTCGGACGCGTCCGAAGCGTCTTCGAGCCCAGGCCCGACCTCCTCGGACAGCGAGGAAGCCGAGGAAGAAGAGGAAGAAGCCGCAGATGCAGCGAGAAGATGTTGAGGAACCTGCGACGAGGCAGGCCCTTCCGAGCAAAGGGAAGAAGAGGCCGTGGCATCCGTTGAGGGTCGATCGCTCCCAAGCGCAAATCGCTGTACTCGGCTCGCATGCAGCGGTCCGAGTGGGTCGAAGACCTCGCTCCTCCAGGCGGGTCGGACAAAGCAGCCTCCTCCAAGCAATCGAGGTCCCAAGGGAAGAACCCCTCAATCCACTCTCTCCGGGTCGGCCACTCGGAGCCGAGCCCCCGAGAACAATTCCGGTTCTCCCTCGCCGCGCTCAAGCACATCGTTAAGATCTTATCGGCGCGGCGCACCTCCGCCTCCACTCGAAATCCCCTCCCTCGTAGGAGCCATGCACTCGAGTCACAATTCCTCGGTGTCTCCGTTTTTCTGTTTTATTTTTTCTTGTCCGGACATCTCGGTTGTATTAGTTGTTCTTTTCCTCCCTTTCTTTTCTTGTTATTTTTTTTGCTGAAAGGCAAGGGGAGAAATAGAGTCGAAACTGGTTGTCTTGTTTAGGGGAGTTTTTCCGCCCCTTTTTGAAATTTTAATGGAGCATTATATTTCATTATTATACTCTAAGTTCAGTTTTGCCTTGCTTTATTTTCCGAGTTAATGTTGAAAGCATACCTTATTTTATTTCGCTCCGATATATTATATATTGCTCGATCTATTGAATATGTCTTACTCATGAGCCAAACTACTCGTAATCAATTTTTTTTCTCTAACAAAGTTTCGTTTAAGTATGGAATGCCTTTCATCAAAAAGGGGAGATTGAAGACTCGGACATTTCTCAAACGCATTTCCGAGTTGCACTAAACAAGTCGGTATAACAACTCCATGCTTTTAGAGTTTTGATTCCAAGGCATTCTCGGTATCACGTAAACTCCTTTGAGTAAAACAAGTATCTTTCCGAGTGATACGTCTTTCGCTTTGTACATTTATTACTTATCCGTTTGAGACTCGTAAAAGAAGTTCTTTGTTCCGAGTCCATCTTCACTCGGACTTATCGCAGACTAATGATTCGTCTTTTTACTTCGATTACAAGCTCTATTGTTGTTAGAGTAAATTTCCTTAGTCTGTTTCATGCTTAGTCTATATCAAGTTTTTTCTTTTCACTCGACATTCTTTATAGAACTTGTTCTATTGCTTAGACTAAGTCGGATGGAATTCGAGTATCATGGATATTGGACTCGTAAAATTCCATTTCATTTCGACTCGGATAATCGGTTACGTAATTATCATAATTATTTTATTATATGTGTCTAACCTTGGACCAAAGTATTTCATACTTTGAGAACCAAAATTGATTTACTTTTGTAGGTTATTCATTCGAGGATACACCTTTTTCAAACTACAAAAGTAGCTGGCTTCGTAACGTCAAATCACTAGCGAGATATGGCTTTTCACCTTACCCGCTTCGAGTCCCGTAAGATTGTGTCAAACGCCGTCTGTTTCCATATCCGGAAAAGCTGAACGCCAAGATTAACGGTGGTTTCCACCTCATTTTTCAAGACACAACCGATGGTTTTGGGACTTCCAAGAGAGTTAAACTGTTGTCCAACATTCATATTTCAACGGACACTTTCCGAGTGACTCGTAAAGCCTTTATCAACGGTCACGTAAGACTCTCGGTCAGCAGACGAAGATAACGGCTACTCGCTCGGTTATCTATAAATAGAAGCCACTTCGCAAGACTTGAAGATTGCCGAACATATTGTTTATACACATACTTGATCAAAGATATTGTATTTACTCTCAATCTTCAACTTACAACTCCCACTCTGTAATTCATTACTTTACGAGTTGTAAGGTCTTGTACTTAGTTACAAACTCTTCTTACATTCTTTGTAAGGTCCCTTGACTAAGTCTGTAAAGGTTAACTCAGCTTAGTTGTCCCTAGCTGTAAGGGTTATCTCGGGTAGGAAGTACTAGATCGAGATAAGGGAATTTCGAGTCTAGGAAAACTTGTATAGAGTTGTCTAAGGGAGCAACTCGGGTTCGATCGGTTCACGGTATTTTGTGGACTCAAAATAGTGGATTTGACTTCGTGTCCGGATTGACACGGGCCGTGGTTTTTGCCCCGGGAGGGTTTCCACGTAAAAACTAAGTGTTATCTTTCCGAGTTCATTCTAGACTCGGACTACTTTCATCGCTCTTGTTTATTTTGATTCATTGCTTTACGAGTCCATTCTTTCTCGACCTTGTTGATAGACTCGGAATCTGTCATTGTCTCTCTTCGCGCAAAAGAGTGTGTTTTTCACTAAGAATTTTCTATCACCCTATTCACCCCCTCTAGGGTGACTCGGACTCTCCCGAGCAAACCTTCACATTATTGTCTTATGAATTACGTAAATTTAAAAAAAAAAATCATGTCTAGTTTATGATAAATGTATAATACACCAAAATTGAAAGCAAAAAGCAAAATATATATATAGGGTTTAAGGAAGAAAATGGCGAAAATATAAATGTGAAATTTAAAAAATTGGAAAGGTATTTGGATATAGGGATCTCCCCAAATACTTGTCATAAAGATAAATTTGTTATTAATTTTTTTTTATTTTGATGAGTTGAAGTTGGGGATAGACTAACTTATCCAAGTACCTAAATTTGCGTTTCCTTTTTGGGTGCAAGTTTGTTGTATTATATATGATTGTAAACTAGAATACATGATTTTTTGAAGTTTGCATAATGTATAAGACAATAATGAATATCAATGAAATGTTTAGGCCATCCATTTCGTTTGTTATAACAACTCAAGACATAAGTAGCTAGAACCGGAGTTCCCATAACCCTTATTGACTTTAGCAATGAGGTCGGATTCACTAGGCATGACATAGAGTGTATGTGCAGCGTGGTTCAATACACGACGAAAGGAAAAAGGGATAAAGGCTTTATTGGACAAAAAGGTGGTAAACAATAGGGAATTATTACTAGTTTTGTGATTGTTTACCACCTTTTTCTCCGATAAAGCCTTCATCCCTTTTCCCTTTCTTCGTGGACCGACCCACACTGCACATATACTCTATGTCTTGCCTTATGAACCCGATCTCATTGTTAAAGATAACAACGGTTATGAGAACTCCGCTTCTAGTTATGTCTTGGGTTGTTAAAGCGAATTAAAGGGATGACCTCAACATTTTATTCATATTAATTTGTCATGTGCATTATGTAAAATTTCAAATAAAACCATGTCTAGTTTATGATAATGTATAATAAATCAAAATTGGAAGCAAAAAGGAAACTATATATGTATATATATATATATATATATATATAAACAATTGGAAGCCAAAAATTCTTTGAATGGGAAGAGGGGTAGAGACTTTATTGAGGGAGTTGGTGAGAATAATTCTTTGCCTTAACTCTCTCCTTCGATCATAGAGAAAATGAGTTATAGAGCACTTCCTTCGTACTCAACACAAGTGATGTGGTGGACGGAGGCGTCACTTCAAGCATGAGCTCATCGTCCGATCCCCTTCTAGAGAGTAGTGAATCGGTGAAGGGCCCTTTCTCTTATTCTTCTCCTGTCCGAAGGAACTTACCGAAGGAGAAGGGGAGGAACTTCCCTAAGGAAAAGAAGAGGAACCTCCTTAAGAAAAAGTGAGGTTGTCCACATCTACCCTTGCACAAACTCCAAGCAAGCAATACATAAAAGGAGCATCACTTTGGGACAATGACAAAGGAAATAGAGATTGCTTGTGAGGACCAAGAACTATATTACTTTCTGCACTTCTATTGTTCTCTTGAATCTATTTTCCTAAAGTGATCCTTTTGTAATAGATTTAGTTATGTGAGCTCACTCTTGATAGATTTGTGGGCGAGATCATTGAGTTTTTATGTTGTCCACCTCGTTGTGTATTCCTTTTTCAATACTTATGTCAAAAATGATTTCAATATTTATGCCAAAAGGTTCATTTCTATTTTTCAAAAGTGATGCTTTTTAGTAGATTGAGTTATGTGCTTGTCTTTATGACTATATTGCTTGTTTGGAGTTCGTGCGGAGGTAGCATGGACTCGCAAATATGATGTATATATGTTGCCATGCTACCTCTACAACAACTCCAAGCAAGGAATATCATCATAAAGTCAATCACATAACTAAATCTACTACAAAAGCATCACTTTAGGAAAATAGAGATTTTCCTTGGGGCAAAAACATTGAAATTAGTTTATACCACAAAGTTTCAAAAGGAGAGATGAACTTTTTCACATTAAATACTGAAAAGAAGAGTACTCTTTGTATTATATTTCACATTATTGTAATATATTCTTTGCGAGCGAGTTGCGGCTCGCAATCCGAATTAAGGACGGGTTTTGGGGTTGTAATAAGTTGGAAATTTTTGCTTATGTTGAAAAATTGAGGTTGTTGGTAGTTGTCTGTGTAAGTTGTGATATATTTTGGAGTGTATTTTGTAGAGGAGGAACGGAAAAATATTAAAAAAACTAAAAAAAAATACGGAACCTATGACAACGGTTCTTACATTAGAACTGTCGTCATATGCCCTTGCCTAAAACAATTTTTGGCATTTATGTGTAGGACCTATGACGACGGTTCTAATGTAAGAACTGTTGTCATAGGTGAATATATGATGACAATTCTTTTTGGAAAACCATCATCATAGGTAATCTTGTATTACGGTCGTTGAACCGTAGTTAAAAGATGCACATACAACGAAGCCCACATATATGACGCCTGTTAACCGTAGTTAAAGATCATTTTTAACCGTTGTTAAAAGTGGTTCCCGTAGTAGTGCATACATCCGACTCTCAAAGGGGCATTTGAAGAAGGAAAAAATCGTTAGTCAACTATATACCGTCGCGTAGAAAATTAAATTATTTTTATTCAGCTCGTTGCGAATTACTACATGTCAAAATTGGTTTCGAAAAGCATTTAAATTTAAATCAAAAGAAATTAAATTTCGGTCAATTAGAAGACGCCACATATCGCTAATGATGAAGTAAATAGTAAATATTTACGTTAAGAAATAATTACTAAATTATGCGCCTTGCCCAAAAGCTATATCATACTCTAGCTCTAAAAAGTTATAAATAGGATCCTCCCTCATTTTTCATTAACATTCAACATTTGCAAAAATCCGGAGCTCAAACTGCGAACAACATCCACCTACTAGGCGTCAAGAATCAACATTGAGCTACCAAGCGTCGATCAAGAATTCAAATTGAAAACTTTCAACACCTCAAGATCAAGAACCACTTCAAGTGTTCACCATCTAGTCTTACATCAACATTTTAGAATAAGGTTTAACGCCCTCGAATCGTTCAAGTTATAGGGAGATTGAATAAGAGGATTACATCATTTGTAACCAAACAATGAAAAATCAATACAAATTATATTTATTTCTTAATTTTTTGACTTTATTTATTTTAGACTCGAAATTTGTGTTTACATGCTCATTTGATATGGAGCATGTGGAAAGTCGGAATATTGATGTTGTTTTTAATAATGGATGTTATAATTCAATTAATACAAAAGTAGGGGCGTAACGGAAGGCCATAAGGGGATTGAATCACCATCCATATTCCAAGTAATCATCCTTCATTATCACCACTTCAACTCAATTTGTCCAATGGAACAAGCTGCCAGGGCAATTCATTAAAATTAATTTTGATTGATCTAAGTCATCATCCACAATTGCTTGGAGGGTTTGTAATTAAAAGTTGTGATGCAAGATTTATTCAAATCTAAACATCTAATATGGGATTAACATCAATATTGATAGCGAGAATCAAATTGGGTGATAAGGTTAGCCTTTGTATTCGTTTTTTCATAACTTAGTTATCTTTTTCTTCTTCTTTCTTTCTCTCATGACTTGGTTATCTTTCTCTTTTTTTTTCTCTCCGTATTAATAGAGGATAAATTAGATAGACCTTTGACCATAAGTTGTTCCGAAGATTTTTATAACGTAAACACCTAGCCTAACTCCCTCTCCGTCGTCGTGTCATCAGCCTAAGAACTCTGGCAGAGTCAGTCCCGACCTACCTCATTCACACCTCCCTCATTAACCCCTCTCTCCCCGTCCGGCTCCCTCTCGCACTCCGGCTCCCTCTCGCTCTCCGGCTCCATCTCTTCCGTCGCTGGGCTCTGTCTCTCCGGCTCTCACTATCCATCTTCCTCGCCGGGTCGTTGTTGCTCTCGCTCTCCGGCTACCTCACGCTTTCCGACTCTCGCTCTGCCATCGCTGGGCTATTTCTCTCCGGCTCTCATTCTCCATCTTCCGCTCCGGCTCGTTCTTGCTCTTGATATGCGCCCCGCTTTTGCTGTCATGTGTAATGCTAGTGTTTAATTATGATCTGTTTCATATCTTTTGTTGATCAGAAATTTCTCGGTTTGCTGCTATTATAGTCAAATCTCGAGAAGTTAAATGGACCACAGTTCAGAAGAGGATACAGACATTAGTGAATCAGAAATAGATGATTATGGAGAGCAAGCATATGAAAAGCTTAAAAAGGGAGAATGCGAGTTGAAGGTTTCAGAAGACAAGTATACATGTCCATATTGCCCGAGGAAGAGGAAGCAAGATTACCTTTACAAAGAACTACTGCAGCATGCATCTGGGATTGGCACCGGTAACTCGAAGAAGAGAAGAGTTAGGGAGAAAGCAAATCACCTTGGCTTAGCTAAATATTTGGAAAATGATATGCAAAATCAAGCTAGTTCATCGAAGCCGGTGGCTGATAAGGATCCTCTCTCTAGCTGTGACCATGATGAGAAGTTTGTGTGGCCTTGGACCGGAATTGTGGTAAACATCCCCACCCAATTCAAGGAGGGTCGGTATGTAGGGGAAAGTGGTTCAAAGTTGAGGGATGAGCTGAGAGCTAGGGGTTCAACCCCAAGAGGGTCCATCCGTTGTGGAATTTCAAAGGCCATTCAGGTAGTGCTGTTGTAGAATTTAACAAAGATTGGTTGGGTTTGAACAATGCTTTGTCATTTGAGAAGGAATATGAGTTAAACCACCATGGAAAGCAACATTGGCTGGCGAAGGATACTGAAAATTCAGGCCTGTATGCTTGGGTTGCTCGTGCTGACGATTATAATGCACCTGGGATTATTGGCGACCATTTGCGAAAGATTGCTGACTTGAAGACCATATCTGAGATGACAGCGGAAGAAGCTCGAAAGACAGACAAGCTTGTAAACAATCTGACAAATGTGCTTGAGAATAAGAAGAAGAGTTTGCAAGAAATGGAATCAAGGTTCAAGGAAACCTCCAATTCCATCAACCAGTTGGCCGAGGAAAAAGACAGGCTTCATCAGGCGTATAATGAAGGTACTAACTGCTGCACATTCTTGTGGTTGTGTGTCTATGTATCAGATTATATTATGTAATAATTCCTCATTTGCTCGACCTTGCTAAGAAGTGAAAATTTGAAACTAGTTTAAAAAGTCGCTCTTCATACATATGAAAGACTTGTGAATAAAGGAAGAAAAATGCTGTCGAGAATCTAATTGTACTCAACACAAATGAAGATGCTGACAGCACTATGAATATTTTGTCGATGAAGTTATTTCGCTGGAACTGTACTATTCTGTCCCATATGTCTGGCTTACAAAGCTACATCTACAGCTAATTCCCAACCCCCGCCGAAACTCTGGTAATCTTTCAGATGAAACTGATCCACTAGGGCAGAGATGCTCTTTTGATTGGTACTATTTTTCTGCATGTTTGCTTTCTTGATCACAAATTTGACTTTGAGGTTTGGTGGCCTGACCACATGACCCTTCAAAAAGTCCTCACTGATTCAACTGTATTTCTTTATGCTTGAGCTGCTTTGAGAGGCTTAAACATAATTTGAGTTCCTAGTTTACTGTCTAAGAACAAAGTCAATGTACCAGTTGATTTCCATTTTGTTTCATAAGCTTTTGTCAATGGCTGTGAAGAGCACCATAATCTTCTTTTGTTTTGTTGTAGACTTGCAATCTTTGATGCCTTTTTTGTAATATGTTGTGGCTACAATTATTCACGGTTGTTTGCCTTGTATTAGAAATTAAGAAGATTCAGCTGAGTGCTCGAGATCATTTTCAGAAGATCTTCAATGACCATGCTAAGCTCAAATTGCAACTAGAATCAGAGAAAACAGAGCTAGACTTGCGTGTACAAGAGTTAGAGAAGCGTGAGGCCCATAATGAAAGTGAAAGGAAGAAGCTCTCTGAGGAGATTGAAAAGGTACTTAATTGTTGTGTGCTTGCATGGGTATTATAGTTTTTGTGAACTGACAAATTAACCAACCCACTGCACAGTGTAGAACTTGCCAAAGCTGGGTTTGGGGAGTTTCCAGTGTAGGCATCCTTACTCTTGGAAGCAGAGAAGCAGAGACCGATCAAAAATACTGAAGAAAAGGTTTTACAGGGTTAAAAACATTTGGAAATAACTCAAAAAGATGCTAGAAAGGAAGGGGTTAGAAATATTCTGTCACAATGTGAAGGAGTAATTCTGTTTATCATTAGCTCTTGATTTATTTCTGTTCAAATTTCTGGTTGATTGCTTACTAAAACCTTAATAGCTGCCCTGGACTGAAGAGTAGAGAGTTTCTAAGTTATTTACAGGCTTACAACTTTACGCTTCAAATGTTTATATTTCTCTATACTTTTTGGTAATGCAACATGAATTCAAGCCACTCTTGTACTTATTAGTTTTGGGTGTTTCGTACCATCTGTACAGTTGCTTTACTTGCTCTATGTTTCTGGGAAGTGGGTGTTTGGTTGATTTTTCAGTGGCTGTGGCACTACTTATTTATTTATTTTCTTTTTAGAATGCTGTGAGGAATAGCTCTCTTCAGCATGCAGCTATGGTTCAACAGAAGGCTGATGAGAATGTGCTGAAGTTGGTAGAAGAGCAGAAGGTTAGACTGACTGTTTCTATGTGCAATTGCAGTTACGATTTCCAAAATTTAAAATGGCATTGTTTAACACATTATAATTACAGAAAGAGAAGGAGGATTTACACAAACGAATTTTACAACTCCAAAACCAGTTGGAGGCAAAACAAGCACTTGAGCTAGAAATTGAGCAACTGAAAGGGAAATTAAATGTTATGAAGCATGTGGGAGATGAAGGAGATATGGAAGTGATTAAAAAGGTGGATGAAATGCTTAAAGAGCTGCGAGAAAAAGAAGAAAATCTAGAGGAGGTTGAATCTTTGAATCAAACCCTCATTGTGAAGGAGCGCATGAGCAATGAAGAGCTTCAGGAAGCTCGCAAGGAATTGATAAACGTAAGCACAGAAAACTTGATCCGTGCTATTTGTAGTAATTAACTAATTACATATTTCGTATCAATGGTTTCTGCTTATCTTTTTATGCTTCTAACACATCCTTGAAAAATGCTTTCTTAAATTCTAGGGGTTGAAGGACTTCTCAAATCGTGGGAATATTGGCATCAAGAGGATGGGAGAACTAGACAGTACAGTTTTTCAGGAAGCTTGCAAAAGAAAATACCCTGAAGATATAGCAGAAGATAAAGCTGCAGAGTTATGCTCATTGTGGGATGAGTACCTTAGGGATCCTGAGTGGCATCCTTTTAGGGTGATTGGGGTTGATGGAGATCATAAGGTATAAACTTAGGGCTTTCGCTTCTGATGTGGCTGTGGTGTAGTCCTTGACTTGAGCTATATTGTTTCCTTAGTGCTGTATTGTTGCTCAGATAATTTGTCACAGTTGTCCGTCAAAGTATGAGTTTTGTGTTGCTAGATTATGATTTATACTCTTATAGTATAAAGGAGGTGCTGAGGTATGTCTTTGCTATGGATGGTGTTGCCAATCTCTTCACATTTTTCTTTTATTTTTTTGGTGGGGGTGGGGGAAATGGTGGTGGGCTTTGAAAATGGGGTTCACCATTTAGCCTGATTGTTGGCTCGTTGCAATCTGTGTTTTACATGAATGTGTGATAGCTTGTATTTTTATGGTATGAAGTGATGAAAATGTCTTGTCTTCATGCTATGTTCAGACTATTAATCCTGATTTGCTTGGTACAGGAAGTAATTGATGATATGGATGAAAAATTAAGAAGCCTTAAGAATGAGTGGGGCAATGATGTATACAATGCTGTTACCACTGCATTGAAGGAAATCAATGAGTACAACCCTAGTGGGAGATATATTACTACAGAATTGTGGAACAATAAAGAGGGAAGGAAGGCTACATTGCAGGAAGGAGTTTCTTATATATTGGATAAATGGAAGGATCACAAACGCAAAAGGGGAATGACCTGAAGGTTTGTATTTAGTTGCTCTTATTTGTCTATATCTGTGCTTAGCTTCAGCTTGACGGTTGAGAACTCTTGCATGTGTTCAAGATGTAGTGGAGCCCATGGATAATATTTATTTATCTGATAGTGTTCTCAGGTGTTTTTCCCTGTAACATTTGTTTTATGAGGACGTAGCTGTGACATAATGGGTCCAGAATAGTTTTTCTCGTCTCCAAATTGTGTAGAAATGCATGCCGAAAAGTTTTTGCCTCATTACCAGAAGACTCGACATATTAGAAACCAGCATTTTGACTCCTAGACAGCTCGATCTCCATCCCTCTCTCTGTGCCTCACTCTTACTTCTGAATCCTGCTCTCCCGTTTTCCCCTCTAGGTCTTTTAGTTTCTTCTGGTCTATTAAGCAGTCATTAGCTATATCTGGTTTCTACCTGTTGCTTTGCTTGCTTGAATCAAGCAAATTGTTCCTAGCTTTGAAGGCATGGATTTGACCTCGTCCTCCGTTCGCCTCATTTTTGGCCCAACTTGTTCTATGTTGTGTTTTGGTCTGGTGTGCTGACCAGCATATTCTGTGCAAATTCTTTAATGGTGTTTGAAAATGTGGGTGGAGAGAATTGTGGACCAGTCAGACTGGGAGAAGGATGTTTTTTAAATATTTATTTTATTTTATTTTAAAATAATTAGTTTACATTTTATTGTCCTTTTAAGACGATTCTTTTTTTTTCTTTTTTCTGTGGTATTCTGTGATTTTCATTTGAATCACGTTCTGAGAATGGTAAAGCTATGTTCTACTTTTTAGTCTCATTGTTACAGCATTATCATTGGTGCATGAATGTCATAAACCCATGATGCAAGAGTAACTGACCTTTTGGATATCAACTAGCTTAACTGGTAAATTCTATGGGATTTAGCACTAGAGGTCCATTTCAATCCTGCCTCTATTAGCCAGAGCCTTGAGCATGTGTACAACCCTCCCCCACCCCCAAAGAAAAAAAAAAAAAAACCATAAATGAGTTATGACTTTGGCACAACAATTATAGTGTGGTGGTATCTATGATTTCATGTGCTTGCTTTCAAGAACCATTATTGATTAACACCTATTGTGCTTAAATGTGGTGCTGATATTGATGCAGGGAAAGACATTCTATATATTTGGTGGCAAGGATTGCAATTAGGAAACAGTATTTCGAGAGGAAGAAATTGTTGGCTTGAAGAACACTACTTCTTCTTCCCCCACATCCCCTCTTGAGCTTAATGGAGGTTGTTTTTTAGTCTCTATAGCTTCCTAAACTCTACATTTATTGTGGCTAGGTTGCCCTAGGAAATTTCCCTTCGGGCATGAAACTTGTAAACCATAATATTTTCAATCCGGATTATTATTATTCCTATCAGTTATTATTCTCTGGCGAAGTAAACAGGGTGACGGTGACACTCTGTTCATAAATTTCACCTTTGTAAGGTGGGCTAACGGCCCCCAAATTGGGAGATTGTGGACTTGGAAGTTGAAAGTAATGTTAATGTTCCGCCCCTGGAATTGTGGTTGTGTATTGGGTGCAACCCCTTTCTCGGTAACTGATGATGCCAGTTGATGTATTTCTCTTTTTTCCTGTTTGGAATGGTCGGAAACCTAAGCTTAAGCAGTAAGCAGCTCTTCTGACAAGGGTTTTGCTTTTGCCATCCTCGAATAGCTTGTGGCCTTCTCCTAATCTATTGACGCAAAATTGTATTCATGTGTTCAACATCTAATAATAAAAAAGTATGAAATGCATAATACATTTTAAAGCAATTTTTTTACATTATTACAATTGCCCTACTACCAACAAAATTAACCAATAACATAATTACTATAACAAGTTTCTTAAAAACCTTACATATTGTTATGGATTCAAGTTTCATGATCCACAAATTGTCAATGTTGGGAGGAATTTGTGAGAAACCAACAAAGTTAGTGAGTTCGGTTATCTTATTAATTAGGCCTCTATGGATGTAGTTCAGTTCGTATGTCTCTCTTCTTGTCCTGTTAATTGTCCACTGGGTTGGTTATGCCTAAGGAGTCCAGCGGTTGGGCAGCTTACCCTATGCCGGTAACCACCCCCCAAAAGGAAAAAAAGGTCCAAATAAAAACTGTTTGATATAAAAAGCGCCAATTTCACCAGTACGACCTAAGAAGGCCAATTTCACAAATGGCATTTTGGCTCTTAATGTGGAACTAGGGATGGCAATGGGTCGGGTCCGACTGGACCTGGACCCATTTAACTTTTAAACTTGGACCTAGACCCGACTCGGACCTGGTGGGTCTGTAAAATTTGGACTCGGACCGGACCCGCGGGTCCACGGGTCTAGTATATTTTTATCATAAATAAGTTTAAAAATCGGTATTTTGTGCCTTATTTTAATATTATTGTAAATTTACAAGTAATTTTGTTACATATGACCTCTTTAATATTATACTAATCTATCTATCAACCAACCTATTGTACAAACCAAAAACTTAGTTCATACAAACCAAATACACCAATATATTAAACACAAAGTTCATCAAAGTTTGACACCATAAAGTTCAAAGTCCATCAAAGCTTAACAACAAATTGTGGGAAGGGTTTCCAAATTGCATCGGGTCCAAATTTGTATGAATACTGCTGTTAGAATTTTTTAAAAAATAAAATTAGTGATCGGGTCTTAAACGGGTCTCGAGTCGGGTCCGGGTCTTATTTTTGAGACTCGGACTTGAACCGAGATCCGGGACAATTATACCCAGACCCGACCTGGACCCATCGGTCCAAATTTTTGGACCCATACCCGATTAAATGGGTCGGATCTGGCGGGTCAAGGTCGGGTCCAGGACCAACTGCCATCCCTACATGGAACTGTGAAGGTTGATCACTGGTCGCTGCAACTCCAACCTCTTTTCATTTTGTTAATTGCATCTCTC
Source organism: Talinum fruticosum (assembly GCA_021018815.1). NCBI lineage: Eukaryota > Viridiplantae > Streptophyta > Magnoliopsida > Caryophyllales > Talinaceae > Talinum > Talinum fruticosum. Next base: position 4,987,275 of record JAITYX010000011.1, read on the forward strand.
TCTCTCTCTCAGTATTCACTTCCATCTCTCTCTCTATGCCCTTGGTAAAAGCATTTTCAGAAGGTTATAACAATATTTGCCTAATAATTAGGAAAAAAAAAATCTGCCTTCAAGTGCTACTTCAGGAATCTGTACTATTTTGTTTTGGTTGATGTCCATTTTCTGATGTTCATCTTTCATTATCGTATTTGTGGTTTTATCAGCTCTTACAATTTCATTCCTTGAATATATGCTTATTTCTTTGCTGATCAATTTGGACTTAAATTGTTATTGTCAAATTACATTATTGGTTTATCTTATGATCTTGGCTACTGAAAGTGCAAATTTCTGTTGTAAGAGTGGCAATTGGCTAATGCTTCATATTTGTTAGGTTTTATGCTTAAGTTGGTTGTATTAGGGCAACTTGTTTATGTTGAGAGATCAGTTACTTCAAATTTTGTATTTTATATCCTGAGGATAATAAGGTTTTGAGCAAATGGTCTAAAAAATTTGTTGTAAATTCCCTTGACAGTCAGGTTACTGAAAGAGCGCCAGTATTTCTCTTGGCATGGTATGGTAATGAAGGTTTGCCTTTGACATAAACTCAGCAGTATCAGTCTTGAAGATTGTTCCCAATATTTCTCCTGCCCGCGGGTTTTTATTATTTTCCACCTGAATTATAGTCCACATTTTGGTGTTTCTCTTTTCTTTTCCTCCTTTTGTTCTTAGGAGCATATTCTACCTTGCTGCATGTTAGAAAATGAGTATGATATTTACATTCAAGCATGTTGTTGTATTAACTGGATTTACTTGGGACTCAGATTGAAATCACAATGGCAGACCGTTACCAAGAGGAATTACAAGGTCTGCGTGATATGGTGGTGAAACTTTCCAAGGAGTTAGATCACAAGAACCGTCTATTGATGCAGAAGGAAGGTTTGAGTCTTGAGAAATTGGCCACTGTGAGTTAATTGATGGAGGAGAAAGTTAGGCTGCTTGATCAGAACCATCTATGTTTAATTGATGCTATTTTTTTCCTAGAAGTCGATGCTAATTAAAAAGAAAACAAAGGAATTTGCTTTTCTCATTGCTAGTGCCCTGCACCCCTGTTCTTATTCATTTCGTTCAGATTATATTTAATTATTTATTTCTCGTTCTTTGTAACTCTATATTCCCAGAGACAAGGAAATCTGAACATATGAAGCTACAAGTAGAGAGCCTAAAGCGTGCTTTGACAATTGAGAAGGAGAAACTTGATCATAAAACCAGGAACGAGGGACTAGGAAATGTGATTAGCAATGAACCTAGTAATAAAGGGTGTTTCAAGTCTCCAAAGACCAATCTGATTGTCCAACCAAATGAACGGGACAATTTCAGTACCCAACACAACAAGAAACAAGATTGTTCAACTGTAAAAGAGCTAAAGGTAAGGCATAATCAAGTTTGTGTTGCTACTACTACAAGGGGCAAGATTTTCCTCTCCCCGTGGACTATTTGGAAAATAGCTTCTTTCATCTTACTTATCTAATATAGATTTGATTGTGTATCTCGTATACTATAATTTACAATACTCCCATTATCCCAAGTAATATAAAAGCATTGTAATCAGTGGCTTGCGAAAAAATGAGAGCCACTCGGCCACAAGTTGCAATACACCGATATAATTTGAGATGGGAGATAGTACTTGATAAAGATGATTAGTATATATTGCAAAATGTAACTAACATGATGCTGTGGTAAAACAGGAGTTGAGGGATCACAACAAAGATCTGGAAGCTCAGATTGGCACTTTGAGAAAGGAACTTGAAGAAAAAGGAAAAGCAGTGGATCAGATTGGAAATGTAAATCATCATACGCTTGTATTGAAAGAGCGTTCATGCAATGAAGAGCTGCAAGCTTTGAGAAGGGAAGCCATTAATGTATGTCTTCTTTAGCTTCCTGCTTTCTATCTTTCTCTTTCAGCTTCCTAATATTTTCCTTTTTGGCGAATCTACATACTTTGTTCACTACTCTATATAAGGCAAATTTTGATTAATGTTAGCATAGTCATTCTCTTTCACTGTCCAGAAATGTTTGCAATAAGAAGTTTCTGACCAATAACAGAAAACATGGTTTCTTTTTCACCAACACAGTTTTTGCTAAGTGTAAATTGGAATGGAACAAAAATTGGGATGAAGAGAACAGGAGAGATTGATCCGCGACCTTTTCGGACTGCATGTTTGAAGAAATTTTACTACGGAAACTGGGAGGAGAGATCGAATGACTTATATTCCTCATGGCAAGAAAGTCTTAGTGATCCAAGCTGGAATCCCTTCGAGAAGAAAATCATTGATGGGAAACTATGATTTCTTAACTCTCTTACTCTCTCATGCTTACGAATGGAACCTCCTACTTGCTCAGAAGCTATCATGGTTTTTCCCATATATGTCACCATTGTTGATAAATATTTGTCTTATGACCTAGGTGATGATGGTTCCCAACCTCGTAGGAAAGGGAAATGCTATCTCTTCATATATATATATATATATATATATATATAAAAGTCTAAATGGTAGTTTGTACAATAAAATATTAAGTTCTGTGATATGCCAGTAGGATAAATTGAGTTTTAAGTTAATATATTCTAATTTAGATATTTTATAGATTAAAAAATTATTTAATGATACTTTCAAAGTATTTATATAGCTATTGTCCTAAAAAACAAAAGCATTATATAGTTATTAAAAAACTCAATTTTGGAGCAATGTGTGGGTCTTAGGTAGAGTTGCTTAATTGTGACAAACTAATAAAAGAGTTATTTTGACTCTTTTCCCGTTAATTATAAGAGTTAAATTAATTTTCATCCCTGGGTTAAATTCAAGAGTCACCTCTCTCTCTCCTCTTAATTCTGTCTTTCCCCACCCTCTCTCTCCACTTACACCTAATTAACCCCTGAACTCCCTCCCTAACTGCCTCTCTCTCTCTCTCTCCCTCAACATCCACTCTCTCTCACGCCACACTTTAGTATGTATATATTGTACCCAAGAGCGTGTGCTCCAATGTCAACCTGGCGGAAAAATTACACGCTGGAGCATAATAATAAAAAATAAAAAATAATTATAAAAAATAAAAACTGTCATAATGCAATAAATCCAAATTTGTGGAAACTACTAGTGCCCACAACCTCCCACTTTCTCTCTCTGCTGCGCTTCTTCTTTTCTCTCTGCTTTGCCGCTTCTTCTTCCAAATGAATTCAACCTCCATACCATAAACAAATGATGATGAAAACACCAAATTTTTAACATCTCCATCAACGTTGCCAATGAATTAGCATAATCAAACCCATCAAATTTGTTGAAGAAAAACCCGAGAAACACGTTTTAAAACTCTTAATGAAATGTTGGGCAAAGAATGGAAAGGTCTTCGACAAATTCAAAACCTTCTATCCCAGTAATTGTTCACCTTCAGTTCTAACATTGTTCATTTTCAGCCGAAGTATTGTTCATTGCCAAATTGTTGTGCTGGATTACTCCATAGTTCAGCATTCTGTTTTTTTTAATTAAACATTTTGTTTCTTCTAGTTGAGCATTTTGTTTCTTATAGTTGAGCATTATGTCCTTAGTTTAAATAAAGTTTTTTCCTATGTGTTCGTTCTTAATCCTTATAAATGGTCACCATCAATTCTAAAATTGTTCATTTGTAGCCTAAGTATTGTTCATTGACAATTTGTTGTGTCCGAGTAATGTTCACTCGCAATTCTAACATTAGCCTAAGTATTATTCATGATGAAGTTTAATTGACATACATCCGCTTCTCCATTTTAGAACCGCCCACCTAAAAATTGATTCAACATAATTTTTCTTTCCAAAAAAAAAAAATCAGTCTTCCTAAAAACTAAAATTGGTAATCTGTTGTCGAAAAAAATCAACATAATTAATTTATTTTCCATGGTCATCGACATGGTCTAGGAGTATAAACTCTCGGGAGCATATAATAAATTTTCCATCAATCCTCCCCTCAAATGTAAGAATTCCCTCTCTCTCTCCCTCTTTCCCTCCTCGTCTTAACCCTCTCTCTCTCCCCACCTATTAACAAGTATACATAAAAACTCTTGAAAAGGAGACGATGTAAAGGTAACTCTAGACCTCATAACACATCCTAATTTGACAATATAATCATCTGTCGTGTTACCCTATCCGAAAACATGATTAATTGAATAATATGAGAATAATGAACATAATTTGTATATCATAAACCAATAACTGGATCCTCCACGAGGTGCGAATAGTGCCCTGAACCGCCTAAATAACTAACTTATTATCGCCCAGCTTGTATGCGTGTAAAACCTGTCTCTAGGGCCGATTTAATATCATCTCACATAACCATAACTTTAGACACAAGTATAGGTGTCATGTATATGAATTTAGTACCTACTTAAATGAGACCTCCTTTTCAATAGCATATTGTAGGAACCACGACTAGTGGGAGCGCTAGACCGAGTTTCCCATAAATGGTTGGCGGATTTTAGAAAGAGAAAAGAATGATTTAGGGTTTTTGAAAATAGTTTTGACATGTGGGGATGAACCTCTTATTAAGGTTTCCAAATTTTATTACATCCGATTCAACTAAATTTGAATGACGGTTTTATTAATTATTTTATTTTAGTAATTATTTTCACAAGTCCTTTGATATTATTTCTTAACCGAAAAATAAAGATGAGGCTTTCTGTTTCTACCGTGAAGCTCTAGGGCCAAACTGGTATGAAAACATCGCTTGGAACCCGAGCCCGCCTACCGACATCTCATTCCAAGTAGCAAACTGTACCAATGGTGGCCGGCACCGGCCAGGGGCCATGGCTGAGATAGTCGGCCTCAGCCTCTATGTCCCGGCTTGGCATATACGGATCCTATTTTTCACCGTTTAGTCCGAAATAGCCGGAAGTAGATTTGAACAAAAATAAAGCAAAAGAGGCGTCCCAGTCGGCTTTTAAGAGAGAAAAACTAACAAAAACATAAAAGTAAAAATGCGCTCTCTCAATCTTAATGTGGAGAACTAAGACCGAAAATGGCTAAAGCCGACTCCATCGGTCTTTGAACCAAGAATCAAATTCGGTCGCGAGGGTACCAAACATAGAGATAAATCCTTCCATTCCGTCCGTCCGAAGACGACCATTACTAGTTCAAGTAGTGAATTAAAATAAAGTATAAAACACAAGCATAGAATAACATTCTAAGTGAAATTAGAGCAACCAAACATAGTAAAGAAAGTGATAAAGGTAGAAATAAAGAAAGTGGTTAAGGAAAGAAACGAAAAGCGAAAGCGAAAGAAAAGTGAAAAAGGAAAAGAAAGCGAGAAATCTAAAAGATTACATCGAGCGGGAGGAATTAAAAGCGATATATCGTTTGTCCACAATACATACAACAATAAAGAAAACATAAATAAACAAGTAAACCGTTTTAAAGATCGAATTAGTGCCCTCATGTTGTCCCACCTGTTGATCTGGATCTCGGATCCGGATCGCAGTGATGCCGGCGTGGTGAATTGAAGGGGCTTTTGTGAGTTTTTGTGGAGATAGGCCGATAGATGTGTGACCGATGGAGTTTACGGATCAAGTGGAGAGAGTATGATGGAAGTAGAGAAGGAATAGGCTGAAAAGGGGCCAGCCGTCCAAAGAGGGTACAAAACTAGGCGGGATAATCATGAGATTAAACCGGATAGAATCGGGTGGGGGCATCGGCCACAAGAGGATTTCTAGGGTTTCGTGCCCTAGCATGTTGCCTCGGGATTCACCAAACTGGAACGCAGCGTTTTGAGGTGGAAAATGTGGTTGGGGGCGCCGGCCATAGCAGCTTTTCAAAAATGGAAAGTTTCCATTTTTGGTATGTTTCCATTTTTTGCGAGTTCTATTTTTAGAAGGTTTTATTTTTGGTGCGAGTTTATGTTTCCTGGTTGGGATCCCGACTTGGGTTTGGTCCAACCAAAAGAAAATGAGTTTGTGGGCCGACCCAAAACAAAGAAGGTTGCTTTTGTGGTGCTTATAGGTTCTTTGTGGTCTACTGGCTTCGCCATACCAATTAGATACAACTTGTGATCCAAATCCTCAAAAAGGAATCGAGTTCTCATCATCGAGCCAATAATATAAACAAAAAAGAAAAGAGACGACACTTTTTAGGTGTCTACACATATATATGATATTCTTGTAGACCTTATAAAGAGTGGATGTACACATTTGGTATTAATTATTATCTTCATCGAATATTATTGTTTTTGCATATTCTAACATATAAATTGCAAGTCGAGTTGTAAAGATTCACGTCCATTCAAATAGGCAATGGAAAATTTACCATAATAGTAAATCTCGGGGCTGATATATAACAAGTAAATGTATTTAGGCTTTGTTCGGCAAAATGAGTTGTTTGAATAGCGAATAGCCGTTTGTATCGCTGATAGTTGTTTAGGTAGCTAATAACTGTTAGATTTTAATTGTTAGCGGATAAGTGTTCAACGGTTGAATAAATATGTTTGGTAAATTTAATGGTTGAGTTAGTTGATTATTGTAAATTTACATAAGAGGATATAGATAATTTTCCAAATATAAATTAATGAAGGGATATTATAGTAAAAAAATATATAAAACACTACTTTTAAATGTTAAAAGCTAATATTCTTAACTTTTCAAAAACACTATTTGAAACGATATAAGCTAATGCAAACGCTGTTTGAAACACTACCTTAGCGAATACTAATATTCGGTTGGTTAGTATTTTGACTTGGTCAAAATACTAAAAATTATTCCAAATACTATTGACGAATAAGATCTTAGTATGAAATATTTAAGATGTTGGAAGTACGTTGAGTTGAAAGCTTACCCTCAAAAATCTTCAAAGTGTAAAAATAAAAATATAAACCTCTCACCATCAAAATATCAAAAGCCGATAAGCCGAGATGTATTTAAAAAATGCAAAATCAACGTTATTGAGCCTTTTCTTTTCGATAATTGATTAATCTTTAAAAGAGGTAAAGAAATTGGGCAAAAATAGCTCAAACCTAACAGAACACCTCATTAGGTGACTTAGTGTTAGGAGACCTTAAAATCTAAGTACAACTCCTAACTATAGACACTCTCACAGTTCATAATTATATTAGATGACAAATATTACTCCTAGCATATAACCCCAAGCAACAACATATAATAGGCCCACAAACGATCCAATAATAAGCACCCATTTGTACACCCCTCATATCTATTCTAGCACAAAACTCACACCCTTCTTACGGTTATTTCAACATCTTAGCGAGTTTGTTCTTTACGGTATCTTTCTCCTCTCGTATACAGTGTTCCCAATTTTTGGCAATTCGATTAGATCCTCCGGGGTGACAGACTTGTTCAAACTCCTAATTTTAGTTTCTTTAGCCTTGTCATTGATATTTCTTGTAGGCGTCTCAAACAGATTCGTACTCCCCGATTCTATTACGAATGTTTTGGTGTTTTTCATTTGTCCTACTACTTGTAAGAATTTTGGAGGCCACGACCTTACACCTATCGCGTCTATTTTGAGTACGTCTTTTGGTTCCCCTTGCTTTGTATTTCACTTGTTTTTTCAGTCTTGCTTGGGTTTTCACACTTTTGGGATTGAGGTTTTCAAAGCCAAGGGGAAATTCAGGATCGGAGAAGCCAATGGAGGAGTTTGATTGAGCCGAGTGAACTAGAGAGCCTACAATAGAGCCCATACATCCTTCCGTCATCTGCGTAATGGGATTAATTTGATTATCATATGGAATTTCCTCTACCACATGTTCCACTACCCTCTCAATTACTGGCAAAGGTTGGCTTCCGAGTTGTCAACAAACCAACATTAAATTCATTTGTATTCCCTAAATTGTGATTAATCCCAAGCAGCAAAGTTCCCTTGATACCGCTACCCACCCTTGAGAATTAACACACTCAAATTCAATGGATTTCTCAATTTGAATTTGAACAGCTTACCTTAGCTTGAGATTCGTCGACGGTAGCCGGAACAAAAGAGGGACTGGCCTGGACTAGGGAAGGTTGCACCGAGACCGGGATTACTGGTATTGAATCCTTTGAGAGCCAACCACCAATTGCAACGCTACTCCCTCCATCTAAGTTTGAAGGTTTGCTCGGGGAGAGTCCGAGTCACCCTAGAGGGGGTGAATAGGGTGATGAAAAAATCTTTGAGAAAGCACACACCTTTTGACGAGAGAAGAGTCAAAGACAGATTCCGAGTCTAAGCAAGGGGTCGGAAAATATTGGTCTCGGAATGTAATGAATCGGAGTAAACACGTTCAGCAGGTCATGTCCGAGTCTAGAATGAACTCGTAAATAGAACACGAGAGAATTTACGTGGAAACCCTCCTGGGGCAGAAAACCACGGCCCGTGTCAATCCAGACACGAAGTCAAATCCACTATTTTGAGTCCACAAAATACCGTGAACTTGATGGAACCCGAGTTGCTCCCTTAGACAACTCTATACAAGTTTTCCTAGACTCGAAATTCCCTTATCCGATCTAGTACTTCCTAGCTGAGATAACCCTTACAGCTAGGGACAACTAAGCTGAGTTAACCCTTACGACTTAGTCAAGGGACCTTACAAAGAATGTAAGAAGTGTTTGTAATCGAGTACAAGACCTTACAACTCGAAAGTAATGAATTACGAGTTGGAGTTGTAAGTTGAAGATTGAAAGTAAATACAATAACTTTGTTCAAGTTGGAGTATTGACAATATGTTCGGCAACCTTCAAGTCTTGTGAAGTGGCTTCTATTTATAGATGACCTAGCAGCGTAGCCGTTATCTTCATCTCGCTGACCGAGAGTCCTCTCGTGACCGTTGTGAAGGACTTTCCGAGTCACTCGGAAAGTATCCGTTGAAATATGGACGTTGGACAACGGTTTAACTCTCTTGGAAGTCCCAAAACCATCGGTTGTGTCTTGAAAAAGGAGGTGGAAACCACCGTTAAGCTTGATGTTCCAGTTTTCCGGATATGGAAGCGCATGGCTTCGACACAATCTTCGGGACTAGAGCAGGGAAGGTGAAAAGCTATATCTCGCTGGTGATTTGACGTTCGAGCCGGCTACTTTTGTATTTTGAAAAGATATCCTCGATTGAATCACCTACAAAAGTAAAACACCTTTGGTTCTCAAAGTATAAAATACTTTGGTCCAAGGTTAGACACGGATAATAATATAATCATGATAATTAACCAACATATTATCTCGAGTCGAAAAGAAATGGAATATTCCGAGTCTAATATCCATGATACTCGGAATTCCATAAGACTTAGTCTTAAGCACGGAATCAAGTTCTATTAACAAATATCGAGTGGGAAATACTTGATGTAGACTAAGCATGAAATGAACTACGAATGCCGACTTTGCAAACAATAGAGTAAATAACCACAAGTCGATTCCGAGTGAGAGTGGACTCGGAATAAAGAACAAGTTTTCCGAGTCGCTAACCGAAAAGCGATTAAATAGATATGTGACGGTCAAATCGCATAGGAAAGATACTATTTAGCTCAAGTAAGTTTCTAAGACACAGAGAATGCCTTGGAATCAAAACTCTATAAGAATGTCATCGTTATACTTGATTCCCTTTGCATGACTCGTAAAGATATAAAGCGAGTGTCCGAGTCTTCAATCTCCCCTTTTGATGAAAGGCATTCCATACTTAAACAGAAACTTTGTTAGAGGAAAATAGAATGATTCCGAGTAGTTTGATAGAGAGTAAGACATATTGAACAGAGCAATATACAATATATCGAGCAAAATAAAGTATGCTTGAACTCATTAACTCGTAAAAGAAAGAGCTCGAAATTAATAATGAAGTGCATTCAGTTCATTAAAAAATATTACAAGGGCGGAAAGAACTCCCCTAGACACGACAACCAGTTTCGACTACATTTCTCCCCTTGCCTTTCAAAGAAAAACAAGAAACAAAAAGAAGGGAGAAAAGTACAAGTAATACACATAAGTTGTCCGGACAAAAAGAAAATTTTGAAACGAAATTCCGGAGACACCGAGGAATCGTGACTCAGTGCATGGCTCCAACTAGGAAGGAGGGGATTTCTAAGTGGAGGCGGAGGTGCGCCGGCGCCGATAAGATCTTGACGATGTGCTTGAGCGCGGCGAAGGGAGAACCGGGACAGCTCGCAGGGGCTCGGCTCCGAGTGGCCGACCCGGAGAAAGTGGATCGAGGGGTTCTTCCCTTGGGACCTCGGGGGCTGGAGGGGCTGCTCTGGCCGACTCGCTGGAGGAGCGAGATCTTCCGACCCACTCGGATCGCTGTCTCGAGCCGAGTACAAGCAACTTGAGCGTGGGGAGCGAGCCGTCCCTCGGCAGCTGCCACGGCCTCTTCTTCCCTTGGCCCGGAAGGGGCCGCCTCGACCGCGAGTTCCTCGGCGTCCTCCGCCGCATCTGCAGCCTTCTTCCTCTGCTTCCTCGGCTTCCTCGCTCTCCGAGGAGGTCGGGCTCGGGCTTGAAGACGTCTCGGATGTGTCCGAGTCATCCGGGTCCCGAGCCGCCTTGGACCGTCTCTCTCCGAGGAGCTCAGCCAGCTCCTTCCGCTCCTTAACCAGCTCTCTCATCTCAAGAACGAGAGACTCGCTGCTCTCGGATTTGGGACTCGACTGGTCTTTTGGTTAATGGTCGGACCTCGAAGGACAGACTTGAAACCTCCGAGCATGTCTCTCGAAATCGAAGACACAGAGGTGATCTTGTCCATGAAGACAGGAGACAAGAGGGCGAGAGAGTTTTGGAAGCACTCGGAGGTGGAGGCACCACCAGGTGAAGAGGGAAGAGGGAGAGGGGTTGATTTCGAGTCCGAGGTGGAGAAGGAGGCCTCGGCTCCGAGTTGTGAACCCGCACACCGGGGTTAGTTTCCGGTATCCGTACCCCGGAGTTCCTTCTTGCCGACCACAATGGCCGCCTCGCACACCGCGTTAGGGTCGAGGGAAGAGGAACTTGGAATTGTTTGAAGACAAGGGTGAGAAGAGCACCGAAAGGAAGGGAGGTGTTCTTCTTGGTTTGGAGTTGAGCCGGCACAGCGGCCATCCGCTCAATGATGGAGGGGAAGAGGTCGACTTCGTATCCCTCCGGGATATCGAAGAGGGCTTTGAGGTGCTTGGAGTTGGGGTTCTCCTTGCTAGAATGCTCGTGAGAAGAAGGTTCTCATCAGCAGGAAACACGAAGCTCGGCTTCGACTTCAACCGAGTCACGTAAAAGTTCTTTCTGGACCCGTGGAATTCTTTAGCATACTTTTCAAAGAAGTCGTCTGGCGACTTCAGTGAAGGGGATAGGGTTGCTGTTCAAGAAGAGAGAAGAAACTTTGAACGAGACGGTGAAGGAGGGAGGTGTTGATACTGAACAGTAATGTTCCGAACCCTAGAGGTTAGAACATTTTCAGAGTGGGTGAGATGAGTATAAAACTCGAAACGAGTTCGAGATAGATGAACTCACTGAAACACAAGAAATGGTAGACTCGGTGGTTTGAATGTTGGACAACCAGGAGAATTTGGTTGTTGGGAAGAACTTGTCGTCCAGCGCAAGATGCTCGGGTGACAATGGGTTTTGAAGGGGTTGAGCTTTCGGCTTGTTGGTGCGAGGCTTTTGGAGGATGAAGAAACCCGAAAGTCGGGGTGGTTTCCTCTTTAGGCATTGTGAGAGATGAAAAGATGAAACTTGTCGAAAGAGAAAGAGAAGGAGGTGTAGAAGAGAAGAAAACGAAAATGGTAGAAGAAAATGAGAAGAGAGCAATCGAAAACTTACGAGAGAGAGAGAGAGAGCTTCTTCAACACTTGCAGACGATCAAGGGTCACTCGTTCACGTAGAAAACTTCCGCGAGAGGGTTTTCGTTTGAGAGGGAAGGAGTTTTAGAGTACCGAGAGAAAGATGGATAGACGTTATTTATAAAGAGTACGCGCGCCCGTTCACTATCCGTTAAGTAACTCCGTTCCGTCTTACCCGTCCATCGACCATTAATGCCCGGTGTGACAGTTCTTCTTCAACGGTTGAGATATCGGTGGTTTAAAATCTGCGGTTAAGATCCGATCGCAGCGCTCGAGAAAGAGAGAGAAAAAGAGTTTGAAATTATAATCCGAAACTCTCCACTGTTCTAGAGATAGCTTCAGAAAATTTGATGTCCAATTTTCTCACATCCGAGTTTGACTCGTAAAAGTTTCGAGTGACTCGAAACACGAAATAACTATCAGCCCAAGTATCACATGATCAATCGAACTAATGGTTATTGACAACTAAAGCACATAGCACGAGAAAAATTCAAGAATCACAACACAAAACTAAGCATTTAGCATACCAAGCTCATTCCGAATAAAATGTAATTGATCTTCACCAAGAGGCTTAGTAAAGATATCAGCTAATTGAAGATTAGTAGGAATGAATTCAAGTGTAATGTCACCCTTTTCTCGAGTGATCGCGTAAGAAATGATACCCGACTTCAATATGCTTTGTTTTTGAGTGCTGGACAGGATTCTTAGTGATACTGATTAGCGCTTTGATTGTCACACTTGATTGGGACAGAGTTGAGAGTTAGTCCAAGATCCTTCAAGTGTTGTTTTATCCAGAGAATCGAGCGCAACAAGCTCCAGCGGCAATATATTCAGCTTCTGCAGTTGATAGAGCTACCGAGTTTTGCTTCTTTGAGTGCCGGGATATTAGGGATTGACCTGAAATTGGCAAGCTCCGGATGTGCTCTTTCGATCAACTTTGTATCCTGCGTAGTCTGCGTCTCGAGTACCCAGTCGGACTCGCTCCGAGTCTCTGGAGTACCATAGTCCTAGATTCTCGAGTGCCTGCAAGATATCTCGAATATTCTCTTCACCGCAGTGAGATGTGATTCTTTTGGATTAGCTTGAAATCGTGCGCATAAGCAAACACCGAACATTATATCTCGGTCTGCTTGAAGTAAGATATAGCAGTGATCCAATCATACCTCGATAGAGTTTCGATCTATCGCTTTACCTGTCTCATCCGAGTCAAGTTTTATACTGCTCGCTCATAGGAGTAGATGCGTGCTTTGCATCTTGAAGTTTGTATTTCTTCAGTAGTTCCTTGGTGTACTTTGATTGATGGACAAAGATTCCATCTTTGGCTTGTTTGATTTGCAGCCCAAGGAAGAAATTGAGTTCTCCCATCATGCTCATTTGGAACTCTTGACTCATCAACTCGTAAAATTCTCGCACGTAAATTCATTAGTAGCACCGAAAATAATATCATCAACATATATTTGAACAATGAGAAAATCTTTCCCTTTGGTCTTTATGAATAGAGTCTTGTCGATCCGACCTCTTTTGAAATCATTTTGAACCGGGAAGTCGCTCAGTCTTTCATACCAAGCTCTAGGGGCTTGCTTAAGACCATAGAGAGCCTTTTGAAGTTTGAAAACATGATTTGGAAATTCCGAGTTTTCAAAACCAGGAGGTCGCTCGACATAGACCTCTTCTTCAATAAAACCATTGAGAAAGGCACACTTAACATCCATTTGATATAATTTAATATGCATGCAGGATGCAAATGCCAACGATATTCTAATGGCTTCAATTCTAGCTACTCGGTGCAAAGGTTTCCCCACAATCAATTCCTTCCTCTTGATTGTAACCCCGAGCTACAAGTCTAGCCTTGTTTCGACTACTACTCCACCCTCATCCAGTTTGTTTTTGAAAACCCATTTGGTTCCTATAACTCGGGTGGTCGGAAGGTCGGTTGGTCGAGTCCGGACTTGGTTTCTCTCGAATTGATTCAGCTCTTCTTGCATGGCCTCTACCCATTCGGGTTCATTAAGGGCTTCTAGTGCATTTTTGGGTTCGAGTTAGTGAAATGAATGCAGTGAATGCACATAGATTATGAAGAGAAGAACGTGTTCTTACCCCACTCGTTGATATCGAAATAATGTTTTCTTGGGGATGACTCGGAAGTAAATTTGAATGCTTTACCAGCTTCTTTGATTCACCAGGTTTGTTGGTTGAATTGCTTGATCTTCGTAACCTTGCTCTAAGTGATCCTCTTCATTGACTTGCTCGTTCGAGCGACCTCTAGAGTTGTCTCATTCCGAGCTTCCTCGTTCGAGTGGTCTCCTTCCGAGTCTTTATAGACTCATCTTCGTCATCATCCTTTCGAGCTTCAGCTTCGAGTATGAAGATTCACTTGGTTTTCCCTGTTCAAGCTCATCAAACACTACGTGGATACTTTCTTCCACTTTGTTAGTTCTCTTGTTGAATATACGATAAGCTTTGCTATGAGAAGAATAACCTAGAAAAATTCCTTCGTCTCGACCGAGCATCAAACTTGGTCGATGATCCTTACCGTTGTTGTGAACAAAGCACTTACATCCGAAAGATCTCGAAATAGGAAATATTTAGCTTCCTTCCTTTGTAGAGCTCATAAGGTGTTTTCCTCGTAATGGGTCCGATGAGGCATCGATTGAGAGTGTAGTTGGCCGTGTTTATCGCCTCCGCCTGTAAATAGTAAGGCGAGGTTGTGTTCAATCATCATCGTCCTTGCTATTTCTTCAAGGGTTCTGTTCTTTCTCTCAACTACTCCATTCTCGTTGAGGAGTTCCGGGTGCTGAGAAGTTGTGAGAAATTCCATTCTTGTCACAAAACTCGAGAATTCCGAGTAGTCGAACTCCCTTCCATGGTCGGTTCGAATCTTTTGAATCCGAGTCCGAGACTCAACTTGAATCTTTCTACGAGCTTGCTTGAACTCCTTAAAAGCCTCATTCTTATGCTTCGTAAAACACACCCAGGTAAATCTTGAAAAATCATCAATAATAACAAGTATGTAAGATTTACCTCCGAGACTCTTTACAGGGATTTCACCACATAAGTCCATGTGTAGTAATTCAAGCACGTTGGATGTGGAAACTGTCTTCAGAGATTTGAATGAAGATCTCGACTTGTTTCCCTTTGGTGCATGCTCCACATACTTTGTCCTTCTCAAACGCACAGCTTAGGTAATCCTCTAACCGGATGATGAGATGCAAGCTTTTGAGAGTATGCATGCTAATATGACCTAATCTACGATGCCAAATCCAAGAATCATCTTGAAGAAATGCTTTTAAACAGGATAAGTTCTGACTTGGGTCGAAAGAGGGATGATGTAGGTATTACCCGATCTCTTACCCGAGAGCTTTACCTCTTTGGTGGTCTCATCCGTGATGTAGCACTTGGATTGAGTGAATTTTACCTCTTGACCTTTGTCACAAAGTCGGGAGATGCTAAGTAGGTTGTACTTTAGTCCTTTGACCGGGTAGACCGGGCTCACCAGATTGTTTCCATTACCAATCTTCCCAATGCCCACTATCTTGCCCTTCGCTGTCATCACCAAAGGTCACCTTTCCTCCTTTATATGACTTCACTCGTAAAAGAGTCCTTGGTCACCCGACATGTGTCGAGAACATCCGCCGTCCAGTACCAGTGTCCTTTGATCTTTTCCGAGTGACTCGCAAAACAGAGAAAATCTAACCCTTCTCACTTCCTCTAACGAACCCAAGAACATTCCTTACTCGTGGTCCTTTTCGAGGAAGAAGGTGCTTCGGAACCCGGATTTGAATGACTTTGGTTTTAGTCCGATTCTCGAGTCTCCTTCTTTTCGGAGGACTGAGTTTGTGTCTCTTTCCTTTTAAAAACCTTTCCTTTTGAAACAGAGGAAAATGGTTTCTTTTGTAAATAGGTCCGGGTTTAGTCCTCCTTTCATTTTTGTGAATGGGACCATGCTCACCTTTTTGAACTTAACAGCTTCGGAATCCTTTTGAACAATTCCGAGTAAGAATTAGATTCTTCCTCTTTGTTGAAACCAAGACCTTCTTTTCGAAATGAGACACATTGTGATCCTAAGAGCATATCAAGGTTCTTCTGTCCTTGAGAAAACTTTAAAACCAGATCTTGAGACTCAATGAGCTTATGTTTCAGCTTGCTCATTTTCTTTCCTCGAGTAACTCGGACTCAGCCTCATTAGTTTGAGCACTTGTCTTGAGTTCTCCGAGTGTGAGTCTCAGCTTTTCCAATTCGATTTTTAAAAAGGTGCTCTCGTAAGTGATTGACTCAAGTTGTTCCTTGAAATGAGAAGAATCGGAATTGGACTTTTCTTCCAAAGTGAAGATGTACTTAGCTAAATCAACTTTGGAAAATTTGAGGAAGTAGTTTATTACCTCTTGAGGATCGGTTTCCTCGTTGTCCGAGTCCGAGTCCGACTCTCTTTCAGCCTTCCGAGTCGAAATTGCCATCGGACACTTCGAGTCATCCGAGTCTTCGTCGTCTTCGGATGAGTCCTCGTCACTCCATGTTGCCATCATGGCCTTTTTCTTCTTCCTCGTCCCTTCTTCGTTTTGGACAGTCCTTGACTATGTGGTCTTTGCTGCCACATTCAAAACATCCGAATTCTTAGACAAGGATAACTTTGAGGGTGAAGAAAACTTACCTTTTCTGTCTCTCTTGTCCTTTTGTAGAATTCTTCTTTTGGCCTTTTATCCCATCTTTTGTGCTTCATCATTCTCTTGAAGCCTCTTGCAATGAGTGCCATGGGATCATCTTCCGAGTCGAGGAGCTTGGACTTGCTTCTTTGGATTCCGAGGCTTTAAGCGCGATGTTCCTTTTGGAAGTACCCTCAGCATCTTCTTCTTCCGGATGTATCTCATGGGTCGAAGCTTTCCGATGAGCTCGTCCGGCTTCAAGAGTGAGAGGTTCCGAGCCTCTTCTATGGCAGTTACCTTAGGACCCCATCGTTTCTTGGGTAGGCTTCGAGAATTTTCCGGCACATTTCTTCATGGGAGATTTTCTTTCCCGGAGATTTGAGATTGTTGGTGATCTCAGTGAAGCGTATGAACATCCGAGTAATGTTCTCTTCTGGCTCCATTTTGAAAAGCTCATATTTGTGAAGATACTCGGCCGATCTTCGCCTGTCTCACCCGACTTGTACCTTCGTAGGTGTTGACCGCAGTGTCCCACACCTCTTTAGCAGAGTCACGAGCAGAGACTCGATTATATTCTTCCGAGCTTATGGCGCACATGAGGATGTTCATGGCTTTGAAGTTCTTTCGAACTTCTCGCTTCTGCCGGCGTGAACTCGGCCTTTGTCTTTGGAAGGATTCTGAATTCATCTGTCTTCGTTGGAATGTAGTTTCCTTGTTGTATGATTTCCCATACTTCTTCATCGTGATCCATAAGGAAACATTCCATAAGCTTCTTCCAAGTGACCGAAATTTGAACCTTTGAATTTTGGTGGCCTGTTGGAAGATCTACCTTCGTCGAACTCTCCGGTGTTCCGAGCCATCCGATCTTTAAACCTTTGGACTGTTAGATCCTTTCCGAAAGGCTAGGCTCGATACCAATTGAAGGTTTGCTCTGGGAGAGTCCGAGTCACCCTAGAGGGGGTGAATAGGGTGATGAAAAAAATCTTTGAGAAAGCACACACCTTTTGACGAGAGAAGAGTCAAAGACAGATTCCGAGTCTAAGCAAGGGGTCGGAAAATATTGGTCTCGGAATGTAATGAATCGGAGTAAACACGTTCGACAGGGTCGTCTCGAGTCTAGAATGAACTCGAAATAGAACACGGAGAATTTACGTGGAAACCCTCCCGGGGCAGAAAACCACGGCCCGTGTCAATCCAGACACGAAGTCAAATCCACTATTTTGAGTCCACAAAATACCGTGAACTTGATGTAACCCGAGTTGCTCCCTTAGACAACTCTATACAAGTTTTCCTAGACTCGAAATTCCCTTATCCGATCTAGTACTTCCTAGCTGAGATAACCCTTACAGCTAGGGACAACTAAGCCGAGTTAACCCTTACAGCTTAGTCAAGGGACCTTACAAAGAATGTAAGAAGTGTTTGTAATCGAGTACAAGACCTTACAACTCGAAAGTAATGAATTACAGAGTGGGAGTTGTAAGTTGAAGATTGAAAGTAAATACAATAACTTTGTTCAAGTTGGAGTATTGACAATATGTTCGGCAACCTTCAAGTCTTGTGAAGTGGCTTCTATTTATAGATGACCTAGCAGCGTAGCCGTTATCTTCATCTGCCGACCGAGAGTCCTCTCGTGACCGTTGTGAAGGACTTTCCGAGTCACTCGAAAGTATCCGTTGAAATATGGACGTTGGACAACGGTTTAACTCTCTTGGAAGTCCCAAAACCATCGGTTGTGTCTTGAAAAGGAGGTGGAAACCACCGTTAAGCTTGATGTTCCAGTTTTCCGGATATGGAAGCGGACGACTTCGACACAATCTTACTGGGACTAGAGCAGGGAAGGTGAAAAGCTATATCTCGCTGGTGATTTGACGTTACGAAGCCGGCTACTTTTGTATTTTGAAAAGATATCCTCGATTGAATCACCTACAAAAGTAAAACACCTTTGGTTCTCAAAGTATAAAATACTTTGGTCCAAGGTTAGACACGAGATAATAATATAATCATGATAATTAACCAACATATTATCCGAGTCGGAAAAGAAATGGAATATTCTGAGTCTAATATCCATGATACTCGGAATTCCATAAGACTTAGTCTTAAGCACGGAATCAAGTTCTATTAACAAATATCGAGTGGGAAATACTTGATGTAGACTAAGCATGAAATGAACTACGAATGCCGACTTTGCAAACAATAGAGTAAATAACCACAAGTCGGATTCCGAGTGAGAGTGGACTCGGAATAAAGAACAAGTTTTCCGAGTCGCTAACTGAAAAGCGATTAAATAGATATGTGACGGTCAAATCGCATAGGAAAGATACTATTTAGCTCAAGTAAGTTTCTAAGACACAGAGAATGCCTTGGAATCAAAACTCTATAAGAATGTCATCGTTATACCCGATTCCCTTTGCATGACTCGGAAAGATATAAAGCGAGTGTCCGAGTCTTCAAAGTTTTTGCCATTGCCAACTTCAATTGCACTAATTAAGTAGGATCCTTGCCCTTTCTTTATTATAAACTCATATTCAACCTTTACAAATACCTCTGTAAATACATAAATTTTGACTCATTCGAGGCAACCGAAGTTTAACGAGGCCTCATCCACCGTGACAAACTTCCCCATATTTGACCAATTTTCACAAAGTTTTCAATTGATCGGAGGTAAAGTGGGATACCAAGGCAGGAAATCCAAGTCTTCCGCCAATTTGGAGTGTCAAATTCACCCCAATTCTTAAGCCAAGTGAACCATCTCCCTAGTTTATGTGGCTGAGTTAGAAGGTCCTTCATGACTTCTTTAGAGGGAAATGTTAGCAAGAAGAGGTCACCCCCAAAGCTCTAACGAGTGATATCGGTTATTCCTTCGATTGCCGGTGAGTTTTGAATCTTAATTGCACTTTCATTTTGCGAGAGAAATTTCCACCAAGCTTGTAGCAAGCCACGCCATATTTACTTCTACTACCCTTTAAGAGTTTTTTCTGTTCACCTCCTACCACTACGTAAAAGAGAAAATATCGATGGGTTTTCCGACAAGATTTGCTAAATTTCGACGGGTTTTTCGACGGTTTGTCCGACGAGATTTGCCAAATTCCAACGGGAATTCCGACGGAGTTACGACGAGATTATAGAGTACTCCTTTTTGTCTCCTTCATTATTGCCTCTATATATGGGTGGTCCTTTTGATGTTTGGTACACGACCTTCTCGCTTTATCTTGTTCGTCTCCGGTTCGGATGTTGAAGGCTAGGAGGTCCACAGACTACACCTTTCTTGACTCCATGCCTCTCATATCTTGCCTATTTAACTACTAATTTGCTTTTATAGAGCCAAGACCCATCACCCTCTTCTATTGCTCTTGCTGCCTCTTTTTGAACTTATATCCGACAAAACCAAATCTGCTCCGATTGTCCTTCCTCCATCTATATGGAGCAAAAGTATCAATTACTTTTCGATGGTTATTAAACACCTTTCTCAGCCAAAAGTTGTTGATATTGTGTGGTAGATTGTCTAAAAAATGTGTAAATTTGGAACGTAAGCCCCTCTTTAAATTCCCAACTCTATCTTTTACTCCCCAATTTTCTTTTTTTTTTTCCATCTTATGAATTATCCCTAGTTAACAATCATAAAGGAAGGCCTTACGTTATCAACCTTATCCATCTTATTCACCCTATATTTACAAATTGACACTAAATTTACAAACGCTATGTTTGAATTTTTTTTCAATGATTAATTTACCTTTTTATGAGTATGTTTGACATCCCAAGCAATCATAAGTATTAGGAGGTGAGAAAGTAAAACCTGGTAGTAGCCTGACTAACTGTGTGCATAACGGTTTTGAGTGTTGGTGTGAATTATCTACAAGTTGGATAGCCTATCAAGAAAATTTTATATATGGGCTCATTAAAGTGTAGTATAATAATTTACGGAATTTATAATTTCATATGAATAATTCTGGAACCTTTGAG
The DNA here is from genome assembly GCA_021018815.1 of Talinum fruticosum. NCBI lineage: Eukaryota > Viridiplantae > Streptophyta > Magnoliopsida > Caryophyllales > Talinaceae > Talinum > Talinum fruticosum. Next base: position 5,007,639 of record JAITYX010000011.1, read on the forward strand.
ATTTGGGTAAATGTTTCAAAATTTAGAGAAAAGTTGTTTTTCCATAATGAAAAATGACATAGCCTATGAAATAATGCATATACCCTCCCCCTCCCATTTCTCTAATGTGATGATATAAAAATATATAACAACGATAACGATGACGACGACAACAACAACAATAATAATGTATTATTATTATTATTATTATTATTATTATTATTATTATACTGCATGAGAATATAAGACTAAAATGAGATATGAAAAAATGAAACCTCAACCCTTAATATAAAAATTAATGGCTAAGATTAAATAGAGTTAATTAACCCCCTCCTTGCCTTCATGTTTACTAAACCTCAAAGGTCCCAAAATTATTTATTTGAAATTGTAGGTTCCATAAATTAGTTTAACAAAGTTCAATGAAGTCATATGTAATTTGATTGGGCGGGGGCATTTACGTTACCTTTAGATGTCACCTCATTTTTCAGCCCGAAAAAATAAATTTCTCGCAGGATCTATGACCCTAAAACATTTACTCAAACCTCAAAAGGTTCCAAAATTATTTATCTAAAATTCTAGACGGTATTTGTTTTGTTTTTTAAAAATTTTGTCACGTGTTTAATAAAAATACTTAAAACAGATTTCATCCATTCTTTAAGATGGTTGACTTATACTGAAAGATGAGATCAATTAACTAGTATAGAGGAGAGAACAACCACCTTTTTGGCATAAAATTAGTCTAAGTCTAGCCGGGTTCGAGTTTCTATGCTTGTGTATATTCGGGCTAATCCGATGAGACTTAGGTGGTTAGGTTTCTTAAACTAGTTGATGACCTTTGAAAGAGGACCTTGAGTGTGCTTTAATGGCAAAATTGATCAATCGTCTCTAATTGCTAGTGTAAGTTGGGTAGGTTTGATCTAATCTTGACTAGTTAGTTCATTAGTTGGCGAAATTACGTTTGAGTCTCCTTTTGATCCCTATTTTAGTTAGTTTTATTAATTTGAAACCCATCTTTTAGTTGTTTGAATGAGCTCTGGTACTTGCAAATGCGGTTGATCCATATTTATCGACTTGCTACAACTACACAGTATAATTACGGGTCGTATATGTGAAATTTTTTGTCCATCGGTATTCCTATTTGTTAAAATGTTGAATGCATAGCCAAGGCAAATACTTTAGGGTCTATTCATTTGTGAATTATGAAGCTTTTGCCATCAGAACCATTGATGTGATATGCCATTGATGTGAATTGAAAATAAAGGCAACGGTACATATTAACGGAAATTTTATTATGACTATTTACAAATTGGAATTCAAATTGAGATATAAAATAGCTGAAGATACAAGAATAGAATATGAGCCAGCCTTACTTGGACACAACACATATAGAAATAAGGTGGGTATATGTATATAACTCGAAATTATTCGGTGAACTCAATACGGGACATAATATAATTTTAAGTCTATCAAATTAAAATTTAAAACAACATTTGATAATGAATAAGGAACATTACTAAATGGATCAGAGTACTAAATATAAATACATCGGGTATACCAAAAAAGTACAAACAGAAGTTTCCACATCGGTATTTCGTACCAGTATTATAGTCGATACCACCACAATCTCCGTCTTCTTTACATTGCAACTCAGAACACTTGAACTCTGCCTTTGCAACATAGCTTTGCATCATCACTGCAATTTCTCATCCCAAATTAACCCAAAAATAATTGTTAATTAATTAATTATATGAAATAGAGATTATTAATGAGTAATAAAATTGAACCTGATGCAACGATGAGGAGAATTGCAAGCATCATCCTCTTGGAATTAGGCTTCATCTCCATTCTTAATATAATATTTTCGATATTTATTTTTGTTTATAGGTAAATGTAATGGGATACTTGATTTGAGATCTCCCCTTCCTCTGTCCCTCATTTATAGCCTAAGGGTATTATTTCAGAACTATTAATTATTTCAGTTAACACAATTTTTTTAATACAGTAAAAGTCATTAAGATGAAGGAATATATTAAAAGCACCATTACTTTTGTAACTTTCTTATTTAATATATACATTTAAATCTTGCTAAAATAATTTTTCTCAGATTAGGATGAGTCCATTTTTTTTTTTCAATAATTAGAAGCGAATAGACTTATGTCTGAACACAAGTAGATATGAATCGATATGTTTCAACTGCGAAAATGAAATTAATTATTGCTAAATAACGTATCTGATATCTCTGAATTATAAGGAGCATCGCTCTCTGCTTGTCTTAACGCATTCCTATCCCGGACTATATCCTCCATTAGTCCTAGATAATTTAAATCGTGTCTCATCCCTTCATCTCATGTTTAATTTCTTTGGTCTTCCTCTGTCCCATCATGCACTCTAGAAGGTAAGTACTTTCATACCTCCTCGTTGGTGTTTATGTGCTCCTCTTAACATGATCAAATTAGGTAAGTCTGATCTCTCTCATATATTCGTATTCTATCCTTATTAACTTCATTCGTGATTATATTCAATCTCATATTACCACACATCAATCGAAACATTTTTATCTATGTGACTGGCAATCTCTGGACTTGAGTTTTCCTAATTGGTCAACATTTTGCTTATACAACAATTCAAGTCTGACTACTATACCATACACTTTTCCCTTTAATTTTATTGGGGTATTCTTATGACATAACACTCCTAAAGCATTCTTCTAGTTTTATTATCCCTTGCCATTATGCGAGGTTAATGTCTTTGTTAATATCCTCTTTTTCTCGAATAATTGAACCCAAGTATTTGAACTTATCCGCCGTAGGTATAACCACACCACTAATGGTGATTTCTCCTTTAATATTTCTGTATCCACTGTCAAGTATCATGTCTTCGATTAAGGGCTTGTTATAAGTTATATATTAAAAAAATAGCATATGTAGTAGAAATATATATATAAATGAGCAGAAACAAATAAGAAAGAAGATAATGAATATAAACGAACATAAATGATTTCAGAAAAGAGAATAAACGAAGAGAAACAAATAGAAAATATGAATAAATGATGGTTTTCATGTAATTTCAAACATGTCCTAAAATGATCAAATGGAAGCAATAAAAGACAAAATTAAAACTGGCCTTTTTTATAACATGCTAATTAAGATAGGCAAGATCCATAATAACTCAAATTTTGAGGGGAACTAAACATTAAGGAAACAAATTAGTAGTTTCCACGACTGCAGAGCGCAAAAATTGAATCTTCAGTGCGCAGGTCGTTGACCAACAGTCGATTTCATCATCTGCTTGAGTGCTTAGCGTCAAATACCACTATCTTTTCGGGATTTTTTTTTCCATTCTATCCCTATATTATTGTTGTTGATACTGTACCACTATATTGTAACTTTTTATTTAAATTGCTACTCATGGAACCTGCTATCTAATAATAGCACCTAATTTATGATTTTTAAATTATTTTTTATCAAAAACATTTTTAATAGTAAAAGAAAAGAATTGAAAAAATAAAAAACTTTTAACAAAAAACATATTAACATTAAGAAAAGTAACTCTCTTTTTTAACTCAAAATAATAATAATAAGAATCATCATCATATATATTATATATATATATATATATATATATATATATATATATATATATAAGTGAGTGCAAGCGCTGTGGTTGCGACATGTGGCAGGTAAGTAATAATTTAAAATTTTTTTAAAGGTGATTTAAAGTCATGACATTATTGTTAAGAGGTTATTATAAGTGATTTATATGTAAAAGTTTCATGATATATATTAATATCATGTGACTTAAAATGTAATTATTTTTAATTAATTATATCATATATAAATCCTCTAAAATACTGTGGTAAAATATACACATTTATATTTATATTTTTTGAATTATCAAATCATGTCTTCCATTTAAATTTTGTTTTCTAAAAAGGTATTTTTAAAGATATATAGGTATTTTTAAATATACACTTATATATATATATATATATATATATATATATATATATATATATATATATAATGATTATTTTTATTATTTTAATTTTACTAATGCTTATTTTAAATACCCCTTTTGGTTTTTTTTTGTCACGTTAGATGCAATTTAGAAAAAATAGTATGTATAGTTAAATAATTAATTAATAATTTTATATGTATATTGAAAAGTTAAATTTTATAATAATTGTTTTTATTATTTTAATTTCACTAATTCTTATTTGAAGTGTCAATAGTTAAATTTTATAATAATTATTTTTCTTATTTTAATTTTACTAATGCTTATTTTAAATACCCCTTCTGGTTATTTTTTTTGTCAAAGTTAGATGCAATTTAGAAAAAATAGTATGTATAGTTAAATAATGAATTAATAATTTTATATGTATATTGAAAAGTTAAATTTTTTAATAATTATTTTTATTATTTTAATTTCACTAATGCTTATTTTAAGTACCCTTTTTTTGTCAAAGTTAGATGCAATCACAAAAAAAAAACTTTCAAGCATGTATACATTTTAAAATTAGTTATTAATATTAAAGGCTTTCTTTTACAAAATAATTTAATATTTTTAAAAAATTATAAGTAATTTTTATATAGAAAATTCAATTTTCTTACAATAAATGGGATTTTTTAATTAATTTTTATTGATAAATTTTAAAGTTTGCCCTATATATTTGCAAAATAAAGACATTAATTGTTCAGTATTAACAAGAAATGTCATCTTAAATAAAAAATAAGAAATAAAAACAAACAAATAATGTCATCATCATTAGTGGAATTTTAATATTCATCCGTTGCTATTCATTATTAAAAAACAATCCAATTAATAAAATTTAAAAGTAACAATTCAATAAATAGTCATTAGTGCAATTTAAATACCCCTTTTGGTTTTTTTGGTAATGTTAGATGCAATTTAGAAAAAAATAGTATGTATAGTTAAATAATGAATTAATAATTTTATATGTATACTGAAAAGTTAAATTTTATAATAATTATTTTTATTATTTTAATTTCATTAATACTTAATTGAAGTGTCAATAGTTAAATTTTATAATAATTATTTTTATTATTTTAATTTTACTAATGCTTATTTTAAATACCTCTTTTGGTTTTTTTTTTGTCAAAGTTAGATGCAATTTAGAAAAAATAGTATGTATAGTTAAATAATCAATTAATAACTTTATATGTATATTGAAAAGTTAAATTTTATAATAATTGTTTTTATTATTTTAATTTCACTAATGCTTATTTTAAGTACCCTTTTTAAAAATAACCAACTATCTCAAATGAACAAATCTCTTTTCGGGTTTAAAATAGAAGTAGATGTGCAAGATGACTCAGGTGTAACAATATTCACCCTTTTTGGGCAATTGGCTGAGAAATTGGTTGGTCAATCATGTGTCACTCTCTACGATATGTTTGAAACCGAACAGGTTATCTCATAATATTTTTTCCTAATTACATCTTTAATGATATTAGAAATTTCATATGCAATACTTTTAAACTTTTATAGGACGAAGAAAATGAAGATGAAATCCCTTCTCCGATCAAAAACCTTATAGGAATGAAGTATATTTTCCAAGTGAAAGTCACACAAGATAATAAAACAGCTCGAAGGCAAACTTTTAGTGCAAGCAAAGTATTTCCGGAGTCCTATCTTTTGGAGGTATTTTAAAATCAATATTGTTTTTTAAAATTTTATACACTCCCTCCCCAAAAAATGACATATATTCATGATTTATCTAAATTGAAGGTGCCACCGAATGTCGATCAATCATCAAATATAGAGGAAGTTGTCATCCATGGAGATGACCGGAAGACATCTATCATTGCCAGTAATAAAAAGAAAAGAATTTCCAAATTATGAAAATCCAATCTCACCATTGTTACTAACGCAGAGAAATGTTTTTCTTATATGAATAACGTTATAGGTTTTGCAGGTTGGGTTCTAATAATATGAAAAATGATGAAGAAGATTATTCAAATTTGGAGGATATTAAAATACACAATGCTTAGCATGAGCTAAAGTACTACATTTTTAAACAATAATGTTACACTTTTGCAACAATCATGACATTTGCCAACATTTTAGTTTTGATCAAAGACATTTGTCTAAATTTTAAATTTACACATTTTACATACTTTATTCAAAACCAATCACAATATAGAATATTTCTATTCTTTTTTTTTTGACAGCGAATATTCCTATTCTGAAAAATTCTAAATTATTTTAATCTACTTGGCCGGTCAAAATAATATTCAATCCAATCTCCTTTTTTATAATTTAATTTGAAAAACAAAACAAATTTAATTTTAATAAAATATATACTGTAAATTTACTTTGAGTTATATTTTTTTAAAACATATAACTTCAATTATGTTATCTCCTTCATTGAAGTGCAACATGAACCTGAAATTAAAGAGTCAAAGTACATCGATTCCCAGTGATAACCGACAAGAAATTCAACCGCTCGTCAAGATTCAATGATGACGTACTCAAGGTAAAATATTATCTTTTATGTCAATGATATAGGTTATCTCTTATATCCAATACAACAAAAATAATGATCACTTTTCAATGTTAGAACCTAATGTGGATAAAAATACATTTATAGTTACTATATTCGAATTTAATGATATATACAATTTTAAATCTACAATTGACAACTTTGTTTCACTGACATTATATTTTATTGACTTAAAATACTACTAATTCAAACATTCAATTACAATATCGGTGTTTACATACATTATTTAATTATTTCCCGTGCGTAGCACGAGTTAAAGTACTAGTATATACTTAAAACCGAGTGCTTTGCTGGAAGATCGACAAATGGCATATTATCATTGGATTAAGAGATCGACAAATGACACACTATTATTGGTTGTTTCCTTTTATTTTAAAATTAACTTCATTTTAGAATATTAGACAATTGTGTATTGAATATAAGTCAATGAGCAATTAATTTGAATTAATTTTTAAAAAAACCTTACCACTAACCTAACCTAATGCAATTCAATAATTTACAATTTTAATGTAACCCATTAACTAATAAATTCAAAATGTTTCCTTCCATAAAAATTTTGAATATCTTCCGTTACATTATTTTGATAAACTGTGCAAAAATTAATCCAAGAAATCAATATTCTAAATTTCGCGCATAACCTTCTCAACTGCCACTATTGTTCGTTGAATATCTTCGAGTGATATGTGCTAAGCCTGTGAAATGAGCAATTAATTGGAATTAATATTTAAAATTAACAGTTACAATTTTTAAATTCAATACACTAATGCGGTTTTAGTGTATTACGTTGAAATTTGAGTCAATGCAAGCATAAATCTAACATCTCTATGAATTAATATTTAAAATTAACAGTTACAATTTTTAAATTCAATACACTAATGCAGTTTTAGTGTATTACGTTGAAATTTGAGTCAACGCAAACATAAATCTGACATCTTTGTGGATTGCTCCTGGTAAATACATTATTAAAATATTGAAATTAACTAATGCAATTAATATCCCTTTTCAATTTTATACGTTCCTCTATATTATATTAATATTAAAATTTAATATTTTTAATTTATTTAACAATTTCAATAATGCTACCTTTAATAATAATAATAATAATAATAATAATAATAATAACATTGTTTCATTGTAAAATAAATAATATTAACAATGAGGCATTCACCACATTCAACCCTATATATAAAGCTAAGTCATTTAACATAAAGCACACCTATCTCTTAACTTTTCTAAATTATTGCAATTGAGAATTCTTTTTATTCAACAAATTATGGCATCGTCATTGTAAGTCACAACTGTGTCTTCACTTTCCATTAGCTTCAATACATATATGTTTATTAATATTTTGTTCAATTTTTGGTATTTAGGCAAGAAACTTCGAATCCATTTAAAATTATGCACTCGTTGAAAGATCTAACACATGAGAAGGAAGATTGGAAAATTAAGACACGAGTCTCACGTTTGTGGAATGTCAAAGGCAACCGAAAGAAAGAAGATATCATAAGCACCGAGATGGTCTTAATTGATGAAATGGTTTTCGCTTGTCCCTAAGTTTTCTTTTAGCCAAATTGATCAATTTTTTTGTCATATAGTTTTATTTGTCCCCTAATAATAAAATTATTTTTCATTACTTATTTTTTCATTACGAGTGTGATTACATCCATGCAATAATAAAGGGAAATATTTCTCATAAATTTCGGGATAGATTGGTTGAGGGTCATGTTTACTTCTTTAAAAACTTTAAGGTCGAAAAAATAAAGATGAATATCGTGTGGTTAGTGACAACAAAATTATGCTTTATTTCCACCCGACTACTATTGTGAGAGCCCTACAAGAAGATTGTACCAACATTCCAAGGCATACGTTTGATTTTGTTGATTTTGAGAATCTTCATCTTCGTAAGAAAAACCACTCCGTATTATCGGGTAATATTGTGAATTTTATAAAGACTCATATACATAAGTTTTTTTTTTTTTTTCCAACTATGTTATCTAACAATCATTGTTTATTTTTAGATGTGATTGGATGCTTGGTTAATGAAGGACCAATTGAAAGTAAGAATGTTTATGGCAAACCTAAGCAATATCAGATTATTAAAATTGAAGACTTATGGTATGTAAATTACGTATATTCATAAATTTAAATTTTTATAAAATAAATTAAAATTATGAATTCTAACTTTGTTTGTTTTAAGGAGCAACAAAGTCCAACTCACCATTTGGGAAGATAAACTTGATGAGTTTGAAGAAGTAAAGACGTTAACCAATGGAGTGATTTATTCGTTGATATTTACTTCAACAATGGTTAGAGATTACATGCGTAAGTTAGAAATATGACATATATCAGTTAGGTACATAAAGTCTTAAGTAATTTGGTGACATTATTAATTATTTTTATTTTTTCCGACCAAACAACTTTGCAAACTTCAAAATCGACTAGACTATATGCAAATGCTAAAGTTGAAATCGCAGAATAATTCGAGAAGAAATTTAGGTATATCTCTTTGTTTTAAATTATTTTTTTATAGATTAAACTATTTAAAATTGTGTATGTTTGGAAAGTTTTTATCGATATAATAATATGATATTTTATTAATTACAACTTAATAGATCATAGCATTGGGATATTGGACACCAAAATCATTCCAAGTAATAAACATGACATCATATCCAAACAAAAGAATATCTCTGAAATTTTGTCCTCAGCTAAATGTCATGATAAAAGTGTATGTTTCACTTCTATATAATTTTTGTCAATTTTTTCCAAATCTGATAATTGTATTAGAAGGTAGCAACTTTTTTCTAACAATATATTATTCAACGACGTCAATTTAACAGGATAATAAATTCTATTGCCATGCAACTATAACCGAGATTTGTCTCGATTAAATGGTGTTATAATTCTTGCTATCGTTGCAAGAGGAAGTTGACACCTACAAAAACAGCATTCTATTGCCATTCTTGCAGGATTGAAATTCAAAAACCAATCCCTAGGTAATGGTTAAAATTCACACTTATGTGTATAAGTCTCCTTTCATTTTTTTGAACTTATGGCTATTTATTATTATTAATATAGATATCGATTAGAAACTGTGGTCAAGGATGATTTTGGGGAGACTATATTCATCATATTTGATCGAGAAGTAGAGAAGATAATTGGACATCCGGCGAGTACTTTAATCGAGAGTATAGAAGACAATGATGTAAACATACACTTCAACTTTTTATTTTTTTTAAAAAACTTGCGTTATATCTTATTGATGATAAGACTATTTATTTTGTAGGTAGCAGAGAATATATGTGAACTTCCTTCCCAAATAGAAAACGTTATTGGAAGCTCTTATGTTTTCTAAAGTAAAATAAAGGAATATAATAAAACTGCTATCAAACAAAGCTTTACTGTAGATAAAGTGCTTGATGAGAATGTGTTGCAAGATGAAGAAGATAATGAACACTCCACTATGGAAACAACCCTTGATGAGAATGGATTACAAGCTAAACAAGATTATGATTTGTGCAATGATAGCCAAACAATTTTATCTCGACCAAGGGATAAATTAGAAGCATGAAGAACACCAGCCCAAATCTACCAAAAGAAAGAAGCTTAAGTAATTTTTTAATACATATTTTATTCTATATTTAATTTTTTAATTTTTAAATAATGTATTTTGAATTACTAATTCAATAATCTAATTTCATTTGTTCACTTGACAGAGTTAGTTGAAGCAGATGAAAGCACCTAAATTACAAGTGGGCAAAGTTTTAGATTTTCGAAGAAATGATTGTTCCTTTAGAATACGAGAGGCACGCTTATTTTTTCAATATTGAATAGTCTCTTTTTTTAGTTATTTATAATTTCTAAATAATGGTTAAACCCTTCATCAGTACTACTCATCTATTTATTTTGCTAATCCTTTTCTTTCTCCTCCTTAATCATCTTCATTGACATGGCACCTCACTTGAAATCTGAATCCAACCTCCACTATTTAATTAATTATTCCATGAGGTGATAAATGAGAATATCCGGTTAATAAAAAATTTAACAAGAGAATTAAATATAAATATTTAAAAAATTAATTCTCCAAGTTAAGCTAATCGTATGTGGAAGATTTTTTTATCTTTGTAACTTCTGATTTTTGATCAATTAGTTAAGATTTTTAGGCAATAATTAGTTTGTGGCGTTTGAATTATTATCTTTTGCATACAACCAATATCCTAAAACGGAAGATAATTTTAAAAATTTTATGGAAAGAAATATTGTCAATTTATGGAGAATCTTAAATATCTTTAGTTAATGGATGACACTAAAATAAATTTAAAAAATTATTCAAATTAAAAATTTTAAATTTTAAAAAATTTTAAAAATTGTAATTGTTAAATTTTAAAATTAATTGAAATTAATTGCTCATTGACTTATATTCAATACAAAATTGACTAATATTCTAAAATGAAGTTGATTTTAAAATTTTAAAATAGAAGGAATCAACTAATTAGTTTCACGTTGTCATCATGATGGCCTCAAGACTTAATCTTTGCGATTGTGAATACCAATTATGTCCCTCCTTTGCTAATATTAAAAAGGTTCAAAAATTTTAAAAATCATTAAAATAATTTATAAAATCATTAAAAGCCTAAAGATACCATCCAAAGTTTCCTAATTTAAATTGTGTAAATGAATATATATAATTCAAACCCATTGCCAAAATTAGCATATAAATTGTAACAAGGTTGGTACACTATCCATTATTATATTTCACACCTTCTTATCCTCATAGATAATTCAAATGAATTAAACATCATCTTTTAATGGGTAATAGGAAAGATTTTAAGGTTATTTGGTGGTAAGATATATCTTGGTTTCTTAGTTTCAATGCTCGCTCTAATGTCATTGTTGTATATGCTCGCAGGAACTTTTTGTCATTCTTTTTGCAAATGGACACTAAAAATAAAAAGGTATTATGTTGATCATCTCATAGGATTAACATATCTATCATACTAAATAAAATGCATAGAAGTATCTATCGTTATTTAGCAAATTACTTGAAAAATAATACTTTGTTCCGGAACAAAATTGTTTATTGTTACTAAACTATATGCCTTTGTTTTACTGAGTAAATCCGGAACAATTGCGACATCCGGAGCTTATTTATACTACCAACACATGGTTGAATCATACAAATACATAGAGTTCAATTGGATGCAATATCATATGAAGAATCATATTATGGCAAGGAATGCACCAAATATGCCGAGAAAGTCATAGATTAGCAACCAATAATCCACCCATTACTATCAAGAGTATTCTACGATCAAAGTTATAAAATTATGTTTAGTTCTCCACTTTCATATTTAGAATTTAGAGTCTTTTCTTGAATGCATCAATTATATTTAGTTTCGTAACAATTAGCACATTAGTCAATCAATATATTTGGTTTCTATTTTTACACAGCTTTTTTAATACCCCTAACTATAACTCAATGGTTTATAATATATATATAATCGTAAACCGAAATATATTGTATAGGTTGTGATCATGTGACTAAGTTTGCTTTGCTGAAAAATTTACTTCTACTTTGATTGGCGTACACTTTACTACATGAAGTGATATCACTAAAGAAAATGGGGAAATTTTAATTAAGAAATATTTAATGGAAATTTTCCAAGTGGTTTATTGGTAATGATTATTAGTATTACCTTTTATTTTGCGAAGATTATAACATATATCTCTGCTAATTATGTATGCCAAAGAAAAGCCTAAATGTCAAATTATAACAACAAAATTAACTAAAAAATTTGTATGTCTATGTTCAATTTAGCCATGTCATATGATTTGATGTTATATAATTAAATAAAAAATAAGTAAATTTTATGAATGAATAATATTGATGACGAGATAAATTTTGTTACCTGCTTGGTATATTTAGTCTCAAGTTGAGGACAGAATGTAACCATAAAGATATCCAACTTTTATGCCCTTGGTCGATGCATGGTAATACTAACCAGAAAAATTGATCCGATAATAAGAACTCCTTGGAAACTTGCACAATTCCCGATAGAAATAAAGAAATAAAACACATTGGAAGAAACAAGTAATACTCCTATTTACTAAGAATGAATGCTATTTACCATGATCTTTAAAAAATATTATTTACCATAAATGACCTCTTACAACTACATTCTATTGACCACCAACAGCTATATTATTAATTAATAGAGATAAACACCAACAGTTATATTATTAATTAATAGAGATAAACACCAACAACTATATTATTAATTAATACGAGATAAAAAAATAATAGAGATCACATATCATCTCGCAAAACTATAACTTTGGACAGTCATATGTACATTTCCAAATCAGAAAACACTGATTATCAATAGCCAAAAATAAATTTAAAACAGGAAACCATGAGTACTTTTGGCAAGCATAAAGAAGCACGAGCATAACGAAGACTTATTCTTCAATCTAAGTCACCAGTATCCCCATACAAAAGAATCAAAAACACCGATACACGAGCAAGTACATCTACATCTACACCAGGTATGTCAATTATTTAAAAAAAGAATAGTCGTATGAGGATTTTATGCAATGGCCAATTTGCTTATATATTGACATAAACTTAATTGCATTGAATTTTGCTGAAGTAGATTTTTATTTACTTATTTGACCTGATCTACAACTGAAACCGCTTAATGCATTTGAAGTATTTTCAATGATAGCAACAACCAAGTCCATTAGAATAGGAGGACTTTCGAGTACTATTGAATGATCACCCTATTAGAACATAGGTTTTCACTAACAAAAAGCTATCTCGCTGTGTACGCATTGAATACTATTTTTTTATGGGACAGATCGTGTTAAATTCAAACATCCGAACATTTTACTTGCACGTAAATCAAATACCTTAATCTAGGAGAGCCTACACACAAATGCGAACACCGTCGAGCAAGTAATGTGGTACGAAGAAAGAATAAACAAAGCACATCACGTAAGAAGACCTTCATTTTCAATGTGCTGCCTTAAAGGAAAAGTAAAGCTCCCCATGCTGAAGGAAACTCCACAAATTCTGAAGGATCTTCTAAACTATAAAGGAGGGAGAAGATGTTCAAAGTTCAAGGATAATATAAGAGCCTACAACTCGTTTTTACTTCTATGGGGGCACAAATTGATAGATCAATCAACGTAACTCCAGGACCTTATGTCTTCGGAATAAGTGGAGAGAACTATCACAACATTGGTACATTACTTCCAACAGGAAATAACAATCCCAAATGTGCGCAACTATACATTTACGATGGGAATACGAAGTTGAAGACAGAATGCGCTAACTAAACAAGTGGTGAGACAACACATAAACTTGACTCCGAGATTGTTTAGAAAATAATCCAGCTACTTGATGAAATTAATCCTCTTACCCAAGTTTTCAGAATGGCAAAAGATAGAATAAATGAGCAGCAAAGAGTGGATTTCCACATCAAAATAATTGGAAGTAGACATGAAAAAATGAGGGAGTATAATGCCACAACGACTTCGAAGTTGCGACACTTATTGTTGGTGACTTAGGTCAATCAGCAATAGGTAAGGACATCATAATTGATGACAAGTATAGCAGTTTGAAAAGGATCACGAGTCCAACCCCTCATACATGGCTCTACAATATCCAATTCTTTTCCTTTATGGAGAAGATGGCTACCATGAGGAGATTCCCTACTCCACCGACAATAGAAGAAGAATAACAAAAAGGATAAGCTGTGACCATGAGGGAATTCTACGCTTATAGATTACAACAGAGACTTAATAAAGGGGAAACATTGCGGCGAGAAGGAAGGCTATTCCAGCAATATATTGTTGATGCTTTCACAGCAATTGAACAAGAAAGGTTGGGATACATCGGAAAACACCAGCGAAATTTTAGAATTGAATTGTATAAGAACTTGTGTGATGCAATTCTAAGAGGAGACAATGACGGTGCTGTCTGTGGGGAAACGAATTGTTTTGCTATCATCATTTACAGGAAGGCCTAGATACATGGTTCAAAACTACCAAGATGCTATGGCAATTTGTCGATGGTATTCCAATCCACATATATTTCTTACTTTCACAACAAATCCCAAATGGCCGGAGATAGAATATAGTCTAAAGCAAATTGAAGGACAAAAGCCCGAAGACAGGCGGATATTGTCGGTAGAGTATTCAAGTTAAAATTGGAGCAACCGCTTAAAGTACTAACTAAGAAAAATCATTTCAAGCAAAGTCACAGCAAGTTAGCATCGAAGAATTTACCCAAATTATGTTATTTAACCTCATTATCTTGATATAGAATATTTAAATATGTTATTTTACTTCATTATTTATACAAATGACGAGTGGTGTACACTATTGAATTCCAAAAGAGAGGACTCCCCATGCACACATTTTATTATGGCTACGTGATAAACGAAGCACAAGAGTCCTCAATTCATAGATGAAATAATAAGTGCTCGAGATACCCGATAAAGATGAAGCGCCGAGCTTATAATATAGTTGCACAATCCATGCTACATGGCCCTCGTGGTGAAGACAACATGAAGGCGCCATGTATGAATAACAAAACCTGTTCAAAAAGTTTCCCAAAAGCCTTCCAATCGAAACAACAATAGATGGAAACGGATATACAATCTATAGAAGAAGGAACAATGGCGGGTATATTGACTTCATTTAGGGAGGGGACAAACATGTTCATGTTTTTGTTATTATTTTAATTTTTCTAAAAAATGATGTCTCCAAGTTTTAAAATGAATACCATTGACATGATCGCATTCTATAGATTTATACAAAAAGGCAACATAAAGTTGGACAACAGATACGTTGTGCCATACAATAAAGAGCTATTATTGATGTTTGAAGCTCACATTAACGTTGAATGGTGTAACAAAGCAAAAGCAATAATCTTTTCAAGTATTTGAGCAAAGGGCCAGATAGAACAACCATTGTGATCACGAGAAAATGTCGAGCATCAATAGTAAAACTAAAACAAAAGAAATCCATGACGCAGATGAGATCAAAAGCTATCTTGATTGCCGATATTTATCTCGCATGTGAAGCCACTTGGAGAATATTCCAATTTGATATACATGGACGTTTTCCATATGTTGTGCGCCTACAAATTCATCTTCCATAACAACAGTCCATCACTCTCTTTGACTATTCTAACCTTGAGCAAGTTAGCAAGACGGGAAGATTTGAAGACAATGTGTAATACCCGAATTTTAAAGAAAAGTAGTCGTAAAGCATTGAATTATTGAATATTATTCCCCACGACTAGGGGTTGAGTGACTGATTTTATTTGCTCGCTAGACATATTACGTTATAATCCCTTTGGAGGCTGGTGTTGAATTAATTAAATCAAGGAGGATAAGGGCTTGAATTATGTGTAATTGACCAAGGGATAGGAAAAAGGGGCCATTAGGTGTTGAGAATAGAAAGAAAGTTAGTGTGAAGGGAAGGTGTGCTGGCAATTTAGGAAGAAGCCACATCGAAGGAAGGAGTGGAAAGAAGGCTCGGGGAAAGAAACAAGCCGAGCGAAAATAGGAAAGGAGGAAGCGAAATAGAACAGGGTAGAGAGAGAACCACCGAACGGAAGAGAGAGAGAGAGAGGGAGGGGGCGAGTGTGCGCGGCAAAGGAGACCGCGAGGACGGGCGACCACCGCGGGACCGAAGGCGACGGTCGGCGACGCGAGCAGACGCGAGCGAAGGAAGAGCACCGAAAGGGGAAAGAGAGAGAGGGGGCGTGCGGGAACCGAAGCAGAGGCCGGAGGTCGGCGAGCGGAGCGACGAACGCAGCGGGCGGCAGACGAAGGTGAAGGAAAGAGGCAAAGCAGAGGAAGGGGAAAGAGGGAACACCGGACTCGGGAAGAGAAAGGACCGAGCGAGAGGAACCGTGAGGGAAAGAAGGCGAGCGGTGCAAGGTCCGAGGAGACCAAGGGGTGGCCGGTGACCACCGTAGACCCCGGAAGTGGCAGCCGGCGACGCAAGCGAAGGGAAGGGGAGCGAGAGACCGAGACCGAGCGAGGGTGAAAGAAGGACTCGAAACAGAGGCGGACACGAGAGGGAATCCGAGCGGCCGAAAATCGGGGACGCGGGACTCGCAACCGGCGACGATCGGCAGACGCAGGGAAGGCGGCGAAACCAAGGCCAGCAGACAAGGGAAAAAGGAACGAAAGAAGGAACCGAACCGGGGAGCTTGAAACTCAACGAAATCACAAACGTCCAATCCTCGAATCGAGGTGGGTAGTCTTATACTCTAAACTATTAGTAATTTCGAAACCCAAATGGATTTATTGTGAATGTTGAATGTGTTATGTGAATATTGAATTGTTGTGATCGTTGAATATTTGTATTGCGTAACAGTACCTAGTCGTTGTGTAAGAGTGAAATAAGAGCTTAGAATGGATTTAAGGAATTGAGAGGGCTGAATCGTGAAATGAAAGGAGTTACTTGGGTTAAAATAGTAGAACTAAATTGGGAATTTCGAAGAGATTTGATAGTTACTTAAGGTTGAATTGGAACCCGCTGATTCCGAGGAGGTTAGATTACATAGGTCAAAGGAGTAGTATGGAAGTTTCGATTAGCTATTGAGGACGAAGAGTGGGGTTATGGATATGAATTATGAGTTAACTAAGTTGTAGAGATTCTTGAACCTGCGGTATTAAGAGCTAATCACGAACATTGGGAAATGACAGTCGAAGTATAAAGAGGAGTATGAATTCGTATTGAGTGATGCGCAAGTGGGACATGTAAGTGAGAAATGGGTGATTGTGAGATTAATTGTGTTTGAAGTATATTTTAAATCCTCGAGGTTGAACCGAGCGTGAGAGTAAGTAAAGCTAACAGGAATTGACTAATGGAAAGTAAGTAAGAGGTACATAATTGAGGATGGGCAAGCAAGAATCGATTAATAAGGTAAGAGATATTAAATGGGAAATTGAGGTTGGGAAATAGCAAGTTGGGGACGGTAAAGTGGAATTAAGCCATAGTCATGTCTAAGACCTTTGAGAAAGAACCGAATTAAAAGGTGATGGGAGATAGAGGAAATTCGGTAAAGCAAGTTTAAGGATATATGGTTGAATAAGGACAAAAGAGGTCGGTTTGCAAAGTGAAGTCATGAAATCAGGAATTGAGATAAAGATAGTGAGTTGGGAAAAGTGAGAACGTCGAGGTAAATAGTATCTACTTGTGGTTATTGTGGCTCGGAAAATGGATTCAATCGTACTAAACTAATGAATTGAGAAAAGCTTAGTTGGGAAAAGAGGTAAGAATGATTGCTTGTATTGAATGGTGATTATTCGTGCTATGTGATTGCTTTACGTGATGCTCAAAATAGTTTCGAAAGGAGTTTTGTATTTTACGTGAATGATTCTTGAATGCAATGTCTTGAGAACTGCCTTTCGAACGTGATTATGTTTTAAAGAAGCGAGACTTGCTTGAGAAAATGAATCGGATTTGAGAAAGTGTATTTATAAGGGTGACACGTGGTGTCATGCCTTCCTTGCTACCAAATCAATTGAGAAAGTTGTGAAGTGAATGTGATGAATGAGAATGTGCAAAGAGTTTTGAATCGACAGAGCTACGGATCGTTTAGCATACCGAAGTGTTCGAACCGAGGGACGCCCGACTAGAAACTTTGAGGGAAGGATTCTAATAGGGGTCCTGCAGAGGCGGGATGCCCGCCCGAGACTTCCCGAAGATAGGTCCCGGAGCCTTTTTGTCGGGGTCGCGCCCGAGATGAAAGAAGTGCTAGTTCGAATCCTCGAAGGCCCGAAAAGTTGATTTAACCCCAAAACAATTGTTCGTGAATGTGAAACTGTGTTTTAAGTGATTGAAGAGTCTTGATCTTTTTCGTTGCAAGAGATTTCAGTGAAAAGTATATAGATTTCTATTACGTTATTATGTTTTCGCAGATTTCATTATTATGAGTATTATGTGTAAAGAATTTCCATTTTAAGGGTATAAGACTCCGGTGAGCCCGTTGATTATTGCTCACCCCCACAAATTTTCCCCTTTCCACCCGAGTGTTGCAGGTACACTTCCGGAGCATGATTTACCCTTAGCATATCTCGGACCCGCTGATTGCTTGTTTGATGCGTGCCAAGCAATTCGAGTCAAGAATATGCATTTCTTATACTTCTCAAGCATTGTAGTTTGTAATTTAGTTCATATAGTTGTACCCGATGTATCGTAAACCAGTTAGATTGTTTTAAGTTTTATAGTATGATTGGTTGGACTCCGGCGTGTGGCCGTTGAGTTGTATACTCCGAGCGTGTGGCTCGTCGAGTTTTATTATGCTTTTTATGCAGGATTTTAAGGCTTTGAGCCTATGGGTTAGTCCATGTTACAAACGGAGCTCTGCCGAAATTTTCGGGGAATCTCGGATTCTTTTGGGAAAACCACCGAGTATTACTTTTAAGTTGAGTTTAGACAGCCAAACCAACACCAGAAAGAGCCTTGGGAGTTCCTTTAAGGAACTCGGCGATGTAATACTCCCGGGGGTGTTTTGGGGTGTTACACAATGTTCACCGAATGGATGAAAATCAATGCAGTAAATGAAGAAGCAATACAATTAACTTATGCGAATTCCCTACAAAATTTGTATGGAATGATTTAGTAAGGGTATGGGATGAAGCCAAAGGTGGATGGACTCGAAAGAAACAAGTGGAGAAGAGGAAAAACAGGAACAAGCATAGGGAGGATCTACTACATCCATCCAACAAGACGAGAGAAATATTATCTAAGACTTCTTCCGAATTATGTCGAGGGCCTACATCCTTTGCCGACATTAGAAAAATAGATGGGGTTCTCTACCCTACATATAAAGAAGCATGTTATGCTATCGGACTATTGAATGATGACAAGGAGTGGAATGAAGCAATGACGAAGCAAGCCAATGGGCGTAGCCTCTCAATTAAGGGAATTATTTGTCACTATTCTCTTATTCTCGTGAAGTTTCGGATCCAAGAAGATTTTGGGAGACAAACAAAGACATGCTATGTGAAGACATACTTCTAAGAAAGAGAAAACTGTTTCAACATCAAAATTTGATACTCTCCAATGATCAAATCACGACATATTGTATTGTAGAGATTGAGAAAATCCTTATCGGATCGGGAAAGTCCTTAAGGGATTTTCGTGATTTGCCACAACCTGATTTTGAAGAGATATCTTATCTTCAAAATAGATTGATAAGGGAAGAGCTTAATTATGACATCAATGCTCTCAAATCTGAACATGAAAAACGAAAAGAGCATTAAACCCCGAACAACTACAAGTGTATGATAGCATTATCAATGCTCGTTTCCAATAAAAAATGAGGTGTTTTCTTTGTTTATGGACATGGTGGAACAGGAAAACCTTTTCGTTTTCTACGATCATAGCTAGACTCAGATCTGAAAAAGGTGGTTCTCACAGTTACATCATCAAGTATAGAAACACACCCTTTATTTACCTATCTATAGCTTAATATACTATTCAAAACTACCATACGTTAGCTTCATTAACACTAAAAATTCTCTCAATAGGCATAGCATCCATCCCGCTGCCTGGAGGAAGAACAACTCACAGCCGGTTTGACATCCCAATAGATCTATGTGAAAATTCAACTTGTGGCATTCGACAAAGCACGATGTTAGCTGAATTAATGAGACAAACCTCCTTAATAATTTGGGATGAGGCACCTATGGAACATAAACATGCTTTTGAAGCACTTGACCGAACATTGAGAGATATAGTTGGCTTCAAAGATGATAATGCCTCATCAAAGCTCTTTGAGGGAAAAACTATGCTATTAGGAGGTGATTTCAGAGAAGTATTGCCCATTATTACCAAAGGAAAAAGGCAAGATGTAGTTCAAGCAACAATAAATAGATCATACATATGGAACAACCGTCATATGATGACACTATCAATGAGCATGCGGGTAAATAACATGTCAGCAGATGGGACTCTAGACAAAAACAAAGAGCATTTCAATAATTGGCTACTCAACATTGGTGATGGAACTGAGCCAGCTATAGCAAAAAGGGAGACGTTGATGCAACATGGATAAAAATACCAGCTCAACACCTACTTCACATAGATGGAGAACATATTCCTACAATCGTAGCTAGCACATACCCAAACCTCACCAACTTCGTTACGATGAGAAATACCTAAGGGAGCGATCAATCTTAATTCCTATGAATGAGGTGGTTGATGAGATAAATGACTACATTTTCGATCTTGTGTCGGGGAAATAAGGGAATTTAGAAGCTCAAATGAAATTTGTCCCAAGCATCAATAGAGAGGGAAAATATAATTTCAATGTATACCCCGTAATTCCTAAATACATTGAAATTATCGTGGTTACCCAATCATTTATTAAGGCTAAAAGTTGGTGTACCAGTTGATGCTTTTAAGGAACATCAACCCAACAATGGGATTGTGCAATGACACTAGACCGATACTCGACACAACTAGGTCAACATGTAATAAAGGCAAGGATAATAACAGGTAACAAAATAGGAGAAGAAGTTATAATTCCCGTAATCGTCCTTACTTCATCGGAGACCAAATGGCCTTTTGTACTCAAAAGAAGGCAATACCCAATCAAGATGTGTTATGCAATGACAATAAACAAAAGCTAAGGACAGTCTTTGAACCCTGTTTGAGTTAATCTACTAACACCAGCTTTCAGCCATGGACAACTTTATGTAGCAAGCATCACGTGTAACTTCACCCGAGGGATTAAAGATCCAAATTAAGGAAAACGATGACGAAAAATACAAAGGTTGCACAAGGAATATAGTTTACAGAGAAGTATTCAACAATCTATCCCGGTAAGACAAAACATAAAAGCAAAATGATTATTATATCATGCTAAATTAATACCTATATTTAACATAACATATATATACTATTAAATATATATCTAAACAAGTGTTCCTTACATGAGGATGGGAACAGAGGAGAGAAAGACAGAGGGGAGATTTGAGGCTATTGACGGACAGAGAGAGAGGAGGAGGGGGAGAGAGAGAGGAAGTATGGAAATTGAAAAGGGCGGTGGCTTAATTTCGATCGTGGGTCTTTGACAAATGGGACATAAGCTCGAGACTTATCACATAAGGATGTGTGCTCTATGTGTGAAAGGGAAGACAAGAAAGGCAATGAGACTACTTGGTAAAATGATTGAGATAGGTTTGACTCCAAATCATGTGATTTACAATACAATAATTGATGGCTATGATATTAAAGGCAAATGTCGTAACATATAATGTGTTAATAAAGAGACTTTGCATTAAAGGCAAGTCTGGAAGAAGCAAACAAACTTCTTAATGAGATGATGGAGAAAGGTTTAACCCCAAATCGGATTATCTATGATATTATTTTGAATCTTTGACAAATGGGAGAGTTATGATCAACATTGATAGCAAGTCTGTTGTTCTCAAAGTCAGTTACCAATTTTTTAAATTAATTTTAGTTTTCAATCTTAAATATGCCCATGATCATCAATTATTATATTGCTACTCTTAACTAACTATGATTATCAATTACACTTTATTACCTAAAAATTATAATTATAATCATAATTAATATTATATTTTATTACATGTATTTTTTTAAGGATTATTCCATTACTTCAACATTTATAAAATTTAATTTTTCTTCAATACATAATAAAAATAATATTTATTTTATATAATTAATCTAACTGTTACAAAAACTATAATATAATATATCTATTAATTTCTGTATTAAAACTTATATAAATTTAAAAATTATAATAATTATGATAATTATCGTATTCAAAATTCACCTAAGGGAGATTACTATTTCCGATTTTCATCAAAAATTGATAACTTGAGTATTTGGCCGAGTAAAACACTATATGTCATTGTTTTTTATTATTCACCAAAAATTTGCTTTACAAAAAGTAATCAACTACTACTCAATTGAATAATTAATCCCTAATGACGCTCTTTATCTCCATTGTCAACCTAGGAATTTTACAACAATATAGTATTGAGAAGGCAAAGAAGGTTGGCAAATGTAGGACAACTTTCAAAAGAAATTAATGGTTGCGTCTTTTATTATTTTGATGTTTAATTTTTGTTACTATATACATAATCAAATGTGTTTATTTTATGTATAGTGAGTAATCATATAGTTATAATACGTTTAAATTCTAAATTAATCGAGTACGACACTCGTGAGACACTTTTACAAACAACATCCAACAATAAACACATATATTTAAAGAAGTTTGACGCTAACAAAGTGGGATTGATATGTATCAATTCAAAAATATGGTGGGAGAAAATGATGAGTTGGAAAACTATTTTATAGGTTCACATGATTAAGAACTTTTTATACCATTAAGTAAATTAAAATATATATTTTTTCTCCTAATAATTACCTTTAAATTATAAAGCCTCCATATATATTATGAGCCTAATGTCTATAATTTTTTAATAATTATATATTTAGTATTTATAAATTATATCAACTACTTAAATAATAACACATGCCCGTGTGAAACACGGGATTTACACTAGTAATAATAATAAGAATAAGAATAAGAATAATTTTCACGAATTAGATCTTCAAGCAGGGCGGATCTATGTGTTTTGTATGGATGTTTAAAAAAGTAGCTATAATACTTTAGGGGAAATGTTATTATTTGTATATGGGACGCCCGAAAAATAATATAAGTCCAAGTGAAGAGGCCCAAAAAGCAATCACCATCTATCGGCACGCCGAACATGGTTTCAATCTCTCGCTCTCGCAAACTCTTTGTCCGTCCCCATGGCTTCTCCCACACCCACGACGCTCTCCCCTCTTATCTTAGTATTTCTCTCTATCCCTACCACCGACTCTACCGTCAACGCCGCCCTACCCGCCGTCGAGTCAAAGGCTTGATGGCCAGATGCTGAGATGCCCCATATCTTCTAATCTACTCACTCGCTCTCTCTCTCTTAGTCGCTCAGTCACCGGAGATTGCCACGACAACTCACCGGCTATGCTTCCCTTGCCTCGCCACGAGCCTGCCCGCTACCTGCTGCTGTCGCCCGACCCACCATGCCCCACACTCGCCTACCCTTCCTTTCCTTCATTCACTTTCAAATCTTAAAGGTTAGGGTTTCTTTCTAAATTATTTTAAAAAATTTATAGATTAATTTGGGCAGCTATTTTGATTTAATTCGTAAAACATAATTTCGTAATTTCTTTCTAAATTATGTTGTTGTTTGATTACAATAATCTCTTTTACATAACAAAATAGCTGCCCTTCTCTCTCTTACTGTTAATTTCTTTCTCAATTATGGTAGCTATTTTGTTGTTGTTTAATTAATTTTGTAAAACATAAATTTGTAATTTGTGATTTAAGTGAATTATTGTAATGTTGGTGCTTGGTGGTGATTACGAATTACTCAAAATTAGTTAGTAACTTGATATTAATTGATTGTTGCGTTAAAATAATATGAATAAATGCACCAAAAAATAATATGAATAAATGTATTCATTGTTTGATTTGTTGTTATGTGGTTTATGTTTAATTATTAAATTTTATAAGTAAAATGTTATTCTAAATTTATTTGTTAGTCGATATATGAACGATTTTTTTGTCAAATTTATATACTTTTGTCACATTCGTAAAGGGACACCCATAGAAAAAAGTCCTAAATTCGCCACTTGTCTTCAAGACCGATGGGTTGATTAGATGGAATAATGAAGGTCGATGATGGATGCGGATGATAGTTCATTCAATATGAACTTGATCCATAGTCTCCCCCTCCCTCCCCGCCCCACCCTAATGTAAACCTTGAGTAATACTAAGTTGATGTACTAGTAATTAAGTGATTTCATTACTCGCAATAAGAAATTAAATTTTTTTCCTAATGATATTTGTAGTTTAAGTAAGAGAATTTTTACATTCCTTTTTATAATTTTGAAGACTTTGTTTGTTGGGAGTTTGTCAGGATATAACTTTTTTACCACTAAATTTATAATATGGAAAGCTCATAATATTCTCTTGGTCTTATATATACAAAAGTATTGGGAATGTGCTTGTATTTGGAATTAAACTTGATATCATGCCTAAGATCAAATTTTTTTATATACGTCGCAATGTTTTACTTATCGAGTTCTTCAATTACGATACCATCCACCTTTCTATTTTATTCAAAATTACCACCCTTATATTTTTTATTTCAAATTTACCACTTTACTCGATTATTTTATTTCACAAATACCACTCATAACTCAATTGACCGGTTATAACAAGTTAACTCCCTTTTTCTCCTCTTTTTTTTTTTTTTTTTTTTGTCTTTTTAAAATTCCCATAACTATGAGATAAAGGGGCTGGAAAAACAAAAAATAATCGAAGCTTTATAACGCCTTCCCTTCTTCTCTACCTAGTTATGTTCTTCCCCAAATTCTTACAACAAAAATCCTAAAATTTTTAAAACCCTAAAAGCGAAATCAAGGCATCAATGGAGTTTGAATCGTCAAATCTACTTGCAATTCATGGTCTCCACTTCAATTCGAGCAACAAGCTCCAAAAAAGATTACTACTTGAAGGAGAAAGATGTCAAATTCAAATTCAATTATGAGAAATCCAATTCGACACCGTACAAAACCACTTTCATAGGGGGTGTTTATTGCTCAAATTCAAGTTAAGTCTCAAATTCTCCGGGTTTGTGTTTCTATCTCGTAATTTGGGGACAGGGTTATGTTATTGTGTTTTATTGTCTACTGTTGGCTTTACTCATAACAAGTAAGGGAGGAGTTTATTTCAGCGTATGGTGTTGAATTATTCTTACTTTAGTCAAGAGAATTTGAGGATGGAATGTCTTGGATTGACACCTTGTTGTAGTAGGGCCTGTGTGATTCATTGCTCTCACTTCGCATAGTTGTTCAGGATGCAATCAACATGCTTCTAATGGTTTAGGGGATGTCAAATTGCTCTAATTCAAATTCATTAGTTGCAAAATGATATATTAGCTATCTGTGGACACTACGCATGATAACGCAGTAATGATACATACGAGTAGGCTCTCTCTGGAGTGGATTGCATCCTCATATCAGGTTAGAGCAATTGTGGTACGCAAAATGATACATTAGCTGCAGAGAATGAGCTTGATGAAGCTAATCAAGGAAAAATAAAACTGAAAAAGATATAGATTTGTGGTTATCGGAGCAAATAGATGCTACTCATGTTTGTTATATGATGTTGTTTATAGTTGTATTTGCCTTTAGTTATGTGATTTGGGAAGATGGGCAATGCTAGCATTAGTGAATGTAGCTTGTATTTGGATTTTTACAATTATGTAAATGGATCATTTGACAAATAAAAATATTTTAGATTTAGCGAGATATTATGTGTTTAACATATTTCTCTTCGGACAAAGCTATATGAATGGAGCTTAGAATAATCAAAATGAATCGGTAGGAACAACTAGTATTGGCAAATGGCATGACAATGACGGTAACCAAGCATTAACTCAAACAAATAAAAATAAAATGAAAATGAAATTGGCTTCATTGAAGTCCAAATACATCCAAGTATATAAATCTTCCGTTGTTCGGACATTAAAATACCACCCAACTAAAATTAGTTTGCCAAAAGCTTGCCACCATATATAAACATATCCTATCACAAGAAAAAGGAAAAAGTGGCTCTAATATATTGTTTCATGCCACCATATACAGTCCAATAACCAAGAGCATGAACAAAAAGCTTAGCTTGCTATATGATAGGAAATGAATTCATTCATCTAAGACTGCAAATGTAAGAATGTCCCGACTTAGAATGGCTTCTCTAGCTTGGTTCTTCCGACAGAAGCTTGCTCCTTGGTAGGTAAACAAAGATGGCAAAGTTGGGGGCAACAACAGCATAAGCAAGTAGCAGATTTGAACACAGCAAAATAAAAAGCAGTGTGAGATTCGGAGACATCAAAATCATATGTGGTAGAAGTAGGAAAGGTAGCAACAGTAGAAGCACATTGAGAGGCTAAGGCCGAATCGAAGTAGAAACAACAAACGAGGGTGGAGGAGCAGCAACAACATTGGAAGATGCATCAACTAATGGTTGCATACAATTAAAAAATTGGTTAATACTAATGTTTTTTAACATTATGCAAAAATAGAAAAGTTTAAAAAAAAATATTACCCTATGTTTATATGTTTTCTTGTTATGCCCATATCCTTTACGTGTCGAACAACTTGGTTGTTCCACCAGATCTTGGCACAACTAGAAGTTTGCTATGATGTCTTTGTTCCTCTTCTTCTAGTCTCCTTTTAAACTGGTAACTACCACTCCTTTTTGTTTGAAAACGGGGGCAACAATTGGCTCATCTTCACATGGAGGCTCCAAGTTTGGTCCATTTATAGGAATCAAAGTATGTGCATAAGTCTTTCTAAACATTGCACTACTATAATACCTATGAAGAAATTGAGTAGGATTGATTTTCTCCTCCCTCATTACTGCTAGAGCATAAACAAATGGGATACCACTTAACTCCTATGACTTACAAGTACAAGTTTTGGTCAATATGTCAACTACAAAACCATTAGTTCCATGCTTGACACTACACATACAATTTTCAACTCTACTTGCTTGCCACCAAAGACATAAATATTTTACCCTCTCTAACTTCCTAAAAGCAACCCTTGTCATGACTTTCTTGAAAATATCATCAAACACGATAAATATAGGCTTAAACATTTCCTCTACGTTTTGAAGAAGAGTCTACAAGAATGCTTAGGATCAAGAAATCCCATGCGTGAACATCTAAGATGGTTATAGATAGGTTTACTTTTCTAGCTTCACATAACGTGAGATATAAGAGATGGGAGCAGTTTTGTGAAGGGGATAATAGTGAAGCTTAAGATACTAGGTGAATCCTTCTTAGAAGGTGGCCTCTAAATCTTAATTTTTAAAAGTTGTAAGTTCCTTGCTAAGGCAATTTGCTAGATGAATGAATACATATTTCCTTGTGTTAAAAAAATTAAAATATTTTATTTTGTAGATTACTTTCAAAATGATTGAAAAGGAACAATAATAATAATGTTAGAGATGAAAAAGAAAAATCAAACTAATATTTAAAAAATCTTCTAATAATGGAGATGAAATAAAAATAAAAAGGAATAAAAATTGATATATGGCAATAAAAGATTAGATTTCATTTTCTTTTAACATATTGTATTTATTATTTATATAAATTTCATTTGAGCAATTATAATAGACCCAAAGTCAAATAAAATTAAAGTTGATCCACTCGAAACAAAAACTGAAACAAATTAAAGTTTCATCCCTCGCTCAACACAACCTAATCTAAAATTAGCCCACTTAAATCCAAACAAAACTATCAGTTACTAATAAGGTCTTGGTTAGTGGTTAAAGCTGAGCAACTAGATACATTAGTTTTTATGTTTGATTCCACTCTTCCCATTGTATTATACTATCCTTTATGACTTGCTTAGAGGAAAATAAATAAATAAATAAAACTATCAGTTGTCTAGTTTAGGTTTCTGGTATTGACACCCTCTAGGAATAACCTACTACCAGGAACGTGTGCTCCTATAACTTACTTAAGAACTTTACACTAAATTTATCTCCAAAAATTGTAAAATTTCTTACTTTTGTATGTCTTATAAAACTTGTCAATATTACATGAAATTACATACTTATCATTTTATAATTACCTAAAAATTACATACATTTTTATTTCAACCAATAGCAATAAGCTTTTTATTTAGAAGTATAAGTATCCATTTATTATTATCTGGGAAATACACGAAAGAAAACAATTTCAAATTTTGTTTATTTTTTATTATTAGTTTATTCTTAGTCATAATTCGAGACAGTTGATTAAATAATGCTCCTTTATTTTATATACTCTCAAAATTTAACAACTTTATTAGGATGCACGAAGTATTAAGTATATAATATATGACTTACTAAATTAATTATCAAAGATGCTTGAGTGCTATCTTACTCTTTTTCTTCCACCTAAAAGAAAAAAAAATACTAGCTGTCTCGATCTACTTTAATAAGTTGTTAGTAGCCATAACTATTCATGGTATGCCCAATGTTGTTGGTCATTAACGTCTTATTTAGTCATAACTACTTAAAGAAGATTCACCGATAGTCTTATATATCTTTTGAAAAAAAATACTCTCCTCTCATGGGATTTAGGGTTGTTTCTTTGGATCTATTTTATCTCCTTGTTTTAGTACGAGTTTTGCTGTGATTTTTCTCACACCCTAGTGCGTGTTTTTTTTCATTTTATTTATGTTAAGAAGAATTTAAGTCTTAAAATTTGTAATAGCAAGTGCATGACGTAGTTGTAACTAGCTAGCAAGTACAAGTCGTGTCCACAAAGAGTTGTGTTTCAAGTATCAAAGCTATCTTGAACTTTCTATCTATACGAATCAAAATAGGATGGATATATATGATGATTAAACTAACCTACAAAGTAATAAAAGTATGCTCGAATTGTGATTTTACCACTTAATAAACTAATTAATCAAGACAGGTCTAAACCTACCTAACTTTATACAAGTATTTAAGAATGATCGGTTGCACCGTCAAGACCTACTCAAGCCACACATTCGAGGATTATGAGCTAGTCTAGTTATTCTTACCACCTACTTTTGTGGGGTTAGCCCAACTAAACAACAAAAATAGTAACTTGGGACCTAGTTAGGATTTGGGCTATTTTCATACCAAAATCTCGACTATTCTCTACAACCACGCTAGCAAATTGGCTCCACCTTTCGATGAGAGACCAACTGCCTAAAAATTAAGATGAAAAACCTTTTAAGCATTTCATCGAACAAGTGGTGGGTATGAGAAACAATCCCAAAATAACAAGCATAAACTAGATGGATTAAGGCCTAAACAAGATCAGTTAGCCATTAGGAAGATTAATCACAACCGAAGCAACCAACTTTAACAACTAATTGATATAAAAGCATGAAATAAATATAAAGATTATACTAAAGAACAAAGTGGCACGAGATCGACATGAGTAAGATCATAAACTAATTGATTAAATTCAAACATGAAAACAAACAATTAATCTAACTATAATTAACATCTAAACTTAGAAAAATTAAATCTTGAAACTAAATTGAACAACAAAAATAATAAATTTAAAGTAAAGATGAAAAAGAGAAAGAGAAAATTTATACTTGAATCCAAAATCTTGTATAAATCTCTACACTAATCTCCCCTAATGGAGTTTTATTTTGGTTAAGTAAGAACTCTACGAGGTTCCTTAAAATCCCTAAAAATTAAGCCTCCCTCATTAGAGCCAAAATTTGCTATTTATAACTACAAAAATCAGGCAGAAAATGCGCAGCAAAGGCCCGAACGGGCTCGTGCTGAAATCCTGGGAAGATGACACTAGTAGTGCCAGGTTGGCACAACCAGGTGTTGGACTTCGGCACGGGCAATGCTGCACCCGTGCTTCCTCATGGCATTTCTGGAAAATTTGCTGGAATTGACAGCACGGGTAATGCCAAGTTGGCACAGATCGGTGTTGGACTTCAGCACGAGCAAGTGCTGCACCCGTGCTTCCCCGTGCTCTTCATTATCTTCTTCGTTTTTCTTCCTTTTGGCGCAAACTTTTTCCTATTAGCTCGATTTCAACTTATTACCTACAAAAGTAAATAAACCAATTAAAAGTCCTTGAAATATATTATTTTACAAACCAAAAACTAAGTAAATAAGAGTATAAATAGCATAATATTTGGACCGAACAAATACCCCCACACCTAACTTTTGCTCGTTCTCGAGCAAAACAAAAATAAATAAAATCTAACTCACTTTCGTATGAATTGCGGTTGCACTTAGCATATGCAACAAGCCCTTTAAACCCCTTGGTTGCCCAAGTGGACGAGTGAAGTCTCGTGAGTGTTTGTGGAAGATATACTCACAAAATATTGAAAAAGAAAAATAAAAGAGAAAGAGAAAATAGAAGATCTTTTTGGTTTTTCGAAATTTTCATAAACATATATACAAAGCAGGAGGTGATCATACACATTCTAATCAACCATATCACGCTCGTACATCGGATATTAACATGCATATAAAGACAATACACACATCAAGACACTTGATCCTCCATTGATGACATCCACATACTAATTTTTCACCACAAACATTAAACAATGAACAAGTTAGACTGGTAGAGCCCTATGTGTTTAGTGAATATAATAGTGGTTCACTCAAAACTCATTTCAGTAGCACACCCTACCATAGGCTTGACCATATTCTTAATTCTCCACCACTACGTAGGTAAAATGTAGATGCTATCAAGAGGACTTTTTAAAACTTGTAATGGCGCTAAGGTTCACGGGTAAGAAGGGAAGTCAATTTCGAAAATGTGGAGCTAAATAGTCAAGACCTAATGACTAAGGAGAAAAAAGAACATTTCCAAAATATGAATAAAAATCTCTCTCCCAATACACCTTTTTCAGCATAAATAAATCCTAATAGATCCTAAGGAATGAGCATAACAACTTTTGAACTTTTCTCATGCCAATCACTTATTCTTTTTTTTTTTTTAACTTTTTTTCACTATTCTCATTTTTTTTTTGAAACAAATAAAATTGACATGGAAATCATGAACACAACTTAATTCCAAAGGGTCTATCAACTAGTAGGGGATACATCTAACTTTTGATTAATGTAAATCCCCATTTCCAACCCACGTAAACAAACAAAACACCATTTTTATACAACCCAAAACTGGCCATTTTAAGAAGTGTTGCTCCCTAACCTAGGCATAGGATTGGAAAATGTGATTAGGCCAATAGTAAAGCAGAAATAGGTGTAACAAAAAGCAGGTTTAATCTCAAAGGGCTAGTAAAAAAGGTAAATATAGTCGAGTGATTTTTGGCTCTTGTACTTTAAAAACAAATGAATGTCTCTATCATATTACATGATACATATGCCAAATGTAGTTTTAAAAGAGAAACAAAATAAATTCTAAAGGAAATGCACCAAGAAAGAGTCACACATGAAATGAAATATGAGACTAAATTGATGAATTAGTCTTTAAGGCACAAAATCTCACAGGTTTCTCTACCAAAACCAAGCTAGCTCAAAAATTGAATGTTAGGATTCAAACGGTATATAAAATGAAACATTTTGGATCAAAGTCTATTATGTACACCATACATATATACAAACTAATAGCCAAGTAACAAGGGCTCAAAGCGAATAAAATTTTACAAACTCCCCAAAACTATAACAAAACCTAAAATATTTTTGGTGCTTTTCCAAAAAATTTCTCCTTTTTTTCTTTTTCAAAATATTGAAGCATGGCTTGTCCTCCCCCACACCTAGATCTCATAATGTCCTCATCGGGAGCCAAGGAGCAACCACACCAACAAAATAGACTCAATTATATACAAAAACACTACAAAAAAATTAAAATAAAAAACAAAACAAAAATATATACATGTGGGTAATCATGGCCATCATGGCTCAACAAGGTCCAAAATTTATCCTCAAAATGATCACAACACAAAAGCACAATCGTAAATATCCAACACTAAAAGCAAAGAAAAAAACAATTCTAAATATCCATAACTAAAAATAAAAAAGAAAAATATACAAAAAGGAAAAAAAGGGGAAAGAAAGGGAACGAGTATACTAGGTTAGGTGTTGAGTGCACCTAAACTAATGCCTCGTTAAAACAAGTACTAAGAAGGCTCAAGAAGCATCATCCACTCGCTCCCCATCTCAATATTAAGCTCCAACTCATATGCCATCGGAGCTCTAAGGAGCTTATCAAACATTTGAGCATAAAACTCAAATGAATGTAAGTAAGAGAACACAACAACAAATACGTCAATTATATTCAATGCCCTCAAATTCATCGAAACCTTAGAAAAATCAAAAGATTCATCAAAGAAGCTAGTCCACATGATTTTTCCAGGCATGTCCTCTAAGTAAGCATGAAAAGGGTCACATGAGGGAATAAAACCTCCAAAGGCACCTAAGGACACAATATTGTCAATCACATCCCCTAATGACACAATATTGTCAACCACATCCCCTCAAACATGTCAAATGAGTTATCCACATGACCCACATCCAAATCAAAATCACAAGTCATATAATAGGTAGTGGGCTCAAACAAATTATATTGGGGGAAAAGAGAGGGTGGTGAACAAGTAAGGGAAGTAGGAATTAAAGCAAGTGGGTCGGGGACACATGATCATCAACATCAAGACTAGTAGGCGATGCCTCAACCACAACCACAACCACCTCACTCCCTAAAGGAGACTCCCGATCAAACACCTCAACTAAAGCTTCTTCTAACTCATGATATTAATCATCCTACCAACTAATCTACTATTAACATCGAAGGCAACCTCAATGTTGTCCTTATGTATGCTAAGTAAGGATGGAGCAACAATGGATAGTGTAGTCAAGGGTGGGTCAATCTTTTCCTCTACTCTGGACTCTAAAGGAAAGGAAAACTCATCATCATCATCATCATCATCATCATAAAAAATGTCTCAATTTTAGCAGTAACTAAGACCAAGGTCGGTTTCTCGCGATAGGTCGGACTCCCTAATCTTAGTAAGACATGCAAGTTTCTCATTTTGTTCATCCATAGCCCTTATCATTTTAGAACAATTAACATAACATTCATGAGATGAAATATCATCATAAGGACAAGAACTAGTATCATGATTAGAAGAGTTACACTTTTCACACCAAAGAGGGGTAGGATTATGAATACAAGGGGATTAGATGTAAGATCTAACATGATAAGCATAAGGGTCGGGGCATGAAGATCCGGAATCAAGTACAAGCCTTTTCATATTCACTAGTATCCCAAGCAATCCATTCAATCGGATCCCAAGCTTCATCAACACTTTTCACACAAAAATCCCAAGACTCTAAAACAAAGCATGGGTTTTACTATTCACACCCTTGTAGACAACATTTAACACTTCCCGTTTCTCCAAATAGTTTTCAGAAATAGCACAGAGAGCATTAAGTCGATCAAAGTACCGATAAAACAATTCAATCTTATACTCCGAATAATGGTAAGTAGACATGTTTTCGATTTCTTTTAATTTTTTGATTTTTCAATTTTTTTGGTTTTTCAATTAAATGTCTAGTTTAGAATGCTCAAGTAAGCCGCAATATTAAAATGAAACAACTCCCCGGCAACAACGCCAAAAACTTGTTAGGAAGAATTTAAGTCTTAAAATTTGTAACTCGCAAGTGCACGTCGTAGTTGTAGCTAGCCAGCAAGTACAAGTCGTGTGCACAGAGAGTTGTGTTTCAAGTATCAAAGCTACTTAAACTTTCTATCTAGGCGAATCAAAATGAGATTGATATATATGATGATTACACTAACCTAGAAAGAAATAAAAGCATGCTCGGGTTGTGATTTTACCACTTAATAAACTAATTAATCAAGACAAGCCTAAACCTACCTAAGTTTATACAAGTACTTAAAAGTGGTCGGTTGCACCATCAAGACCTACTCAAGCCACACTTTTGAGGGTCGTTAGCTAGTATAATTATTCTAACCACCTATTTTCGTGGGGTTAGCCCAACTAAACAACAAAAATAGTAACTTGGGACCTAATTAGGATTTGGGCTATTTTCATACCAAAATCTCGACTATTCTCTACACCCACGCTAGCAAATTGGCTCCACCTTTCAATGATAGACCAACGGCCTAAAAATGAAGATGAAAAATCCTTTCGGACATTTCATCGAACACGTGGTGGGTATGAGAAACCATCCCAAAATAACAAGTATAAACTAGGTGGGTTAAGCCCTAAACAAGATCAATTAACCATTAGGAAGGCTAATCACAACCAAAGAAACCAACTTTAACAACTAATTGACATAAAAGCATGAAATAAACATAAAAATTACACTAAAGAACAAAGTAGCACAAACCGATATGAGCGAGAACATAAACTAATTGATTAAACTCAAACATGAAAATAAATAATTAATTTAACTATAATTAACATCTAAACTCAGAAAAATCAAATCTTTAAACTAAATTGAACAACCAAAATAATAAACTTGAAGTAAAAAGGAAAAAGAGAAAGAGATGCTACTACAAAACTCGCTAAATAGCGACGGAAACCGGCGATGGAAAAATTCGTCGCCACATAGTGACTGGAATTAGCGACTGAA
Organism: Talinum fruticosum; assembly: GCA_021018815.1. Taxonomy (NCBI): domain Eukaryota; kingdom Viridiplantae; phylum Streptophyta; class Magnoliopsida; order Caryophyllales; family Talinaceae; genus Talinum; species Talinum fruticosum. Next base: position 5,042,348 of record JAITYX010000011.1, read on the forward strand.
ACCGACAAAACCGACACATGTGTCGACAGACGACGGACTTAGCGACGGAATAAGGCATTCATCGCTAATTCAGAATCAGCGACGGAAAATTCAACTGCTATTCCGTCGCTAATCCGTCGCCAGGAAATGCCGATATTTCGGATGAAAGAAAACCCAAAAAAATCAAATTAATTTAGTAATTAAAATTCGTCGCCGATCGAAATTTTTTATTAGCGACGGAACAACGACGGACTATTCCGTCGCTAATGCTAAATAAATCCAGATCCGGCCTTTGGCCGACCGAACTTCCCGGAGCAAAGAGAGAGAGAGAGTCAAGGTTCCGAGCGTTAACCCTGCTGCCGCCGATTCGCCACCCCCAACCCCCACTCCCGCCGCCGATTCGCCCCGCCTTCACCGCCGTCCCCTCCAGCCATCCGCCGCCCTTCCTCCACCGCTGAGGAACATGAAGGCCGAAGACTTGAGTGTTCTCCTTGGTTGCTCCCGACCCGTGTCCCGCGCCGCCGCCACCTGGGTGGAGGACGCCGCCGACGCACCGCCGCTGCTGCCGCCGCTCGCCCGTCCTCCCGCCGTCGCCGCTAGTGCCGCCCATTCTTTGAAGGTATGGTTTTGTTGATTTTTATTAGATTTATGGTTTTATAAAATTGAAATTAAAATTGATGAATTTATGTAATTTGTGGGAAATTAATGTTGTTTGTGAATGAATGTGAAAAAAATAATGTGGAATTGTGTTATTTATGGAGTAAATGTTATTGAAGTTAGATTTAGGGTTTTTAGAAATGTAACTTGAAATTGATGAATATATGTAATTTGTTGGAAATTAATGTTGTTTGTGAATGAATTTGAAAAGAAAAAATGTGCAATTGTGTTAGATTTGTTGGAGATTATTGTTGAAGTTGAGGTAAATGTGTTTTCCGTGATTGATATATGTGCAATTGTTTGTTGTTTATTTGTGTGAGATTGTTTATGCTAATTAGGTATGATTATAGGTATGATTAGGTATGATTAGTTTAATTATATTTGTGTGAGTTTATTTATGCTAATTAGGTATGATTAGTTTAATTATGATATAAATATTTACGACTAAAATATAGAAATTACAGAAATTTATGTATAATAAAAAAATATATGTTAAATGCATAATGGTTATATATAGATTATGTTCATTATAGAAAATATGTAATCACATAACATCTCCATGTATTGATATTATTAAATAATAATTTAATAAATTGTTAAATGTCAATCGAATATATATGGACAGTCCTACGCATCGTAGATGGATGTATCGTAGGTTATTACCTGGTAGAGTTGGGTATAGACAAGAGTTTTTAGATACGGTTGAGGAGTTTGATGGACATGCTAGAAGCCAATCGAAATTTGTACATAATCAACAATATAGGTGTCCATGTCGCAAATGCGTAAATCGGAAGTATAAGGATCCCGATGAAGTTAAGTTGCACCTTTATCAATATGGTTTTCTTCCAAACTATTGGTATTGGACTAGTCATGGAGAAATAGATCCTCATTTACATGAGGATGAAACAATGGCTTCTAACATATTCAACGACGAAAGTGGCGCCAATCATATGAACTATGGCGATGTAGAAACAAATATCGACCGTATGAATGATATGGTCACGTATGCCATGATCTCAAATCAAAACTCTACAAGTGAGCTTCCAAATACCCATGCCCAAAGTTTCTTTAATATGGTTGAGGCTGCGCAACGACCTTTGTAGGTAGGAAATCAAACTCACATTGAGTTGTCTCGCCACCGTTAGAATGTTGAGCATCAAGTCCGACTACAACATGCCTAAAAATGCTTTAATGAAATTGCTCAACTGATGAAGGAGATTTGTCCGCCTGATAACCGAGTTCCTCGTGACATTCACCATGCAAAGAAGGTCATTAAAAATCTTGGGATGGATGTTCAAAAATTGATTGTTGTCGACAAGGTTGCATGTTGTTCTACAAAGAAGACATTAATCTCGATTCATGCAAGTTTTGTGGTCATGCGAGATGGAAGCGTCAAAGGGAAAGACAAGGCAAAAGTCAAAGAACTCCATTTGCAAGGATGCATTACTTGCCGTTAATACCAAGACTTCAGCGCTTGTTTGCTTCAAAACCCACAACAGAGCACATGAGATGGCATTATGAGAATGTAAGAGAGGATGGTGTCCTCTCGTCATCCTTCGATGGTGAAGCATAGAAACATTTTGATAGAGTTCACCCCGAATTTGCTATCGAACCTAGAAATATTAGACTTGGTTTGTGCACGGATGGGTTTAATCCATTCAGCCAACCTTCAAGATCTTATTCAATCCGGCCAGTCGTTACGCCTTATAATCTACCACCAGAGTTATGCATGACGACGCCTTATATGTTCTTGACATGTATCATACTAGGGCCGAAAAATCCGAAAAATAAAATTGATGTGTACTTGCAACCTTTTATTGATAAGTTGAAAACATTATGGGAAGATGGTGTTGAAACATATGATATTTCAAAAGGTGAGAACTTTCTCATGAAGGCTGCGTTGATGTGGACCATTAATGATTTCCTGGCCTATGGTATGTTGTCTCGGATGGAGTACGCATGGTGCCATGTCATGCCCGGTATGTATGAATCAAAAAAAGCATTGAAACTTAGAAATGGCCGAAAATTTTCATGGTTCGATTTCCATCGGAGGTTTTTGCCCCGAAGTCATACGTTCCGAAGGAATACCACATCGTTTACAAAAGGAAAACCGTACATTCGGGTCCTCCTCGTCGATATACAGGGAAGAAATAAAACAATGGGTTCAAAGCTTTCCCAAAGTAATAGAAGAGCAAGAAATTAACATTTCTGGGTTCAAAAAGGATCATAATTGGACAAAACAAAGCATATTTTGGGAGCTTCCATATTGGAAAGATCAATTGCTTCGCCACAACTTAGATGTGATGCATATTGAAAAGAACTTTTTTGAGAATATAATTAACACCGTTATGAATATTCCCGATAAAACAAAGGATGATATCAAGGCAAGAATGGATTTGGAAGAGTTGTGTGATCGTGTAGAGTTGAATTTAAAGCATGGAGTCAATGGTAAAATTTTCAAACCGAAGGCAAAATATGTGTTCACGCTGGAGCAGTAAGAGGGCAATATGTGAATGGGCAAGAGAGTTGAAAATGCCGGATGATTACTGTTTTAACATTTCATACTTTGTCAACCCAAACTCCACTAAGTTCCATAGCATGAAAAGTCATGATTGTCATGTTTTCATGGAGAGTCTTCTTCCAATAGCATTTAGTGCACTCCCTGACGAGGTTTTAACGCCTCTCATTGAAATTAGTGACTTCTTCAAGAACCTTTGTTCATATGTTTTACTGGATGCGGAGTTAGAGCAAATGCATCGAAATATTTCAATAACACTTTGTAAATTGGAAACAATATTTCCTCTTGGGTTCTTCAATGTGATGGAACACTTGCCTGTTCATTTGGCGGAGGAAGCAAAATTGGGTGGTCCAGTACAATACCGGTGGATGTATCCATTTGAGAGGTTCTTTGGCCGATTGAAGAGATCCATAGGAAACAAATCGAAGCCTCGAAGAGAGTATCGCTGAAAAGTACGCACGATTTGAAGAAACACATTTTGCATCTTACTATTTCGGCTCTAACGTGCCTTGTATGCGCACAATGTCCATGTTTCATACCACAATCCTACTCTTTCGGTATTCATACCGTAAGGTGCTCCAATTGGGAAGTACAATCCGCGTTTCCTTGATGATAAGGAAAAGACGGCTGCACATGTCCATGTTTTACCGAACTGTTCCAAAGTTAAACCTTACCTTGAGTGAGTTTATCTTCTCCTATTCAACACTCGTTTCAATAAATTTATAGTTTATTCAAAATGATGATGTCATAGTAATAAAATCTTTGAACTTAGCCTCTTCGAACACCAAAAACGAGCTATGTATGGTGATGTTAGTGATGCTGCAATTGATGCAATGGTAGAAAGTGAGCTCGAAGAGTGGTTCAAAGGAGCTGTGAGTATCATATATTAATACTTATTGCTTGATGGTGCAATTGATGCAATTAGTATTGGTTGTTCAATATTAATAAACTAAACAAACACTATGTTATTGACACAGATTCATTGTTATCAATTATATCATGATGAAAAACATGTTTACTTGATGCAATTAGCTCAAGGTCCTTTAAGGAGAGTGAAAACATGGACAGCATACATGGTGAATGGAATGTTATTTCATATCGAGGCTCGAAATGAAGGGAGGATGACCTTCAATTGTGGTGTCCGTGTGAAAGGAACCGATGGAGGACGTGTTCAAAATAATTACTATGGCATCTTGCAAGAAGTAGTTGAACTTGAATATGTTGGTGAACCAATAAAAAGGTGTGTGCTGTTTAAATGCGATTGGTTTGACCCTAGTCGTCCTCGGGAACTCGGTGCCATAAATTTAGTTCATATGTTGAAGTGCATCGTACAAGGCGTTATTATAAGTATGATCCTTTCATATTTGCTAGTACTCGGAACTCAGGTGTATTATATGTCATATCCACAAGGGGTCCCTAGAGAAAAACCGAATTGGTTCGTCGTAGTGGCACTCAAAACCACGGTCCGTAGTTGATGACCAATATACTATTCCTCTTGCATTCCAAGAGGATAATATGGGTACAATCGATTCTATAATAGAAACTTTGCCAGTACACTTTGGTTGATAACTCAATCTCAGCAGAAGAATTAGTTGATGATGTTATTTTAAACCGAGAAGATGAGATTGGGGATATTAGTGAAGAAGAGGATGGTGAAGAAGATGAGGAAGGTGAATGGGATGATGATAACATCACCGATGACGAAGAAGAACATATCCTATTCAATGATGCCGAAGAGGATAGTGAAGAAGACGATGATGATACTGATGATGCGGATGATGGCTAGTTGATGATGTTCTTTTTTGGGTTTGTTTTATATTGTATAACTTTCATTTATGTTGTAATCAAATGAATTCTTATTAATGTAATGAAGGTCAAATAATTGAAGCGTAATTTATTCATAGAAGAATATTTATATCTAACGCTTACATGTTTATATGTTTACTATTGTTTATATGTTGTTTTATATGGAATCACTTGAACCGTTGGATGTTTACTAATAGTGTTTTTATGTTGTTTATGTTCAGAAAAATGGAGACAGGTAGAGGCAGGTCCAAAAGATCAGCTACTCGGGAAGGGCTAGAAACACCACTACCAATGGGGAAGGTAATGATGTGAGCACTTCTACCCCATCTCAAAACCCTCATAACCTTCAATCTCCCGTAGGTGGAGCAGTATCTCCACACTCCCCTTACAACCAAACTCCAATGGGGGTCATTTATTCTTAACCCTCCTTTTTCCAACCCCTAAACATCCCACACATGCAAAGCCCAATGGGTAGGTCTTTCATCCCAAACCCTCCATATTCTCAGCACTCGCCCCATATGTACTCAAACTCGCCCAATACATATGCATATCACCAATATGGTACAAATAATGTACCACGCATCCACGTTGGTGTCGAACAAAGGCCACCACAAAGGCCTACAAATGATGGGCCAACCGATGCAGGAAACGAGCATCCTAGTCTTGAATCAAGCAGTGCTAGCAGCTGAGAAAAGATTCGAATTGAGCTAGATGGTGAAGGGTAAGTATGATAATAAGTAATAAACTAAATTAAGCATAATAGTTTATTAGTAGAACTAACTATTTTATATGTTTCTTGTTTAGGTTCTTCCCCATTGACAAAGTTGTGGGTACGATTTCCCACATCTTCCAAAGCAAGTACGATGGAGCTTGGCCTACATGGGGTAAAGTTCCTCGATCACAACGTGATTAGTGGTTGAGTTTAAGGTAATGACAAATCTTTAGTTTTCTGAATTTCAGATAACATAATGACTTATTGTGCATGTTCGAACATTATATTATAATTTCATAACTTACATGTTTACTTTTTAATTATATAGAAATTTTTCACTTGGTCTCCAACCGATGAAGTCCAAATAAGAAGAAATTTTGAAAAGAAAGGAAGTGATCGATTAAAGGACTTCATGCTGAAGGCGAGGAAAAATAAGAAGAAGCCGAAATGGTTGGGTGACAACTACCGGCGCGAGTTGCTCGAATATTGGGAAACCGCCGACTACAAGAAGTTCTTTGAGCGAGCTCGAAAAACCGTCATGCTGATCAAGGGGGACTTGGTTCATCGCTCCATACTTGTGGCTCAATCCCTATGACGGAGCATAAGCAGCGATTGGTACATACCCCTTTATTAATGATTACGCATGCAACTATTAACATGTTCATATTAGTAAATTGATTATCTACTAACTTTTTTTTATTTAGATGAAGGAGCTTAAAAGAGTTCAACCTCTACCGACCCAACTATTTTCACATACCCACAAAACAAAAAAGGACGAATGGGTCGACTAAAAATCCAAGGCCATTTATGTGAGTAACCTTATATATGCAATTTTCATATTTTTCAATCTATGGTTTTCGTTAACAACCTCGTGATATTTACATGCCTCAAATATTTATATTTTATTCAGGACAAGTTTGAAAAAGAGCGAGAACAGTTGCAAAACACTCAACCTACTCAACTTTCTAGTGATGACCCCAACTCTTCTGAGGATCATGTCTCCAGCCCTTCACAACATGAGTTGTGGGTCAAAGCCAATGCGAACAAGAAAGGTCGCATTTATGGACTTGGATCCGAGGCTAAAAACTTCAAACCAACCATGCCCTTCAAATCACCGAAAGCTTCTACTCAAGATGACTCATATTTGAGAGCAACAGTGCATAATTTAACTTCTGAGTTACATCAATGGATTAAGCATGCTCGGGCGCTTGGGTTGGAAAATAGGCAGCTGAAAGAAAAGGTCGACAGATTACGCTGAGCCAATAGCACGTATGAATGAATTTATGCAGTCTCAGCAAGCATCCGGATCTCACCATCGACCAAGTACAACCACAAGAGGAAGAGGAAGAGGAACAAGAAGAGGAAGAGGATGAGGAAGAGGAAGAGGATGAGGATGAGTGAGGACCATGAATGCATTGTCAACTTTTGTGTATATTGGTGATCATCACTTTGCGAACTGTTTAGATGTGTTTAAGGTTTCTTGTGAACTTTTGTTTGCTTGTTTTTTTGAACTTGTGAATTTGTTTTAAATATGTTTTGGTTGTTCATGATTTTGAACATGTAAGTTGGATTTGTATATCCAACTTTGATGAGTTATTTGTGGCCGGCATATGTAAATGCCAAATGTAAGTGTCACATATGTGAATGTTGGATTTGTATACCCATTCACAATTTTTTGTACTAGGGTAAAGAATAATTAGAAAATTTTATTTTGGATTTTTTACTGAACAGATGACGAACAGCGACGGAACAACGACGGACTAGCGACGGAACAACGACGGATGTATACAATTCAGCGACGGAATTCAGCAACGGAATTCAAGCAACGGAAAGACCACCATTTCCATTGCTGAATGGCGTCAAGCAACGGAAGACTTTCTGTCGTTAAATTCAATTAGCTACGGAAGTCTGTTTTTGTCGCTAAGTAGCGACGAAATTGAAAGAATCCGTCGCTAAAATTTAGCGACTCGTCTTTTAGAGACGGAATTTTTCCATCGCTAGTTCCGTCGCTAATTACAAAATTCCGTCGCTAATGAGCGATATTCCGTCGCTATTTCCGTCGCAAATTATCGGTTTTCCAGTAGTGAGAAAACTTATGCTTGAATTGAAATTGAATGCTTGAATCAAAATCTTGTACAAATCTCTACATTAATCTCCCCTAATGGGGTTTTATTTTGGTTAAGTAAGAACCCTAAGAGGTCCTCTAAAATCCCTAAAAAGCAAGCCCCCTTCATTAGAGCCAAAATTTTCTATTTATAACCGCAAAATCAGTGCGTAAAATGGGCAACAAGGGTCAGCATGGGCTGTGCTAAATTCCTAGGAAGATGACACCGGTAGTGCCAGGTTGGCACAACTAGTGCTAGACTTCGGCATGGATAATGCTACACCCATGCTTCCTCACGACATTTCGGAAAATTTGCTTGAATTGACAGCACGGGTAGTGTTAGCTAGTGTGTTAGACTTCGGCACGAGTAGTGCTGCACCGAGTGCTATAGTCAATTAATGAAAATCAATGGTTCAAATTTTCATGTATATATATATATATATATATATATATATATATATATATATATACATGTAAATTTGAACCATTGATTTTCATTAATTGATCGTAAAAGCACTGGTGCAACACTGCCCGTGCCGAAGTCTAGGATTCTTATTTTAGGCTTGTATGAAAGTAGCATAGTTTTCTTTTCTTTTTTTTTCTCGAAAGATACTTCTTTGTGTGATTTTAGTATTTATTAAGTAAAATTGTTAATTCATAGATTTAGTTATAAGGTTTTCAAAGACCATTAAATTGAATTTCTTTTATACTTCCTCCATATCAATAAGATTGTACATTTTTTCGGATAAGAAAAGATAGTATGTTTAATTATTTTGTGGAAATTTAAAAGTAAATTCATTTTGTAGTAGGGGTGTACGTATATTTTGGTCCGACCTAGGAAAAATGGACTAGATCGAGTCAACCCGGTTTGGAACAATTTCATTTTGGACTGGTTCATGGTTCATACATTTATTGATTTTAGGTTTTCTTTTTGGGTCAATCCGATCTTATAACGCCTTAGCCGAAACTTGGAAATAACCAATCCAAACCGATAACCCGATTTTGTTTCTTTTTTTCACAGCAGGTTATTAAACTCCCAATTCATATCTTACAATTGTACGATCTAAAAACTCTCCATCTATCCCACTCCCATTAGCATTTTAAATGTATTACAATCTTACGAAGCTAATTTAGTTCAAAAATATGTGGTAGAATCATAGTACTATTTTACGATTCTAGGATTCGATTCATGATTCTAAATAAATTTCATAAATTGTTGACAAATAATTTTATTCGAGAATTCATCACAATAGTATGCTTTTGAAATAAAATACAACATGAGTTTGTAATAAGATTTGCTTAGAAATTAAGGATTGGAGATATACCTCAAAATGGGTTAGAGGTGGAATTGAATGGTGGTGGCCCGGTGGTGGAGACCTGGTGGCTCAAGGGGTGGCAATGGGCATAGGTCAGCGGCGTCGAGCGCCAGAGAATAGCCAGGGGGTTACCAACCCCGGCCAGTGACGGCAGAGGCACCGCCTCGCTTGTTCTCGCCTTGCTGCTGCGAACCGAGTAAAAAGGAGAGAGAAAGAAGTTGTTGGCAGCAGTAGGGGTGGCGGCCGGGGGAGCTGGCGGCGGAGGCTGGCCCGCGAAGGCTGTTGGCGGTGGCAAGAGGCGAGTAGTGAAGGAAGAAGAAGAGGTGAAGGAGATGGAAGATGATAAGTATTAGCTTGCTTTGCAATCCCCTACTTCGCGATATTTTGGACGATGCTTCTAGCAACTCCTTCTTTTTCTTTTTTTTTCTTCTAAATTCTAATATCTCCACATCTTCTTACTATTGATTTTACCACATGGTTAAACTCCCAATCACCCATTTGGCCCATTTTTATTGGCTTAAAAATATTTCCTAACTTTTGTCTCTTTTTATTTATATTATTTTACTTACTATTTATTTATAAAACCGTGTTCGAGACACAATTTTCATTATTCGAGTATATATACATTTCTTCGCACAAATGTAAATTTGTACGAATTATCCATTATTATTTTCGATTATCAAATTGTTTGCACCTTTTATTTCGGTTTCGAATTTTTGCACGACTCACTGCTCTTAAACAATATTAAGACGATAAAATATAAATTTAAAGTAGTTAATTACGATTAAGTTTTCGGGTGTTACAATCTTGGAGCCAAAACACAACACTTTAATACTTGTGATCATGAAATGCAGCATCTAACAGACGTCTTGAGGTCTTCAACTCCTTGTCTAATTGGAAAAAAGTGAAATGCGATATTCTGAATTTGGAGTTTTCATGCAAGCATAGGATTCCCATTGTCTCCGGAGGCTTGGCCCGAGCTTGGACCGTTCGAAAGAAAATGGGATTTTTGGATTGATCCAAGGCAAAAGGTTATTTCTATGGTGTTGGGGGTTCTTTATGTTTTATTGGCTTCCGTCGCACCAATCAAGTACGATCCGTGATCCAAATCCTCAAACATGACTCGAGATTTCATCATCGGGCCAACAAAATAAAAAATAGAGAAAAGACATGACACTTTTTGGGTGTCTACAACTACCCACCTGTGAAAAAGGACATTTGGAATCAAGTTGTGTATGTGTGTGTGTTAAATGTCAATAATTCAAAATAAAAAATAAAAAAAAAGAGCATAAAAGTCATCTAAGTAGAGGGAATCGTGTTAACTTTAGCAATTTGATTTACGAGGTTTGATGACACTTTGCACTTGAGCACCAAGGTGTATATATTGTATCATTGAGTTGTGTAAGGTGAAAAATAAGAATCTGGGAGTGCATTTATAGGTTAAGTGTCATGGTCGTGCGTTTTGCTTGTATATAGCTAGTAGCTAGTGTGTTAGGGTAATAAACCCGATTGACTTGTGCATACTCCACCTTTGCTTTGTATATATCTCTTGCTTTTGAAAAATCCAAAAATACTTTAAAGATTTTGTGGGTATATCTTTTACAAACCCTCACGAGACCTCACTCGTCCACTTAGATTACCAAAGGGTTTAAAGGGCTTGTTGCATATGCCAAATGCAACCACGATTTATGTGACAAGTGAGTTAGAATTTTATTTTTTTGTTCTTCTTTTGATTTTTCTCGCAAACGAGAAAAATATAGGTATGGAGGTATTTGATTGGAGCGTAAACGACATATTTTATGCGCCCTCTAACACTTATTCTTGGCTTATAAATAATATAATTTTATGATTTTTATTTTTTTATTTACCATTGTAGGAAATAAGCCAAACCTGGAAACTTACAGAGAATAGAGAGAAAATGATGATGATTTCGGCAAATCAAGCTTCAACGATCTACACTCAACTTGTCATAGCCATGTTGGACCATCCGCAAGCCCATGTGAACGTTCCGCAAGAGTTCCGAAAGTTCAAAGTAAAGTTTCGGAATCACCACACTCAATGTCCAAGCATTTGTTGTATTTGGGGACCCAAGAAGAACCTCTCGAGGACCCTTCGAAGCGATCATGAGCCGCCAAGATCATCCCAAACCAGTCTCGATGCCGCCCAACGAAAGTCAAAGCAGGAAAGGCCATTTGGAGGCCCTATGGCTTGCCCGCAGGCTATGGAACAGCCTCGTGGCAGTTCCCACGGTCTGGCCCATGGCTGTGGGGCAGCCGTGGTGGCCCTATTTTGGGCATTTCTCTACCTTTTCAGCCAGAGCCATGACATGGTCATGCCTGTGCCACTTCACATGGCCGTGTCAAGGCCTCGAGTCTCAGCTTTGGTTGTTTTTAGGTTATTTAAACTAGTTTTGGCTACATTTTTTGGGGAGGCATCTTGAAAAGAGCCCTTACTTAGGGTTTAGGAGTTAGATTAGTTTTATAGTTAGCCAAAGTAAAACTCAATTAGAGAGATTAATTAGGTTAGATTAGTGTAGATTTGGGTTGAAGATTGTAAACCATGGAGCTTTGGAGCTCATATGGCTAAGCTTTCTTCTTCTCTTTCTCTTTATTTCTTACTTGTTCTTTAATTTCGTTAGATTAATGATAGTTAATGTTTTGTTTAAATGTTTGCTATTTTTGTTGTTGATTTATGTTTATTTGTTTGGTTTATGCAAGTTATTTTAGTTTTCTCTTTCCTTTCCATGCTTATTTGTTATGTTTCTAGTGTAGACCTTAGCTTGAATTTTCTCATGTTTAGTGAGTAGTTTGGTTGGCTTGTGTTGTGATTAGCCATTTGATGGCTAGTTAGTCATGTATTATACTTAGCCACACCCAATTTATGCTTGCAAATTTGAGTTTTCACTCATGCCTACAAAGTGTTAGATAAAATACTTGAAAGAGTTTTCATCTATGTGTTTGGGCAATTGACTTACACCGAAAGGTGAGGTTGATTTGCTAGTGTAGAAAAGTTGAATGGATGGGATTTTGCATGAAAATAGCCTAAATCCAAGCTAGGTCCGAGGGTTGCTAACCTTGTGGTTTATTTGTGCTAACACCATGAAAATAGGCGGTTAGGCTACTTAGACTAGCTTATGACCAATGAAAGTGCGCTTGGGTGAGCTTTCTCGACACAACCGACCATCTCAATTTGTTAGCTTAACGTGGGTAGGTTAGGGCCTTATCTTGGCTAATTAGCTCGTTAATTGGCGAAATCATAACCGAGCCACCTTAACTTTCTTTAACTTGGTTTTCATTATTTAATTTTCCCACATATTTTATTTGGCTTAGCTTAAGCCGCTAGAATTAGGCTCCAATACTTGAAACCCTATTCTCTCGTGGTTTGACACCCTCGAATACTCACTCGAGGTCACTTTAATATGTGAGCCGTAGAAACTATGACAAACATAGATTCTCCCACAATCTCCCAATAATGCTTAAAGAAAGCACTAAAATAACCATCCGGGTTTGGTGACTTCTCATTGGCAATTGAGAACATAGCCCTCTTTTTTCAGCTTTTGTGATTTGTTTGCATAGGAAAATTTGCTGTTCTAGGTTCAGTCTATTTCCTTTGCTAAAAATTTCACTTCTTGGTTTGTTTCTTTGGATTGATTGAGGTCCAAGCATAGTTTGGAAGAAATGCACCATATGCTGAACAACTTGGTTCTTACCCTCAATGGTATTGCCATGGTTGTCTTTAATTTCATAGAAGATAGCTTGTTACCTCCTTTGTTTCAAGGTAGCAAAGAAAAATTTATTGCATTGGTCCCCCAGGTTTATCCAGGTATATTTAGTTTGCTATTTTAGTAATGCTCGCTGAGGTATGTAACAAGTCATTGTACTCTTTTCGAAGTAGCTTTTCAGCTACCTACAGTTCAAGTATGAAAGTGTTAGCTCAGCATCGTTGTTTGTGCTAAATGGAGCTTTAATCTTATTTGATCAACTCTATTGTGTACATCCCTAAACTTGGACTTATGAAGTCTGCTTTAGGGAGAATTTGAGCATCCTCAACTTTATAGCTACCTGGTATATTTGACTTCCTTTTATTGTTTTTGCCCAAGTGTCTTTCACCACCTCTTTATAATATGGATGAGATTCCCACATCTCACTATATCTAATGGGATTGCATTTTTCTCTCACATCTTGGTGGAAGCTGATCACAATAGGGGAGTGATAAGATATCCCCTCGGTAGAAATGAAGCTCTTGCAACCTCCAATAGTAACACCCATTCTTGATTCACTAGAGCTCGCCAATCTTTGAGTAAACTCTATCTCCACTATCCTGTTTATTTGACCACATGTATTCACAGCTTGAAGCTTGAATATCATGTAGTAAACAACAATTAGTGCAATGTTGAAGGCAACAATACCATTGTAGGTCATAGGATTGCATCCATTCCTATCTTATAGATTGAGTGGGCGTTAAATCACCTAATACACACCAAGCCGTAGTTATTTCAGCATTGATGTTAATTAGGTTGTCCCATAAATCCCTTCTTTCTTCTTCACGGTTATAGCCATAAACAAATGTCACAAGGAATGTTTGTTTAGTCTCCACCGGAGCTACTTCACAATGCACAAACCGACTAGATGCAGCACTAATGTGTACCTTGTATATTTCAGGCCTCTAAGTAACCCGATTCTTCCAAAAGGATGGAAATCATTGTTTATATATGATCCCCAACCAAGAAACATGTTATTAAAAGCACTCAAGACATTTTTGCTTCTTATTATAGTTTCCACCAGTCCTAATAGGCCAACTTTATTAGCTGCAATGAAGCTTTTCACCTCCATTTGTTTTTTGGGTCTATTAAGACCTTTTAGTAAGTCAAGGACATGACTATGTTCCCGTAAAATCTGGCCGATTAGGTAATAGAACTTCATTCTCCTCATTCACTTGATTTAGAACTTGGAAAGGGCTAAGATCAATATGCACCGGCTGAACTATAGCTTGCTATGGAGTTCTTGCCCTACCTCTAGACACATGTTGGAAATCCTTCTCATGAGTAGGTTCTACTACTTCATCTAAATGGGACACCTCAATTTGCACCTTATTTTGGTTAGTATCGGTTTCTTGGTCGGTGACTTTGGGCCTCCATACTCTTCCGATATTAAGCTTTTTCCTGCACACCTCTTCCTCATGTCCAAACATCTTGCATTGTTCACAACGTATATGTCTCCATTCATATTCCACATTTTGTCTCACCGGTATATCATTTTCCGACATGAACTCAACATGGTCTCGGCATCTTCTCATCGATTTTCATGTCAACTAGAATTCGAGCATAATGTAAGATTGATTTCTCCCTCGTGGCTCTATCATTGGTAATAGATTCCCCAAGGAGGCTTTCAAATTTTTCAAGTCCAGCAGCCCCCAATACTTCACATCCAATCCAGGCAATCTAATCCATATAGGAATATGTTTCACCATTTCTCTATCAATGGAGGTATTAGGACTCCATGCCTTCAAAATCATTGGTTTTTTTGTCGAAATAAAGTGACCCTTCTTCAATGCCATATCCCTCTTTTCAATTTCCTCAAATCTGACTAGAAACACCCCATTTGGTAATGCAAAAATTGAGTCAATGTCAAAATTCTTCCATATCCTTCTAAGGAAACCAGTCATAACCGGGTACGAGGGGTTAGCTCCTATCACACAGCACAATAATGCAGAACTCCAATATTCTACTTCTTTCTCAACATCCGTGTATTCAATTTTGATTAATTTTTGCCCATTAATCTCCATCATAGGGACAATTCTAAATTCATTCCTCCCCCAATACCTACTGCCTCAGCATAAGTAAAGATATGGGGATTTACCTAGTTTTCCTCCATCTGGCTATTCTCTTGGTGATTAGCCTCGCAATCCCTTACATTACTCATGTCCGTTCCTAATTGCAATGGTATTATTTCATTGGTATCATGGTGAGATTTGGCTTCGCTCCCTGGATTGACTTGAAATTCCATCCGCAGAGCTCTCCGGGATAATTTGGTTCACTGAAGTACTCGATGGTTTGTGTTTTGCTGGACATCCTCTTCTAACTTTCCCCATCGCTAAGCTTCTGTTAAAGAGAGAAGCTCTCGGCTAGAGAGAGAATTTTTTTAATATTACCAAAACTTTATTCTTAAGTGCGTTTTTGGATACTACTAGGCTCTAACGAACTTGGTTTGATGGAGTATTAATTTTGACATTTTAGAGTCTAAGAAAGATTAATTTGAATTTCGGCTTAAATTATTGTCATGTCTCATTAAGGGAAAAGAATTCTATTCAAAAAAAAAAAAAAAAAGAAAAAGGAAACGAAAAAATTATAATTAGTTCCTGAAAATTAAAAACAAAAGCAGAGTGATCCACGCCCTTGTGGAAAATGTTAATTAATGTTATGAAAGCTGGAAACGTGAGGTAATTAATGACGCTATGTTGTGTGTGTACCTGCTAATTAACTTAATTATAAAGTCTGTGGATGAGATTGTAGTTGGGATCCATAATCAATTTTATCTTAGTTAACTTTAAATTATATAATGGTTGGTCTAACAAATTTATTTTTAAAAAAGAAGGGAGAAAGAACGTAACTTTACCGGAAAATTTTAGATGAGTTAGATCTTATTCGGCAAAAAATTAGTGGTTTAGGTGAGTTTTACTTATTTGATTAACGGATAATTGTCGGATGAGTTAGATCATATTCGACAAAAAATTAGCGGTTTAGGTAACTTTTACTCATTTGAGTAATGGATAATTGTTTAACTGGTAGTGAACAATTGTTATATTTTAGCTTTTATCGGATACTTGTTTCACTTCTTATAGCAAAAATGTAATTTATAAAAATATTGATCGAGTCTGCACCTAAACAAATAGTAATCGAGCGAGCAAATAAATATAACATGATATAAAAGACCATAAATTCAACCTCGTTTTCATTACTACTACTATTGAAATTAATTTGAAAGAAATAATTATTTTAAATCTTCAAGTAATAAGACGCTTATTATCTGTTTTTGGAACTCAACTCATATAAATATGGGAAACAAGCATACCTTGGACAGCAAAAAGATCATTTGAAATGTTCAAAAGGAGTATGCTGGCTACAAATGTGAGAGAGGGAATAGAGAAGTTGCCCTAATCACATCGTAAAGCAAATGTCAGGCCCTGTCCATGGGAGCTCTGCTTTTCTATGATGTCATGTTTGACAATCAGCCGTTATCTCGTTAACTATTAATTGTTTGTATTAACTATTTGACTTAACTTTTTATATTAATTGTTTGAGAAAAATGTATTTGATAAAATTATTTGTTTCTAATAAAGTTGTTTGGTGAAATTTCATTTATGCCCATAACTCAATTTTATTAATTATTTTAGACATTATAATTATTTTTATTCCATATTCATATTTGTTGTCAACATTAATTAAGAATTATGTGATATATAAAATTATATTTATATCTTCTACATAATTTTAATTATGTGTATCTTTTGAAATTTATTTTTAATTATATTTGACATTTATGTGACAAGATTATTTATTTATTATGATAGAATAAATTATTTATTAAAATACAAAAATATAAAAATATTAACTTATAATCATCATCTATTATTGTTCAAAAAGTGAAAAAATATGAATTAAAAAAATCTTAACACATAGATAATATTATTTGTTTGTCCATGATAAATAAATACATAAATTACCACTCAAAGTTGATATTTATTATTAGATTGTATTCATTTATTTATTGTTTATCCAATTTTCTTTTAATGAGAACTGAATTATCTAAAAAAATATTAAATTATATTAATTTATTTCCACAAAATAGGGTAAATAGGAAGTGAGGACAATTCCTGTAATTATTATCAATTTTTGGTTAACAAAGGTAATTTCATGTAAATATAGAAAAAGTCAATCCTAAAAAGCTAATCAAATTAACTTTTTATAAAATGGCTTTTTGGGATAAAAAGTTATTAAAGAAAAGTCAAACTACCAAACATCTCAATTGACTTTTTGACTGAGTCAAACAGTCAAACCACCCAAAAATGTCATTTTGGATGAAAAAGTCATCCCTCAAACATGGCCTAAGAGAACTAGGGCAAACGTGCATTAGACGCTCGTTGTTCCATTTAAACTCTTTATAGCAAAATGACAAGCTGAGGCCTCTCCAAAAAAAAAAACCAGAACAAAAGAAAAGAAAAAAGGGGTCAATGGTTAGGCACTCGCAAAAGTTCGAATTCGAGTCGAAATTGGATTGAATAAATTGGTCAATATCTAAAATTATAACAGAAATTTTTTTCGAGTTCAACAATTCATACAAGCTTATATTCAAGTCAAAATTAGGTTCGGATAACAGAAATAGGAAAAATTTTACACCCGAATTTAAAATTCGGACAAAAAATTTTAAACTAGACCCATTTTTTCAGATCAGAAAAATTCAAATAATCGGATCAACCTTATCTTTCCAAAAAGGAGTAAAATAATAAGACATTTAAGTCTATATAATGACAATTAATATATTTTTCTTCCGTGAAAAGGAATGACAGTGTTATAACATTTATATAGTTAAAATGAGAGTTGCTATAACATTTTAATAGTAGACTTTATGTTGACTTAATTAAAATGTATACAGAGGTCGGAGTACAAGTATAAATAGGGACAAATGAGAGCGAGTCTCCACCCCCAAACGATAATTTTAACGTACACACATATCCCTAAAAATTTCTGTTTCATAATTTTTCCAAAGGGAAATTTACAGATGGATACCATTTTAATTTAGATTTATAGGTGAAGTTTGGCAATCTACAGATGGGTCATACTTTATGTGGGCCCCACATGAAGGTGGTTGGATTTGGCAAGGTAAAAAGACAGAGATGCCCTTAATGATGTTGCTTTGGTGTTTGGTTTGGATGGTGATTTGAAATGTCTAAAATGGCCTTGATGACGTGAGAATGAAGTCATGGAAGAAACTGAATGTTTTGAAAAGCTTAACATTATTTTCAGATGATCGATGCTGAGCATTGAAGAGAGAGAGAGAGGGAGAGAGAGAGAGAGAGAGAGAGAGAGAGAGAGAGAGGTGTGCTATGATTGTGGAGGTTGCCAACAGTCCATTGTTTCCGACACGGTGAAGTTGAAGGTGATTGGGACGTGAAATTGGTTGGATAAGTAAGTTTAATTGTGTATTATATTCAATTTTTGTAGGTGGGTTTTGGTTTATGATTGGTTATTATTAGGTACAACATAGGGTTAATTATAGGTTGGGTGTGAGAATTTTGAACAATTGGGGGTAGAATTTGTTATTATTTTAAAATATGATTTTTGTATACATTTATGTCTATAAGAGTTGGCTTTAAATGGATTTAGGGTTTTTAGTTTGATCGGGTGGATTGAGTTTTGTAATATAGTTGATGAATATTGTTTTGTTGGTTAAATATGAGTCAATTAGTTGGGACGAACATTTATTCATGTTTTATATTTGTGATGTACTTGAAGTGTTGTCATTTGAAATTGAAAAAATGAAATGTGTGGTTTAATTATGATTGCAATGCTTGGTACGTAGATTTAACAAGTATAATAGGGCGTTCATACGTTGGTTGTGCTTGTGTCATGTATGTTTTTTTATGTATTGGACAAGTGGAAATTTAGTTTCGACATACTGGTTGTACTAGCATGTCATCCTTGGATTACATTTAATGTTAAACCCGTTGAGTTTGTTAAAGTTTATGTATAATTGTAAAGGTGGGTGTGAATGTGTTGTTTGGCTATGTGAATGTAATATGTAGTTTATTGTGTACATATTGTAAGGGTAATTTGGCTTATGTTATATTGGATGTATGTGTATATCATGCCGGGCTAATTGTATATATATACATGGACTGTATGAATATGTTCATAAAAATAGTAATTGGTAATATATTAATATGGTATGTATGTAAAGTATAATTGACAATATATGTGGTTGTCCCACATGTGGGTTGTTGTTAATGTGTAGAGTGGTTCATAAGTGTGAAAGACAGAGATGGAGTCAGCTGGTGGAGCAAGTAGTTGGTGAGAGAGAGGTTGTTATGTATCCGGGAGAGGTCGGATGTACGGAGCTTCCTCCGGGTATCTTCAATGTTCTCGACCACATCCCTCCAAATAGCTTCAGCCCAAGCATACCGGCCCAAAGCGTCGGGATCATCTGCGTAACGCAGCATATGCCAATTTGCTCCATTAGGAGAACGCGGGAAGAAAACCCCACTCAAGACTATCCAGCAATACAGCCTAAGCCACGGCCCGTTTCTTGCTCGTTGTGTGCTCATTTGCCAAGTTGACCATACAATTGACGTACTTGCGCAAATAGCGCTTCTTCCCCGACCCACGTTACACCATTGAGTCCACCCACTCCCTCTCCCACTCTCCCATGCGACTCATAAGTAGTGTGCCAACTTTTGCCGACACCGGTGGCTCGTTCAAATCCACCTTGACCCTCGTGCCTAGCAGCCCGGTTAACATAATTACATCAAACACAGTAAAAGGCATCCTCCTCCCTCCTATTCCGAACGCCTTCCACCGAGGAACCCACCGCTTTATCAAGGCAAGGGTCAAGTGTCTATCGGTCTCCACCAGGCTATAATCAAGCACAGGTGCAAACGCCGTCCCCGCACGAGTTAAGTATGGAAATCATCCAAACTTCGTTGAATGTATCCAACGTTCCTAACATACATCCGGATCGGAGGATAACATCAACATCGTCCAAACATATACCCGTATGTACCCCCGTCCGGATGTACTTGTTGTCCTCTTCCCATACCGCCTGTTCATGTCCATAGGGTCTCCCAAATCATGCTCGTCCGATGTCCCCTCCGAGGTTGACATCGTAAATGCCGACACATCTTCGCTTTCGGATGTATCTGTTTGCCCCGAACCATGTTAGAACCCTCGACAATTCCATCACTTCCTCATCCATGTCAGAAGTCATCTGCTTTTTCTCCCTGGCAGATGTCTCCCCATCATCATGACATTGCGTATATTCTGTTGGCTTCGGGTACAACGTCGTGTGACATGGATTGGATTGATTGTCACAGACTTTCCCCGCTTGTTTCCACTTTTACCGGTCATTTCTTCAACCTACAGTTGAACACAACACAACAAACATAACAATATTTAATTCAACATACTCGTACTTGAAAATTACAATAGTGACTGAAAGCCCTCAAAAACATCACCTAACCACCAAAACTTCAGTAATTTTCACATTTAATACAAAATTTGCAACTACTCAATCTTCCGATGTCAACTACCATTATTCATGATAACAATCCAAACCAATCACATTAATGCATTTTCACATTCAATGTTTTACAATTACAACATTGACTTTAACTTCACAATAACTACAACTCATCTCACTATGTAATACCAAATCGAAACTACTCAATCCTAGGATGTCAACAACCATTATTGATGATAACAATCAAATTTATTCCTAATAATGCATTTTCACAATGTTGTACAGCTATATTTAACAAGCCACTACCACTCATTTCAATATGTAATACCTAATCAGAAACTACTCAATCCTACGATGTCAACAACCATTACGATGATAACAATCAAAACCAATCTAATACTGCATTTTGACAATGTTCTACCGCTACAATAGTTCATTTTACATGCCACGATAGCCAACAAAGTTCACTAATTTCAATATGTAAAGTGCAATCTACAACTACTCAATCCATGGATGTCAACAACCATTACTCATGACAACAATCCAAACGAATCCTAATAATCGAAACCATTCCTTTCATCTCAAAGACAATCGAATAACACGTACAATACTGATATCTCGTTCATTTCCTTTTATGCCTTATCTACCCCTGTGTAATGTTCACACATTGCAAATTTTTATTGCTAGGGTTAGTCCTGAAACTTAATTAGAGATCCTACAAATGACTACATTTTCCAAAGGTAAGCTACCAATAAGGTATATCGAGGTGCCCCTGAAGCTTGGCAATATGAGCTTTAATTATTATCATACACTTGCAACCAAAAATACCGCTACAAGTGAAACTATTAGGAGTAAACAGGTTCAGTTATGTTGGGAAGATCCAACTGAATAACTCTATTCTATTGACCATGTAGACCTATTGGAATCATACCACCTACTCGGGTAATCCAATTATTAAGAAGACCTACATAAACTTCCTTTAGCATCGGGAGGAAGGAAGAAAAAGTTATTCCACTAGCTTGGCAGGGCATCTACTCTTCCAAACAATATACTTGGATTGGGGATAGCCAAAACCGATGAATGGAAAAACAAAGCTCAACAACAATGCCGGAACAAATTTCCACTCTCATTAGCAAAACAATAATGGGGGAGGAGCAGCTATTGCTTTTGAATTGAAATATATGTATTTGGAACCTTTTTCTCCATTCTATAATTATAATTATAAAACACCTGAATCGGACTACTCATCAATTACCAAAACCGCCAACCACAAGGGCCATACGGAGCATGCTCTGTTTTTTCTTCGTAATTTTGTTCTCTTTCTAATTTCTTCACAGTATTGTTTTCTAGTAATTTAATAGTTCTACTCGGGCTTCTATACTTGACTGTATGGTTTTAAATTAGACAATGTGATTGCAAAATACCGAGTTTCATATTATACATATATCAATCTGCAAAATATTATACATATATAAGAGACAAGCAAAATTTATACCATTTTCGGCCCTCAATTTATACAATAACATAGCAGATTAGCACACAAAATACCAAATTTTATTCTCATAAATGTCTCGTGATTTCTTTTCTCATGTCTTTGTCTGAGTTAAACTACATTTACATGTGGATTGAAATAGAACCCACTTCCAACACAGAAAGAAATTCCAAATTCACAACATATTTCATTCCAATTCTAAGAAATGAGACCCATTCTCAAACAAATTACAACCCCCACCCAACACAAATTGTTTCAACGAAAACCTCAAAATGCACAGAAATTACCGGTACAAATCGACTTCGATCTCCTCCGATGTTGTTCCTCCTCCTTCTTCTTCTCCCTCTTCTTCTCGGTCTACTTCTTTTCGCTCTTCTTCTCCGTCTACTTGTTCGCCGTCTTCTTCTCGCCCTTCTTCTCCTTCTTCTTCTCGCCCTTCTTCTCACTCCCCTTCTCGCTCTGCGCGGTGAAGTAATCGCCCTTGTTCTCACGCCCTCGTTCTCACTTTTGTTCTTCTTCTTCTTCTTCTTCTCACTCTTCTAGTTCTCTCTCTTCCGGTTATCCCTCTCTCTCTCTTGCGCTCAGCCTCAATTAATTTTGAATTCCTTCAATTCCTTCCACAGGAAGCTTCAGCCGAGCCTTCATCTGCCCCAAACACCGAACCAATATTAGTTAGGGCATTTTTGTCTTTTGACCTTGCCGGAGCCAACGCATCTCATATGGGACCCGCATAAAACATGACCCATCTCGTAAACTGTCAAACTTCACCTGTAAATCTAAATTAAAATGCCACCCATCTGTAAATTTCCCTAATTATATACAATCAGCACAATGGAGGGCAGCTTTTTCAGGAACAAGATTATCTTTGCACTGTTGTTCATTATTGCATCAGGTTTAGCTTTACTCTCGCTGATCACCTCCACTTTTTACATTTTTAACCCGGCTAAAAAAATCCGCTTATTTTAATTTCTACTGATTTTATATTTGTCCAGTTTCCTCTAACTTGCTACTGTTTTTTCCTGTTTTTTTTTTTTTTTTCGTCAATGATATTCATCAAATACATGCCACATATTCATACAATTAACTTATTGCATTTTTTCTCTTTATTTTTTCCCTCGTGATTGGGCAGTTATGGTTCAAAGCGTAGCTTCACAATTAGACTGTACCAGCATACCGTGCCTGGATGATTCAACGTGTCAAATGTATGGCTGTGCATCGGGTTGTAAATATTGGTTGTTCCAAGGTGGCTTCTGTGGCTCATGGTGAGATAGATTCTGTGAGGAGCTCGCAATTTATGTTTTTGTTGGTTAAGAATAAGAGTGTGCTCGGATCGATGAGCTGCAATTTACGTCTATATATGTTTTCGTTGATTTGGTATGAATTTTAATATAAGGTTCCACATAGTTATATAATAAACTTTGTATTGTATTTGGTGATTTTATTCTCTATATCTCATGTAAAAATTGGCAAGCTCTCTTTAGCTTGAACGCATAACGATGTACTTGGTCGTCTAATTTTGATCTAGCAAACATCTACCACCATTTATGGATTGCATGTTTAATATTCATGTGCATAAAATATAATGTACTAATTAATATTTATGAGTTTTGACAAATATGACAAAAAGATCAAACAGTATTAAATCTGAATAAGGACGAATGTGACAAATATTAGAAGTCATATCGAATCACTTGAACTAATCAATATTAGTTGGTAAATTTATATATATTGTATAATTTCTGTTGATTTATATCATTAGTCTCAACGTCTATTAGTTCGACAATTATCAATGATTTTTCTATTTTCATATCTCACAGTATTTGCAGCAAGTTGACGATTATGAGAATAATCTGTTAGAATATTTAAATTGTCAAAGTCAAGCCAATAAGGAATTTTGATACTAAGTTGAAAGAAAAACCATAAGGAAGACCACAGATAGATTAGGTTCGAGCCACTTATGTGTAAATATCAAATTGGAACTACCATTCATTAGTACAAAACATAGCGTAACAAAGAGATGACTTGTTGATTCGATTTCCGAATGATAAAGAGGGCAAATCAGGTCTAAATCTAGCCCTCTTTTAATCAAGTTAGTACAAAGGTATGCTATTACAATACAACCCACCTTTTTATTTTATTCAGAACTACCACCCACATTTAATTTTGTTCTAGTCTACCATTGGACTTATTATTTTATTTTACAAATACCACCTTTGTCCCATTCCACCGGCTACAGTAGGTTAAATGTAATTTCCCTTCTTTTTTAGCAAAACAAAATCAGAAAAAGACCTTTTATTCCCCCCACTTCTCTTCTTTCCATCCTCTCGTGAAAAGGATCAAAAAAGGCAATTCTAGTTCATCTCTAGTGTGCTGAAAGTTCTCCATAATTTAAAAGGTCAATCCTTTATTTGCAAAAATAAGAGCAAAAAGTAGTCGATTTGACTGAAAATCCTCATCAAGATCGATCAATGGAAGAGTGCTTATATGAAGGATTGATTAAACATCATCAAGTATGTATTTGAATTCAACCAAATATAAAATTGGAAAATAAAAGAGATGTTAAGGGTCAATGAGTTAGTTCTATGTAACTGATGCTAAGAACTCAGAAAAACAACATAATTTTTTTTTGAATTTTAAAAGTTGAGATGAATTTCGTATGCATGTCATCTTCTCCACCATATGAACTCATGCCCTATTAAATGTTTGCTAAGATTTTTATTATTATAAAAATTTCACTATTACAAATAAATATTAGAATCTTACCATCCTCGATTCGATTTTATGATTTTGATTCTAACTACCCCAATCGATTCTAATTAGGATTCCGATTCTAACACCCAATATAATAATACCAAGTCTTCTAATAAGTTTTTAGTTCTTCTCATATCAGTTTAAAATAGTACATTATAGGATAAAAAAATTTATCCCCTTACAATTTTAATTATCTAGAATTACGGACTAAGGTTTGTTTATTTGGTTTCTTTAATAACCACCGACCACGTATTAAGCCTAAAATTGCATATTAATGATTTTAGTCAACGACCAAATTTGAGCTCCGACTGTATTTTTTTCAAATTTATTTTGTTTGATTTATCTGTCCTCTAAACAAATTGCATATTAATCGGCATGCCGCACCTTTTTTTTTTTTTTTTTTTGAAAAAGGTAAATATAATTATCATTGATTTCCAAAGCCATTACAATAGTTTTAGAGAGCCCCAAATCTTAGAAAAAAATATATAATTATGTTTTGGCACCTTAGAAAAAAAGATTTTTTTCTTTTATGAAAATATGTAACTAAGGGGAGTACAATATTCATTATTTTATGGTCATAATTTAGGGTAAATTTCTTAAGAGAAAGGTTATCTAAAGTCGTAATTTTGTCTTTTGAAGAACTAAAGAAATTGCAAATACATATGAGATGACAGGAAGTTGAACTTTGATGTAACCAAATGTATGATCTCTAGCCCTTTTTCTGTATTTTTTTTAAAAAAAAACTAAGGTAAAAAGTTATATTATTCTCTTTCTTATTGTTTTAATTTTTTCATTTAAATTTCATCGAAAAAATAAATGTATTTATTGTTTGATTTAGAGAAGGGTGTAATTTCTTTTTAGTCTGAGCATTTAAGGTAAAAGTCTTCCTAATAGGTATATTTTTAAGGATTTAAACTTGTATTGCTCTCCTTATTGGAGTAAATCTGCTACCATTCTCAACTAATGTTTTATTGGTTAAAAAAATAAAAGAAGATTTTTTTTTCTGAGTTGATTTAAGTATTTAACAGTTTTATTGTTATTAATGTCAAGTTGCTGAAAATCTCTATAATTTATTTGCAACTTGCTATGAGGTCTGGAAATAGAAGAACTGTAGATATATATATATATATATATATATATATATATATATATATATATATATATATATACATTGAATCAGGTTTTTTTTTTTTTTGGATAGAATATATATCGAATCAGTTGACATTGTGATTCATGATCCAATACAACGTAATTCATAGAATATAAATTTATGACTTGTCGAATTATTCATATAATAATCTTAAACATATGGAATCATTTCGTATTTTAGCGTGATCGATCAATGTTACGCAATGAAATCAACGAACTCTCTTAATTTCAAAGTATATATCGTTTTAAGATTATATAAGAAAATTATGATAAATTTTATGTTAAAAGACCAAGTTGTCCATATATTTCATTGGAAATAAAGAAAATTAATATAAAAAAAAGAGAGAAATAAGACAATTAATAAGGAGAAAATTGGTAAACTACTAATTAATAGGTCATTGAACTTATAAAGTGACAACTTACAAGTATTGTGAAAAGAAAAAAGTTAATTAAAGTGACATGTACTTGTGAAACGGAAGGAGTATATAAATTTTCAAGTTAGTTGAAATTTGTATAGGGTAATAAATATTTTTTCGTAATTTTTTATTTTATATATAGAGGGATATTATTTATTACTTTCAATCCCCCTCCAAAAAAGAAAAAAGAATCTGAGCTCGACTTGATCCTGCATTAGCTAAGAATTTGTCTTAATAGTTCATTCCCTCTGAAAATATTCTATTTTACTGATCACTTGTCATCGCTGTTTAGTTTTTGAAGCTTACGGTGCCGATGAGATTCACAAGTATTTGCGTAGGTTAATTGGGTGATTGTCGAATAAGATTCTTGGCCTTTTCCATATTGTCCCTTTCATCAAACCACCGAGTATTTGCGCCTCTATGTTTTAGATAATCCAATTTAGCCCGTTGTCACCACGAGGATGGAAGGAAGTCCACCCCTAACCTCGATTTTATAGTAATTAAATTAAATGTAACCTAACACTAATAAAAAAAATTACCTTATAAGACAGAATATCAACATAAGTAGCAACCAAAATAACAAACACCTTACATTAACATCTACTCCCTCCTTTTCAAAATACATGTCGTTTTAAAGTTATGCGGGAATATTAAGGAAACATAAAATTTATGACAAATTTTATGTTAAAAGACCAAGTTGTCCCTATATTTCATTGAAAATGAAAATAATCGAGTGAAAAAAAGAAGAGAAACAAGACAATTAATGAGATAAAATTGGTAAACTAATAATTAATATGTCATTGAAATTGTAAAGTGACAAGTATTGTGAAATGAGAAAAGTTAGTTAATATGACATGTATTGTGAAACGGAAGGAGTATTATGAAAAAAAACTACTCTAACGAGTGATTATGACCTTCTTGACCCAACAACAACTAAACGTCTTCCTCAAATTGATCATCCATCAACATCAATAAAATTTAATCACTGCTGGCAATCCTAATAATATGCACAACTAAGAAAACATTACAACCCTATTTGGTATGAAAAATTGGAATGGAATGAAATCGGGGAATGATACCGAGAAATTAAGTATAAGACTTGAATATTTTCTTTAAGTATTTGGTAGAGAATAGGAACGGAATCAAGTCTCAATTCTTATTGTTTCGTTGTTAACCATGGAATGAAATTAAAATTGTTTTATTTTTTAAATTATTTTGTATTATTATTATTATTATTATTATTATTATTATTATTATTATTATTATTATTATTATCGTCGTCGTCGTCATCCTCATCATCACCATCATTTGATTCAATAAAACTTAAAGCTCCTTATCATATTTTGCTGATAATTGAGTCTTATACTTATTTAATTTTTTAATTAACTATCTTATAATTTTTTAATGTTTAATAAATTTTATTTATAATTTTTAATAAACTTATTTTCAAACTATAATATTCTATCAAACAATATGACAAAAAAATTATATATGAATAAACAAATAAATAAATAAATAAATAAATAATAATAATAATAGTAATAATATGTAACACCCCAAAACACCCCCAGGAGTATTACATCGCCGGAGTTCCTTAAGGGAACTCCCAAGGCTCTTTACGGTGTTGGTTTGGCTGTCTAGACTTCATTTAAAAGCAATACCGGTGGTAATTCCAAAAGAATCCGAGATTCTCTCGAGAATTTCGGCGAGTTCCGTTCGTAACCTGGACTAACCCATAGGCTTAAAGTCTTAAAATCCTGCATAAAAAGCATAATAAAACTCGACGAGCCACACGCTCGGAGTATATAACTCAACGGTCACACGCCGGAGTTCAACCAATTATGCGGTAAAACTTAAAACAATCTAACTTAAAACAATCTATTGGCTACTATACATTTGGTACAACTATATGCACTAAATTACAATACAACATTTAGAAGTCAGCAATGAATGACAGCCACTTGGTCGCTTCAATCACTAACAATCGGTAGGAGTCCGAAGCGTGCTAGGTGTAGATTATGCTTCGTAAGTGTACCCGCAACACTGGGTGGGGCGGGGCAATTGGTGGGGGTGAGCAATAATCCACGGGCTCACCGAGTCCTATACCCTTAAATTGGAACTTCTTTACACATAATACTCATAATAAGGAAATCTGCAAAAGCATAATAATATAATACAAATCTATATATTTTTAATGAAATCTCTTGCAACGAAAAGTTCAAGACTCTTTTAATCACTTAAAAGCACATATTCACATTCAAGAACACTTCTTTTGGGGTTGAATCAACTTTTCGGGCCTTCGAGGATCCGAACTAGCACTTCTTTCATCTCGGGCGGGACCCCGACAAAAAGGCTCCCGGGACCTATCTTCTAGGAAGTCTCGGGGCGGGCATCCTGTATCTCCAGGACCCCTATTAGAACCCTTCCCTCAAAGTCTCTAGCTGGGCGTTTCCCGGTTCGAACCCTTCGGTATGCTAAACGATCCGTAACTCTGTTGATTCAAAACTATTTGCACATTCTCATTCATCACATTCACTTTACGACTTTCTCAATCAATTTAGTATCAAAGAAGGCATGACACCACGTGTCACCCTTATAAATTCACTTTCTTAAATCTGATTCATTTTCTCAAGCAAGTCTTGCATCTTTAAAACATAATCACGTTCGAAAGGCGGTTCTCAAGGAATTTCATTCAAGAATCATTCACGTAAAATACAAAACTCCTTTCGAAACGTATTTTGAGTATCACGTAAAGCAATTACATAGCACGAATAATCACCATTCAATACAAGCAATCATTCTCAACTCTTTTCCCAACTAGGCTTTTCTTAATTCATTAGTTTAGTACGATTGAATCCATTTTCTAAGCCATAATAACCACAAGTGCATATCACTTAAGTTACGTTTCATGTTCGTCACAATTCATTGCCTTTTGCCTCACTTACTCATTTTACGCTTCTACTTTGTAATTCAACTTCTTTTGCCCGTATTCAGTCACACCTCTCTTGCTCTCACTTTATTGCCTAAGTCCCTTTCGTTGTGCTTAACTTCGGACTTGATTTCATCCCAAAGACTAAGATATGCTCTAAACTCATTATTTAACTATTGCTCGTCCGTCCTTGGTTATGTAACTCTCAATCTCTTTTCATTATTCGATCTCCGTTACCTTTGCTTATTTTCACGCTTAGTTCAACCTCGAGGAATTAAATATACTTCGAATGTAATCAAGCTCACAATTGCCTATTCTCACTTACTTGTCCCAATTGCGCATTACTCAATACGAATTCATACTCCTCTTTATACTTCAACCTACCATTTCCCAATGTTCGTAATTAGCTCTTGATACCGCAGGTTCAAGAATCTCTAAAACTTAGTTAACTCGTAATTCATATCCATGCCCTAACCCCTTAATCCTTAATAGTTATCCGGAACTTCAAAACCACTCATTTGACCTGTACAATTTAACCTTTTCGGAATCAGCGAGGTTCGGTTCGACCCTAAGCAACTACTAATCTCTTTAACGTTCCCAAATGAATTCTCTATTTAACCCAAATGACTCCTTTTGTGACCCAATTCAACCCTATCAATTCTCTAAAATCCGTTCTAAGCTCTTATTTCAACCTCAAACAACAATTAGGCCCGTTACGCAATACGGATACTCAACATTCACAACAATTCAATATTCACATAACAAATTCAACAATCACAACAAATCCATTTAGGTTTCGAAATTACTAATAGTTTAGAGTATAAGACTACCCACCTCGGATTCTTGGGTTTGGAATTGATCGAATTGCTTGCTGTCTCTGCTTTGTGTTTGGATTGCGTTCGGTTTCGGGGAGACTCGCTTCTTGCTTCGGTTCGGCGGTGCTAGTCCCCTGCCGCCCTCGGTCCGACCCTCACTCGTGCTCACCGCCGGTCTACCTCCCTTGTCGCCGTCACCGTCGCTCGTCCCGGTCCCCGGCCTCCGAGGCTTTCTCGCTGTCTGCCTCTGCTCCGCCACTTGCTCTGCCCCCAACCTCTTGCTTTCTTCCCTCGCTCGCGTCTGCTCGCGTCGCCGACCGCCGCCCTCGGTCTCGCGGTGGTCGCCGGTCACCCTCGGTCTCCTCGGACCTTGCACCGCTCGCTGTCTTTCCCCCTCGGTTCCTCTCGCTCGGTCCCCTCTTTTCCCCACTCTGCTTTGCTCTGTTTCTCCTTCTTCTCACCTTCCCCAAGCCTTGCTCTCCGTTCGCCCACCAGCCGCCGGCTTTCCGAGTGGCCCGCCGGCCTCGGTTCCGGCTCCCGCTCTCTCTCTCTCTCTCTCTCTCTCTCTCTCTTTCGTTCGGTGGTTCTCTCTCTCTCCCTGCTCTGTTGCTCTGCTTCTTCTTCCTTTGCTTTCACCCGTTCCCCCTTCGGTCCTCTTGTCTTTTAATTCCTTATACTTTCTCTCCACCGCTTAACAAAACCCACCCCTTCGTTCTATTGGACCTCAATTTTGTTTCTCTTATCCCGTTGTGGCATAAGTAACCTTCTTCGTTATAAAACAATTCGTGCCTCTTCCCTCCTCCGTTCTCTTATGTTTATCTCCTAGTTTATTTTGATGCAACAATTAGGACACCTGTCTAACCGCACCAAGTTTCAGCTCAAATAAGAAGGGAGGGTATTTCCTTGATTCCTTATTTGACAACGAGTTCTCAAAGGAATACTGAAGTAATACGTCCGACCGCAAATAAAATCAGTCACTCAACCCCCTAGTTGCAAGGAAAAATACTCAATAATTCTATGCTTTTCCACTGCTTTCTTTAAAATTCGGGTATTACATAATAATAATAACAACAACAACAACAACAACAACAATAATAATAATAATAATAATAATAATAATAATAATAATAATAATAATAATATCGCAAAATTTTTAATATTAGGCTAATTTTTTTAATAATCATAAACTGACCCCGAGGAATAGAGAATTGATCCCTTCCTATTTGGAGGGATTCAAGATTCAAATTTCCTAGTTTGAGGAACATGAAACCTGTAAATTTCAAGTTTCACCTTCAAAATACCCCAATCAAACAACTGAAAAAAAAATTTGAAATAAGAGAATTTAAGTTTCATTTCACTTTTGCCCAACCAAACATGACTTATCGGAGAGAAGTTACCAAACTTTAACAAGCAAAAGCTCAAACTCTAAATTTTCCAATGCAGTAACAACTCTTCTTCTACTCTCCAAAGCAAGTAACTCCATTAATTCAGACTTCTAAACATGGGTATAATTTAAAAATTATGAAAAATCAAGAAAAAGGCGAGAGGAAGATGGTTGAAATTAAAGAAATGAGCAATCAAAAGGGGTTTAAAATTGTAAAAGAATAGGAAAAGATTTCAAACCTTTTAGGGTGATTATTACTCTCTTCTACACTCTCACACACCTATACAAGTGTATTTGGGGGTTGATATTGCGGAAATAAAATAGATCAATGAAATTGCAATAAAAAAGAGCATCAAACTTCATTAAATTGGCAAGGGAATTGAAAAAATAAAATAAAATAAGATGTAAACCGATGCATTTTGAACGTAAACACTTGTTATGGCTCATAGCATCCTTTTGTGGCTTCAACTTTTGCCCTAATTTTCGGACTTTCGCAGCCCATTCCCAAATTCTTCTCGTTTCCATTTTCATAGTTCACTAGTACAGCATTGAAGTTTAGACACCAAGCTCTCAATAATGCCCTCCAAGCTCGCTGAAGACTAGACCTTGGAATTCACCTCTCCACAAGCAGGTGTTGATCAACCACAAATTTTCAACATTGAACATTCTTGGTCCCGCCCCAATCCTTTCTCTATTAGGTTTGCTCTTTGAAAGAATAGGGCGAATGATCCAAGATGCAAAATCTACATGAGACAATTCGAAACCAAGAAATAGAAGTGTCCTTTGGATATAGGCGGAAGATGAATCCAACCGTTCCTATACTACCAAACCATCCACCCCATAGTTGTACTTGTACCTAGTAAAATAACACCCTAAGTAACCCCAATATAACAAGGTACTAAAGAAAGACCTCAGACATGGAAGCTACATATTAAGGTTTGCAACTTTGGAGGTTGCCCTCTTCTCGGAGTGATAAAGAAAATCATTAGGGTTTCCCCAAAGAGGCCAAGGAAGGTCCAAAATAAGTCTTCAAGTCCCTTATCATATCATTAGTATAGTATGTGACTTGAGTTCAGTTGCAACCTGGCCAAAAACTCCAGTGAACCTCCACCGAGGATCACCATCACATGATTGAATAGAAACATTAATATGATGAAACAAAGATCCGAGCAAATTGAGGTTCACATATCTATCCTACAACATTGCAATCCTCTCCTTGTTTTCCTGTAGGATCAACATAAGTCCCAAAAAATTGGCCTAGCTCTATCTTCACCCCCTCTATGTCCACCACACTCATCTTGATCTCCAATAAAAAGATAAATTTAGGGTTTAATCTTCGTAAGAGCCCACGAAGGTACTCTACTGCCTAAGGTTTCCCAATTCAGCATTGTTGTTTGGATCATCGGCCTCCTCCTCAAGTACCCTACCCTTCAAACCTACACATGCCCTATGGGGATTTTAACAACTATGGTGATTTTGCCTCTAAAGACAAATGTTATCTCGCCTTGTACGACTTCTAACCGTTATAAAAACCAAAAAAAAAAAAATTTACCTCCAGCTATTTAGTTTCCACATTCCTCCGTCCACATTTGAATAAAGATGCATAGAGCCATGTGTCGTCTAACTCACCTTCTAGCTTATCAAGATCAATGGCATTGTAACCCTTAAGAACATTCCCAAGTTTTCTACAACCATAAGTGAAATAATGTAGATTAACAAATTTGGAGTATATTTGGATGAATTTTCCATAGATCTTTAGTGTTATCCTTCTCCCACCTTTACAAAGGTGTAATGACATCTACGTCCATGTACCATGAAGCAATAAATATATCCTCTCCATATGTACTACCCTCTTCACAATTAGCAAATGTATTAATCATGTAGCCCAACAATTGAGCAAAAAAGATGTTTGTCTAATAGCTAGGACATCATATGCCTCCAATCAAAATTGCAACATAGTAAATTTAAGTTTTGATATGAGCTCTGTGGCCATCTAATACTTAACCAAGAGAATACTTCCATCAAATGCCCAAGGTCCGTCATTGATTGATCACATACTTGTTGGGTTTTTGTCCCAAATTCTCTTTATAGTTTACCTTGGAAATTTTGTTACATGGTTTATTGTATTTCTAAATCACTTCGGCAAGCCATCACAACCATGTTTGACCATTGCTTTTCCATTGGTCATAACTTTTCCATTGACATGACTTTGCCAAAACCGAGACAACAACAAGCCGGAAGAGCGGCACAGCCTTAACCGTGCCATGGTGGCACATTCGTGCCAAATCCATTTGTTGCATTATTGCTTCATTTGCGGTTGTTCACTTTCGTCCGTTTTGGGTTTATTTATAGCATCCTTTGGGAGTTTATTACTAAGTTTATTATTGAGCATTTACATGGAGTTTAATGGTGATATATTTTGGGTTATTATTAACCATGTTATGAGGAGTTACATTTAGCCTAAACAAGCCAAAGATCACCTCCTCCTCCACCATTCAAACTTATAAATACGATGGTTCTTCATCCTTGTCAAGTGTGGCTGTGCACCTACCATTTGTGGCATTCACGGATGTCATCTCCTTTTGTGGGCATTTTGATGCGGCATTTCGGTACAAGTTATAGCCTTCATGTCTATCTTTTCTACTCCACATTTTATTAAGCGTTTATTAGTTGAGAGAATTTCGTATTTATCTCGTTAAGCTTTCATGCCATTTAAAATTGAATTTTTCATTTGTGTGTGATCTCGTTGGGAATCTAGACCTGAACATCGTCCGTACTTTCTTCTCTATCATAGTGGATCTTATGGCTTTGTCGTCATGATTTTCTCCCGATTTAGATTGCCATCTAAAAATTTCGATGTCTATTTCGATATTATTGTTCTTGCCAATAATTCTCAAGAATCTACATCCTTTTATCTCCACTTAATACACTCCAATCAAATCAAATTAATTTTATATTTCCTAACAAGTGTTATTAGAGTCAAATCATCTTATCTTCTGATCGGGGTTTATTAGAGAGTTTTGTGATAGAAGATAATCTCGTGATCTTTCATTGATGATGTACAATATACTTATATAAGATACAATTTTAAATCAAGGCTAGAATAAAGGAAGAGATCACAATAATATACGAGAGCAAGTTAAACTAGGAAACTAAAAGGATAATACGAGGATAATAAAATTATTTACATAATTTTATCTAATACACCCCGTAGTCTAAGTGGGAGGCTGCCGAACACCGAGATTATCCTCGAAATCAGTGAAAAGAACACGTGGAAGTCCATTGGTAAAATATCAGCGATTTGGTACCGAGAAGGAACATGAATAGCCCGAACTTGACCACAAGCTACTTTTCTCTCGATGAAGTGTGTGTCCATTTCAATGTGTTTAGTACTCGATGTTGGACGGGATTGCTAGAAAGGTAGATGGCACTAATGATGTCACAATAGACCAAAGTGGCTTTAGAGATGGGACATTGAAGCTCAAGAAGTAGATTGCGAAGCCAGCAGGACTCGGTAACCACATTTGCAACACCTCAATATTCAGCCTTAGCACTAGAACGGGACAAAGTGGATTGGCGCTTGGAGAACCAAGATATGAGGTTGTCACCTAAGAAGACACGAGTAGTCGGATGTCGAACGCCGAGTATCGGGACACCTTGGGCATTAGTGTGTGACCGAAGCCCCGATAAAGAGGAGCTATATAGGTGAAGGCTAAAAGCAAGGGTACCCTGCATGTACCGCAATATGCGTTTGAGGGAGATCATGTGAGCTTGCATGGGATCGTGCATATGAAGGCAAACTTGCCGCACAACATAAGATATGTCGGGCCTATTAAAACCGAGATACTTGGAGAGCACCGGCAACACCTGTGATACAGTTTGGGATTTGGGTAAAGAATCTATGGAAGCAGGAAGTTTACCTTTGGTGTCAATTGGGGTGGGAGCAGGTTTGCAAGAGGCCATGCTGGCTGAGTTAAGTATTTCTTCGACATACTGCTTTTGGCTAAGGAAAAGACCATTTGCATGCTGAGTGATAGCAATGCCTAAAAAATAGCTTAATGGGCCCAAATCCTTCATTGCAAACTCAAAACTAAGAAGGGTCATGATATGCCTGGCGAAGGGAGTCGAAAAGGTAGTAAGAATGATGTCGTCCACATATAGAAGAATGTAAGCCATGTCCGAATCCTTCTTACAATTGAAGAGAGAATGATCGGATTGGTTGTGGATGAAGCCAATGGTAGAGACATAATCTGTAAACGCTGGTATCAAGCTCGCGGAGCTTGCTTCGGACCATATAATGACTTCTTGAGTAAGCATACATGGTCGGGGTGGTTGGAGTCACAGATTTAGAGAGAGCAATGCTGAGGACCGCCCGGATGGTTGCTTGGTTTGACCACTGGGCTAAAAGTTTCAATGCAATTAACTCCAATTTCTTATGACCTGCCATCACCAACAAGTCGAGCTTTGTGCCTCTCAAAAGAACCATCGGAATTCTTTTTGTGACAAAAATCCACATAGACCAAATCACATTCACATTAGGGGGTGGGGTACTAACTCCTAAGTCTTATTTTTAATAAGAGCATCAAATTTATCGGTCATAACTTATTTCTAATTCAAGTCGGATAAAGCATCCTTAGGGTTACGAGGTAGTGGGGAAGTTCTTGAGGAGGTAAAAAGCCGATGGGCCATTTGGGCTTGAAGATGCCATTTATGCTTCCGGTGGTCATAGTTCTAGAGGGTTGGGAAGGGTACAGATTAGGTTGGACAGATTGGGCTTTAATTGGGGTAGGTATAGGCAGGTCGGGGAAAGCGAGGATGTGGAAGAGGGCGTGCGAGGCTAGGAAGGGAAGAGATGGGCCGGTTGGGCCTGGATAGTAGCAGGAGTAGGTGGGTGGGAGAGATGGGGCAATTGGGCATGGGTGGCAGCGAGCACTGGTGGGTGGGAGAAAGAGGTTTGCGGTAGGTTGTGGGCGGAATGGGCAGGCAAGGTTTGGGTCGGACCGTGTGAACCTATAGAAGACACATGGGCAGGCCGAGATGTGCGGCGGCCGAGGACCTCGGAAAACGAGGTTGGGCGAGGAAGGTTGCAGCAATTACTCGAAAAATAATAGGTCTGAGCCCAATGTTGAGAAAGTCATAAGAATGAGGAGAAGGTGAGCTGATTTTGGAGAATGGGAATTGAGACTCATCAAAAATAACGTGATGAGAAATGATAAGCTTTTTGGAGGTTATATCAACACACTTATACCCAAGGTGATTTTGTGGATAACCCAAGAAAATACAAGGAGTAGACCACTGTTGTAGTTTGTTAATGGAGGTAGAGAGAAAAAGAGGATAGCATAGACAACTAAAAACACGAAGATGAGTGTAGGATGGGTCACGGTGGTAAAGAAGTTGAGTAGGAGAGAAGTGATTTTAAAGTTTGTCGAGAAGAATATTGAGAAGGTAAGTGGCCATTTGAAGAGCATGATGCCAAAAAGAGGGAAGGAGAGAAGCATGGCCGAGAAGACTATGAATCATATTATTAATAGTGCGAATTTTTCATTCAACTTTGTCATTTTATTTGGGTGGGGGCAAGAAAAACGGAAGGTCATGCCATTAGTATCGCAAAATAATTTGAACGAATTATAATCAAATTCACGTCCATTATCACATTGGAAGCTTTGATGTTCGCATTGAATTGAGTGTGAATAAAAGAACGAAAATTTTGAAAAATAGAGTAGACATGAGATTTGTGGCTAATGGGGAAAGTCCAAAGAAAATTTGTATAGTCATCTAATAATAGCAAATAATATGTGTGATCAGTGAGAACTTAAAATTAGGGAAGTCCATAAATCACTATGAATAGTATCAAAAGGCATGGAAGTATAATTGAAGGAGGGGTAGAATGGCAACTTGATATGTTTACCAAAAATACAAGATTAACAAACAAGTGGAAGGGGGAAATTCTTGCAATCAATAAAACTTTTATTCCTAAGGGAGTTTAACACATATGCTCCCGAATGGCCTAAACGACTATGCCGGATATTAGGAGAAATAGCTGCAAAGGTAGATGAACATGAGGAAACGGCTAGAGAAGTGGGCGGAAAAGAATAGAGGTCCCGGTGCTATTACATCTCATAAGAGTTGTCCCCATCACAAGGTCCTTCACGAGAAAAGCCAAACGGGTCAAATTCAACAGACACATTATTGTCAGTAGTAAAGCGACAAATGGAGATCAAATTTTTAATAAGGTTAGGGGCATATAGGACATTGTTTAAGGCTAGGGGAAGGTGTGGGGAAGGAAGGTATGCATTACCTAGACCATGAACAGGAATTTCAT
This sequence comes from Talinum fruticosum, assembly GCA_021018815.1. NCBI lineage: Eukaryota > Viridiplantae > Streptophyta > Magnoliopsida > Caryophyllales > Talinaceae > Talinum > Talinum fruticosum. The sequence goes on from JAITYX010000011.1 coordinate 5,079,929, forward strand.
TACCATTGTCGACAATAATATTATGATTTGTGCTCGTACTAAAATAAGATGAGAGCGTACCTAGGAAGGCCATCATATGTGACGTGGCACCGGTATCCATATACTAATTTTCATCCAGAACAGCAAGAGACATGGTGTGAAGAGTGGCTTCGATTTTAGTGGGAGATTGAGCCACATGGGCTCGAGGTCGGTGGCCCCGTATCCCGGCTGGTCGGAGATGGGCTGAAGAGCAGCAGTAGTAGGGTAAGGGCATGGAGGTACGGCCCATTGACCCCGAGCGCCCCACGGTGATGGAAACATCCATTAGGGTTGCGGCAGCCAACCACGGGGCTGAAAGGAGGCCGAAGGCGTTTGCTGGTGGCTAGTGCGGCCACGGCCATGGGCCGACGTCCACGATAGTTGCCGTATTGGGGATAGGGCTGAGAGTTCTGGTGGGTAGTGTTAAACCTCGTTTTTATCGGTTTTTAAGGCATTATTTATCCTAATTCCGTGATGATTTCAATGATATTTATTTAGTTTTGGGTTAGATTTTACTCATTTTATTTTTATCATCACCTAAGCTGGTAAATCTCTTAATTATAGGTTTTAGGGCTTAAATTAGAGAGATTCGAGGCAAATTTGATGAAAAGCAATGAAAAGGAAACTTTGGGCCTAAGAGGAGGCGAGAAAGGAGCCTAGAACTCATCAAGGAAAGTTGTACAGGCGAGTTGTGCGAGAGCTGCACAACCGTGCATACCATCAGGCGAAGGGCTTGAAGTCAAGGAAGGTTGCACGGCCACCCGTGCACACCTTGCACGGCCGTGCGAGAAGTTATGAAAGTTGAAGTCGCGAACGACCCTCACGTGCGGAAGCTGCACATACTGTGCGAAAGAGGCAAAAACTTATGGGTTTTTGCACGACCCTATCGTGCGAAATTACAGCTGAAACCCTGCATGGTAGGCCATGTGACTTACTTGTTTTTGCGATATTTCAGTTTCCTAATTGTAATTTTGGGATATCTTTCAATTATTCAAAGTTTTAGCCGGGGTTTTTCGGTAGAGAGCTTTGAGAGGAGACTCAAGAACTTTCAATATTCGTTGTGTACTTGAAGTTTATGTATTATTGAATCACATCAAGTTTTTATTCGGTAATCCTAATTTCTTCTCTTTATCCTTTCTTCACAGTTTCCTTTCGTTTTTCGATGAGTATTATCTTTGAATCTTGTCAATTGTTTAGTATCATGTTTAGGGGCTAATTTCTCTACTTAAGTTTGGATTGATCCCTATTATGCCTTGATAATCATGAATTGAGTACAAATTGAATTGTTCTATGCTTGTTAGGTTAGAATTCACTTCGCTCTTCACTTTTTGTTGATTGCCTCGAAGGAGGACTCATATGCTTTTACTTGGGTTTTTGAACATCGAAAGATGGAAACTCACCTAGAATGACATTGTGAATGATTAGAACTTTGATATGAAAATAATTAAGTTTTAATCGGGAGTTGTGAGATGCATTCGTTGTGATTTTGCTCTTTATTAATCCCATAAAAATAGGCGATTAGATTGTGCAAGATTAGTCTTTGACCTTCGAAAGTAGGTAAAGATAAGTTTAATTGCGTATCTCCCCTTCTAAACTGCTAGCATAGGCAAATCTCAAGCGATATTCGATTTTGATTTCAGGCATAGTAGTGTGATTAAAATCCCAATCTAGGGCTTTTTATCCATCGATTTCCTGTAATTATTTTCGTTATTAGTTGAATCCACAAACCAAAAATTATTGTCGAGATGAGTTCAACCTAGATTAGAGTTTTTAGGTAGATTTAGTACTTGAAAGCGAGTTCCTCGTGGACACGACCCGTACTCGCCGGTTTCTAGCTACAGCTACACCGTGCGCTTGCAGTATTTTCTCAACAGGTAGCGGCAAGGACAATGTTAGGAGGAGAGGAGTGGTTCACAGCAGCAGGCGTGGTAGTGATGAGGGTGGCACTAGACAGGTTGGACGCGGCTGAAAGTTGTTTAGCTTTGCGGGTTTCTTCGAGAATCAGCCGAGACTAGGCTTCGTAGAAGGTGGGAAGGGGAGTAGTTTGCTGAAAGGGTGGCAATCTTGTCATAATTTTCGTTCAAACTTGCAATCGGTTGTAAAACGAGTCATTGTTGGGAGACCGGGACATCAACGTTTGAGAGTTAATCAGCAATCATTTTCAGTTCTTGACGAGTAGGCAGAGATATTGGGAAAATTGTCAATACAAACTTAACCGAATTGATTTTCCAAGTAGAGGGCTCCGGAAGATTTTTGCCTTGAAAGATATTTGCTAAACGTTCCTAGGTGCGGTGAGCGGTAGCATTGGGCTTGATAATGGTGGTGGGAACGTCATTAGAAATAGTACCATAAATCCATCGAAGGACGACAACATCAAGACGAGACGAGATATTGGGATCAACAACGTTAGTATCGGCAGTGTCCGAATATCGGGAGGAAGGTGTAGGATCGGTATTGAGTGAAGGAGGGAGGATATGGTCTAGAACTTGGTAGACTCGACGATGAATTTTGAATAGTTCGGCCCAAGAACTTGGTAGACCTAACAATCAATTTCAAGGGTAATCGAGATGAAGTTTTTAATATTATTGACGGCAAGGGCAGGGTGAAAGCTAGAAGGAGCCATTGATAGGTGAAGAAGAAAAGGGCCGAGGGTGATGGTCAGCCGAGAAAGAGGGAGGACATCGGGAGGAAAGGCGAAGCAAGGTAGGAGAGGATCATTAGGAGTCTAATACCATGATAGAAGATAATCCTGTGTTCTTTCATTAATGATGTACAATATACTTATAAAAGATACAATCTCGAATCAAGGCTAGACTCAAGGAAGAGATCACAATAATATCCTAGATTAAGTAAACTAGGAAACTAAAAGGATAATACAGGATAATAAAATTATTTACATAATTTTATCTAATATTTTGTTCATGGATATTCCTTAGTATTGAGAAGTTCAATACTCGTTGCAAGATCAATTTTTGGACAGTTTTTGCTTCTATCTTTCTGGGTCCAATCGGAGGTTTTCTCGTTGTTGGTGGAATTTGGTCCAAGGGGGTGTTTGTTGGGTTTGTGTCCCAAATTCTCTTTGGTTTGCCTTGGAAGTTTTGTTGCATGGTTTATTGCATTTCTAAATCTCTTGCCTAAGCTATGTTTGACCATTGTTTTCCCCATTAGTTATAGCTTTGCCATTAACACGATGATGCCAAAATCGAGACAACGAGAAGCCAAAAGAGCGGCTCAGCCTTGATCGTGCCAAGGTGACACCACCGTGCCAAAGTGCCATGCTCGTGCCAAGTCCATTTGTTGTATTATTGCTTTGTTTACGGTTGTTCACTATCCGTTTTTGGTTTATTTTCATCATCCTTTGGGAGTTTATTACTAAGTTTATTATTTGTGAGTTGATTGTTTGGCTAATAATAAACCCCAAAATAAATCACCATTAAACGGAAAAGAGACGATTTTTGCTACAACAAAAAAATAGCTTTCAGCATTGGTCTAACTGTCTCATCCAATCAACCTTACATTGTTGTTTGACGAGTTTTAAAGAAGCATCAACCTTGTCATTGAATTCCCCTCTAATTTTGTTTTCCTTTTACGTAACACCATATTTGGGGGTCTTTATTCACCTCCTATTGTATTTCATGCAGCTTTACTCTAAGAATACCCACAACTTCATAGATGTTACCAAACTTGTTTCTATGCAACATTCTAAGATGTTTTTCGACTCCTTCATTTTTGTAATTAGTTGGTGCACTGTTAGGAATAGTTAAGTCTTAAATTTGTAGACACAAGTGGATGACGTAGTTGTAGCTAATCGGCAAGTACGGGTCATATCCACAGAGAGTTGTATTTCAAATATCGAAGCTATCTTAAACTTTCTATCTAAGAAAATCAAAAGGAGGGATAGTTATGATAATTAAACTAATCCTAAAAAGCAATAAAAAAGTACTCGGATTGTGATTTTACCACTTAATAAACTAAATAATCAAGCCAAACCTAAATCTACCCAGGATTATACAAATATTTAGGAGTGGTCGGTTGCACCATTAGGACCTACTCAAGCCACACTTTTGAGGGTCATGGGCTAGTCTAATGATTCTAACCACTTAGTTTCTTGGGGTTAGCCTAACTAGACTACAATAATAGCAACCTTGAACATAGCTTGGATTCAAGCTATTTTCATGCCAAAATCCTAACTATTCTCTCTACCCACACTAGCAAATTGAGTCCACCTTTCAATGATAGATCAAACGCCCACAAATCAAGATAAAAATCCCTTTTAGATATTTCATTGAACATGTGGTGGGAAAGAAAACCAATCCCAAATACCAAGCATAAACTAGGTGGATTAAGGTCTAAACAAGATCAATTAGTCATTAGAGAGGCTAATTACAACTAAAGTGACACAAACTAACAACTAATTAACATGAAACACAGTCACTCTAACAAATGAACGAATAAAGATCGACTCGAACAACCATATAAGCTAATAAATTAGAATTAAACATAAAATAAAATAATTAATATAACTATTACTGACATCAAAAAATAATAAAAATTGAATGTTTAAACTAAACTAAACATAGTAGAGGAAGGAGAGACAAAAGGAAAGAAGTGACCAAGAACGAATCGAACTAAAAATAAAAATTGTCGGGAATTGAATTTATAATTAAAACTAAAATAATAATTGAATCTAAATTATTTAAGATAAGATTTACAAAAGAGGAAGAACTAAACTAAAACTAATGTTAAACCTAAGTCTTGTTAGGAATCGGGGTTCACAACAATGAGATTTAGGACAAAAGAAAAATGAAGAAGATTTGAGACGCAAGATTTTAACATGGAAAAACCCAAACCCGGAAAAAAACACAAAACCGATGCACTAGAATTTGAGTAATTTACAAAGATTTTCCCTCAAGCACTCACTTGCTTCACTTCACAATACACTACACACTTCTTATACAACAATGGAGGATAACACTGATTATATAGCCATAATCAGTCAAACTACATTAACAAGCCTTAAATCAAACATTTAGAGGCCTTAAACACGAATTAACTCACAAGAAACCGACACAAAACGGCCAAAATCAAAGTACCGGGAGCTGGGCAGCCGGCGCGGCCCATGCCGGCCAGAACGGGCAGCCCGTGCAGCCAACACAGGCTGTGTTGGCGGAAACGGGCAGCCCGAGTTGGCCACTGCCTAGACACACTTTTTCCTTTTTGTTCGAAACGCTCCGTGCTCGATGTACATGGCCCGTACTCGTCGTTCCTTGCCCTGTAACTTGATTTTCCGAGCCTAAAACATCCATTAGACTCCATAATCCCAACAAGTCTATCCTAGAGCTATTGCCTAACTAAAGCTACGCCCCCTCAAACTACAACCGATAACCCCCTTTTATATCCTAATCTCCCCCACAATCCTAATTATATCCAAATTGTGTATGTGTCTAGCCACCTTTGTTATTGAATATCCAGAAGCAAATTGGAAACTGTGAAATTGATTTACTTTGCTATGGGCCCTGTTGACTTGATTGGAAAGAGAAAGCACAAAGCTTAAACACTTGGGCATCACGCATCAGTCATGTGGGATACAATTATATTAAATTTTGCCAATTCAACTTGTTGGATTTGGGCTAGCTGGACGTGTATCATGCACGTGAGCGCCAACGACCAAAGCATTTGCAGAAGATCCATTGAATGAATGCTCCAAGAGGCTTACACGTACTATGAAGCTCCAATTCTTCCCTAAATTTTCAGGAGTTACTTAATTTTACTTATTATCTACAAAATAAAATAAAAAATAAGTGAAAAGTTTTCAATTATGTTATTTAAAAGCCAAAAATAAATAATAAAAATTATGTAAAATACGATAATTTCAGGTGTAACATGCACTAGAGTACCTTCATGCTTATTTTGCCACACATTCTGTAAGATGTCTTTGAAGTCTGCATTATCTATCCACATGTCACAATATATCTGAAATGTTGTTGCTCTATTGTCTTCTTGTGGAATCTAATAAGAGCTAGTGAGTGATCAGATATACCTTTGAGCATAAACTCAACTTGACTGTCCTCCCATGTCCTCAAGCTCCAAGATGAACTTCATGATTGGTGAAGTTCCATCCTTGGAAAATGCTATTCCACGGTCCCACAACATTCTGCTGCCTCACTTTTGTCTTTACCAAAGCTCAGAGTCCAATTTTATTTACAACTATGAAAATTTTCAATCCACGCTGTTTTTGAGGGCTATTTAAGCCCCTTATGTTCCAGCTTGCAGTCCAATATATCTATGACCTTTCTTTTCACTGGTTGTGTATCGTGAAAGCCCCAACCCATCCCCACTTTCAACAACATTAGCAAAGTACGAATGCCACTAACATCTGTGTATCTAACAGGAGGAATTTCAGTATTTTGAGGACTTGGATTCTTCACTTCACCCCTAACCCTAGGAGTTACTGTTCCATTGCTCACTTCGTTCAATAATTCACCTCTTTGAAAAATTCAAGCATCAGATTGCTCCACACTTAGTGCCCTGCTTATTGTCGTTCTATGGCCAACTAAGTTCTTCGGAGTTGCATTCTTTTGGCACGCCCCCTCCGACATGGGAGAGAGAGAGAGCGCTTTTATACTACTAACTATAAATTAGGGTGTGTTTTGCAAATAACTTTTTGCCCCAAAAAGCTTTTTAACTGTTTAATTCGGTCAAAAAGTTAATTGGACTGTTAGTAAACAGATTTTTGGAATAACTTTTTAACCAAAAGGCTCTTCTATAAAAAGCTTTTGGAATACCTTTTCGAAAGAGCTTATTATAATTAATACTTGAAGTTACCATATTAACCTTCACTTAGTGAAAATATACTAATCGCCATTGAAATTACACTTACATGAGTTTAGTTCATATTTTTCCACTTTTGGAACAATAGTAGAGGATGATTAGAAATATTTAAGATAATATTTTTTATATTAATATGTTCTATACTTTGACAAATAATTTAGTCTATCAAAATAAATAAATAGTTTAGTTATATAATATATTATTAAAAATAAACTTCAAAAAGATATACATAATTAAAATTATATAGAAGGTATAAATGTAATTTTATATATCACATAATTCTTAATTAATTTTGAGAAAAATATGAATATGGAATCTAATATTATAATTGAATTTTTTTTTTGAATTGTTACTTGCACCACATTGAATCTCGCCTAAATAACACATCTCAAATTGCTACCCTCCTTTTTTTTATCATTTTTAAAATTTAAATTAAATTATTTTTATTTTATCAAAAATATATAAAACATAATTTATGGAAAGGATCTATCTCTCTATTCTCTCTCTTTCTCTCTCTCATATATATATATATATATATATATATATATATACACTAAATATTATTCTAAATATTTGTTCATAAAAAAATAACCATTAAAAATATTATATGGTTAGCAGTATTTATGCAGTTACTAAGTTCAAAATTATCATTCAAATAAAATCAAATCTAACTTAAAAATTAGTCCTCGATAAAAAAATTTTAAAAATTCTTCCTTTACAAATATATAACATATATAATTTTTTCCTGTAATTAGCTCTTAAATTTTATTTTCCTTCCAAATTAATTCTTTTACTTCAAATTAGATCTCCCTTTAAATATATTAATATAATCATATTCATCTCTTACTCTTTACATATTAATTAGGCCATTGTTGGGATGAAATCTCTTTGTGAGTAAAAATTACTTATTTTAGCTCAAATTCCATATTATTTTAATTAGAAACTATTATATCTTTTAACATTACTTGAATTATGATCTTTTCTTTTTGTTTATATATTTAATATCATTATCATGTCATGACAATAACCCACAAGATAGTATTTAAGTGGGTATAAAATTTTTCACAGTTGATTCCTTTTTGTATTATAATTTGTTATTAGTATTATTAATACTGCCACCACTTTATCCAAAATTCAAATAGGAAAATATTACACTTAGATTAAAAAAAAAAAGCAACTAAGCCATTTGATGGCCGAAAAAGTATGAAATTAGAAGCAACACATTAATATCTTCGAAATTAAGCCCAATTGACGTAGAGAATTCCTCCCAACAATAGGATGATACTTTATTCGAACATCTAATACTATAATTGAAATGTTTTTTCTTGAGCTGTTACTTGTACTACATTGAATCCCTCCTAAATAATCCCTTTCAAATTATTTCCCTCCTTTTTCTATCTTTTTGCAATTAAAATTAAATTATTTTTATTTTATCAAAAATATATGAAACATAATTTATGAAAAGACGATATCTCTCCCTTTCTCTCCATCTCTCTTTAATTCACCACAAAAGTGATTTTTTATAGTCGAAATAAACTTAATTTTATTTGTTGTATCAATTCTTTCTTGATTTGTGTAACGCCCTAAACCCGTAATCACCGATTTCGGTTTAAACAAACTGCTTCACCGATGATTAGCGCAGCGGAAAGGAGGTTAGGGACATTACCACCGCCCTTACCAGAGGAAAGGGCAAGACTCTAAATATATCCGTATGTATTTTACCCGTGGTTATGGCTTGTTAAAGAGCTACAACTTATGCAAAAGTACATGTTAAACTTGATAAACGAATCAATGATGCTTGACCACTAATACCCCAACTTGCCACTGCGAGCCTCTAAGTCCCGAACATAACTTTTCTCTTGCTTTATACCTTCAACATCTTTATCTAAAACAAAACAAAAAATATTTTCGAAATGTGAGCCGAAGCTCAATACGTCCATTAGCATGCTTTAAAATAAATGGTTAATAAATAGTTGAGTTGAGCGCATGCATTTCAATTCATTTGTAAATGAGGGGAGAACATAATTTAAACACGGTTGCTCATTTATTATTTAAATGGATCCCTTACAATCATCGGGTTTCCTAAATGCATGTGCACACACCCAAACCGATCGGATAGTCCTGGTTGAAGGCGGCCAACATATACGATGTGGTAAACCCGAATATTGAGGCGTACCAAATAATGACACTTGATGGGGCGGGTCCATATTAATGATGGCAAATACTATTTGCAAGTAATTCTTTGTTGTTGTTGATGTCGGTCATATCCGGCCTTAATTTGTAAATAAAATATTGAAGGGCACGATCAATGAACATACCCGATGAACTAAAATTGGTTGATGATTTGAACTTGATTCCTTTCATTGTGACTTTGAGCAGGACCCTTGAACGTACGTTGACAGATGGCCTTAAATAAGAGTTAATAGAATAAGATTTCGTTTAGGACTTATATTTCTTGTTTAAGTTTATTAATAATAATCTATCTTTTTAGTTATTATGATCTATTTTTAACATGATTTATATTTTTATTTGTTTATGCTTTACTTTATTATTTCTAATTTATGTACATCATTAGTTTACGCATTTATTGAATCTAAAACATGTATTATAATGCTACTAGCTTATTTAAACAGGGATTTAACTAATTACATATGTTATAATTATACATTCATTATGAACTAATTAACCTTATTATGCCATTTTTATTCCTTCTAAAATTATTTAACCATAATTTCTAACAAGATTAATCAAACTAAAAATATGCATGCAAAATTAAATTTCCTTTCTTTACTAACATGATTATATTTTCTGTAAAATTTACACTTTATCTAAATTATTTAATTTAAATGCTAAACTAAGTTATTATAATTTAGGGTTAGGGTTTTACCTAAAAGAGTAAATAGAAGCAAGGGTGGTGGTGATTGATGGGAGCAGCTGGAGCTGGCAGGTGGCGTGCTCGACAAAGGCGGTGCTTGGCGGCAGTGGCGATGCCCGGTGGCGATGGTGGTGGTTGGGTTTTAAGAAGAATGGTTTTTATGGCATAAAAGGAAAGGGAGAAAGTGTGTACTTGGTGGCTGTTTTGGTGGTCTGGTGGGTGGCGTTAGGGCAACAACGGGTGGCCTATAGGGCTGGCCAGTGACGGGAGGCAGTTGGAGTTGGTGGTGGTCGTGGTGGAGGCTGAAGGTGACTGTAAAAGTATGAGTGGTAATGGTGGAAGTTGATGATTATGATAATTTTGGCTTGTGTTTTCCAAGTGATGGGGTGGTCGGTGGATCGGCCCGAAGATGGCTATGGCTACGAGTGCAAGGTGGTGAATGGTTTTGGCTAGTGGTGGCCGGCTGAAGTAGTCGGTGGGCGGTTGTGGAAGTGGTCGAAGTGGTTGTGCTCGGGCAGTGAGGGAGGGAAAGAAAGTGCTCATATCAGATTTTTGGGTGGAGTTTCCTGATTTAATCAAGCCTATTTATACTAATCTTCATCCTAATTTTCATGAGTTTGCTATCCCTTATCTTAATTTTTAGTTGACATTTGTGTGATGACTCATGGTTAATTGGTGATTTGGCAAATTCCTAAGCATGCTTAGTGTAATTTGGGTGTCAAACCTCTATTTGACCCCAAATTCATTTTTATCCAAAATTATTATTAATTATTATTTTTATTATCATAATTAACTTCAGCATTGTCATTATACTTATCTATTTTTATTTTTATTTTTATTTTTATTTTTATAATTATTGTATTATTATTACTTTTGTTAATATTATAGTTTTATTGTTATTACTCTAATGTGCTTTAGGATATGTGATTGCTTATAATTAGATTAGGTTAGTTTGATTAGCAAATTACTTCTTGATATTTGGATATTTGATTAGTTGTACATAAATTATGCTAATTGTTATTAGTTATGTATGTACATATATAAAGTTTGAATTTATGAGAAATTATTTATGATTTAAGTTAGGAATTAAATATGGCTTATGTGAATACAAGTAATACATAATATGTTGATATTAACATTTTACGAAATATTTCTAAAATATCGGACATCCGTCGTCGTCAGTCGTTCGTATCTAAGTCCTGTGAGAATTATTTTGATACACATACATATGATATGAAAATATTTTGAAATTGAAATGCACGCACTTATTTGAAGTTGATATAATATGTTATATTTAGGGACAAGTTGTTACAATTTGTTTCATTATTGGAAAAAGATTTATCAAAATTTTTTTGTTGATCCAAGAAAAGTTGTGTATAAATTCTGAAAATATTCATAATATATAGAAAAGATTTAAGTATATCTTTTCCATAAAAATTTTATAAAATAAAATTATATTTGGTCTTGTTTCCACTTTTCTAGTCATTCTAGATATAATTTTCAAATATTGGATTTTCCGTTATTGAAATCGTGTATCCCCATCACGTGTAGTAATTTATCATTTAATGAATGATTGAAAAGAAAAACGATATATACATATAATGCACTAAGTATTTATTTACTAAACTTTTACTAAATCTAATACTATAATTGAAATGTTATTTTTAAATTGCTCCTTGCCCATATTGAATTCCGCCTAAACAACCCTTCTGAATTGTTTCCCTCCCTTTTATCATTTTTGAAATTCAAATTAAATTGCTTCTTTTTGTCAAAGATATTAAACACAAATGTCATTTATCTTTTAGCTCAAATTCCATATTATTTTAATTAGAAGCTATTAAATCTTTTAACACTACTTAAATTATTCTTTTCTTTTTTTGATATTTCATAAGATTATCATGTCATGACAATAACCTCACAAGAAAGTACTTAAGTGGGTATAAAATTTTTCATAGTTGATTGCTTTTTGTATTATAATTCGTTATTGGTATTATTAATACTGCCACCACTTTATCCAAAATCAAAATAGGAAAATATTACATGTAGATTAAAAAAAAAAAAGCAACCAAGCCATTTGATGGCTAAAAAGTACGAAATTAGAAGCGGCCATTAATATCTTCTGAAAATGAGCCTAGTTGACACAGAGAATTCCTCCCAACAATAGTATAATACTTTATTCAAACATCTAATAGTATAATTGAATTTTTTTTTTTGAATTGTTACTTGCACCGCATTGAATCCCGCCTAAATAACTCCTCTCAAATTATTTCCGTCCTTTTTCTATCTTTTTTGAAATTTACATTAAATTATTTTTATCTTATCAAAAATATACTGAAACATACTTTATGAATCTCTCTCTCTCTCTCTCTCTCTCTCTCTCTCTCTCTCTCCTCTCTCTCTCTCTCTCTCTCTCTCGTGTGTGTGTATATATATATATATATGTAGAGTGTAGTAAGCATTTATTTACTAAACTTTTACTAAATATTATTATAGATATTTGTTCATAAAAAATAACCATTAAAAATATTATATGGCTAGTTGTATTTATGCAGTTACCAAATTCAAAATATCATTCAAATAAAATTAAATCTAACTTAAAAATTAATCCTTGATTAAAAAAATTTAAAAATTCTTCCTTACCAAATATATAACATAGATAATTTTTCTCCCTAATTAGCTCTTAAATTTTATTTTCCTTGCAAATTAATTCGTTTAGTTCAAATTAGTTCTCCCTTAAAATATATTAGTATAATCAGATTCTTCTCTTACTCTCTATATATTAATTAGCCATTGTTGGGATAAAATCTCTTTATGCGTAAAAATATTTTACCTCAAATTCCATATTATTTTAATTAGAAGTTATTATGTCTTTTAACATTACTTGAATTATGATCTTTTCTTTTTTTCCATATGTCATATCATTATCATGCCATGACAATAACCCCACAAGATAGTATTTAAATGGGTATAAAATTTCTCATAGTTCATTCCTTTTTGTATTATAATTTGTTATTAGTATTATTAAATCCAATTAGGAAAATATTACATGTAGATTAGAAAAAAGCAACCAAGTTATTTGATGGCTGAAAAAGTATGAAATTAGAAGCGGCCCATTAATATCTTCTAAAATTGAGTCCAATTGATACTTCCTCCCAACAATAATAGTGTAATAGATCTGAACATCTAATATTTTAATTGGAAATGTTTATTTAATTGTTACTTGCATCACATTAAATCTCATCGAAATAACTCCTCTCAAATTGTTTCCTCCTTTTTCTATCTTTTTTGAAATTCAAATTAAATTATTTTTATTTTATCAAAAATATATGAAACATAATTTATGAAAAGGTGATCTTTCTCTCTCTTTCACTATATATATATATATATATATATATATATATATATATATATATATATATATATATATATTGTGTACTAAGCATTTATTTACTAAACTTTTACTAAAATCTAATACTATAAGTGAAATATTTTTTTGAATTGTTACTTACACCACATTAAATCCCATCTAAATAACCCCTCTCAAATTATTTTTTTTTTTACAAAATCAAGATGATTTTATTCCACTAGCAGAATCTCCAAAACATAGGAGATGTATTTACAAAATTATCAAGAGATTTCGGCTCTCATACTAGAGCTACAAAACTCTCGTTGCCTTGGCTTAGACATCTTAATCTGACATGAACAGTGGCTTGATTTTTTTGATTACATGAGTAGTGTCATGATTATCCCTCTTGTACACTATAGCATTTCTGTGAAACCAAATTTCATACATCACATCAATAATTGTCATAATTATCTTCACCTGTTTGCATTTGTCCCCCTTCAAATTAACTAACCAAGTCATAACATTTGGGAATGAGAAATCTGGTGTTGTATACCACTCCAACCCAGTATTCCATTAAGCAAAATTTTGCCGAAGGAGCAACTGAAGAACATATGCACCTGTGTCTGAGGGTGGGTAGAGCACAGTTGGCAGGTAGTGTTCAGACCTGGTATGAACTTAGCTAATCTTTCCAACACCCGCAACCTGTTATGTACTAAGATCTAGCTCCAATATGAGTATTTTGGTGAATTACCTCTACACCAAATCACTTTGTCCTATCTAACCTTTGTGTTAAGGTTCAACATTACAGTATACACTTTCTTGACTGAGTAAGAATGCCCCAGCCCAACAAGGGTATTTCCCCATGAGTTCTTCAAATTAGATAGCTTCCCAAAGTACCAACAAACATCTGAGTGTGTATTGGTCCCATGTTTGATTTTTGAGATAGTGTGAGTGAATCCATCTGACCCACATAATGTCCTTCTTCATGGAAATTGCCCAAACTTGCTTGATCATTATAGCCGCGTTCCACTTTTCTAGGTTCATAAAACCTAGCCCACCTGTAGATTTCGGTTTACATGCTTGAGCCCATGATACCAATGGTCTTCTTGAGTAATTTTCATTACGTCACCAATAGAAGTTTCTGCAAATATTCTCCACCCTTTTAATTACTTCTTTTGGGAGCACGAAGCAGGATGCCTAAAAGCCATATATCCCCATTAACACGCTGTTAATAAGCACTGATCTACCTGCATACGATATGTTTCTTCTCCCCAAATTCTTATTTTGGTCATAATCTTTTCTACTAATAATTGGCAATCTGATGTTGACAGCCTACCTAAAGTAATGGGGCCCCTAGATATTTGAAAGGGAGCTTCCCTCACTAAAGTCAGGCATGTGAAGAAGTTCCAATTTTACAGCATTATCTATCCCAGTGACAACCATGTTTGATTTCTTCTGGTTTATAGACATATTAGATGAGCGTGCAAAGTTATCAAATGCTGTGAGGAGACAATTTACTAATTGAGAATCAGCCTTATAGAAGAGAATCAAGTCATCTGCAAAAGCTAGTTAATACATTCCGAGTGCTCTACATCTTGGATGGTAGGAAAACTTGTGTTTGATTTGCAGCTTGACATACCTGTTAAAGCCTTCCATGACCAAAACAAACAGTAAAGGGGATATCGGATCACCTTGTTTTAAACCCCTAGCTCCTTTAAAAAATCCAGGCTTTATTCGTTAATGCAGACTGAAAAGTAAGCCTTGAGATTTCTTCTCTTATGAGATTGATAATTTGATCAAGGACAATGTTGAAAGGTGTTTCCATACCTGAACTGATATCCAATTTATGAACTTCGAAGGGAAATGCATAACTCTAAGGATCTAATGAAATCATGATTCACTAAATCAAAAGCTTTTTTCATGTCCACTTGCATTATGCATCTTGGGGAATTATGCTTTCTTCCATAACCTCTTGTTAGTTCTTGACATAGCATAATGTTGTGGATCATTTCTCCGCTGGGGATGAAAGCACATTGTGTTTCTTCCACTAGACATCCTAATATATCCTTAAGCCTCAGGCACAACAATTTAGAGATGCATTTATTGAGCACCGCGCAACATGCTATAGGTCTAAAGTCTCTAGCCTCCTTAGGTACAGGGATCTTTGGAATCAAAACCAAATTTGTATGGCTTATCTGCTTCAACATATTCCCTGTCTTAAAAACTCTTCAACAATTGCAGTAACTAAGCTCCTAATTTGATCCCAACATCCCTTGTAAAAACCACTGTTGTACCCATCCGGTCCAGGGATTTCATCTCTAGTATGTTGAATAACACCTGCTTGATTTCCTCTTTTGTAAAAGGATTACACAGTGCTACTTGTTGCTCAATGTTTAAAAGTGGACCAGTCTGAAATATTTCAGTATTGCAGAATGTCCTTTCACTAGGAGTACATTCAAGCATATCTTGAAAAAAATAGAGCATGTGTTCATTTACTGCCTCTGTTCAATTCTAATATCCACATTAACTAGTGCATAGATGTAACATGCTTGTCTTCTTTGTTTAACAACAGAGAAAAACATGTTTGTGCATTGATCTCCCCATGCTAACCAATTATTTTTGCTTTGTTGTTTCATCATGGAAATAGAATTTTGTAGAGCTAAACAGTATGCCTCTCTAGCAACTTGTTTCTCCTCTGGTAGTTATGCTGAAATAGGGCTCAGTTGTAGCTTCCTTTAAATCTCTTTGAGCTTGACTTTTGAAATATCCCTTTGAGTATGAACATCCTCAAAATGTGTCCTGTGTAGCTGCTTGAAAGGTTTTCTCATAAGCTTCAATTTCTGGACAAGTTGCACGCCGTTGCTGCCTGGGTTTTGTGTTTCAAGAGCATCTTGCACAATCTGCTTAAAAGGGGGTGTTTAATCCACATATTACAAAACCCGAACGAGCCTTGCTATTGTTTGTAGTTTCCAAAACCTATAAGTAAGGGTGAGTGATCTGAAATCCCTTTTGGAAGAAACTCAACTGTCACATCCATCTCCAATACCCATAAATGATTTACCAAATATTTGTCCATCCTTGAAAAACTCTGACATCCTTATGCCTATTTGACCATGTGAAAAATGCACTAGTTGCCACAATATCTGACACCTCATAGTCATGTACACATTCCCCTAAGTCAGAAACTTCGGAGATAGTAACTGCATGTCCAATTCTTTCTTCAAGATGGATTACATTATTGAAATCCCTTAATATTGCTCAGGGGATTTTCATGTCATCACTAAATCTCCTTAATGCATTCCAAAGAGATAATCTCTTAATGTCATTGTTGTATCCATACACAAAAGTCAAGAAAAATCTTTGCAGAGTTATGCTGTGAGATTTTACAGTGTATATACTGAGCAGAAACATCTATAATTTCCACTTCATAGTCAACTTCTTTCCAACAAAGAAGAATTCTACCTCTTGGGTGGTAATCCTTATGGCTGAAGAACCTCCAGCCTAAAAAGACATTGCTGCAGACTTTGCCAATATTATCTTCCTTTATTTTGTGCTCCACTAGACCAACCAGACTAGGTTTCAACTTCCTAAGGAAAGACTTAGTGTCTTCCTGTATATTAAGGCTATTTAAGCCTATGATATTCCAGCTTAGAATACTCATGGTGGGAGGGGGTCATGATCATAAGTTTCATTAATCCCAAGTAAAACAACATATGTATTCTTTTCAGCTACAGTTATTACTTTTTGCACCATAGGTTGAGAAATACCTTATTTCTTTATGACTGCAGTAAAACCATCATTATCAGTTGTAGTAGAAGCCTCTCCCCGTTATTCCCAGGTTGCTTCTGTATAGGCACCCATATCTTTTTGGGTAGAGGGTGTTTTTCTTGCATTCCTCTTCTCCGTGCCCAAAGAACTTGCAATGATTGCATCTGATTGGACGCCATTCATATTCATCTTTTTGAGTTCTCAATTCATCCTTCTCAGTAGCAGATTCGATAGTGTCAAGAAAATCATTTCCAATTTTGACTTCAATCATCAAGCGAGCATAACCCAACTTGTTTTTTTCCTTAGTAGGCTTGTCAAATTTTAGAGGTTTCCCATAATACTCCCTAACTTATTGAGGCCTTGATGGCTCTAATATTTGAAATGAAGTTCAGGAAACCTGACCCATATTGGTAATCTCTCTATTTTTTATCGATCAATTACAACATCTTCACTCCAAGCTTGCATCAGTACTGGTTTTTGGTCAAAAATACCATTCCTTTTCTCAACACCATATCTCTATCCTCAATATTATGGAATCTGACTAAGAACATCCCATCCTTAAGCGATAGTACCTTGTGAACCTTATATGTTGCCCACACCCTATTCAAAAAACCACTCATAACTTGGATTGGGGGATTAGCACCAGCCACACAACAAATAATTGAAGACTCCCGATACTCAATCTCTGAGATTACATCCTCTTTGACAATTTTAGCATATTTTACCCCTAAAATCTCTTCACATGGAATGAAATCAAGAGTCATACCTTCATCTTCATTCACCAAGGATGCAAACGTAGGATTCACCTCTGTGGTTTTTGTTGTCAAGTCCGAAACTGTGGGATTGACCTCTGTCTCCATCTCATTCGCAATTGCAATAATTCATTCATTAGCTTGTATTGTTTCATTTGAGTTCGACATCTCCATGTTAGGTAGAGCTGTAATACCACTCCCCTGAGGGGTGGGAGGGCAGCCCGAATTTGTCGGACTGGTTTTTGCGACTATCGAAGCATTAGATTTCTTGGGTCTGCCTCTTTTCCCCTTTGCCATGGCAGGGAACGCCCCGAGGAGAAGAACCCTCTCTCAAATTGCTTCCCTCATCTTTTTTAAAATTTAAATTAAATTATTTTTATTTTATTAAAAATATATGAAACATAATTTATGGAAAGATGATTTATCTATATATATATAGAGAGAGAGAGAAAGAGAGAGAGAAAGAGAGTGTACTAAGCATTTATTTACTAAACTTTTACTAAATATTATTATAAATATTTATTCATAAAAAAATAACTATTAAAAATATTATATGTCTAGCAGTATTTATGTAGTTACCAAAGTTCAAAGTTATCATTTAAATAAAATTAAATCTAACTTAAAAATTAGTTCTTGATATAAAAAATTTTTAAAATTCTTCTTTTACAAATATGTAACATTTTTTTCCCTCTAATTAGCTCTTAAATTTCATTTTCCTTTCAAATTAATTCTTTTACCTTACATTAATTCTCCCTTTAAATATATCAGTATAATTATATTTATCTCTTACTCTCTACATATTAATTAGGCCATTGTTGGGATGAAATCTCTTTGTGCGTTAAAATTATTTATTTTAACTTAAATTCCATATTATTTTAATTAGAAGCTATTATATCTTTTAGCATTACTTGAATTATGATCTTTTCTTTTTTTTTATTATATATTTCATATCATTACCATGTTATGACAATAACCCCACAAGACAAGTATTTAAGTGGATATAAAATTTTTCATAATTGATTCTTTTTTGTATTATAATTTGTTATTAGTATTATTAATACTGCCACCACTTTACCCGAAATTCAAATAGAAAAATATTACACGTAGATTAAAAAAAAGCAACTAAGCCATTCGATGGGCGAAAAAGTATGAAATTAGAAGCGACCCATTAATATCTTTTGAAATTGAGCCCAGTTGACGTAGAAAATTCCTTTCAACAATAGTGTAATACTTTATCCGAACATCTAATACTATAATTGAAATGTTTTTTTTTTGAATTTTTACTTGTAACACATTGAATCCCGCATAAATAACCTCTCTCAAATCTGTTTCCCTCATTTTTCTATCTTTTTTAAAATTTAAATTAAATTATTTTAATTTTATCAAAAATATATAAAACATAATCTATGAAAAGATTATCTCTCTCTCTCTCCCTCTCTCTTTCATTATATATATATATATATATATATATATATATATATATATATATATATATATATATATATATATATATAAAGATTATACTAACTATTTATTTACTAAACTAATCATAAGAAAGACTCAAAATATGATATATAAACAACTAACTTGACTGATATACAAAGATAATTTCATGATAGTCACATAAAATGATTCTATAAGAGTTTTTTTATATAACTAATTAGTTAACTACTTTGATAAATTTTTAATTATGATATATATATTAACAAAAAAACCCTTTTATATTTCTATAATTGAAATATTTCTTTGAATTTCTCCTTACACCACACTGAATGGTAAGATATTAACCCAAACGTCATTTATGGAAATAAGATATATAATTAATTAAGTAATTAAGTAATTAATTAACTACTTTGATAAATTTTTAATTATGATATATTCATTAACAAATAAAAAACTCTTTTATAGTTCTAAGGATTTTAAATTAATTTTATTAACAATAGTTAGTTAATCATATTGAGCTAAGTTATAACTTTTGTAAGGAGCATTCAAATATGGCACAAAAAAATTTAAATTTTATCTTTCTTTGCCAATTTTTAATTTTTCAAACGTGACTAAATTTCATAAAAAATAAAAAGACAAAAGGCTAAAATATCCAAAATAAAATTAAATATTCTATAGTGTAGTTGTATCCTTGCACATAAAATACAAGGCTAAATATTTTTTTAAAGTACGGTTAAAACTAAAAATAATGATCTAAATAAAAAGTACCAATTTCGACTAAAAAGTTTTGAAATATGCTACCATCGGGAGGGAGTTAGAAAATAATTATTAGGGAGGCCGAATTCGATATTATTTAACACCAATTTTTAAATTATTAGTTTTAATTAATTTATATAATTTCTTTATCTATTCTTCTCCGTACAACACAATCAATTTCATTCAATTTACCTTAATCTTTTTACTAACTAAGAAATTAATTAATCAATCTAATCTATAACACTTTTAAAACTAATTCATGTCAAAACAACTTTTAAATACTCTATGATTTTTTAACTCCTTAACAAGACATGAAAACAAAAATGGGGTTCAAAAATCATATAAAATTATCCTTAAAAATCCTCATTAAAATAATTAATATTATCTTATTCTCATATAGCAAAAAAAGGTAGTTAGCAATCAATAAAATTCATAGTGCCAAAAAATATTAAAATTTATAATGTAATAGAAAAGAAATTTTAACAGTAAGAGAACTCGAATTAATTAAGATAGAATAAAATAGAAAAATATAAAAGAAGGAAAAAGAAATAAAATAAATTATGCAAATGGTGAAGCAAAACTAAATGGTAAATTTAATGGGCCTTTAAATTTTTAATGAATAAAAAATTAGAAGTATAAGTAAGGAGACTCAAACTCATGAATAAGAAAGTAAAATTATCATCTTTCACATGCCTAACTATCATATACAAAATATTTTTTGGCCTTACTTTAGCTGAAATATTCCAATATATAGATTTTGGGCATACTGGGGTCACGACCCACATTAACCCCATCTAGCTTTGTCCCTAACTATTTTACATGCCATTACCAATAATAATTATTGTAAGAATTTTTCTATATATTATCATTAAATATAAAATATTATGTACTTTTAGCTAGATAACATTAATAGAGTATTAATAAAACTAAAGCTATAAGTTTAATTAATATTAAATAATCTACATGGAAATTTTCAATAAGAATTATTGTAAGAAAATATAATATAAGTATTGTATTTACTTTTTATATAGGTCATGTTTAATAAAATTTTTATCCTTTAAGATCGGAGGTGGATGTATTACAACACGAGTGATCCCACACTTCACTACTAGAAAACCGGCGAATAGCGACGGAAATTTGTCAAATAGCGACGGAATCTTGGAATTAGCGACAGAATTAGCGACGGAATATTTCCGTCGTTAAAAACCGGGTCACTAAAATTTAGCGACGGAAATATACGAATTCGTCGCTAATTAGCGACGGATCGGCGACGGAAATGCCTTCCGTAATCGATGGAAATCAGCGATGGAATACATTTTCCGTCGCTAAAATTAGCTACGGAATTTGCAGAAATTCCGTCGCTGTTTTCCGTCGCTGATCCGTCGCTGTTCCATCGCTGATCCGTCGCTTTCCGTCGTTGTTCCGTTGCTATTCCGTCGCTGATCCGCCGCTGTTCCGCCGCTGTTCCGCCTGCTGCGTCGTTGTTCCGTCGCCGATCCGTCGCTGTTACGTCGCTAATTTTCCATTAACCTAATACAAAAATGTGTATGGATATATAAATCCAAAACTCACATATGTGACAATTACATTTGACATTTACATATGCCACAACGTGGTCCTCCAAGTTGGATATACAAATCCAACATACATTTCACAATCATAAACAATCCAAACACATTTATAACAATTTCACAAAAACAACCATACAAAAGTTCACAAACAACCATAAATACACTATCCAAAAGTTCGCAAAATGTTCACCAATACACAAAAGTTTTGATGGGTATTGTGTTGATTTTCGGTGCTCGAGGTTGAGAGAGGTACACCATGCTCACCAGTGAATACACTTAGCTCGCTGGTGCTATGGTCTTGGCTTTCCAAAGCTAACTTGTTGAATTTCTTTAGGTTCTCCTGGTATTGGCTGTTGGAATCATAATCGAGCTCCCTTGAAATGTTCTCGTTAACAATCTGTTTCTTTCAACAGATCCTCGATCGATAAGTTCCCCTCCGGAGCTTGCATTACCTACTTCCGAGAGAACCAGGAGACAATGATTTAATATTGGCACAAGTTGCAAGTTTGAAACACATAAGAAATAGGAAGGGAAGGGAGAGAGTTTTGAAAACTATTAAACCTCACAAGTCATTAACTGCAGGAAGCAAACCGAAAAATGAATTATGCAGAAATCTTGCTATAACTCCTAAAGTCGTGTTTACAATCGGATCCTACTCACCTATTCTATGGTGGGGATTTGTCAGGCTAATTTTGGTTGGATATATTTTTCATATGACCGAACTATATTTTTTTAGGTCTTATGTATAATTTTTAAATAAGATAAGTTATATCGAAAGTAGTATAGTTATATATTTAGATATTCGAATAACTCAATTATTAGAAAAGAGCCTAAAGTTATTGAGAATAGTGATTCAAAAGATGAAAGGACCAAATATAGTGGTAATGTTATGTTAATTTTGATTTTTTTTTTTGGAGATTATGTTATTCACCAAATATAGTGCAATTACATGATGGGCAATGCATTTATGAGAAGCAAGCTAGCTGATCTTAGAGCTTTTTTAAAAAAATGAACTAATTGACATAATCCTCCAAGCAACAATGTTAAAAGGCTAGATTCTACATTATGATGTTTCCTAACTGCTTCTTTCTCTCACAAATTATTCATAATTTAATCAACCATATTATCGAAGCACATGCAAAGATAAACAATGACCCTATCCTTCAATTTCAATTCTAATTCCGACACCTGTTTAGAGTTATTTTGCCATCAAAACTAGTCCCTCTTTTCTTTAAGTTCTACTTGCCGTTGTTTAATATTTCATTAACAATGATGATCTATGTAAATTATCTCCGTCGAGTATATGTCCAGGGGTAGCAGCGGCGGCCCAATGCGGCGGCAACAACCAAGGGTTAGAAGTTTTTAAAAATTTTGGCGAGTTCCGTTTGAACTATGGTCCAACCCATAGGCTAAAAAGCCTTAAAACCTGCATAAAAGTCACAATAAAACTCAACGAGCCACACGCTCGGAGTACACAGCTCAACGCCCACACGCCGGAGTATAATCACAACCCCAAAACTTACAAGAAAGCTCTTTCAAGACATATATTCAAACCATACAATCGAATATTAAATTACAGACATTAGGGAACTTCGTTCAGGTCAAAAAATTTTCAAAATGCATAGCACACAGTTCTCCTCTAAACCAAATTTTATTCAACTAGTAGTTAGTCACCTCTAAAATCTTGTCATAAGGCTTACCTAACTATGGAGTTTTAAGGATATCCTATCGATTCAAGAAACAAAGAAAACCCATGTGTACAAATAGCTCCACTAAATAGCTCCACTAAGGAGCTCTTAGTTATCAAAGCTATTGATACGGAATGAGAACCCAGGCAACCAACACAAAATCAAAAGTAGCAAATTTCATACACAAGCGAAGTCCATTTTTACAACTCTCAAAGTTCAAAGCACACATCACAGCAGATGCAACTCAAATCAGGTCAAAAGATTTTCAGTTTAGACTGAAAGTAAACCAATACCTTAGATAATCCTCCAAATAGTATGTATTTCTTGGCATTTTTCAATTCAACTGTACCAAACCAAAGCAGCAAGTACTTTCCAAATAGGACCCCGAATTTGAAGGAACTTTGTTACTTTTAATTTAGTCCAAGTTCTATCTAAATTGACTCATTTTCACATAATATTCCAAATTACGTAACAACTTCTTCCAATTGGAACTAGCGTTACAAGTTATATCTCATTGATAAAATCGGCAAAAAAATCTCAATTGCTGGATAAAATGATGGTTCGATTGCTATCTCATAACCTAAAATGATGGTTCGATTGCAAAATGATGGTTCGATAAAATGATGATTCGGACTCTAGCAATTCCATTCGATTTTCTCATAACCTAATTCGGTTCTAACAATCTCCTAGCTTCGTTCTATCACATAAACATTCAATAATCACAACAAACTCATTTGGGTTTCGAAATTACTAATAGTTTAGAGTATAAGACTACCCACCTCGATTCGAGGATTGACGGCTTGCTCGGGTTCAGGTTAGCTTGGTCGGTTTCTCCCTTCTCTTCCTCTTTCCTGCTGCCCGCCGTGGTTCTCGCTGCCTTCCTCCACGCCCGACGCCGTCGCCGGCCACTTCACGCCCGACGCCGTCGATTCAGTGGATCGTCCTCACGCCTACCGGCTGCCTCCCTCTCGCCTTCGCGTTCGTGTCCCTTTCCTAGCCTCGGTTTCGCCCTTCTTCGTGCCTGCCCGATTCCCTGCGCTCGCCGGCCGCTTCACTACCGTTCGCCGATCGGCACGCATGGTCCTTTAAGGAGAGGCGGCCGCAGCGGGCGAACAGGCGGCGGGAGTAGGGTGGCAACCGGTGTTGGGCACTAACGCTCGCAATCGCTCTCACTCGTCCTCTCTCTTTGCTTTTGGGAATTCGGTCGGCCAAAAGCCGGATCTGAATTTATTCAGATTTAGCGAAGGAAAAGTCCGTCGTTGTTCCATCGCTAAAAGAAAATTTTAATTTATCGACGGATCGGCGACGGATTATTCCGTCACTAAACACTAATAAAATTTTGTTTAATTTTGTTTTGGGTTTTCTTAAATCTGAAAACTCAATCTATCGTTAGCGACGGAATAGCGACGGAACTTTCCGTCGCTGATGCTAAATTAACGACGGATTATTATGTCCGTCGCTAATTTCGTCGCCGTCCGACACAGATCGGCAGATTCCGTCGCAATCCGTCGCTATGTGGCGACGGACATGTTTCCGTCGCTAATGTCCGTCGTTATCTAGTAGTTTTGTAGTAGTGCTTATTTTTTGACTTTTTTTAAAAAATAAATAAAAATTGTTTAAAAAATTTTCAAGGAAACTCTTAAAAATGAATGAATATTCAATAAATTTTATAAATGTTTGAATGGGACACATATAAATAAAATTTTGAATCCATTATCTAAGTTCTTCACAAATGATAAAACCCCGCTCGATTTCTTTATATCTAATAAATTAATGTCTCATCTTTCAATATTTATTTTCTTTAATTTAAAACCTATGCTAAGTGTCACGGAATGCCCCTGAAGAGCCCGAAATCTTCTAGAATTCTCTCATTGGTTCCACCAAGGTCCCCAAGTTGCGGAATATTCTACACTCATGTAGCTTTGTAAATATTTGTATAGAGAATTCTAGATAAGCGATCTTTACCGTTGGATCAAATTGATTTCTACCGTCCATTGAGGAGGTGGCCATGTATATATACCCCCAAGGGATCCTCATTTGTAATAATCCATTCCAAGAGTTCAATACACAAAGCATTCTCCCAAACTCTCTCTGTCTAAGTGTCATTTGCTTACTTAGCTCTCTCTCAAGCTTAAGTCAAGCATCATTAAGGTTTACTAGCAAGCTTAAGAAGGGTCTCGAGTCTAGTTTGTTAGCGCCGCACGGAATCCAATTCAAGTGAATTATCGTCCCGTGGCATGAGGCACGGGTGCAAACTAGTAAAAATAATTATAATATATAAAACAACTAATAAAATTAACCTATCGTCATAAATGAAATTTCACCAAACTACTTTGTTAGAAACAACTAATTTTACTAAATATTTTTTCTCAAACAGTTAATGCAAACAACTAAGTCAAATAGCTAATACTAATAGCTAACAGACTAACATATAATTGCCAAATAGAGTCTTAATACACTTAGAGTTAGTTATTTTCTTTCACTAATTAAATATCCTAGAAAATCTCAAACATCCAAAAATACATTGGAGTTAATATTTAATTTACTTTAATACTCCCTCGGTCCTATAAAAATTGTCAAAATCGGTCAAACAAGATATAATTTAACCTTTGCTTAGTTGTAAAACTTTTGCTTCCGATTTGAGATGTACTTGCTTCCGGTTTGGGAAAGTGTTGGTGTAATGAAGCTTCAACCTTTTTTAAAAAAAAAAGAATTAACAACTTTTAAACTACTAAAAAATTTGTAGCGTAGTCTTTTAAAAAAAAAAATTGAAGTGATTAAATTTTTTCTCTTAAATTCATGGTAAAAACGTCCACTTTTGACTAATTTCGACAACTTTTCTAAGATACAGAGACTATGAAACAAGAGGCTGAAGGTCGCATACAACTGCCTATATTTCGACCTTGTAAAATGCGAGATGCAAACTAACAACTTTGTTATTGTTGTTGTATGTTGAAGGCGGAAACCTCCCTTCATATATAAATTTAGTTCAATTGGACCCCTTATATTTTTCAAGTTTAATGAGACCCCTTTTATTTTTCATGTTTTTTTAAATATGTGGAATCAGTCATTTTACTTAGATACGGATCGAGTTAACTTTAAATCAGATTATGTTTCAAGTTAATGCAATTTCATTTTACTTTTTGTTTGGGTCGGGTTGATTTCAGGTCAATTAAAATTTGGTCCCATGAGCTTGCCTTATAAAATTTTTTAAAAAATAACGTTATTAGAAATTTCAGTTCAAATTCGATTTAGGTCGAGTCAATTGGAATGTTAAGTGAGCTTTTTGGTGAGTATATCTTAAATATTGGATCGAATATAAATTCAGATCATTTAATTTAAATTTCATATCTCAGATTAATTTT
Organism: Talinum fruticosum; assembly: GCA_021018815.1. Taxonomy (NCBI): domain Eukaryota; kingdom Viridiplantae; phylum Streptophyta; class Magnoliopsida; order Caryophyllales; family Talinaceae; genus Talinum; species Talinum fruticosum. Next base: position 5,106,342 of record JAITYX010000011.1, read on the forward strand.
GACATTTCAAAGTTCTATCCCTGTGCCAAATTTCAAGGATATTATAGAAAAAATTTCGGTTGAGATTTGTTCCTAAAAATTGTTTGGTAGTGCTTCTAGAATTGCGACGTGATTTCTTGCAATTTGCTATCATTTTAAACTTAGCGTAATTGCGAGTTGTTTGTACTGTATTTGTCTTTTGGCAATTAGCAATAGAAAGGGAAAAAAACTGAGTAACGTTGGACAAGTACTTTTGGAGACTTAATTCATTTGAAGATGAAAGTTTTTTTGATTCAAAAAGAAAAGGATTTAACATTATTGTGTCATTTGGTTGGATGTAATGTAATTAGTTATATAATGTAATTAAGTATGCAATATAATGGAAAAATAATTATATTATTATATTTGGTTATATAAAAAGTGTAATGTAATCACAAAGGTAATGGATTATTTTAATGGTAAAAAATAGTAATTAAATCATTGTAGTGGAGATAAATGTTATCTAAATAAAAATTTTAGTTACTTATTTAGATTTGAGCTTTTAAAATATTTTCTATCAAATAATTAAATTTTATTTCTTTTTTGTCAAAGATCAACTATATTATTCTAATAACAATAAATATCGTAATAGAGATAAATGCTATCCACAAGAAGTTATTTTAAGTTCGAAATTGTATTTGAGATTTTTTTAATTTTTTCTATTATATTTCTAATTTTAAATTTTTTGGTCGCAAAAAGATCAATTGGATTATTCTAATAGCGATAGATGTTTATCGTAGTGAAGATAATTGTTATCCAAATAATAAAATTTTAAACACTAAATTTATATTTAAGATTTTTTTAATCTCTTTTATCATAAAATTAAGGTTTTAATTTTTTTATTGATAAAAAATACCAACTGAAATTATTTTATTGATGATAAATATTTATTGAATTAAAGATAAATGTTAACAAGTAAAAAAATTTGACCTAAAAATTTTAATTTAAACTTCTTTTATCTTTTTAATTGAATAGTTAAATTTTGAATCCAAAATATTGAAGTTGAATTTTTCTCTTAATGACCAACCGATCATATCATATATTAAGATAATAGAAGACAGAAATCAAGTTCCTTCTCAAATGGATGAATTTTTTACGTGCCAAGGAGGAGGGAGAAAAAGGATATGGAATATATATATATATATATATAGAGAGAGAGAGAGAGAGAGAGAGAGAATTATTACAAGTGTAATAAAATTTTATTAAAAGGATGGATGTAATCATGATTATTTAGTAGTAAATGTCTAAGTAATTGTAATTACATAGGTAGAGGTTATTATGATTACAATGTAATTTTAATTGCATTACAAAGTTGTAACTAAATATGGCAATGTAATAACCATTACCACTTTGATTACATTAGCACTTTGATTACATCCAACCAAACATGCCCTATGAATTGTAACCAAACATGGTAAAATTAGTTATTTTAGTAGTGGTTAGTTATTTTAGTAGTTGTCAGCTATTTTATTAGCGATTAGTTGTTATTAACTAGTGGTTAGATATTCAAGTAGCGATTTAAGATAAGTGTGTTTGAGGTAATAGTAGTCTGTTTAAGTGGCATATTTGTATAAAATGACTTAAAAGCATATAATTGATAAAAGCTTTTATAAAATATAAAGGAAAATTTCGGAAATATATATGCAAACACTAGGTACTATTTTTGAAAACGTTACTTTGAGTAACTTTTCGAAAACACTACCTAAAACTCTAATCACTACGTCAACGTTACGTTGCCAAACACTTACATTTTTAGATAAGTAATATTTTACCTCCTCCAAAACATTAATCACTACCTCAAAAGTTAATGACGAACACACCCTTTCACGTGATCTAATAATAAACACATGAAAGAAGTTAGTCGAAATTTCTCTAGGTTAATAATAATAATAATAATAATAATAATAATAATAATAATAATAATAATAATCTTTTTAAATTGGCCAAATAGTGCAAGGGGAATGATTGTAGAAGTTGAGTACAATCTCGGTTATAAAAATTATTTGTCCATTAAATATAATTTATTGATGTAAATAATTAAATGAATAAGTAAATAATATACGTCGGCAAAATGAGTCTGTTTGAGTAGCGAGATAGCTGTTTGTGTAATTATTTGTGTAGTGGATAGTTGTTTGTGTAGCAGATAACTATTTAGGTAGCAGATATCCGTTAGATTTTAAATGTTAGTGGATAGATATTCAACTAAGCGGTTGAATAAATGTGTTCGGTAAATTTAGTGGTTTGGCTAGCTGATTATTATAAATTGACATAAAAGGATACAAATTATTTCCCAAATATAAATTAATGAATTAATATTTTTGTCAAAAAATATGAAACATTATTTTTAAATGTAGGTTAATATTCTTATCTTTTCATAAACTTTACTTGAAACGTTATAAGATACTAAAAAACAAGTTAAGATGCTACCCTCACTTAACACTATTATTTTATTGGTTAGAGTTTTGACTTGATCAAAATATTAAACGCAACTCCAAACACTATTGGCGAACGGGATCATGATAGTGATCTTTTTAAATTGGCCAAATATTGTAATCTCATCCCTCAAAATTATTTATAGGAGTTTATCGCAATCTCAATCATATAAATTATTTATCCATTAAATATGAGTCGTTGATGCAAATAATTAAATAAATAAAATTTATCCATGTAACACCTAAAATCACCATTACTTAATAATCCCCTAATTAGAGAATATTAGGTATGGTCGCAGCGGAAATTGACGATCGAAGGTGTTACCGCCGCCCTAATAATAGGACCAGGCTAAAATAAAATACAATAAAAATCTATGTCCATCGATTACGCTATAGTATGTCCCGATAACACTAAACATTATGTCCCAATGAGCTAAACCGAACAACATAATTAAACCAACCCCAAAATACGGTTATGATACATTTATATTATACAAAGCCCATATAATCGTCTCGTAATAAGAAATAAACAAAATGGAATACACTACAAGGTCAAACCCAAAAGCGAGATAAGGAGATAATCATTGTGAGCGTCTAAAGCCATCATAGATCTATGGAAACGACACATCCAGCTAGGTCTTGCTTCCGTCAGGCTTCTTAGGCAATGGGCTGTTGACAAAACATTTTCCTAAAAACAAAAACAGTAAAATAATTCAAAGAATGAGTCGAAACTCAGTACGAACATTCTTGCACGATCAAATATCTTTGAAAGCATTTTAATTGAGCGCGCGCATTTCAATTTATTTTAGTTCGAAAATAGAGGGGAGAGAATATGAGTCAAACTTGCTTGCCAGTTATTATCCGAAAGTGGAACCCCTTGTATAATTGATGCTATCTTTAAATAAGGTGCACACCTCCCGAGCCGATCGAGAGCCCGAGTTGAAGCCGCGCGGTGGAATTGAAGGGCATAAGCCCCGATAATTGATAATTGATAATTGATCGCGCACCACTTAATTAGGTGATAAAATTTGATTTGCAAATGATTCATTATTAGTTATATATATAAGAAATAATTAAGATTTGCTGAAACATGTGAATTTTCAAAAGGTACAGGCAATGAACGTACCTAGATCGAAGATCTTTGTCCCCTCCCCCGTTTACGTAAATTAAATTTCCATCTAGTCGGCAATGGAAGTGGCCTCAATTTTTTTCAAATAGATTTTTGTTGTTAATAACGTTTCTCTTGAGTTTCAATAATTGAATTCGTATAAGTGCTTGCAATCTGTTTCATTTCCTTTATTTAAAATATAACCAATTGAAATAAGATTTTTATTACTCAATTCTATTGCGTTAGTTTCGTTTGAAATCTTGTCTATAACACATATTCATCAAAGAAGTTGATCGGGGTATATTTATGTGATTTTATTCATTAGTCGAATCGGATTAAAGATATATATGTATATATATTCAAACATTTATCTTAATTATTAACATCTGTTTGACAAGTGTAAAATATGCTTCTAATGGTTATTTTTATCGTTATTGTCATTGTTATTGTCACTATTATTATTATTATTATTATTATTATTATTATTATTATTATTATTACACTATTAACTCAATTAATTATATCGAACCAAAATTTCACTTTCAATCCTATCCTTAGGTCACCTTTCACCTCATCTTATCATCTATTCCACAAATTAATCAATTTACTCCACAAATTAACTAATTTACTAAAATTCCACATACATCAAGACACACTAATTCAAACTTATATGCATATTTTCCTCAACAAAATCCACATTTACATATACAATTAAGTACACTAAATTTCTCAAAGTTTTACATACTTTCAACTCTACTTTTTATCCAACTTCAATCTCTATATACACATTCTCTTTCTTTTACTCAAATATATCCAATTCCAAAATACAACGAAAACCATCAAATTCACTCAAAATCTATATCAAAACATCCCTAATTTAATTCACTAACTCATAATTTTACAAATTCACCAACTCACAATTTCTCAAGACCAATATATTCGTTCACTTTCACAACAATCATTCCACCAAAATCCCAAATCACAATTATTCATAATAACTCAAAATTTTCTAATTAAACCTTTAAATCTACACCACAAACATTCAAAACCATATAATTCAATTTACAACTATAACCATTAAGTAGATAATAAAGTGTGATAGTTTAGGATTTAGGATTTTATCTTCAAACCAAGAGTGGAAGCCAAGAAGGGGAAGGAGTGGTGGTGATGCAGCACGTGGCTCAGCGGCTATTGGCAGCATTGGCGTCGATTTCCGGTGGGCGGGCTCCAGCTGGTTGGCCGAGGAGTGGGCAGTGAGGCAGGACACTCGCCGCGAGAGAGAGAGAGAGAGAGAGAGAGAGAGAGGGAGAGGGCACAGGCGGCGCTGGCGCCGACTCCGGCCCGTGTTGGTGGCGTCCGATGGCCGGAATCGAGGCGGCAGTAGGGTGGTGCGGCAGGGGAGGCGAGAGAGGAAGCCCGGGAGAGACGAGTGTGAAGAATGAAATGGGTTTTTGAAGTTGTGTATCTATTTATAGAGAAATCCTTCGAATTTTTCTCTCAAAAGAATCGAGTGTTCCTTATTTTTATTTTATTTTTATTTATTTGTTATTTTATTATCTGTCTAGTTTTATATAACTTACTTACATTGTTATTATTATTATTCTTTAACTTGGGTTATCAATTCATTTTAAGTAAATATACTTTAATAATATCACCTTTATCTTCCTTAAATGATAATTTAACCTTTTATTTTATTACGTTTATCGTATAATAGTGTTTTAAATAAGTTATTCGATCTGTTTTAAATGTAATGGTTCGTTTAAGGTATAATTTCTAATAACTTTATAATTATTTACCTTTATATTTATACGCGTTATATATATTCATATAAATTTCTAAATTTTTATTTTAAACACATATGTAGGTTTACCATCATTATTATGAAATTTATTTGTTGGAGGCCACTTCGTCGCCTTAGCTGCATAACACACATATAAAAATAATTTAAATATAAAATATCGAATTGAAGTGCGCGTGCTCGATTATAGAAATTTTGTAATTAGTAAGATAAGTAATATGGTTTAGGGTCGGGTTGTTACAATCCAAAAGAAGAAAAAAGATTTTCTTTTATAAGTGGACTCTTCTTTTCCTTTTTGTATTTTTGTATGATAATATATTATTATTAGTATTTTTTCCTCAATTTTTAAAAAAAAGAAAGAAAAATTTTCTCAATTTTAAAGATTATTCTAACAATGATAAAAAAAAAATTATACTTACAATTCTATTTTTTTCCAACAAAGTTGATCACTATAAAATATTTTTTTATTTATCTATATTATATATAATAGTAATCTTTTTATATAAGAAGAAATCAACTTCTTGTTCATCGATTCACCAAATTCGAAGGAAGATTTGAATGGCTAGGGTGATTCATTTAGCTCAACTCATACCGGGACACTGGGACTAAGGAATTGCAATGTGATGAAATCCATCAAATCAATTGAACATTGAACCATGAAACACCGACTCAAGCTAGGGGAATAGAGGATTCTGAAACTCATCCTTCAAAAGATCCAATTCAGGTAGATCTCTCCTTCTCCTACTTATGCTTAGGTAATGAGAACAAGGGATGAGTTAACCCAATATTACTTCCTTGTAATGGAAGTGGTTGGATATCAAAATTGAATCGGCTAATATTAAGGAGAAGTGGAAGATTGGAGTTCTACTTTAGTCCGTTGTGTAATAGGGGCTAACCCACCATTTCATGTAATGAATGGGTTTCTAAAAAGAATTTGGAAAAATTAGGGAATTGATTTAGTCTATGCATTACCTGATGGTGTCTTTCTGGTTAGATTTGAGCATATTGTGCAATATGATATTGTCCTTAATAGGGGACACTTCTTCTTTGACAAGAAACCTATGGTTTTAAAAGCGTGGAGTCCTGATACCTCAATTGATATAAATTTGATCAAAATTGTCTCAATCTGGATACAACTGTCAGGATTGGATGTTAAGTATTAAGAGACATCATGTTTGGGGAAAATTTCTAGTTTATTGGGTAAACCCCAAACATCTTGTCATGCTATAAGAAAAAAATGCTATGCTTAATTATGTAAGGATTTTAGTAGAAATGCATATTGATGGACAACTACATGAGTATGTTGAATTTATGTATGAAAAAGACATTTTTATAAGACAGAAGGTGGAATATAAGTGGCGACCTATCAAGTGTGATTATTGTAAAATGTTTGATCAAAATGTGGAAGTTTGTAGGAAGAATTTGAATATCAAACATGTTTGGGTTCCTACAACACCAAACCCTATGGCCCCTACGCATGAGAATATGACCACTAAAAAAGGCCTAAGAATACAAATAACACTTGAAGGTTTCCAAGAAGTAGAAATGCCACTCCAATGCAACACATTGTCCCTAACTTAGAGATACTAGTTTCCACCAGCCCGTTTCAAATGGTATAGCACATAGATGAGGAGAATATGGATGCAGGGATAAATAATGCTCATGTTATTGAGCAAACATTTGTTACTTAATGTATTGGAACATTAAGGGCCTCAATCGACCCAAGAAATAGCTGGAAGCTAAAAATTTTCTTTCTTATGAATAATATTGATATTTTAGACTTGGTTGAAACGAAAATAAGAAGCACAAATTTCTTGGCTACTTACAGCAACATGTTCCATGGTTGTGGTTCTCATATTAATAATAAACATCATCATTATGGTAGAATATGGATTGTATGAAAGCCTAATTTCTTCCAAGTTCAAGTTTTTAAGTCAAATAGCCAAATAGTTCACTGTTTAGTAACAAAATGTGATACTTGGACACAATTTTTCATGAACTATGTTTATGAATTCACACAGAAAAGGCCAGAACTTAATTGTGGTTATAACTAATTCATCTTAGTGCCAATATCTCTACTGCATGGTGTGTTTTCGGTGACTTTAATGCTCCTTTGAATATTGAAGATAAGACTGGTGGCAATAGAGTAACTCTTGTTGATGTAGCTGCTTTCAGAAATATGACTGACAAATGTTTACTTTAAGACATTAAATCCTCAGGATGTGTTTAAACTTGGTCTAATAGACAGGAAATAGAGATAGGATTTTCTGAATAATTGATCGTGCATTAGTAAATCAACATTGGATTTTACTAGAGCAATCCTTTTACCAAAAGGAATCTCTTATCACTCTTCTATACTTATCACTTTTTACCCAAGGCTGCAGTTATACAAACCTACTTTCAGATATTGTGATATGTGGGAAGCTCATCCAAAGTACAAGACGATAGTGCAAAAGGTCCAGTAAATGAATGTGCAGTGAAATCATATCTTTCAACTTGTGACTGAGCTAAAGCAACTGAAAGCACCCCTTAAAAAACTCCATAAAGATAAATTTGGAGTTATACGTGTTAAAGTGGATCAAACTGGAGTAAAACTCCTTAGGGCCCAAGAAGAGTTGCATATTAACCCTATGAATCCTATCTTTTAGAATAATGAAACCTTATAAATATATAAAAACACGAAGATCAATAAAAGAAATTATTTTTAACCTAATTTCTAACAAACTGAATCAAAATAACAAAAACTAACATAAAAATAATCCGATAATTAAACTAAATAAAACTCAAAATTAAATTAATTTAAAATTATTAAAATTCACCAAAAGATTAATATGGGGGGTAAACTAATTTAATAACAAAGAATATAAAATTGTAAATAAAATTGACTAACTAAAGAAAAAAACTTGAAAGCCACAAATAAATAATATCAAAGACCACAAATTTATAAAAACACTTAGCATAATCTATATTCACCATGCAATTTAATATTTATCATTAATATACCCATGAGCCAAATTGTAGAAGACTACCACTACTTTGATCTTCCCCATTTCTTCTTAGTTATTAGTTCACGTATGTCTAACCTTAATATAAACCCTACTAATTTTGATAGCCCTACCACTAGCACTAACACTAGAATTTAATCAAATTAGAGCATTAAGTATTATAAAAATATTATCTAACACCTTGTAACCAACCTATTGGCAAGTTAATTTAACAAAGATCTATAATAATTTCCTGATCAAAAGAGATGAGATGAGTCATTCAAAATCAACTAGGATGATACTTACATCTAAAATACCATAACAATTACGTTGTTAAGCCTTTTAAACTATCATATGAATTTACATTAAATAATTAATGTGTACTCTTCTTAATCAACACAAATATAGTGAACAATAAACATAAATAGCGTGCACTCGTATTAGATTTAACTTGAATTCTTTTTACCATCCGTACTTGAATTGTCATCCAAAAAATAAATAATTCTTTTAGTTAGTGTTTACGTGTATCAACGCCGCCTTCTACGTTATTCAGCAACCGAGTTCAACTCGGTGGTGTTGCAAGAAATGTAAAGACATCCAAAGTTGAAGGTGTTGGCATGCAATTTCTCCACTTGGAATTAATGGCATCCAATATCCCAAACTTTGGATTAATAACGTTCAATTCCTTAAAAATAATTATTCTAAGGGGTTGTTTGTTAATCACACTCATTAACCTCTTTGATTCAAACCAAAACTAAAAATTAAAAAAAAAAAAAGACATTGAAATTTCCCTTCCTTACTCGCCCTTCTCGATGAAACCATCACCCAGTTCCCCATCCGCTTTTTGCTGGCCAGCCTCTTTCCACTATAGATCTGGGCCTCAACTTTGATGTTTCCAGCGTCGCACATCCTCGACATTCTCTTTCTTCCACCATTTGGCGGTTGACGAGTAAAAGTGATGAGTGGCATGATGGCACCTTACCCACTTTCCTTCCTCTCTCATATTCAATTTTGGAAGAATAATTTTTTCATGTTCAAGGAAATTGTACGGGGAAAGTGTTGGTTTTGATACCCTCTCTACCCGAATCATTAAAATTTTTGTGGACTTCCCTAAAATAGGGTCGAAAATGTGGGCCTGCTTACCACAAAAAAATCTAACAGTTAACGAAATTTTAACGCCAATAAAATTAGTTATGTAAATAAATTATACATATAAGCCTTGTTTGATAGCAATGTTTGAAGTACCAATTAGCATTTTGACTAAGTCAAAAATCCAACCAGTAAAATTTAGTGTTTCGTAAGGTATTATTTTAAGTATCATTTGCGATGAGCTTATAGTGATTTAAGTAACATTTTTGAAATGTTAATAATATTAGTTTTTTACATTTAAAAGTAGAGTTTCATATTTTTTGTCAAAATATTCCTTCATTAATTTTATATTAGAAAAGTTATCTATATTCTTTATGTCAATTTATAATAATAAATTAATTAAACTGCCAAAATTTACCAAACATATATCCTTTAACCCGCCCAAATAAAATAACTATATGTTGAACTCTAAAATTTAACAACTATACGATACTTAAATAATTATTTGCTATATAAATCATTCAACCAACTCAACCAAAAGTTTAAACCGATTATTAAAAACTCAAGAACAGGTAACCCTTCACACGAATGCTCGTTAGGCTTTTGCAATAATCAATAAGATTCAAACCTAAAATCTCTCACTTAAAATTATTCTGATACCATGTGATCGAAGGTTTTGGAAAAAATATATATTCGTTATTATATAATAAAAATTAAACTAAAAACCTTTATCCTTTATTATAACCGCTACACAAACAAGCTGACTTTACCGAATAGAATCTTAGCTTAATTTTATATCATGTTTCCCTATATGTATGTACATTGTATTAAGCATTCAACTCGCTTTATAAATCGAGTTTTATACAATAAATTAAAAGGCTTCAACTTTTATTAATGTCGTTGAAAGTTGGAACAATACATGAGTTTCAAATGAAATTGTTTTTATGAAATTGTTCATATATTTTTTTTGATAAATACATGTCATCTAATTGGGCCCTATCTTAGAGGTAATATTAGTTGGACTTCAACGTTCAAAAAGAACACAAGAGATATCAACCCTAGACTTTAAAATTCAAGTCCGCAATTCACCATAACTCTTTTTGCAGAACTAGCAAAATAATTGTCTCTCCCAAATTTTAAACTCGGAAGAGAGGATGGCGGTTTAGAGTGTTGGCCGATACTCATAGTGAAATCATTCGTATGTGGTTAGCGCTATTTCATCATTTGATTTGCCAATAATGATATGTAATGATGACTATGGCCCTGTTCGGCAAAATGAGTTGTTTGAGTAGCGGATAGTCTGTTTGTGTAGTCGATAGTCTGTTTAGGTAATTGATAGTCTGTTAGATTTTAGCCGTTAGCGGATAAGCTGTTCAATTGAGCGGTTGAATAAATGTGTTCGGTAAATTTAGCGGTTGAGTTAGCTGATTATTGTAAATTGACGTAAAAGGATATAAATAATTTGTCAAATATAAATGAATGAAGGGTTTTTTTTTTTGTCAAAAAATATGAAACGCTACTTTCAAATGTAAAAAGCTAATATTCTTAACTTTTCGAAACACTACTTGAAACGCTAAAAGCTACTGTAAATGCTAGTTAAAACATTACCTTACCGAACGCTAATATTTGGTTGATTAGTGTTTCGACTTATTCAAAACACTAAAAGTTACTTCAAACATTGTTGCTTGAATAGAGCCTATATATATAAAGCCAAAAGCCCGCTCCTATACACTTGTACTATTTTACAATGAAACTAACAAATCCAAAAATGCCTAAAAGACATCAGAACAGGCATATCTATGAACTGTGATCAAGCAAGTAGTTGTCGACCATGAACTCATTTCTATATATAACAAACAATTAAACTTAACCATCTTTATCCAAAATTAACTCACTAAGGCTTCTCAAATTAATTAATCAATCCATCGCATTTTTGCGGAATGATTAAAAAATTATACGTTGAATATTTGCCCTCTAGGTAGACTTATCAACACGAATGGCAGGCTATTTATATAATAAAATATATAATATACAATTTTACAAAATATTGTGGTTTAGTTAATTAATTAAACTGCAAAGCATAACCCTAACAAAAATCCACGTTGTGCATTTCTTGTACTACATGAACGCAAATAATGCACAGCATCAAGACGTGGGGAGCAATTTCTCTCTCTCTCTCTCTCTCTCTCTCTCTGTTCTTTTGTGTTTACACAACGTGAAGGCTACAACTATTAGGTCTCCTAATGGCTGGACATTAACTGTTAGTTTATTTTCTGATTTCTTCTCCCTTTGAATTGTTCTCTTTCTCATATATAATCAAAAAACATTCATCATACCTCCTTACACACACTCATACATCTAAACATCTCTCTTTTAATTTCTTGATTTTTAGTATTCTTGAAACCACTCGAAACAACATATATAGCTAGCTAGCTATAGTAATATCTAGAATTATCGGGATCGATTGTGATGGAAAGTAGATTAAGTTCGCGACATATCCTCCTCGGAGTGACGCTCGTCGGCCTCCTAGCCCTAGAAGTGTTAGCTAATGTTTCGGTGTACGATTATGGTGATGCACTTGATAAGACCCTGATGTTTTTTGAGGCTCAAAGGTCAGGAAAATTGCCCTACAACAATAAGGTTAAATGGCGTGCTAATTCTGCAATGCGCGATGGGTTCTCTCAAGGAGTAAGTATTACCATTGTTCCTGCATTATTTGCTAAAATATTGTAGAGTAGATATCAAATCATGCGTATATTCCTTTTTTTTTATTAAGGGTGTAATCCATTTTGAACATTTAACATAAAAGCTCTCCCTATTCTAGGGATTCAAGCATATGTTCCCTCTCCACTGAAGTGAGGTTACTACCTCAACTAACACTTTCTAGGTTCAAATTATGTGAATATTGGAGGTAAAATTATATGGATATGGTGGGACTAATTAATACATACGAAATATGATGTGTAGGTGGACTTGGTAGGAGGATACTATGATTCAGGAGATCATGTCAAGTTTGGGCTTCCAATGGCCTTCTCTGTGACAATGCTCTCATGGGCAGCTGTTGATTGCAGCAAAGACATCATTTCAGCAAATCAGATGGGCAATACATTGTCTGCTATCAAATGGGGAACTGACTATTTCCTTAAAGCCCATACCCACCCTAATGTTCTCTGGGCACAGGTATGTTTGCATAGTCCGATTTATCTTGTCTTGTATTAGATGTCTGCTTAGAGTGAAAGGACTTTGTCTTGCGTATGTCACCTTAAAATGAAAACCATGTACACTGTATTCATTTTTTTTTTTTTTTGGGGGGTGTTTAAATTATATATACATGTCTTTTTGATAGGAAGTGTGACGTGGTAATTACTGAAGATTAGGATCGACCTAGATGTGTTCTTGATCCAAGAGTCGATTATGAGCCTATATTAAAGGGGAAAACAAAAGGTTGTGATCGACGGATTGATGAAAATAATCCATAATTACTACTTTTGTGCTATTAGAAATCTGACTTAATTTAGACTCGAAATAAGACAACCCTTTGATTTTTACTACAAGATGACCCAAAAAGAACAAGCATCACCATTTTCTTGACAAGATTATCGTAGTAGAACATGTCTCCGTTTCAAATACTTGAGACTAACTTTATCTTGTTTTATCCGACCCAAAGATTCGATCACCGCCTATGAAATTAACCTGGTCAAAAACCAACCTAAATAACCCATTTAGCAGGTCCACGTATACCTTCCACCTATCATTTAGGATGGATCATACTAACCAAAATGAGAATTCAATGGTAAGGTGGGAGATGGAAATTCAGATCATTATTGTTGGGAGAGAGCAGAGGACATGACCACTCCCAGGACTGCGTACAAGATCGATTCCTCCAACCCGGGCTCTGATTTAGCTGCAGAAACTGCAGCTGCTTTAGCTGCCTCCTCTTTGGCTTTCCAGCCTTTCAACTCCTCATACTCTCAGCTGCTTTTAGAGCATGCTGAACAGGTAACTAAAACTTTTCAGAAATTCAATTCTACTTTTGACATATTATGCATAGTTGAATGTTTTCACAAATTTGCTTGTAATTAGTAGGTGATTAATTGATACATTTTTATCCAACTATGCAGCTTTTCTATTTTGCTGATACATTTAGGGGTCTTATGATGACTCGATTTCAAATGCCAGGACATTCTATCCATCCTCTGGTTATACAGTAAGTGCCTACTTCATGTTTGTGCCGAATTACAATCCATTCGAAAGTGAAATGACCTAATACTCCCCTCGAGATCTAATGACCCATTTGCAAGGTCCGCGAAATTCTAACCCCCAATACTCTGTCCTGGATGGGAAGTTTCATGAGGCACTGACCTGTCTGTCTATGGAATTCATCGTGCATGTTTTTCTCAACAGCACAGTTCTGATCATGCCACTAGTGATTCTAATTTTTTTCATTAATAGGATGAATTGCTATGGGCGGCAGCATGGCTATACAGAGCAACTGACAAATACAGTTACTTGAAGTATGTGGTGCAAAACGCTGCCTCTATGGGTGGTACTGGCTGGGGTGTCCGGGAATTCTCTTGGGACAACAAATATGCCGGTGTCCAAATCCTCCTCTCCAAGGTAAGTTTACTTTCATGGCCTGAATCCTTCAACATTTTATTCTCTATTTTAATGCTTATACGATCTCTGCCTTCATTGAATTTGTTTTCCCAAGCACTTAAACATCTCATTTGTTTCCAAATTTTAATGTTGTTTTGGTCACTTTCCTTCTACTAATTTAATCGCTAATGTGTTCATAATGAGCTTCCCGCCCTCTAGTGTAGCGGGGTCCCATACTGAAATCATTGCTTTTGTATATGGGGCGTTACTAGTCACTCTTGGGTCGGAATCAACTCAGGGTAGTAAAATTAAAGAGATGAAATTTAAGGAGCTCTTTTGATGACAGGTATTGTTAGAAGGCAAAGGTGGACAATACACATCCACATTGAAGCAGTATCAAGCAAAGGCGGATTTCTTTGCCTGTTCTTGCCTTCAAAAGAACAATGGCTACAATGTCGAACTCACTCCTGGTTAGTACCCAAAAAGTTGAAATTACTGCTGACTCAATTACAATAATTGTATAACTAAGTATGTATTTACCTGCAAATTACTATTCAGGTGGGCTGGTCTATGTGCGTGAATGGAACAACATGCAATATGCATCCTCTGCTGCATTCATCGTCGGTGTCTACTCCCAGTATCTTTCTGAAGCGAAAGCTGTGGTCAGCTGTCCTGAAGGCACTGTGAAACCACAAGACCTACTTAACTTTGCCAAATCACAGGTCAATCCTAAAGCTCTAAGCACTTTTTGACCTTTCCATAGATTGCTCTAAATAGTCACCAGTAGTCCAAATTGGGTCAGTCTTGTTTTGTCGATTTCTGTTAGGTATAAGTTCACACCAGGTTAACCCAGACATTGAATCAAGTATGGCTGAGAAGACTAGGTTGCTAGTCCATGTCGCAATTACATTAGCTTGGGTTTGAATCAGTTTGAGTTTTGGGTTTGCAATCCTCAGCTGAAAGTGGGCTCTATGGGGTTAATTGCTTAGTTTAGATGATTAAGATGTACTACAACTTAAAGCTAATCCTTGTTCTAATTGAATGCTACAGGCTGATTACATCCTAGGGAAAAACCCCAAGTCCATGAGCTATTTGATCGGTTATGGAGCTAACTACCCAGGGCATGTGCACCATAGAGGGGCATCTATTGCCTCTATCTCTGTATACAACTCTGCAGTGGGGTGTGTGCAGGGGTTCGAGTCATGGTACAACCGACCTGGACCCAACCCAAATATCATCTATGGAGCCCTTGTTGGAGGTCCGGATAACAATGATAACTTCAATGACATTCGGTCCAGCTATGAGCAAACTGAGCCTTCTCTCTCTGGAACTGCTCCCCTTGTAGGTCTCTTCTCTAAGTTGAGAAGCACAAGCCCTTACACAGGCTCATATGCTCAAAAAGCTCCAAAGACTCCCTATGGTAGTTCAAGTGAGCAACACTATCAACACTACTTCTATGACAATCATTCAAAGTTCATTTTATTGCGTATATACCTAGTAAATCGGATGAAACACCCAACAAAAACGACTAAGCCTGAAATAAACCAACTCAATATCGACCGCCATTTGAAATTTGCTTTTTTATAGATCAACTAGTAACTTACCTAGATATATATGACCAACCGCATGAATCCTACCCTACATGATCATGTTTTCGGTTTACATATTTTTGTCTTTTGTCCCATTCTATGCTCTGGACTAAGCGATAACTGAAAATTATGTATTGTGCTTTGCAGATCCATATCACCAACCTAACCAAAAGCAAACCCAGCCATATTATCAACAAACTCCATCATATTCAGGAGCAACAGGTGACACCAAACCCCCTCACTCCCCCCAGCAAAAAAAATAATAGCTATAATTTTTGACTTAAATAACATATTTTGTCTCCTAACTGATAATAAAAGTCCATATTACCCCCAGAAGTTCCAGTCAAATTTATGCACTCTATAACCGGATCATGGACTCACAAAGGGCAAATGTGGTATCGCCACAAGGTGCTAGTCAAGAATACATCATCAAATCCTATAAAAGATCTCAAGTTGAAGATTGAAGACCTTTCAGGGCCTGTATACGGTCTAGTCCCCACTAAAGAAAAGAACATCTACCAAGCTCCCCCTCACCTGAAAGTTCTTCAACCTGGATTCGATTTCAGTTTTGTTTACGTTCAAGGTGGCCCTCAGGCCAAGGTTTCGATTTCCGGATACCATTAGTAACAACCTTTTGAGACGGTTTTTGTTTTGTACATTTGGTGATACTCGAGAAAGTTGTATGAGGGTAAGGTTGCTTATGTTAATTTAACGCCCTTCCTCTATAAATCACTTTAATTTGATGGAAACTAGAAAGTTAGGTTTGTCTTTTTTTTCTTTGATGATTTTGTCACACTAGTAACATGTATGTATTTATATATGTGTGTATATGTGCATGGAGATGAAACAATGCCTCCAGGTGCATCCACAGAGTATAATTTACAAGTTTAGGGTTGAGAAATTGAGTCTCTCTAACAATTACATACTTCTTGGACATGTTCTTTTCATCTGGAATTCCCATTTCGTTCTGTTTTTGTTTAACATTTGTAGAAATTTTGAAAGATTTTGAAATTGGAAAAGTATTGAGAAATATAAACTTTGGAGAGATCCATTGAAGTTAGAGTAATCTATAAACATCAAATGAAAATATGCAGAAAAATTCCAAAAGAAATTAAGTTGCAACGAATAAATCCTCAATATTAGTGTAAATCCTCAAACTCGATCATATATCCATGAAATTTCAAAATAGTTAATCAGATCGTTTTATGCTTCCACTTAGAAAGTAATACATATGCATTTAGCAAAAACCCCTCTCAATCAATGCATTTTCAAAATTTTGTATTTGTGTTGTCTTTTTAATAGAGTCGGGCTATTATCATCTCAACTAATATATTATTGGTCAAAAAGTATATATGTTAGATTAATCACCAACCAAAATTTTACATGTGAGTAACTTCAAGAATAGACATAGAGACTTTCATTTTTTTGTTGGTAACGAGGAGAATACATGTTCGAAATTTTAGAAAAGTGTTTATTGAACGAATTTTACTATAAATGTTTGCGGTCTGAAAAGATTTGCCCTTTTGAACTTACATACAAAACACACATAAATAGAAATGAACATAAACGAACATAAAAGAGTATAAACGAACAAACACAAATATAAACGAGTTGTCAAATAAGAAACAAACATAAACGAACGTAAAAGAACATAAACGAACAAAAAAATAAACAAATATAAAACATAAATAGATTGTATTTTTCATATAACGTCGAACGGATCCTTATATGAATCAGTTTGGACCAATATATTAATCATCATTTGCCACGTATTGGACCTGTGAAGTCGGGTATTGTTGAATACAAATCATGAATTAATAATTAAATCTCAACGTAATGAACGTGCCTATATTGTAGAATTTTTTTTTTTGATAATTATATTGTAGATTATTACTATTAAACAAAGTTTGATCAATTTGGTGTTGACATTTGGCGGTCGTGGTTTTGGCTTTATATTCAACAACATTATTATATGTAGCACTTGAAGACTTTGTCTAAATTTCAAATAATTCAGCGGAAAATTATTTGATTGCCCTCCCTCCAACTACTCCTCAAAAAGCTCTATTTTTTAAGACCTATTAATCGGATCACTCGGGTCATTCGGGTCGCTTTGGGTCATATTTGGATCGCTATGATTCGGTTGAATTTCAAGTCGGGTCGATTCCGGTTCGGGTCGGGTTGACTTCGGTCAATATATATTTGATTCAATAAATTTATCTTACAGAGACAAAACACTTTGGTGAAAAATATTCGGGTCGAGTTATGTTTGTCTTTTTAAGTATTGTGTCGAGTTCGATTCGGTTCGAGTTTCGAGTCATCGTTCGAGTCGAGTCACTTTTACCGAGTCTAATTTTTTAGCCATATTTTGATTTGCAACCGACTTTTACCATTGCTATAATTTTGTAGTGATCTTATTTTCTGTTTCTCTTTCTATGAAGGTCTAAATGGCAAATGAAATCATTCTAGAGAAGGGTGAATAAGTTGATAATTTTTTCTTAGTTTTTATGGGTGATAAACCAGAATTTTACGTTCTTTTCCACTCTTTTATTGGCTAACTTCGACACTTCAAAGGCCTTCTCACCTAAATTTTCATTTGATTTCGCTTACTTTCTTTATTTATGATTTAGGCGTACAAATTTCTATGTTTTGAGGTAATCTCGCCTTTTATGATGAAGAATACATCTTTTAAAGTGCTAAGGAAAAGAGCGGGAAGCCATAGAAGGTCGGAGAACGAAGAAAGAGAGCCAAGTCGAGCATGGGCCGTAGCACCGGTCGTGCTAAAGGAAAGAAGGAAAAGATGACCTAGCATAGGCTGTGCTAAAGCGGAAGAGGTCAGCACAGGCAATGCCGTAGTCGGCACGAGCCATGCTAGGAATTCGGAAATTAATCGAAGGTGTCGTGAGCTTGCACGGGTTAAGCACGGTTTCGGCACAGGCCATGCTAGGAATTTGGGATTTAATTGATGAAGTTGTGAGCTTGCACGGGTTAAGCACGGTTTCAACGATTGCCAGTGCCAATCGGCAGTTTCGTTTCACTGCTGTTTTATTCCGAAACTGTGATTTTTCCGGGACACTTCTTTATGCTACGTTTTAGACTAGTTTTCTCTCTACTTTTGAGCACTCATTTCTATTGTTAAGAGATCAAAGCTTAGAGTTATTTTTATTGAATCGCAAGCTAATTCAAGTTTACGGTATTATTATTCTTCTCTCTACTTTTATCTTGCATTCTCTTTGGTGTTCATTCCTCAATCTGCTGTCAAATGCCATGAATATGTGTGCCTAAATTTCCAACTTAGGTTGGGGATTTTGCCACTAATATGCTAGTTTAATTGTAATTTATGCTTTGATGCTAATTTGCAATTGTTTGATGAATTTCCGACTTGTTGATACTTATTGAATTGGTGTAAGGTTCGAGAGAATCCTGCCTTTATTGTTTTTGGGAATTAAGTAGACTTCGAGAGAAGAGGATTAGTTCTACTTCAACTTGTTGGATGATTACAACTTAGATTTGAGAATAATTTAGGTTGTTATTAAGGGAAGAGTCGATAATCATGTAATTCTTTGGTTTTGATTGTGTGAGAATAACAATTAATTCAATTGAGTTAGCTTAATGACCTTCGAGAGAAGGCTTAGGTGGTTTGAACTGCATTGATTCCCTAGTTCATCTCAGTTGTGAATAGTGTAGAAGCATGTAATTAAGATTGTTGGCATGTTAGCTTGGTAAATCCCTACCTAAGGTTTTCTCTATCTCGATTTTACTTTATTCTTTAAGAGTTTACGTTACCAAACAATTTGAACTGTTCCTTTGCTTAGTTCAAAAGGACATTGACCTTAGACTTGTATGAGACCTAGCTCCCCGAGAGTGACAACCGTACTCTCTATAGTACAATAACAATGGGATAAAGAAAAGTCAATATTCTAGAATGTAACACTAAAAATTGTCGAGTCCAAAATAAAATTAAAGTAATAGCGGAAATAAAAATGGGACAAAACAAGTAATTGCTCACGATCTTGGCTTAGTCCAAATATTGAGTTAGCGACAACTCCGGGGCCTTTCCCTTAGAATCAAATACTACTTCTTTTACATCACCGAGTACACTACCATAATAATAATTCTTCACTTAGTTCTTTAGCTAACCACGCAAGTACACTAACTTTTGTGACTCTTCTTACACCTCACTAGATGTGGTCACACTCACAAGTAAACTCACTCAACTCACTTGTTACAAAGTGATATAAAATATTTAGAATTTAACACAATAGTACACAACAGACAAATTATCAATAAAGGTTCATACGGTTTGTGTCTCTTGTCCAAGCACTTGATCTTCTTAAATATGTCTTGGGTAGACTTTTGAACATTGGGGAAGATCCTTTTTTCTAGACGTCGGGTAAACTCTTGATTTTTAGAGACAAATTTCCTTTCTACCAGTTGAAAGTATTTTCTTGCTAAACTTGAGTTGACCTTAAATCGGTTCAGTGTCTTACCATATATAGGACTTGCCTTTTATTCCTTGTAAGATTTCTTACTTTTATACAAATGTTCCAATCTTTACACCTTTCATGCACCTTTTTAACTCCTTTTCGCAACCTTGATGTACGTGCAAATCATCTTCTTTTACGCAAAGAAGTTTGATTCACTTACCTTAAATGATATATCTTTTCCCAAATTTTCTAACTCATATTTTGTTGAGGATATTTCAATGATATCAAGATATTCTAATGTAGGCATCTAAAAAGTATCCTGTCATTTATTTACTCACTTATTTATTTTTTTATTAGCCCGATGATGAAGACTTAGCTTCCCTGTATGCTCGGAGTTAGATTGGATCAAGGCAGCTTTCCTTTCTCTTTTTCCAACTCAAAAATCAAAGCCAATAGAAACCCATAAGCTAAAACAGTTAGTGTCCTAAAATAGAAACTTTTCAAAATTAGAAACTTTTCAAAAATAGAAACTCTCAAAACCGTCATGGGTCACCTCCTTTGCCTCGATTTTCGTGACCACATTATTTTTGAGCCCAAACTTCATAAAACAACCCAAAATTCAACCTAGTGACTCACACTAATCACAAACCTCAGCTCCGGACAGCGCGTAAGCCGTGCACGGATCCCTATGCCACAAAACAACCTCGCGGTGGTCACTCTCTTGGCCAAAAGGCACCTTCTTGACCCGTTTAGCACGAGCATACTTCTAGTGTCCCATGCTGATTACCCCTCCTCTAGAGCGCACCGTTTTAACTTATTTAATTATGGAATACTCTCAGCTTATCCTCTTTTGGTTTTAAGAGTTGGACTCTGCTGTTTTCCAGTTGCTTCGAAGCTAAATGGAGGAAACCATAACCCTATCTCACTATTACAAATAGGAGGGCACTCCCCTCATTTCCACACCATTCAGCTATATATTCCGCCCATATTCTACTAAATTATCTTCTTATTTCTTTCTCCACTCTCAAACTTTCACTTACCCTCTTAAAAAGCCTTTAGTAAGATGAAGCTTTACCTCCTCCTCTACCCCCATTTTCCCACTCGTTATGCTGCTGAGATCCAGCCAAACCACGGAGATCCACGAGTGGGTCTACCCGAGGACATAAGATTTAGATCTCCAGTTTAGCGTTTGTATTTTATTTCTTTATTTTCATTTAAGTAATTTTATTTTCGCTTTCATACAATGGTTTTGGAAGATGTAATTTACTTTCGTACTATGGCTATATATATCGAAAAAAGAAGTAAATCTTCAAAATCGAGTGAAAAAT
Organism: Talinum fruticosum; assembly: GCA_021018815.1. Taxonomy (NCBI): domain Eukaryota; kingdom Viridiplantae; phylum Streptophyta; class Magnoliopsida; order Caryophyllales; family Talinaceae; genus Talinum; species Talinum fruticosum. Next base: position 5,127,708 of record JAITYX010000011.1, read on the forward strand.
AAACAATTGTGTCAAATCAACCTATTATGGCCTATGGGAGCTGGCCATGACTATACTGTGGCTACCACACCAAAGTTGTCTTGGCTAAGTTCTCTAGTTTCCTCTACCGGGGAACTAAACACGACCTCAATTCTTAGTTAACTCCGTGAATGACAAGCTTGGAAAACTAGCTTTTTTTTTTCTGGTTTTTCAGGTTCAAGTCCAATTTATGTAGTTCTTGTAGGTTTTATTGGCTCTTTCACCTTTTTTCATTCCTTTTGAAGGTGACTCGAGCTTCTTTTGGCTAATATTTGCACAAAAATATCAAAAATACCAAACCCAAGCATCAAGTAAGAAAAGGGATATAAATATACTCAATCAACACCAAAACCCCTAAGAATTATGATTCTTATGGCCCTAAAACTTATAAAAATGGCACTTATAAGCTATTATTAGCTATCAATAGGTCATAATTTGAAAGTCCGTGATCTTGGGCAAGTTTTTTCTTTCCTTTTTGTGAAATTGAGGAAGAATTAGTATAAATTTGTTTTGAGACAAGTAAAGTATTTCGATGGAACTTTCAATTGGGTACAAGGGTTGATGTAAATCCCGATGTTCCTTGGGATACATGGTTATGATACTTCTTTTAAATTTAGTAAACAATCGATTAGTTTATTTATTATAAACATGTGGGCAAGTCAAGCATGTTGAAATCATTATTAGTCCTTATCAAAGTGCTTTTGTCCCAAATAGAGACATTCATGATAATATTCTTTTGGCTCATGAAATTACTAACAAATTTGGTAATGTTAAAGGAAAACAAGCGTATATTAGTCTCAAGTCTGGAATGAAAAAGCCTATGATAGAGTAGAATGAGATTTTATCTTTTCATGCTCAAGAGATTTGGGTTTTCATCAAACATGGATCAATTAGATCAAAGAGTGTATTACATTTGTGTCCTATTATATTGCAATTAATGATGAATCTTGTGATTTTTTCGACCATCTAGAAGACTCGGACAAGGGGATCCTCTATCACCTGTATTTGTTTATTCTTTGTATGGATGTTTTAGTTTACATACTTCATATGGCTGGCGATACAGACAAAAGCCGGCATCGGAGTTAAAATTTTTTCACAAGCTCAAAAATTCCTTGCTTACTTTTTGCGAGATGATAGTCTACTTTTTGTAAAACAAATCGGACAACGTGTTTTAGGTTTAATAATATTTTGAATGAATTTTGTACTCAATTTGGAAAGCTTATTAACTTCCATAAGTCTGCCCTCGTCTTCTCGAAAAACGCAACGACCGTAGATAGGAATACTGTTGCTTTTATATTTAATATACCACATAGAGATTCCTTGGGTAAATATTTAAGATGCCCTATGTTTAGAGGGAGAACCAATAGTAATACTTTTGCTGATACTATTGCTAAAGTGGATGGTAAACTTCAGCCTTAGAAAGTGAATTCGTTGTCTACAGCAGGTAGAGTGATTCTAATTCAATTCAATCTAGAATCATTGCCTGCACATATTATGCAATGCTTTAAGCTTCCAAAAGCCACATCTAATGTGCTTGATAAGATCAATCGTGATTTTTTTTTTTGGAAAAAATCTCAAGATATTAGAGGCTTACTATTAGTTTCTTAGGATAAAACTTGCTCGCCGAAAGGATGGGCCAGTTGGGATTAAGAAAAATTGATGCAATGAATCAAGTTTTCCTTTGTAAACTCATCCGGAAGTATCTTTATGAACCCGATAATTTCTAGGTCAAAATTATGCAATCTAAATATCCATTGGATTCTGATTTTTTTTCACGAAAATCTAAACCTTCGATTCATGAGCTTGGAAATGTTTACTTAAAGAAAGGGACTTGTTCAAAAAGGGTTAAGGTGGAAAATTAGTAATGAAAAAACTACTAAATTATGGTATGATATTTGGTGTGGGCACTCTAAACTTCGGAATACTATGATAGTAATATTCCAAGAATTTCGTCTCTTGATACCACAAGTAAGTGAATGTTTCACATCCGAAAAGGAATGAAATTTCCAACTTCTTAGTATGTTTCTTCCAACTTATATCTGCCGGTTAATTAAGAGTACTCCACTTCCTTGTCACGATATGGACGACTACGTCTGTTGGGGTCCGTCGAGTAGTGGAAAGTTTATAACAAAGTCTGCTACTTAGAATGCGCATAATTTAGCTTCCAGGGATCAGGTTCCTTGGAACTCTTCCTAGATCTAGAGTATGGATGTTATGCCAAAATTAAAGCTTTTCATGTGGCAAGTAGAACATAGTGCTATTACTACAAGGGATAATCTTTTAAAAAGAGGTATTAATATTGATGAACATTGTCCGATATGTCAATAGACCAATAAATCGATTGATCACCTTTTCTCTCAATGTACTTATATTAAGGATACATGGGACAAAGCTTATCACCAGAAGTGGTTGGATTACAATATCGGTCATTTTAGAACTGCTAATCTTGATGATATTATATCCATGTTTAGGAAGATCAACAAACAAAATCAATTAGTTTGTATGGTTTACTTAATTTGGAGTATATGTAAGAGTATGAATGAGGTAATTTTCAACAATGGAAGATTTAATTCAGTGGCTACAATTATACGGGCCAAAAGGCTATGGGTTGGATGGAATACTAGAGGGAGATTGGATGATCTAACTTTTTCTAATTCATCAAACTTTTCTTCAACTTCTTCCAAGCCATATAATTTTATTAGATGGAACAAACTCGCTGGGAATTCATTAAAATCCACTTTGATAGATCTAATTCTTCATCGGGATAGCAGCTGGAGGGTTTGTTATCGGGAGTTGGGAAAGAAGATTTATTCAAGTTGGGACATCTAATTTGAGTTCAGCATCGGTTTTGGTGGCCGAGGCAACGGCTATGCATAATGGGGTACGAGTAGTGGCTCGGACGAGATTTCGGACAATAGTTCTTGAAGGGGATAATCAAGTTGTCATCAAGGCTTTAAGAGGAGATATTCATTCACCTTGGGAGATATAAACTCTTATCTAGGACACTTACTGTTACCTTGGAAACTGTCATCAAGTTCTTATTCATCATGTTTCCAAGAGGGTAATAGAGCTACAGATCGGGTAGCCAAATACAGCCTTTATATTCCCTCTTCATTGATTTGGATTTCTTTTCTTTCTTCTTCATTTATCTCCATTCTAATGGAGGACAACTTAGGCGAGAACTCTTAAGAGAAGAGTTGTCTCTTAGTTGTTGTCTTACCCTTTTCCAAAAAAAAAAGTATGTTGAAATCAAGCATGTTTCTAAAAGGTAAAAATTAATCTAGATTTGATGATAGATGAACTTTATGTAGTATTTTAAGAAATTGATCTATATGGGTAAATTATCTGACTCACAATCTCTCAAATTGTGAGGATTACATACTACGATATATGATAGACAAACCTCTTATATGTGGAGTGAAATTACATCGAAGTGGAACTAATTAATACTACATATCGATGGAGCTTGAAAATAAGTTGGTTATAGTGGAGATATTGGTATGGTGACCTTATGCTAGTTCCAATTCTATTGAATTATAAGAAATTGATGCTATGTCGATCGACTGTTAATAAACAACGATTCTTAGTGAGAGAGTGTGGAAGAGAGAGAGACAATAAAGATTATTATAATATATTGTCGGTAGAAATGTAATGAGGTTTGTATTATATACAAGATGTCATAAGTAGCTCTAATTAACTTGTCGGATATGTACAACTAATCCTTTACACCCCCGCCTCAAGATGGTACTGGTGGATACTCCATCAATCATAACCTTGAAGCCGGATAATTGTGTTGAGCCTCCGACGGAGGCTTTGTGAGAAATTTGAAAGTTATTCCTTTGAAGCTACATGTGCAATTTTGGAAAGCCTTCCAAAAGTTTGTCCCTTATGTATTGACAATCGATTTTTATATGTTTAGTCTTAGGGGTGAGCGGTTCCAAGCACCCTGTCTCGGAACTAGGAACCCGAACCTTACCCTATTTGATCGGTTCCTGAATTTTAGGAACCTTACCGTGACCCTGTTTGATCGGTTCTGAATTTTAGGAACCCGACCTCGAATCTCGAGTTGCGGTTCCAGGGTACCCTGTTTACACCATTATTTTTATAAAAAAATTTAATGCCTTAAAAACTTTTAAACATATTTACATATTTTTATCCCAAATCTAAATTCAATTTACACCTAAAGAGGATTTGAATCCGATTTCAACAAATACGACTCGAGATGGGTCGTGTATGAGATCCAAACATGAAACTTTTATCGAAGAAGAATTGAATCCATTTATGAGAGATAAAATACAACCAAAATTAAGAAAACAACAAGATATTAAGAAATTACCTACAAGGAGGATGAAGTAGCAAGGGAGAGATTGGCAGCAGGAGAGAGAGAAAGAAAGAGAGAGACTCGCATGGGATGGCAACAGCGAGGAAGGTGACGAGGAGAGGAAGGTGAGAGTTGGGGCTGGGACTGGTAGGAAGGAAGAAGGCGACGCCGACGAGGAGAGGAAAGCGAGAGTTGGGACTAGGACTGGGAGGAAGGAAGGAGCCGACACCAACGAGGACCGGGAGGAGGAAGGAGACTCGTCGAGGAGCAAGAGTGAGAGAGCAAGCACGAAATGAGGGACGAAGAGCAAAATGGCGGAGGAATAAGAAATATTAAGGTTTCTAATAAGTTGGGCCACACATTTGAAATTCAAACTTAAAAATTTCATAGGTCTTAAAAGTGAAAATGCTAAAAACTTTAGTAACGGTTCCGAATACCCGTGGTTCCGGGAACCTGAAGCTGCCTAGATGGTTCTAAGTCTTCGTTCCGGGGTTTGATTTTAGGAACCTTACCCTTACCCGTTTGACCGGTTCCGATCCGGTTCCGGTGGTACCCATAAGTTGTGCTCACCCCTATTTAGCCCTCTCATGGAAGAATGAATTTTCAGCTATGTGCTGAGTTGCCATGTTATCATAATACATCACAAAAGGGAGTTTAAGGGGACGTGCAAATAAACCAATAAATGAGATATCCACTCAAGTTTTAATGTTGTTGCTTGAGATGCTTCTTTATTCTAGTTCTATAGATGATTTTGATACGGTCATCTGTTTCTTTGTCTTCCAAAAGATCAAAGAAGATCCTAGGAAGAGATAAAACCTGTAACAACCCATTTTTTAAAAATATTATTATTATTATTATTATTATTATTATTATTATTATTATTATTATTATTATTATTATTATTATTGTTGTTGTTGTTGTTGTTGTTGTTGTTGTTGTTGTTGTTGTTGTTGTTGTTGTTGTTTTTATTATTATTATTATTATTGTTATTATTATTATTATTATTATTATTATTATTATTATTATTATTATTAACTAGCATTAAAATATGATTATTAAAATTTGGCACATGATATTAAGCACATGTTTAATGGATTATAGCTAAATTAGTGTCTAGATACATATGGATAAGTAAAGAGACAAGCATTAAGGTTAGAGATTAAGTTGCCTCATAATTTCTAGAAATAATTAGGGCACTTATTAAGACCTTTAAGGTACCATAACCTTAGAGTATTCAATTGTTACTCCCATATAAATACCTCCAAAATGTTAGGCAAAACACTCACTCACCCATCTTTTCTCATCTTTAGTTTTTTCTACTCTTCTCTCTACTCTCAATTGAGTAAAATTCTTCATTCCTATAGTTCATTGAAGCTACTTAGAGATTACTTCCAAGGTGCAAATAGCAAGGTATTATGCATGCCAATTCCTTCATCAAAATCATAGTTTTTAGTAAAAAGTATGTGTGTGTAAGTGCAAAGATTTTTAAGTGTTTTGTGACAAAGGATGCCTGCATTACCCATTGTTTATTATTACTTGTTCGAGTGATCACCTTGGTATGCATGCTCATCGACTCATCGTTTATAATCCCTTTCAAAGGGAATCATCGTTCATTATTAAGGCATTCGAATGTTAAGTATTTTCGTATCTTATTTCTAAACAAAATAAATTTCATAAAAATCGTTATTTCCATGATTAGGTGTATTGTGCTGAGAGTTTTCCTTCTCATTCTTTAAATGTTTTATTGTTTTCAAGTAAGCTGTGAATGCATGGGGATAATTAGATCATCGGGATGCTCACCTAGTTTTATTTCTAGTTGGAATAAGTCTTCAACTATTTTAGTTATATTATAAATTCATTGTGAAAAATATAGCTCCAACAAATGTTAGTAATTCCTCCAAATTTTATTTGGTTTCATAAGTAATTCCTCCAAAAAGTTAAGATGCTACAAAAACCCACTAATAGAATTAGCAACCATAGCACAAGTACCCCGATCCGCATCACAATAGATTTTGAATAACAAGTCATCAATGGTGAATAGAATAAGCCTTCATTGGAAGTGCTTTTGAGGTACCGCAATACATGAAGAATAGTCCGCATATCTTGTTACATTGGTTGTTGTAAAAACTTATCGAGGTGCTGAGTTGCATAAGAAATATCAGCTGGTAATGTTCAACTAAAGTAGCTTGCTGTAGGAACCACGAACACCCACCTACTAACCTTTGTATGATTTAGGACTTGGTAATATACCTCCTACTTCGTAGAAAGTTTGAGACTTTTGGAGGAGGAAATTTGGCGGGTTTGGAGCCTATCATACTTGTATCCGACAAAATATCTTATACATATTTCCCTTGATTAAAAAATTCCTTGTGAAGATCTTGATATCTCAAGACTTAAGAGGTATCTTACAAATCCCAAATATTTTATGATGAAGCCCTAAATTCAAAGTTTGCTTGATGAAATTCATCCCATTTTGATCATTTCCGAGTAACTAATATGTCATCCACATAAACCAGAATGAATGTAAAAAATCCATGTTTCTCCCTTGTAAACTAAGAGTAATCACTCTTAACTTGAATGAAACCTTAGCTAGTCAGGAATTTGGATAATTTAAATTTCTAGTTCTAGAAGAGCCTTGTTTAAGACCATATAGGGAACTTTGTAGCCTGCAAACTTGTCGTGGGAAAGCCTTATCATATCCTTCAAGAGGTATCATATAAACCTCTTCATCAATATAACCATGTACAAAAGAATTATCGATATCAATTTGGTGAAGAGGCCATTGCTAAGCAGACAATCGAAGCTATAAGGAGTTTCACTCGTAGTCAACTTAGCCACATGGGAAAAAGTGTGTTTTGTAGTCTTTAGCCTTGACTTGTTCAAAACTCTTTATAACTAGCCTAATTGTCCGCCTCTTAATTGAACCTTATACTTGGTTCCATAAACCTATTTTAAGGCAAGGGCATTTTTCCCTCGAGGCAAAGTGGTTTGCAACCAAGTACCATTTTTTCCAATACTGCGAATTCTTGTTCCATTGCCATTATCCATTCAATTTGTTGTGTTTTCTTGTGCATAACAATTAGGCTCAAGATGTCGTAAGACATTAACAAGGGAAGCCACATAACTATTAGGCAAATGAGCCTTGGGACAAATAAATTCCTTTAGTCAAGTAGGAGTCACCTTAGTTCTACAAGATGCTCTTAGTGCAGGAGCATGAGTAGGAGTAGAAGAAATAATGTCGATAGAAGAAGCGGGAGAATGAACATCTAAGGATGAATATGTATCGAGTACCACAGCTCTTAGTGCAGGAACATGCAGGACCCTATCATGGTGAATGTAAGGGTGAATGTAAAAGTGTGACATGTAACTCAGGTACATCAAGTCTAGTGAATATGGAAGATTTCTATAAAGAAGTGATAGGAGAATTCGGATCACCAAAATCGGGACAGAGCTTGTGGTAGAACATGTTCCATTACATGATTGCTATCCAGTAATAGCATGCTTTCTAAAAGGAAAAATGGTTTCTTGGAACAAAACATATCTATAGAAAAAATCATTTTAGTGTCAAGATTGTAAAGCTTGTATCCTTTGACACCAAAAGGATATCCTAAAAGAACACAAGTTGAACCTTTTGGTCAAATTTGTTAGTAATACCAATATTTTTGGCAAAACATAAACACCCTATGGTTCTTAGATCTTCATAAGAGGGTTGAGTTCCATAAAGAATATCAAATGGACTTTTTCAATTTAAATTGTTTATAAGACGTTTGTTTAATGTGAGTAGCAGAGATTATACACTCGTCCCCAAAAATATTTTGGAAATCCAAACTTGAAGTCTTAAGGCCCTCGCAATTTCAAGAAGGTGACTGTGTTGCCTTTCTGCCACCCCATTATGTTGGGGAGTTTTGACAATAGACTTCGATGTAAGATGCCTTTTTCAACAAAAACAGAACCACAAGAGTTAATAAACTCAGTGCCATTAACACTCTAACCATGGTGATTTTTTTTGAATTGGGTGTTTATCATATTATAAAACCGAATAAAGGCAAAGCTAAGTTATCATTTTGTTTGCAAAAGTTGTTCTACTAAAATCATCCACCAAAGTAAGAAAATAATAAGCACCATTCAGATTAGCAACTTTGTAAGTACCTAGGTCCATATGCACAAGATGGAAGTAGAGGGTAGTTTTAATAGAACTTTTATTGAAAGGTAATCATGCAAAATTTACTAGTACACAAATGTCATACAAAAGGAATTTGACAATTGTGATTTACACACAGGAATATGCTATATTTTAGAGACGAAGTATGTCCCAATCTAGCATGCAAAACATCAATACAAAGGGAATTACAAAGGAGCTATCGGAAGAAACAAAAACAAAACTAGGTATAATCCTACACATAAAAGGATCAAATGAATTGCGTTGTCCTGTCTTGAGATGGTAACTTTGTTTTGTAAAGTCTATCGACCTTAAAGCTAGGATCCACAATCTATTTAGTTATAGGCTCCTGAATTAGGCATTTGTTATGATAAAAAGGTACAAAAGACTATAGTCCTTAACAAGTTTATGCATAGAAAAAATGTTGAATTTGAAACCTGGCACATAAAGGACATCATGCAAAATAAAAATTTGGTCTAAAGGTGATTTGGCCTACTTGGGAAACAGGTTTCGAGTACCGGTATGGTGACATGTATAGGTGTAAGAAAAGTTTTGGTTGAATAAAAAAAAAGATAAGTCATGAGTCATGTTTTCCGAAGCCCTTGTATCTATTAGTCGAAGGACTAAATCATTATTTTGCATAGCATTACAAGCACTCGGAATGAGAGCTAACAAAAACAAGTACTGAAAAATGAGCATAAGAACCCATATTCTCTCGGTTATTGATCAATAGCTTTGCCTTTCATGAGCTTCATCATCTCTTGTGCTACGACTTGCACAAAGAGCTATCTAGTTGTGTTTTTATGCGCTTGATTCTAGCATGTAATTCCGATACTCCAAAAGATTATCCATTTGAGATGTGGTGTTGGCAATTATCTTGAAAAGTTTATTTCCTTTAGCATTATTTTTCGGAGCTTCATACCAATTTGGATAACCAATCAATTAAAAGAATTGATCTCTAGTATGACCCGATCTTTGACAAAAACACAAAATCTATCACTCTTGGCCTTTTTTTCAATTATTTTTCCTCATCCTTTATCGACCATTGGCTAGAAGACTAGTGGCTCAAGAATTATTATTATCCAAGAAATTTCCATTGGACTTGTTGATATAAGCTATTACTTCATGAGGACAATTGATACAACCAGAAATTTGCTTCTATTTTTTAACCCTCGTAATCATAGAATATGTCATATTCACACTAGGCAAAGGATCTCACAAGAGAATTTGACCTCAAATGGTATCAAAACCACCATTGAGATGCATTAAGAATTTGATGAGCTTCGTCTTTGATTGAGCTCTATAGATTTCTTCATAGCAGTAGATGAGGTAGCATAACCACATGATGGAATTTCACTAAAGTTGTGTAATTCATTCCATAACCTCTTGAGCTTAGTATAATACACCACAACAGAATTTTTTCCTCATTGTGAATCTGCAATTTCCTTCTCCAATTAGAACAATAGTGGACCATTACTTTGTCCAAATCACTCGTAAATTTCTTGTCGAGTTCTTTTGCAAACTTTGCATACAAGAATGCATATGATAGCTTAGGAATAATGGCGTTAAATAATCAACATTCCACCATATTATCATACCTAATCCATTTATCAAATTTAGGTGAATTTGGATTTGGTTTAACACAAGATCCATTCGAGAACCCTAATTGTGCTTTGGTATTGAGTGCAATTTTTATAGCACGACTCCAAGGGTGAAAGTTCATTCTATTTAGTTTCAAATTAACCAATTGGAGGCCTGGATGATCCGAATCTTACAACCAAAGAAGATCATCATTGTAATTGGGATCATGCCTTCAATTCATATAATCCTACCTTTGATTCTTATCATTAGAAGTAGAATCACTCTTGATGACTGCTATTACGAAGCGGAAAATAAAGAGAATTGCTTGAGTCAAGATCAAGAAAATTGATTGAAAACGGATTAGATCCTTAGATCAACATGCATAGCTAGATTAGTTGATGAAAATCGAATCAACCGATCAAAATCAAGGAAAAAGAAAAACCACAAAGAACGATCAATTTTAGGGTTGATCAATTGATGAAACTAAGAAGAAGAAAATTGAAAAATGAGATAATCATCTTCGCCGTATGCTACCATGATAAACTATGATTCTTACTCAAGAGAAAGTATGGGAGAAAGAGAGAAAAGATTGTTATGATATATTGCCGGTAGAAATGTAATGAGGTTTATATTATATACAAGATGTCATAATTAGCTCTAATTAAATTGTTGGATATGTACAACTAATCCTTTACAACTCTTGTTGTGGAAGGTTTTGTGGTCGAGAAGGCCCTGCAGGTTGTTGGGATAAATGCAATTTAGATCGATTATTTAGAAATTCGAAACCTTATTTATCTAAAATATGCCCTATTAAAAAACAAATTTTAGCTAACTCGTTATTTTTCAGGTTTAATTAAGGTTGTAATTTTTTTTGGTTCATGAGGGCTTAAGGTAAAAACCCTCCCAACAAGTGCGGTTCCGAGAATTCAAATTTGTGCTCTCCTCCTTAGCGGAATGAGATCACTATCATTTCAACCAATACTTTGTTAGATTAGTTAAATATTATAAATGTCTTATAATTGTTTTTTTATAGTAAACTCTAGAATGCTTATTTAACTTTGTTCCCAAAATGTTATTGGCAAATCATTTAGATATAAATTGACAACTCAAAGAGGAAGAGATAGAAAATACAACATTAATAATTTGGAAAGCAAAATTAATTAGAAAATGAAAAAGATAACATTTCCTTTTTTTTTTCCTTTAGTCAAATTCAAAGACAAGTATAGTACTAGATGACTAAAGCAAACAAATTATTGCACATTTTATTCTAAAAAAAAAAAAAACTTGGGTTTGTTTACTATAATTGGTAATTGAGTAGGAGAAGGACAAAGAGTTGTACAAAAAGAACTTCCCACATAAACAAAGACTTAACAAAGCAGGGCGGCACTAAGTCAACGCATTGCCTCCCTTGGATCGTTCTACCTCAGTTCATTCAACTTTCCTCTGCCTTCTGTAAGTCTGATTCCATTTTCTCTCTCTTTGTCCCCATTTTTTCTTTGATTCCATTAATGGAAGTTGTATCAATCGTGAACCTTTGAGGATTCTCCTTTGACTTTGTGATTTTTGTGAAGTCTGTTTCTTCTGCTAGTTCAATTTGTCGCTGAGATTTTATTTTTATTTTTCCTATAGTTAATTTTTGTTTGGGGTGGATGCGGAATACAATCTGGGGTTTGATTTGTGCTTCTCGGATTTTGATTAGCCCCCGTTTGCGGCCCCTAAATTCTTCCATTGTCGAACCATAATAGTTTCTCTCTCCTCTAATTTTTCAGCTTGGTTGTGCGTATTGGAAACTTTTAAATGTGATTAATCTCAAAACCATGTGCAAAACTTGCCTCCATATGGAGTTTGGAGAGATTTCTGGGTGCTTAACCTTATTTTTATTTTCTGAAAACAAAGAGACCATTTTTTTATAGCCCTTTTACTGCTTGGATCCAATTGGAAATTATCGAGGAGCCCTCAAACATTTAGTAGAGATCGAGAACTTTAAGAAAGCCTTGATATTTATTGGCGAAAGTCTGAAACTTGTACAAAAAAGCTTGAAATTTGTTGATCATATGCTTCACCCATCATATGTTCCCAGAACAAACACAAGGACAAATCCGCACCTTGACAAGGCTGCATCGGAAGCTATAACCTTTGCTGGATGTATTGATGATGAGAGACAGCAATGTAAGGAAATAATCAGATGAGCACTATTCATTCATAACCCTTTAGTAGGTGAAGAGAAAGTCATCAAAAGTAACCCTGGAAAATCCAGTGCAGGAAGCAATTGTAGCAGTTCTCAGTTCACCGAGTAAAATGCCCCAACAACAGCATCAAATTGAATTCATTTGAATGTCCCACCTAGCTAAAAAGGCTGCCATTCTTCAGCTCTTGTTAGAACGAAAATGAAAATAGCAAAAATAGCAAATACCCACTAATCACCGACCTCAGAGAGGACTCTCCAACCTCTCCTGTACTAAAAAGATGCTTCAGCATTTCGACATTAACACGTTCCTTCTCTCTCATCCCCTCTCTTCTCCTCCTATGGAGAGGACATACATGCTCAAGACAAACTTCTGGTATCCCACCCCTCACAACTGTCTACGTAGTGCTCCACAACCTGCATGTGTAAAACTTTGGACAATTGCATTGATGCAGCATCATCAGCACCTCCAGGCAATCACACCTTAATAGGTCCCTGGGAGCATCGGCCAACTCATCATGTTTCTATCTTGATTTAGCATGTCTTCAGTCATTAGGTAACAACCAATCAACCAACCTGTCACTGAGGATCAATGTTGCTGAACAGCACTAAATGTTGACCTTTTAACCAACATTGTAGAATAATTGCACACTGACTCAATTTTTAAGCATGTCTTCCTGCCTATGGCATTGCAATATTAAATACCCCCCGGGCCAGGGGTAGAATGATCTGATTGCTTCCGGTCAACAACCTTAACTCTTAACCATGCTTCCTGTAGTTTGCTGAAGTGCGCAATTTTTCAATCCCTATCTCTTCATCATTACAGCCTTAGAGACAGCTTGATGTTTTACCCCTTTTGGTATGCTGGTACCTTTGCAAAGCTTGTAGCTTGAAGTTTTTCTTTTTCTTCTTCCTCAGAACTGGTGGTCAGGGACTTGGACCATTTTCTTGATCAATCTGTTAACTCGAGCTCCTTTGTGTCCGCTAGGAGGATCAAGATAAATTTTAAAACTAATTTCAAGAGTCACCTCAATTCATATAGGAGTTCCTATAATTGTCTTGACAACTCTTTGTTTGCTCGTTGAACCTCAGAAAGCTGTCAATCATTTTTAAGTTATTGGGTGTGTGTACTCATCAAAATCAGCCTTCTCATAATGATGAGTGGTCAAGATGCACTGTAACCTTCTGAAAGAGCATTACCATTGAATGATGAGAAGTGTAAACTCCTTGACAGCCTTAAATATTGTCACTATCATTCTTTCATTATTCCCTTTGTCCTTGCATGTTTCCAAAGCAGCTTAGTATCCATCCGAAAATAACCTAGAATTTTCTTTCTCAAGATGACTTTTCTACTATAAGAGCAGTAAACCCCCCCGCCCCTCTTTCTCATTTGGGAATCCTTTCCCTGCTGTCTCCATTTTAATGCAATCAATGCCTCATTGTGTTTTTTTGCACTCTTCTTCTGCCGCATTGGAAGAATTTCGAGTAAATTGGCAAAATTGACCCATAATTGTTTAATTACCAGGACTACTTGGAATTGCGACCTAAAATTACACTGCCTCATTCTGGCCAGAACCCAAAGAATTCAGCCTGTAGAAGACCCACGTGAATTCTATTGAGGCAAATATGACTCTAGCTGAAACTTACATGACCAAATCTTCTTCTCCCTCCCCCCCAGAAAAAAAAAATCAATTTTCACCAATTTTCACCTCCCGTTGCTCCCAAAGGATCAAATATTGGATTTGACAGTAAGGTTTGTTTTGGTTTACGTTTTTACCTTTCGGGGTCTAAAAACCACGAAACACCTCTACATATCCTGATTGTTGGTATCCTCTGGCACAGAACCTATAGTCAGCATAAGAATCCTCAGATTCCCCCTTTCTGAGTCCTCTCTGCTTCTTTCTCTTCTTGTGGCTCTCCAGCAGTTTTGCTCCACTTCATTCATAAATTCTTCCACCATTTGAATGGCTGTGTTATGCTCTTGTCTGCGGTGCCCACTTTCCTTTCCCTGCTGGTGTTTCTGTCTCCAAGACCCTTTTTATTTGTGTGTTTTTTAGATCCTAACTTAGACAAAATTCGTCTCAATCTTATATCACTTCTTTCTCCTAGCTACATATTCCTGTTTAAATTTTCAAAATTCAAGTAATGTGCGTGCCTGGACAAGCCAGCTGATATTCTCATGTCTAGAAAAATTGATATACTGCAGCATATTTAGTTTGATAGGAAGTGGTGGGGAATGATAAGGAAACATTGGAATTGAAATCCAAATAATCTGTTCATGTAAGGGTCATTGAGCCATTTCCGTTTTAGATATCCCATTTCTCCTTTTGACAGGCTTTGCATTTTAGTTAGAATTTAAGCTATTTGGCTAGTTTGTCAGATAGTAAATTTTAGGCTAACAAAGTAAAAAAAAAAATAAAAAAATTGATGTCCATAACACAAAATGAGAAAGAAAGGTAATTCATGACAAGTGTTTGCGACAAAGAGCATAGAAGTTTCATGAATTTCAAGATGGCTGTTGATTGTGTACAATGTATTCAATTTGCTTGTTAATAATGGAAACTACAGGAAATTTCAGGATTTATGAGATAAATAAAAGTGAATGAATTCATTCTAGTTTTATGTTTTATGCCTTGAATTCTACATTATATGCCATAAATTTGTATATCATGTATTATGAACACATTCCCTTAACCCAAAAAAAAGGGGAGCACAATTCCATTCCATGAATTTATATATGCTGCATCATGAACATGCATATTCTTTGTCATTTCGTTGTCAAAGAATCTCGTGCCATCATCGATCTTGCATGAAATTGTATTTTGTATAATGACCATACATGGATATCATGAATCTGTACCTGAAATAAAATTAATGGAAGCTCACATAGGAAATGAGAACTCAGGACATGTATTCATATTTTCATAGTATATGGTCCCTGTTTTATTCATGTTAATGACTGAGGGATTTTCAGATGTTGACTATTTTAGAGATGGCCAGATTGATGTAAGCAGAGTTTGATGAATGACCAACCTCATCGTTTTGCTACCTTTCTCCAATTTTCTCTGTACATAAATCCGCCTGCTAATTTTCATCGATCATTGACTTCAAATATGAATTGAAATGGTCTAGGTGGTACCAGCTCACCAAAAAGTTATGAGGAAACGAACACTCTTGGGGGTTAACTTTTAATATTTCTTGGGGTCCTCCTCTGCCCCCTTCAGTGTCATCAATTTATTCCATAACAACAAAATTTCAGCAATGAGAGAAATATTTGTACAGATTTTCATTTTAAAGGATAAGTGGCTTCATGAATATCAACTAAAGATGGATTTATGCAAAAGTGACGTGGCAGATGGAATAAATTCTCTATGGAATAGTTCAATCTGTTGGTTGTGCATTTTTTTACAAAAGCTTGATCTTTGCCAATTAAGTACTCCCCCTTCCCCCAAAAAAAAAAAGAAAAAGAAGGGGAGAAAAGCATCTAATTCAAACAAGTCGTCAAGAGGTCTGATCCACCCTGCTTTTCCTTGTTAGTTTACAGGGCTGCTGCAGAGTAAGACACAAGAGAGTGGTGGGGAGGAAGGGAGAGAGAGAGCGGAAAGCTGCACGTGAACAAAGGGGATACTTTACTGAATCAAGATTAAAAAAGGAAGATTATGATAACAACGTATTTGTGGCTTATAGGAACCACAGTGCTATTTCAATGTTTAGAGATTGACAATTTTAAGGACTCTGGTGGAAATCATTAGAACTGTTCCAATGTCATTGCTGTCCTGATTCATAGTATCCTACAATGAACACAGGTAATGATTTTATCAAGCCATTGTTTTGATGATCTTCTAACTTGCGGCTGGCTTTCTTTCTCCAACATCAGAACTGAATTGAAAATTCTGGTTTCTCTTTGGCCTTTTCTATGAGTTTGCATGTTAGACCAAAGTGAAAATTTAGGCGCCGACTATGTGTGTGGTTGTGCATGCACATTTTTGAAGCGTTCATTTGTGAGTTATCTCACGAGGTAGCTATAATACAGTTATCGGCAGGGTATGATTTAGAGTATCATGTCTCCAGTGATATAGGCTCACATTAATTGTTTTTCAATCTTGAGCTCATTACTGATTTGACATTCATTTTTACTGAAATGGTATAATCTCTCTGCCTTCTTCCATGTGATGTCTTTACAATATCTTCTTATTTCAATATCACACTCTCCTCCAAGTGAAGGGTATAAAAGACCGCCTTATGCCCCCTCTGTCTTGTGTCTTTGCACTGGTCTTATCAGGAGTTCTATTTTTTGAAGTCCCTTTCCTTGCTTGAGCCTCTGACCTGAGACTTCCATTACAAAATGATACTTTCATCTTAGGTATGAACCAGAGAGATGAACTAAAGGTTGACATGATGAAATGAAATCCATATAGGTTTCATACTGTTACACTCGCTGTCATTTTATCAAATCTTTACTACATCACTAGTTGCTAAACAGTTACCTCTGTTAGGAAAAATGGTCTTCTAAAAGTTGATTGGTTCTGACTTCTACAGGTACCAAATTGCAACAAGTGACGATTAGTACAGGGCTAACACATCAAGATGGCTATTCTTGGAGAAAATATGGTCAAAAACCAATAGTCAATGCAAAACATCCAAGGTATAAAAGTGTTAGGGCAATACATAATAACTAACATACCTATTTCCTCATAGATATGAGTTGTTATTGAAATGAAAGATCATATCATACTGCTGCTGATTGACTAATTTTTTTTTTTGGACGACAGAGAATACTATAGGTGTGGACATAGAGATCAGGGCTGTAAAGCTACAAAGCAGGTCCAGATCATTTCGGATAATCCAACACAGTACAAGATCACTTACCTTGGCAAGCATACATGCAAATTCCACCCAATGGATTCCTCTAATTTTGAGATCTCAGATTCTATTGGATTGGAGTCCGCAAATATGCTAAGCTTCAGTGATTCAGACAGACTAGCCATCTGCTCCCATCAAGACCTGATTAATGGTAACTGTTTTGGTTTCTTTAGAAAAATGTTGCTAGAAAGTAGTTGCGCCTTGATGAATTTCAAAGTGGCCACCTTTGAATGCAAAGGGTCCCTTGTGTTCTATTTCCATTTTCTTACAATACAAAGATTGACCCCAGCGGGCTCTTCAGGATCACTTCTCCAACAAAAAAGTTAGACAAGGGAAACTCCATTGGAAAAGGAGAAGGTGCAGACAGGTGATTAAGGTGCAGACAGGTGATTATACCTGTGTGGTAGTAGTTTGCTCATATTGATGTGATTAGGTGAACTAGAGGGGGAACTTAGTCAAGGTGGGAGGCTCGTCCCTCCCCCAACTTTTTGTTTTTTTGAGCTCTTGGATATATATATATATATATTATATATATATATGTAGGGAAGATATCTAGTGAGAACTATGAATTTAGGTGAGAACTAGGAACTTTTAATCTGGGCCACAGTCAACACCATAGATAGTGCCACGTCATCAGTCATTCATAAACCTAACAAGCCTTCACACCCTTTCTCTCTCCTTCTACCTCTGGCGACCTAGCCAACCACCCAGTCACTGTAGCAGCGCCGTCCAAGTTTCACCGGTAGAAGGTACGCTCCGATTTGGGGTCTCCGGCCATCGAATAATCTTAGGTTTGTTTTCCGGCAACCAATTTCGAGTATTGGGAGGAGAGAGAATTGTGATGCATTTTCCGGCAGCTCTAGGGGCGGATCTGATCTGGGCAAAAACACCGCCGACCATTTTCAGATCTGGGCAGAACACTGCCGACCACCGCGACTGTCAGCAGATGCGGAACCACCATCGGTGTTTGGAATCCGTCGGCAAGCCAACTCATTGTCCTTCGCGAAGATTAACCGCCAAGGATAAGTGGTATTCGTCGGAGTTAGTTGAATTCGATGGTTGAGAGGAGAGAGGAAGGAGAGTGGCTACCATGGCCGCCAGCGACATCGACGAAGATGGCGGTGCTCCGACGAAGTTGGCGGTGCTCCGGCGAAGTTGGCGGTGCCCCGGCGAAGATGGCGGTGCTCCGTTGAGCGTTGTGTAGATGAGGAGAGAGAAAAGGGACGAAGGAGGCTAGATGAATGAATTATTAGGGTAGAAGATATTGGTTAATCTCAACCATTAAATTATAAATAAAAGGTGGAGATTAAAAGTTCCTAGTTCTCACCCAATTCTCTAGTTCTCATTGGATATTGTCCCCATATATATATGTATATATATATATATATATATATATATATATATATATATATATATATAATGTGTTACCTTCAAAATACATATAAAGTAGGTGTTGGCATGGAGGTAAAACCATCTCAATTATGGCCAAGAAGTTGCGTTTTGTACCACCACCACCCAAAAAGAAAAAAAAGAAAAGCAAGCACCGGTATTGCTTAAATAGGTGACATTCTTCCCCTTTGCAGATTCTCAAGAATTGGGCCAAATAATTTTTACATTGTAGGTTTGGTGGTGTAAGAGGACAAAGCATTAGCAACATGTGCCCTATTTGCCACATCATTGGGACAATTGGGCCCGCAGAGATATCCACAGCGTTCAGTCTTTCACATTATTGGAACCAATGAGAGTCAACTGATCGCAATGACCTCAATTCACAAGGCTATAACTTTGGCAATTTCGATTCATTATCATCCCGAGGGATCTTCTTTTGCAGTTGATGTTGCATTGAATGTGCCGAGTTTTGTATGTCATATATAGTTGGTGGAAAAGTAAGAACCCTGATTTGTTGCATCTCAAGTCCTTGAGCTTTAAGGAAGGTTATTCATAAGTGTTGGATGATTTATATAATTTTTTTGTGGTTGGGGGGGATGGTTAGGATTTGATAAAGAAAAGGCTACAGCTCTCCTTCACATTTTTGTTTGTAATGGCTCTATCTCCAAGCTCCATTTTTGTCAAAGACTCCAATTCTTCCTTGGACATTGGGATCTTGCAGATTAGAGTGCTAGTAACTAGTAAGGCATCTCCCAGAGGTTATCTCTGCTTTTGGTGCGAGTACTCCTATGAGAGTGGCTAATAAGGATGAGTGCAGAGTACGCCATTGAACTTCTGTTGCTGTAATCTTGGGCGCAACTCAATCAGTTTTTGCTGCACCAGAGAACAGCTTACTCTGGTAAAACAGTCTTCCCGAAGCTAGTATATACAAATAGAAAATCACTAAGACCTATGACTTGCAGGACCGGAAGTGCCTCTTTCTTTTTCCAATAAAACATCCAATGAAAAATGGGTAAAGATACCTCTTCTTTTTTCGAAAGTTAGGTCAGCATGTTGTGTGGTGGGGATGGAGTGCTGAGTCTGGCGGCACCAATTGTTAATGTGGTTCCTGGTCCGCTGGGTTGCATAGAGCTTGTTGAATGAGTTGTCTAGCCAAGTGTGTGCTCATTGATGGGACGGTCCCATTATTGTTCCCCTTGTTGGCATCCCCAGCTTTCTAAAACAGATGACAAGAGGTGGGAAGAAGACCTCTACCTCCAATTAACAACTTCAAATTTTTATGTCTTCGGCACTGGGATGTTCAAGTGTTACCCACCATGTTGCTTAGGCTTGGCTGTATACAGACTATGATGACCTGTACTTCAGATCCCTGTATACCCTTTCATCAAACTCATTTATACGGAATCCAATGTAGCACTTACATGTTTGGTGCCAAATTTGTGGGTTTGAGTTTTTCTTCATTGTTGGTGCAAAATCAAAGGACAGGTTGGTGCTGTATGTGTTCAAGTGGATACTAATAAAAAAAAAGGCTCAAAGTGAAGGAAAGAAGTGCTGATACGGTTCCCATGTTGAATGAGGGGCCTGACAAGGAGATGAACTAACTTAGCAAGGTCCTCCATGCACCTGGCTACCCAAGTCAGTGATAAATGGAAAGGAAGCTTAGTGTGAAAATGCTTTAGTTCCCACATCTGGTTTCCCGAACTACACTTCACAAAGTAGCAGTTTCAGGCATTGTGTGGGCTTTAGTTGTATCCCTAATGAACCTATCTGCTTTGTGTCATCATTGAGGTCTAATTGGCAGCCTTTTCATTTCTCAGAGCTTGCACTCCTGTCTAGGAAAGCAAAGAGGCCGGAGGAGCTCAAGTTGACAACACATGCTGAAGCAAATCCGCCCAGGGTATGTCCTTTTGTCATTCCTCCCCTTTCTGAATTCTGATCCTTTCGTACTCATATTAGTGTTTTTGTCCAGCTGAATAGCACAAGCAAACAAAAACAGGCTGATGCAGGGTCAATCAACACTGAAGCCATATCTAGGGAGAAACATAAAGAGGTGGCTACAGAGGAGACCTCATCTGTTGAGGAACTCCAAGGCGACACCAACTTTCAACCCATTGATGACAGCAAAGTGCTGAAAGAAAACACCCCTACATCATCTGACCAAGTTTTGCCACATGTCAGCCAGGATGTGGTTAGGGGTCTCTCTCTTGGGTCAGATGTTTTTCCATTCCCTCCTCTAGATCGTGTAGGGAAGCTACGTATTCCAAATGCATTCCTTCAAGGGACCAAGAATGAGAAAGTTTCTTTAAATAACTACCTCCATCGATTCATGTCCAGTATTGATAAGGACATTGTAAAGCCTGAAGGCAAAAAGAGGAAATTGGAGAGTGTCATCCTTTCTTTGACTGAGGTATACATTCTCTTTTCCTTGATCTATTTGATATCTCTCACATTTTCCTAACTATCATTTTTGCAGAACTACATTGGCACAGTCAACACAGTGGCTCAGCTAATGGAAGAAGATGAGTCTTCCACATCAAATCAGCTAGTGGAAGAGCTAGAGGCTAAGGTTGAGCTTCTGAAGAAGAGAGCCGAGGACGCTGAAGGAAAATTGGAAAAGGAGCGGGCTGCTTGGCAAAGAGCCAAAGACAGGTATGAACGAAGGGCCATTGATGCAGAAAACGAGATTTCTGACCTAGAGAATAAGCTGGATGAGGCCGGGACCGAAAAGGCTGAGGTGAAGGCCTCAGTTGCGTCTGCCACCAAGCAGATGAGAGTCAAATGCCTTGATTTAATGAAGAGGGCTTTAGCCGAGTATGACAAACAAATTAGCTGGAATCATGTGTTGAGACACTTCTTATATCTTGAGCAGCTTAGCGACAAAGATACACCCGAGGCTGAGCACAACACGGGAAAGAACCGGGCAATTGGGTCAAGTTCACACCCGAGGGAGGCCAGGAACAACGAAAAGACGTGACCAAGGATAAAGATGTTGCTGTTCAAGAGGATGAAGCTGACAGCACCCCCGAGTATTCACTCAACACTCTCACAATGACTAGGTTAGCTCTGTAGTTGCTGTTGGCAGTTTTCCGAATTATGCTCTGATACAATCGACCATTTCACATTTGGTAATTTTTTGGGCAATTAGGTTATCTCTCTCTCTCTCTCTCTCTCTCTCTCTCTCTCTCTCTCTCTCTCTCTCCTTTCTCTAGAGGTGGTGGTATATATTTCTGTTCTTGTTCTTGGGTTTGTCGCAACCCTGGCAAATATTGACCTCTTTGGGTTATCTGGGGTCTCTTGGGCCACCATATGTTAGAACTTAAAGGTCTCGTAGTCAAGTTGACCCTGAACCGTGATAGGCTGTTTCCATTAAACCGAAGACAAGAGTATTGATTAGGACTAAATTGGCTAAGGATTTTGGGAAGCCATTCCAGTGTGTAAACTTCAATTTTCATCCACTTGATAAAGTAATCTAGTTTTATTGTAGAAGGGAATAGACGAGTTTGGCAGATGAACTATCAACTATTGAGGATGTGCTGGCTCATTGATGATAATAATATTTCTATTAATTTTTTTGGGTTGAGAGGAGTTATAATTGACAATATAATACAATGAGAGATGAGGAAATTGAATTCAGAATCTAATATACCTAAAATTTCAATTTTAATCATTGAATCAAGACATCACCGATAATTGATGATAATAATACGAATAGATAGTAATGCGCTTTTACCAAGTGAATATTGGCCTATTAGCAAACACATTACACTTCCAATATCTCCAGTAGGAGTTGGGATGAGTTGTGTACTTGGGCTTTAATTTTAGGTTTGATATTCCTATCCCCAGTGTCTTCGAATCCAACTGAAATTATCTCCGAGATAGGACCTAGTTGAATATCACAAAATTTAGCATGGTAAAAATAATAATAATAATGAGTTATTATTATTTTGGGGGGGATGGTCCCTTCAATTGTTTTGGTTAAAAGGGGTATTGCTAATTTTATTTGCCGAATGATGTCTTGACATATTGTCTAATTGTGTTAGTCATGTACACTTTGACACCAATTCAAAATCACGATTGCAGATATTGACAAGAAGGCTCCTTAAATTTGGCAACCTTATTCCATCATTAGTATTTTAAAAATAGACCCTCCACCAAGCTCTTGTGCCGGGCTCCCCCTTCTCCTTATACTGTGAAATCCTATTAGGTCCCCTGTGACAAGCCCAATACCCGCATTTATGGATCCAAAAAATATATTTCTAGAAATTTGGCAATCAAACACAACAGATGGATCTTTCTTTTTTTTTTTTTTTTGGGGGTGGGCGGGCCTTGGGGGTTTTTAATAAATCCATGACCAAAAGCCTCTACTTGTAGTTCTAACTAAGCTTACAGAGGTGTGTTATGCAGAGGAAAAGAGAAAATGGGCTGTGAGATTTAAGGCCCAATTGAGTATGTTTGGGTTGCTTCAACACGGCTTGCTATGGAGTTCCTGTGTAACGTTGTGGTTGAAAAGTATGGTGGGTACTATCAGAAGAATGGGGGACGGGGGAAGGAAGAAGTGAGGGACTACTTAAACAGCCGGTGGACTCACTGGTGCTAGGGGCCTCGGCATGGGGTTTTCGGCCTTTCGAGAGTCCATCGTTGGCCTACCTCCGATGCCTAGCTGAGTGTATGGTGGTGGTTTGGGGGGGAAGGGGGAGGATACACAAGGGTAGATCTGTTTTTTTTTTTTTAAAATTAAGTCATAATAAAATCGAGGATGTAATGATAATTCTAATATAACTTATATTGTAGTCCTGGGCTACGTGTCAGGCCATAGCAGGGAAGAGGGGCAACAACATCAACTTTTGGAAGGGCATGACCACGTGTTAGAACTTATTTATTTGTCTTTTGTATCCCATGTCTAAAGATCCAGGACTACAATATAATTGGTGTCATTTTAAGATTGAGTTATATAACAATATAACTATGTGAGAGTGTTAGGGTGGATTAGATCAATTATTGGGATAATGATTTTCTTTTTGTCCCAAAGAGGTAGTGTGCTCAAACATAAACAAGTACAATGCCC
Source organism: Talinum fruticosum (assembly GCA_021018815.1). Lineage (NCBI taxonomy): Eukaryota > Viridiplantae > Streptophyta > Magnoliopsida > Caryophyllales > Talinaceae > Talinum > Talinum fruticosum. The sequence goes on from JAITYX010000011.1 coordinate 5,151,289, forward strand.
AAACGACATATTCTGAATGGACGGGAGAAATGAGAGAGTAAGGAACACTGTTTTTGTCACTAATCTCCCTCTCAACTTGGATCAGTTTGGATTGAAGAGAATCTTTCAAAAGATTGGTAAAGTGACTTATATTTCATTTAGGAAGGCAACGAGAAATTCCTTGGGATATGGCTTTGTATGATTTTGGTGTAGAGATAAAGCCATGAAAAGTATCTTCATGCTGAATGCTGCCTTCATTAGAGGATGCAAGATCAAGGAATCCATGGCCAAGTACAAGAAACATACAAGAAGGACTAGAGAACGACATTTCAACTCCAACGGCAACAATTAGAGTGAGATTTCAAATCCACCAATAAACTTTTGGAGAAGGAAGCAGAGCCTTGAAGATTTTAATGAAGCCATGGAACTCGGATTCAGCCAAGAAATACAAAGAAGCCAATATCCTTCGAGGAGAAGTCAACTCTGAATTTACGGAGTGGCTAAGTAGGAGCCTTGCATGCACTGAACCAAGGGATCTCGGGGCATTATCCATGGCATTCATACGTGACTTTGCACTCCTTGAGTAGCTTCAAATTCATCTTAACTTTTCCTACAGAGGCTCACATGGAAGAAGTTCTAGGCAACCATGGAGAGCTTGATCTATGGTTTATCGATGTGAAAAGATGGGATAACTATGCTATGTGTGAAACAAAAAGAGTTTGATTAGAAATTTTTGGGGAATATTGGTCTTTGTTTAGGTCAAATTTGTTAGGATCGAGGGATCATACTTACAAACAATAATAAACAAACAATAATAAAGAAACAGGAAGAAAAATTGGAAACAAGACAGCTTTTTCCATGGAAAACCAAATGATTACACTAGAATTTGGTAGCTTACAAGAGGTGTTAGGATTGGGGCTCACTCAAACAAAACAAAATTAGAACAAAGGAATAAACAAAATAGGACACAAGATTTTCAATGTGGAAAAACCCAAACCGGAAAAAAATTACAAGCCGATGCACTAGATTTCAAGTAGCTTACAAGGGATTTCACTCAAGCTAATTACAAATTTACACCTTAAACTCTCAGCTACTTACATCAACAATAGAGGAGTTGCACTCAATTAAATAATCAAACCGAGCAATTACATGCATTAACCGAGTAATAAACACAAGAATAATGCAAGAAAACGACTAAAACCGAAGAAAACCAAGAGATACCGGCCAGCACGGGCCATACCCAAGCAACACGGTCCGCCCGTGTTGCTGGCACGAGCTATGCTCAATGCTGGCTGGTGCCGACACTTGCTTCTTTACCCGACACACCCCGTGCTCGTTGCTTGTTGGTCATGCTCGTCGTTCTTTGCCCTGTAATGCAATTTTCCCGAGCCCAAACACACCCACTAAGCTCCATACACCCAACAATCTCCCACTTGGAGACTAATGGCTTCACCTTGTTGTTGCATCTATCTAGTTCACTCGAAACCTGGCCCCTTAATTGAGAGAGACCCACCGAGGCCTTGCACTCGCCTCACTGTTTTGGAACCTTCACCTTGGACTAGCACCCTTGCTGTTATCTTGTTATCCAAGCCATTCTCAAGCTATCTTCAACACCACTCGACGTGAACTCCCACTCGGATTGATCGATCTCTTGCATACATTCACCATGTAAAACCGGCTCACCGGGTTAGTCAATAAAACTTAATGAAGAAATAATTTGTACCTTTGGGCTTTACCTCCCATTGACAAGTTGCCTTCTTCATTACCCACGGTTCTAGCACTTTTCCCTTATGGAGCAAGACCGGATGATCTGTTTGTAGACCCAACAAACTTTCCGTCATCTTTTCTAACTTTCACTACAGCAGAACCCATTTCAAGTATTTCACCCCAAAGAATCCCACTTGGAACAATCAACCCTAGGATTCGCAGTTAAGTCACTACACCCCCGGTAAAGTAGAACGAGCCAGATTTTAAACCCCTAACTACAACTAGTGCCCCCTTCAGGATTTTCTAGCTACCATTCTAAAATTTTGTTAGATACCCCTACTCATCCAATTGACTCACCGAAATTAAATTCTTAGCTAGCCTCGGGATAAACGTAACTCCTTGTAATGTCCAAAACCCCCACTAGAGGTTTTGATCCTCACATCCCCTTTGCCTAGTATATCCAAACTCTTCCCATTAGCAACAAACACCTTGCCAAAATTCCCAAGCAACAAAGTTGTGAAACAAGTTTCTACTAGACCCAAATGAAACGATGCCCCCGAATCCACTATTCATGACTCAAATAGCTCTTTCCGCACTCAACACAAGTGCATCACTTACATCCTTAACTTAATGCATTGAATTCCGGTCATCAAACTTTTTAGGACAATTTTTCTTAAAATGTCCCTTATCATCGTAGATCCTAACACACAACCTCCCGGGTTTTGGGACTGACCCCCTTACTTTGGACTTTGACCGACCGTTTTTCACATGTTTCTCCGTACCTTTAACATGAAATGCACTTCCCGATGACTCCCCGAATCTTTCTTGAGAAAGCTTTCACTTAACATTATATCCCAAACCTCATCATACTTCAAGGCATTTAATCCTTTGGCACTACTAACAGCGAGACATTATGATATCCCATGAATCGTGTAAGGATAGTAGCAAGATTAATGCCTTTAACTTCATCCTCAAAATTTTATTTTCACTCGAAGCAAGATTTCAAATGATCATATTAAACTCATTAATATGATCCGCTACACTAGTGCCATCATGTATTTTTAGATCAAACAAATGACGCATAAGATATACCTTATTCATGGCTGAGAGTTTCTCATACAAGTTGGATAACGCCTCCAGCAGCCCCTTGGTCGTTTTCTAATCCATCACGTTCCGCGCCAACGTCAATCTAATTGTCCCTAGTGCTTGCCGATTGAGCACCTCCCAATCCTTTTGCTCCATTACAGCGGGCTTCTCTTCGAGGGGTTCATACAACTCCTTCTGGTATAACAATTCCTCCACTTGTATTTTTAGAATGCAAAGTCCTTTCCATCGAACCTCTTTTTATTTAGCTTACCGCTCTCCATTTTTAATGTGAACTCTCAAATCTCACCACGCTCCGATACCACTTGTTAGGATCGAGGCTCACTCAAACAAAACAAAACAAGAAAAAAGGAATAAACAAAATTGGACACGAGATGTTTAACGTGAAAAAACCCAAACTGGGAAAAAACCATGAACCGATGCACTATTTCAAGTAGCTTACAAGGAATTTCACTCAAACTAATTACAGGCTTACACCTTGAACTCTCAGTTACTTACATCAACAATGGAGGATTGCACTTAGTCAAATAGCCAAACCGAGCAATTACACGCATTAATCAAGCAATAACCACAAGAATAATGCAAGAAAACAGCTAAAATCAAAGAAAACCAAGAGACACCCGTCGACTTTGTTTATTTGGAGATAAGGGAAGCCTACTTTTTACAATGGAGAAATCAATATTTAAGAGTACAATTCATTGCGACAGAGATGGCAGAAATCAATATTTAGGGGCTTTGTATATTTGGAACATTGAGGTGAAGAACCGACCACTTGGGGCCACCGATTTTGAATTTGATTTTTGATTTATGTGGATTACGGTTCTGGAACTATGGTTGTGTTGTCTCGGTTTGAAGAGACCCCATAGAGAAACGCTACAACTCTGTTCAAGGCTACACATGGAGGTTTACATGGTCTGTTTGATATTTGGCTTTCATGAAATGCACCTTGTTCGAAGTTACACGGTGGAAAGGCAAAAAGAGACTATTAATGAAGCTCTATAGGTCTATCTTGACCAATGATTAGACGGCTAAATATTAGTGCATTATTCCATTTTTTCTTTGGGTCCTAGCACGAGCAACATATAGTGTGCTGACAATTGAAATCCTTTTCACTTTAGAGTAATGACGAGAGTAAAGAAATAAGGTTTTGTTTGATTAACCAGCGAATGCAATGATTAATTGGTTACATGAAAGTACAAGTGAATTTAAATTTAACCTTTTTAGTAGTTCTGTTATTTTATTCGTAATTCTGTAATTTATATACTCTATTATTTAGCCGATTAATTTGGTAATACTCAAGAAAATAATAGTAATGTGCTTTTCTTACATTAGTAACTATTCTATCATCTTAATCTCTTTTTTGAAGGAAAAAAACTACGTTTATACCTAGTATGAGCAAGACATCTTACACTACTAAATATGATGACAATTAATTTTAGAATAATTGTTTTCACAAAAACACCCTTTGTTCATCCTCGGTCCGCCTCTTGAGTTCCCCAAGTCTCAACGTCTTCATAAGTTATGCTTACATTCCTAATTCCAGCCATGTTGTTCTTTAGACTTTTTATCTCCTCCAGATTTCTTGAACTCCTAAAAGTCCTATCACCCCCATACTGGTACCGCTTCTCTTGCCCTACCCAAAACTATGATAATGGCATATGAATATCGAATCCAAACCCAAATCATCGGAAATTGTCAACTTTAACTTGCTCGAATAATTTGGAAAGTATATTTTTCACATTAATAAAATAGATGACTTTGAGCAATGCATATAAGTTTATGAGTTTCCATCTCGAAACCAATTGGCGATGAGAGTAACTCATAATCTTTTTTTTTTTTTTGAAAATGGGTAAATACATCAATTTTTAGGTAGCCCTTCTCTCAAGGGTTCTACCCAAATTGTCCTCCATAAGAATGGAGAGGAAGGAGGAAGAAGAAGGAAGAGAATTCCAATGCATAGAGTGGGAGATAGAAAGACCTAGTCTTGCTAACCAATCTGCAGCCTCTATTACCTTCTCGATAGTGATGTTTGATAATTACATTGCAACAGTTTGTATCCTGGATAAGAGTCCGAATCTCTCTTAGAGGTTGGCATTCTCGACATAAAGCCTTAATAACCATCCGATTATCTCCTTCGATAACAATGGAACGAAAACCCGCTTGAATGGCGGCTCGTACTCCGTTGCTCATTGCGAGTGGCTTCAGCGATGAGTATTGAGGCCATCCCTGGGTTTGATACTCCTGCTTGGATAAATCTTCCGTCCCAACTTCTAATGACAAATCCTCCTGCTGCAATCGTAGTAGATTTTGATCCATCAAAGTTGATTTTAATGAACCCCCTGGCGGTTTCTCCCATGTGATGTGTTGAATTGAGGTGGAAGGAGTAATTGATGAATGATGTCAAGGAACTGGATAATACATTCCATCATAATCTTATATACATGTTCAAAATCATCTATTTTATCAATGTGGGTTACTACCTACTTTTATATCTGTCACATGACTTTTCATGTGTGGGCTACTTACAAGACCAACTCATGGCATGATTCCATGGGGTGGTAGTAATAAACTAAAAACTAACTTGGCTCGATATCATATTTAAGAATGCTCAACCAAAAATTTAAATAAATTAATATAGTCTAACAAAAGTGTTTCTGAAGAAACTTAGATGATGATTTGTTTAATGAGTCGGAGAAGTGGACTAAGCTTGTGAGAGGTTCGAACGGTCACGTGTCCAGCTTGGTACACTACTAGAAATACTTGGATTTTGTGACCGCAATTTTGTGACCGAATAAAAGCAGTCACAATTTGTGACCATTTTTGTGACCACTTATAAGCGGTCACAATTTATGACCAAATTATCAGTAGTGAGAAATTCGGTCATATTTTGTGACTACTTTTGTGACAAATTCAAAATCAGTCACAAAATTAAAATTTTAAAGTTTTGTGACTAATTTTATGACCATAAAATAATTTAATTATGGTCACAAAATTGGTTAAGCTACTTTATTACAATAACAAAGCTTTCACCGCGCCTGATTTTGTGACCAAATTAAACCCTCGCAGCTCTTGCTCTCACTCTCCATCTCACCGTCGGGGCTCGATTACGGCCAGCGACGCTGCGGCAGCCGGTGACACCACAGCGGCCGGACCTTCCACGATTGGTGGCGACGACAGTGGTAGGTGTGTCCCCCACACTATCCCTTGCGCTCCATATCTCTTTCTCTTACTCGCTGTCACCTTCGAGGCGTAATTTTGCTCAAAGACGCTTGCGGCGGCCGACGACTCCACAGCGTCCGGAGATTCCGTGGTCGGCGACGACTCCAGTGGCGAGACTCCACCAGCGGCAGACTCCTCTAGCGGCCATTACCTCCATCCCTCCCCTCCCTCACTCGTCCGTCTCAATCTGATTGCGACTAGACGGAACTTTGACCTTCGGCTTAGACTCGGCCGGAGACACCAGTAGCGTCCGGCGACTCTACGGCGGGCGAATCCTCCACCGGTAGGTAGCTCCCTCCCTCTCTCCCTATTCTATTTGAATATGATGGCTCTGTGTCTCGATGGCATCGGTAATATAAGTGTTGAGGGAATTGTTAGTTTGCCGATTGCTTGTCTCGATGGCATCGATATTATGGTCAAATTAGTTTTTGTGTTTGCTAGTTGAAATTTAGTAGTAATTGTTAGTTTTCCAGTTGCTATCGATCAATGTTTAGCCAGAGACACACGAGAGAGTTTATTGTCGTGCCTAAAGTTGGCCTCAGTAATATTAGTGTTGAGGGATGGGGGGACATTTTTGTAGTTGAAAAATGGCCACTTGTTTTAGGTTTGAAGTAATTTAAAGTCAGCTCAACTCTTGACCATGACTTGGAAATTTTCTCGCTATTTGAGTTTTGGTACATTTATGAGATTAGAATCAATACATAGCAGCATTCTAAAAATTTTGTTGTGGCATATTTTGGCTCGTTACATTCTCTTAGTGAAAACTCGCTGTCTCTAGTGGAGACAGGAACCAAATTATCTCGAACCCAATTAACTTGAGACCAATCCCAATCTAAACCCAATTAACTCGTTGGTTATATTTTTGTTGATTCCCCAGCTCATCTTCATAAGATTCTAAAAATCATTACCCATAACCCTTTTCTCTGCATATATGAGACCATTCGGTTCTGCAGTAATCATATACAAAATTGTTTTAATTAGCAAGCACCGATGCAGGGTGAACGCTTCAGCATTCCAACACTCATAATCGGAGACAGACAAGGTGTCCCTGTGTGAATGGGGTATGCAAATGTCTAGGTATCGAACTCACAGCGAAGCATAAGGCAACCGCATGTCACACCACCTCGCTTGATTGTGTGGGAAAGCTTAAAAGGTGTGTAGAACCCATATGCTACAATGCAGCATGTATATATGTTTGGTGTATCCTTGAAATGATTTGAGTCGAGCACTCGACGGTTTCAATTTCGTGAGTTATTACCGGCATGGTAGCAGGTCTAGCAATAATCCGAATGAGAAAACAGGGCCGTGTATAGAAATATGTACTTTTAGTAGCCTATGGAAAATTATCTAAAATTCCCATAAAATTTATGCGTTGATTCGATAACGGAAGTTATGGATAGAGTGCATTTCATCTTCTCGTGTTGAGACGTGTATAAGTTGAACCATGTTGAGAAACAACTTGGTGAGACTAATCAACTTGTAAAAACTTTGTTGCAACATATGAATGCTCCAATTCCAACTAACCCAAATATTGATGATGATGATGATGATGATGATGATGATGATGATGATGATGATGATGATGAGGAGGAGGAGGAGGAGGAGGAGGAGGAGGAGGAGGAGGATAATGGTTGTAGCAACAATGCTTGAAGATATGGTCTTATTTTCTTATGTTTCTACTATTGTTATGGATATTGGACTTTTTATATTGGAATATTGTATAAGTATGGGATGTTGATAGTTTGAAGATGATGAAGATATTTGTTTGTTTAAATCTAACTTGGTTGTTATGGATTATAGACATGGATTATGTATAAATATTTAGTACGAGATGATTTTGTAATACGAGGATTCGCCAATTGGTTGTATGTAATGGTTTTATAGTAAAAAGTGGTCACAAAATCAAGCACAATATGTGTTCAATTTTCACAAAATCGGTCACAAAAAGTTAAGTATAAAATAGAATCGGTCACAAAATCATTCACAAAAGTGTTTAAGAATAAAACAGAATCCGTCACAAAAATGGTCACAAAATCGGTCACAAAATTTCTAAAGAATAGCGGTCACAAAATAACGGTCACAAATGTTTTCGGTCACAAAATCGGTCACAAAGCGGTCATAATTTCTCACCGAAATAACGGTCGCAAAATCAGTGTGAAATATAAAGCGGTCACAATAGCGGTCACAATTTGTGACCGATATTTCGGTCACAATGCGGTCACAATTTGTGATCGAATCACTCACAAAGTCCATTTTTTGACGAGGGGTTTTGTGACCGTCAACATCGGTCACAAACCCCATTTGTGATCGAAATTTGCCATTTTGTGACCGATTCAGCGGTCACAAAATCCAGTATTTGTAGTAGTGGTATGCTCCGACTTGCACAAAGGCACGCCACTCCGATGCTTAAGTGAGAAGAGGGAATGAAGGATGAGTAAAAATTCGATCATTGAAAAAGATCGGTTTCTTAATCCAAAAGTTCAAACCTTTGAAGATACTTAAATAAAGATGTGATATCGATCTTTATGAAGATTAGGAGGAGATTGATTCAAGATGATTATGAATTCTAGAGAGAACAAAGTATATCCTCTCTTAGGGCATGTTTGGTTGGATGTAATCAAAGTGGTAATGATTATTACATTCCCATGTTTAATTACAACTTTGTAATGCAATCTAAATTGCATTGTAATCACATTAACCTCTACATATATATGCAATTACAATTACTTAGACAATCATGATTGATCCATCCTTGTGATCAAATTTTAATATACTTGGTAATAATTCTCTCTCTCTCTCTCTCTCTCTCTCTCTTCCATATCATTTTTCTCCCTCCTCCTTGGCAAGCAAAAAAATTCATTCATTTGAGAAGGAATATGATTTTCTTTCTTCTATCATCTTAATATATGATATGATCGGTTGATCATTAAGAGAAAAATTCATCATATTAGGAAATATGATAGAAAAGATTACAAAAATCTCAAATATGATTTTGAATTTGAAATTTTTTCATGTGCATAACATTTATCTCTATTATGATATTTATTGCCATTAGAATAATATAGTTGATATTTGCCACGAAAGAAATAAAACTTGATTATTTGATAGAAAATATTTAAAGAATCTCATATCTAAATATGTAGCTCAAATTCTTATTTAGATAACATTTATCTCCACTACAATAATTTAATTACTATTTTTTGCCAATGAAATAATCTATTATCTTTGTGATTACATTACACTTTTTATATAACCAAACATGGAAATGTAATTATTGTCCCATTACATTGCATACCTAATTACATTACATAATTGATTACATTACACTCCTATTGTATTACATTCAATCAAACGTCACGTGAACGTATTTGTGTAGTGAATATAACTTGAGGTTTATGTATGAGTGGATTAGTATTTATAGCACACACGAATGAGGGATAAAATGGGTATTTACCCACAACCTTGATTTTACTTTTACTTAGAGAGTTGGGCCTCATTAGACCTAATGTGAAGTTAACACCTGACATTGAGCCCGACTTCTTTTGATTCAACATCAAAAATAAAAACAGAACTTGATCTGTTCATCCCGTCAACGCTTCTATTCTCTCCTACTCCGGCGGCACTTGCTCTGTTTCCTGGCTGCATGTCCTGTTATGTTGGACTAGGCTATGTTGTTTTGGCTATACTGTGAAGTTCTGATGTTCAACCCACAATAAATTTGTATTTGCAGGCTTGTTTTAACAATAAGCCGATTAGTTTAGTTCATTTGATTTGGCTTCTAATTGATTCTCTCTTGTGCGGTTGGAATTGGAACATAGTTACAAAAATAAAGAAACTGGTTTTTTTTTAAAAAAAAAAATATTGTGATCCATCCCAAAGTGTTTTCAGTTCCTCTCTCTTTGACGAATATTGTGATAAAATAATAATGCGTAGAATTGTGGTGATTTTTTGTTCAAGTTAATTTATTGAAAGGCAGAAGTATTTGGTATTATAGTATGAGTCATGATTCCAGTTAGTTCTTGGAAAAATTTATAAAGACTAGGGGCATTCTAGCAGGGGCTTTTGACCCTTTCAGAAGTAACTGGAGGCATACTACATATGGTAAATACACCGCAGCTAGTGGGTATAAATGGCTTGAGTATGAATGGCTAAGAAACAGAGGCATAGGAGTTTATTGGTACAATCTGCTTTGGCCGAGGTTACTGACCAGAAACAGAATGCAACAGATCGGTATATATATTGTGTCATGATGCCAGCTCTATAATCACAGCTAAATACATTACTTTGGACAAGCGGGTTAAGTATAGGTTGGATGTATTCGGGTTCTGGTCCAATATGAATTGCGTGTATTTCGGGTTCGTGCAAAATACAGATTGTCGTATATCGAGTTATATGGGTTTCGAGTCGACCCAAAGGGTTGATAGTGCCTTTTTTTTTTTTAATTACGTTTCTTTTGTTAATCATAAAACCCGACATTTTTGTTGCTTAAAATTATCCATAATTCTATGAAAAAAGTAAAATATTTATATTTTTTAAAAAATGTTAAAAGTATTCAAAACTTTCAATATGGTATTTGTGTGAGGACTCATTTGTTTGACCGCTTGACCCATTTAAATAAGGTCCATGAAAGATTTCTTAATAATGTGTTTGATAATAATGACCCGTTTGAGGTTGCGAAGTTTGTTTCATGTCTTCCATAATAATTCATATGTTACACTTAGTTGAGGGCATCTTCGAACTTCCATAAAAGCCATCATCTTATATTCTTTTATGTTCATTTTTGTTTTTTTATATTCGTCTATGGTCGTTTCTATTATTTTATGTTCATTTATATTCGTTTTTATTCGTTTCTATTTTAGGTCATTGATATTATGATGATTATTATTATTGATATTATTATTATTAATAATTTTTTTCAAATAATGATAATTCTTTTATCATCATCATCATCATCATTATTATTATTATTATTATTATTATTATTATTATTATTATTATTATTATTATTATTATTATTATTATTATTATTATTATAAAACACGACACTAAAATGATCATATGTGAAATGTTAAGATTATGGATATTATAAATATACACATAACTTACTAATATAATATTAAAAGCTAAAACCGTACAAGTTAATCGGGAACATTCCCAACTACACCACTAAGGTATCTCATCCTTAACGGCATTCATCGTTTGTCTGTTATGAAGATCGTGAAATGTTTTTATCGATGGGCCTTCATACACAATATTAGGTGTAGGGGAAAATTTGTATCTTATTTTTATACATCCGAATGAAATTGGTATCACATTTGAGAGAGAGAGAGAGAGAGAGAGAGTGGAGCAGAGGGAAACAGCATACAACAGTTGAGAGTAGTAAACATATGAGAAGACAAAGTAGAATTGAGATTTTTTAGGTTTCGTGGATAGTATTTTTTATTAATTTTAATTAAAAAAGATAAAAGGGGAAAGTATTATTAAGGTTTTAAAATTTTTTTATTTGAATTTTTTATAATATTTTAACTCTATATTTTTTTTATCTTTTTCTCACACTAGATAAAATTACTTTTCTTATATATGAGAAACATTACAATAAAAATTACTTTTCTTATAAAAATAAAATACAATATTTTAAAATATTATAAATAATAATTTTTCAAATACTCATTCTTCGCGAAATATTCGATATTGTCAAATAATATCTTTAACAACGCATTTCAGTTTGTTTATGTTCGTTTTAGTTCTATTTCTGTTCATGTATGTTTGTATATAAGTTCGAACATGCCCTCAATTTATTATCAATAATTTAATTACTAAACATTAATATTATGTGGAAGTTTTTATGCACATTTACTCCATCTGAAAGCATATTGATAAAAGGTTGACCTGGTCAACTCAGTTAACCCAAAAGTTGACCTGATTAATCTCAATTGACCTATTTTATTCACTGAAAAAATTTAATCCTGCCTTAACCTGGCCCATTTTTCATCATAGGCTCCATAATTCAAGTACAATAATAAAAATTTTAAATAAATGAGAATTAACAATAAACTAAACTTATTAATTTTTAATTAGGATTTTTGGATTAAAATAAAGCTGTACTTTGGAGATATTGAACATTTATATACTAAACTATAAAGTTGACTTATCATGCACCGTACTTTGGGGTGATTTTCTTTTCTAAACTACAACCTATTTAGGGGCGTCAATTCGATTGTTTTATGATGTGTCAAGTTGAGAATAACTAATTTAGTGGGGAGTAGCACAATAATTCCCATTTTCTTAGCTTGACACATCATAAAATAACCGAATTGACGCCCCTAAATAGGTCGTAATTTAGAAAAGAAAATCACCCCAAGTACGGTTTATTTTAATCCAAAAGCCCTTTTAATTATATCACCAACATTATATATTATTACAATAATAACATTTCTAAAAAAAAGTTAAATTCATATTTTGGGTCGACTTAATGTGAAAGTTAAATTCATATTTTGGAGTCGACTCAATGTGACTAGACATATTCGATTCACCAAAAATTACAACATTATTACTTATGCATTTAATATATCATACCATTTAAATCCATATATTTTTTGTTAAATTTATATATTTTTTATATATAATGTTTTTTATGAGAAATAAAATAGTATTAGTGTTTGCTTTTAAGTTATTACGACGTCTCTTCAAATGACATGATATAATACTTAACCGTTATTACTAGAGTGTTAAAGTGAAAGAGAAATTATATAATAGACATAAAATATTCAATTAACAAGTAACAAAGATAAATTTGTTGTTTTTATTATTTTGACCCAACGGGTCTAGCAGAGTTTGGGTACGATTTGACATGATAATTTAGAGATTTTCTAGGTTTGATTTTTTTCGATTCGGGTTAAGAAAATTGTGTTTAAAACCCAAAATATTTAGACGAATTCAGATCAAATCAGTTTTTGCTAGGTTAATCACAATGAAGAATCTACAAAACATCGTTTCTTTTCATATGATTTATAGTCAATTGAATATGATATGTTAAAACACATCGTATCGTCCTTCGGTATAGGCAGAATGACATAATTATGCGATGAACTTTAGGAAATCATGTAGCCAAAAGTAGATATGTGAAAACTTTAAAGTAAGAACAAACGTGAAAGATAAACTCATAAACACACGTATTTACGTGGAAAACTATATTAGAAAAACTACATGTATAAATAATTCACTATAATGGCGAGAGTACAAAGAATGATCTTTAGAGGTAGATGCTCAATGAGATCAAAATGAAAGAGAGAAAGATCTACAATAGCATGATTGCACACCGAGATCAAAATAACTAAAGGAAGTCAAAACCACCAAAAAGATTTTATAGGAAATATTTAATAAAAATAACAAAATTATTAAAAGGTAGAAACTTTACATGGACTTGGGTGTAGACTTGATGACATTGCATATTTTGAGAGAGGTAATTATAGTCATTTTTTGAAAAGGTTTGAAAATAAGGGGTAAGTTATTAAAAAAATTATAGTATATAGTAACCAAGGTCTATAAATCTATAATTATGATACAAATTGTACATTTTAAAGTTTACAACAATAATAACTATGAAAGGGTTGGTTGTTACCGCAAACAAAGAGGCAATTATGAAATAAATCTCGCTTCTGGAAGGGTTTGCGGAGACCTATATATGAATAATCTTATCTATATAAATAACACCTGCAGGTAGAGAGGTCGATTATGAGATATTCATTCTAAAATAAATGAATATTTTAGAGTGTGAAAACATAATATTTAAATATTTTCATGAAGAAAGGCACTCTGGAATAATTAAGATCTAGGAAATAATATTTTATAATTTAATTATTTAAATGGTAATCTATTACTGTACGCGGTTAGTGTCAATTAATTAGAATTTCTGTATCTAGATTAAATAATAGTAATTAATTAATAAGTGATTGAAGTGTGGTGCAGGAAAAGATACTCCCTCCGTTTAACGGAGGGAGCAGTAGACAATGACGTCGTATGCCTTTCGTTTGATGGTGGCGTTTCCCTTTTGCCGCGGATGACGTTCTTGCTACTTCACAAGGCATAATTAGCTATTCATATGCTTACACCTCTGCCAAACAAAAGAAACAAATTATTAGTTTTTTTATTTTATAAAAAAAAAAAAACAAGGTAACCAGGTACGGCTATTTAGACACCCTTCTGACAGACTCGAATAATAATTAAATAAATTACAAAAAAATATTCTAAAAAATAATCTGAAGTTGTTTAAGCTTAAATTATGTTCAACGAAATTACTGATGTGTACATTTTGATGAATTGAGGTGTCTCTATTAATATTGATTGATGTCTGATTGAGGCAGTCTTTTCTTTTTTTTTTTTTTTAAATATTGAATAAGATTCTTTATTTCTTAAATATTCGATTTTTATATTAAGACTTAAGAGTATTTTAACTTGACGTCAACTATTTTTGGTCATACTTCATTTATAAAACTAAAACATCCAGCAATAAAAAAATTATAATTTTTAGTACAATTTAAGTTGCATTTTTTATTTAAGCTACGGTTCTGTTGTAGGATTTTAAATTTTTTCGATATTTTTATTTTTACACTACAAATATATGTGCATGTATCTAGAGATTTGGGTCTCTTGTCATAATATATGGGCTACAAGTGGATATGTTTTCCTCTTTGGATGCTTGGGTTGAATTGTATTCAGATAATGTTTATCTCTGCTGTCGGATTAATTTCATGGCTCATGTAATATTAGGAGATAGTGTAGAGTTTATTTCCAATTGATGTAACTCACTAAGTCTCGATGCTGTATACTTCTATTGATTCTGGATATATATAAGACATTAATGGCCCAAAGAGTAGCCAAGAGAGAATTTCTCCCAGTTTCTAGTTTTTACATTATTCCAAGCTTACTTAAAAAGAGCCTTTTTTTATTTGACATGATTTTCAGTTTAACATGGGAGATAAACAAAACATCTTCATGCAACAATCCACGATCCCCTATTACCTCAATAGCTTAGATTATCATGGCTATGTAATTAGTCCAGTAATTCTAAATAGATATGACTACGTGAATAGGTCTCATCTCATCATCGGTGCTCTAAAATCCAAGGATAAACTTGTGTTTATGAATGGAACTAATACTCGAGCCAAACACCGAACCATATAGTCATATCTAGGACAAATGTGATTAGATGGTCATGACCTGGCTCTATAACATAGACGAAAACCTTCATGGATATGTGGCATATGCTAGCACAAGTGAGGGAAATCTGGACGGAAAAAGAAAGATACTCACAAGGAAATTCAATATGAGTACGCCAATTAAAGCAAGAGATAATGTTGATGTGAAAGTTTTCTCTTGGAGAGTCTAAGTCACCATAGAGGAGGAGGAGGATAAATAGGGTGATGGAGGATTTTCGTGAATTAACAAAGTATTCTGTTCAAGTAAAGACTAAGAAAATAATTTTGAGTCTAGATTGAACTTAGAAACAGATAAAAGCACAGTAATATATGTGGAAACCCTCCCGGGCGTGAAAACCACAAATAGTGCTAATCCAAGCACCAAGTCAAATCCACTATTTTGAATCCACAAAATACAAGAATTGACTCCTCATAGGATTGCTCCCTTAGACAATTCAATTACAAGTTTTTCCTAGACTCGTAAATTCCCTTATCTAGTCTAGTACTTCCTAACCGAAATAACCTTTATAGCTAGGGACAACCGATCCGAGTTAACCTTTACAGCTCGGTCAAGGGACTAATTAAAGAATTGAAAGTGTAGAAGTGATTACAAGACTTTCTCTTTACAACTCGGAAAATAAGAACTTAAGAACTAGAGTTGTAAGCTAAAGATTGAGTGAGTATGAACCGAGTAAATGTTTAGCAATAGGTTCGTCAATCTTCAAGTTTTGTAGGAAGGCTTCTATTTATACTCGGTAGGGTAGAGTATCCATTGAGATTGATTCCGGACTTGTCAGCTTCATTGGCCGTTATAACGGCTAGTTTGAGTCACTCGAAAAGGAATCATTGTAATGTGCACGTTGTGCTTTGGTCCTTGGCTAAAAACTACTCCATTCCACCAGTTGTGACTGAAATCTGGGTGGAAACAATCGTTAGACTCAAAGTTAAAGTTTACCGGACTTGGTAACAAACAACCCCGACACGGTGTCTAAGCCTTAGCTAGAAAATGTGTTTTCTATCTACTCGGTGTTTAACCAATAGGAAGTCGGTTGGTTTTGCTTTTTAAAATAAAACTAAAATACTTTAATCAACATGCAAAAGCAAATCAAAGTGGTACTTAAAGTATAAAAATACTTTGGTCCAAGATTAGGTAAAGATAATAATTAATTCAAAATAATTAAGTGTTAAATTATCTTAAGCCCGAAAGAATGGAATTTTCCGAGTCTAATATTCAATATGTTCAAATTTCATCTTGATTCAATTCATTAGATGATCAAGTTATTTAGATCGAATAATCGGAATGCATAAACTTGATCAAGTAAATAATTTCATACAATAAACCGACTAAGAAGATAGAATTAACGAAGTAATTCATTTTCATTTAAAACATTAAGTCCGTGCTCGTAATATGAAGTGTTTGTGAAATTATTTACTCATTTCGTCTTTCCGAGTTATGTCCGAGTGGGTTAGAAATCCAGTTAAGTGCATTTTACTTAATATATGATTTCGAATGGGTCGGATATAATGGAAAACTTAAAGTTGAGCTTCTTAAATACTTAGAATGACTTAAAATCAAAACCATAGAGAGATAGAGAATTATACATGAGTCTTCAATCTCACCCTTTTTGATAAAAGACATTTCATACTTAAGATAGAAGCTAAAAGTTCAAAAAGTTAAGTTTTCATTGCATTTTGATCGGAGCAAAAAATAATAATAAACAAAAATATCGAGTACTTTTGATCATATACAACTCGGAACATACTCATTGAAGTATCAAAGCATACTTATCAAAGGAGTATGAGCAAGTATCAAAGCAATGATAAAATATATCGAGTAGATGTAAGATATGAAAGATATAGCTCATGTATGCTCGTAAATAAGAAAATTTCATTGAAACTTAGAAATTTAACATACAACGAAAAGAAATAAAGAACTCCCCTGAGCCAAACATCTATCTATTTATCTCCCCTTTTGCATTTCATCAAAAACAAATAGGAGGGAGAAGTAACACAAAAGGACAAAAAAATTTAAAATTAAGAGGGAAGAGGAGCAATGCGGGTGGAGGCAAAAGAACGGGGACTTCATATGCGTCCGTAGCCTTGTGTAGATGCAGATGGTTGAGGCGAAGCGAGGGCAAGTCGGGGACTTGTAGTGCACTCCTGCAAGCCGGAGGTTGTACATCCTCTCGGTTCTTTTTCGAACCCGCAAACTCTTCAATTGGAGGTTGTTGAACCGAGGAGGGAGCTTTTGACCGGCTCGTATCACCAGCCTCTTTTGAGGCGGACCGAGTATGATCCGATAAGATTACCTCGAGTTCTTTCTCCCCTTGTCCTTCAGCTGGGGTTGCTCCTTCTTCTTCTACTTCTACTACTCGCTGTTGTTTCTCCTTTTTCTTCTCCTCGTATCTTCTCCTTCGACTCGAGTCGGAAGAGCTTGCGAGTCCTTAGCGGCTTTGGATCTTCTCTCCTAGAGGTGTCGATTTAATCTTATTGGTGCTTGATCACCCCTTGAGCTCACCAACAAAGGCTTGACTCGGGTCGATCTCATGCTGAGCCTTACTCTGAACCGAGTTAAGATTGGTATGAAAGCTTGGAAAGCTACCACAACTACTTGCAGCTCTTTGGCTAGGGCAACAAACTAGGTTGCCACCTTATGAAGCAACTCAATAAAAGGGCAGGCTGAGAGGATGAAGGTTCAGTAATGAGAAGGGGGTCTCGGAGTCTTTCCGAGTCTAAGGTGGAGTAGGAGGAGCAAGTTTAGATGAATGAGCCTAGACACCAGGTCGAATTTTCTAGTATCCTAGACCAATGAGCTCACCTCTCGCCTCTATAAATAGTAGGCTCTAGAAATTTGTGTGGATCTAAAGGGAGATCCACGATAAATTAAGTGAAAATAGCAGAAAGAAGAGCTCCAAAAGAAAGAGGAAACTTCTTCCGGTTAGAGGAAACAAAAGCAATCTACTCCAAGATGAAAGGGAAGAGGTCAACCTTATACCCTTCAAGGATATGGAAGAGAACCTTAAGAACTTTGCTGTTTGGGTTCTCTATGGAGGGATAGAAGAAGAAGAAGGTCCTCAAGCAAAATGAAGCAAAGAAGCCTTGCTTCGAGGTCATCCGAGTCACAAAAAGTTCTTTCGCATTTTGGAACCTCCTTGGAGTATCAGTCAAAGAATCATCATTGACTTCATTGAATGGAATGGGGTTGGAGTTCAAGAAAAGACTTTTGACCCCAAAGAGTTTGTGGAGAAGAGATAAATTGATGCAAATGGTTTTTCCTTGAACAAGTGAAGAGATTATATCATCTCTTGCATACATATTGGAATAGAACTTAGTGATGAGTTCTGGTAGATATAATCACGTAAACACAAGTACTTGTGAACACCTGTGTTGAGCATAGGTTCAATCTAAGAAAATTTGGTGGTGGAGAAGAATTTCTCTTCTATGAAGTAGTGTTGGGCTATGATGAATTTTTAGTCGTTGAAGCAAGGGTTTTTCCTTTAGATGGATCCTTTTGAGGATTCTCGAGTGAGTGGTTTGGTTCTAGCCTTCTTAGTGGCTAAACCTCCTTCTATGGCACTTCCTCTCCGAGGCATGATTGAAAGAGTGTGAAAGAAGTTGAGAGTAAGAGAGAGAAGAGAGTAGATGAACGACGAGAGAGAGAGAGTAAAGCGTTGAGCGTCCGAGTACGAGAGCAAAGAGTGCAAGAGTGAGAGCAAGAAATAGCAAAGTAAGAGAATAAAAACGAAGGGTTGCTACTTATAGAACAAGAGCTTTCATTAAACAAAAGCCTTTCCGACTCAGCCCTCAAAGTAACGGTTAGCGGACCGTTGAGTATTGTAGTGAGTAACGACTATCTTCAAAACTGCTCCCTTCTAACGGTTAGTTTACAAACTATTCACGTGCCGAGAGAGAAAAAGAAATTTTTGAAAATATTTCCAAGATTCTCCATTGATCTAGGGATGATCTCAGAATTTTGATGTCCATTTTTCTCATAAACCGAATTCGACTCAGTAATGTGTCCGAGTGACTCGGAACATACAAAAGTAATTAATAACTCATAACTTAGTCTCATCTTAGTTCAACCGATCCATTTATTATTTACTCAGAATACATAACAATAAATCAAATTCTCAATAACTCATGCAATAAATTAGATAATCATGCAATTAACATTCCAAGTTCATTCCTAATAAAGCAAAACCGATCTTCACTTAGAGGTTTTGTGAAAATATCAACTAATTGAAATTTAGTTGGAATAAACTCAAGTTTAATATCACTTTTCTCATAGTGGTCTCTTAGAAAATGATAACCGACCTCAATGTGTTTCATTTTTTAGTACTGGACTGAATTCTTGGTGATACAAATGACACTTTGATTTATCGCACTTGATTGAGACAGATGTGAATGACAATCCCAGATCCTTTAATTGTTCCTTGATCCAGAGAATCCGATCGTAGCAAGCTCCAGCTGCTATATACTCGGCTTCAACAGTTGATAGAGCAACTAAGTTTTGCTTCTTTGAAAGCCAGGAGATGAGTGATTGACCCATAAATTGGCATGCTCCTTATGTGCTCTTTCTATCAACTTTGTATCCAAGCATAGTCAGCATCCGAGTATTCAAGTGAGGGTCGGATATGAGTCCTTTGAATACCGGAGACCAAGTATCCGAGTCCCTACAAGATATCTAAAAATTCTCTTCACCGTAGTAAGATTTGATTCCTTAGGGCTAGCTTGAAATTTTGCACAAGGCGATACATCGAACATGATATCCGGCCTACTAGATATAAGATAAAGTAGAGATCCAATTATACCTCTGTAAAGTTTCGATCTACTCGCTTTACTTTTCTCAACCGAGTCCAATTAGTACTGCTACTCATTGGTGTTGCTGCGTGCTTCACATCTTGTAGCTCGTACTTCTTCAATAATTCCTTGGTGTATTTCGATTGATGAACATAGATGCCATCCTTTTCTTGCTTGATTTGCAATCCAAGGAAGAAATTGAGTTCTCCTATCATACTCACTTGAAACTCTTGTCTCATCAACTCAAGCAAACTCTTGGCATAGAGTTTCATTAGTGGCTCCAAATATAATGTCATCAACATAGATCCGAATGATAAGAAAATCATTCCCCTTGGTCTTTGTAAAAATAGTTTTGTCAATAAGACCTCTTTTGAAGTCATTTTCAACCAAGAAGCTCGCTTAGTCTTTTATAACAAGCTCTAGGAGCTTGTTTTAGACCATACAAAGCTTTTTGCAATTTGAAAACATGATTTAGAAATTGAGAGTTTTCAAATCCAGGGGTTTCTCAATATAAACTTCTTCTTGAATATAACCACCGAGAAATGCACACTTAACATCCATTTGATAAAGCTTAATGTTTACACTAGATGCAAATGCTAATAGAATTCCGATTGCCTCAATCCTAGCAACAGTGCAAAGGTTTCCCCACAATCAATTCCCTCTTCTTGGTTATGTCCTTGAGCAACTAATCCGGCCTTATTTATGACTACCAACCCTCACTCATCTAGTTTGTTCTTGAAAACCTATTTGGTTCCTATAACTGGGTGGTTAGAAGGTCCTTTGGTCGAGTTCGGACTTGGTTTCTTTCAAATTGAGTTAATTCTTCTTGCATGACCTCTACTCATTCAGAGTTCAAGTACGGCTTCTAGTATATTTTATATTCAATTAATGAAATGAATGCTAAAAATGCACATAGATTTTACAAAGAAGAACGAGTTCTTACCCCCACTGTTGATATCGAAAGAATATTCTCGGGTGGGTGACTGGATACATATTTGAAAGCTTTACCCGTCCTCTCGATTTACCGGGTTTGTTGGTTGAATGATTTGATCTTTATTTGGTTCCTCTTATTGAACTTCTTCATTGGCTCTGTCCTTCAACAGATCCGAGCTAGCTCTTGAACCGGCTCATTCTAAGTTGGCTCATTTTTAGTGACCTTAGTTCCTTTGATTTGATACATTCCGAGCTCAGCTTCAGCTATATCATCTTCATCTCTCGTTGAGCTTAAGATCCGAGAAAGTGGATTCACTTGTCTTGCCATGATTAATCTCATCAAAGGCAATGTGGATACTTTCTTCCACTTTGGTTGTTCTCTTGTTAAAAATTCTATAAGCTTTACTATGAGACGAATAACCCAAAAGTATACCTTCATCCGACCATGCATTAAACTTAGTCGATGTTCCTTACCATTGTTATGCACATAGCATTTATATCCGAATAGTTTGAAGTAGGAAATGTTAGGCTTCTTTCTCTTGTACAGCTTCATAGGGTGTCTTCTTCGTAATGGGTCCGATGAGGCATTTGTTTAGTGTGTAGTTTGCTCGCATTGATCGCTTTAGTCCAGAAATAGTAAGGTAGATCATTTTCAATCATCATGTTCCTTCCTATTTCTTTAAGTGTTCTATTCTTCTCTCCATTACTCCATTATGTTGAGGAGTTCTTGCTGCTGAAAAGTTATGGGAGATGCCATTCTTGTCACAAAAGTTTGCAAAATCTGAGTAATCGAACTCCCTTCCATTGTCAATTCGAATTCTCTTGATTTGAGTCTCGGACTCTACTTGAATTCTTGCAAATCTTCGTGAACTCTTTGAATGCTTTATTCTTATTCTTCGGAAAACACACTAAGGTAAACCGTGAGTAATCATCAATAATAACTAGCACATATCATTTACCTCCTAAGCTTTTTAGAGGAATTTCACCACACAAATTCGGATGAATCTATCTAAGCACTTTGGATATAGATACTATCTTGAGTGGCTTGAAAGATGATCTTACTTGCTCTTCTTTTGTGTATGCCTTACGATTTTATCTTTCTTGCATAGTTAGGTAAACCCCTAACTAATCCATGAGTTGCAAGCTTCTTAATGGTACATGCTGATATGGCCTAGTCTACAATGCCATGTCCATGAATCATCATTTAAAGATGCTTTTAAGCATGATAAATCTTGACTAGAATATGAAAAAGGAATAGTGTAAGTGTTATCCGACCTTAAACCTGAGAGTTTTGTTTCTTTGATGACTGCATCATAAATGAAGTAGTTGGTCTAAGTGAATCTTACCTCGTAACCTTTGTCACATAACCGAGAAATGCTCGGAAGATTGTACTTGAGCCCTTTGACAAGGTAGACTGGACTGACCGCATTATCTCCTTGTCTAATTCTGCCAATCCCCAACTATCTTTCCTTTGATGTTGTCTCTAAATGTTACTTTTCCTACTTTCATTTCTTCTAACTCGAGAAGTGTCTTGAGTCTCCGGACATATGGCGTGAGCAACCACCGTCTAAGTACCAATGAACCTTTTGTTTCGAGTGACCTACAAAACAGAAATAAAATAATCCTTCTCACTTCCTTTTACAAACCTAGTAATAGTTTTTAATCTAGTCTTTTCCGAGGAAGAGCACTTTTGGGAACCCGGATTTGAATAATTTTGGGTTTGGTCCGATTCTAAGTCTTCCTTCTAGAGAACTAAGTCTATGTCTCTTTTCTTTGAAAACCTTTCCTTTTGTAAATAGGTTAAGAAGACTTTTTCATGAAAACTAGTTTGGGCTCAGTCCCTTTTCTTTTGAATAAATGTGACCATGCTCATCCTTCGTAAACTTGATAGTTCCGGAATCAGCTTTGAAAAGATTGTTATAAGAATTATCTTTCTCTTCAGTATTGCATCTAAGACCTTCTTTTCTAAATGAGACACATTGAGAGTCAAGTAATAAATCAAGGTTTTTCTGACCTTGAATGAGTTGTAAAACCAACTATTGAGTCTCATTGAGCTTCGTTTCAGCTTGCTCATTCTCTCTTCTAAAAACTTTGACTCAGTCTCATTATCTTGAGTACTGGTCTCAAGAACTTTTAGATTTTGTCTCAAATTTTCTAATTCCTTTTTCAAAATGATGCTCTCAGTAGTAAGAGACTCTAGTTTCTCTTTGAATTAAGAAGAATCGAATTGGACTTTTCTTCCAAAGTAAAAATATATCTAGCAAGATTAAGTTTAGAAAACTTGAGGAAATAGTTAATTACCTCCCGAGGATCTATCTCCTCAAGCATCCGAACCGTTAGTGTCTAACTCGGATCTAGCTTCGAGTCCGACAGGTGTCATTAGACAACTTGAGTCATCAAACTCATCATATTCTTCTGAATCATCATCACTCAAAGTAGCCACTATAGCCTCTTTCTTCTTTCTGTCCTTCTTTCTCTTTGGATAGTCTTTGACTATGTGTTCCTTGCTTCCACACTCAAAATAGTCGAGTTCTTAGTTAAAGACAAATTAGAAGAGGATGAGTATTTACCTTTCTTGTCTTTCTTGTAGAACTCTTACTTTGGCCTTTCTTGCCACTTTTTATATTTCATCATCTTCTTAAAACCTCGGGCAATGAGTGCTATGGGATCTTCTTCAGAATCCGAGGAGCTCATCCGGCTTCAACTTGGAAAGTTCTCGAGCTTCCTCGATTGCTGTCACCTTGGGACCCCATCTTCTCTTTTGTAGACTTCTCATAATTTTTCCGACAACTTCTTCATGAGAGATCTTTTTCCAAGAGCCTTGAGATTGTTGACAATCTCAGTGAAGCGAATGTATGTCTAAGTGATGTTCTCCTTAGGCTCCATTTTGAACAACTTGTACTTGTGGAGAAACTGACTTATCTTTGCTTGCTTCACTTAGTTGGTTCCTTCATAAGTGTTGACCAAGTGTATCCCATACTTCTTTGCTTGTGTTACAGGTAGACACTCTATTGTATTCTTCTGAGTTGATAGCACACATCGAGTGTTCATGGCCTTGAAGTTCTTCATGTACTCGCTTATTCTCTTTAGTGGTGAACTCGGACTTCACCTTAGGTACAGGTCTTGTTCCTTCCATCTTCATGGGAGTGTAGTTCCCATGTTAAATGATGTTCCGGACCTCCTCATGATAGTCTTGGATGAAGCACTCCATTATCTTCTTCTAGTGTGAGAAGTTTGAACCTTTGAACTTGTGTGGTCTAGTGAACGATCTTCCTTCATCGAACTCTCCATTGTTTTGAGCCATCTCATCTTTAGACCTTTGGATTGTGAGATCCTTTTGAAAGGCTAGCCTCCGATACCAATTGAAGGTTTTCTCTTGGAGAGTCTAAGTCACCCTAGAGGGGTAAATAGGGTGATGGAGGATTTTCGTGAATTAACAAAGTAATCGCTCAAGCAAAGACTAAGAAAACAATTCCGAGTCTAGATTGAACTCGAAACGAGATAAAAACATAGAATATACATGGAAACCCTCCCGGGACAGAAAACCACGTACAACGCTAATCCAAGCACTAAGTTAAATCCACTATTTGAATCCACAAAATACAAGGACTGACTCTTCACATAATTGCTCCCTTAGATAATTAAATTATAAGTTTTCTCTAAACTCGAAATTCCCTTATCTCGATCTAGTACTTCCTAACCGAGGCAACCTTTACAACTAGGGACCATTGAGTTGAGTTAACCTTTACAGCTCGGTCAAGGGACTAATCGAGAGAATTGAAAGTGTAAAAGTGATTACAAGACTTTCTCTTTACAACTCGTAAAGTAAGAACCTAAGAATTAGAGTTATAAGCTAAAGATTGAGTGAGTATAAATTGAGTAAATGTTTAGTAATAGGTTTGTCAATATTCAAGTCTTATAGGAAGGCTTTTATTTGTACTCGGCGAGGCGGAATGCCCGTTGAGACCGAGTTCCAGACTTGTGAGCTTCATTAGCCGTTCTAACGGCTAGTCCGAATCACTCGAAAAGGAGTCGTTGCAATGTGAACTTTGTGCTTTGGTCGTTGGCTCAAAAGTCGTCCATTCCACTGGTTGTGAGTGAAATCGGGGTGGAAACAACCGTTAGACTCAAAGTTGAAGTTTACCGGATTTGGTAACAAACAACCCTAACATAGTGTCCGAGCCTTGTCTAAAAAGATGTTTTTCTCGCTCGCGGGTGTTTAATTGTAGGAAGTCAGTTGCTTTTGTTATTAAAAATAAGATTAAAATACTCGTAATTAACCTGCAAAAGTAAATCAAAGTATAAAAATACTTTGGTTTAAGATTAGGCAAAGATAATAATTAATTTAAAATAATTAAGTGCTAAATTATCTTCAGCCTATAAGAATGAAATTTTTGAGTCTAATATTCAATATGTTGAAACTCCATCTTGAGTCAATCCTTTAAATAATCAAGTTATTCAGATTGAATAATTAGAATGCATAAACTTGGTCAAGTAAATAATTTCATACAATAAACTCGACTAAGAAGACAGAATTAACGCAACAATTCATTTTCATTTAGAACATTAAGTTAATGCTGAGAATATGAAGTGTTTGTGAAATTATTTACTCATGTCGTCGTTTTGAGTTATGTCCGAGTGGGTCGAAATTCGGTTAAGTGCGTTTTACTTAATATATGATTTCCGAGTGGGTAAGACAAAATGGAAAACTTAAAGTTGAGCTTCTTAAATACTTAGAGTGACTTGAAATCAAAACATAAAGAGATAGAGAGTTATACCTGAGTCTTCAAGTTCATCAAGGCTAATCTATGGTGACAAAATACGTCACAAAGTTGAAATCTTTGTGGGATGAATTGGGTACATACAAGATGTTGCTCGGTTATACTTGTAAGTGCAAATGCGGTCAAGTGGTGGCAGCCATGGTGAACAATGTACGATGAGAATGAGGATGAGATTGAAGGCTTTATATGTCACTTTGACATGGACATCAAATAGGGTATTGAGTTTAATAAGAAAGATTGAGTAAAGGTACGATGAAGATGGTAAGTGGAATACCTTTTTATTAAGTTAAAAAATTAATTT
The DNA here is from genome assembly GCA_021018815.1 of Talinum fruticosum. NCBI lineage: Eukaryota > Viridiplantae > Streptophyta > Magnoliopsida > Caryophyllales > Talinaceae > Talinum > Talinum fruticosum. The sequence continues at coordinate 5,177,310 of JAITYX010000011.1, forward strand.
TCATAAGAAAGGTATAAAAATTGACTCTCCAACGTGTACTCACACGGACAACTCTAATAACCTTTTTTATTGGGGGGTGATTTCAATTCATTGATAAGGCGTCCATACGAGATATAATGTATATTAGAAATAGGACAAATTTCCACCCAAATTTTCTTAGACTTTGATTGTACTTGTTTTGGCCAAGTGATGAGCCACCATATTACCATCCTACTTGATATGAGACCACTTATAAAACATAAAATTAATAAGAAAATAGAAGATCATGTAGGACGAGATCAAACTCGCTAAGAAAAGACTCGGGCTTGGTTACTTTTTGAATAAAGAAGAGGCAATCTGTCTTAATAATTATCTTCGAAAATGAAGTCGCTTGCCTAATTGTACTCCCTATTGCGCGACCTCCACTTCCGCTACACTCGCAGACCGGAATGCCCTTACACGCTTGATTGCAGCTAGTACTACCTCACCTTATCATCCCTAACTACCACACCTAAACCAATCCATCCATCCTCTTGGATAGATCCATCAACATTGATCTTCAGCACTTGCCCGTAAGGTGATCTCCAAACGACACAACATCGGTAACTTCGGTTAACAGTCTACAGGTCCAGGGCCTAAATTCTTTTAACATGCATATGGATTCTATTGGGTATGTGGAGCATAATGGGTGAATTTGGGCTTGGAAAATTACATTACGAGACAAGAAACATCGAGCACGGTCAAGGTACATCGAAAACAGGGCGTGCTCGGATGAAAAGACGAAGAGCTGCATGGGCAGCAGCCAACACGGGTTGGCCGTGTTGGCTGACACGGCCTGTGCTGGTTGCCCAGCTTCAAGCTCTTCGGGTTTCAACCATTTTTCGTTAGTTATCTTCGTGTTTATAACTTTGTTAATGCTTGTAGTTGCTCGGTTTTGCTATATAATGTAGTGTAATCCTCCATTGTTGTATAAGAGTAGTTGAATTACAAGGTGTAAGCTAGGATATCTTGAGTGAAAAAATTTTCTTGTAAACTACTTGAAATCTAGTGCATCTGTTCGTGGTTTTTTCCTGGTTTGGGGTTTTCCAGGTTAAAAAATATCTTGTCGCAATTTGTTATTCATCTTATTCTTGTTTATTTGTTTGAGTGGGCTCTCAATGCTAACAACTCGGTATTAAAGTGTGGTAAGCTTTGAGAGTTCACAAACTTGGAGAGCGGTAAGACTAAGATTGAGAGGTTTGATGGCAAAGACTTCGCATTTTGGAAGATGAAAATTGAAGACTTGTTGTACCAGAAGGATTTTTATAAACCTCTCGGAGAAGCCCACCGATAGGGAACAAAAGGAATAGGAGGTGCTCGATTAGTAGGCACTAGGAACAATAAGGTTGACGTAGGCGAGAAACGTAGCATTCTACATGATGGAACAAAAAACAACCAAGGGACTATTGAAGGCATAATCCAATTCGTATGAGAAACCTTCGAACATAAATAAGGTATATCTATGTGTCGTTTGTTCGATCAAAAAATACATGATAACGCTAGTGTAGCGGATCATATTAATGAGTTTAATATGATCATTTCTAATCTTGTTTCGGTGAAAATAAATTTTGGAGATGAAGTTAAGGCGTTAATTTTGTTGTCGTCCTTACCCGAGTCATGGGATACCATAGTGTCTACTGTTAGTAGTGCTAGGGGGCCAAATGCCTTGAATTATGATGAGATTCGGGATGTAATCTTGAGCGAAAGCATTCGCAAGAAAGATTCAGGTGAGTCATCGGGAAATGAATTTTATGTTGAGGGCAGGAAGAAACATGTGAAAAACGGTCGGTCAAAGTCCTAAGTAAGATGTCGGTCCCAAAACTCGAGGAGGTTGTTTGTTGGGCTTGCAAGTGATAAGAGACATTTTATGAAAAATTGTCCTAAAAATTTTGATGACTGGGATTCATTGCATTCAATTGAGGATGTAGGTGATGCACTTGTGTTGAGTGCGGAACTTCCTATTGAGTCGTGGATAGTAGATTCGGTGCCATCATTTTATTCCAAGTCTAGTATTAACTTGTTCCACAACTTTGTTGCTGGGAACTTCGACAAGGTTTTCGTTGCTGATGGGAAGAGTTTGGATATACTAGGCAAGGGGAATGTGAGGATCAAAACCTTAAGTGAGGGGTTTTTGACTTTGTAAGGAGTTAGATTTATCCCGGGTTGGTTAAGAATTTGATTTCAGTGAGTCAATTGGATGAGTCGGAGTGTCAAACTAACTTTTATGAGGGTGGCTGGAAAATCGTCAAGGGGGCATTGGTTGTAGCTAAGGGTTTAAAATCCGGCTCGTTGTACTCTACCGAGAGGTGTAGTGATTTAGTCTGTGAATGTTGAGGTTGATTGTTCTAGTGGGAGTCTATAGGGTATTAGACTTGGTATGGGTTCTCGCTGCAGTGGGAGTTGGTAATAATGACGGGAAATTTGGGTGTTCAAATGGGTCATCGGGTGCTCCACAAGGTAAATTGCAAGAACCGAGTTTAATAAAGAATGCAACATTGTCAATGAAAGGTAAAGCCCAAAGGTACAAATTATTTCTTTATTATGTTTTGTTGACTAACCCCGGTGAGCCAGGTTTGCATGGCGAATGTAAGCAAGAAGTCGATCAATCCGAGTGGGAGTTCACGTCGGGTGGTGAAGATGGGCTTGAGAAGGATTTGGATAGCGGGATACTAGCAAGGGTGCTAGTCTAAGATAAAGGTGCTAAATGGTGAGGCGGTGCAAAACCTCGGCTGGTCTCTCTCGATGAAGTGGTCGGGTTTCAGTGAACTAGATGGATGCAACAAATAAGGTGAGCCATTAGTCTCCAAGTGAGAGTTTGTTGGGTGTGTGGAGCTTAATGGGCGAGTTTGGGCTCGAAAATCGCATTACTAGACAAGAAATGACAAGAACTGTCAAGGTACATCAAAAATGGGGCATGTCGAATGAAAAGGGTAAAGGGTCGCCTAGGCAACAACCAACACGGGTTGGTCGTGTTAGCCGACACGACTCGTGCCGGCTGCCCAACTTCAGCTTTTCGGTTTTAAACCGCTTTTCCTTAGTTATCTTCGTGTTAATAGCTCGATTAATGCGTGCTCAATTTGGCCATATAATGCAGTGTAATCCTCCATTATTGTATAGAGTAGTTGAATTACAAGGTGTAAGCTAGGATAGCTTGAGTGAAAAATTTCCTTGTAAACTACTAGAAATCTAGTGCATCGGTTCGTGATTTTTTCCCATTTTGAGTTTTTCCACGTTAAAAAATCTCTTGTCCCAATTTGTTTCCTTTTATTCTTGTTTATTTATTTGAGTGAGCTCCCGATTCTAACATATTAGTAAAAAAATAGATGCCTCTTGGTGATTAAAGATATGATCATTTCGTTAGCCCAAACATGCCATCCTATGGCGGGACATAGGAAAAAGCTGTCCTTCTCTAGCCCCTCACTCCATGCCGAAATAACTCGTTCGGGCTAGATGCAACTTGCCTAAGCTGACTTGCCTTCTCTTCCATTCCATCCTAAACGCCTTTGATAGCAGCGCCAGTCAAAAATGGCATGCCAAGAATCCTCTTTACCTATGTTACACCTAAAACACACATCATCTTGTGCACTCGTGGCGATAAAGGAGAAAATTCTTTGTGGGAAAATTTTTGGAGCAAAATTTTCACCAAAAGTACTTTGCCTTGGGGATAATATTAGCTTGCCATAAGGTTGGTCAATATTGTTCAAAGTCATCCGAACAAACCGAAGAACTAATAAGTACGCAGACATTACTCGAATAAAGACCATTATCAAGTAAAACACCATGCAAAATTATCCGATGACTAGTCAAAAGTGACGAATTTTGATATAGTAGAGGAACTTTTAGATGTGAAAAGTAATTGCTCTTATACTTGTGTTATTCTCAAGATGCCAAATGGCTATTTATACATACAAGATACATAATCTTAGCAAAACTAGGTAATATAACGTAGACTCATAATCATAGTAAAACTAGGAAGGCTACTTCTAATATAACTAGAAAAATTAATTCAAACTAAAGACATATTTAGTGTCCTAAATCTAACAAAATACTTTGTTTCCTTAACACTCCCCTCAAGTTGGAGCATGTAAGTCTATAATGCCCAACTTGTTTTGTAAAAATAAAAATTCATGCTTTTCTAATGGTTTGGTGAATATGCCAGCAAGTTGATACTTAGAAGGCACATATGTTGTCTCCAAATCGCGAGCTATAATGCGTTCTCGAACAAAATGACAATCAATTTCTATATGTTTCATCCTATCATGAAAAACTAGATTCTTGACGATATTTAACGCAGCTTGATTATCATAGTATAACTTCATTGGTCTTTGAAGGAATACTCCTAGAGATGCCAAGAACAATTTTATCCAAATCGGTTCATCTGGTTACCATCGCCATAGCTCAATATTCGCTTCTGCAGATGACCTAGACACCGTACTTTGTTTTTCGTTTTCCAAGAAATAGGTGACCCACCTAAAGTAACAACGTATCCTGTTAAGGACCTTGTAGTAATAGGGCATGCTCCCTAGTCTAAATCGCGAGTAGGACGTTCTAGTAATAAGGTATGCTCACCAGTCCGAATCGTAGTAGGCATAAACCTGCAGATCCGAATCACTTTTCAAAAAATACCTTGTCTTGGGTGTCCTTTCGGATATCTCAAGACCAGCATGTAATGCTTCCATGTGTTCTTCCTTATGCTCCTGCATAAATTGTGAGAGAATGTGCATTGTATAACATAGTTCGATCTTGTAAGGGTTAGGTATATAAGTCTCCCAACTAGTCTTCTCGTACCTTATCGGGTCGGCAATAGGTGGCCCATTAGCCAATGCGAGTTTATGACTAGTTTCAATCGGGAACTCTGCTGGCTTTGCCTCGAGTAGCCCGTATTCCGCAATTTTCTCAAGCGCATACTTCCTTTCACTTAAAAATAGCTCTTTTGAGATTCTAGCAACTTCAATCCCAAAAAATACTTTAGGGGACCCAAGTCTTTCATATGAAAACAGCTTGTTGATATATTCTTTAAACTCAAGCACATGCTTGGGAATTATTACTCGTAAGCATCAACTCATCGACATACACTCGGAAGTCCCATGAATATGCCATCTTTACTGTATGTGAATAAGGAATAGTCCGCATATGACCTAACGAAACCATAATCATGTAATTTGGATGAGAGTTTGGCAAACGACTATCGTGGCTCTTGTTTAAGTCCATAAAGAGACTTCTTCAGCTTGCATACCTTGTTGGAACTCGATGTTCTTAATCCATGAGGCATTCTCATATAAACTTCTTCATCTAAATCTCCATGTAGAAAGACGTTAGTTCACGTCCATTTGATGTAGTTCCCATCCTTTCACTGCTCGCTACATATAAAAAGCAACTTACACCAACCATCTTGGCTAGAGGAGCAAAGGTATCATGGTAATCAAATCCTTCAATTTGTTCGTCTCCTCGAATTACAAGTCGTGCCTTATAGTGTTCAATAGACCCATCTAAATTGTACTTCACCTTGTACACCCACTTGTAATTTATCGACTTCTTGTTAATGGGTATATCTTCTACTCGTCCAAGTCTCATTTGACTCCAAGGCCTCGATTTCTTTCGCCATTGCCTCTACGGCTTCATGAAAATACATAGGCTCAACAATCTTTGTAATAGTAGCAAGATAATTTTGATGTGCATGTGAAAAATTAGCATAAGTGACATAATTAGCTTTGCGATACAATTTACCCGAGGATACCTTTTGTAGAGATGAAGACAAAGAGGGGTCTTTTGGTCGAGCTGTATAACAAATATCGTCCAGCAGATGGCTTGGGAACTTCCTCTCGCACCTTGCCCAGCCTAGAGTATCGAGTCTCGAAATATTTTGGTTGCTCTCCCTCTCTATGGGCTCGCCCGGAGGCTCGCAGACTCGCACGCTGATGGGCCGAAGCCGCTGGTCCGTGTTCCGGTTGAGGAAACATCGGGCGGCGGGCTGGCGACGCCCGGGCTCGTGTTTTACTTAAACACGACCCATTTTCTTTTGCTCCAGCTGGGTGGCTTCGGGTGACGCCTAGGCTCGCGCTGTTTCTTCTTGCTCCGGTTGTGCTCGTCCTTCTCTACTTCACGGGCTAGGCTCTTTCACTTCTCTTATTTCATTAGGCCCGGTACTCTTGCCCAACTCTTTAAGGTCCGAGACTTATGTTTGAGTTTGGTAGGTTGTGGTCCATGATCCTCAAGTCCTCATCTTTCTTTTCTTTTTCTTTAGGATTAGCATAAGCAAAAATTTCTTCATGAAAAATTACATCTCCACTCATAAAAACTTTACTAGTCTAACATCATAAACCTTCGAACCCTTTTTTCCCATAAGGGTAACCCACAAATATGCACTTTTGACTACGAGTAGCAAACTTATTCTTTTGCCTTCTATGTACATAGCATAATGACCCAAAAACTTTAATGTGCTTATATGTGGGTTTAGACTTAAACAAAAACTCATATCGAGTCTTGCCTTGTAACTTTTTGGAAAGAGTTCTATTTATTAGGTAAGCTACACTTAACACACATTCACCCAAAAAATTAGAGGTAGATTGGCTTGGAATCGAAGTTCCCTAGCAACAGTTAGAATATGACGATGCTTTCTTTCAATTCTACCATTCTATTGTGGTGTTCCCACACAACTACTCGATGTATTATTCCTTACTCCCCATCAATTTTTTCATAGGCCTAGAAGTAAACTCAATTCCATTGTCACTTCTTATGACCTTAACTTGGGTATTGAGTTGAGTTTTTATCATATCAAAAAATTCATGACTAGTTAGGAAGCTTCACTCTTTTCTTTCATTAAATACACCCAAGTCCCCCTATTAGCATCATCAAGAATAGACAAAAAGTAGTGAGCTCCACATAAAGATATGGTGTGATATGGACCCCAAATATCACAATGAACTAAATCAAAACAGTTTGAAGCTTTATTTTCACTTACTCGGAAAGGGTAAACGAGTCTGTTTTAATTCTTGAACACACATCGGAATCATCATTACTTTTTAGTCTCACAACGTCCAATACTACTAATAAAAGAGGACATAACTTATTTGGAAGGATGTCTTAACCGTTGATGCCACAAATCTCTCGGTGATGACTTTGTTGACTCGGATTGTACTTGGTTGAACATCCTTGAAAAAATAGACCCCACTTCGTTGTTCACCCACTCTAATCGATATGCTCATAGAAGGGTCCTGTATCACACAAAGCTTATTAGTAAACGTCACCGTGCTTGAAAATAGAAAGCAAATGTGATGTCATAAACTCGTATAAATTGATTAGTATACCGAATTTACATATTGTTATACTAATCAATTCACACTCTTCTCCTTTTTTATTCCTACAAATTTTACGTAAAGCGTGTTTTTTTAAAAAAAAATTGTATATAGTTGAAGTTATTTTTACCATGAAAGTGTTAAAATTGGCACACTTCAGAAAGAAAAGGAATAGATCCAATCTAAGGGAATAGCTTAATTTGCTCTTTCTGTACTTCCCTCCGAACGAACAATGAAGGAGTTCCCCCAACATTATATAAGTTCGAAGAAGATCTCTAAGGATAAAATTTCTTGTTGCTTTTTGTTAGAAAAATTATAAATGTTCTCGTCTCCTTTTTCTCTCCATCAAACCGTATCAAAGCAAGCCAAAGCTAAATAAAATCTTTTTCTAGTTTTTCTTCCAACCTTTTTTTTTAATTTTTTGGGTGAAAAGTAAACGTTCAAAAACCTACCAATTGAAGCTCTTGAAGATTTGTCTTATTAATGACAATTCAATTTATTTTTTTAAACAAGTTGATCATCCATATTCATAGAAATTGTAGTGGACTTGTCAATGTATAATATTAAGATTGTGGATTATCTTGATCTCTAAGTGAGCAAACTTAGCTAAAAATGTCAATGAAGCCGCGTCTTCCATGGTGGACAAAAGGTCGCATGTGATTAGTTTATAGTAGTTAATGTAATATCCTTGGCTTTTGAGTTTTGACGAACGTGCCATAATTACTAGTGGATGCGAATTTCATGACTAATATACATATCTATTTCACAACTTGATGTAATAAATCAATTCCTTGAAGTTTCTCATAATAACCGCAATTCCCTCCTACTCCAACAACTCTTAAAATTTATTATTTATATTATGAATCCGAATATGCACATCCATACATGATACAATTTAGGGTGAGGGAATCGAATAATTTCTAAAAATAAGGATCATAGAATTAGGGGTTTGATTTTAAAAATTTTAGATAAAATACTATTTATATTAATTTGGGTCTCAGTAGACCTAGGTTCATGGTATAATTCTTTCCTAAAATGTCTCTTATGTTAATTTATACCTATAAACAAAATAAGGATAATAGAATCGAGTAATGAGTCACCCTAGTAAAAATGTTTACGAGTAAAAAATGGGAAAAAAATAACATCGGATGGTGTCCCGTAATCTCGTATTTAAACCCAATTCACACTTCCAAGTTGAAACCCAAGTAGGTCGCCCGTGCCCAAGAAAACTTGCTCGAGTTTGAGCTTTTAGTAGCCTACGAGTGGCATGTGTCCATGTACACGACTCGTGTTGGTGGTCAGATGTCTACATTTGCTTGGTTTAGTTTTGAGAAAGATTTCTTTCTTATAGATTTGGGTATCCTAAACAAATTTAGTTCCTACTTGTATTAGGTCATTGTTACGTATTAGAATTAGGAATAAGCGTTTTGGTAAGTTTAGAATATTTTATTGGGAATTTGTTATTAGAATTCATACCCTATAAAAGGAGAGTTTATGTACATTTTGTGATTATTGTCGAGAAGATTAAGGTAGGAGGATCACCTGGCAAGAGCCCTTAAGGGCTTCCCATGACTATCCTAGCTAGAGGGACAATGTAAGAGTAGAAATAATTAAGAGAAAACCAGTTGAAGAGCATCCGATTGAAGAGTGATATTGTGAGGAGAATGGTGTGAGAATGGAATATATAAGGTTTAAGAAGGTCTCGGTATTTGAGATATTATTGTACTCTATCATAATAGTGGATTTGTTTTATGTTCGTGTTGACCATATTTTTCCCAAGTTAGGTTTTCCACATTAAATTCTTGTGTCTTTAGTGTTTGCTAATTTCTATTAAATTCTTGATATTGTTAGCTGATTTGTAGTGCTTGTGTCGCCCGTGGTTTTTCCCGATTTGGGTTTCCACGTTAAAATGTTTGTCTTGTTTTTTGTTTATCGATCTTATTTTCATTCCTGATATTATTTTGTTATTCTAAATTGACTTCCGCATCATTATTTTAAATTTTTTTATACAAATTGAGGTTTAGAGTTGGGTTAATTTTCTAATACTCTCCCCTAATCACTCACTCATGGAAATAAACTCAAAATTTTGAAAATTTTCCTTTTAACAAATAATTCTTTTTAGGAATCATGTCTCAACTCAAACCAACATCATTAAGGTCGTGACCCTAGGACCCATATACATTACCACATCCAAGCAAAATATGTGAACATTTTTGTAATTTTAAATCGAAGTATCATTAAAGGGTAATGAAATTTCTTATTTCAAAATTCCTTTAATTTTTAGTTGGATTAACTAGAGTTAATAAGGTTAAAATCTCGATATCTGTGTTGGAAAAATAATTTCAAGTTTAACTTAATTGGGTAAGAATTAAGATAACACGATGATATCTATTTTAGTAAATAGTAGTAAATTATTAATTAGTACTCCAAAAGGTAATAGATAGGGGTCAACTTCACCGGATCTAATAAATAAAAGGGCATCCCATATTCAGTCCAAAAACACACCCACTTTAGTCAACCAATTCCTCCATTTTTTCTATCAAATCATTTGAGTTTCAAGGTTCTCTCTCCAAGACTCTCTTATTGGCTGAAATCAACTCACAGCCAAAAGGCAAAGTTATTCAACAACATATCAACTGTAAGTCCATATCCAATCTGTATTATTCCTCTGAATGTATTGAAAATTCCATTTAACTTCATCTTCGATTTCTCCACTTTAAACATTTTTCCTTTTTAATTCTTTGTTGCTTGACTACTTCCCATGAGGGATCTATATATCTTCATAGATTTCCAATGGGTGCTTTGAATGTGATCTAAATCAGATTTAACTTAATCGGTTTGATTTATAATTGGACTTTTGGAGATGACTTAAATTTGGTAGCTTTTTCGATTTATATTAATTTAATTAAATGTGTTTATCATACTGTAATTCAATCGATTTACGAAATTTTCCTTAAGTAATAAATTTAAACGTATATTTAATCTAAGTTAGATAGAGTTCCCACGAATTGTAGTTTCATGAAGAAAACTAAAGTGAAAACATGAGATTATGTGTGTGGCTCCATGATTTGGTCATGTACAGCCTCCATAGCAATGCCCTGAAGCTCCTCAAACTCATATCCAAACCTTAGCGAATTCTCTCTCATCTTGATATATTGAAAAGTTTCTTACTAATACACCCAAATTACTACAACACCCAGATTTATTTGTTTTTTATTTACTGGTTAATTTCAGAGTCCACAACTTCAAATCCAGTTTTCAAATTTTTATGGCAATCTAAAGATATTTTCAGAATTTAGAGTGTTTGCAGAAGAAGAAAAAAACTGCCGAAAACATTTCTCTAGGCAGCAAAAACCTCATTGTTTGAAATTGTCAGCCACCTCGAAATTAGCAATTAATTATTCATAAATGATAATTATAATAATGCAGCAGGTGCTGTCCCCATCTGTGCGTAAAATTTAATATAAATTTCGACAAAGTATATTTTGAACATATTATCCTAATCCACTATGAACCGATCTAAGGACATCCTTAGCTTTGTACGTTCATATATAATTAAAGTAATTGATAATGTGATCACACCAAGGAAACAAGGTTTTTTTTTTTTTTGGTTTGATGGGGGTGTAATTTTTGTGAAAAATCTTTAAATAAATACATTTTAGGAGATTCCAATTTTTATTTTTTCTCACCATCACCTCAAAATTAATAATTTGTTGGTAGGAAAAAAGTAACTAATAATAGGAAGTAATCTTGATTATGTTGAAGGGCTTATTGGATTGGCAATTTTCTTACATATTAGCTTTTTAATTTAATTTAATAATTTTTTTGGTGATTGGACAGTCAAAGGCTACTGATATATAGAGGGCAAAGACGCACCATGAATTTTCTCATTTATACATAGGGAAATTTGTGGCCCATATTACTAAGGTTGCGGATCTATTGATTGTTTCATATGCGTAATTTTACTTAGAGCCCTCCTATACATATTTTATCCCTTTATAAGTTAAATATAAATATTATTTGATGAAAATAAGTGTCAATTCCATTATTAAACCAAACTTTAATGAATAAAATAAATGTCTCTTTGTTCATAACATCAAATTTTAAAGAATAAAATTTTTTTGTGAGAACACCAACTCGTATAGATTTAAAGTTAGCATCCAATATCTTAAGTTATATGGTATTTCTTTGAATACCAACACCAACCCATATGGGTATTGACTTATAGAACGATGATGCAATATCTTATTTATTATATATGTAAATGACATATTTTTCGTCTTGGTTTCTTCTAGACTTGGCAAAACCGACTCGAATCGAACGGGTCAACCCGAACGACCCGAAACCCAAACCGAACCGACATCCGAAATAGTCGAACCGATTTTGACCCGAAACCGAAATGAACCGACCCCGAACTGAACCGACCCGAAATGACCCGAACCGAAACCGACCCGAATGCAAAATGAACCGAACCGAAACCGAACTGAATATGAAACAGATATCTTAAATATGTGTGTAGTTTTCTCTCGTATAACAAATACCGTAAATAAGTGTATCTCATCATGTGAAATAAACCATCTTTCATATAAAAAAATATAACATGTTTTCTTTTTTCCTTTTTTTTCCCTCTCTCAATCACTCTTTTCATCTGTCCTCCAAATGTGGTGGTTCATCTCATCCAGAAAATCTTGCATACGTACTATCACAATTTTAGAATATAGAAATAAGCATTAAAATTTGTATATAACAGTGTACTATTATTTACTTCATTAGCCAAAATCTTGAATTTATTCCTTTTAAATGGTTTATAAAGTATTACAGATTTTATAGTAGGTGTCTTTCTCCATTTTCAGTTTCATACCCCAATTTCTTATCCAGGAAAAATTAGTATCAAACCACAACTAACTAATCTCATTGCTTTGGATATCTAAGACAATTAAAATGGATTTTTTTAAAACTATATATAGATACGATAAAGCGAGAGTATTAATTAGTTGTGTAATTTGTGCTTATATAAAGCCTTTTTTTTATAAAAAAATAACAAAATAAGATTTTTTCAGATCATTTATTACTCTAACTTAAAGATTACAGGTACATATAAAGATTTTGTTTAAAGGTATTCAATTTCAAACTTATTAGATTTCGATATATTATTACTCTAACTTAAAGATGCATGTATAGAAGAATATGTTGGTTTCAAAAATACATAAAATTAAGAGAAAAAGTTTAGGTAAATTGCTAACTTAACTTTACTAATTAAAAGATTCAGAAATTATGAATAAATACATCCATTTGCAGACACCGAGAGTGGATAAATGAAGCTTGCAAGCTTCATTTATCAATTGAGATCCTTTGTCTAATCATGATAAGTTTTGCTTAATACAGGGAGCCAATGGAAGAAGTGAAGCAAGAGTTGAACATAGGGTGGGAGGCGGCACGTCAACTCAAGGGTCTAATCACTGCAAAAGAAGAACTCAAACACAGTAACAATTATGATGAAGCTTTGATCAGTATGAAGCATCACTCTGCCTTGATCTTACAAACATTTGACAATGCAATTTCCATTTTGAAGACTGGCCAGCCTATGGCTACCGATCCCATACGACCACGTTCCAATAACAGGTACATACGTGCGCGTGCATCATTTATATATTTATTACTCAGGAATTAAAGTCTTCAACTTTGGTTTACGCTGGACTAAGGAATAATGTTTTATCAAAATAATATTTTTTGTATTATGAATTATAGTAGCCGACAGTTATTCAAATTTAAAATCCTAGAACTATTACCTGTTCAATTGTAGGTTAAAGTTGTATAGAAACCCTTTTACCCTATTCTCAATGGGTTTTGATTTGGTCAGTTGGTATACTTTGTCTATACCTTGGGTATCATCTACACTAATTGGTAAAGTTTCTAGGGTAGTTCTACATTGGAGATTTAATTCTAATCTTGCCCATGCTAAACTTATACCTCATTCTTTCAACACCCCTCCTCTCCCTCCAAGAAAAAAAAAAAGGAAAAAAATGTGTTCAATTTTGATTTTGGGCTTGCTTCTTCTGCTATTAGAATCGAATGGAAACTTCACTAATTCAGTAATAAGCTGTGAGTTTTATAGGAACTCCAAACCACAGGAAACGAATATCTCTACCACGGCAACAACAGATCAAGATGGCTATTCTTGGAGAAAATACGGGCAAAAGCCTATTGTCAACACAAAGCATCCAAGGTATGTTCATGGAAATAAGTTGTTGGGAAACTGAAGTTGTATATATACGTTCTTTTGCACTCTCTTTATCTCACCGTGATTATTGGTATCTTTTTTAAGTCAAATATCACAAAGCTTGATTGTAAATTTTTAAAAGGTTGAAAACAACTAAATGAAAAACTTCAGAAGCTATGTTGTGAGAAAAGATATTTTAGCTAATGGCATGTTCGAAATGGTTGTTAAAACCAGCTGTTATAACATAAATAAGGTGAAGTGATTAGATTTTATAGTTGTTATGAACTAAAATAAATTAAAATAAGCTGAAATTGTTAGATGTTATACGTGAAATGAGTTAAAATGCGATGAAATGAGTTGAAATGATTAACTGTTATAGCTATGATAGTTGAAATGAGTTATAAATTGTTATAAATATTGGTATAAATATCATTTGAAACAAGCCCTAAAACTTTAAATTGTTTTAGTTTTATAGTGTGTTTGCCTCTATGATTGTAAGAAAAGGTCAAAAACTAGTTCTTGAAAACAATTACCATATAGTTCATGACTATGATTGGCATTGTGCATGGGATAAAGTGAGCAATAATTATGATCACAGCCGACCAAGAGCAAACTAACTGACTCTATTTTAATTTTTTTCGGCAATTGCACGTCCAACTCTACATAGAGAGTACTACAGGTGTGGCTACAGAGACCAGGGTTGTCAAGCAACCAAGCAAGTTCAGATTATTTCCGAAAATCCAACAGAGTACAAGATCACTTACCAACGCAAGCACACATGCAAAGGCCTTCCATCCAATGCACCTCATTTCGATGCACTGGATTTGATTGAAGCAGATTCCCCGAACATGCTAAGCTTTGCGTTTTCAACCAAACCATCGGTCTCCAAACGAGGTCTAACTAGTTGTCGCCAAAATGCGTCACCTGATGAGTCTAACGCAAAGGTAAAACAACCAGATGAGACAATATCAAAAGTAGAACAGTCTATGCCTCATGATGATCACTTAGGTTTAGGGACCTCTGTCATTCACAACACCATCACCAACAGCCAGTATGGATCTCTACTAAGTAACACATGCGGAAATTCAGATGTAGGCATCCATACCCCAGCAAGCGAAGAGATTGATTTCACGAGGCAACATCTGACGTCTGTGGAGCTGAATGGGGGTTCGACTTCACCTAGATGGTGTGGACCTATGGCTAGTCCTGATAGAGTGGACGTAGATTATGGCTATCTAGTGGGAGATTATGCTGAATTAGATGGTGGGTTTGAAGATCTCCAACTTTGGGACTGATACAATATATAGGTTGGCACCTGCTAAATTTTCGTGTGGTTTCTTCTGAAGGGTTCAATATTATTTAAGAAACTCATTATTCGGTTTTGATTATCAAATTATATAAGCACTTTTTACTCGAAGAATATTTACTGAGATTTCTTATAAAAATTAGTGTTCCCTCATATTTTGTTTGATTAGAAGAAAATTAGGTGGAATTTTTTTTTAACCTAGAATTTTTGTGTGATCCAAACAAGAGAAAGAAAATAATTTTCTTCCAACTTTTTCTTCTTCTTACTTTTTTTAAATTTCTTTTTGCATATTTTGCTAAAATCAAATAGAGAAAGAAGTGCCACCTTATGAAGTTACAATGTTTGTGGTTCGAGGAATATTTGATTACACTTGTAAAAAATTTAATTTGAACATTTTGTAGCCAATGGAATAAATGTCATGAGCTGATATTCTACCTTTTCAATTCGTAATGCGTGTGGAATTGATTGGTACTCGCAATCTATAATGTTTGATAGAATGGTAATCGCAATCTATAATGTTTGATAGAACACCAATATATGTTAAAAGATTAAGTTATCCTAAGATTTTATTGAAAGTGAAGAAAGTAAATTAAAAAATTAGAGAAAAAAATAATTAATAAGGATAGAAGTGATAAACTAATTATTAATATGTCATTGAGATTATAAAGTGAGAAATATTATGAAACTCAAAAAATTAGTTAAAGTTATATATATTGTGAAACATATAAAATTATATATAGTAAGTTGTTGCCCGGTAGAAGACAATTTAAGTTGGATGCAAGGAAGAAGACGTATGGTAGTGTCTTACCTTTGTAAATGTTGGTTTAATTTATTGCCAGAAAACATAATTTGGATGTGTTTATTTATTTTTATCACAACCAAATCATCACCACCTGATTTCGGAGTTGATGCCAAAGGGGCCGTGGAAGGGAACCATGAGGGCATATCCTGAGTGGGAGCACTTGCCTGCCTTTATGTATATAGCAATCGCTCACTATTATTATTCCCGTCTATGATATTGGGGAGCCATTGGAAATATATGACATTAGTTTTGGTACATGATTTTGTCTCTTTGCTTTATTATTTATTACGACTTTACTTAAAAGTACTCCAATTTATTTCATTAGCATTTAAACAGTAGCAAAATCATGCTACCTTAATTTCACAATAATGTTATTTTTAATTAATTTTTTCGTTTCACATCTATAATTACTTTACAATTTTAATAATGTATTAATAATTAATTTACCAATTTTATCTTTTTTTCTCTTTTATTTTATAATTTTTTTTATTTTTAATAAAATTTTGGAATAACTTAGTTTTTTAACATACATTTTTTCATAAATATTATATTTCTTTGATATTCATTCATAATTTTAAAACAAAAAATATTTTAAAACGGAGAGAATAATAATTAAATTTTATGAAAGCTTCACATGGTTAATATATAATAACTTCATATATATGTTGATAGAGTTTATTACAATAAAAAATAAAGCCTCAGCTACGAGGGTCCTACGGAACAAACCCGACATGAAAGACATAAACGGCCAATCAAACCAACGGAATCGCACACAAGACAACATATTGCATCATCAATCAAATGATCAGTTAGACTCTGTGTCCTTCTTGAAGAACTCAGCGGTTAGCAAAACGGCATGTTCCCCTCCTGACTTCTCCGTTGAGGAGAACTCCGATTCTTCCCATCTTCACCATGGCTGGGCCTATCTTCGCAGCGAATATTTTGGGGTTAGAAGCCAACTTTTGCACTATGCCCCTGGTGCTAGAATCAATTGCCATTTGTTGGTCAACTTCTAGAACACCTTGGCCTCTTAAGATTGCCTTATAGAAAGCATTATCCATTTTAAACTCACTTCTTGGAGTCTGGTCGAGGAATGCTTCAGCGTTCGAGTTTTTATTGCGAGGGCATTTTCTCCTTAAAACTGAAAGCAAGCTAGGGTTCATGGAAGGGTCGGACCTTCCAGTCCCACGGAAATTGTAAAGACGGTCTTGGAAGTTAACACAATGTGCAGTTCCAATAGTGTGACAACTTGTATGTGTCACGTTTTGTATCACAATCATCAGTGACAAGCTAAAAATTTAGTGATTATATTTCCATGTTATATGTTAAGAAAATTTAGTGATTATATTTTCATGTTATATATAACTTTTTAACAGCCAATTTACCAACCTAGAAGGACAACAATGTCCTCTTTGTTTAACCCCTTTTGAGCAAAGACTATAATGGCGACAGGGATAGGGATGGATGGCCCTGGTAGATCCCTTAGGGCTTCACTAGCTCTTGAGATACAACCATCTTTTCTTCCCGTCTCTACTTCATACGAGTTTGCTCCACCCTACATGTGTACATAAAATTTGAGATCACTTAAAACCACTAGTTTTATTGAATGGTAATTCATATGTGCTCAATTAAGGAATTGGCTTCAATCTTTACTCTATTCTTGTATATTTGCACTCCTTTGCTTATAGAAAAATGGGAAAAGATTTCCCTTCCTCTAATATTGAAATAGAGTTTTAAAGGGATGCATTTCTTACCAAGAATACAGCAGACTCTAGCAGACTATAGCAATGATATCGGCGCAAGATACTACGCCCGACAATTCTTGTCAACAGCAACCTTAGCCTCTTTAATGATATTAACACCAACAACACTACCATTTGGTGATGCTTGTTTACTCGAGCCGCGACCATCAAGTAAAATTGATGCATCACATCCCTTTTCTCATAGAGTGCACAGATTGAGGTGTTGGACAAGTATATTACTTTATGAAAGTTGATAGACCGGTGCAAAATTTAGACTATATTATCAAAAGAAATGTTAGGATCGGGGTTCACAAATAATGGCACTTGGACAAAAGAAAATAAACAAGAATTTTAGAATACAAGATTTTAACGTGGAAAAACCCAAACCCGGGAAAAACCACGAAACCGATGCACTAGACTTGAGTAGTATACAAGAATTTCCCTCAAGCTCTCCCTAGCTTATACACTTGTAATTCACTACTCATACTTATCTCAATGGAGGTTTCTAACACTGATTAAATAGCCTAACCAGTCAATACAGCAGTTAAAAGCAATTACACAAGGCATTAATCACAAAAATCGACGAAAAACGGCAAGAAACGAGCATCCGAGCCAACACCTCACATGGCACGGTCATGCCATAACTTGGCACCTCTCCCGTGACCATGCCAACTCCTTTGCTTGCAAAACCCGAGCCCAACCCGATCATTAGGCTCCAGCACCCAACAATCTCCCACTTGAAGACTAATGGATCACCTCCTTGTTACTCTCATCTAGTTCACCGAAGCACCCCGGCCCCTTCAACACAAGAGACCCATCAAGGCCTTGAACCACCTCAATGTTTTGGTACCTTGACCTTGGACTAGCTCTTTCACCGGATTTCCGCTATCCAAGCCTTCAAGCCCATTTTCATTACCCGACGTGAACTCCCACTCGGATCGATCTACATCTTGCACACTTTCACCATGCACAACTGGCTCACATGCGTTAGTCAATAAAACATAATGAAGAAATAATTTGTACCTTCGGGCTTTACCTTCCGTAGACAACGCCGCGTTCTTCATTAACCCGGATTCTTGCAAATTTCCTTGTGGAGCACCCGATGACCCGTTTGTAGACCCAACAAACACCCTGTCATACTCATCAACTCCCACTACAGGTAGAATCCACACCAAGTCCTTCATCCCGAAGACTCCCACTGGAATTGTTAACCCCGACATCGAAAGCTAAGTCACTACCATCCCCGGTATAGTATAAAGAGCTAGATTTTATACCTCACCACAACCAATGCCCTCTTAACAATTTTCCAGCCACCATTGCCAAACTTCATTAGGTATCCCGACTAATCCAATTGACTTACCGAAATCAAGTTCTTAGCCAATCCCGGAATATACCTAACACCTCGCAATGTCCAAAACCCGTCACTTGAGGTTTTGATCCTTACATTCCCATTGCCTAGAATGTCCAAGCTTTTCCCATTTGCTAAAAAAATCTTCCCAAGTTTTCCGGAACAAAATTGTGAAACAAGCTTCTCTTAGATCCCGAATGAAACGATGCCTCGAATCAACCACCCAAGACTCAATAGGACTTTCCGCACTAACCACAAGCGGATCACCTACGTCTTCCATGGAATTTATAGAACTCCGGTCATCAAACTTTTTAGGACAATTTTTCTTAAAATGTCCCTTATCGCCACAACCCCAACACACAACCTCCCTCGGGTTTTGGGACCATCCCCTTACTTTGGAATTTCCCGGCCACTTTTTCCTTGTTTCTCCCTACCCCTTACATGTAATGCACCCCGATGATCCTAGAGTATCTTTCTTGCGAATGCTTTCGCTCAAGATCACATCCCGAACCTCATCAAACTTTAATGCATTTGAGCCCCTAGTACTACCGACTACGGACACTATGGTATCCCATGACTCGAGTAGCGAAGATAACAAGATTAAGGCCTTAACTTCATCATCAAAATTTATACTCACCGAAGCAAGATTAGAGATGATCATATTAAACACATTAATATGATCAACTACACTAGTGCTAATCCCCATTTTTAAATCAAACAATCTACGCATGAGATATACCTTATTTACCGCTGAAGGTTTCTCATAGAGGTTGGACAATGCTTCCCACAATCCCTTTGTCATTGTTTGATCCATCACGTTGAACGCCACATTCCGCGACAACATCAATCTAACCGTCCCAAGCGCTTGCCGATCAAGCAACTTCCAATCATTTTCTCGCCACGTCCGCGGGCTTCACTCCCGAGAGGATTTGATGCAACTCCTCTGGTACAACAAGTCTTCCACTTGCATTTTCCAGAACGCAAAGTCCTTTCCATTGAACCTCTCAATCTTGACTTTGCCGTTCTCCATGTTGTGAACTCTCAACCCCACCTCGCTCCGATACCAATTGTTAGGATCGGGGTTCACAAATAATGGCACTTGGACAAAAGAAAATAAACAAGAATTTTGGGATACAAGATTTTAACGTGGAAAAATCAAAACCCGGAAAAAACCATGAAACCGATGCACTAGACTTGAGTAGTATACAAGAATTTCCCTCAAGCTCTCCCTAGCTTATACACTTGTAATTCACTACTTACACTTATCTCAATGGAGGTTTCTAGCATCGATTAAATAGCCTAACCAGTCAATACAGACATTTAAAAGCAATTACACAAGACATAATCACAAAAAGCCGACGAAAAATGGTAAGAAACGAGCATCCAAGGCAACACCTCACATGGCACGGTCATGCCATAACTTGGCACGACCGTGACATGTTGGCATGACTGTGCCTGGAACCGTGCCGCCTTTCGGCCTCAAATTCCTACAGCTCTTTCTCACCAAGCCTGTCCGTGTCAATGCTTGTCATGGTCGTGCCACCTTTCCCGTGACCATGCCAACTCCTTTGCTTGCTAGAAATACATAATGACCACTTACCCCGACGAAGCAATCATGAAAATGCGGACGGACAAGATCGGCAATAGTGTCCTTATCCTTAAAAATGTCATTTGACGATCGCGAAACGATCGCCTCAACGTTGACCTTGCCACACTTTTTGTTATAGAAACCAATTTGTAGTTTGCCATAGCACTAGCCAGCAAGCGTCATCAAGAGGAGCCCAAGGGCCAACACTACCATTGAAGATCTTGCCTCACCATGGCCAATGGTAATTGATTAATAAAAGTAGAATAATGGAAAATGATTTTTGTGAGGGCAACCAAAGAATGTTTGGGTATTTATAGGTGACTCTCTATGCTATAAGCTTAAGAAAAAACTCGGTGAACTTTTGTGCACGTTGACAATAAGAGGGTTTAATTAAGTGACCGTTGATGACGTGCTTTCAGCTAATCAAGCTTATGAATGCTTTAATCGCCACCATTTCTTGAGAATAATAGTTTAGTTTACAATGGACCAAAGTAAATCGAAGCACGAACTTGGCAACGTGATGAAATTTATTCTCATAATTAGTGTATGAAAAGTTCCTAGCTAGCAAAGAGTAAGTGATCATCAAGTTTGTCCAAGATATGCCGCTCACTCTATTTCCTCCATTTCTAGGTTCGGTTACTGGGGAGCAATTTATTCATTTGAGAAAACTATGTAGAGAAATGGTTGAGCTTTGATACGCGCCCATTTGTCCAACCTAGTAAGTCTTTTAAGCTTTCTCTAAGATAGGGGTCTAGAAAATAAGCCTACTTACAAATAAGAAAAAAGTGATCATCAAGTTTGACTTGCTTACTTTATGTTTATTGGTCATGGGTTAAAATCTTATTTCTCGTGTGTTACACCACTCCTTGTTGGTGAGGTAGCTAGGTTGGCCAATCCTATATGGATCTCCATGGCAAGCAAATTAAGCTTCGGATATGGGATATCCCGCTTTTAGACCATTACCACGTCATTCTATGGCCGAGCCTTGGATGTGAATGTGCTATTAGGATTGGAGCTCACTCAAACAATGAAAATTGAACAAAAAAATAAATAATTTGGGACACAAGATTTTTTAACATGGAAAAACTAAACTGGAAATAAACCACGTATCGATGCACTAGAATACCGAGTAATTTACAAAGATTTTACCCTCAACCTCTCACTAGCTTACATTTTGTAATACACTTGCTCTTGATACTCAACAATGGAGGATTAGCACTGATTATATAGCCATAGCCAGTCATATCTTTCTTATAAATACTCTCGCTCAAGATAACGTCCTAAACCTCATCATATTTCAATGCATTTGAACCCCTAGCACTACTAACCATAAACGCGATGGTATTCCATGACTCGGGTAACGAAGACAACAAAATTAAAGCCTCAACCTGATCCTCAAGATTTATTTTCACCAAAGCAAGATTAGAGATGATCGTATTAAACTCATTAATATGATATACTACACTAGTGTTATCATCCATTTTTGAATCAAACAACCAACGCATGAGATATA
Source organism: Talinum fruticosum (assembly GCA_021018815.1). Classification (NCBI taxonomy): domain Eukaryota; kingdom Viridiplantae; phylum Streptophyta; class Magnoliopsida; order Caryophyllales; family Talinaceae; genus Talinum; species Talinum fruticosum. The sequence continues at coordinate 5,199,142 of JAITYX010000011.1, forward strand.
CCTTATTCATCTCTAAAGGTTTCTCGTAGAAGTTGGACAACACCACCAACAACCCCTTCGTCGTTGTTTGCTCCATCATGTTAAACGACACGTTCCGCGTCAATGTCAAACTCACTGTCCCAATAGCTTGCCGATCCAGCAACTCCCATTTCTTTTGCTCCATGTCCGCAGGCTTCTCTCCGAGGGATTGATATAATTTCTTCCGGTGTAACAAGTCCTTGACTTGCATTTTCCAAAACGAGAAATCTTTGCCATTAAACCTCTCAATTTTTACTTTCTCCCCCTCCATGTTTGTGAACTCTCAACCTCACCTTGCTATGATATCAGTAGTTAGGATTGGAGCTCACTTGAACAATGCAAATTGAACAAAAGAAATAAACAATTTGGGACACAAGATTTTTAACGCGGAAAACGAAACCAGGAAAAATCCACAAAACCGATGCACTAGAATACCGAGTAATTTACAAAGAGTTTACCCTCGAGCTCTCACTAGCTTACACTTTGTAATACACTACTCTTGATACTCAACAATGGAGGATTATACAGGAACCACTTTTAACTACGGTTAAAAATGACATTTAACTACGGTTGACAGGCGTCGTGTATGTGGGCGTTGTTGTATGTGCATCTTTTAAGTACGGTTCAACGACCGTAGTAAAAATGAACTATGATGACGGTTTTACAAAAACAACCATCGTCATATATTAATCTATGACTACGGTTCTTACATTAGAACCATCGTCATCGGTCCTACACGAAATGCCAAAAAAATTTTAGGCGAGGGCATATGAAAACAATTCTAATGTAAGAACCATCGTCATAGGTCTCGTATTTGTTCTTAGTTGTTTTATATTTTTCCATTCCCCCTGTACAAAATACATCACAACTTACATAGTAACAACCAACAACCTCAATTTTCCAACATATACAAAAATTTCCAACTTACTACAGACCACAACAAAAGTTCTATATTAAATAAATTCGCAACACAATTCCATATTTCACAATAAGTTCCACAAAGAATATATTACAATGATGTGAAATATAATACAAAGAGTACTTGTTCTTTTAGTATTTAATGTGAAAAAGTTAATCTCTCCTTTTGAAACTTTGTGGTATAAACTTATTTTAATATTTTTGCCCCAAGGAAAATCTCTATTTTCCTAAAGTGATGCTTTTGTAGTAAATTTAATTATGAGATTGTCTTTATGACGATATTCTTTGCTTGGAGTTGTTGCAGAGATAGCCTGGACAACATATATACATCATATTGCAGTCCACGCTACCTCCGCACGAGCTCCAAATAAGTAATATAGTCATAAAGACAAGCACATAACTCAATCTACTAAAAAGCATCACTTTTGGAAAATAGAGATTAACCTTTGGCATAAATATTGAAATCATTTTTGACATTAGTATTGAAAAAGAAATACACAAAGAGGTGGACAACATAAAAACTCAATGATCTTGCCCACAAACCTATCAATAGTGAGCTCACACAACTAAATCTACTACGAAAGGATCACTTTAGGAAAATAGATTCAAGAAAACAACGAAGTGCGAAAGTGCGAAAGTGCAGAAAGTAATACGGTTCTTGGTCCTCACGAGCAATCTCTATTTCCTTTGTCATTGTCCCAAACTGGTGCTCCTCTTATCTATTGCTTGCTTAGAGTTCGTGCGAGGGTAAAGGTGGACAACCTTACTTCTTCTTAGTAAGGTTCCTCTTCTTTTCCTTAGGGAGGTTCCTCCCCTTCTCCTTCGGTAAGTTCCTTCGGATCGGAGAAGAATGAGAAAAAGGGCCCTCCACCGATTCACCTGTTCTCCGGGGGACCAGACGATGAGCCCATGCTTGAAGTGGCGCCTCCGCCCGCCGCCTCACTTGCTGTTAAGTGCGAAGGAAGTGCTCTGCAACTCATTTTCTCTATGATCGAAGGAGAGAGTTAAGTCAATGAATTATACTTACCAACTCCCTTAATAAAGTCTCTTCCCTCTTATATATATATATATATATATATATATATATATATATATATATATATATATAGTTTTCTTTTGCTTCCAATTTTAATGTATTATACATTATCACAAACTAGACATGATTTTATTTGAAATTTTACATAATGTATAAGACAAATTAATATGAATAAAATGTTGAGATCATCCCTTTAATTCGCTTTAACAACCCAAGACATAACTATAACCGGAGATCCCATAACCCTTGTTGTCTTTAACAATGAGATCGAGTTCACAAGGTAAGACATAGAGTTTGTGCAGGTGTGGGTCGGTCCATAAAGAAGGGGAAAAGGGATAAAGGCTTTATCGGAGAAAATAATAGTTTCCTATTGTTTACCACCTTTTTCTCCGATAAAGTCTTTATCCCTTTTCCCTTTCTTCTTGTATCGACCCATGCTGCACATAGACTCTATGTCATGCCTAATGAATCCGACCTCATTGCTAAAGTCAATAAGGGTTATGGAACTCCCGTTCTAGTTATGTCCTGGGTTGTTAAAGTAAACTAAATGGATGACCTGAACATTTCATTGATATTCATTATTGTCATATGCATTACGTAAATCTCTATCCCGACCGGGCTTTCTCCCAACGGATCTATTTAGATTCAAATGCCGACCCTGAGAGAGAAGAAGAGCCATCACTATTATTCATCGTTCTTTCTTGCTTTGACGATGATGATTTTCTAGGGAAAACTCTTCATTTTTTTTATATATTTCTTCTCAAATTTGTGGTGATTTTGTGTCATAAATTTTTTATACTCTTCTTCTTAATAAATTTCTAAACATTCAATTTTCTCTTTTTTAGGGTTTTAATTATGCCTTTTGTTGATAATATTCAAGCTTCTTTGTTTTTATCTGTAAAATTTTGCCTTTTGTTTTAGATGTGGCCCGTAATTATTGGCATCAACATCGACATCGATTTTGTGGTTAAAGGAGAAGAAGAAGGGGGCTTGAGTTGATGCGAAGAAGTTCGTGTTTTTGCTCACGATTTGAATATTTGTGACTCCATGGATGGTTCAAAATTTCTTAAATTTTTGTTGGAGATTCATATGAATCTATGACAATTTTGTGCAACTTTTTGTGAATTTTGAATAAGTAAATTCCGTGTTATGAATTTTTAAGGAAATTATTCTATTTGAAACTTGTTTGTGTATATTGTTTGGGTTTTTGGTGAATTTATCTTGAGTTGAGATAAATGAAAAAATTTATTATATGCAGATTTTTCTCAATTTTTTCTTACTATTTGAATATTTGTGACTACATGGATGGGTTAAAATTTTTAAAACTTTTATTGAAGATTCATGTAAACTATCAATTTTCTCTATGTTTTGGTGAATTTTGGATGAGTAGATTATATTGTTTGGATTTTTGTGAATTTATCTTGAGTTGGATAGACAGAAAAATTCATTATATGCAAGTTTGACTTTATGTGCAGATTTTTCTCAATTTTTGCTTACCATGATTACATGGATGGGTTAAAATTTTTGAAATTTTTATCGAAGATTCATGAAAATTTATATCAATTTACTCTATGTTTTGGTGAATTTTGGATGAATAGATTCTCTATTATGAATTTTTGAACAAAATTATTCTGTTTGAAATTTGGGTAGAAACTTACTAAAAAGAAAAGAGACACCTTTTACTATGATGCTTTGGTTACGATAATGAAAGGCCTGGAAAATAGGCTTATTACTACGATTTTACTGGTTCTCCTAGAGAATCGTAGTAAAAGGCTTGTTTGACCAAGCCATTTACTACGGTTCTCCGGGAGAACCGTAATAATAGGCCTGGTTTATCGTGCCTTTTGGAGAACCATAATAAAAGGTCCTTTTTATACTACGGTTTACAACCGTAATAACGTACCTACTAATACACTCAAATAAACTACGCCTTCCAACTTTAATAAAAGGTCATTTTGCATCATAACAAAAGATGGTTCTTGTATTAATTTTAGTAAAAAGCTTGTAAAAAAACTAAAACTAATCGCAGAAAGGGAATATACCCACTATTATAAAATTTGTTTGAATTGTAATAAAAGATGATTTTTATAGTACGGTTCTCACATGCGGCTTGGACAAGATCTCTGGACCATTGTCCATTGGCATTTTAGCCGACACTTTGTCAATGTTGTTGATTGGCTGAATCCATCACTCGCATGTGACTATCTTTAGTGCGGTTTTGTGCATTGAGAAGTTGTTGGGGTCAAAGTGGAGGTCCGAGGGGATGGATAGATGTTGATGATGACATGTCACTTGTTCGACTTTGAGGGAGAATTGAATGAACCAGATTTATAATTGTTAGTTCTTATTCTAGTGGATAGTCTCTCTCTCTCGCCTTATATATATAGGATGTATCTAATGAGAGGAAAGAGATAGGGTGAGATCATCAAATATGGGCCATTGGGTTAAAATAGATAGTTGAAATTAATCTACCAAATAAAAACCGTAAGTACTTCCTCCTCCATTATACCACCCTAAAACCACCTTACCGGACATCATCCTAGTTGCTGGCGAACACACCGGTAAGGATTTCGTTGCGTACTCTATTGTCCTCGTTCAGTCCTCTCCCTTCATGCTCTATTTTCTTTGTTTTTTCAGTGCTGCCGCCGAAATTTATGAAAACCCTAGCCAAATGCATCTAATTTATGGCATGTTGAGCCCTAAATCAAAAATTCGTATTTTGCACCCACCAATGATAGAAATTAACTTTGTTTTAATCTTAACCCTTAGATTTGAAATAAATGGTTGATATTTAATCTTCTCACTCTTGCTTTATCCTCTCCTCTCATTTGATACAATTCCTATATATAATATATATATATATATATATATATATATATATATATATATATATATATATATATATATTCTTGTCTTATAATTGATGTATTATATATCATATTGTTCTATTTTATTGGACTTAGTATTTGAGGTTATGGGTGTATTATTTTTTGGAAAATGCAGGCAATAGATAAAAAATAAACCAAACATCGAGTAATTCATACAAGCCTAGTAACCTAGCAATTAGAAGGATAAGCCATATAAAATCCCAATAAAAGACAATGCCAACGAAACATCAACTCGCCCTCAACCATGATCAAAAGAGAAAACAAAAAATGGGGGGGCACTCATGGATTTCCTCCAGTAGATCTCATTGAAGATATTCATACATTTTCGAGCTTTAGCATCGGCTTCCAAGATCCATTTTTCCTGGGGCCGATAAAGTATGAATCCCGATAAGCTACATTTGGTCCTCATTGAGCTTAGCCAGTACAAATGCAAGAAGGTTAACCTATTTGATGACATGATTCATGCTAATCCTCCAGGGCCTCTACAGCAGCTCCCTCACCTTAGCAACCACATAATCGATGGGTTAGGACAAGCTGGGTTCTCCTTTGTTGCCAAGCCTTTGGATAGCCTCGACTTCTAGGCCTACCTCAATATTGGGAATGCTGTAGTGTGAAGCTTTAATAAGAGACTCTTTTAGGCCTTCAAGAATTGCCACCACTTTGTCATTACTATAGACAACATAGTAATCTCGAAGAACCGAAGATTGCTCGCCGTACGGAGGACCCCAACCGCAATAAACCCGCTTCTTTTCGCATGCCAATAGTCACCCAAATTTAGCTTAAAGTGAGCTTCAATCGGAGGTGTCCAAAGAATTGTAGGTGCATTCTTGAGATAATTTGGTCCCTGTAACTTAAAACATGCATGAGATTTGGCAATAGTAAAAGAAATAAGATTCCGAAGGATTGAGTTCTCTGGCAGCGAGTTGTAGAAAACGCATCTATTACGGTAGTTTCATAAGGCCTAGCAAATGATGAGAAACTTGATTCTTAATACCTAATCCTCCTGTAACCTTAATACCAACAACATTACACCAAGGAATCCCACGAAGATAATTAGATGAGTGAACCTTGTTCCAGGGAAATTTCCTTATCATTATGTGCATATCATCTAGAGTGAGTCGAGGGAGAAGGGAGGTTTGATGATAAACGAGGCATTAATGAGAGAACATATTTAATCAAAGTGACTCTACTACAAGGTTAATCAATTTAGTATGTCGATGTGCCAAATTGGCTCTAGACTTATCCAACATATCCATATAATCAGCATGTTTAGGTAGGCGAGTGTGAAATGGGCACTCTCGGATACTTCCCAAAGGATGTCGACGCCGAACACCTAATGATGCGAGATAGGATCATGCGATGGTTATGGTGGAGTAATTTTGGAAATAAGATTCTAGACTTTCCCTTATTGATTTTTAGGCTTAACAGTTGACCAAACTACTCAAGGACTTCAGCCATAACACTCGAACACATCAAAATTATAAGCTTTGATCCCGATAAGCTTCCAATCTCCCTGGACACTTTGGATTCAATCATCCTAGAAATCTCTTAAGGCATAGAACAAAAATATAAGGGGATAAAGGGTCCCCTTAGCGAATACCTCTTGACAACAATATTCTATCCCTAGAATTCCCATTCTACAAAATACGAATGTTGGTAGATGTGATGTAGTTCATGATGACATTAACAATTTTGGGGGGAGGATGGAAAAACATAAGTGTATCATAGATAAAGTCCTACTTAATAGTATCATAGGCTTTGGACAAATCAACCTTCAGGGCAGCATATTTCTTCTTAGTTTTGCATTTATTAATATGGAAAGCAAGCTCTTTAGGTGACGAGAATGTTATCTATTCGCCCGGGACAAAACTAGACTGGGCCGGGTTGACGATGCTAGGTAGGAAAGGCTTGATCCTATTCACAAGGATTTTGGATAAGACTTTGTATGAGGAATTACAAAGACTTATAGGACAAAGGTCACTAATACTTTCCACATTAGATTTCTTAGGAGAAAAGTCTCATTAATTTCATTGATCCTTTCGGGCTTAGTGAAGTAGTCCACAATGAGATCAATTAAACCATTACCAGTTGTACTTTAGTATTTCTTCAGAAAAAGGCATGAATCCCATCTAGGCTAGGGGCTTTGGTAGGGTTCATTTGGGAAAGAGCAGTTTTAACTTCCACCTCAAATAGACACGAATCATCAATAAGTAAGCTATTGGAATCAGCAAACCACCTGTCTTTTACACGGCGAATGAGCGGTTTGGAAGGTGTCGGAAAAGTGGGGAAAATAGACCTAGCATGCTCGAGGCCGAAACCCATTCTCCATTGCTCTTTTTAAGGGTATGGATGTGTTTCTCATTTTATCTAACCTTAGCCAACATGTGAAAATGTTTGGTGTTGAGGTCCTTAAAGAGGTGGTTACAAATTCTAGCTCTCCGACCCTAAATGTTTTTTCCATATTAAGCAGCAAGGAAAACCGATCACACGGGTCCCTTTCAATGCAAACTCGAGCATATCTACCCCCTTTCAACCGTGCCTATAGCGAAGTTAACTTTGATGGGTTTGCCTATGACTTTGGCTATGTCAAACAAAGCCGGTTTGTTGAAATATTCAATTGGAAGTTCCGGACCCGGATCACCATGGATGAAAAAGGTTTCATTGATGGGAGAACGTTCGAGCTGCCATCTAGCTAACATAATATAGTGACCAAAGATGAACCATGGTCCCCCATAAGCACTCTCTCAATATCCAAGTCATTAACAAAACGAATTAGGAAAATATCCTTACCTAAATCAATGACATCTCTAGAACCAGAGATCTTCCACATACGATGAATTTTAGAATTCATGATATCATACCCGATGCTCGTTCCGAGGACCTTACCTATAAGAGTTCTCCCCAAAGGTCTCGCGAGTAGTTTCAATTGGTTCGAGGAGAACTTAACCTTGAAAGGAGTCGTAGGATCCATATCCTCGTCTTCACTGTCAACTTCAAAGTTCATCTCGAAGTAACTTGGGGGACTCATGTTGCCATGAAATCTGTCCTTACAACATGTCTTTAAAGGACAGTTTGTCCTTCTTGGCTAGTGCATTATCGGTAGGTGTTTGGGTAAGTGGTTCGGATAACTCACCTACAAGATATGCAAAAGGAAATCTAGAAGAAGTGTTCGGTTCAACAGGACAAGAAGGGGAGCGTTGGGAGTATCCTCTATTTCTCTCCATTTTCTTATCCCTACCAACTATGTTATGGTTATATTATGGTATCTCATCATGTGTTAATAATGTTTGGGAAATTGAATTATAATACTCAACAAATATGGTGTATGTCGATCAAAAAAAAAAAAAAAAGGTGTATGAAAATAATTAAAGTGAAAATGAATTATGCACGGAAAGATTGGTAATGATATTTAAGTGTATCATAATATTTGTATGTAATATTATATCGTGGTTAAGTTAGTGTAAACACCTAAAAAGTGTCGTCCTTTATCTCTTTATTTACGTGTTTTGTTTGTTGGCCCGATGATGATAATCCCGAGTCATGTTTGTGGATTTTGGATCTCGGACTGTGATCAAGTGGTGCAACATAAGCCAATAAACCAAAAAGAATCCCCAACACCAAATAAATAGCCTTTTACTTTGGGTCGGTCCACAAATCCTCTTTTCTTTCGAACCATCCAGGAGCCAGGCTGAGCCTTTAGAGATTGTGGAGTCCTATGTCTGTATGCTTGGAAAATTTCAAGTGCGAGAATACCGCATTCTATTTTTGTCCAAATCAGACAAGGTACTAAAGACCTGAAGACGACATTAAAGCATTGCATTTCATGATCGGGAGTATCAAAATGTTGCGTTTTAAGCTTCATGAGATAGCCCACATGAGGCTAGAAGCTTTTACCCTCTAAACGACGTCATGATCGGCGCCTGCCTTCTAGAAGCATGGTGGAACGCTACATTTTGAGATTAGAGAGTCCTCGGAGACACAACTAGGGCATGAAACCCCAAAAGGGTCCGGTTGGCCGATGCTTGCCTTGTCCTTTTACTCGGTTCTATCCGATTTTATCCTTTTGCTTGATTCGGTTCTATCTCTTAGGATTTGGCCCGATTTTTATTTCAGTTGTTTGGATGCTTGATAAAAGGCAATCCCTAGGTCATTTGTGACCTAGGTCCTCTCCTATAAATAGAGACGTATGGCTCTCATTCTTGTACGACTTCGGCCTTAACATTACACTACCGAAAGCCAATCTAAATACTCTCACCTAAACATCAATCTGCTGAAATTTCTATAAGCATTCATCTTTTACAATTGAATTTGTGCAAAGAGCTAAAGAATATTCGATTATTCGATCTTTGGGCACTCATTCAATCGATCACTACCCTACCTCGGACACAATTCACAAAACTAGCCCTTTTCTTTGGATTGTCGCTATTGCATTGAGAGATCCGATGTGGAGATCCGGATCGGCAAGGTGGGACAACCCGAGGGCCATATTTCAGCCTTCGGGCGGTAATTTTTATTTCTGTCTTATTTCTTACTCGTATTGTGGTTTACGAGATGTAATCGCTTTAATTTCCTCCCCCACTAATGTAATCTTTTTATTTCTCGCTTTTATTTCCTTTATCGCTTTCTTTATCACTTTTCTTTATTATTTTCCTTGTTATGTCTTGGTCGCTTTAATTTTTCTTTGCATGTTGTATGCTTGTTTTCTTACATCATTATTAACACGCTACTCAAACTAGTAATACTTCGGACGGGCGGAATGGATGAGTTTATCCCTTTGTTTCGTACCCTCGCCCCGAATCCGATTCTCGGTTCAAGACCGATGGAGTCAATTTTTAACCTTTTTCGATCTTAGTTTTCCCATACTAAGATCGAGAGAGCAAATTTTCTTTTTATGTTTTTGTTAGTTTTCTCTTCCCAAAACCGACGTGCGACTCCCTTATTTTATGTTTTGTTCTACACAAAATCGCATCTCGAGTATTTTCTAGTTGCAGGAAAAATTATGTTAGGTTCGGATCTGCCCACTGGGCAGAGATGAGGCTGGTTTCACTAGCCACGGCCTCCGGCCGATGCCCACCTTCCCCGGTGTAGGCCACGGCCAACACCGCAGGGTCGATGGTGGCGATTGCGGTCCAGATTGATGTTTTCACATCAATGTGGCTCTAAAGCCTCACGGCGAGAACCATAACCCTAATATCTTTAATTCCTTAATTAGAAAATAAAATCTCAGGAATTCTGAAAATAATTTATAAAATAAATGGTTAATAAAATCGTCATTCAAATTTTGATTAATTAGATTTAATAAAACTAGGAAAATCTTAATAAAAGGTTCATCCCCACTTTCTAAAATTCATCTTCAAAACCCTAAAATCATCCTTTCCACTTTTTAAAACTCTTATGCCAAAAGGACACATGGGGAAGCTCGATGAGCCCCGACCAACTGTGGTTCCTATAGTTAGGAAAATATCATCAAAATATATGTGCTAATATTGAAAAAGATAAATTATCTAGAACTCCCTTGACATTTCATCCTTCGACTTGCTGATTTCAGCCATGTTTGAACCTCTAATCAACATATCATCCTCGTAGAGAAGTAAATTCACATAAGAATTAGTGAATTTTTGAAATAGCAAGACTGACCGTTATCACTCATTTGGAACCCGTTATTGCACATGAAGGTGTTGAACTTCAGATACCATTGCCTCGATGCTTGCTTCAAACCATAAAAATTCTTTGTGAGCCTACAAACCATATGTTCCTTCCCTGAAACCTCACAGACCCTCTGTGGTAGCATATAGAGATCTTCCTCTAAATCCCTATGCAAAAACGTCGTTTTCACATCCAATTTCTCCAAGAAGAGATCATCGGTTGTAACCAAGCTCAAAACAATCCTTATGGTGGATAATTTCACAACAGGAGAAAATTTTTCAGTGTAATCAATGCCTTTCTTTTGTGAAAACCCCTTAACCACCAACCAAGCCTTATACCTAGCATGACCACTAGGCTCATTCTTAATCCTATACACTCGTTTATATTAGCACGACTTGTTTACCGACCGATAACTCAATTAATTCCCAAGTGTTGTTCTTGTCCAAGGAGGCAATATCCTCATCTATTTCTTACTCCCACTTGGATCAATCACTAACCTACATAGCCCAAGTGTAGGACTCCGACTCACCAACATCAGTCAATATAAGATAATGAAGAGAGGGAGAGTATATTTAAGCCGGTATACCTCTTGTTGACCATGATGACCTTCTCAAGGTTGGAGGAGTTTGGGGTTCATCTTCAAGAGGAGTTTCTAGTTCAAGGAATGGTTCAACAATCGGTTCTTCAATTTTTAGAGCTCTAGCCTGAGTTCTTTTCCCATCTAAAGAGACTTCAACAACGTCTTTGTCACTTGCATCAGCTCCCACTAGCTCCTTATCAATCGAGCTCTCAACCATCCTGTCATTGTACAAAACAAAATCATCAAAGACACCCGAGTCTATACTTGAAGAAGAATGAAACGAGGCACCCGAGTCTATAATCCAAGACTTAATTGGACTATCTACACTCAAGATAAGGGTATCACCAATATCCTCGAGTGGAATACACATAATCATGATCATCATAACTATTGCCCCATCCCCTTATTCTTAGGTTTAGGACAATTTCTTCTTGTAATGACCTTTTTCACCATATCCCCAACACATAGTTTCTTTCAAGTTTTGTGACCGATCCCTAGCCTTTGATTTTGACCGACCTCTAGACTTGTTTTGTTCTTTTTGTTTCCCTCTACCTCTCACATGTAATGCATTACCGGATAATTCACCCGGAGTCCTTTTTGCGAATATTTTCACTCAAAATAACATCATGGATTTCATCATATTTCAAAGCATTAGCACCCCCTAGTACTACTCACAGTAGATGCAATGGTGTCCCATGATTTAGGCATAAAAATATCAAAGTCAAAGCTTTAAGCTCATCCTCAAAATTAATCTTAAGCTGAAGCAAGCTCAAAAATAATCATATTGAACTCATTTATATGGTCAACTACACTAGTCAAGTCATGCATTTTGAGATCAAACAAGCGGCGCAGAAGGTATACCTTATTCATTGCTGATGGCTTCTCATACATGTTAGATAGCACTTCTAGCAAAGCCTTCATTGTTTTTGTTCCAAGATGTTCCATGACGTTGAATGTTACGTTCCTTGCTAACGTCAACCTAATTGTTGCCGGTGCTTGCCGATCGAGCACCTCCCAATCCTTTTGTGACATCTCGGTCGATTTCTCTCCAAGAGGTTGATAAAGCTCCTTCTAGTACAACAAATCTTTAATTTGCATTTTCCACAATGCAAAGTTCTTCCCATCGAACCTCTCAATCTTAGCCTTCTCACCCTCCATTTTTGTTGTGACTACTAACCTTAAAGCTCAATACTAGTTGTAAGGATCAAGAGACAAAACTAAACAGCAAACAAGAGAAAATAGAAAGAGAGAAAATTGAGACACGAGATTTTTAACGTGGAAAAACCCAAACCGGAGAAAAACCACGACAATTCACTTGATGATTTTCTTTACAAAGGAAGCTTTGTGTGTTTTTGTGGGATACAACAATGGAAGTCTCCAGGCCTGAATATATAGTTAACTTCACGTCAATTCACTTCAATACGAGATAAAGTCACTTGAAACCGAAGGAAAAACGGCCAAAGAAGAAGATCAAGCGGCAACAAGCTGGACGGCCCGTGCCAAGCAACAAGGGCTGCCCATGTTGTGGGCACGGTCTGTGCCACTGGACATGGCCATTCCGTGTCCAATGCTAGTTATTGCATTGCCTTGGAAACGACCCATGTTGGCTGCGATGCATGCAATAGGTGATTTTCGAGCCTTGTCTTCATTAGGCTCCACACCCAACATCAAGATCGAGTGAGCTATAGTATTGGAGGGACTCAAGAGAGCGGTTGAAGTTTGAGGGACTTTCATGTGTAACTTCTTAAGTGAACAAGAAGTGGAGTTGTTGAAATCCTATAGTAGTAGTTGGGCTATTATTTATTAAATTTTAGGCATTGTATTATTAATAATCAAAAAAATTTATGCATTGTCTTATCAATAATCAATATATGTTGTTTAAACTTCCGAATCGTCTACTACTTGAATGCAAAAATGGTATGTAAAAGAAACAAATTTTAGATTTAAAGGGTTAAGGGGTACATAAATCAAACTATTGAATTGAATAAATAAAAAAATCCAAGTACAATTAAGAAGTGATAATGGAGAGAACCATGGTTTCTATTCTTGAAGTCTCCTTCTTGAAGAGCCCAAAAACCACGTTCATGTAGAACTTTTGAGTTGAAGACCTGGTTAAACAAGTCTAGCACAATTCCTTAGATAAATACGTTCAATAATTAATTTATACGGTTGAAAAAATAAATACCAACAAAGTAAAATTTCAAGGGCAATTAATTTACTATTAGAGAGAAAAAGATATTATAAAAACTAATAAAACAATTTTACTTTCTTGATTTGAGTTTCAACCGAAGGGATAATCAAAAGAGATAAAAACCTCAATTTATGAAAGGTTCTCAAATGAGATTCTATTGGCCTAAATCAATGATCATGTATTTCAAAGGTGAAGGTACAAAATCAAAAGGGTGCTCATTCTGTCCATTTAAAAAATACGGCCTATGTTAATGAAAATGAGAAGTAAAAATTATTTTTTAAAAAAACAAGCAAACATCATGTTAAACAATCAAATTATGTAAATGAAAGCGATAATCAAAGCAATAAGAAAAAGTGATAAAATCAAAGTTAAACTATTATATTAGGTAGAACCTGAAGCTTGACTAAATTTCGACATAATTACGACAGGAAATGTGGAGATTCAAAGAGGAAACAAAGACCCTTTTTGGAGGGGTTTTAGGAGAGAAAGAATAAAAGTGTGAGTTGAGAGAGTGGAGTGGAAATGAAAGTTGGAGAATTTAGGAAAATAAGGGTTAATTTAAGTTGAATGGTGTGTCAAATAAGGGGAAGTAAGGCCTCTATTTATAAGATGCAATAGGGTGAAGCTCACCCATCACTTACCTCCAAAACAGGACAAACAACTAAGTTACGCCCAAAACATATGCCAAAGGATACCATAGAATTTGGGATATTTAAACTAGTCAAAACGCAAAGGTTTGAGACAAGATTCGGCTCGGACCCGAGTCCGGGAATTGGGTCTAGCCTCGTCCAGCCAAAGTAGAGTAGGGAGGGCCGGATTCGATTATTTGGGCTAGATTTTTACTAAATTCAAGTGGGCTTGTTGCTTGCTTCAATTTTTGGGCTAAATGAGATTTTTTTGTACTCTATTTTAATATAATATCGTTTCGAGCATATAATGAAGTTAGATATTCATCACAAACTGACAAGACAAAATAAATAAATAAATAATTGAAAACGATAACACCTTTTGGGTGTCTACACCTTAAAACAACATAAAAAGTAAAGACAGTTTTTAGATAGGAAGAGGTTTATGGCAACATCAACATGCATACAAATTAGAGACTAAAAATCAAAAATTGAAATGGTTGTAGATGGGTACATATTCATTCTACATTCTAAAGGTCGCATCAACAAACATTAGCCATCCTTTCTTCATCTGTCATATCATGACCTTTGTGGTGAAAGTGGTGTTGTGTTTTTGGAGAGGGATAGGTTTATTCAATTTTAATTATAGTTTGAAGTGAAAATTAACCATCCGAAAGCAAACTCGTTGGTTATGTACCATTTATCTTTATCTTATAATCTTACAGACTCCTTACAACTAACTCTACGACTATGTTGCATGTTCACAATCCCTTACAACTCCTTACAACTTTGCTTACATCTCCTTATGGTTACGGTTAAATGGAACAAGGTCATAACCATCTTTTAAAGGGATAAAGTTAAGCAACCGCTTCGAAAATATCATCAACTTGTCAGGAAAATATTTCCCCAAAGTTCGAACTTTGCTCGAAAAGGGTGGAAACAGATGTTTGTCACTATATCAACATTCGCTAGGTAAATTGATAATCTAAATGTCATAGAACCATTGTAACATCTTGATTATATATATATATATATATATATATATATATATATATATATATATATATATATATATATATATATATAATAGCAAAATACATCATGTGGGATAATACAACTACAATAAAAGGGGATGCTTTAAACTTACGAAGTAAAATAAGAACCACAACTCGCAACAAAGTGATACATCACGATGTCAACAACCGTCATCGGTAATTAGAGCCAAATATTCTTTTGAAAATGATAATAAGAAAAATAAAAGTATAATTGTTAGGATCGGAGCTCACAAACAATGGAACTTTAGACAAAAGAAAATAAACAAAGATTTGGGACACAAGATTTTAACGTGAAAAAACCCAAAACCGAGAAAAAACCACGAAACCGATGCACTAGACTTTGAGTAATTTATAAAGAATTTCCCTCAAGCTCTCACTAGCTTCACTTTATAATTCACTACTCACTTGCATAACAATGGAGGTTTTAGCACTAATTAAATAGGCATAATCAGTCATACAACATTAACAAGCAATAAACCGAGGGATTAAACACAAAAACCGATGAAAAACGGCAAGAAAACAAGCACCGAGGAGCCTCCCACATGGCATGGTCGTGCCATGTACTTGGCATGCTCGTGCCAACAGGCACGGGCATGACCGTGCCTCGGTTCTCTCCGGTTTTCCTGCACTTTGCTTCAAGTTCGTGCCCACGTTCGTCATAACCATGTCGCGTTATTCTCCTGTGGCCATGCCATGTTGCTTATGAATCCCGAGCCCAACTCATTAGGCTCCATAACCCAACAATCTCCCACTTGGAGACTAATGACTCACCTCCTTGTTGCAACCATCTAATTCACCGAAACCCGGTCCCTTCAACAAAAGAGACCCACCGAGGCCATGCACCGCCTCAATGTCTCGGTACCTTCTCCTTGGACTAACTCCTTCACTTGGATTCCCGCTATCTAAGTTATCAAGCCCATCTTCATCAACCTCTTACACACTTTCACGATGCAAAACGGGCTCACCAAGCGTTAGTCATTAAAACATAACGAAAAGAAAATTTGTACCTCCGGACTTTACCTTCCATTGATAATGTCGTCTTCTTCATTAACCCCGGTTCTTGCAATTTACCTTGTCGAGCACCCGATGACCCATTTGTAGACCCAAAAATACCCCGTCATCATCACTAACTCCCACTACAGCAGAATCCATACCGAGTCCTTCATCCCGAACATTCCTACTGGAATCGTTAACCCCGACATCCAAAGTCAAGTCACTACCATCCCCGATATAGTATAAAGAGTCATATTTTATACTCTTAGCCACAACCAATGCCCTTTTTACATTATTCCAACCACCTTTGCCAAATTTCATTAGGTGTCTCGATTCATTCAATCGACCCACCGAAATCAACCCAACACGGGATATACCAAACACCTTGCAAATTCCAAAACCCCTACTTGAGGTATTGATATTCACATCCCCCTTGCCTAGTATGTCCAAAGTATGTCCAAGCTTTTCCCACTTGTTACAAAAATTTTCCCAAATTTTTCCACAACAAAATTATGGAATAAACTTCTACTAGACCCGAAATGAAACGATGCCCGGAATCAACCACCCAAGACTCAATAGGATTTTTCGCACTAACTACAAGTGCATCACCTACATCTTCCACGGAATTTATAGATTTCTGGTCGTCAAACTTTTTAGGAGACATTTTCTTAAAATGTCCCTTGTCCCCACAGCCCCAACAAACAACCCCTCCAGGGTTTTGGGACCGAACCTTTGCTTTGGATTTTCCCCGACCATTTTTCACATGCTTCTCCCTACGCCTTACATGAAATGCATTCCCCAATGACTCCCTGAATCTTTCTTGCGAATGCTTTCGCTCAAAATCACATCCCGGACCTTATCATATTTTAATGCATTAGATCTCCTAGCACTACTAACGAGATAACACTATGGTATCCCATAACTCGGGTAGCGAAGACAACAAAATCATAGCCTTAACCTCATCCTCTAGATTGATTTTTACGGAAGGAAGACTAGATATGATCATATTAAACTCATTAATATGATCCGCTACACTAGTGCCATCTACCATTTTAAGTCAAACAATCGACGCATGAGATATACCTTGTTCATCGTTGAAAGTTTCTCGTAGAGGTTGGACAATGCCTCCAACCGCCAATTCATCGTCTTTTGTTCCATCACATTGAACGCCACGTTCCGCGCCAATATCAATCTCACCGTCCCAAGAGCTTGCCGATTAAGCACCTTCCATTTCTTTTTCTCCATGTCTGCATAGCTTCTCTCCGAGGGGTTGATAAAGATCCTTCTAGTACAACAAGTCTTCCACTTGCATTTTCCAGAACAAGAAATCTTTGCCATCGAACCTCTCAATCTTCACCTTTTTGCCCTCCATTTTTGTGAACTCTCAACCTCACATTTGCTTTAACACCGGTTGTTAGGATCGGAGCTCACAAATAATGAAACTTTGGACAAAAGAAAATAAACAATGATTTGGGACACAAGATTTTAATGTGGAAGAATCCAAAATTGTAAAAAAACCACGAAATCGATGTACTAGACTTTGAGTAATTTACAAAGAAACACAAAAACTAACGAAAAACAGCAAGAAAACAAGCACCCGAGGAGCCTCCCACATGGCACGGTCGTGTCATGTACTTGGCATGCCCGTGCCATGTTGGCACGGTTGTGCCATGTTGGCATGGTCATGCCAACGAGCACGAGCACCGGCACCGGCACGACCGCACCTCGGTTTTGTCCGGAACTCCTGCACTTTGCTTCAAGTTCGTCCATCCGTGCCCACGTTCGTCATGACCTTGCCGCATTGTTCTCCCGTGACCATGCCATGTTGTTTGTGAATCCCGAGCCCAACTCATTAGGCTCCATAACCCAACATGAATCATGCCTACTCGTTAGGGAGAGAGTCATGAAAGCTAGAAATGGGTGATGAAAGGGAGATATAAGAATTTGGCATTTGTGCACTTTACTCCAAATATTGAAAGCTAAGGGCGAGGAGATAGATTGGAAAATATTAACTGAAAAAGACTTATGATGCATCGGGTAGCTGCAAATGTTGACCGGAGGAAATGCTAGAGATAGGGAGATGGAGGGACATGGAAAGAAAAACTACTATCATTTTTCGCTTTAATTTTTATTTGACAACTTGTCCATAATAATTACCGAAAATGAACGTTTTTAACATGTGAATTTTAAAGAAAATAAATTGTACAGTAAGGGCATTTGACTTAAAAATTTATACAATATGAAAGCCTTCTTAGCTTTATATGTAACATAGATGGACGGTTTTTATACGTGAATTATAAAGAAAATAAATTTTGAAGTAAGAGTATTTTGAAAAAAAGTTATATAGTATGAAAGTCTTCTTAGATTTATGTATAATAGAGATGGACATTTTCACACATAATTTTAAAGAAACTAAAAGGTATTTTTCACTCAAAAGTTATACAACATAAAATCAAGTGAGTATTACCCTAATAGTAAGTACTCCATACTTACATCATCTTCACGAGTGACAATTTCTTTGCTAGGTGTGTAAGAAGTTAGAATGGTGTTGTGGGCTTGGATTTTGAGCATGGATTTAATATCTTTACCCTTTCCCCGGGCATTTAAAGCCAATTGGATTTTCCTCAATTTACCTCTGTCGAAAATCGAAAAGAAAATAAAAGTGAAGCAACAAAATGTTTTCCCTCCCTCTAATTCAATTCATTCGTTTATGCTTCTAAGAAATACTAAGGTGAATTTAACTTCAAAACAAATCAATGACTTAAATATCAAAATGTCTTTAGAATTTCATTAAAATGAGAAAAATAGAGGAAAAAAAGCAATTAAAAGCATAAATCATGTCAACCAATTATCAATATGTCGGTGAGATTACCAATCGAACGGATATTATACAACAAAAAAAGTTAGTTGAAATAACAAATAAATAGAAACAGAGAATCAATATATATATATATATATATATATATATATATATATATATATATATATATATATATATATATATATATATAGAGAGAGAGAGAGAGAGAGCTAGCAATTACAATGAGAACTAAGAACATTTAATCCGGGCCATTCATTTTTCCCGACGAATGGGATTGCACCACATCATCGCTGATTGCCCATGTTCTTCATGTTTGCACAACATGCCCGAGTCCCGACGTCAGCAAAAACCATACCATGTCCAATGGCACTCGTCAAAGGCCTCTCCGGTGGACATATTCCTCTAATTGGAGAGTGCCGCTCACCAACGAACCCTATGGTGGCCATCGTTGGCCCTGAATCAAAGTCCCACATCGTTCGATTCAAATTTCCGACGGCCAACGAAAAACCTAAAAGAAAAGGTGAAATTAGGGGGTTAACCCAATTGAGGGGAGCTCCGTATTTTTGACGACGGTGGCTATGGAAGGTGGAAAAGTAAGATAAAGAGGATCATAGATCCGAAACCAACCGTCAACCACCATGGTTCTTGGGCTAACGACGGCCTCCATGGGCTTCGCCATAGGACGTCAAATGACACTCGCCCTTCGGGAACAAAGTCCATGGTGGCCACCATTACCGGAAAATGGAGGTTTTTGGCAATATCCCACAACCCCACCGGAGAAATGGGAGTTTCAACATTCAGGCGAAGTTGGTGTTCCTATAATGGGAGGTTCGGCGACATTAGCGTTCCGGCGATGGGCGGTCCGACGACGTTGGCGGTGCTCCGGTGATCGCTACCAAGACAAGGAAAGAGAAAAGGGTGAAATGGGGGCTGAATGATTGAATTAGTGGGTAGAAGGTGAAGATTAAAGGTTCCTAATTTTCACCTAAACTCCTAGTTCTCACCTTTTATATATATATATATATATATATATATAGGTTTTGTAGGTTGGCTTAGAAGATGCATTAAATAGGTGGGTTTTAAAGTTGAATTAAAAATTTAATTATTTGGTTGACATAATTATTTTTGTACTTTAATCTTCTATTATTTATTCATTACTTGGGTGATGAGTTAAAAATTGTTTTGCATTCAAAGTATTTGCAATTATATCCACCAAAACAATATCCACAATCGAAAATACAAAATTTATTTTTAATTAAAAAAATTAGACTTTAATCAATATATTATATGAAAAGTCTAAAAGTAATTTCTAAAAACTACCTTTTATTTGTAAGATTATTTTTTCCTTTTTAATTTTTGACATTCACCTAATATATAGTATATGATAAATTAAAATTAAAAAATTTGCAATTAACTATTCATTATCATAAAAATAAAAACCATACATCATTGAAAAATGTTTGACATTTGGTAGGTTAAATGCATAAAAGAAATCTAAAATTACTTTTAAAAATTTCTTTTATTCATGAAATTATTTTTTGTTTAAAATTCTTTTTCGTTAATCTAATATGTAATATATATTATACAAACTGAAAATATATTCTCTTCTTTTGATTCTTGTTGTTTTGTTCTTTTATTTCAATAGTGGTAGCTATATAACAAAGGTAGCTTTCGATTGAATTTCTAAGTTTCCCTCAAAAATAATTTCTTCCAATCATCTTATAAATCTTATTATTTTATTCTACTCTATTTGTTTAACATCTAATATAAGTCTTCTATATTACAAGTTTTAATTGACCTTACTTTTTAGGTGTGATTTCTTCCGTAGAAAGGCGGTATTAGTAATTGTATTTTAAAAAATGATGAAAATCTAACAACATAGATTCTGATGTAGATGTGTTTCTCAAACTTATTTACCAAACTCTATGTAGTATCCAATGTAGAAAAAAAAATGTGTTAGAATCACTTCCGTTATGTATATTATTTTGTTATAAAGAGCCTATTACTTATTTTAAGATAAAAAGGATCGAGAAAGCTCAATAAGATGAGAATGATATTTTAATAGATATGATATTGTTAAGATGACATTAGTAATTTTATATTATTTACTAATGTGACATCATTTATTATACAAAATTAATTATTTCATCTACCATCATTGCATCTTTTTTAAAAGAAAAATACTGAAATAAAGAATATAAATAAAGTATTATACTATTATCCAAAAAAGGAATTAAAAAAATGTTGTGTAGCATGCATATAAAAACTAAATATTAAACACTAATAAATTAAAAAATGGTTGTGTAGCATGCATATAAAAACTAAATATTAAACACTATCTTAAGCCACTATGCTAGTTGAACTCTATGTGTATGATTTCATGTAATATTAATTATAATATCCATGATTTATAAGTTCAAATACAATTTATATTATTACACAACCGTAGGAATATCTTTTATGGGAGCCAATTAGCAAAATATGAATATAAGTGACAATGAGAGGAGAAAAACATAACACACCAAGAAAACGAAGAAAACAACAAAAATTAAGGAACCAAAGTTCTCGGCAGCCAGCATGGGCCGTGCAAGACTACACGGTCAGCCCGTGTTGGCTGCTGCCCAATCCAACTTCTGTCTTTCCGTCCAAAGATTATTGTACATGTTTCTTTATCAAGATTTGTATAATTGCTTGTAGTATAAAATAAATTCTTCCAAAAGTTAAAAAAAAAATCGAAGGGGCAAACTATGATGAAGAAGGAGAAGTTGGTCCGGAGTAGAGACGATCCAACCATCCTTACACGGGTCGATTTTGATAGGCATGGAAATGCTGTAGGTGATTATAGAAAATGGAACAAAGTCCCGATTCCATTAAAGACAACCTTTGGAATAATATTTGGATAAATGCACTACATCTCAACTTAGTATTATAACACAGTCGACTAACTTTAATAACTTCATGTCATCTAAACCTTTTAGCGACTTGAATGGCCGTGAGGGACGATGGCAGAGTTGCTGAGTTGTAAGACATTCCCGTTGATACCACAGTCGACTCCCTTTAAGAATCTGCAATACCACTGGGCCGAGAGTTTAGGGTATCTCTTTAGATCATCATCATCAAAATCCACATAGTAGAGCCCAAAACTCCATTTATCACCTTCCAGGAGCTCTAACGTATCCATAAATGACCATATGAAATATCCTCTCACATTTGACCCATTCCTTCAACCACACAAAAAAAAAAAAAAAGCACAAAAATAGAATAAATACTTTTACATCCCAATAACAAAGATTTGTGCAAAAGACAGTAGTTATATTATTAATCAAACAGTATCATAACTCAACACTTCTGTTGCAGAACTTGCAGACACTTTGTACTTTAAGCATACCTTACAGCATCAAGTAGGCCTCCAGTAGAAGCACTGAGATACTTAACCCTTGATGTGTCATTCAATGAAGAATTACGCTGTGTCCGATAACCTTGCAAATATATTTCAGATACAATAGAAAAGTAGAAAATGGATCAGTGAAAGAAAGAAAAATACAGAGGAAACATTGTGTTTATCGTTATATAGTTATAGAGAGAGAGAGAGAGGAGGAACCATTTTCATGTACGTAGATAGGAGGGTTTCCATAAGCCTGTTTGAAAAATTCCAGCACATGTTGGATGACCTAAATAATTTGGATTGTGAAGCCCGATTAACAATAAAGAGATTAGGATACAAATAAAGTAGAGCAGTGATTAAGCCTTGTATCTCACCGTCCCATCATCTTCCACATCTGCCATAAGAAGAAAAGATATTAGGTTAGATTTTGACTTTGTAACCAAAATTGGATTTTATTTGGATTTGGTCATATCATATGCTCCATACACTCATTAATTGTTTACTAGACAATGATAAAGAGAGAAAGTGGGTGCATATTAGACAATTTACCTTTTAGCTACTTACATTTTTAGTTAATCTTGTTATTCCCTCCCCACTCCACTAAAATAACATGTAATTTGAAATACAGGGAATAATATTATTTTTAAGATCTCCATTGCAATGCTACGTCTTTATACTTCGTCAATTTCATATTAAGTGTGGCCGTTTTGGGTTATTAAGGGAACACCAAGGTCAGATTAACTTTCAAGCATATAAATCAGTAACTAAAAGACCAAAATGTCCCTGAAATTTAAATGAGAAAAGTTAAAGAAAAAGATAAAATAAACAAGGATGAGAAAGACAATTAATAAAGACAAAATTGGTAAACTAACTATTAGGATCTTAAAGTTACACACATTTTATTGAAATAAAAAAAATAGTTAAAGTAACAAATAAATTGAGAGATACAGAGTAGTTGTTAGAATAATCCCAAGCATCGTTTCATCTTATGTTTTAATTTTTATTTTTATTCTTTTTACGTTCATCGGATATTTACAAAACAATACTTCCTCCATTTCACAATATATGTGATTTTAACTAACTTTTTTTTGTTTCAGAATAACTGTCACTTTACAATTCCAATGATGATTAGTTTACCAATTCTATCCTTATTAGTTGTTTTATTTTGTTCTTCTTTTTTCATTAACTTTCTTTATTTTCAATGAAACATTAGGGAAACTTGGTATTTTAACACAAATTTTTTTCATAAATTTGATGTTTTCTTGATATTTCCTCACCCCGAAGCGACAACTACAATGAAATGGAGGGAATAGCATGTCATATCAAATTTTACACAATTGTTTTTATGAATAATGTAATATTTAATATTCTTTAACAGGGAGTGTGATGAATTTGAAGGAGAACTAAAGGAAAACAAATGAATTCAGGGAAGATCATACGTACATCTTGAGGCTGCTCCAGCATCTCCGGAATAATCTCTGAGATCAGTAGGGGCACTACTGGGATAATCCTTTACAACAATAGAGCTATAACAATTCACTCCAATAAAGTCAAAGGAGTTCTTCACTAGCTTTGATTCATCTTCTGTGAAGATTGGCAGTCTACTACCGGCGGATCTCTTCATTACATCAGGATAATCTCCATGCATTAAAGGATCTAAAAACCTAATTAAGTTGGAATTGAAGGGCAGCCAAAATAAAATTGTTGATCAATTAACAATTTAACTACACTCTTTATGAAACTAATTAATGTAGTCAAATAAATAAAAATTAAAAGAAAGGTTGATTAATGCATTCCAAATTGCTGTGGGAATAAAGTCATTAGAATTTATTACCAAAGATCTAAGTTTGAATCTCGTCTAAATCGGCACCAAAAAATATTGCACACCAAATGGACCTCTTTAATTTTCTCTCTTAGAAGAAATCGACATTACACTCACACACAACCATTAGCATATAATTATTTTTTATACTAGTGTTGTACCCTTGCGATGTAAAGAATATAGGTATTTTTATTTTAATTTTATTAATGTAAATAAATAATAAAATATAAAGTTTTAAAAATAGATGATAATTTTATAACAATGTAACTATTTTTTCATCTAATTTTTCATTTTTTCTACTATTTTGTACTTATTCAAATTCTCTAATATGTGAGACTTTTTCTTTTTATTTTTATAAGCACATGAAACATCTTTTAAATATTAATTAATTTAATAACAATTATATTATATTCCTACAAACTAGTTTATACACATGCAATTAAAACGTCATTTATTTTATTTAAATATAGTATTGTATTAATTCAACTTGGGATGGACATTTATGTAATCAAGTAATTTTATATACTTATTACATATGTGTTATTTATATAGTTACATATTTTTCGTTTTCATCCAATATTTATACATTGACTTTATCCAATTTTTATAAATTATGAAAATATATTACTGCATATAAGGAACGATAATGCTTGATTAATTTATGGTACATAATTTCATATAAATTAATTACTTAAAATATAATTAAATTCATATTTTATATAAAACACTACATTTATAGTTCAATGCCCTATTTAGTATGCAAAACTGAAATGGAATGAAATTAAGGAATAATACCTAAGGGGTTAGGTATGGAATTTGAATATTCTCTTCAAGTGTTTGGTAGACAACAGGAATTGAATCAAGTTCCAATTCTTGTTGTTTGGTTGTTAAGCAGGGAATGAAATCAAAATTATTTTACTTTTTAAATTATTTTATCTCGTTGTAAATTATTATTTTTATTATTATTATTATTAATATTATTATTATTATTATTATTATTATTATTATTATTATTATTATTATTATCTGATTCAATAAAAGTTGAAGCTCGTTATCATATTTGTTGATAATTGAGTCTTGTATTTATTTAATTTTTTTAATTAACTATCTTGTAATTTTTTCAATGATTAAAAAATTTTATTTATAATTTTTAGTAAACCTATTTTCAAACTATAATATCCTATCAAACAATATGACAAAAATATATATAAAAAATAAATAATAATAATAATAATAATAATAATAATAATAACAACAATAACAACAACAACAAAATACCCCAACCTACTAATAATAATAATAATAATAATAATAATAATAATAATAATAATAATAATTATTATTATTATTATTATTATTATTATTATATAGCAAATAGGCTAATTTTTCTTTTTTTAATAATTATAAACCGATCCATAAGGGATTGAGAATTGATGCCTCCTATTTGGGGATTCAAATTTCCTTATTTTAAGGGAAATTAAAACGTGTAAATTTCAAGTTCCATTCCAGTTTTGTTCAACCAAACAGGACCTACATTTATAATTCAATTCTATATATATATATATATATATGATTGAGTTATTAATTAAGCTTGACAATATTTGACCACTCACCAGCCAATTAAGAAGTCAATGGCTCTTTGCGTTGCGAGTGAATCTTCTCTCGTGTCAGTTTCAGGACGAAACCAACCAGTAAATATATTCAAACCTATATATCCGTGCTGCTTCCCCTGCAAGATGGGTACTTGTTTTAGGTCTTGACAAGTTCTATAACATAACGCTAATGCACAGCTAAGAAAAATTATAACTGGCAATAATGACAATATAATACAAACATTGAAACTAATTTCACCAAAATGTTGGATCGATCGATTATTGAAGGTCTTATCTCATGCATATATCAAATCCTTTCGGGCAGATGCCTCCTATGTTTGAATCAGTGATACTAACTATGTAAACCCATAACGAGGACCAATCGAACTTATATATGTAGTCCTTGGACTATGAAAATACCTGATATGTTTTCCTGTACAGCTTGACTACTGATGCATGCGATAGTAACATATTGTGAGCAACAATGTATGGCTCTGTAGCAGAGTTGCCTCTACTACATGATCCGAAAGGAGTAGAGCATCTATTAGGGGAAATATTCCTAGATCATATGCACTTGGGATGACAACATTGGGTTCATTAATCGTTGTCCAGTAGAAAACGCGATCACCGAATTCTCTGAAGCATACATCCGCATATGCTGTGAAGTCTTTCCTGTATGCACATAATACAATCAAACGCTCAACTTGAGAAAACAAACCTTGCTACCCAATCAAACGATCTAAACTAGACTAGAAGTGAGATATAGCAGCAACCTCTAGATTTTGACCCAAAGACATAACGTACGTCTATGATATACAAAGTACAGAAATTTTTCTAGTATTTTAACTTGAATGCTAATTGACTACACTACATTGTATGTCCATGATCTACAATCTAACAGCTACTATTTTTCTAATAACTTTGCCAATTGATACTGCTTGTATTTTTAACCTCAAATTTGTTGTGCCAGCTTAAAGTTGACCTAATGTTATCCGAAGTCTAAATGACTTGGAAAAAACCTGATAAAAAATTCAGTCAACCTGAAATGTCCTGCTTCACATCAACCCCCATCTCCAGCTAAGACTCAAATTGAAATGTCATAAATGTTTTCATGAAAACCAGTCCAATACATATTGGTCAAACTAATGGTGTTTTTTCGGTGTAATTAGCTTAAACATCAATTCATATATAAAAGCAATTTTAAAAAGAAATTTAGACCAAGGAAGAATATGAGTACCACAAAATATTGTGATCTCCTGGGAACGCATACTCTTACATATATGGTGTAAAATATTTTTTTCTGGGTATATTTTTATATATTTAATTTCTAAAACTATATATTTACCTAAATGACTTTTAGGCATACTCCCAGGATCATAATATAGATTTTAAAATATTACGTGTAGAATGTATTTCAAGTACATGATATATAAAGGTGAGATAAAAACAGTACACAATCTGGTGACTGAGCCATCCTCCATATTCATCTTCAAGCACTTGTGGCGTATCCATATGCAACAGCAACACATGCGGTTGTATCCCTACGTGCACAATGATCAAGGTAAAGCATTGGCATCATTTTCCGTTTCAAATTTGACAACTTTTTCGAAGATTTCATGTTTTTCCATTGAATTTTGCTTCGGTCTAAATGTTATTTTGAAGTGATAAATATCATTTGCTGAAACACTACATACACTCAGAATATAATTTTGATATATTATTAATTTTATATGTTATATAAAAAGAGAACGGGTCTTCATGGTTATAGAAATCTCTTTCACTACGTACATTCAGAATATAATCTTGTAATCTGCCTTATCATGATATCAAATGTATTCTGTATACCTGTTACTTTTTGGTGACACATTGAATTTCCAATATGAAATGTAAAAAAGATGTGTTGGAATAGAGCTGTACGAAATGTGGCTTATGTGCCCAAGCGGTAGCTATTGGCCAACTCGAGAGTTTTAGCTAGGGGAGTTCAAAAAATCGGGAATCATTAAACCGAACAATAAACCATCTAAACCGAATTGTTTATAAGGTTAATTGATCTGGTTTTAAAATCCTGTGAACGGAACCAAAAAACGATAACCTTTCTGGTTTGGTTCCATTTTGTGATTTTAAAACCGTCAATTAACCGAACAATATTTATTTATGTAATTTTTTGAAAAAAAATATTACAATTTCTCTTTCTTTTGGTTCTGTTGGAAAAAGAAAAATGGAACTGATGTAATGATCTGATTGCCTGGGCTACCTGCCAGACCCAACAAGATGGTTCAATGACCTTTTTCTCTCCTTTGTATTTGCTTTTTTGTTGCTTGCTGCTACAGAATGATGCATTGGAGGAATTAATATTCTTTTAGTGCAATATATACACTCTAATATCCCCCAGCTTCAAGACATTATATGTTGACCGCTATTGGGTTATTTAAGTGTAAACGTGCAAGTGCGAAATGCATAGCCTATTTTGAGAAATCAATGCAAAAATTCTGTTAGTCTTTTCCAATTTAACCGATGAATATAACCAAAAAAATCGGTTGATCGATCTATCGGGTTCCCTTCATATTTATATTTTTAACGATCAATAAATTCGACTAACTGATTTTAAAAATAAAAAAAAAAAACCGAAACTGAACAGTGAATACCCCAAGTTTTAGGGGCCACACGCAACATATACACAAATTAATAACTGCACTGTATGTCTGTATGCAAATGAAAACTATAACGTATATAATGGGGGACACAAGGGAGGGGCATTACCATGACTGATAAGTTCATTGATTAGATTATTGTAATATTCCACAGCTTTTGGATTTACAGGCCCTCTTCCATCTGTGAATAAAACGCATATGATCAATTAGTGAATAATCTATGTTGAAGAAACATATGACTGCTAATCTACAATATAGGAATCAAATAGGAAGGAAAAAAGGCCACTTGTACAAGGGGCCGACTAATACATTAAGGAAACCTTAAAAAATGAAGGATCTAAAAATTTATATTAAATGGAGTCCCTCTGTGATAGACTGATTAATCAAAGATTAATCCCAAAAAAAAAATACATTACCCACCAAATGAGTTATTCAATTAGGTCACCAAATGAGTTATTCAATTAGGTTTTGTGACTGTTAACTTCGAAAGGAGGTTATGTTCATGTTAATAAAATAAGTTTTGATTTCGATATTAACTGAGTTATTTTCGGTTTAGATTAGTCTTTCTGAATTAGTGTTTGATCCAATAAATTTGTCTTACAAAAGAAAATAATTTTAAACGAAAAGGCACATTCTCAATTCGGTTTGGTTACTTCACGCTTTCAGGTTGATAGCGAAAAAGAAAATTAACTATAACTAATTTTGTATAGTTTCATGTCAGACAAGATCGCTATAGCAATCCAAATTCGAAAGATTGATGCATGTTGACGATCGATCTCATAACCAAGCAATTATTCAGCCCCCACGTAAGTAGAACAACATAAGAAAACTAATAAAGTACTAAAAGAGTGAGATATCACCACCCATTAAAAGAGAATATGGAGAGACTTTTATTAATAGGTAGGTATTATTTATGTATAGAAATACTGATGATACCATAAATAAAGGAGAGAGCCCTGAAAAAAATAAGAGGAGAAATTAAGGGTTTTTAAAGAGACAAGAAAAGCAGAAGACTAAGATTTTTTTCTTATCATCAAATCATTTACTATCCACTTATTTTTCCTTTGAACTCAGTACTACAATTTTCATTGACGACATAAAATATTGCGTGCATTTTGTTTTTCTTTATGAAATTTCGAGACCTCATCTACTATATATAAGATTAATCTTTTTAAACTTGTCAAATATCAAAATGGAAGTTAATTTTTTGAACTAAGTAAAGTATAACCTTCCATTTCAGAGGAAAAATATGTTAAAATAAAAGAAGAGAAAATCATTACCCACTTTCTAGAATAAAGACACCAAAATAATTTCTAGAATTTTCTATATGGAAAAAATCTAGAGCTTAAAAATATCTAGATAATTATTGAATTACCCTAAGAAATATCTAGATATTATTGTATTCTAGAATTATCTTAGGAGCATTAGGTTTTGACACTTGGCCAAATCTCTACCATACATTAAGGAGGTGGAACTACTATAAATAGGGGAATGGCCTACCTATATAAGCATCCACAAAAAGTGAGAGCATCCACCACAAGAGAGAATAAGGGCTCCTAAGAGAGCAAGTGACGTATCCACATACTCTTGAGTGTCTATCAAAAGTCTTGTAAGTTTGCTCTCCTAATTTATAATAAAAGTGTTCATTCTAGTATACCGCTTGATCTCCTAATTTCTCAACAAGTGGTATCGGAGCAAGGTTTTGGTGACCTTATCTTGAGCTAGCATTGTTGTCTACACGGTCGGGGACCTGGATTATAGAAGAAACTCCGCCTACACAGTCGGGGAGTGTGAAATCTATTGGTTTGGGACCACATCTTGCTAGTTAAGTGCCGAGCGCTTACCAAGATGTTATGGCGAATCTATCAGCATCGGCTAGCTCACTCGAGAAGCTCAATGGGAGCAACTATAGTACTTGGTGCACACGTATCAATTACTACTTGAAGGGGCAAGATTTGCGGGGTATCGTTGGCGGTGATGAGAAAGCTGCTCCAACGAACTCCGATCGAAAAAGAAGTGGGAGATCAAGGCGGGGAAGGCTATGTATGTTCCGTCGATTACCGTGGATGACGAGTTCCTACATCGGATCAAGGACAGACACGACACCACAAGAAGCATGGGATACCTTAGTTACACTCTTCACGAAGAAGAATTAAGCCAAGCTACAACAATTAGAGAACAAGCTCATGTCCATCAAACAAGGAGACGTGAAGGTAAGCCAATACTTCACAAAAGTTAAATTTATATGTGGTGAAATAGAGAAGGTAGACTCCGAAAGTGCAATCAACGAGTCTAGAATGCGTCGAATCATAATCCGAGGTTTGGATCCCAAATATAGCGGCCTTATTACGGCAACTCGGGGATGGGCCATTCAACCCAATTTGACCGAACTAGAAAGTATCTTGGTCAATCAAGAAGATCTCGACAAACAAATGTCCAAGGTCTCAATAAAGGAGAAAGAGAAAGCTCTATTTACAAGAAGGAGAGCACCTAAAGGCCAAGATAAGTTTGGGAGAAGACATATCGTAAATGAAGATTACTCGAAAAAGAGGCAATCAAAGTACCGACAAGCACAACATGGCCGGGTCCATCTCGAGGGGAGCACACCAAGCTCGAAGT
This sequence comes from Talinum fruticosum, assembly GCA_021018815.1. Taxonomy (NCBI): domain Eukaryota; kingdom Viridiplantae; phylum Streptophyta; class Magnoliopsida; order Caryophyllales; family Talinaceae; genus Talinum; species Talinum fruticosum. Next base: position 5,229,983 of record JAITYX010000011.1, read on the forward strand.
GATCGGGAAGAATCAAAGTATCGTTGACAAGAGGATCGATGCTACAAATGCGGCAAGAAAGGAAATTATGCTCGAGATCGCATATCTGTTCAAGAGGAAGGTAACATAGTTACTTTCAAAAACAATGAAAGTGAAGAAGAGTGGGACTTACAAGCATCCTTTGCAATAGAAGAGAATAATGCTACACTTGATGTAAAATTAGCTACATCATGTGTCGAGGAGCCGAAAGAGGAAACCGCTCTTGTCATGATGAGCAATGAATCCATCAACTATCAATATGACTCGGATAGTGGATTCGGGTTGCTCGAACCATATGACAGGAGATATAAACAAGCAACACAAGACGACCAGAAAATAAAGGAAATCGGGTCGTGGTAACAGTGAACGACTCTAAAATGCCAATAACCCATGTTGGCAATGCATTGATTGCTCCTCGATTTAGTCCGCATCAAGTACAGTTGCAAAATGTCTATCACGTTCCTGGTATGAGGAAGAACCTTATGTCCGTATCGCAGCTTGACATCTTCGGGGAACTACGTGGTCTTTGGTCCCAACGATGTCAAGGTATATCGCAATCTCAAGCCTACGTCGCCGCCACTTATGGAAGGACGACGCCTCAAGTCGGTCTATGTAATATCAACCCAAGATGCTTACATTGACAAAACAAGGAAGAATGAGACAACGAGACTTATGGCATGCAAGACTCGGTCACGTGAGTTATCACAAGTTGAAGGTGATAATGCGAAGTCAATGATGAAGGGTCTTCCGCAACTTGATATTTGGGAGAACATAGTATGTGCGGGGTGTCAATACGGAAAGGCATATCAACTTCCTTACGAGGAGTCCTCATACAAAGCTAAAGCGCCACTTGAGCTCATCCATTCCGATGTCTTTGGAAGAGTAAAACAACCATCCATCAGCGGATACAGGTACATGATTACCTTTATCGATGATTTCTCAAGATATGTTGGGTAGATTTTATGAAAGAAAAATCGAAGCTTTGGATAAATTTAAGGAGTTCATAAGTAAGGCCGAAAGTGAAGTAGGGCACAAAGTAAAGTGCCTACGTACGGACAATGGGGAGAATATACATCGGATGAGTTCTCGAAATACCTACAAGCACATAAAATACGACGCCGGTTCACTCCGTCCTAGCACACCGCAGCAAAATGGTGTGGCGGAGCGAAGGAATCGACATCTTGTAGAGACTCGCGAAGCATGCTACATGCCAAGAATGTACTCGCCAGTGTTTCGGGACGAGTGCATGAAGAGAGCGGTCTATGTCACCAATAGACTACCGCGAGCAAGGCTCGGGCTTATGTCTCCATATGAAAAGTTATGGAATGTCAAACCCACAGTAAGCCATTTCAAGGTGTTTGGGTGTGTATGCTATGTCTTCATCCCCGACCACCTACGAAGCAAGTTCGACAAAAGGCAATGCGCTGCATTTTCTTGGGTTATGATAATGAAAGAAAATGATGGAGGTGTTGTGACCCGACAATAGGACGTTGCTATACATCGCGAAATGTGGTGTTCGACGAAGCATCTTCATGGTGGTCATCACGGACAATAGCACTTCCCAACTCTAAGGAGATCAAGGAAAAGTTGGAGCAAAGGCTAGAAGATGATGAGAAAGACTCAAGCAAGACAACACCACAACAAGAAGTCACCGAAGAAAGAAGAGGTAAAGAAGAGACACCGAGCGAGCACAAAAGTTCATGGAAGACAGGTGTGCATCATGCTTCTCCGGAAGAAGAGAGGCCAAGCCAACTCGAAGAGACAAGTGATAAAAGAAGCCCTAGAGCCACAACTAAGGAGGCCCAAGAGGACACGGAAACAAAATCCTAAATATGCTAACGCAACATTGGTAGAAGGACCGAGCATTAAGGAACCGAGTACCTATAAAGAAGCATGCCAAAAGAAGGAATGAAAAAGGCAATGGAGGAAGAAATACAACCTTGGAATCGGAATGAGACTAGTGAGCTAGTACTCAAGCCCAAGGATGATAATGAAGAAAAATGGGTAATGAGGGGGAGTGTTAAAATAAAAGAAGAGAAAAATCATTACCCACTTTGTAGAATAAATACACCAAAATAATCTCTAGAATTTTCTATATGGGAAAAATCTAGAGCTTAGAAATATCTAGATAATTATTGAATTATCCTAGGAAATATCTAGATACTATTGTATTCTAGAATTATCTTAGGAGCATTAGGATTTTGACACTTGGCCAAATCTCCACCATACATTAAGGAGGTGGAACTATTATAAATAGGGGGAATGACCTACCTATGTAAGCATCCACAAAGAGTGAGAGCATCCACCACAAGAGAGAGTACGGGCTCCTAAGAGAGCAAGTGAGGTATCCACATACTCTTGAGTGTCTATCAAAAGTCTTGTAAGTTTGCTCTCTTAATTTATAATAAAAGTGTTCATTCTAGTATACCGCTTGATCTCCTAATTTCTCAACAAAATACTCTCTCTCTTTCAATCGAAACTAATAAGAGCATGGCAGGGTTGGACCTTTAGATCCAACAGCAGGCCTGCTCTCCTTCTCCTCTTCCTAATAGGAGATTTGGATCCAAGTGGATCTCGTTAGGGTCCACTCGGATCTTTTTTAAAAAAATCGTCAGAACAACCTATTTTCAGCATTTAGCTTTTTTTCTTTTTGTCTTGGGTCACATGTTGCTAAAGCTCGATGAATTGAGCTGAAGAACACTAATCCAATCCATTGGCAACAGCTACTTTTACAATGGTAATAATTTTTCTTTATAAAGTTTTTTTGTTCTCTAAAATTGTTATATATATACTCCATACCGCTTCACCACAAAATCTTATTTTTTGCCAACATTTTAGTAAGTAATTCAATTACTCAAAAATCCAAATTTATATGATCTAGTTTTTTTAAATATATAAAAATATTAATTATTGTTGTTATGTATATTTTGGTAGATATATTTGAAGGTGATCTACAAGAAAAGGTATGCATTATTAGTCTTCAGCTACTTTTTTTTTTGGGATATATTTGTTTGTTAAGTTTTAACTTTGATAAAGTTATGCATAAAAATACATATAAAATATTCTATATTTAAATTTGATTTATTATGAAAATAATATAATTAGTTATAATATTATTTAATTAATTATATGCTATTTATTTATTTGAGTGTTAATTAAAATAAAATACGTTATGTTCAAACTTAGTTAATTTTTCAAATGTTTACAAGAATAAATTTAAAATAGATTTTGTTCAAACTTAGTTGATTTTTATTATTTAGATGTGATTTATCCATATGAATGTTAATTCAAAAATATGTTATGTTCAAATTTTGTTAACTGCACAGAACATTAACTGTGCAGAAGTTTCATTTTGGAGTGGTTTAGTTTAGTGTCATTGGCAATGAAGCTTAACAAGAGATGAACATTGATCTGGGTTTGCCGCCCACCGGTGGTGGCATCGATACTAATCCTATGGCGGTGGTTGTCCAGACTGCTGTCTAAGTGCATTTTGGGTTGGTTGGGTGTGGGCATTGCTAAAATAATTTTAGTGATGATGAGCCATGTATATATCATTTGCATAAATTTTCAATGTAGTTCATGTTTTAATCGGTAGTTCTTAGACCTGGCAATCGGGTCATTGAGGTTGGTATCGGTTTTGGTTAGTTTGATTCGGGTTATTACGATTTGGTTGAGTTTCGAGTTTGGGTTCAGGTTTGGGTCAACTATATTTGGTTTAATAAGTTTGTCTTCCAAATACAAAACATTTTGACGAAAAATATTTGCGTTTGATTTGGTTCGGTTCGAGTTTAGGTCATTTCAATTTGACTTTTTAACTAGATTTATCGGCTGGTTCTTCGTGCACTATGGACTTCGTTTCCAAATATGATGTCATTCAGAATGAGAAGGAAACTGCAATATATAGACATATGGCTCATTTTTTATTAAAACAAATCATATATATATATAAGTATATCTTTAATTTTTTTTTTATTATCAACATTGAAAATAAGATAGAGAAGAACGGTTTACTTGGAATAAGTCTTGACCAAGAGATGGAGAATTTATATGCATCTAATCCTGTGCTTGCCATCAGTTTGACGTCCTCCTGCAGAGGGAAAAGGGGGAAATGGAAGAATACTCATTTATAGCATTTTCTTATGTAGCAGCATAGCCCAGACATAACACAATACTAATAGATGATGTAGGAGTACTTATATCACTTTATTAGTTTCATGGTCCATATTCGATTCCCCTTGCCTATCAATTTTTCGTATTATTAGTTACCTTATTTTCTTCCCTTCCTGAAATATCTCATTTCTCAGCACGTCAATTAAAATATACTCAACAAAATCGAGCATAGTGGTAAACCTAATCTATGCATTAACATTCCTTTTGGCATACATACCTCTTTCAAAATCAAAAAACAAGGGATAGAAACTTTAAAAAAAAATACAGAAGCTGGCTGAAAGGGAAGATTGGAAAAAGAAGAAGAGAAAGAGGATGGAGTATAAACAATATGATCTAAAGCGGCAACAAAACTTACTCGATATAGTGCAAAATTTGATCGGACAATTATTAGGTAGAAATAGTCATTTCATGAGACCTATGTATGTTTCAATTGGGCCAACAACCTACTATGGACAACTACCTTGAAGAAAATTAGTGGTTACATATTAAACATCCACAGAGCTTGTTGAACATATGTACATCTATGTATGTAAAATTTAGTCTTGTATTAGTAGGACGGTCGATAAGGTGTGTCTCACCTTATACTTGTGATATCCATCACACGCTCTCTCCCATTTGGACGTACTTGTTCCTGCAATACTATGATTTAATTAATAAATACCAAATTCTGCTTAGAGAATAACTATGACCAAATTGTATAATCAAACTCAAACATTAGTCAATACCCATTTGTTTGACAATACTGTTTTAAGTAGTTAGGGCTATGCATCAGTCAAGGATCGGACATCAGATTAAATTGGTCTGGACCGAAAATTGAATAAGAGAAAGTTATTGACTGAAGACTGGATTATAGAGAAGTTGGTCCTGGACCGGACCAAACCGGTGAAACCAGAACCAAACATAGACCGGATTGAAGCTGGACTGAATGCTTTTTTTTTTCGAGGGGACCAATTGCTTAGTATATATGCATATATGTCTCTCTTTATTATATTTTATTGATAAAAAAAAACAAAAATGATATATCCCGACTCTTCCACATAAATTAAGAATAAATTAATATTTTTTGATATAATATCTAGAAAATGATTTTTAAGTTGTTTGAAGGGACCGAGTAGATAAAATTTTAAATAAATTTTTTTTATTATTCTAAAAATCAATAAATATGTTTTCACATTACCACGTATGAATTTATATATTGTAAGTAATACTAACAAACACTCTAACAAATAAGAAAAATGTATAATAGTACATTAAAAAAGAGAAATGAATAATAAAACTAAATTTTAAGATATTAAATAATTTTTATCATAGAAAAATTTTTAGAAAACTATCTATAATATAAATAATTAATTTTTATCTAAAAATACAATTTTTATAAAAATAATATACTTTAAAAATAAATAAATTTTTATTTTTATTTTAAAAATTTATTTAAAAAATATGTAAAAGAAGAGAAACCAGAAAAAGGGGAGGAGAGAGGGGTGGTTGAGAAAGGGGAGGAAAGAGAAAGAATAACCGAGAAAGGGGAGGAAAGAGAGAAACTGGTTGAAAAAGAAGACGAGAGAGAGAGTGGCTGAGAAAAGGGGAGGAGAGAGAGGGGAGTGGCTGAGAAAGGGGAGGAAAGAGACAGAGTAATTAACATAGGGGAGGAAAGAGAGAGAGAGTGATTGAAAGTGAACGATAGGGGGCGAGTGAAAGAGTTAAAAAAGAGAGTGGCAAAGAGAAAGAATCTAATGCAAAGCAACACCTAACTGGCAATGATGCATAGTTCAAATCCAATTAAAGTAACACTTAAAGGTCAATTTTCCTTTATTTTTAGTGGGAAGTTGATTTATCTGTGGAGCGTAGACTCCTTTTCTACATCCCTGATAATGAAAACCATATAAACCATGGGCAGGTTTATATCAGTCAGGACTTCAAAGAAATACATGAAAACAAGCAAAAGGAACCTGGAGAAAAGGAGAAGAAACATGTTAGTAATAACCCTCCAAAACCCGTTTTCTCTCTCTCTCTCAGTGCCAATCTATCCTTTCCTCAAAGTCACTAATGAGCGAATTCCAATGGTGTCACCAATGGAGTTGTGTCAGCTAAGTTGTGGGTAGGCACCGGGCCTGGGCTAAGGCCAAGCAGTTGAGTGTAGATAACAAGAATAATTCCCAGATAGAATGATACTTTTCCGAGAAAATATTTTCCACTAAAACAAACGCACGTTTAGTGTTGTGTATCTCATCTATCCTGCAACCGATGAAAGTGTGAGTGTGGAGGGGTCCTCTTGATTCAATAGGATCACGAATGATGGTGTGAGGTATATTCCAAGCTCTCCGAAAGTCAAGCAGGAGGAGAATGTTTAAAGACAAGTAGTAATTCATACCTTGAGAATACTGGTCCAAGATGCTAGGAGTCCTTCCGTCTTCGAACGCAGCTCCTTCCACCTGCGAATATGTAAATCCACCAAATTCCATTATGATTGTCAGATGTGACAGAATTAACCACAAGGCTTGAGATTTGATTACTTGATAAGCAGAGGAGCCCGCGCCGAAGACGAAATCAGAGGGGAAATCGGCTCTGCTATAACTGCCTACACCCAATGCTCCTTCAAGTGCTTCAAGGATTACTGCTAAGAGTAGAATTAGACTAGCAGAGATTATGCAGCTGAATCTTTTTTCCATTTTTCTTGCCTCCAACTGGTATTGTTAGAATTTCTTTTAAGGCTTTCAATAGAAGAATCCAACACTTTGCTACAAAATCTTCTCTTCCTTTTTATTTGCCTCCCGAGTGGTACTAAGTAAAGCGCCGCACTAAATAAAGGGTCGATGGTAAAAGAAAGATGTTTTGATTCACCCCATCAATCACGTTTTAGCATGTTAATTGAAGAGGAGGGGACAGGAAAGCGTGAGGAATCTTCCCGATCCCAAAAAACATTTAATTTTATTTTTTCCATGCCTTTTTAGCGGAGGAATGGGATGCAAAATGTCAACCTCTCCATGATTTAGGTCATGACGTGTACGTTCGCTGGTTCTCGCATATCACTATCAATAAAAATTCATTATTCTAATTTTATAATTACTCTTCAATTATTTAACAGAAATAAAATAATAATTATGTCCCTTTTTTTCTTTCTCAACATCTCTCTTTCCTCCCTGCTCTCTCGTCTGTTAGCCTCTCCCCTCTCCCTCTCTCTATCAGTCTCTCTCCCCACACGTCTCTCTAAATTTTTTTAAAGTTATTTTATTTTAAAGTATATGATTTTTTAAAACATTTTATATATTTTTTAGATAGTTTATTAATTATTTGTATTATAGGTAATTTTTTTAAAACTTTTTACTGAAAAAATTATTTTACATTTTAAATTTTACTTTTATTATTCATTTATTTTAGTTTTAGTACTATTATATATTTTTTTATTATAAATAAATTTATTTATTTTTACATAGAAAAGATATATTTATTTTTATGATATAATTTTAAATAAAATTTATATTTTAAGTTAAATTATAATTTTAAAATTTTCACCTTTAATTTTTCTTATCACAATTAAAATTATTAGAGTAGACATATTATATGCATAATTTATAATTGTCAATAATTACGGTTAAAATGATAATTTTACATCATTTATTTACAAGTGTTAATATCCTTCCTCTATTCAATCACTTATTTTAAAAAAAAATTACAAATGGTAATAATATATTTAGATTAGTACAAGTACCTCGTAACAAGAGATTCATTTTATTTCTTAAATAAATGTGTACGGTGGAAATGAGCAAAAGATTTATGTTAATAGCCCTCCCTCCAAAAAAAAAAAATAATTATAAAGGCTCACGTGACCCCCTTTTTTTATTATTCTTTTGTGTGTTCCCAGGTGAAGCAACAGTCCAAATTTTAGACAAGACCCACTTTATTCGATCAAGGTTTGATTCCTACTAGTTTTTAAGGACATAACTCATACTAGTTTTTAAGAAACGGTCTAAAAAAAATAATATATCACAATTAAAATTATCAATAAAATTCTCACCTTTAATTTATATTTTAAGGACATAACTCATGGAGATGGAGATTGAGAGAGATGGAGGTTGAGGTTGAGGGAGATGGAAAAACGAAGAAGGAGGCAAGCTATATAGAAGGAGAGAAGGAATAACATGACCAGTTGTAATAAGGGTAATATGGAAAATTCAACTCAAACACTCGGAAAAGCTAAGCTCAGTGCGGAATTGGACCAGGAAATAGTTGGCCCAATTATTTAAGGGACCTTAATATAATTTTTGATAACTATGGGTCCAAAAAATAGATGTCCTAAAACTTAAGGTACCTACTAGTTTTATATATATATATATATATATATATATATATATATATTTTGCTTATATCAATTTAGAGTTAATTATTTTTATAAAATTTTATTGAGAAAATAAATCTAAACTTTCAATTTGTGTTTTCTATTTTCTTTTATGCATGTAAATATAAACATATTAGCTACGACGCGTTTGTGTTTGCGTTTTTAAGGAATCATAGTATATTGTATTTTCTATTTTTTAAAAATTAATTAGAAGGTTAATTTTTTAAAAGAAAAATAAAATAAATTCAACTAATTACAAATGCGTCAAATATCCCTTAAGCCATCTATAACATTGAGTTTTTCCTCCCTTGAAACTAAAAATATGACTCATATTAAATATTGAAATAATAAAATGCTATTTTAAATTACAACTTGTAACATATACAAAGCATTTGTAATATCTCCTTATTACATTAAATAAGTATATAAATAATCACTATATCAAATTTTCGGATAAAAATACTCTTTCGCCCTTTTGAGTGAATTATGCATCATTGATGATGAAAAGGTGTTTTTTAATAAAATAAATAATACATTTATACTTAAGTGTGTACATATATTCCATTTAAAATTAATTTAATTTGTTACGAATTTTTATTGAAAATATAAATCAAAGTTCTTATTTTTATTGAAAATATAAATCAAAGTTCTTACTTTGTAATTAGTTTTTTCAATACAAAATGAAACATTCCATTTCTATTTCTTAAAAATTAATTAAAAGACTAAAAATAAAAAATAAAGGAATATTGGATGGAAATAATACAAATTTTGGGGTTATTGGCCAAATTTAATACAAATAATTTCCTTAGTTGCGAACATAACCAACTTTGGGGGTATTTTTCAATATCAGAACGCCACCGAGTTTTATGAGCGGCGACTCGTTGGGAAAGTGACGCGGCAAGTTTTTGGACACGTGTACTACGGAGTCAATTTTTAAGCTGAATCTATGAGAGTTTAATGCCAGCTATGGAAGGATTTTGTTTTGAAAAAAAAATGAAAATCCTTCCTCTCTCTCGCTCTGCTATTCTCTCTCTCTTCCCTGCTTTATCCCTCTCATGCTCTCTCTCTCTCTCTCTTATCTCTCTGTAAACACGGGTAAAAACTCTCCTCCCTCTCTCCCACTCATCCTGCTCCTCGCCCTCGCCCTCTCTCTCTCTCTCACGCTCTCTTTTTCTCTCTCTTATCTCTTTGTAAATAAAATTTGAACCCGGAAAACTCTCTTCCCTCTCTCTCGCTCTCGCTAAGATTTGCGGGTTCGGAGTGGTAATTGTAACAAAGAAGTCATTTAAGAATCCATACACTATTGAGGAGTTGAGGTTTTTCTTGAGTAAGAAGAATCTTGTTCCGGTATTCTTTGATGCTCGCTCCTAGTGATTGCCTTATCGGAGACATAATTAAAAGGAAGGGAGATTTATGGGAGAAACATGGGGGTAACTTATGGAATTTATATGGCGGCTTAGAAAAGGAATGGAAAGAAGCCATATATGGCCTTTCTCGGGTGGATGAGTGAAAATTGAAGGCTCACAATGGGGACGAGGAGGGATTGCATGTTGAGCGCTATTAGGCTGCTTGCAATGAGATTAGGAAGGAGAAGTGTCGGGGAGCGGTTTAGCGAGGTGGAAGGAGAAGGTGGAGAAAGAAGAGTTCCCACTTTCTCGAAATGAGAACTTCCCTTGTAGGAAAAAGGAATTGGCGCAGCTAGAATTTATGCTTTTTGGAGATGCTCGTGGAGATTCGAGGGGGATTATTTTGAAATTAAAACTAAGATCAAGAAACGCAACAATGTCGGGATCAATTGGAGTAGGAGTAATTCAATGGAAAGACGAGAGAGGAGATGCGAGGAGATAGAAAGGGTCATGATCCTGTCATATGGAAAGAATCGACAAAAGAGATTGAGATGCAAAGCACCGGTTTTTGAGTTAAACCTGAATTTTTGAGTCAAAATCAAAACCCATAAAAGTCTCTCATTCTTCTCCCTCTCTCATGCTCATCCTCCCTCGGTGTAATTGTTGTTAAACCTGAATTTTTGAGTTATTGAATTAGAATTTTTGAAAAATGAAGGGGCGAGAACGAGATGGGGCTACCGAGAGCAACGATGTAAAGCGGGAAGCGACAGAGAGAGACAGAAGAGTGAAGAGGGAGAGTGAGAACGAGACGAGAGGGCTATGGAAGCAGAGACATAGAAGAGGAAACAGAGAATAGAGTGTAGGGAGTGAGAGAAACGAGAGAACAAGGGGACGAGAGAGGGAAGAAGAAGAAGGAGAGAAGAGGAAAGAGAGAGCGATAGAAACAGAGAACGAGAGCGAGAGAAACGAGAGCAGCGAGAGAAACAGAGAACGAGGGGACGAGAGAGGGAAGAAGAGGAAGCGAGAGAAGAGGAAAAAGAGAGCGATTTAAGAGAGAGAAAGAAAGAGAGAGAGAGAGAGAAAGCATGAGAGGGATAAAGCGGGGAAGAGAGATAGAATAGTAGAGCGAGAGAGGAAGGATTTTCAATATTTTTTAAAAACAAAATCATTCCATAACTAGAATTAAACTCTCATAAATTCAATGAAAAAATTGACTTCGTCGTACACATGTCCAAAAACTTGTCACGTCACTTTTCCGACGAGTCGCCGCCCATAGAACTCGGTGGCGTTACGATATTGGAAAATACCCCCAAAATTAGTTCTATTCACAACCAAGGAAATTGTTCGTATTAAATTTGGCCAATACCCCCAAAGTTTGTATTATTCCCGTCCAATAACCCAAAAATAAACTAAATTTTAACCAATTCGATTGTGACGAATACCCTCCAAACAACCTATATACTCAATTTTTATTAATTACTAGTGTGGACTTGTGCTATGCACAAAGTAATGTTTTATAATGTACACATTAAAAAATTATTGAATCACGGAGCGATATTGTACGAGTAAGTTCCTTTTCTTCGGTCACTTGATCCTATTGAATGGTTTCACCTTTAACAACCTTATTCCACATGTTATTTCCTCATGGGAAAAAATGTTTTTGTGACGCATCAAATTCATCGAGCCCAACACATAATATCATCAAAGCCCAATGCACATTAACCTTTTCAATTATTCTAAAGAATAAACTAAAAATCTAAAAAAATTAAATGAAAAAAGCACTCATCAAGGTTTTACGATTACACTCGTTATTTGGAACATTAAAAAGTATACCCTCCAAGAATCGGACAATTTAAATAAACCTCACTCATACAACTTTAGGAACGAGTGCAACTATATGTTTGTATATCAAAAGGCAAATATCAGTAGAAAAAGGAATAATATATGATTGGTAGAAATTAAATAATTAGACGACACAAAGGTGACAATAAATATCATTATATCATAAATTAATATTATAATACAAAGTACACTAAATTAATAAAGAATATCAAACTAACAACTCATAACCTTCTACAAAATCAAAACTAATTTGAATTAATGGACATCGAAGAAATATTTACATGTTAGCTATTAAAATATCATTAAATCGAATATTCTATAAACTCTTAAAAGATATACATATATCCATAATAAGATCTCAATTTTCAGGTTTCCGGGGTGAACATAATGATTTATGTGTTCTTCTCTACCTTTGCACACAAAACAATCCCTTTATAACCTCATCGATTCTCCTCAAAAAATTATAAACATTATAAATTTAATCATAAATAATTTTAAATTGAGATTCAAAAGATAATGTGATATATTTTAAAACAGAAAACTATCTTTATTACGAATAGGAATCATAAAAATAGAAGCAAGTTTGATAAAAAATTAAAAATATTATTATATATAATAGCTTGCATCTCGACTCGAAACCATCATTTTATTTGTACCATTGAATCCCGTAAGAATGAAAATAAGGAGGGAAGGGAGACAAATAAAAGAGACATCTTATAATATAATTTCATTTTTCAAACTGATGCTTGCACCACCGCCAAAATTTTATGTCTAGAATTTATTCTCTACCATTTTACACCATTCGAAATTCAAAACCTATCAAAATATGCAATAAAATTTTGAGTATAATAAAAAATTATAAAATATTAACGCTTTACTATCTTATCATATCGATAAATGATAAAAAAAATTCTTAATTCCCTCAAATAATATATTAGTTCCTGATATATGATTTTTTAAAAAGTAATTTACTATCTTAATTTTTAAATTTTTAGAATAGTAAACTGTTAGAAAATTTATATCTTACAATACTAATTTATTATTTACGAAATATGAGGAAATTTTTTTTATAAATCAATTATACATAATTACCGACAAATAATAATTTTAAATTATATCTGAATAACATAATTTATTGTGACTCTAAACAGGTCTGCAAATAATTATCAGAACATAATATTTATACAAAAAAATTTATTATATATGATAATTTATTGAAAAAATTTCAGTTGACCTTCATATATATGATTGGGCTTTGAATTATCCTTGACATTAAACTACTCCTACATAATAATAAACCTATCAACCCTTTTTTTTTTTTTTCTCCAAATCCTATCAACCTAAATTTTTATTTGATCTGAATTTAAATAATAGATTGTTGCAGATTTGGCCCTACTATCCCTATTAAAAGTAAAATCCAAATTTGAAAATTATCTTCAAGAAATTTATTTTGTAAATTTTCGATATTTCAAAACGAGTTAGATTAAGACTAACTTTAAGATAATGGAGGGAGGCCTGAGTTTGTGTTATTAAATTATTTTCAGTTTTATGGCACATCAGATAGGAGCTTTTTATTAACACCCTCTTTTATTTAACTTCAGTAAACAACTTTATAATTTTTTATAACTCCTTACACTTGCTTACAAGCGGTTATAACTTCTTACAATTGCTTACAACTTTTTATAACTTTTTATAATTAACTTTATAACTATCTTGCAACTGTTTAGATCTCCTTGCAACTTACAAATTCTTACAACGTTACACCTTTTTACAATTCAATAAAACAGGAACCTAAATTATTGAACAAATTCATTAAAAACTTATACAATTAAGTCAAATTTCATGTTAGTCCAATTAAAATATATTCATGGATAATTCTGATTCGAAAGTAAATCAGGATTGTGATTTGGCCATTCATGTAACCATGTCGGTTAATCATGTGCGAATTTTACTTGGTATTATTGGATAATTTTTTTAAGAAGTTAGTAACTCCATCGCACTTGCAAAACCCGGGAGAAGCCTTTACATTCTATAAGCACTTATATATTAGAGCCATCTTCACAGAAGGATTCTTTCTTTGTATTAGAGCATGTTTGAGATGTCACTGTGTATATATATAACAATATAACTTGTATATTTTTAGTATTTTAATATATCACACCATTTAAATCCATATATATTTTATTGAAATTAATTATACATAATTTTTGTATATATATTTTTTTGAGAAATAATTTGAGATATGAAATAGTATTAGTGTTCGTTTGTAAAAATAATCGCGATAAATATGTAACGTCCCTCCCAATGATACGATATAATAAATAATTATTACTAAAAAGTGATAAAATTAAAGCGAAATCATATAATGGTATAAAACATTCAATCAATAACGCACAAAATTAAAATTGTTGTTTTTATAACTTGGACCCAACGGGTCGAACGGGCTTAGGTCGGATTTGACCATCTAATTTATGATTTTTGGGTTCGATTTTTTCGAGTTCGGTCGAAAAATCGTGTCCAAAATTTAAAAATTTCGGACACATTAGAATCAGATCCGGTTTTGCCGGATGTAGTTGGAATATGTTGGTTTTGGGTACAGAGGTCACACCTGAAAAAGGAAAAAGGGGGAATCGAATTTTGCAACCACCACCCACTATCTGTCTTGAATCTTCACATGTTGGATCGAGGCATGAGCTGTGGAGGTAGGTGCCCCTCCTGGACCCAGCCCATTCCTTTTTATTTTTAAGGCCTCCAAAAAAATAAAATTCTTTTTGTCCAAATGAGATGCAGAAGATAAGTACAATATATATACAATACTAATGGAAACGGAGGAAACAAAGATGGGGCTTAATATACCTAAGATCTCAATTTTGACCATCACACCAAAACCTCATTGGTAAAAAAATATTTTAAAAACATTAATTACACTTGTTGTAATGATCTGCTCGAGTTCAATAATGTACGAACACTTTATGAAATTTTACTTAGGATTATGGATCAAATCATACGATCGTAAAATTGTATTATGACCCTACCATATATTTTTAAAACTAAATTAGATTCGTAAAATTCTAATGGATTTAATATTATAATAGGAGTTAGATCGACATATGGTTTTTAGATTATAAAATTGTATGATCCGAACATAAAGTTAAATAACTATGATAGTATCGGCAGCAGCAGAAGTAGTAGTAGTAGAAATTATAATACAACAACTCACGAGTGTGGATCTCGCTTGCTTGGGGTTTGAGGAGATTAAGATGTAAGTGGTTTTACCTTTGCAAACATCTTTGCCGACAGAAAGACTAATTCGAAATAATAATATTTGCATATTGGAAATCATAAATTGTTTAGTTGTATATTTTTCACATATCGAAATCAGAATTTTTTATTTTGTACATTATCTTCTTCTTTAAGTGAGAAGGTGCCAATAAAGAAATAGAAATAACATTTCGAAAATCTTCTAATAATCAGAATAGAGTTAGTTAAAAGCAAAAGAAATGGACGGGCATAAACTATGGTATTCAGGAGTCAATGGAACCAAAAAGGAGTTGGTGTAATGGAGTAGTTGATCAAGTAGTTGTTAAGGTGAGCCATGTCAACTAAGCTAGTGGTAAGCTCAGAGATCCTTACTGTAGTGACTCTGTATGCTACTCAAATAAGATTGTCAGATGAAATTAAGAGGCAATTTTGGGAAGAATCGGATGATGCAATGCATGAAGGCGATTTTAATGGGCATATAGGGGCAAAAGAAGATGGGCATGATGATGCAATAAATGAAGGATTTGGTTATGGGAAAAGAAATAATGGAGGGGTGTCATTTGTGGACTTTGCTGTTACTTACAAAATATTCATTGTTGACTCCCATTTTAAGAAGGATGAACACTTCTATCAAAAAATAATAATAATAAAATGAACACTTGGTGACTTTTAAAAGGTCCAGCACAAAGACATAAATTGACTGCTTTCTCTTTGGAGTGAATGATAAGGCGATGTTTCAATATTGTAAAGTCACCGACTGAATGTTTAGTATTACATAGACTTGGTGATGGACATGGAGATTAAGAGTATGTTTGTTTTTACGACATTTATAACAGTGTTTATAATTATTATAATTTATAACACCTTGTAATAGCTAACGTTAAACGTAACAACTCGTAACTACTCATAACAATTAGTTTCAATTTATCATAACTACTCATAATTACTCATAACAGCTCACAACAACTAACAATTAATCCTAATAACTCGTAAAAGTTAACAACTAAAATAAATACACCCTATAATGCCCCAAATTCCATAACCACTAGCTTAGTCCTAACTAACTAATTTTCTAGTGATTTACATAGGGAGAAAAGACGGATTAGAAACTTTACCGCAGTCCTAAATTAGGACAATCGAAGCACCTAACTTAGTTCTGAGTTGAAATTCTACATATGCCACACGAGACATATGACGAAGCTGGGTCCTTGGATGAATTTACAAACTATTTATGCTCTCAAGACAAAACTAACTTCAAGTTTATAATTAATGACATCTTGTAGCAATAATTAACTTAACCTCGCATATGACGAAGATATAAACTCCCCAAGGATTGTCAACGTGAACTTCTATAACCATGACTTGAACACCATTAGACCCTAAAGATTCTAGTTCTAGCTTCTTTATTAGAAGATGCCTCACCTAAAACCAAAAATATGAAAAGAAATTGAACAGTGAGCCGATACACTTACTCATATATTATAAAGACAAAGTTAAAAGGTTATTCGGTGAGCACACACATTTCAATTCATTTATTAATAATAGAGAGAGAAATATAAAACATTTACTAGTTTATTATCTTAATGAAATTCTTACGATCATAAGTTTTTTTACATATGCACATACCCATATCGATCGGAAAGTCCGATTGATATTAGCCAAGTTTAATGATATGATTATAATGTGATAATATTGATATAATTCGAATGCACATTATTATGTGATAAATAATACTTGAAATGGTTCTTTTTACATTCGGAAAATCATTTTGAGTATTTGGTAAAATATATGTTTTCATAAGGTATAGGCAGTAAACATACCTTAGTCTTGATCTCCGTTACTCGATATTTAATGGGGTGCATTGGCTTGACAACCATTGCAAAATTTTCTTCTTCCGCTTAAGCAAATCATTATGTAGTCAATAATTTGATTAGATTATTCCTTACAATTTTAAATTTCTTTATGCAACGCTCAAAGTTTCATTTTTAAATTAATTGTTATAGTTTGATTTCTTTAGGAAGTGTTTTTTTTCCTACACTTAAACAAGTCTTTATGACCATCATATTAGCCCCAAATATATTTATAACTACTATTAGGTTATAGATTCGTACTTTATGTGCTCTATAGCTCTCTACTAATTTATATCGGTATTTCAAGTATACATGTCTATTGTTTTCTTTTAATAATAATCTCATATTAATTTTACCCGTTATTTTTTTATATTTTTCCATTTCCTAATAACGTTTTTCCTATCTAGTTTTATACTTCTCACTCAATTTAAAAGTTATTCTCACATACTAACTAAAAACGACACAAATTATATAAAATAAAAGTAAACTCTTAACATATCCAATGTAGTTATTTAACATGGATTCTTATTACCAATTACGAACTAACTCAACAACTTATGCCAAACTGTTACAAATCCCATAATAAAACCTTATAAGTACTATATATCCCAAATTATGCAATATTCTAGCCGTATATTACTCATTTTACACCTTATTCAAAACTTAATCTTCGCCTACCTTCCTTACTCCCTAAGAATCACTTCCTTTCTCTACCCTCATATATATCTCCATTTGCATTTTCATTCTATAATTTTATCCCAAACAACACATGCAAAAAAATTTCAAAATCATCCACCATATTTTTAATGAGATTAAGAATAATCAAGCACATTCTAAACCACCCATAATAGTCCTCTCACAACTACATCACCAATAGCTTCATAAATTATATTCCCCAATAGTACTAGTTACAAAAAATAATAATTCACATAATTAATAGACAAGTAATGCATAATTTGAAAGATCCACTCTTGAATCAACACAATTCATAGCATTTCTCAATCTCCACACTGTTGACAACGAAGTCAATAGCTTTGTTGCTTGGCCCAAAAGTTTTGTCATCCTCTTTACAGTAATTCATTTTTTAAAATATTAGATTTAGCTGTTGTTAATATCACGTATATATATTTTTAATTTTTGTATTGACTATTCACTAGGATATCGGGGATAGATCCTAGAATGGGATGAAAAGCACTCCATCTCCCTCGATTGCCACAAACAAGTATTGAGCGGCACCCGTTCGTCGTCCGAAGAAGTCTCCTCTAAGCTCGTATCCATTAAGGAGTCTCGCACGGATTGGTGTGCTACTCTGCAAAGTTGTGTGAAGACTTTGTCAGTATATACATCTCTCCCAATTAGTGCGCCGGGTCACATGTTTGGACAATGTGAATGGGACAATGAGGACATGACCTTCTACGTCTTCCCAAATGACATACTCGTAATTTTTGGAGATGCGGGAGATCGGCACATCCGTAATTATGATTGGCATTATGTGAGTTACTATATTCATAAGTTCTTTTTTAACTATACCAACATTACTATCATATCAAGTTATAATTTTTAGTGTACATTTTAACATTGTTTAGTATATGACATAACAAAGTTTAATGTTGAGCTTTTAATATGTGATTTTAGCTTTTAGTTTTTAGCGTATATTACAATATTATTTAGTGCTTGATAGATTAATATTTAGCGTTGAGCTTTAGATCAACACTATAGTACTTTCAATTTTAAATTTTTACTTTATAGTGTATATTAGATTGTCGTTTAGTGTATTATACATCGTTGTTTAGTGTTAAACATTAAATTTAGAACATTTTGACTTTAGTGTTTAGTTTATTATAAAATAAGTAAATATTGTAAAAAAAATAAAAAACAAAGATAATTTTTTTTATAAAAAAATAGCATTGAGGTTTAGATCAGCATTCTGTGGTATCAAGTTATAGTGTATGACGAACAAAGTTTAGTGTTGAGCTTTAGTTATGTGATTTTTTAGCTTTTAGTTTTTAGTGTATATTACAACATTATTTAGTGTATGATAGATCAATATTTAGTGTTGAGTTTTAGAGTTTTTAGTATACATTAGGATACTATTCGGTGTATGGTAGAATAAAGTTTAATGTTGAGTTTTAAATCTGTAGTTTTATTTTTTAAAATTTTTAATGTACATCGAACGTTGTTTAGTGTATGATAAATTAATGTTTAGTGTTAAAATTTATCTGAAGAACACTATCAAATTAACTTTAGTTTTTTAGTGTATGTTACAATATTATTTAATGTATGATAAAACATTGTTTAGTGTTGAGGTTTACATCAAGAACATTGTCGATTTATTAGTTTTTAGTCTTTTAGCATACATTAGAACGTTATTTAGTAAATATGATAGATTAACATTTAGTGTTAAGGTTTACATGAAAATGATGTCGTTAGTTTTAATTTTCTATTGCATATTATAACAATGTTTTGTGTATAATACATTAGTTATTAGTGTACAATATATTAATGTTTAGTGTTTAGTGTTTAGCGTTTACTATATTTTTATAAATATTAAAATAAATTTAAGTGAACATTTGTATAGTTTTATTGAACACTAAACTAATTTTTAGTGAATATTAGAATTATTTTTTAGTAAATATTATAATTTTTTTAGTGAATATTAAAATTTGAATCGGAGTAAATTCTTTTTATTTGGAAAAAATATCCATGTGTTTAGATTTTATTTCCCATACAGATTGGTGTATTATTATTTTTTTACAAAATAAACTAGAAAGTTGTAAATGGGCTATTGGTAAGAGTGTTAGTCTGCCATCAAAGAGGTCAGCGGTTTGAATTTGGGTTGCGTATTATTTTTAGTTTAGGCTGGGGAGTGTACAGATTTACTGTACCCAAGGTTGTACAAGTATAAGAACTGTATTTTAACCCAGCTACACCACCACAAAATCGGTGAACAACGAGCAACTAATAACATTAATTATAATAATAGTTTTTGGATTAAAATAAAATTATATTTTGGAAGATTGGACATTTATATATCCCACTTTATAGTTGGATGTGTGTGTACTTGTATTTGGGGGCTAATTATTTTTCTAAGCAAAAGTTATAGTGATTGTACTATACTACAATCACCGTAATTGTAATAAATTTCCACCGTACATGTGTATTCATTATATCATGACCATTCATTTTTTTCTATATATAATTCAGTTGAAAAATAAATTTTAAATAATTTTTTTAAAAATTTAATAAATGATTATTGAGTTTATATTTGATATTCGATTATCTATCCATTAACTTTTAAAAAATTACATCCATTAAAGGAACCTAAGACCCTCAACCCTTCCCTCACGCCCACCCCCACCCCCACTAATCTTGTACTTGCCATAACCATCGGTGTCGATGACCATGAATTCCAGCAGTGCTTCTCCGGCGAAATTCCCTTCGAGTTGCATTTTATACTTCTTCATGGTTCTTTCATGGATTCCGGAGAGTCATTTTCCATGTTTGATCAGCGAATGCCTATTCATCTTTCCGTGACCATGTTTGATCGGCGAAATTCAAAAACTTGCCCGAAAAAGAGGGAGTTGTCATGCATCCGTGACCATGGAGAAATTGGAAAGATAATTTCTTTAATTTTTGTTAAAATTTTCACCTTGATTTTCAATTAATGGAAGGAAAATATGAAAATTTCTTTGATATTTTGTTTCCATATTTAATTTTTAAAAAATTTTAAATAATAATTTTTAAATTAAATTAAAAGATAAAAGAATGGATGGTTGTGATTAAATTAGAACAATATATGATGTAAATTTCGCTAATTATGGTGATTGTCTTATAGTGACAACCAATATAACCACATCCTTTTTCTAAACCAACACCGAGATAGAAGGTTATGGACTCGATTTCATAATGACATGACAGTTAGAATAATATGCGTTTATTGTTTTACCCTTACTTTTAAAATTGTAATTACTCGTTGAAGAGTCAATTACAACTTCAAAAGAAAGGGTACAATAGTAAATATAAATGGTATGCCCGCCACATCAATCATGAAACCGAGTCAGCCAATTCCTAATTTAATGTTAGTTTAGAAAAATAACTACCCAAAATACAATACACGATCAACTAATATTAAAAGGTAGAGTATATAAACATCCAAAACTCCCAAAATATGATTTATTTTGATCCTAAATAATAATAATAATAATAATAATAATAATAATAATAATAATAATAATAATAATAATAATAATAATAATAATTACTGCTCCAACAAACACCCAAACCTCGAGTGCTCGGATTAAATTACCCTTCAACTATGTAGAATTGTAAAAAATGCCACTAATTAAATCGATGGTATTCGTTTGATACTAAGTTAGTTATTAAGTGATAAAAATGCCATCTGTAGCTAAGGTTTACTCGCTGTGACAGTAAAGACGGGAGGAACCGGTTAAAAATTCTAATTTTTCTTTTTTTTAACTATTAAAAGTTTTAAAAGTATTGCAACGAATTCCCTCCAAATCACTCTTCATTTGCAAGTTCCATCCCCAAATTGAAAAGTTAGGGTTTGAGGAAGAAAACCCCAAAAACGAAATTGAGTGAATTGGCTACATCGGGAGAGGAATTAGGGTTTGTGTAACGAAATCGAAACAAAATCGAAGGCAAATAGCTGCAATCATGTCCGAGTCTAACGGTCGTATCCCTAGCGGAGCGTGTAAGAGTTGTCCCTGTTTCTCGGATGTTGAAAGCTCCTGTAGTTGTGGCGAAAGATGTGAAATTTACACAAGCATGACTACGAAGAATCCTGGTAGGAGGTTTGCAAGGTGCTTAAGGTGTGGCACGCTTGGGGATTGTGAGTGAGACCTGGAATTTTAAGTAGGTTAATTAAATTAAGTAATCGACGCGTAAATTATTTTATTTAGTATGAGTTCTTAATCGTACGCATTTATAAATAAAATAGCGAATTATATTACTTCCTCCTGAGACCAATTAGGTTGGCTATTTCTATTTTGTTGCATAGGATAAGCTTTTCAAAAAAAAAAAAAAAAAAAGGGGAAGGAGTTGAATTATGTGTAATAGACCAAGAGGGATTAGTGTAAATGGGTGGTGTGCTAGCATTTTCTAAGGCAGCACAGCAAAAAGGAACAAAAGAGATTAAGGGAAAAAGGAAAAGAAAGGAAAGAAGGTTCGGGAAACAGAGGAAAGAAGGAGGAGGAGAACCGGGAGTATGGGAAAGAGAGAGAAGGGAGGTCGGGCGAGGGCAGAACCGAGCGAGAGAGAGAGAAAGCGGGAACGTGAGAGCCGAAGAAGAGGCTGGAGGCCGGCGCACCGAGCGGTGAACGAAGGGAAGATGGTCGGTGAACGCAGGGAAAAGCGCAAGGGCACAAAAGAGGGCGAAAGCGAGACCGGAAGAAGGGGAACGAGCGCGAGGGCCAAAGAAGGAAACCGGCGGCCAACAAACAAGAAGTCTGCAGCCGGCGGCGGTGTTAGGCAGAGAGGAAGGCAGCGAAACCAGGACTAGACCGGAGTTGGCAGCAGAGCAAGGAGGGAAGGAAGAGATTAACTTCGGCTAATTTGAAATTCAGCAAACCTTCATCCCTAATTCGAGGTGGGTAATCTTATACTCTAAACTATTAATAATTTCGAAACCCAAATGAGTTTATTGTGAATATTGCATGTTTGCTGTGAACCTAGAAGGAATTTAGGAAGTGGTATGGCTGAATTAGGATATGAGGAAATCGGGGTTGAGCTGTTAAGGCTGAATTAGAAACTTGAAGGAATTTAGTAGTTGTTAGGGTTGAGTTGGGATGCTGGAAACTTAGAAAGAGTTGGGTGGCTTGGATCAACGGAGTAATGCGGAGGTCTTAATTAACATTTAGAGATGAAGAAGTGGTGATTTGGGTATAAATTGTGAACTGATGCTTCAGTTGAACCTTAGAGATTTCCTAAGTTCTTTGCGTTGGAAGATAATGGTTCATATTGGGAAACAACGATTTAAGTATAAAGGAGGCGTGCAAGTTCACCTTGACTAGTACATGAGTGAGATAGGGAAGTGGAGAACTAGTGATTGTGAGGTTAAATTGAGTTGAAGGCATATCTAAATCCTTGAGAGTGAATTGAACTAGAAGATAAATGGAGTTAAAGGAAATTAGTGAAGTAAGTTTAAGAGCTATATGGCTAAGTATGGGCAAGAAGAGTTTGACTAGCAATGTGGGGGCGTAATCGGAGAAAATGTGAGGCGAAGAGAACAATTGTGATAAGTGGGGACTTCTTGGCTTAAGATTGTAACTAATTATGGTTATTGTGACTTGTATCACCTAAATTCGTGAAACGAATGGTTAGGAAGATGAGTTTGAACCAAATAGGGCAATTGTGACAACCGTGACAGACTTGGGGCTAAATTATAAATGTTTATGAGTATCTATGGTTTTAGGACTTGTGGTTATTGTGGCTCGGAGGAGTGTTAGTGTCCGAACTCATTATGCTTGAAAGGGGATTGGGTTAAGGTAAAACGAACTTGAGGTATAGAAAAGGAGCGGGAACTTGGAGTATCAAGGAGTATGCATTTATGTCGATTGAGTATGGCTTTGAAAATGGAGTAAGACGAGAATCACGTGTATGGGAAACATGAGACTTGCTTGAATAGAATATGGATGAATATGAGATATTAAGTACTTTGGTGAATCCTTGAGTTAATGTGCTAGTTTGGAATGTTAAGTCTTAGTATAGATATGCTTAACACTTGAAGTGATTTGATTTTAAATAATGCTCGAAAGTTAGTTTGAAAAGAGTTCAAATGTCTACGCAAAACGATACTTGTGCGTGATTCTTGAGAAATGCTTTTCGTACTTGAAAGGTGTTCTAAAGAAGTGAAATTGAGTTGAGAAAGTGAATTTAGAGGGGTGACACGTGTTGTCATGCTTTCTACGATAATAAACTAATTTGAGATTGTGGTTTAAAACCAAATTTGAAAAGTGATTGTGATCACTTCAATTTTTAACGATTTTGGGCTAAGGGTTGTTTAGACCGAGAGGAAGGAGGTGGTCGTGCGTATCAAGCCATGGGGTCCTTGCGTATCAGGATGCCTATCAACCAGAGAGGTTGATTCTTTCCCGACAAGGAAAATGGAGCCTTCCAAGTATTTGACCGGAGATAGGTCCCGGAACTCGAGTGAGGGGTCGCACCCCGAAAAACCGTCTAGTGCTAGTTCAATCGTCTAAAGCCCGAAAGGATTTTCGACCTATGACTCGAAAGTATTTGAAAGAAAGTGCGAGATGGTTCCACCTTGTTTAAAGTGATTCAATTCCCAAAAATGATTGCAAATTGCGCCTTCGAATGATTAAAATGTTATGATCTTTATATTGCAAACAATTTCGGGAGATTTCATTAAAAAGTATATAGATTTGTATTATGTTATTATGTTTTCGTTGGTTTCATTATTATGAGTAGTATGTATAAAGAATTTCCATTTTAAGAATATAATATTTTCGGTGAGCCCGTGATTTATTGCTCACCCCCACAAATTTCCCCCTTTTCCCCTCCCGATTGCAGGTACCCCTTGATATGGTTAGGTCGGAATGCTTGATTTTGATGGTGATCGTGAGTTGAAGTTGGTTCATGTGTTTTCCTGTTTAGCATGTTGTTTATATTCGGGTACTTATGTAAATGGGCAATAATGTATAGTAAGTTGGATGTATGCACGGAGACTCGAACTAGTAGCTCTAACAAGCCAGGAATTTCCTTTCACTAGCAATTTTGTTCTTAAGCGGTTGTAATTTAGTCTTTAGCTTAGCTTGTCCCTTGAATTGTAACTCGAGTATGGAATTTAAGTTTTATGGTTGTGAATATAGTCCGGCGTGTGGTGTTGAGCTTAGTACTCCGAGCGTATGGCTCGTTGAGTTTTGTTGTGAATTTCATGCACGTTTCGGGCCTTTAGCCTACGGGTTGGGCCATATTTCAAATAGAACTCTACCACAATTTTTGGAAAACTTTTAACCCTTGTGGAAAATTTCATTCCTTATCTTTAAGTTGAATTAAGGCAACCAAGTCAACACCTGAGTGAGCCTTGAGAGCCCTTTGAGGAACTCCGGCTATGTAATGAAGGTTTGCTCGGGGAGAGTCCGAGTCACCCTAGAGGGGGTGAATAGGGTGATGGAAGTTTTCCTGAAACCTTTAACTCTTTTGATAAAGAAGAGACAAGGACAGAGTTCCGAGTCGGTTAGCGAGGATTAGAAATATATGGACTCGTAAATGCTATCAAGAATAAATAAGCGGATCAAGCGAAAAAGTATAATAGTCCGAGTGTAGAATGAACTCGGAAAGACAACACTTCGAGTTACGTGGAAACCCTCCTGGGCGTAAAACCACGAACCGTGCTAATCCAAGTACGAAGTTAAATCCACTATTTTGAGTCCACAAAATACCGTGAATCGATCGAACCCGAGTTGCTCCCTTAGACAACTCTATACAAGTTTTCCTAGACTCGAAATTCCCTTATCTCGATCTAATACTTCCTAGCCGAGATAACCCTTACAGCTAGGGACAACTAAGCTGAGTTTACCCTTACAGACTTAGTCAAGGGACCTTATAAAGAAAGTAAGAAAGAGTTTGTAATCGAGTATAAGACCTTACAACTCGGAAGGTAATGAATTACAAAATAGGAGTTGTAAGTAGAAGATTGAGAATGAATACAAAGACTTTGCACAAGTACGTATATTAACAATAAGTTCGGCCCCATCTTCAAATCTTGTGAAGTGGCTTCTATTTATAGATGACCGAGCAGAGTAGCCATTATCTTCATCTCGCTGACCGAGAGTCCTTTGTGACCGTTGATATAAGCTTTTGAGTCACTCGAGAAAGTACCGTTGTAATATGAACGTTGGACAACGGTTTAACTCTCTTGGAAGTCCCAAAACTACTAGCGGTGTCTTGAGAGATAAGGTGAAAACCACCGTTAAGCTTGGTGTCTCGGTTTTCCAGATTTGGAAACGAGCAGCTCCGACACTATCTTCCGGGACCTGGAGCGAGAGAAGGTGAAAAGCCATGTTTGCTTGGTGATTTGACGTTTTGAAGCCGGTTACTTTTGTGATTTGAAAAGTGTATCCTCGTTTGAATAACCTACAAAAGTAAAGCAATTTTGGTTCTCAAAGTATGAAATACTTTGGTCCAAGATTAGATACGAGATAATAAAATAATTATGATAATTAAACAACTAATTATCCGAGTCGGAAGAGGAATGGAATTTTACGAGTCCAATATCAATGATACTCGTAATTCCATCCGATTTAGTCTAAGTGAAGGATCAAGTTCAGTAAGGAATATCGAGTGAAAAAAACTTGATATAGACTAAGTAATAATCATACTAAAAGTACCGACTATAACATAATAGAGCTTATAACCGAAGTCGATTCGAGTGAGAAAAGACGAAATACTAGTTTATTCAATCTGCGATAAATCTGAGTGATGAGGGACTCGGAATAGAGAACCGGTTTTACGAGTCACTTACGGATAAACAAGAAATATAAGAAGTAAAAGTCTGTATCACTTAGAGAAGATACCATTTTACTCAAAGAAGTTTCGAGATACAAAGAATGCCTTGGAATCAAAACTCTATAAGTATGAGATGGTTATACCGATTCATTTAATGCAACTCGAAATGCGTTGAGAAGTGTTTGAGTCTTCATGTAATACTCCTAGGGTGGGTTTTGGAGTGTTACATTGTGGTTACTTTAGGTGGGTGGACGAATCTTTATGTGAAAGGGTGAAGTAAATGGTGATTGAATTGATATTGAAAAATGAGGCATTGACTACGTAAAATGAAAGGCTCGAGACTCGTTAAGAGAATCAGAGAAGTTGATGAAGAAAGTTTGAAGGTTGTAAAAAGAAGTATAGAAGGATGGAGATGAAAGTCAAAGGGTATCAAAAGAGGGAGAAAATTGTAACGGCATAATTTTCATAACCGTAATGTTTACATTTGGTAAGAGTTTGAGGGGTGGAGTTGTAACCTAAATGTGAAGGTTGAATGAATTATGAATGATGTGTTTTGTTGGCTTTTAGGTCTTTTGTTGTTGCCTAAATGAAAGTGTAGCCTAAATGAATTATGAATGAATAATGAAGTCTGTTTTTACACATGTTGAGATATAAATGTGTTTTGTCTCCACTTTGGGTGCATGATTCAAGATACAAATATGCTTAAATATGCAAATTGCTTTGCATCATTGTTTGCTAACTTGGAAACAATTGGCTTAATGTAGAAACCGTGACTTTTTATATTGAGATATGTAATGGATACAAAATGCCCAACTTGGACACAATTGGCATCATTGCTTGCTAAAAAACAATAAAATAAGAACAAGTTGAAATTGGCAATATACATAAGGATGACAAAAATTACCACGAATTGGAGCCCAACTGTTTCATAAGAAAAAGAAGAAAAAAAAAGTTGCGGATCAAGCTAATCATTCATCCAAGCACCACATGTCTTTGTTGGGTTTACGCATTTCCCGATTTGATTTGACCTCCTGGTAGGTTGACTTTTGGTGGTGCTGGTAGTGCGAGAGGATACATTTTTTCTTGAAGAAGATGGGGCAGAGGTAGTTTTGGATAGCATAACTTTCACATGAAATTTCTTAGGAATGGGTGGTTAAGTCATTTCGAGTTTAAGGGGCTGAGAAGGATTTTCCGTGCTTGGGTAAGGTGGTTCTTTGGGGGATGCATTACATTTCCTCCTTTTTGCACAGACTTTTTCACAAGTTTGCCTCCTTTTTGCACATTTGCATCTGTCGGTTGGTAGCTGGGCTACTTTAATGTGGGGTGGCTCGAGTTAGGTCGACCGAGAATTAGCCCTCGCTTTAAACTGGGCTGACTAAGAATTAGCCCTCGCTCATATTGCACATTTTCACAATGCATCACATACAAAGTTATAAAATATAATTAAAGTACTTAAACTAAACAACAAAATTAAAAAAATAAGCGAATGAGGAGGTAAGACCCGCTTCAATCTAAGGTGGCTCAGGTTGTGCAGGTGAGAATTGTTCCCCTCGGGTTGGGCAGGCTGAGTTGGCCTTCTTCTCACCTAAACATAGATACCATTGAATCATATACCATTGTAACAAAGTTGAGGTTGGGCAGCCTCCTTCACTTAACACGACCACACAAACAAGCGGACAAATAGGAGAAAGAAACAAAAAAAAAAAAACAATTGGCTTAAACTCGTAGGCACACTCGAGCATGCATTCATAATTATGCACTATTACTTCGCTCGGGTTCTACACTTAACAAAGGCACACAAACTCGGGTTTAGCTTAGATACTTCGTAACAACACAAACAAGTAGGCATAGAGCAAACCTTGAGCTTGGATACTCTTTGTGTGCATGTGGACCTGTTGTGGCCTTCTTGACCACAATTAGAACAATGAATTCTCTCGCCCATCTTTATCGACCTTGCCTTTCTTACCCCCTTTCCTTTGCTCCCAAGCTTTAGGCCCTCTTCGAATTGTGTAATCTATTTCCTCTTTGGCTTAAAATTTGGAGCAATTATTAGTTCACCACTGGTAGCTTCCCACATATCTTTTCCTTTAATAGGCATCGAGTGTAAGTATGTGATCTTCAAATATTCCGTTGAGTAGCGAGTCATGCACAAACTTTACAAGGTCTAGCCTCTCCTCTCTCATCACTGCAAAGGAGTGTGCACAAGGGAGTCCACTAATCTCCCATGACCTACAACTACAACTCCTATCATTCAAGTTCACCACATACTCTTCTATGCCATGACAAACACTATAAAAACCATTTCCTCCCTAATTGCCTCCCAAAATCTTGAGTTGTCCTTCCTCTTTTGTAACTTCTCTAATATCCTAGGAGCAATAGCATCGAAAGGTGCTATGTCCATTCTTTCTTGTCTCGTAATTCTCTTCATGATTGCTTTGTAAACACTCTTCAACATTGACACAATAGGCATGTATCTAGCATTGATAATGAACCCATTGAAGATTTCAGCCATATTGTTGTCCACCGATTCGCACTTGGCATATATATAAAAACCTAAAGATATACTACCCTTGCTGATCCTTCCAAGTTCTTATTCTTAAAGAAGGCCCCGGGTTTTATTTGTATACCTCCCAAGCATAATCCCCGAGTTTGCCCAAACCGACTCTTATAATCACCCACAATTGACCGCAAAGCTCTTTTCCTAGCTCTAACACACATAGATAAAGTGGCATTATAGTTAAGTTCATCCTTAACTATGCTTTGAAGATCTCTCCCAGTCAATGCGAGCTGTCTTCGAATGTGTCTTTATAATGTTGAACGAACCAATCAACGGACATATGTCTCTTGCTCGCCTCAAAACTAAAAGGCGGACATACGTGCTTTTTATCCAAACTTTTTATCCGCCAGGTCAATTCCTTCCCAACCTGTGATCCCCATAGCCTCTATTCACAACCTTCACTCAAGCAACAGGACCTAATACCTTAATTTATCACTCTTCTTTACCTTAAGGTGAGACCCTTTAACAATTATGTAATTCTACTAAACCATCTTTATTGAAAAATTTATGGTCAACCTTAAGCTCAATTGAAGAACTACCCTTGAGTCTTGGGTATTTCACACTCTTCTTCCTTTTTGATCCATTCCCATCTTCACTTTCACTACTTGGACTCTCTGCATTGTCCGAATCATGATACGTTTCCTCACCTACTTCTTGCTCATTTATTTCGAGCATCACCGCCACCCTGTCTTTGGGCGGCTTGTTCCTCTTTTCTTTTCTTTATCTTTTCTCTAACCTCTCTTAATTCATTATCCTCAACATCTAAATTTCAACACCATCATCCTCCGACCATAGATCATCATCATCGACTCATCTCCATCATCATCTAACCCTAGTCCATTATCAATCTCCTGTTGTGATTCTTCACCTCCAACTATTGCATTATTATTGTGGTCAACATACAAGCACATAAACTCATTTTTCTCACACGGATCACTCAACTCCCTTATCTCATCAACACTCTCTATTGCTACCAAACTATCCTCAAAAGCTAATCCAAGCTTGCGTAAGTAAATTGTTTTTATTCTCTCCGCATTATAACCTAAGCTCATCACATTTTCTTTTACATCCTCAACACTCAATAAGTCGGGATCACATTGTATCTCATCCATCTCATACTCACTATATACCAAACGTGGACTCTTTGAAATCCCTCCCCCCACCCTGGAAAATACGTAGCTTACAATTTCCCAAACCACTCATTCTAAAAATTACAAACATAATCAAGTAAAAAATAATGACAAACATCCATAAAAAAATCAACTTCATACCCAAACAGAGCATTACACCTTCCCTACCCCCCAAAATACTAATTTTCAAGCATTTAATAAATTTAAACTACTATTTCAAAAATATTTCACTAAGATTAACATTATACAAGGTAATTGCAACACCAACATCTCATAATTCCAACACCAACTTGTCATAATTTTCAACAAAAAAAAAACCCTAAACACTTACCTTTGATGTTGATCGCAATTCCTCTGTATCCTCTCCCCTGTCTGCAGATGATAACCTCAAGCTTTTCCTCGGTTTCCAATCGGTATCACAACCATTTAGGGTTTCAAATTGCAATTACAATCAAAATAGAGAGAGAATCGGCGAAAATGACAAGAGTGCGAGAGAGACAAAGAGTGTGAGAGTGATGATATTCATTCCAAACAAGGGAAAAGAGACAAGTGAGGAAGTTTAATTGCAACAAACGAGTTAAGAAAATGAGTTTTTACCGGTTCCATGGGTTTTTACCGCTACAGTAGGTCAACCTAAGTTAAAGTGGCATTTCTTTCACTTAATAATTAACTTAGTGGCGGACGGTTACCATCGATTTAATTAGTGACATTTTTGACAATTTTAGATAGTTGAAGGGTAATTTAATACGAGCACTCCCTAAACCTCCACCCACCAAAACCCCAACCCTTTATGCTCGCACCAAAGGCTCGCTTAAACCCGCGACACCACGGCGAGCATTACTCGATGAACAATGAGCAAACCTAGGCTTATTCTAAGTCTTGAAACCACTGTTGTGCAATTGGTCTCCGATTGTAGGGGTTTAAGAATATAAGGAGAGAGAGAAAATGCCTTAAGTGATAGATTGGGCAACTCGACCAAGCGCTGCCAAGGCTCGATTGTGGTCAAGCGAGGCTCGACGGACGATTTTGCGACTCCGACCATAACTTCGTTACTATCGATCGACCTTGATAACAAGTGGAGGGATTGGTCCGGTCGCCGGTTTGGGGGATTGGTCATGGTTAGAGGAAGAGAGAAAGGGATGGGAGAAGAAAGAATGCCAAAATGCAAATAATGTTAATTTTTGTTGGCAATTGGATATCAATAATGTCACTTTTAAAAGCATTAAATGCTAGTAATCTCACTTTTAAATTCGACATATATAATTTCACTTTGAAAGTTTTAAATGCCAATAATCTCACATTTTAGATTGATATCTAACAACCCTTTATATAAAAATTTTAATTTTTTTATTTCCTAAAAATAATAAGATAATAATGATAAATTCATTATATTGTCAAATAATAATGATAATTCTTATTCTTTTACAATAATTATGTCAACAACTATTATTATTATTATTATTATTATTATTATATAGTTTTTCATTGCGACATCATCATTCACTACAAAAGTAAGGGTCAATTAGTCATAAAGAGTGCCACATCAAAAACTATCATTGGATTTCATCCCATAAAATATTTACCCAAACTTCAAAAATTTCAATATTATTTATTCAAAATAATGAGTTCTGTAAATTATCATATCAATAGACTCATATTTTATTCATTTTTCTTTTATGGGGGTTAGACAATTGTAATCATCTCTTTTTCTTTTGTCCTGGTGTGGAATCAAATTCTGCAGTGTTCAAAGGTGAGACATAGGCAGTGGAATTTCAGACAAGAGAGAGTCGTTTAAGGGTGAACTGCAAAGGTAATTCACAAAGAACCAAATGGCTCAGAACTGTTCTTGCAGCAGCAGTCTATGAGCTTTGAGTGAAAGATGTGCCAGAGGATTTCAGAATAAAGGCAGGCCAATAGAGGTTAAGTTAAGGCAGACTCAATATGCTTGCTGTGTTAGAGCTGATGGTTATGTTGTGAGATGGAGTGACCTGATATTTGTATTTTTGTCACTCTTATACCTAACTTTTGGGAATATCAATGATAATTATTTTCTTTTTCCCAAAAAAAATGCCGAACTGTTGCGCAGCCACAAGAAATACAGCTCATATTTGCAGAGCATGTCATTATGTACACGAGTATTCTCATTGACACACCAAGATCAATTTTGGTAAGTTACATAGAGAGCTTGAGCATACAAATGCCAAAACTAAAAGTGATTGGCAACTTCTGACTACTCAGGAGAGGAACATACAATGCAGAGATAACACCAACAGGACCTGTGTCATAAATTTAGGCTATGAACATATTCACAACTTGGAGAAAACCTCTACTTGCTGATATCCAGGGAATTATAATTCATTCAACATTAGAAGCCTCTGATCTTTCAAGGAGGGAGATGAGGCACCCTCCACAAACTACAAGATACAACAACAAATGTGAACTTGTTTAAGTGTTCTATTGCAGAATAAAAGCGGATTAATAACATACAAGTTATAAAAGAAAACAAAGAGACGGATGCAAGTCAAAATCATAAGAGTCTAAGTGAGGCAAGCAACGCTAGGGTAGTGAACTAAATGCTGTTTTCATTAAGAGCGTCCTTGGTTGTGAGACAAGGGATGGAGTTTATAGGAAAAGGCATTTCAATCACCACAAGATTATAAATTACTTCACTATGAGAAACAGAGCAGTCGATTTTGTTCTCTTTACCATACAATTGGATGATGCAAGGAGGTTTGCAAGTGCTACCCCCCTCTCCAAAAAAAACAAGAAAACCACAAAAAAGGCACTACAATAAAGATTGAAAAAATATGAAAAATGAAAAAAAATATTCACTGTTCTGAAACACCAGGAAAGTACTACAAATGCGTATTCTAAAGACAAATATTTCTACATCTTTATACAATAATTTTCCTTCGAGCCAAATGGTACCTTAGTGATAGGGAACACCCCCCCAAACTCCCAAAAAAAACGGCTGCTTAATTTTCACTCATTATGCAAAAGAGAGGAAATGAAGTACAAAGAAATATAGGGTATCATAGATGCCGAACCTTAAAACCTGCTTTAGAATACAATTCTTGAGCACCATTGTTGTCTGCATTTACATGGACATATAGCTGCTTCATACCTAACAGTATGCAGAAGTCCACAGAGAATGGCAAGTTAATACTTCAGTGAAGAATAAAAGGTAGATGCACATGTTTCCCAGTAGGATCTAATGTACCAGATGAAATGGCCATATCAGTGGCCAAATGAAGCAAATTTGTAGCAATTCCCTGTCGCCGGGCAAACTTGAAACACAAACATTAGCAACGTAGGCGTACTGTTGTCCGCCAAAGGGCTGACAGGGCAAGGCAGAAGGAGATCTACTTTTATCCTGTAGATAAACGATAATTGAGAAATCACTGGTATGATTTAGTGGCTGTAAGGCAAATGGTAAACATTTCATAAAAACTTGAAACGACAAAGTGACTGACCCCTGGATATTTTTCTCCTGGCAAATGTTGCCGTATGCTGAGGTCTAGAGTTCCAACAACACTATTTAAGACAGTTCTCCTCACATTTTTCTCCTCTCTTTTCACCTAATTTGCAGGAAGAAACGACATAATTAAAAAGCATCATCATGAAAAAAAGAAGAAAAGAAGCTAAAAGTGGACATCACGTTTTCCAAAAGACAAAAAAAAAAAGGAAAGAAAAAGGCATCAACATGAAGGCTAACAAAATATTAGCTAGCATGCAGGTGTAAGCTGCTTAGCTCATGAAATCTATTAGGTTACTAACAGAAGCTTGGTTTCAAATACTACCATCAGCCAATGCCCCTCACTTCATACCTTCCACAAATAAAGGGAACTCTAGAAGAACTGAGTTCGATGAATATAATGAACTGGCAGTGGAACAGGGCCGTGTCACTACTCCAAACAGTCAATTCTGCTGAACAGGGAGGCAAATGTAGAAAAATTCTTCCCAGTGTTCATGATATGACATTTGTCAAGTCCTCTAGAAAGAGCACAGGCTACTCAGATGTCAGCTTTCAAATCAACAGTGTTTAATATGATTTGATACTTGTTCAGTAAAAAATGGTTACATTGACATGAAAGCCCTGTCAAATAATCATTTTTCGCAAAGTAATTATACCTTTATAAGCTTAAGAGCATTGGTGGCTTTGCTATGGAGAAATGAATGGTGAATGTAGCACAAGGACAGCATTACATAAAACATGTATGACTTGGAAGTCAATTAAATTATTAGACAAGATAGCCATGAACACAAGCGAGATATCAAAAATACGATAATTGAGTGCGACAAATTAGCTGGATATGCAAACATATTTATGTGTTGTTTAGTCTAAGATTTGAACCACATAAACCAAGAAGGGAAGGAAACAAATAACTAAAGTGCTAATCAATTTCATTGCAAATTAGCATTTGGCGTAACTTCTATTCATGTTTGTCAAACTAAAAATCTGTTCCTGATAAGCTCTCAGGGTAAAAAGAAAATTGTCAAGTGTGCCGGTCCATAAAATCTCATAGTAAACCAAAACTAGAGTTTCCAACATATTAGTGAGCACTTCAATAAAGACTCTTTTCTGGAAAAAAAAAGTACCAGAATAACATCCATGAACTTGTTCCATGACATGAAACAATTGTGCAGTAACAATTTCAAAGGACAAATGGACAGGAGCTTAGAACATACTGCAACTAGGCAGAAACACTTGAGCGAATTTCCATCCAGCCCAGAACATCGTCTTTTCAGTGCATAGAACTCCTGTGACACACAACAATGTAGGTACTAATTGTTAATAACCACGATAAATAATTCTAGTATAAATTACTAGAAATGCAGTTTCAAGTAGTCCTATACCTCATACAAGAAATGAGTAATAACTATAACTAGGAGCAGCTAAGGCTTTCATACAAACACAAGAGAGTTCAAATACCCTGTTTAGATAGAAGGTAAAGACAATATTGATGAAGAAAAAGGAGATCATCATACAAGATCAGGGCCAAAGAACTTAAATGAGGCCGTCTCAACCATTTATTTTCTATTAGACACTCAGTAATCTATTCTGAGCTCTTAACGTACTTTTTGTTCCTTCCTCTTTCCATCCCCATTCTTGCATTATCTACCAGTGCTTTGATGTGATTCGCCTGCTTATAAGTCCTTAATGCCCTGCCTTCCCATCTTAAACACCAGTATGTCCCCCACTTCTCATCTCTTTTCTTTATTTTCTAACTTATTGGAAATTAACCTAAATGTTTTACTCTAAAAATCACCTTTTTTTTTGGGGGGAGGCGAACAACCTTTCTATTTGATTCCATCAAGGTACCTATTCTGGATGTCCCAGCTCCCAGGCCTTACTCTGATGAGATCCACATGGATGTTCTTACTTCATGGCTGCGCTATGGATTTCCCAAAACCTTGTCAATGGTATTTGCTTGCATTACTTCCAATTCCCCTAGAGTCACGGCTTGAGACCCCATTTCTACCCAGATTTTTGCTCTCATGGAATTCAGTACCAAAACATTTAAGGGCTTCCAATTTGATTGATTTCAGACAACACCAAGATGCACGGGACTTAAATGACTATTCATAGTTTATAGATCTACTGTAAAATTCAACTATCTTTAGCTAAAATTAACAGGTTTTATATCATTATTCAAGAGCGATTGGTCTTTGGGGCACATCTTAGCACGTCTCAGATTTTAGTGGCGGGGAGGAGGATGATCTAAAGCAGCACATTCTACAGCTTGCTGCATTGAATGAAGATGTTTTTGCAACAAGATATCTTGGCCTGACTCAGTCCCCACTAACTCAGGGATGGAACAAGTGAATTGCAAAATTTTGATGATTATGGCATTTTCTGAAATTTTTTCAGTTTTGTATTCTTTTTTTTTTTTTGGGGGGAGGGGGAGTATTTCTTGTGGCACACGTCTCAGAAAAGAGCTTTATAATTATTAATATTTTTCTTTTTGAGGGAGGAGGGGCAGGTTAGTCCAAATAGGATCTCATGGGGGCACGCAAGTGGCTGAAGGATAGGGAGAAGAGGAAGATAGTGAGCAAGGGACAAACTCTCTCATGCCCCTATCCGGATTAGATCCCCAGACCTCATTGTTGGAAGATGCATACTGTAAATCACACTAGACCACCCCTTTCATGGTTATAAAAATAATATTTTAGTTGTATTAAAATACCATAATTATTTTGTCCTATCCTTAAACATTTTTTTGGCTATAACATCTGTTAAGTTAGGTTTATTTAGGAGTTAATTGTGAAAAAAAGTTGGTTACTTTTTAGTTGGAGATTCACCATAATTTAGGTTCCGAGTGGATACTGCATCACTGCCAACAAAGACCGACCTTTATTACTAACAATAAAGACTCCAAAGAAGCCAAGATGGAGTCAGAGCCAAAGTTTTTCAAAGAAGTGCTAAGATTCTAAAGAATCTTATCATTGGGGTTCATTTGTTTCACATTAGTGATAACCTACATGCAGGTTTTTATCATTTTCCCTCAAGGAATTTCCAAGTCACACCCTAGGCATCTGATATATGCAGTGTTATAGCTTTTATAGGCACCACAGTGAATTTGCAAGGTTGTGCCTTTGATCCTCTTCCTTTCAAAATTCATGATAGAGATTTTTCTAAGAGATGAATAATGATGTGCAGTACATGGAATGACAATCAGAATTTTGATGGTTTTAGGAAAGAACTAAATCTTTTAATTTAAATTTACTCTTTATTTCAGAACTAATATGATGAGCATTTATTAGGGCAGTATATCTTAAGATTATTAAGACTATAAAAGTAACATTTTGGCAATATTAAGATATCATATTATTTATTTTCCTTATCCTAGAAGTAATTGCTCAAGCTATTACTTGTGTATAATATGCTATTTGATAAGTTAATATAAAATACAGTTGGTTCTATATTTTCCTTTTCTTTTTTTTTTTTTGTCCAGAGAGATTCACCATCATACCAAGCCAATCTAATTTTGCTGAGTGCCACCGAAGGAGGCTTCCAGTTATTTGGATTAGAGTACGAGGATTTGACACAGTGATACAAATGCAAGTGTTGTACTCAGCTATTTTCGAGAAACTGGGGAGTTTTAGCCCAAGTTGAATGTGTTACAAGTCCAGTGTTTGCACACCAAGGTAAAAAGAGGAGTTCAAGAAATATGAAGAGACTGAATGTTTAAGGCTTAGCAGTAAGCAAACTTTGCACTTGCAATTGAATTGTAGGGAAGTCATTTCAATTAAAACCAAGATTTGAAAGGTATCAACTATCAGATATTCCATAAGAAATGAAGCAGAGGACAGTTTTGGCATGGGCTTCACAAGTATTTTTGTAAAATCGTATATCCCAAAAGTAATGTTTAACCCCAAACTTTACTTGTCTTTAAAAACTATTTCTTATTATTAATGATAGCATTATTAGTACTGAACCAACTTCTATTACAAGGAAAGATAGTGCATCAGGACCCTGACGTACCTGTTCAGCATACTTCCTTTTATATGCATCAATATG
The DNA here is from genome assembly GCA_021018815.1 of Talinum fruticosum. Classification (NCBI taxonomy): domain Eukaryota; kingdom Viridiplantae; phylum Streptophyta; class Magnoliopsida; order Caryophyllales; family Talinaceae; genus Talinum; species Talinum fruticosum. The sequence goes on from JAITYX010000011.1 coordinate 5,267,501, forward strand.
CCTAAAAAACACAAGAGTTTAACAAAATCTGAGACCAAGATATAGATTTTTAAGAGACCAAGGGCAAGGGAGGAACAGAAGAAAAGAGAAAGGAAAACATGTACTGATGAGTAATAACTACAAAATGATCCTGTACCATTTTATATCTAAAATAAACCAACATGAAGGTATAAATTATTTACAAATATGTAGAATCTAACCTCATGTATGACACAGACTCCCAATGGGCTTCAGCACGGAGCCATGCTGCTGTCTGCCACAGATAGAGATAGGAAAAGAATACATGGAAGCACCATAAGGCTATGTAGACCACCAAATATAAAAATGTTCTGAGGAAAGAAACAAACTAACCCAGTATTCTTCATCAAGAACAGCTTCACGAGCAATATACCGAGAAAACTGATGTTTTTGCAGCCCGTCACACTCTTGATCAGTTAGCTGCAACCTGTTGAAAGAAAGCTCAGGCAGCCTTAGATTATCGCCACTTGAAACAGCAGGTTGCTGCACTTTCTGACCATTATTGCAACGAACTTCCAGTGATTTCACTCTCAATGTTGAATTTGGAAAGCTTTCTCTGCATGAAAATGGATCACATCCATGTCAAGCCAAGAAATGCTACCAAAGCAGGACATTAGACATTACTGAAACTCATAATCAGGTCATCAAAACCCTAATCCAAACTTATTTAGCTCCAAGATAAACCGATTTGACATCAAAAGAAACTTTTGAAAAGAGGAGAACAAAGTACTAAACGGGTGAATTGAGTTGAAGATCTTCATCACACTACCATAGGACCTGTGACCTCCTCCAAATTGAGAAGTGACCCAGTATACTAAAGTCTGTTCATATGCCACGGTCACAAGAGATGAAAATTAGTTATAGAAATTAATAGAAAAAGTTATAGGAGATTAAGTTAATAGTAACATGCTCTTTTGATAGCTTCATCTTCTAGGTGTTCAAGAACGCATAGGAAGCAACTAATATACAAATACATTGCAAAGAAGAATATTTACCCTCAATGATTCAGTAGATGCCCATTTCACAATTGCTACAAAGTGTTGGAGCAACGGAAACAAGTGGCACACGATTTCGGGGTAAGGTTGGTACATCTGGAGTGTGGACCGCCAACCCCACACCACCTCCATCCAGAACTGGGGGCATAGATTTAAACATAGACATGGTTGGCCATAAGTATTATACACATATTTGCCCTCGCCAAACTTTTTGTATGCAGTACTTAATACATTACAGCCCAATCCCCAAATACAAACCGTTGGGCCCTCACTTTCTACTCAAATGCATTGTCTATTCGTTCTGATTAATGTTTTCTGTGAATTGCTATAGTTATGATTAGGTCTTACAACTGTTGAATACTATTATAATGACAACTCTCCATAACACTTTTCCAAGTTAACAGCAAATAATTAGTGAATCCAATAGGACAAATCGCTCTCATATACATAGTTATGAGGAGCACAACATCAATAGGTTAGGTATGTCCGTAATTATGTCCCTTAAAAACACGTCGGGCTGAGCTCCTTCACGCATCGTGTGCCTTTTTTCCCCTAATCCGATCATATTAACAAAATAAATCCAACTACTAACAGCAATGCTTACAAGGCTCAGCAATACTCTTTGAAAGTCCATCACCCTCTCCCAACACTACTAAAATTAGGACAACAATGACGTATCGGTCTGGTTTTCCAACCTTATCCTAGGCAGTGTCTTCCTCAAAATTCTTGGAAAAATAGTTTTACTTTCTAAAATTTCCTACATATCAGTTGTTGCATCCAAGAGAAAGGATTTAATTCTCCCCTCTTCCCCCGGCCCCCAACAAAAATCCCAAATCTCAAGCTAATAAAAGTGGACCCAGATCGTTTGATTGCACATAATTTCCCACGCTTGAGCCTTGAAGAAGAAGAGAGGATTTTTATCTTTTTAAAGCTTATAAATTTCTTTCACGTCCGTCAATGGTAAGCATTCGAACAATCCAACCTAGTAAGCAAACAACGATACAATTCAAACATTCCCAGGTGCAGAACACGAAACAAATCAAAGAAAAATAAACCCCCAAGATTAAATTCGACAACACTTGATGGAGAGAGAGAGACAGAGAGAGAGAGAGAGAAAGCAGAAACTTGAGCATGGGCTTACCCGAAAGCTGAAGGGACCCGCACAGATACAACACGGGTATTACTCTGTTTGATTGAATGAGGGATTTCGGGTCGAAATTGAGGTAAAATTGCTCTTTGCAATTCTACCTCCATTTCTCTTGTTCCCCCTTTCTCTCTCCTTGTCTGGCTTCTCTCTCCTCAAGCCGTCATAAAAAGAGCCAGGAAAGCAACCCCGAAAACAAAGGATTTTCGCCCTTTTTCGCCATTAAATTTGCATATGAATTCAGGTGGTGAGAGGGCGCCTGGAAAGTGGGATAAACTGAGAGGAGAGAGATTTACTTGGATTTTACTAGTTTCCGCATCACAGAATGGATAAGGCGAATACAGAAAAATACGGACTAACATTTTTTCTTTTTGATAGCAAAATACAGACAAATAATTGGAAGTGGCAGAAAAAAGAAACATAGGCTAATAATTATCCATCATGTATGGAATATGGCCGAAAAAAAAAAAGGACACCATATATATATATATATATATATATTTGGAAAGGGTAATTAAAACAACTAGTAGGTAGCACTTCTGCTCGAGGTTCTACCAAGTTGTCCTCCATAAGAATGGAGAGTAGGGAGGAGAGGAAGGAAGAGTATCCCAAGTACAAGGAATGAGTAATGGAAAGACCTAATCTTGCGACCCAATCCATGCACTCTATTTCCCTCCCGAAACCGATGTCCGATAAGCACATTACAACAGCTTCCTAATATACAGTGAGTGTCCCGAATGAGAGTCCGAATTTCCCATGGCGGTGGGCACTCCCTACACAAGGCCTTAATCACCACTTGGTTATCTCCCTCGATTATGATGTGACGAAATCCTACTAGGATGGTCGCTCGTACTCCGTTCCGCATTGCGGTGGCTTCCGCAAAAGATGATCCCAGGTTTGTAACTCCCGCTTGAATGAATCTTCCGTCCCAACTTTTGATGACAAACCCTCCAGCTGCAGATCGTAGAAGATTTTGATCCATCAAAGTAGATTTTGATGAACCCCTGGCGGGTTCTTCCAACCTATATGTTGAATTGAGGTGGAAGAAGTGATAGATGAATGAGGTGTAGAAGAAGTAGAATAAATTCCATCAAATTTGCCTCTTGCCCTCCATTCCGCCCAAGTTTTTTAGCTTTAATTATTGTCCGAAATGTGTTATACCTTCTATTGTTAAACACTACATCGTTCCTACTTTTCCAAATGCTCCGGATTAAATATACCATTCGACTAGTTGAGTTGGTTTATGGAGGTTCCTATATTTTTGAAAAATATCACCTAGTGACAAGCCTTGAAATTGTCCGACGTTGATATCAAGCCACTTTTGAAGAAAAGCTTTCTCCCAAGTGTCCTTAACCAGTGGGCATCCGGCAAAGAGATGGTCAATCGATTCCTCACTTTGTCGGCATAAAGGGCGGTGTCTATCCACACTAAGCCCTCTTCTTGAAAGAGTATCACATGCAGTAATGGATTTATGTTGGATTTGCCACGTAAATATCTTTAATTTAGGCATGACGTCCAACCTCCATATCCAACTACCTTCCCGGGTATGGTTATGGTCCTCTAGATTATGTGCATTCCAAGTTGTTGATTTTGTAGTAAACTTTCCTGTACTCGATAGTCCCCAACACACCGTGTCTTCCAAATCATGATATGGAATGGGTATGCTACTGATTTTTACGCATATGTCCATTGGAAGGAAGGAGGAAAGGAATTGCATGTTCCATTCTTTCCCCGACGTAAAACAAGCATTGACGAGTAGCATCAAGTGCTTGGAATGTCATTTCTAGTACTTGTCATAATGTTGGCTTAGTCGTTGTTTGCCCACACCAAATGTCTTGCCAAAACTTTGTTTTCTTCCCATTGCCTATTTTCCATTTGAGCCCTCTTTTAAAGAGTTCCCTTTTTTCGGAGGCATCTCCATGCCCAAGAGTCCGAAGTTTTGGGTTTACACGGAAAAGGTCTTCGGATATCGTTAAAAGTTTTGGGTTTCGGGAGGCATCTCCATGCCCATCTTTTTGGTTTACAAATTTTGTCCCAAGAAACAAAGGAACGCCCTTTGATATCTTTTGCTTTACTCCGAAAAAATCTCTGTTGATTTTGTCTAATAAGTCTGTTGTGCTCTTTGCTAACTTAAAACATTGCATTGTATGCGTAGGAAGGGATTCCAGGTTGGATTGAATCGGAACCACCCTTCCCGCCTTTGACAATGAATTAGCTTTCCAATTTTGTAGTTTTTTGTCCTGTTTTGACTAAGATGTCGGCAAATATAGTGTTGTTTGATCTACCTTTAAATACTGGGCATCCAAGATATTTTCCAAAAGAGCCTCTATGCGAAATATTAAAAATAGAAGAGATTGAGCTTACGTCTGCAGAAGTCGCATTCTTGGAAAATACCAGACACGATTTATAAAAATTGATCATTTGCCACGAGAGCTTACAGAATTCCCTCGGTAAGTTATCGAGTTTAAAGCACGTTTCATGGTTGGTCTTGCGGAAAAGTAAGTTGTCGTCGAGCAAACGAGTAAACATGGGATTTTTGTGCTCTAGGTGCAATCTTGATCCCAATACCGGATTTAGGATGCATTGCTTCGCATGCAGTCCGTAGGCTAGCACATCCATGCAAATAATAAACGAGATATGGCGACAAGGGATCTCCCTGTCGTAGGTCTCTAGACGGCCTGAAAAATCGCATGATTCGTCATTAATTATCGAGAGAATAAGTGACGGTAGAAATACATTCTCTTATCCAGCTGATCCAGTTATCATGAAATCCTAATTCCTTTAGGCGAGTAAATATGAAATCTCATTCAATTCTATCGTATGCCTTTTCCATGTCTAATTTGAGACCAACATAAGCTTGCTGACCTTTTATATTACCAAACTTGTTAACAATTTCATGTGCCGAAGAATATTATCATGAATGTCCCTATTCGGAACAAAAGCACTTTGAAGGATAGGTCGAAGCCTATTAACTATAATTTTAGAGATAATCTTATACGGACTATTGCACAAACTAATTGGCCTAAATTGCTTCGTTGTCGAGGATTTGCCATTTTTGGAATAAGAGCAATGAAGGTGTGGTTGATCTATCTTAGTAATTTGTCATACTTAAAAAAATCTAAAACGCTTTGAGTGACCTCATTGCCAATAGTATCCCAGTCTTGTTGGAAAAACCCGCTCCAAACCCATCGAGTCCTGGAGCTTTACTGGGTTCATTTGAAAGACTCGCAGCTTTGACTTCGTTTGGTGATACTTGGGCAAGAAGTTGGGAGTTATCGGTTTCAGAGATAAGTGGTCTTAAATTGAGATTACCTTGATTATCATTTTTTCTTTGCGTGCTGAATCTACTAGTGAAATCAGTAATGAATTTCTGTTTGATACTTGTTTTGTCGAGTAATCCACACACCCGAATCATCCTTGATTTGGGTTATAGTCATTCTTTGCTTCCGAACGCACAACATTTATGGAAGAATTTAGAGTTACAGATCACCTTTGGTTAGCCATTCTTTCCTATAAAACTTACCCCGATATTTTTGGTTGAATAACATGAGTCTCTCTCTTTGTTTTATAAGTCTTGAGTGCTAGTGGAGTAATCTAAAGCTGCATAGGTCGGAGATCAGCATGTCCTCAACTTTTTGAAGTTGTGAGGAGTTTTTCTCGATCTGCTGCATATAGCTATTGCAGGAGCTTTTAGCCCATCCCTTTAGTTTAACTTTGATACCCTTCAATTTACGGATAAGTTTAAACATATTAGTTCCTCTAGGAGACGTGTTCCATTGGTTCTTAATAATCTTTTTGACTTCATCAAAATTAGACCAATTGTTTTGAAAACGAAAGTTCCGCCTTCTATTCCATGATGTGTTAGGGTCCAGTATTAAGTACAATATAACAATGGTCCGAACAGGAAAATGGACCATGAGAGATTGTGCATTTTGGGTACACCTCAAGCCGGTTTCTTCTAGCTATTGCTCTATCAAGTCTTTCATAGATGAGTCTGTCCTTTCAAATATTTTTTCCAAGTGAAGATCCCGCCTACAGGTCGGATAGATTCTCCCTGAATAGTATGAAGAAAATTTCTCATTCTCTAAAGTTTTATTAGGGAAGTTGGTTGTCCTCCTACTTTTTCATTAAAGCTTTCTATTTCGTTAAAATCCCTATTATGCACCATGGTAAATTAATAAGACAGTTTATTTCCTGTAGGTGATCCCAAAAGGCATTCTTTTTAATAGGTTGAGCTGGACCATATATTCCTGAAATGACACATTCCTTTTGGTTTGATTTATCTAAGACATGCACATGGATAAATCTATGATCTTTTACTAGAACATTTGCCGTAATATTAGCCGTATTCCACAATACCCACATCCCTCCAATATGATTAACTGGCAAAACATAATCGGAGTAATCAAAGCCTAGAGTCGATATGATTTTTTGAGTATTATCCAAATTGGTCATGGTTTCAATCACAAAGAGTATATCCGGTCTATATTTATTGGTCGAATAGAGATTTCTGTTTAATTTGGTGTTTTTTGGCACCTTGAACATTCCAAGCAATTATTTTCATTAATCAAAGAAAAACGTCCCAATATTGGTCCATATTGGGAAAAAGAAAAACTTCCCGAGACATAGCAAATAAGCGATACACGTTTGCTCCTTGTAGGTACTAACTTAGTATAGTTCCAACACTTGTACAAATATAGCAACAGGGCATAAAAACTGCAAAGCGATGAGTCGAACCCTTTTAGGGTAGTCGAAACAGGAGCCTTGGGAAATTCGGACAAGTCCGAAGATCCTCTCGCCCAATAAAGCATATCAAAAATTAAAAAACATAAATAAGTACAATTTAAAATTGTGTCGAGACTCCTGCCATCTTCCTCTTTGGCATCCTATGAGCATTTAATGGTCCTGTCGAGCGAGCTTTCGTCCACAAAAACACATCACATAAGTGCTTCAAGCAGAGGGTATATTGCCAACAACAAATCATATGCCTCTCGAAGGTAATCCAATCAAATGAAATATTCCCTTTCCAACTTATATCTATAACAAACATGCTAGAAAAATCCACTAGGGAGATAGTCTCATATTTCAATGGGTACTCATCATCGACTATGGACTCACCCGGTGGACATAGCCTCTTTGGCTGCCTGCCCAAGGAGGGGGTAGCCTTAAGGGAATTGCCACCTAAGTAAGTGACAGTACTCGGAGATCCGAGTAATGATTAATCAAGGAGAAAGTATCCGGTCTCACCCACCGAGTCTTGCTTACCATCAAGCCTTACCCCTTTTAGCTTAGTCCATATCTTACACAAGTACTCCTTACTAGCTGCTTGGGCCAAAAAGTTAGAAGCCATAAACATAAGTCCCTAACAATATCTAGAAAACCAGTAATAACTCGCAAGGTTCTCCACATAGGATGCAGTCTTTTGCTCTGTGAGCGGAGGTCCGAACTTATAGCTGCAGGTGCAAGAAGGTATACTCTCATCCCACCATGCCAATAACGAGTAAAACACAATGCACCAAAATGAAAACATAGGCTTGAGACATAGAAAAATGACCAAAACAACAAAGACTCCTCGTCCTAGGCCATAATCTCATGCATAGTATATGCAACCTCGTCACTGAGAGGAGTAATAGCATTGAAAAGAGCAATATTTTCATCAAGAAAGCAATGTCTAACAAGATGAGGTAGAATGAAAGGTCCCCAGTGATGGAAAAGCAAATCGAAATGCAATAGTGAGAATTAAATTGATCTATTCGAGGTCCCCGAGAGTTGAGAAAAAAGGCATAACTAGTCCAAACAAGAGTGTAAAGAAAAGTGAGGTTGGATAAAAATAATATCTCCCAAAAGTCACGAGACACAAATGGAACAAAGGAGAGGGGACGAGTAACAAAGAGGCCAAAAACAGCAAGCAAAAACAGGCCCGAGTCTAAAATTAGACACAACATAGATTCAATGAGAAGGGGACAAAGGAGACCAACATATTTTTTCTTGAATTTAAACATAAAAGCAATGTAAATTGAAAGGAACTGAGCATTCATAAAGTAGAAAACATCACTACACCTATTGGTTGCTCGAGTAACCACCCACCCTAGTAACATGAAAGCAAACCAAACATAAAACTATAAAACCCCCGAACCATACAAGACTGAAATCACCCAAAAAAGGACAAACAACACTTGCCCAATACAATAAAAAAAGCCCAAGCAACTCAAACCATTACAGCACATAGTGAGGAGGGTGAAGGAAATCATAGCCTACACAGCGACGAGACGAGGAAAACTCTTCCTCATCTTGATTCATTCTCCTTTTCTTGGACGAGTCGGAAGAAATCGAGAAATCATATCCAGCATCACATTCACAAAAGTTTTCATCAGTAGGTAGCTCATCTTTATCATCCGGAAAGTCAAGGTCCATAACCGAGTTACCAGCAGAGTCGGAGAGTCATGCTCTGCCTGTAGAGGGTCGATTCATCAAAGAGAAGAGTAGAAGTGGGACTAGGAATCCTTCCTGTAGCAATAAGGAGTGGTAAAATGCCCTATCCAGGTTATCAGCAATAACCTGGATTCTTTCATCAAGAAGGGAGCGGGGAGGATTAATGGGAGTGGTTTCCGGAGGGTGGGCTCTGAAGGTGACCCTCCGGAAGGAGGCTCGTTTCTAGCGGCCTCAATACTCGGCTCTGGACCAGGAAGATTAGTATCAGAAGTTTTAACAATTCCAACTAGGGCGGGTGTACTATGATCGGATTTAAAGACTCGTCCTCTTTTTTGGGTGAAACTCTAATCCACTTCTCGGAACCATGTTCACGGCTATCGAGGCCCAAACACTTAGTGACCATAGTCTCACCGAATTGGAAAGACCATGATTGTTAAACTTTTCCACTACAACTTCAATCTTAGATTCAACCGGGATATTGGGGCAAGCTTCCAGGCATGTTAGAATCACGACCACACAGGGCACATACTTCATGCGGACCTTCATAGGTAAGAGGGAGGGACATGGAAAGTAAAGAGTCCCCCACAGTGATAGCACCTCTAAGAGGCTGGGAGATATCCACATTAACACGGACACGAGCAAATTTTCCTTTTTGTCTAAGCAAGGTGTGGTTATCCGGCCTAACCACCTCTCCCACGAGACTTGAGTAGAATTGATAATGCTTCCAAGTTCCAAAATTCCCAAGGGAGTCTTGGAATTCAGATCCATTGATCAATTCTATCAATTGTAGAAGCATAAGGGTCAAAGAAGAGTATCCACGGCTTAAGCACCAAGTTCAAACCTTGAACAAACCAAGGCCGATTCAACCAAACATAGTTTTTATCCTCTAGAATAGCAAATTGAAATAAGAACCAACCATTACCTAGCTCAACATAATCAATAGCCCCTTTAACGGACTTCCAATCAAGTTTAGTTTTCCCTTTAACAAGTATGCAGAGGCAATCTGCTCACCCCACACCTTGCCCAATAGACACAACGATTTAAGAGTATCCAAATTAGACATAGAGGACGAAGCATTAAAAAGTAAGTCATTACAAGTAGAAATAGGAACAGACACGTGGGGAATCTCGATCAACCTATTCGGGTAATCATCTCCATTTCCCTTGATTCGAACACTAGTTTCCGGCTCGACTGAGGGAGGTCGAAAAGCATGTGAACCCTCCACACCGAACTTAACCTTGTCGGAGAAAGTTGAGTGGGTGGTCGGAGGAGGGTTGCTCGGATGTAGATGAACGCTTCCAGCCAATATATTTGAATCTGGAAGTTGGGAAGGAGGACTAGGAGGGGAATTTTCGTGTGGATCGAGTGGTAGGCCATCTTTGGTTTCGAGTAGGAATAAGAGGGCTATCGGACATGAGCAGGTAAGGCCGAGAGATGGAGAGAGCAGGAAGAGGTGTGACAAACCAAACCCCCCACCCTAAAATATATAGTACCACAAAACCTCGCGAAAGGAAACCCCGTAACGTAAACAAGACCGAACCATAACGGAAGTGAACAGGTGTTCTCCAAGTAACATGAACAGTGAAAATTCCCAAAAACCACACCAATTTTATCACCGAGAGAAGGCAAATCTTCAAAACTAGCAACCAAGCAGTAGAGAAGAAGAATCGAGAAGCAAGAGTAGAAAAAGAAAAAGGAGAAATAGAAATTGGAAAAGCTAAAAACAAAGGACGAAGCTTACCTCGGCAATTAATTTGGACCTTAATCGTGCTTCTTATGCATGTAGTCGAGAGAAATTACCTTGGGAGATCCCATAGTTAGCGGAGGATGACCAATTTGGATCCCGGATCACAAGTGTTAACCCGGTATGGCCTTACGAGAAACCGTACGCTCCATGAACAAGTGCGTTGGGAGGCATGGAAGCTCGATTTGACCTCCGTAACATCCCAATGTAAGAAATCGGGGAAAATTGAATTAGCAAGGGAGATCTCGGATTCGGACCAAGAATTAAAGTAGAAACGACGTGCTTCGTTATGGATCGTGGATGAGGGTTGAGAGGTTCATTGAGTATTCGAGTGGGAGAGACGGAAATTCGGATCCGAGGTTGGTCTCGGGAAGGATCCAAAAGCGGGGAGGAGAAGGGGGAGCGACATGGGTCCGGGGTTTCTTAACCCTAGGGTGCAATAACATCGAGCTTATCTCTCTAGATATCCTTTATATATATATATATATATATATATATATATATATATATATATATATATATATATATATATATATAAATCAAAAATTATATAATGCACCTTGGATACAAAAGTATAATACGCACCACGTCCGCCTATCCCCTTATTTGGTCCTCATTATATATTATTTTAGTGTAAATAGTGACACAAACAGGTAGGTGCTATATTGAAAGAAACAGTAGATTTATAGTATAAATTTGAAGTTTAAATCCTCTTCCATTACTTTTTACAAATTTCAAACACCGATTTAGTATTATGTATTCCTCTTTATTTTTTTATTTTTCATTTAGTTTTTACTTTGTAAAATTTTTGTAATATTACAAGTATAATAAGCAAATATTGAGGGGAAAAAACACAAAAGACCAAAAGATAAATTTTTTGAAAACAAAGTTAATGTTGAAGTTTATATCGACATTATTGTCAAATAAGTTTTTAAATTTTAATTTATTAAAAAAATATTGTTTAGTGAAAAACAGAATGGAGTTTAGTATTGAACTTTAGATCATCAAATTATAGTGTTAGTTTTAGTTTTTAGTATGTATTATAATATTGTTTGTTGTTCAATCACTAAAATTAACTGTATATGTACCTTAATTTCCTCGCTTTTCTTTGTATTCAGGATATTTTATGAGATTTTATTAGGTTTGGTGTAAATATATAAGGAAGTTGTTTAACGAGAAAGAGAGGCCCATGAGATGTAAAAAGACCCAATAATGAGAAAATCGAGTCGGGTTAATAGCGTTTACCCATCGAGAAGGTCAACCATAGACCACGGAGCCTAGTACCCCCAGGCTAGCCATGAGCTGCCACGGGCCGTAGCAAAAGCCTAAGGTCAACCACAGCAATAGCAGGCCACCACAGTCATGCTTGCTACCATGCTGCTGACTGTGGTACCTTCCATTGGGCCAAAAGCTATTTTTCAGCTAAGTGGTGCTATTCCTTTTGACCTAAGACTCTAGACCCGGCATTGTAAAGTAATAAGAGGCACCTTTTATCCTCTCCTAAGGTTATCCAATCCCACCGTTATCTTAGCTTAGATTTAGTTTAGTTTTAATTTAGTTTCTTTTGCAACTTTTGAATCAAGTATTTTATATTTAATTCAATTGAATTCCTCCCTTCAGTTTTTAGTTTCAATTACTTTCGGTTCGATTTGTTCATGGTGACTTCTTTTACTCTCTTCCTTTCCTTTTGATTAAAGTTTATAACTTTTTGATTCCATCTACTAATCTGTTTTGCTAATTCATGTTTAATTTTCATACTCAATCATGTTTAGTATAGATTTACTTTTATAAGCTAAATGATGTTGGTTTGCGAATTCATTCTTTTCAATTTAGTTAATAATGAGTTAGTTTAGTTTGAGTGACTTAAATTTGACCGTCTCTGTGAATTCAACTCTCAAGTACCATGATTAACAACCGTGCACTTGTGGTACATTATACACCCTTTTGAGCTCGTACAATTTTGGTGTTATTGTTGAGGACAGTGGTTAGAATTTAGGTCACTTCTTTCTTTTCATCTTTTTTCGTGATAGAAGTGGATATTACCAAAACATTACCATAATACATTGAGTTTTTATATGAAAATGATAAATTAGTGGAGCACTTAATTGAATTTGAATGGAAGCCGGATAAATGTTCAAAATTTCATATGTATGGCCACCTAGAATAGCAATGCAGGAGAGGTATAAAACGGGTGTAAAAGCCAAAGGTGAGACCAACTCATAATACTGAAAGGCAAACGCATATACTATTGGGAAGTTATATGTGGAGGAACATCAAGTCACACACATAAATCCAAATCCTATTCTGGAACAGCAGGAGATTGGGACCGATACAAACCTTCTTATAGCATTGATTGAGAAGGAATGAGTGAGGCAGAGAAATAACCAAGCAACATTAGCTCAACCTGAGGGAACCCTAGGTAGAGATAATGGATAGCATCCGTGAATAGCCCCTCAAAATAAGGGAAAATTGTTCTCCTTTTGAGGAATAAAGGAATAAAGTTAGCAAGGCTGGTAGAAACAAAAATAGCATGAACATATTACCAGTTGCGGAAGGTGTTTGTAAGGGGTGGAGTTATGTGACAAACTCTACTGTTGATAGAAAAAGCAGAATCCAGTGTATATGGAGACATGACTATTTTGATATGCAAATACCAATTGTCTATGAACAAGCTATACACACACATATACTACATTTGGAAACACAAAAGGATTTTTATTTCACCATTATACACAAGTCGAATTGTGCCGTTGCAAGGACATTATGGGATGACTTGCTAAGCTGGAAACAAACTGCACCATGGATAGTTGTTGGAGACTTCAATTGTATACTGCATGAAGAAGAAAGAATTAGAGGTCGTGAACATAACTAACATGTTATCCTGGATCTACAGGATTGTCTAAGTGCATGTGAACTATTGGAAATGAAACATCTGGGGCCTATTATCCCCTAGACAAACAAACAAAAGGCAGAGGATAGGGTCTTCTATAAATTAGATAGAGTGATTATTAATGAAGCCTAGGTAGCTAAATTCCCAACCGTAGACTATACAGTCTACCCTGGGGGACTATCTGACCATTGCCTCCTCTGGATTTCTAAGCATAAAATTGAGACAAATAAGCCTCCTTTCAGATTAAAAAACATGTGGTGCCTGCATGCTGAGTTTTTAACAAAGGTAAAAGATAATTGGGCTAGTGGCATAACTGGCACAAAAATGTTTGTGCTCCCGCAGAAGCTGAAAGGTATGAAAAATGTTCTATAGAGACTACATAAAGAGGAGTTTTAGGACATAGAGGTCAAATTGAGAAAAATTAGAGGGGAACTAGAACAAACACAAAGTCAATTGTACCATGGTACAGGAAATAAGAGGTTATTTGTTGAAGAGAAAACACTGATTGCAGAATTCGTCCGTACAAAAGCAGCCATACAAGAGGAATGCCTACAAAGAAGCAAGGTAAGGTGGGTACAAGAAGGAGACAAGAACACAAAACTTTTCCATTCAGCAATCAAACAGAGAGCATACAGATTATCTCCATAGCATATCAAAATGGTAATGTTACCTATGATCCAAAGGAAATTAAGGACAGTCTGATCTAATATGTTACTGACCTATCCTCAGCTACAGGAACTAGAGAAACGGTAAAATGGTCTATTTTCCAAAGAGGCAGCAGTTTATCATAACATAAGAAACAGGCGTTGATTTTACCATTTAGAGCTGAGGATGCAAAAGAGGCTTCATGGAGCATTGATGGAACAAAAAGTCCGAGACCTGATGGATTTGGCAATAAAATTTTTCAATATTCATGGCATGTGATTGGAGAAGAGGTATGTTATGCAATCTTGGACTTTCTCAAAAGTGGCGAATTGCTTAAACAGATTAACGCAACTACAATTTCCTTAGTTCCTAAAATTGAAAACCCAAAAGAGGTTGCAGACTTTAGACTTATCTCATGTTGTGATGTGCTATACAAGATCTTTCCAAAATGATGTGCAAGAGATTGAGTAAAATCTTACCACAAATAGAAATGGAGACCCAAACAGCCTTTGTCCCCATTAGAATGATCCTACATAATGTGCTTATAGGCCTAGACCTGGTTAGGCACTACAAGAGGAAGATGATCTCTCTGAGGTGCATTATAAAGGTGGACATTAGGAAGGCCTAGACACTGTGGATTGAAATTTTTGTAAGGAAATGCTCACAGGTATTGGCATATCTAAGCAGTTTGGAGGATGGATTCATGAATGTATAACCACTGCAGCTTTCTCCTGAAGATATAACAGAGGACTTCATAGCTTCTTTAGAAATGACAGATGGCTCAGACAAGGTGATCCCATATCACCTCTACTATTTGTATTAGGGATGCAGATACAAGTTCTATGTCATGTGTAATGTAAGCTTTGATCACTGTTGCTAAAACATCAGGTTTGGAAACAAATTTTCATAAGTCACAATTATATTGTGCAGGTGTACCCACTAAAATAGAAGATTGACTCCTATAGATGACTGAATTGGAAAGAGGACAACTGCCAATGAGATATTAAAGGGGTCCCCCTCAAACCAGGGGAGCTGAATGCAAATGATTGTAGCTTAATAGCCAGCAAAATTACTGCTCGAATCAGGAGCTGGGGTGTAAGGACGATAAGTTATGCCGGAAGAATTCAGCTAGTAAACTTTGTACTCATTAATATGCATATTTATTGGCACTAATACAGAGCGACTTTTAACTACTGTTCCGAAAGACCTTTAACTACGGTTATCTAGCGTTGTGTATATGGCCATAATTATAAATGTGCATCTTTTACTATGGTTCAAAATCATAGTGAAAGACCACCTATTACTACGGTTATTTTGGATAACCGTAGTAATATCTATTACCACAGCTTATAAACTAACAACCGCAGTAATAGGCTAAGGTAATACTACGGTTCTCCACTAAGAACTGTAGTAATAGGTCTAACCCCTAAATCCCCTCTTTTGGCCAAAATTTTAGGCCCGGACCTATAATTAAGAACTGTAGTAATGGGTTATATTCAAACCTATTACTACGGTTGTTCCTTAAGAACCGTAGTAATAGGAATGAATTTTTTTAGAATTATTTTTTGTTTTCTTACCTCGTGTACAATACAAATAACATATACAACCATTTACACAAACTCTTTTAGAATATGTATAATTAGAATCCAACAGTCTTGACCAGAATATATACAAATCAGATTCGTCACACAAAGTAGTATGATACACAATTAAATAATGAAGAAAGTGTAAATATATACCTATGTAACTATATACCTATGTAAACATAT
The DNA here is from genome assembly GCA_021018815.1 of Talinum fruticosum. Lineage (NCBI taxonomy): Eukaryota > Viridiplantae > Streptophyta > Magnoliopsida > Caryophyllales > Talinaceae > Talinum > Talinum fruticosum. Next base: position 5,283,138 of record JAITYX010000011.1, read on the forward strand.
ACTTATGTAATCTGTCTTTATACCTATTTAATTGTATATTTATGTAAATCACAAACTTGACCAATCAAATATTAAAGAATAAAAGTGTAAAATATACCTATAATTGTCTTTATACGATTATATATAAACTCTGCGCAACCTTTCCTTAACTCGTCGAGCACATCATCTATATAAGGAGTAGAGGGCTTCTTTCCCGTGAAATATTGTGACCAATGTTGTAAAAGACATATTCATTACGTCAAGTGCAAGTATTATTAAGTTGAAAAGAACATTAAAAAATTTCAAATTTTTATAATTAAATACAAGTGCAAGTGCAAGTACCTATTTGGGATTAGAATTGAGTTGGGCCACAATCTCTTTCATATACTTGGAGAATGTAGAAGTCACACTCCACATCCCCTTTTGTTTTTGACACTAAAATTATAAAATTTCCAACACATGGACAATTCATTAGTACTTTATGTAGCTAGCAAGAAATATGAAATGAAAAATTAAATTTAACGCTAAGCAAGAGAACCTCACCTTTTTACGAGGACAATTTCTGGGTTTGATTTCACACGTGAACCTCTCGTGCCTCCCGTACAATAATACATTCCAAGAACACTATTTTTCAATCGAAAAAATAAAATTCAAATTAACATGCAACTGAAAAGAATACGTAACAAAAAAGCATAAAATAATTAAGGTATGAACTCACGAGTCGAGTACGGTCTTGATATCTTTCCTCACAATATGACCTTGAGAATCAAGTCGATACGCTACATTGCTCCTCGGGAATAGGACAACAAGTATCCAGTGTGACCTATACTCGACACAAATAACATATTTATAACTATGTAACGCCATTAAAACTTCATTTAAGGTTATTTGTACAGTTACCCCTCAATGAACGGTACCAAGTAACTTTTTTTCGCACATTCTTTTTATGGCTCTCACGATATACTCGGATTGGGCCTCAGTTCTTTGCCCTACTGCTTGAATGGAATGAGGGTTGAGAAACCGAATCGACTCGTTTCCTATCTCGTGGAGCCATCTATTGCATATTAATTGTATATAGTTAGAAATGGAAATTAATAGTTAAAAAATTAACTTATGAATATAGTAACTCGCATAATATCAAGCATAATAGCGGATGCGCCAATCTCTTGCATTTGCAAAAATTGCATTATGTCATCTGCGAAAACATATATGGTCATATCCTCATCGTCCCCGTCAAATAGCCCAAACACGTGACAAGGCACTTTGATTTTCAACGTTCTTTCTTCGACAAAATCTTCAAAAACTTTCAAGAGTAGATAACCAATTCATATATGACTCGTGAATGGATATGAGAGGGGACTGCTTTGAACGGTGATCGGGCGTCGCGGAATACTTGCTTGTGCCAATTGAGGGAGTTAGAGTGCCCTTCATCCCACTCTCGAGATATGTCCCCGATATCCTAGTTCGACTATAATACATGAATTAGAAATATATATATATATATGTGATATTAACAACGATTAAATCTAATATTTTCAAAATGAATTACCGTAGAAAGGATGACCAAACTCTTAGGCCAAGCAACAAAAGTGTTAACCGCTTCGTCAACAATTTGGAGGTCGGGTGACTAGATTGGCAACACACGGTTGCCTTTCCCTTGCACGACTTCTTTCACACCGACCTTCACCTCATGAGCTGAAAGCGGTGCCCCGTGAATGACGACGTTTGGCTTCTACGGATAAACAAAACCTGATGCCACAACATGATTTAAGGAAGGGTGATGAGAAGCTAGCTTGCACTCGAGCCAGCTGTATAAGAATTAGCATAATAATCGGAATCATGGGATAACCCTTGAGAGAGAAGTTGAACTATTTAAGAATCCTGGAAAAAAAAACCAACGAGTTTCCCCTTAAAAGTAGACATTTTCCCGGGATAACGGTCCTCATCCAAAACAACAAAAACATACTATAACTAATTACTCAATGATTACACACCGAGTTCTACAACAACCACACAATATATACCATTCATTCAATAAGAGTATACACCAATAATTAGTCAAAATATAAACATGCATGTAAATCTAATTAGGTAGAAAAATCTAAATTACCTCAATCATAAGTTCAAATTGGTCGACGGGTGAGCTCGCGTCCATGCTCACCGGTGTGCGGGGTGAGAATGGATGTAAATAATCCAAGCTAGGTGCTGGGATACCTATGGTGCTTGAAGTGCTCCGTGAGGCGGTTCTTCATCCGGGCTTGTATCTATGCCTTCATCTCTTCGCTCATCTCTTCCATGTGTGCAGCCATTTGGGATTGTTGGACTGCATTTGGGCGTCCATTTAAGACATCATTGCCTCCATATATGCTTGGCTATAAGAGACGGAACGCTTCTTCCCGCCCCAAAATGCTCAAGTATCCCCACCGTCCCACCGACGGTTTGAACACAAGCTGGAATGCTCATCTCTTTCTAGGCCAAGGCTAACTTGTCCCTCCTCCCGGTGGCGTCGGCAACTACAAGTCGAGGCTTGTGACAAAGACTCCTGCAAGAAGGAAATAAATTAGCATAGGACAATTCATATTTTAAAACTAATAAATTCTTCAAATAAATAAAGAAATAGTAAAAAAAACTCACGAGTCGTTGCACAATAGATTATACTTCGGTTATAAGTGAAAGTGCCATCTTTCTTCTTTCTTCCTTTGACCCACGACTCGTCCCTTTCGATAGTGAGCTGCGAAGTATCTATGATAGCACTTTTATCGGATCCGCTTTGAAATTGTTCAAGTTTCTGCTTGTACAACTTGTCATCCACCTTTGCATATCCCCACGGGACATCGTATGGGGGATACACATTGCTCTTAATGCTCTTCCGATTGGCTTCACCTCGTGACTGCGCAAGTAATTAAGACAATGAAAATATCAATAAATAAGACTTATATTGAAAAAAGAGAGTAAATGATAAATTACCTTGTATTACGGAAAGGAGACATATGCCTCAAACGTCTTCCAGTCCTCCTCGGTGATGAAGTTGTAGACCTCCTAATGTCTACTTTTTGCCTTGATCTCTCTTATTTGGTAGACCTAAATAGTGGCAATTTGAGACTTAAAGTTTCAAAATTTTTCTACAGTTGACATTAGGGTCTTGTGTCTCACTAAGGGGATATCAAATTCTTTAACGTCCAAGATGAACGTTTTCTAAATCACGTGAATGACATACATTAGTAAATATTAACCATTTATAATAAGTTGCAATTCTAAGTTAAGATGTAGTGCATTTACCTATATATCATTCCAAATATTATCCTTAACTGAATCGAGGACTCTGCCCCAACTTCGTAGTTGATGTTCAGGTGTGTGTGGGTTGTCGCAACAACATAATTCATAAAGCGAGCTGCGTGATCACCTACGACATTTACGTGCTGTCGAATTTGACACATGCAAGAAAAGTTGGATTATCTCTACTACGAGCCAATTTCTCCTTGTTGATCATTGTTTGTCCTCTCAACTTTTTTATACTTTGGGAAGGATCCATTTTATACTACAAAAAATTATATAACTCTTGAGAATCTATTTATATATATCATCCCTTTAGTTTACGATTTAGTTCTTAACATGAAAACACCATCAACTCGGAACGCCAAACTATTTAAGCTGGGATTCAATCGAACGGAAAACTATTTTACATGCATATTTCTATTTAATCGTTGCATATGTTGTTGAATTTTAACAAACATTAACATTTACATACGTCGAACACAAACACATATGTACAACACAACTTGGCAACAATGCTTAATGTTTTGATATAGTTGAATGAGTTACTAGTTTGAATTTTTCAAACTCGAACCATAATTTACTACATCAATATCTTACCTAACTGTCTTCTTATTTGTCATGTAAATAGAAAATTGGTAAATACTATTCCAAATAAACTAAGATCGGTACAATTATAAAAAGCGACTTTCCTATATTATGTCATTGTCTTTCTACAATGCTACACATATTTGCACATTATTGAAGACACTAATATTGAGCCATTACACTACACACTATTCCAACTTAGAAATGCTAGAGGCCAATAGTTCAATACACCAATAAAATGTGAAAATTACTAGTTTCTAACTCTTTGCCAAGCATGCCACTTGTTGAAACCCTAAAACCCTAAACCTTATTCAAGTATGCTACGGTTAAAACCCTAAACCCTAAACCCTATTTAGCATGCTAGAGGGAGAGTCGAGTTACATATCGGCCTTTGGTACGGCAGTGAGAGTGAAAGAGAGGAAGCGAGCAACGATGACGAGAGTGAGCGAGTGAGAGACGAGAGCACCGAGCGAGAGTAGAGAGAAGAGCAGTGACGATGACACCCGGAGAGCAGCGACGACGGCAAGGAGACAGCGAGAGATAAGAGAGAGGAGAGCAAGTAGAGATAGCGAGAAAGGAGAGTGACGAGAGTGAGAGTGACAGTGATAGTGAAAGTAGAGAGTATAAGCTGAAGGTGGCGGGCTGGTCGTGGGTTTTTTTTGTTGCTTCGAAGACTTTTGATTACGATTCAATGAACAAACCGTAATAATAGATCGCCTATTATCTGCGGTTCTTTTAGAGAACCGTAGTTAAAAATGGACATTTCTACCTATGACGATGGTTCTATTAAAGAACTGTCATCATATATGTAATAAAAGACCGCTTATTTACAAAAATGCCACCACATAAGTTTTTACAATGGTTTTCTTTATAACAGTCGTTAAAGATCCGTTGTTAAAAGTTATTTACGTAATAGTGTGGAGTCCAGTTTTTATTACGCCTCAATCTGCAATAAAGGAAGTGGGAAAACTCTGCGAGACAATACCTTTTGGGGAGTAAAAATGGAAAAAGGACAATCATACCGGTGGCACGGGAGGATGTATGCGGCCAAAAGAAAATTGGTGGACTTGGACTTAGAAGATGTGAAGACTGGAACAAGTCCTTAATTGCAAAGCATATATGGTTTTTAATGGAGAGATCGAAAAACCTTTGGGTGAAATGGGTGCACAACATATACATAAAAGGAGGAGGATTAGAGAGCAATGGATAGTAACCAAAATATGAGTTTGTACTTTAGAAGAATCCTAAAAAATTGAGAAAATACCTGCACATATGCTATGATGATTAAGAAAAACAATAGAAAGTGATGCATGAAGAAAGATTTAAAGTGGTCTGCAGCATACAAAGCGTTACAACCTGAAAAACAAGTCATGGAATGGTGGAGAATTGGTCGACACTTAAATAATATACCAAAGCATGTTGTATGCCTTTGGTTGGTTCTAAAAAGAAAACTCTTACAAAAGATAGAGTCCAAAGATGGACTGAGCTACATAATACCCAATTTGTGTTATGTAGTTATGATGAAATAGTGGAGCACCTTTTCCTGCAATGCCAATTTGCTTAAAAATCCTTCATGGCATGACAATAGAAGGAGAAAGATGGGATTTGAGGATTGAGTGGAATAGATATCTCAATTGGGAGAAGATTTCACAAGCAAAGCCGTCGGTTTGGCTCCAATGATAGTTGTAGTGACATATCATCTTTGGCAAGAGAGGAATGCACGAGTGTTCAAGGGCAAGCAAAGAACGACGGATCAGATTGTAAACCAAATCGGGAAGACCGTGAAAATTCAGCTACTCCATAGGAAAAAGATTTTTAGAGAATGAGTTGAAATATTATAGAATCATGTAAGACATGCGGAACATACCACAAAATGTCCCTATTGTATATACTTGCGAGGTTTGTTAATGGAAAAACTTAACTTTTCCCAAAATAATAATAATAATAATAATAATAATAATAATAATAATAATAATAATAATAATAATAATAATAATAATAATAATAATAATAATAATAATAATAATAATAATTAAAAAAACAAAAAACAGATATAAATGATGGTTTTTATATAACTTCGAACAAACCCTAAATCTAAAACTAAGTCAAGCGAGAACAAAGCCAATCGGAATAGCCAACACATTAAAACACATATTGCCATCCTCACCCTTATCTTATACTCATGAACCACTTATTGTAGCTTCTTGTTCTTCTCCTTCATCAACTTTAATGTTTCTCTGTCTATATCTTTTTCGGCTTCATCTTCAACGATTCTTCTAAATCTTGACCTCGCACCACATTGTCAATAATTAAACAGATAACCATTAATCTTACTAGGTCACATAATGCATCATCAACCCGGATAAAGTAATTACAACCACCGACATGTCATACCTTTGACACCTTACAAATTTGCAAATTGGATTCTTTGTTGTCATGCACATCAACACCTCACATTTCCTCCCACATAAGCAACATCTTTCACAATATGCAAAACAAGGACATGATCCGCCAATTGAATTGGAGTTCGCCCATTAGAAGATGATGTTTAATGCCTCACAAAGACTAAAATTCAAATCTAAACTCATTCCCAACTCAATTTCTTACATTTCACACAATACTCCTCTCAATTGGTGGTCTTTTAATACTAGTAACCCTAATAAGAATAAAATTAGGGGATGAGGGATATGAAAGTTTGATCTTGGAGAGACTAAGTCACTCTAGAGGGGGTGAATAGAGTGATGGAAGATTTTTGAGAATTAACAAAGTATTCCGCTTAGTAAACACTTAGAAAGTAATTTCGAGTCTAAATTGGACTCGAAAGCAGATAAAACACATAATATACGTGGAAACCCTCCTGGGCGAGAAAATCACGGACAGTGCTAATCCAAGCACCAAATCAAATCCATTATTTTAAATCCACAAAATACAAGGATCGACTCTTTACTGGAATTGTTCCCTTAGACAATTCTATTACAAGTTTTTCCTAGACTCGAAATTCCCTTATCCGATCTAGTAGTTCCTAACTAGGGAACAAGCGAAGCTGAGTTAACCTTTACTGACTCAATCAAGGGTCTTAGTAGAGAAATGAAAGTGCGAAGTGATTACAAGACTTTTCTCTTTACAACTCGGAAAGTAAGAATTTAAGAACTAGAGTTGTAAAAGCTAGAAGATTGAATGAGAGAAGAATATGTTCGGTTCCAATAATCTCCAAGTCTTGTAGAGAGGCTTCTATTTATACACAGCAAGGCAAAGTAGCCGTTGAGGCCGGTTCTGGACTTGTGAGCTTCATTAGCCGTTGTAATGGCTAGTTTGAGTCACTCGAAAAGGAGTCGTTGCAAGATGAACATTGTGCGTTGGTCCTTGGCTCGAAAAGTAGTCCTTCCTATCATCTGTGATTGAAATTTGGGGTGGAAACAACCGTTAGACTCAAAGTTAAAATTTACAGGATTTGGAAACAAACAACGCCGACACGGTGCTCGAGCCATGTCCGAGAAATAGGTGCTTTTACTGTCTGCGATGTTTACTTGGTAGGAAGCCGGTTGCTTTTGCTTTTCAAAATAAGATTAAAATACTTTAATCAACCAGCAAAAGCAAATCAAGGTGGTACTCAAAGTATAAAAATACTTTTGTCTAAGATTAGGCAAAGATAATAATTAATTCAAAATAATTAAGTGTTAAATTATCTTCGACTGAAAGAATGGAATTTTACGAGTCTAATATTTATTAGGTTCAAATTCCATCTTGAGTCAATCCTTTAAATGATCAAGTGATTAAGATTGAATAATTAGAATTCGTAAACTTGATCGGGTAAATAATTTCATTCAATAATCGACTTAGAAGATAGAATTAATTAGAGTTGGGAAAATCGACACGACACGATTACCGACTCGAACCCGACACGAAGTTAGGCGGGTTTGGGTACAAATTTTCAACACGTTTATGTAAATGGGTTGACACGAGCAAACCGTTTAAATAAATGTGTTAGGTTAAGGTTCAGAATCTTCACACGAAAAATACCTATTTAACACGATTAATTAATTAGGTTAAATAGGTCGACCTTTTACCGTTTATCGTTTACCGTTTATTTGTTTAGTATTGATTTTTCAGGGGTAACTAAAATTTTAATTTTAAAATTTAGGGGAATTGAAATTTTGGGTCGAGTTTTCAATGTGACAATTTCACGGTGGTTGTAATTTAAATTTAGACTTATTTAGTTGGTTTGTAACATGCTAATGTTGTACGGTTTTTTTTTTTTTTAAACTACAATGCTTAATGCTTGAACAGGAAGCAAGTTTGGAAATGTGTTATTTTTTGTTCGATATTTTTTTCATTGAATTATGTTAAATTTATACTTTCATCAACTTAGTTAAATAGGTCGGGTTTAGGTCAACTCGTTTAGTTGATAAACGGGTTAGGTCGGTGATTTTGGACCCGATTATTAAATAGGCCAGGTTCGGGTTTGGTTGTTTTCAACCCGTTTAAGTTCGACACGAACACGAATCCGACCCGACCCGACCTGTTGCCCGACTCTAGAATTAATGCGGTAATTCATTTTCGGTTAGAGCATTAAGTCACTACTCGGAATATGAAGTGTTTGAGAAATTATTTACTCATGCTATTGTTCTAAGTTGTTTATGAGTGGGTCAAAAACCCGATTAAGAGTGTCATGCTCAATAGATGCTTTACGAGTAGGTCACAAAATAATGAAAAACTTATGATTAAGCTTCTTAAAGACTTAGAATGACTTGCAATCAAAATCATAGAGAGATAGAGAGTTATACCCGAGTCTTCGGGATGGGTTCCAAATAGAGGAAATTGTGTCATTCCTTTTATTTTGAGACAAATGAAAGTGGAACAAACCCAAAGAAAAGGAAAAATCATATAGAACTGGCTACAATAGGAAACTAGTGGTCCCAACATAGTTTTGAACATTTTTAAATGACTAGTGACAGGTTTGAACAAAACAATATTTTAGCTACAAAATTGAATATGTTGAAAAGTTTAAGGGCAATTAGATCTCGGAACTCGAACATAGTACTGGGGTCAAATATATATGAACGTAATAATAAGGCCGAATATGCTAATAAGAACAGTTTTATGTCATTTACACAAAAAGGAATAATAGATTATCACTTAGAAATAATTTCAACAAAACAAAGTTGATTGAAATTAATTTTTAAACATTTAGAATCTAAATATAATTTCTTAATAATATGATCAATCGTCCAAGATTGGTTCGATTTAAAACTATATTCAAAAGTTAAACATGTCCATTCATCTTGCACGCGTAGAAAAATGATCGAAGAGAGAGAAAATTGGGGAGTGAGACTTAGGGTTAGGAACTCAAACACGGGAAAGGGTCGTGCGCTTATGCTTTACACACTCTTTGTGGATAATCTCCAACACAACATCAACAATTCGTGGTTGAGAAAAGTGTTCAATAACCATGGAAGAGTAAGCTGATATTTTTGTTTCTTTTAGATGGAGGATGGGCAACTCGAACAGTTTCAAATTCTTCGGATATGAGTTCAAGGAAGAAGTGAGGAGAGCAATTAAAGAGGGTGATGGGTATTGGCTTTGCAACGTGCAGACTAAAAGTTAAATGGGCAAGATATGAGAGACAGGGAGTTAAGAAAGGTGGAGATTTTAGACATCCCGACTTTCAAGATCCGAATTGGAAGCACGAGGTAGAAGCTAAAGATGGAAGGTCGACTACTAAATATCGGAAGGGCCATCTATATATGGGCAATAATGAAGGAGATAATAAGTTGTGCTCTTCTATCTCTATAGGAGGTGAACAAAAGAAACTCTTAAGGCGAAGTAGATCGAAGCAAATATGGAATGGCTTGCTAGAAACTTGGTGGGAACTTCTTTGAACATTGTAAGTGTAATTACAATACGGAATTATTTAGCAACCGAGGGAGTAACGAGATATCATTTTTAGAGCTTTAGGGATGACCTCTTCTTGCTAATTTTCCCCTCCAAAGAGGCCATAGAGGACCTTCTAAATCATAATCCTCACAAGTTAGAAGGGTGGTTAAGCTGGGCTTAAGAAGTGGGGTGAATTTGACATCCTAAATTAGCGTAAGACTTGGATCTCCTACTTTGATAACCCATGTCACCTTTGGTCATTTGAAAATTTTATGAAAATTGGCCAATTGTGGAGGAAATTCATCACGATGGATGAGGCCTTGTCAAATTTTAGTTGCCTCGCCCGAGTCAAAATCAGTATAGTCACAAAGGTTTTCTCAAAAATTGAAGAGGAGTTTATAATGGAGGAAGGGCAAGGATAATACTTAATTAGCATAATTGAAGACGACAATGGTAGCATCATACATGGATGGAGTAATCATGCGGTTGGTGTTCATCCCCCAAAGCCTTCGCTACTAGTAATCCCGGTCATAATGCCGCCCTCTCTAGTTTAGGTTAGTAGCTCTTTTGTTCAGACTACGTCGACGAGATTCAAGTTGCGGGACCTGTTCAAATTCAAATTAAGCAAGACATTAACTTAGGGTGTGCTGATTTTCAAGATGTGGTTAGCATAGCCGAGGAACAACACAACTTAGGACTAATAACAACATAGGGAATGCAAGTGGAATTAATGTCGGTCCTTCGACAAGCTGGGACGAGTGGGGCGGGTAGCAAAGGCACATCGACTTGCTGCCCATACTATTCCCATTAACCCAACCGAGGAAGGTTGTTTGGGCTCTAATGTAGGTTCTCCAGTTAACTCAATTAATTCAAACTTCCCATTTGCCATCTCGGGTCTCGAATTTCTCCCGGGTTTTGAAGGCATTATTCTCGAAAATGTGAAAGCCAAAGCTAGATTGAAAAGAAAAGGAAAAAGTAAAGCAAGGGGAACTAAGAGAATTTCACAAGCTAGACACAGAAGGTGCAAGGTAGTGACATTTAAAAATCTTAAGAGTATTAGGACTAAGAAAAACGCCAAAACCTTCGTAATAGAATTAGGGAGTACGAACTATCCGAAAGACCTATAAAAAATATTGATGACAAGATTGAGGGAAACAATACATATAGTTTATTAAGACTGTGACCCGGAGGATCTAATTGATTTTGTGAGAAAATTGGGGACTCAGTGTACAAAGGATGAAAATGTAGCAAAGAAGAGACTCGACAAGATGCCGAAACAATGTAACAAGGGTGTGAGTTCTTATGAGTTTAATAGATACGAAGGGATGTTCAATCAACATGACAAGGAGTAGTACTTATTTTTGGATGATTATTGGATCGTTGGTGGACTTATTATATGTTGACACTAGGGGTTAATTTTGGTTTGAAACACTATTAGGAGTAACTTGTAATTTAATATGATTATGAATCAATAAAGTATCTTTAGGTTGAAGATGTACTTAAATTTTTGTCAATAAATATTTATAATAATGTAATGTGGTGTATTAGTAGGTAAAAGTTATTTTTACTCTTTTCTTTACCTGTTTCGGAGGTTAATCAATCATCCCCAAAAATAAAGAAGGATAAAACATCGTTCTATTGGGGTTGACAAAAAAGGCACGTAACTCGACGCCTCTCTTGTTCTTTCCTGTGATGTTACCGGAGCTTTGCAAGTCGTCCATCGTCATTTCAGGAGACACCCTCCCTCTCTCTCTCTCTCTCTCCCCAGCGAAGCTCTGTAGAAGCTGCCATTGTTGCTTTCGTTATTTCTTACTCCCTTTTTGAGATCCGCGTTGTTATCTCTCTCCGTCTCTTCGGTAAGCGTCATTTTCTCTTGCTTCATTCACACAATTTGTCTTCTTTCTTCGCTTAATTCTATCGTTATCCTTGAATTTAAGAATTCTCGTTAGTTAGTTGCACTTGCATTTATCTGTTTCCCTTTCCTTTAATCAACTGGAATTTCAACTCCGTTTGGATTTTCGACTTGGTTTATCTGCTGTGCTTCTCTTATCGGTACCAAATTTCGCCGTTTTTCTTCATTTTTGGTATAAAATATGAATGTTTAGGTTTTAGCGCTTCAATTCATTGCTGGGAGAGCAATAATAGTCGATTTTTTTTATGTTTCTTATTGGACGTTGCAGGGTGGTGGTAGCCGTAGACTTAGGGTTTCCAAATTGGTCTGACTTTGAGGCAGATTGTTGTATTAGCTTCCAGATTTGACGATTTGTACAAAAGCGAGTTTAATTGAGCTATTATATGTGTTTCTGTGAATAATGTGTAGTTTGCTTATTCAGATTAATGTTTTTCAGTTGGATATTAACTTGGGTTGCTTCCCGTGGGGTGGGAATAATGATTTATTACACTGATGAAGCTATCTGATTGATGAATTGTTGCTGAAAAAGAGCAAAATGGTTCCTATTTACTACATCATTGTTGCATTGCCATGCACTCTGGGCGCAATTGCTTTGGCGATTTTCCACATTTACCGCCATCTCATGAACTACACTGAGCCTACTTATCAGAGATATATTGTCCGAATTATCTTCATGGTTCCGGTGAGTGTTCCTTCTTTTCGTGGTAGATCTACTTTGGTGCTATGTATCTTCTGTGTTCATCGGGCGATCTTTGTACTTATTTTAATATGGGAATGTTGAGGAATGAGCTGCGTTGTGTTTTCCTTTCATGTTTTTGAGGGTTTATATGATGCATCGAGAAATTAATTTTTGTCTCCGTTTTGATGTAATGGGCTAGTTGGTGAAATTGATTTTTACTGTAGCGTGCATATAATTATTGGTGCTACTAAGGAAATGTAGGGAGGTCAATTTCATCTTTTCATGAGAATTATCTGATTGTGCACTTTAGAACTTGAGAAGTAATGCTTCAGGTTTTGGGATACTCTTTTCAATGGGTTTTGGAGCATGCCAGCATGAGTTCCTGGTTATGGGTGGCTCCTAATTTTTGTGATTTTTGTATGAGGTGTTTATAACTTTTTCCAAATATCTTTCTTAGATTAAAAATGTAGAGTGGAATTGGTCTTTTTCTTAAAGGGGTAAGGTTGTCTTCATCTAGACCTACTCATGCTTTCCTAAGTTTGGACCCACACTAGGTGTTTTGTAGTTGTAGGTTATAAGGATAGAGACAAGTGCTTCACCAAATAAATTTTGAATTTATATGATTTGGTGCTAGTAGATTAAGATCGATTTTTACTTTTTATGAAAATGGTCTTGACTTCTAGCTGTTATTTACACTGTGAGACTTTCCTTTAGGTACGTCAACAAGAATATTGTTATTAAATGAGTAAAGGATGCACGAGGTTTTACAAAAAATAAGGCTAATAAACATTAAAAAAATGCCTGTTGTCATTTGCAGATTGCGATACCATAACCAACCAAACCAAGCTATTGAGGATCTCAATTAGGGATTGCTTTGGGGCCTATTGATGTTATCTTCCCAATTTATAAACTCATAATAGTAGTATTATTCTTGTTAGGTAGAGGCCAAGAACTAGAAAGTCTGGTTTTCTTCTTTTAATTCTCATTTAAACTAGCAACTCTAAAATAAACTTATTATATGTGGACCTCTTAGATCGCCCCATCCAATATATCAAATTCATTATAGATTCTTCATTAAATGCTACTTATTTTTGAGCTATTTAGAAACAAAAATCCTTTCTAGTTTGCTCCCATAATCCTTTGGGTGAATCTCGTTAAGCACAGATAATCAATTTCTAGACTAAGAGTACAACTAACAATGGTCAATAACTGGTGGATAACATTTCAAAACTGAACACTTAATTTGACAACACTGGAATAAAACAGCAATAAAGGGGTGTTTATAACCTGAAACTAGCTAAAAAGATACACAAAATGTGCTAGTATCCTGATAGACTAGGAACTACTTTCATTAATTTTGGTGACTTGCATTATAAGATTTACTATTCCATAAAGAAAATAATGCAAGTCCCAATTGCCAAAAGAGAAGTCCTATTCCCAATGTAGCGAAAATTGAATAAAAGAGTGCAATGCTTGCTACTGAATTCAAACCAGTGACATTTAAGGGGTGAAACTGACTTCGTACCACTAGGCTAGCAGTATGTTACTGATGAGTGGGATCTTTGATATACTTGCTTTGTTTTAACTGAGATTGATAATACATGGAAATATTTCCCAAAAACTGCTGGGTACTATCCTCTAAATAGCTCTGCCACTGTGTGGGCTATAGTAGTTGGACTTGGTCACAAGTGTCCCAATAGAGATAATGTATCTCTCAAGGGCCAATGTGTTCAAGTCAAGGAGAGATCTGAAGGAGGGAAAATGGAGATCAACTCGGGCAAGGAAAAGAACTTTCGTAATATAATTTCTAGGATTTTTGTGAGGTAAAACAAGAAGAGGTAACTTGAAAGATGCAAAAACAAAGAAGAAAGATATGAACCCTACTCACCAAATGAATCAACACTTGGAAAGAAGAGAGTTATGGTTGAATTAACACCAACTAGGATAAGAAACAACACCTACTTATGATCAATTTTGTTCGAGGAGCTAGAGTTAGACTTGGATAGGACATACCACCAAGCTCAATATGTGGATGAGGGCCCTTAATCACCTTAGGGAGAAGGCACACTTACCCAAGGGAGAGTAAGAGTCACTTGGACACTATTTTACTCGGCCAAAAGTGAAGATAAGTAAAGAATTTAAAGGGGTGACGGGATCCTAGCTCAACTTCTAAGTTAATATAACAACTTGTCATTACAAGCCAAACATGAAAGGCTATTTATGAGCCCCCTATTTTGTCCTCTCTCACTTTGTGCATCTACTTACACGCTTAGGGCCGGGTAGGAGTTACATAAAAAACAAATAGAAATAGAAAAAGAAACGAACAAAAACATTATAAAAAAGAGCATAAACGAACTTATAGTTGTATAAGCTGTTATTAAAAGCTGTTATGAGCTTTTACAAAATTTTTATTATACCGTTGAAGGTATTATTAATTTTATATATTCCACAATATCAAATATTTGGTGAATGAATATTTGAAAAATTATTATTTATAATTTTTAAAATATAGTATTTTATTTTTCTAAGAAAAATAATTTTTATTATAATGTTTCTCAAATATCAAAATTTTTATTATAATGTTTCTCAAATATGAGAAAAATAATTTTTATCTAGTTTGACAAAAAGACAAAAAATTGTAGAATTAAAATATTATAAAAAACCAAATTAAAAAATTTAAAAAACTCCCAATAATACTTTCCCCTTCTATCTTTCAATTAAAAATATAAAAAAAAAAAATAAAAAAATCCAAAAAGTACCCAAAAAACCCTCAATTATACTTTCCTCTTCTCTTGCATATGCTCTTTTCTCAGCTAGTATTTCTCCTCTCTCCGTGCTCCAAAAGGTACCCAAATAATAATAATAATAATAAACGTAAACAAATAGAAACAAATAGAAATAAACAGAAAACAGAAATAAATGATGGTTTTTATGTAACTTCGAAGAGGGCCTTAGTTTAAAAAGTCTTTGTGAGGCATGCTTCATCATGAGGCTACCATGTTAGCGCCTTGGAGGGGAAGAGGTGCCCCTCAAGGATGCAAGGCTATATTTACCCTTTTTCTTGTCTTTCTTGCCCTTTCTTTACCTTTTTTTTCTTTTCTTTTCTTTCCGTGAGGGTCCTTAAGGATATGCAAGGTACATGCCCCCTTTATTATTTTTTTGCGCTCTCTCATATGGACACCTCTTTTTGTAGCCTATCTTACCAATTTTCTGGCGAACCAAAACATGAGCTATAAAGTTCACAACCCTCCCCTTCTTTATGTTTTGCCTTGGTTACATTGTTTATGAATTAGCCCTGTGAATGTGAGTTGGTGCTAAACTGATTTCTAATATTTCTAGGACTATGCTTGTAAAGTAAGTGTGTATTTTGGGGAACTACGATGATAATAGACATATCTGAAGGCTTTTTGCAGTTTTATTGGTTACGTTGATGTCTATGGATGTCTCCCTACCTTTATTAATGCATTTATCCAACTTGTTTCTACAAAATATGCTTTGTGAATGAGTTTTAAGAATTATGCATAAAAGTGTGCCTCACGTGTGGAAAGTGTGTTCGTTCACCTTGAAGCCTGGACCCAGGACCCTTTGCGCTTTTGTGCACCTCGAGCTTTTTAAACTAAGAAATTATACTGTAGAAAAAAACCTAAATTAAAATTGAAAACATTACAAGATATAACTACAACTTGACACCTAACTTGAGTGAGTAACTAAAAAAATAAGTGTCAGATTCAAAATCATACTTCCTAAGATTTATTTAGTAAAGGGAGCGATTTGCTTCATTCGTGTATTAACCCAAAATGGAGCCTTGAACATGCTGGAGCTAAATTAAGCTTTATTCAGGCCAAAGGAGAATTCCTTCCATTTGATGGTTGGATGAAAGTAATTTCTTGAGGATCTTGTGACCGTATTTTGAGAGACATTTTGAAAAATATTAATCAACAATTTTCATGCCATAAAGTCCCCAAGAACATGAGACTAAGCGGGGAAAAAATCCAGAGTTTAAAAGCTGTGCACTGAACTGGAGCAGTTCTGATGTGTTTTGACTTTAAGGGCAGAAATCTTGGGGAAAATGAACTTCAAGTTGATTGCAACTTGATCATGTGAAAATGACTCTTTAATCTGTAGAATAGAGCTGGTTGTCTTCAGAATAGAGCCGGTTGCACTCTGAAATGTCAAATGAAACACATCAAAAGTAGAAGCACAAAACTGCGCGTGGACAGTGAGTGAGCTGCAGTTTGACATCATGATTTTGAGTTCAACTTTGACTGACCAAATGACGTGTTAATCAAGTAAAACTTGATTCATTGGAAAGAGGAAATCTTGAATTTTGACTGAGGCATTTAATCATTTCCCAAGAACCACTGAACTTGCATTACAACTCTCCACAGTTCGGCCTTGCACAATGCCGAGCAGGGCTGGCTTGATCTGCTGAACCTCCAACTTCAAAAATCCATAACTTTCTGCGTACTGCGTAAATGGATGAAGTCAAAGCCAAAAGAAACTTTCTATTGTCTATTTTCACCTCCGACAAGAATCACATCAAAAGCCTGTGAGGAGGGAGAACCAGCTGCATAATCTCAACTGGTCTCTTCTGATAAACCTGCATCCTGTAATGTTGACACTTTTCTAATCCTAGCCTTTGACTTAGATTATTTTACATTTGCTTAGATTTTGTTACATTCATGGACAGTAATCGACTCCTTCAGATTTCTTATGACACCCCGTGGGTGCAATATGGACCTCTCTAAGCTAGAGAAATAAATAAAAAGAAAACGGTACAATAAACTGGACTCCAGGACAGATTAACACTAGAACTGGAGATAGCCTGAAATAAATTTCATGACTCACAAATAGACTTAATTAGCTTGCTAAAAAGTTAATTTGGGCAAGTTTAGTGCCCATTTGCTCAAGTAATTAAGTGCACAAAGCAGAACTAAAAATCGGGAGAAATGGAGAATTTTGGTTCTCTTGATCCTCTTGGACTTAAGCTTCATCATTGGAGCTATGAACCCCATCAAGAATCTCCTCGTAAAATTTGACATCTTATTAATCTTTATCCTCAAATGAAATTCCACAGAATGGCTTATGCCATGATATTTGAATGAAGGAATTGAAAGACGGCCTCAGCATGCATGATTTTGCCATGATTTTACCTCTAGTGGAATAGATGCACAATGATATGAGTGAGACCCAAGGAGATCTCCTTCAACAAATGTACAACTTTTTGACCTGCCTATTTTCAAGACATAACTAGGGTTTTAGTTCAATTAAAGTTTCTAAGAGTCATATAAGTCATAGCCATGTCTTACTGTTGAGTTGTGGACATGTATATGGTAGCGTAAGATAAAGACACTGAGTAACAGAGGTGATGAAAAATTCTGGACTAGAATGCCCCAAATAATAGGAGCCAAAGATTTCAAGATGATTTATTCTAGTGGAAGCCCTAGAAGCAAGCTATCTATCTTACCAAATATGCTGTCGTATATTCTTGTGCTCAAGCCAATGCAAGTTTTAAATAGTAATGATTTTTTTAAAAATTTTTAAAACTGTCACATTAAATACTCGCAGATGTTGTTACCTTGGTTCTCCTTCCATATATAGCTTTATGGCTCCGGTGGTTTTTGTTAATATATTCAAATTATTCCCTAAATAGAAATTATGTTGCAGATAAGCAATTTATGTCCTTTTTCTGGATGTATTGTACATTTTAGTTATTTCATTAGCTGGTATCTTGAAGCATGTTGTCTTCAGCTTAGCAGAATGATGAGTGTTAAATTTTAAGCTTTCCAAGTATTTTAAGTTCCTGAAGCATTCTAAGTTATTTTCATACTGCTGATTCTGTTGTCTGCCTGATTTATGCTGATTATCAATGGCTTAGCACTAGTTGCATGCTGTTATTCATCTTTTCTTGTATCGTGTTATCTGTTGTTCTCACTCTGTTCTTTCTCTTATTTTTCTTTGATTTGTTGGTTTGTAGTGATGGTATATTTGGTCTTACTATTGTGAAACTTCTTATTGGCAGGTTTATGCACTGATGTCTTTCCTGTCCCTTGTTATGCGTGACAGTGCCATTTATTTCAACTCTCTACGAGAAATGTGAGTATGATAATTTCATTTTTGGGTACTATTCAACCCTCTTTTGTCATTAAATAACTTTTGGCGTCTTAAGTTTGTTACCTTGTTTTGTAGCTTGGTTGCTTGATCAAAGTTATAATAGTTGTATACATGCATGAAAGCTTCCAAGTTTTAATTATTTAGAGCTATCTTAAAAAGCAAATTTTTACTGATTCCAAATCAGCATGTGAAGTAGATTTTGACTGGATCCTACCAGTGACTTGGGATAATTTCAGGATTGGTTATCCTATTATGTGGTCGTTCTATTATGTATGTATTTTAAGTCATGAAGATATAAACAGATGTGAAATTTATTGTAGCTTTCAAGGTTTTCTGGCATTCTGTAGCTAAACACCATTTTATGAATAGTATCCACTGCCTTTGCATTGTTTAGTATGCATAGATTCTCTGTGCACTATTGTTCTTTGTTTTTCTTCTTTCACCTTTCATCCTATCATTTCTCATATCTTTCTGTCCACTAGCTATTTGTTCATCATTGACAGAGTACGATAAAGCTTAAAGGTTATGCATTTTAGTTCTTGCCTATGGTAAAAATATGTCTCAAAACAGCCTCTATTGAATTTTGAGAAAGGATGTGAACTATATAAAGGACTTGAATTAACTATGTTACCAACATGCATTTCTTCGTTTGGGATGCTGAATAGGAACAGATGCCCGAAATGATTATTTGTTGAGGCAGGTTAGGTTGGTGTGCTCACTGTATATAGGTAGGTCTAGATCTGGTGTCTTTGCTTTGAGGGATTTGATTTGATTGCTAAATAAATTTTTTTTTTGTGAGCTGTCCTTGAAAATATGCTTGCTAGTGTAACCACTTGTCCTGGGCTTGAGCTCGGGGAACATTTTATAGCAACTGAGTGCAGATACTGTGTCCATTTTTAACAGTAATATGAACCACTCTTAATAGATAAGATGGTTGTCTGTTGCTGGCGCATAAGCAGTGATCTCACTTGTTAAAACAAGGTTTAAACGCTCACTTTAATAAATTTTTAGGTCCTTTTCTCTATCCTTGTGGGTTTGGGTTCCGCATTTGGTTCCTAGAAATCATGTTTCTCTTGCCATATATATTGCCGATGTGGGGCACACAGCTTGTTATAAAGACTCACCCTTTGATTGATTCCTGTGCTTGAAAAATATAAGTTTCTTGAAGCTGATATTCATGAGCTTTTGCTTATGCTATTAGTCTTTTCAGCATGTCAACTTTTCCTATTGCTTATGCTATTGGTCTTAACATTTGAAGCCATTATTTGTGAATGAACTTTCATTCTACTCTCTTATTCACATTGAATGGTAAATACAAACCCTACTGGGTAGATAAGGTAGTTACCAGTTGCTACCAGCTACACCGTGATTTCACTTGTTTAAGGAAGTTTCAAAAGCACTTCCTTCGATAAGATCATGTTCCTTTCTCTATGCCTGTAGGTTTCCACATTTGGTTTTGGAAATCATTTCTCTTGTGTGACCTGCTGCTTATATGTGGCAACTGCTTCTCATAGTGACTCTTCCTTTTATTAGTTCCTGAGATTTGAATGTGGAGAAATGCAACTGTCTAGGCACTCATGCTTAGGCTTTTGCTTATGCTATTATTCTTTTCAGCATGTGAACTTTTTCTCTTGCCTCTTTTGCATTTCTTTTTGTTGTTTGTGAATGATCACATATTCTACTGTTGGCTATAAATCCAATTTCTCTGTTTGATAAACAGTAAGGTTGTGGTGTTCTATGGATTTGTTTTGAGGATTATTAATTTATAGGTTACATTTTGCTGTGGGATTTGTTAGTGAATGACTATTTCATGGGTCCTTTACATATGAAGGAATCCTCTCTTCAAATGCTTATGCTAGACTCTCATGATACCAAATACCGAAGTATTTTTAGAAATCAAAAAGATTCTTTTTTCTACTGTAATTGAACTAATAAAAAAATTATTTCCTATCTATTATTATTATCTTACTTATCAACAATTTTTGTACCCTCATGTGGAGGATCACAATGAGTTTTTTCATTCATGTGTTGGAAAATTAGAACAGTTAGAATGGGAAAACAAGACCATCCAAATTGCAGTTATGAAAAATTTTCATGTTTGAATGAAGAGTTTATACTGTAACAAAAACAGTTTACTGGGGAGTTTTCTAAAGGCGATTCAGTGAAACTTGGGCATTTCTAGTAGTATATGCTTTGTCTTCATTGATCAACTTACTGCATGGTGTCTGCATAGTACAAACTGTTGGAATTAGCTGCTTCTCATACACAATCAGTGAGCTTTGTTGAATCATTGATGTAGCTTCTCATAACCATTCTGATCCTCTGGTATCAAATTGCTCTTAATACCTTTGTGGGGATACATTGTGTCTCTTGCCTTCTTGTGGGCATTGTGCTGTGTTCTTGTGTTTGTTTGTTTGGTTTATTTTTTCTGTTTTTTTGTGGTGGTGGTTGGGGGTGGGGGATACCTCCACATAAAAACATAGGTTGAACCTGCTATTGCATGTACGAAAATTTCATGTTAGCCTTGGTTATAAACTTGCCTCTTGTTTGGTTTCCAGCTTGAAAAACATGTTGGGTATTCTCACATGGATACTTTTAACTCAAATTTTCTGTTGTTTCAGATATGAAGCTTGGGTTATATATAATTTCTTATCATTATGCCTGGCATGGGTTGGTGGTCCTGGAGCTGTTGTGCTGAGTTTGACTGGTCGAGTTTTAAAGCCTTCCTTCTTTTTGATGACATGTTGCTTTCCTCCGATACCATTGGATGGGTAAGTGGATGTGTGAGGCTTCTTTGTTCGCCTGATTACAATACATATTGCACAATTTTAAGCAGAAGCTACTTATGGCAACAAATAGTTTAGTGACAAGAAAGTACGATAGGGGTTTACCGAGTAAGAATGATGTAAACCTTCTTTTCTATGGGAAGTTGTGAGGAAGCTATAATCTAGTTATCAAACTTTTTGAAACTCTAGTGGTTTGACTTCCCACAAAGCATTAGTGGTGATTAGACTTGTCAATTCGGGCGGGCGGGGTTAAATACGGATCGGGCTTATTCGGGTTCGGGTAAAATACGGGTCAGGCGCATTTCAAGTTCGGGTAAAATACGGGCGGTTGTATATCGGGTTATACGGGTTTCGGGTCGACCAAACGGGCTGAGATTGCCTTTTTATAAGTAATTTTTCTTTTTTAATTATAAAAATTCAGCATAGTTTTTGCTTAAAATTTTTGATAGTTTTACGAAAAAGTATACTATTTCTATTTTCTAAAAAGAATATTAAAAAATATTAAAAACTTTCATTATAATATTGGTGTGAAGATCCCATTGAGTCAAGCGACCCGTTTAAATAAAGTCAATGAAAGATTGGTCAATAATAGTTTAATTAATAATGACTTGTTCTCGTTAATGATTCATTTAAGGTTCCGATATTTATTTCACCTCTCCTATTACACTAAGGAGGTTTATATGTATATTTACTACGGTTTAGAACACATTGAGAAAGAGTTGATCCGTTGCCGATGTAACCGACCCATTTTATCACTAGCAAAAATTTGACTTGGTTTTAACCCGGCCAATGGCCTATCCTAGGCGCTATGATTCAGGTACAATTTCAAATAAATAAGAATTTGAGATTTACAATAAACAAAAATTATTATTTTTAATTATAATATCAAAATTTTCCATCATTATAGTAATACTATTTCTACAAGACAAAAGTATATTATTTAATATGTGACTAGGTATATTCAATTCACAAAAAATACAACGAGTATAACTTGTGCACTTAGTATTTTTAATATATCACGCCATTTGAATGCATATATATTTTTATTGAAATTAATTATGCATAATTTTTGTATATAATGGTTTTTTTATGAGGAAGAAGTTAAAAAATGAAACAATATTAGTTTCCGTTTGTAAATGATTGCCATAAATATGTAAATATGTAACGTCTCTGCAAATGACGGGATACGATAAATAACCATTATTAAAAGAGTGATAAAGTGAAGGAAAAATCATATAACATGCATAAAACATAATCAACGAGTCACAAAGCTAAAATTGTTGTTTTTATTGCCTTGACCCAACAGGTCAAATGGGTTCGGTCACACTCGACCCGCTAATTTGCGGGTTTTTCTGGTTTGGGTCGAGAAAATCGTGTCCAAAACTCAAAAATTTCGGGTGGGTTTGGGTCGGGTTAATTTTTGCCAGGTCTAGTGGTGATTAACGAACGGGCAATGTTGATTTACCTGCTGCTGAAAATGAACTCATTTGGGATTTTTGGTGCTTTGCAGACGTTTCATACGAAGATGTAAGCAAGGATGTCTACAGTTTGTCATTTTGAAACCCATTTTGGTGGTAGTCACATTCATACTTTACGCAAAGGGGAAATATGAAGATGGAAACTTCAGTGCCAAGCAATCTTACCTCTATCTTACTATTATCTATACCATATCATATACAGTTGCGCTGTATGCACTGTTCTTATTCTATGCAGCTTGTCGAGATCTGCTTCAGCCTTTCAATCCTGTTCCCAAATTTATCTTGATAAAATCAGTTGTTTTCCTGACCTATTGGCAGGTAGAGTTTCTTTAATGTTGATGTGCTATTGCTGTCCTTTGCTTCCTAATGTGTGTGTGTGTGTTGGGGGGGTAGAGGGGATATCTACATTGTGGTGAAAGAATCTGTTAGCTTAGTTTCGGGAAAAAAAGCATGTGAAGTGATTGGATTACACTCTTTACTCATGTGCTTCTGATAGATGCAAATTACCCTTCTGAATCATCTTCAGGATCATGACACTCAGCAGGGTCTTTTGCTTATAGATGTGGATGCATTACACAAGAGTTATATTGCTTTCTTGGCATGGTGTGGTGACTGCCTTAGGCCCTGAATTTTTTCATGTTAATATGTTATTGCATCTTGTTCAGAAATCCATTGTGATTGTAGCAAGATTAGAAAGGATATTAAGCCTCATAATACTGGCTGATCACACTGTTGAACTGAAGCATCAGTAATTAGTTTTATCATTTTCCCGGACTGCTGGGAGGCATTGTATTTTCTATTATGATAAATGATGTTGCCTGTATACCTGAAAGTTAATGTGCTTATTTTGATCTTGCTAAGATATAGTTGAGAACTATGATAGGAAAAATCTTCCTTTGTCTTACAGTTTAGTTTGTAGGGTGTCTTGGTTTTCCTTGCTGCAAAATCTGGATTCATAAAGAATGCTAAGGATGCGGCTGACTTTCAAAATTTCATCGTTTGTGTGGAGATGCTCATGGCCGCTGTTGGTCACTTTTTTGCCTTCCCTTACAAGGAATATGCTGGTGCAAATATCGGCAACTCCTCTGGTTTGTCAGGAAGCCTTGCACATGCTGTGAAGTTGAATGACTTCTATCATGATACAGTTCATCAGGTTAGTGGCTATAGTCTTAATTGTTTGCCAACTAATAATTTATGATTTTGCTATATGATAAACAATAAATGAGCAAGATGGGAAGGTTGAAATCTGACGTTGAGTTTTGGTCTTAATTGATTGCCAACTAACAATTTTTTATTTTTCTATATGATGGACAATAGACAAGCAAGATGGGAAAGGTTGAAATCTGATGTTGAGTTTGATATTTTAATATTGAAATACCCTGTGTTACTTGGACGTGGGTACGGGTGTCTGATATGTAGATGTGTCCAAGTGTTAGACTAATCCGAGTGGGTTGTCGGTGCCGAGTATGTTGAATCCCTTTTTGGGCACCCTTCACTATGTGTGACTAGAATGCAGGCTGTAGCCTCTTGGTCACTGTGCTCCTGGCACCCTGTTAAGTCTGTAAGAGGTAACTGGGATATTCTTTAGGAGGGCAGTTCAAGCTTGAGAGCTTGACAGGGAGTTGGTATTTGCTTCAGCTTGATTCAGTTCATGCTTCCCGTCTTCAATTGTTCTCAAGAATGATTGATCCTTCTGACAAATATTTACAGTTTGCTCCGACATATCACGAGTATGTGCTCTACAACCATGGTGAGGGTGAAGTAGGACCAAGGAAATATCGGTCACGCACTTTTGTGCCTACTGGACAAGAAATGGATGCAGTAAGAAGAAACAAACACATGTATGGGGCCAAGTCAGATGAAATCCAGCCGTCTAGCCAGTCAAACTCTACCACAAGCACGCCAAAAAATCCTGGGTCTGGGCCAGATCCAAGCTCAGAGAACATGAAGTCTTCTCTACTTATGGATACTTCAAATTCAGATCCATATGATATGGCCCTCATTGATCTTGACCTTTCCAGTTTCCCTCCAAAGGTTCCTGCTGCAAATGAGGAGGCATCGAAGCGGTGACACGACTGAAGCTATGTGCCAATGATTAGGGAACTAGAGATTGTCTCATGTTTGTAAACACACTTCATTTTGAAATTAGAACCCATCATTGGTTGAAAAAGAAAAAAGAATAGTGTGTTGTGAATATGACTCAAGGCCAGATGGTATCTCTTGCAAAGATACATCCCTATTTACAGCTTACCGTCAGCCGCCATGGCGTTTTGGCCTTGTGCAATGTACATACCTGTGAGTTGTGACCGAATTCCCTTCTCTGAGGCTTTGATTCGCTAGATACTCAGGTTCATTGTTTTTCCACGTTTTTGAGTTTTTCTTTTGATTGTGATTAATGCATGTTTTTCCCGTTTTGGTATTGCAAACAGATGAATTCGCCTTTTCATTTTTTATTTTTTAAATTTTTAACAGAGCATGAAATATTGAACGGAGAGAGGTAGACGGTGTGGTGTGGGCTAGTGCTATAAAGTTTCAGTATACTAGACATGGTACTGGGCAGCATCAACCCTAGTATGGAAAAGCTTGACTTGCCGGAGAGCATGGAGGTTTGTGGTGGTCACTGTTAGGCCCGAAACTCATTTGCACCGTTTTACTAGACAGAGAATTCAAGCTTCCTGACCAGTGGAGGTTCACTTTGCTCAATTTTACTTGCTCTATTTAGGGTTTCATTATTTTTGGCAGCTTTGCCGCCGGAAACCTATTAAAATGGTTCATTGGTCGGGGACTCTAATTTCAGATCTAGTATAGGGAGAGATGAACGACAGTAGCCACCACCGGGCTTGCCGGTGGCCGGTGATCTCCAATCAAAGGTCAGTGGCAAGTGTTGGGCGTTGTGGTTACTGCTTTCGGCCTAATTATTGTGGCCGACAAATTCAAGGGCAGCGACAACTTCGTGGAGAAAGTTATGATTAAAATTATTTCATTAAATAACTAAATTAAACCACGGATAATATTATAATATAACCTTCAAAACTTTTTTTTAATTAAAAAGGGATATTCATTATCGAAAGCCATATGACATCTTATATAAAAATTATCTAATAAGAATAAATTTCAAATAATAAAATCAATACTCATTTCCAAGAAGTTAATGGTAAGTATATTATCAACCGGTCTAATCCTGTTGTATCTTTTTGACAGTTAAGCATGTTCTTCAACGTCCTTGTGTTTTTCCAAAACGTCGGTGATATATATTATAATTATCCGGAGCATGTATATATTTGACATGATAGACTACAATTGTAAGGAAGATCGTCATGATATAACCCCTTCAATGAAATTTCATTGTTGACTCATTCTCAAATCAAAATAAGTATACTTCATATGACAGAATTTAATCATACAATGGACGATTTTTAGATCTAAAAACTCACATTAGGGCGAGAAATAAAACTCACACAAGGGTGAGAAGTCAAATACACGCTATGGAGGGACACCTAATTCTCACAATCTTTTGCTATGGAGGGACACCTAATTCTCACAATCAAAACAAAAAGAATTTATTGTTATATCTAATAGTAAATCCAAATATAATTTAAATAGGCATTGAAAAAGAAGAAAATTGGGGCTTACGATGACCTCCAAAACTAGAACCGTAGAGTTGTAATGCTTTTATCTTTAATTCTATTATCCACTAAAATGATTGATGATCTCTTGATTACTCATGAGTTAAGTTATTATTGCCAAATGTTCACCAACTCTTAAAATTTGCTATATGAGTTCTACATACAAGGAATGGTTCTGCATCACAGTCTCTCATAAAATAGGCATTGCCATGCTGTTATAAGATTTAATTTTTTATTATGTAGTTTTTTTTTTAATCGAGAAAGCAGCATTAATTTAAAAATAGCATATCCATAAGTACATAAATAGAGATTGGCTCACAACAAACTCCAAACCAAATCTTCTCTGATCCTGAGGGATAACCCTAGCTAGATTATGGTCAACGAGTTTGCATCTCACTTAACATTAACCCGGTAATCGGGTCATTCGGTTCGGGTTAACTTCGGGTCGATCTTGTTCGGATTTGGTTCGGTTTCGGGTTCGAGTCAACTTCGGGTCAATCTCGTTCGGGTTCGTTCGGTTTCGGTTCGGTTCAATTTCGGATCAATTTCGTTCGGGTTCGTTCGATTTCGGTTCGGGTTCGGGTTTGGTTTGGGTTAATTTCGGATCGGGTCAACTTTGAATCGGTTTCGGTTCGGATTGGGTCAATGTCAATTTGGGTGAGTTTCGAGTATGATTTTGGGTTAACTTTAGATCGGGTTAAAATCAGGTCGGGTCACTTTTGGGTCGGGTTGATATTCGGTCGTGTCGTGTCAAATTTTTTACAAAACCTTTTTGAGTTGATGAAAAATAAAATTTTATAAAGTTAATATATTATTAGTATTAGTTTTTTTATTTTACACATTTGTTTTTATAAAGATTAAAAGTGGAACGTTGTTTATTAAAAAAAAAATACTAGTAACTTTTAAGAGATATAACTTATAAGTGTAAACAAGAAAAATTTGAATATTTGACTCTAAATTTAAAACAAGATAAACCAAGTTGATATTTCAATACGTCACATATGTATAATCCAACTCAAACTTATTGATAAATATCAAAAACGAAATCGTAAGACAACAACAGATCGATAGATATAAGAGTTAGGATTAACCGAATTTACTCGATGAATTGTAATTTGTAATGAATGAATTGAACTAATGTGAACCATAATTTGACGCTTAATTTCATATGATGCCAAGTCGATTTGGTCAAATTCGAACTAGTACAATTTCAACCGAACTTATCTACGGACTACATAAATTAATAAAATCGAAATTGCGAGATACCGACATAATAACAATACTAATAGACTAAATGGCAACGGTTCGAATTTTTAGAATGATTATATTTGATATTAAATTTATAAAAATAATGTTAGAATAACTTAGATAAGTTCGAGTCGATACAATCTAAAATGATCTTGATAAATCAAAATGAATACTGAATATTCATCGACCACTAGTCATAATAACCAACTAAGAAGAATATTTAGTCAGTCAGTCAATCGGTTATTGCTCAACTCATAAGTACTCAACTTACCATTATCATCTTGTATTATAATTTTCCAACCAATTAATTGAACTAATTTGAACATTAATCTAGAGCTAAATTTAATATCAATTTGGTCAAATTCAAACTAGTACGGAATAATAAAAACGGAGTTGTGAGATACCGAGACATGGTAATGATTACTAATTTACTAAACCAAGTCTCATCGATATAGTTAAGTACTTAACTTATTCATGTAATGACTATATTTAACGTTAAACGGACCCGACTTAGATAAGTTTGAGTCAATATAATCTTAAATAAACTTGCTAAATCAAAGTGAAAACTAATACAATTCGAATTGAACTTATTTATACAAATTAAATTACATATTGTACACATATTTCATTATTTTTTAAATTATTTATATATTTACACATATTTCATTATTCTTTAAATTACATATATATTTACACGTTTTATTATTCTTTAAATTATATATTTTACCTCCATTTTCATGAACAAAATAATAACTTATTTTGTAATGTAAATTCTCTAAACTTATTAATTAAATTAAATTAAATTCTATTAATAACATCTTATAAAGTGATAATATAAAAATTTCCACCTTTTATTTTTTTCCTCTTATTTGTTTAACAAAAATCAAGATTTTCATCTCTACTTCTACTCTAGTAAAAATCAAATTTTTATCACAAATTACAATTAGATTTTGGAGGGAAAGCTCCCTCTCTTATGAGAGACTTGCCCAAAAAATGTGGGTTGGGTCAAATTCAAATTCGGGTCGGGTCAAGTTTGGGTCACTTTTATTTGAACTAAGGTCCGATTCGGTTCGGGTCCGATTCGGTTCGGGTCTAATTCGGTTCGGGTTTGATTCGGTTTGGGTCGTAATCGGGTCAATTATATTTCGGGTCGGTTTCGGTTTCGGATCGGGTCGTTTTGTTTCGGTCCGAATCGGGTTCATTACATTTCGGGTCGGTTCGGTTCGGGTAGGTTCATTTCGATTTTCGGGTCAAAATCGGTTCAAGCTGTTTCGGATGTCGGTTCGGTTTGGGTTTCGGGTTGTTCGGGTTGATCCATTCGGTTCGTGGTCGGTTTTGCCAGGTCTACTTAACATGCAGCCAATTATAAGATATAAAGAAAGTACTAGAGAATCAATATCATCTAAAATCAAGGTCACTAAGAAAGGAAATTGGCTAATTCAACCTCTTTATAGACGGAAGACAGTCCAATTCGATAGTGACCCTTCGGTAACTTAGCCTCTTTGTTATTTGTAGACCATTAAGAATCGCTTTGGTTTCGGTGGTGGTGATTGGCCATGATGCCCGAACTCGTTTGACAGCAGCTACACACACTTCACCCATGTGGTTACGTCCCACCACTCCCAAGCCTATCCACCCATCTCTCCCAATTGAAGTATCCACATTAAATTTGATAGTATCTAGTAAAGGCGGTAACCATGACATTGTGAGAGGGGTAGCAATAATTCTGATTTGCTGATTGTTCTCATCACTAATTTTGATTATGTCACTGACCATTCTCCTTACTCATTCAATTACCACCATAGCCGGTGTTTTGGTACTATTGAAGACCTTCCCATTTCTACTTCCCCAAGCAGACCATCCAAGCGTAAGACATATCATGAATGTATCAACGTCCAAGTGTTTTGCCCAGACTTTAATCAGCTCTCCCGACTTGGTTACATCATTTTTGAGCTGAATAACCCTATTATCCAGGTCTGACTAGATATCTTTAGTGTAATTGGCAGTCAAAGACCGCATCGTAGGAGGTCACCAATTCCTTGTTGCAGTGAGGGCAAATGGCATCTGAAGCAATATGGTGTTGGGCAAGCAATTCCTTGGTGGGTAAGGTATTGTTGCACCATTTTCACCAAAAAGTGTTTAGCTTTAGGTAACACCTTTGAGTTCAACAAATTGGCCAGTATCTTTCATACTCATCACAAGAAATGGACATGCCCAAAAGATATGCAGATTTAACGGTGAAAAACCTTTGTCCGAAGAGCACCAAATCGACGATCAAGTGGAGATCGTGAACTAATGGGAATGGAAGAGATGAGATGCTTATCTTGATCATTAAATAGGGTGTTCATGAAGTTCATATTCCGCTACCTTAATTGATGATCAATAAGCTCGAAACACAACAGATTGTGCCGCTAGTGGGCATAGGGCTCGTTGCTAACTTGCTCTCTCCCCATTGATGAGCCATGCATCCCACCTGCGGACACCTTAAAAGTGTCGTCCTTTTCTCTATTTTTTTAATTTGTTGGCCTAATGATGATAATCCCGAGTCCTGTTTGAGGATTTGGATGTTGGACTCGTGTTTGATTGGTACGACGGAAGCCAGTAAACCATAAAAACCCTAGTACCAAATAAATAGCCTTTTGCCTTGGGTCGATCTAAAAATTCCCTTTTCTTTCGGATAATCCAAAACCAGGCCAAGCCTTTAGAGACAACAGAGTTCAATGTTGTGTGCCGGAAATCCCAAGTTCAGAATGCTACATTTTACTTCGAGTACAACCGGACAAGGAGTCGAAGACCTTAAGACGACGTTAGACGTTGCATTTTATGATCACCAAAATCAAAGTTCTGCATTTAAGCTCCAAGACAGTCCACCCGAGACTAGGAGCCCACAATCTCCTTGAAAGCCCAACATGGTTGGCGCCCCTTATAGGTAATTTCACTAAAGCGTTGTGTTTTGACTAAGGAATCCCAAGACATCACGGAAAGGGCACAAAACCTTAGAAGACCACCCATGGCCAACGTCTTCTACCATGCATTTTGCCTCAAAATGTTGTGTTCCAGCTTGCGGACTCCCGGGTAGCACGCTAGGCACGAAACCCGAGGCAACATCGGTTGGCCGGCGCCTGCCTCCCTCATTTACCCGGTTCTATCCAATTTTATCCTTTGCTTTATCCGGTCTTATCACTTTGATCTTGGTCCGGTTTTTGCTACTAGCTTTGGACGGTTGGTCGAGTTAACCCTAGGTCATTCCTTGACCTAACATCTCCCTATAAATAGAGAGCCTTGGCTCTCATTCTCCATATGGCTCAACCCTCAATATTACTCTACTGAAATTTGCCTAAAAGCTACTCGAATACTCCATTACGTATTCCGATCTCTTGGTCCCTTTTCAGCCTCTTCCCACTTTACTTTCATCATTCTCCTTACATCCGATCCCTAAACTCCATCGATTACACATTTGCTTACCTATCTCCACAAAAACTCACAAAAAGCCTATTTCAATTCACCACCATCACATCAAGAGATACGGATCCGAGATCCGGATCGGCAGGTGGGACAACCCGAGGGCAGAGATCCGAGTTTTCAAAACAGTTTATTTATTTTTATGCTTTTATTGCTTTTTGTATTGTGGATTCAAGATGTATCGCATTTAATTCCTCCCCGCCCTATGTAATCCTTTAGTTTTTCTCTTTTCTTTCGCTTTTGCTTTTCGTTTCGCCTTTACCGCTCTTCTTTACTTTCGCTTTTATCGCTTTCCTTAATTATGTTTTGGTTGTTTTAATTCTTTATCGCATGTTGTTGCTTGCTTGCTTTTGTACACTATTTGAATTCACTACTCAAACTTGTAATGACCGTCTTTGGATGAGCGGAATGGAAGAGTCTATCCCTACGTTTCGTATCGTTGCCCTTGAATCCGATTCTCGGTTCAAATACCGATGGAGTCATGTTTAGCCTCTTTTAGTCTTCATTTTTCCCATACTAAGATTAGAAGAGCAAGTTTTGTTAGTTTTATTTTCTAAAAACTAACTGGCGACTCCCTTTGCTTATTTCTTCTAAATTTGCATCTTGGATATTTTTTGGTCGAATAGCGGGAAAACGGAGTTCGGATCCGCCAGCCAAGGCGGAGGTCGAGGCTAGTCTCCTCGGCCGTGGCCTTTGGCCGGCGCCGGCCACCACTAGGTACGGGCTGCCACTTGCACCGAGTGGTCGGCGAGGCGAGCTCGGGTCCAAACCGGTGTTTTCACACCGGTTTGGCCCTAGAGCCTCACGGCGAAACGAAACCCTAATTCCTATTTTTCAATTAAGAAATAATATTCGAGACTTCTTAAAATAATTCCTAAAATAAAATAATTAATAAAACCGCCATTTAACTTTGCTTAATCCGCTTTAAATCAGATTTAATAAAATTCAAAAATCTTAATAAAAGGTTCATCCCTACATTCCAAAATCGACTTTCTAAAACCATCTTCAAAATCAATCTTTAAAAAAGAGACCCGACACAAGTGCAGAAGCTCGGTAGGCCCCGACCGACCGTGGTTCCTACACCAATCATATATCAATTTGACTACCATTACCGACTCTCTATATCGGACCTTCCTTTAGTAAGGCCTTAGAAGACCATAAGCCTCTCGGAGCGTAGCTTAGTGAGTGTCCAAGGGTTGAGTTTAGAAAGTCCGAGTTAGGAAAATACTTAACTTTTATGACCTAGCCAAGGAGAAAGTTGCTGTTCCGGAAAATATGCCGGGATTGCTTAGCAAGCAACGAGTCGTTGAACAAGTCTAACTTCCCGAAACCCATACCACCAAAGACCTTTGGCTTTCAAAAATTCACCCAGCTTTTCCAATGCATTTTTGTTTACCATTCTTGGCCCCCACCAAACCCTAGCACAGAGCCGGTGAATATCCTTAATCAAGGTGGCTAGAAGTTTGAACAAGCTCATGAGATACGTTGACATCGCTTGTATAACCGATTCAAGAAGGATTTCTTTTCCTGCTCTAGAAAGGAGTTTTTCTTTCCATCCATTGAGTTTCTTCCAGATTCATTCTCTAGGGATGCAAATACCACCTTCTTGCTCCAACCTATAACTTTGGGTGCTCCAAGGTACTTCGCATGTTTATCCACTCGCCTCATGCCCAACAAAGTTGATAGCTCCTCTTGCTTTATAATACTCATTCTTTTACTCGAAGGAAACTTTTGATTTGTCAAAATTTCTCATACGAGGCTAGAAGCTTTCCCTTTTAAACGACGTCGTGGCCGGTGCCCGCCTTCTAGAAGCATGGTGGAACGCTGCATTTTGAGCTTGGAGAGTCCTGGGAGACACAACGAGGGCACAAAACCCTAGGAGGCTCCGGTTGGCCGGTCCCCGCCTTCTCCCTTTAACTCGGTTCTATCCGGTTTTATCATCTTCTAATCTGGTTCTATCTCTTAAGGAATGACCCGATTTTATTTCAATTGTTTGGACGGCCGATAAGAGGCAAACCCTAGGTCATTTGTGACCTAGGTCCTCTCCTATAAATAGAGACGTATGACTCTCATTCCTATATGGCTTCCTGCCTTAGCTAAAGAATATTTGATTATTCGATCTCCGGGCACTCATTCAATCGATCACTACCATACTCTAGACACGATTCACAAAACTAGCCCTTTTCTTCGGATTGGCACCATTGCATCGAGAGATCCGGCGAGGAGATCCGGATCAGCAAGGTGGGACAACCTGAGGGCCATATTTCAACCTTCGTACGGTTATATTTATTTCTTTTTATTTGCTTTCCGAATTGTGGTTTAAGAGATGTAATCGCTTTAATTTCCTCCCGACTGATGTAATCTTTTAATTCCCGTTTTTCTTTCTTTTACCACTTTCTTTATCGCTTTTCTTTACCATTTTCCTTGTTATGTTTTGGTTGCTTTAATTTTGTTTCGCATGTTGTATGCTTGTTTTCTTACATCTTTATTGATACACTACTCAAACTAGTAATGACTGTTTTCGGATGGGCGGAATGGAGGGATTTATCTCTATATTTCGTACCCTCGCCCCTTAATCCGATTCTCAATTCAAGACCGATGGAGTCATTTTTAGCCTCTTTTAGCCTTAGTTTTCCAATACTAAGATTAGAAGAGCAAATGTTTTTATTTTGTATTTTTGTTAGTTGTTTCCTTCTTAAAAGCGACTGGCGATTCTCTTATTTTATATTTTGTTCTATGTTAAATATGCATCCCGGTTGTTTCCTGATTTGCGGGATAAAAAAAAAAGATGAAGGTTTTGGATCTGCCAACTAGGGCAGAGGCCGAGGCTGACTCTGTCAGCCCCGCCTTTGGATGGTGCCCGCCATCGCCGGGAGCGAGCTGCCGCGTGTGCTCGGCGGTCGACAAGCGAGTCTTCGGTCCGGACTAGTGCTTTTACACCAATCGGCCTTAAAACCTCTCAGCGAGAACCCTAACCCTAATCTTATTTATCCTTTAATTTGTAAACAATATCCTGGGACTTCTAAAATAATTGCTAAAATAAAATGATTAATAAAATCGCTAATAAAATCTAATTTAATTCATTTCAACTTGATTTAATAAAATTCGGAAATCTTAATAAAAGGTTCATCCCTACATTCCAAAATCGACTTTCAAAAACCATCTTCAAAATCAATCTTTAAAAAAGAGACCCAACATGAGTGGGGAAGGTCGGCAGGACCCTGGGCCGGCCGTGGTTCCTACACTCATGTATTAGTCCTTGAAATATCGCATTAGAAATCGGTCCCGATAGGGCTTACGCAACAATAACAAGCCGAGTACGGGATATTGGGTCTCCCTGTTTGAGCCCTCTTGAGGGTTTTACGGAACCACAAATTTCTTCATTAATAACAAACTCATAGGAGGGGAGGTCACATAGTTCATTATGAATCTTACCCAATCACTATCAAAACCCATGCATAGTAGAACCGGTTGTAGGAAATTCCGATCGACCCTATCATAAGCCTTACTCATATCCAGTTTAACTACCATGACCCCTTGTTTGCTTTTAGATTTACTCTTCACAAGTGTGGAAAAGTTCTAAAGCCACCAAAATATTATTTGTAATTGAACGCACTGGGGACAACCATTCCGATTTGGAGAGATAATGTTTGGCAGGAGCAATTTTAGTCTATTAGCAATGGTTTTTGACACAATCTTGTATATGACATTGGAGAGACTAATGGGCCGGTATTCCATCATATTGAATGGGGACTTAACCTTAGGAATCAACATATTGAGAGTGTAGTGAATTTAAGAGGGAATTAGTTAGACCAAAAAGAATTGATTGAACAAAAGTAGTTACCTCTGCGCCAACTATATGCCAATATTTATGAAAAATAATGCATGCATACCATTGGGTCCCGGGGCCTTTGTCGGAGACATTTGTTAGAGCGCCACCTTGATCTCCGTAAGGGTGTACGACTATCCCAAAATCACCTTCGTTTGGTTCGTAAGTCTTGGTTCCACACCTCTTAAAGCTGCATCATAATTTATTGGTGGTGTAGTGGCAAATAGGATAGCACAATAATCCTCTATAATTTTGATGATCTCTTGCCGATTTGTCACCCATTCATCATGATCATTTAGAATATGGTAAATTTCGTTCCTTTGCTTCTTTGAGCAGACTTTGTGGTGAAAATAAGGTGTGTTTCTATCTCCATCCTTAAGTTCATTGGCCTTTGCTCTCATGAACCAAATTTGTTCATTTTGCTTATAGAGAGTATCTAGTCTAGATTTGTAACAACCCGTCCCTAAACATAACATATTAACATAATCCATCAATTATAATGAGCACGTACATTTCAATTCCAAAATATTTTCATGTCATATTATATATACATGTATATATCGAAATTATTTTTGCAGGACCCAAACGTAAACGACGACGATGGATGACCAATATTTACAGTATAATTCATAAAGTATCAACTCCCAAAATATTATTTATGCTTATATTTACATAATCCATACACAATTCCTTCAATCATAAATATTTAATATAAATCCAATTTTTTTTAGAAATATGCTTATATATGGATATACATACACATATATATACATATAAATATATATCTAGTTAAGCACTTTGAGTACATGAACATCCAATATCAATTTCTAGCCTAACTAATGAAGTTAACCTAATTTTAGTACAAATACCAAATAATAGGACAAAAATTAGTAATAATATTAATAATTAAACAATAATAAAAATAATTATGATAAAATAACAAAAATAATAAATAATAATAATGAAGCTGATAATATTAATGATAATAAAATAATAATAAAAATAATAATGGATTATTATGATTTTTGGGAGTCAAATAAAGGGTTGACACCCTAAATAACACTAAGCATACTTGATTAATTGGCAAATCACTATTATACATGCATTGCTACATTTGGCAAGCTCTAAATGTAACACCCCAAAAACCCCCTGGGAGTATTACATCGCCAAAGTTCCTTAGAGGAA
The DNA here is from genome assembly GCA_021018815.1 of Talinum fruticosum. NCBI lineage: Eukaryota > Viridiplantae > Streptophyta > Magnoliopsida > Caryophyllales > Talinaceae > Talinum > Talinum fruticosum. Next base: position 5,319,171 of record JAITYX010000011.1, read on the forward strand.
CTCCCAAGGCTCTTTCTGGTGTTGGTTTGGCATGTCTAAACTCAACTTAAAAGTAATACCTAGGTGGTTTTCCCAAAAGAATATGAGATTCTCTAAAAATTTCGGCAGAGTTCCGTTTGTAACATGGACTAACCCATAGGCTTAAAGCCTTAAAATCCTGCATAAAAAGCATAATAAAACTCGACGAGCCACACGCTCGGAGTATACAACTCAACGGCCACATGCCGGAGTTCAACCAATCATGCGGTAAAACTTAAAACAATCTAACTTAAAACAATCTAACTGGTTACTATACATTTGGTACAACTATATGCACTAAATTACAAGTACAATACTTAGAAACATAAGGAATGCACATCCGCGATTCAAATCGCGCAGACAACTAGCAAACGGCAATCAACGGGGTCCGAGAATAAGCTAAGCAGCACACACACTCGAGAATGCACTCGCAACACCGGGAGGGGGAATTTGTGGGGGTGAGCAATAATCAACGGGCTCACCGGAGTCTTATACCCTTAAAATGGAAATTCTTTATACATAATACTCATAATAATGGAATCTGCGAAAGCATAATAATGTAATACAAATCTATATACTTTCAATAAAATCACTTGCAGTGGAAAGATCGGAACTCTTTTAATCCTTCAAAAGTACAGTTTCACATTCATAAACAATTCTTTTCGGGTTGAATCAACTTTTCGGGCCTTCGAGGATTCGAACTAGCACTTCTTTCATCTCAGGGCGCGACCCCGACAAAAAGGCTCCGGGACCTATCTTCGGGAAGTCTCGGGCGGGCATCCCGCCTCTGCAGGACCCCTATTAGAACCCTTCCCTCAAAGTTTCTAGCTGGGCGTCCCTCGGTTCGAACACTTCGGTATGCTAAACGATCCGTAGCTCGTCGATTCAAAACTCTTTGCACATTCTCATTCATCACATTCACTTCACAACTTTCTCAATCGATTTGGTATTAAGGAAGGCATGACACCACGTGTCACCCTTATAAATTCACTTTCTCAAATCAGCTTTGCTTCTTTAAAACATAATCACGTTCGAAAGGTAGTTCTCAAGAAGTTGCATTCAAGAATCATTCACGTAAAATACAAAACTCCTTTCGAAACTATTTTTGAGCATGACGTAAAGCAATCACATAGCACGAATAATCTCCATTCAATGCAAGCATTCATTCTCAACTCTTTTCCAACTATGCCTTTCTCAATTCATCGGTTTAATACGATCGATTCCAATTTCGAGTCACAATAACCACAAGTAGATATTACTTAATTCAACGTTCTCACTTTCTCACCATTCTCTATTTTTGCTTCAACCCTTCATTCTACAACTCTACTTTATAAGTCAACTTCCTTTGCTCATATTCAGCCATATAACTCCTAATCTCACTTTATCACTTAAATTGCTTGATGCTAAGCTCGTCTTCCAACTTAATTTCAGCTCAAGGCTTACATAGATTTCAACTCAACCTAACCTTAACATTCCCGGTTCAGCCTCAAATTCCCAAATTCCCATTTTATGTCTCTATCTTATTACTCGACTCTTGTTTGTCCATCCTTAGATATAAAACTCTTAATCACTTTTCATTATTCAATTTCCGTTAGCTTTGCTTATTTTCACGCTCGGTTCAACCTTGAGGATTTAATTACTTTTCGAACTCAATTAATCTCACAATCACCCATTTCTCACTTACTTGTCCCAATTGCGCATTACTCAATACGAATTCATACTCCTCTTTATACTTCGACGTACCATTCCCCAATGTTCGTAATTAGCTCTTAATACCGCAGGTTCAAGAATCTCTAAGACTTAATTAGCTCATAATTCATGTCCATGTCCCAACTCTTCATCCTTAATAGTTAATCGAAACTTCAATGCTACTCAATTGACCTATGCAATCTAACCTCTTCGGAATCAGCATGCTCCAATGCAACCTTAAGTAACTATTAAATCTCTTTGAAGTTCCCAACTTAATTACGCTAGTTAACCCAAGTATCTCCTTTTATTTCACGATTCAGCCCTCTCAATTCCTCAAATACATTCTAAGCTCTTATTCAATCTTACGACGATTAGGTGCTGTTCCGCAATACTGGATACTCAATACGGATACTCAACGCTCGAGCACAAATTCAATAATCACATAACACATTCAACATTCACAACAAATCCATTTGGGTTTCGAAATTATTAATAGTTTAGAGTATAAGACTACCCACCTCGGATTCTCGGGTTTGGAATTGATCGAATTGCTTGCTGTCTCTCGCTCTGCGTTCGGTTGCGTTAGGTTTCGGGGACTCTCGCTTCCTCTCGCTTACGGTTCGGCGGTTCCGGTTTTCTGCCGCCCCTCGGTCCAGGCCCTCACGCGTCCGCCGCCGGTCTTTCCCCCTTACCGCCGTTGCTTTTCCTCGGTCCCCGACCTCTCGGACTCCGCTCGCGTCTGTCTCTGTTTCGGGTTTCTCCTCCGCCCCTCATTCCGTCCCTTCACTCGCCGCCCACTTGCGTCCCTCGGCTGCCGCCTTCGGGTCTGCGGTGGTTGCCAGCCACCCCTTGGTTTCCTCGACCCTTATACCGCTCGCCTTCTCTCTCGTCTCTGCGCTCGGTCTTCCCTCTTCCCTTCTTCCTTAGTTCCGTTTCTTCCCCTTTTCACCTTCCCGAGCCCCCGCTCTCCCTCGCCCGCCGGTCGCTCGCCATTCGGGCGGGCCACCGACTTTTGCTCCTGCTCCCGCACGCGCTCTCTCTCTCTGCGCGTTTTGCGGCGCTGTCCCTCTCCTCTGCTCCTCCGTTTCCCTTGCGGGTGCCGGCCGCCTTCCCTCCGTTCGCCGCTCGGCTTGCCGGCCTCCGACGTCGGCTCCAGGTCCCGCGTACCCTCTTTCTCTCTCTCTGTGTTTCACCCGCCCGCTTCCCCTTTCTTTCCTTCTTGCTCTGCTTCTACTCTTTCTTTCCCCGACCCCCTCCTTCTTTTCCTGCCTCTCTCTCTCTCCACTGCTTAATTGGCGGTTCCTGTTCCTAATTGGGCCCCCAAATAGGCTTAATTATCTCTTCATAATTCGGTGAAAATAACCACCGGCCCATAGACGACAAGTCCATATCTCCTCCCTTCCGTCCTCTTACACGATTGCGTCCTAACTTATTTTAATATGTCGGCCACGACAATTTTTAATCACCCGACGGTTCAGCTCGGATGAAAAAGGAAGGCAATTTCCTTGATTTTATTTATTCGCCACCAGCCTCCAAAGGAATTCTAACGTAATATGTCCGCCAGTAAATAAAATCAGCCACTCAACCCCTCTAGTTGCGGGAAAAATACTCAATAATTCTATGCTTTTCATCTGCTTTCTTTAAAATTCCGGGTATTACACTAAACTCAGCTAATGATAGCAAAATCATGCGGATATCCATCGAAATCTAGTATAAATAGGTCTAATTAGCGAGAAAATTTGGGCCCAAAAACTTGTTTCGATAACTTTCTCTCTCTTCCGCACTCTGACCACCAGCACCATTTTGGCCACTCCTACAGCCAAAAACTGAACTCTTCAATCGACCATAACCGACTATAACCGAGCCATAATTCTTCACCACATTGCATCGAACCGGAATCATCTTTCCGACCATCCTTCGGCCACCCGATCACCGGAAAACCGCCTCCAAAACCACCCTGTTCACCAACTTTTCACCACCATCTCTCATCTTTATCTACTCTCCCTCTCACCTTCGGCCACCTTCTACGAGCTCCGGCCAGCATCACTCCGGCGGCCAGCCCCTCTAACGCCGCCGACCACTCATCACCGGCCTACCACCGCCCACAAAACCTTCTAAAATAACCAAAACTCCAAAACCTCCAAACACATTAAACCACCAAACAAACCGAAGACTCGGACACTCTGCTCAACGCATTTATGAGTTGTATTAAAAGAATCGGATATAAGAATCTCTTATTTATAGAGTTTTGATTCTAAGGCATTCTCCGCACTTTAGAAACTTTTACGAGTGATATAGTTCATTTATTCTAAGTGATACGAGCATTTACTTCATGTATTTCTTGCTCATCTCTTAGTGACTCGAGAAAACTAATATGAGTGTCTCACTCGGTTACGAGTCCCTCATTGCTTAAATTTATCGCATGCTTGATTAGACTAGTATTCCGCTCTTATCGACTTCATGTTATAAGTTCTATTCTGTTATAGTCAGCGCGTCTAGTCTGAATTATGCTTAGTCTATATCAAGTTATTTTACTCGACATTGTTTACGTAACTTGATTCTTCGATTAGACTAAGTCGGATGGAATTTTGAGTATCATGGATATTGGACTCGGAAAATTCCACTCTCTTTCGACTCGGATAATTAGTTGCTTAAACATCGTAATTATTTTATTATCTGTGTCTAATCTTGGACCAAAGTATTTTATACTTTGAGAACCAAAATTAATTTACTTTTGTAGGTTATTCAAACGAGGTTACACTTTTCAAAATACAAAAGTAACCTGGCTTCAAAACGTCAAATCACCAGCGAGACATGGCTTTTCATCTTCTCTGTACTCAGTCCCGGAAGATTGTGTTAGGGCTGTCTGTTTCCAAACTGGAAAAGCTGGAACACCAAGCTTAACGGTGGTTTCCACCCTATTCTTCAAGACACCGCCGAGTGGTTTTGAGACTTCCAAGAGAGTTAAGCTGTTGTCCAACGTTCATATCACAACGGATACTTTCCGAGTGACTCGGAAAGTCATTATCAACGGTCACAAAGAACTCTCGGTCATCGGATGAAGATAACGGCTACTCTGCCTGGTCATCTATAAATAGAAGCCGACTAACGGGACTTGAAGATTGCCGAACTTATTGTTAATACACATACTTGAGCAAAGTCGTTGTATTTACTTTTAATCTTCTACTTACAACTCCCACTCTGTAATTCATTACTTTATGAGTTGTAAGGTCTTGTACTTAGTTACAAACACTTTCTTACTTTCTCTGTAAGGTCCCTTAACTAAGTTGTAAAGGATTAACTCAGCTTAGTTGTCCCTAACTGTAAGGGTTATCTCAGCTAGGAAGTACTAGATCGGATAAGGGAATTTCCGAGTCTAGGAAAACTTGTAAAGAGTTGTCTAAGGGAGCAACTCGGGTTCGGTCGGTCTACGGTATTTTGTGGACTCAAAATAGTGGATTTGACTTCTGCTTGGATTAGCACGGTCCGTGGTTTTCTGCCCCGGGAGGGTTTCCACGTAATCTCTAAGTGTTTACTTTCCGAGTTCATTCTAGACTCGGACTGTCTCAAAGCCTTTGTTTAATTTGCCACTTGACTCTAGGCGGCATTTCGAGTCCATACTTTTCGACTCGATTTTGACTCGGAATCCATTTACGTATCTTATTTGGCAAAAGAGTTTGAATTTCTACGAAAATCCTCCACCACCCTATTTACCCCCTCTAGGGTGACTCGGACTCTCCCGAGCAAACCTTCACAAACCTTCCTTGCTTCCACCACCCACGGCCAGCCACCACCCGACCACCGATCGGAAACCGACCTGCCGCCACTGCGGATGCCGGCGGCAACCACCCGAGCACCACCACTACAGCCACCAAGCGTGCACACACACACACACTCTCTCTCTCTCTCCTTTATGCCCTAAAATCCATCTTTCTCAAAAAACCCACCACCACCACCACCGCCACTCGCCACTGCCGCCACAAGCCACCACCAAGCACCGGCAGCATCGCCAACCATCGGGGCACCACCCTGCAGCAACCGGATTCCACCAACAACCACCACCTTTGCTTCTATTGACTTCCTTAGGTAAAAACCCTAACCCTAAAGATTATATTAACCTAATTTAGCATTTAAATTAAATAAACTTAGATAAAATCTGAAATTTACCTGGAAGTATAATCGGATTAGTAAAAAGGAAAATTTAATTATGCATGCAGGTTTTAGTTTAAACAACTATTGTGATTAAGTAATTTTAGAAAGAATAAAAATGGTATAATAATGTTAATTAGTTCATTATAAAAGGAATTCATGTTTAATTTAGCTATAATAACCACTTAAAATTTGCATGCATGTTAAGTGAAAATTAGTAGTATGTTAATACATGTATGATTGTAAATTAAACCTTACATGCATGTTAAGTAAAGAATTAGTAGCATGTTAATACATGAATAAACAATATTAGTTCATAAAAAAGGATTGATATACTAAAGATTAATTAGTTATTATGTGCATGTTTAATGATAAACAAAATATTGACCTAACTTAAAGTGACTTGTTAAGCATGCTTAATGAAATTAGTAATTAAACTAGTAATAACATGAAAATAGTATTTGAGTGCATGTTTAAATAACTAAATCCTAATGCACGCTTAATAAAATTCATACATAAACTAGTAATCACATGTTAAAATAATACATGATAATAATAGCTTGTAAATTAGGCAAATAAACTAGTAATCACCTAATGAATAAATGCATGTTTAATAACTTGTAAATTAGCTAAGCTAAAGTTATTAAAATGCATGTTTAAATTCCATAAGTAATTCATGTTAAAAACTATTTACATTCATAAAATGACCTAGCTAATCACAAAAACATAAGGCATGAACAACTATTCATAAGACATAAATCATGTCAATTATCATAAACTCAAGAGATAAGGTTATTATTAACAAACAAACCAAGTAATGTAAATTCTTATTAATGAAATGTATCTTAAAACTCTATTTTAAGGGCCATCAAATCAACGTCCGTTCGGGTCTTGTGCAAAGATCACCAAAAATAGATATACCATCAGCACCATCAGGTACGTTCATCGGTTATGCCTTTCAAGTTTTCATTCAAAAATCAAGGCCGGATATGGCCGCCATTAATAACCAACAAAGAATCATTTGCAAACAATATTTGCCATATAAAAGTGGAACCGCCCATTGATACTTCACCATTGTTCAAAGTCGGCACACCGTAACTGCGCCGCACCAACTGGACTTCCCGATCGGTTTAAGTGTGTACACATTTAGGGAAATTCGATGATCACAAGGGTAACCACATAGATAATCAATTAGCAATCGTTTTAAGTTATTCTCTCTCCTCATTTATAAAGTGAATTGAAATGCACGTGCTCAACCCAAATATTTCTAACTTATATTTTACTCGCATAATAATGAGCGTATTAAGTTTTGACTCACATTGCGAAAATATTTTCTTGTTTTGTTTTAGGTAATTTTCGGAAGTCCCGGACGGTAAATATTCGGACGTAGCGGCTCACAGGGAGACCTGTTGGTTGGTTTAGGGGTTAGAAACGTTGGCTGTCACTTAAGAATCATGTCTGTTACCACCGTTTGTAAATATTCATAAGTTTCGGTTGTATCTTTTATTAGTTGCCTATCGCTAAGTTATATTTACATTCTTAACATTATCAAACAAAGCCTTGCCCTGTCCATGGACAAGGGCGGCGGTAACGACTCCCTTACCTTCCTTTTCGCTGCACTAATCATCGGCTAGCGGCTTGTTTAGTCCAAAACCAGGTGATTACGGGATGGGGGCATTACAAGATTCCAAGGCCATACACCTATCAAGATTTTGTCTGCGAATCCACCGATCTCCGAGCTATATTGAGTAGTGATTCAACTTTACCTATCTCCCTTGAGATATTCGAAATTTGTTGCTACTCCATGTACTCAAACTATTGATAACTACGAGTAATTTTCTCGGTTGTGCTTGTCGTATTGGACGTCCAAGCTTCCCTCACCATTTGTTCACAATCTCCTTCCTCCACCCAGAATTTCTCGAAGCGAAAGTGCTTTCTTGGCTTTCAAATATGCCTGCTCGGTGGGTGCTGTGCAAAGAAAGATTACTGAGTGGTTGGATTTATATCGTGTTTGGTTCCCCATACTAGTTTTTAGGAATTTCACACTCCATTTGTCATACCCACAAAACGGTCCAAGTGCTCACATAAGAAACAACCCTCAATATTTCCCTTTTTCCAAGTGTACCATGCACCCACATAGCCTAAATCTCTTAAGTTATAGTCGTGGAGGGCTTCGCGAAATTCATCCATAACTCGTTGTTCTCTAATAACCCCGACTTTTTTTCTATGGAAAGTAGCCAATGGAAGTCTCCCCTACCAACATGGGAATAAAGGAATCTCCAACCCTATCTCGGAGCAAACTCTAAGTGCACCGTTTATTATGGCCTTCTAACCAACCATAAATTTCATAAAGTGCATAACCACTTCATCACCTTCCATAATATCTCCTAGGATGTGGTTGTGGTCACTATAAATTAAGGTGAAGTCTATACCATCGTGCCGGTAGATAGCTAGCCTGCCCAATTGTTCTCTACTATTCACGGGGTAAGGGTTCTTTAAGCCAAAGTTATAACCCAACCTCTCTATTCTACAAGTAGAATACATCATTTTAGAGAGGAAAATGATGTCCGGGGTAAGTTTCCTGCTCCAATTATGGAGCGCTTGAACTGCCGGGGTTGCCACACCCCTACGGTTCCCGCACAACAACCTTATTATGCTCGGTGGGGCTGAGTCAAGTCGGCCTCTGCCTGCGTTGTAGCGTTTTGTTGCTTTTCTTCAACTACCTAGATCTTTTGTTCTCTTCCTTTGCCTCTTAGCATGTCTGAAACCTTGCGCTTACCAGCATCGGTACCCACTTTATCAATGACCATTTGGCCTCTATCCTCATGAGCTTTTCCATTCCCAGTACTTGTGTCTTTTCTCTTAGGGTTGCCATGTTCAAATTCTAGCTTTGTCATCAATCTACTCCCACCGCCCTCCCCCTTAGTTCCAACAGTTTCCTTCTCTCCTCCTACTAGTTATCTTCCACCCTTCTTCTCTTTCTCTTTATTGGCGATCCCTGCAACTTTACACTATACTCGTAGTTCCTCTTCTAGGGTGTACCCATCATAATCATCATAGCCCTTGTTACTATGGCCAATGAGTTCACAAGCATAGCAATAATTAGGTAGTTTGACATACTTTAGATTGATCCATTTTTTTACCGTCAATCGTAATGTGCATTTCTCGACATAGAGGCTTGGATATGTCAACATCAACCCTAATCTTTCGATATTTCAATGATGCTAGAACATCTTCTTCATCAGCCTCTAAGAAAGTTCCAAGCTTTGATCCCAATAATTCGAGTGAATGTAAATGTTTTTGTTTCATCGATAGGTCACATATTTTGATCTAGAAATGAGCACAATTGAACTGCATCTCCAATGGAGGGACATCCACATCCATCTACTTCAATAATAATACATGACCGTCAAAAGACCATGGGCCATCATTGAGAACCGTCTCTTTATCGGAGAGACAGAAAAACTCGAAGGAAAAAGGTTTTTATTGAAGTCCTCGATGATGATGATGCTTTTTGAGGGCTTCCTAATATTTTTAAAGGTTGTCTTCATTTCCTCGGGATTGAAGTACTTCTTGGTCAGGAGTTTTCCAATCAAACACAACAATATTTGTTCATTGATTTTCTTAGATTCCGGTTCATCAAAATCAATAATTTCCTCCTTTTACGTAGTCAATTGTAATATGCTCAAGTCCGAGCTTAGTTTAGTCGCCATGGTAACAAACCCTAGGAAGACTGACTTTAGAATAGAACTGTTATGCGGTGAGGGTCTAGAAGTAAAGAACATGATTCCCATGTTATGGGGAGGGAAAACATCTACAGCGAGACGATGGGAGTCGACAAAAGTCCTGTAGCAAAGGACATGGACTCTGCACTACAATGGTGCAAACGCGATTTCTAGGGTTTTCCTTGTGCCGCTAGAGAGGAGAGACTAAGGATTGATTATATCTTTTTGAAATTTATTATGTAGTTGAAGTGAGAATGTTTCATTCTATTTTATTAGATGTATGATTTTTAGTTATATGCATCGCTCTTTAAATTATTGTTGTTATTTTGACATAATTTATTTTTTTGTGCATAATAATATGAAGAGGGCGCACACACATATCTCATACTTCAATGTTTGGGCTATTGGATTAGTCAATTAATTATTTTGGGCAGATAAAATGACACATCTTGGAGTCTAAAATAATACAAATGTTGGAAATGCTTCAAAGAGAGAGTGAAATAATCTTTTTACCCCTCATATTTTTGTTCCACATAGAAAGACTGAAAAATTTTTTTAGGTTTTTGTACATCTCTCTTTTCTTGGTTATCTCGCTCTTCTTTGCAAAATCTATGTGCATTCATTGCATTCATATCATTAACTCGAACCCGAAATGCACTAGAGGCCCTAAATGATCCTGAATGGGTAAAGGCCATGCAAGAGAAATTTAATCAATTTGAGAGAAACCAAGTTTGGACTTTGACCAAACGACCTTCCGACCACCCTGTCATAGGAACCAAATGGGTTTTCAAGAACAAACTGGATGAGGATGGGTTGGTAGTCGGATATAAGGCTAGACTTGTGGCTCAAGGTTAAAATCAAGAAGATGGGATTGATTGTGGGGAAACCTTTGCACCGAGTTGCTAGGATTGAAGCAATTAGAATCCTATCGGCATTTGCATCAAGCATGAATATTAAGTTGTATCAAATGGATGTAAAATGTGCTTTTTGAATGGTTTCATTCAAGAGGAAGTCTATGTTGAGCAACCCCTGGATTTAAAAACTCAGAATTTCCAAATCATGTTTTCAAGTTGCAAAAGGGTCTTTATGGTCTTAAACAAGCTCCCAGAGCTTGGTATGAAAGACCGAGCAGTTTCTTAGTTAAAAATGATTTCAAAAGAGGGCAGATTGACAAAACTCTTTTCAAAAAAACCAAGGGGAAAGACTTTATTATTGCTCAGATTTATGTTGACGATATAATCTTTGGAGCTACTAATGAAAATCTATGTCGAGATTTTTCTAAGTTAATGAGATAGGAATTCCACATGAGCATGATGAGAGAGCTCAATTTCTTTCTTGGTCTACAAATCAAACAAGATAAACATGGCATCTATGTCCATCAATCTAAGTACACCAAAGAGGTGCTTGAAGAAGTACGAACTTCAAATGCAAAACATGCAGCAACATCAATGAGTAGCGAGCATGAAACCGGACTCACACGAAAAAGGTAAAGCGAGTAGATTAGAAACTCTATCGAGGTATGATTGGATCTCTGCCATATCTTACATCCGAGTAGACGAGGCATTATGTTTAATTTATGTCTGTTTGCAAGATTCCAAGCTAATCCAAAAGAATCACATCTCACTGCGGTGAAGAGAATTTTCGGATATCTTGTAGGCACTCCGAATCTAGGTCTATGGTTCTCAAGAGACTCGGAATTGACCCTCACCGCATACTTAGATGCCGACTATGCTGGATACAAGGTTGATAGAAAGAGCACATCAGGAGCATGCCAACTTCGGGTCAATCCCTTATATCTTGGCACTCAAAGAAGTAAAACTCAATAGCCCTATCAACCGATGAAGCTGAGTACATTGCGGCGGGACCATGCGAGTGCTCGGATTCTATGGATCAACACTTGAAAGATCTTGGACTCTCATTCAAATCAATTCCAATCAAGTGTGATAATCAAAGTGCAATCACCATCACTAAGAATCCAGTTCAACACTCAAAGACAAAGCATATTGAGGTTAGGTATCATTTTCGGAGAGATCATTCCGAGAAAGGTGATATTGAACTTGAATTCATTCCTACGAAATTTCGGTTAGTCGATATTTTCACTAAACCACTTAGTAAGGATCAATTTTGTTTTATTAGGAATGAGCTTGGCATGATAAATGCATGATTATGTGATTTTCTAAGTGAAATTGTCTTGCATGATTATGTGTTACATGTTTCCTTTCTTTGTTCTAATAAAAATTGGTTCGGTTAACCCGGTGAAACCGAGGTGGGAGTTATTATATGTTTGTGCTTTCGAGTCACTCGAAACTTTACTTGAAGTCGGACTCAGTTTTGAGAAAAATGGACTTCAAACTTCGAAATCATCTCTAGATTAGTGGAGAATTTCAGAAATTTCTTTTAAAATTTCTCCTTTTCTCTCTCTCTCTACCGCCTGCATCGATAAGTGAGCTAGTCGTTGGGAGAAAGATATTGGAATTCTAACCGTTGGAGACAGAACCGTCACACCTGTCCGAGGCGACCATTGGAGGTTTAGGTCGAACGAATATTGAAGGACATTTATTTCGCTATAAATAGCATCCCTTTTCCTTCATTTCGCTACTTTACTCTCTGCTAACCTAATCTCTCGCATACTTACTCTTGCACTCAAAGGTCTCAGCACTCTCTATACTCTCTCTCTCTCTCTCTCTCGTTTCTTCGAAGCTCACTCTCTTTCATTTCAAAAATTCAGCCATGCCTAAAAGAGGTTCAGCTCAAGACTTTCTAGGGTCTGCGACCAAGAATCCTAGAACCAAACAAACCCAAGAGGGTCCTTCTAACCCCTCCAAAATCTTTGTCACCCAACATCTCACGTTGGATGACAAGTTCTTTCCAACCACTTCCTTTTTGTGGTTGAAGCACATCAAAACCACTGGTGTCTACAACTTCCTATGCTTTAGTGAGTTCATTTACCTAGAAGTCGTTGCTTGAGTTCTACTCTAACCTTTCCCGCTCCGAGGGAATCATCACCTCTAGAGTTCGCGACACGATGAGTGCGCATTAATCTCTCTCTCCTTCATCGTCTTTTCAAAGTTTCATCTATCTTTCTCAACTGCAATCCTATCCCCTTCAACGAGATTGTAGATGAATTCTTAAAAATACGCCAAGGAAGTCCCCGAGTCACGTAAGAATTTCTCTCGTGACTCGGATGAAGACCGAGGCCGGACTTCTCTGCTTCCTTTTGATGAGAACTTTCTTCTCTCATCATTCTAGCAAAGAGAATCCTAACTCAAAGATTCTCAAAGATCTTTTTGATATCCTTGAGGGCTACGATGTAGACCTTTTTCCGATTATTATCGAGCGGATGGCCGCCGTGCCAGCTCGGTCAAAGAAATCCAACCCTCTTCCCTTTAGAGCCCTTCGACCTTAATTTTCAAGCAATTTAAGGTTCCCTCCCCTCGGACCCGAACGTTGTGTCCGAGGTTGCCATCGTTGTTGGCGGGAAGGAGCTTCTTGGATACGGGTACTAGGAAACCCGACTGGTGTTTGGATTCACGGGTCGAAGCGAGACAACCTTCACCCCCTCCTCGGACTCGGAGTCGGACTCACCTTTCACTCCCTCTTCAACCTGGTGGTGCTTCCACCTCGGGTCCTCCTCCTCAAGCCTCTATAACCTTGTCTACAGCCCTTCTAGACAAGCTCACCTCTGTGTCTGCGAGAATTTCGGGACATTCTCCGTTCCTTTAAAACTGTCCTTCAAAACATGACCATCAACCGGAAGACGGTCCAATCCCATATTCGAGAACAACAAGATGTGCTCCTCGAAATGAAGACTCGGTCGGGGAGCAACAGGAGCAACTTGAGCTCCTCGGAGAAAGACATACCAAAGCTGCTCGGGACCCGGAGAGCTCGGATACCTTTGAGGAGTCCTCGAGCCTTGCTAAGTCTCCCTCGGAGAGGCGGAAGAAGAAGAGGAAGCTGCGATTGAAGTAGCTCTTTTTGAGGAGAAGGAGGAAGAGAGGAACGAAGAGAAGAAGGAAGAAGCCGAGGGACAAGTGCCGATGTTCTTTAACTTAAACTAATCAGCTCGGACAATAGTCTAATTAGGTCGGAAGACCCTGCGGATGTTGGACAATTCACGGCGGTCAAGCCTAAAGAAGCACCTCCCTCTATAACTTTCCAAGAGGATGAGCCTCTTGATGACTTAGTTCTGGGTCAACCACTTAGAGCCGAGTCACTACTGGAGATTCCAGGTCGCTGCCACCCGGATCTTTAATGTCCTCCCAAGCATATCGGCGCAGTGCATAGCACGCTCATCTACATCAACACAAACCGCCCCAACTCCACCATCTTAATTTTTTTCTTTATTTTTTTGTCCAGACATCAATTGTATTAACTTGATACGTTTTTCCCTATTTTTGGTTTTTTTGGTTGAAAGGTAAGGGGAGAATACTAGAAAAATTGTTGTCTTGTTTAGGGGAGTTTTCTCACCCTCTCTCTTTGTATTTTTTTTTTTTTTGTGAATATATGAATGAAGTTTTTATGTTAGAGCATAATTATTTCGACTTCACTCTTTCGAGTTTGACTCGCTTATTCTTTATTTTTGCTCCGATATATCTACTCTCATTATTTATTTCGTTTTACTCGGATATATATGTTCACATTATGTTTTTCTTTCGCCTTGATATAGATAAACTATCCGTAGAAATTTTCTAAGTATTGATACTTGTCCGAAATGTTCTAAGTATGAGCTGCTTCATTCACTACTTCGTACTCGATATGTTCTACTCGAATAAGAATGAAAACTCATGACTTTCACTAACAAAGGGTCTATCTAAGTATGGAATGTCTTTCATCAAAAAGGGGAGATTGAAGACTCGACTCTAACACTAGATCATTCCGAGTACCACATAAAGACTCGAGTACAAACCTTATCCCTCCTAAGTTTTGATTACAAGTCATTCGAGTATTGTAGAAACTCCTGCATAAGTTTTCATTCGATTCCGAAATTTCTTAGGTTCCCCTGTACGACCTATTTTCGTTGTTCTTTAGGTTGTGTTTGTTGTCCTTTGCCTTGCAACATGATTTCCCGAACCCGAAATTTCCATTAGGATCCATACACCCAACACTATGTGTAGGAGAAAATTATTCATAGGAGACATTGTTAGCAAGAGATACCTAGGGCCATAGGAGCCAATGGATGGTGTAGAAGGGTGAACTTAGGATGTATGACGGACACAATCACGAAGAATAACAAAAGGTGTTGCTTGGTGTACTTGCCACCCACGACCTAAATCAATAGAAGGCGAGTGATGATGTTGGAGATGCAAATTCATCCGAAGAAGTGGGTAATAGATCTCCCCTTATCGTAGAAGGTACCGAAGATGCAGATTCATCCAAAGAAGTCGATAATGGATCTCCCCTGTAGGATAAGGTATCAATGATGCAAATTCATCCAAAGAAGTGAGAATCGAATCTCCCCTTGTGGTAAAAGAGGAAACTTAAATTAAATCCCATGATGGAGATATTAGAAGGGTGCTAAGAGAAGTAGAAGAGGTCGGCGAAGTAGAAGTAAACGAAACTAAGACTTGTCAAATTTGACATCTTGTGAAGTAAAGAAAATGCAGGTTTTTAAGATCCCTTACCTTCCAACCTTTCTTACTTGTAGGATACTCAAGAAACACACATTGTCTATTCCGAGGGGGCAAACTTATCTCGAGTTTTAACATAAGCATACTAAAGACACCGAAAACTCGAATGTGAGAGTGTGAAGGAGTAGTAGGAAACAAGACTTCGTGTGGGGTTTTGTCATGGAGGACACTCGAAAGAGTATAGTTAATCAAGTGGGTAGCTCCCAGCATACACTCACCCTAAAGTTCGATGGGAACGTATGCTTGAAACATCGGAGCCTAGGCGACCTCAAGGACATGACAATGTTTATCCTCAACTCGACCATTATACTATGGTGTATCAACTATGAATGTCCGATTAATCATCCCATGTAGAGCATAAAATTGATTCATAGGAGTACAGGAAAACTCATGGGCCCTGTCACTATGAACAATCTTGATAGATTTTCCAAATTAGTTTTGCACCATTAAATAAAAATTGTGCAATAAACTCCCAGTTTGACACTTATCATGCATTAAATACACCTAAACAACCCGACTAAAATCGTCCACAATCGTTAAAAGATAGTGTGCATAAGAAAAAGTGTTACTGCTAATAAGGTCTCCAAATGTCACAATGTATTAAATCAAACTTGTCTTTTGCACAACTAGTACTAGAAGGAAAAGTGGTTCGTGTGTGTTTAGCATGACATCACATAGTGTTTTATTAGAGCGAGGACCCACTGTGATATCGGGAACATAGGTTAGAGGTTTACTTGGTAGATGTCCTAATCGATGATGCCAAAGCTCATAAGACTCGATCTTCGTGATTCAAGCAGTTTGAATGTCATTCCTCGATACAACTATACCCCCTTCGCATATTACCCAGTCCAAACCGGCTTTTTATAGTGTGGCCCTACAAAACACACATATGTCGAGCAAATAGCACATAACATTCGGTATCAATAATCAAATATGCCGCATAAATCATATTAACTGTGAAGTGTGGGAAATAGAGGATGTTACGTAAACAGGAAAACATCACCCTCTTTGATAGCTTGAGTTTGAGACACATTAGGAAGACCAACAAAACATGGTGGAATATTAAGAAGGTGAGAAAAAAATTGCACATTACCCATCATATGATAAGAAGCTCCACTATCTATCTCCATTGAGATGGCTCACCAATGAGAGGTTGAGAAAGAGATAGGGAAGACTCCAACATAGTAAGAAATAATTGCCTCTATTCAGGCAATAGGCCGTAAAGGTTGAAGTGGTAGGAGCAAGAGTACTTAGGACCAAAGACGACCTAGGTTCGGCTACGGTTGGCATAGTTGTAACGACAGTAGCAGTGTATTAAGCGAGAGGAAATAGAGGACGTTACGTAAACAGGAAAAAATCACCGTCTTTGATAGTTTGAGTTTGAGACACATTAGGAAGACCAACAAAACATGGTGGAATATTAAGAAGGTGAGAAAAAATAATTGCACATTACCCATCATATGATAGGAAGCTCCACTATCTATCTCCATTGAGATGGCTCACCAATTAGAGGTTGAGAAAGAGATAGGGAAGACTCCAACATAGTAAGAAATAATTGCCTCTATTCGAGCAACGAGGCCGGAAAGGTTGAAGTGGTAGGAGCAAGAATACTTAGGACCGAAGACGACCTAGGTTCGGCTAGAGTCGGTATAGTTGTAACGACAATAGTGCGTATTGAGCGAGAACCAGTTGAAGCCAAGGTAGGACAACTTGGAGAAGGTTGATCGGGTTGAGCATGGAGTCCCACAACAATGGATGTGTTCGGAAAGCTAGTAATACTTTGGTGTGATTCTAAGATTGCTTGTCCTAGCAAAGGGTACAAGTGAAGACGAATCAATGTGTTTTGGTAGTGTCATCTTTGACATGATGATTGACTGAACTAGGATTATGGCAGATGCACAGTGTACACGGCTATAGCAGATCCGATCGGATAAGAGTGATAGAAGAGGCACAAGGCTGGTACGAAAAGGAACAGTAGACCTAGTCGAAAAGAAAAAAATTGGGATCGTTATGCTTTCTTTGATACCATAAGAAATTTAGACTAGTGGAGAATGTTTTTTCTCGTCTTTTCCTTTTCCATTGATGGTAACATATATAATCCTATACAGCTACAAACTAGAAAAGAGCAAATTGTTGGAATATTTACAGATTGTACATATCGGACAAATATAGGGAAGAATAGTCGTCCACTTCTATTAACGTCATGATGCTTCGTTGTGTTCGGCCGCTAGGTTACTTGGAAAATTTTTATTCGAGGTAATATAATGAGAAATTAAACTACATTATCCTTAGGGAAGATTGGTTAGAGTTATTTTAGAATTGGATTTTCTTTCTATTATTTGTAGGGCATCAAATTTGATTTGTTTTCATAGCGATTTTCACTTTAATTTAGAGGTCTTGTTAACTTCTTCGTGTAAAGGCAAATTTCAAGTCTAATATTAAAAAATAAGAAAAATAGACAAATATAATTTGTATTAATTTTCATATAATAAGGATACAATCTCTAGGTATTTGTTACAAAATGAATAAATAAATAAATCATCTAATTCGATCTCTAATTTGTACTTGAGTGATGGTCGATTGGCTTGAATCTCCATCAAGTTGATTGATTTGACTTGTTTTGATGAACTATATTTGATTTCTTCTTGAGAGAGCCTAAGAGGCTTACTCTCAATTAAGAAGAATGTTTGATCTCTCGAAGTGTAGACGACGCATGCTTGAAGTGCGTGTTGTCTACTACTAAAGAGAAATTTTGAATTTGTGAGTCTTTAGATTACTCTTGGTGTGAATGGATTTCTCCGAACCCTGAGTAGGAGAGAGTATTGCTCAATTTATAGAGAAATGATCTCCTGCCTCATATTAGGGTTTGTAATTTATTTTCTTTTTGGGCATTTTGACTTAATAGGTCATTTTGACTATTAACTTGATAACATATTGGGCTATGACTCGGGTAGTCAATTTGGGCCCAATATTTTAAATAAATTAAATTTATTAAATGGACTCGATCCACATAATCAATTTTGTATTTATTTTCCGATATAGCATATATTATTAAAATTCCATGCTTACAAATTGCCCCCTCAAGATGTGGCCACGTCGACGACTTTGGAGTACTTGTTGTAATTGAGTCTCGACTCTTGAACGTTGATAAGGCATGCCCATGGTTTAACTTATTATATCACCTAATCAATTGTGATAAATTTTATAAGGTGAGCCGAGAAAGATATGTGTTTACCATATCATGTTTACCTTGCCTTGTTAAAAGATTTGATTTACATCAAACAAGTTAGGAAACTAGGGAGACTATCATTCCCTACTACCAAAATTCTTCAAATTTCTAATGGCATAAATATGGCAGCAACGGACGCGTTTAGGCATTAGATCCACTAGGTGATTGTTGATGAAGCAATATTCTAAGACTTTGTTTTCCATCTCCCTAATTTTCTCCTCCTGTAAGTTATGGCCGTCATAGGCTTTTGTCACACTTTGTCATTGAGCATAGAAAGGAATCGGACAATCTCACACCAAATCATCCACCAACACCAATTCACATTGGCTTATCATCATCATCATCGTATGATTTGCGACAATACTTTCACATGATCACTTCAAGGTATTGTTCCCAACATTAAATTATCGTGAGAGATACTTTGAACCTAGGATCCTTGCATTTTCGGATGATTAGCTTCCACGCTTGTATCCATTCTTGACTTTATTCTCGTCCATTTTTTTAGTTTTTCTTTTTTTTTGTGCCTTGTAGCCCCCCTTTTTTATTGTTTCTGCAGGTTTGTTTCAATTCAATCTTTGGATTGAATTTCCAAGATCACACTTTGAAGATACTTGATCCTTGGTTACCTCCTTGTCTATCTCATCCCTTTTAGGATGCATGAATGAGTTAAACCTCTTTTACGCTATCCAAAATTGAAGAGTTGAACTTTGCTTAACCCCTTACATGTCTCACCCCTTTTAGGACACATGAACGGGTTAAACCTCCTTTATGCTATTCAAATTTGAAGAGTTATCTCTAGTTAGCCCCTTGCATGTCTTACCCCTTTTAGGGTACATAAATAGGTTAAACCTCCTTTATTCTACCCAAGTTTGAAGAGCTGATCTTTAGTTAACCCCTTACATGTCTTACCCCTTTTAGGGTACATGAACAGAGTTAAACCTCTTTTATGCTATTCAAATTTGAAAAGTTATCTTTGGTTAGCCCCTTGCATGTCTTGCTCCTTTTAGGGTACATAAACGGGTTAAACCTCCTTTATGATACCCAAGTTTGAAGAGTTGATCTTTGGTTAAACCTCTTACATGTCTTACCCTTTTTAGGGTACATGAACAAGTTAAACCTCTTTTATGTTATCTAAGTTTGAATGGTTGATCTTTGGCTTCTAAGTGTTCAATAAATTGAGAATTTGAAAAGAATGACTTGAAAATTTATGATTTGATGACTTGGAAGTCTTGAAAGAACGACATGAGAGTCTTGAATTTTATGGACTTAAGAGTCATGCGCTTTAGTGATTTGGGCGTTTTATGTTGTGACTTGGGAGTCTTATGTTTTAATGACCCTTGAAAGTTTACACCTCTAGTGATTAAAGAGTCTATTTGGTGACTTGAGAATCTTTAATTTGAATGACTTGAGAGTTTTTTAACCTTGCACTTTATTTAACTTGAGAACCTTTAATTTAGGTAACTTGTAAGTCGTTTTGGTGATTTGAGATGTTTGTTTGACTTAAGAGTCTTTAATTTGAGTGACCCGAGAGTCCTGAGTTTTGATCCCTTGGTAGACTAATATCATGGCTTGAAAATTTTGAACTTTGATTGACTTGAGAGTCTTCTAAGTGACTTTAATTTAGTGACTTGGCAGTCTTTAAATTGAGTGACAAGAGAGTCTCGAAGTTAAGTGACTTGAGAATCTTACACTTTGATGACTTGAAAGCCTTTTACTTAGGCTTCTAAGTATGGAATTTGCACGACTTGAGTTTATTGAATTTAGTGACTTGAAAATCTTGAATTTAGGTGAGTTGAGGGTCTTGGACTTTGTTGACTTGGGAGTCTTTTAATTTGACTTGAGAATTTTCAATTTGCACGACTTGAGAGTTTTGAGTTCAAGTGATTTGAGAGTCTTGCACTTTGATGACTTGGCAGTATTTTACTTTGGCTTTGATGTATGGAATTTGTGCAACTTGTGAGTATTGAAGTCGGTGACTCGAAAGTCTTGAATTTAGGTGACTTGAGGGTCTTGGACTTTGTTGACTTGGTAATCTTTTAATTTGACTAGAAAATTTTCAATTTGCACGACTTGAGAGTCTTGAATTTAAGTGACTTTGAGATGAATTTCGAAATTGGCCAATGCAAACAAAGACTTACCTAATTAGAGATGAATTTTAAAAGTGACTAATATAACAAAAGACTCACCTAATTGAGATGAATTTAATTTTGGCTAAAATGCAACAAAGACTTACCTAATTTGAGATGAGTTTAGATTGGACTAAAAGTGCTTATATAATGCAAATATGCGGAAGATCAAAGGTGAAACCTAAGACCTACCGAAGAAAGGTAGGGGCCCACGGCAAGACCTATCTCGACAGGTAGATGGAAAACTAGTGTCGACTATGTCTAACAGCTAGGACTGTCTAGAAAAAAGATGATCGAGCCTTGAAGGAGTTGGACTGACTCGGAAAATTCAACAAATTGATCGACCTAAAAGTGAAAGACAATTTTGATTTTTAGCTAAAATCCACATAAAAAGAATGACTCAAGAAGGTTTATTATTTTATTTTATTTTTGCACTCATGTAAGGGTTATTTATCAAACCTCAACTACCTAAACTAAAGGGTCATGAAAAAGGTTAAATACTAAAAGTATCTACATTTGTTTGAAGCATGCAAATGAAAAATGGGTACAACCTAGACTGCCAAGGTTTTATGGTTCAAAAGGTAATTCTAGTTCAAATACATAGTGACTCATGGTTTGAAAATTTTGTCCCCTCGGCATACATAGCGGGACTTCGAGTGCCTCTCAATAAAAAGATAAAAAGAAGGTGCTATGAGTAGAGAAAAATCACATCTCGGTGTTAAGTCGAGTAGACCCACCAAGATAATGATTCGAACTCTCCGAAAAGGTTTTTAAAGGTAAAGCCTAAAGATCAAAATAAAGAAATATAGTCCAAGGTCGTCTAAATGTAAAATCTCTAATACAAAAAAAAAAAAAAAACTCACAATTTCGATTTTCAAGTCTCACTCTCTTAATAAGTGATGTCCCTAGCAAAGTCACCGTTGTAGGAACAAGTGCCACCCCGAGTAGAGGTAGCTAGACCGCATTTTCCCACAAATGTTGGCTTCACATGAGGTGTGCTTATCAAGCAAATGATAAGACTTTTGAAAGAGATTTTTAAAAAGGGATTTATTGGCGATTTTTAGGAAGTCATTTTATTTTCGAAAGCAATTCGAAAGTCTCGAGATGTTATTTCTTAAGCAAAAATAATTAGAAAAAATAAGGGAGTCGATTTACTATAAAGCTACTAGCCGGATAGTGAAAACCACTTGGCTAGGAGCTAAGCCCGCTACTAACTGGATTCGATTGTCGCCGCTCCGTTTGGTAACCGATGTCGGCTACCGGAAGGGACTAATGAATCGATCTAAAGATCAAAATAAAGAAATATAGTCCCACCAAGAGAATGATTCGAACTCTCAAAAAGGTTTTTAAAGGTAAAGCCTAAAGTTCAAAATAAAGAAATATAGTCTAAGGTCGCCTAAATGTAAAATCTCTAATGCAAAAAAAAAAAAATTTCCCAATTTCGATTTTCAAGTCTCACTCTCTTAATAAGTGATGTCCCCAGTGGAGTCACCGTTGTAGGAACCGTGCCACCCCCAGTAGAGGTAGCTGGACCGCATTTTCCCACGAATGTTGGCTTCACATGAGGTGTGCTTATCAAGCAAATAATAAGACTTTTGAAAGAGATTTTAAGAAGGGATTGATTGGCGATTTTTAGGAAGTCATTTTATTTTCTAAAGCAATTCTAAAAGTCTCAAGATGTTATTTCTTAAGCAAAAATAATTAGAAAAATAAGGGAGTCGATTTACCATAAAGCTACTAGCCGAGCGAGTGAAAACCACTTGGCCAGGAGCTAAGCCCGGTTACCAACTGGATTCGATTGTCGCCTGCTCCGTTTGGTAATCGATGTCGGCTACCGGACGGGACTAATGAATCGGTCTAAGTCGGATAGCCTAAGTTGTCAAATTAACCAATTTTTTAATTTTTTTTATCGAAATACCGAGAAGCAATTTAAAGAATTAAAATGCAAAACAAAAGAGTAGTCTATTAGTTTTAGGGATAAAAACTAACAAAAATAAAATAAGCACAATTTGGTACAAAAACTCAAAATCGAGAAAAGGTTTTTAAAATGACTCCATCGGTCTTAAACCAATGATCCGGTGTTCAGGGCGAAGGTACGAAATGAAGAGGGATGCTTTTCATTCCGCCTCGTCAAAAGGCGATCTCTACTAATTGAAAAATTGAGTTTAAATCACGTTAAATAAAACAAGCAAACAACAGGCAATAAGCGGAAATTAAAGGCAAACAAAAAATGATTAAAATTGCTAAATAAAGCAATTAAATAAAACTAATAAAGAAAGCAATAAAAGAAAGAAAAGTGAAAAAGGAAAGTGAGAAATAAAATACTACAATAGATGAGGAGAAAAGTAAAGCGATTACATCTTCAAAACCACAATACGGAAAGCAATAAATAACCGAAATTAAAAGTACCATTACAGCAAGCTTGAAAAATGAATCTGGTGTCCTCGGGTTATTCCACTCGCTGATCTTGAATGACGAATGAATTTCGGCAGCAGTAACGGTAGGGCAACAAGCTCAAATGAAATGCAAAGAAGGTCTTTGTGTGTTTTAAAAAATGGAGAAATGAGTGATATTAATGAGAGATGGAGAGTAGAGAGTATGGGTAGTGGCGGACCCATGAGGGGGTCGATAGGGTCAACCGATCCCCTCTAAAAAATAAATTTTTATGTAACACAAAAAGAAATTGAAAATGAAAGTAGTTGAGATGGTGAGACTCTTAATAGTCAAATGTGAGGTCTGCGGTTCAAAGCCTATTGCAAGCAATCTCACTTTTTTTTTTCAAAATTTAACTTCTTCCTTTTATTTAACTTATATTCCTTCGTTAACTTAGCCAGGAGCCCACGACGACACTGCCGCTGCTCCTGCTTTGCTTTGCCCCACCACCGGCCAGCAGCCGCAGCTCGTAGCCCCGCCCCCACCATCGCTAGTGCCACCGTGCTCGCTGCCCTGCCAGCCCAGTACGAGCCCTCCCTCTCCCACACATACACTCTCTCTCTCTCTCCCGACCAACAACCACACCACAGCACGACCCAGAGCCCCAAACGATTGCAGCACACCACTGTCCGCCGCCATCGCTAGCCGCCCACCCTGGTCGCTGGTGGGTCCATCCGCCACCGCCTCATCTCCTCTCCCGCACCACATTCTCTCTTTCATTCCCAAATCTGTAAGTTCACAACTTTAAAATTTTTCAATTTCAATTCAATTTAAGGTATAATTTGTGTGATATTAGATTTAATTTCTTTAATTCTATCCTTAATTTATGTGATTTTATTGATTTTTCAATTTCATTTCATTGATTCTTTAGACCAATTTCACGATAAAGGTTTGATTTTTATTTTTTAATTTTTATTATAGGTCAAAATGCTTAGATATTTCAAAAAGATAGCTACGGAACCCTCCATTCCTTCAAGTTCGAAATCCGAAAATTCACCATTGAAATCGAAAATTCTTTATGTAATATTAATTTTCGAAACAGATGTTAACTTTTGTATTTGTAAAGATGCTTGTAAAGATCGGTTGTATGTGAACTTAGGTTTATGAATATAAAAGACCTATGTGAATACTCCAAGCGTGTGGCTCGTTGAGTTTATGAATGTGTTTCGTGCGGGGTTAAGGCTTTAAGCCTATGGGATTAGCCATATTACGAGAGGAAAATCTGCCGAAATTTTCACTTGTGTACATTATTATTTAGTTTATTTCGACCCCTCTTCCGTAAATTCCTGGGTCCGCCACCGAGTATAGGAGAGAATGAGAGGAGAGATTTTAAGCGTACGGGGTTTTCCTGCTAAAAATGGTACAACAAACAAGAGGGGGAAGCCCTCTATTTATAAGAAAAATTAGGTTAAAGTGAAACCGGGCCCAAGAATACTGGAAAAGATAATGCGAAAACTGGATATTTACTTGGCCAAATGATGTCGTTTGTCGTCTCTTGAAAACTAGCGTCGACTATATGAAGTCGTACGGACATTCGGGATGCGTGCCACCTTTGGCCGCTAGAGAGTGATGAAACACTCGCATTTAATGTAGGCACTTCCAAACCGGCACCGATTCGGATCCTGGTTGGGAGTCCAAACCCGACTTGGTTCGGTCGAAGAAAACGGTTTATGGGCCGGACCAAGCGGAAAAGGGCTGATTTTATGGTGTAGACGGGGTTTTGTGGTTTATTGGCTTCCGTCATGCCAATTTCAATCCGATCATGATACGAGTTCACAAATAGGACTTGGGATTTTATCACCGGGCGAACAAAAATAAATAGCTCGGATAAAAAGATAAAGACGACACATTTTCGGTGTCTACACTATGGAATGTTCCTTGCCAATGTTTTCTTCTCTGCAATTGAAGTGCACTTTACCTATGACTATGGTTCCTATAACAACCGTAGTAATAGGCCTAAGTCATCCAAAAATACGAGAGAGGATGTAATTTTTTGAGAACACTGGACCTATTATTACGATTCTTATGTAAAAATCGTAGTGTAAAGTGTCACCTATTACTACGATTTTGTTTAAGACCGTAGTAGTAGGTTCAACTTGACTCGTTACTATGGCTCTATTTTGGAGCTGTAGTTAAAAATCAGTTCCTTTTTCTAGATTATTATAAAAATTACACTGCCTCATTTTTACTACGGTTTTTTATAACCATTGTAAAAGACCTGTAGTTACTTGTTAGTATCAAAGCTCACTCAACACAATAAATAGGGAACAAAAAAAAATAAGCAAAATAGGACACAAGAATTTTTAACATGGAAAAACCCAAATCGGGAAAAAACCACGAACAAATGCACTAGAATACTTGAGTAATTTACAAAGATTTTCACTCAAAGTCTCACTAGCTTACACTTTATAAGACACTACTCTTGATGCTCAATAATGGAGGATTAGCACTGATTATATAGTTATAACCAATCATATAAGCATTAACAAACATTTATAAGCCATAAGCACATATTAACACATAATTCGAAGAAAAATGGCCAAAACCAAAGAATCTAAGAGTTGGGCAGCCGGCACGGCTCGTGCTGCAGCCAGCACGAGCACCCGTGCAGCCAACACAGGCTGTGTCGGTCAACACGGGCAGCCCGTGTTAGCTGCTGCCAGTCTCCCTTTCGTGTTTTACGTCCGAAATGTCCCATGCTCGATGTACATGGCCCGTGTTCGTCGTTCCTTGTCCCGTAACACGATTTTCCGAGCCTAAAGCACCCCATTAGGCTCTATAATCCCAACAATCTCCCACTTGGAGATTGATGGCTCACCTTCTTTGTCGCATCTATCTAGCCCACCGAAACCCGACCCGTTCAACATAAGAGACCAACCGAGGTTGTGAATCGCCGCACCGTTTTGGTACCTTCTCCTTGGATTAACTCTTTTTCCGGATTCTTGCTATCCAAGCCATCAAACCCATCTTCATAACCCGATGTGAACTCCCACTCGGATTGATCGATCTCTTGCATAGTTTCACCATGCAAAACTTGCTCAACGACGTTAGTCATTAAAACATAATGAAGGAAGAATTTGTACCTTTGGGCTTTACCTTCCGTTGACAACGCCCCCTTCTTCATTACCCTCGGTTCTTGCAATTTTTCTTGTGGAGCACCTAATGACCCGTTTGTAGACCCAATAAACACCCCGTCATCATTTCCAACTCTCACTACAGACAAAACCCACATCAAGTCCTTCATCCCGAAGACTCCCACTGAAACAACTCATTCCGACACTTGTAACTAAGTCACCATATCCCGTAGTGTGTAATTAGCTAGACTTCAAAACCTTAGCTACAACCAATGCCCATTTAATGATTTCCAGCCACCAATGCCAAATTTAATTAGGTATCCCGACTCATCCAACCGACTCACCGAAATTAAATTTTTCGCCAACCCCGAGATATACCTAACCCTTTGCAAATTTCAGAACCCCCACTTGAGGTTTTGATCCTCACATCCCCCTTGCCTAGTTTGTCCAAGTTTTTCCCATTTTCCACAAACACTTTTCCAAAGTTTCCCGCAACAAAATTATGGAATAAACGTCTACTAGACCCGGAATGAAATGACGCCCGGAATCCACCACCCAAGACTCAATAAGATTTTCCGCACTAACCTTAAGTGCATCACCTACATCTTCCATGGAATTTAAAGAATTCCGATCATCGAACTTTTTAAGACACATTTTCTTAAAATGTCCCTTGTCCCCACAGCCCTAACAAACAACCTCTCATGGGTTTTGGGACGGACCCCTTGCTTTGAATTTAGACCGACCATTTTTCATAAGCTTTTCCCTACCCCTTACATGAAATGCATTCCCCAATGACTCAATAGTATCTTTCTTATGAATACTCTCGCTTAAGATAACATCTCGGACCTCATCATATTTTAACGCATTTGAACCCTTAGCACTACTAACCGCAGGCGTTATGGTATCCTATGACTCGGGTAATAAAGACAATAAAATCGGGGCCTTAACCTCATCGTCAAGATTGATTCTTAACGAAGCAAGATTAAAATTGATCATATTAAACTCATTAATATGATCCACTACACTAGTGCTATCATCCATTTTTAAATCAAACAACCGATGCATGAGATATACCTTATTCATCGTCGAAGGTTTCTCGTACAAGTTGGACAACGCCATCAACAACTTCTTTGTCATTGTTTGCTCCATCACGTTGAATGCCACGTTCCTCGCTAATGTCAATCTTATTGTCCCAAGAGCACTGCCGATCTAGCAACTCTCATTTCTTTTGCTCTATATCCATGAGACTTCTCTCCAGGGGTTGATATAATTCCTTCGGTACAACAAGTTCTCGACTTGTATTTTCCGAACGAGAAATCCTTGCCATCGAACTTCTCAATTTTCCCTTTTTCGTCCTCTATGTTTGTGAACTCTCAAACCTCAACTCGTGTTGATACCGGTTGTTAGGATAAGAGTTCACTCAAACAATAAACAAGGAACAAAAGAAATAAACAAAATGGGATACGATAATGTTTAATGTGGAAAAACCCAAACCGGAAAAAACCACGAACCGATGCACTGAATATTGAGTAATTTACAAAGATGTTCACTCAAGCTCTCACTAGCTTACACTTTGTAATATACTACTCTTGATGCTCAACAATGGAGGATTAGCACCGATTATATAGGCATAACCAGTCATACAAGCCTTTACAAGCCTTAAACATGTATTAACATATAAGGAATCCAAATAAAAACGGCCAAAATCGAAGCATCAAGGAGCTAGGCAGCCAACACAGGTTGTGTCGGTCGACATGGGCGGCCCGTGTTGGCTGTCTGTCCGATCCCTCTTTCGTGTTTTCACTCGAAATGTCCCGTGGTCGATATACATGGCCCGTGTTCGTCGTTCCTTGCCTTGTAACGGGATTTTGCCGAGCCCAAAGCACCCATTAGGCTCTATAATCCAAACGAGTTACAAATTATTATCCTAGTAGTGTTATGAAAACTCGATACTGAGGGACTTGTTATACTACGGTAACTCAACTTTGCCAATTATTCGATGCTTCTCCACTCAAAATTGATGATGTGGATTTCTATCTCTATTCTTTCTTAAAATTTTCAAAATTGTCCTTTTTTTTATTTATTAAATCTTGACCACAAATTGGTGTCATTATGACCATAAACCGTTAATACTAGCTCCAATAGCTGATTGCTACCATAAATATAGAAATTTTACATACTCATGATATTTCAATACAAAAATGAACCATGATAAATAATAATTTGAAAAGTTAAAAGGATCACAAAAATATGTACCAAAACTTCAAGGCGTTTATTTTATTTTATTTTATTTTTTAATCCATTTGAAGCGAACGGTCACGAAGGCTCAGCTATGCTCTCCAATTTTTATTCTTTTCCGGTTTTCCCATTTTTTTCATTTTGAAGCAAACCTTCACGCAAGCTCAGCTATGTTTCAAATTTCCCCACCCTAGTTCAGATTTAGCGGGAAAATCAGCTAAAAATACCAATAAGAATAATAATTATTATTATAATAATAATAAAACAGCAAGGGTTTTACTTTTTCGAACCAGTTGAATCGATTGTTGTAAGGCAAGAGAGAGAAGACGATGGACAAATCACGAAGGAGAGCGGCGAGTAATAGCGGGATAGAAGAGAACACATTGGCCATACTCGACTCTTTCTGTGCTCATAATTCTTCTCATCTCCACGATGATCGTAATTTTCTCTCTCCTTTGTCCTATCTTTTATCGGAATTATGTGCATTCTGTAGTGTATAAATTGGCTGTTATTCGATTTTATTGAAACCCTAGGTTTGGCATTTCTGGAAGCTGTACGCTCTGCTTCTATTGTTCCGGACAATGGAAATCCTCCCACTAAGTATGTTTTCCCTATTTTTGCTAAAGTTGATGTTGATATTCCCCAATTTTGTGTGCTTTGCTGGATTGGTAGTCTAATATGTGTGAATTCAACAATGTGCAAAAAAAAAAAAAAAAGGAAAATGATGGAAGCGGTTTTTGAAATCTTGAGGGATGCCAAGTCTTTGGAGCTGATAGTGGCGAGTTACAAGCTTCTTACTGATTTAGAAAAGGTACTTCATGATTCCATGCCAATTACTGAACATAGGATGCAGTTTGCTCTTGGGAGTCTTAGAGACGTCTTCTTTTTGTTTTCTAATTTTGACATCTTTGGTGGTTTAAATGTCTTTTGATACTCAAATTGGTAGAATTGTGCAGCACTTTCCTCGAGTTTATTTATCCGATGAAGATACTGGGAAGTTGTCTCCTGAAAACCCGACTGAGCTAGTTGTTATTGGGCAGGTATATTGATATTTATTTTCCTGTTGTAATATGACCGGCATATTGGTGTGTTAAGAGCTGATGTTTGGCCACTTATCTTCTTGTGTATCAGGCTTGGTCACCATTTTCTATTTCGTCCGATGTTGCTGTAAATGATAAGCATGCAGCTAATAGAAGGTCTAGGGAACCTATTGACTGTGCTGTGAGTTTCGTGTTCAATGCTATATCCATTTGTTTTGCAATTTGTTCTCATGGGGTGCTGTATATCACTGCAAATGACTGAATTCTAGCAAGTACATAATTGTTCTCAGACCAAAAAGAAATTTGGAAACATCCCAGTGGAAAAATTGAGGGGAAAAGTTCATGTCATATTTTTCACCTATGCCATCTATCGTTATTTGCGCTATGGTAAATGTGACTGTCATGTGGAGGGGATGATTTGATTTGTATATAAACGGAGGGAAGGAACAAAAGATCTTTTTGAATTTGCTTAACTCAGTTATATTTGCTTCTGTGGGCTTCTCCAAAGCCATCGTTTCTTATATATTGTTTATCCAATAAAATGGAACTCACATATTGTGTATGTTTGTTGTCATTCATTCCTTGCCAAGCTTATTCTTACAATTAGAAACCTGGCTATCAGTAAATGCTTAATGCACTTTTTTTTGGGGTTTCAGAGTTTTCATCTACTAATTGAAGGTTTCACTGAAGTTACTAGTGAGCCAAAGTCATCAGAGGCAATGGTACTGTTGCTGTAATGCCTTACTCCAGGGCAGTTACTACTGTAAATTTGCATGAAACAAATTACGGTTAACTCTAGGTGACATCATATCATGTTCACTTGAGTTATACATCATCTACATTCACAAAAGGAGGATCATTATGGTAACTTTATGTTCTTTTATGTTGCAGTTGGATCTCCTTGCAAATATGTTATTATTTCAATACCTGATCTATGTTCTTGAAGGAGACTTCATGCCTCGGAACCAAGCTTTTTCACGTAAGCTATGGATGTCCAAATTTCTGGTTTTCCAGAGTATTTTCTTTTGACTATCTAACTAGCTGTTACCTCTGTCCCAGAAAGCTTGAACTGGATTTCTTTGAGGGAGTGCTTACTCAATAAGCTTCTGGTATGTTTTTCTGCTGTTGGTGCTCCTAAAGATATTGGCTTCTTCCTTGCATTGGAGATCCTTGTTCTGCATAATATTGATCTTGAAATCATCTAAGACAAATTTTAACAATGTCTGGTTTTTTCCATAGGGGTCAAGGAGGATAAATTACAAAGGATTCGTCAAAGATTGCCTGTTTGTCTTGTCTAATTCATTTTCTGCTTATGCTTCAATAAAAAGCAATTATGGACCAGCAGAAAGCTCTTCACCTCAAATGTATAATGATAGCGATGCAGCCATAGCTCTTTCTTTACCAGAAATAGAGGAGAGTACCCATAAAGCAGTGCGGAAACTTCTAACAATGGTATTGCTTACAGTTTTCTTGTATGCCAAATGTTCACATCCTTGGGATGAAGTTATGAATTTGTGATGTTGGATAATTATAGATGATAGAGCTAGACTCATCAAGAAAGAAGGCAGATATAGAAGGTCTTACTACCAGAACAGATGGTGTAAGGTGTGTCCTTTTCACTTATTAACATGTTGCTTATCAACTCTAGGTTTGCGTATCATTCTATTAGTGTCTGCCTTTCTAGATGAAGGAAATTTTGGGCACTGTCAACTTTGTTCTCCCGCTTTTTCCTTATATTCTTCCTTTTTAGTTGTTTGGGGTGTTCCTTTTTTTTTTTGGGTGGGGGCGGAGGCGGAGGGGTTGACTAAAACAATGCAATTCCTGTTATGACTTACATATATGTCATAAATTGGTTAACTGAGCAGAACCCCAGTGATGGAGCTTATCCTGGATGAACTATTCTATGACAAAGATATGATTTCTCCATTTCTTCAGGTATATTCAAGGCTATTGGTATTTTCCGTAGCTTAATGCATTCCTTCCCTTCATTCACATATATTTTGATTAGTGTTGCATAGAAACTCTGATTGTGAACCCGTTAGTCAGTACATAAGCCGCTTTTTCCTCTCTTTGACTTTGCTCAACTCACCTGTTCACTGTTGCACAAATGCATAAAGATTATGGAGATTGGGCACTCAAGTTTGTAACTTACCCTGCTGCCATCTGTTGCATTTTGAACAAACTTTCGCAGGTGTTTGATGAGCCTAAATTAAAGCTGGAGATAGTTTCACAGTACTTTCAGAAGTATACGACCAAGGTAAGTTGAAAGCACTAGGTAATGCATCTGAATATCTGACCTGCTGAATTAACACCAATTTGCACAGCCAATGTGATGGTACATATAAGAAAACTAGGATGAAGTTTCTAACTGTGATTAGCGAAGTACAGCATCGAATTAAGACATTGATTGTTTCTAGCACTAGGTGATAAGCTAGTCCGATTGTACAGCAGAAAATGAAAACTAGAATGCATTTTTACTGTGATTGGTGGAGTGCAGCATCGAATTAAGATATTGATTGTTTCTAGCAGTAGGTGATAAGCTATGTCCAGTGTACAGCAGAAAATCTTGGAGAAACTAGTATCATTTTAAGTAGCAACAACAACTCCAATTGTGGATCCCGTTTGCACGAGTCTAGGGAGATCTAAATGTAGACAGTCTTATCTGTGGCCGCATTTCTGACCGCATTTTTGCCAACAGAGAGACCGATTCCATAAGACCCACATTTGGATCATTTTAACCAATGCGTTAATTACTAGTTGTCCACATCCATGCCTAACCCACTTGATAATTTTAAATGTACCCTTGGTTGTAAATACTAGTCTGCTTCTAGACCCACACTTATGCTCAGCCTTGTTACTAGGTGTTGTTTCTCAATACTCTACTACTGAAAGACATGTTGGCTTAACATGTTTATCATGTGCCTTTGACAGACATCTTGACTTCTTCTAGTTTATGTTACCTAGTTTATCATAGCTCCATCTGAAAGAGCCAAGCAACTAGAAGGTACATAAATGGTTATTGAGATAATTGTTCTTATAGTAAGACTTGGTAAATGAGTGATTCAATCCAGCTGGTTGAATTCACTAATGGACGGATCATATTCAGGTTGACTGGACTTCAGTTTGGAGCAGTTTAGCTTTAGTCATTTTCAGTTTGGGCTGATTTTGATGGTGTGTATTGGTCTGATGAGTTTGTCTTGGAAAAAAAAGTTAAGGAACATTTGGTCGGCGTATTTGTGAGGCTCAGAGCTTTATCGCTCTTTGTTTAGACTTTTTGGCCCTTTATCTTTGTGATTTGAGGCTTGTATTGTGCATCATTGACTAATTCGAGTAAATTAAAAGCCAAGCCTCTTTCTTTGTCCGAAATTTCATTATGTGAAGCACTTGCACATTAAGATAGATCATAGAAACATGGAGCTTACAAAGATGGCAAAAAGTTAAGGTGTGAATGACAAAAAAATGATATTTTTTCCTCTATAATCTATCTTTTTGTAACTTTTGATTTGGATTTCAGCCATCTACTCGCAATAGAAGATCAAATGGTTCGCAAGATGATCCAGCAATTTCTGGATTCTTCAAATGCTTCTTGAATAGCACCAGTACAAAAGGGATTGTTAAAAAGTTGGTGCAAAAGCAATTCAAGTTTTATTAGCACATGCTCTGCAGGTGATTCTCTTGTACACACATCCTGTCTCCTCGTCCAAGATTTTCATCTCTGTGAAGCATTTCCTTTTTCTTTTTCCTTTTCTAAATAAATATTTTTCTTCTTGATTTCTAGTGATTATATGTTGAGCATATACTGGTGGTGGTGCTATTCTTCTTACTTTTAGATCTACTAACCCACACTAATAACACGTTTTTTTAAAGATAAAGCTGTTTAGTCAGTATGATGTATTATAAGATAATGTTGGTTACGTAGTCTCGTTCAATGTGCTATTACTCAGGCTTGCATGTCACTTCCTCGGGAACAACTGGTTGAAGGAAGTACTGAGTTAGGTGCGGCTACGGAAAGTAATCCTTTAGAGACCATTTGCAAGAATATAATTTCTGCTTTCACAAGGCTAAAAGAAACAGACAAGTGAGTTTCTTATTTCTCTATGTTCTCATTTCATTTCACTTTCTGTGTTGTATGCTGTTTCCCTTTCACATAATAATCTAACATCCCAGATTGTTAGATAGTATTGAAACTTGTGATGCCACCATGCCATCTCTTGACTTGGCGGCAAGACATGTGCATGGCATGGACAAGCTTGGGCAACCACTTGTCTTAGGGTGGACACCCTTGACAAGACCTTGGTCTAAGTCTCGGTCTGGTGACAAGAACTAAAGATAAGGAGTTACTCTGCCAAGACAAGCTTAAGCCATGACAAGGTTGCGGAACCTTGACAAGGCCTAGCCGGACAGTTAGCAGAGTACTCTTGGTGAGCACCCGCTGTTGTTGTGCTGGGCATGCTAGCGCTAGACAGCTACGTTGAGCGGTTACTGCCGAATAGCATTCAGCACAAATAGGCACGTTGCTTGAGCGGACAAGCGTTCGCGCTTGGCCGTAGCGCTCAGCGCCAACGGACGCGACTATCAGCCGCTACGGTTCAGCAAAGCAGCGCCTGCCAAGACAAGGCTGGCGCCAGTGGCCCTAACAGACGCCACTGTTAGCGAAGCAGCACTTTGCCCAACCCAGACAGTGCTGGCGTCCAGAGTAAGGAAACAGGGGTAGGTTCGGGTAATGAAGGTGACTCTTCTCCCCGGTAGTTTGTCTCGGAAAAATATCCCGAGTAATCAAGGATATTTTATGTAATCACGATCAAGGACCCTTGTAATCTGATTGTTCCATTAATTAATAAAGGCCTGTTGTTGTCCCTTACTCTAGTATATAAAGTGTGAATTTAATTGGGAAACCTCAAACACTTGTTGGAAAGGCTGAGTTAAGTCCAGGACTTAACTGCCTCACGGGAAAACTAGACTTTCTATAGTTTGAAGAATTTTCCCCATGACAATAGCCTCGATGGAGGCTGAAGAAGCCACAACTCATAAATTTCCCTCCTTCTCTAATGAATACAATCTAATGGGTGTAATCACTCCACTAATCAGGGGTAGGTTGTGCACGCACATCTGAAGGCTGTTCCTCTTCTCCTACCTTTCGTACAGGAAAAAAAAAGGAGAAAGAAGCTATTTATCTGTGACTTTGGGGTATTCGTTGGATTAGTGATACTGTGGTTGCACCAATAAAACTACCTAGTTACCTGTGACTCTTGTGAGCCAAGCCTTTTCACTATCTATGCACATGGGGAGTGCTACAGCTCTCTGCAGTTAGTTCCTTGTGGCTATAATGTTGTATCCATCTTCCCCTTTGTAATAATCTACCATAAGTTAGTGTCTGTGCTTTTTGCTTTAGGGCCTAGGGCCTGTTACAATCCACTGTCCTTATGAGGTGGGCCCTGTTTAATACACAGTATTAGATATTTACTTAGCTCTACTTTTCTTTTCCTTTAAACAGAATGTTCCTTAAGGCAGTTTCCTCATTTTAAACAGATAACGCACAGTTGTTCCATTCCTTGAACTGGATCCTAACAAAATCTTTGTATTAATCATGCGCAGGCACTTGGAAATATTACCTATTGGCAAGGAAGCACTATTTACAGCAGCAACTGTACTCTCTACGAGGTGATTGACACCTTAAACTGTTCCTCGGAGATTTTGCTTGTTCTTGACAGCCTAAAAGTAGCAACAAAGAGCTCTTAAGCTTCTGCACATGTTCGTGTGAATACGCTTTTTGTTCTCTGAACCCCTCATCTACACTCCACAAATTTTCTGAGTCTGGTAATCTGCAGGAATAGTCTTTTTTTCTTCATGGCCTAGAGCTCCTACTAGATTATGAGATATAACTACCAAATTCGATAGCAGTTGTAAGGTTACACTCATTCCATACTAATAGTGTTACATACTTATGGTGCATTTGTCTACCTTTTGCTTCATTTGTGTTTGCTTTGTCTTCAAAATTCCCTAACATGAATAGGGGTGTCTTCGAGCTGAGCCGAGCCGAGCCCGAATGCGCCAGGCTCGGAGCTCGGCTCGTGAGTATCGTTTGTAGCTCGAGCTCGGCACAATCAAGCTCGAGCTTGGCACAATCAAGCTCGAGCTCGGCTCGGCAAAAGCTCAAGCCCGAGCTTGATTCGTCATTGGCTCGTAGTTTGCTATGTTTCTATTAAACTCTTGTTTTTAGGTTCAAAGTCACATTTTATATACTTATTATAAAAATATAAACTTGAATTTAACGAAGATTCCTTTTTTTCCCTCAACAATCACAATATATACGCTTAAGAAAATAATATAAAACATAAATAAAACATTCGACGCTTTGATAATCAAACATAAATTACTAAATATTCTGAGTTTTAAAATCTCACAACCCAATTTAACGTCTTTATAATAATAACATCTACCATTCACTAAAAAAATTAAGCTCTTTATTCCACATTTTCAATATAACAAAATGTCATCAAAGTGGATACGTCGATCCTTCATTAGACATAGCAATATAAACTTTTCAGGTTGATCATCTTCTTTTGATACTTGAATGGGGGCATACAAATAAATGTTACAACTAAATCACTAACATAATTTAATTTTAATTTTAATTTTAAATTGATAAAAAATTACCTTCCTCTTCTTCTTTGTGAAATCATGTAGATGACGGAGCCAATCACTTCCACATATCAAAGCTTCTACCGTTTTTGGATCTAATGAGATACGATATGGATCAATCATTCTACCTCCTGCACTAAATTGTTTTTGAAGCCACCATTATAATGGGTACAACTAGTATATCACCATCCATTCGACACAAAACATTATACTTCTCTTAACGTTGTTTCCACCAACTTAAAATATCAAATAAATGAATTTACGTGGCTGTCATTGTATAACTACCTTCCTAAAAATATGAATTTAAATCACACTTTCGAGGTTGTGTTACTTGTTGAGTAGCCATTCGTTGTTCCACACAAGATCTTGCCTCACTTTCCTCAACAATCCTCAACACAAGAACCCATTTCCGAAGCATACTTAGAGTAAAGCTCATACAAAGCATCCCTTACTTTTTAAATATTTTTTAAACTTCATGTGGAGGATACAAACTTGGGAAGGTCAATTCGGTAGCTCCCATCTTTAGTCTAGGATTTAACTCTACAGACCATAGACATAAGTAAGTTGCATTTACTCCAATATTTATCAAATTTATCCTTAATCTTCCCTATAAAGGAATGAATGAAATCATCTGCTGAATACCGATGTTTATCCAACAATTCTTTTATCACACTCACATAGGAAAGAAATAGATTAGATGTTGGATATTCTGATCCAAAAATAATATCGGTGACAAATTTAAAAACTTTTAAAATGGAAATAAGTTTTTGCATATTCTCCCAACCTTTATCAATAGGAAGGTATTCGTAACTAGGATCTCACTCAGTAGATATGGGGAATATATCCTTAAACTTTATTGCGAGTTATCAACATATCATAAGTAGAATTCCATTGTGTCTTTCATTCAAGAACTAACTTCCTATCATATACTTACAAGCTGTTGAATAATTTCACCAAACAGTTTCATTCTTACATCACTTCCAGTTATATAATCTACACTATCATGGATATTTTTTATCACATTTTTTATCTCTTGAAGTCCATGCTTGAACCATAATGTTTAAAATGTGAGCTACACATCTAACATAAAATAATTTACGTCCACATGGTAACTTCCCTGCTCCTTAAGATGGTATCTTTCATGATGTTTATGCAACTATCATTAGATGTGGCATTATCAATCGACACGATAAATACCTACAATAAAAAAATATTAAATTCAAAAATAATAGAAAAAATTTATAAATTAAAAATAAAGTTAAAAGTTCAACTTCCCATTCTCTTAAACCTTTCAAGATAACATCTCCTATTTGCATCGAACATTGAGGAGGACGTAAGTGAACAAAATTTAAGACATGCTTCGTAACTTCCAATTAGTATCAAACTAATGAGCAATGACAACCATATGTTCAATATTTTGAGGCTTGGATTTCCACAAATAAGTAGTTATGGAAACCTTCTCAACATTTCTCAAGGCCACTTTTAACTTCTTCTTTTCAATATCATAAGCTTGCATACAATCCACTTTTCCATTTTGATGTGAGATTTTTTTCCATTTAGGGTGATCTTCTCTCATCATCAAATTAAACCCTTTTTCTTTTAAAATAGAAAATGGATGTACATGCATGAGAATCCAATGTGCTCCACGTTTCCTCATTTTGGCCATATCAAGTTTCTCATCGTGCAAAGAAGAAATCATTTGATTTCTAGTAACATCACACTCAGCAATACCCGCAATTCTTTTTGGTTTCTTAAATTCTTCTATCTTTGCAAACAAACACCTATGTGTCTATGCAAATGACTTGTTGCCCCCTTTTTGTATATGTGAAATTTTTTCTTATAGTGCTTACAATTGGCCACTTGAGGCTAACGATTAACCATATTAATTTCCATATCATCCCAAACTTTTGACGTTCTTTTTCTCTTTACCACTTTGAAAGTACCTGAATCAATCTTCTCCTTGTTCCTCTATTGGCTCATTGTTAGAAAGACATTCACTATCGTCAAAATTCACTTGATTTTCAATATGCTCGGGTTCCATATGACATTTTTGCACTATTATGCGCAAGATATATATGTACGTAAGTAATTATCAATATTATCTAAGAAGACCACTTCTAAAAACACACTAATCATCACAATATATGATCTTACAGAACTAAAATAATTTTTAATAATTATTTCCTACTTTACAAAGAATAATTTAACATAAGCCACATATTTTTCAATTTTTAGTTTACGGACAGAATTTAACCTCAACTTCTAGAGGGCATGTCTTTTAATTCTGATATTGGATTTCGATTAATGAGTATAATATAGAAAGGTATAAGTGTTGCCTACAACTTTTACTTTATGATCAATAGTAACAAAAATCATAAGTACCATAAAAACTCAAGTTTATCACATGAGTCGAGTTTCAATCATAAATTGCACGAGTCTTGAGGAAAATTAATAACTCTCTCGATTTAAGTCCAAATTAATCAATTCAAAAACTAACATGTAGATAAACTATATATCTACTTACCATATTGTTTTTGAAAATTTTAGAAAATTATATAAATTGTGGTGAATTTCTAAAGTTAAAGAAGTTCATGCCAATTTTCTAATTTTTCTAGAATTTAAAACTTATGCATGAATCAATCCCTTTCAATCGTAAAACCCACAAAAATCTTTCATAAATCAGCCCTAATAATAATTTTCACCCTCTAAAATTCACGAAGACAACCAAGCAAAAAAGAATAATAAAAGGTGTGAGCTTTTAGGGTTTTTTTTAAAAAAAGAATAATAAAAGGTAGAGAAACTATAGATTTATCTACCAAACATACTAATCATCCCAATATGATCTTATAGTACTAAAAGAATTTTTAATAATTATTACCTAATTTGTAAAGAATAATTTAACACTAAGTCATATATTTGTCAGTTTTCGGTTTACGTACATAATGTAACCTTAACTTACGAGAGGGCATAACTTTTAATTCGATATTGGATTTCGATTAATGAGCATAATATAGAAAGTTATAAGTGTTGCCTACAACTTTGTCTATATTATCAACAGTAACAAAAAATCATAAGTATAATAAAAATTCAAGTTTATCACATGGGTCGAGTTTCGGTCATAAATTGCGCAGTCTCGGGAGAAAATTAATAACTCTCTCAATTTAAGTCCAACTAAATCAATTCAAAAACTAACATGTAGAGAAACTATAGATATGAGAGAGAGGAAGGGGAGGGAAAAAACGTGCTGATTTTTTTAGAAGATATACATATTAATTTTTAGGTAATATATATATATATATATATATATATATATATATATATATATATATATATATATAGTTTTAACCTAATCTATTTGTTATAATTAAATAAAATAGTTTATTTCATTAGAATTTTAAAAAATATGAATATAGAATTAATTAATTGAAGGAGGAGAAAAAAAGTTACAAGACTATAACCAATTTTAAGACTTATAACCACTAGTGGTCACGAAGCACATGTTAAAAATGGACCAATTTAATATTCAAAATATTTATCATTTATTCATCAATATTAGTCATATCAATGATCAATTATTTATAATGATCGCTAATGATTTATTCTTCACATAATTTATATTAGGGTAAAAAATATTTAAATTTTGATCAACAGCAAATATGAAATAAAAAAAGTCTTACATACATAACATTTTTTATAT
Source organism: Talinum fruticosum (assembly GCA_021018815.1). Taxonomy (NCBI): domain Eukaryota; kingdom Viridiplantae; phylum Streptophyta; class Magnoliopsida; order Caryophyllales; family Talinaceae; genus Talinum; species Talinum fruticosum. The sequence continues at coordinate 5,358,858 of JAITYX010000011.1, forward strand.
ACATAGGTAGGCATTTATCAATATTAACAAAATAAAAACGTTACAACTATACTCGAAGGTTTGCTCGGGAGAGTCCGAGTCACCCTAGAGGGGGTGAATAGGGTGATAGGGAATTCTCTGCGAAATCACACTCTTTTGCGCGAAGTAGAAAGGAAGATAGATTCCGAGTCTATTAACTGGGTCAGAAAAGATTGGACTCGAAAGCAATGAATCGGAAAGGACAAGAGCGAGTAAGACTGTCCGAGTCTAGAATGAACTCGGAAAGATAACACTTAGATTTTACGTGGAAAGCCTCCTGGGGCAGAAAACCACGGACCGTGTCAATCCGGACACGAAGTCAAATCCACTATTTTGAGTCCACAAAATACGGTGAATCGATCGAACCCGAGTTGCTCCCTTAGACAACTCTATACAAGTTTTCCTATACTTAGAAATTCCCTTATCCGATCTAGTACTTCCTAGCTCGAGATAACCTTTACTGACTAGGGACAACTAAGCTGAGTTAACCCTTACAGACTTAGTCAAGGGACCTTACAAAGAATGTAAGAAAGAGTTTGTAATCGAGTACAAGACCTTACAACTCGAAAGTAATGAATTACGAGTGGGAGTTGTAAGTAGAAGATTGAAAGTAAATACAATGACTTTTCTCAAGTATGTGTATTAACAATAGATTCGGCAATCTTCAACTCTTGTGAGGTGGCTTCTATTTATAGATAACCGGACAGAGTAGCCGTTATCTTCATCTGCTGACCGAGAGCGTTACGTGATCGTTGATAAAAGCTTTCGAGTCACTCGGAAAGTATCCGTTGTAATGTGAACGTTGGACAACGGTTTATCTCTCTTGGAAGTCCCAAAACCATTGACGAGTGTCTTGAAAGATAAGGTGGAAACTACCGTTAAGCTTGGCGTTTCGGTTTTCCAGATTTGGAAACGGACAACTTCGACACAATCTTCCGGGACTGAAGCAAGGAAGGTGAAAAGCCATGTCTGCTGGTGATTTGACGTTTTGAAGCTGAGCTACTTTTGTGGTTTGAAAAATGTGTATCCTCGAATGAATAACCTACAAAAGTAAATCAACTTTGGTTCTCAAAGTATAAAATACTTTGGTCCAAGGTTAGACACACATAATAAAATAATTATAATAATTAAGCAACTGATTATCCGAGTCGAAACGAAATGGAATTTTACGAGTCCAATATCCATGATACTCGGAATTCCATCCGACTTAGTCTAAGCGATAGAGCAAGTTCCATAAAGAATATCGAGTGAGATAACTTGATATAGACTAAGCATGAAATGAACTAAGAATACCGACTATAACAAAATATAAGATATAACCACAAGTCGGATTCGAGACAGAATATTGGTATATTCAAAACGCGATAAATCCGAGTGAAGATGAACTCGGAACAAAGAACCGGTTTTACGAGTCGCTTACGGAAACGCAATAGATGCATTAAGTGAAAACTGTATTACTCAGGGAGGATACTATTTTGCTCAAAGAAGTTTCGCGATACCGAGAATGCCTTGGAATCAAAACTCTATATGTATGAAATTGTTATACCCGATTCCTTTTACATAACTCGGAAAAGTATTGAGCATTGTCCGAGTCTTCAATCTCCCCTTTTTGATGAAAGACATTTCATACTTAAACAGAAACTTTGTTAGAAAAAAATTGATTCTTGAGTGGTTTGCGCATGAGTAAGAGCAATATATAATATATCGAGCAAAACAAAATAAAGTATGCTTTAACATTAACTCGAGAAAATAATGAACTCGGAAATTAATAATGAAGTGCATTAATCCATTAAAATTCAAGAGGGCGGAAAAGCTCCCCTAAACAAGACAACAAGTTTTCGACTACATTCCTTTCTCCCCTTGCCTTTCAGCAAAAAAATAACAAAAAGAAGGGAGAAAAGAACAAGTAATACACATGAGTTGTCCGGACAAAAAAATTTAGAAAGAGGAAAAGCGGAGACACCGAGGGAATGTGACTCGGTGCATGGCTCCTACGAGGGAGGGGATTTCGAGTGGAGGCGGAGGTGCCCGGCGCTGATATGATCTTGACAATGTGCTTGAGCGCGGCGAGGGAGAACCAGGAGAATCCTCGGGGCTCGGCTCCGAGTGGCCGACCCGGAGAAAGTGGATCGAGGGGTTCTTCCCTTGGGACCTCGGTGGCTAGAAGGGGCTGCTCTATCCGACCCGCTGGAGGAGCGAGGTCTTCGACCCACTCGGACTCGCTGTCCGAGCTGAGTACTGCGATTTGAGCTTGGGGAGCAGATCGACCCTCGGCAGATGCCACGGCCTCTTCTTCCCTTTGCCGGAAGGGCCTGCCTCAGCCGCGAGTTCCTCGAGCATCTTCTGCTGCATCTGCAGCTTCTTCCTCTTCTTCCTCATCCCCGCTGTCCGAGGAGGTCGGACTCGGGCTCGAAGACGCTTGAGACGCGTCCGAGTCATCCCGGTCCTGAGCCGCCTTGGACCGTCTCTCTCCGAGGAGCTCGACCGGCTCATTCGCTCCTTGACCAGCTCCCTCATCTCAAGAACGAGAGACTGCTGCTCTCGGATTTGGGACTCGACTCGATCTTTTGGTTGATGGTCGGACCTTGGAGGACAGATTTGAAAGCTCCGAGCGTGTCTCCGAGTTCGAAGACACGGAGCTGATCTTGTCCATGAAAGCAGGGGACAAGAGGGCGAGAGAGATTTCGAGGCACCTGAGGTGGAGGCACCACCAGGTGTAGAAGGAAGAGGGAGAGGGGCTGATTTCGAGTCCGAGGAGGAGAGGGAGGCCTCGGCTCCGAGTTGTGAACCCATACACCGAGGTCGGTTTCCGGTATCCGTACCCTCGAAGTTCCTTCTTGCGACCACAATGGCCGCCTCGGACACCGTGTTTGGGTCCGAGGGAAGAGGAACTTGAAATTGTTTGAAGACAAGGGTTAGAAGAGCACCGAAAGGAAGGGAGGTGTTCTTCTTGGATTGGAGTTGAGCTGGCACAGCTGCCATCCGCTCAATGATGGAGGGGAAGAGGTCTACTTCGTATCCCTCAAGGATGTCGAAGAGAGCTTTTAGGTGCTTGGAGTTGGGGTTCTCCTTGCTGGAATGCTTGTGAGAAGAAGGTTCTCATCGGCAGAAAGCACTGAAGGCGAGCTTCGACTTCAATCGAGTCACGAAAAGTTTTTCCTGGACCCAGGGAATTCTTTAGCGTATTTTTCAAAGAAGTCGTCGGCGACTTCGAGTGAAAGGAATAGGATTGCTTGTTCAAGAAAAGAGAAGAGACTTTGAACAGGCGGTGGAGGAGAGAGGTGTTGATGCGAACAGTAATGTTCCGAACCCTAGAGGTTAGAACATTTTTGGAGTGGGTGAGGTGAGCATAGAACTCGAAACGAGTTCGGGATAGATGAACTCACTGAAACACAGGAAGTAGTATACTCCCGTGGTTTGGATGTTGGACAACCAAGAAAATTTGGTTGTTGGAAAGAATTTGTCATCCAGCAGCAAGATGCTTTGGGTGACAATGGGTTTGGAAGGGGTTGAGCTTTCGACTTGTTGGTGCGAGGCTTTTTGGAAGAGGGAGAAACCCGGAAGTCGGGATGGTTTCCTCGTTTAGGCATTGTGAGAGAAGGAGAGAAAAGATGAAACTTTTCGAGTAGGAAAGAGAGAAGGAGGTGTAGAAGAGAAGAAAATGAAAATGAAAAAGGAGAGGGAAGAGATGAGAGCAGTAGTAACTTACGAGAGAGAGAGAGCTTCTTCGATGCTTGCGAGACGATCAAGAGTCACTGTTCACGTAGTAATCTTCCGCGAGAAGTTTCTTTTGAAAGAGATGGAGTTTAGAATACCGAGATGAAGATGGATAGTCGTTATTTATAGAAAATAAGCGCGCCCGTCAACTATCCGTTAAGTATAACTCCGTTCGACTCGGCTTGTCCATCAGTCACCAAAGACCGATGTGACGGTTCTCTTCAACGGTTGAGATACCAGCGGTTAGAAATCCACGGCTAAGATCCGATCACGGCGCTCGAGAAAGAGAGAGAAAAAGATTTTGAAAATATACTCCGAAACTCTCCATCTGTTCTAGAGATAGCTTCGAAATTTGATGTCCAAGTTTTTCTACGTTTGAGTTTGACTCGAAAGGTTTCGAGTGACTCGGAAAGGTTTCGAGTGACTCAAAAACACGAAATAACTATCAGCCCAGTATCATCGAATCAATCGAACTAATTGTTATTAACACGGAAAGCACATAGCACGTAATTATGCAACGGAGGTAGTACATAACTAAGCATTTAACATACCAAGCTCATTCCGAATGAAACAAAACCGATCTTCACCAAGAGGCTTAGTAAAGATATCAGCTAATTGAAGATTAGTAGGAATGAACTCAAGTGCAATATCACCCTTTTACGAGTGATCGCGTAAGAAGTGATACCGACCTCAATATGCTTTGTTTTTTAGTGCTTGGACAGGATTCTTAGTGATACTGATTGCGCTTTGGTTGTCACACTTGATTGGAACCGAGTTGAGAGATAGTCCAAGATCTTTCAAGTGTTGTTTTATCCAAAGAATCCGAGCGCAACAAGCTCCAGCGGCAATATATTCAGCTTCCGCAGTAGATAGAGCTACCGAGTTACGCTTCTTTGAGTGCCAAGATATTAGGGATTGACCCGAGAAATTGGCAAGCTCCGGATGTGCTCTTTCGATCCACTTTGTATCCTGCGTAGTCCGCGTCCGAGTACCCGGTCGAGTCGGTTACGAGTCTCCGGAGTACCATAGACCTAAATTCGAGTACCTACAAGATATCTAAATATTCTCTTCATCGCAGTTGAGATGTGATTCTTTTGGATTAGCTTGAAATCTTGCGCATAAGCAAACACCGAACATTATATCCGGCTGCTTGAAGTAAGATATAGCAAAGATCCACTCATACCTTGATAGAGTTTCGATCTATTGCTTTACCTTTCTCGTCCGAGTCAAGTTTTATCTTCTTTGCTCATGGGTGTAGATGCGTGCTTTGCATCTTGAAGTTTATATTTCTTCAGCAGTTCCTTGGTGTACTTTGATTGATGAACAAAGATTCCATCTTTGTCTTGTTTGATTTGCAACCCAAGGAAGAAATTAAGTTCTCCCATCATAATCATTTGGAATTCTTGACTCATCAACTCGAGAAAATTCTCGACACGTGAAATTCATTAGTAGCACCGAAAATAATATCATCAACATAAATTTGAACAATAAGGAAATCTTTCTCTTTGGTCTTTATGAATAGAGTCTTGTCGATCCGACCTCTTTTGAAATCATTTTGAACCAAGAAGTTACTCGAGTCTTTCATACCAAGCTCGAGGTGCTTGCTTAAGACCATAGAGAGCCTTTTGAAGTTTGAAAACATGATTTGGAAATTCTGAGTTTTCAAAACCAGGAGGCTGCTCGACATAAACTTCTTCTTTAATAAAACCATTGAGAAAGGCACACTTAACATCCATTTGATATAATTTAATATGCATGCTTGGATGCAAATGCCAACGAGTATTCTAATGGCCTCAATTCAGCTACTGGTGCAAAGGTTTCCCCACAATCAATTCCTTCTTCTTGATTGTAACCTTGAGCCACAAGTCTAGCCTTGTTTCGAATACCACTCCACCCTCATCCAGTTTGTTTTTGAAAACCCATTTGGTTCCTATAACTGGGTGGTCGGAAGGTCGGTTGGTCGAGTCCGGACTTGGTTTCTCTCGAATTGATTAAGTTCTTCTTGCATGGCCTCTACCCATTCAGGTTCATTAAGGGCCTCTAGTGCATTTTTGGGTTCGATTAATGAAATGAATGCAGTGAATGCACATAGATTGTGTAAAGAAGAACGAGTTCTTACCCCATCTGTTGATATCGAAATGATGTTTTCTTGGGGATGATTGGAAGTAAATTTGAATGCTTTACCAGTTCTTTGATTCACCAGGTTTGTGGGCTAAACGGCTTGATCTTCGAAGCTTGTTACGAGTGATCCTCTTGTTCGTTCCGAGGAGCTCTTGAACTGTCTCATTCCGAGTTTCCTCGTTCGAGTGACTTCATTCCGAGCGGGTTGGGTCCGAGTCTTTGTAGGCTCAACTTCGTCATCATCCTTTCGAGCTTCGGTTCGAGTATGAAGACTCACTTGGTTTCCCCTGTTCGAGCTCATCAAATACTACGTGGATGCTTTCTTCCACTTTGTTAGTACGATTATTGAAAATACGATAAGATTTGCTATGAGAGGAGTAACCTAGAAAAATACCTTCGCTCGACCGAGCATCAAACTTGGTCGGATGATCCTTACCATTGTTGTGAACGAAGCACTTACATCCGAATGGTCCGAAATAGGAAATATTTGGCTTCTTCCCTTTGTAGAGCTCATAGGGTGTTTTCTTCAGAATGGGTTTGATGAGGTATCTATTTAGAGTGTAGTTGGTCGTGTTTATCGCCTCTACCCGGAAATAGTAAGGCAAGTTGTGTTCAATCATCATCGTCCTTGCTATTTCTTCAAGGGTTCTGTTCTTTCTCTCTACTACTCCATTCCGTTGAGGAGTTCTAGGTGCTGAGAAGTTGTGAGAGATTCCATTTTTGTCACAAAACTCCGAGAATTCCGAGTAATCGAACTCCCTTCCATGGTCGGTTCGAATCCTCCGGATCCGAGTTTGACACTCAACTTGAATCTTTCTGCAGAGCTTGCTGAACTCCTTGAAGGCTTCATTTTTGTGCTTGAAGAAAACACACCCAGGTAAATCGTGAAAAATCATCAATAATGACAAGTATGTAAGATTTACCTCCGAGACTCTTCACAGGGATTTCACCACATAAGTCCATATGCGATAATTCAAGTACTTTGGATGTGAAAATTGTCTTTAGAGATTTGAATGAGGATCCGGCTTGTTTCCTCCGGTGCATGCTTCACATACTTTGTCTTTCTCAAAAACACGATTAGGTAAACCCCTAACTAAACCATTAGATGCCAATTTCTTGATAGTATGCATGCTAATATGGCCTAATCTACGATGCCAAGCCCAAGAGTCATCATGAAGAGATGCCTTTAAACAAGATAAGTTCCGAGTTGGGTCGAAAGAGGGATGATGTATGTATTACCCGATCTCTTACTCGAAAGCTTGATCTCTTTGGTAGAGACATCGGAGATAGTGCAATTGGTCCGAGTGAATCTTACCTCTTGACCTTTGTCACATAGTTGAGAGATGCTTGAGCAGATTATATTTCAATCCCTTGACAAGATATACTTGGACTGACCAGATTGCTTCCTTTTCCAATCTTGCCAATCCCCACGATCTTGTCCTTGTTGTCATCTCCAAAAGTGACTTTTCCTCCTTTATGTCCGTTCAACTCGGAAAAGAGTCCTGCATCTCCTGACATATGGCGTGAGCATCCACCGTCAAGGTACCAGTGTCCTTTTGATCTCTTCCGAGTGACCTGCAAAATAAAGAGAATCTAACCCTTCTCACTTCCTCTAACGAACCCGAGTAACATTTTTTACTGTGGTCCTTTTACGAGGAAGAAGGTGTTTTGGAACCCAGATTTGAATAACTTTGGGTTTTGTCCGATTCTGAGTCTTCCTCTCGGAGAACCGAGTCCGTGTCTCTTTCTTTTTGTAAACCTTTCCTTTTGAAACAGGAGAGTATGGTTTCTTTTTGTAAACGATTCGGGCTTAGTCCTTCTTTCATTTCGGTGAATGGGACCTTGCTCAGCTTTCCTGAACTTCACGGTTCGGAGTCATTTTTAAATAGTTCCGAGTAGGAATTTGATTCCTCTTCTCCGTTGAAACCAAGACCTTCTTTTCGAAAGGAGACACATTGTGATCCTAAGAGCATGTCAAGGTTTTTCGACCTTGAGTAAATTTTAAAATCGGATCTTGAGACTCGGTGAGCTTCGTTTTAGTTGCTCATTTTCTTTCTGAGTAACTCGGACTCGGTCTCATTAGCTTGAGCACTAGTCTTGAGTTCTCCGAGTGTGAGTCTTAGTTTTTCCAATTCGTTTTTCAAAGAGTTGCTCTCGGATGAAATTGACTCAAGTTGTTCTTTGAAATGAGAAGAATCAGAATTGGACTTTTCTTCCAAAGTAAAAATGTATTTAGCTAAATCAACTTTGGAGAATTTGAGGAAGTAATTTATTACCTCTTGAGGATCGGTTTCCTCATTGTCCGAGTCCGAGTTTGACTCTCTTTCAGCTTCGAGTCGAGATTGCCATCGGACACTTTGAGTCATCCGAGTCCTCGTCATCTTCCGATGAGTCCTCATCGCTCTATGTTGCCATCATGGCCTTTTTCTTCTTTCTGTCCCTTTTCCGTTTTGGACGAGTCCTTGACTATGTGGTCTTTGCTTTGCCACATTCAAAACATCCAGAATTCTTAGATAAGGATAACTTTGAAGGAGAAGAAAACTTACCTTTTCTATCTCTCTTATCTTTCTTGTAGAATTCTTCTTTTGGCCTTTTGTCCCATCTTTTGTGCTTCATCATTCTCTTGAAGCCTCTTGCAATGAGTGCCATGGGATCGTCTTCCGAGTCGGAAGAGTCGAGATTTGCTTCCTTGGATTACGAGGCTTTAATTGCAATATTTCTTTTGGTACTACCCTCGGCATCCTCTTCCTCTAGATGGATTTCATGTGTTAGAAGCTTTCCAATGAGCTCGTCTGGCTTTAATAGTGAGAGGTTACGAGCTTCCTCTATGGCGATCACTTTGGGACCCCATCTTTTCTTGGGTAAGCTTCGAGAATTTTCCGGCACATTTCTTCGTGGGAGATCTTCTTTCCCAGTGATTTGAGATTGTTGGTAATCTCGATAAACCGAATGAACATCCGAGTGATGTTCTCCTCCGGCTCCATCTTGAAAAGCTCATATTTGTGAAGATATTGACTTATCTTTGCTTGTCCGACCTGGCTTGTGCCTTCATAAGTTTTGACAAGGGTGTCCCACACTTCTTTTGCTGAATCACGAGCGGACACTCGGTTGTATTCTTCCGAGCTTATGGCGCACATAAGGATATTTATGGCTTTGAAATTCTTTCGAATTTCTCCGCCTGTCTGGTGTGAACTCAGCCTTTGTCTTGGGAAGAATTCTGAATTCATCTGTCTTTGTTGGAATGTAGTTTCCTTGTTGTATGATTTCCCATACCTCTTCATCATGATCCATGAGGAAACATTCCATAAGCTTCTTCCAGAGTGCCCAAAGTTTGAACCTTTGAATTTTGGTGGCCTGTTGGAAGATCTTCCTTCGTCGAACTCTCCGGTGTTCCGAGCCATTTGATCTTTAAACCTTTGGATTGTTAGATCCTTTACTGAAAGGCTAGGCTCGATACTAATTGAAGGTTTGCTCGGGAGAGTCTCGAGTCACCCTAGAGGGGGGTGAATAGGGTGATAGGGAATTCTCTGCGAAATCACACTCTTTTGCGCGAAGTAGAAAGGAAGATAGATTCTGAGTCTATTAACTGGGTCGAGAAAGATTGGACTCGAAAGCAATGAATCGGAAAGGACAAGAGCGAGTAAGACTGTCCGAGTCTAGAATGAACTCGGAAAGATAACACTTAGATTTTACGTGGAAAGCCTCCTTGGGCGAGAAAACCACGGACCGTGTCAATCCGGACACGAAGTCAAATCCACTATTTTGAGTCCACAAAATACGGTGAACTGATCGAACCCGAGTTGCTCCCTTAGACAACTCTATACAAGTTTTCCTAGACTCGAAATTCCCTTATCCGATCTAGTACTTCCTAGCTGAGATAACCCTTACAGGTTAGGGACAACTAAGCTGAGTTAACCTTTACAGGCTTAGTCAAGGGACCTTACAAAGAATGTAAGAAAGAGTTTGTAATCGAGTACAAGACCTTACAACTCGAAAGTAATGAATTACAGAGTGGGAGTTGTAAGTAGAAGATTGAAAGTAAATACAATGACTTTTCTCAAGTATGTGTATTAACAATAGATTCGGCAATCTTCAACTCTTGTGAGGTGGCTTCTATTTATAGATAACCAGACAGAGTAGCCGTTATCTTCATCTCGCTGACCGAGAGCGTTACGTGACCGTTGATAAAAGCTTTATTAGTCACTCAGAAAGTATCCGTTGTAATGTGAACGTTGGACAACGGTTTATCTCTCTTGGAAGTCCCAAAACCATTGACGAGTGTCTTGAAAGATAAGGTGGAAACCACCGTTAAGCTTAGCGTTTCGGTTTTCCAGATTTGGAAACGGACGAGCTTCGACGCAATCTTACGGGACTGAAGCGGGGAAGGTGAAAAGCCATGTCTCGCTGGTGATTTGACGTTTTGAAGCCGAGCTACTTTTGTGGTTTGAAAAATGTGTATCCTCGAATGAATAACCTACAAAAGTAAATCAACTTTGGTTCTCAAAGTATAAAATACTTTGGTCCAAGGTTAGACACACATAATAAAATAATTATAATAATTAAGCAACCGATTATCCGAGTCGAAACGAAATGGAATTTTACGAGTCCAATATCCATGATACTCGGAATTCCATCCGACTTAGTCTAAGCGATAGAGCAAGTTCCATAAAGAATATCGAGTGAGATAACTTGATATAGACTAAGCATGAAATGAACTAAGAATATTGACTATAACAAAATATAACGTATAACCACAAGTCGGATTACGAGACGGAATACTTGGTATATTCAAAATGCGATAAATCGAGTGAAGATGAACTCGGAACAAAGAACCGGTTTTACGAGTCGACTACGGAAACGCAATAGATGCATTAAGTGAAAACCGTATTACTCAGGGAGGATACTATTTTACTCAATGAAATTTCGCGATACCGAGAATGCCTTGGAATCAAAACTCTATATGTATGAAATTGTTATACCTGATTCCTTTTACATAACTCGGAAAAGTATTGAGCATTGTCCGAGTCTTCATATACTTTAAAATTAAAATTATCAAATTATACAATTATACAATTTCTTCCAACGCAACTTATTCCAACTTGTTTTTTCATCTAAGATCTCAAAAGTAGCCGAGAAAGTCTTTTAAAACTTATATTTGTTTTATTAGACTAAATAGTGGTGTCAATTTAAATGTAAAGGAGAAGTAAACTTTTGAGTAATAGAGATCTTAATTAACCTTTTCCATTTGGCAAAGAAAACCAAGTCTAGTGGCGGAACCGGGGCCGTAGTCGCCCATGATTTGGAATTTTTTTCTAAAATCTATTCTTAAATAAATAAAATAGGAAAAAATATAATTTTTAGAAAATTTATTTCCATATTTTTTAACTTTCCAAGTAACATAAATTTTCATAACTATTATTTGGTGTAAGGTAAAATTACATAATTATTGTATAGAAAGTATTATTTTTTATATAATATTTTTAATTTATCTTACACGGTTTGATAAATTAGGATGGAGAAAGTTAGGGTATAGGTTATGACAATTTCATAATGCGTATAGCCATCTCAACTTTTTTTATTTTTTATTTCTCTCTTATTTTCTCTCTGTCATCCTTCCTTCCTCTCTCGAATCTCTTATTATGGTGTCTTGTAAGTTATAATACTACCTTTTCTCCCTACCCTTTAATGTAAAATAGTATAAATTTCATTTGCAATCAGCAATGTTCAAAAGAAGATAATTTTTTTGCCTTCCAAAACTCCTAATTCAAACACCAGGTATGTTTTGTATTAATATTATATTTCTTTTAGTGATTTGATTATTATTAGATTTATGCATTATTGTATTGGTTAATCTAATTTATTTCTCAAATGTTAAAAATAATGATACTAGTTATTATGTTATTCAATTTAATTAGTTAATTACTATATTAAATAACTAATATAATTAAAGTAATGTCAACTAATTTAATAACATGTATTAATGAAGTAGATTTATAAGTCAGCATTATTCGAGGGATAGTTTCTATACTAGTTGTGAGGTATGATTTCTTATCTATTTATTTACAAATTTTCTTCATAGTGCTCTTATAGCTAATGTTTGATATATGATAATAACTTATTTTATGACTTATATAAATAGTAATGATAGATAGAAATTTTATAGGCGTCATTTAATATTTTTGTGAATTTTTGAGAACTTTTACTCATACACTTTAACAATTTATTTTGACTAACGGTGTCCCAGGACACCGCTGACCAAATAGTAGCTCTATCCTTGATAAATAATATTTTTACCTCACTACCCGGCCCTCCTAAAACAAATTTTCTGGTTTCACCTCCGGCCAAGTCTATTCTTATTAGGAGTTGTCTAAGATCTCTATGCTATATTTTTTTTTTATGCAAATGAGTCATAAAGGGAATGCAATACAATGGGAGAAGGGGAAATCAAATGTGGGACCTAATGTATCCACCACCTCGGTCTTGACCACTAGATCGAGACCTCATTGGTAAAATTTCATGTTATATCACTACAAAAACATAAAAATAGTGATGGGTTTTCCAATGGAATTTGCCAATTCTGGGAAATGGTCGTCGAATTCCGTTCATCGGAGGGGAATTACCGTCGGAATTCCCGTCGAAGTTCCAAAAAAAATCATTAGAATTCTGTTCGAATCTCGTTCCGATGAGAATTTCCCGTTGGAAAATTTCCGTCACTATTTTTATGTTTTTTGTAGTGTATGCTATATGAGTAATAGAGACCATTTGGGTCCAAACTCAAAAGTACCAACCAATGAAAACAAAAGGCATAGTTGAAATTAGAGGTCATGACAACAATATTTTCGTCTTAGGCTAAGTGTCCAAATCAAAAGTAAAGTAGCTAAAAATTCACCTAAAGCCTTATGTATCACTCGAAAACACTTTCGCTTCATTTTACATATATTTGTTTTTATTAGACCATATCATTCAACAAATATTATAAAATGTACACGTTTATGATGTCCTTTAGCTAATATAAGGGTGTCTAATAATTCAATTTAGCATGATTTCTGTTAAAATAATCCATAAATAAATTATCATTAATTTTCAAATCATGTTAAGTCATTCAAAAATAAATTATTACATGTTTATGTTCAATTGCTCCTATTATCAAGCATAACCAGTTGAAAAATCTACACATAAAAATCTAAATTTATTAATTATTAAAATCCATAATTCTTAAATTTACATCTATTCTATTTATTTTTTCTTAATTATACGAAAAGTAAACTAGATTAATGTGAATCATATATTCATTATCAACATTTCATATATCTTGGTTATTGATTTTCATCTATGTAAATATTATTAATTGGTAAACAAAAGCTTTAATAAATTAGGTATAACTAAATGCTTTACTTAAAAATCTAAATCAAAATAATTATGCTAAATTAAAAAATTTAAATTATTTGCTAGATCGGTGATAAATTTTTTTTTCAAATACTAATCTCCACAAATTTTAGCACGTTTGTTTCAATTTGTTTAGACTCATTTGATTAGTCTACTTGCTCAACTTGTTTAGGCTTATTTGCTTGGCCCGTTAGGCTCATTTTCTCTGCTCGTAAACTCGTTCGTTCGGCTCGTTTGTAATTAGCTTGTGTAAGCTCGGCGAGCCGAGCTTGTTAAGTCTTTTTGTTGGTTTGTTAGGCTCATTTGCTTGGCTCGTCAACTCGTTCGTTCATTCGGCTCGTTTGTAATTGGCTCGTGTAGGTTCAGCGAGCTTACAAGCTCCAACATTTCAAGCTCGAGTT